>FR997825.1:20000000-24800000 GCA_905475405.1 Schrankia costaestrigalis
TAACCTGGAAGGAGCACGTAGAGTCGGCAACAGCAAAGGCACACAGAGTGTTTGGCATGTGTAGATCTGCATATGGTAAGGCATGGGGGTTAAAACCCAAAATCATGCTGTGGGTGTACACGATGATGGTCAGACCTATAGTGCTGTACGGAAGTCTGGCATGGTGGCCGAGGACGAACCTTGGCACCAGCAGGGAGGGCCTACTAAAACTTCAAAGGTTGGCTTGCGTTGCAATGACGGGTGCGTTTCGGACCACCCCAACCGTTGCAATGGAGGTCCTACTAAATTTAACACCACTGCACCTGATGGTTCAGTCTGAGGCAGTAAGGGCACTCTACAGACTAGAAGGTCTTGGGCTATGGTGCGACAGCGGCACTAGCACGAGACATGCAAAGCCAACATTATTTAGGCAAGTGGAAGATGCAATCAACATGTGTGGCGACCAGATGCCAGCAAGTTACATCTTCGAAAGACGATTCAGGATCCTTATTCCTAAAAGATCTGAATGGTCAGAAGGACTCGAGCCACCAGAGGGTAAGGGTAAGATATGGTACACGGACGGATCGAAGACGAGCACGGGTACCGGAGCAGGTATTTATACTAAAGACTACGGTAGTAGCACAAGCATGGGTAAGTATGCGACAGTCTTCCAAGCTGAGACCTACGCGATTACAGCATGCGCACAGGAGAACATAGACAGTGGAGTAAACAACGAAACTATCTATATTCTCAGCGACAGTCAGGCGGCACTCAAAGCCCTAACGGCACCGAGAGTCACCTCCAAACTAGTCAAAAATGGTATCCAGGCCCTAAACAGGCTTGGCAAAACGAACAAGGTGAGACTGGTATGGATCCCAGGACACAAAGGTTATGTCGGCAACGAAAAAGCCGATGAACTTGCCGAGCCGATGAAGGGAAGGCTCGAGCAGGAGTTTCGGCGGACCGGAACCATGCGTAGGTCTTTCAAAAGGTACGTTCCTAATGGCCGTCAATGATCAGACAAGACAGCAACACTCAACAGAGTGGCAGTTGTCGACTGGCATGAGGCACTCAAAGCTCTTTATTGAAGGAGTAAAGCCGGGCAGGTCCACAAAACTGTGGCACCTAAGCCGCAGACATATCCGACTAATAATCGGTATGTTTACAGGTCACCTTCCCGTCAACGACTTGTTGATGAAGATGGGACTATCAGGCACCAACCAGTGCAGAGCGTGCGGTGAGGAAGACGAAACAGTGGAACATCTGATGTGCAGCTGCGAAGCCCTCACCAGACAAAGGATGAAGCTACTAGGAGTGGGATATCCTACCCCTAGTGACTTCGACAAGCTGCCGCTAGGCTTACTTATCTCCTTCGCGAAGGTGATTGAGGAAGCTGTGGGGTGGTGAACGGGGGACCAGCACAAAAGATCCGATGGGGTCGAAGTGCAGCCGGGAGGGTCCCCGAAAAGGAGGAGAAGAAGATAAGAAGAAGAGTAATTCTGCCAGTGTATGAAGAGCAAGAGCATAAAATAATTTAAATAGTATCTCAATAAAATAAAAGCGGTTTAATTATTACATCTGATGTTCTACAATACCATTAGGTGACTTAATGCTTATTTTAGTCTCCTTTATATCCTGCAAGAATAATTAGTCGTTTGAAGCCATGTCAACCAGACAAGCAAGACAGTTTATTAGAGATTTTAAAGCTTATTGACGCTGCTTTGCTATAGCTAGATTTTATTATTATTAACATAATATCAGCCAATTAACGTCTACTGCTGAACCTAAAACTCCTCTTAATATTTCCTCCTTGCAGGGTCTTGTGCCTCCCTTATGTATCGGTTTTACGCCGTCCGAACTAGGTAGTCGGTACACCGTGTGAGGGCACGCGGTCGCCAGAACTTATCAGCTCCAACGGCTGTCGGTCCTTCGCTTCTATCTACTAGACGAGTAAATGGGTAACTTCTGCGCCCATACATATAGGCGGATTGGAGAAAATAGGGTAATGTTTCTAATTTCCTTTTACTTACGCGACATTGTATGCAGTTGTCACCCCTTTATTTAACATATTTTGGATCCTATTCCATGATTAGAATTTGTTGGTTACACAATGTACATACAGTCACCCATCATCAAGTATTTCGTAGCAGACAAAGTGACCAAATATTTTTGAACATTTGGAAATGACAATAAGTTCTATACACTACAGATTACCATAAATATCTGAACATTAACCCCCTTACTCATAAACGCCAATTAAATTGTAGTCAATTGATTAACTTAAATTCTTGCGGTTTTGTTTGGCTTATGGTTGGTTTTGCTAATAAAAATCTCGCTAAGCAGTGAATAAATTTTAGAGACTTTTATGAGTAAGGGGGTAATTGCTTAAATGAGGAAACAGTTAATTTGTTCAATGTTTAGATATTAATGATCACTTGTTGCTTAAAGAACTTTTTGATATTTTAAATTGTTCAGATATATTTGGTCACCTTTTTCGATTCGTAATTTCTGATGGTGACTGTACGTGCAAACTATCATTCTCATGGTAAATTCTAGTTGAAAAATGTGTCTTAATAAAAGGGTGAAAGCACAGGGGTCAAGGTTAATTAGTTGCTCTGAGTAGCTACTACACTGATTTTATATTTGCATGGACAAAATATATAGGTACCTAAACAGATATTTTTTTCCTGTAACTTACTTAGTCATCGTGACAAAATGACGCCAGCGTTATTAAAAACGTCGTTTGCTATTGTTAATTGTATTGTCTCCGAAACGCTGGCTTAAGGGGAAACAATTCAATCGCAATTCCATACAAACAAAGAAAGTTAATTCCTCCTTCATTAGATAATAAATACTCAAAACTATAGATGATATCGTTTTGTCTCGTTATTATCTAGTCTTATTGATTAATAAAACAGTAAAAAAATATTCATTTACAAGTTATGAGGCTTCAAAGTTCATAATTCTATGCACATTTTATGACAACTTTTAGCGTAATAAAATAGGATTAAACGTTTATAAAGGTAAATATATTTTGGGACTAGGAATAGATTATTTATTCGAAAATTCAAATAATTTTATATTGACTAGATACATTCTAAAGTTTGTACGAAATTACCTTTTTCCCAAAACCATTTTAGGAAATTTTACCGTGCTCGTTTCCGCCATCGACATCTTGCATCTAGCCTCCACTTTCTGCACCCCTCGGGTCGGCGGAGGGGAGGTACGACAGCGAGCCGACCGTCGTCGAATGTTACCGAATTTTTTTTTTTAAACTTCAATAAACTTTAATTTATGTCATTTATGACAATTACATATCGCTTGCCAGTAAGAAGTTTCGTAATTTCTTTTATCAAAGAGATCCAATTATTATCAGATGCATAACCAGTTAAATAAAATACCTACATCAGTGACATTCTTGACTAAAATCAACTGTCAAAATTCACATATTACTACAATAGTCAATAGAGCATAGCTAAGGCTGTCACATTGCACAAACTGTATTTTTTTTTGTAATTCATTGTGTATTTTTTTTTAAATATTTACGTGACTCACCCCCGCCCCGGTATCTGAATGACTGATCAAGTATCATTTCTTGTCAACTATCATTTCCAGATTTTATGATTATTATTTATTTTTAATAAAAATATCCAATTTGGTACAGCAAATCCTTAATTAAGTGTAATGAAGAAAAAAATTCTTATCATAAACGATTTAAAAGGTTCGGGAACCCACGCGATTACGATGTTTTTTCTCTGCTTCGTGAGAGATGCAAATCTCTTACTAAAATTTGTTATGACAAATATATCTCAGCCGTTGAGGACTCTATGGTGAAGGACATAAAGTCTTTCTGGCGATTTGTGAACAATCGTAAGGGTCAGATTTCAGTACCTAACACCATGTGTTTCGAAAACACTTTAGACTCGGATGGACGAGGGATCTGTGAGCTTTTCTCTCGTTACTTTGGTTCGGTCTTTGACAGTAAACTCAATAATTTTGAGCCTTGTTCTGGCCTGTCAAGCATTATAAATAATGCTTTTGTCGATACATTATCCGGGTTTTCTATTACGGTCAGCGATATCGAGTGTAAAATAAAAAGTCTAGATGTGAATAAGGGGGCAGGCCCTGATCTCTTGCCTCCTTCTTTTATTAGGTGCTGCGGAAAGGAGTTGTCAATTCCACTATGCATTATTTTTAATAAATCCTTGAGCAGTGGTGCGTTTCCTAAGCGTTGGAAAACCGCCTACATCATACCGATTTACAAAAGCGGCGATAAGTCAAACTGCAAGAACTATAGACCGATTAGTATTTTGTCTTGTCTTGCCCAAATATTTGAGTCAGTGGTGTATACTCATTTGTACAGTCATTTTAAGCCAATTCTGTCAGATAAGCAACATGGTTTTGTTAAAAACAGGTCAACGGTCACTAACCTGCTTGAATACAAAAACTATCTTTGTCAAGCGTTCGCCGTTGGTGGTCAAGTTGACTCTGTTTACACTGATTTCTCGAAGGCATTTGACAAAGTCAATCACCATCTGCTCTGTAATAAGTTGGCATCATACGCTATCCACGGTAGCTTATACAGATGGATTTGCTCATACCTTGACTCCAGAACTCAGTTGGTTACATTGAAAGGTTTTATCTCTACACCCATAGAAGTGACGTCTGGAGTTCCTCAGGGTTTTCATTTGGGGCCTTTATTTTTCGTAGTCTTTATTAATGATCTCATTCAAAAATTGTCTTGTAACTGTCTCCTATATGCAGACGACCTTAAAATCTTTACTTCCATTTCTACCTCAACTGACTGTTTGGCCTTATAACGCGATATTGATACTGTATCTAAATGGTGTAAATCCAACTACATGTGTTTAAATACAGAGAAATGTTTTGTCATATCCTTTTCTAATAAACGCAATAAAATTATATGGGACTACTACATGGAAAGCCAACTAATGATCAGATCTTACGTTGCAAAAGACCTGGGTATCTTGTTTGATGACAAGCTGTCATTCCGTGCGCACTATGCTCATATAACAGCCAAAGCAAACAGTCTTTTAGGTTTTGTTTTGAGATCGACTATAGGTTTTAAAAATCCCCGCAGCACCTTATACTTATACTTCACCCTCGTGAGAAGTATACTGGAATATGGTAGCCCTATATGGTCACCGAACTATAGGGTGCATATCGATGAAATAGAACGAATCCAGAAAAGATTTCTCCGAATTCTATGTTATCGCATAAAACCCGGAAGGTCAAGCTTAAATTATCGCGATAGACTTCTTAAATTTGCAGTTCAGCCACTAGAGACCAGACGCATATGTTCAGATTTAACTTGTCTCCATAAAATTACTCACTCAATTGTAGACTCTCCCGAATTACTCTCCCACATATGCTTTAACATCAAATTTAGCGCTCGTAGATCGAACGAAATTAATCTCTTTTCCCTACAAATTTATAAAAACAATATTTCTTATTACAACCCTCTGACCAGGATGGCTCGTTAATATAACGAGATGGCAAGGAGCAATCACAAAATTATTGACATATTTAATCACAGCCTTCGCCAATTTATTTCCATTGTTAAGGGCATTCTCCATCGTAAATTGTGCACTTATATTTAAACCACTGATACGTCATTTGATGTATTGTGCTTTCGCGTATTTTACTTTTTACTTTCATCTTTTTTAATTTTTAGTATAAGTTTTTCATTGTGATTTCGTAAGTATGCACATAGTGTTACGTTACAATCTAGATCTAAATGTTTAGTATTAAGTTGATTGTAATGTGTTTTGTGCATTAAATAAATAAAAAAAAAAAAAGAGTTAGAACTGGTCAGATCCTGGAGACCACCGAGAGTCGAGGGAACACCTCAACGGCATATAGCAGCTACCTTGTGTTTAGGCTTATTTTAATTGTATTGATGAAAACTTTACACAACTTTACACAAACATGATCTTATGATGAAGACAACTGCAGAAATTTATTTAATACTAATCTTAGAAATTGTAATCAGCATGGTTTTTAACCGACTCCTGTTGAAGTCGGTTTTTCAATTAGAAAATTATATGATTTTTCTTCTTTTTTTTTTAAATCCAGCTAAAATTAACTTCATGTACTGTATGTGAAGTAAGATATTATTGTGTACTGTATGGAACCCCTATTAACGATGCACGGTCTAAAAAACTGCCTCAAGAATAAACAGTTTAACTTAAAAAAAAAATATATAATGTTTTACGGTGTCATACCTACACCACTTACAAGATAAATTGATGTCTCGCTTGGTGTGTCTTCCGCAACAAAACTTACAATAAAATATTTTTTAAAAACCCATTTTAGTTATCTTTATTTACTCCTGATTTATTACTTTTTGAGTAACTACCTACAGCTAGTATTAGTGTCAACCCTAATGCCCGATTTACACATCGACAAGTACAGTAGCGAGTTAAGTACTTAGTATTTTAAGATTAAGTTGATTTAAATAGAGTTCCATCCTATTTTTTGGCGAGTTAAGTACGAAGTAGCCCCCTCTCTCGCGTCTCGCCAACTTAACTTGCCAAAAAATAGGATGGAGATCTATTTAAATCAACTTAATCTTAAAATACTACTTAACTCGCTACTGTACTTGTCGATGTGTAAATTTGAACGACATTTTGATTTGTAATAAATACAATCGAGCGCGTGTGCGTGTGCATGTTTCTTACTGCTTTTCTATGAGTTGTTCTCTTTCTCACGCGACGTTTGGTGAAACAACAATGTTTTAGGCTTCGCCGACAGCTGAGTTGGTTTTGACAGAATGAGCCTTCTTAAGTCTAATTAGGCGAGCGAGCAATAGGTAGTAATATCTTGTAGGTATTTATATAATAATTCCCGTACAATTTAGTTTGTTCAATTGTAGCTTTTTATCACATTATAGTGCATAGGTAACGAACAAAGCGACTGCTGTGCACGAGGTCGTGGGTTTGATTCTTATACAGGGGAATATTTGTTGCATTATTTATACATTATTGTCATGAGTCTAGATTTGGATGATCCAGGTGCCCGTTAAATTGATGTTTGTGAAGTCCCCGCGACACAGTAGAACAGATCCCTAGTGGGGATTCGGGAGTCGTACCTATACTTATTTAAAAAAATCTGCAACACACTTATCTTTAAACATATCCGGTTAGGTATACCTTTAATTATTATACGCGACATGCGTAAAAAAATTGAGGCTTATTGAAATTATTAACTTTGTGGCTAAGGTTGTAGGTACAATAAATTAAGGCTTGCAGGTAAAGCGGTCGTTTTGTCCATCTACGATGTCGCGGATTTTAATCCCACAAATTATTTGTGCGATTCACTATTTATTGCGCTGTGTCTGAATGTTTTTTCTGTGCTTTATACTGATGTTTATTTGTACAGTCCTCGCAACAGAGGACATGATGAAAAAGAAAGGCGATAATACCTACATAAGGCAACAGAATTTATTATTTAACCTTTAAAGATAAGGAGCAGTAGTTGATGAAATTAAAACACTAAATAAGTTGAACAAACTATATTTGTATAAATATTGTTTAACCATTTCTGATTATCTTAAAGAACTTACAAAGCAAAGCCCAATAAGTACAATTATTAAACATACCTATTAGTTAGTTAGATCCAAAGTAGGTATACAGAATTGGCAACTACAATTTATTTTTAAATATTTAAGAAGGTAGCGAACAGATTTCCCTTAAATAAGTACTTAGTAATAGGAATGGAACAAGAATATTCGAAATATCTACACTCTAAAAATACTTGTACCTTTTATAGTAAGTATATAGGTACTTAGTTTAAGGACCTCAATTTTAGAGGATTAAGTAGCCAAATTATTTCTTTAAATCTACTTGACAATCACAATACATACTTGAAAGTTACAGAATTACAGCATTTTCTTATATGTAAGTATAACAAATAAGATAATTGGAATTTAAACGTAATAAACATTAAACACAAATATACAAAGGGGAACAAAAAGATTGCTTAATTATTTAATGTTCAAATGAGAAACAGATTCTTAATTTCAGATCAGTTTAGGTAATATTGGTATTTTATCTAAAGACATAAAATATACTTAGTTTTGTTTTAATAACTATACAAGGAAAACTTAGAGATTTTTTATATTCTTAGATTTTTGTATACCTAGGTAACATAGTATAGGTATTTGGAGCTAAAATACCATCTTCCAAAAGTTGAACAGAATATTTAAGTTTATTAAGTCTGAATTAAAATACTACAAGTTCTGTTAATATTAAACACAAATTTATATTCTGACATGAGACAAACTATTCTCTTAAAGTTAATCACAAAGAAAAATAATTTATTTATAACTTATACATACAACATACAAGAGGCACATTTATCATAACAACAGTTAAAGGCACAGAGAGTGCAGGCAGTTATTTACTTACTATAATATTTATACTTACACCTACACTCAATTTAATAATGATTCCCTTGAGATCCTTTATGTAGGAATATATTTAGTAATCACTAAAAAACCTGAGTGTAGATGTACACAAATAATATTAAAATTATATAGGTGACACCTATATAATTTTTACTTTTAATTAAAAATATATATTTAACTTACTTTACAATATGGCTTACAATAAGAGTGCTAAATAAGGCTACATATATATTATGTATTGTATACTTAATAAGCATGTAAATGAAAATGTATATTCTATTATTGTAAATAAACATCAATAACACATGCTGTTAATTGAAGACTTCTACAAGCCAATATGACAATGATTATAAAGTAATTTTGGAATGAATTTAACTAAATATACATAATAAAACTATTAAGTATATTAATTAGTTTTATTATTATTAATTGTCATATTAGCACAATGATTAGTTTGATCTTGATCATGCTATAATTGTTAGGCACAATGGAAAAATTAATACTATTGTAATTTTAATCAGTCTTACACATAGGCACCACATATTCACAAAAACATTGACATGAGTTTTAAATATATTTGTCTCATAACATACACTTTAGCTTAGTATAAAATAGTTACTTATTTAAAACATAAAGCAGTATATTAAACTCTTACTGTTTTTGGCCCTAGATTTATACAAAATTTTAGTTTAGAAATACTTTAATTAGCTAATAGACTATTAGATAAGTAGGTAAGTTTTGTCCGAAATTATTTATATAAGTAGGTATTAATATTATAATGTTTCTCTCAAATAATTATCTAGATAAGCAGATTACACTTGAAAATTGTGATTATTTTATTGTCAATACAATGTAAAGTACTTACTACCTATAAGAATTATAAGTAGAATTACTTACAAGGTTCTAATAACTCAACATCATCTTCTACATGCAGAGTCAGTTACAAAATATTCCTTGTGGTCAATAAGTTAAAAATCCAAAAGTTGCTATTAGACAAAACTTTTTTTAAAGTTGTAATGTGTAATAAGCCACATAGCTACCTATGTATTTAATAACAGGTTTTTTATTATTACAATACCTTAATTTGCTATGGTATAAGTTATATGGATAATTTATAGTTTGTGCATGCTAATATGTGCATTACATTTTCCAAAAAAATCTATAGAATAGCAGTATGTAAACATAAGGATGAATTATTAACATATTATATATATAACACAAAGTAACAGCTGTATGAAATATAGAGATCTGCAAAATTCTTCAATTCATTTGTTACATGATTGGAACAAATTGTCTCAACTATTAGTACTAATTAATAGATGAAAATAAATTGCTTATAGTATATATTTATATAGTATTGCTATTGTTTGTTGCAGTAATGTAATCTATTGAAGTTCATAAATCATATGGACAAATGTTATCAAATTGTAACAGTAGTTCAAAGTCAGTTGAGTACTAATTCACCTTGACAGTCAGACAAGGCTAAATATTGTCAACAGTTAAAGATAATGATTGTAAAGATGAAGCAAAATGTAAATAGTAATATTATTTTCAAGGTAATGTAATAAAAGACTTACAGTCAATTACCTACATTGTATTTAGCAAGAAATGTTAATTCCTTTTATAAAAACTCTCCACTAACCTTATAGACTTAGTAATAATATATAATCAAATTATTAAGATGTAAATATTAAACTTAAGAGCTTTATCAGTTTAGTTTAATCTGAAAAATATTTTAAAGCCATATAAATAAATGCAAATACCAAACAAACCACAAAGTGATGACATTTACGATGCATTAAGTTCACACTAAAACACTTGCATAAGACCATTTTCCTTGTCATAAGAATAAATGAGATATATAATTTAAAAAAACCATAAATACTTTATGTTCTTGATTTCATAAAGCTCAATTGGTTTAGTTATGTTACCACACTGGTATATTAATCTTTTTTTTTTACTTACATACCTTTATAGAAGTATTTTTAATAACCCAGAAAGCCATAGAGTAAGGTGGCATTGATACATGGTTACCATACTTCAAACGCACTGGTTCTAATTCTGGTAAAGTTTCTTCATAATACAGTGGCCAGCCATTTAACAATACAGTTTTGGTTTTCCTGTTATTTGATGGTGCACTCAATATAAATTCATCAATGAGTAAATTATCTCCATGTAAAGCTGTGCCATTTAATAAAAATCTAGCTTTTGCCATCTCTAAATTAACAGCATATACAGTTATAGCTGATGTATCATTTGTATATTTTCTATTAGTGCAATGGGCATACATCCTTTGGAAAGGGGAACAATTACAATCAACATGTAATACTTTACTCCCAACAAGTTTTTTATACAGAATACTGAGCCAGTAATCTGGTAAAGGTTCCATGTTTTTATCAATAATGCTGTAATTACCACCAATTAAGCTTTGCCTCACTACTGTGGTGATATTATATTTTGAAGCCAGTCCTAACTTATCTAACCACAGAGGGCTACCAGCAAAGGAGTTAGAAAGTCCTGGTGCACCTCCACCATATGAACTACTTGTCTCAGTAAGCCACATAGGCATGTGTCTGTACTTTTTAGTATGGTTCCTCATTGTTTCTATTTGAGTTTTTAGCAAATCAAATGTTGCAGGGTTCCAAAACTCATCTAAAGTTGTGGTTCTACTATTAACATAATATTGGTGCCATGAGATCACATTTATATGTTTCGAACCATTTCCCAAAAATTCTCTCATATATTCTAAGCAGTATGGGCGATGAGGCTGTGGTCTAGTAGTGTCAGGGCCAACTAAAAGTGAATGTTTATAACCAGAATGGTATAAAAGTTTATGCAGCTTCTGAAAGTCCTGAGCTAGCATTTGAGGAGTAACACTTACATTAAATACATGCGGAAAAGAATTAGGCTCATTGCCAAGTTGCCAATCAATATTGAATTGTTTGTTCTTTGAGTATTCCAGGATTTCTCTAGCATTTTGATCATTCCATCCATGATCATCTCGAAGAAGAAGATTTAATGTAAATAGCATTTTAACATTAGTGGCTTTACAAAATTCATTTATTTCTGTCCATTTTTTACCATTCATTATAAAGAAAGGCAAGTTGTGTTTGCATAACTTTCTCATGGCAGGGCATAGTGATTTAGAATGTGGATCTTTGATGCAATGTTCGCAGGAAACCTTAGGTACTTCATTCTCACTGAATATGAGTCGTTCAGACATCGTACCCCCAAGACGAAGACGCGCCGGCGCCAAGGCTCGTACTAATTGACGCAATCTAGTATTCGCAAAGTCCACTTTTTCATAATGTTCTATTTCTGAAGTGTCTATACCAATACTAAGAAAGTCATCTGGGATAGTGTTGATTACCTTTTGATGCTCTTCGATCGTAATGTAAGATTTTTCTCCGGAGTTATATTTTACAAACACTACCATAAAAGCCATGTTGCAGCAGAGAGTTATGGCGCAGGCAGCCACCAGGCTTTTATTAGACAACATTTTTAAATGCGGCAGAGCCTTAAACTAGGTCGTAGGGATCTAACTTTCTTCCAGATTGAATAAACAACAGCAAACACACTAAACATAACACAACCACACACTCACTGACTGATTAGGTGACTGACACTCATGACACAGAGATGAGAGAAACAGAGACAGACAGACAGGGTGACAAGACAAGTGACAACTGACAATGACATTTGATAACGACGTTGAAGCCAAGCAATACTTTTTACAACCTATAAGCCTAGGATACGTACTCTTTGATCCAGCCGATCGTGTCAAGTACACAATTTATAAAGTATTTCAATTGTTTTATTAATATGTGTTGCATGGACCTTTGAGTATAAGTGTTCTGTTCTGTGTCATGGACATACTATGAAACAGCTAGTAGAGCTTCAGTAACTAAACTACATTGACTCTCATATTACCTCCTATCTAATTTTATTTGTTTTATTTTATTAGGTGTACAAACAGTGTACAATCTTATTACAACTTAAATTTTGTTTTATATAATCGAAATAAAATCGAAAAAATATACAAACCTTTTTTAAGTAGACAGTATAATATATATGTCCTTACCGAGTGACTGCTACTGCTTAAATGCTGCAAAAAAGGGAATAATGAATTTCATTCAAGGAAGTAACGACATGTCGGCACCCTTACCCAAAATCTGCAGCTCCTGACTATTTCTTACTAAAGATTATGACTGGCGTATTTTTTCACTGATACCCCTGGTTTATATCAGTGGTGGTAGAACGGCTAACATAGGTATGCTCCATGGTTGGTTCCCCTCAGTGGAGAAAATGTATATGATCGCAGATTCCCCTCCTGAGTTCTTCTATTATAGTGTGTATGTAATGTTATTCGAGAAAGCTCATTATTTTTCCATTTAAGTGCCTTAGATATGAAATTATAAGTCTAAAACTATGTTTAATTTTAGTATTAAGCTCTTTTTATATGTGACTGTTTGTTTCTTAATATAATAAATAATAATAATTTTGATCCAGAAGACAGTGCTGCTTGACACGACACGTATTTTGAGGAGGTTTCTATCTCTGGAGCCCTAACCACCAGTAGCTTGGTCTCTGTACCCGATGCTGGTGGGTCTACCTTTATTGATATTTTTAAATGTTTATATTTAAAAATATAAAAGATTGTGAAAAATGTAAATAAAGAAAATAATAATACCACCAGTTAGGTACGACGCAGGTAAGTACCGTCGTACCTCTGTATCGGTCAGAAGAATATACCTTCGAAACTATTGCTTGTAAGGTTACAGCTGATGCAAGTATCGAATACAATACTCAATTAAGGAGTGCTTTGGAATGTACTATTCGGGAATATCGTTTCATGGAACCGTATAAAAGATCGTGCTACTGCTTACCACGATTACCTACCTACGCATAAAAAAAAATATAGCAAATTACTCAGGTTAGAGCGCCGTGCAATGATTATCGATATCACCATTCCTCATGATGAGAATCTTGTGAAAGTTGAAAAAGACAAACAAACAAAATATTTGGACTTAGCTCACGAGGTTGTCGACATGTGGAATGTTGATTCGGCGATCATTGTTCCGATAGTACGTGGATAGTACTTTCGGTAAATGGACTTATTCCAAAGAGTCTCTATCAACATCTAAGGAAACTCGCGCTTGGGAGTTGGATCATAGGTCTGATGCAGAAGGCAGTACTGCTTGACATGGCACGTAATGTGAGAAAGTTCCTATATCTGGAGCCCTAACCACTAGTAGCTTGGTCCCTGTACCCGATGCTGGCGGGTCTACCTTTTTATATATTTTTATTTTTATATTTAAAAATGTAAATAAAGAGAAAATATCAATAAAATGGGTGGAGAGGTAGGTAGTTTTCGTTTACCGTTATATAAGCAACAAATATTGTTGTATTAACTATATTAACCATAAATAAGTAGTTAATAATACTTATAATACGATCATAGGTAGCTGTTTGGTTATAAGTTTTGATGTATGCACAGCAAGAGCAATTCGTTAGTTTTCAAGACTGTGTCTTATTAAAAAAAAAAGTTTTACGAGGGTCTGGGTACATCAAATGAGGCTCTCTATTGAATCATCAAGTAAATTATTACCTAAATGCGTATTAGATCAATCAGTAATATATAAAACTAGATTTTATTTAAAAGAGCTCAGTATGCCCCCTTTTTAAGTAAACAGAAGGTAAGGCTTGACACTAACCATGTCCTTGAAAAACCTTAAAATGATAAAAAAAACAAGAGATGCGCTGTACATTGAAGAATACCTAGCTTCCAAGGAAGAGGATACGCTTTTGTGGGTGTGGGTTACAAGGCGAAAAATAAAAAACACTTATTATTTGTAATGATATAAATACGTTTTATTACAACAGCGGAATGAATGTCGAGTAAGTATCGTTGTCTCCACGAAGTAACCAGTTTAACTATATACATTATGCGTTTTAGTACATAGTTCATTTACAACTAAATAATAAAATAAAATAATTAATTCAAGTAACCAAAGATACAATGATATAAATAAGAGTAAGTACTCGTTTATAGTTCCGAGCAGCAGTATCCAAGGTTTAGATAGCCAATGTGATCGTCTTCGAAAAAAGACGGCACCTTATGAAGAAGAACCAAAGTTAGTTTTGTACAACGAGGTACTTACTTTAATTAAAAATATAGTTATTACGGGCAAATGAAATAGGTACGTAAAGGAAAAATATTTTACCAGGACTCTATTAATAGCTAATAACTATATTAATACAGATCTTAAAAGTAATTTCCGTATATTAAAGCAATATTAGTAAAACAATAAATTACATCTTTGCTTCGTTTGGCTAGCTTTGATTTTATGGCAGTTATGTACGGACATTCTATCTCGCTGTGTTTTTTAAGGAGTGAGATTAAACTTGGCTTACAAAGTTACTTTTTAAATATTACAATCAATTATTATTATATAAATACGTGAGCGTTCATAGCGGATAAAACTTTAAATTATTTATTATGCCGAGTTTAAAATAATTATAAAATGTAAAAGTAGGTATGGATAATAAGCACCTTATATAAAAATATATTCTAAACAACAAAACTCCAAACCACATCAACATAAGTAAATAAACTAAGTACAAAAAACTCAACAAAACTTTTAATAAAATGACTCACATACAAGATCAAGAAATGACTCACATACAAACAAGATCTAAAAATTTAGATCGACCTCTTTGCAATTATGCTCATAAATTTCATTGTGGAATTACATTGACTTTGTTTATGTTTTATTATAAAAATTTGCACTAAAACTTATGACCAGCTCACCGTGAATAGTGCTTGAAAATATGTTCGTTATAATTGGTCGGGGAGCGGCGTATATTAGGTATCTTAAATTATTTAAAGTTCGTCGTGTTTTGGTCCAGAGAACTCTTCATGGCTGATGAAGCCATTCTTGTCTTTATCTTCGTGTTGGAAGATCTCTTCTACAAGTTTGTCATGACTCTCAAGCATTTGCTTGACGTCCTCACTCATCTCGGCACCATCGGAGGGTACCATTTGCTTTTTCAAGTAGTCACTTACCTGCAAAACAAAAGAAATCGTAATAAATAACTCGGTCTTTATATCAGTCAGCAGTTACTTTAAAAGGGATACCATTGCTATTAAAGCTTAATAGGTAATTTAAATCTAAAACTGATATTTAGATATTTTACTTAAGCAACTTTATAGTCCTAAATGTAGAATTGAAAAAGTAATTTAAGTGCTACCTAAATAAGACAAGGAAGCTCAATAGTAACAGGAAACAATATTGTTAAATTCTACAGTCAAATGTCATTACAATAACTGTTAATGCTGCATACTTATTTACTTTACACAAACAATAGACTTTGTGAGATTATTCTCAAAGATTGTCTATTATATTAAAATTTTATACGCGGTAGTGAGATGAGAAGATAGGAGGATAATTATAGCATAGGTTGGTAAGCATTATAAACTTGTAAGTAGTTTCTTAAATAGGTAAATCTTTGGAAAAAGTCTACTTTTATGTAGAATAATCAAGCACTGTGGGATGCATTATTTACTACTTTACATGCAGAACTAAAAAGAAAATGCATTACCAGGTCACTCAGAAAGTCTTGCGAATTTATTTTTAAATGTTTGTGTCCCGGTTCATCATACGATTAAAAATAAATTTAATTTAATTTAATGGGTGTTTTTTTTTAAGTTTGAGAATATCATTTTCGGTAGAACTTGAAAATATAAGATTCTAAAATTGTTTCTTTAATGAAAATAACAATATTACATTTATTAGACTGAAAGTTTGTAGACACTTGTAAAGAATATTTTAAAGGATATTATAAACAGGCGTGGGTATTATTTTCTCCTATACTTAAAACTTTCTGAGTGTCCCACGTAAATTACAAACGCTTGATAAAAAGAAGGTCATGCAAAACTACCTACTACTTGGACGACAGATTTGGAAGGTAACAGATAACCATCTTTATATACATATTATATTACTATAGATACAATAAGTTAATAGAAGACAAGTCAACATTCACGATTCTACTAAAAATACTTGTTAATACTTTGTAGTTTTTTTAAAGGAAATTACCGATATAAAGGAGACGGTTTTTTTTGTTCGGCGAATAGGCCACCACCAGAAATTGTGGCATTTAGCAATGAAATGCATATCGGTTTATTCCTTATAATCTCTAGTTAAACAATCTGCACATATCAAAACTTTATCTAGAGGGAATACTCTGAAATACGACAATCAAAACATGACTCTCGTGATAACGTAAAATCTCACAACAGCTATTGTTTTGAATATACACTAATAAGGCAACCAAGACCTCTCAAAATAACGCAGTTTTTGCTGGCTATTGCTTGTAGATCTAAAATAATAAGGTAGTTAAAGAGAAACAATACACTATATATCAGTGGCGAAGGGTGAATTTTTAGAAAAGGTAAGCCGAACGAAAAAAAAACTTGTAACTGTCACAAACATCAATTTAACGGACACAAAGAACAAGATCCAGACTCAGGACAATAATTTGTTGATCAAAAAGAATTGTCCTGCCTGGGAATCGAACCCGCGACCTCGTGCACGTCAGCCGCTTACCGCGACCGCGCCGCGCCATCGAGGTTAAAGTGTATTTCTATAATATTAAATTTCTATTTCGTAATCTACTTTTCTATTGTACTTCATACGTATTAGTGAAAAAATATTCTGTCCCGAACTCAAGTACATAAAGCTATTCAAATCCGAATATGTTTCTCAGTTTGGACATGTTTCTTTGATGAATTAGATAAATGACTCCACAAACTTTTAAAATCTGAGAATAAGACACAAGGGAAACAAAACGTACTATTTAATTTACAACTGCAAGCTGTAAGCCACTTATATTTATCATAAATAGATGTAAATAATATAAAAATATATCGTAAATGCATGGCGCCGGGCGGCGGCCGACGCACGTCTCGTTTGTATCCCACATTCATGTCTGTATTTCTTATTTTCGTTATTTAATTTCAAGAAAGAAGTTTTGCTTCCACAACAATTAATCAATAAGTCAACAATCTAATACTATTAACGCTGCCATTGTAACAACAAATTAAAGTAATAACAATGAAGTAAGTACTTACAATAATGTAGTAGGTAGGCACCCAAAGCACTATGACAATAATTCAATCCATGCACAACACTCATAACACAAACATACTTAGTAATTACTACTTTACACAAAACAGAGAATTCTAATGTATTTGCACTGTAAATACTTTAAAATATAAATAATAGCTGAATGAAAACAAAAACAATAATAAATGTCAAAATAAAAACTTTGGTACTTTGGGTGGGAAATGACTGAGAGCAAAGCATGAACACAATATCGTTCGTTCATACATCGCGATGGATTGTTTTGATTGGTCAATACAACGACGAACGAATGATGCGTCGTTTTGATTGGTCAATACAACGACGAACGAATGATGCGTCGTTTTGATTGGTCAATACAACGACGAACGAATGATGCGTCGTTTTGATTGGTCAATACAACGACGAACGAATATATTAATAATACTCAATTTCCTTAGGTAACTCGAAAAATGCCGGCTTATTCATTCAATGATCGTTCCTTAAATCGACGCTCACACACAAAGATAAAATGCAATGTTTTTGCATGTGTGCGTACGACTTTCGTACCGTCTGTTTATACTCGATTCCTATTTTTGAGACCGGCTTACCGCCGCCATTCTAATGTACTCTGTGCCGCCGCCATTAGTTGACAATGTTGTAATAATAGATGGCGTTATGAGTACGTAAATAATTTTCATATATGTATTGCGATTTACGTAGGTAAGAGAAAACTTTTTTGTTTTTTTAATTTTGTGTACTGAATGGATGTTACGTCATTGATTTATAATTGTTTATTATACAATGTTATTGCAAAGGTAAGCCGGTAGGAATCGGGTTATATGGACCCTTCGCCACTGCTATATATATGACACAAGAAATATTTATTACTGTTCACAATTATAATTAACACAGTCATCTCTTAAAGCAGTATTTCATCTTAAATAGACGCAGGTGGCTCAAGCTCACCTAAAAGCAGAGCCCAAGATAAAAACCACACTTTACACATCACAATGCACAGCAGCTAACATTGACTGTACCTGTGCTCAATAAGCAATAACAACAGTATCCAGCAAGAGCAGCTTTAGTGTGTATTATGCACTCTATCTAAAGATGCCATTTTTATAAAATATAAAAGTACAAATAAATCATGCATTTGTATTGTATTTCTTTATTAATGGCCTCATGAACATAGTTACATATTTTGCCAGTGTCAAGTGAGAGATATTACATTCAGTAGAAGAAAAAGTAAGTATAAAAGTAACATATAAAAAACAACATTAAAAAGTCGATGCTTCACTTTTCATTGTCTTTCTTGAGAACTTCACGGGAACGCGTACAGCGGAGACAGGAACAGCCGGACCACAATGCCACCAACCAGCTATTCACCAATCACTTGCATATTTATTCATATTAATTTACTGACGACGAACTTGCAAAACAAAACTGCATCTCTTCTGCATCACAAAATCTTCGAAAAATCAATTTGTAAAAAATATATATAAATAATAATAATAATATATATATATATAAATCATGCATTTATCTAATAAAATCTGAAACAATAACAACGTTGTCATGAACTCATGACAATGTCAAACTGATTGAAACTGTACTACAGAGTATCTGCTATTGGCTATTATTTACGTTTCGTTCTACGATTATTTTTAAAGTACGTTACTTGATAATTTGTATTAACCCATTGATTTACAAAAAACCAAAGATACACACTCCACTTCCCAAAAACGTCCGCAACAAATGGGCGCATTGTGCACTTTTTTTAAATTAGTATCGCGTTGTTCTACCGGCAAACGTCAATCATTAAATTTTATTGCTTTATGTGCATTACTTTTTAAATACAACTTTATGTCATGCGTGTAAGATTGAATTTGAAAAAAGAAATATGTTTACGATATTACTATACGTATTTATTGCGTATGTTTAATTTGGTGACACTTTTGGCTGTTAGTTTTGTTTGAAAATGTGCATCTAGGGTTTTTTATAAATCAATGTATTAACCATTAAAATAAACCTAAGAACGTTCCAAAACAAGCATTTTTAGGTGTAATCCTTTTTTATTATTATTTCATTTTTCCCTCATCGTTTAAGTATAATTTGTGTTCGGTTAACTATATTAAGATAATAACTATTTTTGTGAGTAATATGAATAATATACATTAAACTGTTTAGGGTGGTGCGAAAAAAAACCGTCTCCTTTATGGAGGATAGTAGCTATTAGATTCATCTATCAACGACGTTAAACAATAAATAAGTACATAATTATCATTTTGATTTATACTTCGATTTATACATGATGTAGAGCTATTGTCTATTTAGACTTAAAGAGATTTTTACTTTTATATATCATTTAAGATTGAATTAGAAGTTATTAAGATTACCTAATCTATTTTACTATAGATTTTATTTTCTTTGAAAACTGTAACATAATTATTATTAATTTGTCATGAAAAAAATTCTTCCTGTTTCAAGCCGTAAAATGACAAAATACTTTTACGTAAAAAATGTTAAAATATTTTATTTAAAAAATGGCATTCTTTGTAAATTAACTTTCTAAATAAGACAAAGGGAAATGAAGAGGTCAAAACTGTTAAAATGTATTTTATACAAGTAGATAGCATTTAGAACACTCAGCTTGGTGACTCGCGCTTCCAGTTGTAGTTGATTTTTATCAATTATTTAACTATTACTGGTATAAGAGCTGTTATATGAATATACAGGAATAAATATACTACAATTTTTACATATTTAGATAAAAGACATCGAAGTTTTTATACACATTTACAGGATAGATAAGTTAACGGGAGATAATGTTAAAACCAGCTCCTCATACTGCCTCCACCTAAAGCTGGGACTGACCTCCTCGCGGGACAATTCTCTGTCTCCATCGGTATCCATGGCTTGGAACGCTAACTCTATACTCACTTCTTCCCTCGAGAGCATGTTGTCCTTGTCTGCGTCGATCTCCTTGAACACATTGGTGGTTGGGGGAGAGTCGCCGATGTTGATGAGCTCTACCTCAAAGTGGAGGGTAGCGTGGGCTGGGATCACGTTTCCGGCCCCGCGCTCTCCGTAGCCCAAGGATGATGGGATTGTAAGCTTACGTTTCTCACCTGAAACACCACAAATTCAAATAGTTTAATTCAAATGAATGGGAAAAGGAAAGGGGAGGAATTATAAAAATACTGCTGGCTTTACACGCCTGGTTTGTAAGCGTGCTAGAGTAGATCTAGAGGTACTAGAGTATTTTAAGCAAGTAGCGAGTGTTACCGCAAAATAATAATAATTAGGTATTGAATCATAGTCTCTGAACTCTTAATTAATCAGTTATACCTACTCCACCTCCATGTAATCAAATAAATATACTTTTGTTAATTTTGTTTAAAATCTGTTGCCAAATATATAATACCTACAGGTAAAATATAAACAAACCACCAAGATTATAACTTTTGTACAAAGAAAGACAGTTTTTGTCTTTCTTTACTTTTGCCAAGTTTTCATCGAAACATAAAGAAACATCTAACACGAGCAATAATTGTGAAGTGAACGAATCAGAATAAATTCAATAAACAAAATGAAAGCGATATAATCTTAGTAGCTACGTGTCTATGATTTCTCCAACTTAAGACGCAAACATTTGCAAGTTTGCCAACTCTTGGAACTTGCTTATGTTTATAAAGTACGGCTACGTACCTACCTCGAGGCCCGTTATGCCCGCTTTGACTGCTTATTATTGAAGCTATACCTATTTGATTATTTACCTAAGGAAATGCTTTGATTTTGAGTACTAACCTAACTAACCTAACATTACATTACTAAACTAACATTTACTTAATTTATAAAAGCAGTTATAGATGATTTTTTGGTTCTCTTGAAACTATAGTAAAAAGTATTATGTAGCTTGATTTGGACGACCAGTCAAGGGTTATTAAATTCTCGATAAAAAAGTAGGAATTAAGTAGTAAGCTAGTACGGTAAAAACCGAACTAAGAATTATGCTACTATCCTCTACATTTGAAGCATAAAAGAGACTGTATCTACTACATGTAAAAAACTATTTTTTAAACCATAATAAATTGAGATTTTGTATCCGTTTTAGTCCGTTTATACTAAGACATTACAACTAGGTATTTTATTTTCTCAACTTCTCGATCGTTAAGATGTTTCTACTGATAGCACATTTATTTTAAATGTTAGTCTTATTTCTTCGTAATACATAGGTACGTAATACATATTATACATAAAATATTGTGTTTATTAACATTGGGTAACGGGATAGTTAAATTGTGAGTAGGTATAGATAGAGATACAATTATGCTTCAATTAGTTTGGTACCAACAAGTATTCTATTTGTGCTACAGGTCTAATTGTCTTACCATCTTCATAGATCTAGACATCTGCATAATAGATAAATCAGTGTAGGTATAGAACTAGGCTGTTCATATACTGAGACATTTTAAAGCATGATTTGTTTGATGATTTGCCTTTAAAGTTTTAAAAAAAATTATCAAAATAAATTCAAATTCACTATTTTTTAACATAATATAACATCGTTATAGGTAAGTGACGTCAATTTTATTCTACTTAACCTAAGTTTACATACTTTAAAGTTTACTAAACTTTGCCATCGCTTCCTTAGTAGAGTAGAAGCGGGGCAACTCACATGTAGAAATGTAACATGTATGTACTTCAAATACAAAACTTATGAAAATATTAAATATTTGTATCAAATGAGAGTGATAGTATTATGTTACATGCTATTTTTATTTGATACAGTATTATAATAATGTTTATCCTAATATAATCTCTACTAATATTATATTAATCTATACTAATATTATTTATTTTTTATATAAAAAAAAAAGAATTAATGAATGAATTATAAAGAGATAAAGTTTGTGTGTTTGTGACTTTGTAGGGGGTAATCTCTGGATCTACTGAATCGATTTTAAAAATTCTTTCTGTGTTGCATAGTCCATTTATTGGGGAGTGTCATAGGCTATATGGTATCACGCTATGACAAATAGGAGGGGAGCATTGGCAAAAAACGTTTCCCAAAGTGACACTTACCAAAGTATGTTTCCCAAATTATCATTTGGCAAAAAAACTTTTGGCAAAACCATCTTTTCGCAATTTTACAGATAGCAAAACTATTTTTAGCAAATTCTTGTTTAGCAAATAATTACATAGCAATATTTCATTTTACTAAATATGGTTTGGCAAATATATTTATTCCAAAATATTATATATACCTATATCTTTAAGATTTACTGAGTCTAAATTCATCATAACAGCCCATTAATGTCCCACTGCAGGGACGGGCCTCGTCCCGTGAAGGAGGGATACTTGGCCTACTAATACCACGCTGGCCAGACGAATTGGTATAGGGTTTAATTTCAAGTTTTCCTTCTTTCTATGTAAAGGTAATATTCACAGATAGTCCCTTAGCCGGTTTCTACGACACCCATGGTATGAGATGGGGTGGTGCTGGTGACATATTGTATTCTTACTCCGTCACCGCACGGATATTAAAAACTTGGTCTAATTTGCAATGACAATAAAATTAATTATGGCGCTTCGCCGGCCGCTGCCGCGGCACGCTCGCTTCGCTCGCTCGGCTTGCGCTCTGTTTGGGTCACAGTTCAAACCTAACCTAACCTACTTTTCTAGCAGTTCTAATCTAACCTAAATTTTTCACCTATATTAAAATTTAAACGAACTTATATATTTTTGACAAAATAAAGCATTTGCTAATTGTATATTTGACGTGTCCGTGACGGTAGCGTACACAAGAGCTGTATCGAGTTGGTTACTATGCCAAAAAACTCGGTGTAAATACTGCCTAATTAGTGTAAAAATAAAAAAAACTCTTCCTCTTTAGTTTAGGAAATAAACACCATTTTCAATGGGTACGCCAGCGTCACGATCAAGCTAGCGTACCCATGGCCGTACTCGAAAACGGCTAATTGTAAAGCAACAGAAGTTACACACAAAAACTCGGTACTAACTCTGCCCCCGCTATGCAAAATTTCATAACAATTGCTCTTGTAGAAACAGAGATATTGAACAAGACTTTTAAATGACAGCGTTATGGTAGCGTACACATAATAGTTCTGATTACTTCTGATAGCTAAGGAACTTTTCTTTTGATAAATGCTACATGAAAAAATTCGGTGTGAAATTCTGACTCTATTAGTGTAAATACTTTATGCGAATTCGCAGTGGAATATGTCAAAAATCCATGTTATTTTATGTTCATAGTACTGGTACAGATATGCTCACAAGTGATTTGACAAGTTTTTTTAAAATACAACGTTAAAACTGATGAAACGTGATGAAATACTGAACTAGGAGTATATTCACTTTATTAATTTCTAGACATAGCCTTGATAGAAAATGAAATAATTGGAAAAATTCCAATAAGTAGCTTTATCAGAAAAATAACGTTTGTTTTGCCAAAAACAACAATTTTTGTCACAGTATAATTATATTAGGTTCTGTTTTGTTATATTAATGACAATTTACATTAAAACAGTTTATGATTTAAACATATTTATTTGTAAGAATCAGTCTTAAAAAATATTTACAAATAATAACAATTGTACAATTATTAATTATATATTAAAAATCACAGTATAATCACATTTGGTATTGTTACAATAATCACAGTTTGGATTAAAACAGCATTTTATGATTTATTTATGTTTTGTTATAATAATTACAATTTACCATAAAATAGGTTGACGAAACATGTAGATCAACCACTTTTGTACTACACCTTGTAATACCATGTTTTTGCAAATAAAGAAATTATGAATTATTATGAATTATGAATTTCACATTAGCATTTGAAAATGTTCCATTCCAGACAAACCAACTTTTTACAGTTAAGTACATAAATAGGTAGTTGATCATTTTAATATTTATGTCAGAACAAAACAATCTAACTTATATTAGCAAATAACGCTATATCTCTGTTTATAATTTCACGAATACATTTTGTTTGCTACTGTACGTCAATACATTTGTTCCTAGAACTTTACATAGATTTTTTGACATATTCCACTGCGAATTCGCATAAAGTATTTACACTAATAGAGTCAGAATTTCACACCGAATTTTTTCATATAGCATTTATCAAAAGCAAAGTTCCCTATCTATCAGAAGTAATCAGAACTATTATGTGTACGCTACCATAACGCTGTCATTTAAAAGTCTTGTTCAATATCTCTGTTTCTACAAAAGCAATTGTTATGAAATTTTGCATAGCGGGGGCAGAGTTAGTACCGAGTTTTTGTGTGTAACTTCTGTTGCTTTACAATTAGCCGTTTTCGAGTACGGCCATGGGTACGCTAGCTTGATCGTGACGCTGGCGTACCCATTGAAAATGGTGTTTATTTTCTAAACTAAAGAGGAAGAGTTTTTTTTATTTTTACACTAATTAGGCAGTATTTACACCGAGTTTTTTTGGCATAGTAACCAACTCGATACAGCTCTTGTGTACGCTACCGTCACGGACACTATTTGACTAAATAAAATTTGAGCAAGTAAAAATTTGCCAAATGAATAAAATGCGAAATGTAAATTTGCTAAGCATTTTTTTGGGAAATGAAACTTTGCGAAAAGTTTTTTGGGAAGTGAAATTTGACGAAACGTTTTTTGCCAAACGGCAGGATCCCCTCAGAATGCTCTCTGTCATTCAGAGCGCAATGGAGAGAGCAAAATTTATATAACAAAATCTAAATTTGTTGTAGGTGACTATAGCTATTTTTTTTTAAATTAAAACTTTTTAAATGTCAAGATTTAATAATATGAAACGATTGTTTGTGTGATTAATTTATTTATAATTTATATTATGCCTACCAATCATGACATAGGTACGATGCCGAGTCGTGGACACTCACAATAGGACTAGTCCACAAACTTAAAGTCCCGCAGCGATCTATGGAACGGGCTTTAACAGGATAGACTGTGTTAGGCTATAGTTGGTTGATTGATATCTCTGAGATAGTGGGTACTTACCAACACACATGTCGAGGAGACCTTGGTCCCATCCCTTGATAACTTGACCGACACCGATTTGGAATGTGAAGGGCTGGTCGCGATCATAACTGTAACAAAAAGAAAATAAATTAGTTATTGCACAACAAATGGTACGTAAGGGTAAGTAAGTGATAGGATATGTACAGTTTAGCTTAAAATAGGTACTGTTACGACGATCGTGGGTTTCGAACACGGAGATATGAATATATGTAAGTAGTTCTTTTTTGTTCTAATATTATGGTTCAGAAGTTAGGTCTAACTAAGAATATTTATACGTTTTAATGGCTACCTAATAAAAAATACTTTGTTACTTAATTTAATTGTTAACACACTATTAGTGCATCTTCATTACCTAGTAAGAAAGCTAGCAAAGTCAAAGTAATAAATTATTTTAATATATTTTTTCATCACACCCAGTATGCCTAAGGTTTTACTAAATTGCATTGTTCAATTTAGGTTAGTCCATAGTATCGTCTTCTCTAGACAGTTTGGTAGCCGTATTGATATGCCTGCAATATAATATTATGTCTTATCATTGAGCCGCCTTGCTAACATACCATATTAAATTAATTCTAGGTATATTGTTCTCAAAGGTAATCTTCTTCACAAAAGCGTATTTATCTGTGAAATACTTTACTCCTTGCACTTATAGGTATAGGTACTCTGGCAATCATGAACGAATGAAATACCTATTTCATTAAGTATAAAAAACCCATTCTGTTTTACAATGCTGATTTACCTTACGAAAATTTTGATATTTAAATAGATGCTGTCACAATCCTCAGTCCTTTATTAAAATCGGAATTTTAGTTAACATAGGTTTAAGTTAAATAAGTAAGACTGCTCTATGGCTCTCTTTAATAACTGCAATGCATTGGATCGAAATTAGGGTTTGGCAAGGAAGACCACAATAGTGATAAGTAAAACTAGGTTCTGTTATTTGCCCTTACATTAGTAACTTAGTAACAAATAGACAATAACAATTTGTCTCTATGGTAAGTTTTGTCTATGTGGTAACTTTACGAGTTAAATTAATTTGTTACTTATTATTAAAGTAGATAATTATAAGTATGAGTAGTAAATGATGAAGATAGATGACATTAAAATAATGAAAGCTTTCTTTTGAATATCGCAATATAAGACAACAAAGCGCGATACATATAATAGGTATAATATTTAACGTGGCCACGGCGAATTGTCCATATATTTGGACAATGTGACCGGAGTATCAGATAAATCGACTGGTAGTACAACACTATTACGTAGGCCTTTGTTTGGCAAGTACAGTTTGGCGTATCCATTATAGGTTATCACTGTACAAACTATCGTAATCCTACTTCATGGAACTATGTCTCGATATCATAGTGATTTTAGTTAATTATATAAGGGGATTATATAAGATTTAGTTTAGAGTAATTAAATTATGCTTTATGGCGAGTTTTTTCGAGGTAGGTACATAATTTGTTTGGTAGTATATTATCGATAAGAGCCAATAAATATAAGCAACAATACATAATGAAAATTGTGTAAAGATTTATAAAAAGTTTATACCAATATCCTTTTTTAATTCGTTTGACAACAACTTAAAGAATACATTAACATAAACCAAAATTGTATCATAAAATAAGCCTCTTTTTATACGGTGATAGCGAACATGAGGTTTATAAGGTTAAAAATAAAGCTCACTAGACGGAATTAACCTCATCGTAATACACACTCAGATAAAAAAAAACCGGAAAAACAATTAAGGGATGCGCACTTCGCTGGCGTGCCTCGCTTATTTCTAAACGCTGCTTAAACCCGTCACTCTACCTAACCATAATTTTATTGCAGTTTACCCTACACTTTTCTTTTTTCTTTTCCTTTACACTCATTAAGCTAGTAAATTTTGAACTCACTTATTTTCTTATTCTCGCATTTTAAATTTTATGTTGTTTTTAGTTTGGATTGTTTCTTAACTTATTTTGATTAAGTTTTGGAGTTTATTATACACAAATATTGTAGATAGCTTTTGATTGTAAAGAGGTAGGTATATTTAAAAAAACTCGTTAACATATTCATTTCTTTGGATATACTTGAACTTTATTCAATTTTCCACAAACATTCTGATTGGAAATGAAAATAACCAGCGAGCCGATATTCGTGAATTTGTTAATCGAGTTATATTTGGGTAGATCTCCAGAGGCATTTTTTATCGTGTCGGACTGGAGAAACCCATTTTGAAATCGATTAACGTTTTCTTTACATTTTTTTATGTATACTTTGGTGTCTAAGCTATGTGGTGCAGGGCTGAAATTATGAATTAGTTTATTAGAAATATTTAAAAAAAAATCATAAACCCTAAAATCCTGATTGCTCTGGGTTGACCTAACTCCCGATTGAATGAGAAAACATTGTGTAACTTTTTATTGAGAAGGTTTATATGTCAGATGTTATTTTATATTACATAACAAATAGTTAATCTTCATTGTAATATTTTTTTTAAAATTATATTAACAATATTTTTGGCACAATTTAAATTTATCGTCATGACCTGGCATTTTATCTCATCGCTCTGCGCTGGAGTAAAACATCGCGCTCATCCCTAGTTTTACGAAATAGAAACTCTATTCCCCTCCCCCGGGGTAGTGGCTGTAGTGGTCTAACCGCCGAGGAAGATACATTTGTGCCACGGTCCCCCAATACAACATTACGAGGGTAAGTTTATGATTTATCTGGGTTTGGTTCTCGAATTTGATGATTGATATGGCATGTTTTATAAATTAAATAGTAAGGTTGTAAATGTGCTTATTAAGTGAATTAAGTGATAGTAATGATGTTCTTTATGAGGCGTAAACACAACTTTCTACTGTTTTTATTTTGGGCTATATTAATGCTTTTATGACTTTTTTTGATCGCTATGGCTATGATTGCTCTGTCCAAAAGACCAGAGCGATGATATTTTGCAATAATTGTACGTTATAAAACTACTTTAAGTAATAATACCAGATTGTTACAACGACAAATGTCACGACTCAGCTGTCAAAAATTCTGTGACGTCACGACTCATCTGTCAAAAATTCTATAACGTCACGACTCCCCTGCAAAATATTTTCCCGCCAATATTCTATGACGTCACGACTCATCTGTCAAAATTCTATGACGTCACGTGTCACGTGATCAAAATTCTATGGCGTCACTAGTCACGTGACTCAGCTGTCAAAATTATTATGACTATGACGAAATTATCAAAATATAATATGATGGAAGTCAAAATTTCAAGTTTTCGGAAGTTTTCCTTTACATGCACTATAAGACCTTGCTTCATGCCAAATTTCAAGTTTGTATGTAGACTGGAAGTACCCTGTAGCTTTTTGCCCTTTGCTCATCGAAAATTTGCGACATAAACGGCTATATGTCTTGATTTCGTTAGATTAGAAGTTTGATTTTTTTACAGCACTAAAAGGCATACCTTAGTATTTGGTAAAAATTTCAGCTTGATACCTCTACGCGTTCCTGAGATAAACAGTCTTGATAGAGAAACGAACAACAAAGGGTTCCGTTTTTCCAAAATCGGTACGGAACCCTTATAAAACCGGTCAAGTGCGAGTCTCACTCGCGCACCGAGGGTTCCGTACAAACCTATTTACTTTCTCGCCAAATTGTGATGACGTCAGGACTCGTCTAAATATTATTTTTCCCGCCAAAATTCTATGACGTCACGACTCATCTGTCAAAGATTCTGTAATGTCACGACACATCTGTCAAAAATTCAATGACGTCATGACTCAGCTGTCAAAAAATATTTTCCTGCCAAAATTATGTGACGTCACGACTTACTTATCTGTCAAAAATTCTATGACGTCACGTCTCATCACTAATAATATTTGTTGAAAATTTTAGCTTGATACCTCCACGCGTTCCTGAGATAAATGGTCTTGACAGACAGACAGACAGACCGACAGACGGACAGACGGACAACGAAGTGATCTTATAAGGGTTCCGTTTTTTCAAAATCGGTACGCTGCCCTAAAAATGAACAAGTTTCCAACTTATGAGCTCTCAAAAAGCTCTAGATATATCCCCTAAACATAAAATCATAAAATCTTGTAACATGCAATACTAAAAATGACTAAATAAATAATATATTACCAATTTTATTATTTTTGTTTCGCCATTTATGATCGCTCTAGCGCCTATCATGATTGCTCTGGACGCGAAAATGTTTGAACTTAAATATTTCCATAACTGTTTGTCAAAAATGAAGGCCAATAGTAAAAATGTAGTATTTTAATATCATTATTTTCAATGAGATACATAATTACCAAAAAATATCAAGATCTGAAAAGCACCAGAGCGATCACACGAATACGCCCGATTTGGAGATTGACCCATTTAACCAATTTTGAATAAAACATCCAATATCAAATACATATGAAAAAGGTTTTAAACAGAATTTTAAGCTCCGCGCTATGACTTAATGAAATTCATACCGATAGGTTTATTGTTAAACTGTGATATCAATAGATTCGATGAAACGATTCAACGAAATAATTTCCATTTTATTTTAAAAGGAGATTCATTAAGTACCTTGTACCTTTAATTTAGATATTTATGTGTAAACACATAACACTACATAATTTAAAAATTGTCTATCTAAATACTTCAAATATAATTTTATTGCATTTCATCATCGCCACAAAAACTTAGTAGACGACTGTTACAGTATCTGTAGAATTTATAATAACAATATGTTGTGTCGATGTAGAGGCAAATAGGTGCGCGACACTTACGTCAGTTAAAGCGCAGGTTAATGAAGTCCTACGCAAACTTTTCTGCTTTAATTTTTAAGCCGGTCTCAGTCAGATCTCTGGGCACCATACGTTATAGTATGGCGCCATATCTAATTTTTATTCAACTCGTTTCAAATTCTCAACATTAACAAACAGCTGGTATAATATTATACTGTTTCATGTTTACCTGTCATGCTTATGGAACTATGAGACAGAAGACTGTTTACAAAACTAAATGTCTGTGCAAAAATAAGTACAATTGAAATTTCCCACAAGAGGTATAAACAATAATGTTTGTAAAGACTATTCACGGATCCCACAAGTATTTGTCATAGAGAATTAGCCGTTAATTGCAGACTATTATAATCTAAATTGTAAACCTTGCTTTTGTATTCGATTGTGAATTTAATAACGTGTTATTGTTTTCACTAAATGGTTGACATAAACATTCGTTCCATGTTTGTTTGTAATCACAATGTTTACAGATTTTAAACCGCTTTAGTAATTGCCTGAGAAAGATAACGAGGAAAGTAATTCAGTCGAGTAGACCGGAATTATTTACTCGCGTCCTTTCGGATAGGTACATTAAGAATTCCTTAGGTCTAAAGCGGAAAGGTGAGTAAGCTTAAGCACGTCGCTGACGTAAGAAGGAGTCTAGCGTTCTAATGGCAAAGAGGTGATTCGATAAAGTTCAAGACTAATAGGGATCAATAAGCAATAACTACAATACATAGAGTTGAGTTATATGCAGTTGTAGATACGAAATAGGAAGGAGCTGAGTATGATAGTATATTTAGATGTAACTTTTTTTGGTAATCCGAAATAAATAATCATTGAAAACTATATTAAAGAGACACAAAGTTCAAAATATTCTTATATATTTAACTCGCGGCAACAAAGGCTAAAGCATAAACAATAAATAGTTCCGCTAATAAGCCATATAATTAATGTATACATAGGCATGTAGACAGCAGATTCAACGATAAGGTCTCTAAATTAATAGCGGTTCCGGCTTCAGGTGCAACGAGTATCTACATTGTTACATGACAGTTGAACCTATATAAGCGCCATCTATTTACATGTTATCTTACTAAAATGCCAACTGAACATAGATATTCACTATGCTTTATTTTACGAATTGATAAGGATGAAGTTATTGTGGTGATGTGGTTTCGAACCCTATGTTAGACAATTATTTATGTGATTTCCAGATTTTTTTCTGGATGTCCTGTGTGTCAGTTCATCATCATAACAGCCCATTAATGTCCCACTGCAGGGACGGGCCTCCTCCCGTGACTGATGCCCGATTTACACATCGACAAGTACAGTAGCGAGTTAAGTAGTATTTTAAGATTAAGTTGATTTAAATAGAGTTCCATCCTATTCTTTGGCGAGTTAAGTACGAAGTAGCCCCCTCTCTTGCGTCTCGCCAACTTAACTTGCCAAAAAATAGGATGGAGATCTATTAAAATCAACTTAATCTTAAAATACTACTTAACTCGCTACTGTACTTGTCGATGTGTAAATCGGGCATAAGGGATACTTGGCCTACTAATACCACGCTGGCCAGACGGATTGGTATAGGGTTTAATTTCAAGTTTTCCTTCTTTTTGTTACGTAAATATAATATTCACTCATAGTCCCTTAGTCGGTTTTTACGACACCCATGGGATGAAATGGGGTGGTGACACACTGTATCCGTACTCCGTCACCACACGGAGAATGAATTCAGTGGATGTCCTTGGTGTCAGTTTATTTGATATTTTTAATGACACATCGTTTTATTCACCTAGATAACATCTTCTTAAAGAAACTTACCACCTGGTAACAAAACAATTAAAGAATTATTTATTTTATAAGCAATCATAGCTCGAGAAATTCTATTACGGGACTGGTCTTTTATAAATGATCTACCTTTAATACATCTCATCTATTCATGCAACGCCATTTAAGCTTAACTAATATTATTTTTAGACAGAATATCAAAACATGTCTGAATGACTAGTGCGACATGACAGGCAGAAACAGTGTTCAGTAAACCGTTTGGTCATCAATTAATAGACAAGAATAGTTATACCTAGTTATCATTTCATTTTATTTTTCCTTTAGTCGGTCTTTTTTACACCAAGTACCTGCTTAATGAAGAAAAATGGTATAACTAAAATGTGCAAAAATAAACAGGTCAAGTGCGAGTCTGACTCACGCACCGACACTAAGAGGCGACTTTACCTAGTATTTGGTTAAAATTTCAGCCTGATACCTCCACGTGTTCCTGAGAAAAATGGTCTTGACAGAAAGACAACAAAGTGATCCTATAAGGATCACTTTGTTGTCCTTCTCTGTACGGAACCCTAAAAAGGAAAAGTTGTCTTAAAACTCCGTTTGCCAGTACATAATTGATTAGTTCCCTCTGTGGTTAAAAAGCGACAGTGGTCGTTTTTAAAAATAACAATGATTTTCATGTTAACGTAGGTAACTAACAAGCGAGTTTGCTATTTGTCGTCATAAAAATTGTCCCGTAAAAGAAAAAAAGATGGTTTATAAATCTCTTATTGAAATAAAATGCAGTCCCGTCTGCGCTTTCTAAAAAGTTCAACTGTTGTAAAATATTTTGTAAGTAATGGATTTCCATAGGTACGTATACTCGTAGTTATTGTAGACATACTCAGTTTCATTTTGTTAAGTGAATGAAGTTTGCCTCAAGGTAGCAGACGTGCAAGTGGCCTCCTGATGGTAAGTGGTCAATGGTAGCCCCCGATCATGTACCTCAGACAGGAACATTTAAACTATATTATGTGAAAATAATTAAAACAATTTGTTGTTTAAATGACCACTAACAACAATTTATTCATGTGTTCTATATCCAAGATCTAATAAGCAGACAGAATTGTATCTTTGAGTGCGTTGTTGTTTTATTTTAAAACTCGTAGTTACTTTTATGTGAGGGATACAAAGACAAGATCAATAAGCTTCTAAGCTCATTAATGTTCTATCTAGATTTGAATTCTATTAATTGCTTCATAGAACTGTTAAAACAGTTGGTCTGTACAGTATGACAATCACAGATCTCGTAAGATCAGATCAAGGCAAATTAGTGAAACACAAACCTCTACATCTCACAAGAGACTCAAAGGCAGAGAATATAGTATTATGTTTCCTTTGTGTTTAACTAGCTCTACTACATGCAATATCTATTACTAACGGAACCATGTTCAGTTAATCATAAATAACTATCTATAATTGTTTGCGAGTATCAATTTTAGTTCGAATCTGTGAAATTCCCTTTGGGATGACTGGAATACATTTTCAATAATACATTTCGAGCAGACTAAGTACTTACGTTCTATCAGAATAATATGCGACACGTCAATAATTTTCGAAATTCCGTACAGTATAAGGTATTCGCAGCATATTTGAAACTAATGAACTAATTTGGTAGATGTCGCAAGAACAAATCGGGGTCTTAGTAAATTATACACTTGCTTAAACTTGACGTGTGTTTATGTTAGCGAGAGGATAGAAATATACCGTTTATTTAATGTTGTTCTTTTTTGTTACTAAGTATCATCATAACGGCCCATCAATGTCCCACTGCAGGGACGGGCCTCCTCCCGTGGCGGACGGATACTTGGCCTACTAATACCACGCTGGCCAGACGTATTGGCTTAATTCCAAGTTTTCCTTCTTTATATTTCGTAAAGATAATTTTCACGAATAGTCCCTTAGTCGGTTTCTACGACACCCATGGGATGAGATGGGGTGGTGACATATTGTATTCTTACTCCGTCACCACACGGAGATTTGTTACTATATTTAAGGTAAAATTATAATTGTATAGAGGTAAAAGTAATGTTTGTAGAACATATGGAATAATGGTGTTATTGGTTGATATCTATAAGGATGTAACATAAGTCTGACTACAGAAGAAACTGCGCCACTGAGTATAACTGCAGTTGTACTTTTAACTAGACACAAATCAATGTATCAATCCCATTAACAAACTTTAATGGCTTCTCAATTATTCCTCTGTGATACATGTTTCGTTGCAGTCGCATGTTATACAAATTAAGTACGTAATATTATTACTATACAACATATTTGCGTTTTTACTTCTTTTTATAGCGTAAAGATAATATTATCGTATAGTCCTTAGTCGGTTTTCAAGACACCCATGGGATGAGATGGGGTGGTGACATATTGTATGCTTACTCCGTCACCGCACGGACAATTAAAATATTTTATATAAATATAATAATTTAATAAAATTAAATATGATATCAGGCATATTTATTATGGTTTGAGATAAACTCGTTAGACCAATTGATAGAATACATTATGTAATAAAATGCCAAATACATTATCATCAAAGGTCAATGTGTTCGGCTGACGGCTAATAATTCCATTCTATCTAAAGAGATGTCGTCTTAATAAGCGGTAATGCTAAACATAAATGATATATCAAGGTAAAATATTGTATGTCTAGTAGGTAGAGTTCCTTTATGTCAATAGCCTGTCTCATAAAGAAGTCCTTGATAGGTGATATCGTCACTATCTTGTTACTAATGGTGTATCTTATAGAATAGAAACCATAACTTTAGGCTATTCATAAAGTTCTGCGGCACTCCTTGTTAATATGAATTTAATTGGCTCATAGAACATGGACACTGCAATAATTTGTGCATCGCTCAAATAGGTAGTTTTCTGTTTTGTATAAATGACATTTAAGCTAAGTATACCAATTACATCTAAATTAACATACATACATTACACCAAATACTTAGGTACATGTCTATAATTATAAAGAAAAAGATTATTAGTCCTGAGATTCTGGACCTTATTTCTAGGTGGCACACACAAAGCGATTAATAAGTATTAAATTTAGTTTTTTTGTGTTGCTGTTCTCAGTTACTTCAGAATTATACGGAAAATAAGTTAAAAGATTCCGTGCTTCAGAAGCAAATTAAGTCGGTTGTTCAACCTCTTGTTGTTTGTAAAATGACGCGACGCTAGTCATGTTGAAATTTATACGAGAAGGACAGATTTTAGAACGTCACCGTTTAACTGCATCCGAGACATTTATACCTGTTGACTGACCTTTCCAGTCCAACCGATTGACCAAGGCTATGCGTTCAATTTATAAATTCTAGTTCGGGGTTCTGAGATATCAACACGGAAGCTCAAAAACATATTTTAATTCCGTTACCAGCGTGGTGTTCGCTTTATAACTACTTAATTACGTACATCAAAATATAATTTATGCGCAATGTAAGATGTCAAAAGTATTTGAGTTCAAGTGTCTTCTAACTGCAACTACAAACTTTCACTTAACATATCCTGATATTACGTAAGGATTGCGATGAGCTTGTATTAGCATTTATTATGCAACATTCAACTTCACTATTCGAAGTGTTTATTTTACATCAAATCAACGAGTCAACGTTAACACACGCCATTTTTCAAACAGATACATATTTATTTTATACTAACTAACAACGTTAGAGGATGCAAAATATTTAGTCTATTTTTTTTGTATCAATTGGTAAAATAGGATTAGGCTCACTTTGAAGTGCATATTAACATGGTGGTTTTATTTGCAAAATAACAAATCAAATCATGTACATATTCAAATTCATTAAAAAGCTTCTCTACTTTTTTTTAATTCGTTCAAAAAGTTAATAAATCTTACGCCGTTTACCACAGACTATGCTCTTGCTGTCATTGACGGTGAGCGAAAATGTTTACGCGGCAACGTAGCCTGTTATTATTGACTGACTTACTTATGTCATTCATTACACAAAGTCATTTACACATCTTCTCACACTACACAACAATGGTACGTGAAAGCATATTATTCTCATGATAATTAAATAAACTGTCCTGACATTCATTGTTAAAACTCATTCAATGAACTTCTTAAGTGTTTGTGATTGACTTTAAGCAGGGAAAATATTTCATTAAGTTTTTACTTACGTCGCCAATGTCTTCCTTAGTTTATCATGCTTTTTTTATTAAGTTGCCTTTGAATTGAAGCATAGCATAGCAAAGAATACATAATAGTCTTTATTGCAATAAACTTTGTCTACCAAGAATAAGTAAGACCGTAAGACTAGTTGCTTAATTATTATTATAATGGTAGGTATGTATGCTTAAATGTTAAGCTTTCCTAGTTTCAAAAGAAATTTATATTTTGTTTAGATAAAAAACAGTAACTATATAAATACAAGCAGCTAATGTCATACTATTTTTAATCGTGTCTCTTTTTCTTGTGTGTGCTTATTTCAGTTTACGTACGAATACAATTGAATGCATCCTAATTACCCCGTCCGAGAAAACAAAGGGAGCAATCATCAACTCTGAAGTAGTTGTGCACTTGTATGGTTCATCCTTATCGAAGGGATGTTTTAATTACCTATCTAAAGCCCGATTTACACATCGATAAGTACAGTAGTGAGTTAAGTAGTAAGTTGTTGATTAAGTTGATTTAAATAGGTCTCCATCCTATTTTTTTGGCGAGTTAAGTACGAAGTAGCCCCCTCTCTCGCGTCTCGCCAACTCAACTCGCCAAAAAATACGATGGAGATCTATTTAAATCAACTTAATCAATGACTTACTACTTAACTCGCTACTGTACTTGTCGATGTGTAAATCGGGCATAATAGCGCGCAGAACAGACCGTTGTTGAGGCATAAAGGTTGCAGAGTAGGCAGCGACCGCGAACCGGAATATGTAGGGTAGAAAGGCTCGGGCATAAGCTTGACAGTTATCTGTGAAAATACACAGGACTGCACTAAATTGAATTATTAGGAAGCGGCAATGCCAGTGAACGGAGGTTCAGCAGTGGAATTTGGACCAAATAATGAAATTCATGACGATGCGGTTGTATACAAACACTGACAAAATTGAATTACTTAGTATAAGTAATATTAGTTCCGTAGTAGCGGTCAGTAAGAATAGCCTCGCCTTAAAGCACTTAAAAAAGAGTCGACATAGGTACTCTAAAATGTTTGATGATTGTTGCTCAATACTAGTAGCTTTATTATAGCTTGGTATATAAATAGATGTAGTAGTTTCCATGCACTTTATTGTACGCCATGAAATCTTTGAAGACCAAGATGGCAAATACATTTTACCGGTATCAATATATTTTGTTAAAGCTACCGTGAATAAAAATGCTTTGCTTTTACGTCGAAGTCTAGAAAATGTGTTTTCTAAAGGCTAAATACTGATTCCATTTTGGTCTGAAGGTTTTGTAGAGATGTTAATTTGTAACTAACGTAGGTATATTGTTATATAGTATAGTTAAACCAGACTGATTTCTGATATATCTAGTCAATAATGAATTTAACTAAATCTTTTCATATACCTACTTGTTCGGCAAGCAAGCGCCGAGCAAGCAAGTCCGACAAGCAATAGATACTCGTAGGTACTTAACTTATTGCTTGTCTGACTGTACAGGTTGCATGTTGTATGCGTCATAGAGCTGTAGCCTGTACATAAGGTGCTACTTTCACATGAAGTAACGGAACTAAGATGTATTTCCTTATACGACCTTATATATAGTTCATAGTAGTAGAATGTCTTATTTAAATACTTAGGTAGGTTTTGGACTTGTCCTTCTTTCTAACTTCACTAACTACTATTTCATGCACATAAAGATTTGCTTAGAACAGAAATCAAAAATATCCTTACTGTGACTGTGAACAACGCTGTGTAATATAGTTTTATATGACTAGTAATTTTGGTGCGTCTGTGAGAGACTGAAACAATTTTGTTCATCCAAATTATGTAGGATATACAAGTACAGGTGTGAAGTTATTCAAAATTTTCATGTAAATTGATAGACACGCTCAAGTTAAATGAAGTTCGACACAAGTAAGATACTTAATTATTTATATAAAGTGAATAACTTAGTCTAGACGTTGCAGTGTTCGATGTAATCAATTTTAGCTTCACATCAGCCACCTTTCTTTCTACCTTGGACTGTCACCAGGTTTAAAAGCGTCATAAAATATTAGTACAAGGAAAGTACGTTAACAAAGTTAAAAGTTTCAGAATATTTATAACTATTCAGTACAGTAGCGTCCAGCGCAAGAATAAATATTCGCTACTTCAAACAAATACTAAAATGTTTTATTTCATAATATATATATTTTTTACCTATAATCAAAAATGCTTCAACTAAGAGAAACTAATTTATTAATCTTGACAGTCATTAAAGGTTTCGATGGTAAGGAAAATTGTAATTATAGAAAGAAAAGCAGATGGAGATGAGAGATAAGCCAAATTTGTGAAATCGTGCTCTAGGTAATATTTGTTTACCAGTTTCCTGCCATATTTGTGTGTTTCAGCATATTGCTTGACCGGTACTCCAATAAGTTTATCGTACCTAATGTTAAGGTAAACCACAAACAATACCATTTGAATTACTCTTAATAAAATAACAGGTAGGTTAAACTGTTAAAAAAGGAAACAGATTTTGGATTTCTTTTTATACTTACGTAAAAGGAAAAGAGAATTGTGAGAGTTGTATTTTTTTATTCATCGCCCTTATTACGAACACTCAGCCAAGTTGACGGAACGTAACGAATCTTTAAATATATTGAATAGGTTGGGCATAAAAATACATATTAAAAAGCCTATACCACATCTTACACGAAAGCATCCGAAGCGCGGCTGGCAATGTTAAATTTTTCACACCCCCTCGCCTCCCCAAAGCGCCGTCACCCCGCACTTAATAAAATATTATCAGGGTAGACTTCGTCACATCTCAAAAATATAAACTTTACTCCTTCTGTGTAGGTACCTAATTCGAAACAAATTGTTATTATGGAAGCTGACTTACTGTAATAATTTTTATTATTGCTGTTGTTAATATAGGGGTAACAAACACTGATAAATATGCTATTGCAGTCGCATTCAACATGTTACTACTACCTATAATGTAGATAAAGCGAGTAACTGAAATTTCTCTTTTCGTTCACGCTTATGACATTCATCTAGTATATCAAACATTTTATTGATAGTAATTATGATGGTAAGAATGTTTTAAGTATGATTATAGTTAATTATTTATGTACCTTTACGATTTCAAAACACAGCGAAATGAAAGTGAGAGCCATGTTACTTCATAATTATTTTACATCTCTTACTATTTAAGTTCTCGGACTTATTAGAGTGGAAATGAATTACTAGCTTGTTAAGGTAAGCGCAAGTTAAAGTTGAAAGTAAAATATAGTAGGTAAGCTGTATTCATTCAACATCTAGGTACTATTTAACTTTTATTAAAGTTGTAGAACGACAAACTGTTTAAAAAACTGAAAACTATAAATATAAAGGATAATAATATTGTGTATTGTGTGCTGGATATTGTTATTTCAGAAGAAATTACGTTAACAACTATAAACACATTTAATACGGGGTCCGCAATACCTCCTCCTGTTTGACCAAAAAACAGGGGTTGCAAGTTTATATGGAAACTCGTCATTTTCAAAGTAAGAAGCACAAAACTCCGTACACAGGTATTTTAATTTTAGGTATTTTAATGTTACGTGTTTTAATTTTAAGTATTTAGATATGTATCCGTAAATTTATTTTAGATGAAAGAAAATAAAAGTAAGCACTAAGGTATTTGCACTTAGCGGCTACAGCAGTAAGTTTTATGACGTTCTGACACTTGAACAAATATTGTTTCCCGGCCGAAAGGATGCAGTTGAATTCAACGCTGCTTTTCACATAAATATCAAAATATTTTTTTATTGTGAGTACAAGCATTAAATACTCAGGTTTACTTTAAGTTTTTCTTATTATGAATCAGATTAGCTCTTTTTTTCCGCGAGATTGTACTTGCTTACTATATTACATAAAATAAACATATATTTTAAAGAAACACTTGATTACTTATGTCTGTTATTAAATGTTAACTTAATATAGCAAATATGTCAGAGAAATCCAGAATATTGACTTCTTTTGTATCATACGCGTACAAGGTAAGTATCGTTTCATCTGAAGATATCGGTAATCCATCTCTTAAAAACTTTTCCTTCTATTGCCAGTCCATTAGGCGTTAAGCTCCAGTCTAAGTCCGTTAGATCTTAACTCTAATATTCTCAACGTTTCAGACTTAACTACGCATTACCTAGTGCAATTGGAATTCAAAGATTATAGAGTTTTTGAGCAATCAGTAGGTAATAGGTATACATTTAGGAACGTTTACAAAGCATAATCAGAGAGTGATGAATTACCAAAACATTACATTATTTTTTATTGTTTTAGTAAAAAAAAGAGAAACACGTAGGTAATTAAAAGTTCTCACGAGGTAAACAGCTCCGAGTGCACAGACGTGTTAGTGTATTTCCTAGTTTTTAATCAAACTTGTTCAACATCACTTTCTATTTTAAGTTTTAAATCAAATTTAACGTTTAACACCAAGCTGGCTTGTTTCTATTAGGCTTACTGACTGTCTCGTCAATATTAATGATAGCTGATGCTTGAAATCTAGGCCGTCACTCAATTTGACTATGGATAACCTAGAATGAAAATTGGTTTCGTTTAAAATGTAAACAGAACAAGGATTTATCGTGAAGGGAATTCACAAGAACATCTATTTGTGGTGAAAGTGCATTGAACATTCACTACGAACAACCAACCTTTTCGGACATTTACATTTATTTACGCCAAGTGCTTAACCATCGTAATGTCTAAGTAAATTGAGTGCGTTTCTATACGTAATTGATATGCTTAGTAGAAGCGTTTATCTTTTAATGCTGTGATTAATCATGTTATAATATATTTTTATTAAGTAAGCTAGCATAAATTAAAAAAGCAATATGAAGTATAAGTACTCATTTTTTTAAATTTATTTTATAGGGCTTTTTCAATTTAAGCGTTTTGTGTCGAACGGCTGCCGCACGTTTTCGTTGCTGCTGGTTAAAAGCCGCTGCCCTACGGCAGCCGTACGACACGAAACGCCTACATAGAAAGCGTATTTTTGCCCTGTTATGTTTCTTATTTATCTGACAGTGAAATGAACACGTAAAGCTTGTGACGTTGCCGACCTGCTGTCTAGCGTTTACCGTACGGCAGCCGCACGGCAAGATTTGTATAAAAACTAACAAACGTAGTGTTTGCCGTTCGACAAACGCACCGCAAACGCACTGCAGCCGTACGGCAACACCTTTTGCGAAAGAGACATTCTGCGAAAGAGACGTTTTACGACATGAGACATTTAGATAAAAGAGACGTTTTGCGCCTGAGCCTTTTTATAAATATCACCTTTCATTTCTCGGAATAACCAATTAACGATAACCTTTAGGAAAATAATTTTAATGATAGGGTGATACCACTTCTTTGATCATCGGGGTATTTGGAAAAAATAGAAAAATAAGAACCAATACAAGGTTAACCGAGATTGAAAAAAACACCGATATATTATGTTTTATTTATAAAATTGACTGATAAATTATTCCGTTATATTCTCTACGATTCCGCTGTAACGGTGTTTGCTATAAATCAAAGAACATTATTTGGTTATTTTTATGACCTTGCTGTAAACTTTTAAAATTAAGTAATAGCTTTTTTGTGATTTCTAGTTCTAGAATTACCCTGGTTTCATATCTAAAAAGTATTTTTGTACGATACTTAAACTTGTAACCCGCTAGATTAAAAAATTTAATGAAAAAATATTGCTTTTTGTTTAAATCTATCTTATTATAGTAGTCTTGTTCTACTCTTAAGTTGAGCTGCCTACTAATATGAGTAAAGTATTAATCCGTGTGTTAAGGGACCATACATAATATTGTTATTCCACAAGCTTTGTAACATTACAAGGAAAGAAAACCTTTAAAATAATGCAGTCCGAACCTGTTTGGTGAACTTGAAATAGTAAGACTGGTTTCTTTGGAGGAAGAGGCTAGTCCTTTTATAAGAGATTTGTCCTTTTATGGAAGACCTGTCCCTCCAATGGAATGTTAAAGGGCTTAGGTGAATTATAATAAATTGTTACTTTTAATAAGTTGACAATCCTTAAGAAGTCCCGTGTTTAGCATAACTAATATTTGGCCAACCAACATAGTGTCGAGAGTTGTAAGACCCTAAGGTTTTTGGTGTGGCGTAACTGTGAGCGCAACAAACTTAATATTTGAGTTATTGTCTATTTGTCTAATTTAGTGATGGATATTAATTAATTTTATCCGTGTGGTGACGGAGTAAGAATACAATATGTCACAACCCCATCTCATCCCATGGGTGTCATAGAAACCGACTAAGGGACTATCTGTGAATGAATCTTTACCATAGAAGGAAGGAAAACTGGATATTAAACCTTAAACCAATCTGTCTGGCCAGCGTGGTATTCGTAGGCCAAGTATCCCTCCGTTACGGAAGGAGGCCCGTCTCTGCAGTGGGACATTAATGGGCTGTTATGATGATATATTAATTATTTATTACATTATATTATTTTCCACGTCTCTTCATTTTGTAAAAAAATTCTAAAAGACTAACGGTCTTACTCAGAAACGCTTGCTTAAATTTAATCACTGTTTAGCGAGATTTTTTTAAGTAAAATCGTAAGGTTAAGCTTATCAATTGACTAAAATTTAAGAGCCGTTTTTTATGTAATGGGAGGCAAACAAGCCAGCAGGTCACCTGATGGTAAGTGATCACCGCCGCCCATGGACAACCGCAACACCATTTTTTTAATAATATGAGTAAGACCGTTTAAATGTATGTCATTATAGTAGGTCACAATAGCTAGAAAGTTCACAAGCACGTACTGCTACAAATAACCGAAAGTCGTGACACTATCGGCCATAATGTTAAGTACATGAAAGTTGTTAACGGTACAATAACACTTATAGATCAGTTTTACATATAACTGTATACTGTGCCCAGTTTAAAATTCACATTATTTTATTTACTCTATAGCATGAGGGATGGAAATTAAACCCTATACCAATCCGTTTGGCCAGCATAGTATACCTATTTAGTCACTGGAAGAGGCCCGTCCTTGCAGTGGGACATTAATGGGCTGTTATGATGATGATGATGATGAGGGATGCACATCACCCCGTAAATTGAAAATATTTGGAAGAGGTCTATGTCCAGCAGTAGACGTAAATTTTCCGATGAATTGGATGATTCGAATACAATAATCATTTGTGTTACAAACATAATAATAATAAAGTAACAGAAATAACATTGACAATTGAATAATAATAACTGGCTAGGGAGCTAAACAATCTTCGAATCCCACACCTTTTAATTATTACATAGAAATCGAACAATATTGCGGGAGTTAAGTTAAAAAACAAAATTTGGTAAAAAATTAGAATGTCTCAAAATTCATTATGTAAGAGTCAAATGTTTCGATAAAGATGTTATAGAGGTAGTAGGTACTAATGTTTGTAACGGTAGTGAATAAACTTATAAAAAGATGTAAGTATAAGTAAAAATGCTCTAAAAAACTCCTTAGTAATAAATGTATATGAAAATAACAACGACTTAAGCTGATCCTCAAAACGAGGTAGGATTATATAGAGAACAATAAAGAAAATTGCAACTTTTCAATCATACAAAGAAGGATTATTTTTCTATTACTATTGCAATGCTTCCAAGTAAGTCCAGCAAATTAAATTTATAAAACCATTTTATTAAAAGGTTACTTTGCGAACTGTCAGCAAATTAAAATGAACAATAACTGAAATATATCTCTTACGAAGGAACTATTGTTTTTTTTAAACTGTAGGTATTATTTACACTTAATTCTACCGTTATAATTAAGCAGAGAGATTCTCGCGAGGTTGTATTGACGTTCTTGGGAAATGGCTGCTATACGACGACCAAAGCTAATGTATCCACACTCGTCCCTTAGTCGGCACCATAGACTGTAATCTGTACCAAACTTACAGCTTGTTTAAAATACTCAAAAGAGAATAAATATGTAACTACCTAGTTGAGCATTTAATATAAATACACAACGCCATTTAATTTCAAACTAGGCAAAACTTGTACTTGCTACACAAGTACAAGTTTGGTATTGTACTGGACAATAGACTTAATATTTTCTTGTAAAAAAAAATTGTTGTATCTGTGCGTATGATATTCTCATATTCTACCTGAAGCTCAGTCGTCTCTGCTTATCCCCATGGGAACAAGCCGTGAGTATATGCATGTAAAAACATATTATACATACAAAACAACCAAATCAAATCAAACAGCCGTGTTCGCGTGAACAAAATGTCTCGCTTGTTGCGGAATCGTTCCCGCGACCTCTGCGTAGTAATCATGTAGGTACCTATATCAACTACGCTGTTCAGGTATCATTGCTATTCTTATTATATACATTCCGTTTATTTATTATTCTTTTGGAAAAAAAGCCTCTATGTGATGATTTAAAAAAGCCGCTCGATTTTGGACATTTTCTCTTTTTCCGAACATGTTTAGGTACCTTTTGTTAATATTTGTTTTATCGAATTTAACGACCGTTTTTCTCTTTTAAAATAAAGCTAGTGGATATACGTATTTACTAGACCAGGAATTTATTTGGAATATAAAATATTTAGAAATATAATATGTATGTAACAATCCTTTACGGTTTTACTGCACATGATCCTCGTCCAAAGATGGCCTAGTGATATAAATAAGTTGCACAGATAGAGTTAGTTAGGTTTCCTGTTATTTTGCGAACTTTCTTCTAGTCGTTTTTTACGACACTCATTTAATAAATTGTGGTTGGTATGTATTACTTTCACCACAAGTAAAAGAATTATGATATTACTAAAAATATATCTTGCATACAAAAATATTTAATAATAATATTAACTGGTTCAAACTTCATTAAGATTTTAATACATACAGCTAGACTGCGTAATCTAACCACAGAGCGTGCATTGTTTTTTGAATATTTCAATGTAGGTATATCACAAAAGGTAATGGAATAACAAATGTCTTACACAAAAAATATGATAAAGAGATGACAAAGTTGAAGAAAGTTTGTTTTGATTCAATATCATGTAGTTTAATCAAAAAGGTTTGTATTTATGGCAAATAGACTGGTTTAGAAACATTTTGAGTTGGTGACAGAAGCCAAATCGCAGGAGCAGATATTGGAAGGCCGAGGTAAGAAACAAAAATAAAATCGCACCCATTTGAAAGATAGAGAATTATCACTTTTGACGATGGTACATAGATAGGCGAAACTCAAATAGCCTTATAGCTAAGAAGTACTGGTGTTCTCCTTATAGCCAATAAACTAAACATAATTAAGTTACACTACCCTAAAATAATGAAAGTATTAAAATGATCAAAAGCCACCGATCGGTTCGAACACAAAGACTGTAGCGACTGTACGTTACACTGAATTTTTAAAGGCACGGTTAGTGAACCAGATGTGGTAGTCGACGTACTCGCAGAATACGAAAAATTTAATATTTATAGTCAGCAACACACCTTGTTTTTGCCACGTTATGAGACATCGCGGGATTGGACAACAATTTTTCTGGTTCGTTTGACATGACATCTTCAGATATTATATTATCTGTAATTGAAAAAGCAATAACAAATATGTAAGTATTATACTTACTTATATTATATTATGTCTTGGTTAAGTTATATAACCATTGATAAAATGTAGAAGTGATGTGATGATTTAGAAAAGCAATACAAGAAGGGGTAGTTTTGTGTTTGAGTCAAGTAAAGGAGATTCGATAAACATAATTTCATAATAAGTACTTAACATAAAACTTTAACAGATCCCTCGCAACTTGACTGGTCATGTTGGTACCTATATCGTAGGTAATCGCTTTCAACCCCGCCCTAACATATAAGCGACCTGGTATAAATATAAAATCTTATACAGCTTTAAGAACTCCACAAAGCTTTAAATAATGTATTAGAGTTGAAAAGCTATAAACATTGAGGTAAGTTTTTGCAGTTTCAAACAGAAGCCAAATAACCGTGAAATGAACAAGTGTTCGGAAATACGAGCGGTAGTTTTGAGAAACAGCGAAATGGCGTTCTTATATTTAATTTCATTTATTTGTGAGAAGTTGTATAACATTTAACTTTATTATTTCAATAAGTTATGGCTTGGATAGTTCGTACATTTATTTGTTAAAATGCTATACTTAATTACATACACTTATTATAAAAATAATCTGTTTTAAGATGATCCGACAAATAGTTCAGAACATGTAGATTTAAAAGACCACCATAAGGAAAACATATCTTTTATTCGGAAATCCGCTCTTTCTTGTTATCTTTTGGTATAGGTACATGCGACACTACTGGGCCGCCACTAAAGCGTGAGACAGCTTCTAAAAGTTTTACCATTTTGACACGTATACCAAGTATATAAATATAAAAATCTGTTGGTACAAAGTTAAAAATAACGACTAAAAGAGAGATACATTAGTACAAAGAGGCATGGAATATTTTCCGTGGCAAACATCAGCTTCCAGCTAAGAGTTAATGAATGCACACAAGGGTAGCAAGTTTCGCGAGAGCTCGTAACTTGAAACAATGTGAGCCTGTGTTCTACGAGCTCTTTGCCTTTTTCAGCAATATTTCATCGTCCATGTGTCCGCTTTTAGTCACTAACAGTATTACTGAGACTACGTCAAAAGACTTCAAAAGACATTCAATAGCCAGCAGGATGCTCGCCGCAACGACGCGAATAAAAAGACAATTTAAAGAATTTTTCAAGCGTCCGAAGTTTTATAAAACGCTGTTATTGTTTACTTAATGTTGAGTTATATGTTTGTTATATTTACTCAATGGGTTTGCTATAAATTATAACTCATTAATAGTCTTAATAAGTGTTAATAACTTTTTAAATATATCTTATTTAATATAAACGTAAAGCATTGATTCCAATAAACCAACTTCAACAAAATTAATTGCAGCGTTCCATTGCAATTTTGCAATGTAGCATTTCACGATATTGATACAAAATATAAATTCAGAAACAAAAATGTTATTCGCCAGTAAATAGTTTACATGTCAGCAAATATTACTATGTTATTTATTTGTGAATGGCGAGTATAAGTACTTTGAACTTCAATTACTATAGGAATTGTTGAAATATTATGTAAAGGGAATTCTGATCGGATTTTAAATCCTTTATGCCTGTAACGTAATTTTGTAATATTAAACTTTTGAATAGCTTTACTACTTATGACTCAAATGCTGGTTTGCTTCGGAAGACGTCTTATCTGTAGGTAGTTTTCTGGGTTCTACTGGGTTTGGGCTGAGTAGACCCTTAACCATATTGTGTGGTTAACTGAGCCCGCGGGATGAGTAGCCCCTTAACCATAGCATGTGGTGAGCCCGCGGGTCCAGTTGACAGATTAGTGGGCTGAGTAACACCCAAAAAACAAATGGGGTCAACTGAGACCGCGGGATCAGTTTGTTGTGGGATCAGTTGACCATGAAGGGAACTTAACAGGTTCTGTATCAGGGTAGGCGGGGGCTATCATGTTAATGCAATAATAAAAGAAGCAGATAAAGGACTAGAGGTCACAAGCGATCAAGATTATAATTTATGACTTAGATTAGACCATTAGCGACCCTATTTTGACTGAAATAAAGTTACATTTGATTTTGAGGAAATAACTAGTACTGAAACTATTTTAAATTTAACACACGTACACACAAACATAATTAGAAATATCCAGTGGCGGGTTTATTTAAGATTATAGATATCTAGCATCAAGTAGGACATCAAGATGTGGAGCAGAACTGTGAGTTGAACGGCGATGCATCTTCCAGCTTTGTTAATATATCATTTCATCGTAACCAAGTGAGACAGACAAATTGCGCACTACTTTATTTAATATTTATTGGACAGAAAGGTACCCGATCAATCAACTGAAGAACTGAAAGGAGAAAACTTATCTCTATAGTTTTAAGTAAGTATTTAATTCTACAAAATGGATCATCATGTGTTTTTCATGATATATTTCAAAGGAATTTAATTTATATAATAATTATTAGATAGTTAATTAACTAATTAAGAAATCGACAAAGATAATTTCTTTCTTGTACTCTATCATAACATCCCAATAATGTCCTACTGCAGAGACGAGACTAAATGTGCCCTACTAATGTGATAGACCAGACGACTAGAGTATAGGGTTTTATGTCAATATTATCCTTCTTCTGTTATTGTATTGATATGATATCTGCGAACTTGCCTTTAGTCGACATGTAATCATAAATCTTACTCCGTCAACACGAAGAGAATTATAAGCTGTTTAATAGACGGTCTTGTTTAATTATTGATGTTACGAATAGTCAGTTAGTCAAAGCTATATTTAAGCACTTAAACATTAGTTCAGGTTTAACTTTAACCTCGAAGCAAGAATCTCAAATTCCAGATAACATCGAGGAAGGCAAATAATTTGTAGTCCACAAGTGTGTGGAGACATATTATTGGCCTGGCTGAGTCTAGATTTTAGGCACGAATGACGCTCCTGCGGTTAGACTTTTAACTAGGTTTAAAATGTAAAATACGTTTTTGTTAGAACACCTTGGCTTTAGTTAAGATTTTTACTGTTTGCCTATAAAGTACATAACTTCCTGTTATAAGTGATATTTTAAGTATAAATATTTACTTACTACATATATCAGTCAACGAAAGGAATAAGATAAAGAAACAAATCAAACATTAACACAAATAAACTCAGCAATAAAACAGGTAACGGGTGAAAAATCGGTACTTATTACAGAACCAGTCCCTGCCTCTGCGCTAGCGTTATACATCATATTTTTCTTGAAGCCCAACATATAGCAACGAACATTATTTATGTTAAAAAAACATACACAACATAAACAGTGTGCAAAATAACCGTTCATCTTAAACATTTGTCAAGAGAGGCTTATGTTAACTTAGTATGGCAATGGAAAAGCGTAACGTTAAAAAAATGTCGACCCTTTACCTTACGTGTAGGTTGAGATATTTACCTGTTTAAGAATATGCATACTTTTTATTGCGGGACGAGAAAACACGACACGTTTATATTTGTTAAAGTAGAAAACCCTCAAGCGACAACCCTTCAAACGATCACGAATCTTTGAGTGCCTTTAAAACGATTCCGCTTTTATACTGTGCCTGCAAAATAGACGGCGATAAAGTTCAATGTGACCCGAATGAAAAGCAACCTATTTAATTATATTATAACTGATACATAGTAAACTTAGCTGATTTATTTATAACAATAACCGAATAAGCAAAGGACAACAATCGGGCGACACATACCTACACTATAACGCGGTTTTTACTTCTATATGAATATTTTTGGTGATAGCCAAAAGAAAACAGAGGATTTTCATCACAAACGGTAACACTTTCAGCATTTCAGATGACTGGACCTCGTTCTGGATGTTTCGGATACAAAATACATTAAATTTGTCCCCAGAAAGGTTCAATAATGTTATAGGTACAAGATGACTAGAAAACTACATACCTAGATAGGATTATAAATTATCTGATAAGTAATTAAGTACATATTAGGAAAGCTTTATGCGAAATGTAATGAAAATACCAACATTTTAGAATGAATATGTGCTGCGGTTAGAGAGAACAATAGGACATGTAACAGAGGCTAAATTAAGCAAAGTACCTAAAACGATTCGTAATTAACTATTTTACAATTACCTATGTAGTTGATAGAGTAAATATAAATATTAGTGGTTAGGGTCGTGAATAGTTAGCAAGTGGTACTTATAGGAATGTCGGTGGTGTTTGTGGTGCGGCATTGCGGTTCTTGCGCCCGCCGCTGCCACATCGCGCTTATATCAAACCACACCGCGTGGAAAAGTGTTCTTAATTATTTACGCAGCCACAGCACTTAGTAAAACCGTCGCAACTCACAAAACCGGATAATGTCGCAAGCCAAAGCTTCAAAAGACGCTTAAATGATAACTTTGCATTTAAACTTGGTGACTTTTATTTTTAGAGACCCTTATTTTTTTAATTCAAGGTCTTAAGGGATACGGGTGCCAAAAGGACCCGAAAGTCTGTAGCCAATCGGGCGCAATAAAACAGGCGAAGATCGCAGCCTCAAACAACGATCGTGTATTATTCAGTGAGGGTGGAGTCTGGCACATGTGTCCACTGACAATCCACCGACCGCGGAACTATGTTTTTCGCTTTTGCATTAGCTTAGTGATATGTAAAATACCGTGTTTATTTCTTTACAAAATTGTAGGTTCGACGTAAAATGGACCACGGAGCATCTAAAATATTCTCAGATTTAGGTAACTGCGATCTGGGAAGCGAACAGAGGTGAGTAATGTGAGGCACGTAAAACATCCTTGCATTTAAGATATCGAACTGTAAAATATTACACGTTACGAATTCAGATAGCTAGCCCTGGGTCTATAGATATGCAAATTTCTTTATTTACGAGCCTGCAGGGACGACTTTATTTCGTAAAACAGTCAAATGCAACTGTATTGTAGTTTTGGTTAATATAGGACTATTTCTGAGGATTGATTCGTTTATAGTGTTTTACTTTTTAAGTCAAACAATTTAAACATTGTAGTGACTGAAGTTTGTCCGCTGAGTTTTCCCCGAGGACGCGGCTACAAAGTTTTTTGGGACGACTATAAACATAGCGAACGACTTAATTATATATTATTTAACAAGTAATTCTGGCCAAGGACAGAACTGGTAGGCAAAGTCGACATTTCGTTGTATGATTTTATGGGCTTGTTCGATGTCGTACAATTGTATGTCGACATTAATCGAGCTGCATAGAGAGTACAGGTTTTATTGTCGAGCTGGTAAACACCGTTAGTAGGTGAAATATGAAAGAGGTCGGTAAGTTTTAATTCTGTCGATTCAACTCCTTGGATGGCACGTGTTAATAATTCAGAGAGTGGTGGGGGATACCGCATCGTTACTGGTACGCCAGGAGGTTACGGTTCAAAGAAAGATATAAAGATTCTAGAATGTGTCCGGAAACCAGCGATTAGTCGGATTATTATTATTTAGAAATTAAACTTTCACCCCCTTACTCATAAAAAAATTCTTAAATTTTAGTCAATTGATAAATTAGCATAAGCTCTTACGTTGTTTGGTATAAGGTTGGTTTTCGTAATAAAAAATCTCGCTAAACAGGGATTAAATTTAAGAGGCGTTTATAAGTAAGGGGGTCAATGTTTAAATTATTATTAAATCCAAATTATTACTTATCTAAGAGATTTATATTTTAATTAATAGTTTGGCACAAACGTATGTGTATTTGCAATGTTAATTATGGATACAGAGATTTCTAAACTCCTTTTATTTAGTGAAAATTACGTAGGTCTGTGTCATTATAATATGTAATTACAAAGAGTGTTGAACGAACCATGACTAGGCTGAATCAGGCACTTTTATCACTTGCCTTTATACTTTATCTCCGTTCGGAAGAGGTCCGACGTCATCAAGTTCCGTAGCATCAAACCTTTTGAATTTGGAATACGACTACTTGTTAGCGTGTAACTCAATAGTAGAACAGTTTCACTTTTAACTGGCTTGTCAATAACTTCACTTTATTTTTGCATGTACGTTATTTTAAACCATGTCCCTAGTCCCATAGTACAGCGGTGATTGGTTATGCACGGCTTTCGGAATATTAAATGGACGTGTACAAATGTTATTTATTTTTATAGGATTATCGTGATGACTCAAAGAGAAATAAAATTGAAATGCCTAGCTGAAAAAGAAATCATAAAAGCGGGATTTGGGTAATCTGCAGATGTTTAAAATGTACGAACGCATTGAGGATTATCGAACTGTACGCATAATAGTTACCACAATTTATTTGAGTTAAACCTTTTTTAATTTACCATACTGTACCCTATAAGACCAACATAAAGGATAATGTAAGCTGCTTGCAATATTTGAAATAAATACTACGGTGTTTACCGAACAATATAATGTACTTATTGAATTTATTTTGTATCGTATTTTAGTTTTCAGAAAAAAAACCAGAATATATTTTTGGTATTGGTACATGTAGAAACGGAGTACTTAATTAAAAAAAAATGGTAAAGTCTAAAAAAATCTTATAAAAGATGTGTCCTAGAGATTCTATCAAAACATGAATGCAACGCTATACCAGCCTAGACAGAATAGTACTCGTATTAGAGAGTTACCTTGCATACGAGATATTTTTACCGGTAAAGCGATTTAACAATAAAACATATTTTTATGGCAACAAGTAAATGTAAAAAAAAATATTTTTATTTTTGTCTACAAACACTTTGTTTAATTTGATTTATATTATCATAAGTATTGGCTCATCTAGTAAGAAGTAGGTTGTTGTTGTCTTGGTCGGCGGGTGTATACGTTACGGTTTACGACTGTTACTCGCAACTTCTCCACTGAACTCTTGTAGCAGATCGCACGAGAACCCAGATAACCACACGTCGATTACCTAACGCGTTTCCTATAAAGAACAATGATAAACATCCACTGTTTCACTTACTAGTTCACAATCCACTTTGTACGAGTTAAATATAAATGCGAACTTCGTGTAGAGATTCTAGTTCGCCGAGCACAACGCCATTGTGATTTTTTCGGTTTTATGTTTCAAATTGACTGGCTGACTACAACAGAAATATTTTTAAATACTTTCCCGGCTTTTTTAATTTAGCCTGGTTCATTTTACCTGTGAACTGTTGAGAGGGAAAGCAAAGAGACAACATTTTGTTCATATCACAATTTGATGTGTTTTAGTAACAAAATACTAGATAGAATCCAATTTGCTCATATTAACTTGTATTCCTTTACATTCTCGGAAAGATATTATGTATTATTATATTTATATGTATGAAATAGACACTTCAATCATATACGAACGCAAAGCTCAAACCTCAGAGTATTTAGAGATGAAATTTCGCACACAGATTTTAATCTGAGCGCCTGAGAATGGGGTTATGAAATTACTTTTAGTGCGATGCATGCACTGTCGAGAATAAAAACCACATAACATTTAAATATACGTAACAATTAAATAAAGGCGAAACATTTAAAAATCTTTGCTTGTGTAAATAAAATATCCAAATGTGTTTCGGTACAGGTCGGTAAATAATTTATGAATGTTCGCTCTATGCGCATAACTTCCCGCAAAATTACAGCATATGGCGTCTTTATACGGGCCGTTACTTCGGACGTATCGTGCGTACACCAATAAACAAGTTTCGATTCGAAACCGCGATGGATAGCTTTCTATGTATTTTTTCAATATTAAATATTAAAGGGCGGCAAACCTCGCCCGAGCTATAAAGTTTGGCCCCTATGTATCACCTGGGCCTTCGCCTCTACCCGCAACCGACAATCTTATTTTATTGGCTAGTGCTGGGTTACACAAGTCTATGAAGTGTCGATATACAATTGTATCACGACTTAATACCCTTTATATAAACACAAATAAACTATTTTATTGTGAAGTAACAAGATTTTAAATTATGATAATATTTGTAATCAAAACTAATAGACACAGCATTTTCAAAGATTGAGTTAATACAAAAATATGTAAGCAAGCTCCTTTAATTAAATTTTCAATTAATTCTAAAAGACAAAGTCTTCTAAAATGTAAACCGTAAAAACTTATGTCTGTTAAGAAACAAACAAAGTAACATACCTAGCTGAGCGGCGCGCAATACATTTCGGCGCCCATTTCCTACATACTTGAATGTGTGCAATTCACAAAAAGACTCGTATACGTGGGTAAACGTAACGGAGTTGTACGTACAGCCTACTCGGCATCGGCACCCGTAGATCCGACTCATATCTGCAAACAACGAGCGTAAATCGGCCCAATCTGTATTGTGTACTCTCGATAGGCCACGCGGGGAGCTTTAGTAAAAGTCCCAGGTCAGTCATCTGGTATGTTATTTAATTTGGTCGGAGTGATTTATTTATTATGACATATATCCACTACTAGCACCCATTTTATACAAGAATAAATTGACTAAAATAGAGCTGGTAAATTACGGTTTACAAACATCAATTTGTAGTTAAGTAGAGCTAATTACATATTTATTTAAGTTCTACAGAAAAGCTAAGCTACTGGGCTTTCTTTCGAGAATGTTTACATGGTTTAGCTTCAATTAAGCAAGTTAACTGTATGTATACTTTAATCTGATGATCTATTTATAAAATAATGGCTTTAATGAAACAAGATTGAAAAAATTGTTTTGAACGAGATCTAGTAAGTAGTTTTTTAATACCTCGTAAATCGCTTATTAATGCGTAATCTTTCATAGAAATTTCAATGGTACGGAACCCCTTGTGCGTGACTCCGACACGCACTTGGCCGGTTTTTCTATATAGTGGTTAAAGAGTTTTCTTTGAGCTGTAATAAAATCTAATGACAATAATTTTGTAAATGAAAATGTTACTAATTTAAAATGATCATAAGTTCAAAACACAAAATCAGGTTTAAAAATATATGAGGTTCATAAAAAAACTGTATTAAATAACGTTGGTATGTATATTTGAAAAAGAAAACCTTAAGTATTTTCTCGTTTTTCGATTAGCGACTCGTGCGCTAAAAGTCAGAAATTAAGCAAGACTGAAATTGATAATTTTTTGTAACGTAATATTTTCTTTTTGTAACTTGTTAAAATGCTGTTTGAAGGCATTAGTTGCATGGGAAAAGACATCGACAGACCTACAAAAGAAAATTTATTTTAAAATTAATTAAACACAGAATTATTTGTTCGTTAATAACCACATACCTGGGCTACAGACGAGTGCTCGGCTCCCGCTGCAACGTCCGACGCCATCTAACAAAAAGCATACATGTGAAATTTTATTTCGCATCAAAACGCACAGCCATTCAATTCGCAGATGCAGTCTTCCGCTAGCGTTCATGTATGCTTTTTGATAGAAGGTTCAGATTTAAAATGAATATAAAAACAAAAAATATTAAGAGGAAATTATATTTGATCCCAGAAAAATTACAACGCAAAGCAAAAAGAAGAAAAAATTAAGATACTATCCAGTTTAAATTTCTAAAGATTGTAAGACAAAATAAGTAAAGCTTGTTCGATGCAGACGTCCTTTGCTATGCAAAATGCTCTTCAATAATGTTACCTATCCTCTCTTTATTCTCTTATAAGCCGTTCCATAAGTATATATTTAGCTGCAGTATTATTTTCTCCACTTTGGCGCTCAATGTCCAACACAGTCTGTTTAACTTTAAACCTCGATTATTTTGAAATCTAAATAAAGTTGTACGAAAATAATGACAAATAAAAATATATACATTGACCTTACCTAATTAATACAACGTGATAATGACGACAGATAGAAACACTGATAACCCAGATACTCCTGAAACTATTTAGGGTCTCAGATCTTTGTAATTTTTTGATATGGTGGTATTAGTGTTACTAACTTTTCAGGAAAAATACAAAAAAAATCCTTTTCCTCTGGGAAATCTGGAAAATGATCGGTGTTATAACACCTGGTAGGAGAATGGGCTACTATTGCTAGTAGGGAACTATGGGAAATATTTTGGATAAAATTATACACTTAATTTATTTTTTAATCTTTGTTAGACTTATACAGTTTTGTATTGTAGGTAGATATATAAGTAGTTCATATTTAGGTTAATTTAGCAATGAAGCAACTCTTAGGATGAAAATAAACCTAACATTTTTTACATAAAATAGATTTGTTTTTGCAAATTTTACAAGTTAGGGCCGTTTATAAATTGCGTGCAACAATAGCTCCCATAATAAGACGCTACTGCTTCATTGATACTATAATTCTTTTAAGCCATAGGTAAGAAATTTTTGTTCAATACACCGAACTTAGGGCTCACTTTCACAAATAAGCCATTACTTGTCACCACTTGGTGTATTATCACAGCAGTGAAAATGTAACATTACGTAATTGATTTCGTGAAAGAGCATTACTTATATGTGCAATAATAGTATCTGATACCTTTCCCAGTACATGCCTCTTCGGTGGACCACATGCACTAAACAAAAATATAGTCAGGAATCATTTCAATGCATTGCTTGTGACAATATTCTACATCTATTTTGGCTAGTGTATAAGTTTGTATACTAAATGTACAAACGACACAGGAACAGAAACAGGATATTAACGACATCATCACCAAACATGGCATCAGAATAATATTGTATATATTGGTGGCTGTAGTTTATTCGGACCCTCAATGTTTGCCATTCTGTAATTATTGTAATTTCTGTAATTCTGCAAAGGCAGTACCACTTGTTGAAAGAAAGGCTACAGGAGCTGAATGAGGTACAGTAGAAATTTTTAGGTGGGACGGACATTCTGTACGCCCTTTCTTAGTTATATAAGACAATGGATATAAGACGTTATATTCATAGTAGTCACAAGTAGTTTCTTCATATTGTACTTCAGTGTTAACCCTAAATTGACCACATAGATCCCAAAAATGACTGTACTTCGCGGAAAAGGTGTTTCATCATCCATTTTTTCTAATTTCTTTAATATTTCGTGTAAACATAATGACTTTTCTGGCCGTGACCTAACATTTTGTAGTAAACCTAGCCAGACGTATATTCTCCTACTAGGTGTTATAACACCTCTGAGAATTTTATTCGTAAAAAATAAACAAATTTAAATACAATATATCTTTGTTTGCTATTTTATAGCCAACAGTCATAAGTTTGTATAATCAGGACGATATTATTAGGTTACTATACAATAATTACAAAAATATTAGCTTTTAGTTGTGATTTTGAAAAAAATGCACTAATCTTTTTTTAATTGAGCAAAAAACCTAAAAATTCAATGCATATAACAATTGTTTCAGCACGTAAATAACTATGCACATGCACAAAATAGGATAAAATGAGAAATGATGATCACTATTTGCTTTTTGTACATTTTATTTGATGGTATTGTTAAAGTCGTAAAATCGGTGTTATAACACCTGGTAGGAGTATCTGGGTTTCAGAGTTAACCTTATTGTTATCAATTTTTTTATAGGTATCTTACATTACGTGTTTTTTATCAATAAGGCAATTATTGTACAAAAATATCTATCCAAAATACATTCTATTGATATCAGTGTTAAAACAGAATCTCTTTTAAATATCTTAAGATTTTTTTTAAACCTGCTGCAATAGAACGAAAACATTTGGCCAGTTTCGTTCAAACATTAAATTAAGCTAAGTAGTCGATATGCAATACCTTTATGAATATCTAAAACTAGAGAACAACCTCGGTTCTGTTCCATTACAATCACATAAAACATTTTGTCCGCAACTATTAAAATATTGGTCTGTTCTGTGTTTTGTGTCAAAAGAAAAATCTCGACAGATTTTCCTTTTGACAATAATTAAAATGATGTCCCATGTCACACAGGCAGGTGTATTTTAATCCTTAACGAATAATATCTTTATGCCGAAAGTAGCTTTTGCTCGGCAATAAAAGTACTATTTTATACCCTAACCTTTTTAAATATTTATAAAATTTCAAAGTTTAACTTTACATTGGCTAGAGCTATTTCAATGCGCTTTTTTGTAGTGTTTTTATTTGTTAAGTCAAAGTTTGTATGTTCAGAAATTTTTGAAAACTGTAAGAGAAAAATCTAAAATTTATACACATAACTAGTGTATTCTAGAATTTATTTAAAGTTTCTTAAATTGATGCATTTATGTCTTAAAAACAAAAATGTAAGAACCATTAAACCCACGAAATTATTAGGACCATTCCATTTACTCATATTCGGTCAAACAGTTATTTGAACTGACCAAACAAAAGTATGTTAATGTTTTCACCGCCATAAACGTTCTGAGTGGATCAGGCATTCTATGTTTGGTGCATCAAGTGTTGAGTATGGCTAGCCGTGGTTTGGGAGTATTCCCCTTTAACATGTATGTCGTCTTTTAGGACACCTTGTGATGAGATGGGTTGGTAACTTATGTATCCTTACTTCGAATCTGTTTTTTAACTATTTTCGTAAATGTGTTAGAATACTTACTCATAACAGACCTATCTCTAATAAAAGTTTAAGCATTTTATTCGTGTATATTATGAACTGCATCCTTATTAAACGTAGCAGACCATAATATCAAAGCGGTCACCAGTACAGTAAAGCTTTAGTTAAAATTATTTTTACGATTCTTATCGTGTCAACGTTAGTGTTCTCGTTTAATGGTTCACTATTATACAGATAAGGAGTGTGCATTATCTTCGCTGCACCGGAGTCAACATAAACATCTTTTTTATTTTAGTGCCACCGGTCACCATTTTAACTGATAATTAAATATCTTATCAAAAAAATGTGTTACAAGATAATTTCAGTGCCTATCGACCTTTCATAATGATACGAGATAGTTATCGTCATATTACACGTTGCCACCCAATGTCAAATATGCCGGTCACAGTATTCAATAGTGTCACATACTGAATTAACCCCAAAGTATTTCTGCATTTGGGTTAGCTGGTCTCCCAAACATATAAAAATCTCAAGAAGGCAAGCTAAAAACCGTGCGTCCGATTGTTCCTAAAACGACAAAGCGGACTCGGAAACCGACGCTAACCTCAAACTAACAACTACCTACTTGCCCTACAACTCAGTCTCGATGCAATAATTGATCATAAGTAAACCAAAGAGTCACTGATATAAATGAGTGAAGACCACTTTCCCAATATACTGAAAGTAAGGTAAAAGTACTAAGGCAAATAAGAATAACATTTTGGCAAACAATGTGTCACGCACGAGTTAACATTTATTCATTGTGACATTGTAAAATTACTGTCACGTTTACCTAATTTTACGTTAATTTTGGTAAAGAATCATGTGTTCAATTATGTACAAAAATATAATATTTATTAATAAGGAAAAAGTCGAAATCAAGTCTGGGCAAACAACTTTTTGACAACTTTTCAAAGTGGTGAAATTCTTTTTATATTTAGTTTGGTGCTTTAATTTTGTGTATCATTTCATTGCACAAATATAAATAATTTACTTAAACATATTACACAACCGTCATCATTATACGTAGTTACTTAGGTATTTATTGTATTGTTTGTAAATGCTTACATATGACCAACACCAAATGAGACACCCATACCAAAGCATACATTCATAGTAATATGTAATTATTGTGTTCAAACATTTCCTGATGACGATTACTCAGAAATAACAGTATCAACCTCATAGTCTTCGAAATCAGTCTCACATTTAAATAAAATAGCAATATTATAGCAAAATTGCGATATATGTAAGTTACTAAACTTTACAATTATAAATACTTTTCGTTTCGCGACGGCCGGCACACAAACCGGTTACTTATGTAAATATAATATGGAACTCTGACGTGTTCACAACTTTGATGGTTGTTATTTTAAGAACTATTAAATACTCGATATAATTTGGCTATAAAATGTAGAAACTTAAATGGCTAGGTTTATCTATGCTAAGTTTTTATTTTACTAGCTAATACGTGGATTAATGAATTTCAACACACGTGTCATTGCAATTAAAATTTAAACCACGATTAATAAAAATTAACGTTATGAGCACAGGATAATAATGACTTCCTATGTTCTTTACTGATAAGTACAGGTAGTTTTAATTAGTAATGTATTAAAACACAATACGTCAGTGTAAAGTTATCGTATTTGAACATCAGAATCTTGAGCCACGTCAGCTTTACATAACGATACGACCAGGGAATCGTAGAGTGTGTTATCGGCAAGCGTGGCGTATTAGTACCGTGAATGATTAATGACACGGGTTTGCTATTATTACTATATTTTATTATGTCTACCAACTGTTTTAATAAACTAAAAATGGAGAATTATTGCGAATCAATAAAACGTAGCTTATCAATAAATCATAGTTTTAACGCATTTATTCACTGTTGCTCTAATGTGCTCATAGGCATCCTTAAAATTATGATTACTTTGTGCGGTTTGCTGTTGCCTTGCCAGATCGCGCGCCGTTATACCGTGTCAAGGAAGCGGGCCTATATACCTTGCTTCTTTTGGCATAGTCACTAATCAAGACCTAAATATCAATTCTCCACTCAATGACCTGATTGAATCTTCTTTAAATACATCGTGTAATATTAGAAAATATATTCAGTAAGTTATGGTATGTTCAGAAATTAATTAAAGGAGATTTCTATGACTAATCGATATCACGGTTTTCTTAGATAAAAACAAGCAGTGTTATAAAACCACGTATACACGACACGTGACGTGTACCAATACAATTGTTTTTAGGTTAATAAACATCCAATAACCTACATAGGTACCTACAACCAATGTTTTTTTAGAATCTGGTTATTAATTGCCTGTGACTGTACTCATACAGCAATATACCCATGGAAACTTCTACAATGGCGAGGGGAATAATCAGCTCCCTACTATTGCCAAGTCAGTACTTGTCCAGATTTTTACACTACCCATCATTTATAACAATATACTGTGTGAGTGTTTTATAGGTACCAATCTTTTTATTGCTAAATTAGAAAGGAGTTTTAATACCTACCTATCTAAACTGTTTTGATTCGGGATTTTTTATCATTACTCTATTTTAATGATAAAAAATCCCGAATCAAAACAGTTTTTGAAATGTCAATTAGTATAAGTCATACTCGTATACAGTGTACAGTCAGCCCCAAAAGTCGCTGAACACATTTTAAATTCCAAAACTGCTGAACACTAAAAATGTCATAAGTCAGTGTCGCAACAAGAGCACAGAATAAGCTTTACATACGAAACGACCATAACACGCTGAACACGGTTATTACAAAAGTAGCTGAACCCTAGTATTTTTAAAAGTAACTGAACGCCTAAGATTCCAAAAATAGCTGTACATACGCGTGAATTCGTATTAAAACCTACTTTTTGGGTATTATACTATAAGCATCTTTAAAAAAAATAAAAACTTTTAGAACAGATAAGTTTTGTTCAAAGAGGTTTAATTAAGGTAAAGGCACCTAATTCCGTGGTGTTTTTGACAAAACACGAAAGAGCATTAAAAATTAAGTAATTATCGTACCTTTGTATACAATATTATATTTTTATCAGAAGCGTTAACTATCTAATTTTTGAAAAATATATGCAGTTTGTCAGTAAAAGGTTATTAAAAATGATAAAATAAATAAAAATATGAAAAAGAACGATGCGCCTAATTCCGATGTAAAAATCGTAATTCCGATGCATTTGGTTCCTAATTCCGAGTATAAAAATAGAAAGGGAACTACCTATGTAGGGTTCTCATACATGATGTTCAAAAATGAAAGGAGTTTATTTTTTATGTTAAACTTCAATAAAACTCGGGTAATCATTTTTCTTTTCACCTGTGCTACCCGTAGTAGCACGGGTAAAAAGGTAAAATAATACGAATATTCCTAAGAGTCTTGTAATGTAATTTTCTTTAAAATAAAAAAATTCAAATACATGTACTTAAATAAAAAAACTAAAAAGTAATAAATAAGTGAAACTAAAATGCAAGTTTTAGACTTTTGAAATAATTTATTAGGCGCGTTTATGCTAAACTTTGAAGCACTATAAATCATGAATGATTATTATGCAATAAAAAAATGACTTAGGAAACCTAATAATGATGTATCCAGGTCCAGTCACTAAGTGTGTAGGAGGATACAAAGAAAATTACATAAACACACACGCTGAAAATAGTCTTCAAATAGGCAGACTGACAGACAAAAAATCATTTAACTGCTGTAGTTTCATAATTGGGTTAAAGAAATATGAATAGACGCACACTCCAATTTTATGTGATTGTACTATAGATGATTAGTATTCTTTCAGTTACTACGTACTAAGCACATAAAAAAAGAACACTCTGTATTTAAACAGGGTCAATACTCTTTATGACCGGGTCAAAACATCGGAATTAGGAACTCATGTAAGCTTATTCCGATGTAAATACATCGCAATTAGGTGCTCATATAACCTTATTCCGACGTATATACATCGGAATAGCGTTTTATGATGCTAAATCAAAGTTTCTAATTCCGAGTAATAAAAATTAAAAGATTTTTTGATATTATGCAAATTAAATAGTGGATAGTTGCAATATGAAAGGGAAACAAATATAAGACACATACATATAATAACAGAACAGATCAAAAACCGAGCGTCTTCATAAATTTTTTCCCGTACAACGTATTAAGAAAGTACCTATAATAGTCATTTTTGACCTGCTATAATTAGTGAATCCGACGCCAAGGTGTACCTCGGAATTACATTATTAAATGCATGAGTTATTCAATAAGTCAGAACTAACACATTAAACTTTGTAATCATAAAACACACACCGAAAATTTAAAAAAAGTAAATGTCTTAAAATTTGTTTTTCCGTGGTATACATCGCTTTTAGGAACACACTAAAATATTTTGCACCTAATGCCGTGGTGTTTTCAACACGTATTTTCTTGCTAATTTGCAAATAAAATACTCAAATCTTAAGTGTTTTCGATAAAATATATTGTCCTTTCAATAATTCAACCTAAACGAAAACTCGCATTGTATAAAATTATCACGTAAAACACTATTTGGCAAATCGTAATACTCACGTGCATGAGGTCCTAAACGTATGAAGTGTGCTTTCAAGGCGGCTTCCCGTGGCAAAATGACCGATTATTCTACAGTGTGAACACACTTAACTCTTTTTTGTTTATATAAATATGAACAGATAAATTATTAATTGATTATTTTATCATGCAGACCAAAATAACTAGTGAATTACTTTAAAAACCCGTTTTACTAAATACCTCGGATTTTACTGCCATTTTTAGAACCCCTCGTAGTTAGGTGCTTTTACCTTACAACGTTTTTTTATCTTGGTTATGGCCCCTATACCTATATACATTTGTCAAATTATTTTACATGTCAATGGACCAAAATTCGCTTTACATCAAGAACACCAAAAGTAGATTGACAGGCAATAACATTGAAAATATGATTTGTTAACCTACTTTTGTATTTAATTATGTACAGCTACTTTTGGAATACTAATGTTTAAATACTTTTGGGAATACTAGTGTTCAGTTACTTTTAAAAATACTAGGGTTCAGCTACTTTTGTAATAACCTTGTTCAGCGTGTTATGGTTGTTTCGTATGTAAAGCTTATTCTGTACTCTTGTTGCGACACTGACTTATGACATTTTTAGTGTTCAGCAGTTTTGGAATTAAAAATGTGTTCAGAGACTTTTGGGTTGGTTGTTTTGGAAAACTAATAGTTTTTTCAGTTTAACTGCTATTTTCAGTGCATTCTAAGTTACGAACAACATTAATTGTTGTATTGTGCTATAATTGTCACTATAATTGTGGCTTGTTATAACCTGCCAGTCACCAGTTCTGATATTAGTCTCTTTCCTTTCTTAGTGTAGTCTATTTCAGCCACTTAATTACCCAGTACTTCGACAAAACAGCATAGTCATATCAATTACCATTTTGATTATATTGCAAGAAGTATAAAGAAATATTTACAATGAATTTAAAAGCCACGTCAGTTTAATTTGAGTTGAGTTAGTTATCGAAGTTGTCGCGAAGTGTAACTAATCAGTGAAATATATTTTTTTAGTTTAAACAAACACTAATTGTACTTCACGATAAATTGTTTAACAGAGTGTTATGTGATATAATTAAACTTAATTTCAATAATTGATAAGAGTTTGAAGTAGATCGGTGCCTTAATAGCGAATCCTAACTTAGAGTTTTTAATGGATTGGGAACTTATTTTGGACATGCACAATTTGTATGCGGCTGCAGTGGCCCCAGGTTCGAATTCTACACAAGACAACTAGTGTGAATGATCCTCTTGGATCTGGATGTACTTTTAGTCCGCAAATTTTTATGTCTATACAAGTTCCCGCGATGCACATTGCATAGTTCAATCTCTACCTAGGAACTAGCCTAATGTAGTAAACTGAGTTGAGCCTTCTGAACGAAGTACAAAAACAGCGAGCATAATGTTAAAAAAAGCATCCTATATTATTGATACTAACAGAATACCTATCATTACTTAACATTTCACAGACAGCAGACACACAGGCGTGGTTCTACTGCAACGAAACTATGCAATCAATAAAACAAGAACGGAATCTTTATTTTAGTAGTTCTTCAAACCTACCTATAAACTGTTTACTCGACGCCATGTCACTCAAAACAATAAAAGTTCGAGATGCAAAGACTATAGAAGAACTGTAGGTATTGCCTACTACCTACTTTAACTTTAAAAGACTTTACTCTAGGAACATTTACAGTTTTATCGTTTGGTTAAATCGAAACTATAAATATTTAAACTACTGTAAAATCAATGTTCTGACAGACGCCATTGCATCAGACGCCCAATGCATTTTGTGACTACATTACTCTAAAATTAAAAAAAAAGAGAAAAAGATCTCAGATAATACATATATTTTGCGGATTATTAAGATTTAAATTATTAAAAGTGTTACATAATATTTAAAATATTCACATAAAACACATGAGTTCTATTTATATGTATAAAGCGTACGTAGACGTAGATAGATAATTACGTATGTACTTTCTCCGTAGGTCAGAGTCATGGAGCGCGTTTACGATTGTGAAAGTTAACAGTAAGGGACTCAGTTTATGCCACATGTAGTGAAATTGTTGCACGTAACCGGTAGATACGATGGACGAGATAAATAACACGTTTACGACACTTTTTGTACGTGGCTATATAGTCCCTCTTTGTACTATGATAGTACCTAGCACAAAACTTCCCTCATTTAATATTTATAGTGTTAAGATCTAATTGTAGGGATCAAGTATAAAGAAATAAAGTATCAAAATGTTTAAATTCAAGTATCTATTCAATCTAATAATAGAGCGCGCTGAAATAATAAAGATTGTAATAACTCAGTTGTAAGGTAAACTTGTGGTAGAACTACAACTTTTCTTTCAGTCTGTTATTACGAGCTACTCGGGTGATAAGTAACTGACAACTTTAAACTTTTTCTTTCTTTGCCACAACGTCCAAGTAATTGTATACAAATAATACTGTCATAAGAAAATGAAGAAAATGCGATACGATCTTACTTTTGCAGCTTCGCTTGGAAGAGTAACTTTTAACGGCCATTTTATATTTGGAATTCTATATCTTTGAATTCCGACAGAATATAAAATGGCGAACCACTTTTAGAACTAGATATTTTTAAAACTTAATAATAACTAAAATCACGATATTTTATGACTAGGAATGAAATCAATTTAAAACAAAAACGTTCATAACTAAATAGACATAAACGCATTATATCACGAATGGTCACAGTGTCGCTATGTTTTCTATCGGCCAACAACCTGTCACTATTTATTAAGTCGGTCCAGCTAATAACTGTTTCTATTCTTATACCGCTATTCAAAACGATTCCGCATATTAGTATTTAATAAATATGCAACAGCGTTTGCGATAACGAATGCATTGATGAGTAGTAGCCGCGCGATCGATTTAGAATACTTAGTATCTAAAAGTTTTATTTTTTTATGGTGTCAGGCATGCCGCTGATCTTATGGAAAACAGCAACTGCCACTCATTAACGACAAGCAATGCCAAATCACAGCTAAGCTGCTGGTTACCCTGAACAAAAGTTGTGAAACCTCATAGCCCTGTAATTTCAATAGCTATATTGTATGCTCTCTACATAAACTGATGTTAGTAGACATCAGTTTACCTGAACACGGTAACATTTTCACACAATTGAGCGGGCATAGTGGATGGTATCGATCTAGACGGCCTATTCCTGAGATAGATTTTCCAGACAAATTTTAATATAAAATATTTTGTTGGTATGTATAATATATCAATCCTTTATTGTGAAGAAAATTATATATAAAGTGTATAAAAGCGTATTTTATTTGGTATTTGAATTCCTCCTATAACACATTACTTAGTAGGATAAGTTTAATTCCGTCACTGCAAGTAAGTAATAAGCTTTAAATGTAAAGCTAAACATAGCAAGGGTTTCTTTATGTCTGTGAAAAGAGTTGAATTCTTGCGGAAATTTACGTACATAATGTTAAAAGCTAGGATTCAATAGATTTTTATGGTTTTATTTTATTAAGTAATACAAAAGATTGTATGATTTTTTGAGACTCAGTTATGTTTTTTTTTTCGACTCGATCGCGGCGTTGATTAGTGGTACTAGTCGGTGTTTAAATAAATAACCCATTAAATCCCTTGATGTTAAATGATAAATCAGGGCTACGATTGAAAAGGCCAGCCATTGCTAAAATGCGGAATATTACAACATTTGTATACTATGTTATAAAAAGGTATTTTATTTTCTGTAAATCATAACAACTGAACACCAGCCTAAGAAATGCGGTTACCGAGCTTAGGCGTGAAGAAGAGGAATGTAGGTAAATTAATTTAATTAAAGGATGCGCTTTGCAAAACCATTTCCTAAGACCGTCATAGCGGGAGCCACTATATTGGCATTACTGCTACTGGCACAGTGGTTTACCACCAGGCAAAATAGTCAACATTGTAGGCAAATTAGTAAATGAAATAAATTGATGCTTAATGTCGGTATTAACAGTGAGGTTACAGGCTGAGCTCATTCGTGTTATAGCTAAGACAAATCTTTCAATTGCTATGTAGTACCTTAGGTAGTTAATTTTTTTTTAAATTTAATACGCCGGCTTTTTTTTTGTAGTATTTACTACGAACTAAACGATAGGTAAACTTGATATACTACTTAATGGCACTACGTTGACTTGACAGGTTCCTAGATATTTATAGTTCTCCGCAAAATTTTCCATTAGTCGCGGAGGTCATATTTATGTTTCATACTCATGTAGTTCTAGAATACACTTTAGAGACTTTGACTGACTCTTTGAATGAAATGGACCTGGTCTAATATTACAATTACTAGAACCTTTGATTTTGTGTTTTACGTTAAGTTTTTCCTTTAGATAATATGTATATTATGCGAACTTAGTCCTTTTCTTAACTACCGGCTTTTACTTCCCCATGGAGTAAGGGTTAGTTTAACCAGGTATTCTAACTCCGTCACTACGCAGAGAGTAAAACGAAGTGAAAATTTAAAATATGTGATTAGATTTCTTTGATAAAGGAGACATCACACCGACGTAGTTTCTATATTAAAGGAATTATCCAGTTCTAGCCGGTGTGCCCGTGCAACTGCTTTTGACAATGACTCGAAACTTGAGAACAACATCTACTTTTTATTTCATTTTCTGTTTACAGACGGTCATATCGTTTTCTTTGACGCTTTATTTAATTTTAAAGAATACTTTATTTACACTCAAATTGCATTTTTTATATGATCGCAACGTTTAGAAAGTACTTGCAATGTTACTAAAATAGACTAAATTACTTATGAACATCGTTCGTAAAATTTTATTGGATAAACTTTCAATTTGAATATAAGTACTATGCTGTGCAATCAATGAAATAGAGAATGAAACCTCTTTCTTTTATCTAGAGGTCGTAAATAAATATGTCGAGGGAAATGAGGAAACCAGGGATTTCACGAAATCCCTAGGGAAATGACGAAATCCCGTTTCTACTAGAAAATAAATCCTCATATTTTTGTGTGTAGGTTAAAAAACACAAGGATTTCAACTTCTGTAGGTTAGGTTAGATTAGAACTGTAACCATAATGCAAGGCATTTTCGAAATTTACCGGGATTTCGTGATACGTGAGTGATTTCGTGAAATCCCTGGTTTCCTCATTTCCCTGCGACATATATAACCAAAAGAAAAGTCCAAAAAAGGATACAATTTTTAAAGAAAATTTGCATTCATTTGGTCCCCGCGCTACTACGAGAAGATCTAGTAGTTCCGTAAAAGAAGGAGAACTCTGTAAAGGAACTTCTCATAACCGATAGTAACGTACAAAATATTCTTTAATAAGTAAGTACATAATGTTAAAATCCATTTCATAGAAAGGAGACAAAGGGTTTACCCGTACGGAATGCAACACTGTCAGAAACTTTTTACTAAAAGACTTCCGCTTTGTCATTTTAATATTTCGACAATAAAAATAGAGACTGTTTGAAATATTAGAACAATGCGATAAGCTGTATTTCGGATCAGATAAATATAAATAAATTAGCAGTATCATAATTGCACTTAACTTTATCAAAAACCTTGAGAGAACAGTGGCTTTTGTTTCAAATTCCAACAATGGTAAATGGTACCAACGCAATATATACCCGAACAATGCAACAACTACATTTATAAATAAAGGCCAAAATGTTATTCACACGTAAACGCAATGACTATATTCAAACTAACAAAACGCATCTTTGTTAACGCAAACTACAAATATTTATTTATCTATGAGCGTTATGTTTATTTTATCTATGACCGAAAAAAACATACGTTCTAAATTATTAACAGATTAGCTATTTATCAGATTACCGATTAAAAAGTTAATTATACAATGTAAAAACATAATGTGTTATGTAACGTAATGAATAGTACTTAATAAAGTTTTTAATCTAAAATTCAATTTCTAACTGTTAAGTAATAAACATAAGGAAATATATTTACACCGTAATTTTATTTTAGAAGTGGTTGTAATGTGCTAAGGTGGCGCAAAGCAGTAGGCTAGGTTGTACTCTCGTAGTGAACTTTAGCGGAACGTCAAGAGTACATACATAGAATGTATCTCTTTGTAGGTATTGGTTGTAAGCCCGTCGCCTGCAAGCATCGTAATTAACCTTTACAGCTACAACGTAGCCTGGGAATTGTTATACCTGAACCTACATCACTTGTTATATTATGTGTATAAAATATTTATTGTGATCAAAGATAACCTGTCTATTTGCATGTCGCACTATCCTGTACACAATATTATTAATAAGAAAGTTAATTACTTTCTTAATTGTTAAATGAAAAATAATTATAAATTCTTATTATAGTAAATAGTCTTATTATAGTTAGGTATATAACCAAATAACAAAGTAAATTCGTTTAATCATCTTCACCCAATTTTTCTGATATAAAGTCTATAAGTAAGTACAGTGTTTTTCTATAGCATCAAAAAGCATAAGGAAAGCAAAAAGAATGGAACTCTGATAAAATACTAACAAAGAGCAGGTTACATTTCAGCGACTCGTCACTACCTAAGTAATCCCACTTTTAATTCCTCAAACGAACTTGGAACCACGGTGAGTGAAATTTGTAAAGTTTTAATAAACTAATGCAAAATTTCAATTTCTCGAAAGAGGGATTTGGTTGGTCTGTTCGTGTTTACTTAATTAATTATTCTGTCCATTTTGAATAATCTCGCCACATACGAAACCTAATTTTCATTTGGGTGATTGGAAATTCGTCTTTGAATTTATATCGATGATTCCGCCCAAATAAATACGTACAATGTAATCAAAATTTTATAATTAAAGTTTAACTAAAGTAGATAGGTACTTTTAGATGAATCGGAGCTCATAGTCTCAAAGAGAAACTTGTGACGTTTTTTGAACGCAAATACTATCTACCCATGATTTAAAACGAATTAGTAATATTTTAATAAAGAAATAAATAAAACATCTAGGTACGTAAGTGTTTGATTGAAATGATGAATGAAAAAGTTTTTTTTACTGTAGACTAAGCGCGCAATTTATAAACAATTTATATACATCTAATGATGTTAAAGTGGTTCTAAAATTATTATTGCCAGACAATATCAATATTATTAGGAGTCTATATTGTCCCACTGTAGGACAAATGCCTCCCCCTTTAACTTTCATTCTTTGCAAGCTAATTCCTTTGCTAATTGTTTTACTTACGCTCATGTCGTCGCATCGCCGTCTTCGTAATCCCCTTCAATAGACAATAAGGTGGTACCTAAATATCTGTAAAGATTTTAAACTTATCTCTGTAGCGCTACTTCATTTTTACAAAACTTCTTTTCCTATGGCAAATTAACATTTCGGAAGACAAACGTTTTACATGGATCGTTGTGGATATCATGAGCGGCATCATAATCCCCATTATTAACTGTAACGTGTTCTGGCACTTGGAATGGCAGCCCATTACGTCGGATAGATGTTTACTTCAGCCTAACAGAGTTAGTATTGCATTGCCCTACTTGTACTTCTAACTCATGCGATTAAAATTGCACCTTATTTTGAACAGAAATAAGGCAAACCTTTGAATGCTAGCTAATAAGGGTGAATCTTTAAAATGAAGAGTTGGGAATGTCAAAATATTTCTTTATTTGTAAATGTACGTAGAAAAGGGTAATTTTTATCTCACTTCGCTGAAGAGGAGGTTTGTAATTCGATTATATTCTTAAGTTTGTTATGAAAATACGTTATTTTTTATTATTCTAAGCCGTATGGTGAAAATTGGTTAACGATGATATATCTACGATAGAATGTAAACTTCACATAAAACCTAGTACCAAACAATCTGATATGCAAATTATCAGCAGATCAATTTTCCCTCTATTAATGCAGAATGCACATCGTTACATTTCATCATTATGAGATTATTTTACATATACCTATATAATTAATAATACAGGTAAAGCGTACTTACCCAAACTAATTTCCAAATAACTAAACAAAGGTATCAAACAATAAGGTTTAATGTAATTTATAGTCTCATTTTGGAGTTTGATTGTTGCTGATTGCGAAGTCGCTTTTGACTTAAATTTTGGTTATGGTTTTTATATTATATATATTTTTTTTTAAATATTTTATTGTATATTTAATTCTCAAGCTAATTGTGATTTTATTATTCTTATTATTGATTTCGATTTGTTTTTAAATATGATGATTATACTACCTATTGCATGTTGTATTCACCTATAATTAGTTGTGCAATTATGTTTGTGTATTGAAAATGATTTATGCTATGTAAGTATTATTGTAACAGCTGTTGGTGAATCTAATAAATAAATAAATAAATAAATAAATAAGGTACTATCAACATATTATGCATAAATACTATAATAGGTACCAATAATATTGGATACTAATTGGTAATACTAGATCCTTGTCAGCCGTCCTTCATACTTCAAATGTATTGATATTCTGTATTGTAATTAAATGGTGCAAGCAGAATACCAAACAATGCTGCCTGATCTAATTAATAATAAGTATAAGACCAATTAAAAGAGACTTGATGATAGATTTTTAATGCTTATACGGTGACGAGATGCACAGAAACTTTATTGGGCTTTGCCCAACAGTGGGATGATATTATACACTACAACTAACTAACTAAATGGACAAAGTGCCAACGATGAAAGAAAAAAATGTTAAGAATGAACACTAAGCTAACCCGTAAAGTAGTTTAATAATTCAAATTCGTAAGTCTTATGCCATTCACAGGCTGATGTGTAAAAAGAAAAGTTAGACATTTGCAATACAATAGCACCATTCTGTATTTTTAGAAGCTATGTGAATACGGCTAAAACGATTAATTCTGAATGCGATTACACCATTGTTTTATATTATTCAGATGCACTTTCTCCTATAATGGTGTCAAGCAGCGTCCTCGCAGACTTACAATCGCTAGATATGCATGTGCGAAACGCTCGCTAGATATTGTTTGACGTCAACATTTAACATAAGATGAATAACACAGATCAAATGGAATATAAATGTTACCTTTAATACTTATATTATTAGGAAAACATAGGAAAATTATAAACTAATAAAATTGCTTGAACAAAATTTCGTTAAGTGATTTTATGTCTTGTTTTTTTGACAAAAAGAAAATCACATGACAAAACAATAATATCTACTCTTAATAAAATCGTTAGTCATTAATGTTATAAGTAATTATAAGTTCTTGATGATGATGATGATGTTCTGATGTGATGAAAAAATGGAGTCGGTAGGTTTAGAATAGGGGTTGAGTAGAAGTAATAACGCTATCATCATACCAGCCCATTAATGTCCCGGACGGAATCGTAGCGTCCGGAATTCTCCCGTAATGGAGGGATACTTGGGGTACTAATTCCACGCTGGCCAGATGGATTGGTATAGGGTTTAATTTCAAGTTTTCCTTCTTTTCATTTCGTAAAGATAATATTTATGGATAGTCCCTTAGTCGGTTCCTATGATACCCATGGGATGAGATGGGGTGTGGTGTTATATTGTATTCTTACTCCCTCATCACACGGAGAACTAACGCTATCTAGGTAATTAAATAGCACACACTAGAATGATAAGAGTTGTAGACACCACAATTTATTTTAGGTTTGTAAGTGAATAAGGAAATTTAGCAATAAGCGCCTACTTAAAACTTTTTGACAAGGTCTTAATTTGGCTTCGTGAAAAAGTTAAGAGGTAGGTACTTTTTTTTTAAGTTTTCCTTGTACTTGTTAACATAAAAATACATTATTCTTAGAAATTTGGTTTTTCAAAATTTATATAATATATTTATGTAGGTACATGATCTTATAGTCAGCTATCAACCTACACGTTGTATGTAACAAATTGCTACCAGACATTTTGTGATCAAACACGATTATCAATTTAACGAACGATACTTTGCCTAAATAAGAAATAAGTTTGCGATAAAATACTGTACACATTTGGACGTGCCTTGCGGCATGTTACAAAATTAAAAAACAATTACAAAGTTAGGGCTCCGTAGACACTCTCGGACCAGAGAACACTCTCTTCCATATTGTATGTTAATCTGAGAGAAAGTCTAAATTTTTACTGAACTTTGCTTCTACCATACCCCCGTACTGAAAATGTGAGTCGCTCACTAGAATTTCTTTATTGGATTACACTATAAAACAAAAGTTTTTATAGTGACATATTATACCACATAGTGATGGAGATTGAGGGTTGGATTGGAGATGGGAAATAACTAATTGCTGATGACGATAGTTTAGAGTGGTAACAGTAGAAAAGAAAGCTTTACTAGCTATTAAAATATTTAAGATAATAATTATTCTGACCTATTGGTTGAGAGCTTAGTTATGTAAATTTGCCAATATTATAATTTAAAATTGATGAGATCATTTATTGTATAAAGAGATTAACGTGTTCTAGTAAATTGAAATGTTTATTCTTAGAAGAGAAACTAATATATCGATCGATTTCCACATGAATGTCAGAACTGTGGAACAGAAACGGAAAACCGCAGCTAGGTATTTCCGCAGGACGAGGCCTCACTTTCCACTGAGCGTAATTGAAATAAGTAAAATCTTTACATGAAACGTGAATAAGTTAAGAATGTATATAATTAAACGTTAAATTTTACACGCACACCCATAAACGGTAATAACAAAAGTTTTGCCTTGTGTTTATGAAACAAGCCCAAGTTTTGTTAGTTAATCACGGCTTACCTACGTCTGAATCTCACATTCGTACGCAATATCTGACTTGTTACCTCATATAGGTTAAGTAAAAATATAGAAAGCTACCCAGGTTCATCATAATAAAAATTTAAACGTTTAGCTTTAAGAAAACTTTAACGTCGTACTTCGGACTAAAGATACAATTTAAAATAATATAAAATATTTTAAATAAGTAATAATTAATGTATAGAAGTAATTATCAAGTGCGGGGATTTTCCCATACCCATACTTCCTGTTATGAAAAAATATTATATGTAGAGAAATAGGTAAGTAATAGTAGGTAGTAGGTTTAATATTGTCATTGACAAATAGGAAATTAATATTTGTCGTAAAAATGGACACTAATTACATTTTTTAAAATTGAATGGCTAATTTTGTAAAAATCGGATAACAAAAGTAATTCTATGAATAAACTAGTATTTTTATAGATTTATTAATTTATTAGCCAACTTTTTAAATAGTACCTAGTCATAGTACAAAAATAAAAAAATGTTAATAAAATTACGGGAAAGTAACAGTAAAATGACATTGGTTTTTAAAAGAACATTCTGACATAAAAATACAACTATGTCAAGTAAGTATACCAAGTGCAAAAATAAAACGGGAACTGGTTTAATTAAAACACAGCAAGGTTACAACTTAATTTAGTACAAAATTAATTGCTGAAATTTAATATAGGTGAAATTTAATTATCCAAATAAATAATTGCACATGTAACTTTTAATTACATTTTGCGTGGTCCAAGATTTTTTTACTTCACAAAATATACGATGCAAAAGGAAAATTGCTTTAATTAAAATTGTGTAATAACTTATGTAATTATTTAAAACATAAGTATAGGTTTGAACATAAAAAAAACTTAAAACAGGGGTAGCATAGAGTACCTATTTTGAACCCAAAAAGACTTAACAAAATATTATGCTAGCTAGGTAGGTACTACCAGAAAAGTCGGTAAGCCATGATTTTTATTACATAAACAGCAGTTTAGCAACACACTTGTTTTTTAGATGATACGGGTCATTGGACCAATGACGTTTAACTTAATGACGTCTACGTTAGATTTGACCGGCAACAGCAAAACTAATGCAAAGCGTTAATTATTCACACTGTGTAAATTAAACATGTGAATTTACATGAAAAACAGTAGTATAAATGTAATTGTATATAGCAGGTAAATAGAAGTAACAAACTTCAGCTCATTCAAATTATATATTAATGCCTAGGTCATGGAAACATTGTCTTGTTCAAGATATTAAGTACATTAATATAATTTTTCCGACGACCATGTGTAAAACAATCGCGTAAATTAAGACTTACCTGGAGTCAAACTTGTGACCGTTGTCTAGGGTGCCGGTGTAGTGCATAGTCAGCATATCGCCGTGTTTGGACTTGACGGTGCATTCTTCAGGAACGCTCACAACATCAATTTTAAGTTCGGTGACCTCAGGGCCCGCAAAGGTAGCCCCGGCTAAAGCCAACACCGCAAGTACGCAACGCAACGTCATGACTAACTTACGAAAAGTTGTGTCGGTTCAGAAAGTGATAAAGCGTGCGCTATCGTCTACAACCGTCGTACAACTGTGTGGAACGGCAACTTGGTATTCGGATAAAGTTTGCTGTTTTGTCGCTAGCTCGCTGCTACTCACGACTAGTGGAGCGTTCTATCTCGCTTCATCTTTAACCACGCAAACAAGGAAAACGAGATAAAAGTAGGTTTATCAGAGTGAACGAAGCATCGCGTCAACTCATCGTACTTGCCACGCGAGCGATGACGTGATGGTCATTCGCTTGTGTACCACTTTTACCCAAAAACTTGCCAACTTGAAAACAATTATTAATAAATTATAACATTAAAATGGCGCAAGGAGGATGGTTTCTTATGCAGATAGGTCTTGTTGTTTGTTTATTCCCTAGACATCAAGCAAAATTACCCAGTTAATGTTAATTTATTTGCACAAATGTTGCCATATTACTTAATGGCTCATAGCGTTTTAATTTTAAATGCACCGTACAAAATAGTATTTTTAATACTGGCAAGTATTGTCAATATTTACAGATAAGAGAATTTAGTTTGATAAGACCGTTACTATTGTATCTAATGTAACTGTATTAACAAATAACCTGTTAATCCAGCTTCACGGAATGATTATACCTGAAGCTATTATTTTTATAGCTTCACATACTGATTAATTTCAGTAAGGTTATGTGTATAAATAAAGAAGACTTATGTTCGTTTCAAGGAATACCTATCCTAAAACCCTAACATACACCTATACGTGTGAATGTTGACCATGTAACAATAGAACGTTTAGGAATCAGCGGAGAGGAAAAACATCCTATGAAGGAAATCATAGCCAAATCGGTGGCAGTAAAAAATCTATCTATAGCTACAATAATAAAGCGAGTCTAATAAAATGTTATGAACTTATAAAAATATCTATACCGTTCACTCACTCACTACCAAGTTATAACTTTTTAATTGGTTTGTTTTGCAGAATTCTCTTCTTTTTTAGGTTTACTGCAAAACGGAGCTTGATGCACTGTCGATGTAGAATACTTATTGCTTTAGTGTACTGTCGATGTACCGTACCATCGATTTGGGGTACTGTTGATGTAGCATACCGTCGATTTAGGCTACTGTCGATACTTTAGCCCGTCGATAGTGCGTTTGCGATACAGCTACCATCGATGTAGTTACTGTCCATATTATGATCTAGCTAGACCCAGTGAATGGATGCCATTAAAGGTACCTGTTCGTCACATGCAACACGTGTACCATGGTCTACCATACCTAGTATGTCTAGCATATTTAGTATGTAATTTCTACAGTTCTGAATTATTTATTATCTACATACCTACGTATTATATAAAATCACGCCTTGAATCCGTAGAGATAGGTAGAGAGAGACGCCATGTAAGGTAGGTACATACTACGATCTTTAACCACCTGATTTGCAATAAGAGACCTGCAGTTTAACGTAGGTACTTACCCGTTTCCGAATAGTTTGTCGTTTCTGAAGACATATTATTATATCAAAGTAATGCATGACACTATTAGTTTGCTATAAGTTCTACCGTAATGTTAGCAACTAAGTACTTTCGCACTGCAAATTCTTTTTCAAAATTTTTCACTAATCCTCCCAAATTAGGGTTAGTCCGCGATGGCCTAATATCCCCTGGTATGGCACCCTAGTAAAATACCTATCGAAAACTCCTACAATGTTATCCTTCAATTTCTAATACTGCTGTAAAGAAAAGTTTACTTATTTGTCATTATTATTTTATTAATGGCGGTTGTGCATAGTAACATTAGCTTATCAAGTGAGTTGAAATACATTAAGTAAGAAAAGTTACGTCAATAAAAATATCTACATTGGTGATTTTCTCTGTCCTCAGCCAGAATGTTCTTTTCAACCGACTTCAAAAAAAGGAGGAGGTTCTCAATTCGGTTGAATTTTTTTTGTCTGTTAAATTGATATTTGTAAAATCCTCTCCACATGACTTGATATCCAGTACGTAAGTTGTTATTTAAAAAAATGTAGATCTAGATAGGTACACTGCAATTACTTAAGTAAAACATGATTTTAGTTTTGAATTCGTACATACATTGTATGTCTTGTAGCATTCGTACATTTAGGTAAAAAACTTTTATTTTAATTATTGTTACGTAAATGAACACAATTATATTTGTTTTTACTTTATCAGAACAATTGCGTCATTCAAAATACGACGTGTACCAATAAATGCAGGAGATCTCAAAGAAAATTGATAAGAGTAAGTAGGTATACCTATTCCACGGGAGTGCACTAAATGTCAATCGAATCCTTATCTACAATATTATGTGACATTTATGTACCTATTAGTATAACATATCGCAATAATTACATATTCTTTGAATCGAAATAAGATTTAAAATACTTATTTTTTTATATTCTATTTAATTCCACTGCTGGGCAAAGGTCTCCCCTGCCCTGCCCACTGATTTCCAATTCTTCATTTGCGAAGGCAGGCATTGGCCTGAAGACGGTGGTTTGACAATAGAGCAATAGCATGTACTAGAAATTCACTGGCGGACAAAAAAATCGACTCACTTCATACTTTCTCATTTAAAGTGCCCTAATTTCAAAATTAAGACCTAAATTCTAATTTAGATCTTAAATTCTTTAAGTTCTAGGTGTTAGCTTTAAAATGAGTACAAATAATGTTAACTTGCACTCATTTTCCTTAAAAGAAAATGGGGATAAACTTTATGAGTCCTAAAACTTGAAGAATTCAGTGGGAAAATTTTTAACAAAAAACAACATAACATTTAATAAAATCTTTATTACAGAATAAAAATCATTTTAATACCTAGTGTTACCCCCCCTAGCCCTTATAACTGCTTCCAATCGGTTCTTCATGGATCCAATAAGGTGCTTCACCCTTTCCTGCGGGATAACATTCCATTCTTCTGTTAAGGCTGCTAGAAAATCATTTCTAGCCCGGACTCTTCTCTTCAGCTCATCCCATAAATGCTCAATGGGATTCAAGTCCGGACTACGCGCTGGCCAGTCCATAACAGTTATACCCACGTCTTGTAGGTACTGCCGTACAGCATTTGAGCTGGTGCAGGATTTCTAGCCCGGACTCTTCTCTTCAGCTCATCCCATAAATGCTCAATGGGATTCAAGTCCGGACTACGCGCTGGCCAGTCCATAACAGTTATACCCACGTCTTGTAGGTACTGCCGTACAGCATTTGAGCTGTGTGGACGGGCATTATCCTGCATCGGTTTTTTAAATTAGATAGAGTGAGAGATAGAGTGATTCAAGAGGGAGCTTTATATGGATAACACATGGATAACACATGCATGAGTAGAGAACCCCATAGAGATATCTAATATAGTCGTCTAATGAAGCTGTACTTAAACGTTGTTTCAGGACATTCTATAGTAGGTGCTGTGCGAAGTCGCTAGTTAAGTATATGTAGGTATTTATGCGTTCTTTAGTACACATTAGTGATGTAACGGATATTCGCATTCGCATTCGCATTCGCGAATATCCGCATATTTTTCAATATTCGCATTCGCATTCGTATTCGCAAAAATTATGCGAATATTTCGCGAATGTTTTTAATAATCAAAAAGGAAATTATTATATGCATGCATGCTTAAGAAATAATAATACAATAGAGTAACACTTAGATATTTTTATTAAATCATACTTCTACATTCTCAATTAAAGCCTCATTCATGAAAAAAGAACTTCAGAGATCTGATGAAATCTAACACTAATCAGCCTTGTTACAACTATGTAAGGTTTGCATTTATTTAGTAATATATTATTACTTTACTACCATTTTTAAATAAAGTTTACAGTTTCTATTTACTAAAAAACTACACTTTACACAAATTACTTTATTTACAATATACAATAATTAACAAAATTATTAAACTTCAAATATCTAATGTATTAAGTACTTATATAGAAAAAATATACAATTAAAGCCAAAGGTTATAAGCCTTTGGCTTTAATTGTATCTTTTTTCATTCCACTTTATTATATATCTGAGGAATTAAATATATTTATAATGAATGAAATATGAACTTAAAAAACAAAACAATGAACACTTAACTATTTGTAAATAAACCTTTTTTCAAAAACAAAATTATAATTATTTTCATTTTAAACTAAAGTAAACTTCTAATACTTGTTATGTTAACATTTGGTTTTAATTTCAAGGTATTTATTTATCTATGTATAAAAATAATGATATTATTTATGTAAGTAAGAAGGTACACAAAATATAGTTTTTCTAACAACTTGTAGAATATTTAATTATTAAATTTGTTGTAATTTTTAATTCTTAATAATTAAATTGTGAACTTTTTGTGACTAAATTCATTCAATTAACCAATATCGGCTCGGCTATGTTCAATTTAAACATGGTCGACACGAAACGTCAAACCTGTCAAACATTTTACGCGCGCTTTTTTTTAAATTTTAAAATATTCGTATTCGCATTCGCGAATGTTGAAGATAAATATTCGCATTCGCATTCGCATTCGCGAATGTGAAAAATCCAACATTCGTTACATCGCTAGTACACATAGTACAAGCTCTAATTAGTTTGGCTGGTGTGTGAGTGAGGAGTATTCTATTTTACTGTTATATTAAAGTACTAACTAAACTATTTAAGTATCTTTGACTTTGAGGTATAATATACGCTGAAAGCACTGAACATACATCGTACATTAAAATATCTAATAGAATTTCTATACAAATAGGTCAGTACTTCTCTCTAAGCATTTCGGTGAATGGGAAAATTACTATACGAGTATGTGTCACAAAGTCACAATTCAATTCATACGTATGAGATTTAGTTAAGTTTAGAACTGGCTGACCCACGTAACTTTGTCAGCGTGACAGAGGGAATAAATACATTTAAGATAGGAGCTTACCTCGTTATATGGACTATGTCCAAACAAATATTTCAGCTTTATTTTTTAGTATTAAAAGCTGTTGCGTGTTTGATCTTCCCCTTTGAAGTTTTCCTTGCATGTAACATTTTCACTGATGCTCCGATTCTAGTCATCAAAACCTGATAACATGTAACCTATAAATTACTTTGATAAACTAATCATTACATTTATAGGATCACTTTGTCTGTCTCCGTCCACTCCGTTCATCTGTCTGTCCGTCTGACTGTAAAGACCATTTTTCTCAGGAACGCGTGGAGGTGGAGCTAAGTCGTGACGTCATAGAATTTAAGCGGGCAAGTATTTTTTGACAGCTGAGTCGTGACGTCACAGAATTCTTGTCAAATGAGTCGTGACGTCATAGAATTTTTGACAAAGGAGTCGTGAACGTCGTAGAATTTCGGCAGGAAAATATATATTTAGCCAGCTGAGTCCTGGTGTCATCGCATTTTGGCGGGAAAATAAATAGGTTTGTACTCGGTGCACGTGTCAGACTCGCACTTGCCCGGTTTTTTTTTATCTGAAATGAAAAGTTTGTGAGGTTAGCGTAGTCAACTTATTAAAAACTCTTCAAATTTTTAATAAGTATCAGTTAAAATATCAGCCAGATTTTAGAACATCGCTGAGCTTTATGCCACTTTAACCAATTCGTGTCACCAGGGACCCTGGCGCATCAGCGGCCACTTCTCATGACGAGAGTCTAGTGAAAGCCGAAAAAAAAAACTAAATATTTGGACTTGGCTGCGGTTCATTGTTCCGATTGGTTCCGATAGTACTTTCGGTGAATGGATTTTTTTTTAATAATATTTATTTTTATTATTTCAGACCACATAAATCCATTTTGTTAGTAACAATGTTTTACAGACTAAGTAGTGTTAGTTTGTATGTTATGTAGTTTGTCTACAAAATAAAAAAATATTTCAATGCATTCATTACTAATTGAAATTTTAATACCGCTATAGTGATATTAAAATACTTTTGAATAATTTGTGAATGTCAACTGAATTCATTTAAATAGAACTCTATATCTGGACAAATATTTGCAATTTGATTGTGATAAAAGCTAAAGTAAAAAAGATTTCAATTATTTATTTTTTAATAAATAGGAACATGGATAATCCATTTATTAATCGATGGATAGATTGTTTGGATTTGAGTTCTTAAAAGGAATATAGTAAATATTCATAGTTTGTATAAATTTTATAACTCTGATTGTTAAGGTTTATTACAAATTGCCTGTTACTATATCTGTAGTTACGGTATTTTAAAATTTATTTGCTGCTCACGGTTAAATTGATTATGAGACTCGGATAATCGTGAGCCTGGTTTTTCTTTGTGTCCTTTAAGCTGATGTTTGTAAAAGTCCAGAAGTCTTATGGAAACTGTAAGTACAATACATAATTTCGGAAACTTGTAACAACTTATTGCTTACCTATGTATAACAATAAAGAATCATCATAACAGCCCATTAATGTCCCACTGCAGGGACGGGCCTCCTCCCATGACGGAGGGATACTTGGCCTACTAATACCACGCTGGCCAGACGGATTGGTATAGGGTTTAATTTCAAGTTTTCCTTCTTTTTATTACGTAAAGATAACATTCACGGATAGATTTCTTAGTCGGTTTTTACGACACCTATGGGATGCGATATTATGAGCAGGCTTGCTTAACTTGTAGTGGCTGGGTAATAACTGCCGAGGTCTAGGGGTAAAATGACTATGGGTTTCTTAGCTTCGCGTGATCTTACCATTAATGTACGATAATATACATAGAATGACATTTTGTATGAATGACAGCTTCGTTTGAATTCTTGTTTAAACCCGATCACAGTCAGGTTTTTCAATTTGTTCATGAATAATTAAATAGGAAATAGTGAGAGCTGAAACTGAAACTTTCAAGGCAAACAATTTTTATTAAAAATTTATTTTTTTCTTTTTGTCAACACTTGAAAAACATCCGCTTATGTTCTCTGTTAGTGTAAAGGTGCTCCATCACCGAGCGCGTTCGCGTGTAATGTAACATTATAGATTCGACTTTGAGCATTACATTACAATACTACCTCCCTTACCGACGAGTGTTCGCGTGTAACATTATAGATTCGACTTTGAGCATTACATTACAATACTACCTCCCTTACCGACGAGTGTTCGCATGTAACATTATAGATTCGACTTTGAGCATTACATTACAATACTACCTCCCTGACTAACGAACATTCGCGTATAATACAACATTTAGTATAGATTTGAATTTGGGAGCATTCTGATTTAGTGTTACATTACAAGGTGCGCATTTTAATGGTCGGTTCTCCTCCTTCACTGATGTAAACTCGATTTCTATCATTACAGTTTGTGCACTGTAATGCTCAGTAGTTCTCGCTCATTGATGTAATGCTCGACTCTGTAACGTTACATTACACGCGAATGCTTCTGGTGAGAGAGCACCTTAATCTATGATCAATAAACGTCGCTTGCTCCTAGTGTTAGCTGACTATAAGTTCCTATACTTTACCGATATGTAGTGGTTTAGCGTATATTAAAGTTAATTGGTCAATCATTCGACTTTCTATTTATCGAACATTAAGTATGGAAAGTTTCGAAACAAAATTGCGGATCCTATAATGACAACATACCGAAGATTCGTTTTATAGTTTTATTGTACGCAAAGGAAAGGTAAACTTAGATCTCTATTGTGTTAAGTGGCAGACGAGCAAGTGCCTTCCACCGCAGGACGGGGAGACCTCTTACAAGGTGGACCGACGACCTGTTTAGGTTGGCGGGAAACCAATGGATAAGGGAAGCACAGCACCGCACAAGGTGGCAATATTTGGAGGAGGCCAAGTGGCTGAAATCGTCAAAGCAGCATTATCAAAATTATAAGAATTATAAGAAATAATTAACAGAAATCGACATCAAAATAATCGTCGATGCAGCAAGTTGCATAAAGCAAATATGTATCTAATTCAAAATTAATTATTAATTAAATTGCTGTTTTCATTCTTCTTACATCGAATAGATTTGGCATATAAATTTTAATTCTAAAAAGAGTACTTAATAAATGTAAATTTTAATTCTGTGGTCGAAGAAACGTTATCTCTGTGCTTAAAATGCCATACCGGAACTAACCCAAATAATATTATCTAAAACATAGGTATGGCCGTGGTATCGATTGTTTACATCCCTAAATGCTTAGGAGCAAAAAATACTAAATTAACTTAGGTATGTCTTTTAAATGCTGCAAATCTCTGCGTCTACTGTTAACTCAACGGGATCCCTGATACTTGAGCAGGAGAGCAGCTCTTAAACCGACGTAAGCCATTCTGGAAGATTATGATAACAACAAAAACGACCGATACCCTCGTTCTTTGTCGGAACGAGGTTATCCGACAAAAAACCAAAGTTGCCGTTATACTTAGCTCGTAAAATTAGCAACCTGAAGTGGTAAAATTAGCAACCGATGGCCGCTGGAGCAAACGTGTCGTACAGTGGAGACTGCGACTCGGCAAACGCAGTGTAGGACGCCCCCCAGCTAGGAGGACCGACGACCTCAAAAAGGTCTCTGGGTCGGACTGGATGCGGAAGGCGCAGGCCCGTGGCGCGTGTTGGGAGATGCCTATGTTCAGCAGTGGACTGTGATAGGCTAGTTGATTGATTGATTGATTGATGATAACAACAAAAACTACGACAGGATATACTTATTTAAATAATCATTTCAAAATAGCGCCAATGCTTATTTATGTCAAAAACAACGATTCAGTTAATTTGACGCCGGGTACAAACTGACAACATGTTAAAATGTATAAGGTATCAGATAGCACGAGTGTCAAAATGTACAATACATCATATGACAAAACAGCCTTGTGTCAGAATGTACTAATGCTAAAATGTTCAATCGACAATATGTGTGTATGACCAAAATGAGCAATGGTCAAAATATACAGTTGCTAAAATGTTCAATACTTATGATGTAAAGTTCACGCTATTGGTAATTTGTAACAAAGTCAAATTATTATTTTAAAAAGAGTGGCTTGAGTTTCTTGGCCACGTTCTTCTCAGAGCTCTTCTATAGTCGTCTGCGAAAGTGGCAGTAGTTTGGCAGACTTTTTCTTATAAACCAATTACTATTATAAGTGCTACCTTGTAACTTGTGTATTAACACTAAGTTCAAATTAAAATTCGCAAAACTTACATACTCATTTACTTATTATTCTAGATTTTTTTAAATTTTATTTTACATTGTTTTTTCTGATAAGAGAGAAAAATATGATCTCAGATTCAATAGTTTTCTTCCTTCCTTAGTGGTATCAAGTTCCAGTGATTGACCTTTACGCCAAATTGCACGATTATAATGAAAGAAATACCCAGAAACTTTACAAGTTGGGAATACTTCCCGGATAGTCCCTTAGTCAGTTTCCGGCGTTTATTTGTGCTCCCTCAAAGTCACCATTTTGATTAGTTAATTTTTGTTAACATTATTACATTATTACATTTGTAATTTCTAACAACTCTGCAATCCTACATTATTTTGATCGTTACAACACTTTGACGATTTGAAACTATTTGACGTTTGTACATTTTGACACTCGTGCTATCTGATACCTTATACATTTTAACATGTTGTCAGTTTGTACCCGGCGTCGTTAATTTGAAGTTTTCCGTCACACAATTCGTATATGTATAGGTACTTGTGATGCAAATACAGAGACAATTAGATATCACCGCCTTTTATAACTCCGAGGTGGGTAACAACGAGATAATAGTGAATTTATCTAGGATAAAAATAATCAACTTAAGACATATAACTTTCTAAGTTTATAGTTTAAAGCGTATAAATTTATCTGCGCTAAAAGAGTACATTATATAATAATATCTTCAATTTACAAACAGAAATAAAAAAGTTTCTCGTACCACCCACGGCCCACGACACATCTAAGGTTTCCTCTCTGTATAGTACACTTCTCGAAAGAGGCATTCTTTCTGTCCAAATAGGTAAATTCTTAGAACAAGGCTAAGGTATGACTTAGACGCCTTCCAATGTCACAAGAAAAGGTCCTATTTTTTCTACCTGTCTTTTGTTTGGTCGCGGTAAGTACCTAATACCGCGGTAACCGTATCATCATCATCATATTTATGTTATATCATATTATGTACCTCCATCAAATATTTACACTTTTCTTTTTCTTTATTTTTATCGATAATAGTAATTTACAAAAACAAGTCTCTAACACAAAATAATAGAACATGAAGTGTCATTGTTTTACCAGATGGGGACGTAGGTGGTGATGAAAACGTTATATAAAATAAAGCCGTGCCCAAAGACTAATATTTGAATAATAGAGGAACCATCGTGTCCGCTGAGATAGCTGCCACTTGCATCCATTAGGTAGCTGCATATTGATCAGAGGTAGCGTGATAATAACTTTAAAAGTTTTTTGTTTTTTTTTTGTTTACTTCATGTCAGTTAACACTGCAAAGATTATGTATGTATATGGTATTTGCCTTAAAAAGGACCTCTGTCAAACACACTTAGCTATACCAAATCCACTCTCCGACACATTACCTAATTGTGTGTAAGTATCTCCGACATACCTACACAAAAATGGGTTCATTTTATTTTTCTTAATATTGCATAAGTTTGTTTATGACATAATTAGCATTACTTATATGTTAACCTAAGCTTTACTTTGTCATTTTTAAACAAGGTAAATTCTTGGAACTAGTGTTGTCGACTTGGGGATAACTATAACATCCTTTACAAGTTGTTTTTCCACAATTTATTTAGCTAGTGGTTAAACACTTCTATTTAGAATGTATTATTGTAGACAAAGTTGTTTAGTGTCATTTTCTTATGGTAAGGTAATGAAAATGCAATCTCAATTTGCTTTAGGTACACAGGTACAGGTAAGAGGTACTAAGGTGCTCGTATTTAATGCTTATCCGGTACCTTCTTCAGTTCACATGGTAAATGACTTCGAATATCAAAAGAGGGATTAACTAACAAGTATTTATGAGAGTTGCTAGTAGTATTTGAATGAAATTCCGCAAACAAAAAGAAGCATGATCATATTAAAACATCAAATAGTGACTGAAACCGCTTGTCATTGTGTACCAGAAACAAATGAAAATTACTTAAATGACTTTTAATTAGAATACTACAAAGTATGTATTTTATTTCTAACTTCTTAAAATTAATGACCAAACTTAAAACGTATTAATAAAGCATAAATTCACTTAAACATCCGCTGTCAGACACACAAAGTCGCAACCCAGTACCATTCTAAAAGCCCGTCCATGAAATTACAGCCACTAACGCCTCCCCCACTTATAACAGAACTTTTATGGAATCGTAAATTGTTTAGAAGTGGGTTGTGTTAGCTGTCTGCAACGTCTCTGAACGCTAGGATACCTAAATTTTCTAGAAACTTCCTTCATGAGTGCTGAGTTGAAGTTATTTCATCTCTACGATCGTGCATCACGTGGAGTACACTAGCTATGTATTATATTTATAACTTGGGCTTTTTTGTTATGAGTAACTTCTTTGTAAATGACTGATTCTCCGAACAGTTGTCTGGAGGTTTTTCTTCGTAACTAACCAACCAACCAATCAGCAATTATTTTAAAAACATACTTTAGACCTAACTTGGACAAGTTATTTTTTTTTAAATAATTGTTTTTTTATATTTTGATAAAAAAAACTATTAAAAAGCGTTCTTCTGATTAATATGGTGGATCCGTAACCCCGTTTCTTGAACATTAGTAACAATAACATTTTTTCTTATTTACAAATCGATGTGCGTTATAAATATTACGATAGAATATACTTACTTAAGTTGTTTCTTTACACAACAAAAATGGACCTAAAAAAAAAATACTAATTTTTCTAACTAGAATTTCATTTTTGTTCCTAATTCTGAAAATTAATTATCTCGAAAACCATTTCATAAAAAAAGTGTGCCTTTTTCAGACATTGTATATTAGGTTATTCTTTGACAACAATTTTTTTGTATAAGCCTAAATGTGAAGTATAAAAAAGCCCATATGAATCAGACAATGAATCGAATTTCGGAGAAACACCCAAATAATAATTATCAACATTTCAAATTTTTAAGATGTACTTGTATACTTACTTAAGTATGTAATTTGTTTTTAAAACTTGGCAAGATGGTGAAAAGATATACAGAAAATAAATTGGCTGCTCAAAAGAATCAGGTAACGTTGGTACAGGATATCCTAAAATAAAAATATCAGGTATTAAGAATGTATTGTCACTTTATAAAATAACTTGAAAGGAACAAGCGGAATATGAATGGTGAAAAACGACTTGGTTGCGCCAAGACAGCGGTAACTCTAGAGGTAATACAATTGCGACCTCTCAGGCGGGAGATGGGAAATGACTAAATATTACCGCTGACTTAACATTTAATATTGAAACTATTTGACATGCGTAGGTATGTTGGAGTGAGGTCACGAACTCTGAGAATCTACTTAGTTAAGTTTTTAAAAGTTTGCGATTTTCCACCAAAATATTCTAGCCACACAACAATTAGATTACGCGTTCAAAATCAACCAAAAATTGGTTAACTGCATCCCCCGGTGTAACGTTTTAATTACCATCGGGAAAGAAAAAACAAATAGCTATGAGTTACCATGTTTTAGATATTCTACTCGTCAGAGTAAAATGTCCTTTAGACAGATTGTCAAATCTGTCTATGGATTACCGACATTTTAACATAGGCATCTCGTTATTTTATAACTTTTTGTTTTGTAAAATAATAATAATATAATATAATATCTTTATTGTTCAAAAATCAGACCTATACACATAACTAAGATACATCCCTGGTCTCCACACTAGGATTCCCTGTGTCGTGGAGACCAGCCTCTTTCATCATAAAGTAACAATTAGGTACAGTACAAATACATAACACTTTACAACAAAGACAGAAAAGTAAATTGAATTATCATAACATCCTATTAATGTCCCACTGCAGGGACGGGCCTCCTCCCATGACGGAGGGATACTTGGGAATAAGATTGAGACCTAGCAGCTTGCACAAGGTTGAAAAAGAGCAGTAGGTATTTAGGCTATCAGCTTCAGGTCTGATAGCCTCACACTTTCGACCACGGTTTATATCGTTAGGGACAGCTGAGCTTGGAATGGCGTCTCTTCATTCCTAGAGACGGTTGATTTTCTTTAAGAAAGAGTCATGAGGGAGAGGGAGAGCACACGAAGCTTCCTCTCTACCTACAAATTGGGGATAAACTACCTGCTTGGCCTAAGGGAGGGTGGACTGCCTACAAAAAGTTTCATAACAGATACTACTTACTTACCCATTATATAAATCTATCTGCGGAAAGTTAAAATTCGTAGATAGTTAAGGACACAGTACATAGTTTATACTTATCGAGGAAGTAGCGTTAATTATACGTAATTACCTAACTAAGTATAGATTGTTGATAGAATAATTGACAACCCGTAGAATAAAAGTATAAAAAGTACTTTTACCTTTTCCTCTGTGCAGATGTTTCCTGTATAAATTCCACCACTTAAGCCAAATAGCGAAGGTAAAATTTTTGTTATAATCGGATTACTATGCGGAGACGGAGTAGATTGACTGACTGACAACTGATGTCTGGGGAGGCTTTCTTTATTCGTCTTGAGATTGACAGAGGAACTTAGAGTCGTAGAAAATACGTTTTAAACATTGAGCTAACTTTATAAAATTATCATTGTTGTGGAAGTACGTGATATTAATGTAGGAAGAAATTAGAAGGTATTTGTGTGTTTGTTTGCAGTTGGACGTTTGTAAAGATATTGACCTGTATAAAAGATCCAGGCATATAAACTTAACAGTAAGTAACTCATCATATCAGCTAATAAACGACCACAAAAATTTAGAGGAGAATTTTGAAATTTTATTTAAGGTGGAAACTAATTAGGATCCGGATCCTAATTAGTTTCCACCTTAAATAAAATTTCAAAATTCTCCTCCAAATTTTTAAACAATTGCTGTGATTCCTCTGGTGTTGCGGGTGTCCATGGGCGGCGGTGATCACTTACCATCAGGTGACCTGCTGGCTCGTTTGCTTCGCATCATATAAAAAAAAACTTATAACGTTTGAGCGGTAAAAATCTAAATCAGTGGAGGTAAGATTATATTTTACGAATTCTTCTTTCGTCGATGCAGTTTACTATATTATGCCTCCCCACCCTGATTCAACTACTTAACCTTCGTGGAATTTACACCCAACTTATCTTTGATTTGTTTTATAGCTCTGTGTTACAGTCGTTCTGGTCCTCTCTTTTCATCTTCCCATCTTTTATGGCTTTATAAAGAAGTAGTGACACAATATGGACCATAATTTTACCTCTCTTTTTCTCTATCTCAGCTATTGTAAATATTCTTTATTTTTGCGATAGTCTTTATTAGTGTTTAAGAAAATACATACAAGATTTGTAGGTATCTATTATTTATACTCAAAATATTAAAGATTTTTTTTTTAATATCTGTGTAGATAAGTAATATACCTACCTAATACTAAAACACTTTTTTCTTAATTTTCCCCTTAATAAGATATTAATCGAAAGTCAAACAGAAGTATTTATTTCGTTGAATAAAAAGTTACTAAGTAATGCTTTAGATAGTTGGTTTCAGTTCTTAAAAATTAAAAAAAAAACAAATACTTATCTCAATTCAAAACAAAAACGTTATCTTGTAAAAACAAGTAAATACGTGTAGTACATTCAAAACAAGTATTATAAACAATATTTCACGGTAACGTATTCAGTAAATAGGCGAGGAGAAAAGTTATGAAGCAAATTTATGAAATGGATCAAACGGCACGGAAGGCTGGATAAAGTGCTTTGTACATGTTGCCCTAACTTATAAGTTAGAGCGGGTAAAGTTTAAGCGTCAGAGATAAGATAGTAAGGCTTGCACATACTTTTTTTTATTTATTTCTTGTAACAACAAGCTTTACAGAATTTATGAAAAATGTCTATTCCTCAAGCTACGGAGTTAAATAATAATATGTGTTTCAGTATAATTTTAAAATTAAGTAGGTATACATAAGAATAGGTACCTATAAAAAGTTAACCAGGTGAACATTATTGAAATTTAAATATTTTTTGTTTTTTAACAACTAAATCAATGAAAACTGTGTCGCGGGGACTTTTACAAACATTAATTTAACGTTTTTAAACTATCGCGATTTGTATACATAATACTATATTCCAAGCGGGTCTTAAGTCTTAACTCGCGGTATATACCAACTACTAAGCCTAGATACTAATAGGATAAATACCTAGGTTTTTTTCCGACGTTTCGGCCGACTTGCAAGGGCCGTGGTCGCTGAGGGACTGGAGTCAGCGTACCGTCGTCCTTGTGAAGTATAGGGTAGATTCCATTCCCCGCACTTCACAAGGGCGACTCACGACTTCACGGACGCTCTGCTGACACCAGTCCCTTCGCGACTACGGCCCTTGCAAGACCCAAAGACGGTCCACACTCAGAAAAGTATTTGGTTTATCGTACAAATAATTGTCCTGCGTGGGAACTGAAGCCGCGACCACGTGCACGGCAGCCTGCTTGTGCTACCTTCGCGCCACCAAAGCAGCGATGCAGTATACCAAATTTAAAAAAATAGTTCTTAGGCTGACTTGGCGTTATATTATTATTTGCTACGTACTACCTACACTACAATATTCCATCATGCATTCACACGCCATCTTACCAAACTAAGCAGAATGTGTATTATTGGTGGGAAAATTAATCCATATTCGACTATCACACATAGACAACACCAATGAGCGGGAAAGGACCATTCTATTTTAACAAACCCGAGACATTTGCCTAGTAGCCACGGACCATAATCCCTTCACCAAACTGGTTGTCTAGACAGCGGGTAAAGATATTCACTGTAAAAATACAAAAGCCAACTACCGCTATAGCTTGTAGTTTAAGCAACAAATGTTATCTGAGGCGTCGTTGGATCCAACTTCAATCACTTTGCCCCAACATACCGATCCCGGGGAGGTGTAACAAAATGCCTACCGCACGTGATCAGGGATTGGGAGATCCCAAATGAAAAGGTCTGTAGCTAATCACCACTGTTTAAAAGTTAAGATTAACGATTTAGATGCACTGACATTGCACTCGTCATGCTTCTCTGTTTTAGATCTCATTGAAATACTTAAAAGATCGATAGCAGGGAAGCCAGGATTGAAATGGTTTTTTTGTGAACAGGCCATTATAACAGTTTTATGTCAATTTACTTCGTTATAGTATGTACTTACTAAACTTAATAAAAGTGTTTAAAATCATTCACCTGTATTATATCGCTCTACAAAAGTGTCAATAGGACTTGCCTCCGTTAGTGAAGGAGAAAAACATGGCCTACTGAAATTGGGCTAATAAGGCCACTTGTTTACGACTCTCTCATTCAGATTTATAACCTTAATCACAATCTAGCGAGTACTTGAGTATTTTTTTTTAAATAGCAACAATCTGAAAGAAGATTGATGTAAATCAGAAATTCCAGTAATTAACTCAAATAGGTATCTAGGTACTCGAGAAACAACGACGTGATATTATTATAGGTACTTGTAAGTACAAAAAGTAAACAGATGTAACCGGATATTTAACCTTCTAACTTGACATTATTACTGAGTATAAAGTTAAGGCAATACGAATATAATAGATTTAATCGGTTGCCGAACATTTTCCACATGACTGACAATTGCTGGATTAACAATGTAAGCATATAAAATGCCCGTTCAACATTAGTAATCAGTTATATACAGCTCACTACAAGCGTTTTACTAAGTAAATTGAGTGAAAAAGACTTTACATTTGAAAATGGACAACATCGGTTTTGTAGTTGACGAAAATCTGCCTAAAATTGGTAAAGCAGTAGTTCTCGATGAGAGCCTTTGTAGTGTCGTGTATCGCAGTGGGCGCGGACTCTGTTCTTGCAAAAAAGATGGCGTTTTTGTTGTTCCCGTTTATGGCTTGTGAGTATCATTGAAAGTATCACAATCTAGTATCTAGGTATATTGATCACTGGTTCCTACTCGTACCAACGAAAAAGCAATTACTTTTCATATTTAGGCATGTTGCAATCGACCGATGGACACGTCTCTATGAGGAGATCATTATTGAGAGGAGAGATAGAATGGCAACTTCTTTGTTGGACTTGTATTGTAGGCTGAAAAGCCGTTAATCTAGCAATAGCATGAAATTATATAGAACCGAATGAAAACATGAGATAATGCATTGTAACTTTTCGTTGTTTTCTCGCATATGGCTAAAGGTTACTGTTACAGTAAGTATGTTCCAGCACCTAAAATATACAGGAAATATTATGTACCTATGTATATTTTATATAAAAAGAATATTCCGCTATAAGCATTTATTTTACAAACATCAATTTAACAGACACAAAGATGGCTAAGGCCAATACGTTTATCACTTAATCAATTGTTCAGCATGAGGTTGGAACCCGCGAACCCGTGCAGTCATGCTCATGTGGCATGACCGCTGCGCCACTGAGCTATAGGTACCTACTATTTTGCAAAATTACACTAAAGAAGTCTAAATACCCGTACTTATAGGTAGTAGTTTTTCTACAGTCAACAGTTTGATAGACACGATTAAAGTTGGTACTTTAACAGTATTGTCATAAACAATTAAATCTAACTAAAAAATATAAAGACCACAGGAGCTGTTCATAAATCGTCATCGGTTCCTTTAAATTGTTTTTTGTAAGCCGGTGAAAAGAAACTAGCAAACTTACAGTCTGTACAGCTTTCTACATGTTCGACCTGTTATATACAAGATGGCGTTGTAACAAGAATTAAAAGATACCCAAAGTCCGGGGTAGGCAGCAGAGACGTCATAATTTTTTAATCAGTCTGTTATAAATACATTTAATTTGTTTCTAACAAAATAAGTTTAATGATGATAGTCCAACGAGTAATCATTAAAAGTAAAATTTTACATAGTACAGCGACATCTTACAATTTTGTTGGTAACTAGTTTCATATCCACTTGAGTTTTCTATTACTTACAAGCAATAATACAGAGGGCGCTAGGTATCGTTGACGAAGATTCTCTATATATTTTCGAGCTCTAGATGTCGCTAAAATGACGAAGAATAAAATTTTTGCTTTGTTAATTATATTTTAATTGTAAAACATAAGTTTCCGGCACATAACAGTTTATTTATTTAGTTATTATTAGGTTCACCAACAGATCTGTGGTGTGTTGTTTGATAAAGAATCGGACTTGAGAATAAGTATTGCAATGTCTGCCAAAGTTTGAGTCGAACTATGATAGGTTTCTAAAAAGGGTAATATAACAATATCACAACAAATCGCTTTAGTAATGGTTGCTTTTAATAGATACCTTTATGTTCTTATAAACTTAGGTATTCTTATTTCAAATATTACTCTCAATACTAAGTTAAGGTAGCAAAACGCCACTTTTATACCTAATGAAAAATAAGAATAAAATAAAAATCTATGTATCTGAGTATTATATAAATTTTCCTCTCATTTTAACTTTAAAAAGAAGCTGCTTGAAAATCTTTTGCGTAGTGTTAATGTTTTAAGTAGGTATATTTAGGGACGGACAGACAGCGATAACGACCTTGTTTTATACATAGTAGGTTGTAATGGTAATGATTTCATTTCATAAAATGATTCTAAATTTTCAGTATTTTCTTTCATTTTTCTCATTAGATCTGAAAACTGACTTTCATCAAATTCCGATCTTAATCCATTGGACTATGGTCTATAGTACCTTTTAAAAAGTCATCATAAATATCACGTGTGCATTACCCCAGCAGAATCTTGTCGAAATTTGTAATTTTTTTTTATCAGATTTTTAGATTTCTAGCTCCTGTAAATGTCTGTGTAGTTTTTGGAATTAGTTCAGTCCTAATTTTAAAGATATTTGACAAAAACAGATTCTGCTGCGGTAACGTTACCGCAGCAGAATCTTTTTTGAAATAATGGGATTATTGAAAAAATCTTTAGGTACATTTTTAGATCGCTGGACGAAGTAAATGTTTCGATATAATTTGAATTTTTACGTTTCATGGTTTCGGAGATATTCAAGATGCTGCTGGCGTAACGTTTGCGTGTTTGCTGGATCTCCGAAACGGTACAGCGTAATTTCCTAATTTTTTATACAGAGCTTCGTCTTAATTAGTCTGAATTAGTTCACGAATAAAAAAGTAATAATAATGCACCGTTTGCAAGTTATTTTAAATTATATAAATACCCCTTTTTGGGCCCTTACTCCTAAGATATGTACTCTGGAGACTTGTTTAAAACGTCATTTTATAGTTTATAGTTAGTAACAGGTCTGTGTGAAGTTTCATTAGTGTACAGTAAGTAATTAAAAAGTTATCACACAATTTAGTTCATTTTGGCCAGCGATGTGCAACGGGTTAATTTAACTGCCTATTAATTGAGTTTCGTATCGATTTACTTGCTGAATTCTGTATAAACAATTAGACTTTTGTGTCACCTTTATACCATGAAATTTTGAGCGTAATCCACTCAATAATTACAGAGATAAGCGAAAAAAAGTCATTACGTTATGCATGCAATAATGTCGGTACAGACGCGTACACAATTAATTTTAATGGCGCTAGTGAGCTGCGTTAACGCTCTTGAAACTAAATTAAATTCGTTTAAAATAAAAAAGCCGTTTTTGTTTTAAATGCATTACTTCGCTAATTTAAAAGCATCACAAGTGTTGATAGTGTGTTATACAAATATTTTATTGTTGTCAACACTTTAAATGTTATTAAATTTGCATTTAAAATTAAAACTGCCTTTTTTGTTTTAAATGCAATACCTAGCTAATTTAAAAGCATCCAAAGTGCTGACAGTGCGTTACACAAATAAGTACTTACTTTATTATCTTGTGTAAATACTGAGTTGATTTTTTTTCAATTGGCAGCGCCATTGTGCCGCGTAAACGCTTTTGAACGATTGCCGTAATGCATGTTATACACAAAGTAAATACATACTCATAAAAAAATTCTCTTAACATAGAAATCCTTTACAAAAAATATGATATCTTGGCTATCATAGAATTTCAACCCCCCCTTAGCTCAGAAGGGATAGGGCATTATAAAGCTCATTGCTTTAGATCCCTAAACGAAAAATACCAATGTTAAGATGACCTGAATCGTAAAATTCAAAAAAGTAATACTTATTTAGTACCACATGCACTAATTTATACATTAAAAAATGTATAAATTAGTCCATGTGGTACTAAATAAGTATTACTTTTTTTAGTTTTATACATAATTTAAATAAGTATTTATTATTTAATTATTTTTTAAATAAGTATTACCTTAATTTGATTATATTTGATTTATAAAGATTTAGTTAAGAACATTTTCCATTAGTGATCCTATTTGTGATTTATTTTTGTTTTTTAATTGGCCGCGCAGTGTAAAACATTTATTTTACTTACAGAACTATTTTATGTGCTTATTGAATTTACTGTGTTTTTTTTTAGGCTAAAGTATTAGACAGTAAATATTATAAAATAACTCTGTGCGATAATTGATTTTTCATTTGTTTTTTTTGAAAAAAAAAATTGTAAACAATGTTGACTGATAAAATTATATTCTATTGTCAATCATTTTATATTAAAAGACAGTTATTCAATGACAATCAATACTTATGTTAAATATTAATTGCCATTTAAATAGTGTAATTGCTAAGCAATTGTTATTAAACTGTGATTTTACAACAAGGTATTTTGATCGTTTTAATATTTTTATCCTGTGCATAAAAGTTTTCAAATAAACTTCTGTTTTATTTTACCACTTGTTTACAAAACTGTACCAAAAAGCAAATATAAATTTTATTATCCTTTACATGTTAGTAGGTCAGAGTTATGTACTACACTGACGTTTTTTTGTGACCATCTATACATGGTCAGGTTACCACAGTCATTCATACGTAATGACTTTTTTTCGCTTATCTCTGTAATTATTGAGTGGATTACGCTCAAAATTTCATGGTATAAAGGTGACACAAAAGTCTAATTGTTTATACAGAATTCAGCAAGTAAATCGATACGAAACTCAATTAATAGGCAGTTAAATTAACCCGTTGCACATCGCTGGCCAAAATGAACTAAATTGTGTGATAACTTTTTAATTACTTACTGTACACTAATGAAACTTCACACAGACCTGTAACTAACTATAAACTATAAAATGACGTTTTAAACAAGTCTCCAGAGTACATATCTTAGGAGTAAGGGCCCAAAAAGGGGTATTTATATAATTTAAAATAACTTGTAAACGGTGCATTATTATTACTTTTTTATTCGTGAACTAATTCAGACTAATTAAGACGAAGCTCTGTATAAAAAATTAGGAAATTACGCTGTACCGTTTCGGAGATCCAGCAAACACGCAAACGTTACGCCAGCAGCATCTTGAATATCTCCGAAACCATGAAACGTAAAAATTCAAATTATATCGAAACATTTACTTCGTCCAGCGATCTAAAAATGTACCTAAAGATTTTTTCAATAATCCCATTATTTCAAAAAAGATTCTGCTGCGGTAACGTTACCGCAGCAGAATCTGTTTTTGTCAAATATCTTTAAAATTAGGACTGAACTAATTCCAAAAACTACACAGACATTTACAGGAGCTAGAAATCTAAAAATCTGATAAAAAAAAATTACAAATTTCGACAAGATTCTGCTGGGGTAATGCACACAAATATCACAGTCCAATGAACGCCACAATATAATTAAAATTTGGAGTTGGCCTTATTTAATAACAAGTAGGTATCTAATAAAAATACTGCAAGAGTTTTAACTCAAAACGCTAAACGTTTGCGCGTAAGCGTAATACAACAAAACCCAGGACATGGGAATTTGTAAAAATATGCTATTAATTTGATGATTTAATTATTATAACGATTGTAACTGTAACATTCAAGTCATACCATAAAACAATAAAACTTAAAAAACATTGTTGCTTTATTTTAAAAATGTATGTGGTTTTGTAGTTGGCAGAATCTTTAGCTATAGATTGATGAAGCCAGAAAAAAGCACCGTACGCACCCCGATGTCAATGTCAATTTGTAAATTTGAAAACATTTCTATTTTCTTCTTTTGTTTTTTGTAATTAAATTATCGTCTTTTTTGTTTCATTGATTCATTTTGGTGTTTTTATTAATGTGTCGTTAAATAAGGTAGTTTCATTGTTATTTTCTTAATAAATTTGTCATTTTTGATGACATCATGATTCAAAATACGAAATAAACAACAAACTCATTTGAGATTAAAAGTAATAACAATATTTAACTTCTTTTATAGCCGATTTCTACAAATTGTAATTTCCCGGCTATAAATTGAATAATTGACGTATTTACATACGCATGCGCGTCGTATTCGCTGCGAAGTGAGCTACGGCTGGTGCTAGCTCTGTCTGTGAAGAGGTTCCGGACATCGGAGTAATCTATTCCGCTAGCGGCTTTTACCTGCACCAGTGGTCTACCGTGTTTCACCAGGTGTGCGACTACGTTTTTATTGCAAAAATATTATACCAACCCATTTCCAACAAGGAAAAAGTTTCCAAAGTGAGAAGGTAAGTTAATTTTGACTTTGTGAATATTTAATAGTCAGCATGTTATTAACTAATCGCAACTCAGCTGTTCACGTAACTACTAAGCAATAAAGTTCTACAGTTTAAAACTATACTTTTTGAAATTTCAAACTTAATTTTCTAATATTTTATTTCTTGGCAGCATGGTTTAGTGGCATGGTGATAATGTTTTTCTTTTGCTTATTTATTTTAACTTTTATTATTTTTGTTGATGTAAAGTTGGCATGAATCGAGGTTTGCTGAATGGTGGTCCATACATGTCCCTGGGACAAGTGTACCGGGTTACAACGGTTCCAAAGAAAGAGCATGTTAAGAAAATATTTCATCTGGGAGGGGCGGCTAAGAAGAAATTAGAACCATATTTTGATAAAAATGTTTCTGATATGACCCAAGCATTAACAGAGTGAGTGAGCCTTGCATGAGCAGAATCTCATTAATTCTCCAAGTGCTTTATTTACGCTAGTATGATTTTATGTTTGTATTTAGGCAGTTTTTGGTACAGTACTATTATTATGTAGTTAGAACTAAATTATAACTTTACCATGATTTGGTAGAAACTTATTTTTAGTAAGTTTTTTTTAACAATGAACATGTCATTTAAGATCTAGATAGCAATTGACAATTAACTAGTTGGTACTTTTACATAAAACATTTTCAATTCCACATTCTAATCGGCCTAGCTAGAATATTATTTTTATAAATGCAACTGTTATTTGTTAATTAATAATATTTTAATATAATATAATAATAAAAAATATTGTACTTTAACAACTGTTTAGGAAAGTTATTATAAAAGAATGATTTACCTACTATAAACTTTATTTATTCAGCTTTTAGAGTTTTCATTAAACAAAAAAGTTTATAAAACCATAAACTGAATATTTTTCAATAAGTAAATATAATAATAAGTTAAATATTACATAATTAGTAATGAAAACAATATAAAAAATAATAAAACCAGTAAAAGTCACTTTTAAACTTAAAATTTTCTGTAACTCAAAGATTAAAATCAAAAGATTAGGAAAAACATTTTATTTGTTATTTCTTTCTAAATGAGTTTTCAAATTAAGCATTTAGCTAAATAATTTTATTTGAGTGTTTGATTCATTAGATCTTTTTTCATTTAGATCTTTAAAAGTAGCATAAATTATATTAATTTGTTAGATTTTTTATGTAAAAATCGTCCTGAATAAATAAGTTAAAGAAAATATTTTTGCATACAAATCTTATATCAGAAATAAGTTGGTATTTAATAAGAAAAGAACTTAAATAAACAGGTTAGATAGATATAATAAGTACCTTTCATTCTACTAATAAAAAGTACTTAAATAATTAAATAAATTTAGACTTGTACATAAAAAAACTTGTAGTCATTTTTTTTTGGGTTACAAATTAATAACATTATTTGATATTATGTATTAGGTATATTAAAAACATTTTCGTAACATAATATTTCTGTTGCGCGTGTTTATTTTACTTGTCACAAATAATAAATCTAGCTATTTGCCTGTATATTACACTTCACGGCCCATTTTACAGTATGCTATATACCATGCACATTTTCAGACAAACAGTTGCACACCGAGAGAAAGTACGCGACATAATGCCTACTAACGCGGAGGAGACGGCCCTACTGGGGTAAGTAAAATAAATCCTTTTTGGAAGATAACTTTCGCGAAATAAGTACTAATTTTACAGTATATGAAAGAAAAAAGAAAGAAAATTTTATTTTGCCATGTTCTTTTTGTTAAATTGCGTAAGTACAACAAAACTCGTTTAATAACTCATTTTTTAAATTTTAAATATCCCTAATATTAAATTATTTTTAAAAAAATACATAAATTGTTGTGCCCAAAAAGCATTAATTGCTGTTTCATCAATTGATCTTGGCTACTTTTTTCTAACTTTTTTGTTTACCTGATAAATGTTAATTCTATCCATAAGAATACATCACTAGTTTCGTTTAGCAAAGCTATCTAAGTTTTATTGAAACTAAATAATTAGTTACTGGATAAGATATCTAATTACTTCAACAGAGTATTCTGTATGAGTTTGGTACGCCAAAAGTCGGTCACGAGCATTATCGTCTTCATAAAATCTTATATTTTTTATGACATTATTGTTCTATCTCTATCACTTTTTATTAATTTAGGAATAGGTATGTTCTATTACCGCAGCCGACGGAAGAAGGAGGCTCAGGACCGCGCCGTGTGGAAATGTTTGAAGGAGACCTATGTTCAGCTGTGAACGACCATAGGCTGATGATGATGTTGTACTACTGCTTACTACTACATACTTTTAAATACTTAGCACAGTTTTAGGTGTAGGGTTTAGGGCGTAGACTCTATGGCGAACATAGAGTCTACACAGCCTCGAAAACAATTTGGTTGAAGACCGACAATTATTTTAGTAGCACGCGAAGAAACAATCAATATCTATTTTCTTCAGTCGAACTATTATATTCATATGTATATCATATTAATGATGTACGTCAAACCGGTGTCTCTTGCAAGTTACATTTTCTTCCATTTTGTATTTCAAATAGGCAGCCACAGTGCACTCGATATTTCCAGCTACAGTTATCCTTCAATTTTTATTTGTGACTGAAATATAATGATCTGTCTTTGCGTTTGTATTTTATTTTTACTGCTACGAGTATATTACATTTAAGAGTTTAATATATTTTCCATATAGTATAGATATGGAATGATTAATAATCATCTTTTTAAAAATACTTATTTCTGTTAGCATGATGAATGGCAGAAATTATAGCTACCTCAATTTAGCGAAAAAATAAATAATAGCACCCCGCTGGTTGATCGAAGTTAATCTGACACTTTAGTCTAGAAGTTGTTATAGTCATTGGCAAAGGAGACTTTCACACAGAAATACTCAAATACTACGTTTACACACCGGTAGTTAGGCTTTTAGGTATCCCAGAAGAAAACTGCTTACCGATTAATGCCTACGGACCGGTCGCTCACATCCGACGGGAAGCGAATCTACTTTTGTGACGTCCCGACGGGTGATGCCAGAACGTAAGGAAGCCGTGTCCTATTTAGGTGGTTGACCGTTTATAGAGCTACAATAAATATTAACAACAGCGTTAATTATTGTAACGTTATTTAAGAAAATTTATTAAATAAGTTAATTTTGAAAACTTAAGTACCTACTATGTAATTTATTTCTAATATACATTAATGTTAATCGAAATTATGTACCTAATAGACCTTTTTAGGGTTCCGTAGCCAAATGGCAAAAACGAACCCTTATAGATTCGTCATTTCTGTCCGTCATTATGTCACAGCCGTTTTTTTACTATAAGAGCTATACTGTTGAAACTTAGTAGGTAGAGATGTATTCTGTGAACCGCATTAAGATTTTGATAAAAAATAAAAAAGTACTTAATAATAAATATTGGGCTCCACATACTTAAAACAATAACTCATTTTTTTTTTTCAAACACATACGTGTTCACACATCTATGGATAGATCTTCAAAAATGATATCGAGGTTTCTAAAATATTTTTCTTCTAAACCGATTAGTTTGCGTGACAGAGGCTTCCAAAGTGGAAAAAAGTTGCCCCTCCCCCCCCTCTAACTTCTAAAATAAGAAAATAAAAAAATGTAAAAAATACATAAATATGATGTACATTACTATAAAAACTACCAACGAAAATTGTTTTGAACCAGATCTAGTAAGTAGTGTTTAATACTTCGTAAATCGTAAACCGCTTATTATCGCGTTATCTTGTATACAAATAACAAAAGGCCTTTAATTTCATAAATCAATGGTACGGAACCCTTTGTGCGTGAGTCCGACACGCACTTGGTCGGTTTTTTGTGGATTAAGTACCTCTTGTAGATCTACCCACGTCTTACTCGTGTATCGAGGCCAGTAGTAAAGAGACAAAATTGTGAGTTCCTATGAAAACTCAGAAGGTCATGAATGACCGAGTGTTCCAGTAAAAAAAAAGAAATATTTTATTATATGCGCAAGCGCAAGTACTTATGTACTGAGTTCCGAATTCCGTCGTATCTAACACAACAAAAGTAATTGTTTACTTTTTACATAGTATAAAACATTTTATAAAAAAAGAAAAATAAAAAACAAAAAAAAGTAACAAAGATAAAGATAATAAAAGGATAAAAAGATGAAAACGATATCCAATCAGTACCGGTAATGAGCTGTAAGATCTAACGTCTGCACTGAAAACAGGATTAATTTCATCAATTAACTAACTATAAACAAAGCGATCTTCGATAACAGAGTTTTCTAAAAACATTTATTCAATCAGTAGAGTAAATGTTTAGTTCTTGGTGACATAGTTAGATCTCTCTCTCGAGACTCAAAAATCATTATAGAAAAACATTAATTATGTTAACGACTTTACAATAAAAATAGAAATTTCATTAGTAGGGGCACGCGTCCTAATGTTGGCACTGCACCAGATTATCAGCACCCCCAACTAAAACCCAAATTATAAGCTTTCTATCAATTTATTTCGGCTACCATTTAACAAACATTAAAATAAGATCCTTTTGGAATTATAAACTGATCCAAACACGACACTTTTTTAAAAAAAAAGCGATATTTTTAAAAACGCGGGAACATGTCCTTCACATTACTTTGTTTTGACAGATCGTAGGTAAGTTCAGGTTTTTTTATTTTACTTTATTTTAGATCTTTTAGATATTTTTAACTGAACCTTTAAGTTTTATTCATGTATAAAATGTTTTATAAGGCTTATCTGACAATGGAAATGAACGTTATCTTGATTTTATGTTCATAAATGAGGTGCTGACATCTGGGTTCAATTTGTTTGCGAATTGCTAATTATCGGCACTGGTACTGTTACATGACAAAGTGGTATGTAAAATTGTTAATCCATATATTTTATTGTAAAGCGTGATTATTTTATGCCTAGAATTCAATATTCTTGGAAAAAGTACTCTATGATTTCGGATTTCATATCCTGGCATGGTGCTGAAACTAACATTGCTAGTTATTTTCATAGTGTTGATATTATGATCAAAAGAATGTCTATTATTTTTTGGAATTTTTTATATTTATGTAATTATTTTTCTGAAACTTCGGTTGTTAGGCTAGGTATAAATAAAAGAGATTTTACTATAAACATTGGATTATTTCATTTATCTACCTAATTTTATGTCTAATTTTAAGGTGCTGATAATTGGCTCAGTCAATGCCAATAATTGGCGATGATGGTGCCAATAATTGGCGCCAGGGTCATTATTTACTCAGACTCATCTAAATAAAATGTGTATGAATAATAACTATTTTTTATAACAAAAATCAATTATTTATTAAATAATGAACCAAGAAAGCATATTGTTATAGTTGTTATCATTATCATCACTGTGATAAACGATGTTAAAGTAGGACTAACTCTTAAAGTGCTGATAATTGGTAGCATCACCCTACTTATGTTCAAATAAATTAAACATTATTTTCATAATATATTTTATAATATAATTTGATCACGAAGTAATCAATTATAATATAATTTGATCACTAAGTAATCAATTAATTATTATTTTTCCTTTTTAAACATTAAATACGAACTAATTACCTAATCGACCTACAAATGTCAAACAAGTTGGTAGTTGCGAGTTGCTACAGTCAAAAACTAACTCAGAACTCAAATTGCTGAGTATGCAATTTCATTGTAATTATTATATGAACAGCGAGTTGTCGGTTGCTGTTTTCTAAAAGTTACTAGGTACGTGCGTAAAGTGTCTTCAATGTAAAAGCGAAAACTCTTCACAACTCTTAAAAGAAAATAACCATAATAACTCTTACATAAAGGTGAGGCGTGAAACCATAATTAACTTAATAAAATGCAATTTTTCTGTTGCTCATACAATCTCGGTACTTATGATAAAAGCCTATTCTTGCAACGCCAGCGCTAACCCATATCAAGTTGCAGGCGTTGTATTTTCAACCTTGTTCTAAGGGGTTTCGGTCTTATTTGATACGAGCAATACTCTATAACTAACTTCAACGCAATTTGTTCCGTATGAAAACCAGACCGCTTTTGAAATAACGCTTTAAATACACATATTGACTTCCATGTAATGGACTCCGCGATGCGGTAGGTTGTGAACACTAAGTCGCTAATCGTATTAACAGTTTGTATACCTACTTCTGTGCTAAGAGTACCTACCTAGCAGTTTAAATATAATGCTTCTAATTAGGTACCTATATACACACATCAAAAAAGTCTAAGCAACATGCATGATATTACAAATTTACCATTTATATTAATTAATTTCTAAGTATTTACTCACTCAAAGTGTATAGGTAAGTAAACTTCAAGTGTATAGGTAAAAAAATTTCGATTATGTTTTGTTTTTTTTCATAAAATTCAAATGACTGCGAATTTGTTTGAATTTGAGTGCATGTTAATTGCTACGTTTTAGTCTTGATTTTATAATTTTACCAACCATTTAAATACAGTTGGCGACAAAATTGAATTGTTAGATATTCTTTACGTCATGGAGCGACGTCATTTGACGGCAGATGAAATGCAAAGAGCTGTAGGGATGTTGCAAGCGGGAAGTAATCAATCTCAGGTATCTCGACATTTTGGTATTCATAGAAGTGTTATTTGTCGTCTTTGGCAGCGCTACAATAATACAGGGGAACCCGCTGAACAGCATCCAGGCCGTAAAAGGAGTACAACCACTCGGCAAGACCGGTACATACAACTGACTGCAAGACGCCAGCCGATGTTAACCGCTCGAGAGATAAGTTTGAGGCTACAAAATTCAAGTGGTGTTGATGTAAGTCCCCAAACTGTGCGAAATCGACTACATGAGTACGGCCTACGAGCTCGACGCCCTATCAGGTGCCCACCGATACGTCACGGGAATCGCGCTCGTCGAAATGAATGGTGTAGAGAACGCATAACATGGACCCAGGAACAATGGGATAAAATTATGTTTTCCGATGAGTCGCGATTCGGGTTTAGGCCTGATACAAGAAGGGTGCGAGTGTACCGTCGACCCGGAAATACTGAAAGACTCAGGTGCGTTCAGGAAGTTCATCCATACAGCGGCTCAACAGTTATGGTATGGGCGGGTATTATGAAGAACAGGCGAACTGAGCTCGTTTTTGTAAATGGAAACATGAACGCTGAAAATTACGTTGAGGATATTCTCAGACCTTATGTCCATCCATTTGCACAAACCTTTGGCTCCGATTTTACGTTAATGCATGACAATGCGCGTTCACATACAGCTCGGCGAACCAGTGAATACTTGGCAACGGAGAACATCCAGGTATTGCCCTGGCCTGCACAATCGCCAGACCTCAACCCCATCGAGCACGCATGGGACATGCTCCAGAGACGTGTTTTGAAGGACTTGGACGGAGTGACAACAACCCAACAGCTGAAGGATTTGCTACAATTCCATTGGGAGCGAATACCGCAAGATGACATAAACAGTCTCATTAATTCAATGAATAATCGTTGCCGACAAGTTCTGAATAGCAGAGGAGGCCATACTTTGTATTAAATTGTCCTATTCTTTCACAATAAATTCATTTTCTTAAAAAATTTCAATTTGTAAAAAAAAAGTTTAGTTTCTTATGTACCTGTATATTCTAATATTGTTAATTTCTGTTATTAAAAGAACTTATAAAGAAAACAGCTGTTATTTTTACATCATAGAACCCTAAAAATATTATTTTAAAAATAAAATACAACGTTATAATTAAAATAAATGGTAAAATAAATTAATATAAATGGTAAATTTGTAATATCATGCATGTTGCTTAGACTTTTTTGATGTGTGTAGTTTGTAAGAATCCGAAGCATAATGTTGCTTTTACATTTTGTCACGGCATGAAATTTTGCCGTGTGATATAAATAAAATATAAAGAATCATAATTTGAAATTCATATAATTATAATTTGAATATTTCAAATTGCACACAATAGGTGGTACATCTTAGGTAATTATTAATTAGTAGTTTACTACCTAATGTTTGAAGTAGACCCAGACCAATAACTGTCGTATTTCGCATTTAAAACTTCGTGTATGAAAAAAATAACAGAATACTCTACGGAAATACAATTTTGTGCAATAGCTAGTCGAGTTTTTTGAGAACGGACAGCGTTGTCAGTTTTAATCAACTGCACATATACTACGAAACAAAACCTGTGTTGAATGAGACACGGCTTGTACTTATGACTGCATTTATTGTACTGATCTATGACCGCGCGGCTCGCAGGCCGCGCTATATATCTAGTACCTACTTAATATCTAACATCCCTCCACCTTTAATACTTAACCTAAACCTAACCGATCAGAAATATTTTGTAAAGTCTGGCCGTGTAATGTTCCTTAACCTAGGACGTGCTTCAGGGTCTTCGCGGCGGTTGACATGGACGCCAGGATCCGATACCACGCTGGTCTGATTTGTATCGGGTTCTAGGCGGGCCTGGCACCACTCCTCCTCTTCTGGGGACGGCTCTGCACTCTCCCTCAAAGCCTGGTCATTACTTTGCATCTGAGGATTTTGTGCGCCCAATGCATCAGCGCTAGGGCTCACAAAAGACCAGTCGTCCTGCATTTGCTCACAACGTTTTAATTTATGTAATTGATTTTTATGTTTTTTTATTAAAATGTCTTTTTCAGGAACATAGATTTCAAAAACACTGTTTCCTAATTTACGTTTAACGACACCTGGTATCCATTTATTATTATTGTTTAATTTAACAAGCACGGATTCGTTTACATCAAAATCTATTTCTCTTCTGCCTTTATAACATTTCTTCTGTATATACTGTTTGTAATGAACTAACTTTTGTAATTCATGTGATGATAATGAAGACGTATCGTCTTCCGATGTATTTAATATATCAAACCTAGAACGCATTCTACGCCCTAACATTAACTCCGCCGGTGTGCTGTCCGTTGTTGTGTGTTTGCTATTCCTATACCTAAATAAAAATTCTAAAAGACGTGATTTTATTTTACTTTTTGGTGTCCCTTGCAAAATTAGGGATTTTAAAAACTTTTTTACTATTTTAACATAAATTTCTGCTTGTCCATTACTAGACGGTGAGTATGTAGGTGACGTAATATGCTTAATACCGTTAAGAATACAAAAATCATTAAATTGTTTGCTAGTAAATGATGGACCATTATCCGTTACTAGGCAGTGCATAATACCATATCGAGCCATAGTCTCATGCAACTTTGCTATAACCGAAGTTGAGGAATAGTCACCAGTAAGCTCAAAACACTCCACCCATTTGGAATACGCATCTATTATTATTAAGTACATAGCACCTTGCAAGGGACCGAAAAAGTCTAAATGTACTCTATACCATGGACCCTTCGGAAAAGGCCACGGAGTTAAAGGTACCTTAGCCGGAGTAGGTTTTAAAGTTAAACATATATCGCAAGTAGAAATCCTATTTTCTATATCCTTATCTATATATGGCCACCAAAATTTAGACCTTGCTTCTATTTTTGTTTTAACTATACCTAAATGTGATCTGTGTAACTCATCTAATATTTTACCACGCAATGAAGTAGGTATTATTAATTTATGACCCCTCAGTAAACAACCGGCCTCCTCAGTGATATCAATTCGACATTTATAAAACGGTAAAATTAAATCATTTTTTACTTTAGGCCAACCGTGCTGTACGCAATACCTAACTCTTTGTAATGTTACATCATTATCAGTTTCTGATCGCACTTCGTCTAAAGTAATAGGTAAATGACCGTCGACAACAAAGTTTATAAACTCCGCTTTGTCTACCAATTCATTACCGAGAATACCTACCGAGATTAATTTGCTTTCTTTATTATTATTCGACGCTTCGCTGCTGCCCGTGCTATCAGTACTCGCGACACTCGCACGACTAAAGTAATCAGCACAATTGTTAGCGGTCGGAATATACTGTATCTCATAATTATAACTAGACAAAAACAATGCATAACGTTGTAACCGGTTTGCCGACATTTCAGGTATCCCTCTGTCTGGGCGAAATATAAACATTAATGGCTTGTGGTCCGTACGTAATATAAAAGGTATAGATAAGCCATACAAATACTGATGGAACCTATGAATACCAAATACTATTGCGGTTGCTTCTCTTTGAATTTGACTGTAATTTCTTTCAGCACTATTAAGCGACCTCGACGCGTAAGCTATTGGTCGTTCCGTTTGACCTTCAAGTTGCGCTAGAACCGCACCCAAGCCTGTCGGAGAAGCATCAACAGTTAATACCAACCTCCTAGAAGGATCAAAATGTGCAAGGGTCCTAGTTGACGTTAATTTATTCTTTACGCGATTAAATGCATCATTATGAACTTTTGACCAAGACCATTCTATACCTTTTTTTAATAAATCGTTTAAGGGACTAAGAATAGACGAAGCATTAGGTATAAACATTCTGTAGTAATTAACGAAACCCAAAAAAGATTTTAACTCCTGCACATTACTTGGAGGTTTGGTGTTAACCATTGCCGTTACCTTCTCTGGTGACTTGTGAAGGCCGTTTTTGTCTATCAAAAATCCTAAATAAGTCACCGAATCTTGAAACAATTTACATTTATTTTTATTAAGCACTAAACCCGCGTCTCGTAACCTTTTAAAAACCTGATTTAATCTTTCTGTGTGAATACTACGAGTGTTTCCTGTCACTAATACGTCGTCTAACAGACACAAAACCCCTTCTATTCCATGAAGTAAATTCTCCATCGTCCTTTGAAAAATAGCGGGCGCGTTAGCCAGCCCGAATACTAACCGAGTGTATTTGAATAAACCTTTATGTGTGTTAATTGTGGTAAGGTGCTGTGACTCATCGTCCAATAATAATTGTAAATAGGCACTGCTTAAATCTAATTGTGAGAATTGTTGTCCCCCATGTAATCTAGCAAATAGTTCTTCGGTTTTTGGTAAAGGATATTTTTCAATCTGTAAACATTTATTTAACCCGGCGCCAATGACGCTGGGTCAATATGACCCGAGATGATTTCAAACAGCGATATTTCAAATTAGGCGTGCTTTGTGGTTTTGACTGTTCTAGTAGCTGGAGATACAGTATCTCCCCACGCACTCCGATCACGAACTCAGTGCCTCGTCGCGAAGGCAAACAGATACACGTGCATGAAGCAAAAACGGGTCAATATGACCCAGCGTCATCGACAGCGTTGTATTTTTGTGACATATTTTTCTTTGTATTTTTTATTTATAGTAATGATTTTCTTGGTTGTTTTTAAGAATTTATCAAAAAGGTTGTTGATATAAAGCCCGGAAAGAATATTACAGCTCTTAGATAAATCCGACTCCAATAATGAATGACAAAAAAGTTCTTCATAAGACGAGGTTGATGATCACGTTTCATAATACAGCCAAAGTGGCAGTAGTACAAGATGCAAGCTAGATTGTGATGAAAAGAGCCCATTTCTAAAGAAAAAAGGAGTTTGCATTATTCAGTATCACTGACAGGAACAAGAAACTTGAGTAAATTTGCTTCGTCAATTGCGCAAGAGAATTGCTGATTTCTCGACAGTGGCTCTTGAGAAACCTCCGCAAAGGTATCTAAAACTCATAGAAGATGTCAGGTGTGTCCTTCAAAAAAGGATAAAAATCTAGCTACACTTTATCATGCTTGCAATATATAAATAATTAAAAAAATCGCCTGAAATAATCACTCCTACTACGAAAGTTGCAGTAGCTCCAGGGAGGAAGCTGAAGACGGATTAGTGGAGTTTATAATGAAGTTTGATGTCTCTTTTAGTAAAATAGATTTGTTTTATTACGTTTTATAAAGTTTGTTATTACTTATTTTGAATAGTTATTGAAGTTATGTTTTCAAAGTTGATTTTCCATAGTTTCTGACAAAGGACTATAACGATGAATTTAAGAAATATCTTGCATTCTTTTGTTATTTTACCCTCAAAACAATGAGAGAAACTAACAGAAGATCAAACAAAATAAACTGTAAACATCACGTAACTTTAAAGAAATGCTAATAATCTTCGGGTCACCATGACCCGGCGTCATAGTTCTCGTAATTATTTCCACCTCATTGGCGCCGGGTTAAGGACACTGAAAAATCCGCACATAACCTAATTTCACCATTTTTTTTCAAAATAGGTACTATGGGGCTAGCACAATCAGAATGTTCAACTGGAATTAATATACCCGCCTTTACTAAGTTATCTAATTCTTTTTCAACTTTATTTCTAAGAGCGAAAGGTACCGTACGAGCCCGAACAAAGTTAGGTTTAGTATCGGGTTTTAATAAAAGTTTTATTTTGTATTTGTTAAAACTTTCTATGCAATCGGAAAACAAAGCCGGATATTTTTTTACATAGTAATTAATTACAGACATTTCTTCACAATGATGTACTTTAGATAGTTCTATTTTAAATAAAGATAAAAAATTTCTACCTAATAACGCAGGGCCAGTGACTTCTACCACGTAAATATCTATGTTATGTAATTCATTGATATATTTAACTGGAACGTTTATAACACCTAATACGTTAATCTTATCACCCGAGTAAGCTTTTAAAACGGACTTAGGACTCATTAATGGTATTTTATTAAAATATTGCTTGTAAACATTGTAAGGAATAGCAGTAGCACTTGAACCACTATCCACTTCAAATGTAATGGGATAACCATTCACCTCAACAGACAGCAACATCGGCTCCCCACGAAAACTACGAATATTACAAACAAGAATACTCTTACCATCGTCATCATTATCATCACACGATTTAATGCAATGTACTTGAGCACTTTTATTAACGCACATTTTCTTTAAATGACCTTTGACTCCGCACTTTTTACATTTGTAATTTGAAAAACGACATTTGTCCGTAGTGTGATTATTGTACCCGCACACCGCACATTTTGTTTTTGATTTTACCGAGGAGATTTTGAACATCTCTGCGGGCAACGATGGTCCTGCTGTTCCTCTTGCTGATTGCCTAGCAGCTCTCTTGGCACTATTAACTGCTACGGCCACCTCCAAAGCCTTCGCTAGTGACGATGCTGTCTTCTCATCCATAAACAGCTTGTCTCGTTCGGGTCCAGGATACATTCCGATTATAAAACGATCTCTTAGCATTTCGTCTAATCCGCTACCAAACTTGCAATCCACTGCCAACTGACGTACACGCGCTGCCCACTGAATTAAATCCTCTCCTGACTCTTGCGCAGCTGTGTGAAATGTATGCCTTTCTGCCAACACCGACTTTTTGGGTAATAAGTGTCTATCTAACTCTGTTGTTAGATCGCTGTATGATATGCTTTCGACTGTTTTTGGAGATATTAACTCGCGCACCAACTTATACGCGTCGTTATTCAAAGCACTCAATAAAATCGCCTTTCGCCGAGCATCTTGTTCTTCTGCTTTTATTAACAGTGTATTCGCTGTTAACCATTGCGAAAGTCTTTCTTTGAATACAACCCAGTCCTGGCCGAGCTCAAAAGTTGGAACTGAACCGATAAAACTATTCATTTTTATCTTGCGTAGGTATACGTAACTCGTCGCCACTGTTGAATGAGACACGGCTTGTACTTATGACTGCATTTATTGTACTGATCTATGACCGCGCGGCTCGCAGGCCGCGCTATATATCTAAGTACCTACTTAATATCTAACAACCTGATCTAAAATAAAACAGCGACTCTAGCCATTCATTGGCCGAACTCTGTCAAATAAAAGTAGCCGAAGTCATTCTTTAAGACATTAGTTATTTATCAGTCGGTGGTGTGGGTTTTTGGTTTTCTGTCTGCTGAACTAAAAAAAAAATAAAAAAATAATTTAAATCTCGTTCAAAAACTAAAGTAGTCTAATTCCTATCAAAAGGAGTTCAGTTATTTAAGAGATTACCCGAATCTAACAAAAACAAACAAAGTAAATTAAATACGGGTGTAAGAACTTTATTAATATGTATAAATAACTTAATTTAAAAAATGCAACAATAAAACGTTATGTTTAACTACGTTACTCCCTAAAAAATAGGGTAAAATCAAAGAAAGAAAGAAAGAAATATTTATATTCCACACAAAAAAAACAATACATATACACAAAACAGATTACATTAAAAAAAGAAACGGAATTACATAACTGTACCTTTTCGTAAGGTGTAAAGTAAAGGTCAGGCGTCTCGGGGAATCCTAGTTTTACGACATCGATATGACGTACAATTTACCTACATGAAATCACTAGGAAAAAATTCAGTGTTTGACACAAACATGTCCCTAGGGTTAAACATGGTTATAAAATAAGGTTAAAAGATTAAATTTAACGTATTAAAATATTATAAAACTAGCGATCAGCCCCTGCTTCGCACGGGCACCAACTGCAAAATGTCCTTAAAACAGCATTTAAGTACAGCTTTATTAGAAATCTCTAAATTTATATGGGTTTCTCTAGTATATTATGCATGTGTTATGCATATAAGCCTTCCTCTTGAATCACTCTATCTATAAAAAAAAAACCGCATCAAAATCCGTTGCGTAGTTTTAAAGATTTAAGCATACAAAGGGATATCGGGACAGAAAGAGCGATTTTTATTTCTACTATGTATAGATTACGGGAAATATTTCATTTTCCGTCGTCCTCGCCGTTCTCGGAAAGCATCAGGTTCATTGCAATCACTTTACCGGGTCACTATAAAAAATACCAAATTTGATTACTTAGGCGGATTCCCATTGTAAAAGTTATCATTCAATTAATAAATATGCATTGAGAAAAAGAACAAAGCTATCTGTTATAGCTAGTTGTAAAGAAAGGAGAATAAAGGATTTTTGCCAAATATATTTTTTAATAATGACGATATGACCGCTATCGAACCAGATGTAATACGCGAATACTGTCAAGGAATAGTCGGTGGGTGATAGGTAGTTATGAAGGGACATCGGTCCGTAACCCCTCCACTAATTTAATTTAAGCCTACATTGCTATAGGCTCTTTTTGTCTTGTAACAGACAAAGAAAAAAGTGAGTAAAAAAAACATTCCTGGAAGTTCCAACAAAATTTAGAGAATTGTTGTCGTGCTAATGGTAGCCATACACGATCTTTCCTATCGTCCAATCGGCATGACACTGCAGGCTTGATCCAATCTGCAGTTCGTCCACATTGGGCATACACGATCCTTCTTATCGTCCAATCGGCATGAACTACCGATTAGATCAGTAATACTTTAAACTACATTTTAGCTCATGGTGGCCATACACGATCCTTCCTATCGTCCAATCGGCATGATACTGCAGGCTTGATCCAATCTCAATCAAAAGAAACGAAATTTGATCCTGCCACCCATTCTAACTGTCCTTCCGATCCACTCGCACATACGGTCAATTCTAACTGATCCAATCGGTAGCGTCATGCCGATTGGACGATAGGAAGGATCGTGTATGGCTACCATAATAGAAAAATTTGTGACAACCACACGTGGGAGACAACTGAAACAATGTCTGGATCAAAATAAACTCAAATGCATCTCTGCTCCTGAACCCACGTATTGGCCAACAGATAGTAACAAGATACCGGATCTGTTGGATTTCTTCGTTATTAAAAATCTCTCCAAAAAGTATTTTAAGGCAGAGTCGTGCTTAGACGGGTTCTCCGACCACACACCCGTGATACTAACTATGTGCTCTACCCTAATCCAATATGAGAAACCCCCAACGCTTACCAATTCACGGACAGACTGGACAGGATTTCGCGAATATATAGAAAACAAAATACAGCTTTACGTAGATAAAACTGTACAATAAAAGTCCTCTAATTGCACAAACAAGCGTAAATACAGGTTATAGGGAGCTCTAAAATTATGTACTATCATAAAAAACAGACTATAGTTAAATAAAATTAACGTATACAATTTTAAATTCACTTTTTCCAAGAAAATTCGACTTTGTCGTGGTAAGATAGTGGAAAGGTTTATCTTAACGTACTTATACTACTTGAAAAGTAGAAGGATTGCAAGTTAAAAGCTATTTTAATTAAATTCAAGCTAACTGGGGCCTTCGTATTAAAATTGTTATTGAACAAACTTGTCATAGCCTTAAAAATTTAATATCAAGGCACTGTTTCAAGAAAATTGTGAGCTTATACTTTTGACCTATTCGGAAGAAGGATATTATCGTCAGAGAAGAATTCGCGCTCCACTTTGCATATCACAGCTTGATGAATATTTTGGAGAGTTAAGGCACGAAGCAAAATTTCCGGCGGTTCGTGTTTCCGCAAGATATTCTCGTGTTAAAGTATTTGTACAAAGTAAGTAGAGTAGGAAGTAATGTAAACTATGTGGATAACCAGAGGACAAGAACTTTTAATTTTTTTATTTTTTGTCGCATAAGATAGTTCTAGAGTTAAAAAATAATATTTCTCACATATTCACCCAATTCTATCTAGTCTTAAACTAAACTAAGGAGAACTTGTAATATGGGTACCTAGTGAACAACAGCTAAACATAGTTTTGTCCGATTTTTGTAAATACATTCATATGATCTTGTCGCAGCGCAGTCAACATTACATTGTCGTCTTGTATACTTCTAATTAACAGTATAGGTAATTATTTCATTGTACTTGAGGTATGTAGCGTATGTTGTGTATGTGATTTGTATACCATAGGTTTCAGACTTGTTTCTCGCTCATTGTTAATATTTGCGTACATTAACAATTTGTAGGCGTGTGGCTAGCTCTGATCTATGTACTAGATATGTGTTAACAAAAAAGTTACTTGACAATGATTAGGTGACTACTGCTTACAGGACAAGCTCTACTTACCTTCGAACTATTCGGCGTTGTAAATAAATAAAAAGAAAATTTTAGACAAAACATAATATACACCTACATAATATAAATTGTTCTTAATGTTCTATGTACATTGATGTCACCACGCGGATGTTACCTTTAACTTTACCGACGTTGCTGAGCTGAATATAAAACAAGTTTCTTTCCCCACTTCACTCCTATACACCCTAACTTATTTTACAGAAAATGCTTTTCCTCTGACGCTTTTACCATAGGCCAAAGCGTAATTAGTCTAGTTACAATTTTATTCGGCTCTTTAGTAGGTACAAAGATGTAACGACCTTAATTTGAAGGGGGCACGTGCCTTGTAGCTTGTAGGTCACAATGTACGTGGAACATACTTTACAGGGGATTTATCACAGTATTTACACAATTAGTGAAAAAGCTATAGGTGAGTCGTGTTGGTAGTGCTTGGTACAGTCGTTCACAAATTGAAAGTGGCGCTGTTGTCCCCGACCTCTCGGGCTGGCCTCTTGCCAACAACCCGGGTCGATTCAATGCCCCCCGCGCGGTGGGAGGGCATTGCCTGGGTAAGGCTCCAGTCAGATCCTATGTCTCGACCTTATTTCCCAACGAATGTTTCTTACTTTCGCTTTTTAATGTGAGTTTTTATTATCATTATTATTGAGGACAAAACACAGTGATGTGTCACACGCGCGAGGAGCGTCTAAATGGAGTGAGCCAGCATTACCGGATTTAATTTATCAACTCGCTGATGTTAGCCCACGTGTCCTATATCCGCGTTGGACAGACAAAGGGTACAAAGGGATCTACGAAGACATGTGCCGATGTGCACATGTAACGTTTATAAGATACAATATGTTTATAACTATTTAAGTATGAAACATTTTTGTGGCTATTGTCTGTATTATCTGAACAATGATAATTAAGTTATCAGAACCAGTTTTGTATTTGCGGCTTAAATTTTGCTTTCAAACGATGTTTACGATAAAGAAATTGATAAACAAATTCAGTTACTAAGAGAAAAACAAATATTTCAAACGGATTTTGTTTAATTAAAATTAGGTTTTAGAAATACAGCTCCTAAATTGGATTCAGGACTAACTATTATCAATTTAACCCATTATTAAAGCGAAGAACATTTGGTGAAAATTACTTGGCTTTAAAAATATCACATACTTATATATTTAAAAAAAGCAATTAAATCAGTTTCCATCAGAGAATATTACTAATATTCTACTGGACAAGGATTGGACGCGATAGGTATATGAATAAAGCTCTTAGTGAAACAATCATGTGGTCGTGCGTGATATCATCTATGTTTAGCATGTTGTAGTGCTCCACCTAAGCAAGCTGGAATTTCGAATGTCTTTAGTAAAGTCTCCTTTTCCGAGAGTCAAGAGTCTAGATCAAAATACTCCCGTGCGAACTGAAAACGCTGTCTGCAATGCTTTGGGCGTATTTTCTTGTACGTCTGGATAGCACTCACATTTTACTTTTTTAAATGCCTGTTGTGACATCTACCGATGTCAGTATTCGTTCCTAACCAGACGACACGCTGTTGGTATTTCGAAAATTAAATATAATAGAATTAATATAAATTTTGAAGTTAGTGACGAAAACCTAGTGTTTTAGATTGACTAAATTTTGAAGTAATAAAAAACGATAATTGCTTCAGAAAGTTCCATTGCTGGGATGAGTCTCCACCAGTGTAAAAAAAAAAATTATCAAGAAGCCAAAGTTGAAACAATTCTTCTGAACTAGAGTGTTAACGTTTCATTCGAAACACCTACCTACTACATATCTGGTCCTATTTCAAACGAACCCAATTTTGAAAGTAAGATATTAGCAGTGAGAGCTCTGTAAGGGTAAAGGGTTTGTTAAGGGCGTGAAGGTTTTATTTGCAGGATCTACAAAGCTACGTTGTTACCCTTGACACTAGTGTTAAAAGCGGTCATAAGCTTCGGAAACTATTTACCTACTTTCCAACTTAACTGTAGCGAGTTGTACAAAAGTGGTTCAAATTGATTTTGAAAAATACATATAGGTTTTTTCTTTTAAGGTTTTATGTCTTGTCTTATTTCACTCATTGGCTGTAAAGTATTAGTTCCTTAGTCGAATGACGATGCCCTTGAAATATGGATAGTCATCAAGCATTCTTATTCCGCCTTTACACCGATGCTAATTAATATTCATGGGCTTTGAACAGATTCTAGTCTACTTGAAACTCAAGGCCTACTGAGTTTTAGGCAGTAGCAATATCGATTAAGTGCACTGTTTGATTTAATGATGTCATATTTTAGTTTAGATACATAGCACGAACATACAGCTTTTATGGTTCAGTGAGTTGTTAATACATTTTGATTGCCATTTATGAATCCTTTGAGTTAACCACATCTCCTAAATTGGTTTATGTGTAAACTTAGACTGACATAAATGGTGCAAAACAGCTTTTACTATCTTAAACTGTGATATCATCTAGTCATTGTATTACTGCAATGACCTAGTAGTGAAACTTAGCTTCAAACTTAGACTACCACCAAGCTGTCTGGACTTATGTTACGATGTGTGTCAACAAATCTTAAAGAAAAAGTCTGCGAATAATGTTGCCCTTATTTGGGATGACATTACAACATTACAACATTTTTACATTATTGGTCAATATTGGATATTTTTCTATTACATTTTGATCTATTGTTTCTCGGTCTCGGTCTTTTTATGGACATTCTTACAACTTAATTACAAATTAAGCTCTTCCCCCTTTTTTCTTCTCCGGTAAAGTATCACAATATCATACACGTATACTTGTTATTACATTTGTTGCACAATATGCTCGCTAATACTCATTTAGTACAAAAATTATTTTAAAAGAATTAAAAGAAGTTTTATTTGTTATTTGTATAAAAATGCAAGTGAATAAAAGTTAAGTTAAACTGACTACGCGTTGGTGTTTCGTAAAATAATATTATTGTAGAATCAAAAGCCGAAATTAACGTTTGCGTTGTGTGAAATGTAATAAATTTTGTAGTTGACAGCACTGCACGTTGCGTATTATGAACAAGTGCAAGTCGGACTCTCACAATAAGGGTTCCGAACAAACGTTTAGCCACCCAAACTTGTGATGTACTAGTACCTAAGCTTACTGGTTAATACTTCTATTAAACTTAGAAAGACAATAGAAATTACTAGGTATGGTCGAAAACTAAATGGCTTTATCACCTCTAGTTAGTGCTGTTAGTTGCATGTCATAAAACTATTAGGTTCAATATCGCACAACAAAACATCAGCTAAAGCATGACGCTACTTTGACATATCAGTTCTCTTGTATTATCAAATAGTCGTTAGGTATTTATAAAAACAAATAGTAAAGTCAACATTATTGACTGTTACTAGAGCATATTTTCGGTAAAACGTTTTATTTTAATGAATTTCTCTCTTTTTTCCTTCTATGTCCATCCCTATCATTTCTTGCATGACGTCATTGGGGCATATTTCAATTTAAAGTTCTCGTAATTTTATAATATAAAACAAATTAGGGTAAACCACCTAATCGTTAGAAGTCTTACAATTATTGACACTTAAGAGTTAAAAGTGCGTAAAAAAGAAAGAAAACACTATAGGTATGTAGATTATTCAAGTTCAGTATGATTATTCAAGTTCAAATATTATTTATTTAATATTTTTATCATATTTTATTTATTTCATGTGTCAACATATCAAGAATAAATTTATCAGAATCCTTTTATTGGCATTAGTGCCAATAATATTTATCTAATACTATTCAATCACAAAATAATGATTAAGTATAAGCAAAGAGTAAAATATTTTATCATTTTATGATATTTTATATTTTAGTCTGACACGAAGTCCTCTCTTAAGGTGCCAACAATTGGGTGGCTTACCAGCCAATATTTAAATTAGACATTTTCAGTTTTTCTGAAATGACAAGCTTGTAATGTCACAAGTAACAAGTTGACTTTAGTTTTAAATTATTTTATGGTTTTTCACATACAAACTCTACAGTTTAATATAGTGACATTTGTATTGTGTTAGTAGATATTATTATTTATTGCGTTGAAATGAAAGTTTAAAATAGATTGCAATTTTAATCTAAGCATAGTTTTTTTACGGTCAGCCAATGACGTCAAGCTCACGCATAAACATTAAATAACGATCTTAATGAATTTGAATTATGATAGAATTTTTTGTCAAAACTGATAAAGCCATTTCGTTTTCGAGTATACATGACATTGCTTCATAAAAAATTGGAGATAATGATTATTAAACATTATTATCGTAAACAATACTATATACTATATATCTATACTAATATTATAAATGCGAAAGTAACTCTGTCTGTCTGTCTGTCTGTTACTCTTTCACGCCTAAACGGCTGAACGGATTTCGATGAAATTTGGTACAGACAATCTTTAGACCCTGAGAAAGAACATAGGCTACTTTTTATTAGCAATCATATTATATTTTGATTTCATAGAATTTTGCCGGGAAAGCTGTGTCACGTGACCTGTGACGTCATAGGTCACGTGACCCGTGACGTCATAGAATTTTGACAGATGAGTCGTGACGTCACAGAACTTTGGCGGGAAAATATTTTTTGACAGTTGAGTCGTGATGTCATTGAATTTTTGACAGATGAGTCGTGACGTCACAGAATTTTTGACAGATGATTTGTGACGTCATATTATTTTGGCGGGAAAATATTTGATACCTCTGTCACTTTTGAAAGCTGTCAATTTTGACAGATAGGCGTGACGTCATAGAATTTTTGACAGATGAGTCGTGACGTCACAGAATTTTGGCAGGAAAATATATTTTGACAGCTAAGTCGTGACGTTATTGAATTTTGGCGGGAAAAATAGTATTTAAACAGCTGAATCCTGACGTTATCACAATTTGGCGGGAAAATAAATAGGTTTGTACAGGACCCTCGGTGCACGAGTCAGACTCGCACTTGACCGGTTTTTTAGCTGTGGGTCTGATATATCTAGAGAGCTTAAATTCGTAATTGTCAACTTATTTCATCATAACAGCCCATTAATGTCCCACTACAGGGACGGGCCTCCTTCCTTGACGGAGGGATACTTGGCCTACTAATACCACGCTTGCAGACGGATTGGTATAGGGTTTAATTTCAAGGTTTCCTTCTTTTTATTTAGTGAAGATAATATTCACCTTATTTGTTAGGCACTAAAGTGACACACCTTTGCTTATCCTATCCTACTAATATTATAAATGCAAGTTTGTGAGGATGGATGGATGTTTGTTACCCTTTCATGCAAAAACTACTAAATGGATTTTGATGAAATTTGGAATATAGGTAGTTTATGGTGTAAAATAACAATTAAGCGTGTAATACCGCGGGCATCAGCTAGTATACAGCTTAAAGCTATAGCTTTCGATTTATTACGGAATGATAAAATATGCGGTATGAACGCGGAATTAGAGCTTAGAAATCCTTATCTCTCAGTTGGGCCATACTTAAATGTTTTCTCTGCTGCAAATATAAATTCCAATTCTCCACGGATTAAAAAAAAAACGGTATTACTGGACAGTTAAAGACTTTATAATCTCCGTTTTTCAAACGGAACTCTAAAAATTTACATGCCAACTGATGTATGTAATTATGGAAAACATTGTTTTTCGTCGGTTATGAAGAGCACTTGAAAAATGATTGTATTATATTTTGAGTCATTTATGGTTATAGTGTTATCTGGTATTTCACCTATGTTCTACGTGCACCGCATACATCTGACAATTGGCTAAGAGACAATGTCATGAATTTAATTTTGTCCTACTTAAGATCGTCGCGACTGTCGCATTAATTTTGTTAACTTTGGTGTACGCCCAATAAAATATCGCGGTAATATTGTGTGAAATAAAAAAAGGGCAATAAAAAAATTAACGAATATTTCATTTTTAAAGTTATATTACAAGTTTGTCACAAAAAATATCGTAAAACTCGACAACAACAGTGCGCACTTTGTATATAAATTTTCTTCTTCACCTGCCACTGTTATTCCAACAAGCGTGTACATAGTACTTGTATCATGATTTTAGGATCTATGCAATAAAATAATGTAACAAAAGTAATAAGATACACAAAAGAATCTAAAATAAAGTCAAGTAAGTAAAGGCCTAATTCAGGCCTATGTCGGTAAGACAGGTACATCTGTAACCTTCCTAATCTAACTACCGATCACAAAACTCTGCCTTACTTACAAGAACCATCTACTCTAAGCCGTATTTAAAAGATTTCTTTTGAAATCATTTTTCGTATAATAAAGGGCTCGCTATATTCACCATAAGAACTTAAGCTTCGGCCTAAGAAAATATAAAACCTTTTATACTGGTCTTTGCAGAAAGCTATTATGATCGAGCTATTTTCAGAATCGTTAATCACCTGTTAATTTATGCCATGTGTAATGTATGTCACGATGGTTGTATGAGGATACATCAAACATTTTACAGTATCGAGCCAATTATAGAAAGTGTCTATTATTGATTTGAATGGCGCAAATGTACGGTCGGGGTATTTGCCGCTCGACCACCCTTAGGCGAGAATCGCTTGGCACGCGGCGCATGCGATACGTGGCACGCCCACGTATCGCATGCGCCGCGTGCCAAGCGATTCTCGCCTAAGGGTGGTCGAGCGGCAAATACCCCGACTGTACCTACGTATCGTTAATTTCTGTTGTCCAATTTGTTACGTATTAGTATGTAATCCTCTTTGAATACTTTATTATAGGTACCTACGTTGTAATAATGTAAAGCATATTTATTTGTAATAGCTAGGTATTATTTCATTGCGTTTTATTTAGCAGAGGGCTTTAGTTAAACGTAAAAACTCGATTAGAAAACTGATGACCAGAGGGCTGTATTGTGGTAGACAGACCGCGGTTTCTATTCTATTAACACTTGTGTGCATGAACATGGCAGTTTAATTAAATGCCGTTTATTTCTATTGTAATACTATCTATTTAAAAACGATTTCTTCTGCACCAGAAGGTAAATGGTCGCTCGTGAGACTCATACCTAATCAAAGTAAAACTATAAAGGCTGCCCTTTTAAATCATCGATTTACAGAGGCAATGTTAAGTGGCCCAAACCTAAAATACTATTATGTGGATATCTGCCAAAAGAGTTTAAGCGAAATTTAAAGGTAATGTTAGTAAAAAAGAAATATGGACAGTATATTTAATATTTGTAAAAATATGATGTTGTTGCCGTGTCTAACTAAAATAATCACAAATTGTGGTTTGGGTCCCTCTGGTTCTGGTGGCCTGTTTTATAAAATTAATTACTACCCTATGAGCAATACTAAGTTTAAGAAGTCTATCCTATGCAGGCTCTACTAAACGATATGTTTATGTACGTGAGCTTAATAAAATTGATAAGATTTGTGTTCTCCTATGTCATCTTTAGTTATTTCAGTTTATATCTGGTTGTTTTCCTAATGCTACTTTCATTTCAAATAGTAAAGTCTAGAAAATAGCTGTTAGGACCCTATGTTGAAAGCTTAGACCACGGAAGCCGTCTCTGAGGTTTTCAATGTACAAAAGTGCACATTTTTCTAACTCGAAACTCCAGTTGCAAACCGAGGCTAGAACTTTATCTGATAAATGGCGATAAACTAGGCATCCAATTTGTCTCTTCCATCTATGTACGTATGAGACGATTAGTGTCATCGATGATATTATGTTGATACAAATAGTAAAAACACCGACTGGTTTAAAATATTTGTATTTTTTCGATTGACTATAAAAAAGTTACAAATATTTAAACTTATCGCATCAGTGGAAGTAAATAAGCGAACATGCAGTTTTACTTTGAACATTTATGTTTGATTTTTACAAAAAGCGAAAGCGGAACGAGTCGGTAAATATAAAATATTAAACGTTGCAATTTACATTAACTTTCTGATAAGGTTTAGGCTCTTATTATTTTGAATGTAGTTGGTAATAATAGTAAACTAAATTAGAATAAAGTACGGTGAATTAGCTAGGACAGTAGAACAATAGTTCATTGTGCAAATCGCTCCCTGACAGATGCACAGCGCAATAGAATTAAGTTGAGTTGCTTTACAGAAATTTAATATTTTCAGCTTCTTGGAAAATTAACACTGTTTTCTCATTTATATCTACAAACTGGATAGCCAATTTAATGAGAAGCAAAGACATTTTTGTATTACATTATAACATTCACTATAAATAGGTGCTTATAATTTTCGTTAAGTTTTCAAATAATTTTACACTAAATGGTATAAAAAAAACAGATTTTTCTCTTTTTCTTTCTGGAGAGGTCTGGAAGCAACAGGATGACTGTTATTTAGATCTTTTTGGCGACGACGTGTCTAAAGTTATAACTAATCACTAACATATGAATATTCCATAAAGTAAAAAAATTAAAGATATCATGAATTTTCTTTAAATTAAATCTGAAATCATAAAATGTACAATTCGCGAAATACTGCGAATACTATTCTTTCTAATTAGATTTTATACCGAGACTAACGTCTAATTGATACGTACGATGTTTGCCAGATAAAGGAACACTTTTTTACAATTAAACACGCTCCTCGTTTGAGTAAGTCTGTAATTTATTTTAATCGGTAAATGTCCATAATAAAATGTATTTACAATAGTATTGCTACGTTTTAATTATTGTAATTCAATATCCCCTTAACAGAATCCCTAAAACGAATGCAATTGCAATTAATGATGTGCCATATTTTATCAGAATACCTGGAAATAAAAATGAATGCTTTTATTTATTTAAATAAAACGAATTTCCATTACTTTGACGAGCAAAGGAAATTTAAGCACCCGTGTAAGCTATAAGCTATCGTTTTTGGATCAGATATATAAATTTAAAATGGTATTTAAAAATAAATAAAATAAAAATAAATTGATTTAGTGACACATATCATAGTGACATTTGTATTGTGTTAGTAGATATTATTATTTATTGCGTTGAAATGAAAGTTTAAAATAGATTGCAATTTTAATCTAAGCATAGTTTTTTTACGGTCAGCCAATGACGTCAAGCTCACGCATAAACATTAAATAACGATCTTAATGAATTTGAATTATGATAGAATTTTTTGTCAAAACTGATAAAGCCATTTCGTTTTCGAGTATACATGACATTGCTTCATAAAAAATTGGAGATAATGATTATTAAACATTATTATCGTAAACAATACTATATACTATATATCTATACTTAATATTATAAATGCGAAAGTAACTCTGTCTGTCTGTCTGTCTGTCTGTCTGTCTGTCTGTCTGTCTGTCTGTTACTCTTTCACGCCTAAACGGCTGAACGGATTTCGATGAAATTTGGTACAGACAATCTTTAGACCCTGAGAAAGAACATAGGCTACTTTTTCTTTTAAAAGGATTTGACTTCAAGTCATATCAAATTTAAAAAAAAAAAAAGTTGTCTGTTACCTAATCTACTGAGTTTGCTTTTGTCAACTGATACACGAAACTACCAATGTGTTGTTATTGGTTCTATGAACTCGGTTTGCTCACACTGTAAGTAACAAATGATGAAACTGGAGGGATTTACTTCTTAGATGCACCTGGTGGTACAGGAAAAACTTTTTTGATTTCATTAATATTAGTAACAATTCGCTCACAAAATAAAATTGCACTTGCACTCGCTTCGTCGGGAATCGCAGCAACTTTGCTTGAAGGTGGTCGAACAGCATATTCAGCACTAAAATTGCCATTAAATATGCAAAGCAATGAAGCGAGTTCTTCGAAACGTTGCAGGTTGGAGTTTCAACTCCAACCTGCAACGTTTCGAAGAACTCTGCAATGGCAAAGGTTTTGCAGCAATGTAAATTGATTGTTTGGGGTGAATGCACGATGGCACATAAAAAATCTTTGGAGGCTTTAGACAGAACCTTAAAAGATCTACGGAGCAATAATAACCGATTTGGTGGTGCAATGATTTTATTAGCAGGAGATTTTCGTCAAACATTGCCAGTGATTCCACGATCAACGCCAGCTGATGAACTCAATGCATGTCTAAAGTCCTCCAATTTGTGGAAACATGTCGAAGTACTTCATTTAAGCAAGAATATGCGTGTCGAGTTGCAAAATGACCAATCTGGAAACATATTCTCTAAACAACTCATTGACATTGGTAATGGCAAATTTCCTATAGACATGTTGACTGGCTGCATTAACTTTCCTCAAAGTTTTTGTCAGTTAACTCGATCAAAAGATGAACTTATTCAGAAGGTTTCTCAAAATTACAGAAACCATGATTGGTTGAGCGAACGAGCTATACTGGCTGCAAAAAACATAGATGTAAATGAATTAAATTTCAAAATTCAAGAACAAATTACAGGCGAATTGAGGATATATAAATCAGTTGATTCGGCTACTAATCAAGATGATGTAGTCAACTATCCACCGGAATTTTTAAACTCGCTGGATTTGCCAGGATTGCCACCTCACAATCTTCAATTAAAGGTTGGATCGGTGGTTATAATGTTGCGAAATATCAACCAACCGCGTCTTTGCAACGGTAAAAAAAATTACTAAACAATGTGATAGAAGCAACTATACTCAAAGGAAAGTATAAAGGAGAAGATGTTCTCATACCGCGCATCCCAATGATTCCGACTGATGTGCCATTTGAGTTTAAACGACTACAGTTTCCAGTGCGGCTTGCTTTTGCTATGACTATAAACAAGTCCCAGGTACAGTCCCATTAAGTGTTTGTGGTATTAATCTAGAAAACCCATGTTTCTCACATGGTCAATTGTATGTTGCCTGTTCCCGTGTTGGAAAACCATCAGATTTGTTTATCTATGCGCCAGGTAATCAAACAAAAAACATCGTATAACACAAAGCACTACAATGATAATAATAATAATTATGATTCACATGATTAACAATAAAGCGATTACTTACTTTTAAATCCTTATATACCTATGTTTTATTTAATTATTTTTTATTCACAACGCCCTATCACCAGGGTGACGGTTCTGTTCAGGAGAATTTTTTAAAATACGTAGGCACAAAAACTGCCACATTACAAATCTTTTTGACAGGACGAAGTCTGTCGGGTCAGCTAGTTATTTTAGTTTTTTAGTTGTTTTATTTATTTAAAATTTGTATATTAAAAATAATAAAACACTGTTGGTAACGCGATTTTTGTTTGACTGATGTAATGACGTGGAAACTGATGCATTTTATCTCGCGTGCCGAAACTAATACAAAAGAAACGCGAGTTTCGGAACGCGACATTAAACTCCTCCAACTATGTGTTCTGTGCTCCAACGCACACACGCACATTGTTTTGGTAGATATGATCTTTGACGTTAGGAACACACCTACATTGCTTAGACAACACTGTGTGAGTGCTTGTAATTTAATATGAACTTTATACCATAGCAATAAAGCTCAAATTGACTACGTTTTAGTTAGAAATCATTTGTATGGGAAAAAGAAAAGGGCTATTTTTAGGGTTTTTCCAGAAATAATTCAAATTTTTCTCGCCGTAAAAACCATCCTTGAACTTCAACAAACATTTTAAAAAAAGATTTGGCCAAATTGGTCCAGGCGTTGTTGAGTTATGCGCTTACCAACACATTTTGCGATTCATTTTTATATTATAGATGACCCGACAGACTTCGTCCTGTCAAAAAGATTTGTAATGTGGCAGTTTTTGTGCCTACGTATTTTAAAAAATTCTCCTGAACAGAACCGTCACCCTGGTGATAGGGCGTTGTGAATAAAAAATAATTAAATAAAACATAGGTATATAAGGATTTAAAAGTAAGTAATCGCTTTATTGTTAATCATGTGAATCATAATTATTATTATTATCATTGTAGTGCTTTGTGTTATACGATGTTTTTTGTTTGATTACCTGGCGCATAGATAAACAAATCTGATGGTTTTCCAACACGGGAACAGGCAACATACAATTGACCATGTGAGAAACATGGGTTTTCTAGATTAATACCACAAACACTTAATGGGACTGTACCTGGGACTTGTTTATAGTCATAGCAAAAGCAAGCCGCACTGGAAACTGTAGTCGTTTAAACTCAAATGGCACATCAGTCGGAATCATTGGGATGCGCGGTATGAGAACATCTTCTCCTTTATACTTTCCTTTGAGTATAGTTGCTTCTATCACATTGTTTAGTAATTTTTTTTACCGTTGCAAAGACGCGGTTGGTTGATATTTCGCAACATTATAACCACCGATCCAACCTTTAATTGAAGATTGTGAGGTGGCAATCCTGGCAAATCCAGCGAGTTTAAAAATTCCGGTGGATAGTTGACTACATCATCTTGATTAGTAGCCGAATCAACTGATTTATATATCCTCAATTCGCCTGTAATTTGTTCTTGAATTTTGAAATTTAATTCATTTACATCTATGTTTTTTGCAGCCAGTATAGCTCGTTCGCTCAACCAATCATGGTTTCTGTAATTTTGAGAAACCTTCTGAATAAGTTCATCTTTTGATCGAGTTAACTGACAAAAACTTTGAGGAAAGTTAATGCAGCCAGTCAACATGTCTATAGGAAATTTGCCATTACCAATGTCAATGAGTTGTTTAGAGAATATGTTTCCAGATTGGTCATTTTGCAACTCGACACGCATATTCTTGCTTAAATGAAGTACTTCGACATGTTTCCACAAATTGGAGGACTTTAGACATGCATTGAGTTCATCAGCTGGCGTTGATCGTGGAATCACTGGCAATGTTTGACGAAAATCTCCTGCTAATAAAATCATTGCACCACCAAATCGGTTATTATTGCTCCGTAGATCTTTTAAGGTTCTGTCTAAAGCCTCCAAAGATTTTTTATGTGCCATCGTGCATTCACCCCAAACAATCAATTTACATTGCTGCAAAACCTTTGCCATTGCAGAGTTCTTCGAAACGTTGCAGGTTGGAGTTGAAACTCCAACCTGCAACGTTTCGAAGAACTCGCTTCATTGCTTTGCATATTTAATGGCAATTTTAGTGCTGAATATGCTGTTCGACCACCTTCAAGCAAAGTTGCTGCGATTCCCGACGAAGCGAGTGCAAGTGCAATTTTATTTTGTGAGCGAATTGTTACTAATATTAATGAAATCAAAAAAGTTTTTCCTGTACCACCAGGTGCATCTAAGAAGTAAATCCCTCCAGTTTCATCATTTGTTACTTACAGTGTGAGCAAACCGAGTTCATAGAACCAATAACAACACATTGGTAGTTTCGTGTATCAGTTGACAAAAGCAAACTCAGTAGATTAGGTAACAGACAACTTTTTTTTTTTTTAAATTTGATATGACTTGAAGTCAAATCCTTTTAAGCCGTACGAATTGTTTTATTTATTTAAAATTTGTATATTAAAAATAATAAAACACTGTTGGTAACGCGATTTTTGTTTGACTGATGTAATGACGTGGAAACTGATGCATTTTATCTCGCGTGCCGAAACTAATACAAAAGAAACGCGAGTTTCGGAACGCGACATTAAACTCCTCCAACTATGTGTTCTGTGCTCCAACGCACACACGCACATTGTTTTGGTAGATATGATCTTTGACGTTAGGAACACACCTACATTGCTTAGACAACACTGTGTGAGTGCTTGTAATTTAATATGAACTTTATACCATAGCAATAAAGCTCAAATTGACTACGTTTTAGTTAGAAATCATTTGTATGGGAAAAAGAAAAGGGCTATTTTTATGGTTTTTCCAGAAATAATTCAAATTTTTCTCGCCGTAAAAACCATCCTTGAACTTCAACAAACATTTTAAAAAAAGATTTGGCCAAATTGGTCCAGGCGTTGTTGAGTTATGCGCTTACCAACACATTTTGCGATTCATTTTTATATTATAGATCATATTATATTTTGATTTCATAGAATTTTGCCGGGAAAGCTGTGTCACGTGACCTGTGACGTCATAGGTCACGTGACCCGTGACGTCATAGAATTTTGACAGATGAGTCGTGACGTCACAGAACTTTGGCGGGAAAATATTTTTTGACAGTTGAGTCGTGACGTCATTGAATTTTTGACAGATGAGTCGTGACGTCACAGAATTTTTGACAGATGATTTGTGACGTCATATTATTTTGGCGGGAAAATATTTGATACCTCTGTCACTTTTGAAAGCTGTCAATTTTGACAGATAGGCGTGACGTCATAGAATTTTTGACAGATGAGTCGTGACGTCACAGAATTTTGGCAGGAAAATATATTTTGACAGCTAAGTCGTGACGTCATTGAATTTTGGCGGGAAAAATAGTATTTAAACAGCTGAATCCTGACGTTATCACAATTTGGCGGGAAAATAAATAGGTTTGTACAGGACCCTCGGTGCACGAGTCAGACTCGCACTTGACCGGTTTTTTAGCTGTGGGTCTGATATATCTAGAGAGCTTAAATTCGTAATTGTCAACTTATTTCATCATAACAACCCATTAATGTCCCACTACAGGGACGGGCCTCCTTCCTTGACGGAGGGATACTTGGCCTACTAATACCACGCTTGCAGACGGATTGGTATAGGGTTTAATTTCAAGGTTTCCTTCTTTTTATTTAGTGAAGATAATATTCACCTTATTTGTTAGGCACTAAAGTGACACACCTTTGCTTATCCTATCCTACTAATATTATAAATGCAAGTTTGTGAGGATGGATGGATGTTTGTTACCCTTTCATGCAAAAACTACTAAATGGATTTTGATGAAATTTGGAATATAGGTAGTTTATGGTGTAAAATAACAATTAAGCGTGTAATACCGCGGGCATCAGCTAGTATACAGCTTAAAGCTATAGCTTTCGATTTATTACGGAATGATAAAATATGCGGTATGAACGCGGAATTAGAGCTTAGAAATCCTTATCTCTCAGTTGGGCCATACTTAAATGTTTTCTCTGCTGCAAATATAAATTCCAATTCTCCACGGATTAAAAAAAAAACGGTATTACTGGACAGTTAAAGACTTTATAATCTCCGTTTTTCAAACGGAACTCTAAAAATTTACATGCCAACTGATGTATGTAATTATGGAAAACATTGTTTTTCGTCGGTTATGAAGAGCACTTGAAAAATGATTGTATTATATTTTGAGTCATTTATGGTTATAGTGTTATCTGGTATTTCACCTATGTTCTACGTGCACCGCATACATCTGACAATTGGCTAAGAGACAATGTCATGAATTTAATTTTGTCCTACTTAAGATCGTCGCGACTGTCGCATTAATTTTGTTAACTTTGGTGTACGCCCAATAAAATATCGCGGTAATATTGTGTGAAATAAAAAAAGGGCAATAAAAAAATTAACGAATATTTCATTTTTAAAGTTATATTACAAGTTTGTCACAAAAAATATCGTAAAACTCGACAACAACAGTGCGCACTTTGTATATAAATTTTCTTCTTCACCTGCCACTGTTATTCCAACAAGCGTGTACATAGTACTTGTATCATGATTTTAGGATCTATGCAATAAAATAATGTAACAAAAGTAATAAGATACACAAAAGAATCTAAAATAAAGTCAAGTAAGTAAAGGCCTAATTCAGGCCTATGTCGGTAAGACAGGTACATCTGTAACCTTCCTAATCTAACTACCGATCACAAAACTCTGCCTTAGTTACAAGAACCATCTACTCTAAGTCGTATTTAAAAGATTTCTTTTGAAATCATTTTTCGTATAATAAAGGGCTCGCTATATTCACCATAAGAACTTAAGCTTCGGCCTAAGAAAATATAAAACCTTTTATACTGGTCTTTGCAGAAAGCTATTATGATCGAGCTATTTTCAGAATCGTTAATCACCTGTTAATTTATGCCATGTGTAATGTATGTCACGATGGTTGTATGAGGATACATCAAACATTTTACAGTATCGAGCCAATTATAGAAAGTGTCTATTATTGATTTGAATGGCGCAAATGTACCTACGTATCGTTAATTTCTGTTGTCCAATTTGTTACGTATTAGTATGTAATCCTCTTTGAATACTTTATTATAGGTACCTACGTTGTAATAATGTAAAGCATATTTATTTGTAATAGCTAGGTATTATTTCATTGCGTTTTATTTAGCAGAGGGCTTTAGTTAAACGTAAAAACTCGATTAGAAAACTGATGACCAGAGGGCTGTATTGTGGTAGACAGACCGCGGTTTCTATTCTATTAACACTTGTGTGCATGAACATGGCAGTTTAATTAAATGCCGTTTATTTCTATTGTAATACTATCTATTTAAAAACGATTTCTTCTGCACCAGAAGGTAAATGGTCGCTCGTGAGACTCATACCTAATCAAAGTAAAACTATCTATATATATACTATATATATATATCTATATACTATGCCCTTTTAAATCATCGATTTACAGAGGCAATGTTAAGTGGCCCAAACCTAAAATACTATTATGTGGATATCTGCCAAAAGAGTTTAAGCGAAATTTAAAGGTAATATTAGTAAAAAAGAAATATGGACAGTATATTTAATATTTGTAAAAATATGATGTTGTTGCCGTGTCTAACTAAAATAATCACAAATTGTGGTTTGGGTCCCTCTGGTTCTGGTGGCCTGTTTTATAAAATTAATTACTACCCTATGAGCAATACTAAGTTTAAGAAGTCTATCCTATGCAGGCTCTACTAAACGATATGTTTATGTACGTGAGCTTAATAAAATTGATAAGATTTGTGTTCTCCTATGTCATCTTTAGTTATTTCAGTTTATATCTGGTTGTTTTCCTAATGCTACTTTCATTTCAAATAGTAAAGTCTAGAAAATAGCTGTTAGGACCCTATGTTGAAAGCTTAGACCACGGAAGCCGTCTCTGAGGTTTTCAATGTACAAAAGTGCACATTTTTCTAACTCGAAACTCCAGTTGCAAACCGAGGCTAGAACTTTATCTGATAAATGGCGATAAACTAGGCATCCAATTTGTCTCTTCCATCTATGTACGTATGAGACGATTAGTGTCATCGATGATATTATGTTGATACAAATAGTAAAAACACCGACTGGTTTAAAATATTTGTATTTTTTCGATTGACTATAAAAAAGTTACAAATATTTAAACTTATCGCATCAGTGGAAGTAAATAAGCGAACATGCAGTTTTACTTTGAACATTTATGTTTGATTTTTACAAAAAGCGAAAGCGGAACGAGTCGGTAAATATAAAATATTAAACGTTGCAATTTACATTAACTTTCTGATAAGGTTTAGGCTCTTATTATTTTGAATGTAGTTGGTAATAATAGTAAACTAAATTAGAATAAAGTACGGTGAATTAGCTAGGACAGTAGAACAATAGTTCATTGTGCAAATCGCTCCCTGACAGATGCACAGCGCAATAGAATTAAGTTGAGTTGCTTTACAGAAATTTAATATTTTCAGCTTCTTGGAAAATTAACACTGTTTTCTCATTTATATCTACAAACTGGATAGCCAATTTAATGAGAAGCAAAGACATTTTTGTATTACATTATAACATTCACTATAAATAGGTGCTTATAATTTTCGTTAAGTTTTCAAATAATTTTACACTAAATGGTATAAAAAAAACAGATTTTTCTCTTTTTCTTTCTGGAGAGGTCTGGAAGCAACAGGATGACTGTTATTTAGATCTTTTTGGCGACGACGTGTCTAAAGTTATAACTAATCACTAACATATGAATATTCCATAAAGTAAAAAAATTAAAGATATCATGAATTTTCTTTAAATTAAATCTGAAATCATAAAATGTACAATTCGCGAAATACTGCGAATACTATTCTTTCTAATTAGATTTTATACCGAGACTAACGTCTAATTGATACGTACGATGTTTGCCAGATAAAGGAACACTTTTTTACAATTAAACACGCTCCTCGTTTGAGTAAGTCTGTAATTTATTTTAATCGGTAAATGTCCATAATAAAATGTATTTACAATAGTATTGCTACGTTTTAATTATTGTAATTCAATATCCCCTTAACAGAATCCCTAAAACGAATGCAATTGCAATTAATGATGTGCCATATTTTATCAGAATACCTGGAAATAAAAATGAATGCTTTTATTTATTTAAATAAAACGAATTTCCATTACTTTGACGAGCAAAGGAAATTTAAGCACCCGTGTAAGCTATAAGCTATCGTTTTTGGATCAGATATATAAATTTAAAATGGTATTTAAAAATAAATAAAATAAAAATAAAATGATTTATTTCGTTAACAAGTTGTACATAGTTTACATGTGATGGAAGTATCCTTTTAAGTATTAGAATACCTGTGTTAGGACACCTCCCTCTTCCATAACAGAGGTATCGTTTAATGTACTTATGTAATTATACAGTTTGTAGCAGGTAATAACAATAAAAGAAAATAAAACACTATTATAACTTACAACTATTGAAGCTAGAACAAATTATTCAGAGTGAATGTATTAAAAAGTGTGTGAGAGTGTGAGTATGTGTTTGTGTAGTGTGTATGTGTGTGTGTGTGTCAGTGAGTGTGTGTATGTGTAAGTGTGTGCGTGTTGTTAATATGGAATAATTATATTATATGGGATCAGAATAACAGTAACTGCTACTTGAAGTGTTAGATGGTGGGTTTTCTGATTAGCTCATGGTTGTCAAGAGAGCTTCAGTCTCCTCGTAACTTTTACCTTTCAACCAGGCTACCAGTGTTTTCTTACACTCATAGTAGTTTAAGTGATGTATGTTTATTTGCTTGTTTATTCTGTTATACAGTTGTGCCGATCTTCTTTCAAATTGTCTACTCGCAAAAGCGCTTTTTACCTGATTAACTGGAGCTACATTATGTTTTCGTCTTCTTCTCAAGTTATCTGTGTTATAAATTAATGATTTATGCAATTTTAATACAGTGTGTAAGATGTAGAGTTGTCTAATGGTAAGAAGGTTGCTTAATTCGTAAAGTTCGTTTGTAGGAAATCTGTATGGTTTGGAGTGCATGACTTTAATTAGCGATCTTTGTGCTCGTTCTAGTTCTAGAGATTTAATTTTAGTAGCTCCACCCCACACAGGTATGCAGTAAGTGACAACTGATTGCGCTAGTGAGATGTATATGTTGTTTAGCAAGTCCTTTGGGGCTACGTGCCTCAGTGTTTTAAAGGTCCATATCAGTTTCCTGGTCCTGGACATCATCAATTCCAGGTGACTATGCCAAGTTTAACGCTGGTCAACTATAACACCTAGGTATTTTGTTTTTTCTACTTTTGTGATTGTTTCACAAGAGCAGTTTAAGTGTGTGTTGTTAGTACATGTGTGTATTTTTATTTGAAAATCAGTAGGTGGTTGTGTCGTTATGTATTTAGTAAATGTTATGTAATTTGTCTTCGAGGTATTTAAAGTGAGTTGATTTGCCTTTAACCAGCTGGCAATCTTATAAAGACCCTCCTCAGTGGCATTTTTTACAATATCCCAGTCGTTTCTACTAAATACTACCGCGGTGTCATCCGCATAGGAATAAACTTGTCCCTGTAGGTCCCTCATGCTACACAGACCATTAATGTAAAGCAGGAACAGAGTCGGACCAAGGACACTCCCTTGGGGCACGCCGTAGGTAACACTAACCTCTTCACTAGTGTAATTACTAATTTTTGTGCGTTGTTTGCGTTCTGTTAGGTAGTCTGTCAATAATGCGAGAGGTACCCCCCTGATTCCTGCCTTTTCAAGCCTATTTAATAGTATGCTTGTAGAGACGGTATCAAAGGCTTTTTTTATATCAATAAACACCGCCAGACACTTCTCATTAGCATCAACTTGCTTAGTTAAAAGCGCCGTCAGAGCACCCACAGCGTCCTCTGTCGAAATTTTCCGCCTAAAACCGTATTGAGAAGAAGACAGTACCTTATGTTTGTCAAAGTAATTTATAAGTCGAGTATTAATTAGTTTTTCTAGGACTTTGGATATTGCAGGAAGTACCGAGATCGGTCTGTAATTACAAGGTTCATCTTTGTCACCGGCCTTATAGACAGGAGTGATAATAGCTAATTTAAATTAAATTTTAAGGGAATTGCAATTCAAACATGTTTTTGTTTGTTTTGTTCCTTTTTTTTTCAAAACATTTTTATCAGATTACAAACAGAATTCTTGGAACTACTGTGTAGCATTTCGCGCTACACCACACCGCGTTATTTTGTAAAATAAATATCGGATCACACCTTTTCGGAAAATATGTCGATTTGACAGATTTTTGAATTGGATTTATGAATTCCGTGTAATAGCACAAAATGTCAGTTCCTGGTATCTATCTCTGCTTTGAGATATAAAGAATAATAAACCGGAGTCAATAACAAATTCTCTATTTTTATTCCTAGCGACGGAATATTCTAATAAAATAACAAACACGTTTGACCCATATAACTAGTTTGACAAGTAACTGTCCACCACAAAGACCCTTCCATGCTGTAAAGCGTTAAGCGCAACAACAATTAGTATATTGGCCTTTATAAAACGGCCAATAAGTAAAGAATGTTAGTGTAATAGTTGTTTTTATTAACAGCATGGACGATATAGAACTGAAAAATATCCAGCTACAGTTCCCGAGCGCGCGCCGGTTCAGCGGTGAAGGTGGATGCTCAGAGCAACGTGTGCGTACTGATCGCGGCGACATCGTTGTGGCCGTGCAAGGAGATCGCACCAAGCCGGCCATCATCACCTACCATGACCTCGGGCTAAACTGTAAGTATTTTATAAAAATTAAATTTTAAAAATAGGATTAAAAAAAATATACAATATTTTTTAGTTTTTGTTTCTATGTCGCTTGCTTTAAATATATCGTTAATCATTTTTGTTTATTTGTTTGCTGAGGTTTAATTATGAATTAGCTATGACGGAAACACACGATCTCGCAAAATTACATTATTATCAAAGGAGGCTTTTGGCCGCTGCCTCGAATTTTGCTTGCATAAGGGGGTGCAGCGGCGGCGAACGCTCGTTGTTCGCAACGCCCTGTTCCCGTGCCGATGCTATTCTCGAGAACAGCTTCATATAAATGTACGCGTAAGATGCTCCCGCGCTGCAGCCGCGCCGTCGCCCCGCTGGCGCTGCCCGCAAGATCCGAAGAACCGGCCTTAGAAATGGAAGTCCGTTGATCATATAATTGCTTTGCAAACCTTTAAATTTCAAGTAGCCATGTTGAATCGCGTTAAAAATCCCATTATTGTGACTAGAGTATTTTAGGTAGGGTTTTATCCTATTTTTTTTGGAACTTTACGTAAATCATACCATAGTGTTGTAATACCCTTTAACAGAAAATTAGAATAACTCTAAGAATAAAAGGTAGGAAAACATTGTTTTGGTTCGAAGTTACTTTGAGTATGGTGTCAGGAGTAAACAAAATGATCAACAACAAAGTACACATCAACCGAGATACCGATAACCTTATTCCTTTGTTATAAGATATTATCGAATGAAAATGTATAAGCTTGAGGTGTTGCTGTGCGTACATTCTTCAGATTGAGGTCAATATGTTGTGAATTTCTTTAACTAGCTCCTTAGTCTTACTCATTTCTTTTGTTTAGTCGCATTACTGATATTATAAGAATATAACTAAGCTTATTTTAGCGTCCTGTTTTGCTCGAAACCTAATCTTCAGAAGTTTAAAAGTACAAGTCAGCTATTCGTTTATTTTTGTTTCTAATAAGAAGTAATGTCCTTTTCTCGCCCGTTTCCACGAGATCTAGATTGTTTAAATGACTGAACAATTTACTAATCCCACTTTAATTAAACTGCGTGTGCTGTCAATGATAAAACAGAGAAATGATTCCGTTTTAATCTTTTTTAGGCTGATATACTGAGTAACTCGCGCATGATGTGACACTCATGATTTTAACATAAAATTTTGGATGACCTTTCTTTGCACTAGCATTCTATTCATCAAACTTAATGAAATACCTATGCGTTTAATGTCACTGAAGTTTATTATATGGACTGCCTTTATTTCAAATAATGGAATGCTTTTTGATATAAAATATGTTTGAGAATTATAAATCCATTTGCTTTGACCTGTATATCAATAAATTCTTCAGCCGTAACTACCTTGCTGGAATTCAAATCAATGTCATTAATTCCATATTATATAGCAGACTGAAATGAAACTCATTATCGAATATTGCATTTGAAAACGATTATTAGAATTTCTGTTGTTAAATGCAGGCTGTAAATTAGCCCGTTTCCAAATAGTCCTAATGAAACTATCGACATACTCATCGAGCTTATCGGATTACTGATATTTATATATATTTACTTCAGAGTTTATTTCGATAAATACTATAAATAGCTAGAACTCTTTGCGATTTGACACTACTGAATGATGTAATTATGTTTGCTTTCCATACATGGTTAACTATACTTTGTGGACTATGAAAGTCTAATACTTTATTAGAATGCAATTTAAATCCCCCCTGAGCGTTCGAGCTCATGTTTTTCACCCATATGCTTAATTGCATTAGATAAACAAGACTGTTTGAAATAAATTACGAGGTCTGCGATTAACGTTAACGCTGTTTTGGCCGGGGAGTGTCTAGACACCCGTACCACACCAACTCTCCCATTTTGTAAACACAGTGTCTATTATTCGTTTCATTTTAAAGTTCTTTCATAATGTAAAAGTGTTGTGATTTGTTTTTTTTTATATTAAAGGACAGACGCGCAAGCAACTGAAGGTACCTTTTGCACACAAGCACCTGAGACAGAGAATTTATTTTCTTTTTGAAGATAATATTTTTTTGGAAAGTCATACCCTTAAGACATTTTTTCTAGTGAGACTTAAGTACTTTAGCTTAATAGTTCGGTTAATAGGTTAATTGTTTACAGATGCAATTATTAACGTATAATATTTCCAGTGTAAAATCATTATGAAAGAACAACCCATAAGACTCTGAGTAGAGCTGATAGAGTAGAGCTCTTATTATTCATTTTACACCCCGTCATTGTTACCAAAACACGTAGTACTTATTCGTCTCGCGTTGAAAATTGTTTTAATATTTTTGCTAAAGTAAGCTATTTGTCTCTTAAGCTAGATTTCATTAAGCATTTGCAGTCCTTTGTCAGACACAACAAAGGATGAGAGAAGGTATTAGATACCTAGTTTTAAGAACTGGAACACCCGTAGTTTCTTGTAATTATCACGTCTATAGTTTTATGTAGCGACAACAAGTTTATTATGTGTGTTCTCTCGGTAATAAACTTTCAACTATATTACCTGTGAATAGGTAAAGGAAAAGCAGTTTTAGCATTCTATTAATTTATTACACTTTCTTACAACGTATTTAGTTTCACTGTAGTCATAGGGACTACTGGGCTTAGTTCTCTTATAACATTAAAAACATAAGATTATAATAAATACTACAAATTTGTTTTTTTTTTAAAGAATGATCTAATGACATATACTATCTCGTATGGCATATAGACTTCGCGACATGCAGTCTACATTACATACATTTAATATAGCATATTATATTCTTAGTGACATGCATAAGACATAGTAGAGGCGTTACGCCCGCTGTATATCTATAATTATGTCAACCTTCACATTTATCTTTCAACAGATGTAAATTTTAGATGTTATGTACAGTCGTAAATGGAGTTTAGATTTAAAAGTATTGTTTTGTAGCAGTAAGTTGAAGCATTGTTTATATATACTGTAATTTAACTTTTGCAAATACGTAAACACGTAAAAGTAAAATTAAAAACTAAACTACTTTCTAGGAATGAAATCATTAAGTTGTATTTTTTGTATTCGACCATTGTTACCAATTTATGTTTATGAAACTAATACCTAGCAACAAAGTTAGTTTTAAAATCGTTTAATTGTTGTCTTGTTAGTATCGACGTCGTCAGTAGTAGGGACGATCTTGCAGACGTACAATAATTATTTTATTGTTGCATTTTTATCTTATTGTTTTGTCGTACTTTCAATCAGTTCATTTGATTTCTTCTCCATTTAAATCACATTATAACTAACAACCTCAGCAGCGAAAAGGATCTTTGCACCAATGTTGTGGAAAAATAAGGCTAGCACTTTCCTTGTGTTTTCTTATCAATGATATTCTCTTTAATGTCCTCCTCCATTACAAACCCTCCCTTTCAGCGTTTTTTACGGTAGCCCTGCATATTCGTTTTTATGTCTCAGGACCTTGTTTTCTCTAATATTACAACAATATTCTCAGCTTTATAAATGCGATCGATAATAACGTTAGTAACTAGTGCCAGCGCAAGCAAGTTAGTAAGAACCCCGAGTTCCTAATGATCAAATCAATTAAGGTTTTTAAATTTTTCACTAACATCGTTTAAAACGTTTTAAAGTCGTTAAACCTAATAAAACAAACGTGAAACTGTGTTAACACGTTTAAGTGTTAATTCCTCTTTCAGCATTCATTGTGAATATTTAACTTCATTATCTATAAGTACCTACTCTGTGGACTCGCTCTATACAAAGCCCAGATAAGTTCGTTCGGAAAATGAGAAACTTAGGTTTTACGGCCTCTACGGGTGTTCCGCCTTCTTGAAATAGAAAAAGAAACATTATATTTGGTGTAAAAATGAGGCTTTTACTAAATTACTAAAGACTGTGTCAATTTTTTAATCGACTATCGATTAGAATTTAGAACCGTGGTAATTTTAAAGTATTTAGTTTTATTATTTTTTTATTTTGATTTTTTTCAAAATTTAATTATATTTACATGGTCACGATAGCGTATAGAAACCACAAAGATTTAAATTTACACTATTCAATTAACCTACTAAGTCAAGCTATACAGTTCAAAAAGTGTTTCTTGAAAACAATTTTAATATCAGTAATACGTTTACACACAGATTAGATTTTAAAGGGTAATGGGTTAATAAGTTCTCCATACACATTATTAGCTCGCTGTGTGCGAAGCCGATTCTTAGAAATGCAAAAAAAGTAGAGTACTATATCTAATTAAGCTAACAAATACACAGTCTGATGTTTAACTTACTAAAGCAGAACCTAGGTCCTTTTGATAATGAGACCTTTATTGATTATCTACGTAAGTTCTATTACGTAACTCGCGTGCTTCTAGAAAGTAAGGCTACGTTTTCAGGTGCCGGGCATTTGTATTCGAATAGTATAAGATGTTCAGAAATATAGTTAACCTGGACGTATTGACGAGTATTAGTGGATGCGGTATCATTTGATAGATTGCGCATAGGACTTGTCAGACATTTTGACATGTTTGCCATCGATTTTACCGAAAGCCCACTACTAGTTAGACGTTTGGACAAAGACAAGTAATGTTTAAAATGTTCTAGCCTTTGGCTGAATTTTGAATGATATCTCTAATATAAGTAAAACTGAACTGAAATACACCAATAAAATATTATCTTTGGTTTTTGTTCCTTTTATTATTTCATGAATATCTCAAATTTTAAATAACTAAGTATTTTGTTTAATCTTTTATTTACCAATAAATACCTGGAATTGGCTAAAATAATTACTTGCCTTCTAGTTTTCTTAAATTTTTTAGGTAAGCTTATGAATTTGTAATATTTTGAGTCAATTATTTAAAGCGAGAGTGGATTATAAGTATGTTTCAAATTATGTTTATAATTGAATTAAGTAATCATTAGCGTTATGAATGTGCTCTAGCTTCTTATTTAACTAGTGTTTTGATGGTTTAGTCGCGACGTATTTAAAAAGTCCTTCTAATGGGCTGCTTAAAACGAGACATTTTCCCTGGCATACTTCTATGTCCTTTTTAATAAATCCTTTACAATGGGACACAATGGATCAAAAGTACCACGCACGAAAAGCACAAACGACGACCTCGGTCAACCGGACTAGACAAAGGTACGGAAACAATACATATTACATAGAGTAATCTAAGCCTATTTGCTCATTAGTGTAAGCTTGACTAAATTTGACGACAAATGCTCGTACACGGTACCAATTTTCATTTATCTACACAGTTTTTTTTATATTATGGAGTATAGTAAGTCTGCCGACAAGAGTCACGTACAGTGGAGCCATTTAATGGCTAAAAATCATTCTACATATTGGAAAATTTTAAGCTTACATTGCATATTTTATAACATTTTACAATAAAAAGGTAATTTAAATTAAATACAATTTAAGAATATAATTTTACATTAATTATTATTATTTCAATTTAATTTCCTTATTAAATTAAATTATATCATTCAATAAAAGCTTTAATTAGAAACTCATATTGTATAGCAAGTCAAATATTAAAATTAAGACATTGATTTTAAGTAAAGTTCAAATGTAATTAATACTTACTAATTAAACAGCCAATCGAAGGGGAAGGCGTAATGAAAACACTTTGCGTGTACTCAAAGTTGTGAAAAGGGTACTTCTAACAAATCTTACTTTATTATTTAAAAACAATTTTGCATTTTTATATAGTAAACAACTTCATTTAGCTAAATAAAACTTTGAAAGAGTTATTATTTAAGTTTTGGTAGACAGTTTTCGGCATTGCAGTAGTATTTAACTGACGATTTACTGAACAGAGTTTTGTCGTAACAAGCTTATGACGGCAGATATTGTCCAATTACTTACTTATTCTCCTCCATTTAAATTTCTTACTTTTTGTAATCTTATTTAATACCTCAAATAAGATTACAAAAAGTAAGAAATTTAATTGTATTTTATTGTGAAAAATATCCTTGTTTTAAGTAACCAATTTATTTTTAAAAGTACTGTTCCAATAAACAATGCGCTGCATCTTCCAGCCGTTTACTTAATCAGATAACATAGGCTCTAAAGTAAAACTACTTGATGTATTGACCGATACTGTAGACCTTTCGAAGCGCCAAAGTTCATTAACAGGAAATAATTAGATAGATTTCATCCCGCAGTGTCTTAATAATCCATCACTTATCATTTTGTAGTTTATTGCACCACAAAAACTGTTAAAGCTTTTCATATGATAGATGAAGGTGGTGTTTTTTTTTTCATTTAATACCCTTCTGTTTGAATGGTACCCATCCCCGTTACTAGCCCCAGCTGGACCAAAAACCTTTTAATTTTATTTGACCGAATAAAAGAGAAGCCATTTAAATTAGTTAATAAATTTACAATCTAAATGCTGTTTTCAAGGTTAATAAATACTGTGGCACGTAATATAGAGCGATAATACGATTGACCAATTAATTAAAGCGGCAGTCGAGTTAAACCTATTAATTGGACTGATACCACTACTATTACCGCAGAGCTTTCAACATGTGTGACAGGCAGATTGTCACATTGATGCAAATTAAAACCAGGATGCAAATTTCAATTATTATTTTAATCAATCAAATAACTGTGCATTCTGAGAAATGTTTAATGGAATTAATCCAATTACAATGTAATTTGAACATTTAATTATCAGCTTCTTAGGACTTTACTCTCAGGATATGCGTCTAAATATGTATTCTAATGGTTAAATGAAGAACAGAATGTGTGAAGATTCTTCTTTGCTAGAAATACGGGCTACTTATACCATATTTCATCAAAATCCATACAGTAGGCAAGAGAAACAAACATTCATAAGCAGTAGACCCTTGGTCGCCTCTTACAAGAACCTAGGGATGATATAGGACATTATTATGCAAACAGTGTATTCTAAATCCGTCACTGGACTAATCTTAATAAATCTAAACTATTGTATTTTAATAAATCATATGCTCCTGAAAATGATAGACAATCAAGGACTCTCCGTACCTACATAATAGAACTCATCTTGCATATATGTGTCATAGTTCAACAACTATCCTTTGCAAATTCTGTGCTGGGTTTAACCTTCTACTTGTGTTCTAACCAACATTTCTATAATATCCTGTTTATACAAGTTTGAAACTTTCGGGTAGGCGTCATTCTGTCTCTGCAAATTCTTGTGAGCCGACGATTTCGTACATTTTAAAATCCGCTCAGTAGTTTCAAAGTTATAATGACATTTGTGTCAAAAAGCGTCGCTATTTCAAACATTTCGGGCGTAAATTGTTAAAAATGACGTTTTATTGAAATACTTTTTTATTTAATATACTTTCGTTATAACAGTTTTTATACTTTATTATTCGGAATACGAAGGTCTGATAATTATTTACGGCAACCGTTAGTTTAGATAGTTGTCATATTTTAACAAGTACGCATATTTATATGTGTATTAAATTGTTATGACAACAAACTAACACTATACGTATACCTATATATACTGTTGGTACGATAACAACCTCGAGATGTGATAATTACATAACAATTTAATGTACTTATTACCTTCTACGAGAACGTGCATTGTTTATACCTAATATATTGCTGTATGAAAAAAAATACTACTAAAGCAAAAAAAAATTTCAAATGAATAAATTATAAATAGGGACGGTATAAATATAGCGTTAAGGCATACGTAATTACTTTGTGATTTATAAACACGACAATATTTATGAGGCACTCTCCCGTAGTACAGAGTTTTTCCTACATAATTTCATTACAAAAAATGTATGAAACTTCCTAAATTAGTTCGTAATCAAATTCGGCTTTTGAGTAGAACTTTCCTATACTACCTAAATGACAATGATCAGATCATCAAAAGATAGACCGACGTTTTGTTAAAAAATCCGGTAGCGGTAGTCACAATACACCAGTGAACTTTTTTTTCACTGATATGGTGACAGAGTAAAAAATACAAATGCAAGTATGGTATATCTTACAGTGATCTAAAATTACCTAAAAGAAACTAAAGAAGCACATCTTTCACAATTCTGTCTTAATATTAACGAAGTAACTTAATAATAATTTCATCACGAAGTTTAAGTTTGTAGCGCAGATTCTTATAAAAGACATTCTACAAATGCCCTACTTGTGAGCCTCATGCAATATCAATTGCGTTTTAACCTTAAAACTTTAACAGAACGGTTGCGCTTTCTTCTCTTCACATTCCAATGAAAAGTCCTATCCTATTGTTTTTCTTAGAAGTGCAGAAAGAAACAAGCTTTTAGTTTCTTTTGAATAAAGACTTGTAATTCTAAAAGCTCTTTGTTAACTTTGTTAAACAATGTAATTATTTTACAGTGGATTTTAAGCAACAATGATGAAATAATTTTAACAACAGTACTATTTACATTCTACCTTCACATTCTTTTGTAGCACTTGCTTCCGCTAAAACCGCCATATTTTCGTCCTTTGAAAACATACACAAGAGCTCTCGACAAACGCACAAAGAAACACATTGCTTTGTAGTAAACCTCTGATGTTTGATGTTGTGATTGAAAACAATTTTTAAAATGTTGCTTGAGCTATCTTACTAAAATGTGGTACGTAAAAATATTCCAGACGCGAAACAACTGGTAAAAGAAAGAAAGTAAAATCCCTTGATGGCAAGATAAGCAAAACATTGCTACTAACCTTACTCATTAAATCAAACAGATATATGAGACTGCCTATGAGGAACATTGGATTTAAACAAAAGTACTTAAAATATAGCAAAAAATCTAGTTGTTAAAACTCTCCCCAGATAATAATTAAACTATCTACCCAAAAAACCTGTTGACTTACATAGAAAGAAAGTGTGTTTGTTGTTGTATAACACCATAGAGCGCTATTCATACTAATATTATAAAGAGGTAAAGTTTGTGAGTTTGTGACGTTGTAGGGAGTAATCTCTGGATCTAATGAACCGATTTTAAAAATTCTTTCTGTATTAAATAGTCCATTTAACGGGGAGTGTCATAGGCTATATAGTATCACGCTATGACTTATAGAAGTGGAGCAGTCATGAAATACGTTTAAAAAACGGGAGCGTTTTTTTCGCCGCCCAACACGGGTCAGCTAGTTCAATAATAAATGTATACTTTTAGTTTTCTACCAGCCTCATTTATTTAGCATCCAAAGTTCCAGTAACACTTTGATATTTTAACGTTAAAACAAATGAGGTCTGGCGTGCTCTAACCCGTAACGCTCCTAGAAAACAGTAAATTACAGAATATCTATAAATCTTCAACGCTCAATGGAGCGCATCATTTATGTATCTACTGTTTGTGAAAGTTTTTCGTTTTATTCTATTCTTATTAAAGCCTATTGATGTCTCTATAATTAGTTTTACTAATTATCTATGTATAAACCATTCACGGGACGGCTGGACCTGATCAGGGCGGTGGATAACAAATAGATTGGATGAATTGGAGGGAATCGCTTAAAATAAATAAATATTTTTGCAAGAACCCCAACGTAAATACAATAAATAGGTATTAATCATAAATGTAAATTGCTTTTATTTTTTATTAATCTCTATTACGCCTGGGGATCAAACCTTGTGCAGGACACATATTTAAATAAACGTGGGATTGTAAACCACAATTTAAGGTCCTGCGTTGGTATATCGTAAGCTAAGGAACTATCACATTTATTATCATAGTTTTTCCCGCAAATTGTATTTATTTTCAATGAGCCCTCTTTTAGATGTCCCGAAATAAACAGCTTGGTCATTCGGCTAACAAAATTTGCATTATTATGAACAAAATTCATAAAAAAGCAATTCTACTTTCTTTTACTTTGAAGATGTTCTAATTCTATCCTTTCCGGAACAAAATGATATTTCGTGGAGGAAATTGAATTAACCTTAAGAGGTATCAAAGTGTACGTCTCTTAAATCGACCGGACGAACACAAGAGATAATTTACTTATAAATTAAGATGACATTTGTTAATGGAGTTACATGAACATCTCTACATTTCTAACTTAACACACCCATAATATAATTCTGTTGTTGAAGAAATTACACTTTGACTAACTTTGTAATGACATTATTAAACTCATATGAAAACATGAAATATTTATAAAACGAATAAAGGGACGGATAATCAATGTCCGTAGACACAGTTCTTGAGGTTGGAGCGTTGCGTCAGAGCAAACTAATGTAAAGGATATGACATGATAAACATATTCTTTACATTATTACATAATAAAATATTTTCACTAATTGTTATAACCCGATAGTTATGTATCAAAGCATCCCCTACAACAATTTATATTATGTAATAATCCAGCTTAGTATTAGTGGTCAAGTTTCCCGGATTGTGATGATGATAACAAATTTAACTATAGTTGTGAACTAGTTATGCAAGGGATTAAATTCATGTTTGAAACAGTCTATTTATAATATTTCAGTATGAAGTAATTTCAAACATAAAGTAGGTACTTATTTGCTTATCATACAGTTAGTTCAGGGATGCAGGTTTAACGTATACTTGAAAAACAAAATCGTTGCATTACGAGTAAATAGCCTGCTCGAGGCTATTTAGGATAGTGTATGAAATGGTTTAGTTTATATTAATAAAGTTCATGTTAACCAGAAATTTAATGCAAACATTAAGTATGTAGTTATTATGCAGTGCAGACAACTGAAAGTCAACAAAGTTACTCAACTTTTTGCCTGGTTTAAACACACATGTGCACTATGTTAACCTTAGTGTGTTAACGCAGTGATCTATATGTATAATATTACAGTGTAATATTCTACAAAGTGATTTTTTTTCACGTGGGAAAGCTTTGAGACAGGAAACTCATGAGCTTTTTAAAATACAATAGGCGAACAATCAAAATCATCATATTAACAGAGGTACTGGGTTTTGTCCGTGTGGTGACGGAGTAAGAATACTACACACATCAAAAAAGTCTAAGCAACATGCATGATATTACAAATTTACCATTTATATTAATTTATTTTACCATTTATTTTAATTATAACGTTGTATTTTATTTTTAAAATAATATTTTTAGGGTTCTATGATGTAAAAATAACAGCTGTTTTCTTTATAAGTTCTTTTAATAACAGAAATTAACAATATTAGAATATACATAAGAAACTAAACTTTTTTTTTACAAATTGAAATTTCTTAAGAAAATGAATTTATTGTGAAAGAATAGGACAATTTAATACAAAGTATGGCCTCCTCTGCTATTCAGAACTTGTCGGCAACGATTATTCATTGAATTAATGAGACTGTTTATGTCATCTTGCGGTATTCGCTCCCAATGGAATTGTAGCAAATCCTTCAGCTGTTGGGTTGTTGTCACTCCGTCCAAGTCCTTCAAAACACGTCTCTGGAGCATGTCCCATGCGTGCTCGATGGGGTTGAGGTCTGGCGATTGTGCAGGCCAGGGCAATACCTGGATGTTCTCCGTTGCCAAGTATTCACTGGTTCGCCGAGCTGTATGTGAACGCGCATTGTCATGCATTAACGTAAAATCGGAGCCAAAGGTTTGTGCAAATGGATGGACATAAGGTCTGAGAATATCCTCAACGTAATTTTCAGCGTTCATGTTTCCATTTACAAAAACGAGCTCAGTTCGCCTGTTCTTTATAATACCCGCCCATACCATAACTGTTGAGCCGCTGTATGGATGAACTTCCTGAACGCACCTGAGTCTTTCAGTATTTCCGGGTCGACGGTACACTCGCACCCTTCTTGTATCAGGCCTAAACCCGAATCGCGACTCATCGGAAAACATAATTTTATCCCATTGTTCCTGGGTCCATGTTATGCGTTCTCTACACCATTCATTTCGACGAGCGCGATTCCCGTGACGTATCGGTGGGCACCTGATAGGGCGTCGAGCTCGTAGGCCGTACTCATGCAGTCGATTTCGCACAGTTTGGGGACTTACATCAACACCACTTGAATTTTGTAGCCTCAAACTTATCTCTCGAGCGGTTAACATCGGCTGGCGTCTTGCAGTCAGTTGTATGTACCGGTCTTGCCGAGTGGTTGTACTCCTTTTACGGCCTGGATGCTGTTCAGCGGGTTCCCCTGTATTATTGTAGCGCTGCCAAAGACGACAAATAACACTTCTATGAATACCAAAATGTCGAGATACCTGAGATTGATTACTTCCCGCTTGCAACATCCCTACAGCTCTTTGCATTTCATCTGCCGTCAAATGACGTCGCTCCATGACGTAAAGAATATCTAACAATTCAATTTTGTCGCCAACTGTATTTAAATGGTTGGTAAAATTATAAAATCAAGACTAAAACGTAGCAATTAACATGCACTCAAATTCAAACAAATTCGCAGTCATTCGAATTTTATGAAAAAAAACAAAACATAATCGAAATTTTTTTTTTACAACCAGCCAGTATGTCATCAATAACAAAAAAGTTTACTTACCTATACACTTTGAGTGAGTAAATACTTAGAAATTAATTAATATAAATGGTAAATTTGTAATATCATGCATGTTGCTTAGACTTTTTTGATGTGTGTATATGTCACCACCCCATCTCATCCTATGGGTGTCGTAAAAACCGACTAAGGTACTATCCGTGAATATTATCTTTACGTAATAATGACATGAATGACTGTGTTTTTTACTAGGATATGTATTTGCATTGTCTTAGGTAACCTGTATTGTAACACTTGGCTCTTAATTATCAAGACAAATTTTACAGGGCTTATAGTTTGGTATGAGAGACATTTCTTATGATTTATTTGTTTTTTGTGCTTATGTAAGCCAAAAAGTAAGATACGTAATCTTATGACACCCTTCACGAATGTTGAGTCTGATGACATTTGTACACATATCTATCATTTGATATTTTGTTTTATTCGACATTTTTTCTACTACTGGGTAAATATTATGTAAGTTGAAGTAGAATGAGGTAAGTGACACAACTTGTTACAATATGCCTGGACGGATTAATTGCAACTTTATGTCTACGTTGCACCACACAATTTGCCCCTATTTAGATTGTAGGTCCGAAATTCTGTAAAGCCACATTTCCTATTCGAGTTTCATTTTCGTTGCCAATGTATTACGTAAAAGTTTCTTTTGCTGAGGCCTCTCGGTCTCTACATTTTACTACTAACTCTTTTATACTTTTTAGTTTGTTTTTTTAGGACTCTTTCTTAGACAAGATAGTAATTGTAAAAATAAAAGTTACTTAAGATCTCTGCTCTTTTAATTCGTCGCTCCCTGTTGGAGTTATTGGTCAAATTAGTATTGAAGATATTTTACAACGTGACTATAGCTTGGTTCTAAATTATATACTAGAGCTCAAATAAAAACATTTTTTGTTGCCATTCCTTTTTATGAAAAAGCTGGAAAAACGATCACAAGGAGTTACTTGTTACAATGGAACATACATGAATAGCTATTTCCGAAAAATCGAGCTAGAGGCCATTGAAATTTTATTTGTTATAGTTATGTTTTAGCGTTTAGTCATCGACGTTATCCGAGTCAAGCGTACTGAAAACAGAATTGCTCTTTCACAGTAATACATTTATTTAACACTAATACATTTCACACTTTACATTTTTTTCAAAATCAAATTAATATTTTACGCATTAAATCTGGACCCACCTCAAATCTAATAAAATATAGATCACCCCACTCTATTTGCAGTTATTTTACTCGTTTACAGCTGCTATCTATACATTTTCAGTCAAAACATCTTATTAATATGATAAAATTCCTACAAAACCTGTGCTTCCAATTGTAAAAGTATTTTATTTCCTTCCAGACGCGGTAATATTAAATTTTATGCAATCATACCGCTTTATTCTCTCCTTATTGGTGTCGTTAAAGAATTTGTAATAATAGTTTCAGTCTATTCTGTAACGAAACAAGCTGCGAATAAACGTTTGTTTACTCTTATATAAATTACAAATAAAGTGGATGATGTACCGCTAAATAAAACCTTATTGATGTGCTCGCTTCATTGAATCATGTAATTACTGGATGTGAGTGTAACACAACTGATGTTATGTTATCCTCTGAAAGTACGGTCCGTGCTTGATACCGCAGACTAATTACTCTCATCAACGTCATTGATTGCCGTCACTACAAATTATCCTACACTACTTACTTGCAGTTAACGACCATTATTTTGTACGTATCAGATACGTACAAAATAATAATTTAATAGGAATAATCTACATACACTAAATCTGAATTAGGAATTGATAAAAAGCTTAATCGAAAGATTAGTGATGTTCGAATGACGTTACCTCGATGGTCCTTACCTCGATGTCTCTACCTCGACGGTACACATCACCGATGGTTCGTTACCTCGAAAGGTCAATACCTCGAAGGATCTCTTCTATGGGATTTGTATACTATTCGCATATAATAACATCTTCACAAAATAGGCTACATTAACAAAATATAGATACTACATATCAGAATAATTAATACAATAGCCCAGGAAATAAAACTTTCACAATGACTACTTTAACAAAAATTGTGTACCTTTTCGGAATACCAGACTCGTATTATACCTAATACGTTGTAGAGATAATATGTCGGATATTTATTAAGATAAAATAACATGTAACTGTCGACGTCATGATATTGAAATAAAGAGATTTCTGGAATACTCGACACGACAGGCTGAGAATGATTTTTCTCACATTTAGATGTTTCCAAGAATAAGCGTGGAAAAGGACGAACGGTGACAAGTTTGTATGAGTTTTACAAACACGTCACGAATACAAAATGTGCGCTTCTCGATTCTGGGTTACTGTGAAATTGCTTGTTAATGAAAATGGGCTGGGATATTATGTGTTTACATGGGTTTTGATGTTTTGTTTTTTATTTCAGTGACGTAATTTCTATAGATAATATTTATTTAGATAAATAACCTACATCCTTAAAAAATGGTCTGAAGAATAACAAAAAAACATTAAGATTTTTAAGATTTTATTTGTCTGTAAGTAAACAGTCGTGCCGTGTTAGTAAACGCTAGAATCAAACTTTTCTCTTGCCAAGTCATGTTTTGCCAAATATGTTCTTAGACATTTGTCAAAGCTTTCTCCTAGAATCTCAACATCAAGTAATCAAACATTTGGATCACTTTTATTGAATTGAATTCTTAGATTATTTTTTCCGTAACATCTTACGGCAAATTATATTAAATTCTCATTATGAAGTTATTACGAATGATACCCAATGTAACACTGCCATTAAAATTTTGGGCATCTATAATTTTTTTGAGGTCATAAATGTCATTACACACAGTGTTAAAAGCTAAGCAATGACTGAATAAAAAAGGTAAAGGCTGGGGTTAAATTTTCTTAAATAGTTTTACACTATTTTGAAGCAAACTGACTTACGGCGCTTGTAGACGCTAAGAAAAATCGCCGGGCCTACGCAAGAATTCGTGTCGTTTCTAAGCACGACCTGTGTACACAGCGCCGGCGATGAATAAGAATATATTCTTGTCTGCGCAAGAAAAGACACGGCGAACGTTGTTGCGGAGGGGCGGGGAGCGGTAGTAGGGTGTCATACTTTTTTGCTTTCTAGTTAACATTTTTACTAAAGGAAACTCACACTGATTATCACACCTGTTATTACTTGCGCGCCCTACACCCGTCTGACGACTGCACGAAAAAAATCCTATCGTGTACACGTTTCGATTGGTCTTGTCTGCGGAAGACACGAAAAGTTTTCGTGTGCGAAAAAGACAAAATTCTTGACGTCTACACGAAGATTTGTCTTGTCTGGCGCAGACACGGCAAATTTTCTTAGCTTGTACAAGCGCCCTTAGAATTACACCAATGTTTCTTATACACATTTTTATTTTACCTCGTTAAGGATTAGATTATCGTCGACGTACGGTAGCTACGAGTAAATGTGAGACACATCACGTTATTAAGTAGATACCTAGTTAGTCCGCAGCCAGCTTTGAAGGAACTTCGTTCTCAATTAGAAGTTTCTATATCATACCAGAAACTTCCAATAACAAGGATTATATAATCTTTGAGCTTTGGGGCTATACCTACACCTACTTTTCGTTCAGTGGTAGAATAAAACAGAAATCACGATTTAAAATAAATGAATAATTAATAGTTTAAACTTAACTTCGTTGCGCTAGGAAGTGGCGATTTGATTTGTACGAATAAAGTTGTTGCTATTCACTGAAATGCTAAACAACTCGCTTTTAAATTATTAAAATGTACTGTTTTAAAGAAAAGGGAAGCCATTTTAGCTTCAGGTGCAAGTTTCTATAGTTACCTCGCAACGGTACAAGTAGGCGTGTTATTTCATGCTTAATGGCACTCCTTCGTTCGTTAAAAGACTTATTAGCGAACGTAACTATCTTATAAAGTGAACTTAACTAAATTATGTTCTTCGCTCGGTACTACGTATTTCTAAAATATTTTTTCGCAACATGGTATAAACTGTCAAGATTGATGAATTGATCGCGTTTTACGATTGGTCCTTTTTCATGTATAACGTGAAAAAACATGTAAAATGTTATTTTACGGCTTTACGATTAGGTGTAAATGGAAGAAGAGATATCGATAACGTTTGATGTATGTCTCGAACAGATTCACGAGGCTCGAGTCAGGAAACGCTCTGGAATAATCAATCAGCCACTTCTCTAATTATTTAAGAATAAAAACTTATAATACAATCTTATCCGAAAAGACAATTTCAATTATATAAATTATTTGTGCCATGTATAATCGACTAGTCTTTTTCTATGGAAGTTATAGTGCTACTTAATGAGCGACTATGAAAACAAAGTCTAAAGTGAAATTAATTTAATTTCATTAAACAATAGATTCATTGTTTATTATGTGTTGTCCCACCTGCCAAAGCCAGTTAATTCTTAAGGCTTGCTCCAAATTTGTATTACGTATTTTGTAGTTTATTTAAAAATACATTATATTATTATGCATGTATGAAGTCAAAATAATCCAGCTTATAAATAGCAAACTTTTATACGCGAATAGTAAACTTCTAAAATGTAATAAATTTATGCATTGAGTTTGCTTATAAAAATATTTTTTCCGGTAAGTTAAGCTTTAAGCATGCAGCTGCTTCCTTTTAAAAATATTTTCTTAAATGCGTTACACGAATCTTGATGGAATAGTCTCGTGATATTAAAGATTATCTGAATATTTCCGTGGCATCCTTATAAAAGAAAAATGTGGATCTGAAATGTTGTTTACGTTCAAAGTACACATTACTATTACATCAGTATTTCCTTTATGATGTCGTTTTTAATTAAAGTTTTTCTACATAATTAGAAGAGGAATTTTTATACAACTTTATTAAATTTTCAAAGTAAAATTAATAAATATTGATATCTGTAAAAAATATTGTTATCTGTGGGGGCACTATTTATTCTTATTCTTTTACTATAGAGACTGATAAAAAGAAGAGATTACGATAGTGTAGATAGAGAGATACGGGAGAGTTCAGCGCTATTATCTCTACGAAAACAAAGAAAGTTGACTTAGAACCCTATAAAGCCTTTGGCAAATATAGTATAAAAAGTCCATCCTTGCAGTAGGACATTAATAGGCTATAATATTGAAATATTAGGCGTTTAAGTAATTAAGACTTTATGATATCATAAAATCTATTCTTTACTTTATAACGATAAAATAGGTACTTAGCATCCTTAAAATTCACGAATTGGTACTTCACTTTTTTTCAAGTAGGTATCGATTAATAATAAATTTTATGAGAATATCGCGGCTATTTGTGTGTACTTATTACAAATATTTCTGAAAGCAGTAGGCTAATATGTTAGAAGGAAAATCGTGATATTAATGCTATAGGTACCAGTAACTTTCTTCACATAATCTGAATAATATGTACCTAATATTTTTTACAACACGCAGAATGTTTGTAACAAACTTATGATTTGTTTACTAAAGGTTGATGGATCTATTTTATAGTCGCGGGAATAACGATGTGTAAACTTGTTTTTTATTTATTTATTAATACTGGCTATAGTGTTCCACTGCAAGGACGTACATCCTCCCCCTACCAAGCTGACAGTTTGATATAATTTTAAGTTGAAGTAGTACTTAATTTGTTTTCTTATAGATAATATCTGCCAATTTTACTCAGTCGATTTCTCTCTCTAACTCTACGTTTATATTTTTTATTATTTAGCACCCATGAAAGAAGGCTCAAAATCCTAATAAGTATCGCTTATGTAATAGCTTATAAGGACTATGGATCTTAGATTGAGTCGCAAATTGACGAGAGCGGTAGAAGGTCACTATGATGTATATGCTTTAAAGCATCTATTTCTTAGGTCACTTCATGATATGTAAGTGAATTAATATCACGCTTTAATCATTCTTGCAAACTGCTACAGGTAGTTGTTAGCCTTTCATTTGTCGATAATTCATTTATGCATTCGATTTCGTACTCAGCAAGCGACCGCGCCGCTACTCTATCGAAGCTTATCATGTAGAGTTAGTTATCTTTGTAGATTCCCGCCGCTTACATGAGCACAACTTTAACTGATCAAAATTACAAATCTTGATTCAACAACCGAAGTGACTCCTATTTCAAAGTTTCTTATTTATATTCCGCTCTAAGAAATACAATAAATCTTTGTGGTTTCCTTAAGCTTTTCATATGCTGGTGGTCTTTTTGTGTAGTTATATAGTTATATTACAATAATTTTAAACAAGAACTTGTTGTTAGGGAAATGGTTACTGGTTTTATATAGATAATTAATTATCATATTTGTTAAATAGTGACTACGGCTATGGTCTTGTATTTCCCTCATTCCTAAACAGCCTTCACCGCGTAGGTCTATTGTGTATGAAATTCTTAACTGTACCTACATATATTTTAAAATTTGATCTAATCTTTTCAATTACATTTTTTTCATCCCCATTCTTTCTATTTATTAACTACTCTAAGATACACATTGATTTGCGAGTACTCTGACTATAAGCCTTATAAAGCTATTAAAAAGCAGTAAATTAATTTCAATACTATTATAACATCTTTTGTATTCTAAAATCCAATTGGCTACTGTGTAAAACATCAGGATAATTTCGTTATCACAACGGCACAGACGGCCTTTCTGAATGACGTCGATTGTACATTGGAAACAAAGTCGTCAGATATCCTATTGTTATTGAAGTACGCTATTCTAAACTCCCGCTAAAAGGCTGCGTGCGACTTGCATAGCGAATGTATATATGGAGGCTATATTATAAGGCGAAAGCACGAATACTGCATTGCGATTACATGCTTAGCTGAAAACTTTTATTATCGTAATTGTACACTAAGCTTAAAAAGCTGTTTCAATTGTTTAAAAAGCTCCCTCGAGTATTCGTTTAAATTTGAACATACCAACGAACCAGTTAGAAAGTGATAACTGAGCTACTTTACTTATTTCCTACATTCTAACCATCCTAACTCGTACATATGCCTAACTTTTGCACTTCCTTTATTATACCTTTGTCCAATCCAGACAACGGCTAAGTTTATTTCCAAGTAAACAGGATAACTATTAATTAATTGTGTGACATTTTCGAAACTAGCTATTATGCATGTTATGTCATCGGGATACAGTCTAAAACGTATTGTATGTCCACAGATGTTTGCTTCCAACCCTTCTTCAACTTCGTTGACATGCGGGCTCTCTTGGAGAACTTCTGTGTGTACCACGTGAACGCGCCCGGCCAGGAGGATGGTGCTCCAAGCCTACCTGAAGAGTAAGTACTTTTATACCTATAATATTAGTATCAAAAGATATGGCGACTAATGTCGCGTGTATACCTGGAAACAACACGTCACCCCTGGAAAACGAAATAACTCCGTGTCGTTTTAGTCGGTTAGAGTCTGACATGGCGCTGTTCTACAGTTTCAAGTAAGTTATAGATTACTTAGTATTTTATAAATTTTAAACGTGAATTGTAAAATAAGATTTTTTATTTTCTCTACTAATTCAAATACATTGGCGGATCAGTCGAGAACTACTAAGACTTAAGTATTAAACAATTGCTACTAAAACACTTCCAGCTCAAGGATTTCCGCAAAGAAACGCTTGATTCCACTATCTTTCTCAATTTAAATGTTCCCGAAGTAAAAAGTCTTTGCGGGCTCTCGGTAATTTAGGTTTATTGATGTCAGTTCACCGCGATTAAGGTGCCCATCCCATATATAGGCGAGAGATCAATACGTTTGAAAATTTAGCAAGCAAAAGAAACATTAACAGAGCATTTTCACATCGTAGGTTTTTGAATATTTAATACTTTTCCATGAAAACATTATTGTCATCCATTGTAAATTTATATTTTTAACTTAACCATTGATACTTTTAATCTCGGTTAAAAAAATTGCAAGATTTTAATTGATCGTTATACAAATTAATTAACAGCAGGTGAGTATAGTATTAGACACTCCTTCTTATACTTGTGTATATTTATTAAATTTGTTTTAATAAAGCATGATGTACCTGGATAAAAAATGAAGCTGTAAGTGGCTGTTGTATATCCTTGTAATATGCTGCTGAAAAAGCTGTCTGGAACCAGTCGTACTTGCCACAATTACGGTACAAAATTACTCACAAATTCGTACATTTAGATTATACAGTACTACAAGTACTTTTGAATCTCACAAGATGTCTTTACAAGTTGTCTTTTATACATCTGTTTTAACCTCAGCGTAATATACTTATTAGCGGCCTGTTATTTGTAGAGAATATACTGATGCCGTACTTATATGTTTTTATTTATTGTTATTGCCAATGGTTGCTGTTTCCCTGTCGGATTAAGAAATAGAAAAGATTTGCAGTAGAAACAAAGTGACCGACTAAGTGCTAAAGATTGTTTGATTAAATTAGTAACGGACAGGGCATCACGCCAATAGCAGATAGAACAGAAAGGTTCTGGAATGGCGACTGCGGAAATAAATAAATACAAGTTAATATTTATTTTTGTATGAACAACTATTACAAAAAAATTACATATACATCAAAAACAGTTAATAAATTTATTTCATTATACTTAAATAGTTTTTTTACAATGTTGGTTTGGTATATCCTATACCTATTAAAATGTACTGTATATTGAAAAACTAAGAAAATGTTAGTATGAAAATACAAACTTCATACATAATAGCAATTTCATAGGTAAAGACCTATTATTATAATAACACCATAACAGCCCATTAATTTCACACTGCAGGCACGGGCCTCCTGCCATGACGGAGGGATACTTGGCCTACTAATACCACGCTGGCCAGACGGATTGGTATAGGGTTTAATTTCAAGTTTTCCTTCTTTTTATTTCGTAAAGATAATATTCACGGATAGTCCCTTAGTCGATTTTTACGACACCCATGGGATGAGATGGGGTCGTGACATATTGTATTCTTACTCCGTCACCACACGGAGATGTCACCACACGGAAATAAACCCTAAACAAACATTTTCTATACCAATACAAAGGGTATGAAAGCTTTGTCTATGAAGTCTGTTCAAGAGATCTCATTAAGTCTACGGCACTCACATAGTTTACCCCGCATCGGAATTTACACAATACAATGCACACTGGTTTGTAATTCACATAATATTACCATTCCATCCCCTACAATAACATACTGGCGTCTTCGCACATTTAATTATGGTTCGCTGAGCAACAAGATGTATAAATAAAGCTCATTTTATCCTTTATTGCCCGTGGACCACCTCGCAGTTCACCCAGGTGAGCCACGGGGATTTTTTTTTACCCGTAGTCCACCTGGTGTACCACGGGAATTTTTTTTGTTCCCCGTAGTTCACCTGGTTGTACCACGGGAAATAATTTTTACCTGTGGTCCACCTGACACTTGGCGCTCTTCTATCAATACTCTCAAGTATGATAACCTTTTTATGCGACTTTCTGCAGTCTATAAATCTAAGTATTAAAGCAAATGAATATCGCTGACATACTCCTGTTTAGTCTGATTAAGTCACAGTTGCCAAAGTTTAATCCCATGATATACCACTGTGACTTTGAACAAGGAGCAATCAATGGCATACAAATGGTATATCCAAAAGTTGAAGTTCGTGGATGCTTCTATCACTGGCATAGAGCATTATGGCGAAAAGCTAAATTTCTAAACCTGAAATCTAAAGGCCTTACAGCAGCTCTGCCACTTCTGCCAAATAATAAAATGCTAGATGGCTTGCATTACATCATTTCTGAAGGTTTTAATTTAAATATGGACAATTTTTTCAATTATGTCGAAAGCTTTTGGAAAATCAGATATTTTAAGGCCATTCCTATGTGTTTTCGGTCAAAGGCTTTCATGCCAAACTAAGTAAAAAAATTAATAAAAACGGCACGAATTTATTACGACTCTTAACTGTCAGCACAATAACTATTGCTAAATCAAAAAAGAGCAAATTAGATGTTAAAAACGATGATTATATAAAAGATATTCAGATGCAGTTAATTAATAACTATATTTCTGTACGCGTCGCTTTAGAAAAAATACTCTAGTAAAACTACGTTTACTTATCAATTAAGTAATAAATTATTTTTTAAAATCTATTATGATTTATTGGTCACGGGTAGATCCATAATTTAATTTTATAACTTACTGTTAGAAACATATGGCTATGCTGGTGGACTACGGGTAAAAAAAAATCCCCGTGGCTCACCTGGGTGAACTACGAGGTGGTCCACGGGCAATAAAGGGATATTGTGTCATCTACATCCCTAACTGACAGAGATTCTGTATGAATTTCTAAATAATATTTTTTTATGTTGTTTTGCCTTATTTTATGGTTAAAACATGTTTTTTTTTCTAATTTTTCATGTAATTAGTCCCGTAAACAAACAGTGCTTATTTCGATTTTATGTTTAACCTACACAGACGTAAATAAGTTTTTACTTAACTAAATCAAATTGTAGATTTATATCTATATAATTTACCCAAACAACCAGACTAAAAGCAAACCGGTGTTAAAAGTATCGGTAGCGTTTGATTGCCATCAATTGAAACTATTAGGTGCTATTACGTTGTGAGTGAAATGTGGAAAACGATCGAGGCAATGAACAACCAACGTGAGGTAGGATGTGTACGAATATCGTCTGTTTTGTCCATTTTAAACGAGTTACTTCCGTCGCGTCGGTTTTCCGAGGTGGTGCGATTTAATTGCATCACCTGCCACATCGTGGCTTCCGCTTGGATTAGTTGCACGTTTATCCTAAGTTCCTATCAAAATATTCTCTATTTTCCGTTACGTAAATGTAAACATTGATTTTTGGATTATATGTATTACTTGATTTTTAAGATAAAGGTAGTTCGTACGTGCTTGTACATGCTAGGTCAAATTGTATTCTTCTGTTACAATCCTCGACGAGCAATTGTATCTGGTACATTGCCAAAGTATGTCCTCTCAAACTATATGTTGCAACCATATGGGGTAAAACTGTGTTTGGCTGGATTTGGATAGCTAAACAAAGCGTTTTATTATCTCTTCGTCAATAAACTAAAAACTGTACCTAAGCTACGTTAGGAAACTATGAAAGAATATTTTTATCATTTAGTCTTCTTCCAAATATTTCCACTTTATGCAGCAGTCCTGTGCTTCTATCCTCCATCGGTTTCCCACCACCATGACTAGGTCCTCTAATTACCATGTAAGGGGTCTGCTCATCCAGTGTCGTCCGGTACGGGGTTGCAGTTCCAGATATTTTCCACCTCAGTGGCTCTATCGGCTCTGAAAATAAAGCTTCCAAAAATAAAAAATACGATAACTTGATTAAACCATAATAAAATTGAGGTTAACGATATTCGACAGCTCTGATCAAGATGCATGACATTTATTTTAATTACGCGCTGTAGTTGCAAACATCCAAGTTTCATAAACAATTTTAAGTGGTAATATTACTCTGTAAGGAGTTCAAAACTGAGAACGTGCTTCATCAGACGAAGCTATTCGGAGTCGTAACGAGTATAATGTCGTATAATATTGTTATTATGATACACGTCTAATAACATTTACTCCGTCTTGTACTTGAAATCGATATGAGTCGATCGTAAACTAGATTGAATAATAATTTGTACCTGTGTATGAAACTTTGCTTCAATTTAAAAGTTTTATGCAAATTAGTTGCTTTGTTATTCATTTATAGGGAATAATAACCGTACATATACTCCAAGGTAAATGTAAGGGCTAATAATAGATGCAAAAATAACAAGGTTATTTATCCAGCAGGGGACAAACTTTGAGTAATATGTTCGTAATAGCGTTTTAGAAGTACATTGTTATTGAAGTACCTGCTGCTTCTGTACTGCTTGCCTCTGTGAAGACGAACTAATGTTACACAATATTACCGTTTGCGTAGTAAAAGACGTCTACAAGGTTATAAACTTTCGTGTCCCATTTCAGGGACTTGCCGCCTAAATGGCGGAAAATTAGTAGCACATACAGAACTTATGCGTAAGTTGTAATAAACTAGTAAATATCAATAACCTACAACAGACTATCTGTCGATCAAAACTAGATTTTAAGCGTTGTAATTTGTCAGTTACTTTAAAAAAGGTTACATTTGATTATATTTGGTACGAGTACAGAAATACTTAATTTAAGAATTACGTACAACCTTTTGAAAACCGGCTCTCTGTTGCTTTGTACTTCCTAACTCCAATTAATACCTTCCATTAGTGTAAACTTTCAATTAATACGGTATTAGTGTTTTCACTATTTTTTCTATTCTTTATTTAAATTAATACAAATCATTTGTAAAAACATGTGTAATTGCTTAGTAGCTAAGACCTGTTACTATCGTGGGGGGTTTACATAAATTATATTTTTATGGCATAATTTGGTACAAGTCAATATTTTAACATAATCGATACCATGAGAGTGAACCCCTTCGAGTCAATCTGTATAACCAGCGAGCAGAAACACTGGTAATGTTTCAAGACATTCGTACGATTAAGATCAATACGATTTCGTTTTGATATGGAACAGTCAATATATACTCGTACTTAGATTAAATAAATAATAATATGAATCTTACATCGAAGTAATTTACGAGGCATAATGACGTGGTTTTGGTTACATCGCTATACTTTTTAGAAGACGTTTCTAGATAATGTCATCTTTTGTATTTAATTACAATTCAATTAATTGTTTTTAATATATTATTTAAAAAAAATACACTGAACGTGTGAGAAAACGTAAAAAAACAAACGTTACAATATTTCTATTTTTAGGCATCGACAACATGTTAAAAATCATGTGCATCAATAAATACTCCGCACGCTTATCAGGCTCGCTAACTCATTGGCTGCCAGCAGTTTTATCAGATTATGGAGCCACCTAGTTATAGGTGCCCGCCGTACTTGGTTAAAAAAACCTAAAGTAAATATCGATATTTTAAAAATAAAACATACACCGTAAATAAAATGTTTTTCCAATATCGGTATGTGACGTCATACGCGTATGGCTCATACATTTTAGTGTAGGGTAAGTTACTTGTTATAGGATTTTGATTGACAAGTGTTTAAAAAGTGCATTTGAAATAACATACATTTCAAATACAAATTAAGCATAATTAAAACTGCATTTACTAAATTCATGATTATAATAGATTATTTCTATACTTATCTGCTATGGTTTAAAAAAACTTGTTACTTTGAAAATTCCTCTGCATACAAAATGCTTAAGGCTTTGAATTTTTATTCGTTTGTTTTGTGAGTGCCGGAAGACCAATTTCCTACCCTCGCTTTTCAAGACGGACTCCTTTCTCCCTCTTTCCCTATCAGCAGTGGATTCTCTATAGGTATATATTGTAAAGGGTGTTCACGGGTTGCATAGATTACTTACCATAAGTAAGCTCGTTTTCATCCTTTACAATAAGGAATAAAAATATTTATTTCGTTATGCATTCAAGCATATATCTATCTAGCTCATTATCATTGATTTGCATTGGATTCACCGGTATATCTGTTGTAAATATACTTCATAAAATAATCATTTTCAACCATATTTCTACGAGCATCTCAACGAGCAACATATGAAGTTTTAATTGAACACTTAGTCGAACACCGAGTCTATATTTAGCGACATAAATAAATCCATGGATACACCACAATCTGACTTCAGGCACGTACCAAACCGCAACATCAATAAAGTGTAATATTACACTTTAACTTAAATGAGATTTGTTTGTAAGTACAGGTACCTTTATATTAATCTTGAATATATAACAATATCTAAATTGAAATAATAAAAGTTGAAAATAAATTGCGGCTTGAAAAATGGAAGGTAAAACGTAATAGGTCAACTTATGTCAAAGTCGTAGGTACTTGGGAGTGGTTCCTTTTTTGTATTTTCGTGGGAATGGGGCTTTGCACCGCCTGGCGTTCCGTTGCCGTAACGAGCGCCGTGGAACGCAATAACTTTAAACAGGTCGGGAATCCAGGCCATTCCCGACACCCGGCAATAGCTGCACCCTCATTGTAAGGGTTGGACAAGCATAATGGTAACCCATTATTGAAGAATAGCACTGAATTAATTTGTCGCTAAGAATTCTTCAACCTTTCGAACAGTTTATTTTCTGTGAGATGAAGGCTCTGAATTTAGTTACTATCTACTGTTAATTTTTATTTACTGCTGGGGTATTTTTAGGTGGCATGGTTTAACATATTTTTTTTTTACTATAAGTAGTAAATTAAAAAATATGTTAAACCATCTACCATCAACCACTAATTATTAATTTCTTCTTTTTTAATTTTTTATTTATATAATATTTACACAACGCAATATTAAAGAATGCATACCTACGCATACAGGAAAAAGGCGTGTGTGTAAAAATGTAAACTATTTAACATATTCATGGTATAATTAAAACAAAGGAGACGGTTTTTTTTCGCACCACCCTAAACAGTAATGTTTATTATTCATATTACTCACAAAAATAGTTATTATCTTAATATAGTTAACCGAACACAAATTATACTTAAACGATGAGGGAATAATGAAATAATAATAAAAAAGGATTACACCTAAAAATGCTTGTTTTGGAACGTTCTTAGGTTTATTTTAATGGTTAATACAAATTATCAAGTAACGTACTTTAAAAATAATCGTAGAACGAAACGTAAATAATAGCCAATAGCAGATACTATAGTGTTAACACAGGAGCTGTGCACCCCCTGATGTATGCGCGGCGAGGTGGGGGACGAAGAAAAAATAAGTGTCCGTTATGGTAGCGTACACGTGATAGTTCTGATAAAGTACACGTGATAGATTACTTAAAGATTTTGAAAAATTCTTTAAGTAAAAATAATGCGTGAAATTCTGACTGAATTAGTGTAGGTAAATCGACCTCGGTGGTGCGCCGGTAAAGCCAGCGGCTGCCGCGCATGAGGTTGTGGGTTCGATCCCCACGCAGGACAATAATTTGTGAGATCCACAAATTATTGTCCTGAGTCTGGGTGTTCTTTGTGTCCGTTAATTGATGTTTGTAAAAGTCCCCGCGACACAGGGCATGATCCCTAGTGCGGGAGTTGTCTTTTATAAAAAAAAAAAAAATGCTTTATGCGAATTCACAGTGGAATATGTCAAAAATCCATGTTAATTTATGTTCATAGTACTGGTACAGATAATATGCTCACAAGTGATTTGAATATCTCGAGAACTACAAAACATAGGTACAGTAATTCTGTTAATACAGTAGATACTTTAAAGTTTAAAGTTTAAACTTTATTTCAATACAAAATTCAATATTATCGGAGATATTAACGGTTCTTAGGGGCCGGGCTGGAGTTATTTCATTACGCTATAATATTAAAACTACAACAACTATTTTTTTTAAATGTAGGTAAAGTCTGTCTATAAAATCCTGTTAAAAAATTAGGGCGCCACTGTGCTACACGTAGCAACCCTATTTAGTCTGACAAAATAGTTTTCAAAACAATTATGTTCAAATAACACTACACTATTAGAGCACTTATAATACTAGGGCATTTCTTGTAGGTAAGCCTATTGCATTTAAAGTTTTGCGTAGAACTTCAAGACTACAATTAAAATCCGTCTCAGTTCTAGCTATCATCTGCAATTTTCTGAGGGTTGGAACTCGAAATTTTACAAAAGTTATGTAAATTGAACATTTGATTATACCTACAATAAATTAAGGGATAACTAGAAACAAAATACAGGTAAAAGAAAAATTTATAAAAATGGCATCTTTAGATAAAGTGCATAATACACACTAAAGCTGCTCTTGCTGGATACTGTTGTTATTGCTTATTGAGCACAGGCACAGTCACTGTTAGCTGCTGTGCATTGTGATGTGTAAAGTGTGGTTTTTATCTTGGGCTCTGCTTTTAGGTGAGCTTGAGCCACCTGCGTCTATTTAAGATGAAATACTGCTTTAAGAGATGACTGTGTTAATTATAATAATTGTGAACAGTAATAAATATTTCTTGTGTCATATACCTATATAGTGTATTGTTTCTCTTTAACTACCTTATTATTTAAGATCTATAAGCAATAGCCAGCAAAAACTGCGTTATTTCGAGAGGTCTTGGTTGCCTTATTAGTGTATATTCATTAGACAATAGCTGTTGTGAGATTTTACGTTATCACGAGAGTCATGTTTTGATTGTCGTATTTCAGAGTATTCCCTCAAGATAAAGTTTTGATATATGCAGACAGTTTAACTAGAGATTATAAGGAATTAACCGATATGCATTTCATTGCTAAATGCCACAATTTGTGGTGGTGGCCTATTCGCCGAACAAAAAAAACCGTCTCCTTTGCTAACTGCCATAATTTAGTAGTTGCTTTAGAATGTGTCTGTTGCGATACCAGTAGTAGCGACTGCTAGTAGTAGCACTATTGTGTCCTACAACGGACTTCGCCGTCACCGCCAAAATATTGTGATCTTGTAGTAAAATTAATACTTATTATAGAAAATTGACAGGAATTTCGCAAACACTAAAATATTTATGCCATGCCGTACTTTCAAAATTTGTTCTGTGTATCACAGAGCCTTTTACTTTATAGATCAATAGCAGCTTAAAACCGTCCCACTCTGGCAATTAAGGGGATTTTAGCTTACGATGTGTACACTGTCTAGTGCCTGGTATTGTATCAAGTTCTCTGAATCTAGAAATCTATTTCACGATACTATGGAGTCGTATTCAGTTTTGCGGGACAAGGAGATTTAGATGGAATGGAATCATTACGTATTTCAAATCAATCGCCACACTTAGATAACGAGAACTGCAGAACAAATACCCCTTGTATTAATATCACAACATGTTTCTAGGTTTAGTGCTCGCAAAATATTATATAAATAAAGGAAATAAAAACATAATGGTACTCTTGCTTCTTATTACAAGGATGTTATCACGTGTTTGTATAAATGTTCTTCGACTAAAAGCAAGGGTAGGAAACAGACAGAAATTCTTCTCTTGGTGACGGTGTAAGAACTTGGACATATTTTATTTTTATGTAAGAAAAGGACGAAGACGAAAGTAGGAATACCTAAACACCCTTACTAATCTGTTTAATAGTTGGACTAGTTTCCCTTCATTGGAGGACCCCAGTAGTCAATAAGTTCCTAAAAATAAAATGACTTTTCTAAGTACGAAAGTATCAACTTTTGTAAGCCAAATTTTCTCATCTAAGCAGCGAGTGCTGGTTGTAGGATGACTAATCCATACTAATATTATAAATGCGAAAGTAATCCATACTAATATTATAAATGCGAAAGTAACTCTGTCTGTCTGTCTGTCTGTCTGTCTGTCTGTTACTCTTTCACGCCTAAACGGCTGAACGGATTTCGATGAAATTTGGTACAGACAATCTTTAGACCCTGAGAAAGAACATAGGCTACTTTTTATTAGCAATCATATTATATTTTGATTTCATAGAATTTTGGCGGGAAAGCTGTGTCACGTGACCTGTGACGTCATAGGTCACGTGACCTGTGACGTCATAGGTCACGTGACACAGCTTTCCCGATTTCGATGAAATTTGGTACAGACAATCTTTAGACCCTGAGAAAGAACATAGGCTACTTTCTATTAGCAATCATATTATATTTTGATTTCATAGAATTTTGGCGGGAAAGCTGTGTCACGTGACCTGTGACGTCATAGGTCACGTGACCCGTGACGTCATAGAATTTTGACAGATGAGTCGTGACGTCACAGAATTTTGGCGGGAAAATATTTTTTGACAGTAGAGTCGTGACGTCATTGAATTTTTGACAGATGAGTCGTGACGTCACAGCATTTTTGACAGATGATTTGTGACGTCATATTATTTTGGCGGGAAAAATTTTTATACCTCTGTCACTATTGACAGCTGTCAATTTTGACAGATAGGCGTGACGTCATAGAATTTTTGACAGATGGGTCCTGACGTCACAGAATTTTGGCAGGAAAATATATTTTGACAGCTAAGTCGTGACGTCATTGAATTTTGGCGGGAAAAATAGTATTTAAACAGCTGAATCCTGACGTTATCACAATTTGGCGGGAAAATAAATAGGTTTGTACAGGACCCTCGGTGCGCGAGTCAGACTCGCACTTGACCGGTTTTTAGCTGTGGGTCTGATATATCTAGAGAGCATAAATTCGTAATTGTCAACTTATTTCATCATAACAGCCCATTAATGTCCCACTACAGGGACGGGCCTCCTTCCTTGACGGAGGGATACTTGGCCTACTAATACCACGCTTGCAGACGGATTGGTATAGGGTTTAATTTCAAGTTTTCCTTCTTTTTATTTAGTGAAGATAATATTCACCTTATTTGTTAGGCACTAAAGTGACACACCTTTGCTTATCCTATCCTACTAATATTATAAATGCAAGTTTGTGAGGATGGATGGATGTTTGTTACCCTTTCATGCAAAAACTACTAAATGTATTTTGATGAAATTTGGAATATAGGTAGTTTATGGTGTAAAATAACAATTAAGCGGGTAATACCGCGGGCATCAGCTAGTCTTACATACAAGCATTATAATATCAAAGTTTAAAGTCTAATATAAAAGTTAAAGCTACTGTAATAATAGTTGCATTTACTGTTAATATAGGTATCCAACATAAAGTTGTATGGACCACCTCAACTCCACGAAGCTGTATTAAGTTTTCTTTTAATTACTCGTGATATTTGAGCGCAGTGCCAAGGCATTTTGCTGACCTTTGATATAGAAACTTCGCTTTTCATTGAAGTGCAATGAAAATATTTAAACACTTTTAAAAGAAAATAAGAGTCATAACAAAATGTAACAGTAAGATAATTATATTTTACTCTTTGTAATGAATTTATGTTTTTCAATTTCTTCAAGTTTTCTCATTCAAACAAATAAAAGATGAAATGACTAACAATGGTCTTTAAATATTGGACATTCAAAGGTTTTACATTGCCATTGTTTGTTGTAGGTATATCTGAATACTACCATAATACCTTATGTTTTCAATTCTTGGTATTGTTCATTTTTCACGACGGTAATGTGGAAAATAGATGCTCACCATACAATAGGAGTCGTACCTTTGCAGTATCTATTAATAGACGTATAGACATACATGTACAATGCTTGAATAAGGTCTGTAAGTTATCGTCATTCGGAATATGTTCGAGTTCTCTTTCCACGAACAGCCTAATATTGAAATTCACAAATTTCCGTGACATACTTGTATTTTTATTGACTCATGTAAATTCTTTGACCAAACTTGTTAGAGAGGCGGAACAGTTTAGAACTCTTAAAATGTAGTTCGTTAGTCATTTTGCTACTTTATTTGTAAATAAAGACATTGTAGGTATATGAAACTATTTTTAGAGTGCCTACTAAGGCCCTCTCTGGCACAACGGTAAACTGTTGTTTACAGTGGCTCTGTTGTGGAACTAACCATTCAAAATGAAATACAAACACTTATTATTGAGGAAGGTGTTGCTTTACACGACAATAGACGTGTTGTGTGCACACGTTTCTTGAATGTGCAACTGGCGTGTACATGTCTTTATATTTCTTTACACTACCGCTAAATTTCCAGCATTTTTCCTTGGAATTTTGCGCTGGAATGTCCATAAAGGGCGTGTAGTTTCTACTAATTTCGTTACCTGCGCCTCTATCAAATACGTTTAAGCATATAGATACTTATTCGCTTAAGTAGGAGTTGATTCTTTTCAGGGAACAATTTTAGGAATCATTGGTTTGATAAATAATACTTTTATTAGGTTTCCTAGCATGGTTTTCGAGAACTGCCACGCTGAACTGAAGATTTTTGAGTCAAGTTTATCTTATTTAGCTTTTTAGTGTTCCCTAAGTCTTTTAAGAAAAATAGAAATACGTAAAATATTTTAGTTCGTAACAATGGAAACAAAACAAAATGCACAATATATGTATAATAGCTATAGATATTTCCATAGACTTGTTTCTATTTGCTTTTAAACTGAATAAAAAAATAACGCTTTAAAAATGTCATGCCGTAATCTCCATTTATAGTATAAAAAAAACAATAGGTATATTTTGTTCCCTACGAGGTATCTGTTCCAAAAACAATTATTTTGTCCTGCTAGTAGGTATAACCCACGATCTTGTAAACAGCAGATGCGTACTGCGATCGTCTTACCAATAAGGCCTATTAGTTACTCATGATTTAATGGATGAATCCAGTAAGTTGATTATTAAAATGTAAGAGACTATTCTTAGATCACTATTAACTATAAAGCTGTTCATAAATGATATTAAAAACCTTAGTAAGGGAATTCACGCGTGGTCCATATTTAGAAGGTAAAAGCTTTTATAACATCTCAATCTGTAAAGGCGGTGTATATTCGTTTCGTATGTTTCATAAGTAGGTTCTAAGTACGGATTTCTTGTATCAATAGCAGCTTAATCCCTAAAGCGAAGAAACGAAAATAAATCAAGACTTTACAAATGTAAATAAGATCAACGTGGCTTAGCTGTCTTAGTTAGGCAATTTTATTCACGTGTACTTATACGGATATACTCGTACGTTTTAGCGTTTATAGGGCTCACAAGCGCCGCCGAATAAAAAAAATCATAATTTGCAAATAGGATCAATAATCCAAAATGTTGTTTATTAAGTCAAGAGTTTATTAAGTTGAATTTATTAAGTTGAGAAAAGGCAATAAAGTCTTTAGGTTAGGTTAGGTTATAGGTCCATTGTTTTTAATGCGAAATTTGAATAATTGAAAAACATTTAAAGCAAAAACATTAAAAAAATTGCCTTCTCAAGACTTAGTAAACAACATTTTGCATTATTGATCCTATTTGCGAATTATGATTTTTTTTCTATTGGCGTCGCTAGTGAGCCACGTAAAGGCCCTTAATGGGTGTTATCCCTTATTCTAATGCGTACATGCTACCTAGATGAATTTTATCATGTAGGTACAACCTGAATAATACATGAGAGTAATAACATTGTACGTACCTACTAGACACACACTTATTCACTAGTAGTGTTTGCTTAACTTATATAATATACAGCTACGTAATAAATGAGGTTACACTACTTGTTTACATTTTTATTAGGAATAGTGTTTTAACAGTAACCACTTCTGATTAGTTTAAGGAGATTCAAATAAAGTATTAAATATGAGAGAGACAGATTTACTAAAATTAAAATAAACACCTCCAAAATCGCGATGTCCTATATAAATGACTCTTAACATCGAAATAATTTTAGCAAGATTTACCAAGATACAGTCCATGTAACATAGTTTATGTTATATATTTTCAGTTGAACAAATACAAACTACACTAAATCAGATTTGTCGTTTACAAACTGCGCAGATTTTATATTTCTAAAGGATTCTTAATGCCGATTAATCATTATCGCCTGTATAATTGAAAAGTTTGTTATTAATGTCAATACACGAAAGACCCCAGTTATCCTTAAATCCTTTTAATAAAGCACGTTTTTGAATAAATATGTAAAGTGTACAGTTTGGTAAGTTCCATTCCATGCGATATGGCACTTCTAAAACTAATTATGAGTTTTAAATAGGATTCGGTTCTAAAGAAGAAAATCCTTCCTTAAATAGTTGTTCTATTTTAAGAATATTGATTTGTTTAAGGACAGCGGTCATTAATCAGAGAATGATAAATAGCCCCAAACTTAGTAGATTAACGTTAAGACAAAACAGTATTAAACTTAAGTATATACACCATTATAAGTAAACTAATTTAAAATGTGAATAATTTTACCACGTGTTAGGTCTCCTAACCAACATACTGTCTAGGTCATGCCAGCAAAGGTGCCCTCTATGCCCACTTATTCCCCATTAAGGAAAAGTGTGAAAATGTGTCTATGTTTAGGTGGAAGAGAACAGTAGCTAGTCAAATTATAGGGCTGTAAGACTTTACAGCCGTCTAAGCAGCTTTTTTTTAAACTAACGAAGTAGGTACAAACAAATCAAACCCCAAAACAAATTAAAGATTTTAAAAAACTAACAGTTTTGTTTTTTATGATAAACATAAAATGAGTAATCTTCATTGTTATGTTATGAGAAAGTAATATTCCATTCTATTAGCGCAGTCTACACCTAGAAGAAAAGTTACGTAAGACGGCCACCGCTATCTTGTTTTCAGACACGTGGAGCTCGTAAACCTGATATACAAATACTCACTCGAGAACCTAAGAGCATTTCATTCGATTCTATTCTATCAAATAAGCGCCTTTCATTTTTGTTAACATCTTCACCTCCCCTCATAATATCAAAAGGCACGTATAATCTCATTAAGTATTGATGATATAATAAAATTTGTGAATAAAATCGACGAAGAATCGTCTGCGTGCGGTACAAAAATAGTATCGATTTCCCAAAGTAGGATCACTTTGAATCACAAGTACAAATCGTAAGGGATTCACTGAATTAAATTATGGTGACGCAAGTTTTAGTAACATTTAGCTAGAACCATTTATTTGGTGTCCTTGCGAGCGCGAGCGAGTCGGGGCGTGCGGGTTGTATTGATTTTTTTGAACGTCACGCGCTACTGACTACGTCCAAGTAATACTATTTGAATAATGCCTTCTTGTTCTGCTATCGGCTTTTTTCATTTTCACATGACACAAGACGGGAGCATTTCAAACGGCCGGGCGTGCAACTCTCCCAACACGATTTTACAGCAGCCGGGACCAGTCGGGACTTATAGCACGACGCCGCTATTACTTCTGTTGAAGTATCTATCAAATGATTTAGATACTTTTAAATTTACTGGTCTTTTCATAAAAACTTTTAAAGTAGTAGTGCTATAATCTCACTCAATGTCGAGGTGTACTTTTATGCTGTCTTTATATTTTATTGCAAGGTAGGCTCGAAAAATGGAGCCAAATTTTACATATTGTTCTTGTTGTTTCTTTGGGGTAAAGCCCTAAAACACAATATAGGGTAAGAGATATCTACCTATTATATATCCATAAATCTATCTATACTAATATTATAAAGAGGTAAAGTTTGTGTGTTTGTGTGTTTGTGTGTTTGTGACGTTGTAGGGGGTAATCTCTGGATCTACTGAACCGATTTCAAAAATTCTTTCTGTGTTGAATAGTCCATTTATCGGGGAGTGTCATAGGCTATGTAGCATCACGCTATGACTAATAGGAGTGGAGCAGTAATGAAATATGTTTATAAAAGGGACGCTTAAAAACGTTTATTTTGCTTCTGCTGCTTAAACGTATGGAGATATACTGAAATGATGTATTAGAGAATTGTACCTTTAAAAAAGTTTTACAATTAAGTCAACGATAGCATATATCTATCTTCTAAGGTTGACTCACTACGACCTTTTTTATAATAATTAAATTTGATTTAAAGAAATGCATTGTTTGTAAAGGTATTTTGTGTATATGGCATTAACCCTTATCAAAGTATATACGTTAATCATTATACTTATTTAATTTTAAACAATATTGTCCTTTACAGCGATGAGATCCGATTATTAGTTTGAAAGATATCTCAGTTTTAAAATAATGCGCGAATAACGTAAAATATCCGTCTAACGCGATGTTAGTAGGTATAGATGAATTTTCTTAGTATCAACATTTAATTTTTGGTTGTAGTAAGATTTTTATTTTAATTTTAAATACCTGTACTATAAATTAATTCTACCTCAAAAAGATCGCTTGGTCGGACTAAATTCGGAGGGCGGAGGACCCTGTTCTGTGGCGTTTGTTGGAAGAGGCATTTTGTCCAGCAGTGGACTGCGATAGGCTAATTGGTTTATTGATTAATACCATGTACCTATTCTTAATCCATCGTTACATGGATAATCATTATCATAACAGCCCATTAATGTCCCACTGCTTGGACGGGCCTCCTCCCGTGACGGAGGGTTACTTGGCCTACTAATACAGACGGATTGGTTTAGGGTTTAATTTCAAGTTTTCCTTCTTTTTATTTCGTAAATATAGTAGTTACGGTTATTCCCTTAGTCGGTTTTTACGACACCCATGTGATGAGATGGGGTGGTGACATATTGTATTCTTACTCCGTCACCACACGGATAGAATGAATGGATAATACTCTATACTAATATTATAAAAAGGTAACGTTTGTGTGTATGTAAGTTTGTGACGTTATAGGGGTTAATCTCTGGAACTACAGAACCAATTTTGAAAATTCTTTTTGTGTTAAATAGGCCATTTGTCGGGGAGTGCCATAGGCTATATAGTATCACGCTATGACTAATAAGAGAGGAGCAGTAATGAAATATGTTTAAAAAAAGGACGCGTTTTTTTTGGCTGCTCAACGAAGTGGGCACGGGTCAGCTAGTATACTATACAACTACATATATTTTCAATGGAAGCCTTGTACAATATATTGCGTAGCTACGTAGACCGCGTAAACGCAGAGGGGTATGCCCTCTCACGCGATGGAAAGACAACACTTGATAAAGGTGGCGGGATTACAATGAATGAGCGATCTCCAAGATCGTAGAAGGCACCTATTTCCAGCAGTGGACATCTTTAGGATAATGAGAGGTTATGATGAAAGAAGATGATTGTAGTTTTCAAGATTTATGTATATGCACGTTCTTATTTAGACTCATCTGTTTATGGCATTACGTCGATCTTAATGAGTCTTACGACGGTAAAGTCTGAGTCAGTACTACAAAGTGCAACTGTTGACGTAGAGGTAACATTATATCTTCACCTAGATCATGTACCTACAAACAATATAAGAAATAATTATTCAGAGATTAGAAGTAAATAGTTTAGTATTGTAGCTGATTTTGGTCTACAACGAGAGACGAGAACAAGACATAAAAAGCAGATGGAATTAAGATGGAAAAGTCTTTTAGTTATTATTCCTATTATTTTAACTACATTTATGTAGTAACAAAGTAATTTCCCAATTTCCAAAAAAGATTATATTACGAGCCCTAATGCAAAAAAAATTATATTACGAGCCCTAATGCAAAATACTTCGTCTAGTATGAAAAGAACTGCAAGGAAAAAATTTAATATCTCACATAAAAAATTTCACACTAGACGAACTATTTTGCACAGGGGCTCGTATATATCTTGTATTAATTAAAGAAGATTGTATTTATCAAGTTATTGGACTGTAGTTTTTGCGTCATGGAGCGCGTAAATCATCGCAGTGGGTGTTAACTGAGTGCGGAAATGATAGCGCCGCACAGTGGTATATGTTGTATGGGGCTGCGGAAATAATTGTGTAAATTGCCCATACGTGTAAAATATAATAAAACAAAATATTTTTCATCGATATTTGCTTATATAATAATGATTTAATATGTTTTTAAATGCATTTATGTAAGTATTTTCTAAATGTCTAAGTATTTATTTTTGCGTGTAACTTTTTTGACTAAGATATAAATAAGTAGATATAAAAAAGAATTATGTATAAAAAATAAAATATTAAAATAATTCTATGCATAAAAAGTAATATTACATAATAAATTTAGGCTAAACATGGTGGATGTAAAAGCTTTTTTAAAGAAAATTGAGAATTTTCTTCACATAACAAAGCTTTCACATGCTCTGATAGTGGTAGGTATATGCTTTGTGTTACGCTTGGCCCTTAAACTGCTTATATATTGGTCTGAGGAAGCCATGAGCATTTGAAAAACATCTGTGTCCGTTAATTCTCGCGAGCATTTTCGAGAATGACTTAACCGATATCGACGATAGTCTTTGTTCCGAGTTTCTTGGGCTTCCTCAGATAACATTCCCACAGTTAACGCGTCGGCTGCTATAATGTGACGTCCATGTATTAAAACTTTATGCACTGTATTTGGCATATTATAGTACCTACCAGGTATACAAGTTAACATACAGATTTGCTGTTTCATCACAATAATTCCCGAACTTTTCTGCATCAACTGAAGCTCCAGAGTTAATTGTTTGTAATATCATAGAAAACTGGTTAATCAACTATTCATCTACTCCTGTTAAACCGTTCGAAACCGTTAAAACATTTGACAGCCACATTTTATTTTTCGCAAATAAGAACTCTCTGTTTCCTGACGCCTCCTTCCACTTCTTTGAGAATTTAGGTAGAAAGGTTTTTTTAAAATATGCATTAACTTTTTCCAACACGGACTATGAGACATTCCTGTACTTGTTTTTCAGAAAATCCATGCACATATTTGATGAACGATCACTATTTACTGCAATTTCCACTAAATTGACGTATGAAATGCTAAAATCACCCATATTGTAAAAAAATAAGTATCACTATGTCATTGTAGACAAGTGATGAGACACAAAATAAAATTAGAACGCTTTTATAGCTATTACTAATACTTATTTTAGTTAACTACTCTCATTGAGAAAGTTATTTAAATGTACGAGTTCATTTACTAATATGCCTTAAAAATGAAGGCTAGCAAAAAATCGCAGCTGGAAGTGATTTTTTAATTAACTACATGCATGTACCTATTATATGAATCATAAAAGAAACTGGCGCCAAGCAGCGCCAACCTAGTTATGAACGTTTAAACTAAGAATTTTACTCAAAAATACTAGTGTTCATCTCTAATTACCCTGAACTCATTCTAATTACTTTATTAAGAATATTAATTATCTACAACATTAATTAAGATGTGTAGAATTATAAAAAATAAGTTAAAAACAAAAAGAACTTCCAGGTTTGAACATACAACCATTGAACTAAGGGCCTTTTTTCAAGTGAAAACTTAAAATCTTCGAACATTCAACTTCGAGATGCTATTAGTCTATTAAATTATTCTAATGTAAATGATTTTTTTATGGGTTTTTGTTTAATGAGGCCTGTAGTATCCAATACTGGTATGACATATTGGAATATTCGTACTTAGCAATATTGATTTTTTTCCGCTTATATACCACTGTGCGCCGCCCCGCCGAGTCTGCTTTACTTTGCCGGTCTAGACGTTTTGATTGTGTGGTTTTGCTTTATCTCCCGATAAATATGACTCCAATTATGCAAGGATTTTTTAATAATAATGTTAAAAAGTTTTGTTTTGAAAAACATCTTTGGCTGTTATTAAAGACGGGCGCCTCGAATTTAGCAGGCAGCGGCGGCGAGCGCTCGTTGTTCGCAACGCCCCGCTCCCGCGCCGCCGCCGTCTTCGCCCCGCTGCCCGCTTAATTCGAAACAGCGGCCTATGGGTCTGGCAGTGATTTTTTACTATCAATCTTACAGATGATTATCTGTTGCACCCTTAGCTCTGTGGCAACAACAATAGTGTATTAAATAACACCACAGCTAAGTATTCTAAATTGTACTCCTTAAAATAAAATAAATAAACAAATTTAAACTGCTTTGGTTGCAAAGTAGTCATGTCAGCGGCTGCCGTGGACGGGGTCGCGAATTCAAATCCCACGCAAAATTATTTATGTGTGATTCACAAATTATTGTTTGAGCCTGGAAGCTCTTTGTGTCAGTAAATTCACGTCTGCGAAAATCCCGGCGATAGGTAAATATCATCTTTTAAAGAAATCCTTTAAAATTAGTTGATACATTGTGTTCGACCTAATTACTAAACAAAGAGAATGTAGTCCATTAAATATAAAGTAGCATTATCTAAAAAGCACTTATAAATAAAAATACAACGGCTTCTCTATTTATCTCAAGAAAAACAAAATGGTTTCGGCACTTATGGATTATGAATAAATTATTATTTTATATTCAACAGAGGCACCGTTGGCGGGGAGTCGGCACGCCCTTCGCAATTGAACAGTCGAGGTGATAAATGTATCATGGAATCGAACACTTAGGGGGACTAAGTGTAGAATAGTAGAGATTACCTATGATTTTTTTAGTACTAGAGATAGACCAGACCTTAATATTTGTAAATAAAATTAGAAATAATAATGGAGAGAAATAATAAGTAGGAAGTTATTAGTTTTAAAATGAATTACAGATTAATTTTAGGCAATATGTTAAGCACAGAAAGAATCAAGTGGAAATGCAATAAGTACAACTAATTCAATATGGGAAATTAAATAAACATAATATATTAAGTTTACATGGAATTAGATATAATTTGTTTCAGCAGTTTCAATATTACTTTTATTCCAGCATTTATTTGTATAAGCTACGTAAAAACAATTCAAAAGTGTACCTACTAATTGTATAATACTGGGCAATGTTTTTATCTCTGTGTGGAGTTATAATTACTAATGCGATTCCCTATTCTCCATCTCCCTGTCAAGTTGTTTTCAGGGATGGAAACTTCACGTCTGACAGAATTCAAACAACGAGCTCCGCTTCTCGCCTAGCCGTGTGCAAAACCCTTTATTCGCATAAGGACAGATTCTCAGAAGGACAGATTCTCATATAATAGAAAGTATTTTTTACGTTACTCAAGCGTATTGTTTTAAAGCGGCAGAATGCATTGTTCCTTTATTGTTGAATTATGATATCAGAGGACAAATCCCATAAAACCTACTATAAAAATAGTTTTCAAAGTGCACTTTATAGAATTAAGTATTCCAGAAACTGGACTGGAAAAAGGGAAACTCCTTGATTTAAGCGCTTATTTTCCTTTTATTAATAGTCTCTATTTATTCGCCAGGCTTTTACGTATTAATTGTAGGATCGATTTCAACAAATACAATGATCTTCAGAAAGTACACATTATACCGATTAAGTAAACAAATAAAATCGAGAAGGTCTGCTCATTTATGTACAAACAAGTAAAGCAAAACCTTATTTTACTAACTATGAGTAGGTACGTATTTATGGTAATTTCACCGTCATAATAAGTTGGGGTATGTTTACATGGGTTTCTTTGAAAGCTCCTACGGCTATCTTAAGTTGACTTAAAACATTATTAGCATAGAATTAAAAATTTATTTTGCAAGCCTGTTGCTAAAATATTTAAGCTTTTACATTTATTACATTATAAAGTTGTTCTTAATAAGGGTTAACGAGATTTGAGAGGTGTATTAGGCACAATAAAACCTTTTATTGTCATCTCTACAAGCTTAAACGTCGTCACTATAACTAGAAATAATTCACATACTTTAACTTACGACGAAAGTATAATGGCAACATGTCTATTGCATAAAACATATCAATTCAGGAATCGACCTGGGTTATGATGGGCAAAAGTTTTTGCAAGAGAAAGTAAAAGAAACATTGGTCACCATAATATAGTATTTTTTATTAAGCTTTGGGATCTGGGATATTCTACTTTTCTGATGAGTATCATTAATTAAAATAAAACGTGTTTGTAGTTTTTATATTACTATCTGAACCTGTCTTTTGGTTGTCCTTGCATATCAGTGAATGCATTAAATATGCTACAGAAGTATTTTTTAGACATGACAATAAGTCATCATTAAGAAAATTACAGACGTTAACCAGACAACTTTTGTAATACTCGTAGTTATGTTGTTTTAGCTACTATTTATGAAACTCGACAGCTTCTAAAAGGAGTGTTTTTTTCCACATCTTCGTAGAAAAAGCAAATTTTTCTTCAAGCATTCTGAATACTAATGTATCGTATCGATTGAGAAGAGGGAAGTTGAATTAGCAATCTTTTGGCAAATTCTTAGACACTTGACCTGAATTCGATTAAAAATATGGTATTTTCATTAAAAAAATGTTTATCAGAATGAGTCATGCTAAGTTGATCTTTGAGATTGCACGATATCAAAGCTACTGTATATAGGTCTCTTATCCCCTATATAGGTATATCTGATATACATATAGCAGTCAAGTAATATCGTATGCAATTAGTGTCTCAAAGTGAATACTTAGATGTTAATATGTACATATCAATCAATCACGTCAAAAACACATATATATTCAGTAACACATATAGACTACAAACATATTCAAAACGTTTCAATTGTGTTTAGTAGCAGTGTACTTATAAATTATGCATAGGTACACTTAGACACCATCCCATCTCAAATCTCAATACTCTAGTCAACACAAGAAATAGCAAATTAAATTTAAACCTCAACACCGTAATAGTTTGCTAAACCAAACTTTCTCTTCCAGTAGCAGGACTTTTCTATAATAGATACAAAAGTAGTAGGGACCGACACATTTCCTCAATATAATACACTCATTTTCTCTTTCTCAGGTAACTTATTACCTGGCCTCCTTAACTGGTTACATTATTTATAGGGGAGATCTAGTACCACACTCTCATAAGTCTGCTACTACAATCAGCTATTATAATAACTCGTTTATTATACTCGACGTATCTAACGTCATGCTTACCTTGAAATGTAGTTACGTAATTCAATAGAAAATTATACTAAGTCGCAGTGCGTATGTATATGTCAAGAATTATGAATATAGAAAATACTGCGTTATATTTTTACCTTCACACCTTAATACTTTATGTATTTTAGGATACAGCTCACGATGTGTGTATCGATTATAGATGAAATGACTAAAAACGATCTTTTTATTTTTAGACAGTGTTTTTACTGAGGCTGTACTATATACGTATTTCTAAGATAACATTAATTTTCACTAAGGATTATATTCATCATAATAACAGTTCTCATAGTTAAACTAAGTTTAATAATCAGGGAATTTGTAAATAGAGAATACAACAATCTCTATTACATTAATTTTCCTTTGACGATGCTGCAACAAACTTATTTGTTTACTACCTAGGATTATATTAGTTTATTCAAAGCTAAATGTGCATCAGAACTAATACTCAAAGAATTAGTAAATTGAGACTGTTGAGCATTAAGGGCCAGATTCAGAGACCGCACTTTGACTTTACTTTAGCAAAGTCTAGTTATTATCTCTGAATTTGAATAACATTAAAGTAATCTTTTCGCATGAAAAGTTTACTTTGTAGTAATAAATAATGAAAGTAAACTTTTTCATGCGAAAAATTACTTTAATGTTGTTCAAATTCAGAGATAATAACTAGACTTTGCTAAAGTAAAGACAAAGTGCGGTCTCTGAATCTGGCCCTTACAGTCTTTTGACGATGCTACGTAGAACTAGCTTGTTTGCTGCTTAATATTACATCACTTTATTCAAAGGTTAAATGTGCAACGGAATTAATATTCCGATAATTTGTAAAGTGAGACTGCTGTGCATAAATAGTTATTTGACGATGCTGCGTAGGATTCACTGTAAGTTCAAGATTATATTACCTTATGCAAAGGTAAATGTGCATCAGAACTAATATTCAAAGAATTAGTAAATTGAGACTGTTGAGCATTAACAGTCCTTTGAAGATGCTGCGTAGGACTTAAGTCTAAGCTTATGTTACTTTATAAAAGTTATTGTGCAACAGAATTGATATTCCGATTATTTCTAAATGGAGACTTGTGTATTAATAGTCCTCTGACGACGCTGCGTAGGCCTTATTTACTGAAAGTCTAAGATTATATTACCTCATTCAAAGGTAAATCTGCAACAGAATTAATTTTCTGATAATTTGTAAATAGAGACTTGTATATTATTAGTCCATTGCCGACGCTGCGTAGGACTTATTCACGGAAAGTCCAAGATTATATTACCTTATTCAAAGGTAAATGTGCCACTGAATTAATATTCCGATAATCTGTAAAGAGAGATTGTTGTGCATAAATAGTCCTTTGACGAAGCTGCGTAGGAGTTATTTGCTGAGGCCCGGTTTTCATCAAAGCGGAGAAGAGAGAAGAGAAGGAGATGAGTTGGAATAAACAATATAATTTTGATATTTCGACATCTCTTCTCCGCTTAGTTTCGCTGGAAATTTATCAAGCGGAGAAGAGAGGAGATGTCTGATTTTTCCATAGAATTTTGTGCGGAGAGTGAGCCAGCGACGGGCGTGGCGGAGCGGAGAACTAGTCAGTCGGGCGGCCGAACGAAGCACTCTTTTTCTCTACGCTTTGGTGGAAATAACCTACTAGCTTTGCAGCACGTCTCCTCTCTTCTCCTTTCCTCTCCACTTTAGTGGAAAACGGGCCTAAAGTCTAAGATTATATTACTGTATTCAAAATAAAATGTGCAACGGAATTAATATTTCATAATATTGACTGTTGTGGACAAATAGTCCTTTGACGAAGTTGCGTGGGACTTATTTGCTTACAGACTAAAATCATTTTACCCTATTCAAAGGTAAATCTGCAACAGAATTAATATTCAGATATTTGTAAATGGAAACTACTGTGCATAAATAATCCTTTGATGTTGCTGCGTACGAGTTATTTGTTCACAGACTATGACTTTAAACAAATAGGTAAAAGGTAAATGTGCTACAGAATGAATATTCCAATCATTTGTAAATAGAGACTGTTGAGTATTAAGTCCTTTGACGATGCTGCGTAGGAATGATTTAATAATGTTCGTTGCACTATCTGACACGTAGGCGTGTCCGGGCTTAAACCCCACGTATGATTATTATTTGTCCGGAAATAGACCTGAGCATGGGTGTCCATTGTGTTCGATAACTCTATGCGTTACAGGGCTCAATACCAACTTAGTGCTATATTTATCGCTTTGTTATCAGTTCGTAAATAATATGTTGCTTGAATTTGGATTCATTATTGAGCCATTGATGTTTCACTGCAGTGATGGCCCTCCTCCATATCTGGAAACTAGGCAAAGTAATGACACGCTGACCAGAAGGTTTGGTATAGAATGCGTCTAATTTTCCATTTTGTAGTAAGTTAATATTTTTTTCTTGGATCTTATTTACGACACCCACGGAGTTAGGGTTTTATTTTATAATTCGCTACTCTATTACCGCGGCGCGGCGCGGTATATTTACTTTGAAATCATATAAGAGTCTATTAAGATAAAATAATACAAACCAACTAATACACACAACAGTTCCCCCCCTTCAAAAAACGCCCCAAGTAGTGTGGCGACTATAAAATAAAAGCTTTATTAATCAAGACACGATATTCTTTCAAATTTACCCATTCGTAAGTTACGGGAACATCACACGCAAAGTAGGGATTATTCAGACTAAACAGTAAATCGTACAATAGGGACTTCAGTGTAAATGTTATCAGTGACTGTTTCTATTATGATTATCGCATGTCATATAGTAATTTGTATCATATCCGAATGTTTAGTTAATAATACGGTGACACTTTTCTTCGTACATTCTTAACATGTTCACTATAGCGGGAAACTTTCATTAATATTTTATTTTGTTTGGCGGAGTTTTGTTAGGTGACAACACGCAGAGGGTACTTGTAAATTTAAGAAGGACTTGTTAAACTACTTTCGGACGGGTGTGACGAACAGTAGTTTCATTACTTCAGCTTGTTAGTTTTAATGTGCTCGAAAAAGTACGATCCGTGTGATGAAGGAAACCGCACCGGCCAGAGGGGTTATTGTATGATTTTATATAAAGTTTTCCTTGTATTAGTTCCGTAAATTTCTACTAACTTTCTCTAAGTTTTCTTTTACGTTACTTATTATAAAAAAAATTGGGAGGTGACGTCATGCATTCATATACTCCGACAGCACACAAAAAAATAAATGAAAATACAATACACATTTATATTATTTTTTTCTGCGGTCATTTACATTAAAATATGTAGGTAAATATTTTAGTGCCATGCTAAACTCTGCTGCTTTTTCTTAACTGAAAATACCGTAGTCTAACTAAATTCAATAGCCTACATACTTATAATTCTGCCAATGTGCGCCTAAGGTTTTCACCTACATAATGGCGAATTACACACTTGTGACCCACTTCAATTATTCAGCCTAGCAAACACTCTTGAATGTTTACATGAAATAAAGAAAACACACGTTCGATTGTCGCATTCAGAATATTATTTATTTAAACGTTCCTGTTCCATTCCCGCTAAAAAGCTTTAGTCTCAACCGTACGTAGCCTATGTTACAAGTATTTAAGCGCCTTCTATTTTGTTTTAGAATCGAACTAAATAACCATTAAATTTACCATAAAAGTGGCTCTTATTGGATGCTTTTGTAAACGGATTTCTGTTTTTGTTTTCGTGATATTATTTACAGAACTTTTTGTCAATATTTACGCTGCTCTCTAAGAAGTCATATCTTGAGACTACCTACTGTAAATATAGACGCTATGGAAAGGAATTTAAATCCATACAACGGAATAAGCATCCATATCGTGACGTAACTGGTCTAACTGACATGAACCACATTAGTATAACATGTAACTAATAACAAAGATTTACCACACACACACACACAAGAACACTTACACGCGCGCGCACATACACCACACACACAATAATACCATTTGTTTTTTATGTATAATATCTTAAGTAAACGTTTATTTGTTACAAGTTTTCTACATACCGCTTGTCACAGACATTGTTTGCTTAAAAACAGTTTCAATCACTACATAATAACGTAAACCTATTTAAAGAAATAAATTATTTGTGTTAATAAACATTGCAAACAAAAAGTGCACTGACGTGGTAAAAACCGATAAGCTAGTAGCTACTATTTTATGAAAATGATGATAATACTAAAATCAATTTCCGCAATGTAAATCTAACAACATTTAAAATCGGCTTAGGTAAATAAATAACATGTTATGTTAGCCAGTGGATTCGACTACCACATTAATGTTGATCGAATTATAATTTTAATCTAGCTTACGTCGATCAGATTTATACATGTAAAATTAATAGGCACGTCAGTAACGTTATCTGCAAATACGAGTTTCGAAGCTAGAATTAATTATAATTAACCTTTCTGTTACAAATGAAATATTAATTACACATTTAATCGTTGGTAAAAATTAATTACACGTTAAAACGTTAACCCAAATAATATAACTCGTTTAAGTTCTTATCGAAAGGGTTGGAATTATTTACATTCGTGTTTTGGAAACACATGATTTTAAGTAATCAGATGAAACGTGAAGTGACACACTGCCAAAAGGCATAGTGAACGTCTTTACCAAAGCCTGAGTGAGATATAAGACCTCCGTTGATATTACTTTACGTCATATTAAAGTGAAAGGAAACTTCATACTGAAAATAGTGTGACGACATACTTATGGTAGGTATGTAGTACGCTACTATAGAAAGCTGTTAAAGTTTGTTTTACATAGCTTAATTTTTATTTTAAATAGCATTTTAAAGAGTCGTTTTGTTCACGATAACGATCCATTATTTTCTTTTTACTTTAGTAAATAAGAAAGAATTTACTTATTATTTGCGCACAAATAACAAGTAAATTCTTTCAAGTCCCCTGATAATATGTTTATGTATTTTTAAGTTTTCGCACAAAGATTCAGATGATTTACAAAAAAAAAACCAATTTAAATAGGTATTACATACGTAAACATTTTTCAATATGTAACTTAAATTTAGCATTTGTAAACTCTCGCACCTAATACATAGTTCAATTTGAATTCTGCACCATTCTCCTCTGGTGTTGGAATAGGCATAATTTAATCCCTTGCCGCCGCGTCGGTAAGACAGGTTGGTAAAAGGTTTCAGTATTGAGTTTTCCTCGTGCAATAAAATTGTTTGCTGTTACTGCCACTTGGGATTGATAGTGTACAATGTGATAGTGTACAAATCTGTCATAAACAAAGAAATACACAGTTTCTTAAAGTCTTTCGTATTTTAACTTTCGAAGCTACTTTTGACATTATAATAAATAGTCGAAAAGTTTATTTACCCTGTACATTGAAAGAGAAATAATGAAATCCAATAAAGATAATAAGTTATTGAAAAAGTTATTCTCTTAATCTCGGGCTTCATAATGTCGCTACAGAAAAATTAGTGTCAGCAACAAAACAAATAATGCTACACAGAATATAATATCGGAGGCACACAACAAACATGCTTATATGTTTAACACGTTGGAATAAGATACATTTTTGAACATAAAAGTTGATTGATAAACGTTGTAACTTGATTTTCTTGTCTTTTATATGAGTATGACTTTGAACGTTCTTTTTACGGCTAAGCAATCGGAGGATAAAGCTTTATTACAATAATTGTTTCAGTAGAATATTAATATCGTACGAAAGGAAGATTGATGTTTTATATAAATTTTTACTGAATAAATATTAATTCCTTGAATTAGAGAGAAGTATCTTTATAAGGTACTTAATTTGTTTGTGTGCTTTTGTATTATTATATCTAATCGGCCGTGTAATGACGGAGTAAGAGTATACATAGTCTGGCCATAAATACTGTTACAATTAAAAATAAGAAAGATATTACATTTGAATTTGGAATCTGTCATTTTTATACGATTGTTCATTGTATTTTCTAATTTTGGCGCCAATACATTGTACAATATTTTGCTATATTAAACTGGAGTGGGGTGATAAAGAAAACCGAATCGCTGTGATTGCATTACACAAAGTTGGTATGGAGCCGAATGTAATTTTTAAAACTCTCCATACGCTTGGTATTAGTCAAATGTTTGTGTACCGGGCTATTAATAGGTACAATGAGACCTTCTTTGTTTGTGACAGAAAAAGATCTGGCCGTCCACGTAGTGTTCGTACGAAAATGGTGGTCAAAGCAGTAAGGGAAAGAATTCGAAGAAATCCTGTCCGAAAGCAAAAGATTTTATCTCGGGAGATGAAGATAGCACCCAGAACCATGTCACGCATTTTAAAAGATGACTTAGGACTTGCAGCCTATAAGAGACGCACTGGTCATTTTTTAACTGATAATTTAAAAAAGAATAGGGTGGTAAAATCGAAGCAACTACTGAAGCGGTACGCAAAGGGAGGTCACAGAAAAATTTTGTTTACGGATGAGAAAATCTTTACAGTTGAGCAACATTTTAACAAACAAAATGACCGTATTTATGCTCAAAGCTCTAAGGAAGCTTCCCAATTAGTCGACAGAGTGCAACGTGGGCATTATCCGACTTCAGTGATGGTTTGGTGGGGTGTTAGCTATGAAGGAGTGACTGAGCCATATTTTTGTGAAAAAGGTATCAAAACATCGGCACAAGTGTATCAAGATACCATTCTTGAGAAGGTAGTTAAACCCCTTAACAACACCATGTTCAATAACCAAGTATGGTCCTTCCAACAAGACTCAGCGCCGGGTCATAAAGCTCGGTCCACGCAGTCTTGGTTGGAAATGAACGTTTCGGACTTCATCAGAGCTGAAGACTGGCCGTCGTCTAGTCCCGATCTTAATCCGCTGGATTATGATTTATGGTCAGTTTTAGAGAGTATGGCTTGCTCTAAACGCCATGATAATTTGGAGTCCCTAAAACAATCCATACGATTGGCAGTGAAGAATTTTCCCATGGAAAGAGTGCGTGCTTCTATTGATAACTGGCCTCAACGTTTAAAGGACTGTGTTGCAGCCAATGGAGACCACTTCGAATAAGCTTTTTATATTTTGAATTGTTTTATATTTATGTATTAAACTAACACACTGTAAAAGTAATAAATATTATTTGCAATAAAAAAAAATATTTTTTCTTCGTAACAATATTTATGGCTAGACTAGGTACATGGTGTTAACAGCCGTCTTTATCCTATGGATATCGTAAAAGCAGACTACCAACAGTTTTACAGATATTCGTAGGTCCTTCTGTTACTGGAGACCGCCCATCCCTACAGACCGACATTAGTGCTATGTATATTACCAGCCTAAGCTTTAGTTAAACTAAAAAAGACTTAACTTTAAATAAATGCTTGTTCTATTTTTACAATTAAGAACGAAACATTTTGTTGGATGCCTATGTATACCTACTCCGGCCTCTTGACATTAAAAAAAATCTTAAAAAAAGCTTAAAATTTAAGCTCGTTGCCATCGGCATGTTAGGGCAAGCATTTTAGAAGAAAGCTAAACCCTATACGAAAAAAGAAGACATGTTTTTTGTATTAGAAAAAGAAGCTAATTCAGGAAATGTAGATTTTTTTAAATGTAGTAAAACAAATTTCACACATAACCTTTACAGTAAATTGGATAGGTATACATGTAAATAATGTAATAAATATGTATTCGTACTGTTCTGATTTCTAGAATTTACAATGTAGATGTCGACTCAATTATTTCCACAGGGACATTGGTTGATAACAATGTAGACTGTACTGTAATCGTATGGAGATTGCGTGTATGTTTCTTGTTAACCTGATGCATATGTGATCCTCTGTGGAAATGACATTTGAGAGAAATGATGAAAATGCGTGTTGCATTGTTTTGTTATTTATTGGTTTTGATAAAACTATAGACCTTAAACAAGTCCCTCCATTCTTTCTTGTTCCCACATTCAGTTCTTCTCGTAGTATGTTTATAACATATTTCACATTAATTTCTGATGACCATATATTATACTTTTTACAAAGGTGTTTGTTAACTATTCTCACTTCGCGTCGGTTTGAGTAATAATCTTATGAAGCTTGCCCGATTGTTTGTGTTGGTTCAACACGCCGCCATTCTGAATATGTAATCAAATCCGATGTACTACTGAAACCAATAGAATGGAAGGGGTGAGTAATGCAATTTAAATTTAACGCACTAAAAGCATTGAGTGTTACTAGTAGAATATATTGAGCATTTTAGGATAATTTGAAAGCATTTGGTTAACGTTTACTAAGTGTAAAACATACAATGGCGAAGAGGGCCCTCTTAGTTTATCGACCACTAAACAAAGCTTTATATTAATAAGCTTTGAACTGCAGCTTCTCCCGCGTGAATTTAGGTAAACCTAATATTTGTAAAAAAAGTCTTTAAGTTCAATTAATATTTACCGATTTAGAGCCATTAATTTAGAGAGCAGCAAGCTATAGGTAATTTCGAAGTAGAACTTAATTTCCTCTGGGATTGGGACGCAATTACAGAGATTACCTTAGCAAACGAAACTAGTGCTTGAGAACTGTTTCAAATAAGTTTCGAGGTCACCACGAATACTTGTGTCTCCCGCTTTAGAGGTACTTCGTTTCAGTTAAAAAAATAAAACGTCATTCTTTACAGTGCAGTAAGAATTGGAGCTTCAATATTAAACCTGAATGCACCTTGCTCATTTATTCTATGACCATCAGCACTCCACATCTAGGTAAATTACCTTCGCTACATTTCTCTTTTTCTTGATGAGGTGGAGATTTAATGTATTCCATAAAGTAAACACTGCACGGCTTATGGCTGAAAGATTATGAACTACTAATAATTAATAGATAACGCAAATAGCTAATCTTTGCTGAGAGCTACTAAAATAAAATATCTAAAATACATTTTCAAGCGTTAATTTATAAAAGCTTTATAAAAATCCATACGTCCGTCGCTGCATAAATCTAACAAACTGTATTAAAAATTCATGACATCAAAGCTACGAACACTTTCTGTTCTCGCGTAGGTACATGTATGTTTCGCTCAGAAAATATGTTATAAAAAAGCAACAATAGACAAAGAACAGCAGCTTTGATCAGAAAACAAAAGACATCTGCACTTAGAGCGCATTGGCTAATGTATTCTTTTACACAAAACATGATAATTTTTATTGTAAGTGAAACTTGGAAAATAACTCAAATATTATTAAGTTAATAAAGAGTACATTGCGTATACCGCATAAGCTTTTGTACATAAATTGTAGTTTGTGTACTGAACGTTGTTGCTAGGAAACTAGAGGACAGTGTACTCGTTTCGTATTTTTATCTGACTGCAATACGGCCGTATTACGTTCAATGTACCTTAAACTAAGCTTAAAGCCAATGCGGGTCAGTGGAAATACCTAAGAATTCCTGTACGTTTATTGATGTCTGAGTTATATGACTATTTAACTTATTATTCCCTATACTAGACGGTATGTATATGCTCAGAAACTAGTTAACTAATAATTAACTACTCTGTTTGCAGTTGGTAGGGTAAAGTTCAGTCCGCAGTACAGATATCATTTCCAAAATAAACTAATCTGTACTCAATGTTGTTGTGGTTTAGATTAAAGCCACCTCTCACGAGTTATTTATCTAAATATCACATTAATGTCTAATAAAATAGAGAGTTCAACCTTTAAAAAGGTCGGTGAGACATTAGCAACCCTCGGGTGTTCGCTAGGCTCCTTTGCCTTGCTCAAAGGAATTTAGATGGACTTACATTATAAATATCATAATAGGTGTCACAGAGATCCGATAATACGTTTTCGACTTAATTTCTGAACTAGGTAACTAATTCAAAACTATAAATGACTATGCTATATATTATTCAAAAGGTACCATTATTTTTATCAGTCTGTCTTTTTAATATCAATCTAAATCCGATTCTGATCACTGACAATTCAATTACAGTTTTTAATTTAAAGCTGCAAGCACTTAATTGAAATGTTACATCATTAAAATTTTAAAACACTACTTCAGCTAGGGTTAAAAATAATATCAACTATGATATTGCTAGATTTTTATTTATTTCGCAGACGAAATAAATCTGAACGTTGTCCGTATCATTTAAATTGAATAAATGACAGGCATACATGGAGTGTTGTCATAGTCGTTTAATAAAATAAATATGCCTTTTAGGCGGTCAAATAGCTTTGCCTTCCTGGTTCAGATGATTTTCTTCTTGAAGACTATAAATATACAAACAAAAGAATATTATGTATGTTGTACGTATCATGTCAACAAGTTGTGTTTGATTGACAGATATGAAAACAAAATCAGTATCAGTTTAGTATTAACCTCAATTTTCTGTTATACCCTACGTCATCGTATCTCAATAAATGTTCTATTTCTCTCAAACGACATTAAGTAATGTTCAAACGCTCGTTGGCGGACAAAATCCCGTTGAATCTAAGGTAAATATTAAATACAATAACATTTACTTTGTTTGAAATGTACTTTGAGCTATATCAAATCTTTAGTGACAACAGAAAACAAGAGGAACGATTGATAACATTAGTTGCATGGAGAAAATAAGATGCTGAGTTAGATCGATTCTAATCTTATTTATTTAATTAAGCTTTCGATGTCTGCCCATGCGATCCATGATCACCATGCGGGATGAAAATGTAAATATATTTATTCTAACTTTACTACCGCATAATGTCTTTATGCGGTAGTAAAGTTCAGGTTGACATGTGTTCTTATTCCGTCGCTACATCAATTTTAGATTTAGCTAAGCAAATCGATTCATTCCATTCTCTGCCCTTCAATTTTGAAAAGGAAATAAAAGCATTCGTTTGCATTGCACGGCAATGCATTTTAATATATAATTTTTGTGGGCGGTAGCATTAACGACTAGCAGACTACTAGACGCCTACGTTAAGTACGTAGGTACTTAATTTTACTTTTAAACGTGGGCTTTTTAATACTAATATTAGTACTAAATGTAGGTGGCAATTAGTCTTCATACTTTTACATATGTAAAGAGTATCATTTTATCAAATTACCCACGTATTACTAAGAACGAGGAACAATTGTATTATTATTAGAAGTTCAATAAACTAAAATTGACTAAAGACGCTCATATTATAAGCTTATTTTCATATTCTTCGAATCGCAGTAAGTAGTTGTATTGATATAAAAGTATGCGTACTTCCTATTAAATAAATTAATATATTAGGTATATGTAGTGGTAGTCAGTGAGTTCTAGTAATAATAGTCTAATGATAGGTAGAATGTATAGTTATAATAATTATAATTTTAATTAAATCACCTTGTTCGGCACATAACCTGCATTAAATCAGTAAAGTGAATTAAACCTGACAATAACCTAAATACGCCAAGGAGTGTGAGTAATGAAATGACAATGAACGGTCTTTACCGTAGAGGGTAGGTGAATAAACTGCATTAATGGGGGCGACGCGACACGTAGGCGCCAGCTGTCAGGAACACCCTATACAACTAGTAGTAGGTATATATATATGAGTTCAGGTTGTTTTAGTACAATTAATTACAACGTTTTATTGTAGAGTTGTTACAACCAACGTTATAAAAGTGAAAGTAAATAGTTAATTGTTAACCTTATTAGTTCCACCGATTCGTAACTAATGGTTCGTTTAGAGACATAGCAACTCATGTTATCATTTTTTTTAACAAAACATTGGTATTAACACTAAATAACACCACAAGTACAATTAGTAAATTTATTTCTGCTACTTGCTGTTAAATATTCGAAAGTAACATTTTTCCACATTGGCGCCCGACGCGGGACTAACTCGAAGTAGGTACATTATTATACTCAAGTCGCGTAGGTTGCACAGTGCTAATTAGTTTCCGTTACATAAATGGGGGATCTTAATTACAACATTTTGCTAAAAATTCGACAGTGAATTCTAAAAATGGTAAAGTTACGTTTATAGAACAATTACTATCTCTTTGATTATTAATTTATTTAATAAAAAATAATGAAGTTTACTTTTCTTTTGGGTTATTAGTTTATTTTTAGTTAAAACAAGAAAGAGAAAATAAAAATCTCAAATTATACCGTTTTTTTTTAAATTTTAATTGTCATGATTAACTTTTTCTTAAAATAAATTTGATCTAGTCCATTTTACAGAATGCTTTCTCAAATAGGCCTAAACAAGCGTATATAAGAAGCTGTGAATTTGATAATATAGTTGGCACATCACTGTGTTTCTCCAATATTTCCTTCATTGACGGTAAACGTTTTTATGTTAAATTAAGAATAGGGCTAGGTGTTATAACAGCGTCACCAATAATTAGGTTCAATAGCGGAACAGTTGAGAAAAAAGCCATTTTTCATCAGGACTTTGTTGCGGAAAGGATGTTTATTCTCATGTTAGTTAGAAAAAATCTAAAAGGGATTTTGACGCCTGGACTTCAACCTTCAACGCCCTGAGCGCTCGCTTTGTTTCACATGGAAACTATATAGGTACAACGCTACCTACTTCTTAACTATGTGTTAAGGCGCGCCGCCGCGCCGGTTTGGTATGACAGCTGACTGCAAAGGGTGAAGTGCTTGACAAGATGATGCAGAGCTTTAAGTACTTTATATTCTTGTACAAAGCACATAGAACTAGTAGGCTTTACCAGTCGATCTTGAGTATTCCGATACCATAGTTTTGGATAAATTCACCTTCGTATTATATCCTCTGTTAGTGAATATTTTGGCGGAATTGACGTAGTATAAATGTAATTAACTTACAAATAACTGCGGATCTGGTGTCGTTTGGCGTAAATTACTGGGCGTTTACGTTTTTCTACCTGTACATATTATGATTGCTATCAATTATAGCTAACAATTTTGAAATACATACATACAAGGTTAGCTTGGATTGCAATATTTCAGTTATTGAACAGTCCATCAATAAATTAAATTTCCAGGAATCGTTTACTCGCAGAAACGTTTGTTGAGATTTATAAAAGCTGATTCAGAGAAAGTTTGAAAAACAAATATGAATTGGACTTAAACTCTTTTGTGCTCTATTAATTACTTAGCCTCGTATTAGTAGTACCTACAACTTCGCCTTTATTTGGAGCAACCTTGTCCCGTTTTTTTTTTTTTTTTAAATTTAATTTTATAGGCTTTGTCGCTTAGCGACTACATCGCCTAATTGAAGAAATCACAATAATTACAATTTAAAATTACGTAGGTACAGATTACCTTAATTATTAAGAACTATATTGTACTAATTTATAAAGGTCCTTAGCTATTTTAGATGTTGGTTGTGCTAGAATACAATTACAAACCCCTACATCCAAGACATTATATAATCTAACAAGATAATTTCTTAACCCTGAGTTCGAGCCACACTCCAGCATAATGTGCTGCATATCCTCTACAGAACCACAACAATTACAATTTGGGGAAGGTGCTTTTTTCATTAAGAAGGCAAATTTGTTAGAAGGAATGTGACCCGAACGAAGTCTAAGAGCGACGGTCAAAGATGGTTTATCTAAGCCTGCTTCATCAATCCCAGGATATTTATAAATACATGGTTGTATAGTTCGGTACCAAATGCCCTTTTCTCTTGAACGCACATCAAAATATTCCTGCCAACTACCCCAGCATCCTTTCCTCCATTCATTGACAAAATCAGTATAAAGAGGAAGAATATTCATAGGAATGCCATCATTTATTGCTTGTTTTGCCAGTAAGTCTACTTCATCATTGTCTGTAAGGTTAATATGTGAAGGTATCCATTGTATATAAATTAACTTGGATTCCTGTAGCCTCAAAATTGATTCATAGATTACATAAGCCATCGGGCAACCTCGCCCTGGCGAGGTGTACCGAGTCAGGTGTTGCAGGGAGCTTTTAGAGTCAGTTAAAATAACTATTTTATCTGCTTCAATTGACTGAGCGTAAGACAAGGCTTCTGCTATAGCAACTAACTCCAAGTGCATGATAGAGATATTTGAATCAATTTTAATTCTTACATGACTTCCAAGTTGTGAATCTAAAAAGGCGGCGCCATCCGCTTTATCTTTTTTAGAGCCATCTGTAAATATTTTATGAAAATCATAATATTGATTTTCAATAAAATTTGAGCATATAGATTTAATTTGTGAAATATCATAAAACCGTTTAGCCTGAGATATATCAGGAATACTATCTCTAACTACTTGAAAAATATTAATATTGCCTACCCATGAGTCCAGAGTAAACATTTGGAGCAAAGGACTTGCATGTACAGCAAATAATCTTAACTCATCAAACACTGTTATAAGTAATGGATGTTTCTTATTAACCCAGTATCTAGACATTCTATTTAAATAAAGAGCTTCTATTGTAGAAGTAGTTTTGTTGTTCTCTAATGATTTTGCTTTTAGTATAAATTTACCTGCTAAATATTTCCTACGAATAAAAAGAGGGGGGAGACATAGCTCGTTTTCCATGACATGAATAGGTGTACTACGGATAAAACCTCCAATCACGCGAAGAGCCTGGTTTTGAAGCCTATCTAATTTGAATAAGTTACTCTTACAGCTATTGTCGTATAAAAAACAACCATAATCAATCCTACTACGTATAATTGCTATATATAGCCTACGTAAATGTGTTTGATGAACACCCCAACTCGCCCCAGCCAATACTTTCAGTAGATTCATAAATTTGTTTACTTTTATAACTAACTCGTTGACATGTTTACGCCATTTTAGGGAACTATCTAGCCAAACGCCCAAATATTTAACCTCATTAACCACCGGTATAGTAATATTATTGTTTATCGTACAGTTAACATTACCCCTGAAACAGCCCTTTTTAAAGACACATATTTTACTTTTTGATAGAGAAATATCTAAACCTAAATTGTTCAATAAATTATTAATTCTATATAAAGCTAAATTTAATTCATTAACGGCTGTAGAAATATCTTTTGATTTTATATAGAGAATAAAATCGTCAGCAAATTGAGACATTTCAACATTTGTTATATTTTAACATATATGCATAGTAAGAATATTAAATAGTAACGGAGATAGAGGATCCCCTTGAGCTAGACCTTGCCCTGTAGATCTTACTATATCACCATCCGAGACTGTGATTTTTAGCGTTCTTCCTTTTAAATACGACCATAAATAATAGCATATTTTGGAATCAACTTGCATGCTATCCAAATTCCAATCCAAAATTTCTAGTAAGGAAGCTATGTTAACATTATTATTAGCGCTGTCTATGTCAATAAAACAAACAAAGGTAGTCAAATCTTGTGAGAATCCTAACTGTATTGACGAAACTAGTTGAGTCAAATTATCCATACAAGATTTAAACCTTGTCCCTGTGGTGGGACATTAATGCTCCGTTACGAGTAGGTATCTCTTCTGATATCAAGATATCAGATGTTTATAACGGAGGTCAAAGCCTGATCTAACAGAGATATTGTTATATATATAACATAACTTTAAGAAAATAGCAAGTTTTTAGTCAATAACCAAAAGTAAAGACCCACATGGCATCTAAATACAGTTTCGAAAATCCTATTAATATGATAATACTGTGTAAAAAAAGGTATCACATCATCAGCGTTTTGCAACTTATAATATTCTCTTTTACAATAAATTGTTTTTCCTTGAAAACCTTCGTAGAAAGATTATATTACATTCTACAAAGAGCACCTGTAGGACTTCACTTCTAGTTATCAAACAAATTAAAAACATATTTTCTTAATGAAATATATTCAAGTAAAACCTTGTAAAAACTTCATAACTTTTAATTAAGTTACACTTCTCTTTTGTCCTTAATATTTTTATACCACTTAAGGCCTTCTGTTTGTTATAAAGTGTTTATAAAATATTATTCTTCTGAACTGTTATTACTCCTTAATCACTTACACGGCCTCCAATATGAACAAAGTTATATACTCTGCCATACCATAACACTGTTTGCCATTAAATTAAATTAAATTATGTTTACGATTAAAATTACAGAATTCTATTTATATAGGAAATGCCCAAGCCAATAGGAACATTATTATTCCGTGATATATTTACATAAGGTTGTATTATTTGTAAGGCGGAATAGAATCGGCAGTGGGTCTCGTACCGCAGTGTTATGTAAGAGTGTGGCGCTCGATATAGACTGTAAGTACATGACTGCGGCGCGATGGCTACCGGCTGACGACGTCTGCTCATACAGCCACATACCCTTTAGGAATTTCCAAATAACTCATAGCTTAACTGTTTGGCTACGTCATGTTGGATATTGTACTACCGCTACCCTTTCTACGCCCGGAAGCTTATTAAATTGCTAACTTTAACCTGATTCCTGAGTTGTATCACTAAACTTTACATCTTTATAACTGAGCATACGTACTAAACCGATAAATAATAGAATATTATGAGCATCCTATGATCATTAGAAATAATCCTGTTTACCGCTTTTCAAAAAAGGTTGAATGAAACGAGCTTACTGATAATACAATTGTTATAAGTCGATATTACAATGGCTTTGTCCTGCGTACTCGATCGACATAAAATTGTCCGTATTTAACAATAGAAAGTAATTTGTAATTTATATTTTTCTGTAGTCTACATATTTTTGAATTGTATTTTCCGTGGACGTGACTCAACGTAGATTAATTGCTAAAATTATTAATCTTTTTCGTTCATAGGATTGCGAAATTATTTTCTAAGCTACCATTTTTGTAGATTCAATTAAAACTTTTACCTCCTCTTTTTTTTCTTATTGTAGCAGACTATCAATATCCCACAGTAAATGCGTGTAATAAATGGATTGTTTTCCGGTTTGCTACTGGCTTACCCTTAGTCGACTTTTACGACACCTAAAGTCTATTTTTTTATCTCGGACACTAAAATGACAACTACAAATGTCAAACGTAAAAATAATGTAGCCAGCTTTTAAGAAACAGTGCTGTCCTGTGTTTCGATTCGTGTTGTAATTATTGTAAAATATTTACGGTTGTTAGTATAGTCGAGAACTAAATGGCTTTATCACCTCTAGAGTTAATGTTAGTTGCATGTCATAAAACTATTAGGTTCAATATCGCACAACAAAACATCAGCCAAAGCATGACGCTACTTTGACATATCAGTTCTCCTGTATTAGCAAATAGTCGTTAGATATTTATAAAAACAAATAGTAAAGTCAACGTTATTGACTGTTACTAGAGCATATTTTCGGTAAAGCGTTTTAATCTAATGAATTTCTCTCTTTTTTCCTTCTATGTCCATGATCAAATGATAGGGATAATTTCTTGCATGACGTCATTGGCGCATATTTCAATTTAAAGTTTTCGTAATTTTATAATATAAAACAAATTAGGGTAAACAACCTAATCGTTAGAAGTCCTACATATGTTGGCACTTAAGAGTAAAAAGTGAGTGAAAAGAAAGAAAACACTATAGATTATTCAAGTTCAGTATGATTATTCAAGTTAAAATATTATTAATTTAATTTAATATTTTTATCACATTTTACTTATTTCATGTACCAACATAGCAACAGTAAATTTATCAGAATCTTTTTATTGGCATTAGTGCTAATAATATTTATTTAATACTATTCAATCACATTTAATTTTCTTCCAAAATTAAAAGAGAATGCAGTTCTTGTTATAGATAATGCACCGTACCACACCAGGAAACTGGAGGCGTTACCTACTTCAAATTGGCGTAAAGAGGAAATACGAAATTGGCTACAATAAAAAAATATTCATTATGAAGAAACAATGTTGAAATGTGAATTAATCCAAATTTCCAAAAAGCACAAAAAAGTCTATGAGAGGTCTGTTGTTGATGAGATGGCTGCTGCACAGGGTGTCACTATTTTGCGACTGCCCCCTTACCACTGTGAGCTCAATCCAATAGAATTAGTGTGGGCTCAGGTAAAGGGACATGTCGCAAAGAATAATAAAACTTTCAAGTTGAATGAAGTACGAAGTCTTTTTAAAGAAGGGCTTCTTCAAGTGACCCCTCAGCGGTGGCAAGACTGCGCTATGCAGTCAGTTATTCAACTCGAAGACAAAATGTGCCAATTGGGTCATATAGTCGACGACATTTTTTTTTTTATTTATTTATTAATGTTAACACGGTTTTACAAACCAATAACATTAACATACACCACAGAAATACACTATAAAAACAGTAAAACAAACGATAAAATAACTAAAGAAAAACAGGAATATTAAAACATTTACAAAATAAAATATATAAGAAAAGAAACAATTAAATAACTATTTATAAACTTTCACAAAAACTTAAACATACTTTATTTACAATATTAGACTCATCTGCGAATAAGTCACAATCAGGGAAAGCTGAATAAAAATAAATTATGTACCAAAAATAAATTTTGTTTTATTTAAGTACCTGAGTTTAAAATTAGAATTTGCACATTTAATATTATTATTTCCAAAAAACTGTATAAAATTTAATTTATCGTTAACTTTTGATAGTGGTGGTACATCACTACATAAATTGCACAAAAAAAAGGTAACAGTAATGATATTTTAGTATTCGAGATAAAAAAAACAGCCTATAGTCTCTATTTAACGTAATCGGCGGAACTAACCTATATTTTTATCGGTAAGTACCGGCTGTATCGCATCACTATTTATTAGTTGTAAAAAACAGGCAACACATGAAATGTCATTTTAGTATCTGAGATAAAAAAATAGACTTTAGAAGATGTGATGTATTTACACCATGTAAATAATATTTTATTCTACTGTCAAATCTATCTCTATGTAATCTAATCTCTTTGTAACATATCTTTGACGCTACAAACATACAAAGCAAATAAGCTATTTACTCAAGGGCCATTCACATCGTAAATGTGATTGATATGTGGACAATACAGTACTGCCATAACATCCTTTCATTATAATACAAACTAAGTGGTATCAAGTAGTTAGTACGTATCAAGTTCTATACGTGGAAATAATGACCTTAATATTAAAATATTAATAATTTAGCTACATATCCATTATCTTTTCTATAAACCACTCTTCCTATAGCAGAAAACAAACAATAGCCGTCTTATTACAAAAAACTAAATAAAACTCAGTTTAAACCAGGTTCAGCTAGCACAGGCTTAATTTTTAAACTGCAGTCTAAATGTCACCTTATTACAAAACATAAATAAACCGTGGCTTTCATAGAACAGCAATTAGACCCTAGCTTAAATAAACAGTCACAGATTATCCAAAATATTGCTTGATCATTCATTACATCATTCGATTATAACGTTCCGTACTACTCGAGGGAAAGCTTATTGCTAAAAAAATCATAAATTTAATTACATATCAGCAATGAAATGATAATAATTTATATATTTAGTATAAATATATAACATTGGTTATTAATGATTACCATTTATTATTCTAGGGCCCTGAAATAATAAGCATTTTCATAACTCGCAATGTTAAATATAAGACGTAGAACGGAACAAAATAAAGAAGGTATTATCATCATTAGGTACCTATTCGGGCATCATTTGAAATACGAGTAAGATGTCAACAATATGAAAATAGTTTGTATGTGATATGGTAATCGTTGTAGGTAAAACAAAAATACGTTTTAAGTAGTTTAAAGTTTGCTCTTTTCTCAACCGACTAAGTAGGTTTTTAGTTGTTTTGTGTAGGTGTTGTTGTGGCCCAGCTTTGTAATGCGCAAACCTTGAATTTCAGGGGACAAAGTACATCCCCGAGGGTCGTGTGATATTATCTACCAATAACTCCAAAATATTTTAGTACCTCATACGTTTTCTAAATCTATATTTTTTTCTAAAATCTTTGGATAATTCTATAAAAGGATCAACACAAACAAGCTCACTACTGGGTCGTCGTCTTTCTAAAAGTTCAATATATTCAATATACATTAAATGTACCATGTCGATATCCATTTTGAAACAAGTCAACAATATTATAATATTAACACATTACCAATAGCAACGCTAACCTCAAAATAACAACTTTGACAGAACTGTATGTATTTAGACCATGGTCTATAGTTTAAACTAGGGGTCGAGTAGGTTTATCTTTAAACCTGACATTACGCCATGGTTTAGTGTTAAAACTGATTTTGTAATAACAAATTTCAAAAACAGTGGTTTTGTGACGTAATAAACCGTGTTTTATAGTTAGACCGTATTTTGTAATAAGGCCGTAAGTGTTCCATTTACGGCGTTCTAATGTGATAGAAATATAAATAATCAAGCCTGTTATAGATATCTTTCGCGGTAAGTGGTTTTAAAAGTAACGTATTATTAATACCGCATTAGCCTGGTTCCTTGAGTAGTATACCTACATAATTTTTTTCTATTATTACCGATGTCATTTGCTGAGTATATATTCGCTTATTTGTATTTTGTGACTCCGTTAACAATTTTGAAAAATATAAAAATAAAATGGCAATCGGGAACAATATTATAATTTTATATTCTCGACTTAACTCGACTAACATCTGGTTCGATACGGCCATTTTCCGTATCCTTAAAGTAGTTCCGAAGTAGTCGACAAATATCTGAAATTGTAAATCAATCTTCAATACATATCCAGGCTGTGTATTGACTATTTTACAGTAAGCTTGTTTCGTAATTTCGCTTGAATAGTTACTTTGGTATATTCCGTATTTCAATTTGCAGCTCTGAGTCTACCTGTATGCCAAATACCATCCAAATAGATTCTGGAATTTAGACGTCAAAGCCTTTTGTATTTGCTTGGTTTCATTACTACTTAACTTACATTAGGGAAGTTAGGAATAAGGCTTTAAGTGGTCTGCCTCTAAGGAGGCATTTTTTTAATTGTATGTAAGACATAATTAGAAATAGGGAAAAGTATAATTTTGTCGTTCGCTCTACTCGAGCTCAGGATCCTGCAACTTTTTTTGCTAATGGTAGTAGTAACAGGATTAGTATAATATTTATTTTGAGAGCACTTGCTATTATATAATACCTTCTTTTACGATAACCACTGGACCACAGCGCACATTAAATTAATTTCAAATCTTCCTTAGATAGATCTCGTCGTCCTTAATTATTACATCTCTTGAAACAATGCTTCTTCCCTATGGTAAAGTTCAGTTGTAGTGCAGCTTCACGGAGTCGTGATTTTCAATCAAATTTGTACAACTGCCTGTGATATTAAGATAAAGGAGAAATGAAACACAATCTTGGATTAAACAACACTGCGTTTATTTTAAATAATAAAGCATCGAATATAATCGTGATTGCTTGGTAGGTACTACGTTTAAATAATGTACATGTTTACACATTAAGCTGCCGTTTCTTTAATAGTCACAGTCAATCAAGTCACAGGGGCTATAAACATTTAATGTGACCCACAATTATATAAAATTAGTTCTAATAATGGAAAGTTGCAGTTGGTACATTTATAATTTATCGCCGCCGCAGTGTTGTGTAACATCGACCTACGTCAACGACACATTGTTCTGAACAGGCATTATAGTTAACTTATTATTTTGTCAAAGCTTAATACAAAATGTGGTGATTTCTGTATGCTGATCACAAACAACTATATAGAAAATTAATATAAAAAGTTAATTTGAAGAGTTAAATTCCAATTGAGGTCACTGCGCAGGTTTTTACTCCAATGAACTAACTGAGTTATTAAGCAGTGTCTCAGAAACTATTAATCAAATTGTTATATAACATAAACGAGTGAGCGTTAAAAAAAAGCAGTTAAAAGTATATTTTAGACTACTTTTCTATATTGATTTTAGCTTAAATAATAATTAATTTAGGGTTTAACAGTGCTGTAATATAGTTAGTATATATTAATAAAAAATTAAGACAATGTCGACAGCATGTTTCGCCTAGAGGGAAAATTACAGTTAAGAAAGATCAGTTTATCACAAAATAAACTAATTCATCTTCCTAAAAACAAATCCAAGTAGTTTTAAAGTTATTGAAGCAATAACTTAAAAATGCCATGTAAACTCCTTTACGTCAATATTCGTGAACTCGTTAAGTAACGAGTCTCGGGCACTGCCGTAAGACGAACGCTACTACGAGTACACCGGGACTCAAGTTTTGAGCAAATATAATTACGACTCTCTCGCAGATATCATTCGAACTGATTCATCTGTTTAATTTATTAATCAGGTCATCTCGAAGGCAATAATTATATTTCAGGAATTGCTAAATCAATTCTTAGAGTTACTTGTCGAAAACCAATATTCCTAATTTTAAATCACATTGTTTCTGACTCAACGTTTTAGTGTGAATTTTTCTTTTGCAAGATAATAATATAACACACACAATATATCACATACCTTAATTTAAAACAATCCTTATTAACAAATAATCTTCTAAAAGTAAAACACGAGTGTTTATACAGATACGCAATATCATTTAATTGCAAAATACAAAAACCTGCAACTTTGTGAGGTAAAAAACTGAATCTCTCTGCGAACTGTATAATTAGAAAATGTTCCTGATCCAATTTGAAACCGCTTGAAAACTGATAGATATCTAAAGTTTTATTCGTTTGAATATTCGCTATAAAATAAAATACTGACAGCTATTTTTGTTTCAGCTACTTGTATCCTACTATGGATGAGCTGTCAAACCAGATCAACTACGTTCTTGGACACTTCGGAATTAAGACTTTTATCGGATTTGGCGTCGGCGCAGGCGCTAACATTCTTGCTCGATTTGCTATACTCCACCCAACAAAAGTAAGTTATATTTATGTAGAGTAAATCTTTTTATGAAATTCCATTTAGTTAGTCTGCAACTGTACGTAGATCTTTCTCGTCGTCTACTCGTAATATCCTGCTATTAAACTACGACATAAAGACTCCAAAATAATCATGGTTACCTAGATCATCGTCATTATGACAGCCCATAAAAACACACAGCTGCAATAAGCACCATTATTTAGCCACCCAGGGAGATTTAGAAATTAAGGGTTTATACCTGGTTTTCCTTCTTTTGCAGTTACTTAAACCATTTCAGGACATTTTTAATAGAAGTCAGGAAGATGACATGTTTAGTCTTACTCAATCACTACGTGGACACCTTTGTAGGTGCACCACCCATTGCGATTCAACCAACAAAAGAAGGAACTGATCCAACCCCCCGTTAACCCAAATAATAGGTCTTTACCTATGAAATTGCCGTTTTGTATCAAGATTTTATCAGAAGCTTGTTTTTTCATACTAACGTTTTCTTAGTTTTTCAAATAATTATTAAACATAATAGAATGAAATTTGGTATATCTAATGGCGCACATTTAAGCTAACTAAGTCTATACTTAGTTAGCTTAAATGTGCGGACCCATGTTCACAGGCTTATTATTAATACGAACAATAATTATTTTTATTTATTATCTGTTGTTGGATGTTGGTTATATCCTATATTTCCTAAATAACAAAAATATTTTGAGATATATACTCGTAATATGATTGAAAAGAATAAAGAGGTTAAAGACTGCCCAGAAAAAAAACAACAATTTCATCGGTAAAGACCTATTAAATATCATTTCTGATAAAGAATTGACGCGCCTATCCCTGGAAAACTGTTAGAATAACACAGGGTTACAATTATGTTCAATACAATTGGACTCGCTAAATCATTCTCAAGTGAGCATGAGTTAAAATTTAGATTCAATACCAAATGAAATGAAAAAGCTAATGATGCGCTCACTGGTAGATTTAAAAAATGTTTGATAGTAGATTATTCGTTCCAGCTGCAAGGTGAACAATGTCACAGCTGATTAGTCTCAGTTGTTCAAATGTCAACTAGGATGTGACTTGCATGAAACTAGATCGGATACCTTGATAACTAGATTACTTACTCCCAACGAACCTTGGAATATCTATACTTACAGATATTCTACTTTTTTCGTTGTTACCAGAGAAAAGTTAATTAAAGTGGACATAGTTCCGAAAAACACCTCGTGAGAATTTCACGTTCAATTACGTGGAACTTTTCAATGTTAATGGACTCGCCAAATTAGATTATGTAAAAAAGAAAGAAAAACTATTTATTCTGGAATAGCCACACCTCAGTAAAAACAATATGGATCAAGTTGAACACTAATAAAAATTAAAAAAGCAAGGAGGTACTCATGTGTAAGTTTGTCAGAAATGGCCATCAGCTCAGCATAAGCTGCCGTATGACGCACAGCGCTGGTTTTCAGCTAGGAACCAAAAAAAATGTCACGATGTTAGGATATTATGACTAATTTTGAAAATGATAATGATTATGAAAATGTAAAAGTCATTATAGTACGGCGGCCTGTGATTGAATTGAAGTAGTCATTTTATCCAAATGAGTTTGAGCCAGAGTAAACATAATAGTTTTACCCTCATAGATAACAGATCCGATCGTCAGCTGCTCTGATAGTGGTGGGATCAAAAGATATAGACTGATAAAGTCACCGAAAAAAAATCTGTATCGATGATTTTATTTTCAAAGCGAAGTTGTACTCCATGTTCACGTCATCTGTAGGGACGAGAAGGGTTCAACGTGAGTTAAGTCCATAAAATTAGAGTAAATATGTATATTTATTGTCTAATAAACTTTATAAAGCAATATAAGATTATAAACATTTAGACCTTTTCTATACTAATATTATTAAGAGGTAAAGTTTGTGTGCTTGTGACGTTGTAGGAAGAGGGTAATCTCTGGATCTAATGAACCGATTTTCAAAATTATTTCTGTGATGAATAGTTAATTTAGCGGGGAGTGTCATAGGCTATATAATATCACGCTATGACTAATAGGAGTGGAGCAGTAATGAAATATGTTTAAAAAAAGGACGCTAATAACATTTTTTTCACCGCCCTACAAAATGGGCACGGGTCAGCTAGTATAATTATATAATATGTATAGTATTTTACTCAATCGAATTTTAAATTTGGTTTATGTACTTGAATGACGTTGAACCCGCCCTTACTGCATATTGCTGACGATTATTTTATTTATTAAGGTGATTAAAACTGCAACTGAATTCAGTTTCAGAGGTTTTTAAGTGATTTTATTCATGACTTAACAGACTATATCTCTTTACTCCACCGCTAGAGCGGCGACTGAAGCTTACTTAACTGTTTGAAACATAATTCATAAGGGATACCATTCTTTAAATATATGATACGCAGGCCGCCGTATTATTATGTCTGTTACCGTATTATATTAATTTCCCTGTATGTCCACTAGAATATTTCCATTTCATATGTCCACTAGTAACAATAGCCAAATAATGTATGTATCATTTACATTATTTGGCTATTGTGTCTAATGACTTTATAGATCTAACAAGGTTTAATTAACTCTAAATCAGTATCATTTTTTTATTATTTACACAATCAATTTTTATTATTACAGTTTACTCATTTTGATTTCTGAATGACGAGGCCTAAAAGCTGGTAAAAACGACGAATGCGTTGTTGAAATTTTAGTATAAACATGTACAACAAGTTTGAAATACTAAACCAGCGGTTAAGGTTTCAATGGAATATAATATTCGTTCAAACATGTAGAATACATTTTCTGAGATACCGTTTTTAGTATTAGCTAAAAACGGTATCCAATTAAAAGGAGAACTGATCGAAGTTTTTTGGCGCTGTTTGTAATACTGTAATTGTAAAGATAGTTTTGTTGGTAGTATCCATATTATTATTAATTACGGCAGCTTTTATTTTTCTGAATTGGTGCAATGCATGACCTTTTTTTAGCCCTTTTTAATGAGATAATTAAAATCAAGTGTTTTGATTACTAACAATAACTCTATACTACAGAAAGATAGCTCCTTTCCGCACATATCATTAAAATGTTATTTTTTTAACATCTTGTTTTAAATATGACATTATTGCGATGTATTTTGACAATACTTCTTTAAAGATTCTATAGCAAATAGGACCTATTAAGACAAATTAAATATATCTAATGTTGTTTTAACCCTGTCTATCTTTTATGACTTAAATAATATCTATATATATTAATAATAAAGCGCAAATGACCAAATGACCTTTAAAATATTATACTGTATTATTTCTTTTTAAACTATTGTAATTCAAAGTACTCGTTCTCGACCACAGAAGCCCACAATATATAAATTGATTTATTATTTTACGATTACGAACAGTGTACATTTATTTTAACTGTGATTTACTCATAAAAACTATTTTAAGTTTTGATATTTACATGACCTAGTAACAGCACATGCACAGCAATAATATTATGTATTTATGGTCATGTTGGAACGAAAGTCAAAAGTATGTATGTCAATGAAAACTTTATATTTAATCAAAATCGTTTGTCTTGACTCCTGTGGGAAACGAAACGGGAGGGCGGGTTATGCGTCGTGACGTCAAAGGTCAATTAAATGGAGACGAAAATTAATTACCCTTCAGATGTCTTAAAATTTATCTAGTTTTCATTACGCTGAAAGTACAAAGACTATCACTTGTGATCTGTTCGTATAAGATATGCTGACATTTAAAAAAATGCATTGTAACTTGCGGTGACTTCAATTATTATTTTGTATATCGTTTGTTAATTTAGCTTTTTTTTAATCAAAATCTTAAAGGTATCTTTGTCTGTATTCTGTCTTTTAATCTATCATGTCACGGACTAAGAACTTACGAAGCTTGCTATAAGTTGAGAATTTAAAAGAAATTATCGTAGAAATAGCAACAATTAAATTAAAATGCTCGCTATCATCCAAATTGCATACTATAAAGTATTGTACAATTGAGAATGCTTATTATCTGCACAAATACTATCTTTATAACCTGCATTTATCAATTAACCGACTAAGTAGTAACACTCAAACTAAAGAAGCCATATACGTGAACAAAACGAAACGAGTGCAACATTCGTTCGTGTATAAAACACTACAAGGTTGTTCTCATTGAGTTCAGACGATGAGTGATCGCTAATCACACAGACATACTCGTATATGGGTCACGTAGGAAATTTATCGCAGCAAAGAGTTGGAGACGTGTTTACAATCACTTGTACCGTATATCCGCTCTTTGTCCTTAAGTGTATACATTTTAAAGTGCTTCCCGGTAAGTGCCGTTAGTATATAAGGCTCTATCTGTTGACCTTTTTTTTTTAATATCTTTAATAAAGGCTTGACCACTTAGTGATCATGTCGCCCTATAAATTTTTACAAACTTATGAATTAACTTAATACTAATTAACAAACTTAAATTCTTAGCTTTAATGCGTTATTAACTATTTTATACAATTGTTTTGCTTCTTCTGATAGGGGAGACGATAGAATAATATTACACATTCCAGCAGATCTTAAACAAATGTTATAATCCAACTCTAACTTTTTCCTATCAACCTCGTTCCGTACACACTCCACCAAAATATGGTAATCTGTTGACCTTATATCTTCTCATACAACTTGGGTTTACATTTCAGCACATTCTTATAATACCTAAATAGCTCGTATTATTTAATAGAGAACATTGCTCCGTGAATCCCAGTTTTTTTAAGTGAATTGTTAAATGTACCCTAAAACCGTCAAAGCGCGCCAAAACCGTTAATATTTGAAGTGGTGGCTGCCATTGTAGACCTTTAAATATAAGATACAATCAAATAGAGTGACTACAAGATTTTTTATCTTGCGATTTGATTTTCTTGAAGACATCTCTAACCGTTTATACTTAACGTAATTACTAAGGGAAATAAGTAAAATCCTTGCGGTTACAAATATAAATATGTACTAAATGTCACCACTCCTAGTCATCATACCCTATGGATATTGTTAAAAAGGATTAAAGAAGAAGCTGTGCTCAAGCTAATCTAAGCTTTAATAGGACAGCATATAATTATGTAACTAGCTGATACCCGCGGCTTTACCCGCGTTTTATAGGTAGCTTTAATGTTGTTCTACCTAAACTACCTGTATTCCAAACTTCATCAAAATCCATTCGGTAGTTTTTGCGTGAAAGAGTAACAAACATCCACTTATCCACCCATACACCCTCGCAAACTTTCACATTTATAATAGAATAGGAATAGTAGGATAGGATTGGTATAATCCTACTACTCTTTCACGCAATAACTCCTGAATGGATTTTGTCGAAATTTGGAATGTAGGTAGTTTATGGTGTAGAATACTATTTAAGCTACTTTTATCGGCATCAGCTAGTATCTTAATAATTACATAGTGTAACCCATTGAGGTCATATACGTAGTACTTACATGGTACACCTCAATGGTGTAACGTCATGAAGCTTAGAAATTAAACTCGGTGCAAACCGTAGAAATAGGAAATCCTGAATCCTGCCTTAGAATATTTAAGGGCTGATATAGACATCAACAAAGCAAATAAGGATGTCACCTCTTGTTTCGTAATAATATTCTGGCACTTCAGTCTTACTTGATTAACTTAATTACAGAAACTTACCTACATTGCTTGACCTAATTAAAAGAGTAGAATGCAGAGTCAATCGTTATTTATGGTATTCAGAGCGATACTAAAATTTTATTGTCTCTGTAACCAAAAATAGTGTAATTAGTAGTAATTAACAGAAAAAACGTAGTAGTAATGAACAAAATCAATATAGGTATGTCAATAGTATCAATTGTCAAATAAGTAGTCTATATAGGTATAATCGTTTTTGTTCAATTGCTACACGATCGATTAGAACTTTAGTCGTTAATTTTGTTAATCTGTCTTATATCGTCAGCTTATTTTTGTAGTTCATAAAATTTTAGTAAACTATTTAAATATGTAGTAAGTATATCTAAGTTTACAGAATATAAAAGTTTCTAAACAATAAATAAAGTTTACAATTTATTATTTAGAAATAATAATAACAAGTTATTCAAATAAAAACGATACAAAATTTTATTGTATTTGAAAGATAGAAATTTTTAATATTACTATTACTACTACTTTTAAACTTTTACTACTATTACCTTTAAATGATTTGGGAAAAATACTAAACCTTTTAATTCCTTTTCCTATTGAAATACTAAGATCATACTAAAATAATTTTTCCACCGTGCTCCATAAGGTTATACTAACTGCGTAAAATATTTCAGGTTGATGGACTAGCTCTGATCAACTGCTCATCCAACCAAGCAGGCTGGATTGAATGGACTTACCAGAAGCTGAACGTGCGCTCATTGAAGGTTCGCGGCATGACACAGGGTGTGCTTGACTATTTGATGTGGCATCACTTTGGACGGGTACGCATACTTTCACATTTATACTATGTTCTTTGGTAGCATTGTTGTTTTTGATTGAGTTTATTAGTAACATTTTACGGCTAATGTATTGTATTTCCAAATGTATTTGATGTTTTTGACATTACTTAACAAATGCGTTTCCAGGTGGCGAATTTTTTTATTTTACTTATAACTTTAGCCATCTGGCGAAAATTGCTTAGTAACGATAAGCCAAGCAAATATAAAATGACGCACAATAAAGAAAACGTTAGTTGCTTGAATAAAAAATATCAAACTTAAAGTAAAACCTAAAGGCAGCTATCGTTAGTTTAATATTTCTTATGCCTAGAATCAAAATCCCTTGGCAAGCTTGCGAATCGCGTGGCGAACTTTATGCTCTGCGTGCAAACGCGATGACAACTAAATTTATATTTATTCACAAATTACTGTGACCGTGACCGGCTGCTTTACTTTACCTCCGCACCCTTAACCATAATGAATGCAGAACAAATCAATAATCATTGGCAAACATCATGCACTCAATATTTTCAACAGCTCAGCATCGGCACATGGCACGCACTCTCTGTTCCTATCGAAGGACAGTTCAATAATATCGAACTGAGTGCAAAAACATTTCTTCATATGTACTCTGGTTTCAGGAAAATTATTCAACCAATACTTTGTATAAATCTCAAACTCATTATATGAAAAGAGCTTGCTTCCATTCTTACTTGTAATACGTGCTTAGCGATAACTAACACAATTGATATTAATTGTATCGAAATCTAATATAGAACCGTGAATAATAAAATCAAAGATATTATTATTCGATTGTTGTAGTACCCCGAGGATCGCAACCACGACCTTACCCAGATGTATCGAGCTTATTTCACTCGCAATGTGAATCCTACAAATCTTTCGCTGTTCATCGAATCTTATGTACGCCGCACCGATCTTGGTATTGCTCGAGACCAAGAGACCATCAAGGTTCCTGTGCTGAACATCACGGGGGCTCTATCGCCTCATGTCGAAGATACTGTCGTATTTAATGGACGGCTCAATCCTAACAATTCAACGTGGATGAAGGTGAGTTCTTTATAATTATTTTATTCTGAAAGTTAATTATGTGTAGCACTTAATGAACCCCATAATTCTTGGTCTGTTACTAGTTTGAAATTTTAATGACACGTATCATTAGTACTACATGCCATCTCTTCAATACTTTTATTACTCTCATCTATCATTACAGCAGGGGCAGACCTACTTCAATGAAGATATGAAACATGCTCCACGCTGCAATAATAGGGTTTTTTATGTCAAGTTTTTTTACTTTTGTTTTCGTTAAGATAGTAAGAGTTTCTATTTAACCATACAATGAGGTGAACAATAAGCCTTCATGTAATTATACTATCATTCATTTATCCCCTAGCTAGGGGCCCTGAGCACTTTGCAACGTAACCGTGGCGCGTGGTTCTTTCAAGCGTGTGTCAGTCTCAAGACGATTGTCATCTTATTGTCTTGTCTAGTGCCCATAGTACAAGCTTTGCTTAGTTTGAGACTAGATGGCGTTGTGTGTATGTGTGAGGAATATATATATATTGGTTTGCTACTCATTGTAGCAATCAATGTTTACATACACTAAAGTGCGGTTTTTTTTTCTTTATGTTCTTGATTTGTGTCGGATCATAGGTAACTCCAAATCTTTTGTATTATTTTAATCAATTCTTTTGAAAAACTCTAAGGAAAGAAGAAGATACTAACATGTGTTATGTTTTTAGTATCTGTGTGGTAATGATAAGACATACAAAAAGATTACAAAACTTTTTCAGTGTGTGGTTGTAGAAAGACGACTAAGATATATTAGACATGCATACCTACTAAATAATAGTAAATCCCATTAGCCAAACTGTATGAAAAGTCATACAGTATGAGATTATATTAGATTTGTTGAAATTATACCTATATTCGCGCTGTCTATCAACGAAGAAACCTTATTAATAGGCATTTGTGAAAGTACCAGTTGTAGTTCAAGGAAACACTTATTATATATTTATAAAGTTAACTATCAATATGAAGTCAATACTAACGCAATTATTTTAATAGGTTATTGATTTGTTTTGTCTGGCTAACATATCGAAACATTTGTTATAAATATAATTAGTTCTTAAATAAATGTCGAGACTAGATTTGATTCAGGTAAGAATTGTCATTATTACCAGCTTGTTGTCGGCTTACGAGTCCATTAATAAGTTCAAGAATTATATCAAGCCTAAATTGTGCAAAAAAGCTTACTATGATACATCTAGTTACCTTAATGATAAGAACCCATGGATATGATGATGCTCCTAGTCGTAAGATTACAATATAAGTTTTAGAGTAATATAATGTACCTCTAAAAGTAATGTACCTTTATGAATTAAGACTCGCGGAAAATTACTTTGGTCGATGTTAAATGGAGGCGTCCCTCTGCCATTTTTATCTTATTTCTTTTTTGTTGATATTATTGTCAGGACTCGTCATGCTCACTAAAATGTCATTGCTTGTGGTGGCGTGGGGGCCGGGTCAATCCCTTCCCTACAATATGGCGAGGGGGTTGATGGCTGACCTCTGTGTTATACTCGTGAACGGGTGCTACTTGGGGTGACTGGTCGACCTTGACATTAATCAATTTACATTTTGGTTCACTTCTAATAATTTACCTAAAGGGTTATTTGGCTGAGCGACGTCTTTATTACTGAATTGTTTATGGATGTGATTTGGTGCTCCCACTTTTATGTACTACCTGCATGACGCTACCTTTATCATTTTATAATAAAATCCTTCGTTGTATGGATATGTATGGTATACAATGGTTGCAGCGCCTGATTACAGTTATCTACAATGTAAAAAAATTGACGTCAAGAAAATGCAGCAGTAGAGTTTGTTTCGCCGCTTCTTCTCTACTAGCGCTTTGGAGGCGGTGGTAAAGTTTGCTAAACTTTTACATGTATTTAAACTTAGATTAAGTAGTTTAAAGGACGTCAAGAAATATATAATGAGAATTGTATTTATCTTGATTAAAGCGTTTTTGACTTTGACTTTGACTTTGAGTACCATGGTTCATTAGGTAGTTTCCGCTATGAGAGCGAGTGCAATTTTCATCTTATCTTTTTGATGTTTTGTTAATGTATAATAAGCTTAAGAAACTAGGAGTCTATTGAAGAAATCATTTTTACTAAATTTCATCCAGGTACTGAAATGAAAAAGCGTTTTTTTTTTAAATTAAGGTTATTTATTTCTTTTACACACCACTTCTTTTAAATACCCGTAGCATGATTAACATAACAGATAATAAGTACCCGTAACTTACGTAGTCGTAGGTAATACATAACAGTATTCTACTTGACTTGAAATTCTAGTCTCCGTTCTATTATACAATAATAAAAAAATATAAAAGTAACGAACGTACTATATATTAGGTATTCCATTATTCTCATTACAGCTGTAAACAGGGCACTTAGCGAGAAGACGCGATGTAGTTATCTCGTAGAGTCCTCTATTTTACTTTTATTTTATCGCGGAAGCAAAAGTATTTAAAATATGTAGACCGTCTCTCATGTAGGTATATAAATCTATGTAAAATGTTAACAACTAGGAATCCTTAGAACAGCAAAAACTAAATTTTAGGGAAGCCTTGTAAAGTAAACGTTCTTTAGTTGGTGTCAAGAATAAATCAATATTTTCTCTACCATCAATTATATACCATGAAGTGAAAATGGATAATCATTCACTATAACTTACTCTAAAGTATTGAGCTTGTACTATGGGTACTAGATATAATATGCTTAGTTTGGGACTAGATGGCGTTGTGTGAATGTGTGAGGAATATATATTTTAGTTACTTATTTATACATGCTTTTCAGATATCCGACTCTGGAATGGTCCTTGACGAGCAGCCAGCTAAGATCTCTGAAGCGTTCCGTTTGTTCCTTCAAGGTGAAGGATACGGTAAGTGAGCGACACAAGTACCACGCAAGTAGTACTGTTACGATGCAAGCTTAGCTTTGCATTGCAGTTCCAATTCTCTACTGTTGCACTCAACACGCCTTTGCTCAATAGATGCAATAATGTACTGACCATTTTGAAAACCGTCCATTACTGCGGTCACATTGTATGAACGATTTTAAATGATTTTTTAGTAATGTATTGCTTAAGCGGATATATTATAAAATTACGCTCGCAAATTTTATTTCGGTAAAAAATACCATTTATACGAAAAAAACATGTTTCTGTAATGTTGTTCCTTACAATTCGGGAACTCTTTTGGACTAAACGAAAAATATTTCACAAAATATTTTGCAATGATTGATGTTTCTAAATTTGTATTACAGGATTTTAATGGGAATACAATGTATGTGTCAAAAAGCTACAGTTTTACATTTTAGCTTGTAAAAAATACAAAAGATAGGAATCATAACTTTCGGGAACAAAGGTACAGGCATGTAATGTAATTACGATATTGAGTAAGAAAAGTTATTTATAATCAATATATTACAATAAATATTGCATCTATTAGGCAGCTTTATGTAAATATGTAATGATTATTGTCATTAATAAGTATGAATGATCAAATATAAACTGATACGTTAAAACATGATATAAATATATATAATTAGATATGATTGTTTAATGTGTATTTTCTTTTGAACAAAGTTATTTGTCTCTTCATAAATGTCAATGTAACCCTCTTATATTATTTTCTGACTGATCTAAATTTTATCTGTTTTACTCATTGATTTACAAATAAATCAATGGTTTTACTTGAATTGGTGAACTGTTGCCTATGACGTCTGAAGCCCTGTTTATTTTCTATTCTCTCGTTTACGTTTGAGCCTGGATATGCGATAGCGTTATGCAGTCCGTAAACGATTGGTATGTACTATCCTTAGAGCTTTTAACCAGCTTGTATGGCCCTAACTTTATAATAATATGTTTGACTATTTTTCTATGTCCGTAGATAGTCCAGAAAGTGTTTGCATTAACTTTGAATGTGTATGTCTCGCTATTGTTTGATAGGTATGAATTACTAGGCTTGAATATAGATCGAATTATCTTAAGTGAAATTCGGGGACACATATATATTCCCGACTTTTTAAAGTTTTTGTCTTAGTATGATTGAATTACAGTAGTCCAGTGTAGTTATTGTAATATTCCATTAGCATTACTCCATCTCATAGTTTTTACTTTAGACTAACATGGTTTCTTAAAAGGCTGTTTCTCTAAACAATTAAATAAAAGAGATGGATTATTACATGATAATAATATTTATTATTTTTGGAAATACGCCTTTAAGAAATATATCATTAGTCAAGGAAAAGGGCATTGTTTTGAAAATGTGTTGCATTAACACCTAATTTTTACCTTACCTATTTGTTACAATACAGTTTTTAAATAAAATAATAATATGTTTAAAGATAATGCCCTTTAACTTAACTTTTTAAAATACACCTATACTTTTTTAATAGTTCACAGATTTTAAAATAATTTTGTAGATAAATAGTTTTGGTTTAAAACGTTTTTGTACATTGCAAGACACGAAATCAATTTGTTTAGAATAAATGAATTTATTACGTTTCCTTATTTAGTAAAACTCTAACAGCAGTTGCATCCAAATACATCGTTGCAATATACAAAAACAATAACATATAATCCGATATTTTTTACTATGCACTTAATAAAAAAAGAATACTTTTAAATACATATAATAAAAACATGAATATATAAACGTAATATGTTTAGAAAAATGGTTTGAAGTTTGCTAATTTGCTTAATAAATAAGCCACAATAATAATTCATTAATTTTTTTTACTGGGATATACACTTCTAATCAAAAAATTCGAAACATCATGCAAGTTTGTGTTTTGTAAGGATTATGAGAAAAATGTGTACATTTATTAATATATTTTATATGTAATTTAATAGGGAATTAAATGAGGTTTTCAAATAATAATGTTAATATTCTAAATTCGAATTTAATTTTCGTAGATTTCTTATTTTGTTGAACAAGTCGTTTTTACCCTGTACGCAGTTTAACGGAAATTGATAAAACAACGCACGTAAATGAAAAAAACTAGGAAACTTTTATTTAATAACTCATATCCCCTCACATGGTATAAACAACTTGTTCAACAAAATTCATAAACTACGATAGTTAAATTTGAATTTAGAACATTATTATTTGAAAACCTCATTAAATTCCCTATTAAATGACATATCACACATATTCCTAAATTTACACATTTTTCTCATAATCCTTACAAAACACAAACTTGCAGGGTGTTTCGATTTTTTTGTTGAGAAGTGTATTTTGATTATTTTGTCATGCGATAGGACGATTAAAGTATTTTTTGCTGAAAATGGAAAAAATTTAGTTAAACTGGTGGTGTATAAGAAAGTAAGAATTAGGACAAATCAAATATAATTTTATTGTGCACATTTATAGTTCCACAAAGATATTGTGCATAGTTCTAAAAATCTAATTATATATTATGTGTTTTTGTTTAGAAATTTATTTGTATAATTCTTTACGTTTACCACTCTGTAGCTGTTATAGCACTGCAAAAATTATATCGTCGAGCTAGTACAATGTCGATGCAGAGCGTCGAAATGTAGCCAGTTTGTAATCGTAATCGAGCTTGTAGACAAAGTAAGTGTTTTATTATTTTTATACGAAACATGGAAGTTTTTGGATAACTTTTATTCGAAATAATTTGTGCACTCTCTAGCGTAAGGCGCTATAAAATGATGTTACTTCTTTTATTATGTGAACATGTCAATCCAATCCAATGCATCAGCCAATGGTAGGTCTCCTCTCAATATCTCCTTACCTTGCGCGATCCTGTGCCTCCCTCATCCATCCCGACCCCTTCTGCGTCTTTAGGTACGCGGTCGCCATTCGAGAACCTTTCTGCATATAGCACAAACAACCTTATTTAGTAAAACCGGACAGCCATTTGGGCAGTAAAGGTCTCGGATGACCGAAAACGACCGCGTTCCGCGTCATTCTGTAAAAGTACCTAATTTCATGCAATACCTACATTATTAAATTAAAAAAATAACCCTACCAACTGTTCTATCCATCGGTCTCCTAACCTTGATTTAGTTGGCGGGTTTCACATATCTGTCAATTCTGGGTTTCGTGGTCCATTCTAGAACCTTTTACACATAGACTATAGGTTCTAAGTATTGTATGAAACTCTAATCGTTATTTAATTTTGATAGTATTTTATTGACATTGGATGGTGTAATTAATTTTAAAGTACAATTTGTTCATATAGGTATTATTATTACCTACTTCAAAAACTTCCTTTCAATTTTAAAAACTAATTCATAGAACATTTATTTATACACGTATCATCCTTGTTTTAGTTTTCGCTACTGTCTTATTACTATTAGATGCATTTTGATTGATTTGAATACTATAAATTTTATTATTATTTGATTACAAATACTGACCTTTTGAAAATATTTTCAGATTTATTGTAGGTATCCTGTTGTTTAAATTTCGTATTTCTTTAGATAAATATTGATTACAATTATTATAAAGAAACCTTAAAAAGCGTTACAAGTGTACTTGTCACTAAATTACTCATTTTATACTTAAATACAAAAAATACATACATACATACATAAACTCACGCCTTATCCCGCCTTTGATTAAAATATTTACACATAAATAATAAAATTAATTTGTGTTCGTGGTAAAATTTTGAATTAGCCGAATCCGAGTACTAAAAACAAGAAGAATTTGTACATAAGTTTATACGTAAGTACATAAATGTTGAAGCAATTATTAATAATTTCAGTGGCCCCGCTCTCTCCAACTAAGATAGTGCTGTACCGGCGGCTGAGCGATGCCGGGCGCCGCCGTCCTTGCCGCCACTCACCCGTTATCCGTATCACGGAGAATCCCATCTCGGAAGCTCTGGTTTGCTAAACCCCAAGATCACCGCCCACTCTCGCGCAACGCCTGTGGTATCAACCACAAATGAGTAACGGAAGACATATTTGGAGCCATAGAAACAGCCATTTACAAAGAATTGATGAAGATGCACCGCTTGACTACCGCGCGCTAGATAAACCTGCAGAATCAAGTTATATGTCCGACGTACGTCCCAGTTGCTCTAATATACCTTAGATGTTTAATTGTGTTGCTGTTGTATTAGTAACAATAATGTAAGGCGTCGTGAGAGTCCGGGCGATTTACCATCTAGCTAAGTTCCTCACTATTAGTGAGCGTCGCACTGTTAAAGTTATATCATTGTATAATTTTAAGAAAATTTTAATAGAACCCACTGTTAAATGATATATTCGTATATGTACCAATATCGAGCGTTGATATCATTGAGTTAAGCTAATATCACACGAATATATACATAGATTTATTTACGCGAATATAAGAATGTTAGCTCGATTAATTTTTAATTAGATAATAAATAAATGATGATAGGTGATGTTGGTAAGGAATGTGTGAGCGTCGACCGCTAGGTTGCCTCGTCGCTGGGTGCTATGCTAAGACCAAGATAGTTTTTGAACATGATCATTTAAGGAATCGTTTGGTATGAGTATTAGCTTCATTTTAAGATGCCTAACTATGTATAATTTATTTGATGATTTATTTTAATCTAAGGTGTATCGTGTGTTAACAGTTGTGATTGATTTTAACATTATTATCATAATACCTTTTTAATATATTTTTTTTATTAATACTATCAGTATTATTTTTATTTATTGTAAAATTAATTATTTTTATATAAGAATGAATAGATAAGTAGGTATCTTTCACAGCTTTTAATAGTCGACCTAAAATTACAATAAATATATAAAAGAATAATGTTTGCGAAATCGCTTACAATACATTTTCCTTTCACAAATAGGTAACTATTGAGTATTACATAATTATAGAGAATATTAAATAATAGATGGATTGTGCTTTAGGTTTTAGCCTGAGCACGTACAGTTACGTAGTGACCATTACCCACATACAGTCCTACGTGTATTTATATAACGATATATTTATTATATACTGGATTTATCTGATACTAAGTTTATACGTTGTCGAGACAAACGTCCCTAGACACATTTGGTCTACTACTTGTATTTATTACATACATTAGATGATGTAGTATGATGTATTCTAGCAACGCGGTTTAATATCTGATTAAGAAGAGTTGAAAAAATGGTTTTAAAGGTTTGTAAGAATTCTGATATTGTATGAAATAAATAGAAAGAGGTAGATCACCCATATAATAAATAGAATATTCCATATATTGATGTTTACGATGTTGAAATATTTCTCTTAATAGTTAATAAATGATCTGTAGTTGAATCTCAGTAGACAAATCAGTGTTACACAGTAAGCAAATGAGATATCATCGTATACATATATTAACACGCTTTATAAATGTTAAATGTAAACGAGAAACAAGGAATGATATTTAACTGCTTGGCATTTCCGTATAGAATACACTTCTCGTGGTCTCAACCACGGCCTGAACATGATATTAATGCTCCGTTTACTTTTAATATTTATAAGCACACAATAGTTTAAAAGTTATAGTTACCACGCCGTTTAAATGTGTCATAATATAGGCCTCTATGCTTTGTAGAGATACAATGAATACAAAGTTTACTTTATAGAATGTCAGTTTTGAATCTCAAATATAATATATAATTTGAAATGTAGACAATGTTTCAATTTAGATAATTTTTTGTTCACAATGATGTTCGTGTGAATTTAATATGTATCATTAAAAAAGGATTTTATAAAAAATGATTGTTTTATTGTATGTTTTTTCACTAGCAAAAGAAGAGAATTTCATACCATAGGTACCTCTTCCTACTAACCTATGCGTCTAGGCAACGTGGTAAGTATTAGTAAGCTAAGTATATTTCTGCTTCACTAATAAAAGACCAGAGTGGAACATTATTGGCTTGATACGAAACTAACTGTCGGCAAAAGAGGTAAGACAATAAAAAAATTGGTACTCGAGGCGGGAATTAAACGCGAATCTCTGGACTATATGCGTCCAGCGCCATGACCACCAGGCCACCCGAATATCCGTCTCGACTACCAAAACCATTGCTTTATGCACCAAAGCCGCAACCAAAAAGTCAACTGTACAACGCCATCTAGGCGCGACACGAAATAAACGCCTCTTAAATTTAATCACTGTTTAGCGAGATTTTTATTAGTAAAACCAACCTTATACCAAACTAAAACGTAAGAATTTAAGCTAATCAATGGACTAAAATTTAAGAGGCCTTTATGAGTAAGGGGGTTAGTGGCTAAATTAACAAATATTTGAGAAATTACTACAGACTGAGGCATAGAATAGGTAGAAAAATTCAAATGGTGCGTTTGTTTTGAATGGTCTCTCAATATGAACGAACGGAAGTTATAAACTGCAACATTCATAATCAGAAGTTTGAGAGACTAATTTTTCCTTAGTTTTATCAAATACATAATAATTAAACTTTATAAAATTTTTGGTGTAGGTAATGGCGCACATTTTAGCTCACTACAGCATTTTAATGATAGAGAAAAAAGTATCAGGGAAGAAGTTACAATTAAACAAAGGGTAAAATCAGCGGTTTTCAATGGACCCATATTCACAGGCTTATCATATTTTTTTGTTTTATTATCTCTTGTTAGATGTTCGTGATGCTGTAATTAAAGGTTGGCAACACATCTGTGATTCCTCTGGTGTAGCGGGTGTCCATGGGCGGCGGTCATCACTTACCATCAGGTGATCTGCTGGCCCGTTTGGAGGCAAACGAAAAACGCAAAAAAAAAATATTACATAAAAAAAAATCATCAATGCATCTTTGCCAACGCAGCGGCAGTTTATTCATGCCCTTCTTAAAAAAATCAGCTGGACGGGAGGCAAAAAATTCTTCAAAGGCATTTTGTACTGCCTCTTGGATGTTGAATTTTTTTCGAGCCAAAAGGTTATCCAAATTTTGGAAAAAGTAGTAGTCTGTAGGCGCAAGGTCTGGAGGATGACGGAGAACTTCCAACCCTAGTTCTTGCAACTTGGAGATCGTCTGCTGTGCAGTAGTATAAAGTCGCGCCTTGTCGTGCAGTAGCAGCGAAGACGAGCGATTGATCAATGCTGGATGATGATGTGTCAGCTTCTCCATTATTGTGTTCAGTTCTTCACAGTACACATCCTCAGTAATGCGCACCCCGTTTAGTAAGAAGCTGTGATGAATCACACCGGCGGCGCTAGACCACCAAACAGTGACCATCACTTTTCTAAGTGTAAGTTTTTGTTTAGGGCATTGTTTAGGTGCTGAACCAGGATCCAACCAACTTGCTGAGCGCTTACGATTATCAAACAAAATCCATTTTTCGTCGCTAGTAATAATGCGGTTCAAAATTCCTTCATTTGTGTGTCTGTTGAGCAGTGCAAGGCATGTCTCGACGCGTACCTCGCGCTGGCGATCATTTAGTTCGTAGGGCACCCATTTGTCAAGCTTTTTTACCTTGCCAATTTGACGCAAATGGACCAATATTGTTTTGACGTTAACATCGGAAGCTGCTGCTAATTCAGCCGTAGATTGTGTATCATCGGCTTCCAAAATCGCCTTTAATACGTCATTGTCGACAAAGTTTTCGGACGACCACGAGGTTAATTTTTCAGGACAACATTTCCAGAACGGAAGCGAGCAAACCAATAACAAGCGGTGCGTTTGTTTGTAGTGTTAGCTCCGTAAACGTCGTTGATGTTGCGTGCCGCTTGTGCCGCGTTGCTGCCCCTATGTCCACTAAGATCCATTGAAAAGATCCATTGATGGATCTTTTCACACACTTATGTCCACTTTAATCCATGATCCGAAAATATTTTAAAAATGGATCTTTTAGCACTAACGATTGTAATAAAATCCATTGTAAAAAATAAAGCGGGTGACACATGCAATCTTCTTTAAATCAACCTTAAAACTTGACTGGCAGAATTTTAGACATTCAAACATGTAACGTCACGGTCGAATCATCACAACCAATTTATAAATAATTAAAGTTTTCATTTTTCGTTATAGAACCATCCAATTTTAAATAGGTATATAAAAAAAGGGGGTAGGTATCATACGTCGGCTTCAAATACCACAAGAAGACGCCGTACGAGCAGGATTTAGTACTATGGAGATGTCGTTTTTGGATTTTGCATCTTGCTTTATAGTTTCTAAAATAACCTAAATATTTATATTTCTCTTGGCCAATTTTTTATTAAGTCTTGTATACCACTCTTCCAAACAAAATTGTTTGTCCGGTGGCGTTCACCAAATATGGACCAAATATTGCTCTCACCAATCAATCAATCACCACCCCATCTCAAATAAATTGTAAACAATGTTGACTGATAAAATTATATTCTATTGTCAATCATTTTATATTATGACAAAAATTTAAATGTTATCGTAATTAAATGTTGAGGTTTTGTTTTATTTATCTGTGATTTTTAAATTAAACAATCTTTAGCGTAATGGTTATTTAGTTATAAACGAAGAATTGCTGTGATTTTTAAATTATAAATACAATCTTTAGCGTAATGGGTTTTTTAGTTATAAATGAAGGATTACTGTGATTTTTAAATTACACAATCTTTAGCATAATGGTTACTTAGTTGTAAATTAAAAAATACTATGATTTTATAAATTAAGTTAAAAAAGTAAATTTTTATATACCTACTTAATTTTACTTATTTTAAGATTTTTAGACAATAGCTTTATTTTAAAAGTCAGTTATTCAATGACAATCAATACTGATGTTAAATATTAATTGCCATATAAATAGTGTAATTGCTAAGCAATTGTTATTAAACTGTGATTTTACAACAAGGTATTTTGATCGTTTTAATATTTCTATCCTGTGCATAAAAGTTTTCAAATAAACTTCTGTTTTATTTTACCACTTGTTTACAAAACTGTACCAAAAAGCAAATATAAATTTTATTATCCTTTATATGTTAGTAGGTCAGAGTTATGTACTACACTGACGTTTTTTTGTGACCATCTATACATGGTCGGGTTACCACAGTCATTCATACGTATACCGTATTCATCCTTACTTGATTTATTTAGTAAACAAACACCACATTTTGCAAATTCACTAGTTTTTACATCAATTGCACACTTTGATATGGATGAAAATTTCTGGAAAGTAGCATTATATGTTTATGCAATAGAAAACACGTAAATTACTTTGATTTCACCACTATCTTTCTTATATTTTAAATAAATGTATTTTTTTTCAACGGCAAATTTCACAGATAAAAATTAATTTCATTATTTGACATTTGTACATTCTAGAAATTTCATAGATTCGTAGGGATGTGTAACAAAAGTGAATGAACGATTGGCATATGAATAAAAGGAGGTTGTTTAAATAAATCCTACTAATATTATAAATGCGAAATTTTTGTTACTTGTTGTTTGTTGTTACTCTTTCAGGCAAAAACTACTGAATGAATTATCCACTGCGAATTAAATCTCATTGAACTAATATGGGCACAATTAAAATCGCATGTGGGAAAAAATAATACAACATTTAAAATGGCTGAAATAAAAGAATTACTTATAGAAGGATTAAGTAAAATTGTCCGTACGGTGTCCAGCATGTCAATTCTCGTACCTTATAATCGTTAAAAATTCAGTTAAGTTAATTTTTGGTTGTCAAATTGTCTTGTTTTTGCTATTGCAATTGTAATCTTTTGCGGTCGTGTTAAAGTTTTATTTAGAATGTGACAATTTGACAACTAAAAGTTAACTTAACCGAATTTTGGTACGAGAATTGACATGCTGGTCAAAATTCATTGAACATGGTCATAAAAGATGAAGATAAAATGTTAAGACTAGATGGCATATTAGATACGGTCTCAGACGCACCGACCCAGAATTTTGTAATACATGTTCCGATTCCTGCACAGATGTGGCTTTATCATGATTTTTGTTTATATTCTTTATTTTTGTTTTATTTTTGTAATTGTCTATATTCTTACTGTACCCTTAAACTAAGAATAAATGTATTTACTTTCTCTTTTACAGATGCTTATACCTAAAATAATTTGTAAAACTAATAAATAAAAAATTTCTTTAATACTTTTAGTATTATTTACGACTTCACATTTCTATTGCGTAATTAGAATATTATGTAATTATATACCTACACTGTATAATGTATGTAGCTAAAAAAATTGCCATAAACCGTTCAGTACTAAAAGAACTTTAAGTGAAGATTTCATTCATTCACATCAGTTACACATCTCTAGCTATCAGTACTCTTTAGTCTGCGGTTGACACGACGCCATATATGTTTACCATTTAGAGCAAGTCTGTTTAAATAGACAGTAATGACTCTTTTTCGATTATCTCTGTAATTATTGAGTGGATTACGCTCAAAATTTCATGGTATAAAGTTGACACAAAAGTCTAATTGTTTATACTAGAATTCAGCAAGTAAATCGATACGAAACTCAATTAATAGGCAGTTAAATTAACCCGTTGCACATCGCTGACCAAAATGAACTAAATTATGTGATAACTTTTTAATTACTTACTGTACACTAATGAAACTTCACACAGACCTGTAACTAACTATAAACTATAAAATGACGTTTTAAACAAGTCTCCAGAGTACATATCTTAGGAGTAAGGGCCCAAAAAGGGGTATTTATATAATTTAAAATACCTTGCAAACGGTGCATTATTATTACTTTTTTATTCGTGAACTAATCCAGACTAATTAAGACGAAGCTCTGTATAAAAAATTAGGAAATTACGCTGTACCGTTTCGGAGATCCAGCAAACACGCAAACGTTACGCCAGCAGAATCTTGAATATCTCCGAAACCATGAAACGTAAAAATTCAAATTATATCGAAACATTTACTTCGTCCAGCGATCTAAAAATGTACCTAAAGATTTTTTCAATAATCCCATTATTTCAAAAAAGATTCTGCTGCGGTAACGTTACGCCAGCAGAATCTGTTTTTGTCAAATATCTTTAAAATTAGGACTGAACTAATTCCAAAAACTACACAGACATTTACAGGAGCTAGAAGTCTAAAAATCTGATAAAAAAAAATTACAAATTTCGCCAAGATTCTGCTGGGGTAAAGCACTCAAAAAAAAAATATTTTGATTTGAAATGTCCAGTACTGAAAAAGGGCAATTTCATAGGTAAAGACCTATTATTAAGGTTTTCAACTTCATACATACCTAGTGAAATTGCAGGCCTTAATACTTATGTCTCAAGGTCTCTAGCGATGAGCAAAGGCATGACGTGGCGCACGCTACTAGGTTTTTCGTTATTGACCCCCACAAGGTTAATGCCTATAGGTAAATGCAATATAAATCAAATAGCCACTTTATGCACACAAATGTGACAGTCTTGTGAGGGGCCATCCCTTAGACCGTCATTTACTTACAAGCATTGTAAGAAAGATAAATAAATAAAACTTTTTAAAAAATAAAACTAAGTCTTAATTTCGCTTTTTCGCATAGCATCATAAAACTGTATGCAATTGCTTATCACATTGATAGCTATAAGGCCTAGTTCGTTTACCAATTTTTTCGCTCTGTGTACGCTCAGCATATTTAATATCTTTAGGATTTTCAATAAACGAAATGTTATTGTGCATTTATATAGTACAATCAAACGAGATCAATTGCAGGGTAAGGTAGGTAGATAACACAAATCACATTAAAACAGACAAATAATGTAGAATGATAAAAAAAACCTTAAATTTACAATGTCTTGTTTGACCGAACATAAATTACCACCAGGTGGACCTTACGCCTGTTTGCCACCATCGTGGTGTACAAAAAATATACAAGCGGCATAAGCATTTATTTATTCAACAAATTTATACTATAAGACAAAAGGCATTTTTATATTTGTAAGTATAGTTTACTTAGTTTCATCTGTGATAAAACCAAGAACACGTGCACGTGGAAGCTGTAGATTAGTAACAACAAAATAAAAAACATATTTTTTGTGTTCAGTTCGTATATTTTAAAGTAGAATGTATCAACAAAATTGTCTAAATATAAAACACATTTTTAACTTTACATAAATTTTAATGTATTGCAATTTTACATTAACTAAATATTATTATAAATATTTAAATAAAACTTATATAGCGTTAATACTTACGCAAATAATGGAAATACGGATGGATTAAGGTTCCCATACATACAGTCCTATATAATATTATAATGTATTACGTATACTAGATACGAAATAAAATGTTTAATTGTGATTAATTCTTACAAGATAAAGGATTGTAAATAAGAGAACATGTATGTCTTAAATTAAACATAGCGACCACAGTAATTTACTTAAAATAATAACAAACAGCATATATTTCTATAAATTTCCAGTTGTTAGGGGTAACAAACACAAGTTAGTAGGTTTTTATCTAAATATCTATACAAAGTAAAAAGAGAATTGCTAAAATATATGCCAAATTTACTGAGAAACTAAAGAACTGTCTGAACTCCGCAGAATTAACAATAGAAAAATAACATTAAAATTATCATGGAACGTTTTAATTAACCCCAGAATAAATAGATTTTTTAATTCTTAAAACACGTTACGAGGTGCGCTGTAAGCTAGTAAAGAATAATATATGGCTGATTTTAAGACTTAATAAGTATGCAAAGTATACGGATATTGAATCTAAATCTGCTACAAATAAAACTAAAACCCGATTATTTACTTAGAGTGAGATTATATAGATTTTGACATGATTCCTATTAGAAAGAGAACCAAATTATAATACTAAGAATTTATTAGAGTAGGTAGGAATACAATATTAACTTATATACAACAGGCTACATCAAGAATACAACACAAATATATTCTCATTACATACATCATACCTACTCATATAACAAACAAGTATTGCTCATGACTTGTACAAGGTGCATAAAGTATCTTCCAGTATTTGTTTTACAATTAAGGTAAACTCAAAGGACTTGGTGTTAGAGAAAAGGTTGCTAGCGAAAGTTAACAACAAAATGGTAAATAAATAATATTTTGCTGTAGACCTTACAAACCATCATGTTTCATAATTTCAAGGACAAATGTTAAGGACCACTTTGAAGCTTTGGTAAATACTAAATCTGCTCTTACTTGAAGAAGCAGTCAGGGCATGAAATATAAATACTTTAACCATTTTATTTAAAAGGAGATCAGAATGCCTGAATCTTTATGCTTGACAAAAGTTTAATACATTTTTATACCCTTTTTAACGCGATACCTTGAGTATTTAAAATGATTTATGTAAATATTTTTATTTTTTCATATGGCAGGACTGAATGAATCAATTTCTCTCACGAAGTTAAACGTTGGGCTAGCTTAAGTGTTATATTTATCAGATTTTTACATACAATCCATCGGTCACCTTTCAAAAAAATAACATGGCTTGCGACATGATCATAAAATTTAAAGAAAAGTATAAAAATATCGTACACCGTTATAATGTTGAATATAATACAGTTTTTAACACTCTGCTGTGCCAAGTACAAGTTGATTTTACGATTAACACGATAACTTACTTCCACAGAAATATCAAAAGAAAAATAAATTCATACAACGCCTCGTTTTACGAGCACATCGATAATATAGAACAAGAAACAGTATGAATTCTTAATTTCTTTACGAACAATTATTGTTTTATCAGAGAGTCATTCCCGTCACTTTATTTTAGAGATGAAGTATTGAAATAATATCGTTTAGATCTAAGTGTAAACAAATAAGTAATTAGGTTGAATTTAGGACAAATAAAGTAACGGGAATAGGCTCTTTGCGTTAGTGTCATAGTGTCTTAATATTAAAGAAATTATATTAGAATTCACCCTGTCTTAAACAGTCGTTATACAATCTCAGACCGTTATAAAATAAAGTCATAATACATTTTGATATTATTTACAATAAACATTACTTTAATACAATTTAAAACAAAACGTAAATAGCATTATTTGGATAGTGTCAGTTCGTCGATACCATAGCTCGTAAGTACTTGGGGTTAAGTTCAACGGTGGAATATTATGATCAGTATTATAGATATGATGATGATCAGCGCTAAAAACAGATATACTTTCTTCTTCCTCAGCTTATTCTGTAAACAAATTGATTAACTGTTATCTTAAAATTGATAAAATAGATGTAGGAGCTAGTGTTTTATTCCAGAATAAACAGCGTCGTAGCAAGAGTACTGAGATAAGTATCATTGGGAATACTCCGATTGCCCGACTCAGACTGCTTATCAAACGCGGTTGATACTAAGCATTTTGCCTAATAGTAGTGGTACTTGCGTGAGCAGTAATATTACTCATGCACATTTTGATTTTTTTTAACTTTACAAGAAACCAGCTTTAACTTAAAGTCAAACAGAAATGAGTTGCCGGCCTTTTGTCACATAAGCCTCACGGTTTCTAAAACGCTAGTTAAATCATTGTTTAACTAACTCATATGTTAATATGATAAACTCTGTCAAATCAAATCTAAAGGTGCACCCACATTGCCTTTACAAAATGTTTAGTAACGGTAGTAAACATTTAATCTATTAAACATTGAATTTATACAATGATGTTAAACATTTAATCACAAATAATAAAATCTGTTTTCATGTAAGAAAATATTTAGTAACGTGCAATATAGTCTATGGCACTATATTTTCCTCTAGCTTTTAACGTTTGACGCATTAAAAAAGAGCGCTTTTTCTTCTTTTTTAATCAAAAAATTAAAGCTATTCCGATAAGCAAATCATTTTTCATTTTCGAGTAGACACCGCAACGCAAACTGCGAGCCAATACCTTTAAATGTTATAAAATGTTACTAAACATTTTCTATTAGTGTAGGAGCACTTATAACATGTAACAGTTCCAAACAAAATGTAAAAATTGACAACATTTGTTAGTAAATGTTTTTATGTAAGAAAATGTTTAAACATATTCTAACAGCAATGTGGTAGCACCATTACTGAAATGACAGTTGTCAAGAATTTTGTTGTTGATTTTTTACTGATCAGTCATTCGGAAATTGGGGGTAAGTAGTTAATTATTATTGTAAAATATTTCATGATGACAATAAACTATTTTCTTTTCATTTCTTTAATAATATCAATTAATTTAAAGAAAAAATCAGCAATTATGAAGCGAAACAAGCACCCTCTTCTTAAGGATGTTCAGCCAAGCAGGTTTTCAGAAGCTCTACTCCTTTACTAAACATTGGACTTATCTAATTATAGTAAACATTTACCTTGTAATTGGACGCCTCCCTCAACTGTCCGACACCGCTCTCCACATTCTGCGTGGCGTATTCGACGCTCGCTTCTATCGAATCCACGACCTCGCCCTGCGCGTGTATCATTGTACCCAACTCTTTGAAGATTTGGTTCACATCCATTATATCATTCTGAAAAGTTATGATTCATGATCATTCTCTTACCATTTTTTTTTTTTATATGATTGGAGGCAAACGAGCCAGCAGGTCACCTAATAGTATGTATTTATAAAATAAACCGGTCAAGTGCGAGTCTGACTCGCGCACCGAGGGTTCCGTACAAACCTATTTGCCAAATTGTAATAACGTCAGGACTCAGCTGTTTAAATACTATTTTTCCCGCCAAAATTCAATGACGGCACGACTCAGCTCTATTAAAAATATTTTCCCGCCAAAATACTATGACGTCACAACTCATCTGTCAAACATTATGTGACGTCACGACTCATCTGTCAAAAATTATATGACGTCACGCACATCTGTCAAAGTGACAGCTGTCAAAGTGACTGGTGACTAAAATATTTTCCCGCCAAAATAATATGACGTCACAACTCATCTGTCAAAAATTCTGTGACGTCATGACTTATCTGTCAAAAATTCAATGACGTCACGACACAACTGTCAAAAAATGTTTTCCCGCCAAAATTCTGTGACGTCACAACTCATCTGTCAAAATTCTATGACGTCACGTCCCATCTGTCAAAAGTGACAGCTGTCACTTTGACAGCTGTCAAAATTCTATGACGTCATTGGTCACGTGACTCTGCTTTCCCGCCAAAATTCTATGAAATCAAAATATAATGTGATTGAAGTAAAAATTTAAGGTTTTCGGAATTTTCCCATTACATGTACTACAAGACCTTGCTTCATGCCAAATTTCAAGTTTGTAGGTAGACTGGAAGTACCCTGTAGGTTTTTGCTCTTACCCCTCTAAATTTTGCGACAAAAACGGCTATATCTCTTGATTGCGTTGGATTAGCAGTTTGATTTTTGTACGGCACTAAGAGGCAACAAGCCTTAGTATTTGTTGAAAATTTCAGCTTGATACCTTCACGCGTTCCTGAGATAAATGGTCTTGACAGACAGACGGACAGACGGACAACAAAGTGATCCTATAAGGGTTCCGTTTTTTCAAAACTGGTACGGAACCCTAAAAAGGAACTTTTTGTAGACTTGGGTGACATAATTTAGCTTATCACAAAAGCATAGTACGATGCAAATCAGGATGTCTTGGTTTCATTTTTTTTTTCAATTCGGTTTTATTTTTTCATGTGACTAACCTGATAAATGATTGATTTGGCAAATTAAAATAAAACTTTATTGTTTATTCTGAGAAGTTGGTCTTCAAGGTATTTCATCAAAATTGGTTTGATGATTTGTTTCTTATCTTAAAATATATGGAATTTTAGTGAATCATCCAGGTAAATTAAGTTACATGAATATCACAGAGATTGTAAGCACTCTGATTAGGGCTGATTAATCAGAACATTATCCTTCTGTCTTAGTCAAGTTGGTATGGTTAGTTATATGCGTAGATTAACCATAATCCATGTCAACATTTACCGTCTTACTAATAAACATTTACACACTCCTTATAACAAGGTTATAACAAAAACGTAACTAATAAACACACTCTAGCTATACGCCTGTTATAGCGGTGGTGTAAGTTGTACGTCATTTTATACAACTGTTATACAGTCGACAGACGTCGTATAACAAGTGCATAACTTACAATATTGTGTTGATTTTTCTGTAATTATGGATTATTTACATTATTTTGACATTTTTGACGAAATGGAGAGTGAAGAACCACCAAGAAAGTAAAAACTACTAATCTCGCTATAATCCGTTTATTTTAGATGATTTTGAGTTTAAATCCAAATAAAGATTTACGAAGGCGTATGCAAAGGAAGTGGTAGATTTAATCCGTGGTGAAATCGAACAGAGTACTAGAGGTCGTGTCTTTTCAAGAGAACTTCAAGTTTGTACAGCATTAAGGACATGGGCGCGACAGAAAGTGGAAGATGATGCTGCAGACATTCACGGCATGGGTCAACAATCCGTGACAAAGGTATGCCGACACGAGTTGCTTGCACTAGCAAGGAAAGCTTACCATTTTATTCATATGCCACGAACTCTTAAAGAGGAAGAGGAAGTCATAGCAGATTTTCGTAATATATGTGGCTTCAGAAACGTAACAGATGATATTGCCTGATTGCACACATATTAAGATCAAAAAGGTTGGTGGTGACAATACTATATCAATAGAAAAGAGTGTGTTCAATAAACGTATAAGTGGTATGCGATTCCAGCCTATTAATAAAGGACATTGTAGTACACTGGAGGGGAAGTACTCATGATTCCCGAATTTTCAGAGAAAGCCCAATACGGCAGAGATTTGAAAATGGAGAATGTCATGGTCGTTTTTGGGTGATGCAGGTTATGGACTAACAGGTTATTTGTTTACACCTGTACAAAATCCTGCTAATATTAAGGAGAAGGCCTACAATAAGACTCATATACTGACTAGAAACCCTGTAGAAAGATGCCCCTGTAGAAACAGAGATTTCGATGCCTATTACACGGATTCAGTGTATCATTAGAAAATGTTAAACTGTATTTAGTTGCACTTGCAGTTCTGCACAATATTGCAATGAAAATAGGGCAAAATACAGAAATAATGGACATAACGCCCGGTGACCCCGTTTTGAGACATAGACCACAAGAACTCAAAAATAATGCAACTGGATAAGTTGCAAGGCAATTATTTATTAATTGTGTTTTGTAATATAAATAATTATTTCAAATAAAATACATTTTAGTTATCAATTTTATTTATTTTCTCTGTACGTATTACATTTTCCAGTTCTAAATTTTTGAGTAAATGTTCTTCTTCGGCCCACTCGTGGGACTGTGTGCTATCACATTAATCCATTTTTAAAGCTTGTTTTGTTACAAAATCACACCATACATTAGCCTATCGATATTGTCACTATTTAGTTTTCGAGGTCAACTAAATACCTTTTCTAATAAATCCCAATTTGCAAAAAGGCTTCCTCTTCTTTGCTATATATCTATAATCACTTGATTCCATTTTAATGGTTATTTTTATGAGATTGTAAATCAAAATAAACCGCGCGAACAGAATACGAAATGAAATCTCAAAAACCCAACAGTTTTGACATACTTATTTTAAGAGACGTTTAAAAGTAATGTCAAAATCTGCTAATGTAAAAATATGTAAAAGTGTGTAAAATTATGCGTTTATTACGATTTCTAAGTCGAATTTCAACATTAGGGCATTATATTAATATTCTTTGTGACATATTAATTTATTTAATATTTTTACAATAAGAATTAATAGGTAAAAATATGAAACTAATTTAATGACATTTTTTAATATATTACTTTTTAGAATGTTTCTGACAGTATTGCCAGTGGTCAGTGTCATAACTATTTAATAGTTACCCAATGCTTATACCTGGTTTATTAGTCAAGTAGTGTATAAACAGCTATTACGCTCCTATTCAAGGAATAAGTATTCATGTGTATAACCACTGTATAAGAAATTTTTTATTAGTAAGACAGTTAATGTATAATACGTTATTCATTCGCTTGTTATAGGTATTATTGCCTAGCTTACTTTGGTAACAGATGGCGCTGTGTAGAGTCCATGATTTTTTTTTTATTGATATGGCGCAGGATTGATTTTTTGAAGACCTTCGAGTTTATTTAGGTAGCGTAAGGACAGCAGGTGTTAGGTAGGGTAAGACATACGATCCTATGCTGAGGCATAGGGACATTATCATGGACTATTAAATAACCTAAAGTGAGTTTTTTATCGATGTTCACATATTATACACAAAATGTATTTTTAACGCATTTACAGAATGTTATCAATACACTCGTGTTACGGAATCAATTCATTATTTGATAATGATATTGTTTAAATTAACGTTAAACTCTCGGCCTTGAATTTACTATAACAGTGCCTATTTGAAGCAGTACCTATTTTATTTTTAATGTATATAAAATTATGTTTAAGTAATAATATTGTGAGGAGGTTCCTACCTCTGCAGCCCTAACCACCAGTAGCTTGGTCCCTGTACCCGATGCTGGTGGGTCTCTCTTTTTTATATTTTTAAATGTTTTTATATTTATATTTAAAAATGTAAAAGATTGTGAAAATGTAAATAAAGACCATAAGAGCTCAATAATGTCCTACTGCAGGGACAGGTTTGTTCCAGCGATCAGGACCTACTAATATCGGACAGATAGCAAATGGTTTTATAACAAGACTTTTAGCAGTCATTCTTTTGTTTCTAGTGACACTATTTAATCACAAGTTGCCAATCGATCGATCAATATCTTTAATTATCACTCATGTGTATGTGAGTCCACACATTTCTTTGTTCCCACGGCCACGCTAAACTGTCATAGGTTTCAACTTATCATAGTGCTGTTAAGTGCCGGACTAATATACAGACATAGTTAGTAAGCCAAAGAACCACAGGCGAATACTCAGAAAACGCAAGTTCGAAACCTGCTTAAAATTATGTCCGTTTTCTCTTTAATTATTTTGATAAGTAATAGCAAACCTAAGCTTTGAAGTTTTGACTGCCACGACAATAACGAATAACTTTTTTCCCTACGGTACGACCTAATTCAGTGTCTAAATTCACAAATAAACATTGAAAAGTAATTAATAGTTTATATCTCGTTATAGTGCAACATATTTTTGTAACGCATATGCACAGGGCTAGTTTTCATTTGTAGTCTATAGACGACTCTGGCGGTCAAAAGGAGGAAGTTTTATTAGCAATATATTGTTGATAATGTCTCACCTCGAGAGACCTAATGTCCCTTTCTCGTTCTTCAAGCTCAATGAGACTCCTCTCTGACTGCATCGTCAACTGCTCTTGTTTGCGTACATTAGGCTCGCCCAGTTCCACCAGCTCCCTGTCACCACTTTGGCCTACAACAAAGTAATGTTATGTTACTTCTGTTAATGAATTGATGTTTGTTGGTCATTCAGGAAGGTTTAACTGATGCGACTAAAATGTTACTTATAAATAGGAATTTGCAGGTTATGTATTTAGCGTTACAAAAGTCAAATAGCACAGTCTTGCACTAAGCTCATCCAATAATTAAATTATCCTATATTTCATACATTCATTCTTTTTATTTAATTGAGGAAATGCTCCGTGCAAATGCATCCTCGCTTGGGGTGCTGGCAAGGTAGTAATGTCGGAGTCTCATCTCGGTCAAACAACTAAAATCTTCACGATAACAATATTCGGTTGTACGACGAGTTCCGATATTGCTGAAGAGACATAGCATCATACAAACACTTGAAAATATTTAAAAAGTTACTTACTGCTCATAGCAAATGGATCTCCGATGTTGATAGACTGAGCCTTTTGTTTTTTGACCTCCTCTTTACTCTTCTGAGCAGCGAGCCTTTGTGTTGCCTGAAAGTATAAAAATAAAATCAACTTATTATTTTGAATAAACAAAAAGGATAATTCAAGGGAGACATATTTTATTCTTATTCTAAAATAAATTAACCTGTCATATGACGACCTCTGTAGCATTTTGTTATGTTTCATGGCTGCTACGCAGAGCTCTTTTGTGTGCATGAACATAATTGTTGGTATTGGGCAGGGTGGCTTTTATTTATAATTATGTATGTATTTACAAATAAAATATTTAAATATGTTTATCCGTTGAGATAGCGTTGTGTGAGAAATATTTATTATTATAAGAAAGTTGGTAAGTTTTCAATGATAACTTGATCAGGAACGACGTCGATCATACAGGAGAGTGAGCAGACACATTGTACAGACGACGTGGTCAGGGCGGCAGCAAACCGTGCGTAGAAATATTTGGAAGATGCCTATGTCCAGCAGTGGACATCTGTTGGCTAATATGGTGATGATAATAATATCTCATAACAGTCAAAATAAGTGTACTGTACTACTCCGTGTGGTGATGGAGTCACCATAAAAACCGACTAAGGGACTCTCCGTGAATAATTATTATCTTTACGAAATAAAAAGAACGAAAACTTGAAATTAAAACCTATAGCAATCCGTCTGGCCAGCGTGGTATTAGTAGGCCAAGTATCCCTCCGTCATGGGAGGAGGCCCGTCCCTGCAGTGGGACATTAATGGGCTGTTATGAAGTGTACTGACCTAGGTCTTATGGAAACATTATCTTCGCCTTTATCAGGTCGTCGTCTATCTTATATCTACAGCGTAATGGATCTACCTACTTTGCGTCATTTTTGCTTCAATTACATCATTAACCACCCAACATAGCTTGAAATCACCCATGAGTAATTAACATAAATATTATTATACAATTGATAGGTCTTCAATTAATATTTTTTAATATATTTGCTAATCTTCTTCTATGTTATACCTAAAGAGAAATAATAATAATGCCACTATTTTAGTACGATTATTAATTTCAAACCTATTTAAAAACATAGAAACATTTTTTCGGACATGTGGCATTAGGAAGTTGTGGTATTTCCAAATATAGATAACAATAATAGACTCGAAATGTAGGTATTGCAAACAAGTTCCTCAAAGGGAAAAAAATAGTGTTTTAAATAAAATGAAATTGTTAAAAGTACATATTTAAATACCTATCAACAATGAACTCGACAAGGTAAAAGTACACATACATTTTCCTGTTATGCGCACATACATTCACATATTTTTATTAGCAATTTATCTCAAAATTACATTACCATACAATGCTATCAACATAGTTATTAACAATGTAAAAATATTTATTGGAATAAGGATACCAGCTGTTTAAAAGCATGACGGCGATAAAACGAAATTCGGCCTATTGGTACCTACCAAGCGGCCCTGACTGCTTTGTACAGTGTTTTGTTTTAAATTTTACTTATATTGCAGTAATATTATGCTTGTAGAAACTCCCATAAACTATTTTACGAGACGCATAGGTCGTGAGAATTCTATTACATTTTGCATTCTCAGGCATTTCCTAAACAGAATTTATTTTCCATAACCTCGGTATGAAATTTTAAGACCTCGGTGGCGCGCCGGTAAAACCAGCGGCTGCCGCGCATGAGGTTGTGGGTTCGATCCCCACGCAGGACAGTAATTTGTGAGATCCACAAATTATTGTCCTGAGTCTGGGTGTTCTATGTGTCCGTTAATTGATGTTTGTAAAAGTCCCCGCGACACAGGGCATGATCCCTAGTGCGGGAGTTGTATTTAAAAAAAAAAAAAAAAAAAAAAAAAATTATAAATAGCCGTTTTTAAGTCGTTTGCATTAAAGCCTCGCCAATCTCGATAATTGCTTATTGGATTACATTGTCGCGTACGAGAAATTACATAAATGTTCCTTTGTGACTAATAAGATACATCGTCGCTGTGTACCCACACTGTTGTATGCCCAAGGTCTACTAATATAAGATATGACATGTTACGATGTTAAAACCATTAACATGAGAACATGAAGTAACTTCAGATAGTTTGTAGATATGATAAGGAACTGAAATGCTAGTTTCACCTCATCTCACATTGAGGATGCTATAAAACCAATGTTTACTGGCTAATGTTAAAGTTTAGAAGCAACAATTTTATACAATGTACCTGCTACCTAAAAAAATACTTGTAAGTAATTAATACTGGCAGTTGTAATCGTAAACATGGCAGAGGGAATTTAGTAAACGAAAAATTTAGAATGTATTAAGTGAATGACTAGACGTAAAACACTACAAGCACGCAGGCATTGAAAGCACGTTGCTTGCTTAGTGTTGCTTGCTTAGTGTAAGGTAAATGTTGGGATATCGAGACTTCGATAGCTATTATAAATCTCTATTCATAGACTGTCTTACACGTCGCATAAAATTACATATTTACACAAATTTACAGAGCAGTGTTAAAGAACGATAACGTTATCATTAATTCTGTAGTTTGAATGCTTTGTTCCATTGTCAGGTAGTCTATGTAATTGACCTTGTTATTCATCAATATAAATTAGTTTTTATTTTTGCGTTTACTAGATTTATTTCTTTAAGAATAATAGTTTAAATTTATCTTAAATAAAGGGTTACCATTATTTTGTCCTAAAGTTAATTATTATATAATTGTTGCTTAGAATAAAAATGAAGTAAAAAGTGAAACGTTAGCGACGCTTTTGCTCATCCCATCCTAATCACTCAGAGATTTCCAATGTGGACATTAGCTAACTACAAAATGCAAAAGACACGCGCCAGCTCAGTTCTTCTTGCATTTAATAGAGGGTTTATTTCTAAAGAGAATAATTTACAACTCCAATGCCATTTAAATTCGCAATTCAAATAGTTAGTCCATTTGCACAAAAAATATTCGTAGCAGTTTGCTTTTACCCTAGTGAGTTAAATAACTGTATTGTCTAGAACAAAGAGCTGTCGCAGAGCATGGTAGCGGGTGATTTTCTGTTGTATTGGAATGTGCAGTCCTCCCAAACAAACAAGCAATAAGGTTATGCGAAGTACAGTATTATAATAACAAAACTATCTAACACCCTTGTCTAATTCCAATACAAATCCAAACTCTATTGATTAAAAAAACTGAACAGAGACCAAAGAGAACTTATTGTATCAGTAATACCAATAAACATAGAGGTATACATTTGAAATCAAATCAGTTAACAATGTTTATTAACACACAAAGGTGACTAATGCGAGCAACCCGCAGCTTTCAGAAAGCCAGGCAGATACAAAGCTACACGATTTCGTTGTCAATAAAAGTGACTCTTACAAGAAGCTACATTATGCAATATTTTATCACCCACCATAAGAAAAGTAAAGTTAAGAATTTTCCACCATGATTGAATAAGAAATGAAAACATTAGCAGAATAGTTTAATTGTTTGATATAACTTTTGTTATGTATTTAAAAGTATAAAATAGTATTACTTCAATAAAATATTGACACACAAGGAAAAAATGATTAAAAGAGATATACTATATTAAAAGCAGAGAACAATGTAAAGAGTCTAAACTAGGATGTCATGTAGTTTGGTAAATAAAGATTTATTATTCGTAGTTTATCATCAACATCATCATGTCAGCCTTTCTGAGAAGTACTATAGTTAGCACAAATGTTTCAGCTCCATAATATGATAAAACTGCAACACACACTCATCAAAAGTAAAGAAGTGTTTCCTAATATATAAGAGTATATTTGTTACATAAAACACTAACCTGGAATGAATTCAGAGTTATCATGTATTCATCACTGAGCCGGTCCCTTGTTAGTTTCTGTGCAGGTTGGTCAACTGGAAGTTTCCGCAGCTCCATTATAAGAGATGATGTGTCTTTGACCAGCTTCTGAGTGTAGTTCTGGATTTGACGGCTACAAAAAAATAATTATAAAGTTGATATTATATTGCAAGAAATACCATCAAATACATTTTGATTCTTAAATGATTTCTTATTACAAGTGACCTAGAGGTTTATGTGGATTCGTTTTACTATGTGTACATTTTTTGTTTTTTTGTTGTTGTTTATTCTTTATTTCATTGTTAAAACAGAAATTATTGAAAAACTTTGATTATGGAAAAACAAGTAATAAATAAATATAACTCACAGTTGATTCTTGAGCTCCTGTGAATCTTGTGGCGTCTGAAGCTGGTTGACCATCTTGGACATGGAGGATACTGCCAATATCATAAAGAGAAATTAAAACTTTTGGTTTCATACTTATAATAAATTTACTAGTTTGTGAATTTGTAAGATAATATTTTGCTTATCCTTTGAGTTGATTCATATGTATTTGGAATGGTCTGAGGTAAAAAAGTTGTCAGAGTTTACTGCAGTAGAAAGTAAATAGCAAATTTGTAAGCTAGAATTGCAGTCCATTAGCAAAAAATTTGATGTGGCTCTTGCCAAACTTAGGAGGCCTAAATGGCTTTCAATACCACCTTATTATCTTGGATTTATTAGATGACTGTTCATTTTGAAGACCACTTATTAGGAGACTCTCCTAAAATCATTGTGTTTAGTGTACTCCATGGTCAACACTCATGACTACAACATTTTCAGACAAAGAAAAGAAGTTCTTGACGTTTCTGGACATTAATTTGTAATACTAATTTGAAGACGGAGTGAAATTGTTTTTGACTACAATTAATTTAATTAAGATCTGTACTGTATTCGCACTTTCCATCAGGTCTAAAATAATCATATACGTCTTTTTTTTTTAAATTACCTGGAGTTACTCTACCACTACTTGGTTATGTTTATATCCTATGAAATCTAGTTTACCCTACATGTTCTGGTTTATTTAAATCAGACTTTTAGACTCCATTTTGAAATGATGTCCATCAATAATTCTCCCCCACATCCACTATTAACACTAAGTTGTCAAGTTATAGGTTTTTGCTAAAAAGACTTCAAATTATTACTTAATTCTCAGTTATTATATTGACTTCTTTTGGTTTCGATGAAAAGATACCAAATTAGATTCAAATTCAGTAAAAAGAATTAAGCACTGGATACTACCAATAAACTCAGCACCTATGTGTGTATAGTAAAGTAATGTGGTCCCTAGTATTAAATGTGAAATCCTTTGTTTATGTTCTTATTTTAGTACTTGTGTGTGAGGTCTTACAATAGAATTTATATCTATGTTTACAATAGCATGACATTGTTGATCATCAAAATCTGCTAAATAAAAAACAGTTGTTAGTCCCCTACATAGTAAAGGTTACCAAAGTGAACAGTTCTACTTGTTGTTAAATGTATGCATATTACATTACCTGTCTAGATTGAGCAAGTCATTAGGATTTTAATCGTCATTAGAAAAGAACATTGATGAGTAATGATAAACAAAGTGATTATACCTCCACAACTAATTAACTACAATTTTAAGCTATTCATGATAATTATATTAAAATAAAGAGGTTTAATACCATTCTGTGATATCTTCTTGATGTTGCTGGCAATAGTTTGAGTCAAACGCTGGTAATTATTACCAGTGTCTTCGTAGGTCACACCTCCCTGATACGACGACTCCATGGCTGTTTTACCTGTATTGTAACAATAATTAAACAACTGATACTTTTCAACAATAATACACATTCACATCGCTTTGTTGTTACTTACTGACGGCAACAGAGTATTATTCTTTTGATATAATTAAAATATGACGTGCACTGTTTTTCAAAGTTAACAAGACACACTAATTACGCTTCGTTTAGAATTTTTCTTTTAAGGTATAGTATAGACAAAAGTAAAAAGAACAGAATTTAAATAAAACATGCAATAGTAGTAAATTGCGACTTTTTCAAATTAATATTAAAATTTACTTTCGACAAGTCACTAGAAGACATAACACATCACAATAAAATTTTCTTTTGATATGGTGAGTGAGTGAGTGAGAGTGAGTGATGTCATTCAGACGTTTTGTGGTTCTCTTAGTTCATTCAGTGTACTATAGAGTGGAGACCTCCTCCTTACTAACCCTCCTTTCTCAGGATATCCTAGAGTTGTTGATAAGGTTTATTCGGCATAATAACATTAGATTGTAAATCAATTATTTCCCAAAGTAACCTCATTCTTGCTGTCAAAACTTTTTTTTTTTTTTTTTTTTTTTTTTTCTGTGTTGTAAATCGTTTAATGTTTTGTGTTGTATTGTTTCAGTGTGCTAACCCAATCACAAATATAAATCTCACACCCTTTTTCATTTTTAACATGACAATTTTCTTTTCTAACTCCGTCTTTTTATATAAAAGTTTTACTTATTATCACACGCATCTTCAAGACCACTGACATTGGCAGAATTATTGTCGACACCGGCATTATCTGTTGCCATAATAAGAAAAGAAGAAGAAGAAGAGTGGAGACCGCGACTCGGACCACGGACGTATACTATACGTTAAAGTATACGTTCGTGGGTATAATATTAATAAATATTAATTCTGCCAGAAATTCAGACGATTGAAAAGTATTACGCATTATTTTTAAAAAACATACAAACAAGGCAAAATTATAGTTATTTAATAATTATATAGTTTAAATACAAAATAAGTTTAAATAAAACTAATCCACATATTATTACAATCATGAATAAAGGATGTTATCATTTATTTTAAAACACTAAAATGGGGAATTTTATTTGAGCGGGTTTGTAATCCACGTACTTGGCAGTTAATAATCTCTGTCGTGTGGTCAACTGAGCCCGCGGGCTCTACTTGATGTGGGCTCCATTGACCATGCCCTAAAAACTCAGGATTGGCCGATTAAAATGGCTGTAAGCTGGACACATAGCGCGAAGAACTGACATCCGGTCTAGGCAGAAAGGTTCTGGCCAGGCTGGAAAGACCTGCCACATAGTAAAACGACGGCGACGATCTAGTTAGGACGTCGGAAAACCTAATGACGAATAAGGTACAGGCCCCTATATACAGCAGTGGTCGTCGATTGACTGATATGATTAGAAAAAATCTATGGCAATAATAGGGAAAAGCCTTTTTTTAATATACCATAATTTAGTTTTGCTATTATTTAAAAACAAGTTTAACGTAATATTACCAAAAGGATCATAGTCAAAGTTGACTTTCTATTCATATCTGTCATTATTTAACCTTGGTAACCCTTCAAATCTCAAGTCCGTCTATGTGCGAATGTGCGGTTTGCTTTCTCTCTCTTTAACAAACGTTTGTAGAGATAGATGTATACACGTCGTATAAAGTTATAGCTATAGCTACAAAGTATATATTATACTGTGTATTTGTCTTCGTGTCCCTATCCTCTGTTTTTTTATTTAGAAATTTATGTTATAGACTTGTTTGGAAATCTCGTGACTCACGCATTTATTAATCGATTAATAAGCAAATGTTTTACACATAACTTTTGTGACAATGAGCTTATTATTCATGTATTTGTGTATAGCTTGATCGACTGTCACGGGTGTTACATATTAGAAGTGTATCAAGTGCATACAAAAGAAAGCGAATATGTCTGAGCTCTCTGTCAGCCGATGTTATGTTTAAGTGGTATAAACGCAATCTCAGAGTGACAGTCAACGTCAACAAATGAGGAAGATGGGTTGTTGATGATTACTCAGGTCAGCGAAGTTCGCGTCGCGTAGCCACTCACACATCAAAGCACTCTGCTGATATTGCTGCCGGTTTACCTTAGTTGTTGACGTCTCTTTCGTTGTTCACCATGAGTTGGCTGCACCGTGAGCTGGAGACAATGGATCCTTCCATTTTTTTACAATATACCCCACCGAATGGACTTCCGCAGGAGTCAAAATTGGCGACCTACATGGTGCGATGATTTTTAAGTTTTGTCACGTAATTTTACTTTGCCTTTTTTTCTAACTTATGAGTTATTTCAGAATCGTTCTACTTCGACGCCTACGAGATCTCTGAATCAGGCACTTGGGAAACTAAGCTTGGAATCTTCTCCTACCGCCATTAAAAAGGTTTCTATATTTTTTTTCATAAACAATAATGCTAAAAATGTAAATAATAACTTTATTTGTTTGTTTTTGTAGGTGGTGATTACAGAATTTCTGCCTATGAACTACTTTACGCCACCAAACATTTTGCCAGAGTCCCCAGAGAGTTCATCCCCATCAGCATTGACCAGTATCCCCAACACATCACAAGTTCACCAGGTAAAGATCTACTGTTACTGTTTTTAAATTGATTTAAACAAATACCATCTTAATAAATTGCTAATTAGTTTATATAATGTTTAGTTAACTTTTAAAATTTATGTGTGTTTTGCCTAGTTTTATGTAAAACACACTTAAAGTTTAGAAAATGGCAAAATATAAATCTCTACCCTCTATTTGTATAATTGGTTGAATTGCCCATAATTTCACAGAAAGCAAGTGAATTATAAATAATTTGGTACGTAACTCCTATAATCAATCTTTTAATTGTTTTCCTTTAAACAACATGTTATTGTTATGTTTAACAGGAAAATGTTGGTGGAACAACTTACTTTTACTCCACAAACTCTGACAGTTTGAATACTACTGGAGCTCTGAATTCATCTGCCTCTATTGGTAAGTGATATTTAATATATTCTCTGTCAATAAATTTAGTTTTTTTTATGTCTAGGTAACCATTTACTTCAATATTCTAATAAGAACTACTCTACATAATATAAACTCATTTTAATATCTTTATGGATTAATGCTGCTTTTATCATACTTGTCGTATTTTCGTAATATTTATTAATATTATTTAGAGCTAAGGTATTATAAAGTGGTTCTTAGTGAATTTAAGCAACAAATAAGTAAAAAAAACACAGCTTCAAAAGCAGAAAGAATAAAATAAAATTCTGCAACTAACATAGGCCTTTTTCAAATATGTCCTGTGCCTCCCTCATAAATAGGCTTTCCACCTATCAAATCAGATCTTAACTAATAAACAGTAAAGAATATTTTTAACTGTTCTCTATTAGATTATGTAAATATTGTCAATAACTGTAACATTGAAACTGATTGCCAAGTTCAAAACTTCCACAGGTGTTTGAAACATATACGTAATATTTTGTAATAAGAAAACTTTCTCTAACAACAGCTGGTTACTTCTTTGTACTTAAACATACTTTGAGAGAACTCTGACCCTTTTTACTTGTAGGAATTCAATATTGTTCTTTAACTTTACTCATATAGAAACATAAATGGAAAAAGCTATATTTAATTCGACATTTTGTTGACATGGACTAAATGGGAAATGGCCTAAGCGAAGAGAAAATAAAAGTTTTTCTATAGTGCTGATGAAGGTACTTTCCTATCAGGATAGTATCATTCATCTGTTTACTTAAATAAGTCTGCAATAAAGTGAGATTAAGGAAAAAATATATTAATAAATTACTTATGACATTTGTATATTTTTGACCTATCACTTTAACAGAGTGCTGATCAGAATAAAATACACTTTAAGTAGTTCTATGTAAACATTAGCCCCCTTACTCATAAACGCCTCTAAAATTTTAGTCAATTGATTAGTTAAATTCATACTAAAGTAATTTTAAAATATAAGTATTTGGTACTTTAAATCCACAATGAATCAATTCAAGCAAATATACCTACATATAGGGTCTTTTTTTACAGATTACGGTATGGTTTAAGTAATTTCCATTACTGAGTCACGAATTTCGACTACATCCATAACAAAGCTCATGTACAACACCATGCTTATTTCCCAAACACTGATTTTGTGTTAGTATTCAAATGATCTAAGTTAGACCACCCTAGACCTAAAAACTCCCTTAACTTGTGGAGTGGGCACCGGAACTCGTCAGATGGTGTAGAAGTGGGGTAGTAAATGATACTATGATGACATGTTGAATGCTCCTTTAATTACATCTTACCATGATTTATATACTTAATATCTACGTGTCTTATAGCTATATTACTTGTCTTATCTTAGTATCTTATGATAGTTATAGTACAACCGTAATCTATTCCTTGTTATCGGATGATGTATGTGACCAGCTCACACTACATCACCCTTCCAGAGAAAAAAAATAAAATTAAATCTAAGTTAATTTTATTGTTTTGATTATAACTATTATAATTAATTTTAACTATCATAATACAATTTGGTTCTATTTTTATGTACAGTTTCTATTTTATTTTTATACTTTATTTTTACATTTGGTGACTCATCTTTTATTACATAAAATGGTCCATTGTACACATTATCTAACTTACTTGCATTCTCATTTTTCAACAATATTAAATCACCTTCCTTATATGTTACAGGGTTACTATTTTTATCATAAACAATTTTCCTGGCCAATTTACTAGTTATCAAGTTTTCTCTAGCATCCGCTTGAGCTTTCTGTAAACGAAACTTAAACTCTAAAGGATAATCATCGAAATTATATATAGGTTCAACACTCCCATTATTTAAATTACTTGGTAAGTTGCATAATTTTCCGAACACTAACTCATATGGAGTATATTTAGTTACAGTATTTACTGTTGTGTTGTATGAAAAACACCAATAAGGGATCCAAGAACTCCATGATGACGAGTTGTTATTTGTCTGAATTCTTAAATACGCACCCTAAGTTTTATGAGCATTTTCTAGCGAACCAATACTTTCATGATGATACGACGTTGCTAATATTTTATTTATGCCTAAAATTTTGAATAATTCTACCATGACTTTGGAAATAAACTCACTTCCCCTATCTGTAGCAATGTTTTGCGGTCTGAAGGTAATCCTACTAATATTATAAAGGTCTGAAGGTAATCCTACTAATATTATAAATGCGAAAGTTTGTGAGGATGTATGGATGTTTTTTACTCTTTCACGCAAAACTACTGAATAGATTTTGATGAAATTTAGAATATACGTAGTGTAGGGTGTAGAATAACATTTAAGCTACCTATACAGCGCGGGTGAAGCCGCGGGCATCAGCTAGTATTGAATAAAAGCAAAAACATTGATAGTGCATTGTGTCTTAGAGACATCCTTGCACATAACAGACCCCACCAATAATGACCGTCAATGCGAATTGAACAATTTAAACTTGTTTGCTTATGGAATAGTACAGTAGCCACTTCCTGCGTATGGATTTAATAAATCAGCGCCGCGGACAAGCGCTTTGTTTTATAAATCGCTTCTTATATCGAAAATCTTAAATGAAAAATGTAAACAAGATGTTTATTCATCTTTAATTAAACTGTAGGGCGGGTCGCCTTCGCAAACTAAGAGATTCTGAACCTTATTGGGATTAATATTCTACCATAACTAGTGCGATTAGCACAGGGTTAGTTTTGACATTTATGTTTTGCTTACTGATTTACTGGTAGAAGTTTATCATACCAGATTTTTCACACTTAAGATTAGTCATTATTTTTCCCTTCATTATGTTTCTACATACATACATACATAAACTCACGCCTTATCCTGTCCGGGGTAGGCGGAGACGACATTTAAGCATATACCATTTTTATAGAGTCGTACTTAATCAATTTTGATCTATCTCATTTTTAAAAAATAACTAAGACATAAAGTAACTAACATAAACATAAAACAAGATAACAACTCTATTAGTAAGAAATAAAAGCAATAAGTTATTATTAGTATTCCATTTACTACGTTCACTATTATAGATCTCTTTAAATATTTCTTAGTCCTATTAGAGACTTTTCATTCATGATTTTACGATTAAAATAGATTTGCTATTATTAGTGTCAATTCCATGTCTTGCCAGTCAATTGTAGATTAGGTATATGATTGTAATATAAGTGATACAAGTAAGCGTACAATAAAATCAATAGTTCATTACTCTAGTAATGATTGTACCCTTTTTAAGCCCCGACGCAAAAACGACGGGGTGTTATAACTTTAACGTGTCTGTGTGTGTGTGTGTGTTTGTGTAAATGTGTATATGTCTGTCTGTGACATCGTAGCTCCCAAACGGATGATCCAATTCTGATGCGGTTTTGTTTGTTTGAAAGGTATATCTATCGAGATTTTTGGAATAATTCCGGAGTACTTTTCGGAAAGTTTCTTCAAATCGGAATTTTTTTTTACTTGATTTCTCGAAAACGGCTAGACCGATTTGAATTTTTTTTTCCTTTGTTCTAAGGAAGAGGTACCTATACCGTTTTCATTTTTACCTGATTTATTTAGTAAACAAACACCACATATTGCAAATTCACCAGTTTTTACATCAATCGCACACTTTGATATGGATTAAAATTTCTGGAAAGTAGCATTACACGTTAATGCAATAGAAAACACGTAAATCACTTTGATTTATCCACTATCTTTCTTAAATTTTAAATAAATATAATTTTTCCAACGGAAAATTTCACAGATAAAATTAATTTTATCATTTGACATTTGTAGATTCTAGAATTTTTTCCTTGATTCTTATACATTTCTCAAAGATCAGACTAAAGTCTTTAGTCTGTGGTTGACACGACGCCATATATGTTTACGTTTTAAAGCAAGTCCGTTTAAATATACTATACTTACTACTTAAGTACTACTGGCTGTGGTACACAACACAACTAAAGACATTATAACGTAATTTACAACTTTCTGGTTATTTTTGCCAATTGAAACATTTCCAAAGTTTTGGAATATTACGGCATACTTCCGAAGTATTTGACAGGCATAATTTGCAATGTTTCCCGCCAGCATATATAGTCGAGAGTGTTCCTAGCTATTGTTTGGTGGAAATCGGTTTAGCTCTTTAAGGTAGTCAGGTCGTTTGTTAGGTGTGATAGGAAAGTTATACGCTCAGTTTACTTGCAAGCATATGTGGGATCTGACATTTGTAAAACGTTTCTAAACTTTCTTGGTACACGTGACTTCTACCTGCGCACATTTATCAGCGTGGCTTATTTCAGATTTAGTTCATGTTATAAGTACCTACTATAAATTGGTTCTTCAAGACTCGCGTGACGCATTTTTGTAATACAGTTAGGTATGTTATTCTTGTTAAAACGCATACCTAAATAAATCGAGATTTAAGTATTCGCAAATTTTTTTTCATTTGACAATTTCTGAGTAAGGGTACTGATAATATAATACACAGCTTATGTATATAAAGTACGTAACTACGTTAAGTACCAAATAGTAAACAAATATTAATGTATTATAGTAGGCCTGCTTTACTTAAATGTATCAAACATAGGACGCATTGCACAAAAAAATTATACAGGAGTCTGATAATGAGGGTTGAAATATTCATTGACACAGTACAGTAACTCGTTTAATAGACTGTTAAGGAATATTCAAATATGATTTGAAAAAAAAAACGTTAATAAAGCTGGTCCGGAATAAATATTGTATCGTTGGTACGCGTGGTGACGTCCCCAATGGGTGGTGACTTATTGTCCGAGGGAATCGTAAAAAAGAAGCTAAGAAAAATAAGAAAAATGTAATGACTAGAAACGGAACTGATGGGCCAAGTTACAATAAGGGCTCTTTCAATTTAGCCCTTTCGTGCCGTACAGCTGCCGTGCGTTTTTCGAACGGCAAAAGCAACGTTCGTTCGCTCGACACTATGAATACTGCCGTAGCCTTATAGCCATGTCATTTCTCTATATATTAGGTTGGGGAAAAAGTCTTTTCGTATTTTTGTATGAAAAGTCAAGACATTTTTTTCAAAGTTTATTTACATTTATTTACAATATATACCCAACAAGCAAAGTAATCCTATAACGATTGATTATAAGTCTACCTCTACTAATAACGTTCTTATAAAGAGCTGGTTGCAGACTATTTTACTTAAAATAGCATTTTACAAGTGATAATATACTCAAGAGCATCCGTTTTTATATATCTGTCTTATAGTTCGCTACAAGACTAACGCCTATGGCCTTTACAAGACTTCTTTTACTAGTAATAGCATTTCACAAGCGTAAGTATTCGTAAGAGCTTTTGTTTTTATATGGTAGTCTTATAGTTAGCTACAAGAGTATCTTATAGGACACTTTAAAGCATAAGTCTCTTATAATTGTTTGTAGTAAGACTAAATTATCTTGAATAATATTTTGATCCAGTAGTAGCATATTGTAAGTAGAACAGATATTGTAAAGTACTTTTCTGAGATTACTATAAGATTGCACCGTTATAGTTCTTGCTCGAGACTTTTATAACTCTTCTTATACTCATATAAGAGCGCTATAAGATCAAAGTAGCTTACGAGCTACTAGATCAAAATCTTTATTAGTAAACATCAGAAATTTTGTTCACTTCTTCATCTTGAGAAAATAAGTTAAAAAATGGATTTAAACAATTGGAAACATTTAAAAGAAGCGGAGGTTACAGAAGAAACGTGACAAAAACCTATGAAGAATTAGTGAAGCCAGGTTCTTCGGGAATAAATCCGATAGAAATAGTAAGCCAGCCAAACTCGTTAAGTGCAAATTCAAGCAAACTGACAGAGGGTTCTGCAATCAAGAATATTTTTGCACCCTTATCCCACCCCGCAGAAAGTGAAGAAGTTCAACATTGGAAAGACTTTTATCTTTCTGTAACTTATATGACTGTTGTTGTTTTCTGGGCCAATACAAAACTCCATTACGCTCCCATTGATGTGGAACACAAGACAATACAATGTTGCCCTTTTCAATTGTCTGTATAATTTTGAAAGGCATTTTTATCTTACAGATTAGACTATATTTATAAAAATAACCTGGAAACAAATAGTGTTTCGATTAAACAAAAATAATAATTACAAATAGTAGCAACAAATAAACACAATTTAGAACAAATAAAATTTCTATTTGTAATATTAAGGTACATGTACAATCTCATCAAATCAAGAATCTTATTAAATAAATCCCAAAAAAGTAAATTCAAAGATTAGTGTACTATTTCAGGGAACCCTATTTTGTTTTAAAATGGAGGCGAAAGTTATCAGTACTAAAACTGCTACAAATACTATTTTACCTATAATGATTCTATAAAGCGCTTCATGCAGAGCAATTTTAGAACATGGCGCATGTTCTTATAAATTGATGAAATAAAATTATTACAACATTATTACTAAGTGCTAATTTTCGAGGGGCGTTGTAAATCTAACCAAATTATGGTAGATATTTACAGTAAAAATGAGTTCCCCCAACTTCCGTTCACGTACATCATTACAAATACTAGGTACAATATATTACTACTTTAATAAGAAAAAGTGTAGTTACGGTATTCGTTTTATTTAATCCGATCACAAAAGAACTCGGAGCAATTAACTGCCGAAATAACAAAAGATACCTACCTCCTTCGGTTTTTAAAACTTTACTTATAACTAAAAACTAAGTATATTACTAGTGCATTATAAACAAGATTGTTTTAGTAAGATACTTGTTTTTATTGTTAATAAGAGCATTTGTGCTTGTAATTGTGTTACATCAGATTGTTATAGGAGCAATTGCGCTTCCTCAAGCATATTATAAGTTGGTTATAAGATAATAATTGCTCCTATATTGCGCCCAAATCCAGCTTTGTAGTATGCTACAAGTATCTTATAAGAGAGTCTTCAAGATAGCTATAAGAACTGATTTTGCTAGTTGGGTATGTACCGTTTTGTTGAACAACTTTCTGCCATTTTGTGGGCAGAGACATTATCCCGTTACTGTAGAAACTTTGGGACTTCTGATCAAAAAAACGGGACAAATAGTTTTGGCAGTCCTCTCTTGAGGTCAACCTTACAGAACCTAAAGAATTCTGAAGAGACCGAAACAGGTGAAAATCTGAAGGCGCAAGGTCAGGGCTATATGGTGGATGCACTAGGACCTCCCAGTCGAACTCTCTTAATTTTTGCTGAGTGGCTAAAGATGTGTGTGGTCTAGCGTTATCGTGATGAAAGACCACACCCTTCCTGTTGATCAATTCCGGCCGTTTTCTCTCGACTGCTTCCTTTAATCTCATCAGTTGCTGGCAGTAAAGATCAGAATCGATGGTTTTGCCGGGCGGTAAAAGCTCATAATGAACAATGCCTTTCCAATCCCACCATACACACAGCATCACCTTATTTCGTGTTAGGCCAGGTTTGGCAACAGTCTGTGAAGCCTGGCCAACTTTCGACCACGACCTTTTTCGCACGTTCTTGTCTCTCAAAATCTCTTCAAAAACGGCTCGGTTTCATTACGTCTCAATAATGAATCGCAAATGAGTACACGGTTCATTAAGTTTCTTTGAGTGAGCTCGTGTGGCACCCAAATATCGAGCTTTTTTGTATAACCAGCTTTCTTCAAATCGGTCAAAACTGTTTTGTGGTCAATTCCCAGTTCTTCAGCTACATCGTAACTACTAATATGCCGATCTTGCTCCACTCTTTCAAAAAATGGCGTCCATTTTATTCGTAACAGGGCGACCAGAGCGAGGTGCATCTTTAACATCAAAATTTCCGGACTGAAAACGTTTGAACCAAATTTGTGCTACTCTTACTGACACTGCATCAGGTCCATAAACATCACAAATTTTTTTCACTGCTTGAGTTGCATTTTTGCCTTTTTTATAATAAAATTTTAAAATGTATCGAATTTCTTCATTAGATTCACTCATTTTTACGGAGAGAAAAACAAATAAAAAATAGCGGGAAACAACTTTTTTTTATTTTTTTCTTTTCTTTATAATGTAACCTTTTTAATGTTACCAAAACCAGCCAGACACAAGTAGTACAGTCAAAGAAATTTTATAATAAGTTTATACCTACGTTATGCGAAAAGACTTTTTCCCCGACCTATTATATCTCGTTTTCACTTACGGGTTTTCTATTCTTCTATAATATCTTCTATCTCTTTTTGGAGTACTCAGATACTAGACATGTAGCACATACTTATTGTCCCCACGAAAACTAACGTAGATATAAAACCCATACTAATTAACCTGGCCATCTTGGTATAATAGCTTGGTATAATGTTTCCTTCCGTTGCTGGTAAAGACACACTGTAGTCTGACATTGATTATAATAATATTATCAATATAATAGTGAACAGAGGTCCACTGCTAGACATTGACGTAGGTACTTCAAATATTTCCACATTCCACGAACGCCTTCTCACACTCCTTATGAAATGACATATTTTTATACTTTAAGTGTTATATCATTAACATTGTATCACAAATATTGTCCGTAGTAAATTATATCATAAGTAAATTATATCGTTCAAGTTACAGAAACCATTGAAACTGATTGGCAAGAACAAAATATGCCACAGGTGTTTGTAACATTTAGCTATAAGAGAGTTTTAATTACTCTCCAAGTATATATTTTTAAACATCGTCTAACAAATGCGGGATACTTTTTTTGTACTTGAATATACTTTTAGAAGACCCTGACCTTTTCATTCACTTGTTGGAATTTAATGTTCTACTTCAACTTTACTTCTATGACGTATATTTATTTCGACGTTTTATATAGTACTAGCAGATGCCCCCGGCTTCATCGTTGTTGTTTCAGCTTAAATGTTATTCTACCCCAAACTACGTATATTCCAAATTTCATCAAAATCCATTCAGTAGTTTTTGCAAATACATCCTTACAAACTTTCGCATTTATAATAATAGTAGGAAGTGGATAATGATACATTAGAAAACATGTGTCAAATGGTAACTAACTAACATTGAGCTCATATTTTATTACTTTTTACGGCTGTCTATGGTCTTACAAAACTTTTATTTTTATGCAAATATTAAATAAGGGGTGGCACTTCCCTCGTCGAAGCGGCCTTGGTTCTGTCTTCTAGCATCATTATGTTAGCTAATAGAAGCCCATTGCCGGACATAAGTCTCTTGCATATTTACGCTTTATGCGGTTCTTTGCCGCCCTCATCGATCGGTTTTCTGCAGCCCATAATATAAGGTCGTCTGTCCACCGTGTAAGGGCTCTTCCTACCCGGCGTCTTCTCGAGAACCTTTAAGTTATTACTTTACTACATAGTATAAAACAAGTAGCTGTCTGTCCCTATGTAGGTTTGAATGTTTAAAACTAAACAACGGATTTTGGTGCAGTTTTTTTCAATAGAGTAATTCAAGGGGCAGGTTTATATGTATAATACATGCACAATATTGTAAAGAAACGTTTTAGTGTAATATCAGGGCTGGTCGCTAATATAATTAAACTGATGCTTGTTTCCTCCAGGACCACCAGAGGCATGCTTGAGCGGTCCTGTGGGCGCCGGCGCTGCTTCGCCGTACGCAACACAGATCTACTCCGGCACACCAACTCATATGGGACCTATGACGTCGAAATCTGGTAATTTATATTTTATATATTCATTTTTATTATGGCGAAAGAGTATTGGCAGATATCATATAGCTGGCGTTATACTTTGTTTAAAAAAAAAGGTAAGTAGGTACAGAATTTCCTAAGCCGAAGGTTTTTTGAAATATCCACCCTCAGGGAGCTACTTAGAATAAATATTCTTTATATTAATTTAGGTACCAATTATACGTTGCTTTGCGTGTTGGGTGAGGCCTATGTCCAGCAGTGGACTGCAATAGGGTAGTTGATTGATATACGTTGCTGAAGAATAAATATAATCATAGGCATGTAAAGAGTTATCCTATCCCCAATATAGCTTAGAATATATTTATAAATTAAAGGCGGGTTATGACTATTGATTACCTTTAGCATTAATTTCATTTAGTTAAAATAAAAAAACAGATAAATTTTTGTAAATTTTAACAAAGCTTACTATGACCGAAACAACTTTAAAAACGATAAGTTTTTATAACTTGTTTAGGTCATAGAAGGCATTCTTTGTAATATATAACTGCAGGAATTTGTATAAGAGGAATTATAAAACGAGCGATTAAAAAAAAGCTTTGCGACTGATGATGACATACTGTATCAATAACTTGAGCGGTATGAATTTGAGTAAGAGAATATTTAACTAAACTAACTACGAATATTGATTAATAATAAAATCAAGCTTACAAAAAGTGGAAAAGTGTGATTAATCCTTTTCATATATTAAAATTTTATCCGAGCCTTACTAAGTGAGCGACTGGAAATACAGAGAGGGCAACTTCAATATTTAGATAGAATCGACTTTTCATTAAATTGGAAAAAAATAATTGGAAATAATATAATATATAATATTCCTTACATGTCCATGGTCCACTTGATTATTGAAATGATTACTAGTTATCTAGTACACATAGTACTTACAATGTGTACTAGATAACTACTAATCATACATTGAAAACAACCAGACCAAATCAAATACCTATGTTGATTTACTAAAATGTATGCTTTGTGCACGTTAACGGAATCTCTGCTTTGTAATCTTGTAAACCACAACTCCAAAGAGGTAGTTAACTACTAATTAGTTAGTAAGACAAGTAACCCTTTATAATTGTTTGTTTACCTAATGATATCAAAGTTGATAAGAAGGCAATGTCTAATTAACGATGTCAAGGGTAACGGTAATCTATAATTATTAACATGTGTGTTCTTGGCATTAGTATCGGAGTTAGTTCTATTTTAAGATACGATCCTATTGTTCTTTGTAACAATCGATTTTAATTGTTGCAATAAATGAATTATTTGCTTCTATGCACTTCGATTTGTTTTAACCATAAACTGTAACAAATTTAGAGTGTTTTTATTAAACGATGTAATCTTAATAATAAAGAGTTTGGTTTTTAATTTTGTAAAGGACTATGTTTGAAGATATTACATTATATTCATCCTGTTTCTCCCCTTGACTTCTTCCTTGTGGAGTTATTAATTTAGTTAGGACTGAATTAGGTGTGATTGGTTCCCACTGTCTTGTTTCTTTCTACGATAACCGTAAATAAATCCAAATTTCTTTACGGTCAAATAGGTATGTACAAATTGTTGTAGTGATTGACTTAATACTAAGATAATATTTCAGTATAAATATGATTATATTATGTACATGAAGAAAAACAATGACAATAAAAATTAAGTATTGTTTATTATAGTATTATATTTACTATAATAAAGTATTAGAATCAGTTATTTAGTACCTGTACTCTGCTTATTTTGAGACTAGCAAACTTTGTGTAAATACAAAGTAAAAACAATTAACTACTCTTTAAAATACGTCTTCCCTTAACTTAAACCTTACATAATAATATGTAGTTTAAGTTTCAATTCTGACAATACATAGAGCCTAGGCAGCGAAGCAGTCGCATATGCACTATGAGATGAACGAGGTTCAGGGTTCAATTATTTAGGACAATTTATTTGTATAATTCGCAATTATCGTCCTCGTGTCCCATAATTGATGGTTGTAAAGGTCAAAGCGACACGAGTGCTCGGTCCCTAGTGCGCTGTTGAAGAGAATTAAGTCGCAATTTGTTTTGAAGTTTTTTATAAAACATCGACTTTGAGTTACTAAATAAGCATTTAATGTGGTATCAGTAGGCCAACTTTCTTTTCAGTAGACTGATTACTCTCTACTCCTATTTAGTCAAATAATCTCCATGCCACAAAGGTAATACATACAACCCTTTTCCGTTTGTATACCCTTTTAGTCGAGATTTAAAATTACCTATGCGACTCTTTTATGTATGTTTACTCTACAAATTATAGATGCTAGTATACATTGCATTGCTGTCAAAGCAAATTGAAAAATTACCCCCGGTAGTTGCAAACCATTACGAATGCCGGTAGTGAAACAAAATAATACAGATTGACGTCCTTTATATCATTGACTGCTGAATTACTCTATTCATAGTTAACGTATGGGTCGTTACGCCTTGTAAAATACAAGTACGCATCGGGGGGATCTTTAGTTGCAAACTCTTTTCAAGGATCTTAGAACTGCTAGCATATATCGATATGTGTTGCGATTTTATATTGACCCATTTTAATGTATCACCACGTATTATTACTATGTCATTTTCGTGTAAGAATATGTGGCATCATCTACCTATCGTCAAAGAAGGGAAAGTTCCAAGATTTATATCTACAAAAGACAAAAAATCACTTGCCATGTTTATTCGCGAAAGTTTGTCAGGGTGGATGTTTGTTACTCTTTCAAGCAAAAACTGCTAAATGGATTTTGATGAAATTTGGAATACAGGTAGTTTAGGGTGTAGAATAACATTTAAGCTAAGTAGCTTAAATTTTATTCTCTACCCTTAACTACTACAAAGCGGGTGAAGCCGCGGGCATTATCTAGTTGATTTATAAATGAAAGTTTTAATTATGAATATTTTATTTACTAAAAAGTATTAACAGCTGAGATGTTACTGCGAGTACTGTGCCATCATCATCATATCAGCCAATTGACGTCCATTGCTGGACATAGGCCTCCTCTAAGTACTGAGACCTTGTGCACTACTGTTTGATTTTCATTAATATTACTTTGTAACAGTTATAAAAATTACGTTACTTACAAAAAATGAAGCGTATTAAAAGAGCTGATTTATTTTACAAAATAGTTAAAAAAAAATTCGCAATCTTGACTTTCAGCATAATCCAAAAACATTTTTAAGAAGCTTTTCCTCATTAAAGTAAGTCTTTCATAATCTTAAAAGGCTTCATTTTTACGGATCATGTCGAGATCAAAAGAGACTTCGAAAGGTCAAATAATGTTTATTTTTAAAGTTTATTCATACTTTATTAATCGTGCTTCATATCACCCAAATACTGCTAAACTTAGGTCACGCCCAAAAGTTGCCATCGTGCGCGATGTTGTTTATTTAATTTTATACTACCTTACTGATAGTGTCTGACGAAAGTCAGACAATATGCTGAGAATGTTCCTTTTTGTGTACACTTCTCCAGAACAGATGCTTAGTAAAATTAATTGCAGTGTATTTATGTGTTACTAAATTAAATTGTATGTGTTTTTGGAGATTGTACATAAATAAAGTATTTTGTCTGTTTTGTTTGTATTGATACAGAGAAAAACACAATATACTTTTACGACACTCACGAAATTAATAAGTGGTAATAATAATTAACATTTGTTTTCGTTCAAGTTCTTCCGTCAAACTATTGAAATAAAATATTATTTCATTAAGGGCTCTTTCAATTTAGCCGTTTCGTGTCGCACGGCTGCCGTGCGCTAACGGCATAAGTACGTTCATTTGTTTTCATACAAATCTTGCCGTGCGGTAAGTTTGCCGTTCGAAAAGAGAAAGTGCGGCAGAATTAAGAAACGGCTAAATTGAAAGAGCCTAACGGCATTAATTGACTAATACATTTTATCGTTCGTATGCAATACTTATCTTGATAATAGATATTATCATAATATTCTTAGGACAAGTATCGGTATGACTGAGTTTTTATCTGTAAATATGTTTCTCTTTAGTCACCAAATAAAATAGTCGCCGATTTTTTCTAAATAGTTGGAAGCGTTTTCTCATATATGTGTACAAAAGTTATTTACATCACTACTTCTTTCGTTTGTAGACTCTACATTGCACATTTTACATTTCATTGTAATCAATTTTACTATTTTATATTCACTAAATTACTTTATTGTAGATATACTTTGCTTTTAAATGGTAAAATAATATTTTATTTGAGGTGAGATGAGCTCATAAGCAACTTTACCAGTTGAGGTATTTTGATGTTGAGGTCTACAAAATGTTTTTTTTTATATATTGGGTTTATGAAAGCCATAGGTAAATAATTATACAATAATATAATAATATTCACGTTTAGATTAATTTCCGCACCCTTTATGTAGGTATATTTAAAAAGTTTATATGCATGCTAACTAATTGGCAGAAAGTAATTTACTACGAGCTACCATAACCCACCATGGCACTCAACTGTATTATTATAGTTGACTTTATTTATGCTAAATCAATATTGCAAATCTTTGTTTTGTATTTATAAGTGTATCTAATCCTTAAGCGATATTATGTAATAAATAAAACATTACTGTGCAAAATATATGAATAAAAAATACCTGTGCGCAGTATTCTAACATACAAGTCTTACAAACATATTCAATTTTATGCTTGAATTGTGATTCTAGCGATCGCGAAAGAACCTTTAATCTATTGCATTATCATAATATTATACAATGATAGCTTACGATATATAGAATTGTGATAGGACATGGTTTGTTGCATAGCGATTTTTATTACAAAACCGTTGCTTGCGTCATGTACATATGGTTTCATTTTTATTATGTATGTATTTATTGCAGCCTTGCACTTTATATGCACATTTTTTTTATTATCGACAAATAAACAATACGATGGGACATTGATTTACTTTGTCACGCCAATTGACGTCATTTTGAATTTAGATGCCAATATTTTTAAAATGGTATAGAGATTAAGGGTATTCTGTCGCGAGAACCGTCTAGCCATTAATACAATTCCGTGTGGGACTACAAATGATGAATACAGGGATATGAGGGAATACAAAATGTTACCACACACGTGGAAGTGTATGGAGGAGACCTATGTCTAGCAGTGGACGTCAACAATCAATATACATATTATGGGGTTGAAGAGAGGGAAAGGTAGTTGGACTTGCGTATCAAGATAAACAAAGTAGAAATCGTAATGACTTTCCTCGAAGAGATATTATAGGATATATATCATGAGAGACTCTGTGTATATTCATTTGTTACTAGTATGTGTTACAATCCATTTCAATACAAACCTAGCTTCTAGTGTAATTGGTCTATTTAAGTTATTTTTTACTTATCAACAACAAACTCATACCCAAAAGTTTATTTCCGATGATGATATTCTTCAAGCTGTGCAGAAAATTGTTTTGATTCATAGCCACTGCGAAATACTAACAATCAATATTTTGCATATTCCGATATGAATGTTTACTTTATTATGCGATTGCACTAATGCTCTCGTTTTATTTGTTAACTATGCACATAGTTCAAGGATGAAAATGTTTTATTTTGATTGCAATAGAGAATCGATCTATAATCTTTTATTATTGTTAAACATGAACGGTTATATAATTTTGTTAGAATGTAGTAGAGTTGTACTTTGTGTAATATGATATTGAATATTTAAATGCTAAGCTAAGATAAACACCTGCACGGAATTTCTTTTTATTCATTAATTTTCGTTGCTTGCGTTAGGGTAAAGAGACTTCAATGATGTAGGGAAAAATGTGTATATCTTCAATGTCTATATAGCTTCAACTTTAGTCTGATTCTTAACAACCCTGGGATAAAATTTCATGATCTTAAGAATCACCTCACTGACCTTTGTCTCTCGGCCTATACAAAATAAATACTATGATCATAAAAGCCCAATAATGTCCCACTGCAGGAACGGGCCTCCTCCCGTGACCGTGGGATACTCTGCCTACTAATACGGATTGTTATAGGGTTTAATTTCAAGTTTTCCTTCTTTTTTTTACGTAAAGATAATATTGACGGATAGTCCCTTAGTCGGTTATTACGACACCCATGTGATGAGATGGGGTGGTGACATATTTTATTCTCAATCCCTCACCACACGGCGGGTAAGTAAAAACTATAATGAACGAGAAATAAAGTAGTTTAGGTAAAAGAGGTTTGTTCTAGGTAAATTCTAGCTATGAAGTTGAATCCTACATAACAAAAAGGCTTACTGACAGAAAAAGAATGCTAATAGACCTTGATTGATACAAGGTATACCAATTTGAAAGTCATAGAGGAAGTATTGCTGAGCGAAACGTTGTTTTTTATTTAATGTATTATTTAAACTGCAGTTCAGTTTAAATAAAACATTAAGTAAATAAAACCGTATGTGATTTATTTTATTATAAGTAGTACATACTTATGTAAAGCTCGCAGTTATATTCGAATTATTTGAAAATCTAATATAATAATCTGAATTTATTATGTACCGCAATATTCTTGTGTATTTACTGCGATAGTACTTAATCTACAATTAAACAAGGCGTAGCGTATTAAATAAGTTTACAAGTGGTCTGGCTCTCTTGCTATGCACCTTATTTAGTCCTTGCTATATATTTCTACGAAGATACTTTTGGTCGTACCATTTTTACCACCTCCGTTGCGCGTCGGTAGCGCAAGCGGCTGCCGTGCACGATGCTGTGCGTTCGATCCCCATGCAGGACAAAAATTTGTGACATCCACAAATTATTGTCCTGAGACTGGGTGTTCTTTGTGTCCGTTAATTGATGTTTGTATGTCCCCGCGATACAAGGCATGATCCCTAGAAATGTTATATTACCTATGGTTTTCCATAAACAGGCTGTCTTGAAACAATAAACCTAACAATCTCTGCAAATGATTAGTTTTAATTGTAGATCGAGATTATTAATTAAGATGTTTGTTTTTTTTGCATAGGTCTTGCTGCATCATTCTACATGCCCGAGACCATACGTTCGGAAATATACCAGAGAAACGATGACATATTTCTACATACTGATCTACGTCAATACCCAGGTACTTGAATGAGTTCTGACTATTTAGTTATCCATTCGTAAATGAGTTTAATTTAATTAAAAAATAACAGTTTTAAATAAGAACTAAATAAATATATATATTATTTTGATTATATTTATAATTAAAATAATATATTGATTTATACGACATAATGAGGACACGAAAAAACCGCACGCTCTTTCTATGTATGTACAAGCGTAACTCTTAAGAAATGCACGAAATTTTCATGAAATGCTTAAAATCTATAAACCCTCCACTAAAGGGACATAAACCAGTTGCTTTACAAGTATAAATCTTAAACTGCATTTACACTGCGACTATTACCCAAAGAAAGAGGTAAACTTACTAATACCACGATATCAAGTTTTATAATTTACAATTTTCTTTCATAGATCTTCCCGAAAATGTGGAAATGTATTCGGAGCTGACTCCCCTCGAGGGTGCGGCTCCACATTCAATCGCTACATCTTTTCGAGCGACTCATCGACAGACTGGTGAACACTACGCCCTAAGGCGCCTTCACTCATACACGACCAACTCCACGAAACGCCTCGAAATGTGGAAGCAGATTGATCACCCTAATGTCGTTAAGCTTCACGATTGGTTTACAACTAAAGCCTTTGGTGACCACTGTAAGTATAAATTATACAAATATCTTTTACATATTATTCATCCAGTCCCGCCATTTAATCCCAAACTAGACAGAGCTTGTACTATGTGTACTAGACAACTATTTAAATTCTTTTTTTTTGTAAATACATACACATACATAGAAAACACCCAGACCAATGCAAACAATCATGTTCATGCACACAAAGATTTGCATTGAGCGGGAATCGAACCCAAGACCTCTGCTTATCAGTCATGTTATATACCGACTGCGCCACAGAGGACGTCAATGTATTTGTAGTATTAATATATTGATTAATCAAAATCAATAGCTATTAATATTATATAATGTGTGTACCTATTTCTGTTTGTGCGCTGCGCCACAGAGGTCGTTTAAGTGGAAAACATGTAGAAAAATAAGACTTAAGTTAAAGATACATGAAGGTACTGCTATATCGATACAGTATCTTCAAATAAAGCAGAAAATAATGTACAACACTAGAATGGTCTCATATCTACCTCTGATATTGTTTACTTGCTAACATTTTTATCTATTCGATAATGGTCGTTATCATATCGGATAGGTTTTCATACCGTTTATAATATAAAATTAAATAACTCTATTTTCTAGTTTATGAATAATACATAACGTGAAATAGGCTTTTCAAAACATAAGAGGAACTTCCTCCTTTCGTCAGATTGAAGAGCGATTATATTAGACGTTTATAATCTCCTTTATACGATTTTTAAGAGCTTTGAAGTATTATTTTATATTCGAGCTTAGGAGATATTGTTTCAATAATTTTTATCTAACAAAAGATAATAAATAAAAATAATTATTATTTGTATTATTAATAAGCCTGTGAACATGAGTCCAATTTAAAACAGCTGATTTTCCTATTTTTTTTATTGTAACTTCTTACCAGATACTTTTTTCTCTTTGATTAAAACACTATTAATTAGCTTAGATGTGCTTCATTACATATACCCAAATTAATTTTTATTAAGTATAATAACTACTAAAAAATCTAAGAAAACGTTGGTATGAAAAATCTAACTTCTGATAAAATCTTCATAACAAACGGCAACTTCATAGGCAAAGACCTAATATATATCAATCTGGTCTATGTTGGTGAATGTATTTTCAGAGAGCCTATTTTAAAATTAGAAAATCGATGAAGCTACATGCAGTTTCGGGGCTCTATTGGGCTGTCAATTTATGTTATTGCTGGAATATAGCTTGAGCATCAGAATAACACACAAGTTATGAATTCGTACGATTACCGATTTCAGTCATTGTAAAAACTTATTCGTTAATTAACCAAGAAGCACATTATAGAACCTATCTCCTCATGAAAAAATTCCTTAGGTCATGCCTAAGGAATAAATAAAGGATCACACGAATTGTATCAGAATTTTTGAACTGGTTAGATATTAAGTAGTTTGTTCTACATACATAAACTCACGCCTGATCCCGTTCGGGGTAGGCAGAGACGACAGAACGCCACTTGTCATGATCCTGGCAAACAGATTGGGCCTCTTCCGTATTCATTAAGCGAGTCATACATACGCGTCGATTACGCGTGCTCTATATTTGGCCCTTCTTCAATATGTAATCTGTTCTGTGGTATTAAAACAGGGTAGTACAAAATTCAATAAGGTTTTCTTAACCAACCTAACAGTCATTTAAAAAAATAAAATGTTTTTATAATTTAATCATGTAAAGTAAATCAATTGTATGCAGTCTGCAAAATGCAAAAAAAATACATTTAAAATATGAATTTAAATAAGATGTATGGCGCAAAACCGTGACCTCTGTAGACAGCTGCAGCTCTAAATGCAACACATCTCACAAAATTACAATTTATAATTTTCATCAATATGCAATGATGTCACTCAGTGATATACTCAATGACACTGATCTTGCAGTCTGGAAACCACTGCATACTATTTATTATTTTGTTAACATAAACTACATTACGCAAAATTGCATTGCTACTGTATATGCTATAATATTATTGTGATTCAAAGATACTTTTATCATGCGAGATAAAGAATAATACTATTTTCTAAGATAAAAACTAATCTGTAGGACGTTTTATAACCCAGAGATTTTATGCAAAAATACTATGAATCATTAAAATTAATCAATCTATTCATCTTTTAGTCAATTTTCAAAAATAGGGTGCTGATTCGCCATCTGATTTGGAGCTTGTTATTCTAACGCATAAGATATTTAATATAATGTTTTCCTTTGTTATAGCAACGGTGTTAGTGTACAATTACCACCCGGCTTGTACGACGCTGATGAACAAATATTTATCTGGAGGGGTTGGCAATAACGTGTCGGATGCTAATGGCGCTTACCACGACCCGTTCTCCTCTGATCCGGATGCCCCGAGACCTTACACTCATCAGGTAAACTAAATAACATTTACGTTTAATTTATTACTTGCTTTAATAATATCCATAGTAAGCACAAATTACTATGGATATTATTACAATGAATGCAATGTCGATAATAGGTTAACAGTGAAAAATCCTCTGCGCTGTGCTCCGCATTATCTGTATTATAATTACGCAAATGTCTCGACTATGTCCAGCAGTGGACGTCCATGTGTTGATATTATGATGATGAAAGGTGACTGCTACGTTTATAAATTATGAAGCGATATTAATACTTATTGATGCTTATTAAAAAGTTCTATATTTTATACATTATTTTATTATTATATATACAAGAGTTTATAAATAGACTCACTACCTTCAAGACAAAAAACAGAGTTTGATTTAAATATTGACACCTTATGAAATCACTATTAAAAATAAGATTTATAAGCATTATTGTGTATTTTGTCGTAGAAAAACGCAATGCTACGTGCTGTGGCATGCGGGGCTCTCTTACCAGAAGCGGTGTTGTGGAGTCTTCTTGTGCAGTTGACGGCTGCTCTAAGAGCTATACACACGGCTGGATTGGCTTGCAGGTACGTTATTTAAGTTATATTTTAAATAATATTATTGCGCTTGAAAAAATAATCTGAAAAGGTTTAAGCATTATATTATAATGAAGGGGTTTCTTTATTATACACATGAATAATGTAATATCTGTTACTGGTAGCAGATTAATAATAAAGAAAAAACAAATAATGATTACTACGACCTAACTATATGATTGTGGGAATACGACTCCTGGGCAACGCTAATACAGTCGCGCGCCATCAAAAGTAACATTATGTCAGCATTCTCAATTTACAATGTTATATCCTTATATAATTATTACTCGAATAGCATTATTATTCATTAGCATTATAGTGAACTTTTCTAAGTGAATTATATTTTGTTGTTAAATTATTTCGAAGTTCAAGAACATGTTGCTTTTTTGTGAATCAATATTACTCTGACTTTTATCTTATTCTAAATCATCAATAGTTTAAAAAATCTAAACGCTAACTAAACTAAATTAAATACCAGCTTATCATTTTGTTTTCATTATTATTTCATAGTTATTTCTCTTTATTTACATTAGTTCTCAATTCATTACATTTTTAAATATAAAAATAAACACATTTTAAAAAAAAGGTAGACTCACCAGCGTCGGGTACAAGGACCAAGCTACTAGTGGTTAGGGCTCCAGAGATAAGAACCTTCTTACAATACGTGCCGTGTAGTTATATTATTATTAAAAATATAAACTTTGTACGTTATTTATATAGTAAAATTAATATTATAATATTTTTCGCAGAAGTCTGGACCCAACTAAGGTGGTGATGAATGGTTGCCGTGTACGCGTCGCTTGGTCTGGTGTTATTGATGCTTTACATGCGAATGGGAACGATGTTGGTCAGGTATGTACTTCTTCTTCTTCGTGTCAATTGGCAAAAAAACTCAGACAGTACCGGCCCAGAATTCGGCCACATGTATGTACTATAGTCTTTATCGGATAGAAAAGGTACGGTGACATTTGATCTTTTCCATGTTACTTAGTTTACTTTTGTAGAATTTAAAAATAAAAGCTATCAATTTATGAATCCAAACTGATAAAAAATTAAAAATATTATTTAGACGTTTATATATAATTAAATTATATGAAATATTTGTTTTATATTCCATCTTCAACCCTAATATGTAAAATATAAACATATAAATTTTAAAATCGTATGCGCGACTCGGAACGAATTTCAATAGAGATTGACACAATAATTTTTTTTAAATCGTATGGTTTTTTATAAAATTGATTAAATCGATTAATTTTTTTAAAATCATAGAAATGAATATAATAATTTCAGTTGTCATAGAACTCAATACTTATTAGTTTTTACGAGGATAGGCCGCAATTTTTTTTTGGCGGGATTCGTACGTCGTCATAGCGATAAAATCTTGATGATGTCATTATTAAAAGAGGCCTGTGACCTGTGACCACGTAACTGCCGATGATTGGAAAAAACAAAAATCTAATACTTCATGACTGTGAGAGGAAGAGACATCAGATTAGACAATTCAGTAGATTTTCACTTATTATGTCATGAAAGTGACGAATCAAGTAATTCATCAAGCTGTTCATCAGATGAATCACGCATTGATTCGGCATAATTAATAAATATTTAAAAAAAGATTAGATTCTTATTTTGTACCCATAATCGATTTATTCTTGTTTGTAAATTATATCGGTTATAATATAATCGGTATTTTTAAAAACGATTTTAGTGTTACTACATCTCTAGTAATGACAAATACTAAACGTCACCGTACCCATAAGATCTGAAAAATAGTATATAACATATTCTTTATATACACGGGGTATTTTTTTGTTACATGGTAAACTTAAAGCTAAATTAAGATATTTATTAGGAGCAGATAAAGTTAACAGACAGCAAATAACAAAGATTAAGCATTATACATAACAATGGCGTATTATATTTTAACACAAGGTAGGGCCGTATAAAAAGAAAACAGCTGTTCTATGACAGGGTTTTTTTTTAGCTTTATTAACCCTTTAACCGGTAGAGGTGATTATATTGCCACCTAATTGAAAAACAAAGTTACTTGTACCAGGTAACGGGTGAAGCAATCTCATAAAGAAAAATATGTTAACCTGATAATCGTATACTCTACGTATAGTCTACGTATATACGTAGAGTGTGTATAGTTTATTTATATATTGTATAACGTGTATAGTTTATTTTATTGACGTGTAGGAGTATTGTTTTTAGATTTTATTTTAAATACGACCACTTCTTAACTGAAAATCTTTAAAAATCTGACGCTAGGAGTTTTAAATCATTAATCTAACTGAAACGGAAACACTGAATGTTTCTATTCATTAAAATAATCATGATTTATGTCTGTATTATGTAGATTGCACACTTGACATGTGTTGGAGTCGAAGTCGCGACCTCAAGCATGACTGATAATTTTGATGAGCACTTGATTAGACACAACATTGAAAATAATGAATCCGTAGCTTGCTATTCAAAATACAGTTTATTATTTTAGCAACTATTTAACTTCTTTACAACAGACTAAATCACATAGTTATTGTCTATTTTGTTTCCAAATTTTTTAAGCTTGATCATCATCATCATGTCAGTCAATTGACGTCCACTGCTGGACATAGGCCACCTCCAAATACTGCCATCTTGTGCGGTTCTGCGCCTCCCTCATCCATCGATTGAAGCTTCATATAAATTACAAAAAAAAATACAAAATTAATCGTACCAAATTAGTAAATTCATTTCAATTGCTACCTTGACAACTTACTACTTAGTCCGACTCTTCGCTCTACAGCTGAGTTATCACTTCATGATTTCGGCAAACAAATACGGCCTTATTACAAAATACGGTCTAATTATAAACCACGATTTATTACGTCACAAAACCACTGTTTTTGAAATTTGTTGTTACAAATTCAGTCTTAACGCTAAAGTGTTAAAACTGATTTTGTATTAACAAATACGAAATCATAAATTTGTCATTACAAAATCAGTTTTAACACTTTAACGTTAAGACTGATTTTATAACAACAAATTTTAAAAACAGTGGTTTTGTGACGTAATAAATCGTGGTTTATAGTTAGACCGTATTTTGTAATAAGGCCGATAAAGTCGTGGTAAGAACTAGAGTAGCCTAGCTGTCAAATGCATTTAATAGAAAATACGTGTTTTAGAATTCTTCCTTTATCCTCAAATATTTTTTATTGTTTTGTATAAACTTTATGTTAAATGTAAAGATCAGTATAAAAGTAATTATTTTCGTTTGTTGCAGGCTCAGCAAGACGACTTGACTGCTTTAGGCAGGCTTGCCTTGGCCCTTGCATGCCGCACAATTCACTGCGACAATCTCGCCGCCTCTATGGAGCTGGTCGCCAGAACATACTCAGCTGATCTTAAGAACTTGATACTGTATGATCTATTACTATTACATACTTTTACACACATAAGTAAAATAGACAATTATTAATTTTGGTTACATGTTCTTTAATATATATTTTATGACGATTTTTCGTCTCCGTTGACCTTCGGAGGGCGAGTCAAGTGACGTCAGTCCTGGCTGTTGTCGATACGCCATGTCAGAGGCCAACGGACAGCTTGAACAACTCTCGAAATGTTCTTCTATGAAGAAGAAGAATCAAAATTTCATAGAGATTCTATAGGTGAAAATAGTAGAATGTAGGTTGTATTATTTTTTATGATAACGGCTCATTAGTATTTCACAGCAGAAACAACCTTCCAGTGTTGGGGGAACAAGATCTGTTAACACCGCTCAGGCCATTTTTTTTTCCAATGTTCCATTGATGGAACAGTCAGTGAGACTACAGAAAACAACCTGTACATGCTAATGACAAAACTCCTTTGATTTTTAAAACCTTTGAATATAATATTTAAAATCCTTTTAACATAAAACACTAAAAACGAACTTTAATTTAAAGAAACATAACCTGCCATTTACTCTTGTTTGTCCATTTCTTAGGTATACTGAATAACATTGTTTGTATAAGTGGCAAAGTTAGAAACAATTATTCATAACCTGTTTACAGTAATTTTTAAATCGTTTTACCTACATTATACCGTTTGAAATTATGCCAACAGAATCATGTCTATGATATTCAAAGGCACTAAGGACTAAATTGATTTAATTTTATTTAATCACTTATTTTTCGTAATGATGTCAATATTTAAAACGCTGTGAGTTCGCGATAGACCTTACAAGTATTTTTATGATTTAATTTGTTCTAAAGAACAAATATTTGTATTAATGTCGTAGTTCTTGTTATCCTATCCCATTTCCAGTCAGGAAAAATTAACAAGGGGGAACCTTTTTTCCATCGCAATAAATGAGATGATCTTTTTATTTAAGAGCAAATAATTTACATTTCATTCTGATAATAGTTAACGTTAATAATTAAGATTCAATTAAAGTAATTGACTCCTCATTACCTTGGCACTAGTCTAATGTGTTACCATCGTTGGACCTACGATTACGCTTTTCTGATATATTCAAAGTTACTAGCTACACCCAGCATCATTTAATTGTTTGCTGTATGTATTATTTTGAATATTTATAAGAGGTTTATGACCAGATGTGTTGAAATGGTTAGCTAGTGCAAAAGACTAATCACAGACTATGGTATTTTTATTAATACATACCCATTGACTACTTCATACTAGAATGTGTCTATACCCCTTCCAGCGTAAGTTTAGCTTTATGACAGTTTACGTCCATGAAGTTTCGTAATACTTCCGCTTATTTTTCGAATAAATTATATTGTATTTCATGGACGTACCCATGTTTTTTTCAGTTACCATGGTTACTTAGTGATGGACACTCATAACGATTACCACCATTATGAAACAAATTATAAATAATCGGTAGAAATAAATGCTATGAATAAACCTGAACTCTTCATAATACGTGTATAAAATGTAATATGATATTTTAGATTAGCTATAACCCGCGAAGGTGTCACGATAAATTATGTATTTTAAATAATACCTAAGCTAACTATAATTTTATCATTTTAAGCTATAGGCTAATTCTCTTAACATAGAAGAAATAATCACTAATAAAATGATAATGTAAGTTGATGTAAGGATCCAAATGTGTAAAACAAAGTAATTTAAAAAATCGCGAAATCGCTTACAATCGAATGGCATTACATTCGAGATACTACTGAACGTCACTAACATCAATCTGTCAAATGTCGTTAAATATAGTGGAAAGGGTATAATAACTAATAATACACGGAAGGTATTCTGTGAAACACTTATTTGTTCACAGTACATCTTAATCAATGTGCTCTGCACTGGAAAAAAAGTGAGAAAATTAAAATGATATAATATCCCTTAGTATATACCAATATCTAAGTATCCCTCCGTCACGGGAGGAAGCTCGTCCTTGCAGTGGGACATTAATGGGCTGTTATGATGATACCAATGATGGCACTTAAATTTGGTGTTTGTATTTACTGTTTTGTTCTAATAGGCCTTTAGTTATAACTATTAGTAACACTCAAAAGCGCTATTGAAATTAAGACTCATCCAGTTTATGAGTACAGAATAAACTGTTCTTTTTTTTTTACTAAATTGTAATGTGTTAATATCCATTAGGTATTTGTTATCAACGTCGACCGCACGGCGTTCCATCACTGATCTCATGCCGATGATAGGTGCAAGGTTCTACACTCAGGTAAGGTTCCACTTATATTTAAGTATATATTAGCCATACTAGGGCATGCTGAATAAACACTGGCGAGCAAAAAATATTGACTCGCTTCATATGAATATCATATGACCTCGGTGGCGTGACGGTAGCGCAAGCGGCTGCCGTGCAAGAGGTTGTGGGTTCGATCCCCACGCAGGACAATAATTTGTGAGATCCACAAATTTTTGTCCTGGTCTGGGTGTTCTTTGTGTCCGTTAATTGATGTTTGTAAAAGGTCCCCGCGACACAGGGCATGATCCCTAGTGCGGGTGTTGCCTTTTTTTAAAAAACAATATTATCACACTCAGTACTCTTTGCATTTCTTACTGCACTATTTAATGCTGTCCTGAGGGTTGCACACTTTCCAAATATTTGGAAGGTCTCCGAAATAAAAATGATCCCGAAACCTGGAAAGCCACCACACCTTACATCATCATATAGACCAATTAGCCTGTTGCCGGTTTTATCCAAAGTTCTTGAAAAGATAATATTGACACGCTGCAATGAGGATCTAGCTGATAAAGGTGTCATTCCAGAACACCAATTTGAATTTCGACGAAATCACTCCACAATTGAGCAGGTACATAGAGTAACTGATCATGTCAGAAGTGCTTTGGAAGGCAAGAAGTATTGTTCGGCTGCGTTTTTGGACGTCCAGCAAGCATTCGATAAAGTATGGCATAATGGCTTGCTGTACAAGCTCAAGAAGGTGTTGCCATGCAACATTTATTTTCTATTAAAATCTTACCTAGAAAGTCGCACATTCTATGTTAAAGTAAACAACTCCATGTCCAAATTGTACGACATTAATGCTGGGGTACCTCAAGGATCGGTATTGGGACCTTTACTTTATCTCCTTTATACATCGGATGTACCAGATACCGAAAATATACTTACCGCTACTTTTGTCTACGGATAGCAATCCAGAAATAGCATCGATGCAGCTACAGGAGCACCTAAACAAGGTAGCCATCTGGATGAAATCCTGGCGTATAAAGGCTAGCGCTGCTAAATCTAATCACATTACTTTTACACTAAGAAAGAAGGACTGTCCTCCCGTGAAACTGGATCAGGAGCCCTTGCCGCATTGCACTGTCGTGAAATACCTTGGCTTTCATCTGGATAGAAGGCAAACATGGAAGGCACATATTATCAAAAAACGTGATGAGCTCAACCTTAGATACAGGTCATTACAGTGGCTTATGGGCAAGAAATCCAGACTGTCTGTAGAGAACAAACTCCTCTTATACAAAGCTGCACTGAAACCAGTATGGACTTATGGCCTACAGCTGTGGGGCTCAGCTAAAACATCTAACATAGAAATACTCCAAAGGTTTCAGAACTGCGTCCTTAAAGCCATAGCTGATGCCCCATGGTTTGTAAAAACGGAGGAGATCCATGAGTACCTTAACATCCCTACCGTGAAGCAGGAATTGATAAGAAGTGTTGAGGCATACAGAATCAAGATAAACAGTCATAAAAATGAACTTGCCCGGGGTCTTGCCCCTGGTCCACACACACGACGTCTGAGACGGTTACACACCTGGGACCATATAAGTAACAAGTAACACGGGAAGGCTACTCGACAGTGGAAGAGTAAACCTTACATGCCAATAACACTGAAAAAAACTGCTTATGGTCTGACGACCGATTGCATGTTAGGTCGTAAAATATTAAAAAAAAAAAAAAAAACACTCAGTACTCTAGTTGAGTCTTAAATCAACATGTTCTTTTAATTTTCTTAGAGAAATCATTTTGATAAAACACTTACGAGTGGAAAACCTTAGAAAATTAGGGGTCGGACTCATGGTTACCGGCCTTAAGTCTCTTGATGTCGAGCAACTTGACGTTGACTAAGGCCCTGTTGCAATAGCGACAGCTTGGTACTTCATTCACAGGAATTGTTTTACTTGGAGATTCTAGAGATGTGTACCTGTTGACTTTTACAGGTGTACGTCTCCTCGTCTCCTTTTATACACCCTGACATGACGCAATACTGACTGAGTGACTAAGTTTGAAATGATATTTACTTTTCTTCGCTTATTGTTAAATTGTCTGAAAGTTGGTACTGGAATAAATGTGTTTTAAGCCATGATTAGAACTTAAAAGATATAAGGCTTAACATTAGTAGTTATTAGTAGTTTCTAATTTGGTACCAAAGTATAAGGCAGTTATTATCTAGCATACAAAAGTAACGGCAACAGCATTAATATAGTTCATGTAACGGAAGGAATAACAAAAATCGTCCTTTCCTCGTGTCCTCTGACCTTTTAACCATTCTAGCTTGCTATACATGTACTTACACTGCAACACATAATTGCATTAGTCCCGCCAGCCACCCTACGGTAACATTGCGTCCAATATTAATTAAACGCGAGTGCCTGTAACTGTATACGCGTTCGATATACTATCACATTGCACAAAATTTTGTCTAACCATGAAAAGGGTTGTTTTTTCTTATTTTAGCGCTGTAACATTGTCATTTAATTTGTGATATTAAAGTGAAGTGGGGGGGGGGGGGGGTGATGATGAAGAGAACCGAATCGCTGTAATTGCCTTAGGTACACAAAAGGTATGCAGCCAAATGAATTTTTTAAAACTTTGATTTAGGACTTGCAGCCTATCCGTCTTACTAATAAACATTTACACACTCGTTATAACAAGGTTATAACAAAAACGTTACCAATAAACACACTCTACGCCTGTTATAGCGGTGGTGTAAGTTGTACGTCATTTTATACAACTGTTATACAGTCGACAGACGTCGTATAACAAGTGCATAACTTACAATATTGTGTTGATTTTTCTGTAATTATGGATTATTTACATTATTTTGACATTTTTGACGAAATGGAGAGTGAAGAACCACCAAGACAGCAAAAACTATTAATCTCGGTATAATCCGTTTATTTTAGATGATTGTGAGTTTAAAACCAAATAAAGATTTACGAAGGCGTATGCAAAGGCAGTGGTAGATTTAATCCGTGGTGAAATCGAACAGAATACTAGGAGGTGGTGTCTTTTCAAGAGAACTTCAAGATTGTACAGCATTAAGGACATGGGCGCGACAGAAAGTGGAAGATGATGCTGCAGACATTCACGGCATGGGTCAACAATCCGTGACAAAGGTATGCCGACACGAGTTGCTTGCACTAGCAAGGAAAGCCTATTATTTTATTCATATGCCACGAACTCTTGAAGAGGAAGAGGAAGTCATAGCAGATTTTCGTAATATATGTGGCTTCAGAAACGTAACAGATGCTATTGCCTGATTGCACACATATTAAGATCAAAAAGGTTGGTGGTGACAATACTATATCAATAGAAAAGAGTGTGTTCAATAAACGTATAAATGGTATGCGATTCCAGCCTATTAATAAAGGACATTGTAGTACACTGGAGGGGAAGTACTCATGATTCTCGAATTTTCAGAGAAAGCCCAATACGGCAGAGATTTGAAAATGGACAATTTCATGGTCGTTTTTGGGTGATGCAGGTTATGGACTAACAGGTTATTTGTTTTCACCTGTACAAAATCCTGCTAATATTAAGGAGAAGGCCTACAATAAGACTCATATACTGACTAGAAACCCTGTAGAAAGATGCCCCTGTAGAAACAGAGATTTCGATGCCTATTACACGGATTCAGTGTATCATTAGAAAATGTTAAACTGTATTTAGTTGCACTTGCAGTTCTGCACAATATTGCAATGAAAATAGGGCAAAATACAGAAATAATGGACATAACGCCCGGTGACCCCGTTTTGAGACATAGACCACAAGAACTCAAAAATAATGCAACTGGATAAGTTGCAAGGCAATTATTTATTAATTATGTTTTGTAATATAAATAATTATTTCAAATAAAATACATTTTAGTAATCAATTTTATTTATTTTCTCTGTATTACATTTTCCAGTTCTAAATTTTTCATTTTTAACTGCTGCTCTTTGCCTTGGAGTAAATGTTCTTCTTCGGCCCACTCGTGGGACTGTGTGGTATCACATTAATCCATTTTAAAGCTTGTTTTGTTACAAAATCACACCATACATTAGCCTATCGATATTGTCACTATTTAGTTTTCGAGGTCAACTAAATACCTTTTCTAATAAATCCCAATTTGCAAAAACGCTTCCTCTTCTTTGCTATATATCTATAATCACTTGATTCCATTTTAATGCTTATTTTTATGAGATTGTAAATCAAAATAAACCGCGCAAACAGAATACGAAATGAAATCTCAAAAACTCAACCGTTTTGACATATTTTAAGAGACCTTCTAAAGTAATGTCAAAATCTGCTAATGTAAAAATATGTAAAAGTGTGTAAAATTATGCGTTTATTACGATTTCTAAGTCGAATTCCAACATTAGGGCATTATATTAATATTCTTTATGACATATTAATTTATTTAATATTTTTACAATAAGAATTAATAGGTAAAAATATGAAACTAATTTAATGACATTTTTGAATATATTACTTTTTAGAATGTTTCTGACAGTATTGCCAGTGGTCAGTGTCATAACTATTTAATAGTTACCCAATGCTTATACCTGGTTTATTAGTCAAGTAGTGTATAAACAGCTATTACGCTCCTATTCAAGGAATAACTATTCATGTGTATAACGACTGTATAAGAAATTTTTTATTAGTAAGACAGTATATGTATAAGAGATGCACTGGTCATTTATAAATTGGTCATTTGAAAAAGAATAGGGAGATGAAATCGAAACAACTACGTAAGCGGTACGCACTCGCAGGTCACAGGAAAATTTTTATGACTTTTTTTTACAATCGAGCAATAATTGACCAAAAAAAATGATCATGTTTAAGCTTAAAGCTCTAAAGAAGCTTCCCAATTAGTCAACAGACTACAACGTGGGCAATATCCGACTTCAGTGATGGTTTGATGGGGTATCAACTATGAAGGAGTGACTGAGCCATATTTTTGTTAAAAAGGTCTCAAAACATCGGCACAAGTGTATCAAGATACCATTTTTGAGAGCGTAGTCAAGCCACTTAACAACACCATGTTCAATAATCAGGAATGGTCCCTTTAGCAAGACTCCATGCCGGGTCATAAAGCTCGATCCCCTCAATATTGGTTAGAAACGAAAGTTCCGGCCTTGATCAGAGCTGAAGACTGAGCGTCATCTAGTCCTGGTCTTAATCCGCTGGATTATTTATTTTATTTTATTTATTTATTTGGAAGACCAACAGCAGTTTGACAATATGATTAGAAGAATTAAGAAACATAGAGCCAGTTATAGGTCCTCACAAATAGCAACAAGGTGAAACATGCACAAAAAGTTACATACAGAATTAAACACACAAAAGAAAAACAAACTGATAGTAAACATGATATGAGATACAAACATACAAATGAGGGGAAAAATAAGGGGAAAAGAACAATAGATAATGATCATAATATAAGATTAAAACCTGACTGAGTAAATAACCGCCTCGCCGGCGCCGACGCAGCACTTGTATTGAATAGGTCAATGTCCACAATTTTAGATACATCATTAAACTCTTACTTATTATGATTTATGGTTGGTTTTAAAGACTAACCAACTGGGAATGGCGCCTCCAAACTTACAAGAGTCTAACTGATTAGCCAACTACACGGCGGAAATACTGACTTTTTTTAAAGATTTTTTTTATTTTTGTCGAGGAGTCAATTTTGCTTCGTAAGCTCAATCAACTCACTCCTTGTTGACTGTTGCTAATATGGTTTGTTTGTATACCTACTTACTTTTTTTGTGATTTAGGTGGAAGCTTTAGAGAGACGTGCAGATGTATTCGAAGACCAGTTGGCAAGGGAGATAGATAACGGAAGACTGCTCCGTATACTTATCAAGCTGGGAGTTGTCAACGAGCGTCCTGAGTAAGAAACATTTTAATAATTTATATTAATTATTAAGTGACGTGTGGTCGGTGAGATGAATATTGACTTAGTAATTATTTGCACATATTTAAGTATAGATGGCGGCACACCGATGGGAGGCACTGTACCGTGCAAGGTAGCAATATTTAGAGGAGACCTATGTCCAGCAGTGGACGTCCATTAGCTGACGTGATGATTTAAGTAGGTACAGGCGATTTATAGAGATCAAAATTTTCGCTTAAGACAAGCCTTTGTTCTTCAAAAATGGTACTGGATAATCCAGACAAAATATATAGAAAAAATAGACAAGAAATACTTTAGTTTTATGTTTGTAATGTTTCCTTTTTTCAATTCGATTCTTGCGAGTAACGTACGAATAACATTCAATAAAAAACCTTAAAATAGCTTCTCGCCTTTTTAACCATTCAAATGAAGTTTAGAAAAGGTCGCTAGAAAGCTATTCAATAAGGTTACTCAGAGCGATATTCCCTGAATTTTCCCTAGCTTTGTTGGCAAGCGCGGTTCTAGAATTAGCACTGACATTTTATATTTTTATTGTATTTTCTGTGAAGTGTATAACTGCGTAGGACCCTTTATGCAAACCTTTAGTAATTCTATATCAGCATACAATTCAAATGCCTGTGCTATTCTTACGAGGTGTGACTGTCACTTATTCACGACTTCGCGGGTTTGGAGTCTGTTTGAACGGTCCACAAATCTATGTGCCTGGATTTACTTTGTGTTAAATTGTATTTTGTATTAGTCCCCGCAACATGGCACCATTTTATAATAATGATAATAATCATCATTATTTCCGAGTAGTCGGCCATATTATAAGATGATGATTACGTATGTAGGTATTTAGTTACCACATTTAAAAGGTCCGGATGTCTCACTATGACAATTTTATATAAATATGGTATTGTCTAGTACAATAGATGATATTCTTTTTGATTGCTAGATTTTCGTATATCATAGAAAACACAAACGAAAATTATTTTAGGATGACTAAAAGCTTCGAAAAAATTTACCATCTTTTACTTGTTGCCTTTTACTAAATTAAACACAAGATTTGTAGATCAATTGTCAATGCTGAACATTGTAGCCTACGTATTTTCAATAAAGCTTAAACGAAAGATGTATTAGTCGATGCGGTAACCAGAGCGCTTGACTGACCATCTTAACTAGGTGACCCAAGAAGTAAGTAAGCAAAATTATAAAGGAAAGTGCTGTAAATCTTAAGTGAAGCGAACGATATAAGTTAACGCCTGTTATAGAAAGTTGTTGAAAGTATTTATTTTCGAGTATGGAAAATAAGAAATAAGCCTTCGCATTATGTTCGCGTATTATACCCGATAACCCGATCGTGTTTCATCCCCAAGCCACTTATCATCATTAAACTATCAGGCTGTATCTAGGTAGATAGTGATAATTGTTGTCCAAACACACAAAGATTTGCATTGAGCGGGAATCGAACCCGAGACCTCTGCGTAGCAGCCATGTAATATACCGACTGCGCCACAGAGGACGTCAATGTATTTGTAGTATTAATACCTAGTCTAGCCATAAATATTGTTACGAAGAAAAAACATTTTTTTTTATTGCAAATAATATTTATTACTTTTACAGTGTGTTAGTTTAATACATAAATATAAAACAATTCAAAATATAAAAAGCTTATTCGAAGTGGTCTCCATTGGCTGCAACACAGTCCTTTAAACGTTGAGGCCAGTTATCAATAGAAGCACGCACTCTTTCCATGGGAAAATTCTTCACTGCCAATCGTATGGATTGTTTTAGGGACTCCAAATTATCATGGCGTTTAGAGCAAGCCATACTCTCTAAAACTGACCATAAATCATAATCCAGCGGATTAAGATCGGGACTAGACGACGGCCAGTCTTCAGCTCTGATGAAGTCCGAAACGTTCATTTCCAACCAAGACTGCGTGGACCGAGCTTTATGACCCGGCGCTGAGTCTTGTTGGAAGGACCATACTTGGTTATTGAACATGGTGTTGTTAAGGGGTTTAACTACCTTCTCAAGAATGGTATCTTGATACACTTGTGCCGATGTTTTGATACCTTTTTCACAAAAATATGGCTCAGTCACTCCTTCATAGCTAACACCCCACCAAACCATCACTGAAGTCGGATAATGCCCACGTTGCACTCTGTCGACTAATTGGGAAGCTTCCTTAGAGCTTTGAGCATAAATACGGTCATTTTGTTTGTTAAAATGTTGCTCAACTGTAAAGATTTTCTCATCCGTAAACAAAATTTTTCTGTGACCTCCCTTTGCGTACCGCTTCAGTAGTTGCTTCGATTTTACCACCCTATTCTTTTTTAAATTATCAGTTAAAAAATGACCAGTGCGTCTCTTATAGGCTGCAAGTCCTAAGTCATCTTTTAAAATGCGTGACATGGTTCTGGGTGCTATCTTCATCTCCCGAGATAAAATCTTTTGCTTTCGGACAGGATTTCTTCGAATTCTTTCCCTTACTGCTTTGACCACCATTTTCGTACGAACACTACGTGGACGGCCAGATCTTTTTCTGTCACAAACAGAGAAGGTCTCATTGTACCTATTAATAGCCCGGTACACAAACATTTGACTAATACCAAGCGTATGGAGAGTTTTAAAAATTACATTCGGCTCCATACCAACTTTGTGTAATGCAATCACAGCGATTCGGTTTTCTTTATCACCCCACTCCATTTTAATATAGCAAAATATTGTACAATGTATTGGCGCCAAAATTAGAAAATACAATGAACAATCGTATAAAAATGACAGATTCCAAATTCAAATGTAATATCTTTCTTATTTTTAATTGTAACAGTATTTATGGCCAGACTATGTATATTGATTAATCAAAATCAATAGCTATTAATATTATATAATGTGTGTACCTATTTCTGTTTGTACAGTAAACTGACATGTGATTATGATGTAATACTATGGAAATTTTATCTCATACTCCGATAGACATTGTGTGGAATTATGTTATGTATCCATCCATAATCAGACTGACATTAGCCTTTAGTATAACAAGGTTGAGGTTAAACTATTTCCCATATAAAAGCTGTTATGTATTTTTCTTGTTACCTTATCGAACTAGATGTTATCTTCGAGTGTGTGTAAACATTACCTAAGTCACGTTGATAAAGTATAACAAAAACATCTCTATGTGATTGTCACATCTGATTGCTCGCTTTAAAGTACAGTCAGCCCCAAAAGTCGCTGAACACATTTTAAATTCCAAAACTGGTGAACACTAAAAGTGGCATAAGTCAGTGTCGCAACAAGAGTACAAAATAAGATAAACGTACAAAACGACCATAACACGCTGCACACGGTTATTCCAAAAGTAGCAGCACATGGGTATTTCAAAAGTATCAGCACACGGGTATTTCAAAAGTATTGATGTTGCCAACTCGTGCAGTATACGGGAGCCGCGCATGACTGAACGGCAACGTCGCCCGCTGCGTCGCTCATCTGCGGTCGAGTTTCAGTGTAGTTGTAGTGAGTGATTTTGACAGTAGACAAAAGTCAAGCCAATTTCAAAGCGGAATACTACATTAACAATTTCATCAAAACAGTTGTCAACACGATAGCTTTGCTTGTATAGAGCTTGGGTGAAAAGAAAACAGGTCTGGTTCGATCCTGAGGAACGGATTACTTTTTGTGTTTCTTTATTTTTTCTTATTTTGTTTTCTACTATTATTATTCAATACAAGCTGTAACCCGCGACTTCGTTTACGAAAAAAATGTATATTCGACAATTAAATTAAATAATTTAATTAATAAATTAATTAAATGGCTTTATCACCTCTAGAGTTAATTTTAGTTGCATGTCATAAAACTATTAAGTTAATAATTATTGTCCTGAGTCTGGGTGTTATAAGTGTCCGTTAATTGATGTTTGTAAAAGTCCCCGCGACACAGGGCATGATCCCTAGTGCGGGAGTTGTCTTTTTAAAGAAAAAAAAAGGAAAAAAATGCCGCACAACAGGGAGCACTTCTTCTTACATAACATTTCAACTCATATCATCGAATCTCCGAAAATGTTTCTCATACAATTTAAAGTCATAATGATCATTCTTCATTAAATTAAAAATTAAATAAAAATACTATTTAATTTTCAATTAAAAATAATATTTTAACTTTATTAAAATACCTGTGAACAGTGACGGTGAATTTAAGTTACTTGTTTTTTTTTTGAGATAAAATACAATAAATAAAAAATAAAAAAACCAAAAAAAATACTTGGCACAACCCGGTTTCGAACGCACGTCTACTTAATCAAAGTCGAGTGTTCTATACCCTAGGCTATCGAATCTCAGTGAATTGTGTTGAAATTATGTATCTATTCCAACGAGTAAACATAATAGACACTAGTGTTCAGCTACTTTTGGAACACTAGTGTTCAGCTACTTTTGAAATACTAGTGTTCAGATATTCTGAAATACCCGTGTGCTGATACTTTTGAAATACTAGTGTTCAGATACTTCTGAAATACGCGTGTGCAGCTACTTTTGGAATAACCGTGTGCAGCGTGTTATGGTCGTTTTGTACGTTTAGCTTATTTTGTACTCTTGTTGCAACACTGACTTATGCCACTTTTAGTGTTCAGCAGTTTTGGAATTTAAAATGTGTTCAGCGACTTTTGGGGCTGACTGTACATTGACTAAGTATCGTAGCAATCTTCAGTTACATACATTGTTGCATTCAAATACGTATTCATTGTAAGTATATGATCACAAAAGGATACACTACGTCTCCTTAGACCCCTAAGAAACATTGTATATGCATTATGCCAATATGATTTTAGATACGATAGATAACCCTTTTCATCGTCAATTGAACGAATAAACAGGATATTTCTTTCATAATGACATACCACCTTAACTATCATAATCATCTCAGCCAATTGACGTCCACTGCTAGACATAGGCCTCCTCCAAATATTGCCTCCTATTGCTACCTTGTGCGGTCCAGCGTCTCTCTTTTCCATCAGTTTCCCGCCGTCCTAACCAGGTCGTCGGTCCACCGTGTGAGGGCAATGGAGAGAGCCATGTTGGGAGTTTCCTGCATAATCGAATCAGAAATGAGGAGATCCGCAGGAGACCCAAAGTGACCAACATAGTGCTCCGGATTGCCCGGTTAAAGTGGCGATGGGCAGGGCACATAGCGCGACGAACCGATAGCCGTTGGGGCAGAAAGGTTCTGGGGTGGCGACCGCGTACCGGAAAATGCAGGTTGGGGAGACCATAACTATATTATGTAGTAATTTTTACGTGTAACTTGTAGAGATAACATTCAATGTAGTTTCAATTAATGGACATAATAATGTGAAGTTATGATTTTATTTTATAGTAATGACTTGAATAAGTTCTCATCAGATCACCAGTGTACTTACTAGACTAGCTTACCAAATATCTACTGAGTACGGACCCTTAGGCTGACCGCACATTGGAGACTAGACTGTCTCAAGACTGACTTGTCTCATAGAGACAAGTCTGTCTTAAAACTAAAACGAAACAGTTTTGACTACGATACGTCGCACACATAAAACAAAACTGTTTTGTCTCATAATCAGTGATGGGATTATACTCGGCATACATGACCACGTGTTCAGTGATGGAATTATAATCGGATAAAAACTCATTTTTGAGTAAATACTCATAAACACTCGTTCCTACCCGAGTATTTATCCAAATCTTGGGATAAAAACTCTGATGCATTTTCCTATCAAAATATTTAGTTTTTTTTAATATTATAACTGGTTTTGACTATCTTTGCAATACTTTGCATCAACCTGGAAATTTACCTTCGAAAGTTACTATATTTTTAACCGACTTCAAAACAAAGAAGGAAGTTTCTTTTCTTTGATTTGTGACCATGATATAATTATTTACTTTTATAATATAATATTATTGGTAAGTAGTTATTATAATCAAGTTTGTCGTTGAAGTCCGTTTTTAATTAGAAAATTATTTTTTTTAATTCATTTTATCTTGGTTTCATTACGTAGAATACTATATTTTACCCCTCTCGAATAAATACTTGTTTATAACTAAATTCAAATATATTATTTTACTATACTTTTATTTATTTTTTAAACATATTAATATATAAGTTTTTTATTGTAATATACTTGGAACACGACAGTCTTAAGACAGACTATTGCTTTACAATATGTATGAATATGCGCACACTTGGAACAAAACGTCTAATAGACAATATTGTATCAGATAGACTAATACCGCACGGCGACTAGTCTGACTAACGATTGTCGGCTTCCCTTTTGTATCAATGCGGGCGCGCACATTAAAGACAAAACTGTCTACCGTCACACCCCGCACGCACCCCACTCTCGTCCGAGCGTTCAGAAAGTAAACACGTGCAGTGATGGGCAGTTGGATAAATACTCAAATGATAAAAACTCAGTAAATATCCAAAAGTGAGTAAATACTCGTAAATATCCGAATTCTTGGATAAATACTCAAAAAGTTCGGATAAATACTCGGCTGCATTCATGTATCTAATGTTTTGGATTTTTTAATTGTTTTTTTTAACAAATTTTCATGTTATTGTTTATCTGCAGGTGTTTTATGGTTTAAAATATTAGTTGTACTACATTAATAAATGTTTGCGGCTTTATTTGTTGCTATTACACGTAAATACCAATATATAGATACATTCTTTGCGAGTAATATAGGATATATAAAACATTACGTTAAATTTAAGCGGAGCATATACGAAAAATGTTGCAAAAACGGGGGTAAATTACTACTTTTGTAAGCTTACATTGCGTGCGCTGTGTACTTATATGGTTACTTATAGTTACACATAAATATGTACTTGCTACGGAATAATTGATGTCAGAATATTCCTTGCACATTTTATTAAAAAGTACAGGTCTCTTTTCAACCTCATCAATTAATTTTTCTACGAGTTCTTCGTCTGTAAACATGATGTCACGTGTTTACTTTCTGAATGCTCGGACGAGAGTGGGGTGCGTGCGGGGTGAGGGGTGTGACGGTAGACAGTTTTGTCTTTAGTGTGCGCGCCCGCATTGATACAAAAGGGAAGCCGACAATCGTTAGTCAGACTTGTCGCCGTGCGGTATTCGTCTATCTGAGACAATATTGTCTCTACGACGTTTTGTTCCAAGTGTGCGCATATTCATACATATTGTAAAGCAATAGTCTGTCTTAAGACTGTCGTGTTGCAAGTCTGCGCTCAGCCTTAAGTCCCACAGCGGCGACTACTAACATGATGCCAAACATAGGATGTGTCGACATGCACGTTAGAATTTATTATCGATTTTGTATTGTAAACCATTCCGTACCTACACAGATAGAAATATAAAACGATCTCTGTATGTAAATTCCATAATACTTGATTGCTCAAATTTAAATATCCAATAAACATTACATGATTATGTTAGCAACCTGATAGGTGTTGTTATTACTTACATACACACCATTACCGTGACGAACTATTATTAAATTTAAGACATTTTGTTTACTTGATGAATGGCGCCAGCAATATTACCTGCGTATATAATATACTTTTAATGTCTAGACTATTTAATTACAGCTCATAGCACAAAGGAGTTCATCCCACATACTTAATGTAACTTCAATAACCTTGAATACTTTCTGAAATATTACCTACACGATACCTTTGAAACCTAACTAACGTCCTTTGAACACCACTAATGCAGTCTTTTCTATGTAATTTCTACGTAGTCGCTTTGAAGAGAATAAGCTTACATGCTTTGTTCAGTTGTCAGTTAATAAAGGTGACATCTTACATTAACTGTATAATGAAAGTTCACTTAGTATAATGTGTCTCATACACGTGTAAGCTTCAGAAAGAGGTCGCTAATTTTCCGTAAGCGAATGTGTTTCACCTTAAACCTGAATACATACCCAGATCGCATTAAAATATTGAAATGATAAACGTATTACGTAGATACTGTTGCGAAGTATATGATTAACCTATTTAGTTAAATTCTTAACATAAATTCCTGTTTTTGTGGATTTACATACATACATCAACTCACGCCTTTTCTTGGGAGCAAGCAGATATGTACTTCTGTCGGCCATGTATTTCGATCATGTCAAACATGCTTTGTTCCGTCTACTTTTGTATATCTCCATACATGTCTGTCGACTGCGGGTGCTGTACATTTGCGCTGTATTAAGGATGTGACTAATTAAGTGCCTGTAAGTCTTTGTGGGGCGTCCCCTGCCGACGTTACATACTACTTTCGGGCCGTGCATTGCATATCCTTTGTTAACACTTATGACACATATTAGGTCTTTACCTATGAAATTGCCATTTTGTATGAAGATTTTATCAGAAGTTAGATTTTTCATACTAACGTTTTCTTAGATTTTTCAATAATGATTAAATATAATAGAATGAAGTTTGGTATAAGTAAGGGCGCGCATTTAAGCTAGCTTTTGTGTTAAAAACAAAGGAAAAAAAAGTATTAGGGAAAAAGTTACACTTAAACAAATGAGGAAGCCCGCTGTTTTAAATTGGACCCATATTCACAGGCTTATTATAATATGTACCAATAATGATTATTTTTATTTATTCTTTTTTGTTAGATGTTGGTAATGTACTATATTTCCTAAATAACAAAAAATATTTAAACAATTTATTATGTTTCAAAAGATTATAGAGTCTCATTCGCTCAGAAATAAAATTGCTATTTCATGGGTCAGTCATTACAACTAAGTATATTAAAAATAATATACTTAGTTGTAATGACTTTCCTATTTAATTCTTTAAATATTACTTATTCGACGCTGACGAGAACTGAAACTTAGTGCAACACTAAAGTGTTAAGACTGATTTTGTAATAACAAATTTCATAAACTGTGATTTTATGACGTACTAGCGGACTGTCCCGGCTTCGCACGGGCATTATTTTCCCGCTTTTTGGTTGAAATTTTCCTTCTCCCTCCAGGGAAGCTCACGGAGCCCGAGACCTTTCCAACGAATGCAAAACCGTGAAAATCGGTTCGTGCGTTCTGGAGTTATAGCGTCAGGAAGGAAAACCCGACTTATTTTTATATTGACGTATTAAATCGTGTTTTATAGTTAGACCGTATTTTGTAATAAGGCCGAATATGTTTAAGGTTCATGTTCATATCTTAAGATCTCTTTATTATAATATAGAGTTGTAACATTTTATATTTTTAATTTCGACGTCGTAGGAATACGTTTTAATTGATTACATATTTATTGAACAGATTGAATATGGACGCCTCTTGGTCGGAGACTGGGGATCGCTACATGCTGAAGCTCTTCCGTGATTACCTGTTCCACTCAGTATCAGCTGACGGAAGGCCCTGGCTAGATCAAGCTCATCTTGCTCATTGCCTCAATCAATTGGACGGTGGTACTTCGGCCAAGGTATGTTAACGTAAACCTTACCTACATTGGCTCTCACAACTTGAAAAATAATTACAGTCCGGTCAACGAATGGCTTAAAGGAAGAAACATCTTGAGTAACACGTCTCACTTACTTTGCTACCCATCTGAACCTTTCCAGCAATTTTTATTATTTGTATGCCGTCTTACCCATAGGGGTTGGGTGAGATGAATTTTTGTTTCAATTTTCTAAAACAAAGTGTTTATTATAATTTTGGACTGGTTATTTTCGTAATATGCACTGTTATTTTAGTCCAGTCAATAAAGTAGTTGTAGAGAAGCTGACTGTATAGAAGAAAACCTGTACATATTATTACTGATAATTTTACATTTAAGTTCTATACTTTTAGTAACCCTTCACATGTTTGCTAGGTGGAGCTGATGTCTCGCGACGAGCAAAGCGTCCTCGTCGTCTCTTACGCTGAACTAAAACATTGCCTCGAACAGGCATTTGAAGAAGTGATGCAGGCTGCCGCGAGCGGCCCGTAACCTGTACCCACTGAGTGCGGTTACACATTGCAATAATCAAGTAATAATTTACAATGGCTGCCTTCATTGATGTAGCTCACATAATTTATAGGTACACTTGACATGCCCAATACATAAACGTTGCCGTCTCATGCTCATCTTATCAAAATTAAATATATTTATTATGCTAGTGGCATGTCAAGAATATCAAATTATGTATAAGAAAACGTAATAGTGTGCGTTTCATGTGCATTTTTTGGAGATGTTAGTATTCTGGTAAATGAGTTATAAATGTTAAAATAATTGTAATGTGAAGCCGCCGCGCGCCGTGTCGGGGTTAGTGTTCAATTCTGTCATCTGAGAATATAAAATATTTTTGTAGGTGCATCGCCATTACTATGCTGGTATCGTACATGTTATATTTGATGGCAGTTATTGGACGAGCGGCGATATCATTGTTATTATATCCTCTTTTGGGGTATACAAATCAGAGGGATTACCAAAAATGATTGGAGACGGAGTGGCAATCGCTCCTTACCATATCCCTTATCGGCTCTCTCGCCTAGTCTTGTGTTGTGACTCGATAGAGCCATTGAGCATTATTTTGCTGTCCAAGATCAATTCCTTATTCTGGGTTGTAACGCGATCTCATTTCCGATGCGATCTCGACCCGTATCAGAATGTTTCTCAATAACTGCGTCATGCCGCAAGTGGTTGCTTATTTTTGTAATATGAGATATGGAATATTTTATTTCTTGCCTACATATTTTTGTCGCATCCACTGAAAGCTTTAAATGTCCGATTATAGTTTTGTATAGGCCTTATCGATGTACCGTAACGATCAGCCGCCTGAACAAACGCCACAAACATTCCAAACTAACAACAACAAAATTTTGAGAGCGATCAAATGACTGTTACGAACAATATCGAACAGTATCTACTGCGGGGAGGCCTCGCCGCGGAACAAGCCGTTGCGTCGCCTTTATTGTCGATAGACAACTTTGCATGTGTAAGTGATTTGGCATAATTTGAATGAGTAATGTATTAAATTAGTATTGTGATTACGAGATCATGTTATAAATTTTTCCATAGCCTATGTGTGTAGGCTTTCCTAAGAAATTATGTAAAATCACTCGTGTAAATGTTGTTAGTTTAGTTATTGTTACGTCACGTAGATCTGAATTTGTATGTATCGTATGAGGGCAGGACAGAGCCACGATCTCGGTCTGTTGGTGTTAGCGGAGATTATACTGATCTCAGTAATAAAACTATGGCAATAAGTATGTTTTTATATGGCTGAGGGAGACGTGATGTGCCTGCCCTGTTCTTGAACGTTTTAAAATTGTTATACTACATAACAGTAAATATTCATGCTACAGTCTCCTTTATCGATGTTTTATCATCGAAACTCTTTATTTTATTTTAATCTAAGGTTTCTTTAGACTAACCTGGCATCAGACTGCAGTTCTATGTATATCGATCAAATGAGTAAATTGTGTAAGTCAGCGATTAATATAGATTTAAGCAGGGCAAAGAACATAACTTTGACTTAGTAGAAGATCTCAAATTATGTTTCATGCGTCACGCCATTATAATATAATATATGTACCTACATTAAAACCATCCATTCTCTTAGTGTGATAAAAATTATGTATATTTTTTTACTGTATTTATGTTTAATTTAGAGTACTTAATTATCTAAGTCTGGAGAAACCTTAGAAATCTATTTCATTTTTAAAGCGACGAAATGTACCTTTGAGGTAAATATTTTATTTTATGGATAAACTTATCTATTTTTAACTATACCTATTTTGGGTATTCAATAATTATTATTTTATTTTTTATCGTATGCATCGCATTATTGACTATCGCAAATTCTGATCTATGTAGTGATGGACACTCTAAGAATAAAATATTTTGAGATAACTATAAGTGTATATTTTTTTCTAACAAATAAAAACTTTTAAATTAATTATTTGTTTCTTTTCTTTTTCCTTCTTATTCAAATGCTAGTGTTTAAGGGTGTTGTATTAACAACACCTGGTGACCTGGTAGTGAGAGCGTATATAAATATGTTTGCAGTGTGTGAGCACCATCATATTATTATATAACTCCTATTGTCCCACTGCAGGGGCAAGTTTCCTCTATTGACGGTGGGCAATCTATTTATACTGCTTTGGCTAAATGAATTAACTTTCAGGCTCAATGTCAGCGTTTTTTCGAAGTTCCAACTCGAGAGCAATAACAGAAAGCCAAATACATTGCTAATAGTTGTATTAACAACTGTTGCAAATTGATAATACAATAGATTCAATTGTACATTGAACTAGAAAAGCTACTGGCGGGACGCTGTAGTTGGGTATAAAGTATATACCGCGGCGACATAATGATAACCCATTAAACAAGAAGTAGGTAGGTATAGAAACTTGTCTTTAACCCTTTCACAGTTCCGCCAGCAGACACAATAGTAAAACTATGCACCTGCAATATATATGGCTCATGGGACAGGGAACGTGAACATAGATTCTAGCCCACGATCACAGAACACATAGAAGGACCGTGTTTTGTGGCGCCTGTTGAGAGAGGCCTATGTCTACTGGACCGCAATTATTGATGTGATCGACACACAGGCCGGCCGTCTTGCGTTCTCAATACTTTTGGTAAGTAACTCTTCAGCTCTCGCATAAAAACTTCGAAAGACGCCATGTTTGCATCGAAGACATCGAAGCTCTACCACTTAATTAAGTATCTCTTTAAGTATAATGAGTTTTTCTAAAAATAAGGGTAAAGTATAACATACAGATAGTGTGAGAGCTCAGGAAATGAGAACAATTTATACAATCAAATTAGTTTATTATCCTTTTACATACATTTGATAGCTCATAACATACTTAAATCGCAGTATATCCTCAATAATTCAACTTATCGTATTCGTTGTATTCACACTTGGACGCTGAAAAAAACAAGAATTCCCGCCATGTGCTCACTACTTCCCTCTACCGTTTTTTCACCGGAACCAACAACTAAAGAAAGTAGCTGTGGCGCATTACAAAAGAGGTTGTAAATGTTAGGTTTTATCATTTTATGTTTATGCATTGAATTTCCAAAATAAAAATAATAATAAATTATAGTTTCAATTTATTATTATTTTTAAACTGCTTCTAAATCAAAATAATGTTATTAAAACGTCAAGTGACAAATGACAGCAAGGAATTTACGACACGATTCTAACAGTCAAGGAATTTACGACACGATTCTAACAATAGTTACTTATTTCACAAATGAAAACAATGTTGCAGATTAGTTTTTCATTGAATTGACTTGCAAACTTGTTATTGTCAAGGGTCATATATTATTCATTTTGTATTACAATATGATTTCCGATCCAATTCGCAACATGAAGATTTGCAGACAAATAATAAATATTGATCACATGCACAGTTTTTCATATGTAGGTAAGGTTCATGCAAAACTTGACTTTGATAAGAGAAAGTTTAAGGTTATAATGTCAAGATGTTTTTTTAAACCTTTGAAAAGTCAATGCTGTCCTAGTAAACAAAAACACTGGTTAACCGTGGGTTAAACCGAATATATAATAACAAAAATGTAGCGTGTGGTAATGCAGTAGGTGAGGGTGTCTCCACTCCATCTCATAAACAGTTCGGTTCATTAAAGGTTTCGTAAAAGTGGACGAAACAATATATCTATTTATTTCTACGAGTACAAAATAATAATTATCGAAAAAACCTTAATCAATTCCGTTTTGGTTTTACCTACTAGATATGAATTTTCGGTTTCCCTGTGTCACTTAATTAGGCCTTATCCGACACTGAGATATTAAGTAATGGGCTGATGGATGTACTCCAATGACAAATCGAATAGACTGACCAATGAGGGAAACTACCTAGGGGAGACCGGGTCAAAGCCGTATAGCTAAGGGTCTCAGGCTCTGGATGATACAAATGAAAACACTTTTGTTTCCAATTAACTATTTTAATTAGAGTCTCTTAAGGTATACTATCAGGTGAACATATTTCAAAAAATCACAATATAAGCAGGAAAAAAACAGAACCTCTGCTTTTTCCGGTTTTGCCCCGACACATGGACAAACCCGTATACTGTATACGATATTGCTTCGATATCTAACTTGCAGCGACACACCCCATGCACATGAAGTCATCTAAGTCTTCTGAGTTATGACTCAGACTCATACCCTGTACAGCCTTCATGGACCCAGCCTTTGCACACCGTACATTAAACCTAGTCTCCATTCATGCCACGTATTCTTCAAGACAGTATAAGCAATTGTCATAATTAATGTTTTTAGCATGTTGGGTGTTGGTTTTAGATGGCTGGCTTAATTTCAATTTCGTCCTTTTATAACTACGTGGCATCTTTGTAATAATCTGTAATAAAAAAAATAGCTTTGTAATAAACTCAAATAACCGGGTCAAAATCGTATATATACAGTTTTACCCCGTACGGTTTTGACCCAAAGTAACATGTGTAAACATTTTACTCACAACTACATAAACAAAGTTAATCTCGTAGAATTAAATATCGTATTATTCATGCAAATATATAACTTTAGACAAAATAAATATTAGACTTACCTATATTGGATGCAAACTTCACTGTAACACATAAAATTTTCATGAAAAATAGATAATTGTCACTATTAAACAATCAAATAAAATATTTTGAAAACGCGCGTGCTTTCGGCGACTCGTTTTGGTTGACAACTAGTTCTGATTGGTCAACGACCGCTGAGCATACTAAACGCGGTAATTTTCAATTATTTCAAGAAATAGATGAGGTGTACTGTTTTACCCCGGTATACGGTTTTGTACAGGTTTCCCCTAATTAGGGAGACTGACGAAACAGTTAACGAAATCTAAATAACTGACGAGTTATAGAAAATGACCAATCAGAGAAACAGACGAGTGACGACCTAACTCGTGATGATACCTAAAACAAGTAAGTATGGACTGTCCCTAGTAAGTAGGTACCTATGTCACTCTCGTGACTGCAACACAATAACTGTCTACGGTGTTACGGTCTTAGTTCATGTTGTGGTGAATACTTAGTACAGGTAAGGGAGATAAGCTACGCATAAATATAACACCTATAGGTACGTTCACACACGGGGGCCCAGATTTTATACCTAAGGTGTACGTATACCACATCTTTTATATCATGTACCTATGCGAAAAGAAGAAAGACTATGGAAAAAATTGGTCGATGCGGGACTCTGGACTATACGCGTCCAGCGCCATGACCACTGGGCCAACTGAGTAACCGTCTCGACTATCAAATTTAACCATTGCTTTATACGGCGCCGGGCCGCAACTTAGAACTCAACTGTACAAAGCTGTCACGCGCACGCCTAGATGGCGTGAACCTTCTAAGTAATAGGTCGGGGAAAAAGTCTTTTCGCTTATCGTAGGTATAAACTTATTATAAAATTTCTTTGACTGTACTACTTGTGTCTGGCTGGTTTTGGTAACATTAAAAAGGTTACATTATAAAGAAAAGAAAAAAATAAAAAAAAGTTGTTTCCCGCTATTTTTTATTTGTTTTTCTCTCCGTAAAAATGAGTGAATCTAATGAAGAAATTCGATACATTTTAAAATTTTATTATAAAAAAGGCAAAAATGCAACTCAAGCAGTGAAAAAAATTTGTGATGTTTATGGACCTGATGCAGTGTCAGTAAGAGTAGCACAAATTTGGTTCAAACGTTTTCAGTCCGGAAATTTTGACGTTAAAGATGCACCTCGCACTGGTCGCCCTGTTACGAATAAAATGGACGCCATTTTTGAAAGAGTGGAGCAAGATCGGCATATTAGTAGTTACGATGTAGCTGAAGAACTGGGAATTGACCACAAAACAGTTTTGACCCATTTGAAGAAAGCTGGTTATACAAAAAAGCTCGATATTTGGGTGCCACACGAGCTCACTCAAAGAAACTTAATGAACCGTGTACTCATTTGCGATTCATTATTGAGACGTAATGAAACCGAGCCGTTTTTGAAGAGATTGATAACTGGCGATGAAAAGTGGATCACGTACGACAAGAACGTGCAAAAAAGGTCGTGGTCGAAAGTTGGCCAGGCTTCACAGACTGTGGCCAAACCTGGCCTAACACGAAATAAGGTGATGCTGTGTGTATGGTGGGATTGGAAGGGCATTGTTCATTATGAGCGTTTACCGCCCGGCAAAACCATCGATTCTGATCTTTACTGCCAGCAACTGATGAGATTAAAGGAAGCAGTCGAGAGAAAACGGCCGGAATTGATCAGCAGGAAGGGTGTGGTCTTTCATCACGATAACGCTAGACCACACACATCTTTAGCCACTCAGCAAAAATTAAGAGAGTTCGACTGGGAGGTCCTAGTGCATCCACCATATAGCCCTGACCTTGCGCCTTCAGATTTTCACCTGTTTCGGTCTCTTCAGAATTCTTTAGGTTCTGTAAGGTTGACCTCAAGAGAGGACTGCCAAAACTATTTGTCCCGTTTTTTTGATCAGAAGTCCCAAAGTTTCTACAGTAACGGGATAAAGTCTCTGCCCACAAAATGGCAGAAAGTTGTTCAACAAAACGGTACATATATATTGTAAATAAATGTAAATAAACTTTGAAAAAAATGTCTTGACTTTTCATACAAAAATACGAAAAGACTTTTTCCCCAACCTAATATTATGGCTGGCTATAGGCCCACTAAATTTGAAAATAAAATTTTGACAAAGCGTGATGTTATATATACCTAGCCTATAGCCTTCCTCGATAAATGGTCTGTCCAAAACTGAAAACTAAATTCAATTCGAAGAAGTAGTTCCTGATATTAGCGCGTTCAAACAAACAAACAAACTCTTCAGCTTTATATAATATTAGTATTAGTATAGAATATAGATATAGATTCTCCGTGTGGTGACGGAGTAAGAATACAATATGCCACCACCCCATATCATCCCATGGGTGTCGTAAAAACCGACTAAGGGACTATCCCTGCATATTATCTTTACGTAATAAAAAGGAAAACTTGAAATTAAACCCTATACCAATCCGTTTGGCCAACGAGGTATTAATAGGCCTAGTCTCCCTCCGTCACGGAGGAGGCCCGTCCCTGCAGTGGGACATTAATGGGCTGTTATGATGATAGATATAGCAGAACCCAAGCCCAGGAAGGAGTGAAAGCTGTGTATTTAGGCTGAAGAATACATAAACATTTATTTACGTAATTATATTTGTACTTGAATTGAGTTTATGCAATAAAAAAAAAATTACACTTCATCTTCTCATCCTGAGCTCTCATCAAAAAAATCGAGACCCCTTGCAAGTTTGTGTTTTGTAACGATTATCTGAAAAATATGTAGGGTCGACTGTCTCACAATGAACCATGCAGCTACACTTAACCAGCGCTATATTTCCAAAATTCGACGTGGCCAGATCGTGTTAATTTGTGCAAAAGATAGGTACAGACGTGTCTCTTCCGCTCAGTAGTTAGCGAGCAGATCGAGCGAGAGGTGTATGTATGCGAACCTTTTTTTAAAAAACTGTCACAAAAGTAAGTTTTAAATAAATTTTACTATCTTTTTTAGCATTTTTCCTTTAAGAAATATCGACTATTTTATTTCTACACCGAATTATATAGTTATTTAGCTTATCTATGCACTGTAATTTATTTCATAATTATATTTCTTTCAGTTTAAATTTTTAAGGTTAGTTATAAAAAGGTGCTATGTCTCACATTGAACCATGTTGAGGTGGTACTCAATGAATCACGGATTGTGTACCCCAAGAATTGCCTTGGCGTACACATTAAACAAAACGTGGTTCATTTTGCTAGTGTTGTTAGATAATGTATTGAAACTTTCAAACTACATGATATTCTTTTACCTAGCTGTTCATTATTAATATTACTTTATTTACTTCCTTTGGTCAATATTTCTATCTGTTACAGAATGGCACGGAATAAAGTAAGTCAGAATAGGGAAGTCAGTGTGGGGAGACCCCTTACACGATGGACCGACGACCTGGTTAGGACGGCGGGAAGCCGATGGAAGAGGGAGGCATAAGACCGCGCAGGGTGGAAACTTTTGGAGGAGGCCTATGTCCAGCAGAATAATAGTCTATAGGTTGATATTTATGATGATGATGAAATTAAGTCAAAGAAAAAAGGGGCCACACTGCTTCCAATATGTTAAGAGCTTTCAAATTAAATAGAGAAGGTGTAATCATCAGAAAAGCTGCATTATATCCTACTTTGCGCCGCTATGTAGCACAGTATTTACACACACGTAAAGATGATCTTGCTAACAAGAAGTATATACTAAATTATGATTTAAAGACTACTCTATTACAAGTAAAGACTAATTACATAAGAAATGGACGTTTTACTTTTACCTTAATTAATTATTGATAACATTTCTTTTTCATAATTAAGTGGTTCAATGTTAAAATTAACCCGGTTCAATGTGCACACCCTAGAGTACACATTGATCCAAATATTTATTTTTATATTTATGTTTTTATTTTTAAAAGTATAAATAATATTGAAAATTTGTCAATGCTCTTTTAAATCTAGATAAATTACCTATCTTTGTACAAAATTTGAATCATTTCGAAGCTTAAACGAGAGAGTTATGCGCCTTCAAATTTTACATGGTTCATTGTTGGACAACTTACCCTACATAATATGATAGATGACGTCAGGACTCAGCTGCCTGAGTCTGATTTTTTTAAAGCTCTAAGATGCAACAGTCCTTAGTATTTGGTAAAAATTTCAGCTTAATACATCCACGCGTTCCTGAGAAAAATAGCCTTTACAGACAGACGGACAAAGTAATCCGAAAATATAAGAGTTCCGTTTTTTCAAAATCGGTACGGAGCCCTAAAAAGACAAATTACTGTAAGAGACCATGCCTTTAAAAAACTTAGCTAGCTGTAAAATGCAATCCAAGATATGGAATGGAACACTACTATACCTATTTGATCGTGACTCTCATCTCATCGATGAAGAACCGCACAGAAGCAGTAACGAGAGATCTAGGAAGGTAGGTGTACGAGTTATCAAATATATGTTACCTAGCTTGTTTTTCATTTACGTACGTGATTTTATCCATTTCCATCAAACTAGGTACAGGGTAAAAACTACCTGTTAAACAAAATACGACAACTATAAAAATTTAATTTGAATTTGGAACATTAGCATTAGTATTTGATAACCTTACCTACATAATATAATTCCTTATTAAACGAAATATACATATTTTTCAGATAATCTTTACAAAACACAAACTTGCAGGGTGTTTCGATTTTTTGGTGTGAAGTGTATAATAATATGTTATAGGCAATGTGTATAATGGAGGTATTCTATACAATACCTAGGCAATGTATAGAATACCGGGGTCGTTCAGGCAATGTATGAAATGAAATTCAATGTTGAAACTATTTTACACATTGCCTAGGAAATGTATTGAATACCTAAAGCATTGGTAATGTATGTAATCTGCTTTTCTTCTCTATGATTTAGTTAGATTATATTTAGTTGCTTTTCTATTATTTTTCTAATACGAGTTTCTTTTATTTTTGGTCGTAGGACAAAAAACACCAACATTACAACTTCTGTAGGTTAGGTTAGGTTAGAACTGTGACCACTAATGCACGAGGCGAGCGAGCGTGGCGCGGCAGCGGCCGCTGAAGTGCCAGATTTAAATTCATTACAAAAAAAATTCTAAGCTATTCTAAACAATTAGGTACATTATTAATTAAAGCAATATGATCATTGAATGTTATGAAGAAAATAGTTCTGAAAAGGAAAATTATGTTTATGAACGTTTCTTGGTACAAACAGTATGAATATTAAAATTATGATCACTAACGGTTAGTAGCTCCGTTGGTAGTAATAAAAATTTATGGATAAAAAAATTATGAAGATTGATTATTATGAACACAAAGCGTTAGATAAGACCAAAAATATGACTTCGAATTTTATGTAAACCAATATGGACCCGTAAATAAGTAGGGTAAGTTGTCCAACAATGAACCATGTAAAATTTGAAGGCGCATAACTCTCTCGTTTAAGCTTCGAAATGATTCAAATTTTGTACAAAGATAGGTAATTTATCTAGCTTTAAAAGAGCATTGACAAATTTTCAATATTATTTATACTTTTAAAAATAAAAACATAAATATAAAAATAAATATTTGGATCAATGTGTACTCTAGGGTGTGCACATTGAACCGGGTTAATTTTAACATTGAACCACTTAATTATGAAAAAGAAATGTTATCAATAATTAATTAAGGTAAAAGTAAAACGTCCATTTCTTATGTAGTTAGTCTTTACTTGTAATAGAGTAGTCTTTAAATCATAATTTAGTATATACTTCTTGTTAGCAAGATCATCTTTACGTGTGTGTAAATACTGTGCTACATAGCGGCGCAAAGTAGGATATAATGCAGCTTTTCTGATGATAACTGTTGTAGTCACTAATTATATGAAATAGCTATATACAATAGATAAATGTAATAATTGTCTAATGTATGTATCGGCTCATTAACCTTACTCGAACACGTCTTCACTCCGCGGCGGTCGGTAGCAGGCTTCCCGCCCCACTCCCCGCACCCCGCTGCCTGCGTGTCGTGTAGGAACGAGACGACAGTGTGTGTTATATAGTTGTATGATGGTTATGTAGTTATGTTCTGTATTTATGTATGTATGTGTGACATCGTGTATGCTACATCCCTCCCTTACTTTTTTCTTTTAATAAAAATACTCTTTTACTTGTTTATAATCAACTTTATTTATATATTCTCAATCATTATCATAGGTTTTAATTCCTGTAATAATTATTGGTTAATCAGAATCAGTTTCACTCTTAGTTGAATTATTTCCGTCTACGTCTTCACTTTCATTATCTACCTTCCACTGACCTTCTACTCGTTTTAGGTGTAGAATGTTTCGTCTTACTACTTGGCCTGTATTGTCATTACGCAATTCTACATCTCCATTTTTGTTGGACTCAACCGTATGTGATGTTGGCTCATAATTTAGGCTTAATTTGTTGGTTTTATGCATATTCTTGACGTAGACCTTCTCCCCTATGTTTAATTCCCTATCCGCTGCTCGCCTTTTCCTGTCTGCATACTCCTTTCCTTTCTCTTTTAATTCTTTATCTCTATCTTTCATCTCTGTATCTTCCGAGCTATACGTCATGTCTTGTATCATCGGTAATTTGTCTCTGAATTGCCGCCTAAAAAATAACTCCGAGGGTGTTTTACCGGTTACCGAGTGGGGAGTGCTGTTGTACATAACCATATACTCCCGGAGAGACTCCTTCCAATTTTTCTTCTCGGCTTGAGCGATCTTGAGGCGTTTTAAGATGTCCCTATTTTGCCTCTCCACTTCCCCGTTTTGTTGTGGCCAGTAGGGTATGGTGTTATAAAGCTTGATGTTTCTTTCGGAACAGAATAACTTAAAATCCTCGCTGGTAAATTGACGGCCGTTGTCAGCAGTTATCGACACTGGATTACCTACTCTACTGAAAATTTCCTTCAATTGGTTGATAATTTCTGAGCTCGTGATTGTTCGACAAACCTTCACTTCTTTGTATCGGGAGTAATAGTCCACGATCACGAAGATGTAATCGTTACTAGGTAATGGACCCATCAGGTCCACTGCGGTGTCCACCCATGGTTCTGAAGGTAGCTCTCTCCTTTTTATGGGGTTAGGAGGATTGGGAGTCGAGACCAAAACACAACCTTTGCACGCCTTGCAAAAGTTCTCAGCATCTCTATCGCATTTTGGCCACCAGACTTTAGTCCTTAGTCTGGTTTTCATGGCACATATGCCTGGGTGGCCCTCGTGTGTAATACGCAATATCGGGTCTCGAAGTTTTTGTGGTATTACGATCTTACTCCCCCTTAGTAGAATGTCTTCATAAAAACACAGCTCATCTTTGAATAGTTTATAGCCTTTGGCGACATCGCTCCACTGATTATTGTAAAGGCCATTCTTGACTGCTTGTATCTCTGCATCTTGATTGGAATGTCTCATAATATCTTGTAATGGTATAGCTGTCGGTCTTACTTGTTCTACCACATTTTGCACATGATCTACTTCAACTTGTGGTGGGTTTGTAGAAAGCTTGCAGAGCCTTGACAGCGGATCTGCTATGTTATTCTTGCCAGGGCTATATTTGATATTGAATTTATAAGACTGAAGTCTCAAGACCCATCTTTCAATGCGGGCGCACGGCTTGGATTTGGGGCCGAATATTGCCTCTAGTGGTTTGTGGTCCGTTATTAAGTCAAATTCTTTTCCATATAGGAACATATTAAAATGTTCAATAGCCCAGACCAACGCGAGAGCCTCCTTCTCGGTCTGGCAGTATCTACGTTCGCAGTCTGTAAGAGTCTTGTTCCCAAATGCTATGATTCTGGAGTCTTCATTATTTGTTTGGACTAGTACTGCCCCCAAGCCTACAGGACTTGCATCTGCAATTACTGTCGTCTTATCATTAGGGTTATAATAGCCCAGACGCGGTATATCCGCAAGTGAAGCTTTTAATTTATTAAAAGCTGCTTGTCGAATGTCATTCCAGGAGTCAGTAATGTCCGAGTTCCTTCCGGCTTTCTGCCGGAGTAACTCCTTTAGAGGCTCTGTAGTTGTAGCTAAGTGGGGGATCCATTTCCCAACGAAGTTTACTAGTCCCAGGAAGCTCCGTAGTTCTGCAATGGTGGTAGGTGCTCTAAAGTTCTTGATTGCCGACAGATATTTGTCCAGCGGTTTAATTCCGTTTTCAGAGAGCTCGTGTCCTAAAAACTGAGCACTCTTTACTCGATAAATGCATTTATCTTCTCTTAGGAGCACATTGTGTGTTTTTAGGATTTCCAGAACTTTCTTCAACCGTTCGTCATGTTCGGCCTGATCTTTGCCATACACCAGAATATCATCTATAAAATTGATGACTCCTTCACTGCCCAAAAGTATCCTCTCTAAGGTCTTTTGGAAGATTTCTGGCGCACAGCTGATGCCAAACATCATCCTTTTGTAGCGGAAAAGTCCCTTGTTCGTTATAAATGTAGTTATCGGCCTTGATTCAGGGTGGAGCTCAATATGGTAGAAGGCGTCCTTGATATCTAGTTTAGTGAAAACTTTAGCTTCTCTTATTTTTGGAAGAAGTTGGTCCATTGTCGGGAGTGGATGGTTTTCCCGTTTGATGGCTATATTAGCACGTCGCATATCTACACATAAGCGGACGTCCCCATTGTCCTTCAGCACTGGCACAATCGGCGAGACCCAACTAGAGGGGCCTTTCACTTCCTCAATTATATCAGCTTGTAATAATTCGTTAATCTTCTGTTCAATTTTGGCTTCCAGAGGGATAGGTATCCTGCGGTAAGGTTGTGCGACAGGTTTTACTGTCTCGTCAATCGGGATCTCCACAAGCACGTCTTTGAATTTTGAGAAGGCTGACTTCTCCACATTATTAATGTCCGTTGGTATATTGATATGCAGGACTCCTAGGGAAGTAGCTGTCACTTTCCCAAGCAGATTTTGTGTGCCACCTGAGATAACATAAAAAGTTGCGTTTTCTAACCTCTTTCCTAGCTGTATTTCCGCTTCAAACGAACCGAGTAGTTTTAAAGGAGTTCCGCTTCCATACGCAACGAACTTTTTCTGCGGGTCTTTATTTTGATTAGTGACCTTTGAATTATTTTCTTTCATGGAGGTCCAGGTTTTATCTGTAATCAAATTATGTGTGCAGCCAGAGTCTATTAGCATCTCCACTTTCGTTCCCCCAATCATACATAATGCTGTAGAGCCGGTGTTCACGTTGAAGATATAATCAATTTGCTTGCTCGTACATGCTACATTGGCTGCTTCTTCTACATCGTTTGCTCCTCTGGCTCTTTTAGAATAATGTTTCCGTGTTGTTTCATCTTGTTCTAGTTTTCTTTTCTGTACTTCCCTTGTTCGACATCGTTTTTGAAAATGGCCAACAATCCCACATTTATTGCACTTTCTTGTTTTTGCAGGGCATTTTGAATCTCGTGCGAAATGTTTCTTGTTACCACATCTGCTACAACCTCTGTCTTGTCTATCTCCTGTATCCTTGTACTTGTCCAGCTTCGTATTTATCTTATTGACACCGTGGTTTTCAGATATCTTGCCTTCAAAATTGCCCAACTGTCTCTCTACAACCTCTAGCGTATTAGCCTCACATATAATGTCGTCAAGGGTCATTTTGTCACCATTTTTCAATATTTTTTTCCTTAATTCATCGGACGAGCCTTTTTCGGTTATTTGCTCAATAATATGTTCGTCTGTATTTGTGAACTGACATTTTGAAGCTTGATGTCTTAACCTTACTAAAAACTTGTCAAATTTTTCTTGTGGTTCTTGACGTATAAGGCGGAACAAGTGTCGCTCGAAACCTTTACTCTGCTTGGGAGCAAAGTACTCGTCTAATTTTTTTACAGCAATTTCAAATACTTTGCCGCCATTTTCGTCGTTTGGCTTTGCGTCCGCTCCGGGTAAGTTGTAATACACCTCTTGTAAATCTGCGCCACCGAAATGAAGTAAGCATGCTCTTTTCTTTACTTCCGTATCTATTCCCGCTGCTTCTAAGTAAATATATAACCCGCGCTTCCATCGCTCCCACCGGACCGCAATAGACCCTATGTCTCCTTCGCACTCGAATTTGTCGAGCGTGAATACCGCCTGAGTCATTGTGGTTTACCTGTAGATAATGGAATACAGCGTTACGCAATTTAATGCCTTTCGTAAATTCCCGTGCTTATTACTAGCTCAATGATCGCAATTTAATGCCTCGCAATTTAATGCATCGCAATTTAATGCCTCGCAATATAATGCATCGCAATTTAATGCCTCGCAATTTAATGCATCGCAATTTAATGCCTTGTAACAAGTTTTTTTTTTTTTTTTTTCATTACCTATCTGTTATATCAATACAAACACATGTTATATAAATTTACAACGATATGCAGTCGCACTAAGTACTACTTCCTACTATCAAAAAAAATTATAACTAATCACCGTGAATGAGTTCAAAAAACGAATAGTAAAGTTTACTAAAATATAGCTTAAACTTTATTCATTTGGGCCTGAGAAATTTGATAAACAACCAAAAAAAATTGTCTCTTTTTAATGGCACGATTACCTACTCATTTATAGATAATTATAATCTATGGTCACGATGAAGATTCGAAAATTATAAAAAAAATATTAATTATGTTAAAGACTTTACAATAAAATACAAATTTCATTACATAATATGTTTAAATAATTTAAATACATATTATAATTAGATCACAGAGTAATCAATTAATTTTTTTTTTCCGAATCTAAATTAGAAGTTTCCGATTAATAGGAATTGAAAAAAAAATGTTTTTTTTTTTTTTTAACAATTCATACATTCTGCCTCTCAGTAAACTTTTATTGAAAACCGCGGCAATTTTGCAGTTTGACAGATTTGACATGTTTAAATACTCTTTCTCATGCTATCTTTGAATAATTGATATAATATCTGTACGGTTTACGTTCAGCGTTATATGATGAATTGATGACTTTGCAACTTACTAAATAACCTACTTTTATACTTATTATTATATGGTAATTAATAACTTAGTTGACGACATAACCTTGTAGACGATACAGTATCTTTTATTTTTGTACTTATGTCATGGACAACTTTGCATACCCTTAGATCATTGTAACATTAAGTAGGTACTAATTAACAAAATAAATATGAATTTACTCGTGTTTAACGCGCGTCCTGTTTAACAGAAGCAGTTGGTTAGCAAACAAGGATAATTTATTCATCTTTCACAACAATAGATACTTTTCCCTTTTTTATTTTTTTCATAAAAATATTGGGTACATAGGTATGCAAAATTGTTAATTATATTCTTTATTGCAATTGCAAGTACCTATATAGCTACAGTGGAGCAAAGTAAACAGTAAAACGGTTTCTTTTCTTAATACAACGATACAATAGTAGTTTTATTAAGTACGTTAGGTTCATCAAATATTAATTATCCGAGCATTTGTATGTTTTACTTTTTTTTTTTTTAATTTAAATATGTCAAATAAACTACTTACAGTTCTCCGTCGTCGCCAAAATGTTGTAGTCACTAATTATATGAAATAGCTATATACAATAGATAAATGTAATAATTGTCTAATGTATGTATCGGCTCATTAACCTTACTCGAACACGTCTTCACTCCGCGGCGGTCGGTAGCAGGCTTCCCGCCCCACTCCCCGCACCCCGCTGCCTGCGTGTCGTGTAGGAACGAGACGACAGTGTGTGTTATATAGTTGTATGATGGTTATGTAGTTATGTTCTGTATTTATGTATGTATGTGTGACATCGTGTATGCTACAATAACACCTTCTCTATTTAATTTGAAAGCTCTTAACATATTGGAAGCAGTGTGGCCCCCTTTTTTCTTTGACTTAATTTCATCATCATCATAAATATCAGCCTATAGACTATTATTCTGCTGGACATAGGCCTCCTCCAAACGTTTCCACCCTGCGCGGTCTTATGCCTCCCTCTTCCATCGGCTTCCCACCGTCCTAACCAGGTCGTCGGTCCATCGTGTAAGGGGTCTCCCCACCCTGACTTCCCTATTCTGACTTACTTTATTCCGTGCCATTCTGTAACAGATAGAAATATTGACCAAAGGAAGTAAATAAAGTAATATTAATAATGATAATATGAACAGCTAGGTAAAAGAATATCATGTAGTTTGAAAGTTTCAATACATTATCTAACAACACTAGCAAAATGAACCACGTTTTGTTTAATGTGTACGCCAAGGCAATTCTTGGGGTACACAATCCGTGATTCATTGAGTACCACCTCAACATGGTTCAATGTGAGACATAGCACCTTTTTATAACTAACCTTAAAAATTTAAACTGAAAGAAATATAATTATGAAATAAATTACAGTGCATAGATAAGCTAAATAACTATATAATTCGGTGTAGAAATAAAATAGTCGATATTTCTTAAAGGAAAAATGCTAAAAAAGATAGTAAAATTTATTTAAAACTTACTTTTGTGACAGTTTTTTAAAAAAAGGTTCGCATACATACACCTCTCGCGCGATCTGCTCGCTAACTTCTGAGCGGAAGAGACACGTCTGTACCTATCTTTTGCACAAATTAACACGATCTGGCCACGTCGAATTTTGGAAATATAGCGCTGGTTAAGTGTAGCTGCATGGTTCATTGTGAGACAGTCGACCCTATACCTATACCTAAAGCACTTATTCTTCTTAACGTGGTTGTCCATTATACACATTGCCTGATGCGCTTCAGGCATTTAATACAATACCTAGGCAATGGATGAAATGAATCGTATTATACACATTGCCTGATCGTTTTAGGCATTGTATAGAATGACTAGGTATTCTATACAATGCCGGATTATACACATTGCCTATAACATATAAATTATATGGTAATGTATATAAATACTGAAACGCTGGATGCCGAGTAGCTCCCATGGCGATAAGTTTCATGGTCAGGTCGCTATGGGTGAAGGATTGGTGACAAGATAAGTACTACAGTTCAAAACCTTGCAAAATTCATAATAATTCTGGAATAGGTACTTCTCGGAAAGTTTCTTCAAACCGGATTATTTGCTAAAAAATCTTATTATGCAGCGATCGTCGATCGCAGCCGTCTTCCGATGGCGATGGCGGTGTCGGGTGCGGTAAGAGGGAGATGCTCCGCGGAGAAGTTTTCCCCCCGCGAGAAAGATTCGTTCCCCGCAATCTAATCTATTATGTATGTGTTTATTATGGGTGGTATTTAAACGCACATCAGAAATAATACATTTTGTATAGAAAAATAATCTGAATTCACATCAAAAATATTGATTGAGCAGCAAAATTCTCAACTCAAAATATTACTATATTAACATGAATTATTAATAGTCGTGGTGTACAGCTATTTATCATAAATTAAAGCTTTTTTATTAATGCATTGCTAAAAATTACTTAGGTACTTGTAAACCAATTAACTAGTTAAAATGAAAAAACACCTTCTATTTTCATAATAACAGTATATCTAAAATAATTTGAATATGCCATTTCGCGCGTGCGTGCTACGGAATAAATCGTCATTGATTTCAGCCCACACTATTCTTGGAACTTGGAATTATACACACTTACAAACAAATCCATAGCAGTAGGATATAAATATATAATCGAATTAATATGCTTCTATTAGATTTGTAAAATCAGTTGCTTCCAACAAAAACTAAAAAAAGAGCTGTATTTAAGGGATCCCTTTTTTTCTCTTAATGGTTGTTGTCCTAATTTAAATTGTCATAATAAGTTAGGCATATTGTCCTTGTCATTATAATAGCTTGCCATAACTGGTTTTTAGCATACTATGTTTGTTGGCATAATATCGTTTTCCTTAATTTCATTTGATTTTCATAATAAAAAAAATGTTACAACCATTGATATACAACCAGAGTTAGAGCAATCCGACTAGGATAGGTTAGGTTAGGTTTATTCTTTAAACCACCTAGAAGTAGGAGCTTTTAGCGTTATGTCTAATGAAATTATGCCATATGAAATTATGGGAACTCATTAATAGGATTAAACATTATGGTCAAAAAGTTATGGCAAATGAGTATTATAGAATAAGAGTAATAGAATAAATTTATTCAACCAAAAACAAGTTACAAAATCGTAATGTTACAGTTTGATTGCTATTAAATCTAATTTACATATTAAGGGTGTATTAGTGGTATAATGACATAAATTTAGTATTGTATTTGTAACAGTCTACTGGGGTAACGGTGGTTTCCAAACCTAAGCCGAGGCTTGTAGGTATTTTGAAGACTAGAGTTGTGACAAAATTTGTGTTAAGGCGGATCCCCACTTGAGCAGCCGCGGGGCGATCTGCCTCAATCTGAGCATGCCGCGCGCCGCGGAAACTTCATGCATCTCCACTTGAGCCACATTAATCAGCAACTCGGCAGCGTGCCTCAAGCCGAGCAACGAATTTATCTAGTTTCTTACTAGCTACCATGGGTGACGCACGCAAAATCGCTTCAGCTTTAGTAATCATTAATAACTACAAAAAGAAAAAAGGACAGAAAGCCAAACGTCAATGGTGGATCAAGGAATTCTTCTTCTTTAATTCAAATCGGATCCCATAGAAACCTGTGGCTTTGATATTCTTTAATGAATTCAATGCATTTATTATTGTCCATTTTGCCGCGAAATGAGCGCACAACGTCCGTCTCCACTGTTCGCGTAGCTCACATTGAGGCGCCTTTGAGCACCGACGTTTACCGACACAAAATGGCTCGTCACGAGGCCGCCTTGTTTGGCTCAAGACGCGGCACGCCTCGACCCGCGGCAGCGTCTCCACTGGAGCTGCCGCGAGTTGAGGCGGCCGCTCGCCCCGCGGCTGCTCAAGTGGGGATCCGCCTTTACATTGAATTAAACATTTTTGGTGTGTGGCCTATATAAAAAATTAAAAAAAGTCAATCTAAATCGAATATTATGCGTAACTATAATAACATTATGCAATGTTAAATTATGACATAAAATCTTAGGAATAAAAATAGAGAACCTATTATTTTTTAGTTTTATGTTGCCAGTTTACAAATTAAAATAAAATGTGTGAAACGAAACGTTGCCATTCATTCCATCTGGTTGTCCAAGATTGTCGCCTTGGTCCAAGACTCATTCATAATTTGCTTTAGAAATGTCAAACAAACAAAATAGCGCAAGGTGTATGTAATAATATAATGTGTAGTGCGGTGTTTCACAGGCGACAATGGTATCATATTCACTTTGATGTATACGTTATACACCCATGCATAACTGTTGTAGTGTGCCGTTGCTGTATTAACACATGTAGGGGTGGCAGCAGCGCAGTCTCGTCCAGCCCGTCGCCACGAACAGCCGTGCAATGAGTTCGGTCTGTTATAATGGGGGTGGCCATAACAGACTAATTCAAGAGGCTGATCAATTAATTGCGTACATTGAAAGGGGGTCCACAATCGCAAAATTTTATTATCGTAAACGCCCTGAGAGGCGTTGCCTCACGGTTCGTCGCGAAACACATCAAATATTATGGTCTCGTGTTGGAGTAGCAGGACGAGGAGGATACGAAGGAGCACTGGACATCAGGGAAATCAAGGAAGTGAGAGTTGGAAAATCATCCAAAGATTTTGAACGCTGGCCTGATGAGACAAAGAAACTTGAAAATTCGAAATGTTTCACAATATATTATGGATCAGAATTTAAGCTGCGTGCTGCTTCATTTGCAGGTATTTTATTGTTTATAAACACTTCTGACATGCATTTTCTTAGAAGTTTTGTAGTAGTTAATGCTGGTGTTAAAATTATAGCTGGGTGTATCTTTTTTAATTAAAGTAGTGAAGTGCTAAATGAAATATTTTCTATTTGTAGCACAAACAGATAAAGAATGTGAATCTTGGGTAAAAGGACTAACATTCCTTATCGATGAAGCAATTAACGCCTCATATCCTTTGCAAATAGAGAGGTGGCTGAGAAAAGAATTTTATGCCATCGAGAATGTAAATGAAAAGTAAGTGGATAGATCATTTTGTTTTAGTTAAAATATTCTTATCCTTCAGTAGGACAGCAAAATTACTTTACATATTGAATAATAAACTAAACCTTTTTTCAATATCAAGTCTATGCCATTCTTATATATTTTTTTTACTGTTTTATAAATATTTTTATTTTAGATGAATCTTTTTATATGCAGTGTTAAAAACACACGTTTTAAAAACATGTGTTACATGCTGCTAATGCTTGTGACATGACAAATATCTCAGCGAATATAAATTTTATCTAATATTACTATTTTAATATATGATATTGAATTTTAAATTGAATTCTAATTTATGGCTACTTTTACTAGAAAAACTAATACCAGATTTATTAGGTGTGGATTTGAGCTAAATTGCTATTATTTTAAACTATGAACTGCTACTATTTCATAATTATTGACTGCTTATATAAATGCGAAAGTTTGTGAGAATGGTATGGATTCGGCTACAATATACATAAGAATTACTCATAATATTCTATATACATTTGTAATAAATAATATCTTTGCGAGCAGAGCTATATAAATTTAAAATACACTTCTCATCAAAAAAATCGAAACAGTTGCAAGTTTGTGTTTTATAAGGATTATCTGAAAAATGTGTATATTTAGGAATAAGTGTTATATATCATTTAATAGGGAATTTAATGAGGTTTTCAAATAATGATGTAAATGTTCTAAATTCAAATTAAATTTTCATAGATTTCGTATTTTGTTTAACAAGTCGTTTTTACCCTGTACGTAGATTGATAAAATTAGGCACGTAAATGAAATAAAAAGCTAGGAAACGTTTATTTAATAACTCGGATACCATTTCCGACTTCTCATTACTGCTTCTGTACGGTTTTTCATCGATCGGGTGAGAGTCACGATCAAAAATAGTGGCGATCTATTCCATTCCTCTTGGATTGCATTTTAAAGCTGGCTAAGTGTTTTTAAAGCATGATCTTTTACACTAATTCGTCTTTTTCATTCATCCCATAGATGTTTAATCGGATTCATGTCCGGGCTTCTTGCTGGCCAATCAATAATAGAGATATCGACTTCAGTAACATAATCTCTTACGACGCTCGCGGTGTTTGTCCTAGCATCCTCGTCCATAAATGTTAAACTGAGGTAAAATAAAGTGTGCATAGGGCATCACAAGAGGTTCAAGATACTGTTCGATGTACCTATGATTGTTAAAAAAGGGCAGACGGGACCCAACACAAAGACAAACTCGGTCTTGTCGTTGCCACGAATTTCTCCTCAAACAGTCTATGAACCGCCACCATGGATGGCCTTTTCTTTTAATCCTGCATGGTGCAAAGCGTTCTCCATCACTTTTGTAGACCTTAGTCCTTCCATCATTACCATACAATACAATTTTGCACTCATCAGAAAGGATGAACATGCTCCACTAGATGTATGACCAATTTAGGTAATTACGTAAAAAGTTAAGGCGCGCTTTTCGATGATCTGCAAGTAGTTCCTCCCTATTTGCTGGCTTGTACGGTACAAGTCCACGTTTCTTCAACCTTCTTCTAATTGTAGAGTCACTTACAGCCACCATAGGTTCATCATGAAGCTGCTGCTGCGGTTGAAAGACATTAAGGCGTAGACTTTGTAAAAAAGGTGTTACTATAAATCGATCTACTCGGTCAGAAGTTACCAGTTTTCTGCCAGATCTCTAACGGCGCGTGAATAAACCAGTCTCTTGATAGCGTTTGCAGATTCTATGAAAAGACGAGAGGCTAAGAAGCAATCTTTCAGCCGTAATAACCTGACTAGGTCCAGAATTCAGCAATGCCAACACTTGGCGGTTTTTGCGGATAAACATCGCATGGACGCAGTAATAAGAGGAGCGAGAAACTCTGGGTGCGCGATACGGGTTATTAAATAAACGTCATCTAGCTTTTTTTTCATTTACGTGCCTAATTTTATCATTTTCCGTCAAACTACGTACAGGGCAAATACTACTTGTTAACCAAAATACGAAATCTATGAAAATTAAATTTGAATTTAGAACATTAACATCATTATTTGAAAACCTCATTAAATTCCCTATTAAATGACATATAACACATATTCCTAAATATACACATTTCTCAGATAATCCTTATAAAACACAAACTTGCAACTGTTTCGATTTTTTTGATGAGAAGTGTATATTGTTATATACAACAATACTACACAAAGACAAGTGTATAAATATGTAATTTTTTCCTTAGCATCACATTAAAAGAAGTCAAAGTTTTTCTGCCTAAAATAAACTGCAAGATATCAACAAATAAGTTACGGGATTTATTCAATGAAATAGACACAACTAAAAGGGGAGAAATAGGTTTTGATGATTTCTCCTTACTCTATCAGAAGCTCATCTTTGATGCTAATGTAAGTACTTGTACATTATACTATATTTTTAGGTGCCTAAATAACTATAGAAAAAAGGATATTATGAATAAAGCTAGCAAATTAGAACATTACTTTATTAATTTAAAACAATTATAACTAACACAAAACCTTAATAAGACCTTTATTGCTAAGGTGTAAATTAGTCTCAAATTTACTTACATCAACTACCTACTTCATTACCTATGATAAGGAGGAGTGAACACCAGTTCATCAATAAAATATATTTGTATAAGATTTTATGTTAACTTCGAAAATATAATGTACTGTCAGCCCTATAAGTTGCTGAACACATTCAAGCTTCTTTTAGGGTTTAATATAAATTGACGCGTGTCTACAGCTGCTGTTGTAATACTAGGTGTCCAGCTTCTTTTGGAATACTAGTGTTCAGCTACTTTTGGATTACTAGTGTTTAGTTACTATTGGAATACTAATATTCAGCTACTTTTAATCTTGTTGCGACACTGACCATGACATTATTTGTTTAGCAGTTTTGGAACCTAAAATGTGTTTAGCGACTTTTGGGGTTAACTGTGCCTGCAAAGTTTTATAAGCTCTCATTTAAATAAGAAATATTAATAATGCCTACATATTTATAATGAATAGACAACCATATAATTTTTAAGATTTCAATAGAAATTTCATTTGTATGGCTTGTAGTGGCAATGTGGGCTGTGCTACGCCCACATTCTGTCTTTGACATCTTACGCTTTGATCATATTTGCTATCTTTTTCCGAAAATAATAATATTTTCCAATTATAGAATTTATCCTGCGACGAAACCAACTTGTAAGAAATATTGATACAAAACATTTTCCCACACAATTGATAAATTCTTTTGATGCTTTTTTTAGGTATCTCAAGTATATTTTCTGATTGAATATTTTCACATGGATTCTTGACTATTTCTTCATTTATATGTATTTTTCCACAAGTCACATATAGAAATATCTATCTGAAATGACTTCTGTGAATTTCTTATTATGTGACGCCTTTAACGTATTGCAAGTCTTTTTATTTATTCTTCATGTTGGAATTATAGGTTTTGCTTTTCATCAAAATATAACTTCATAAATTCACCTATTAGAATGCTTCGACTATTATTACCTAATAATATTTTTTATATTAGAACAGTCTGCTAATTAGTCAATAATAACTTTTCTAAAACGAAACCAACTTCTTGATTTGCAGCTATGCTAACTGCAGTCTTGTGCGCGATGGTACTTTGTCCTGATAAAACATCATTCCTTTTTATTCACAGTTTTACTTTATTATTTTTCTTCTCGTAATCTTTTTATTTGATCATCAGTAGCACAACATTTTGTAGGATTTCTTTATTACAAGTATTAAACCATTCCTTTCTTCGGGATCTTAGGAAAAGGACGCAGTATAGTTACAGTGTACAGAAATTTTAAGCTCTGGTTAGGACTAAAATTTAAAATTTGCGGTCATGGTCACATAGAACCGCAAATATTTTTATCCTCAGCGAATTGACTTTAGTTTTTACAAATGGAGTTTAAACCAACATTTAATTTCCCAATAGAACGTTCAGGATGTCTTCGACAAGTATTCGCTATACTGTAAGAATGGAACATCTATCACACTGCGCGAGTTCCAAAGTTTTCTACGCATCGAGCAACATGATAAACTCGGTGACGATGAAGCGAAATCGTCACAATTTATTAGAGACTATCTCAGAGATCCTCAAAGAGACATTTATGAACCATTCTTTACATTGCATGAGGTAAGTCAATTCACATTGATTTCGTCGACTCATTACGTACTTAGTTAGTTTTTTCAAGATATTATACTTTTTTTTTAATATAGATCTCGACTCGACGACTTAGAAATTAATTTATGTTTTTACTTGCAGTTCATTGAAATGTTATATTCAAAACAAAACACAATATGGGACAGCAAATACGATGAAGTGAATCAAGATATGACGAAACCATTATCGATTTATTGGATTTCCTCATCTCATAACACGTAAATTTAAATTATTAAATATTTCAAATATGTACTTTGCATTTTACCAATAAAACTAAATTACATTCATCTTTTAGATATCTGACTGGTGATCAATTTTCGAGTGAATCCTCTTTAGAAGCTTATGTTCGGTGTTTGAGATCTGGATGCCGATGCATTGAGCTTGACTGCTGGGATGGCCCTGACGGCACACCTTTTATATATCACGGACACACTCTTACAACAAAGATTCGTTTCATGGATGTTTTGCGTACGATCAAAGAGCATGCGTTTGTGGCCTCAGAGTATCCTCTGGTTCTTTCCATTGAAGACAACTGCTCTTTGCCTCAACAACGACGTATGGCAAGCGCATTCCAAGATGTCTTTGGAGAAATGTTGGTAACACAACCCTTTGAGAAAAATGAAACTTGTCTCCCATCCCCGCAAGATTTGCGTAGAAAAATAATATTGAAACATAAAAAGTTACCCGAAGGGGCAGAGGAGAATTCCTTCTCGTTTCGTCAAGAAGAAGGAAAGGACTTGGATCTGAGAAATTCCATCAAAAATGGGATTTTGTTGCTCGAGGATCCCGTAGACAAAGAGTGGAATCCCCACGCTTTTGTGCTCACTGAAAACAAACTTTATTACACCGAGCATTACAGCACTCAAGGAGAAAATGACACAGAGAGCGATGGAGAGCCTGAAAGCGATGCATCTAGCGTTCCCCAAGATGAACTACACTTCGCTGAATGTTGGTTCCATGGTAAACTAGCCGGGAATAGACAAGAGGCTGAAGAACTTTTAAGAGCTCATGCACATCTCGGAGACGGAACATTCTTAGTTCGGGAAAGTGTCACTTTTGTCGGTGATTACTGCTTGTCTTTTTGGCGCCAGGGCAAAGTTAATCATTGCCGCATTAAGCTGAAACAAGAAAGGGGTGTGACTAAATATTATCTGATTGACACGGTGTGCTTCGATAGCCTTTATAGCCTAATTACGCACTATAGGCAGTACCCACTCCGTAGTCAAGTAAGTATTTATTTCTTCAGGATTTTTTCTCAAATGTGTATTAATATGAACAGTTAATATTTATTTTAAACAATAAACATGAGCTAGATAATGAGGTATCTGCTTCTCTACTAATGGGACTTTACGTATATAGGGGTTCTATATGCATATTTAATGTATGCCATTTACAACTTTTGAACATAAAAGCACATATCAGTAACTAACCCACATGCGGGCGGAAATGAGCATAGAAAGAAAATCAGTGGCCCTTACTTTATCATGCTTTGTTTGCTCAGTTATGGAAACACAATTTTAAGCGTTAGTAAAATATGTGAGACTTATAGTTTTCCGCTAAGCTTTACTTGCCCGAAACATGGCACCTTGATCCCTATTTTTAAATATTTTATAGTAAAGCGATGGATTTAACACAATTTTTTTTTTTTTAAATAACTGCAAAGTAAAAGCCATTTGCATCTTAAATAATTTTTTTTTTCCTTTTAGGAATTTCTTATTACGCTGAAGGAACCAGTTCCCCAGCCTAATAAGCATGAAGACAAGGAATGGTTCCATCCTTTCTGCACAAGAGCTCAGGCAGAAGAACTTCTTCGTAAGGCCAATACCGAAGGTGCTTTCCTAGTACGACCCAGTGAGAAAGACAATTCTTCGTTCGCGATTAGTTTCCGGTAACTTTTTTACTTATTTGTTTTATTACAGCGAATATTTTTGCACAGGAGGCTTTCGTATTGATATTTCATAATTTGAACGCGAACTTACGTGTTTTACAGGAAACTGCTAATTCTTATAACACAGCAACACATTTCTATGTTTTCATTCGAATCTATGTTTTATTACTAGGGTTATTTATAGAAACATCTCTGTCATGATTCTTTATTATTTTCATGGAAATTTCCTCAGTAAAGAAAAGTCCTTACACGAGTTACAGATTTATAAATACAATAAAACAAAATATTGTTGCCTTTGTTTTCATTGTTTTCAACAACATGTTCATACTTTGTGTAGGTGTTACCACGAAGAAGGCTTTTACCTATTTATAAATTTATTTACGTTGTTTATAAAAATATTAATGTTGTAGAATACCAGGGATACTTAATTGCCAGGGAGGAAATACAATAGGTTTTTTCAGTACTGCCTTGAAATAAGTAAATGGTTTCAAAATATGTCGAACATCCACACACCTTGCCAATCAAAACTGTGTTTTTAATAAACAAATCTGCAATCGTCTAGTTTCATTAGAAATCAGAGTTTTGAGAGCTACAGTTGTAAATTTCGTCGTCTTATTTTCCAAGAATACATTAATGTTAGCAATAAGGAATCTTAAGTGTTGTGAATATTTACACTTCCTACAATTCGTGTTGAAAAGCTTCGCGTCATATCAAATATTCGACTGGGTCATGTGTCTGTTTAGTATGTGAATTTGTTTGTTGACGTGATTCATTAGGATAGTTATATTTTCAGCACATTGCTGAAAATATAAAATTCATTTAGTTTATATTGCATTAAGTCTTAAAAAAGAATATTATAAATCGATATTTAGACGTTTTACCGTATTTGAGCCCTGCCTTCTTTGCGCCTTTTGTTCCGTGGTGTGGTTCACAATGTTTTTGATCACCTAAGTAAAGTTGTCCAACGGGCTCTACAATCTATCTTAGTTCTTCTGCGGCTTATTTCTGATAATGCTTTATGCGCAATCTATTTCATTTACATTAGAAAATCTCAGCCAAGACAGGACTAGCGAGTCTTAAATATAGCGGTTTCTTTACCAACACTTCAATGTCGTAAACTTGACCTTTGACCTTTAAGGAAAAAACTACACTTGACCCTCAAATACAATACTGTAACGTTTAGCATACGGCTTGTCCTATAAACAGGTAAGCAGGTATGCTATGGGATTTAGTTTCCCTTTTTTAGCATTTCTATGACATCAGGCCAATTTTCCTAAATCGCATTTTCCGGTACAGCACTGGCGGGAACGTAAAGGGGTGGCGACATTTTGTATTCTGAGTCTATCCCCACACAGAGAATATTATGAAAAGTACACATATCGGTACACGAAAAATAGATCGTGATTTAGAGTCAGACTATGATTTGCGTGCAACGTAACTGCATTGTTAACTTATACCTATGGATTCGTTAATATTACGTAACTCGTATTTCAAAAGGTTTTAATCGAAAAGCGTTATTAGTATCCAGTAATGAAAATATTACTATTACATAACTGGACTTTATGCACCAATCAATTGCATATTTTATGTAACTCGTATTTTAAAAGGTTTAAATTGAAATGCTTTATTAGTTGTTCAGTACTTAAAATTTTATAAATACATAACTAGACTTTATAGACCAATTAATAATATATTAGTCTCTTATAAAGAATTTGATCCCAAAAGCGAGAATTTACTATTTTTTAATGAGAATGTCCATTAGCAATATAGTTAATGAGCTACATTCGTCGGACATTATTTATCATATTATACGCGGCGAGGTTGATAGAGCTCGACTATCGATTAGCGTAGGTGAGTGTCGAGGTGTCGAAAGATATTTACTTTGTGATAACATCTTGTTTAAATGGATTCACTGTTTTGCTAAATTATCTGGTGTCGTTTATAATCATCATTATCATATCAGCCGATGGACGTCCACTGTTAGACGTAGACCTCCTCTAAATAAAGTGTGAGGAATATGTGAGGAAATATTTCCACTCTGCGCGGTCCACTACAGCCCTCATCAATCAATTTCCCGCCGTTCCAACTGGCTTTATAATAACCTTAAATAAGTATAGGTACTTCATTTTCCTATTTACACGTGATTGTGCAGCCATGATACACATAAAGTAAATCCATGTAACATGAAATTCTGTGAAATCTGCAATCCAATATCCATTGGAAATTAATACAAGGCTTTGTAGATTCATAGATAGGGTGGGATGTAACATGTTGATGCGTAGGTAGGGTTCCACGAATGTATCGAGAATATGCACAGATATATCGATTTCAAAGTAAATGCCATGCAACGCCTACCTATTGAAAACTATTGGATGCAGAGGCGTAGTACTTCTAAAGGTCAAAGTTAATTTTAAGTCTATACTCGAAATTATTAAACAGTCTATTAATAACCCATTGCAGGGACGGGCCTCCACTTTTGTTATACTCGTAGTACCTATAGATAATATACCTAAAGTTCAACAAATTTAAAAGATACAGTATGACGTTTCATATTTTTCAAACTGAAACAACTTTGTTCATGCGTACATTATTCAGTTTCGAAAACCTTTTTCGTAAAACCATGAATTTAGTAAGTTTTTATTATTGTATCTAAAAATGTACAATTCTTAATATATAAATTTAATTTAAAAATTTCAAACAAAGCAAAATAACACATATTTACAATGTAAATAATATCTAATAGTTCTATTCTTGACCTCATTGCAAAGTCACGTAGTTAGGTCACTGCTCGTAGTGTTGCGACTCTTCGGATACACTTGTATGCAAAAAAATCGTTTACATATACGAAAAATCGTTATTATCGTTAGACACGTAACTAACTATTACTTATAACTATTACTCGACGTGGTCAAAGGTAACGGGAGGCAACTTATTAAGGTCTTAGTAGTGAATAAAAAAAAATCCTAAACATTACTTTTATTTAATTAATTATAATTAAAATAAAAGTAATGTTTAGAATTTTTTTTTATTCTCTAGAAGTACTAGATCTAATACCTACTACTGTTTATTTATTACGACCTAAATATAAAGGTAAACAACTATGGGGTCGTGTCAACCACAGACTAAAGACTTTAGTATTTGACCGTTGAGAAATGTATAGGAATCAAGGACAAAATTCTAGAATCTACAAATTATGTCTAATGGTGAAATTAATTTATATCTGTGAAATTTGACGTTGGAAAAATTACATTTATTTGAAATTTAAGAAAGATAGTAGTTAAATCAAAGTAATTTACGTGTTTTCTATTGCATAAACGCTTAATGCTATTTTCCAGAAATTTTCATCCATATCAAATTAATGTAAAAACTATAGAATTTGCAATATGTGGTGTTTTTTACAAAGTTAATCAAGTAAGGATCAATACCTTTTACTAATAATGAGATTAATTATATTATTAAAGTGTCTTAAAAATCGGATATTATAGTAACCGATTTTTTTATCCCAGCCTTATTATTCAATTTGTCAAAACTGTCATACCGTACCTATTAGATTTGTTGAACTGTAATAAGAGATTTCCCTTAATTATCTTTTACCTTACCACTTGTTTTTAGTAGGGGTTCGTTGTGATTATTAAGCTAAGTTTTCGTGAGTATCTTCATTTTGATAAGACGCTCAACAATTTCTAGTACGTAACTTTAGATTGAGGTAGCAAATAGAGGTTCATTGAATGGTGAATCTCCTTCAATCATGACAATTCCCAAATATTTACTAACAACATATTTTTTTGTTAAATTTCAATATTTGTCCTATCAAATCTGTAGTTTAATCAATAGTAATGCTTTTACAATAGGCATACTGCAGTCATCATACATAATTTTTAACTGACTCGGTGGGGCGACGCGGTCCCGGCTTTAGTTTTAAACGTGCTTATTATAAACCAACGCCATATAGACAATTTTAATGGGCTTTTTTAGTGACACCCATCTAATTCTCTTAGAAAAAGATAATTAGATAGTGATCTTATGGCGCAATTATATATTTAGCAATTTGTAATCATACGATTATCACTTACCTGAAAATGCTGTGTTTACGGTACCGGGTCAGAGATCGGAGTGTAGCAAATACGTAGATACATCGATGAAAACTTCATTTTCTCATACCTTTTCGTTTATTATTTCTCGTCCGACTACACCAGTAATGTACATGAAAAATTGAAGAGTTAATTTTATTAAAAGGTTATCTGCGCGGAAAAGGACAAGCAAATGCTAAGGGTCACTAGAGCGACATTTGAATCTATGAACTCGTTTAGCCAAGCTTCCTATTTTTATAAACTTTAATAGATAGTATTTATACTGACCTTTCTCGTAACTGATTTAGATAGGTATCGGTATATTAATTATTTTAGCCCGTTTTATTAAAATGTGCTATCAATTATACTTATAGCATATAGTCTAGTGACGTCTAATGTTATTTCTTTCCTATTGAAATGAGGGGTGGACCATTCCATTCAGATTTTCGAGTTGCAGAGAAGGCAGAAACAAAAATGTACGACAAACAAAAAGCGAGTGTTTCTGAAACTTCTCTAAAAATGTAATTTCTCTTCGAATGTAGATAGTCCCGAAAAGGGAATTAAGAGCAATGCTTCAGCTACTCCGTCCGTGTCCCGGGTAACAAATGGACAAATGCAAGCTTCTCTGTTCGGCTCCAGGTCGTATAGCCTATCCTATCAGTCGTGCGTTGTAGACTGTGCTATTAAATTTTAGGATTTATATTTATGAAGTAGCTGATGTACCTCCTGCTAAACTTGACCCCGCTTTATATTTTTATCTTAAAGATTATCTCGACAATGTTGTTGTATAAGGGGTTAATATATTCACATCTTTTTTGTTGGTTATTACTTTGTTGCTAATTGTTAGAAAAGTTATTTTCAATAGTATTTGTGTTAGCTCAATGTTGCATTCAAATAGGTTTTGTAGCTAGGTACTAGACAATAGGGTGGCGCTTCCATTATTCATAGTGAAGATGTCATTGTATTCCTACTTATATAAACTCTTGTTTTGTGTCATTTTATTTCAAAATCTAGCGTTGGCTGTTAAGTGTGTAGAATTGGTACGTTAATTTTTTATTTATTTTAGATTACATTAAATTATTACAGTGAGACAACTCGTAAATTGTAAAAATCTTAGCAGTAGGTATGTTTAGTTTAGTTAGTTACTAAGTTTTTTATGACTTTTGATAATTTTAGTTTATGCATCTGTTTCAATAGGCCGAAAATATTGTGATGGATGATGTGGATTACCGAAAGTAGACGTTTACCTATTACTGGAGTCAAATAAGCTTACACAGAATGTCTTTAATTACTTAAGGAAGTTTCTTAACTTCATGGTGCCTTCTCTACAGGCGTAGTTTATTTTCATTCAAGTACCTATGTCACTTGTACTTTACATCTCATTAATTGTGTTGAAGTTTTCAAGGTTAGCTCGCTTTTATCGGGATTGAATCGCGTGTTACTCAAATGCTTTTTCGAGGTCATGATGGAGATCCTGCCAGCGGTCATACTGTTTTCTTTTGCTTACTCCGGGACTTAAACAGAAAATATTAATAATGTTATTTTTAGGTAACAAAATTTAAAATAGGATAACGTTACTTTTACAGATTTAATATTGGACACAATGAATATAAATTTGAATAAATATTTAGACATGTGACGTTAAATGATGCCTAAACCAATGTTAAACACTTTCACGCATATATTTGTATTAAATACTTGTTGTTTTCATTACACAAGTTCAAGGCGAGAACATGTTAATTTTCGTTCAATTTGTGCCAGTATTTATCACAGGTTTACAAAACAATTTAGACGGGATGTTGATACTGATATTTTACAAAACAAAACGAAAGTAAATGGCTAGTTACGTGATGTGTCATTATATCAACCTGTCTATATATCTATGCTATATTTTTTGACTAATTAAATCAAAGGGGTAGAATTTTCAATACTTTATTGACTCGTTTAAAAGGATATAATATTCTAAAATACATTCGCGATGCGGCTAGTTGTGTACCCTCGCCCACGTACACTGATTCAGACACGATGCAAACGGGATGATTTTCCTTTCACGAGCCACCCTTCCTCCGGTCGCACCCCGATGTCGCGTTTGTAGCGAATGCTGTACCTCATTTAATAAACGTGCGACAGCATCACTACAAAAAGTCCTCGTGGGCGAGGGCAAAAGACCAACCCACCAGATGAAATCCATGATAGCTTTGTAGCTGTATTTTTTATAAGTTATCAATTGTATCCATTTATAAATACGCTTTTAGAAAAAATCTAAGGATTTTATTTACGCCTACTTGTTTCTTTTGTAATATTTATAAAGAGAAGCTTATATACGATTTCTATGGCAGTAGTTAATTGAAATGATATTTATATTTGCTTTGAATAAGTACATAAACCTGTACACGAGTATGAAAAATATTTATAGACTGAAAGTAAAAGATTAAATTAATATAGAAGGTAAATTTATTAAATGTTACGTATTCAAAGATACCGATTTAAGAATTATTTTATTAGGTATTTTATTATTTCGTATCAAAATATAAAAGTAGAAATCAGGTCATGTTACAGAATGCAAATAATGATGTATTTTTGTTAAGTTTTCACTTAGTATTAGGGTTTTTGCAGTTTTTATTTACCTAGTCACATAGAATCTACCATTTATAGAATTTCTCATTTAGCGAATAATCCAAATATTAATATCATTGTTACAGGACGAAATATGAAATTAAACACTGCCGGATAAAAGTTGAGGGACGTCTTTACACAATCGGCACTGTTAAATTTGAGAGCTTAGTTGAACTGGTTAACTACTATGAGAAACATCCTTTGTACAAGAAGGTGAAACTCTGGTTCCCTATTAGCGAAGACATCGTTAGAAGAATCATCTCGGTGACTATTTTCTTGTTTAACTTTAATACAGATTATTTTAGTTCCATTTATATTCATTTTGTTAGTGTATTTACAGTACAATTCTATACAAAATTTATTTAAAAGATCATGTATGATCTCAACTTGAATACAGACTTACTGCAAAATGCTAGCGTGACTAAGTAATAATGATCCCTTTTAGACTTACCCCACATTAGGCGTCCCTCGAGCGTCGACGCGGCGCTCACGCGACGTAGACGCAGCGCTCACGCGGCTTTCATGTCACGTTCTTACCCCCTTGACGGCGGCCTGTTTTAGTCAGTCGTAGCATGGTTTCTAAAATTACTTGACTGGAGGGGGTTAACGTCACGTGATTGCCGTGTACATGCGATTTCAGCGCTGGTCGAACGCGGCGTAGACTATGCGTCGACGCAGCGTCAACGCGTCGTGAGCGTCGCTCATACGCCTAAGAAACGCTGATGCCAAATGTGGGGGAGGCCTAAGGCCTACACTGTGAATGTAACTTATTTTATCTGTATAAAAAGTGTTAATTATTTATGTGCTTGTTTGTATTATACGTATTTAATAGTTAATAAGAATAAAACATGATTATTTATGTATAGGAACCAGACGATACCTGTGTGTACGCTACTCCGGGCTACATGGATCCTACCTCTTTCACTTCTAAGGTAGTCGCCATCTTTAATTTTTAACTGTATATATTTTTTTGATAATGATGCACACACTATTTATAAATCTTAGAGTACTTGCGTGCCAGTATCTATAACAACGGTGGTTATTTTTCTTCTCGATTCAATGTGTCACTTGTTTTATGAAAACTCAAAACTCCTCATACCATAATAAAAAATAAATTTACCGAAGGCTAGTTACAAATTCCATAATATTCTTAAGCTAGGAATTTTACTTCTCTTCTGACAAACTGTGATTAGTGATTATAGTGTTAAGTTGTAATCATGGAATTGCTATTGTATTGTGATCTTAGTACATCTTGTGTAGTAAAATAATTCGCAAATGTGACCTCGTTAACAGGTAACGGTGAAGGCATTATACGACTATCGCGCTCGTCAAGACGATGAGTTGTCGTTCTGCAAGCATGCCATCATCACTAACGTTGATAGGCCTGACGATGGATGGTGGAGGGGAGACTACGGAGGAAAGCGCCATCATTGGTTTCCAGCTAATTACGTCCAAGAAATTGAAATCCCTCACATTACTGACGCTGGTGTTAGTATGACTTTATTCTTCTATTTTATATGATCAGGCAATTTTGCAGAGTTATGGTGCAAAAAATACACATCATAAATGTAGAAAATAGTTAGCTTATAAAGTTAATCATTAAAGTTTAGAAGATGTATCATTATTTTAAAATAACTATTATTAAAACTTGTAAAATATATTTTTACAGGGAATTGAGACCGAATCTGCTGCTTTGGGATCATTGCAGAAGGGCGTGGTAGACGTGTTAGGTGCTATAGTCGAACTCGTTGTGGGAGAAGAGAGTGGTTCGGCAAGATGGCTGGTACGCATTCAGAGTCCATCCATGGTTGCGCCCTTTGATATGGCTGCTCCGACCAGAGAGATTGCGTTAGAATGGCTATCTGCTATCAAAGAAGCAGCTTACAGCGCAAGCGCTCGTTCCTTACAACACCGCAAGATGGAACGTACTTGGCGCATTGCCAAAGAAATATCAGACGTAATCGTCTACTGCCGCTCAGTTTCATTTAACCTAGAAAGGCTTCGGACTAAAGGCTTTATTTATAATGAGATGTCTTCTTTCCCGGAGACCAAAGGAGAAAGGCTTATGTGCCAGCAGGAACCGGGATTTTTCACGAAATACCATAATATCCAGCTAAGTCGAATTTATCCGAAGGGTCAAAGGATCGACTCTTCTAATTATAATCCGGTTCCTTTCTGGAATGCAGGCTCCCAGATGGTAGCTTTAAATTATCAAACACCTGATAAGCCCATGCAGATCAATATGGGAAAATTCAAGGAAAACGGGAACTGTGGTTATGTCCTGAAGCCGGAATATCTTTTTGATGAAACCTACAATCCTCATGACAAAAAGAGTATTGAGAAAAAAGTGAAGGGCATGACAGTAATGCTACGCATTATTGGTGCGAGACACTTGACTAAGTCAGGACGTAGTACTGCTAGCCCGTCGGTAGAAGTTGAAATTATTGGGGCTGAATATGACTCCGGAAGTAAGCTTGTCACTAAAACAGTTGGTAAGTTGACATAATTACACCATTCTCATAAGGATCAGAAAAAGAAACGCGTTTTGCTATATTAAATGACCTAATTAAAACCGTAAATTCTAATTAAAATGGATTCTAAATACCATCCTTTTGCAAGTGAATTTAATGCCCTTTACGTAATTGACTTTGAAAAACATAATAGAAATATCACTGTACTTCAATCCCATTTTATAATAGTGCAAGATATTATGAAACATACCCATAAAAAATACATTTATTTCAGAATAGATTTTTTTAAAAGCACCTTATAATTAAATCAAAGATTATTATAATATGTATGTAACTAATTATGAAGATCCTCTCTTTCAGACAAGCTTAACGAAATAAAGATTTTTTTATTTTTCTGATGCATATAATATAATTTTAAATTTATTTAATTTTTATGCAAGTTTTATATCTACATAGGTATTATTATTATTTTTATAAAAAAAAATTAATCATTCCAGTTACTTCCAATCATGATTTTTTTATACACTACGTTAAATTTTAAGCCTAATTTATTTTTTAACTTTACTTATACTTATCTGATTTTAATTTATTTGATTATTACTGAAAAAATTAAATTTATGATTGATTTTTAATTGATCGAGATGTGATGGTGATAAATAATATTTACTGGGTTTTTAGTTTATTTGCTACTTTTAATTAAAAAATTCGGTAATACGATTCTTCATAAGTTATTCTTTTATCCACGGTTTCGTTTCAATTGTTTTATGAACACGTTAATATATTATGCTTTTGTTTTATTTCTTCATAATTCCCGAAGTATTTATATTTTATACTATTTAATAATTATAAATATTCAGTTTGTATTATTTTTCGTTATTTATTATTTATTATTTCGTCTCCTGCGTTTTTTTTGGCTCTTATTTGTTGGACTTTATTAAATTGTCTTAGTTATTATGTCATTTCTTTTTATTTTGTCCTTCATTTCAATAATATTTTATGAACAGGTCTGTTTGTCACATTTTGGTGCTTTATGAGAACTCGTTGCAGGCATTGACTGTTCTTTGTTTTTTTTTTAAATGTTATTTGTTTTCAATTTTAATTTGCTGAATTATTTACGGCATAATTGGTTGTTAGGTTGTAGTGTCCTAAGGGGCTTAGAATATTATTGTCTAAAGCGGTTGTTCTTAATTATTAAATCGTTTATTTTTGCGCGATATTATAATCGTTGAAAAAATAGCGTGGTTTAAAAAGTAATGCGTAAATAGCTTTGATAGTCTGGTCGAATACCATGAATGTACCGATAGCATGTTGAATTCTTAAATATATTTTATCAAGTTTATGAAATAAATTCAATATTCGAATGGGAGTAGTGTCTTTTTAGCGCAATGTCTCAACTTAGGGTTTTTTTTTTTTTTAAATCTCATTTATTTAAAAATAGCCATACATCGTATAGATTAAGTCGGCTAACTTAGGGTTTATATATCAGTATTTTTTTAAATATATACAGGGTGTCCCAAAACTCGACGCCAACCTGAATCGGGTGATAAGGTAAGTCACGCTGGTCATCAGAAAAATATTAAAAACAATGTAAGTTGCATGGTTTTAAAGTTATAGGCATTTGAAAAAAAACGCAAAAATTCACACCTGTGACAGTCTTTTGCAGTTGCCACAAATCTTTAACTTCTTCCATTTTTATTGCTGTGTTCTTTCATAACATAAGGACTTATTTTTTAGAATTATATTTGTAATGAATAAAATGTTATAACTGACTGCAGTGAAAAAAAATGTTCTACGCGAGTAAGGATTCCAAAATGGTATAAAACTTGGGAAATTGTTCCTACTATCATGGACAAAAAAATGCTTTTTAGTAAAATTTTGGAAGTCTTCGCGAGCAGGGAATCGTGCTGCTCACCGACCTCTTCAACTGTGTGTTGCTTTCTTCCAAAATGCCAGAGGCATGGAGGCTAAGCACCATAGTTCCTATTTACAAGGGGAAGGGCAGCAAATACGAATGTAACAACTATCGCGGAATCAAGCTGCTAAGTCATACTATGAAGCTATACGAAAGAGTGATTGACAGTCGCCTAAGAGCAGAGTGTTCACTGTCCAAAAACCATTATGGCTTTGTACCGGGCTTATCTACCACCGATCCCATGTTTGCTCTTAACACGATCGCCGAAGAGTATCGCGCAAAACTTAAGCCGTTTTATGTTGCATTCTTGGACATGGAAAAGGCATTTGACCGCGTCCCTAGGGATACAATCTGGTGGAGCCTTCGCAAAAAGAACGTCCCAGAACATTATATTAATACAATAGCCGACATGTACAAGGGTGCAAGATCAACGGTACGAACAGTTGTGGGGCAGACAAAATCAGTAGCGGTTACGGAGGGAGTGCATCAGGGCTCGGTGTTGAGTCCCTTCCTGTTTTGTCTGGTATTAGATTCCCTTACTGAAGAGGCGCAGCTCTCAGCCTCGTGGACTTTCATCTACGCCGACGACGTCGCTATCTGCACCGAGAGTCGCGCTGAGTTACAAGAAGCACTTTTGTCGTGGAAGAAACAGTTACAGGCCGGTGGCCTAGTGTTGAGTGTGACGAAGACCCAGTACATGTCTTTTAATGACCCAGACCTTACTAACAACAGTCCAATTAACATCGAAGGTCAACTCGTAACCATGTGCGATCAATACAAGTATCTGGGTGGTATAATGCACAGATCTGGGAACTTGGAATACAACATCCAACACAGAATAGCCGCAGCATGGTTGAAGTGGCGAGAAGTAACTGGTGTCACCTGCGACAAGAGAATGCCTGTCAGACTTAAAGGTCTGATTTATAAGACTATAATAAGACCAGTTCTCATGTATGGCAGCGAAACATGGCCCGCAACCCAAAAAAACGTACATACTATCCAAGTTGCTGAAATGAAGATGCTCAGGTGGATGTGCGGAGTAACCAGGCTCGATAAAATCCGTAATGAATACGTACGAGGAAGCCTTGGTGTACGCGACATCGCCGACAAGATGCAGGAAAGTAGGCTGAGATGGTATGGTCACGTGAAAAGGAGGCCACCAGACTACGTCGGAAATTTGGCACTGCAGCTTGAGCTCCCCGGTCGAAGACCTAGAGGACGACCTAAGACTAGGTGGAGGGATGTAGTGCTGAAGGACAAGAGGGAATGCGAAGTAACTGACGAGGATGTCGAGGATAGAGCGAAGTGGAGAAGAATTATAAGGAAAGCTGACCCCACCACCATGTGGGATATATAGCTGGGAAGAGAGAGAGAGAGAGTAAAATTTTGGAACTGATTCCAATGCTGAATAAATTAAACGGCTAAGTAATTGAGCCGGAAAGAGTCACCATATCAAGTGAAAAGTAGTAGAAATTGTAGTACATATTAGTTAAAAATGCTAAAAATTACAGCCCATCGCATTGAAAAAAGCCATTAATTGTTGGATAAAGTTAAGATTTGTGGCAACAGGAGTGAAAAGACTGTCAACCGGGTGTGAAATTTCGCGTTTTTTTTCAAATGCCTATAATTTTAAAACCATGCAACTTTAATTTTTTTTTATATTTTTCTGATACCACCGTGACTTGCCTTGGCGTTGAGTTTTGGAGCACTCTGTATAATAAGTACGTATTAGGTTACTGTCTTTAAAAAGTGTGGTATCAACCAACATCGAAATTTGGACTGACGATCAGGACACATTTTGCTTTGCACGTGAGTTTTTTTTTTATTTTCCTTAGGTTTTTTAATTTCAAGAAACTATTATTATTTGGCTTTCTGTTCATTAGTTGTTGTTAGTTAATCTAAAAGTTTCATTTTGTTAGAGTTGTCAAAACAATTTCAGGTAATTACCGTAATTTCTGACCCACACATAACCTGTGTGGCAGGATAAAACAGATACCACCTCGATTAAAACATATAACAAGGATCAATACGCGTTATTTAGTTGATAGAGTGCTCAATAGAGACGAAAACTATGAAGAAGGTAATCCCTATAATTAAATTAATTTTACGTAATTTTTCTATGTACAGTTGTGGTCATATAATTAAGAACGATTTGAAGTTCTAGGAGTTTTTAATTTAAATCGTGTCATACGCAGAGATGTGTACCTTCTGAAAAACAACTAGTTATGTTATAACATAGCCATATTATTAGAGCAACGTGGCTTAGGCATGAAGAATAAAATCGCATTTTTTTATTGACAAATTATTTTAATTTACCAAAGTAACACATTCAAACTACTACTGAAGCTGGACAAATAATTAAGAACGATTTACTAAACTGCTCGGGCATTGTTTCGTATGGCCATTACATTTAAAAAAAATACAATAATATGTAGCGCGGAAATTTTAAAAGGCATTTTAATACATCTATACTAATATTATAAAGAGGTAAAGTTTGTGTGTGTGTGTGATTGTGTGTTTGTGACGTTGTAGGGGGTAATCTCTGGATCTACTAAACCGATTTTAAAAATTCTTTTTGTGTTTGATAGTCCATTTATCGGAGAGTGTCATAGGCTATATAGTATCACGCTATGCCTAATAGGAGTAGAGCAGTAATGGAATATGTTTATAAAAGGGACGCTTAAAATCGTTTATTTTGCTTCTGCTGCCTAAACGTCTGGAGATATACTGAAATGATGTATTAGAGAGTTGTACCTTTAAAAAAGTTTTACAATCAAGTCAAGGATAGCATATCTATCTTCTAAGGTTGACTCATACGTACCTTTTTTATAATAATCAAATTTGATTTAAAGAAATGCGTTGTTTGTAAAGGTATTTTGTGTATATGGTATTGACCCTTATCAAATAAATACGTTAATCATTATATTTATTTAATTTTAAACAAAATTGACCTTTACAGCGATGAGATCCGATTATTAGTTTTTAAAAAGTTTTGCGTCTTAGATTTTAAAAATCTTCCCTTTATTTCAGCGTTCTTAATTATATGACCACCACTGTATATATTTACAAAAAACAAGTATTTATGTATGTTTATCCGTTGTCTAGTACCCATAGTACAAGCTCAGCTAAGTTTGGAACTAGATGGCGTTGTGTAAATGTGTGAAGAATATTTATTTATTTATTTAATGTTGTTCTTAGTTTACTTACAATTTTTTTTTACAGTTTTTAGGTTAGAAACTGTTTTTAGTTATAAGTAAAACAATTCATAGGTAAAATGCCTATTGGGATATACAGGGTGTACATGACAATGCGCATAAATTTTAACATTAGGTCAAGCATAATTTTACTAGTCAGAAACAAAAAATCATCGGAAAAAGATCCATCCGTTTAGGAGATATGACCATTTAATTTTTACCCAAATTTATTCGCCTTTTTTTGTACACCATGTATAATCATCATCATCATTTCAGCCTATGGACCTATAATAAATCTATATTATTCGCTCAGTGGAAAGTAACTGTTCCCAATTTAGTACTTTTCAATTTATTTCCAAAGAATTACTAGATCTTTTTTAGGGACATAATTTTAAAATAAATATTTAATAAGTGTTTTATTGAAATACATATCTTAATGTGAATTTATTCTTCACCAAAGCAGGTGAACTTAAATTACTTACTGCTTACATGTTTATTTTGAATTTAAGACATCTACCTATCTCAATAATGTTTCTTGAAAAGTAATATATAATTTTTTTAATGCAACAAAATATATTTTAAATCGTTATGTAAAATGTTTTTGCTTTATACAAAATTTCTGAGTGTGGTAAACTACAAATTGTTATTTTAATATTTCAGCTGACAACGGAATTAACCCAATCTGGAATGACATCTGCGAATTTGAAGTATCAAATCCTGATCTGGCTCTTATTCGGTTCCTCGTTCAAGATGAAGACATGTTCGGTGATCACAACTTTATCGGTCAAGCCACATTCCCCATAAAATGTTTGCGCACAGGTTACAGGAGTGTTCCTCTCACCAACGGACATTCTGTAGAACTCGAATTAGCATCCTTACTCGTTCATATATCTATCATAAACAATCGTTAGTTACATTAGTAAGACATTTCCCTACAGCTGGGTGATGCTATTATTTAACCAAAAATTATCTCATAAAAAACAGAACACGAATTAAATATATGAATTTAGTCAAATTGATGAGGCAACATTTTGATGTTTAAAAATATTAACTTTGATGAATTCCATACGATCGAATATTACATGTATATGTCCGTATATGTGTTAGCATGTAAGATATTGTTATATTAACTGTGTATACTTGTTGTTAACAATCTTCTTATACATTGAACATGGAATTGAGATCTTTAGATAATCATTGTAATAAATAATTAATTAAACAAATTGATCTGAGACCGCTGCTGAAGAATGAAATGAACTAATATGGTGCTTGTAAGTGTGATGATACATATATCTCTGTTACTGGGATGCAGGTAGAATCGTAATAATTAGGGCGGCTTTAAATTGAGTGCTCTTAGATATCAATCTTGTATTAACAAAACAGTAATTTTACATATTGGCTTTGTAATAGTCACAAAGAGAGTCAGTTTAACATTTTTATTAATATTGTATTCTATTGAATACATATATATTATTGAGAACTTTGTAAGACTGGTATTATTATCGGGATTGAAGTAAGGTTTGACGTTAAACGCACACAACTATTTAAACTAATACAATGAACATATTTGATGATCATTATCTTTTAAACATGTAACTACATTACCCTCACAATACATTTATTGAACTAATGTTCTGTTAGCAAGATTTACGGCTTCATACTATTTTTTGTTTTACTAGTTTTTTTAGTTATCATCACAATTTGTTAGTCTATACCTGTATTTAAATATTACGTAAATATTTTTTAATATCCACAATTTTATTGATTTAATCATTTTGAAGCATATTTAATCGTAATTTACAATCATCACTGACAAAGCTTTCAATTAATTTTGATTTATACAAATGGAACATACACAATTCACACTACGAGTCACAATTTTATACAATTACAATTTTATATTATTAATCCATAAATTAATTTTTAATTGTAACTATTTATTGGTAACTATTATTATAAATTATTTTTCGAAATTAAAAGTAATACTTAGTTTTAAAGTTTATTGAATTGACATTATGTAAAGATTTGCCAGATCCGCCGACATTTAATAAAATTAAGAAACATTTCATCCGTGTGGTGACGGAGTAAGAATACAATATGTCATCACCCCATCTCATCCCATGGGTGTCGTAAAAATCGACTAAGGGACTATCCGTGAATATTATCTTTACGAAATAAAAAGAAGGAAAACTAGAAATTAAACCCTATACCAATCCGTCTGGCCAGGGTGGTATTAGTAGGCCAAGTATCCCTCCGTCGCGGGAGGAGGCCCGTCCCGGCAGTGGGACATTAATGGGCTGTTATGGTGAAGAAACATTTCGTGATATAAAGTAAAATTTCATCACAAACATTTACTTTTGATAACCGCTTTGGTTTAGCTATTATTTATTTATACACTTTATTTTGTTTTACTATCTCATATTATGATAGTTAAAATTGTATGAAATTAATCTGACTACAACATCATCATTTTATTCTATTGATTTGTTACATGCTTGCATAACTATGTGTTTTTTTTTAAATACTACATATTGCCGAAATCACGCTAATTAACATTAATCAGTAATCGTTAATATTTATATTGTTTATATTTATATTGGTTTCGACTTAAATTATTGTTTAGGTCTGGCTATTAAATATCTTATCTGTTTTATTAAAAATAGTTAATAGTAAGCTCAAAATTGTCATTTATTATTTTCAAACTATAAATAAAAATTGATTGTGATACAGAAAATACGTAGCAGGATTTCAAGTAAGCCTACAATATTTAAAAGAATGTGTCAAATGTTTGCTTCTTACATAAATAAAATACAGTAGTCTTTATTTTATGGCAGAAGCCATTTCAAAATTAGAAGGTAATTGAAAAGTGACAACAAATAACTGTCAATGACGTCCCACAGTTATTTTACAGTTGGCAGTTATTTGTTTTTTTGAAAAAACAAAGTTTTATGTATGGATAAGGTTACCTATGGTATGGATAATTTTAAATTTATAAAATTAAATAATCAGACATCACAAAAGGTCACGTTTTAATGAAATGAAATTTATATAAATACGCAAAATTAAATCAGTATTTGTATTATTGTTATTAATATGTGTAAAAGAGATTAAGCAGTCATTCCCTGTTTTAAATTTTTCTGATATCTATACATACAATTTATGTATGTATTGTTTGTGTACCAAGGCAGTTTCTTGGCACTTACAACTTGATATATCATACTATAAGTAATTTATTTTGTTAAAGTATATATACCTAGTACAGGCTTCTAAAATCCTGCATATTTTTAATATTAAATATAAGAAGTTATCTATAATATTACATTAAATTAACGATGCCAATGATAAGCATCCGAATGCTTTCTAAACTTTCGTATTTCCCAAAATTATTCATGTCTTTATATCGTCTATGTAAAAAAAAGTATTTTACTAAGATTACATTTAGATGTCTTCCTAGGAAGAATTGTTGTTAAAGTCTTCTTATATACTACGTAAAGGCAACTTTTTAATGAAATAAGTAAAGTAGACTAAATGCCAAATTTATAGTTTATTAAAAGGTTGTTAAAATCATGTTAAAATTATATTATCTATGCTCAATACTTATAGACGTAATTGATGGCTTTACTTGATAATAAAAAAAATATTAAAAGCTCATGGAATTGAAAATACTATAATATTATCTTTTTATGAAAGATACTAGTTAGATTTTAAAATTCGAATGAAGATAGAGAAGCGAATACGCACAAAATTATAGTTATAGACTTTGATGTGATGGAAAAAAAATATAAAAAAAGAACATAACTCGAGTGATTTCAAGGAGTATTTATATTTTTTTAATAATATACTTGTTAATCTTAATATTTCATGAAGTATTTTACACAGTTATTAATTTATATCAATTTTAAATTATTTTGGTTGTCGAGGGCAATCATTTATTATATCAAGAAATAATGATTAAAGAGGTGATGAAGGGTTTTTTACAAAAAAAAAAACAAATATGAAAAACCTGATGCTGTTGCTCAAGTAAAGCCCACGTTGAGATTTAATTTTGTACATTTATTACATATAATAACAAGTTATTTATCGTTGAATAAAATGTTTAACAAATGTATGCCCACTTTTCATACATAAGGCTGTATATTTTATTTTAAATTAATAATCTTTGATAAAATAATTTTTCCTTCGACTAATTGTGTTTAGGTCATCACAAGCTTTTTTTATAACATTTCTTTAAGATTTTTCAAGATCTTCGCAGCACAGCACAGGAGTAATTCCTAGCGCGATGATTCTCTTTAATATTATTTTAATATGTAGGTTAATGTGTAGTATAATTATTAACGAACCGTTACGGATCAATTGTTATTATTGTAGCCTTATTAACATCGTTATATCTACCATACATAAAAGGCCAAGGAATTTAAGAAAAAAAAACGTATTATTCGTAATATACTTTACTTATATACAATATTAAACATAGTAAAGGTAATGATTCAAATCGATGATACATTTTAATGCCATTTAAAATTTGGCGATTAAATTGTATTAAAAAAAACTAGTAAATAAGGCAAAAATAATATGTATAATCACAAAATATCTACTCAAATTATATATTAAGTGAACATCTATGTAATCTAGTTTAAAACCATCACAACTATTGCTTTATACAGCAACTTATAATAACGTAATAAAAAATATTTAGATATAGTTATATACCATAAACCACTCAAATATATTGCTATAAGAGAATTGTTGAATGTGTTATAAAATTATAAATCTTGCATAATATTTTAATTATAAGTAAAGAGGTGTTATATGCCTACATTATAATCTTAACACAGTTTTTATATTACATTTTATCTTGTAGTTAAAGACTATTTAATATTATTAAAACGATATACATATTAAAATTAACCGAAGTTTCTTGTACATCTTAACAAGTATGATCTACGTATTACTTGTTTGTTAGGCCTAACTTATATATTAAATAATTCGTAATGAAATTTAAACATTTTAAAATTTACGAAAAATTTTTACTCTGTACTGTAGTGCATAAAACAAACCTATATAACATGTATGTAAAAGGGTTTCCTAAATGATTTATAGAAATAAACACATTTACATAGTTAGGAGCCCTGTTGGAATAGTGAAAGAGTTGAAGGAATTGTTGCAGGGTAGGTTTTCGTGGAATTAAAATATATAGCGTAAAAAAATATTACTCAAGAGAGTATTTCTTTATGGTAGCTAGTAAGGATATTTATTTTATACGTCGCTAAATTGACTTTTCTGGTGTTAAATTGATTTTTTTCTATGTTTGAAAATAAATTAAAGTTTGTATAATAATAATGTACCTAACATTAAATTTGTACCATGTTAATCTATGTAAGTAGTGTTATTATTATTAAAACTTTGTGTTTCAAATAAGAATAAGATCGCTCATACTACAGAGCTTCATGGTACGAAACATAGATTCAAGTAAAAAATAAAATAATGATATTTTAACAAACCCACTTTACTTTTGAGAAAATAAAATGAACTATATGCCATTGTCTTCACACATGATCATTTATTTCTCGGTGTTGGGGCGTAATTTTTACTAACTAACTGTAAGCAGTTTGGAAAATATATTATGGCCTATTACTAAATTTTATAGCAGATACTTTTGAGTAAAGAGAACCTACATACTTGATAGATTTATTTCATATTACCTATCTGTTAAATTATTATATTTATTATTTTGGAAAATATTTACAAATTTACAGTTCAACAAATCTAAAAGATACAGTATGACGTTTCATATTTTTCAAACTGAAACAACTTTGTTCATGCGTACATTATTCAGTTTCGAAAACCTTTTTCGTAAAACCATGAATTTAGAAAGATTGTATTATTGTATCTAAAAATGTACAATTCTTAATATATAAATTTAATTGAAAACTTTCAAACAAAGCAAAATAACACATATTTACATAGTAAATAATATCTTAAAGTTCTATTCTTGACCTCATTGCAAAGTCACGTAGTTAGGTTACTGCTCGTAGTGTTGCGACTCTTCGGATACACTTGTATGCAAAAAATCGTTTACATATACGAAAAATCGTTATTATCGTTAGACACGTAACTAACTATTACTCGACGTGGTCGAAGGTGACGGGAGGCAACTTATTAAGGTCTTAGTAGTGAATAAAAAAATCCTAAACATTACTTTTATTTAATTAATTATAATTAAAATAAAAGTAATGTTTGGATTTTTTTTATTCGCAGATTAGAGAATTTGCAATATGTGGTGTTTTTTACAAAAGGTTTTACCCTTTACTAATAATGAGATTAATTATTAAAGTGTCTTAAAAATCGGATATTATCGTAATCGATCTCTTAAATTTCGGATATTATTGTAATCGATTTTTTTATCCCAACCTTATTATTCAATTTGTCAGAACTGTCATACCGTACCTATTAGATTTGTTGGACTTTAGAAACATTTTCTAATTACTTTATTTTAGTCGATTGAATTGCTATTTGCATTGTTTACTAAGCAATCTCCTGACATTCCTATTTTCATTTGAAAGTACTAATTATTTAGTAGGTAAAATAAATGTACTGTCCCAAAATTTATTAACTTTAAAAGCATGCCCATTGCGCATAAGATTATTCAGAATTACTTCCACGTATTAAAATTTTCAAAAATACGTGCATCTCTAAACTTTCCATGTCCCAAACAGTAAAATACGATTAGGTAGTTTTTATTTGTACATCTGCATGTATAAGTACTATTCTATTATGTTACTGCGAAGGGCTTAGCCACATTTAGTCTTCCAGTGTCCGGTCACCATTGATCCCCACAAAATGTATACAGAATAAAGTGATTTTGTCTTCGTTAAAAAAGCTTCCTCCTTCACCGACCTCCGCCAGCTTGACCAAAGAAACTTAAAAAAACTTAACTTTTAATAAGTTAAACGAGTTTGTTTCAGTACACATTCTATTTTACAAAGGTCTAAGGCTATAATTTTCTGTAGGTCAAGAAATATAAAAAATAGTTTAGAATTAAGTAAATACTATGTGCATAATCATAATTTGTGTTACAAAAGCTGTCTTAGTTTAGTAGTACCTACCTACTTATGTTCGATGTTTTAGTGGAAATATAATTATATATAAAAAGAACATGGTGTTTTATTTATTCATTCTTAAACCCGAGACGACATAATTTTGTCTGATTTAGTTTGGCCTTACAGTAGCCTGTGTGCCCCTGCAAATATTGCTTAAGCGCCGTAGCAGTTAAAAACCCATAAAACTAGGTACTACACGGTCACATTATCTAGAGACCTCGCTGGAATGTGAATTTGAGTCCCGTTCTCGCCACGGGCGCATCAGTGATTCGTCCGACGCCAGGTCTCGAGATAATGTGACCGAGTAGTATGCACAAGCAATAACACACTCAGCACAACTTTTACTGGCGAATCTCTTCTACAGATGATATGAGTACATTAATTAAATATGTACAGATAATTTGTCGTCTGCGTTGCACCATTTGTTTTACCATTTACAACAGAAATAATGACCAAGCATGGAAATTTACCTTCATTTTCAGATTTCTAATCTTTGACTATTTTTATCTGTATTACGTTATCTAACCTGTGGTATAGTTCACTCATTCGTTCAAAGCTAGTGCTGCAACCTACTATTTAAATCGATCGTGAGTTAGTTTGTATATTTTTCCTTATGACTCGGTTACCTAAATATGCCCTTACAATGAATTTTGCTTAGATGTCGTGATAAAAGGTTATTATCTTGTTTATTTAATTTGTAAATTTATTTATGGCTACAAGTTTTTGCCAGTTAGTATATTCAATTATTCAAATGACCTTATTGTTCGCTGTATGTTAAGCGTTACATTACCGACCATCATAAAATCTTCAAATTATTCTTATTAATGTCAGTAACTTTAGACTTATCATGAAAAACTCTTAACTTTGATACGCACATTTTGTTATTCAATTGATAGAGCAGACTTAGTGGCCGCCAAGCGCTACCACTTAATTGTATCACCACTACAGAAGTAAATTACCCTCTTTCGCCATACTTTTCAGCATAGAATTAAATTTTGGTATGTCAATTTTCTTATACACGTTTGACGATTATAGGCTAAAAGGCTATTTTTTTATTTACTTGTAAGATAAAGTAGGACCCCTTAATCACTGTATATCATATTCTCAAAAAACCTTATTAGTATAACCACATAGCATAAGATGATATTAGCAATATATATGACTTTCTTAAAATAAGATGTTGGTCAGATAGAATAACGACAAAGAAAACTATTCATCTTCTAACCCAAAAAATACTAAAACGATTGCCAATTATTTTGATTATTAAGTAAATATAATTTAGTTTTGTTTATGAAAGGAAACAGAGCGAAACGATTACTCATTTTGCACATAAAACGAACCTTAGCTCATACGAAAACAAAATCACTATTATGTTTGCATTTTTTCTTAAAATAAACTATTCTTTACTAATCATTCATTATAATTTATAACATAATTTACTTTATTTTAATCGATTATTAATCGTTTTGACAACTCGATCATCGTACAGAATCGAATCATCCCATTACTAGGCCAAGCTATTTACACTTCCTACATACATAGGTATTGATGAAAGAAAATAATAATTTAAAATATTTAACATCTTGTGATTGTATGAACTTTGTATTTCGCTAATAACGTACTAGTTGATTAAAATAGCTTAAAGTTTTTAACATAATCAAATAGTAAAAGACTTATTTAATCTATATACAACAAAATGTCATATGTTTCTAAACCACTTCAATGGCCGTACTTTTCGAGTGTCAATAACAAGTGTTTTGCTGTCCTGGAACTGTAAATTCTTATGTTTCAATCAAGGAATGTGATAATGAATAGTTTTCATTGCCGAAAATGGTTTCTTTTTTTAATTTTTGCGTTATATCGGAGGTTAGATGCCGTCGAAGGTAAGTTCCTGATTACAAATTTAATTATGTTAGTATGCTTTTTAATGTAAATATGTACCTAAAAATGTTTATTACCGTGTAGGTTCCTGTAGAAATATATCTTAAAAAATATATGGAGTATTAAAAATGGGAGGGAAAATGCGGCACGTTTTATTTTTATTATTCTGACGTGAGTTTTATTGGAAAATGTCATTACATACATGTATATTTTTATCATAAACTTTCTTTCAAAAGAAACTTATAAAAAGAGCAATTACATTTATTGCAATAATAATAATTTCTTCATCATTCATTATTCTAATAAGTAGTTATGATGGGTAAGTTGTGTTTCTAGAGGTAATCTGGCGAAGTTATTAAGTTACCTTCAATTATTGTGAGATATTGCTTTTGTAGGTTTAAAATGTTACTGTAATAGTGACAGATGTCCCAACTCAACATGTGAGACAGATGGATACTGTTTTGCCTCCGCAAGCATTGAACATGGAGTGCCAAAGCATACCTACCAGTGAGTATACTTCTTATGTTAATGCAACAAAGTCAGTACAAAAATTATTCAGTGACTTCTTCCAAATTGTTATATTTACATATTATGAATGTTCATGAAGGTACTTGTTAATATTATAAAGGTACATATCATAAACAGATGAATAAGACATGTTGGAGGACGATACATATTATCATTATCAATCAATTGGCAAACTCAAATCAACACTATCATAGTTTTTGTTGTGCCACAATTTGCTGGCATAATAATTGTAATCTGTTTATATTATATAATTAAACTGTGTAGCGAGGTGGGCTTAAGCTGTATGAACTTGAAAAGTGCATTCCCTCCTGAAAATCCAATAAAATGCAAAAAACCAACAATGTATTGCTGTAAAACTGATTTCTGCAATTCTGATGAGATTATCCAAGAAAAAATGTCCAAAGTGCTCTACGCCTCAATAATGGGTAAGCCAGTCTATGCACTTGTGGGCGTGTGATATATCTATACTGATGATGCAGATTTTGAGTTTGTTTGATGTACTGTTAGAATCCATATAATTGCATTGCCATTTCCTTTAAGTTTCGTGTTGAGATGCCAATATCCTAACAACATCGCTTCTGAATTAGTGATTTGAAGATGTACCTACTAAGTGAACGAGCAGCAGCAACTGCTGACAAATATAATTAGTATGACGTGCCAAACTCTTTAACAAAGTCATTTCCGAGTGTGTGTTGTTTGCTTTAACCTACTAAACTTAATATATGGTGGTTCCACTTGCGGCGCAGCTGTATCGAGAAAAAGTCACTGATACCCATCGAGCATCCCTTCAGTTGCTCCACGACGAAAACTAAAAATGAATCAGTGGTGATAAGATGTTGTGATAAACGTGACATGTGCAATGAGGGCCTGCCCCTGGACCTGCCAACGAAGCCGCCAGGTAGGAGGGACGAGGAGGTAGTGCCCTCGATGTGCCCCGCTAATTTCTGCACTCTAGCTTCCTGCTGTTGCCACTCGATGCTCGCGCTCGAAATACCAAACTTCCCAGCGACAGCGTCATGAGAGGCGCGCGGCTGGGGCTCTACTGCCTTGGTATATGGTGCGAGACTGCATGGCTAAACAATTTTATTTTTCTTCGTTTTTGTATAACAAATTTTCTTTCCTTAGACCGGCATTGATCACCGTATAGGGCTAATTCTATATCTACTAATGTCAAATCATTTGTGAACATAGATGTTGGGACCAAGAAAACATATTCCCTCCTGGGGACGAGCCTATTTGGTGCCGTGAAAATGAACGGCCAGATAATATAACATGCTGCGCCACGGACTACTGTAACCGTGAACTATTTGCAGGTACAGTATTCATACAGAATCTGTCATCGGGCGCTATGTTGGGTAGCTTTGTGATGTCCACATCAGATGTATTGTTGAGTCTTATCATGTAAACTGAATGCTCATAAGAGCTTTTAAAAATCTAACGAGATAAATGTCTGCTGCCCGGCAACAATCGTGCATGCATATATACTGAATTATGCGCATAATTTCATCCCGGCGGCGCGGCGGGGACGTATGGTCGTCCTTGAAGTTTCTGCCGACACGTGTTTCTAGTTTACATTTACGAAACTACTTGTGTCAAGCTGAAACAAATTTTGGGATAACAAAATTGTGTAATGCATATTAATGTCTTAACGTAATTACATTGATTTTGTAATCCAATGAGATATCGATGATTATATCGATTCATTAGCAATAATTATATTAACCCACTTGTTCCTGATATAACTTTAAGCCTTGGTTCTAAATTAATTTTGGCTATTGATGTAGTAATATGCTAATCGAAAAAAATTAAAATAAATTTAAAACAAGGACAATCAGGAATATGTTGTTCATTTAAAAGGACATTGACGATTATACCAAAAAATACTTTTATTATATTTTATTGTTATTTATGTTTTTTTCAAAACATACTTGATCCGACACTTCTGTCCTGTTGTCTTAATTTTTGATGATAACAGCCTTTTCAATCTATTGTATTTTGTGTCAAGAATAACCAGGTCATTGTATCAGACTTTGTTGTATTATAACTGCAAAATTACTAATCCATGCTTTTTGGACAAGAAAATTACACGAAAAGCAATTAATCTGATGAATTATTATTGAGTGTACGAAGTAATTAAAAGATCATTTGTTTGTCCAGCTGGATTCTTCAAAGTTACTTGGTTTTCTCTAACTTAATCCTCTGAAATCAACGTTGGAGTTTCCAGTAGTAAAATTATACTGTTGAAACATTATCTTTAACACGCAAATTTAACAAGCGGCAAAGCCCGCGACCTATTTCTCTATGCTTCATTTTATTTTAAATTAAAACAGAATGTTAGTAATACATTTTGCTGTTGGTCCTTTAAAAACAAGCCATAAAAGCTTTTCAAAATAACGACTATGGTAATGAGGTACTAATTTTATTTCATCATAAAGGTACAATAATATATTGTTCAATTTTTGTTTATAACAATCATAAAATTAATTTTCACAAAAAAAAAGAACCGACTTCAAAGACAAAAATTGCACTAAAAAGTAATAAATAATTACTTGTATTTTGATTTTACAACAATAAATCAGCCATTATTTCTATTTAATTTTAATTTATAGAATAGGTTCTTTTCATTAAGTATTGTAAAAGTATTGTTAAGGATATTTCTTGAAGAGTCTGTAAATATATTTATTTGTAGATTGTTTAAAAGATAATCAAATTATTACAAATAATGTAATATTATTGTTATTTTTGGAGTCGGTGTCAGCCACGATCGTTATTATTAAGTATACCATTTTTTATTTCTGACTGAAAACTTAAACAAATATTATGGCGCCGTGTTATACACAGACTAATAATTACATAAAATTCACATTCGAAAATGAAACGGCCGTTTTCGTTTTAAATGCAATATTTATCTAATTAGAAACCATTTAAAGTGATGAGAGTGTGTTATACAAAACTTTATTGCCTATTCTAACGAACTTGTAGACAACATTTTGCATTATTGATCCTATTCGCGAATTATTTCTTTAAATCTAATCTATTTTAAGTTCTGGAAAGCTTTAATCAGTTATTAAATATAATATTAAAACGTTTAAATGTGATACTGGTATTTTAAAATATATTTATTTAAATATGATAAGAATAGTTGTTTAATATTTGTTTAATTTTTAAACTAATCCATACACAATCAACAAATATAATGTCGAAGTCATTTATAATCTGTAATTCATGGCCGTCATTCCGTTTGCTTAGGTATTATCGTACTTATTCCGTTGGCTGACACCGCCTCCAAAAATAACAATAATATTACATTATTTGTAATAATTTGATTATCTTTTAAACAATCTACAAATAAATATATTTACAGACTCTTCAAGAAATATCCTTAACAATACTTTTACAATACTTAATGAAAAGAACCTATTCTATAAATTAAAATTAAATAGAAATAATGGCTGATTTATTGTTGTAAAATCAAAATACAAGTAATTATTTATTACTTTTTAGTGCAATTTTTGTCTTTGAAGTCGGTTCTTTTTTTTTGTGAAAATTAATTTTATTTCTAAATTTTTAGTGAATTCCAATTCTATAAATCCGTGTGGTGACGGAGTGAAAACACAATATGTCACCACCTCATTTCATCCCATGGGTGTCGTAAAAACCGACTAAGGGACTATCCGTGAATATTAACTTTGAGATATAATAAAAAGAAGGAAAACTTAAAATTAAACCCTATACCAATCCGCCTGGCCAGCGTGGTATTAGTAGGCCAAGTATTTCTCCGTCACAGAAGGAGGCCCGTCCCTGCAGTGGGACATTACTTTGTCGGAATATGGGTAGACCTACGAAACGCGCTGCTTATATGAGACAGCGCCGATTGAATGAAACAAACGAAGAAAGGGATAAACGCCTTTTAATGTAGGAAATCTACCTCCAATGTCATTTCAAAAGAGACTAGTGAACAACGGAGGACCTACATGCAAAAAGTTTTAAATAGGGAGAACATCGAAAAGCGTAGCCACCGTCTCGGCATGGTTAATTGGTAATAATAATTAAGTTAATTAAAATTAAAATAAATCAAATAAATATAATAATTATTATTATCAATTTGTTATATCTAAAGAATAAGTTTAAAATAAATTAAATGCAATTCAACAATTTTGTCTATTTATAATCCGTTATTAATTCCTATTTTAATTTAAAATAAGAATTTCATTCAAGTCTTAAACCACACCTGCGATTACATTCATAATGTTAAGTTTTCATCAATACAATTAAAATAAGCCCAAACACAAGGTAGCTGCTGTATGCCGTTGAGGAGTTTCTTCGACCCTCAGTCGTCTTTATCATGAGATCATGTTTGTGTAAAGTTGTGTAAAGTTTTCATCAATACGAATAAAATAAGCCCAAACACTCGGTAACTGCTATATACCGTTGAGGAGTTGCCTCGACCCTCAATCTTCTTCATCATCAGATCATGTTTGTGTAAAGTTTTGTAAAGTCTTCATCAATACAATTAAAATAAGCCCAAACACAAGGTAGCTGCAATATGCCGTTGAGGTGTTCCCTCGACTCACTCTGGTCTCCAGGATCTGACCAGTTCTTACTCTTGACTATTTGGTAGTGACGTCAGAGATGCACATGTATGACAAGATTTTACACAATGCGTCCCTACAATTTTCAAGAGATGCCCTCGATTTCTCTGGGATCCCGTCATCCAGATCCAGATCTGGTGACAATGGGACCAAATGGGAAGCATACCCATACGAACAAAAAAAAAATTTTTCAAATCGGTCTAGCCGTTTTCGAGAAATCAGGTAACAAACACAAAAAATAAAAAAAAAAATAAAAAAAAAAAAAAAAAAAATACAACCGAATTGAGAACCTCCTCTTTTTTGAAGTCGGTTGAAAATTACTTAAAACACTTTAATAGTGACCCTGGATTCTCTATGACAAAAAGTGCGTAGTTATTACATACATTTATATTCGAGCATGATTGTATTACGCATCATTAACTGATTTGTCCACTTATGATGTATCGGATGGACATTAACAATTATTTCGTGTGTATAACACCTAATAACAATTTAGTTTATACGGTGTCCTTTTAAAAGAATGTTAGCATCAAGTGGGTTAATAAGATATTGGGTTCAAAAAGAAGGCATGATGGGAATAGATCTATAACGTGGTATTGCGACTCTATGGAAATCTTTATTACAGAAAGTAAAGATAATATGTGTAGACACATTACAACAGGAGATATATAATTCTGTAAGTGATCATGGTCCGGTTTTTCACTTATTTTAGCATGTTTTTTTACTAATAGCATGATAGAAACTGTGTTTACTTTTGCTAACAAACATTAGCTTACATTTATACTCTATTCATCTAGGCGTGAGAAATTGGGTAAACAAACCAAAAAATGGGTCTTTTTTAAGTCACGATTACTCATTCATATTAAATTTCATTAGTATGTTAAATAATTTAAACATTATTTTCATTATATTTTAATTTATAGCTATATATAGCTGGTGGAGTCGTGGTCCGGCTGTTCCTGTCTCCATTATACGTGTTCCGGTTAAGTTCTCATGGACGACAATGAAAATTGAAGCATCCACTTTTAAATGTTATTTTTTTAATATTTCTGTATATTTCCTATTTACTTGACACTGGCAAATATGTAACTATGTTCATGAGCCTAAATATAAATTACTAGCTGACCCGTGCCCACTTCGTTGGGTAGCAAAAAAAACGCGTCCGTTTTTTAAACATATTTCATTACTGCTCCACTCCTATTAGTCATCGCATGATATACTATATAGCCTATGACACTCCCCGATAAATGGACTATTCAACACAGAAATAATTTTTTAAAGCGGTTCTGTAGATCGAGAGATTACCCCCTACAATGTCACAAACACACAAACTTTACCTCTTTGTAATATTAGTATAGATAACATTACAAATTGATGTTTTTAGATAAAAAACTTTAAAAGCCCATGGATTTTTGCAGTTAGTTAAGTTTGACATGTTTATATTATTTCTCATGCTATCTTGAATAGAGTATAGTCATAAATAAGGCAACATTAGGTACAGTAATGTACAAATAACATTTATTACAATTAGTACTTGTTTAATATAGCACAAATTATCCTGGTAAGGTTTTATGATTGTCCTTTGTTCAGCTATATTAAACTTGCTGCTTTTGAACAAAAGAAAATCATCCGAATTTAGTTACTAACCGAAAATTGATTGGGATTACTATTGGATGTGAGAAAGAAACACGATAAGTTTTTGTTAATAACAGGTACTACGAGTACTTTCATTAGTTACAATAAGATTACACTATTATGTTAATTATGGGAGAGAAGGTCGAATATTTCTTAAAACTATTTTTCATATTATGTGATTAATTTTTAAAAAAGGTTTTTCATTTTTTGGTATGGTTTCCATTCTCTACATGTTTCAACAATTTGCATGAATGTTTGTATTGGTTTTGCTTTGTGTGTGTGTGTAAGTATTTGTTTTTATTTTGTATTTCTAATTTAAAGTTCTTAAGCTTTTGCTAAATTACTATTGTTATTAAGATATCCAGTATTGGATTATTTTGCTTCCTGCCTTTATTTTATTACTGATTGTAATAAGTACTTCTTGCTATACACGGAAAACCATTATTGGACTATTGTCAATGTAGGTATCATTATTCAATAAGTGGGTCGTTATTCTATGCTTTATTTTGTATCCTTGTATGAATATTAATCTGAATTACTAAATTTCTCATACATTGCCCATGCCTCTTCTTTAATTCTAGCTGTTTGTCCTTCGACATTTTATATCATATAAATGGTAAATGAATTGTTATATTATGTAAAACGGTGTCACGTCTTTGAAACGGAAATAATCGTACCAGACAGCACACCTGAATAGGCTCTCAAATTAGTAATCGATTTTGTCGCTTAGTTATTATTGCAAAATACGATACCTGCCGATACTGAAGAAAAATATTTACTTACATTGTCACAAATATCGTATTTAACACGTGAGGTTTGTTTTTACGTACATAATTTGATGCAATGCAAGAGGACTACTGTTTTGAAACAAAGTAGGTAATGCTAAAAATTATTAAAATTCGGCTGTATTGTATCCCAATAGTCTTAGCCGATAATTTAAAAATATTCTGGACCATTTATAAATCATAAAAAGATTTAAAGCACAATAATCAAGTCTGTAGCGGTTTTATAATTAGCCTGTAGGTATTGTATTTTGTACTATCGGATACATTTAATTACGGCATAAGTATATATTTTATTATTTTATTATATAATTACAATTTCTAAATCATTATTCATAAAGACCAATGGTATTTACCATTTGAGGAAATTCTTATTTGGGCAATGGGTAATTCTTCAAATATTTCAGTAAACATTGTTTTAAACTTTCATCTTTCCTCTAAGTTTCTTCTTTATCTCTCATCGTCACCTAAATCTTAAAGTGTTGTTATTAATTAATACATTCTGAATAAAGACACTGGCACAACAGCGACGGCATGGAAAGTAATACCATGGGTGATGGGCCTTTTGGTTCTTGGCGTGTGTGCTGCAATGAGTTTTTGGTGGGCCAAACGGTCCAACAAAGGCGGTAAGGGACTCAAACGGGGACAATCAAGGACACCCTACCCGACTGACGATTCTGTCTGCGAGACGAGACATCCAATGATGAGGACCACAACTATAAGAGATATGATAGAATTGACGACATCAGGATCTGGCTCTGGTGAGTATTGTCTCTGTATTATTTTAATATAAAGACGTATAAGACTAATCAAATTACCATTTAATTTATTTTTACTATACTTACAACAATAACTTCTCGTAAATACCGGCTAGAACAGTTGTGTCTATTTAGTCTAGAACAGTTCTGGCTTCTTTAATCACATAATCACATCACTTTGTATTTAAAAATCGTTGTCTTTGAACGATTACGTAAAGTTAAAAATGAAACCTAATGATGGTGTTGTTATAATCGATTAAATTTCTTCAGGTCTGCCACTCCTCGTTCAACGGTCCATAGCTCGTCAAATACAACTGGTAGATATAATTGGGAAAGGTCGTTTCGGTGAAGTTTGGCGTGGTCGTTGGCGCGGCGAGAATGTTGCTGTCAAAATATTCTCATCTCGCGAAGAATCCTCTTGGTTCCGTGAAGCTGAGATATATCAGACTGTTATGTTGCGACATGAAAACATATTAGGATTTATCGCTGCCGATAACAAAGGTAAGCACATTATTTCTCTTTCAGCCATGAGCGGTCCTCTGCTGGACATAGGCCGTCCCAAGTTCGCGCCGCCCCTTTCCGTCCAATGCCTGTCTCATGACGTAATCATTACGCATCGTCATAAAAGTAACTGTCAAATGTGTACCTACCGTAGGGCATAGGGGGGGTTAAAGATAGAATCTATAACTGTAAAAGATTTGCGAGATTTTTGTTTCGGATGGTCGTGAAAACCGAGGCTCCTTGCGACTAATTTGCTTTAGCTAAAATCCAAATAATTTTGTCACTTCCTATTTTATGTAATATAAAAGTACACGTAGGTAACAAAAAATTATTTATTTTGAGAAGACCTGGACTTAATAATGGAGGAAAGATTACCAAGAAACTAAATGATATGTATGCTTTTGTTTTGCGATCATTCTTTTAACAAGCGTTGACACTCGATCGAATCGAAATTGGCGGAAACGGGGCGTCATGCTGTTTGCACGCGATATGTAACCTCTTATTACATGCTCCAATACTGTTTAAAGGTATTTTCCGGACAAGCTTTGTGATGAAGTGGCGATTAAGCAGATATGTAATAGTAGATATGTAGTAGAAAATAGTCTTCTGGTAGAAATGGTCCCGTGAGTTTTTTGTGGTTGACTTCGCGACTTTTTTAAATGCACCAAATATAGTTTATACATCTCGACTACTACCTTAATGTGTAATTAGATCCTACTTGAATTTTGTATTGGAACCATGGTTTTGCAGTTCCTTAAAAGTTGCAATATGCAGTAACTAATATTTGTAAACTCCTTATAACTTCATTATATTATTTCATCAATCCTACCTACTTCAAGTGAGTTTACTGCATAAAATATGCATTACTAAACACATTAAACAAAAAATATTGAAACAAATCGTTCCTATTACGCAGATAACGGCACATGGACCCAGTTGTGGCTGATAACAGATTATCACGAGAATGGATCTCTATTCGACTTCTTGACAGCAAGAACCATAGACTCAAATACACTTGTGAAGATGTCACTGTCTATCGCCACGGGACTTGCACATCTACATATGGATATTGTTGGCACTAAAGGTAAGTTAATAAAAACACATTTTTAATAACTGTACTCTATCTACTCTATTCTCAGAGCCTAAAAAGGCTGTAATACTAAATTTCTAAGTTCAAAATAGCGATGTACGGAAGCCCTTTAGTACCGAACCGAATCACTTTAGTGCGAAAGTACGCTGAAAAGTCTGAAAATAAAAGTATTATTTCGATTACATTTTTAAAATACAAAGCATTTTGAAAGTACATTATGAGTTCATCTTCATTCTGATTTGTTTATATTAAAGTATGTCGTCAAGAACACTCGTCATTAGTTTCTTACAGTTTATTTGAAAGGGCGTTTATGATTAAACTTATAATTGGATTATTCTCTTCAGTTAACGGTGACATTAAACTCGTTTATACACTGCGTTCGTATGGGGTTTGGTCTGAAATATTGTTTCACAAAATTAGTTTAGTAGAAATCGGTTTAACTTTTTTGTAATGGAGCTAGTATAGTACAGTTTCTGCGTCTCATCCCATCACTATAGGGAACCCTTATCTTGACATAAAGTACTAAGAAAAAGAAAGAAAATAAACTTTATTTGACACAGTAGACACTATACACAAATAGAATTCAACCCAATTTACATAATTACAAGAATTACATATCTTAATATTAAGTTGTCTATAGTTATACAAAAATATATAATTGTATGTATATAAGTAACAAAAAAAATGGCAAATGTGTCTTAAACCTGCGACAAAAAGGCAACCAGCTCAGCATAAAGCCAGGCGATGATACCTGGCGCTGATTTTCAGCTGTAGCCATGATTTTGACATATGGATGCCAGCCCATTTTAAATACAAATAACATGATATCTTAACTTAAATTAAATAAAAAAAAAAAATGAGATTGTCGGACAAGTGCAAAAAAAAAGTGTTAGTAACAGTACAACAGTACAGTACAACAAGTAGTCTAAGTATACCAATACGCCTGGCTAACGTGCAAAAGCCAACTTTCCTTCTATCACTGTATTTTTACGAACTATTATGAGGAAAACACCGTTATTTGATTCTTACTACATCCTAAGTAACATATTTAGGTACCCGTTATACATAAACATACTGAAAGAAATACGTAGGTATATTACAAAAGTTGACCTTCACATTATGATTACTTAGTCAGAAATATTACAAGTATTTCGATGACAACATAATAGCGTCTTACCAATAAAACAATTTATTGAGCTTATTGTCTACTTATATGTCAATACAGAGTAATATCAATTGATCTATTACTTTAATTATATGATTTGATATTACTGTCTATTCTAACAACTAATTTGACATTAATTTGTCCCAAGGAGATTTGTTACGTACTATTTATGCTTGCCATTTTGTCTGCTTATTTTTATTAGTAGGTATGTATTTGTTGTTTATGGTTGCTATCCTACCTCATCATATGGCTAATAGACGACGGTATAAAGGAAAGTTCGCACATGATATCTATACGAAAATTTTAAAAAAAACATCTTGACGTAACATCTTGTTCTGCCGAGCCAGTGTTTTGTTACTAGGCTAACTTATTTTCCATAAATACAGTGTGAAATTTATGGTAGTAATAGTTATTTATAGTGTGACCACACGAGCTGTGCACCCCCTGCGGTATGCGCGGCGAGGTGGGGGACGAAGAAAAAATAGGTGTCCGTTATGGTAGCGTATACGTGATAGTTCTGATAGAAAGGGAACTTTTCTTTTGATAAATTCTTTATGTAAAAATAAAATGCGTGAAATTCTGACTGAATTAGTGTAGGTAAATGCTTTATGCGAATTCACAGTGGAATATGTCAAAAATCCATGTTAATTTATATTCATAGTACTGGTACAGATAATATGCTCACAAGTGATTTGAATATCTCGAGAACTACAAAACATAGGTACAGTAATTCTGTTAATACAGTAGAAATGTAACCCTGAAATAACGCCTGTGTAACACTTTATTTCAATACAAAATTTAATATTATCGGAGATATTAGCGGTTCTTAGGGGCCGGGCTGGAGTTATTTCATTACGCTATAATATTAAAACTACAACAACTATTTTTTTTAAATGTAGGTACAGTCTGTCTATAAAGTCCTTACAAAAAAAATAGGGTGCTACTGTGCTACACGTAGCAACCCTATTTAGTCTGACAAAATAGTTTTCAAAGAAATTATGTTCAAACAAAACTACACTATTAGAGCACTTATAATACTAGGGCATTTCTTGTAGGTAAGCCTGGTGCATTTAAAGTTTTGCGTAGAACTTCAAGACTACAATTAAAATCCATCTCAGTTCTAGCTATCATCTGCAATTTTCTGAGGGTTGGAACTCGAAATTTTACAAAAGTTATGTAAATTGAACATATGATTATACCTACAAATTATAGATTTAGGCATAACTAGAAACAAAATACAGGTAAAAGAAGAAAAATGTTATATACCTCTTTTTTACTGTAGAACATAATTGTATTTTGTGGGGGAGAGCAGAAATATAGAAACATACATTTCTTTCTTTGGCCGGCCTTGCCTGTGTTTACCAGGAGTTTCAAGCTTTTCATTATTTTTAAATCTGTTATTTTTAAATTTAATAATTCTAATGGAATGTAAAGAACAACTACAATACCTAACTAAAAATTCAGTGTTAAATATTAACCAACAAGATATCATTTAACATGGATTTACTAAGAGCTAAATGATATAAAATTTAATAAAATATTGCAATTAATTATTTTTTGTAGACAGACCAGTCGATGCGAAAGTGACATAGTTTAGTCATCAATATCAACCGTAATATAGACATAAAGCAATTAATTCAAATTCAAATTGGGATAAATCTTGACTGAATTATACTAATGCAACTGATAATGCATCAACAGAAATGGTCGTACTACGATTTTTTTTACTTACAATGAATATCTAACCTAAAAATGTGCTATGTACACAATGCCTGTTTTAGGTCTCTAGATCTCAAATGGAGTGAATTTATTACTTGAGACAGATTACGAAACAGTAACACGATTACAATACCCATCAAAGTTGCAGTTCGCCCATAAAAATCATCCAAATCGCATAAAAGTTGACCAGAATCGTGCTCCGCTAAACATCGCCTTATAACTTTAAAAATCACTTTCCGCGTGCCACTTTGATTTACTTTACTCATTGTTTACATTGTTCTTCGTAAGTCAGTATTAGTTTAATGTAGATTAATGAACTAATAAAAATTACAAACTTGACGACTTTATAGACATATCTGTAATATATTACACTTACTTAGTTGATCACAATGTAACCCAAATATACTCATATTTTATTAAAAATATGCAGGTGATAAATAAGAACTCACCCCTTACTCATAAATGCCTCTTAAATTTAATCACTGTTTAGCGAGATTATTATTTGTAAAATCAAAATTATACCTAACAAAACCGTAAGAATTTAAGGTAATCAATTAACTAAAATTTAAGAGTCGTTTATGAGTAAGGGGGTAATCTGTATAAAGTAATTCCAAGGAATACTGTAGTGTTAACGATTTCTAATTCCTCATCATTAATCTTAACAATTGGATTTTTTTTTATTTTTATTTATGCAGAGTTTTTTGGCATAGTAACCAACTCGATGTAGCTCTTGTGTATGCTACCATAACGAACACCTACCTGCCGTCACGAGTTTTGACGGCAGTGTCATAACAATTCAAACATTATATTTTTCTTTAAGAATTTCATGTTCTTAGAGTATTTGATACATTCCGCTAGATGTCATTTTTCTCAAAGTTACATTATAAATACACAAATAATGTTCCTATTTACGCTTAAAACTATACAATAATGTAAATACTATCTTGGAGTTTAAAAAAAACTGTCTTTTAATAGAAAACTGCTACAGCCGCTCGTGTAGCGACCCGTACCAGCCAAATAACTTAAGTATATTGCGTCAGATGTCGCTAGTAGCTACATCATAGACTGTTTATTCTATACCGGTATAAAACATGTACTCTATATGTCCACCCCCCTCTCGCCGCGCGCATACCTCAGGAGGTGCACAGCTCCTGTGGTCACACTATAAGACGAGTGCAATGCTAGTAGTCTATAGTATTTTAGTAATTGACTCATTTATATTTTTAAAATAGCAGTAAGCGAGGCTGATTGCAAATGTTGCCTATTGTCAAACAACACAAAGACCATTACGAACTCAAATTCTTCTTCTTTGATCCTGACTCTATATAAATAGAACAAATTATGATACCCTTTTTTATTCAACAGGAAAACCAGCAATCGCTCATAGAGATTTGAAGTCTAAGAACATACTCGTAAAGAGTAATTTGACATGTGTCATCGGAGACCTGGGTCTTGCAGTAAGACATAACGTCTCCAGTGATTCGGTGGACGTGCCCTCAACGAACAGGGTGGGGACGAAGAGATATATGGCACCAGAGGTTAGTATTACTTAACTAGTATTTGCTCGCGGCTTTCGTTGATGTGTTCGGGATAGAACCTTTATGTGAATCCAGTGTATCAGCTACTTCCATAGAAAATTACATTCTCAAAGTTTCAGGCTTTAAAACGTGATTGAGTAACAAATATCCATTCATGTAAACTTTCTCGTTTATATTATTAGTAAGAACTAACTCTCACTGGTTATACACATCTCTTTTATCAAAGAAGATATACAGAATCCACTCCTAGCGTGAACCTAGAAATGCAAAATGAATAGGCTACTCTAGACGACTACTGTATACCGCTAGCCTTGAAGTGGCGCACTTTGCTTTACGACTGGTCACCAGCATTTCTTAATTTCTACCTCAACGCCTTCCAATTGACTCTCCCCGATCAAAGCAATCTTGTAATATAGGGAAAAGCCACGGACAAAAAATGCACGGAATGTGGCAAAGAAATTGGCACGGCAAGACACTTATTAGAAGGCTGCAAAGGGCTTTTGGATATGGGTCTTTACTCGCATCGTCACGACAGAGTACTAGGGATTATACGCGAGGCTGTGAGTCTATCGATTGCTAGAGTTACAAAAGGACTGACTACAAATGAAAGACAAACCATCCAATTTGTTAAGAAAGGCCCTACAAAAACACCACCAACAAGCCTTTTTCAATCCTGAGTTCGACAACTTTTCTTTTTTGTTCATAATCTACTTAACTAAACTAAAACTTTAGTACCTTTTCCGATAAGTATTAAAGTCTGTCGCCAAGCTAATAAAATATTGAATTTGATTCAAACATTATAATTTTTGATAAAAAAAAGGTTGATATTGTTATTCAACATAACGTTGTTTACTTGGCGCTTGTAATCTGAGCCGATATGTATGTTAACATACATATTTTGTTTTATACCAAGAATACAATAACAATGACAAGTTATATGACACTTCGGATTAGCTAATAGGCAGTGATTTGTGGAACACACATAATGCCTGAGTAGACTTAAAAATCGATTACTGGCTTCGAGAAAGGGAAAAAGGAATCGTTAGTGTTATATGGATGATAGAAAAAGTATAATTTCATAAACCCTATGGTAGAACTTTGGTTAACAATACCGGCTCTCGTTAGGACAAGAACAACTATAAAAAAAAAGCAAGTTTTTTTTTTCTTTAGATGTAAGTTCAGTAAGTACATCTAGTAGAAATCGAATTCTGAGCAATGTTAGCCACATTGCTCAGAATTCGATTTCTACTAGATGTACTGAACTTACATCTAAAGAAAAAAAAAACTTGCTTTTTTTCATTGATTACACCTGATGGTGAGAGGTAAGCGCCGCTAACCTGGGACACAGCATGTCCTACTGCCCTCAGTGTCACTGTCCTTTTCTAACTTTCTTTTTTAAGATTAAACGGCCACGGCTGTGATATCGACGTAGAAGGCTTCTTTCTGAAAAGGGTTAACGCCTGGTGAATGTGCCAAACTCTGTACCATTTCCATATTATTATTGTACATTTTATTCATAATAAAAATGTGAGCGAGATATTTAGAAATATCTTGATACTGTAAAGGCCAATTGCCTCATTCCAGCTGAAGACGTTTGTTTTAAATAATTTTCTTTTATACAGGTGCTGGACGAAACAATGGATACGCGACAATTCGATCCATACAAGCGTTCGGACGTGTATTCGTTTGGTTTGGTATTATGGGAGATTGCGCGACGCTGCGGTGTGATGCCTGATGAATACCAACCTCCTTACTACGACTGCGTGCCTCCCGATCCCGCACTAGAGGACATGAGACGAGTCGTATGCACTGAGAAGCGGAGACCTAATGTACCGAATAGATGGCATTCAGATCCTGTGAGTAATGCTAATTATTCTTTGACTGTATTCTGCAGAGGTAGGGTAGCATTCAGAAGCGACTGAATGATATTATGTGTGATTGTAGATAGAAGCAGCTTTGTAAGGATCTTAAGGAGTTTATGGTGGTCAGTAGTTTTTGTCTATACTAATGGGAATAAAGAGTGTATGTATTAATCATAAGATATTTGGTCCTTGTCACTAGTTAACGCCATATTGTATTAAATATGTAGGTGGCAATACTTGGAGAAAGCCTATGTCCAGCAGTGGACGTCGATTGGCTGATATGATGATGATGATGTATTAAAAAAAAGTAGCTAATTAAACTTACTCGTATCTACGAGTGGAATAAGGTATGTAATATTTTATGATTCTAATTTATTAACAAACAGGTAGTCATATCGAAAGCAAATGTCAGTACTTATTCAGTTGTTTATGACATTGATTTAACTCGTATGTATGTTATGTTAATAAATGTAATGTAGGTTGTTTTTGAAAGCATAATTTTATCCGGATTTCTTGACGCCATCATCCTACGTGTATGTAAATGTTACTTCAACGTGTTTACTGTAAAGTAATTTATACAAAGCGGAATCTAAGGGCATATTTTTAATACTTCAGAAATAATAAAATATGAAAAACCTATAAAGAAGACCTGTAAAAGAAAGTTTTGTAGGAACCCATTAACCAGTTGAGTTACTTTTAGCAAACTTACTTACTCATGTACTACAATAAGTACCTATTGAATGTTATTTTTCTGAAATAAGTAGCAACTTAACAAACAAAAAAAGTCATTGATATTTCTTCTAAAACTTTGCCTTTTTTTTTTGAAAAACTTCGTTGAATGTTATTTTCGTTGATTGTTGTGTTGTATTAATGGGGCGTAAATTGAGGTATTAAAAAGGAAAAGAACCTTTTTTGTTAGCAGAGCTTATAATACTACTAAACAATTTCTCATTTTTCTATTTCAAATAAAATTTACGTACAGAAAGAAAACAATTTTCGTTATACTGAATGTCTCCTCATTTGTTAGTAGTAAAGAAATAGGTGTGTATTCAGATAAGAGGCTATTGAATCATATTTTGTTTATCTTATCATTGATGATGATCCATCAGTATTTCAATTATCAAGTTTAACGAAACAACGTGTGTCTTTGACCTTTTTGTTACGTATAAATAAAAATTGTATTATTTGCCCTTCGATACGTAACGGAAATTAAATAGCTGCTTAATAGCCGCTAAGCCTTAATGAAAAAAGTATGGCTAAAATACCAGTTACAAAAAGGATCTTCTTGATCTTTTCGCAATATATATATAAAATATAATAATAATATCCAAACGGTCTAAGTCTCCGTGTGGTGACGGAGTAAGAATACAATATGTCATCACCCCATCTCATCCTATGGGTGTCGTACAAACCGACTAAGGGACTATCCGTGAATATTATCTTTACGAAATAAAAAGAAGAAAAACTTGAAATTAAACCCTATACCAATCCGTCTGGCCAGCGTGGTATTAGTAGGCCAAGTATCCGTCCGTCACGGGAGGAGGCCCGTCCCTGCATTGGGACATTAATGGGTTGTTATGATTTATGACGATCCAAAACCACCACATTTCCTACGGGTGTAGTAAAAGTCAACTAAAGGGAAATTTGTACATTTCATCAATGATAAAAATGAAATCACTTCTCAAAACTCCATACTAACATCTGACCAGGAAATTAACAGTTAATGTTACTGTAAGTTTACTGTAACGTGTTATTCCTTGAGTGGGATATTATAAGCTGTTATCATAAAATAAGAACGTATTTTAAAATATCCAACAGTAACATTATTATACAGAAACATAAGTTCCGAACCGTCTGTTTTATTCATGCTTCTGATAGAATCTACTTTAAATTCTTTGAAAATCGAAATGCATAACAGTTTTGGCCTTTAGCGGTTAATATGTAGAAAAAAGAATAGACTGGTATTGGTGTTTAGATTGAGTTTTCAATAGTTATATATAAATGTAGTCCTGTCAAGTTATCCTGGATCTGACAGACATAACAGCGTACTATAAGTAATGTAAAAAAAAAATACTACTAATCCCATTTTCACTGAACTTAAATTGAGTCACCATCCGCTTCCCAGCGTCTGTGTGTTTTTGAAAGGTGACTAAAACAGCTTCGGCAATCATTGTATAATTAAGTAAAAAGGTAACAGCTAGAAATATACTTAGTAGTAGGCATAAAGCGTTGGAGGCTCGTACCTGCCGTATGAAAGAAGCCGTGGTAAAAAGGTTTTAATAAAAGTAGATTAAATCAATTATCTATCTAGGCAGACTAACGTCTCCTGCATTAATTTGTTTACAACATCATTAAGAAAAGATCAAGGTAGATTCAGACATTGCATTGATAAGCCGACGTCAAAGGACACGTCTTTATAAATTATATTCAGGGGATATATATCGGTCATGCGTGGGCTTAAATTATTCAAGAAAATACAGGTAACCTCATTCTGTACATGAATAATCTTCAGTGGTCGCTTCTAGTTAGGGATAAACCATTGAGCATGACGTGTTTGTATAAGTAAGGGTGGTGTAATGAGTTTACCTTTACATAATTGTATTTAGTTGAACGGTTTCTTTGTAGCTTTAAATTATATTAATACACTTATACCTAACACTTAATTCACTAAAATTGGATTAATATATTATTCTGTAAAAGAAGTAACGTTGACACAGTGTAAAATTGATATTAGTATATTATTCTGTCAGCGCACTTAGAATTTAGCCTATGTTATACAAGCAATCATTTTTTTAGGCACGTAATATTAATAGTTCTTTATATATAGATATTTCCTAAAGTCATCCATCTTCCTAAACTCTTTCTTCTTTTAACTTGCAAAATCCTAACACTTTTCCTTTGATTGGTGTTGTTAGAATTTCAAGATAGACTGATTGATTACTTTGATCGCATAGTCATATATTATCACAAACTGTGTATTTCAATTGTATGTTTTTTCACTTAGGTGCTGTCAGCGATATCTAAGGTGATGAAGGAATGCTGGTATCAGAACCCAGCTGCTCGGTTGACTGCGCTACGAATCAAAAAGACGCTCGCCAATGTCGGCACACCAGAATACATCAAGTTGTAAGTGTACTAGACTTTATTACCATCATAATAAGCAACGTTTTTAGTTCTACCATAGGTCAAATATTTCCAAATAGTACAAGCTCTGGCTTTATTTTAAATGTCTGCTCTGAAGATGTTCTGTATCCATTAAATTAATGTTTTAAAGAGTCGCGGACACAGGGTATGATCCCTAGTCGGATATTGTATTTTAAAGAAATAGGAACTCGGAGTAAAAAACTACTACATAATTATATAGGCATGACGTTGACGACTATGGAATAAACTTTCTCCTGGCTTCGTCTTTCGCCTGTCCCGTGTATCATACATGATACATTCGGATTGTTGTACTCTTGTGACTAGTTGCGGGGCGGGGCAGGGAATCTGTTACATCAGGTGCATTGCATTCAAAAAAGAACAACAACAAACTTCATTGTTTATCATGACTTTGCGTTTTGATTGTTTGAAAAGTTCGATGTTAGCCAATTAGAGCACCGAACGGAAAAGATAAACGATATCAACATAATATTATCAGTTGTGGGAGTATTGCACGAATCAGAAAAGCACGCAGTAAAAACGTTAGAGCACCTATGTGCTCTAACGTTTTTACTGCGCGCTTTTCTGATTCGTTCATGACGTATGGCCGTCAGATGTTGGGGTAGGCAGACATAGTGAAGTGACAATCGTATCCTACTTACCGGTAGGGTTTAATCCCTGCATGGAATAATTATATAATAGTTTCGATGTAATTAGTCGTTTTAAAAAGACGAGTTCCGCAGACCATGCAATGTTCTCGAGGTTTTACAAACATCATTTTAACTGACTCAAAGAGCGTCCAGACACAGACCAACAAATTTGTGCATCACACAAACAAATGGTTGTGTCATGCACGTCAGCCGTTTTCGCGACCAGCTCCACACCAATGCTAAGAATTATGTGTTATTTTTATAAATTTACATAATGTATTGTTTATATTTGTAGTTGTGTTAGTACCTACAATCACTCCTCAGTAAAGAATTAGATTGCGTTGTGTGAATGTTCACTAGGAAGAACAGTTGTTACTACTTATGTATATGAAAACCCCCTAGCTCTTTAACTAGGTGCTTCCTGTTCTTTAACAGTCAGGGCACTTTCAATTTAGAAAGTTTGTCATAACAAGACATAAATCTCTTTCCTGGATGTAGTCTTAAGTCTATCTTTAGATCTTGACCATTTGATGTAGGATTAATTGCAAATTTTCTTTATTTTTATGAGGTTAATGTAAAATTTCCTAAAAACAGACATTACTGACACACACTGACATAAATCGGTCGGTCATAAGAAGATCGTGATTGTTTTCGTCCCATCTTCTTTCAATCATTATAGTATAGTATTTGTCTTATTGTGTACCATGAGCAGACAGATTAGTATAGGGTATTTTTAATATGTTTTCCAGGTTTTGGTTTTTGCAGTGAGGATTTGTATGCTTTCTGCGATATTTTTATATAGACTATTAATAATTACAATATATTTATGTAATGTTTAGGGATGTAGATCTGGATGAAATAAGGATTTGATACATGGACGTTTGCGTCGTGAAAAAGGACTAGTTCTTCGCAAGCCACTCGAGCATGTCTGCTAACCCTACCTCTTAGATTATATTCGTGTGAAATCTGAAAGGAGCATTTATTATATGTTATGGACTTGAAGTTGTAGTGATATTTTTTCGTTACCAACTACGTAAGTACTTTTGTTAAGTGTTCCGATTCCTTTTATTGTGCATAATGATAAAAAAAATATATAGAGCAGCTCTTTTTTATTTTTTTAATGTATGTTTTCTGTGATATGAAACGAAATCGCAGCTATTGTTGTAAGTTTATTTGTGTTTGTTCGTTAATATAATCGTAATAATTTATAAGTGAATACCGCCGCGATGGGACTATTTAGAGATAAAGCTGACTTTTTTTTATTAGTTTAATTTTCCTTTTACTGTAACTTATACCAAAAACTGATGCTATGTAGTAGGTATTTCGTCTGCAAACAATAGTTTTACTAAAGCGTCGCCATGCCCGGGTTATTAAGAAAAATTAATAGATTGTTGTAGCTTAGCACACCTGTTGTAGAAACCAACCTATTCTGACTAGTTACCTACTCTTGACTTAATAACTTTATAGACATAACAGAAATAATTCGATATGTAAACAATTAAAATTGCATGACAAGTTCAAATCCTCTCTTAACAGAGGAACAATTTCATATCTTATTCAGTTTTTCTATTATTTCCTGGCGTCATGAAGATGCATGTTCAAACCAGATTGCGCGGACGTCCCATCTATAAATGTCATTAAAAATAACTATGTTTTAGATATAAGATAATGCCCTTAAGTGATGTTTATGCCTAGGATGTGTGCTGTTAGCTTAAGAGACGTAAGAGTGAAATAAAAGTTTTTTAATATATGATGCATCTGTAAAGCACCTATTTTCTTACTCGTACCGAAATTGGGATTCATGATAGTTAAGAGATATGTATTTGGAATTTGTACATAAAGTGTACGTACGTACTACGGTACGAACTATCTGTACTATCTAAGCGTAAGAATTTTGATAAATAATCACCTAGATTTCATACTTTCGTGTAAGGTTCGCATACATATTAAGAGTATGAGAGAATATTAATATTTTATTTATTGAGTTTTGTTTTAATTTTATTGTGAAGTGACAGAGCCAGTTTCACTCGTGTCTAGATAATATAACTGTAACTTACAGTTTTAGATCAAGTTGACGCTTATACAACTCTATTATTGAAAATGCTTCACGAGACGCGGTGTTGTTAATAGTTTGACATGGCGTGTAAATGATCAATGAGTTGCACAACTTGTTGTTTAGTTCGGGAATTGTTGATGTTGACGTAATTGGTAAAGTTCAGAATAAAATTTGTAATATTCCTATTTAAAGTTTGTCATAACTAATATATGAAAGGAATGATAATAACGTCAGAAACGTTTGATGTGTCCAATAGGTTTTATGTTGCTTCGATGCATGGTATCGAAGTCGTCCTTCTTCAATGAAATAATTCGTATAGCTAAATGAAGTACTTAAAGCCTTGAAATAATAGTTGGGGCATTCTTGTTATATGTATAACTTATTTCTCTGCAACATTGCAAATTCAATAATATGTTTAGAGTTGTATTTGCAATGATTTGTTCCATAGTTTAAGCTCCATGTTAAATTACGTACAAATAATTGTTTGTTGTTTATAAGTATCGTATTTTAGTATTCATGTCATAATGTCAAACATAATATTTGGTACATATATTATTATACAGCTTCACGAACAGGCGTATGGTTAACAATCGACTCAAAACCCCGACACATTAAACTTAGAGACTGAGAATAGCTCCATTAAAAAAACGAACAATATTAGTTTGCAAACTCTCTAGGCTACAAGTATAGGTATCCGATATTATGTAAAATAGAACAAACTGATAAATAGCTATACTAGTATCACATTAGCATCGAAACAAATAAAATATTCACACAATAGCTTCCGTACAATCCAGACTGCCAATATGTAAGACCTAGGTATATTAGATGAGTATATTTGTGTCCCTATATGCTATTGCACTTAACTTTGAACAGTTAGATTTTGTACTATAGTAATCAGTTTGACATTATGTAGTAGCATCTTCATATTTAAGGTGGGTAAGCGGGCCTTGTGTCTTTATTGGAATAATGTGAACTTCCGACGAAATAATGAGGGTCGGAACGTGTATGTGAATTAATAAATTATTCTCAACGTTATTAGATACGAGTACGTTGATGTCACTTAAGATAGAATAATATTATTTTTATGAATGAATTTTGTACCTTTACACAAACAAAGCAATAATAGATTATAATATGGACGAGATTTACTAATAAAACATTTATTCAACTATTGCAGACTGCAGTTTTTTATGTACTTTTTACTAGTATATGTTGTTAAGTAAGCTGATATGTAGAGTGTCGAAACGTGTTTATAGAGTGGTATTGTATTATTATTTACGTTCATTGTAATTACAAATCCAACAGTACCCTAGGTAACCACGATTGTATCGATGCATGTACAGAATATACAACCATTTATTACTGTTTTGTCTATGTATCTAGCCTTTATTATTGTAATAAGACAAGCGTAAATAATGAGCTATATTTTAAAGTACTTGTACAAATGTATCTTTATAACGTATGGTCACGGATAAGATTTTTAGATCCCGCTTTTCCCTACATCCTTTTATATTATCTAACTGGTATTGGAGAATACTTTTTTCTTTAATATAATTTATTAACGTACGTATTTAAAATAACCATGTTCTTATTAAGTATCTCTATTTTTATTTCTGAATTTATTGATAATAATTATCATTTTTATACAGGGTTACAGGAAAAGTCGTGCTAGATCCGTTAAGGGCGTGGAGTACCCATCATTTCTGACTTATTTTACTATGAAACACCCTACCCTAAACTTAACCCTTTTCGAGATATTCGACTTTTAATTTTTTTATGAAAAATTGCCGATTCTTAGGCTACTAAATTATTTTTTTATTTTTTTGTGTATCTTAATATTATTATTATTGCATTTTTACATGGGTAATAAGATGCTTTAGGACGTCAATAATTAAAATAGTGCATAAGTTAATTGAATGGACCGTAGTAGACAAGTAAAGGTTAAGAAAAACAAGAAAATATTGGAAAGGTTATTTTTCTCTAAGCCATAACTAAAAACAACATTATGGGAATTGTTCGGCAGATGTTTTTCTAAATATCTACGTTTCATCAGCTATCTGACGAGGTATAACAGTCTAAGGTTTTATTCAATTCCATTGAAAAAAGTTAGTTTTATAGGCGACAGAGAAGAAGAAAGAAAATTATTAGCCCTAAATAGTAAAATAAAACAATACGTGAGCATGAAATGTTATTTATTGAGGTTTTCTCATAAGTTTTTATTGTTTACAGGTCATGTTCAACATGGCCGCCTCTATTTCTGACACATTGTCGCATCCTTCTACGGAGACCAGTCCTCACTACTCTAGTGGTCAACGTGATCCTTATTTTGTTTGCTGCATCCACAATCCTTTCTCTTAAGTCTTCTACAGACGAAACTGGATTCGGCTCGATAAACTCTGTCAAAAACGGCCACATCCGGTACTCGACGACCAGTGTAGCGAGTTATGTATTCATTGCGAGCTTGCGCAGACACACAATGGCAGTATCCGTAACAAATAAGCATATCAGCATATTCCTCAGGTGTGTAGGACGTCATCTTCAACACTTCCGTATCACAGGTACAAATCAGAGTCCGGTTAACAAGCACAGTAGTCACAAATCAGAAGAAATAGTCCAGAATCACAGCCAAGTCGAGAAAAAGACCAAAACGATATCACTTCTACTATGTACGAAGCACAAAAGCAGACTGACAACCAAAACAATACCCTGTTGTATTCCCATATTTTTTCTTTCATTCGCACCTACATAAATCTTTACTTTGTCCTGGTTTCAACTTGAAGGACAATAAACGCGGGACCGTTAGACCTGCTACCTGGAGCGTCTAAACGACTTTTTTTCCATGAAATGTGATACAAACCCTAGACTGCTATACCTCGTCAGATAGCTGATGAAACGTAGATATTTAGAAAAACATCTGCCTAACAATTCCCATAATGTTTTTTTTAGTTATGGCTTAGAGAAAAATAACCTTTCCAATATTTTCTTGTTTTTCTTAACCTTAACTTGTCTACTACGGTCCATTCAATTAACTTATGCACTATTTTAATTATTGACGTCCTAAAGCATCTTATTACCCATGTAAAAATGTAATAATAATAATATTAAGATACACAAAAAAATAAAAAAATAATTTAGTAGCCTAAGGGCCAGATTCAGAGACCGCACTTTGACTTTACTTTAGCAAAGTCTAGTTATTATCTCTGAATTTGAACAACATTAAAGTAATTTTTCGCATGAAAAAGTTTACTTTCATTATTTATTACTACAAAGTAAACTTTTCATGCGAAAAGATTACTTTAATGTTGTTCAAATTCAGAGATAATAACTAGACTTTGCTAAAGTAAAGACAAAGTGCGGTCTCTGAATCTGGCCCTAAGAATCGGCAATTTTTCATAAAAAAATTAAAAGCCGAATATCTCGAAAAGGGTTAAGTTTAGGGTAGGGTGTTTCATAGTAAAATAAGTCAGAAATGATGGGTACTCCACGCCCTTAACGGATCTAGCACGACTTTTCCTGTAACCCTGTATACATAATTTTCTTCTTGTAGCTTATGTATTCTTGTATTTTTTGTACTTATGTGGGTTTTTTATAATTAAATGAAATACCAAGAAGATCTTTTTTCATTTTCTGTATTAATCTGTTTTCTTTTTAATACCGTTTCATTTACTGTTTGGATTTGTTAATCTTTATTTAAAAAGTTTAGAACACTTATTCTTTTTAGGCTTATAAGAAATATGTATTATGGCAATCAATTTTATATAGGTACCTACCTACCTACGCTTTTTAAGTGACCAAACTAGTATAGTCGTTGGTCTTAAACCGAAAAGGTTTACTGTTATCAACGAAAGACTTTATAAAGCTAGCATCTAGCTGTCCTATTTTGTTGGACTAGATTTTATACGGCGATTAGGAGCACAATGTAATATTGGCGAACGGTTAAAATTTTTGAAAAAATCTTTCAAAAAAGTAAATTAAGTCTTATAGTCTATTTTAGTTATTCAAATTACTTAATTTTGTTTTTCTCTTCCGATATAAATAAGGCACACCAAATAATTTAATAAGTAATGTAAAATGCTTGATTATTGTCTAATTGATGTAAAATTCTCTCTTCTTTCTTCAACGAATCGATGATAATCGACAAATGAACTATGCGACAGTAATTTATTAAAGTATGTTATAACAACAATTATTTAATACTGACCATCAGTGCCTGAGATTAAAACGAAGCAATGAAACAAGCAAATTTCTTGAAAATTAGTATTTTAAAATTAGCATAGATTTCATTTAATTGTAACATTATTCTCCTGGTCGCTTCCATAAAAGTACCTACTTTATTAAATACATGTATTAACAATTTAATGTAATGTGTTTGTATTTTTTTATCGATAATAATAATTCCATCGTGTTTATATAAAAAAAAGCATATAATTACGTTTTCATTAGAAATAAGCTATGTAACTAAAACACTTTGTATGTTTTGTTAGTAGTACCTAGTTGAATGACTGTGCTATTGTAAAATACATCGGTACCAAGCAGATATGTGAAGTTAGGACTCTGATAGTTAGTGTTTAGTGACGATCGGATAATATACTGGAATGTATACAGCGCCTTGGCTACTTATGTTTTCACGGCTTGTTCAAATCTAGCTAAGTATTACTGAATCAAAGAGTTATGGTTAAATCGCTATATATTACGTGAATCTTTGTTGTGTTTTGTTACTTAAAACCTTGAAAGAATCGGTACTTAAATATTTTCCCTTTACGTAGAGCAACAATTTATTTTTATTACTAGTGATAATATTCTAATTTGCTATCTCTACAATACAAATCTCTATCTCTACAAAAGAAAAATGTTAATTATATTTTATAAACACTGTTGTAATGTCCTATTAAGTTTTATTGTACATTAATTTGGTTTTCAATATTTATGTGATTTACGGTTACATAGATAATGTCAATTACGGCTTCCAATACACTCTCTTTTCAAATACTCAAGTTTCCTTACAGCCTGTTCACACTAGCGATTGGTGATTATTGCCGGACAAATCGCTAGTGTGTACAGTACAGGCCCTTAGGTAGTTCGGTCACTGCGCACAGTGTGTAATTTTAGGCAAGTTTCGGACGTCCTCTTTTTATATTCAATTTTGATTGATTTAATCGTAATCTTAATGTTAAAACACCAAAATATTGCTTAATCGATTATTTTCTTGGAAGATAATCACTTCTTTTTCTTTTACTTTTTTTGTGAAAAAAAAAGAGCTACTTACTAACTCAATGTTTTTGATATTTTGCAATATCTCTTTGATTCAGTATAGCGTTTTAAGTCGAAAGGTGCACACTAATTCGTTGTAGTTACATCAACGACATCGACAAAGTGTATTATTTTGAGGCCGTTTATAAATTATACAATGTCGATGTTACAAAAAAAAATATTTAGAATCTTTAGATTTAGGAAGTGAAGTTCAAATTATTGTCATAAAAATGAAATGTACAATCATCAAACGTTGGTTTGAAATTATTTGATGAGCAATACCAGAGTACAAGTAATGTTTTACTGATGTGTAACAAACAACGTTGACAAATGCAGAATCATATCACATGAGCATACGAATTGAATTACCGTCAAACGGGCTGAATCAAGGGGAAATTTAATTTTGCGAGAATTTTTGTACTAAACATATATTTTTTATACTCTTTTTGGTATTTCAATTAAAGTCTCGTTTGGAAAGTTCATGTGATGTTTTTATAGTTATAAAAACCTACATACATCCTCTTAATTAATTACGTAATCAGATTATAAAAGTGAGAGTAATTCTAAGAAAAATTCCAAGTCGTTACAAATTTGACATGATAACAAAGTTAAGTTAAAATATAAATTTCATTCGTTTGGATTAATCCTTTATGTATATTCGCCCCGTTTGACGGTACATGTTCCAAATCTGAATGATTTAATGTAAATATGATTATTTAATTACCACTGCGTAAGTTTTATTCACTGGTTAAGAAGTGGACTAATTAATTTAATAAAATAAATAAAACAAGTGTTTTTATATTTTTGTGTTTTATTATTCTTACGAACCCTTTAATTTACTTCTGCCGGCTCTTTCTGATAGATGCTTGAAAACCTGACCTAATGGCAACTACGAATGTCCAAGGGATTGGACAAATAAGTATCAAGATTTTGCTTCTTTGTTTTCGTATAGAGATTGTACCTATACCTAAAAGCATTATAAGACACTCATACAATGGTATGGGGTGACGACACCATGTTTTGGTACTCCGTCATCTCTTCTCTGACATGAATGGCCAGGACGACGGGGAGACACTGGTGGAAGAAGTTTGCTGGTCAAACGAAATCCTCCGTGGCCTGTTAAGACTTGACGAACAAACTGGTTAGAGTATGTCACTCGCAGGCCCCTCACGGTGGCTGGACGTCGTCTCATGGACGCCCAGATCGGCTAGTAGAGAGAGAAGTTCGACTTCTCTGCCTGCCCGCTGCTTTCTCGACGTTCGTCAAGCGTCTCTGCTAATGCGGCGGCTTCCAATACACTCTCTTCAGAGAGTCAAACTGATCAGTACTCACCAATGAGGTAGGTCCTCAAGCTTTGGGTGGTTTTTCCGTTTATCCACCCTAAGGCGGATATTCGGAAAAGCGTGTTCTTCTGTCCACTCAGAACAGGGTGGATAAACGTAATTACATCACATGTTTCTTCCGATTTTCTCCCTTGCCTAAGTACAGTCATTTACAGAAACATACACAAACCCGGTCCACGCTTCGAGAACATTAAACATACTCGTACCAGTCGTACCTAATGAAGTTCCTGAATTTTCAAAAATGAAAACAACTTTATATGAACATAGAAATGCAGCGTTGGGTTTAAAAAAAGTTGCCGAAGTTGTAGTGCCAAAAAATACGAGATTTTTTTATTAGATATTTAATTTTTTATTATTTATTATTACACGAGCTGTAACCCGCGACTTCGTTCACGAAGAAAATGTAAAAAGGTTCACCATTTTTTATGGAACCCTATAAAAAGACCTTTGACGTTACATAACGTGAGTATAGATGTTCTGTGTAACGTCCCTACAACGACAACTGGGACCGGAGTTTCGTCCCCGCTGAAGCACGGGCAGATGAAATATTATAATTTACATTGCATATTAGCTACATTTACAGTTTATTTCTACATAATAATGAAAGATTACTGTAAAATACGATTTTTACTATAACATTATTGGCATAACTCTCCCGATTTTTGTGCACATGTAAGCGCCGATTACACTAGACTACATGTAGGACACTACATCTTGTAGGACACTAATTGTAGTCTTTCCATTTCCATGTAATTGTTTTAAAAATGGAAAGACTACATGTAGTGTCCTACAAGATATAGTGCCCTACAAGATGTAGTGCACTACATTTAGTCTAGTGTAATCGGCGCTCTAAATTAACCAGCAACACTGGAACGACGACAGCAACCCCATTCTATTCACAGATAAGTTGGTCAGACTAATTATTATAGTCTTTGATCAACTTATCTGTGAATTGAATGGTGTAATTACAGTTTCAACTTTTTTTTTTATTTTTTTTTTTTTTTTGTTCTACTTGATCTGCAATCGGCTATCAACCATAATCAGATATTTTATGTGTTAAACTTGATAGAGCGCCATTCCATCGAATGGCACCGTAAATAATGGTGGAAGCTAGTTTTGTATAAGCTTAGTGTCTCTTGTCTAGTTCCAGTATTTGCCACCTTTTCAGGCGAGTAACATCATCTCGTGGAGTCAGCAGATCCTTAGCCAGTTCATTTGTGTGTTTATTCAACCTTTCCCTGTATCTCATGCTGTTCCTGCGGACTACCTCCTTTACGGTCGGAATCTCCAGATATTCATGTATTTCCTTGTTTCTGACAAACCAGTGTGCACTTGCAATTGTTCTCAGTGCAACGTTTTGAAATCTCTGGAGGATTTCAATGTTGGAGTTGCAAGCACAGCCCCAGAGTTCTGTTCCATATGTCCAGATCGGTTGTATGATGGCCTTGTAAACAAGCAATTTGTTACTGAGTGTCAATCTGGATTGCCGCCCTAGGAGCCAAGATAGTTCTTTGAATTTCAAGGTTGCTTCTGTTTTCTTAGCTTTTATATGGTTAGCCCAGGTAAGTCTTCTATCCAGGTGGAGGCCAAGATATTTAACGCTGTTACTACTCGGTAACGGTTTGTCATCCATACGCACAGGCGGGCAATCGCCCTTTCGTAGTGTAAAGGTGACGTGGATGGATTTAGATATGCTGGGCTTAATTCTCCACTTCTGCAGCCACTCGTTAATTTTGTTCAGCTGTTCTTGTAATTTCAGTGATGCACTGAGTGGGTTCACATCGCTTGCAAGGCATGCGGTGTCATCCGCGTATGTTGCTGTTACAACATTTTCCGTTTCAGGTAGATCCGCTGTATATATTGAGTAAAGAACTGGACCAAGCACTGATCCCTGTGGAACTGAAGCAGTGACGTAATACAGCCTTGAAAGCTCTTCCCCATACTTTACTTGGAATCTTCTTTGATCTAGGTAAGATTTTAGGATCATATAGAATGAGTTCGGTAGGAGGGTTTTCAGTTTGTACAACAACCCCTTGTGCCAAACTTTATCGAATGCCTGTTGTATATCTATAAATACTGCAGAGCAATACTCCTTCTTCTCTAACGATTGTCTTATTTTGTGAACCACTCGATGTACTTGTTCTACAGTAGCATGTTTCTCCCGAAACCCAAATTGGTGGTCTGGTATAACTTTATTTTGATCGAGAACTGGTTTTAGTCTCATCAGAAATGTTTTTTCGAAAAGTTTGGATATTAAGGGGAGAAGACTTATAGGCCTGTATGAGCTGGGTTCCGTTGGTGGTTTGCCGGGTTTTGCAATCATAATTATTTGCGATATCTTCCACAGCTTTGGGTAGTACTGTATTCTAAAGATACCATTGAACAGCATTGTTAGAAACACTATTGCTTTTCTAGGCAGTTTCTTAAGAATTTCTGCCGTTATTAGGTCGAAGCCAGGAGCTTTTTTGTTTTCCAGGTAGCCAATTGTTCGAGTTAGTTCCCGTGGAGTAACAAGTTTTAGTGGTAATGATAATTGCTGGTCACTATTGATCATAATATCCACGTCTTCCTCAAACTCTGTCATGGATGATTGGTTTGGTGTGAAAACTTCGCTTAGGTGTTCAGCGAAAAGTTCCGCTTTTTCATTTTCGCTTCTGGCCCATGGATCGTTAGAGGATATCCTTATAGGTGGCGTATGGTTGTGTGGTCTTTTAAAGCTCTTAGTTATTTTCCAGAGGGAATAATTATCCTTCTTGTGAGCTGAGAGCGTGCGGAGTTTTTCTTGAAAGGTCGAGTTCTGATTTTCTTTGATTAGCTCTTTTAGCTCCCTGGATATTCTGTTAAATTCCGACCTGTCGACATTTGATCTGCTGGAGTGTAATCGCCTCCTTTGTCTCCGTTTCTCTTCCAGTTTATTGCGTATTTCTAGTGGTATGTTATCCACTTGATTGGGAGAGTTCAGCGTCGGAGTAGCACACCACGCAGCAACTTGTATGAGGTTTGTGATGTAGAATGTTGCCTCATCTATATCTTCTTCTGTTTTAAGCCTAACTTTTAAGTTAACCTCATCCTCCAAGTATTCAGCAAATGCGCCCCAGTCTGTTTTATGGTTGTATAGCGCTGGTCTCTGTGCTTTGTGTATGGCCGAAACGCTAAATGTACCTATGACAGGGGTGTGGTCAGAGTCACCATCGAGCGATGATGCCACGTCGAAATACACGTCGGACAGTCCCTTCACAACAAAGAAGTCGACTAGATCAGGTATTCTGTTGACGTCAGTTGGCCAGTAAGTTGGTTTTCCTGTTCCTAGTGTTGTTAGGTTGTGTTTATCGACGCATTTTTTTAATTCACGTCCTTTACTGTTCGTCAATCTTGATCCCCAATGGGTGTGCTTACAGTTCCAGTCCCCACCACTTATATATCTGTTTCCCAAACTCTGAAAGTAGCGGTCGAACATGTGTTGTTTCGGTTTGTGCTTTGGTGGACAATATACAGCACTAACATTGATGGGACCAATGCCTGCATTAATAGTGACGGTAGTGGCCTGCATCCAGTCTTCCCGAAATTCACTATGGAGGTGGTTTCTGATGTTGCTTTTTATAATGACTGCAGATCCTCCATGTGATGTGGTATCGGGGTGGTTGGTACAATATATGTTATAGTTGTCCATCTTAATACTTCTGCGGTCATTGAGGTGGGTTTCAGATACTAGACAAATATCAACTTTGTTTACCTTTAATAGTATTTCCAGTGCTTTTTGATTTGGCGCTATGCCATTGATATTCCAGGTAGCGATTCGTAACGACATCATTGTGGAAGCCTGCTGATGAGTGTCGTAATGAGGTTCATCATTGCGCCAAGTTGTGTGATGAGTTGTTCGATTCTTTCTGTCTGTTTCATTATAATTGCTTCTAGACTTTGTCTATTTTCTTGGCTGTATTCAAACTTTCTCAAGTATGTTCTTTGTGACTCATGGTCAACGTGGTTTTCCTCATTTGGTCTCTGTGACTCCATTTGGTCAGCTTTGTCTTTCCTGTGTATCTGTTGTTCTATATGTTTAGTGTTATCTCTCGTGTATGCTTTTGGTTTCTTTATATGTTGTACTGCAGCTTTAGTTGGTTTTTTGACGGCTTCACTATACAGGCCCAAGCCGCCTGGTACGCTTAGTACCGGCTGTTTCAGTTGGATAGTCTGGGTGTTATTATCAGGTTCAATGATTACTACATCCGTGTCAATGTCAAGCTCATTGGTTGCAGCGTCTAAAGTACATTTTGGTTTCAGATGTGGTTGGATTTTATTTCCCATTTGCCTTCATGCTAGGACTTCCCTATACACCTGACACCCTTTGTAGCTAGCAGGGTGGCTTCCTGAGCATAGTGCGCATACTGCTGGGGTGTTTGCATTAATTGTGCACATTGTAGTTTTATGTGCCCCGGCACGCATCTGTATGGCCTCATGCAGTTATTTTTGCTGTGTCCATATTGTTGACATCGTTTGCACTGTACCACTGTCATTTTTCTTATTGGGTCTTCTATAGTGACTTTCTGGTTGTATATTACTTTTATTTCTTTGATAAATATATAAAATAAAACAGTTTCAACTTGACTTATACTTATCTAAGGGTCGAGGAATAAACACGCATTACTCGGTATAAACGGCATAGAAACTTGCAATAGGGTACTATGTTTTCTTTCCGTAAAATAATGACTTGCTTTGACGGGGAAACAAAAAAGCTTATTCAAAGAGATAACAATCATATAAATATATGTCATTGAGGTAATATGTACTACTGTCTATTTAAACAGACTTGCTCTAAAACGTAAACATATATGGCGTCGTGTCAACCACAGACTAAAGATTTTAGTCTTTAATCTTTGAAAAATGTATAGGAATCAAGGACAAAATTCTATAATCTACAAATGTCAAATCGTAAAAATAATTTTATCTGTGAAATTTTATGTTGGAAAAAAATACATTTATTTAAAATTTACGAAAGATAGTGGATAAATCAAAGTGATTTACGTGTTTTCTATTGCATAAACGTTTAATGCTACTTTCCTGAAATTTTCATCCATATCAAAGTGTGCGATTGATGTAAAAACTAGTGAATTTGCAATATGTGGTGTTTGTTTACTAAATAAATCAAGTAAGGATAAATATGGTATACCTACACGACGTACTAGAGAAGACACCCCGAAGAAAATGTGTGCTCCAATTTTCAAGCTACATTGCACAATACAAGTTTTGCACGACGTTTTAACCCTTAACTGGTATTGGGGTCTAAATTGACCCCAAGAGCTTTTGATTTTATTCATAACTATGCAGCTTAAGTACCTACACTCTCGCGCATCAAGCAAGGTAATCCCATGTGGTCGCGGGGTGCGGCGGGTGATGACGGACGCTCGTAACTTACTTCCTACTAGGTACGTGTCATGTTGGGGTCAAAATTGACCCCGATACCAAAAGTGTGTTTTTTATTTTATGAGTTGCCTTGGTATATTTTGTTATATTTACAAGACACAATCATCGCAATGGTGGATTGTTTAAGTGATGATTAAAACTCTCTCCTTCTAGCTGATGAAGACAATGAATGGGACTCCGAAATTGTAAATGATGCCACAACAGCTGCGTGTGACCAAGAAATTATTAAGCTGAAGTACTTAGCTGTTCTGTTATAGCCAAGGAAGCTAATTCTTCGAGTACAATCAGTAAAGGGAAAAAGGATGTTAGAATGCTATAAAAAATGTAGAAAGTGTATGAACTACATATATTCAATCATACTGCAAAGTTGGTCAAATGTCAGATTATATGAAATTTTTAAATTTTTATTTATAGGATATGTTTTAAGTTGTCAAATTTTTATTTACATGTGATCTCAGAAGAAGTTTCTTACTTTTATTTTATTATTTAAAGAAAACGATTTTAATATACAACAGAAAGTTATTTTTTAGTTTTTATATTAATATCAATACCTAAAGTAGAGTCAAAGAAAAAAAATAGATGTTAGCAATTTTATAAATAAAAACATGATTTCTTTTTAAAATTAGTTAAAAATTTATCTTATGTTTATAATATAAGTGCTATTTTCCTAAATAAAAGTAAAGTTTAATCTATATAAATGTTTTTTAATATTTATATACACATAATATGTCACACACCTCATCGGGGTCACTTTTGACCCGATACCACTTACGTTGCACTTTTTAACAATACCAGCTAAGGGTTAAACGTCGTGCATTAATTTCATATCATTTTGCACAATATAGACTAACTAAATAGCTGTTAACAGAACGGACACATATAGATTTGTGCCTAATTCAATACGTATAAATTAATAGTTTTTTGTTTTTTTTTTCATTACAAGTGGGAATTCACCCAAGTAAATTAAATGTGATTTTTGTTCAATATCTTTAAATTATTCTATATGTATTATAATACTTCTTATGGAACTTATATAGTTCTATTATATTATATTGACTAACTTTCAAGATGAACGAAAAATGTATTCTGGCAATATAATAGCATAATGAGTTATTATAAATATTTTTAATATACTCAAAGTACAATACAGATTAGGTACAATAGTAAAAGATCTGTCTGTGGATGTTTATTGTGTTGATCTATGGTAAATATGTCTTCTCGCTACTAGGTTCAAATGTCGACTGAGACAACTGAGGTGCATGCACCTCAGTTAATGGAGCAAAAATTTTGTTCGGGATGTCATCTCTAGTACGTAGTACATATTACCTCAATGATATATGTACAGTATTTTGCACTAGACACATTAAAAAATACTATAGGTATTACCAAGGTATTACAACATAGTGTAGGTAGGTACTATAGATGCTAGCGGGAAAAAATCCGAATAATTCAAGTTGATTAAATCGGAATAATACCGAAATATACCGGAACTTTGGGATTTTTTCAACTGATCGCACTGTGACGTGATTTATTTATTTTATTATATTTATTATATTATTTATGTGCTATAAAATTTATATTATTATGTTTTTATTTATTATGTGTATAATTATAATTTATAGGTAAGTATAAATAATTATTTAAACTTACCTATAAATTAAAATAAATTGTAATTATAATTAATTGTAAATAAACTATTTATGCATTTTGTCTGGTACCGATAGTTTTATATTATTATTTTAGATTAGTTTAATATTCGGGCGATATATTTGACGGAAAATTAGATCGAATCTTTCACTCACTCGCGGGGGGAAAGCTCCTCCGCAAAGCATGTCCTCTCTCTCTTACCGCACCAGGCACCGCTGCCGAACAACTCGAGAGTCATGTCACAACGTGAACTACTCACGTCGTGACATGAGTCGTGCAGACGGGTTCGCGCCCGTGAGGCTGCGGCCGGCGCACAAAGTTGTAGCGGCGCCGGCGCGGCGCGGCGGTGATCGACGATCGATGCAAAATACTATTTTTCAGCAAATAAAACATAAACAATTTATGAAATAAATTTTGAATAAATCCGATTTTATGAAATTTTCCCTGATTTTTTCCGGTATTAATCAGAAGTTTTGCAACTATAGTAGGTACCTACTCTGTTATATTAAAGTACACACAAAATGACAGAAAGAACTGCATGCCAGTTTCATTCGTCTCATTTCTCCACAGTGCTGGTTCGCCTACAGCCCATTACTTACGTTCAGGGTTCAGCCATATATTTAAAGTATGAAAAACAATTACTTGGATACCATACCACTATTTATTCAACTACAAAATTCTTCTTTTATTTTTAGTTTCAGTTACTTACATCCTCTGAATCATTAGCTTCAGCCTAATTGCAGTCGTAGTTTCTACAAAGGAATCGTGTAAGAGGCGTGATTTATCATAACAGTCAATGATATTTTAAAAGCCATAAAAATGTGGACCAAATTTTTTTATCTAATTATATTTCATTGAGGTAATATGTAGTACATATTACCTCAATGTTATATTTACGTTATTCTAAAGTTAATACATGGACAAGTACAGTAGCGAGTTAAGTAGTAAGTATTAAGTTGATTTAAATAGATCTCCATCCTATTTTTTGGCAAATTAAGTACGCCCACTCTCTCGCGTCTCGCCAACTTAACTCGTCAGAAAATAGGATGAAGATTTATTTAAAAAAACTTACTATGTACTTAACTTGCTACTGTACTTGTCGATGTGTAAATCGGGCTTAAGAAACGGTTAAACAACCCTGTTGTCCTGGATTACAGGTTCTTGCCGCATCTGCTGCAATACAAAACTTGGACCAAACATGTGAATTGCAGGTCAAACGGTATAAGACTGGTCATAAACCGCGTAACAACTTTGTAGCCCAAAATTAAGTAGTTAATACAAGATCAAAAATAAAAAGGGCAAACAATCTATATAAAAAGCCTAGTAGGTCCATGAAATGGTTAGTGTTACACAATTAAACCAGACAAAATTATTTTGTTGCATTTCTTTGCTACTGCTAACTAAACGTTTTGAATTCATTCGTTCATGCTTGTTGGTCCATTGATAAAACAAAACGTGGTAGTTTTTATCTGTATTTCAAAACTTTTTCTTCTCTAGTAACATTGCGCGTGGAGCGCTAAAGTGAATAGAAGTAAAGTTTTATAAATTGTACTTTCAACGTGAACTCGTTTTAGTTAAAATTGTGGTTATTTGATTTATATGGATCAAAATTTAAAACAATATAAATTTTTTGGTAAAACGTGGTAAAAATATTGTGCAAACATTGCTTGGACCTCCCTCCAAGCACTCCTTTGACACATTTTAAAGACGCCATGTTTGTCACGTTTTTGCCAGTTGTGAATTTATTTAGCCAAAAATTTATTTGCAGTAACTAGACTGTATGTAATTGATTATCAGTGCTTCAAATTTTATCTACAATGAGTATGGTTTTCTCCAAAAACAAGGAAAAGCGACAGCGTACGTCTTCAAACGAAACTAACACGGTAAGTAGCCAAAAAATTCCCGCTCTCTGCGACAATGTCGTTGCATTTTTCTATAAATGTATGGACTCCCGCGTAGATTTTGTATCCAAAGTAATATATCGCAAATCTGCTAGATTTTCCTTAACTGAATACTAAATATTAATAGTGAACAGTAACGACGTTTGCTATTGCGAAGTTTTTGTAACATCAAAGCTCAGTCCTTTGAAATATAACTGGTTCTGCTGATTTTCGTCGATGTATGTTTATACTTACTAAGTTTACATACTACAATAATGGTTTCAATAGCAGCACGTAAGAAGTGTTGGTTTTAAAAGAAAAGATAAATTATTATAAATCTTCTTTTTTGTTGGTTATCTTCCAAAATATGTTTTTAGATATCAAAAATATATAATGCATGAAGAATTGTTGTAATATTTTAATGTTGGAAATTTACGTTGAATTAGTCCATTAGAATTTGTACAAATTCCCGAATTTTAAGAAATACAATTCCTTTTTTTTGTGTTGGTGTAGCCACATGTTTGTAAAACCAATTGTTTTTTTTCTTTTACTACTTTCTTTACTTTCCTAGGTTGTTGTCATGAAGTTTCTATGACTTGCACTTATAATATTTTCTAGTAAACTGACATGTATACAAAGATTTGTACAAACAAATATTTATATAATTTTCAACTTATTTTCCTTTCTTGCAATAGCTATTCAGCAAAACAGCCTTCAATTCTGCAAATGAAATTTCTTAACAAATGCTCTGATGTGCAAGGTTTTTCGGGTCAACTATGTCATATTAACCTGTAGAGAAGCTCTTAATGCTCACTATAATTTCAAAACATAGTTACTGCCCGATTGTATTTTAATTAATTCAAACTAAACATTATCTAACATGAGAAGACTCAACTCTATAGCAATTTATACCTTCTTACATAATATACCTATGCTTTAATTAATTGTATGATGTTCTCATTATATCTTTTAGTTTTTTTTATGAAATTGCACTGCTTAATGAACTATTGATTTTGTTACAATTATTGTGAATTTGTTGTGATAAAAACTTGGTATCAGAATCTTCTAGTCATATTCTGTATTCAATTATTGAAGCAATCATCTAGTCATCTTCTGTATTCAATTAATGATGCAATATAAGATTATTCTACTTTAATTTAAATTCAACAATTTTTCTTACTGGCTTAGCGATATATTGTTATTCCCCCTGATATATTTGGATTTACTAAAGAATTAATGTAAATGATGAGGCAGATGTTTGCAGCCGAATTGAAATAGAAATATTTTGATATTTATGCCTGTACATATTCTGCTATGTGCTAATACATGATTAGTAATTGTTTTTTTTAATGCTGGTGTTTTCATTAAAGGAAAAAAGTTTATTTGTGTGCAATTGTGCTGATATTCTGTAATTATTTATGGATTTATGATAATTTAAAATTACTTTTTCACTTGCTAGTTTGACATAATAATATGCCGAAAATATTTTTTTTATTTATTATATTGAATTTTTTATTTTAGATCAAAACTACAAAAATTTGCACAAGCGAATGTTTTATTTAAGTAGGGGCACTAAAAAGTCAAAGGGCAATAGTCTATGGATGTTGTAAAAGTATATTATTTCAAAATGCATTACATAACTGAATGAGAGACTAAACTCCACTCACAACCTATAACAATCAGCTAGAAGCATGCTATTAATAAGCTTAAGTTAGCCTGGATCCTTCCAGCTGTGTGTTATAATGGTCTTTAGAAAATTTAACACTAAATACCTATCCCTACTTTTCAGTCATTTGTCAAGAATGTAACATCAAGAGTATCGGGCTTGCTTCCCTCTACAATTACAAAGTGGTTCAGCAGTCCTAGCTCGTCCAATGCTAATGGTTCTGCTGCAACGGCTGAAGCAACAGACTCATCCACAGAAGATGAAGGATTAGAGAGCCCCATAGTCACACAGCCTCCAGCAAAACGGATGCGTTACACTTCCAACAAATTTAATCACTTCAGTCCTTCAGATGTATGTTATCAAGTTTTGTACCTACTTAGTATCTAGTTATTGGCCTTTTGCCATCACCCATTTCTATAATGAGTCAGAATGATTAGACACTTTTCCAATATGGTCTAATAATTAAATCTGTTAATAAAATGGTATCCTCACAGTATGGTGGTTTTTTATAGTCTCAAGTTGTTAAATTTTACTGCAATTAATTTATTGATTTTAGTAACATTAATCATGGACATTAAATTGCAGTTTTTTCACAAAATCCCAGTTTTCAAATGACTGATCAAGTAAAAAATCAACTAATCAAGTGTCAAAACTCTTGATAACTATCATTTGAATAATAGTGCTCGCACATTGCCGTTAAAAAATGTTTGTTAACATTTTGTAACATAAAAAAATTTACTAAAAAATTTTGTCAATTGTTACATTTGGTAGGAAATGTTACTTGTTCGAAGTGCTCCTACACTAATAGAAAATGTTTAGTAACATTTTTAAAACATTTGAATCTCTTATTGGCTCGCATTTTGCGTTGCATTCTGAAGGTGTCTACACGAAAAAAGAAAAGGATATGCTAATTGGAATAGCTTTCATTTTTTGATTAAAAAAGAAAGAGAAGTACAATATAGTCTATGCCACTATATTTTTATAATTTGTTAACTAGCTTTTAGTGTTTGGCGCATCCAATAAAAGCGATTTTCCTTCCTTTGTTACAACATTTTTTTACTGTTGTGATGTGTATGAAATGTTTACTAATGGTACTAAAAATTTTCTAACAGCAATGTGGGAGCACCATTGTATTTGATTTGACAGAGCTGTTCACATTAATATACGAGTTATTTGAACAATGTTTTGACAAGCATTACAGAAACCGGGGATAAGCAATACAAATATTAATTAATAACCTGTCATTCACAGATTACATAGTGACCTTATCAATTAATGTATTATTTATAGTCGAAATTGTGAAGGATAAAAACAAATTATTAATGATTGTAAATTTTTTCTAGATAAATTGTTCTCCAAGTAATATTGAAATAACTGAAATACCAGTTAATCATTTTCCTGGGAATCAGTTCCCCAGCACAAGAAATAATATTACACTTACACCAATTAGAGGGTCAAAGGAGATTAATGACCCCGTAGTCGAGAAAAGTGATCGGGATATACTGCGGTTTAAGTCTCACCATTCCCTCTCAAGCACAGGGCAATCAGTTGCATCTAAGAGAAAATCTATATTTGACAAGAGTAATGATGAAGCACCAAATACAACCAATAGTAAGTAACCATACTTGTGTATGTATTATGTTTCATCTTTAACAAAAAACTTATTACAACTAAACAATATCTACACTTATGAATATTCAAGACTTTTTCATTAATATAATAATATTGTTTCAGAAAAAACACCGACAAGTGCTGAGAAAAAACCTACTTACAAACCCAGTTTACTTGGCTCTCCATTTTATCCTGGTAGAACAACATATGGAGGTGCAGCATCTTCATATGTCAATCAACCAAACATTCAACAACATTCAGTGGCATATGTGAATGAAGCTAAGAGTAGTGACGACAGTACAATGAGTAGCTCAGCACGCCGTATTATGGATTTATTAGAAGCTTATTCGTCACCACTTGTAGAGGCCAGAAGAATCCCTCAGTACACACGGCCAAGGGGAGATGCTATCAACACGTCAACAGAACGGTTTGCACCTTATGCAAATAGAAGTCTTTGTAAGTAAATTTATATATACCTCCATGTTATTAAGCTTGAGCAGATATAATACATTTTTTTATTAAATATGTTACAAGTGACAGTTTATTGCAACAATATGAATTTATATAATATAGTTACGATTATTTTGAATTAAGGCGACAAATGGGAAAAAGTGGAAGCCTAGCTTGATCAAATACTGAAAAAATATGATTATATTCATGATGAGTTTCATGACATTCTTTATTGAAATCATTTGTATAGTCAATGTCACCCAATATCATATCACATCAACCAATATTTTGATCACCAAAGCCAATATGATCAGCTCTAACTCTCATCAGAAAAGCGTTGAACACTTGCAGACATTTAATGTATATTTTATTTTCTATGTTAATTTTCATTTCAATCTTATCATATTGAATTATAATGTGAAGCTATTTAAAGTTAAATTGCTTACAAATTTTACTAAGATATTGGCTCATTCATGTGTCTATGGTATTAAAAATAGTTATGGATGAAAGTAAAACTATGAATAGAAAAATTATTATTTTTACATTTATTATATTAGACAAATTTGAGTTAATCAGAAATTCCATAGAATTGAGATAGTGTCAATACTTACTACTACTAAGTAATAATTTACCATTTCTTTATGCAATTTTCTTACAGCAAGTATGTGTGTTTTATAGAATAATTATTGGATTTCTTTGGAATATAAAATTTATTAACCTTTTCTTGTAGCCTATAAAACCCAAGAGCTTCATGTGCCAAACATCGCATCATTACTCCGATTGAAGCAGAGATCTCGTCTAATGGACACCACAAAGACAGCCAGACAAATAATTGCTTCACACAGTAGTGCTTCCAACTATCCTTCAACTTACCCACCACCTACATCAAATTCGATATCCACAAGTCATAATATGAAACTACCAGTTGACCTACCAGTTGGATCACAGTAAGTATCTTAAAATAGCGTAAACAAATTGCTCCATGTGTCTAAATGTATTATTAATTGGTATTTATCTAACAAATGTGATTATTAATAATCTGATTTGCTTACAGGAAACCAATTGAGAGAGAACAAAGCAATAAAATGACAACGAAAGTTAAAACCAGAGTAACACGAACTAACCGAGGGATGACTGAGGACATTCATGAAATGGTCACTCCAGTGAAGCTTCCTTCTGCTTCTTTACAGATTGACAAGTTGCCAAATTTTTCATTCGATGTTCCAAGTTCTTTAACCCCTAAACAACAACCAGTTTCTTCAACGCCTAAAATTAGTATTCCTGTTCCTAAGCCACCTGAAATTATAAAGGTCACCAAACCTACAAGTAAGCATGAAACTAATAATAGCAGTGCTTTCAAATTTTCAAACCCTGTCAGAATATCTTGCGATAATCCTGGCTTAGATACTACACCTCCTAAATTCATATTTGATAGTCCTGAAAGACGTATTGATCAAAACATTCGCAAAAATATTAATACAGATACTAACAAAAATATTAACGAAAATACTAGTAAGAATATTGTACACAAAAGTGATGTTTCCTCTATTGTAGGTAAAGAAAAGGAAACTAAGAAAGACTCAGCGAAAGATTGGCAATGCCCTGATTGTTGGGTCAGTAATAAAGCAGATGTTGTTAAATGTGTTTGTTGTGGCTATAAACAAGTACCGAAGGCGCCAAAATGTTCAGTCTGCAAGATTGCAAATAGTCAGGCACAAAAGGACAAGTGTGTATCTTGTGACAAAGTAAGCAACCCAATCAATACCAATATCAGCGAGTCTTCAAAATGGAAATGTGAGTCATGTTGGGTAATGAATGATAGCACGGCACCCAAATGTGTGTGTTGTGGTACTAATAAGACAAGCGCAAATACAACCGAACCAAAGACAACTAATTCCTTGCCTGTGACTAATAACATGAATTCTTTCTTCGGGTCAAAAGATAAAACTGACAGTACATTTGTAAGTATTGCGAAAACCCAAAAGTCTGACAAATGGGAATGCCCAAGCTGCTTGGTAAGAAATGAAAGTGACAAACCTGCCTGTGTTTGCTGCGGAGCTGATAAAGACCCAAAAAGCAAATTACCTGACACCAAATTCAATTTTGGTATTAATACTTCATTTAAATTTGGTATTGATCCAAAAGTACAAGAAACAAAGATAAAAACGACGCCTGAAATTAAATTAACTTCAGGAAGTAAATTAAAAGATCAATCAGAAACAAATAACAATGTTTTAGCAGAAACACCTACTTTCACATTTAGCCTTCCAACAAAAAGAAGTGAAACTAAATCCGAGGTTCCAAAAGCCACTAAAGACGAATCTATAAAATTCACATTTGGAATACCGAAAGCACCTACTGTAACACCAAGTAAACCAGACCCACCTAAGGTTTTAGATGAAGATAATGAGAAACCACAAGAAGTTCCTGAAATCAATTTTTCGGCTCCAGCTACTATATCTTCAAAACCTTCTGGAGGATTATTTGTAGCGCCACTAATACAACAATCTGAAAAGAATAAGCCATCACTTCTAACGACAAACGTGTTTACTTCACCACAAACATCTACTGAAACAAAGAAAGATGTATCTAGCAGTGTGAATAGCTTACCAAGCCCTTTGAACACAAATGTAGAGAAGCCATCACCTCAGAGTACATTTATGATTGGCACATCACCTCTGAAAATAGCAAGTAATTTGTTTGCTACGCCTACAACTACAAGTTCAACAAATCTCTTTGCAACACCGACACAAACAAGTGCAGTAACAACAGGTGCATCTAACATTCCAGGCATGATGCCTGCTGCAACAACCCAAAGCTCTGTGGCCACCACTAGCGCACCAATTACAGCAAGTGCTCCAATGTTCAGTTTTGGAAGCAGTTCTGCCAGCATTCCTCTTGCCGCATCAACTGCTGCTGTAGTGCCAGCTCCAGTAATTGCTGATAAACCCAAATTTCAATTCACTTTTGGTAGCAACAGTACTCCTAAAACAGATGCTGCACCTGCATTACTGAATCCTCTGAATCCACAGGCAGTATTCCAATCACCATTTGGTGATAGCAAACCTAAGAATACCTTCAATCTTACACCAGGAAATGCATTAGGCTCAACTAATGCCATAGGTGTTACTAATGGTTTGACTACAAATGGTTTGCCAGGTAGTGGCCTAGGAGCAAATACTTTAGGTGGCAATAGTATAACAGGAAATCCATTGGCAAGTAACACTCAGCCAGGTAATGGAATAACATCAAATCTACTAGGAGGAAATACATTGACTGGAAACACATTTACGTCTAGTAGTTTAACATCTGGAAATAGTGTTCAACCTGCAGGAACTTTAGGAGGTTCAAATGGATTATCTGGAATTACAGCTGCAAATAACTTAGCACCTAGTAATACAAGTGGGGCTACGAATATATTCGCTAGTGCAGTCCAGAAAGAGAATATGTGGAATTCTAACAATAGTACGCCTTCAACGAATCTGTTTGTTTCGAATACAACGACCACAAACTTGCAGAAGCCTTCATTCAGTTTCGGAACATCTTCGCCGTTTAATGCGACGAGTACTCCTACTTTCGGCAATAACGGGCAGACTGCGACAAGTACTCCCACTTTCGGCAACAACGGGCAGACCGCATCAAATACTCCCACATTCGGCAATAATGGGCAAACTGCGACAAGTAATTCCACTTTCGGCAATAATGCGCAAACTGTGCCAAGTATTTTTGGAATGTCTAACCAGAATAATAATAGCCAACAGCAACCATCTCTATTCCCAAATTCTGCACAGAATTCAACTCCAACGCCACTATTTGGTTCTCCACAACAAACAAATAGCTCTGCGCCTCAGATGGGTATGTTTGGGTCACCTAGTCTTGGTACAGCACCTAACTTTGGTACACCTCCTCCCACAATTCCTGCCTTCGAAGCACCTTCAGTGAATTCTGCGCCAGCACCAGCTTTTAATTTCGGCGCGCCACCACCTCAAGCTACGGGTATCTTCGGATTTGGGCAACAGGTAAATAAGTTTATTGATTATTGATGTATTTTTTATTTTACTAAATGTTAACTTATGTGGTATGACATAAGACCTAATCTTAGCATTCCATGGATTCTCCGTGCGGGTGCCGGGTCCATCGCGTGATAGAGGACGGAACACTGGCGTAACAGCGTCTGGGACTTACGACCCAGATGTAGGTTTAAGGAGGCCCCCTTACAACGCGTTAGCGGTCACCTTCACTGTCTGCTATGTTCCGTCCTCTACCTATCCAAATTTGGTATGAACCTAACAATGCCGTTTTGGACATTCGTGATAGTAGAGAGCTTACTGAAGTTCTCGGCAGTCCTAGTTCTTTTAATAAGCTGTAGAGGGATTTAGCTGGAGTACCCCTCGCACCTATTTCCACGGCATATAGAGAGTAACCTTGTAGCCATTTCTGGTTATCTCATTTGTCAAGTCAAAGTATTTGTTTGTCTGAATTGCATGGTCTTTCGGGATGTTAGTTTCCCACGGTACCGTGAGCTCAATAAGTACTACACGCTTATTCAAATGGGAGTAGAGAAATATGTCTGGTCTTAACGGCGACACACAGATATTCTCCAGGATTTTATAGTGTGTTTCATACGTGTCAACCAGTAGTGTCCAATCGCTTGTCGCGCTCAGAACTGAAAAAGGCTTAAAGGTGGTCTTTTTAGTGGTGCCTTCCTTAACGAATTGGATGTTTTGTCGTTCATTTGTAGTCAGTCCTTTTTTAGCTCTAGCAATCGATAGACTCACTGCCTCGCGTATAATCCCTAGTACTCTGTCGTGACGTTGCGAGTAATGACCCCTATCCAAAAGCACTTTGCAGCCTACCAATAAGTGTCTAGCCGTACCAATTTCTTTGCCACATTCTGTGCATTTTTTGTCCGTGGCTTTTCCCCATCTTACAAGATTGCTTTGATCAGGAAGAGTCAATTGGAAGGCGTTGAGGTAGAATTTAAGTAATGATGGTGACCAGTCGTAAAGCAAAGTGCGCCACTTCAAGGCTAAAGGTATACAGTAATCACCTAGAGTAACCCATTCATTTTGCATTTCTAGGTTCATTGCGTGCACTCTATAGCTGTCATTCTCATCTTGGTTTATGAAAGATTTTGTAATTTCTTTGTCTGATTGTCTTTCCGTGTTTCCAAAACCTGCTCTATTAGTTTGAGCTTATCATGAACTTTTTGTGAAATTGTAACCGTGACTCGAGCGCAGATGAATTTTTATCAGTTGGAATGGATTTTACAATTTCGTCTTTAGATGTTGATAAGACTTGCATTTTAGTGACTCTTAGATGTTTATAGAGTTCCGATGGTTTTTTTAGTTTCATCCCAAAGTTATTTGTGTCTCGACACAGAGCGGAAGAGTCTGCAGGTTGAGCTAACCCAAGCCACGATTTCAATGTTTTCGTTACTTTGGCATCCAGTTTTTTCAAGAGGTTCTGGTTTAAGTCATACACGAGGAAAGGCAAGTTGAGACGTGATGTTAAATAGTTGTCGTATATCCAGACTTTTTTTACGTTATTTATCGGTTCAACAAAACCAAACATACAAAACCAAACATCAGTTGTATGTAACCAAAGTTTGCGACTTTAGTGCAACAAAAACATAGGTGGGATTTGTATCCACATTGTAGTTTAGAATATCTTCAACATTCAACCTATAAAACAAATTAAAAAAGAAAGTAGCCCTGTATATTTGTTACTAAACAATTTACGAATACTTTAAGTCTAATGCATACAGCTTGAAGCTTCTTCGTGATATAATATGAATATTATATTAAACTTGCCTATTATAAAATTACCTAAGTAATTTAGACGAGTTTCACAATCTGTTAGTTCAAATTATATTCAAACTATCTGTGATTAAATACATAATTTATTGATAAAAGTGGTAGGTGAAAAAAGCTAGCCTTGGCAGCAAGCAATTAATTTTAGTGTAAAAATACTTCTGATGTCACATTTTTCTTTTTATATGTTTTCCCAAAAAATCAAGCCTTGTAAAAGTAATACAAACAAAATAATTAAATAAACACACACTACTTTTTATTTAAGACCGTCAACATTATTGTTTATTTTCAATTGTGGTTACATTTTAGATAAAAGGTATAAATTTATTTGTTTAACATTTCAGCAACTGCAGCAGCAACCACCACAAGCCGGAGTATATAGTTTTGGAGGCCCACCACCTGGTGCCCCGCAGGTTCAGTTCAACATGGGCATGGCACCCAACACAGCTGGGCGGAGATTGCGCAAGGCTGTCCGTAGAGCCACACCACGATGAATAAGGTTCACTATATTACACTTCCTCAAGGACTTCGTCGGAAATGAGAGTAAGTGTAATAACATAACAAACAGTTTAGTGGCTCTACCTCCAAGGATGACTGTGTCCTTCATGGTGGAATTAAATTTTAAGTTAGCTAATTTATAGTATCTTTTTGTTACGTGATTAAACTAGAACAGACTGGCTGGTTGAAGCGCGTGATTGTGTATTATTTTAAAACAATTATATTTAATTCAGATGTTAGTAACTACTTAAAATAATACATGAACATTGTGCATACTTTGTGATGGTTTTATATTTTCGCCGATTGTGAATGTTTTTCTTTGTGATTTACGCCGTAAAATATTTTTTACTATTTTTAATGATATTCTTTTAAGTAGGTACATTAATCCTTTATAATTTGTATTTTTGTAACACTGGTTAGTTACTGTTCGGCACAATGATGGTCATTTGGACAAATTTAATATTGTATTAATTATTATTATAAATTCAATAAAATAGTTAAAGAATGCACAGTTTATCAATATGTAAAAGACAGGTGTTTGTTATTATAAACACAAATCATCAAGTAAATAATTATAGAGAAATATCAAAGTTTAGTACTTTACATGTAACAGTTATTTGTAACTATGATGCCTTTTAGGATTCAATGGTTATTATATATACCAATACACTTATCCTATGCCTTTAGATACATGTACCTATCATTAAATTTAAAATAGTGAATACAATTTCAATTTTACTATAGTGTTCGGAAAATAAAATTGTGACTTATTTAACTACTTGACTTAAATTAAAAGTGTATATAAACTGAATGCTTGTATGAAACTTGATGCATGTTGTATATTAAATAACTACAGCAATATGCAATTAATTAAGAACGTTAAGTGACTAGTATAGTGTCTTTAAAATGAATTTAGTGACTATTATATGTTTATGACAAAATTATAAAATGTTTTTACATCAATAACTATTCAATGACAAAAGAAAAGGAAATATAACAGTATTTTCAATATACATTCAACGAATTTAAATCCTAAATCAGTATTAAAGTTATAAACTATATGTACGACATTGACCACCAACTTCGAAACAAGTTGCTAGATGGACTAGCTTGCCTTAATAGTTTCATTATCCGTGATAAAGCAGTTTGGCTCAGTAATATATACTCTTTAATACTAAGTTCATTATGCGTTCGTCATGATTTTATCGTTCGTTGATAGTACGATTAGTAGAGAAAATCTCAAAGCAATAAGTCTATTATGAAAAGCAAAACTCAGAGAAAAAGTAGAACATACAACAAGCATTATTATAATTTGAATTAGGGTCCGGAACAGTCTTATGGGACATTACAGACATTACATTATAGTCTTCCTGTAATATACAATAAACGATTTTTATATAATATATCAGATGCATAAACGAGAGAATAAACTAGCTTTCTGTTTTTCCCTTACTTCCAAATAACTACAATAACTATTAGATTATTTACATTTCTTGACTGACAAAGAAAGTTTTACTTTAGTTTCAATTAGTGTCCCTTAGGTTAACACCAAAATATACATCTAAAGTGCAATTGGCATTTTATTCTATCTTATGAAATTATTAAGTATTGTAAAAACCATTTAATGTAAACAGACTTCCATAAATTCACGAAATATAGCTCTACAATATTATATTTAAATAGCCATAATGCGTTACACTTAATATAAGAAACTAAAAGCAATAATAATTATCTAAAGCAAGCAACACTTTTGCCTTAGCCATTGCGCATTAGCAATATGAGTACGACAGAAATATATAAGCAATACTTGGTAACTTAACATTTGATGTCCTAACATTAGCACACAATGTCTAGTCATCACTATGTCAGTGATGAATTGTTAAAACAAAATAGTAATAGGATAATATTTTGTTCGTAAATAGAATAATCACGTTAATAATTTTTAGGGTCTGTTAGTGTCTTTTTCCATCATAAACTTTTTCTCTCAAGTACAGCTTTTTACAAAATGTTTTTTGTGTAGTGTTAGTATGTTATTTGACATATTGATGAATGTTCATTATTGTGTGTAGCTCTCACTTTTTCGTTTTATCATCATGAAAGAGGCATAGGCTGATAAGGCAAACCAATCTAATAATATTATTAGCTTGACTTCCATAATTTAAAAAAAAATAGGCTGGCTTTGTTTTCGACAAAACACTTCGTGCCATATTTATTTGAACTCTTTGTAATCCGTTTGAATGAAGTAGCTCTCAGGCTATATTAGGGTTTCAGTAAAAATACTAGTATGTTCTTAATAATGTGGATTTTATTGTTTTACTAGCTGTTGCCCGCGACTAAGTTCTCAAAAAAAAAATTTAGGTAATTTCAGGTAAGGTTCACCTTTTTTTTTCGGCGGTACCCTATAACAAGGCCTTTGACGTGACATAACCACTGTGTCCCTACAATGACAACTCGGACCGGAGTTTTATGCCCCCTCTGAAACACGGTCAGATGAAATACAACTGAGTGGGCACCCATCTGAGGGATGACCTCGCCGAAGTTGCTTAACCACCGTTATAGTTTCTAAATCAGTAATCGCAACAGGCTGTGAGTAGCTGACAGTAAAAAAGCATTTTAGAAAAACATATTTTTTTTGCGGAACGTTAAAAATATAACTTTAGATAGGTATTTGTTATAACATCAATTATCCGCCTGTAAAAGCCCCGTTAAAAAACTTTAAATGTAAACATTTTCTTGTTTATAATTTTTTTCTGCGGAACCCTAAAAAGTTATCAAAATTTGAAAGTAGCCAAGTTTACGCGCCGTAAAATTTACAACCCGTTTATATATTCGTTATAACCTCCCGTAAAAGCACATTGAATAAAACTAGGTAACATTAATTTTTAGATGGTTTTTATTTTTTCTGCGGCACCCTAAAAAGTTATCAAAATCTAAAGTAGCCTAGTTAACGCGCCGTAAAATTTACAATTCAGTACTGAAAGTCCCATATGGTGGATATCATGTTACAAACAGACACTCTAATTTTATTTACATGTATTTATAGATTTTATAAAGTTTCGTATGTTGTAAAACTGTTAAAAAAATCCATCTTTACGAATCTGTTATAACAATTATTGAAAAATAACTTACGATAATCTCCAGTAAATTATTTTTACATGTAATATAATATTAAATAAGGAAAACAAAATAACGGGGAAAAACAATTACGAACAAAGACTACACTAACATTTAAAATTGATTGTGTTCCTCTACGTGTATGAGTGGTACTCATATGAGTATAATTGCAATCACGAGTGTGAGGGACTTGGCACGATATAAATTGTAATATGAATGACAGAATGCTTTAGAATATGCATGTGATTTGTTTGTGTATATGAAATTTACGTTAATACAATTAAATAATATTCATACAATAACATAATATTTTGGGTAACTTTTTCAATCTTGACATGTTTGAGCCAGAGAATGCAGTAAGTTATTTATTATAGAATTAAATAATATATTCTATTCACCTAGACGTTGGCAGAAGAAACGATAAACGATTGATCTAGTATAAAAAAAAAAACCAAAACAGACTAAAAAATAAAGGATAGCTCGTTTGACGATATTTGGATTACAATGCAATGGCATTTTATCTTGTAGATCAAAGTCAAACATAATATTTACTCATTTTTAAAATTTAAATTTTGAGCTTGAAAATGTTATACCTATAATTAAAATAAAATCATTAGTATAGTTTCTATTTTTACAAATTTTATCGCCACTTACTGTTAAAACAACGTTTTAAAACTTTGGGTAAATTATGTAGTCTTTGATTTGTACATAGAGAAAAGGTTTTATAAATTGTTATCATAAATTGTACGCTGCATTCTTCTGAAATAAATCACAATTCTTCCATTCATTGTTAATAAATCAAGGAATAAAATCATTTGACATAAAACAAGAAAAGTACACGATTGTGGTTCATTTATTAATATATTTTGATAAAATTGGTTTTGTATTTTAAACAGCGTGGATATAACACTTAAGGTATTTCCGGTAAAATTAAACTTGGCTAAAATTCAACCTGACTAAACTTCCACTTAACTAAAATTCAACAGTAGTATTCACATAATGTTACGTATTTCGCATTAATAGGAGGTAGCTTTAGCAGGGGTCCCAAAGCACAAAAATAAACTCAGACTTGGTAATGCTAGGTGTTTGAGCAAGATAAACTGCAGGTCTACCCAGCTCTGGCTGGATGAGCATGAGTAAATTCCAAATGAAAATTTATTTGACTTATTATTCGGACTTTACCCCAAGAAGCTTGGGTAATACTAAGTTAACCAGGGTAAACCTAGTTTTACTTCATCTTCTAACATTACCCGTAACATACATAGTATACGATTTGGTCCAGTACTCAATATCTAATACGGGTCTTCAATAACAACTGGAGAGACCTTTTTACACAAATTATGATTATTTTAATTAATCTGTTCTCGACTAAATAGGAAATATGTTTTTTAGCTAAATTATTTTATAATTTAGCAATCAAAAACCCCTTAGCTAACTTAACATCCAGGAGTACACTTGATATTCTCGAAATTTGCTACTATATATTATAAATCTGATGACGACTACATTGATGTAACCAACGTATGGAACCCAATGTATGGAAAACTTTTTTCTGAAATAAAAGTATATAATATAATAATAATTGATCTTGCAATTGCCTATGCGTTCTGTGTTTGTTTATATAAATGTGAAAAAAATGGGAAAAAATTAAACGAAAGCAATTAAAACACAGTTGACTACTTCTATTTCTTACGATTAGCGCTCGAAACCGTAGCAATAACAGGTTTTTTTTTAAATATTTATACATAAATAAAATATATATTTTAATTTGTCTTATATACCTCGCTCCTCAATTATATTCGTAAAGCAAATATTTTTTTGTGATTAATATTATAATTATTGTGCCGAGATAGGCTTAGTTTGCTTACGTAAGTTAGGTTTGAGAGCCTTTTTTATGTAAGGGTTTGTTATTTTAATGGAAATTTAATGTATTCACCAATTATATTAACAAAAATATATATATATTAACCTTGAAAGTTGATCAGGAATTTTACTTATGTATTATTATTTCATGGCATCATAGTAGATTTAAGTGTGTTCATAATGCCTTTAACAGACAGATGAATTGTTATAAATAAATCTAAAAAAAAGAAAGCTGGTCTTTCGTATAAAAATCCATAACGAAACTTTAATTGTTCTCTTTATTATTAATTTCTTATTGAATATATTTAAGTACTTATAGTTCAAACTAAGCATTATGTACAGGCTACAGCGCAATTTGTTTTAAAAGGTGGCTTGTATATTTTGTCTTGAATTATTTGTTAGTGAGCTGACACATTGTGTTGTGAATTTTCTTTTTGTAAATTATATATCCCTAAATAAAGGGTTTCTAAGAAAGAAACCGCGGAAACCTTAATATTTTTACCATTTAGACACTCAAAGCGTCTGATTGGTAAATAACTCTTAAAAATTGTTTTTAAACTAAAATTTCTCATTAGAATTTTATTAAAAATATCAGTAAATGGATTAGTATATACTTTTTGTTTTACTCTGAATTACTAAAAAAATAATTTTTTTTTTACATTATAAATTTTTAGCATTTATTTCCAATTTTGTTTAATTAAAGAACTAATAATCCTTACATTCTCTATTATTTCGTGGCGGTATTGAAAGTGATTGCTTATTGTTTCCGTGGTTAGTTTGTAAATGTAGTTTTAGATAACACTATAAAATAGTGTGTGGTGATGTTTGTACATACACAATGTGTCAACGCGTATAGTATATAATTTGCCTAACTGTCGTGCCGGATGATCCGCCTAACTAGCAAGCTTGGATACAAGTGAGGACGGCTTGAGGCATGTAAAGTGACACCAACATTACAGCTCATTCTCTCGCATTAGTCATGTTATGTTCAACGTTTAGTATCGCATTTGATTATGTACAAAGTGTTTAGTAATTAAATTTATAAAGTTACTTGTATGTGTTGTTCTCAATGAGGTTCGTACTTTGAAGTGCCAATTTCAATCAATGTGTAATGTAAATTTTTTAAGTTACTGTACCGTTTTTATGGAATGTTAGCCGTAATATCATAAAACGTTGTTTGTTTTTATTAACATAACTATTAGTGGTAATCATTTCATAAATACTTATGTAAAAAATGATTCAAAACGCGATACTAACTCGTCCACAGTAATATACGATATTTTCTCAATATAAATTGCAAGGAAATGCAGATTGATTATCAGCAACAGTAAAAAATCATTAAAACTAGTTGTTAATTTTCTATTGTAAGTTTAGGTGTACGTATTCGTTTAACATAAAAGCAAAATATTGTATCAGAAGGAAGAGTAATTTGTATATTGAAAATATTGTGAATTGCGGCAACGTTTTGGTGTTCTCTTAATGTCTGTTACAATATTTTCCTTCGGTTATTGATTGTATATATAGTTATTAATTATGTCGACATGGCATGTAGTTGCATTTGGAACTGGTTTACTATTACATATTTTTTTAGCACTGAATAAATTGAAAGTGTCCAAATGCTTACTACATATAGTCATTATAATGTAAAAATATATTATCTACTGTATTTAAGAACATCACCAGTGGTCATTACAATAAACGAGTAATGGAAGATTGGGGAGCAAAACTAACTGTATACACGAGTGTCCTTGATATTATGTAATAATGTTTATAAATGATGGATAAATTAATAATCGTTGACTTATAAAAATGCCTTTAGATTTGTTCCTCAATTAAAGCTGCCATTAAAAACCAGAAATATTTTTAATTTATATTCACCTTTTCTTTCACAAAATATATAATTACCTCAAGGCAAGTTTCTACGATGTTAGCTAAAAAATACATAGATTGAAACTAATTTAAACGAGAAGTTTTGTAAGGGCGGTGTCTCGCATATCGCACATCTAAATATAACGCTGACCAGAATAATTTTTTTGGAACTTGGAAGGAAAAATCTATACCAGGTAAGAAGAAAGGTAGGACAAAACCTTTTCCGCAGCGTTCTACAATATCTATACATATTATGTATCATTACTACGGATCGTTACTCACCAAATTACCATTTTATTTAATTAAATTTCATACACAACTTTGATAGCCAAGTAGTGTAATTCTATTATAGGTGGTATTATGGGTTAGTGCACGAGAAGGAATTGACGTAGTAACACTGGCAACAAAGGGATACCCATCATGTCGATGACTCATATAAATCTTGAAATTTGTAAGTAGGTATAGTGTGCCTAACTTGTAGGACTTTACTGTACATATTATAACTAATTAGTAGGGATTATGAACAAAGAATATGAATTCTAATAATCCTAATTAGGGTTATTGTTATAGACGACGAGTCTAAAACTCCTGAAAGAATTGATTGCTTATAGTTCTTGCCTTAGTATGTTTATCGCTTTTATACATCGAATCCTAAAATTAATAAAATTAACATCTGGTGTGAACACAAATGAACCTCTAACAACAAGTAGGAATTGCTGAAACTACCCTATTGGCACTCATCTCAAACTAACGTTACTCTTTTTCCACACCTCTTTTTCAAGACAAGATAAAGTTACATAAATAGTTACATTAATTGACGACCTCGGTTGCGCGACGGTAGACTGCCGAGCACGAGGTCGTGGGTTCCCCACGCAGGGCAATTATTTTTGCGATCCACAAATTATTTTCCTGAGTCTGGATGTTCTTTGTGTTTGTTAAATTGATGTTTGTAAAAGTCCCCGCGACATAGAGCGACATGATCCCTAGTGCGGGAGTTTTGTTATTAATCAAAAAGCAAAAAGAATTAAAGCTCTTGTACATGAATGTACAAGTAAGTAAACATTTACAAGATAAAAGTCGTCAAAGGTGGTATACATTTTGTAATATTGCTCCGAATCGTTTCAATAATTTATTTTAGGTATTTTGACTTGCTAATTGTGCTTAGAATCGGATTAGATATACTAATTAGGTTCCAACTACCTATAATCTAAATGCTTTTCTCAGAAAAACAGCTTTATGTAAAAGTAATATTTGAATGTTTCGCGGAATAATTAATGTGAATGTAGGTTTTGATGGACGCATTATGCACGCATGCTCCGAACTCCGTTGCAACTTTATATTTGTAAACATTGGTCTAGATGTCACTAGTAGTGCTCTAACCACTGAAGCCGCCAGGCTGTTGTGATCATTCAGTTTTCGAACTGTTCGGAACTTGTTGAGTCTCCGTAATTCGAAATCGCGTTCGCGCTATTGAATTTTTTCTTGAAAATTAAGAAGTTTTTAAGGTAAGTCTATATTATAATAATAATTAGAAAAATGTTTTAAAATGATCTTATTAAATTTCTTATTATCTTGTAATTGTGGTAATAAACTTTTAAAAGAGTTATATTTTATTAAAAAAATAATTTTGAAAATTAGAATCATTGATTGATATAAAAAAAATCTTAACATTTAAATTAAAGTTTGTATGCTTTTTAAGTCGCAACAGGTTGCGTCTAAATATGTTTCAATTTTATTTCTGTTACCTCCATTTGAAAAAATGTATAGAAATGTCGACTTAAAATAAACTGATGTAGGTAGGTACTATTAAAATTATTAAATAGCAAACTGTCCTCTGAAAAGGCGAGATCTATTACTTTTTTAAATGTTAAGAATAATATAAGTGATACATTTTGAAGTTACAAAATTCTAAAAGTGCCTAAAAAGGGTTGATTATCCTTATTGATATTAAGGCACTATTTTATTTTTTTATGATGTTTTTGTCTATCGTTTGTTTTTTTACTTCGCTGAATTTGTTTAAAGTAATGTTATGTTAAGTAAATTAAAGCGACCTAGTATTAATTATATTATACTACCTTATATACAGATATTGAAATTATCTATTTATTTGACTTAACGTTACCTAATAATTCCTTGTCTACGAGACAATATAATACGTTTAGATCCAGATTTAGGGACGCGTTAATACTATTTGAGATAATATCATTTATTATTGCAAACATTTTAGGAATAAAATATTTTTTAATAGGCTTTTTAATTATAACTTGCTTGTGGTTGTAAATGTGCTTGAAAAATGTAATTCCTAGACTAGGGCTTATGATCAGCTTCGGGGGACTTTTTACAAACATTGATTTGACGGAGGCTAAGAAAGCCTTAGTTTAGAACAATAACACTGTGCTGTGTGTTCCACATGAAATATTTATGGACTTCGGTGATTAAGCGGTCGTGTATGTGCCATGTAAGGGTTCGGATTCGAATCCCACGCTAAAAAATAATTAGTGTGATCCAAAAAATAATTTCTTAAGCCTGGTTGTTCTTTGTCTACAATAAATATATCTGTAAAATTCCCCGCGCTATAGTGCTAGATCACAAGTGCAGAAGTTAAGTTTTTAAAAATGAAATATTTACATGGTATTATTAAAATGGGTGTTTCACTGAAACGGCTTGGGAAAATTCATCATATTACATAAATTACATAATTATACTTTATGAATATGGTGCGGCGTATTAATAATGAACGATATGCTATGGACATAATTATCTTAATTTATGTGAAAATGGCAAGTTGGCAATATTTGGAGGAAGCCTATGTCCAGCAGTGGACGTCAATTATTATTGGCTGAGATGAATGAATGAATGTGAAAATGGGAATCAGTTATGAGTTGAATATTGTCATGTATTGTCTTTTTTCTTGCTGTATATTAAAGTAATAAGTGGAAATAATTATTAGCAGCCGACGGCAATTGCCTGGTGATGACGACGATATTATTTATTTACGTGTGGATTTCATAAAAATAACTTATAGGTTGGTAATTTATCACTTAATTGTAAATAATAGTAGTTCGACTATAACAAACTGACTTTGAAACTCTGACTAAAATAAAACAATATGACTTTTCCAAAAATTACTTCGTGCTGTACCGGGCACTTGTCCGCCACGGGTCAACTATCTAAATTTTTCGGTTTCTCTTCTTCATCTACAATTACGCATCCATTGAATTATAGTAGGTTTTTCTGCGTATATATAGGGTATATGAGGCCAATTTAAACCAGCGGACTATTTGCTACTATTTGTAATTGTTCTTTTCTTTCTAGTTGCTAAAATGTGCGCCATTACTTACTTATACCAAATTTCATTCTATTAAGTTTAATTATAATTGACAAAACTAAGAAAACGCTAGTATGAGAAATCAATCTTTTGATTAAATCATAAAAAAAAAACGCCAATTTCATAGATAACCTAAGTATAATATATTTCGCGCCTCCGCCCGAAAAAACGACATCAACGCGATGTCGTTTTTTGGGATTGAAAGTGGTCTTATGTTAATCCAGAGTATCAGCTACTTCTATAGTAGAAAGTTCAACTAAAGCGGTCAAGCTGTTTATACTTGATTGAGTAAACGTCTACCAATATTTACGAGCTTTAGCATTTATAATACTATGTAGTTAGAATAGGTATTTAATAAAAAGGCAAACCTTGTGTGTCGCGGAAACTTTTTCAGGCTTGAAATTAACGGATGTAAAGTATACTTATTAATCATTAGTGCATTGTTCAAAACTCATTAGTGACTTCGTTACAGTTATTTTGGCTTGTCCTGTTTAAATGATGCTTCTTACGATAGCCACGGAGGTTTCGCAAAGGCAGTTGAGGTTGTAAGCCGAAGATGTCGTCTCACGGCTACGTTAACTTTAACCCAGATATACTTATCAAACGAACATACAAAATAGAGATTGATACCAAGGAGTATTTTATATCTTGTATAGGTATACCTACTAATCATAGTCTGCCATGAAAAACTAAAACTGCTCATCTGAACTGTACCTACACAGTGACAGTATCTAAATAGCGCAGTAGGCGAATAGCTCTAGTTGGCCAAAGGCTCAAGTTGGCGAATAGCGCCAGTTGGCAAAAGGAGCTAGTTGGCATACCTACGTTTCGGACTCCATAAAAAAAATTGGGTCTTTAAAGGATCCTTGCACAGGCGAGGACACGAGGATGTTAATTCAGATCGCGGGTTCGAATCTCTCGCAAAATAATTCTTTGTGTGATCCAAAAATCATTGTTTTAGGACTGGATTTTCTTTGTATTTGTTAATTTCATCACTGTTGAAATCCCAGCGATACAGAGATAGAATCCTTAGTGCGATAGTTGACATTTGATTAGTTATTCGCATTCGAAAAAAATGGCTGTTTTTGTTTATAATGCAATATTTATATAATTGAAAAACATTTAAAGTGTTGAGAGTGTGTTATACAAATACTTTATTCCCTTTTTTCAAGACTTTGTTATCAACATCAAAATGTTGTTGGCTCATTATTGATCCTATTTGCGAATTATGTTTTTTTTTCTATTGGCGGCGCTAGTTAACCACGTAAAGGCCCTTAACATAAAAAACCTTAAGAAAGAATCCTTGCCGGCTTGATCTTTGAGGGCAAGCCGTTAATGCGGCTGCGATGACGGAGGTCGCGTATTCGAATCCTTCGGAAAGTATTTGTGTCCTCCACAAATACATTTTCTTGAGGGTAGATGTTCTATATGTTCCTTTATTTCATGTCTGTCAAAGTCCCAGCGACACAGAGCTAAATCTTCAGTGCGGGAGTTGACATTTCCACATAAAATAAAAATCTTAAGAGATCCATTTAAAATTTAGTTACGTAGTCATTGGAATCCGTATAAAACTGGCACGTGGGGTGAAACTGGGAGTCACAGTTTTTTGTTTAAAGTTCTAGACTTCTCTATAACTTAAAAACTTATTTCTCCCCGTAATCAATCCGAGGTTTCTCTCACACAATGGACAGGCAGCCTTAATATTTGTATAACTAAGAAACTAATTAAAAATTAACGAAAACGTTGTAGGTATTTAATTATAAGTATTTATCGTGGCTAGAGAACCTGGTGGAAAACGTGAATGCGGTCCAGGATTGAAGGCAACTGAATGTTCTTATGTAATGACTTCACTCCGTCCGTCCGTCTCCATGTGGTGACGGAGTAAAAATACTTTTAGGAGTGGTAAAGCCATGTCGTCAGTCTTTGGCTGCGGCACGCATGGGCAGGCTCGTCCGGAGAAATACCACCCTCTCAGAAAATCGGCGTAAAATAGTAGTGCTTGTCACTGCTGTGTTTCGTCCGGTGAGTGAGAGTCCGGTAGCCCATTCCCCCTCCCCCTCCTCCTCCCCCTTCCTCCCTTTACTTCCCTTTTAAAAGGTCGGCAACGCACCTGTGATTCCTAGGTGCGTGTGGTGTGAGTGTTCTTTTTTAAAAGTAAGTCAAAACATGACGAAATTAAAGAATAATTTAGGAAAAAATTGTGAAAAGACAACGACGTAGATAAAAAATTTGTGAAAAGCATAGAAAAAAAGTTACGGTCAATTAATTAGAACACTCAATCCGGCGACCAGAAAAAATTACTGCACCTTGTTTCTTATACGAACAATTTTGTTGTGAAATAATTGTACAGATTTAGTGAAATATATTCCCAATTATTCAAATGTATTTGACTATTTATTTCGATTTTATAAAGGTATTTGTAGAACACTCAATCCTCCTATAGCGCAGATTGAAGTATTAAAAAATCTTAAACTATGGCTTACTAATTTCTTGACTTTGATACTCTATTACACGAACACTATCCCGGATCAATTTGTGAAACACAAATCATCATGAAAAATATACTAGTTTAAAAGAAAATTAAGCAATTACTTTCTAAGAAATGTTCCGTGTGAGTGTTCCATGTTTTGGCGTACATGAATTTAACCCAAACTTGTATGTCAACCCAGACTATACCTGAAATTGTGAAAATGTTTGTACTAAATTTTAAAACGTCTTCTGAACTTGATACGGTTTTATTTTAACAATTATTAACTTAAATAAATCTCAATCATAAATTCTATGCTATAAAGCTGATCAGGCTGACCATAAATTCAATAAAAATAAAACTGTACTCTTTGTGTTTTATTACAATAAAATATAGTTTATAATTTAATGCATCTTTGTTTTGCAAAACGAAAAGACCATGAGATAAAGTCGTTATGACTAAGAATTATCGGAAATATGTCTTGAAGGATGGTACATTTGACTTGGCCACCAACAAGTTGCTCTTCAATATAAGCTTTTTACCCGAAACCCTACCCTGTTCTTGAAAATAGTAGATGTGTATGTAATATTGAAATCGATACACCATACTCATATGAAATAATATGAGACTCTCGCTCGACACGGCACGTATTGTAAGGAGGTTCCTATATCTGGAGCCCTAACCACCAGTAGCTTGGTCCTTGTACCAGATGCTTGTGGGTCTATCTTTTTTATATTTTTATATTTAAAAATGTAATTATTTAAAAAAAAAATAAAAAATAAAGAGAAAAATAATTATAAAATTGACTCCCTTAGTCAGTATCTACGACACGCATGGGATGAGGGTGACATAGAACAAAAATGTACTACATGGTCAGTCTAGTCAATTTTTTAGCTAAGAATTATAATTTAGTTGATAATTATTAAAATAAAACCGTATCAAATTCAGAAGACGTTTTAAAATTTAGTACAAACATTTTCACAATTTCAGGTATAGTCTGGGTTGACATACAAGTTTGGGTTAAATTCAAATACGCCAAAACATGGAACACTCACACGGAACATTTCTTAGAAAGTAATTGCTTAATTTTCTCTTAAACTAGTATATTTTTTATCATGATTTGTGTTTCACAAATTGATCCGGGATAGTGTTCATGTAATAGAGTATCAAAGTCAAGAAATTATTAAGCCATAGTTTAAGATTTTTTAATACTTCAATCTGCGCTATAGGAAGATTGAGTGTTCTACAAATACCTTTATAAAATCGAAATAAATAGTCAAAAACATTTGAATAATTGGGAATATATTTCACTAAATCTGTACAATTATTTCACAAAAAAATTGTTCGTATGTTTCTAAGAAATAAGGTGCAGTAATTTTTTCTGGTCGCCGGATTGAGTGTTCTAATTAATTGACCGTAACTTTTTTTCTATGCTTTTCACAAATTGTTTATCTACGCCGTTGTCTTTTCACAATTTTTTCCTAAATTATTCTTAAATTTCGTCATGTTTGGACTTACTTTTAGAAAAGAACACTCACACCACATACACATGTGATTCCTCTGGTGTTGCGGGTGTCCATGGGCGGCGGTGATCACTTACCATCAGGTGACCTGCTGGCTCGTTTGCCTCCCATCATATAAAAAAAAAAACAGTGTGTCACCACCCCATTTCATCCCATGGATGTCGTAAAAACCGACTAAAGGACTATCCGTGAATATAATCTTTACGAAATAAAAAGACGGAAAACTTGAAATTAAACCCTATATCAATCCGTTTGGCCAGCGTGGTATTAGTAGGCCAAGTATCCCTCCGTCACGGAAGGAGGTCCTTTCCTACAGTAGGACATTAATGGGCTGTTATGATGAATGACTTCACTCATTATCTTAATGCTTCTTGTTCAGTACGTTTAAAGGATAATATTATACTCGTAGTAAGGATCATGTATGTATGTGAAGGGCGTTCAACAACTTCATAGTTTGTTTAAGAAGGATTATCGTACTCCATTTTTAAAGGTCGGCAACGCATCTGTGGTTCGTCTGGTGTTGCGGGTGTCCATGGGCGGCGGTGATCACTTACCATCAGCTGTCCTGATGGCTCGTTTGCCTGCCATTACTTAAAAAAAAATTCCTAGTGCGGGCCAAAATAGTACAGAACGGTAGGCTTTGGACCGAGTTTAAAGTTCAGCAAGGCATCTGGGACACTTTACACGATGGTGTAGGTAGACCTAGGTAAGCATGGATACACCCCGAATTAAAATTTATTTGACTTATTATTCATACTTTACCCAAGTAGCTTGGGTAATACTAAGTTAACTCGGGCAAACCTAGGTTTATTTCCCTATCTAGCATTACCCGTACATAGATGTACACTCTATTCATACTCTATATATACAAACAACAAGATCAATGTAATTGATGTCGCAGTCATGTTTATTCACACAAAGATTTTCAATGATTCGGAATCGGTTAAATCTTGTGCATAGCTACAATTCAATACGTTCGTCGAAAGCTCTACAAGGCTGCTACGAATATCGTAGCTCGTAGGCACCTCGTAGAGCTTGCCATTTAATTTGTAACCAATCACGTAAGGTTTATACCTCACAGTTGACTTACTTAGGCATGTATATGTTGCTGACAACTGTGTGATTTGAATAACTAGACGTTTAACTGAATGTCTGAAAGTTGGAGTATGTAATGGAGGTTATGGTAATCATGTCAGCTTATGTCAATGTCCCGCTTGGACAGCTTAGCGGTAAAAAGATTGCAGTATAATATTGGTTGCCTTTTCTTGATAATATGTACGGTCCTCCTCCCGTGACGGAGGGATACTTGGCCTACTAATACCACGCTGGCCAGACAGATTGGTATAGGCTTTAATTTCAAGTTTTCCTTTGTTTTAAAATTTTTCCACTTTTTTAAAAGCGGCCCCGGCGGACTTTTTTCAATTCGCACGAATGGGGCCTTAAAGCTCGCAAGGATTATAAGGTATTTTTGTAATATAGAAGTAGGCACGTATCGTGTAGGTACTATTATGTGTAATTACCTTTCTTGTATGAAGTTTAAAACTTAGAACCAATTTGTTCTAAGTTGAACCTCTACGGGGCAAATTTTCCAAGATCCCTTGTTACTCAATTCGCCGTCGTATGAGAGTTTTGTAGTAATTAAAATAAGTGGACTTATTAGTTTAGGATTTTCGCTGATGTGTACATAACAATAAACTCTTTGGCGTAGTGGATATATTACATGGCTGCTACGCAGAGGTCTCGGTTTGATTCCCGCTCAATGCAAATCTTTGTGTGCATGAACATGATTGTTTGCATTAGTCTGAGTATTTCGATGTATATTATGTATGTATTTCCAAAAGAAAATTATATAAGTATTAATATTCGTTGTTCTGTTACCCATAACAAAAGCAGGTTAAGCCTAGCTCACTTTGGGAACAGATGGCGCTGTGTAGAGATCTCCGTGAATATTTATTTATTTAATTTATAGTCAGGGAAACCCATTTCATATAGATTAAGATTGTGCAGTATTTTTATGATCTACAACAATCACAGGTCAAGAAAAAGAGCTCAAAGGTCAAGAAATAAACACGAAGGAGTGACCTGATTTTTATGCTAAACTTAGTTGATTTTGTAAAATGTTACTTTGTAAACTTTAATTTGGTTTGGAAAGTTTTTGCATGCCTTCCTCGTTGTTAAATTGTTTACCTACTTTACGTCCTTAGTTTATATTTATAAATGTTTGGTATAAAAACGATAACCATCTTGATAATATCATCCAAAGTACTTCCACTATTAGATATAGACTGCTTTTCTATATCAGTTATGAGCGGTACATTGCTGGCCTCTACAAGTTTATGCCTCTCATTCCGGTCCCGTACCCATCCATCTAGCCATATGCGGCCACGCTTCTCACCTCGTCGATCCATTGGGACGGAAGGCACTTACGTTTCCCAATACGTGGTCTCCACTCAAAGCCACGTCTGTACAGAGCTCTGGACGCTTCTACGGCATCTACGCTACTTCGACTTAAGCCCGATTTACACATCGACAAGTACAGTAGAGCGAGTTAAGTAGTAAATTGTTGATTAAGTTGATTTAAATAGATCTCCATCCTATTTTTTGGCGAGTTAAGTACGAAGTATCTCTCTCGCGTCTCGCCAACTTAACTCGCCAAAAAATAGGATGGAGATCTATTTAAATCAACTTAATCAACAACTAACTACTTAACTCGCTACTGTACTTGTCGATGTGTAAATCGGGCTTTACAGATTGACTGATCATACTTTCTCTAAAATCACGCTAGCCAGACTGATTGATATAAGGTTTAATTTCAAGTTTTCCTTCTTTTTATTTCGTAAAGATTTTCTTCTTTGTGTCGATTGGCAAAAAAATAAAAACTCAGACAGTACCGGCCCAGAATTCGGCCACAGCAACTGCATTGTCTGTAGCAGCCCATAGGTCTTGGGGGGCTGCATGTAGCGGGACATCGAGGGCATTTTAAGAGGTGCGACATTGTCTGAGGGTCGAAGTCACACTCGCACTGAGTTGCTGAATCCACAATGTAGCCCCATTTACTCAAATTGAGCTTACAACGACCCACTTGGGCACGTAGGCGATTGAGTGACGTCCAGGTGCATCGTGGGAGGTCCTGCTGTACACAGCAGAGGCTGGAATTTCTCAACCTACAGTTCAAGCCTAGCTTTTTCCAGGCAGCTGGAGAGCGCCCTTGTTGTTTTAAGGAAGTTTTATTTCGGCTTTTAAGGCGTTAGTGAGCTGGATTAGCTGGAAACAGTAGATGTCGTTCGTCCACCTCCTGCTTGTGTTTTTCCATGGCAGTAGTAACATCCCTACGGACCGAGGGAGGGGCAATACCAGCGGTGGGATACAGGAAGTTAAGTGGAGTCGGTTTGAGGCAGCCGGTGATGGTTCTGCAGGATTCATTAAGCGTTTTTGTTTGCGTAGCCAGGGCAAGGTCATCGGCGTAAAGAAAGTTCGTAAAGATAATATTCACGGATAATCCCTTAGTCGGTTTATACGACACTCATGGGATGAGATGGGGTGGTGTGTTATTGTATTCTTACTCCGTCACTACACGGAGAATTCATCAATCAATTTATTTCTATGTTGGACCATTAAACTGTGTAACGAAATGACGAGTGGCATGCCATTCAAACGGCGCGTAGTGTGAAGAGGCATTTGACCAGATTGGCAAAGTGATAGCGATTTAGTGTAGCTATTCCATTACTACCATTCGATGCCTTCGTTATCTACTGAACTGATTTTGCACATAGTCATAGATTTTGCACACACACACGTCAAGTTCTACGCGGTCAAATTGACGTTCGTCAGGCCCGCCCGGCCCTACGGAATTTGGTAACGAGACTTGTACCAATCTGATGTACTCCTTGACCCAAACCTATGTAACCACTTCGTTTTCAATGTAACTCTTTTGGAAAAAAGTTACAGGCACTTTTTAGGGGCCGGGCCAGCCTGACGGTTCTGGCCCGGCCCCCTTATATCTCGAGAACTACGAAACATACAGTAATTCTGTAAATACAGAAGGAATGTAACTCTGAAATAACGCCTATGTAACACTTTATTTCAATACAAAACTCAATATGAACGGAGATATTAACGGTTTTTAGGGGCCGGGCTGGAGTTATTTCATTACGTCATAATATTAAAACAACAACAGCTATTTTTTTTAAATGTAGTTACATATAATCTTCTGCGCGTACAGATTCAATGTAACTCTTTCGTTTTTACTTAAACTGCCTAAATAAAAAGAAATCTTCATTTTTAACTTATTCCAGCCCGGCCCCCTTTAACTGTTAATATCTTTTTTAATATTGCGTTATTTTATGCGGAACAAAATGCATTGAAAAAAGCGTAAAGAAAGAAAGAAAGAAAGAAAAATATTTTATTTTTGCAAATAACAAAACAATTACAACAATGTAGGTATATATCTATTAACAAATACAATTAAAAACATTTTATTTATTTGCAAAAATTGAGGTCAGCACTCAGGATTGTTGTTGGTTTGCCGCAAGGACGACAAACCAACCCTGATTTTCAGTGCTAACCCCAAGTGACGACCGGACTACAAACTAATAAAAACAAGACGACAATAGACAAATATTATAACCAAGACAAATATGTATAACTAAACTAAGTACATGATATTGTAAGGCAAACAAAGCAACTGCACAGTCCATGACATACCTAAATAAAAACCTTAATAGGTACTATCATATACTATAAAGAGTACATGATATGGCTTTTAGTCCTGAACCTGTAAGCTTTGTGGTTCCTAAGATGTTTTAGGTTATAATATTTTAGGTTAACTTTAAGAATATTCTAGTACAGTGACTATGAGTTTCAAATTTTAATGGACTTTTCAATTAAAACCAAATTAGTTACGTTTAGTTTACTATGAGGTACTTACATAATTAAACTTAACCTAATTGAATCACAGTTGCTTACATATAAAATAAATCACAGATTTTTATTTGGTTGAACGGTTTATCAAGGTATCAAAATATAGGTCAGCGAGTGTAGATATATTGATACGTCAGTCAGTAAAATTTCTATTATATTTTTTAATTATATTTTGAACATTATAAGTAGTACATTACCCACGCAATATTCACAGTTTGTTGTGTTTATATCAATGCATAATGCATCTTCTAGTGCTAATAATCCAAATGTGTTAAGTACGTCTAAATTAAGAGGTAGAAAAGGTACTGTTCGCTGTACTTGGAAGTTACATTTTTCTTCTGTACACACTTTTGTAAATAAAGCACTATAAAATACTTCTAATAATTATAATATATTCAAATAAATTTGCTACATTGCACTCACAATTAATTTCTTTGCTCAATAGTTGTCTGTATTATTTTCTACATATGTTATATCTTAAATCGTATGTTGCAGAATCAGGTGCGCTTTTGTCGCTAATCAATCGTATATATTCACAAATAATATGATCTTTTTTTTTATCCATTTCTAATCTAAAGTTCTTAAAAGCAACATAGCCATAAGCAATTAAGTACGCAACGGCATCGAAACCGCATGTATTTGTTACAAGAGAATTATTGAGAAGGTTTCCATTTTTTTATAAATTTAAGTTTTTTATAAATTTTACCTATAAATAATTTATATCCTGAAATTACTTTGTGACTGATGGTCACTTTTTTAGTACATTTTTACGGTTAAATATAACCTAAAACATCTTAGAAAACCACAAAGCTTACAGGTTCAGGACTAAAAGCCATATCATGTACTCTTTACGCTTTTTTCAATGCATTTTGTTCCGCATAAAATAACGCAATATTAAAAAAGATATTAACAGTTAAAGGGGGCCGGGCTGGAATAAGTTAAAAATGAAGATTTCTTTTTATTTAGGCAGTTTAAGTAAAAACGAAAGAGTTACATTGAATCTGTACGCCCAGAAGATTATATGTAACTACATTTAAAAAAAATAGCTGTTGTTGTTTTAATATTATGACGTAATGAAATAACTCCAGCCCGGCCCCTAAAAACCGTTAATATCTCCGTTCATATTGAGTTTTGTATTGAAATAAAGTGTTACATAGGCGTTATTTCAGAGTTACATTCCTTCTGTATTTATAGAATTACTGTATGTTTCGTAGTTCTCGAGATATAAGGGGGCCGGGCCAGAACCGTCAGGCTGGCCCGGCCCCTAAAAAGTGCCTGTAACTTTTTTCCAAAAGAGTTACATTGAAAACGAAGTGGTTACATAGGTTTGGGTCAAGGAGTACATCAGATTGGTACAAGTCTCGTTACCAAATTCCGTAGGGCCGGGCGGGCCTGACGAACGTGTCAAATTGCAGTGTTTTGTAGAAGTATAAAAACTAAGCAAAGATTTTATCTTGTATTAATACATAACATAACTTTGAACACTAAAGCTAAGAATAAGCCAGAGCTGTTTACACAAGTATGCAGACATTTTCCAAGTAGCTGTTTAACTACCTCCAGCAAAGTAGTTGTACTTCTTACATCCGCTTGTCGTACGCGAGGGCTCCATTTCAAATCCCACGCAAAATAGTTATATTTGTGCGCTCTACAAATTATTGTCTTGACCTGGATTTACTTTTCTACCCTTCATCTTTACTAATATGTATTATACAAAGGTAAAGTTTGTGTATTTGTGACGTTCTAGAGGGTACTCTGGATTTAATGAACCGATTTTAAAAATTATTTTTGTGTTGAATAGTCCATTTATCGGGGAATGTCCTAAGCTATATAGAAATATAGCCTATGACATTCCGTGCGTGATTCTTCACGCTATGACTAATAGGAGTGGAGCAGTAATGAAATATGTTTAAAAAAAGAGACGGGTTGGCTAAGGGGCTATTAATTCTAAATTCTAAATCTTTGCTTTGTTTTTATACTTCTACAAAACACTGCAATTTGACCGTGTAGAACTTGACGCTATGTGCAAAATCAGTTCAGTAGATAACGAAGGCATCGAATGGTAGTAATGGAATAGCTACACTAAATCGCTATCACTTTGCCAATCTGGTCAAATGCCTCTTCACACTACGCGCCGTTTGAATGGCATGTCATTCGTCATTTCGTTACACAGTTTAATGGTCCAACATAGGCGTATTTCCCTTTCCGTGTTCAGTTGGCGACAAAAACCAGCACGGGTTTGTATTACTATTCAACTCGACAAACCCGTGCTGAATTGGCGTCAACTGAACACCGTTTTGCGATCAAGCAAAGCCTAACAAACGTTTTTTACAAAACCGTGTGCATTTTAAAAGAATATTCGGATTGTTCGGGAATGTACGGAATAAATCGCGGCACTCGAAGTAGGTACTTAGGCTAGCCTAGCAGGCACTTGGCGCGCAATTCATTGTCTAAACGCGCTTGTCAACGTTTACGTGTTTGTTATTGTTTTAACCCATTTAGACCAATAATTATTTTTGTAAATGTTTTGTAATTTTTCAACAAAAGCTTGCTAAAAGACACTTCAGAAACCTAAAAAAAATATCCAATAAAAGGGGGAGCATAGGGGGGGGGGCGTACCATATACGGTACAGTATGCCTAATAGGGTATGCAAAAACACTTAATTTTTACCAAAGACTTTAGTTTAATTAAATGAATAATCCACACACATTCACACATCGCCACCTAGTCCTGAAATAAGCAAAGCTTGTATGTACCTACTATGGGTACTAGACAACAGATAAACATACTTAAATACTGTTTTTTTTTTGTAAATAAATATATATTATACATAGAAAACACTCAGACCAATGCAAACAATCATGTTCACGCACTGAGCGGGAATCAAACCCGAGACCTGTGCGTAGCAGCTATGTAATTTATTTATTTATTTATTAATCATAAACTTAAATCTATCTTTACAGGCAGGCCTAATGCGACAGATAAGTTGAGCTTATTATCTAATAACTTTTTACATACTCATAACTATATCGACGGTGGAAAGGCAAAACGAATGAAACGCCACTTTGTTCGAAAATGAGTTTTATATGCAGTTCGATAGAGTTTTGGATTCTCTATCGATTTGCGCTTGGGGCACCACCAACAGAGGTGGTCGTCGTCGACGTCCCACATACTCGTCCGGTACACACAGCTGAACAATCTCCAAAATACCCGGGTTGTGAATTTTACCGCGTATCACACTAAATATGTAGTAGAGCTACCTCACGTCTCACTTCGAGTCTGTAATAACCAATCATGCCTAAAACGAATAAACTAGGATACAAAAGTGGGTACCCTGGGTACACGCCATACTGCTTTAGGTAAGTACCTAAGAAATTTATTTTGTATACGCTCTATCATTAGCTTGTACTTTTCTTCGTGTGGTGACCAAATTACTGCATTGTACTCCAACTGACTCTTTACAAGTGCTTCGTAGAGAGCTTTCAAGGCACATATGTTTGTAAAGTTGTTACCCTGTCGCAATACCATCCCTAAATTCCGGTATGCTTTTTTGCATATGTCAGTGATGTGCTGCCGAAACAATAATGTGCACTCGAAGCGCACGCCCAGGTCTCTTACCTCAGTTACGCGCCTTAACGGTAACCCCTCCATGACGTACTCATGATGGCTCGGGGTTCGCGAGCGGCTGAATGACAGTACGGAACACTTAGCCACATTAAAGTACAACTTATTGTCTTGACTCCATGCTAATATTCTGTTGATGTCTTTTTGTAGTATGCTATGATCTGTGCTATGTTTTATTTCTTTTACTAGTTTTAAATCATCAGCAAATAATAAAGGAATGGACTTACATACTACCTTAGGGAGGTCATTGATCATCAGAATGAATAGCAGGGGCCCTAAATTGCTCCCTTGACTCACCCCAGATCTTGTAGGGTAGGGGTCTGAAAGGCATCCCCCACAATCGACATACTGACATCTGCCACGCAAATATGATGCAAAGAATGAGAGGGTGTGCGGGGTGCATCCCATACCAGCCAACTTGAATAACAGTACGTCATTGTCGACTGTGTCAAACGCTTTGCGGAAATCAAAGTAGGCGACATCAACCTGCAGCCCTGCATCCACTGCCGGTACCAGGTGCGTCATCAGATCTAGCAGATTACCTGTTGTTCCGCGTCCTTGTCGAAATCCGTGCTGAGCGTCCGACAACTGTGCACTAATCTGTGGATAGAGACAATTGTGAATGGCCGACTCAAATACCTTGGCTGGAGCACACAGGACTGCCACCGGTCTATAATCAGCTGGCGCAGACCCTCCACCTGCTTTCGGTACTGGTACTACTCGTGTGAGTTTCCATCGGTCAGAATACGTTGCGGTTCCCAGACACACGTTAAATAAATGTTGTAAAGGTTCCAGGTAATGTACCGACTGCGCCACAGAGGTAGTCCATTGTGTTCATAATCACATCAAATATGTTTCACTGAACTTCCATATTTAATCAATTTATCCTTACCCTACCTGTATTCTGTTCAACTACACCTAGCGCCACTCGTTACAAAGACAGTTGATGCGAATTGAACACGGGTTAGTTGAATTCCATAGTAATAAAACCGTGTTTGATTCAGCTGTACGCTGTTTTGTAAAACGCTTATAATGTTGCTTGATCGCAAAAGCGTGCTCAGTTGACGCCAATTCAGCACGGGTTTGTCGAGTTGAATGGTAATACAAAACCGTGCTGGTTTTTGTCGCCAACTGAACACGGAAAGGGAAATACGCCCAACATAGAAATAAATTGATTCATGAATTCTCCGTGTAGTGACGGAGTAAGAATACAATATGTCACCACCCCATCTCATCCCATGAGTGTCGTAAAAACCGACTAAGGGATTATCTGTGAATGATATCTGTACGAGATAAAAAGAAGGAAAACTTAAAATTAAACCCTATACCAATCCGTCTGTCCAGCGTGGTATTAGTAGGCCAAGTATCCCTCCGTCACGGGAGGAGGCCCGTCCCTGCAGTGAGACATTAATGGGCTCTTATGATGATAGAAATGAATTCCTTTGAATCTATGTTATAAAGATAAATAATAATATGAGTATAAAGATAATTTATAAATAAGATGAAAACAAAACGAAGAATTTTCATATCAATTACACGATTGAAATAAAACAAACGTTTTTATAAAGTAATTGAAATATACTTTATTTCCGTGTTACCAATCTTAATAAGGATTTTTAAAAAAGCTTTTTGAACATCATCGATATTTATTTTTAAATAATTATGTATGTTAGTTTATGTAATATAATACTAGTTAAAAGTACGTTTAATCTTTAGAGTTGCATTAGTTTGTTATGATTTGGCTTTAGTTATTATGAATTTTGCAAAAAATACTTTTAAAAATAAGTATATTCTAAATTTAGACCTCAAAATACATACTAAGATCTATAAAAGTAACAGGAAAGAACCTGTAATAAATTTATGTAAAATTTATATTAGGAAAACTTTTTACGGAATAAAAACAGAAAAAATTATTAGAGTAAAAATATAGCCGCTTGTATGCACTAAGAAATGACGCCATGTTTGCTGCAGAGAGAAACATAATCATTATGTACCTACATTACAAGTATTTTGTCGCATCTAGCAAAGAATACGACACGAATTGTTTCATAGATCCCGCGAACTTTAGTTACCATGTTGGTACAATCAGACTGTTAAAACGTATTCATGGCTTCTGGTAGTATAGCTCCGATCGTTCTTTGGATCTTACTCAAGAACACACTTTTATGTCCGTTGCCTTTTATAGGGTGACGTTTTGGCATACGATATCTACCGACACCTGGCCACACAATCTGACGCTGATAACCTGGAGGCTTATCATACGAACTATTGAAGCCGTGCTTATACTCCTTAAAAACCCAAGGAGTCCGCAGATTGTAATGTGCGGGACCAGGATCATTCGGTTTGCGAATACACATTGACGCATCTACTAATATATTACGACCTCGGTGAGGTAAATTTCTGCCTGTCTTATTCATAGTGCCTAAATGAGACTTTTTGTACGTCTCCAAACTTCCGCCAGGTAGAGCAATCGGCCACGTGGCACATGCCAATCTTCTGGTATTGAAATGATTCTTGATCGAACTACCATCTCTCACGCCCGAGAATAGCTGATAAGGACCTTTGAGAGACACAATTTTATTAGATTTTTCAGCTATGCACTCTTTGTCAATAATTCTATATCGGTCTGGGGCAAGTGACCATTTTGCCGTGGTATCTTTAAACCGGCACGGGTCACCCCACTCAAAAGACTGGAGCGTTGAATGTGGGCCGTACGGTGCCTTAAAAGGCTTTTCTTTGTAATATGTGCCCGGTCCTGGTAAGTTATTTTTAGAACGTGGATTGCGAGAAGTTCTTCCAAAACTAAGATTCAGACATGCTGGTAGATATTGAGTCGGTTCTGGGACACTGCACCACGCCGGTCCGAGAATAGAACGTTGCCAATTTCGGTCGCGTAGAATTTTCTGGTTTCTGTAGCCTAAGTTTTTGGACCATGCTTCGAGTTCACTCTTGTACCTCCAGGGGTCTTTGTCGACAGCTTTGCTATGGATGGCTTCACAATATTGTTGTATTTGTATTGGATTATATCGGCAGGGGTCGCAACCGACATCTCTGACTGTGTACAAACCAGCGGGATCTAGGCAAGGGTGAACTGTGATGAGACCAAATCTCTTTAATGTTGAATTAAATGCTACCTCTTTTTTATTAATAGCCATTTCTGGAATTGTTTAATAGCGACCCATATCTAAAAAGGTAACAAACACGTACGATTAACAACAATGTGCCTGAATGTTTTGACGTTTTAAAATAAATAGCAGACCACAGTGTTATTTAGGCATAGAGTACAAGATTACTTTTATTTTTATATGAATACTTTTTTATGATCCTATTTATAAAACTAAATTAAACTTATGGTAGATAAAATAACAACTTTTTGATTTTGATTTGATACCTATTTATAGTATTCGTTTACAATGTTATTTTACGTATTTTTGTGTTTATTTAGTACCTAGTACTTTCTTCTATAAAAATAACTCTTCTGGGATGTAGATTGCTAAAGTAAATAATAATACCACGGAAGAAAAAATAAAACCTATTTAGCTTTTATTATATTTTCTATCGTATCGTATTGTAATTGTAAAACCTGCCCCTGTAATTTTTATTTAATAATTAATTATAGTTTTGGGTGTGCTTATTAGGTGTAAAGTTAAGAAGAAATAATTGTTTTTTCTTTCTTTTGTAAAAAAAGGAAAACTTGAGAAAATTCGAATACTAACCCTTATGGCAAGGCCCGTCCCCGACATGAGCCTAGCTGTTAAACTATAAACTGGAGCCCAGTTGATACATAGGTACAATATAGACTTTTGTAAATATTGTATACGGAAAATTAACGGTAATGCTATTAAGGTAAATAACAAGCGCGTTAATATCTCTTTATTATATTTACAATAACGGAACGCAATAATTTAAAAATTATGATATAGGCTTTTCTCATAACAGATAAAGGAAAAGCTTACTGTTAAAATTAAAAAATAATAACATAATTTATTTACAAAAAAAAATCGTATTAAAAGTTTTTCATTACATACACGTTCAGTGAACATTTCCCATATTAAAGTTTGCATTCGCCAATATGTAAATTTGGTCGTTGCCAATAAGCTCTAGTGATTGGCTTTGGATTGAATAAAATGACTTTATTCAATTTTGAAATGTTTCCGTACAGGGTTAATTTAAAATAATAGAACGAGAAAGTAAGTAATCTTTTGCTCTTTGGTCGGTTTTTTGTCTTAATTGTACGGTAATTAAATATGATAGTAACAATACTCCTTACAGTATCGTGCCACGGTTGCGGCGCAGCCGCGGACACGACGTAGCACACCTTGAAGGTGTGCCCGTTGTGGTCGGGGCCGCCTCATCCTGGTGGCAGTAGTTGGGGCAGACCTGTCGCTCCCGAGCTTAGTTAAAGCTATGCTGGGGAGCGAGGAGGCCTGGGAGGCGGTTGCCTCCTTCTGTGAACTTGTAATGTCGCAGAAGGCAGGCCATTACAGGCAGGCCCTACTCTTCTCGAGATCGGCCGGAGCACTCACGGCCGTTCTCAAGAAGAGTAGGGCCTGCCTGTAATGGCGGGGATCGCCGGAGGGGGACTGGACGCAAAGGCTCTGCCGGTTTCCCAGGTCCCCTCCAAGTAGGCGATGAAGGAGTGCAGCTGGGGACTTTTAGTAGATACACTGGGGGGTTGCTAACCCCCTGGGAGCCCCACATACTCCTCCCGTCCCCCAACGGAAGGGGATGCGTAAGCATTTTACCCCACCGAAACCAAAAAAAAAAAAAAAAAGATCACGCCTTTATTGCGAGGACTTTTACAGTCATGAAATTAACAGACGATTGTGAAACACTTCACGAATATGCATTTCACCCTTACGCAGTTATTCGTTGTTACTTTTATTCGACTCTCACAAAAGTCTTGGAAAATATTTTAGACTTACGTAAACTATACTAATATTATAAATGCGAAAGTTCGTAAAGATGGATGGATGTTTGTTACTCTTTCACGCAAAATGGATACTGAATGAATTTTGATGAAATTTGGAATATAGGTAGTTTATGGTACGACTAAAGCCGCGGACATCAGCTAGTGTACATATTATTTTAAGTTCAACATTTTCAAATCCTACATATACACATGCGTCTTATCAAATGCCCAGCGATTTGTTCACCGCATCAGTAGCCACACATATACCTATCTGCAAATATTTCCGCACACTGATTTTGACGAGGCCAGTCTCTACAGTGTAAACTAGGCTTTGCTTGCAACCTTCGGTTAATCTGTACAAAGAGTTTGGCGAGTGTGTACAGGGATTAACTTTATTTTTTTTTAACTTTATAGGGCTATGGATTTTAACATTGATGCACGCAGATACTGTCTGTTACTATGTAGTTGGAATTCTTGGTATTAGTAACTGAACCATTAGTGGCATATAGTCATTAAAGCTTAGGGGACCGTTTTTGTGAATTATAAGTACCTTTCGGGAAAAGTCGAATAATGCTTTGCTTCATAACGACCTGGACTTTTATTGATGTGAGCTTAACACCATGGGCTTCATCATAAATCATAACAGCCCATTAATGTCCCACTGCAGGGACGGGCCTCCTCCCGTGACGGAGGGTTACTTGGCCTACTAATACCACGCTGGCCAGACGGATTGGTATAGGGTTTAATTTCAAGTTTTCCTTCTTTTTATTTCGTAAAGATAGTAGTTACGGTTATTCCCTTAGTCGGTTTTTACGACACCCATGGGATGAGATGGAGTGGTGACGTATTGTATTCTTGCTCCGTCACCACACGGATAACCATGGGCTTAAGTTATCATATTCCATGTTTCTAAAGACCTTGTTTTAATTCACTTTTTGTCTATATTTATTTACTGATTGACTGTTATACCTTTTTTAGGCTTTAACGTAGGCTGTAACGTGAATGGTACATCAGTCTCATCGTCCTCTAATTAACCGCTAACGGATTTACACTAAGCTTTAGTATAACGTCATCAAAATGGACTTGACGTGTACTCGTATATCAAAGACAGAAACATCATAACTTTAAGACGCCTTCACACTAGCTTTTATCCAGCGTAGGCGTACGATAATGTCAGTGCTGACGTTTGGACCTGCCTACGCTTGACAAACTTTGAAGGCGCTTTAAACAAACCTATTGTTGTTCAATCGTAATAATATCATACTCCTGCCCATTGTCATCGAGCTCCGATTAACAACAATTTATCTAATACGAGCTGACCCGTGCCCACTTCGGTGGGCGGCGATAAAAACGCGTCCCTTTTTTTAAATTCTATTTGTCTGATCAACAAATGATTAGCGCTTCTCGCCGTTAAACCATTTCGTTTGGCGAGATGTTTATGTTGTAGATTTAAGTATAATATTTTAATAAACATAATTTGAAAAAACAAAGATGTTCTTTTCGTCCGTTAAATTTTTGTGTGTATAATTCCCCTAAAACTTGGATCGATACCTAGTGCGAGAATTTGGTATGTAAAGTAAAAGTTTACCTATGTAGATTCCAAAACCATTTCGAGATTTTAGATCATCAAGGAATAAAATCATAATTTTAGCGCAAAAAACCGCAAGATGGTGTTCATTTTATTTTTTAATGAGTTATTTTACAATTTTACAATTATAATGAGTTACTTTGTCTTTCATTTGATCTCTACATAAATGACGTCATGCGTCCGGCTGAACAGAAGTTTGTCTCTGCATTCATTACTCAAGTAATTCAGCCGTAGGTATGACGTCATCACAAGCCAAACTTAAAATATTTATTAAACATAAACTATAGGTAGGAAATCAAAAATACTCAAATTAGTTGTTTATAATTAACTAGCTGACCCGTGCCCACTTCGTTGGACGGCGAAGAAAACACGTCCATTTTTTTCAACATATTTCATTACTGCTCCACTCCTATTAGTCATCGTGGTACCTACTATTTAGCCTATGACACTCCCCGATAAATGAACTAAAAAAATTATAAAAAATTATTTCTGTGTTAAATACACAGAAATAATTTTTAAAATCGGTTTAGTAGATCCAGAGATTACCCCCTACAACGTCACAAACACACAAACTTGACCTCTTTATAATATTAGTATAGATAAACCTATAAAATAAAAAAAATAAAAAATACCATAAAAAATCTTTACATACCGAATTGCCTTTTTAAAACAAAAAAGAAACCATTTTATTCTAGACACAACCTTTACTATAGTGTGACCACAGGAGCTGTGCACCTCCTGAGGTATGCGCGCGGCGAGAGGGGGGTGGACATATAGAGTACATGTTATATACTGGTATAGAATAAACAGTCTATGATGTAGCTACTAGCGACATCTGACGCAATATACTTAAGTTATTTGGCTGGTACGGGTCGCTACACGAGCGGCTGTAGCAGTTTTCTATTAAAAGACAGTCATTTTTAAAAACTCCAAGAAAGTATTTACATTATTGTATAGTTTTAAGCGTAAATAGGAACATTATTTGTGTTTTTATAATGTAACTTTGAGAAAAATGCCATCTAGCGGAATGTATCAAATACTCTAAGAACATGAAATTCTTAGAGAAAAATATAATGTTCGAATTGTTATGACACTGCCGTCAAAACTCGTGACAGCAGGTAGGTGTCCGTTATGGTAGCATACACAAGAACTATATCGAGTTGTTTACTATGCCAAAAAACAATTCATAAATAAAATAAAAAAAAACCAATTGTTAAGATTAATGATGAGGAATTAGAAATCGTTAACACTACAGTATTCCTAGGAATTACTTTATACCCCCTTACTTATAAACGCCTCTTAAATTTTAGTTAATTGATTACCTTAAATTCTTACGGTTTTGTTTGGTATAAGTTTGATTTTACAAATAATAATCTCGCTAAACAGTGATTAAATTTAAGAGGCGTTTATGAGTAAGGGGTGAGTTCTTATTTATCACCTGCATATTTTAAACAAAATATGAGTATATTTGGGTTACATTGTGATCAAATGTAATATATTACAGATATGTCTATAAAGTCGTCAAATTTTTGATGTTTATTAGTTCATTAATCTACAATAAACTAATACTGACTTACGAAGAACAATGTAAACAATGAGTAGAGTAAATCAAAGTGGTTTTTTAAAGTTATAAGGCGATGTTTAGCGGAGCACGATTCTGGTCAACTTTTATGCGATTTGGATGATGTTTATGGGCGAACTGCAACTTTGATGGGTATTGTGTGTTACTGTTTTTCGTAATCTGTCTCAAGTAATAAATTCACTCCATTTGAGATCTAGAGACCAAAAACAGGCATTGTGTACATAGTACATTTTTAGGTTAGATATTCATTGTAAGTAAGAAAAATCGTAGTACGACCATTTCTGTTGATACATTACCTATATCAGTTGCATTAGTATAATTCAGTCAAGATTTATCCTAATTTGAATTTGAATTTTTTTTTTATTATCTTTTTTTATTTAGAGGCTTGTGGTCATTTATGACCAAGTCAGCCTAAGAATTAAATTAAATTAATTAATTAATTTAATTAATTAAATTTGAATTTGAATTAATTGCTTTATATCTATATTACGTTGATATTGATAACTAAACTATATCTACAAAAAATAATTAATTGCAATATTTTATTAAATTTTGTATCATTTAGCTCTTAGTAAATCCATGTTAAATGATATCTTGTTGGTTAATATTTAACACTGAATAAATTTTAGTTAGGTATTGTAGTTATTCTTTCCATTCCATTAGAATGATTAAATTTAAAAATAACAGATTTAAAAATAATGAAAAGCTTGAAACTCCTGGTAAACACAGGCAAGGCCGGCCAAAGAAATAAATGTATAGTTTCTATATTTCTGCTCTCCCCCACAAAATACAATTATGTTCTACAGTAAAAAAGAGGTATATAACATTTTTCTTCTTTTGCCTGTATTTTGTTTCTAATTATGCCTACATTTATTGTAGGTATAATCAAATGTTCAATTTACATAACTTTTGTAAAATTTCGAGTTCCAACCCTCAGAAAATTGCAGATGATAGCTAGAACTGAGATGGATTTTAATTGTAGTCTTGAAGTTCTACGCAAAACTTTAAATGCAATAGGCTTAACTACAAGAAATGCCCTAGTATTATAAGTCCTCTAATAGTGTAGTGTGAACATAATTGTTTTGAAAACTATTTTGTCAGACTAAATAGGGTTGCTACGTGTACCACAGTGGCGCCCTAATTTTTTGTCAGGACTTTATAGACAGACTATACCTACATTTAAAAAAATAGTTGTTGTAGTTTTAATATTATAGCGTAATGAAATAACTCCAGCCCGGCCCTTATGTAAAAATAATGCGTGAAATTCTGACTGAATTAGTGTAGGTAAATGCTTTATGCGAATTCACAGTGGAATATGTCAAAAATCCATGTTAATTTATGTTCATAGTACTGGTACAGATAATATGCTCACAAGTGATTAGAATATCTCGAGAACTACAAAACATAGGTACAGTAATTCTGTTAATGCAGTAGAAATGTAATGTAACCCTGAAATAACGCCTGTGTAACACTTTATTTCAATACAAAATTCAATATTATCGGAGATATTAACGGTAGAATTTATCAAAAAAAAGTTCCCTTTCTATCAGAACTATCACGTGTACGCTACCATAACGGACACCTATTTTTTCTTCGTCCCCCACCTCGCCGCACATACCGCAGGGGGTGCACAGCTCCTGTGGTCACACTATAATGAAGATAACTTAAGGGGAAACAATTCAATCGCAATTCCATACAAACAAAGAAAGGTAATTCCTCCTTCATTAGATAATAACTACTCAAAACTATAGATGATATCGTTTTGTCTCGTTATTATCTAGTCTTATTGATTAATAAAACAGTAAAAAAAATATTCATTTACAAGTTATGAGGCTTCAAAGTTCATAATTCTATGCACATTTTATAACAACTTTTAGCGTAATAAAATAGGATTAAACGTTTATAAAGGTAAATATATTTTGGAACTAGGAATAGATTATTTATTCGAAAATTCAAATAATTTTATATTGACTAGATACATTCTAAAGTTTGTACGCAATTACCTTTTTCCCAAAACCATTTTAGGAAATTTTACCGTGCTCGTTTCCGCCATCGACATCTTGCATCTCGCCTCCACTTTCTGCACCCCTCGGGTCGGCGGAGGGGAGGTACGACAGCGAGCCGACCGTCGTCGAATGTTACCGAATATTTTTTTTTAAACTTAAATAAACTTTAATTTATGTCATTTATGACAATTACGTATCGCTTGCCAGTAAGAAGTTTCGTAATTTCTTTTATCAAAGAGATCCAATTATTATCAGATGCATAACCAGTTAGATAAAATACCTACATCAGTGACATTCTTGACTAAAATCAACTGTCAAAATTCACCTATTATTACAATAGTCAATAGAGCATAGCTAAGGCTGTCACATTGCACAAACTGTATTTTTTTTGTAATTCATTTTGTATTTTTTTTTAAATATTTACGTGACTCACCCCCGCCCCGGTATCTGAATGACTGATCAAGTATCGTTTCTTGTCAACTATCATTTCCAGATTTTATGGTTATTATTTATTTTATGATTTTTCTTCCATTTTTTGAATCCAGTTAAAATTAACTTTATGTACTGTATGTGAAGTAAGATATTATTGTGTACTGTATGGAACCCCTATTAACGATGCACGGTCTAAAAAACTGCCTCAAGAATAAACAGCTTAACTTAAAAAAAAAAATTAAAATTATAATGTTTTACTTACAAGATAAATTGATGTCTCGCTTGGTGTGTCTTCCGCAACAAAACTTACAATAAAATATTTTTTTAAAACCCAATTTAGTTATCTTTATTTACTCCTGATTTATTACTTTTTAGGTAACTACCTACAGCTAGTATTAGTGTCAACCCTAACAATCAAGAAGAACAATATTTATATTTTGAACGACATTTTGATTTGTAATAAATACAATCGAGCGCGTGTGCGTGTGCATGTTTCTGACTGCTTTTCTATGAGTTTTTCTCTTTCTCACGCAACGTTTGGTGAAACAACAATCTTTTAGGCTCCGGTGACAGATGAGTTGGTCTTGACGTCTTGAGTCCTCTTAAGTAGAATAAATATTCAATTACAAATGACTCGTTCTACGTCTGATTAAAGTACTAATAGCATCGCTTCAATCGCCTAAAGCGTTATCGAGTTCATTTGATAGGATTCGATGTACTTAACACATCGGATCGCATTCCGAATTAAGCTGACCGTTTTGTATCACCTACATGAGATAAACAAAATAAGTCTTTTCAAGGTTTAGTTTTATTTATTTAGCGCAACCATATTTATACATTTTTATATAAATGGCGGCCGCTACGTAGCACGGGAATAGTATTTTGAGTTAGCTTCATCATTATCATCATAACAGTCCATTAATGTCCCACTTCAGGGACGGGCCTCCTCTAGTGACGGAGGGATACTTGGCCTACAAATACCATGCTGGCGGATTGGTATAGGGTTTAATTTCAAGTTTTCCTTCTTTCTATGTAAAGGTATTATTTACAGATAGTCCCTTAGTCGGTTTCTACGACACTCATGGGATGAGATGGAGTGGAGACATATTGTATTCTTACTCCGTCACCACACGGATTGATTAACTTATATTGTTATAAAAACAATATCTTTATGAATTGTAGCCTATTTTTTAAACTGATGTAAAGTTTCATTAAAATCTGTTCAGAAGTTTTTACGTAAAAGAGTCACATTCATACTTGCAAACTTTTGCGTATAATATAATAGATATATTTATACATTTATAGAAAACAATACATACTCGTATCATTACGTCTGATATAATATGGTTGATCGAAGGATGTAGGTATGACAATTACGTTATGCATAACACACAAGACTGTGTTAGTAAGCTATAGATAGATACAGACTTTGACAATGTATGGTCGAAAACTAAATGGCTTTATCACCTCTAGAGTGAATGTTAGTTGCATGTCATAAAACTATTAGGTTCCATATCGCATAACAAAACATCAGCTAAAGCATGACGCTACTTTGACATATCAGTTCTTTTGTATTAGCAAATAGTCGTTAGATATTTATAAAACAAATAGTAAAGTCAACGTTATTGACTGATACTAGAGCATATTTTCGGTAAAACGTTTTATTCTAATGAATTTCTCTCTTTTTTCCTTATATATCCATCCCTTTCATTTCTTGCATGACGTCATTGGCACATATTTCAATTTAAAGTTTTCGTAATTTTATAATATAAAACAAATTAGGGTAAACCACCTAATCGTTAGAAGTCCTACAATTATTGGCACTTAAGAGTTAAAAGTGAGTAAAAAGAAAGAAAACACTGGGTCCGATTGCCTTTCTTTTCGCTCTTAAATAAGGATGCACTAAAAATTATAAAATAAGACCACGTCCTTATATAAAAGCTATTGCGGATGTCACAAAATAAGAACGTGACCTAAAAAACTACCAATTCCTTTTGTCTATGAAAACAACCTTAATTAAGAGTGTTGTTATATTAAGTTTGACATGTTTTACGTCAAAGTTTTTTAAAATTTATTTACATAGGCTTTGTTGCTTAGCGACCACATCGCCGCCTGTTCGTACTTATTTTACGTTTTTACTTGTGATATCTTTTAATTTGTTTTTATAACATGGAACCAGATTCACATCGAACGGATCAGAATTATCTCTGATATGCCGATATGTAAGCCTTCTTTTGTCTGTAAACTAATAAGAAAAGACGCACTTTTTTATAAAGAACAAAGGCATTCAGTTAGGTAATTTTAACACATTTAAACCCTTTTACCGTTGATGTTCTTCATTTAACCTTCTTTGTACAATTATAACACTGATAGGAAACATTTTTGTTACTAAAAATCCAAGAAATACCTATATTTTAAATGAATTAAAATAAGCTCGCACAAAATTTCGAGCGACTTTAATTAAGGCAGTTTTTATACCGCTTCTACTTAAATAAGGTCAGTCAAATGTCAAATAAGACGAAACGCAATCGGAATAAGAAAACTACTATCACTAATTAAGTTTAGGATGGCCCTATTTTAGTGTATGTTCTTATTTAAAGGAAAGGTAATACCCATGTGTACTAAAAATTTAAGTTTACGTTTAAGTTCATTTTGTTGTTCTTAATTAAAGTCAATTGAGAAACGCAATCGGACCCACTGTAGATTATTCAAGTTCAGTATGATTATAAAAGTTCAAATATTATTTATTTAATATATTTATCATATTTTATTTATTTCATGTGTCAACAGAGCAACAATAAATTTATCAGAATCCTTTTATTGGCATTAGTGCCAATAATATTTATTTAATACTATTCAATCACATTATAATGATTAAGTATAAGCAAAGATTAAAGTATTTTATCATTTTATAATATTTTAGTCTGACACGAAGTCCACTCTTAAGGTGCCAACAATTGGGTGGCTTACCAGCCAATATTTAAATTAGACATTTTCAGTTTTTCTGAAATGACAAGCTTGTAATGTCACAAGTAACAAGTTGACTTTAGTTTTAAATTATTTAATGGTTTTTCATGGTTTTTCACATACAAACTCTACAGTTTAATATAGTGACATTTGTTTTGTGTTAGTAGATATTATTATTTATTGCGTTGAAGTGAAAGTTAAAAATAGATTGCACTTTTAATCTAAGCATAGTTTTGATTAAGGCCAACCAATGACGTCAAGCTCACGCATAAACATTAAATAACGATCTTAATGAATTTGAATTATGATAGAACTTTTTGTCAAAACTGATAAAGCCATTTCGTTTTCGAGTATACCTACTGTAATAAATATATGTATGAGATTCAATAATTTATAGATTTGCAGAGAGAAATAAAAAATGTAGGAGTTGAACTGAATCCGAATCCGGGCTAACTATCTTCTTGTTGCTCTTCTTTCTTTCTTTAAAAAGTCACCAACCCGGTATCGAGAGTTGTGTAAGTCGCCCGCCAGGTCTCTGATGTGTCCGTATTACGACAGCAATGTTCGGCTAATTACTTGCCCTGCAATTCACGGACACGCTTAGATAAAACACCACTAAACGGTCACCTATCTATGGAATGACCTCGCCGACTTTGCTTAACCTGCTTTATCGTCAATGAATCAACTAATTAAAACTGTCTGCGAGCGTCTCGCCATTTATTGTAATAGTAACAAATAATAAAAATAAAACGACGTATAAAATAATAACGTACCTTCAATTTTCAAATTAAATAACAATTATTTTAATGATGTGAAAGGCAACCCTTGTTTCGTAAATTATGTTTTGAACAAGTTAAAATTATTTAGCTCTCCTCGTAACATATTAGAAACTTCACGTACAACCTCTCTTTAGCTTAATATAATTACACAATAACTTTTTTGAGAACATAATTGTACTTTCACTTCTGTAAACAGGTGAGTTTTAGATATTTATTTCAATAAATAATGTATGCAATATGTAGGGATAATTACAGTAGAACCCGGTTAATACGATCACGCTTAATACGATTTCACGCATAATACGCCTTTTTACGCCGGTCCCTGCAATTTGAGACATATTTTCATACATTTCTTAACGCTTAATACGATTCGTCATCTCGTTTAATACGCCCGCGCTCAGGCCCTACAACCGCACTCTAGGCCACCCGTGGGGCCCTTTTAAAGTTGTTTTAAGAAAGCCGGTTCTTAAAATAACGTGGTTGACGTCGTGCTGAAAGAAGAACTCGGGTGCTTCTTCCTGAGATACCAGGATTTCTGTGTGGCTAAATATTCAGGCTGCATATTCTTCCATTGATGACAATGTAGCACAAACGAAATTCAATCAATATCTTATTGAGGATGTGAGTAACACACAAAACGAGGCCCCTATGCCTAACTGATAATGATGAGGACGAAGATGAGTCAGGCATTATCGGCTATTAATGATTTAATAAATGAATAAGTTGCTTCTTTGGATGAAAGTGATGACGCGGTGCAAAAGTTGAAAATCCTGTAATTGCTAATGCATCAAAATCTTTCTGTCAAACCAAAATAAGTGATTAATTTTAATAATGTTTTGAATGTAGGTACATAATTTCAAATAATAAGAACAAAAAACCTAATAAATGTAGCACGTTTTTTTTCCTATCCCGCTTAATACGCTTTCTCGCTTAAGACGCGTTTTTGGTGGGGTCCCTGGAAAATCGTCTTAAGCGGGTTATACCTACTGTATCATCATATCATATGCCAATGGAATATCACTACTGACTAACATCTAGTGCGGTTCTGTGCCTTCCTCGTCATTGTCCCGCCGTTTTGATTAGGTCGTCGGGCCACCGTGTGAGGAGTCTCCTGCCGTGTTAATTAAAAAGGGCACAACTAACATTTTTTGCCAAATTGAGTTATATACATATTCGGAATCAGGAAAAAAAGGCCTATCTGCCTAATTTTTTGTGTATTTTTAGCAACAAAATAAACAGAGATAGCGCATGCTTAAAGGGCACAAATGCACCACTTTGAAGTTTTTGTAAAGAAAAAGGTCACATTGTGACATATGTTTTCTATTTCACATTTATGGTTTCAACATACCTAATTGAAAAGGCATAATCGGCGCATTTCAAATAGAAAGGGCTTATGTGGCAATTGTGCTAAATATTTTTACCAACACTGTAGCAAGAAACGTAAAAGAAAAGGCACAACTGGCAGTTATGCCTTTACTATTTAACCCACTCCTTAAAATTTCATATGAAAATATACACACTAGCGGTTATGCCTTTCCTACTTAACATCTCTTAAGAGAGATGAAGTGAAGGGGGCGAGGTATGCGTAGGATTGCGCCAGTTGTGCCTGACGTGTCAAGACGAGTCCACGCCTGTCGGCGCGACGCTCTGGTAAGATTATAATTTTGTTATTTCTTGTTCTAATTATCTCGTTTTATTTTACCTGTATTTATTCTTAGAAGGGTTAGTAATAGTAGGTATATGTGTGTTGGTAAGTGATCGGCCACACGCAGCACAGTGATAGCGAACTTGAACGATTTATACAAATTACGCGGCAAAAGTTACTGTTTATTTTTTTTAATCAAACTAATACGAACCTACATAATAGGTTCATAACTAGGTATAATACTAACTTTTAATTAATAAATGGATACATTCCACCTGTCTGTCTGCGTATCGTGGGATTGTTAAAATTATTCTTATAAGCTAATAATAGGTAGAAAATAAAGACAGTGGCAGTTAACTATAATATATTAAACAGTGATGCTTTTTCGCGCAGTCTGTTGCATCTTTAGCTAATCTACCACTAATATTTTATTATAAAGATGAAGAGTTTGCCTATGTTGCCTTAACGAGCGAAGCGTCAACTAGCCAAATCTTTCATCTGTCGGTTTGTTTGTAATTTTGTTAGTTTGTATGTTGGTACTCACGTACAGGCCGTAATTTATGCACCAATCTTGACGAAACTCGGTACATAGATCCCTTAGGGTTTCAGAATTTTTTGGTCATGGGAGGGGAGGGTAGTTCCCATAAAAAGGGGAGGATTTTCTTCTCCTTTATCTACGGGGCAATTTTGATGAAATTTAGAAGGTCGGTGTAATATATAATTCTTATGAGGTTTAGTAAGAATGAACGAGATTGGTCAAGTGCTGGTTGAGATACGTATAAGTAACTTACTTAAGATTTCGATCAAATAGATTCTCTCGCGAGGTCTACTCACTGTTCAGGAACTAGGTACTCTAGTTGTAGAAAGATAGAAAGTTCAAGAAAAACGTAGGTTATTTTATACAGATAGTGTGGCTTTGCCTTTGCTTGCGGAGTTCAGCTTGTAATAAATAATGATGATTTTTTTTCCAGCAATATGTCGTCACGAAGCGCAAAATTGGTAAATGCTGCATTACGAAAAGGAAGCTATTTAGATGAACCTGTACCGTCTACGAGTGGGATTCAAAACAAGCAGCAACAAGCATCAACTGATACAGATTGGACAGATTTTGACTCTGATGATTCAGTAATCGACAAAGATTACAAACCTGAAAAATCGCTTCCAAAAAATAGTAGTAGTGACTCAGAATACTTGTGTTTACCTGATTTTCGTTAAAAGAATTTTTTTATTAAGAGACATTTATGGTAATAAAAATTCTATTTAAAGGACAATGGGCAAATTTCATACAAAAAAAACCCAGGATCAACAGAACTAATATATATCCCTCATTATTACACATGTTAAACTTATGTAATTTTCATTATTTGTTTATTGTATATGTATGGGGTATGAGAGATATAAGGCTCATAACAGTTAGCTATGAATGAAAACTACGTTACGTGTTTTAATGTTTAATAATACATAACCATCTAGCATAACAGCCCATTAATGTCACACTGCAGGGACGGACCTCCTCCCGTGACGGAGGGATATTTGGTCTACTAATTCCACGCTGGCCTGACGGAGTGGTAAAGTGTGTAATTTCAAGTTTTCCTTCTTTTTATTTCGTAAAGATAATATTCACGGACAGTCCCTTTGTCTGTTTTTACGACACCCGTGGGATGAGATGGGGTGGTGACATATTATTACATGTACATATTCTTACTCCGTCACCACGCGGATAACCATCTATAAATCAACAATCACGGAATAGACCGACGACCTCGGTGGCGCGACGGTAGCGCAAGCGGCTGCCGTGCACGAGGTTGTGAGTTCGATCCCCACGCAGGACAATTATTTGTGAGGTCCACAAATTATTGTCCTGAGTCTGGGTGTTTTCTGTGTCCGTTAATTGATGTTTGTGAAAAGTTCCCGCGACACAGGGCATGACATTCTGGTGCGGGAGTAGTATTTTTTAATTAAAAAAAAGAAATTCATTGGACCTGCAGGATGTTCTATGCGTACATGTCTAGCGTGACCTAAGTAATATATTACACTTTTCATATGAGAACAGCTCCCTAACGTACGCATACCGTGGATACAGGATTCTGTACGACATATTCTCCTAAATGATTAATTTAACAAAGTGCCATCTCTGTCTAACGCGATGTCCTACGTGACGAAAACGACGCACCGCGAAGCGACGAACGCTACATACGCCATCAAATCAACGGCTTACCCTACTGTCTTATGTGACGGTCTGCGACGAGACCTGGTGTAATCATATAGAACCCTTATCGTGTGTAGCATCGCGTCGCGTCGTGTCGCTTTCGTCGCCCACGTAGGACACCGCGTAATTCATGTGGTGTGAGAGTGAAAAAGTAAAATAATACCTGAATCTGCGCATGACGCGGGTCGCTTATGGTATTTTTTGTAACGAGTAAAGATTTTAATATCAATTAGATAACGTTACATGTATTGCTTTGTTTTTATTAGCGTTACGAAATAGAAAAAAACTATTTTTTAATTGTGTGTAATTATAGTTGGACAGCACCTAGGGGAGATTTTTTTTTATTAAAATGTTTCTCTTAGCAAGACTAATAAACCGGCATATATTTTGTTCCTGTTGGTTCTGGGTTAATTTTGCCCAATCTCTTTTGTGATTTTAATTAAAATTAAGATTATTAATTAAGAATTATGATAAGATATGTTATTTTTGTAAACTTTTTTGAAATATACGTTTGATTTTCTTATAACTACTTTATTTTATTCATAGAGAAGTTTAGTATTTTCTAATATTTTACCTTTCTTGTAACCGATAATAATACGATGAAAAGACACAATTGCTTAAAAGTGCCTTTTCATTGTAAAATTCAAAAATGGTACTCAAAATTTTACATTGAAAAGGCATATTTGGTTGTATAGGTATGCCTTTTAAACGTAACATGATTGATTTTATCTTATTTTTTATGTTAAAATGAAACAAATTATGCTAATTATTAATTATATGCATTAAAATTAAATCAAAATATTGCTATGGTCTTATACGTACTATACAAATGCAACTATTACCATTCACAGAAATTTTGAAAACTTAGTTTAATAGTATTTTTTTCACCAAAAACAAAAAAAATAAAACAATCTCGATTTTCTCAATATTTACAAAATGTTAGTTGTGCCTTTTTTTATTACGACGGCAGTCTCCCCTCCCTGCGTTTTCCGATCTGGGGTCGCCATTTCAGAATATTTTCGCCGCAACGGTTGTTAGTTCTTCGCGATTCTCAGCCCTGCCCAAATAATAAAATAAAAAAAAATAAAGATAATCTTTTCAGTAAGAGGTAGAAACCACCGGTGTTTTCGTGTACCTAATTCACTTCCAAGCAGTAGTATGAATATCTTACGTACCTCTGACTTTTACAAACAAAAGTACATTAAGGTTTGAGCCTGTAGTAATAATAATTGTCTTGCGTGAGATACGAGTGAACGGCAGTCACATATATGACCACATTGCCACTAAAGCAGTTTACAGTAATAAAGATGTCTTTCTTCTCCGTGTGGTGACGGAGTAGGAATACAATATGTCACCACCCCATCTCATCCCGTGGGTGTCGTAAAAACCGATTAAGGGACTATCTGTGAATATATATCCGTGAATATATCTTTACGAAATAAAAAGAAGGGTAACTTAAAATCAAACCCTATACCAATCCGCCTGGCCAGCATTTTAGGCCAAGCCATATATAGGCCAAGTATCCCTCCGACCCGGGAGCTGGCCCGTCCCTGCAGTGGGACCTTAATGGGCTGTTATGAAGATGTTTTACTATAACAATGTACCCACATCTTGGAATCTATATTGCTTCCTTATCTCTAAATACATAACTAGTTAGTAAGCATATTTTAATAGAGGAGTACTATACGCTGCTATCTATGTTAACTGTCTTATCTGTACATGTACTTAAGTTATCTGTGTATGGCTGTCACAACACAACTGACAAAAACACCTTACGCGGTGGTTCGACATTCTTTACAGGGAGTTACAGCATTACATTCCATTACAATATGTCACCACCTCATCTCATCCCATAGGTGTCGTAAAAACCGACTCAGGGACTATCCGAGTATATTAATCTTTACGAAATAAAAAGAAGGAAAACTTGAAATTAAACCCTATACCAATCCGTCTGGCCAACGTGGTAATAGTAGGCCAAGTAACCCTCCGTGACTGGAGGAGGCACGTCTCTGCAGTGGGAGATTAATGGGCTGTAATGATGACAGCATTACGCGCTCTTGAGGAGACTTTGTCACACGAAGATTTGCGTTGAGGAGGAATCTAATACAAGAATTATTTTATAGGATATATAACTCTTACACCAGAGGTCGTCAAAACTAATTAAACATTCACACCTTCGATTCGATCGGGTTCGATTCCCACTCAATGCTTTGTGTGCATGAGCATGATTGTTTGCATTGGTCTGGGTGTTTCTATGGATAATGTATGTATTTACAAGATAAAGGTATATAAGTATTTATATCCGTTGATATGTTACAGATGAACAGATGGCGCTGTGTACAATAAAAAAAATACACCTTTTCGTCTCACGCCGCGTGTCGTAAATGTAGATTTCGGGAATCTAGCAAAACTAACATCACTAGCAGAAAAAGAAAAGTGTTAATAAACACAATATCTATATTTCTGGCCATCGTGATATAAATAGGCAAAGATTCCGTTACGGGAAAAGCCTTTTCAAGCAGAGAGAGATTCAAGGATTGCTAAGGTTATTTGCACTCAGATAGTCACGGGTGAAACGCCATAGAATAAATAGTTATGAAACAGCCCACATACTTACTTAATAGTAGAAATAGTAGATACTATGGTATAAAATCGAGTATTTACTTTAATATTCCTTATATCTATAAAAAATATTAAAATGCATTCATGTAAACCGCCACTTTTGTATTATGAGAAAAGTTTAGCCAAAACAATGTACCTTGCTATGCTTTGTTACATAAAATGCAAAGACAAAGTTAAATTTTTTGCATACAATACCATGTTGTTTGTAGTCCTCGTTAAAAATATCGTTTTACAAAAACAAAATGGATTTATTAAAATAAATCCAATACCTATAAGGGTGATTCTCCGAACACCATATTTTCGATGTCTGGTGGTTTATTTCTGAATCTGACTGAAAAACGAATCTACAATTACTTTTGAAACATACCTCAGACTGCTACCTATCTTGCACAAGTTATTTTTTTTTATAATACATACATACATACATACATAAACTCACGCCTTATCCCGGCCGGGGTAGGCATCCTGTTTGCATCCTGGCAAACAGATTCGGCCTCGTCCACATTCATTAAGCGAGTCATACATGCGCGTCGGTTACGAGTGCTCTTTATTTGGCCCTTTTCCAATATGCAACCTATCTGGTCACCATATGTTTTCCGTGGCCTACCGGCACCGACTCGCCCTTTCACACTAGCCTTGTATACTTGTTTCGTCAAACGCTCATCATTCATTCTCTCAATGTGACCAAACCAACGCAACATTCCTTTCTCGATTTTGGTCACTATATCATCTTTCATGCCGCAACGTATTCTTATCTCATCATTCCTTACTCTATCTATCAGTCTTAATCCACATATACTTCTCAGTGAACGCATTTCTACCGCATTAATTCTACTTTCATGCTTCTTCTGCCATACCCAACTCTCGCTACCATACATTAAGGTTGGTGCTAGCACTCCCTTATGAACAGCCAGACGAGCTTTAGTAGTCACGTTCTGGCTTTTCATAAACGAGTGCAGGGCACCGTTCACCGAGTTTCCCTTTTGCACTCTTCTCTCAATATCCTTATCATGTTTTCCATCTCTCGTAAACATGCTCCCCAGATACACAAATTCTTTCACCTGTTCAAGTCTTTCACTTCCAATCATAACTTCACTAACAGTAATCTCTTCATTCTTCTCAAACACTATGACTTTCGTCTTACTTGCATTAACTTTCATTCCCTTTGATTCAAGTTCATCATTCACAACTGTTACCATCTCCTGCAGCTCACTCGCCGAAGAAGCCAATAAAATTTGGTCATCAGCGTACATGAGGCATTTGACACGTAACCCATCCATACTCAAACCACAATCACACTCTCTCAGTCTCGATAGACAACTATCCATGAACAGATTGAACAGCCAAGGGGACGCTACACATCCCTGTCTAACACCTTTAGATATTTGGAACCAATCCGTGTAGGTCCCATTTATTCTGACGCAAGCTCTGGAATCCCTATAAAGAGATTTCAGTGCTCGCACCAAAACGCTGCCCACCCCATACATGGATAGTGTCGACCATAGTTCATTCCTCCTCACTCTGTCATAAGCCTTTTCCAAATCTAAGAAGGCGCAATATACCTTTTGGTTCTTTGCCAAAAACTTTTCTATAATGCATTTTAAGGAAAAGACTTGATCCGTACAACCCATGCCTTTTCTAAATCCCGCTTGCACATCCCAAATCTTGCTGTCTGTTATATTCAAAACTCTATCTATCAAAAACCTCGCATACAATTTTCCAACTACGCTTAGAAGGCTGATACCGCGATAGTTTCTACAGTCCTGCTGCGAGCCCTTTCCTTTGTAGAGAGGCACAATTACCGCCCTTGTCCAGTCATCTGGCACTCGACCTTCTCTCCAACACCGGTTAAATAAATGGTGCAGCAGACCTATAGTAAACCCTTCGCCAGCCTTCAACATTTCACTCGTCACCTTATCACAACCTGCTGCTTTTCCTGCTTTCATTCCTTTTAACGCTTTCACTATTTCGTCGTATCTTATTTCACTAGCATCCTCGTTTTCTAACTCCCTTTCACAAAATTCCTCAACATTATCTTCCTTCTCAAACAGACTTTCAAAGTAATTCTTCCACCTCTCAAGCACCATACAGTCGTCAATCAAAAGTTCACCTTTTACATCCCTTATCAAACCAAGCGACGGTTTAGTCTTTCCGCGCGCATTGCTAACAGACTTCCAGAATAATTTTATGTTACTCTGGAAGTTGAGACCAAACTTCTTATCTGCTTTTAACTGACATTCTTCTTTCTTTCGATTTACACATTCTTTCACTTTCCTTTTAAGCAGTTTATAACTTTCTTTCCTTCTTTCTATTGCACTCTCAATTTCATCTTGGGCCCTGCTATCATTCAACCTTTCAGCGGTGCGCAATGCTAGTAAATCTAACCAAGCTTTCTTCTTCTCTTTCACTACATCTTTAACTTCACTGTCCCACCACTCGTTTTTTATATACTTTGCATTCTTCCTCTTACTTACTCCACATACATCCGTCGCAATATCAACCACATTATTTTTAAATGTAGTCCACATTCCATTTATGTCCTCATTTACTTCTTTCAAATTTGCCTCAAACCTTTCTTTAGTCCATCACTTTGCTTTTCAATCGTTCATCTACAATCACAAAATCTATCATACTTCTTATCTCTTCACTTCCTAATCTTCCTTTCCATGTATATTGATGGATTCGACGGTGCTCAAACCAAGTATTTGACACCACCAAATCCATTTCTGCACATAGATTTGCCAAGCATTCTCCATTTTCATTCACTCTGTCATCCCCAAACACACCTAGCACTCTTTCATATCCTTCTCTTTTTACACCTACTTTTGCATTAAAATCACCTACCAAAATAATTCTTTCATTCGTCTTTCGTAACAGGATAGTTTCCCGTAGCTGCTCCCAGAACTCTTCTCTGGCCTCCTGGCTAAATGACATATCTGGGGCGTATACACCCACTAAAAATATAGGGGTGAGCCCCAGTTTCAGTCGAGCCCACAGCAAACGGGGACTAACACATTCATACTCCCTTAAGCATTCTGCCATTCTTTCAGAAAAGATAATACCGACTCCTTTCCGGGCCCTCTCAGTCGCTGGAACTCCAGACCATATAGCAGTGAAAGGGCCGTGCGTTGTCATATCTTTTCCCTTTCGTTTCGTCTCATTCACACATAAAACATCGATCTTTCTTGCACTCATCAAATCACACACTTCGTCGATTTTTTCGTTCATTCCTCCTCTTACATTCAACGTGGCAAAGCGGCATTCCGCCGCCCGCATTTCGCCCCGACAAAATGGATTTCGGCGTGGTGTGTGGCGAACATGGCCGCCGCCTTTAGACAAGATTGTGCCCCCCCCAGAGTACGAGGGACAGCCCCCATCTGGCAAGCCAAACGAGGGGAGGGATTCTCCAGGGCAAACCCTGGTACCCCCCTGGGGTAACATATTTCCAAAACTTGCCATCATAATGTCGTAGTTCGCAGTAACTGATGTTAAGCTATTACTCGGAGAGACGCTGCTGCCCGCCTTCCAGATTTCCCTTAGTCGCCTTTTACGACACCCGCGGGTTGAGTTGGGGAGGTTCTACTCTAAACCCGGAGACCCACTTCCTTCTTTTTATTACATAAAGATAATATTCACGAATACCTAGTCCCTTAGTCGGTTCTTACGACACCCATGGGATGAGATGGGGTGGTGACACACTGTATTCTTACTCCGTCACCACACGGAGACAATAGTTTTTTAAATAATTGTACAAAGTATATTAAAAGTCATTCTTCTGACTAATATGGTGTCCGTAACCCAGTTTCTTGAACATTGGTAACAATAACATTTTACCTCTTCCATAAATCAATATGGATTATAAATTATTACGTTGAAAATATTAGTTATTTCTTTACACAAAATAATTGTTCTCTTGTTATTGACAGTTTATTAATAAATAAAAAAATCGTGAGTGTTCGGCACAAAAGTCTGATTCATATACACGCGCTTCACTCAAACGTACTCGTAGCTACCAAAGAACGAAACATCAGGCGATCCCTTCTAGCACTGGCGGTAGTTAGAGGCTTTGCTGACATTGTCACGACGTGAAATGTGGCTGTTTCGTGTTGTTGCGGAGATATAAAGGTAAATATGAAGGTAATATAAAGGTAATATTCATATCTTTGCATTGGCTTTGGTTCACCTGTGTTTTTGATTACTATGTTCATTTTTATAATTAAGTTCAGTGGTTTTCAAACTTGAATCTGCTGGAAATATAATGTAATTAGGGTACAAAAACCAATGTATAAATGACAATGAAAAAACTTAATTGAATAAACGTAGTGATTTACCGGTGTCAATAGGCAAAATTCTGATTGATATGTGTCTGATTCATATGGTAAAAATACTATATTAATCAGAATATCACACAAATTGTTATTAAAACGTTACATTTGAGGCACGTTACCCGTGTAACATGTCATCTCGTATGGGCCTAAAGTTATTTAAATATGTCTAAGAACAGTAGCTGTCAATTTCGCAACAATGCTAATAGGTAATGTCAATTGGGTTTTATATCTTTTTGTATCGATCACTAACAACTCAAATTTAATTTCTAGTTTTTTTATATTGCGTTACACAATAATTCCACTATTACTATCTAAGGAAGAAGAAAGAGAGAAGTTATAGATTCTATAGACGGGTTGAAGGTCTGATATCATTTACAAAGAATTTTTCTTATTTTTAACTGTATTCAATTGTATTTTTAATATAATAATAATAATAATAAAAACCTTTATTTTCAGGCTGCATAGGCCCATAGAAAAATACCTTATAGACTAACATACATAGAACAATATAATATATACCTTAATGACTAACATAAATAAAATAAAATAACTTCCGGTTACTCCTTTTGTTCTTGTGGAATTTGTGCGCGGAAGCGGCCAGAAGTTGGGGTCCATGACGTCCTGTAGGTAACAGTTCGCTATTCGCAACACGAACGCTTTGAAGTTCACGTTACGGTGAGACTCCAATAACTGTACCCTCGGCCTGTACTTCAACTTCTTGTAGACGTACTCGACGATGTCATCTACCTCCGTGGTGTAATGGAGGCGAGATATGTACACCGGAGTATTTGGATGGGCGGCACGCAGCGTCACCGTAGGTGCCGTTCCACAGCAGTTCTTGTTAGTCTTCGGACGGCAGCGCTTCTTATTTCTCACCGTAGTAAAACCATCAGTCGGTGCCTTTTCAAGCACAGGCTTCTCTACTGGAGTCTTAGGCGTGCTCGCTGATATCAGCTGACCCGATGTCTTGGTTACACGTGCCACGGTACGAGGAGAAACCGCGGGGGCAGGGGCAAGGTTGTGCGCCGTGTCGTCAGCACGTTTTGCAGTTTCAGCTATCGTCGGCGTTGGCGACAAAACTGCTGACGCGTAGCTTGCAGTCGATGTGTCGAGGCGACATGCACCTCGGCGTGTGTTTATGTTAACACAGGTCGGTGACCTAGTTGCTACAGTTGTATTGTTTCGCAACTCGTCAAACTCTTTACGCATATTTGCCACGGTTGCTTCGGATGTCTCCAGCTTCCGTTGCACATCAGCTAAGCTTGCCTTCAGAGAGATGATGTCCTTCAGGAGGCTTGTAACGTCGACGTGGTCGAAGGTGACGGGAGGCAACTTGTTAAGGTCCTTCGCCACAAACGTCGGCACGTCGTCCGAGTCGGTTACTTTTAGCAGCGTGATGATATCTTGAATACTTTTCTTTGTCCCGTCACGCCGGCGGGACACCATCTCGTCACGTTTGTTAAGCAACGTAAACAACTGCAGCTTACTAGCAGCAATGTCGTCCTCGCTGAAGTTACTCGCGCAGATTTGAATGGCGGATACTTCATCCATCACATCCAGTTTCTGCTGCAGAAACGCCAGCAGCTCGTTTGCCACAAGTGTGTCACTCATGACTGAAAAAATTGCGAGCGACGGCTTGCGCCGCGCTTAACACTAGGGTGATGCTACCAATTATCAGCACTTTAAGAGTTAGTCCTACTTTAACATCGTTTATCACAGTGATGATAATGATAACAACTATAACAATATGCTTTCTTGGTTCATTATTTAATAAATAATTGATTTTTGTTATAAAAAATAGTTATTATTCATACACATTTTATTTAGATGAGTCTGACTAAATAATGACCCTGGCGCCAATTATTGGCACCATCATCGCCAATTATTGGCATTGACTGAGCCAATTATCAGCACCTTAAAATTAGACATAAAATTAGGTAGATAAATGAAATAATCCAATGTTTATAGTAAAATCTCTTTTATTTATACCTAGCCTAACAACCGAAGTTTCAGAAAAATAATTACATAAATATAAAAAATTCCAAAAAATAATAGACATTCTTTTGATCATAATATCAACACTATGAAAATAACTAGCAATGTTAGTTTCAGCACCATGCCAGGATATGAAATCCGAAATCATAGAGTACTTTTTCCAAGAATATTGAATTCTAGGCATAAAATAATCACGCTTTACAATAAAATATATGGATTAACAATTTTACATACCACTTTGTCATGTAACAGTACCAGTGCCGATAATTAGCTATTCGCAAAAAAATTTAACCCAGATGTCAGCACCTCATTTATGAACATAAAATCAAGATAACGTTCATTTCCATTGTCAGATAAGCCTTATAAAACATTTTATACATGAATAAAACCTAAAGGTTCAGTAAAAAATATCTAAAAGATCTAAAATAAAGTAAAATAAAAAAACCTGAACTTACCTACGATCATAAGAAACTGTCAAAACAAAGTAAAGTGAAGGACATGTTCCCGCGTTTTTAAAAATATCGCTTTTTTTTTTCAAAAAGTGTCGTGTTTGTATCAGTTTATAATTCCAAAAGGATCTTATTTTAATGTTTGTTAAATGGTAGCCGAAATTAATTAATAGAAAGCTTATAATTTGAGTTTTAGTTGGGGGTGCTGATAATCTGGTGCAGTGCCAACATTAGGACGCGTGCCCCTATTATAAATAAATTATAACAACGCACACGTCCGTCTCAGAGTGCAACTCGGATATATTTGTAATATGGTATATTGATTATTTTTAAAAGTTAAAACATACTTGTTGCAGTAGCGTGCTATTGGTAATATTTAGGTAGATTATTGTTTTTTTTTTCTAGTTTTTATGAAAGGAAATGCTTATACAAAAATATAATGATAATTGCCTTAACATTGTCTTATTAACTAGATATAGATATAAATATAGGTGTTATGATATTTGTCGTGAATATTTACTATGGTTTAAAAAAATACTTGGCTGATTTTTTTAAGATTCTGTCGCATATTCTGATTATATATGATCCCAAAAAATTTAAAGTAAATTATCTCAAAACCACTTTCTTAAAAGTGTGCCTTTAACTTAAAATATCCATGGTTATCTTTGGAAAAAAAAGTTTTATAAGCCTAAATGTAAAAAAAAGGCCATATAAATCAGACAAAGAGTGCAATATCATAACCCTTAAAACACTTGTTTTGTAATGACCCTTCAACAATGGCCTGAAGCATTCCACCAGAAAATATTTTTTATAGGTGAAATAAACCAATTTTCTGAGTTACATATTTTATGAACTACAAATATAATCCCGGTGCAACCATTTTTTGTATAAAATTATTCCTTTTCTGTGTAATATATTTTGTAGCGTGTCTTAATTTACTATTTTTTAAAAGAATCCTTGACAGTAAAGCTCATCAGATATGTATGCGAATACTTCGTACATAAATACAAAATCTGTTTTATTTTTTACCTTTACGGGGTCGGACGGCTTTCCGACTAACGCGAGCTTAAAGCCACATTAAAATAATATAAAGCGTAATTATTTTTGAGTAAATGTTGGAAGTTGGTGGCAGTACTTAACTGTGATTAAGCTGTGAAATTATTCTGAAAGGAATTTTCCAGCATTCATGTCATAATCTGTGCATACTTCCACACAAAGATAGGGTTAAATATTATCGTGTCATTCAACCAAACGTTAGCACTAAGACTTGGTTTTATAAATACAAAAAGTAGATTGCCCTCTCAACTCTATTGAGAGACTGCTACACATCACATTAAAATTTAATATCATTATAACCCATTAATGTCCCACTGCAGGGCCTCCTCCCGTGACGGAGAGATACTTGGCATACATACTAATACCACGCTGGCCAGACGGATTGGTATAGGGTTTAATTAAAAGTTTTCCTTCTTTTTATTTCGTAAAGATTATATTCACGGATAGTCCCTTAGTCGGTTTTTACGACACTCATGTGTTTTTACGACATCATTAGTTTTACTGGTCCATTATGAGCGCTATATCGGTAAGGATTTTTTCCCTTCATTTTATGTAATAAAACTTTTTTACTTTTTAGTGATATAGTAAAGTGACCTATTCCCTTTAGGTTTTCTTACTTTACACCTACTACTTTACACCTGATCTGGCAATTATTCACGTGCTCTTTAATGTAGTTACCGTACTTTGATCGATATTGAACTTTGACACTCAATAAATTCGGGACCTGTACTTATTTAAGTACTGCTTAATAAGTTTTAAGAAACAAGTTTTTAAAGTATTCTCAGTTGCAGTTAACAGAAGAAACAAAAGTTGTAATAAAAATAAGTTCGATAAATCGAAAACGCCTAATAATTAGCTTAAACTATAATTATATCCGTGTGGTGACGAAGTAAGAATACAATATGTCACCACACCATCTCATCCCATGGGTGTCGTAAGAACCGACTAAAGGACTACCGTGAATATTATCTTTCCGAAATAAAAAGAAGGAAATCTTGAAATTAAACCATATACCAATCCGTCTGGCCAGCGTGGTATTAGTAGGCCAAGTAATCCTCAATCACGGGAGGAGGTCCGTCCCTGCAGTGGGACATTTATGGGCTGTATTTTTAGCTACACATGAAAATGTACAATATAATTTTAGTCTTCTTTGTACTTATATTTCAGTTAGTGGCCAAGCTGGTTCCGATACTTGCTCAGCCCGTCCTTATGTTTTTATGTTTTTGATGTATGTTTTAAAAATAATTATAATTTGTCTTTTTACATATTAAACAGAAATCAACCTGAAAGGGTTCTTCCCCACTAATTCCCACAACACCATCTGGTCCCAAATTAAACAGAGCTATGGGTTCTAGACATTTAATAAACTAACTTATATTATTATATTTTTTTCTAAAAACATATCTATACTAATATACTAAGACGTAAAGTTTGTATGTTTGTTTGTTTATTTGTGACGTTGTAGGGGGTAATCTCTGGATCTTCTGAACCGATTTCAAAAATTCTTTCTGTGTTGAATAGTCCATTTACCGTGGAGTGCAGTATCACGCTATGACTAATAGGAGTTGAGCAGTAATGAAATATGTTTAAAAAAGTGATGCGTTCTTTTCGCGGCCTAACGAAGTGGGCACGGGTCAGCTAGTATTACATAAAATCACCCAGACCAAAGCAAACATTAACAATGACAAAAAAGTTTGGATAGACCAGGAATCGACCCCGAGACTTCTATGTAGCAGCCGTGAACAACTTTCTCAGGTCGTCTGGCTTCGATTAAAGTAATCCCGTAGTTCAAAGCGGTCCCGGTTTACGTTAACTCTATCAAACGATAAACGTTACTTTCCGACTTCATTTTCATTTTGCTTATTTATAAACTATTTGCTTTGCTGTTTATGTTAAATTTATTATGTTATTTGTCTATTTGTAATATGTTACGATAGGTATAGTTCGGGGATTGTCAGAATTATAGACATCGTTATTGTTTGACTTATCAAAATTAAACTTTATAACAAATTAATCAACCACGCTAGCGCTATAGCGCAGTCGTAGAAGCGGCTGCTGTGCTCGAGGTCGCGGGTTCATTTTCAACGCAGGACAATGATTTAAGTGATCCACAATTTATTTTCCTGAGTCTGGATGTTCTTTGTGTACGTTAAATTGATGTTTGAAAAGTCCCACAATACAGGGAATGACCTGTCCTAGTCACAAAGAAAAAAAATATAGTTACTGTCAAGTGGTTTGTTATTTATTTTTCATAAATCATTTTACTTGCTATTATTTAAAATTATATTTATGTTATTAAATATATAAAGCATGTCGTATTTAAACGCAACGATTTTCGTTCCTACAAAACGCAAACAGGTAGATTTTCTTAAAAGGGGTGCATAATCGGTGCTTTGACCGTACCCAGTGCGCTACCACATTTATATTTCATCGTTCTACCTACCTACAAGACCGTGTCTTCCTCCTTTAAGATTATTCCAATACTTCCTGCTTTTATACTGTTTTACTTTTTATTTATTTCATACTTATATTATTGTTGTAAAGTTTAATTCTGTTAGTGTAGAGACTTGACTTTTTATTTATTTAATACTTTTCTATTAATAATATCAAGTTTGAAAACTTTTAATACCGTTTAGCTGAAAAATTTCTATATAGACGAGGACCACAAAAGTTTTTTAAAGTTTTTTGTTAGTCTGAGCGCGTTGTTGCGGCGGGTGGCCGATGGAGGCGCTTAGGGCTAGGCAGCCGGCAGCGACGCGAGTACCCCTCGGGTTGCGGCGTCGATCCGTCGTGCGTTATGGGACAGTGCTTCTTCTAAATTGGGGAAAAGTGTTATGAAGGGGAACCCGAACTGTTCTCTGCATTAGTAAATACCGCACCTAAGGCGAAAACATTGAAAATCGATGGGAGGGGGTAGCTAAGACTAGCGCGCCTGCGTAAGAATTGACCCACCCGCGTGTCGCATCAGAATCGCTGCCGCTGTCGCACGACCGCGACCTGTGGAACTCCACACTTGACTTGTTGCAAACGCCACCTGTTAACTAAATGGAGGCACCGTGAACCTCAGGTAAGTTCCCCAGAATACTATTCTTCCGTCTAGCGAGCTGCGAAATTAATATTATGGATTATTGAGCCTCGCGCCCAAAGTATTCTAACGCTAAAACTTGAAGCGCGGTACCGCCGCTTGAGCGAGCGTGCGTGTATTTTCATAGAGTTCACGGACAGAATAAATTGTTTCGCACTAAAGTTTAGGTTGGGTTTTTACGTTACTATAAAGTTATTTTATGTTTTCTTTTGATTATAATAACATGTTTATTTACAAATCGAGATAAGACGTTATTATAAACAAGCTAGGTGTTCTTACGGATTGTGTACAGCGATTCAAATAAGTTTACGAGATTCCGACGTTTGTAAGGTTTCTGTCGGGCGGTTCTTTGAGCAGAAAAATGTAATGTTTTTCTTCGTCAACTTAATAAAAAGTACTTTTGATCGTTATAAGGCTTGCGAAGTAATTCCTAAAATTTCATGCAAATAACGCATATTTATGTCAGCTTTTCGTAAGCTATATATTACGTTAGCTTCGGAAATTTTAATAAAAAGACCAAATAGGGTATTGATAGGTTATCAATACACCGCCATCTAGTCCCAAACTAAGGTAAAAGCTTCTATTACGGCGGTAGTCAAAATCGCGTCCTATTACGGAGGTATTTCTATTTTCGTCTTTTATTCTGGTTTCATTCAGTTTACGTACACCAAAACGAAATCAGTTTATTCTACATCTATTGCTTTATGATTTACCTGACGTTTGCAAGTAAATAACATAGATAACTAATCAAAATCAATCAATCTGTGTAACGGCATCGACGTGAAAGGGATTTCCATACAAACGCTGAACAACAAAATTAGGTACACTAATATTTAGAAACTAAGTTTTTCGTATTAATAAGCCGTTTAAGATGGTTTATTTCTTATTCATGGCATTTTCTTACTATTATACTCACTATTTCAATAGCTTGTTTTATATTTGTAACTCGTTTTATATCCAAAAAATAAGAAATAAAATAGCGCCGTAATACGACACGATTTTTTTAGATTCGTCCTAATACGGCGGTATAACTCCGTAATAGAAAATATACTGGGCATGTTTAATTGCTTGTAACTTTCAATTTATTAACTGATTGAACTTGTTTCAAGGTTTTTTGAAATAATTATTAATCTCATAAACTAAAAACCATATTCTGCGGTATGTATTCGTAGTTAGAAATCGAATTAAATACGAAAATTGATGAGTACAAAATGTGGATTTCTTAGAAAGGGTAAAAATAGGAAGGTGTATTTTAACTTATCATAAATCATTTACTTTGTATAACTGTTGACTACTGTTTACACATATGAGCCAAAAAACTGTAATAGTTTCATTAAACATTTACATTGTTCCATTTATCGAAGTTTTGATAGGTCCGAATTAGAATTATTAAAAACAGGAGTAGTTTTCCTATTGCGGTGGTAATTATTTCCAAGTAAGTCTGTGTTAGGATCTATGATTTCCTATTACGGCCCTATTCATAGATCATAAAATTACAAGTTTTAGGGTACCGTGATTATTGATTCTGAGAATAGAATTGTTATGTGATACGTAAGTTTTTTTGTTTTGTATAAAACCAAAAGCGATAAAAACTTTTAAATATACATATTCTTTTTATGTAAAGTTATGCAATCTATATAATTTTATATTTCTTTTTATATTTTACTAAGCATAAAAAGAAAAGTTAACCTTATTTTAATAACACAAAACTCTTTTTAGAACGTGTATTTCTATCTATACTTATTACTAATATATAATATTATAAAGAGGTAAAGTTTGAGACGTTGTAGGAGGTAATCTCTGGATCTAATAAACTGATTTTAAAAATTATTTCTGTGTTGAATAGTACATTTATCGGGGAGTGTCATAGGCTATATAGTATCACGCTATGACGAATAGGAGAGGAGCAATAATGAATCATGTTTAAAAAAGTGACGCGTTATTTTCGCCGCCCATGGAAGTGGGCACGGATCAGCTAGTAAAAAATAATTTCATTAAAAAAGATACAAATCAATGGTCAATGAATACCAAAAATACAAATTACTTTACTAATACATTTAAATTATTTGATAAATATTATTTGTACGGAACTTGGATGAATATAATTTCTGACCCTCCGTATTAGGAATCGTCTACCGCAGTAATAGGCTCTGACGAAAAAAATACCTCCGAATTAGGGAAAATCGACCCGACTATTTAAATCTTTTTTTTTAAATAAATGATATCATTAAAAGAAACAAACTCGACGGTAATACAAAATATAAATTCCACTTTTGACGATGAAATTTTTTTGGACAGTCAAAAATATTTACAAATGCTTATTTTTGTTTCTTACTTTGAAATGTTGCGAAATACCTCCGTAATAGGAGCTTTTACCTTACGGAGTTCTAATCACATATCAAATTCAATATTAATTCTGTAAATATGTATACTTACATACATAGACAACACCCAGACTAAATCGAAATGCCATGCTCATGCATATAAATGATTGTCTTGCGGCGATTGAACCTGAAAAAACCTAGTCACATTATATTTGCCATTCAAGTTTTGATGTTTTATAAAATTTTTAGTTTCTCACTTCTTGGATGTCGATGTTATTTGAATTGTGAAACTGTTTAAAGTATATACTTAATCTATATTATCTGATTTCAGGCTAGTCGTAGCGTTTTTAACGTAATGATTGGCTTTCTATAAAAATGCTAAGCAACATCTAATATTGCACACATTCTAAAGCAGTCAATTATATTGAAACTGAGCTAAACGGAGTAAGAGTAGAAGTTTCGCCACCCCAATACATCTGGAGGATATGGTAAAAGTTAACTAAAGGTAGCTTAAGGTATAAATCTAAAAAAAAAAATATGAAAAAGAATTTTTAACCACTGCGTAAGGAAGACGCTTCGATACTAACTACTATAACTCATAACCTAACCTAGCCTCCTGAAGGCAATTAAGCAAAAAAGAAGGTTTTACTTTAACAAGAGTCTTACAAAGTAAAAAAATCACTACAGACAAAATACATACGAGTATTTGTACTTATACAATGTTTTTTGATTAATAAGAGTTTGTATCAGACTGATGTTCCTATTATCTAACAGAAGACATAAGGCAATAATTCACCATTACTACCTGAAATACTAAAATACTGTCTAGCAGAACCACTGTCTCAAAGTGACGTAGCGATACTGTCTAGCATCCTCCTCAAGGTAATAAGATACCAAGGAAGGGTTTAGTTAGTAGGAGTTCTACCTGAACCACTGTCTCAGAGTGACGTAGCGATACTCTCTAGCATCCTCCTCAAGGCAATGAGATACCAAGGAAGGGTTAAGTTAGTAAGAGTTCTACCTGAACCACTGTCTCAGAGTGACGTAGCGATACTGTCTAGCATCCTCCTCAAGGCAATAAGATACCAAGGAAGGGTTAAGTTAGTAAGAGTTCTACCTGAACCACTGTCTCAGAGTGACGTAGCGATACTGTCTAGCATCCTCCTCAAGGCAATGAGATACCAAGGGAGGGTTAAGTTAGTAAGAGTTCTACCTGAACCACTGTCTCAGAGTGACGTAGCGATACTGTCTAGCATCCTCCTCAGGGCAATAAGATACCAAGGGAGGGTTAAGTTAGTAAGAGTTCTACCTGAACCACTGTCTCAGAGTGACGTAGCGATACTGTCTAGCATCCTCCTCAAGGCAATGAGATACCAAGGGAGGGTTAAGTTAGTAAGAGTTCTACCTGAACCACTGTCTCAGAGTGACGTAGCGATACTGTCTAGCATCCTACTCAGGGCAATAAGATACCAAGGGAGGGTTAAGTTAGTAAGAGTTCTACCTGAACCACTGTCTCAGAGTGACGTAGCGATACTGTCTAGCATCCTCCTCAGGGCAATAAGATACCAAGGGAGGGTTAAGTTAGTAAGAGTTCTACCTGAACCACTGTCTCAGAGTGACGTAGCGATACTGTCTAGCATCCTCCTCAGGGCAATAAGATACCAAGGGAGGGTTAAGTTAGTAAGAGTTCTACCTGAACCACTGTCTCAGAGTGACGTAGCGATACTCGATCTATCAAGAAAATCACTTACAAGCAAAATTATGAAATAATTATAACAGAAATAGAATAGGACATAAATAAATGATTTAAATGAAATTATCCTCAAAGTTTTTGCACTACTCTACTGCAAGCTTGCCTAACATCAAGTGTGTTGCGATTACTTTGCCGCATCTCTATATTAATTAGTCAAACAATACAATTTGTAGAATATCACAACGTAAAAACTATATAAGTTATATACATCGACATACCTACCTTCTTTTGTTGTTATAAGCTTCACTAGACAGTACAGTCGACCACGAGAAAAGGAAATCATGCATCAAGCCTTTACCGTTTCCACAGCTCGTCCAACGACATGTTTCAATAGAAATGTTCTGCACATCCCATCATGTGAGATAACGAACATTCAATGACTCCTAAGCTTTGTCTAACTCTGAATCCTTTGTACTCTACTGAGCCTCCCGCATCAATGTTGCATCCAGGACTTTGATAACCCTTAACTTTTTTGTTTCAACCCTACTTGAATTTACTGGATTGTATTTATCTCCGCTGACGTCATACCATGTGTTAGTCCTACACGGTCTTTATTGGAACTGCGTATTAGTATTCAAAAAAACGTTCAAAGCAAATTGACTCTTAAGAACGCTCGAGGGTATAACAGTGATGTAGTCGGTTTTGTACTAGGTACACTATTTTGTATTTGCATTACAAAGAAGACCCTTTATTCCGTAAAAAGCGTTGAACGCTTTTATTCGTTGCTCTGTTAAGTAGAGGTGGCTTGATGTGTTCGACGATCACTTATTCCTTGAGGCACTTATCGATAAATTGCAGCAAAAGCAGTGCATTAGTGGAAAAAGTTGAGGTTAATTAGAGAATACACTTTTATTTATTATGTTGTAGTTATTTCATCTTTACTACTTTTAGAAAGCCAGAGTCTGTCTTTTTTTAAATAGCATAGAGATTTTTATGTCTGTCGTCCTAATCTCAAATCTACCCAAACTTTATTAACAAAAGCCTTTTTTTTTCTTTACCTTTTCCGCCAGTTAACAGTTGGCGCTTCTTATTGCGATCGAAATATCTGTTTGATAGTACAGATTAGATAGCACAGAACGTGTAATTTTTTATTGAAATTCTACATTATTAGGGTGTATTTTATTAAGTATGTTTTATTAATACACGCTAATAAAGAACTAACGTGTGTTAGTAAAAGAAATCCGAACTGGAGATTTGCTCCTATTTTTTTCCACTCACTAGTTAGTATTGCACAAAAACTGTGGCATTAAAACAAAATATTTTAATAAAGTTTTTAAGATCTTTTGGAAAATTAAATCGTAAAAGATAGGTGAAATTTCAAATTTGCGATACGGTACTGCCATCTCACGTGAAACAATTTCATAAAACCCTAATTACTTTAGTCTGTTGTCTATCGCAACGTGATCGCAACCATAGAATTGCACTGCTATTGTCTTCGCACCTGGCGGCGACCATCCCTTTGAATACGTACTCGTATATTGTACGCCTTCCACATGATACCCGCCTTGTGTAACTTTATCTATATCAAATATATCGTTGAGGGCTTCCTTGTTTTCGGCCAGTTTCATGCCCTTCCAGGGCATGGGTCTCAAATAAGCCGGAAATTTCGATAAATAGAGTATTATTTTAGTACAACCTTCGTTCATGTTTGCTACTTTCGTGCGCTGTGGTGTTCTTACATGCCACGCTTCATTATTTGTGTGATTCAATAATGATTGCCTTAGGCTGAATTTACTTTGTGTCCTTTTATATCTTAACTATAAAAGTCCCTGCAAAATAAGGCTCGATGAGATGACGAGTTTTGTTTTTTAAAAACACATCTAACTACTTAGGTTTGAAATAAGTTTATCTTGTAGCTTCATTTTATTAATTACTATACTATTTAGATAGTTCCCCTGCCGTTTGCAATATTGAGCACTTGTAGTATTCCAAAGTATATTGTATTGCATTGAGTTGCAATAAAATATACCTAACGATAGAGACCGCAATGAGTAATTTGCGGTCCCCTTTCCTTTGTGTTTCTCTTCGTTAATAAAACGTATTGACGCCGCAACTGGCTTGAACCAAATAAAACTGCGCCTCATCTAAAAATAAAAGAAAATATTTATTCAAGCTCACTAAGCATAGGATTTATTAAGTTACTAGATTATTATTTAAAAGATGTGTGGCAAAATATTATTTTTTACCGTAACAAGTTCCATTGCTTAAAATAATAACACTCAAAATAATTACAAGGCTGCTGCTTTTCTTCGTGCACATTCATACATATATTTTGGTTCCGAATACTTCACACTTGCCCTTTCGCAATGATGTCGCCATTAACCCCCTTACTCTTAAACGCCTCTTAAATTTATTCACTGTTTAACAGGACTTTTATTAGAAAAACCAACCTTATACCAAACAAAACCGTAAAGCTAATCAATTGACTAAAATTTAAGAGGCTTTTATAAGTAGGGGGTAAGTCACTATAGTTTTTTCCAGGGCATCCTCTACTAATGTTACCTACACAATACATTCGCGATATAAAAACAAAATTTATACTAACTGTATTAATTAACTAAGTAAATACTTAATTAGTATTTTAAATTCTAACAGGAGGCTGCGTTTTCTCGTACGGTGGCATTGTATTAAGGCCTACGCAGACCGGGACGGCATGGCAAAAATGAATAATGCCGTGCGATAAAATCCCTTTCAATGCCACGGACTCATTTTAAAGCATAGCAATTTATGTCGTATTTCTGTAACAGTACGGTTGAATGTCCATTAGTAAAAATTAAAATCCCTTGCCATGCCGTCCCGGTCTGCATAGGCCTTTATAATGCTTGCCATGTAAAAGCTCGGACCTGTTGCAAATTCGTTTAATATTTATCAAAGTTACTCCAAGATAATTACGTGGCGAACTGTTTATTAGTTGCGCCAAATGTGCTTCTTTGCTGTTTAATTAGTAATGTGGAAACATTCTAAATGTCAAACAACACGTTAGTAAATGCACAAATGTTTTAGCGTTTATTTGTTTTATGTAGGCAAAGGTTATGAAAAATGAGTTGTTAGCTAAAATAAGATTAAAAAAACACAACTTAAAGCAAATATTATATCAATTTTATAGCGCTGCCCAAAAAGTGAATGTAAAATAGATTTTTTTGTAAGTTTCTCTTTATCAGTATCAGTTAAGTTTCGCCTCTTCTTTTCGTACCTCATAATTTTGAATAGCTTCTTTTGACTTCAAAAATAAATAAATAAAAATAATATTCCTCACACATTCACACAACGCCATCTAGTCCCAAACTAAGCACAGCTTGTACTATGGGTACTAGACAACGAATAAACATACTTAAATACTTTTTTTTGTTAATACATACATAGGTACATATTATACATAAAAACACCAATGCAAACAATCATGTTCATGCACACAAAGATTTGCTTTAAGCGGGAATCGAACCCGAGATCTCCGCGTAGCAGTCGTGTCATATAACCACTACGCCACAGAGGTCGTTAAAAATGGACAAACTATGTGATGAAGAACAAGTAATTTAAAAGTAAAACTATTTAAAATTGTTTTATAATTACCATTCAACGCATTTTTATTTTTATTTAATTTCCCAGTAAATCACATGAAATCTTTGAGAAATAAAGTGATTTCAAACCGCACGAATCACGTGTGAAAACCGCCGTATTTGAGGTCGACTTCGAAACGCAAACGTCGTTGATGTGTATGGCGGCGAATGTGACGTAGCAAGAGAGCCTCTTTAACGGCTTTGTGCTGTGGCTTGTGTATTTTGAACTGTCGTAAAATTGCTCTCGTATAAAAAGAGTATTTATATAACATTTTAAATCTCTAGTAATATAAAATATGACAAAGAATCGGTAAGTCCAACTCTCAGACCAAATAAAAATTATTACATGCCCTATACATGGAGCGACTTTTTCCCCCGTTTTATTTTGCGAGGAGGAAAGATTATTATTTTTCTAGGCTCGATAGTTATGTCAACTGTACGGTACGGAATAAAACTTCTTTACTCTATGGTAGCCTTTCTTGGATATCGAGAAGGGTCTCAGGAAGGCGTTGACACCGTACGAGACCCCCTCGCTTTGTTGCAGGACTCGTTTACTTCGGCTCTGTTGTACTTTCAATTATGGAGGGACTTATTTCAGCTGTGTGACATTCATGATATAATAACAGAAGTATGATTTACAGCTAAAGAGTAAACAAGAAAAGAAAAATGATTTAATAAAATTTTACTTCATTAATTAGTGCAGAGTTAATCAATTACGATGCAATTGAGATATCAAGAACGTTACGCTGTTTACTTGTTTATAGCTTTAAAAAAAACCAACAATCACAAATACTTATAGGAGATATTTCAAGTAAACTTAGTTAACAAATCTATTACTAGTTTATTTAGTATTCGTTACATTACGGGGACGTAATTGTAGGCGTGCCTGCCTCTAAATAATTAATGCGTAATAGACGCTTCACGCATACGTATGTACGGTCAATATTATAACGCTTGCATCCTTGTATGGCGCTTTGATTATTATAAACTTACGTAAAAGCTTGTATTAGTTGATAAAGCAATCAGTTTTTATTTGTAGATAGTTAAAAAGTGTATGGTACCAACTTCAACTTTTGTAATGTTTATAGTTAGTTAACAAATGGTTTGTAAAATAAAAATGTATAAAAACAAGAAATGTACCTAATACACATTTAGAAAATCACAAAAGTAGTAAGTACACACTATGTCTATTGTATATTCGGCCCAAAATCACGACGCGCCTAAAGGCGATGGTTTCTGCGCTCACCTCGATGCATCACGCTTGTCATGACTGTCATCCCGGTCCAAGTATCTTCCGACGCTTTTTTGACGCACAAAATGACGCTCATTCAAATAATCACCCCAACGACGCTTACACTGACACCTGCCCGAACCTTGAACGAATATCGCGCCGACGCGCCGGTTGTCTTGACGTACGTTGACACACTTATACAACCTAAGTTTGTTTTGACGCTTAGCAAAATGCTCGTCCCGGCGCTGGCAACAACGCTCGTCTCAACTTGGATGCACTTTGGTTCAGAACCTCAAGTTCGTCTTGATACTCGCCATAGCGTTCGCCCTGATGTTCGATTTGGCTTGTCCGTATGTTTTTTACGAAAAATGTTTAGACATAATTTCCACGCTTATTCTGATGCTAGCATGCATTTAAATTCGCCATGACGTTCGTCCTGACATTCATCTAGAAGCTAATTGTGAAGCGCCCTGACGCTTTTCCGTGCTTTACCTACCGTCCCAGCGTCGGTTAGGTATCCTTGCCGTCCCATCCCATTTCCATGTTTGTACTCTTTTATTTTTAACATAGTTGTTTTATTTTGTATACCTACACGATATTGGTTCCGGCCTTAATTACGTGTTCGATCAACGCTCGCCCAATAAGTTTCTCTGATGCACGCTTTGTAAAAAACTATACCGTATAAATATACTATTCTAATAAATATAAAATGGATCGAGGAGGAGAAAATAGAGGCAAAATTTTTACGAGAATGAAATAAAATAAGGATTTTCTAGTTACGGTACAGCGTAAACGTATTATATTATATTACTGTATGTAATTAAAATGACAATCGCAGAAAGGGCTCGATCGCCAACATTAATTGCATTTAGTCTTGTTATAAAATCAAATAATTTCCACTTTATAACACTTACAACACATTTTAATGCACTCTTAAGGCTTTGGGTTCGATTGGATGGTGGACTCTTGTTTCCGCTCTTGAACTCTATTTTGGTCCATTTTACGTACTGAATCCTGACTAACTTAGCCAGCCTAACTCCGCCCAGAAGCGTACAAGTTTCCTGGGAACCTAACAGGCTTCGCGGGGTGACCTCATTGTTCCAAGGATTTCATTGCGTTGGGAAGTCAACGCCTCGGATTATAGGTTAACGTGCATGACTGATTCTTCGAAGTTGAAACATCCCCTGCATATGGGACTGTCAGTTCTGCCGGTTAAGAGTAGATATATGTTAAGGTGACAGTCGCCCGTAATTGTCCCTATCATTATTCTTAGATTACTTCTGTTAAGATTTAGTAGGCGTTTGGACAGCCGCGGATTCACAGCAGGCAGCGCTCGTTTAGACTGTCTGCATTCTCCAAATCGCGACCGTATTTGATTTTGCAGCTCTGTGGATCTTTGGCGGAGCGGTATACTCTCTTACTCTTTAGGCTTGAAAAACGAAACCACGTTCGCATTCCGTTTTTACATTGAAAATCAGCGCTTTGTTGTGGGTAGTTCCGCAATAAAGCGTCAAGCTAGAATATAAACCGATTTGTCACGTTTCTTCCAACGATGTAAGATGGAACATTTAAACTTGTAGGTACTAAGTTTTTTGACAAATAAATGTTCTATTCTTTTTTCTGTATTCTTCTGCTTTATTATCTTAAAATTTAAACTTGAAGCTTTTGAATATAAAATATCGGATAATACATTCTAAAGACATCATGCGTTAAAAATCTTGTAAGAAAAGTCTACGTAATAAAATAGCGGCATTCAACTGTCTATGAAATACACGTTGAAGGCGATGAAAACAATAGACAAGCTTCTTTCAGCGATGGATATAAATTTTCCCTACTAATAATACCACGCTGGCCAGACAAATTTGTCAAGAATTTTATGTTGTTTTTTTTCTATTGTAGAGGTGGTAAAGATAATATAGACACACTTTCGCGTAGTTGGTTTTTACGTTTGGTAGGGTGGTGACTATGTACTAGTACTCAGATACTATAATTATTAGTTTTAAGAGTACCTACTTTAGTAGTTTAAGTTTAGTTTTGAAATGATTTAAATCCAACATTTCATTCATAAAATTCATATCGTCAATTTACAAATCCTATCAAACATAATTTCCGACAGATTCCTGAGAAAGGTACCTTCTACATATTACCGGTCATTTCTAAAGTGCAGAAAGAAAACGGAAAATATATGTTACGTCGGATCGCTATACCATGTTAAAATGACACGGAACATATTGAATTTACTTTTTACGTAAATACATGCATAACTATAGTCTGTCCACTATAAGAATGTTCTTTTGACAGAGTGACGTCCAGCAATATCTTATATGTAAAAGCGTTCGGATTGTAAGGGATTTCAATAATGTGCGTTTCGTTTATTTAATATTCATTTCCTTAGATTCTCCTCCTTTTTACTGTGGTCTGTCTGTGATTTAACAAAACGCATGTAACACGCATTTACGTTCGTTAATTTTTCAATTGTTGTTTGCTGTCTCTCATTTTCGTCTTTCAGCTTCGTTTTCAGAATATTACATTCGCAAATCATTACATCCGCAAAATATTACTTGTACAATGAAACAAATAATATGTATATGTAACAAGTAAAAAGTGTTTATTTTAAATTAAAATTGGCGAAAAGAAATGCTCTTTTACACACAAAAACATATTATAAAGAGTTGAGGTTAATTCATAGCATTTATTTCTACCGAATTTGTAATCTGTTTCATAATCGTGGCAATCTTTTTTTTAGGAACTAGATGGCATTGTGTAAATTTGTAAGAAAAATAAGTACTCTCAATAACACTTTACCTATAAAATAAAAAATCTACCTACAAAAATCTTCAACAAGCCATACTATGCTTCCCCGTAGTATTGCTCATATTTTTTCCGTTTCAAGTTCAATTAGCAATAGCAAGGGCATCCATTGTATGTCATGAAACTATCGGTCGATAAACAGACATACACATAACATTCACATATCACCCTTTGTAATTATTATTCTGCTAAGTACTTACTGAGTGCTACGAATGGACGAAGGCTGTGAATATTGCATAATCAAGGGTATAAGAGTTATCGTATAACAATAAGTTGTTCAACTAAACTAATTACTTTATTGGAAACTATTTTCTATTAAGCTTTTGTACGGTAATGTTTACGTGATGTGAATATTCTTGGATGTCTGGTTTCATCTGTCGTTAAAGTCGACTGAGTGGACTCGAGTTAACAGATCTTTTTTGTCTTCTTTAATAACTATGTTATATCCGTTGTCTAGTAGGTACCCATAGTATACCCAAAAACAAAATGGCTTTACAAAAAATTCTATCATAATTCAAATTCACTAATGTTTATGTATATCGTTATTTAATGTTTATGCGTGAGCTTGACGTCATTGGTTGACCGTAATCAAAACTATGCTTAGATTAAAAGTGCAATCAATTTTAAACTTTCACTTCAACGCAATAAATAATAATATCTACTAACACAATACAAATGTCACTATATTAAACTGTAGAGTTTGTAAGCGAAAAACCATGAAAAACCATTAAATAATTTAAAACTAAAGTCAACTTGTTACTTGTGACATTACAAGCTTGTCATTTCAGAAAAACTGAAAATGTCTAATTTAAATATTGACTGGTAAGCCACCCAATTGTTGGCACCTTAAGAGTGGACTTCGTGTCAGACTAAAATATAAAATATCATAAAATACTTTAATCTTTGCTTATACTTAATCATTATTATGTGATTGAATAGTATTAAATAAATATTATTGGCACTAATGCCAATAAAAGGATTCTGATAAATTTATTGTTGCTATGTTCACACATGAAATAAATAAAATATGATACAAATATTAAATAAATAATATTTGAACTTGAATAATCATACTGAACTTGAATAATCTATAGTGTTTTCTTTCTTTTTACTCACTTTTAACTTTTAAGTGCCAATAATTGTAGGATTTCTAACGATTAGGTGGTTTACCCTAATTTGTTTTATATTATAAAATTACGAAAACTCTACATTTAAATATGCGCCAATGACGTCATGCAAGAAATGATAGGGATGGACATAGAAGGAAAAGAGAGAGAAATTCATTAGAATAAATCGTTTTACCGAAAATATGCTCTAGTAACAGTCAATAACGTTGACTTTACTATTTGTTTTTATAAATATCTAACGACTATTTGCTAATACTAGAGAACTGATATGTCAAAGTAGCGTCATGATTTAGCTGATGTTTTGTTGTGCGATATTGAACCTAATAGTTTTCTGACATGCAACTAACATTAACTCTAGAGGTGATAAAGCCATTTAGTTTTCGACTATACAAGCTTTGCTTAGTTTGGGACTAGGTGGCGTTGTGTGGATGTGTGAGGAATATTTTTATTTTAACTCCCGTACTAGAGCCTGTGTCGCGGTACTTTACAAACGTCTCTTTAAGGGACCCAAAAAACATCCAAACTCAGAGTAATAGTTTGTATGTATATTATATAGTATATTATATAGTATGTAAATTGACAGTGATAAAATGCATAACTAAAAGGAAATAATTTACTAAAAAATTAACAATGTACTCGTACCTTAATATCTTGAAATAAGACACAATTTCATATGAAATTTTTTAACTTGATGTGTTGCTGTGTGTACACACATTTTTAGCAACTAAAGTAAAAAAGGCTATCTTCGTTTTACCACGCGTCATTTGTTAATTATTAAATTCTGTTTTGCCGACGCCCTTTAATGCATTCAGATTTACGTTTTAATATTTTATTCCGGATTGTCTAAAATTCAGAAAATGATTCGTCGTAAAATATTTGTCAATAAAAAAATCAAAATAAAGACAGATTTTATTCATTTTGTAACCACTGGTGGTAAGTTTGTTTATGGGAACTTTTTACTTTGCTTATATTTTTGCTTAATATGTCTCTTTTTTTTCTTTATCAACTTTTTTACTGTTGGTTACTACGGGGTAATGGCGGTCAGCTGAGCGGTAAAACCCCTAACATAGCTTTTGTAATGAATCTGCATGTCAATTCTCGTACCTTAAAATCGTTAAAAATTCGGTTAATTTAACTTTTAGTTGTCAAATTGTCACACAATTAGTATTCTTGTATTTATAATTTAAAATATTTTTAAAGTAATGTAATCGTAATGTAATCGTACTGTAACTAAGCTTAGAACGGCATTCTTGTAATTTTTAAAGTGACAGTTCTCCATTAAAAAACGTCAAACTTGACGTTTAACTTTATTTTAACTTTATTTTTAACAAAATGTTTAAGGACCAGAATACCACTTTTGGATTAATTAAAAATTAAATTAAAATAAAGTTAAAATTAAGTTGAATTAAATTGTATCTAACGAGAATTGGCCTGCTGAATAAAAAAACATTCATTTTTGTTGATATATGATTCCACTAAAATAGTGTTGTAGTAAAATTCTTTTCGATCTACCATTAAAAACACGTAGGTAACCAAATATTATACAAGCGCGCTGCAGCGCGCGGTCGCATATCGCTAACTAATGGCTAACGCAGACCTGGACGGCATGGCAAAGGATTTTAATTTTTACTAATGGAAATTCAACCAAAATTGAAAAATCCCTTTCAATGCCGCGGCAACATTTTAAAGCATAGCAATTTATGTCGTATTTCTGTAACAGTACGGTTGAATTTCCATTAGTAAACATTAAAATCCTTTGCCATGCCGTCCAGGTCTGCGTTAGCCATAATTCGTTTGCAATCCTATCTGTGTGCAACCCCTCTCTCTCGTGCTTCATGGGACTTGGCATGTTGTTGCATTGCATTTTGAAATTGTTACTGAGGTGAACGGCATTCCCCTGATTTCATAGTTTTTGAGATATAAAACCAAATGACTAAGTCAATTTTAGTAAAATTTCCAGCCAGACGGCCAATGTACCCTGTGCCGACACCTAAACCAAAATAAAGGTAAGTAATCTTGCCTTTATGAAACGTATAGTCTAACAGCCAATTTCAAAGTATGTTTAATTATACCCGTTCAAATAATTTTTCTTATTAGTTCAGTAAGGCCTTCTGAGATCACAATCAAACATTAAAAGAAATAAACAGTTAACGGAAATGAGAACATCGTCTTCTGTATGGAGGCGGAGATCTCAATAAATTTTCTTTGTTTACGTTAACATTTTTCTTTTTTAAACCTGCCAGCCATTTCTAATAATTTTCTTCTCTTATTATATCTTATATCTTATCTTTTATTATAATGTCACTTGCAGGTTTCGACATATTATTTGAAAATACGATGAACATGTTAAAGCGTTTTCTATTTTCGAATTTAGTTTGTCGAAGAAGGTTTTCCTATTTTTATAAAACTTTTTTGACGTCATCGCTATTGCTTGAAATAAATTTTATATTGTACAGTTTATTTCAAGATTAGTTTATAGTTAGTAATTTATGTTTAGTTGGCTTCACTTAAAAGTTAGTTCGAGTTATTTAAACTTAGTTTTACTTCACCGCGTAATGTGGAAATATTTAGAGGAGGCATAAATACGTCTAGCATGGCCTTCAATGTAGGACGTCCATTGGCTGATTTGTGATGATGATGATGATGGTTTTACATTAATTGCTGCGAAGTGGGAAGACCCCTTATATGATTGACGGACGTCCTGGCCAGAAGGCGGGTAATTGTGATGAAGGTTAAGGACTGCGTAACGTGGAAATATTTAGAAGAGGCTTAGGTCCAGCAGTGGACGTCTGCTAGTTCATATGATGATGATATTGATGAAAGGCGATTCTCAGGGTAATTTTCTGGCCAATTTAAGCAAGAAATTAACAATGTTGTTGAATTTTCGAAGATACTAGATCTAAGGGTGACAAATATTGCGACTTTCAGATCTTTCTTTTGCATAACTTGCTTAAAGTACTCAGTGACCGCTTTAAGCGATTATAAAAGACTACTTTTTAATTTCCTCTATAGCAATAATATATGAATTAAATTAAACTAAATGTTAAGAGAATAAACAGAAAATAATGGATGTAACGTTTCGCTTATAATCCGTAGCACTGTAGTGTGCTAAGAAGGTCTCCCAATAAAACCGATCAATTATATTTTACGTACCCAATTAGCTTTCGGTTTTACATAAACAGCAGTTCAGTAGGGTGATCTAACAACTCGGAGTGCACTTGAAACCCCTTTTCGAAGTCCCGCTCACGTGAGGTACGCCAGGTTGCCCTGGATACAAGGTATTAAGCCCCATAGCCGTGTAATTACACTAGTTAATGTACTCTTCAAACTATACACCGAATCATTTGCACGTGTTTGGGATTATGTGAGCCTAATATTCTAACTAATATTGTAAATTGAAAGTTTGTATTTTATGGATGTTTGTTAGCCAATCACGTTTATACGGGTAGAACGTATTAGACGAAATTTTGTACGGATAAAAATGGTGCTCTGAATTACCATTTCATTTTTTTTTCTCAAAAAAAAACGATGCAGGCGGAACCCGTAGTTACCACTGGTGTGTATATATATCTACTATGTATATCATAATGTGGTCTTTGGATCTTAATGGTGTCTTTAATTGATTATATTAATCTGTTAATTAATTCTAGATATTGATTCTGTTTGAGTGGACCATTACTTAGCTGTTAGCAGGACAATTATAATAATATGCAATCATAGTTATTAATAGACTACTGTGCTCACTCACTGCTTGGCAAAGACCTCCCCTTCGGAATTCCATTTTCCTTTCCAAACTAATTTTAAAAGCATTCAGGTCATCCCACGATCTTCTCCTGAGCCTCGCTCGCTGGGTTATCCTCACCCATAATTCTGCTGGCATGCGGCTAATTATACATGAATATAAGTTGGTATATTACATAATTTAAGAAGAAAATAAACAGAGAAAGAAGCGAATCAAATAAGAAAGGACTTTTAATAAAGTTTAAAAACATGATTTTTTTTACACCACAGCATAGACTAGCTCCGTTTTACTTTAATATAAAATTAGAATTTACTCTCAACGGGCTAAATTCTACATAGTCGTTGTTTCTAAGCGCAGCAAAGAGTAATGTGATTGTCTATGATGAGGTTACCTATTCTCATGCGCAATACTAGTCAGTCGTCTCGGTCTAAAATGTTTAAGCCTCGTGCATAAAATGATTTAAATTTTGATTTTACTTAGCTTGGTTGGTTATTTTTTATATTTTGAGTAAGTCGAGCCATGATATGTTAAACACAAAAGTTAATAAACTCTTCTAATATTACATAACATTTTGACACTAATAAGAGTGTCTACTACGAGTACCTACTACTAAAAATAGTAGTTGGTGGTAAAAATTTGTCCTTTTGTTTAGAAGACAATATAGTCTTGTCAATGGAAGTTCCTGTAGTAGTTAACGGTATATTTAGCGTGCTTAATAATGCCTTAGTAATAAGGTTCTGTTTTTGGGTAGATCTCCAGAGGCATTTTTTATCGTGTCGGGCTGGAGAAACCCATTTTGAAATCGATAAACGTTTTCATTACATTTTTTTATGTATAGTTTGGTGTCTCATCTATGTGGTGCAGGGGTGAAATTATGAATTAGTTTATTATATAAAAAATAAAACCGTTTAAAATAAGTCGGGTTTTCCTTCCTGACGCTATAACTCCAGAACGCACGAACCGATTTACACCGTTTTGCATTCGTTGGAAAGGTCTCGGGCTCCGTGAGGTTTATAGCAAAGAAAATTTAGAAAAAATATTTAACAGAAAAACGGAAAAAAATGCCCGTGCGAAGCCGGAACGTGCCGATAGTTTATTATAAACTAGCTGTAAAACGCGACTTTGTCCGCGATTAAATTTGAAATAAAGTTTAAAAAAACTTATATACTTCATACAAAGTTTATTCATCATCATCATATCAGCCAATCGACGTCAACTGCTGTACATATGCCTTCTCCTAGTATTGTCACCTTGTGCGGTCCTGTGTATCCCTCATCCATCGGCTTCCAGCCGTCCACACCAGCGCTTTTCGGTACGCGGTCGCCATTCCAGAATCTTTCTGCCCAAACAGCTGTCGGTTCTCCGCGCTATGTGCCCTGCTTGTCGCTACTTTAACCGGTTATGTCGGTTACTTTGGTTCTCTTGCGAATCTCCTCATTTTTGATTCGATCACACAGGGAAACTCCCAACATAGCTCTCTCCAATGCCCCTGAATGACCATGAGCCTTCGGAGTAGGCCCATAGGTCAGGCTACAACAGAGCTCTCTCCAATGCCCCTAAATGACCATGAGCCTTCTGAGTAGGTCCATAGGTCAGGCTACAATATAGCTCTCTCCATTGCCCTCTGGAGTGACCATGAGCCTTTTGAGTAGGTCCATAGGTCAGGCTACAACAGAGCTCTCTCCATTGCTCTCTCAGTGACCATGAGCCGTCTGAGTAGGCCCATAGCTCAAGCTACAACATAGCTCTCTCCATTGCCCTTTGAGACACCATGAGCCTTTTGAGTAGATCCATAGGTCAGGCTACAACATAGGTCTCTCCATTGCCCTCTGAGTGACTATGAGCCTTTTGAGTAGGCTCTTAGGCTCCCTAAATTTGAAAATTTTTTTTTTGTCATATCTTGATTTTATATAGCCTATAGCCTTCCTCGGTCAATGGTCTATCCAAAACTGAAAACTAAATTCAATTCGAAGAAGTAGTTCCTGAGATTAGCGCGTTCAAACAAACAAACAAACTCTTCAGCTTTATATAATAGTATAGATAGATATGAAAAAAAAAACATAAACCCTAAAATCCTGATTGCTCTGGGTTGACCTAACTCCAGATTGAATGAGAAAACATTGTGTAACTTTTTATTGAGAAGGTTCATATGTCCGATGTTATTTTATATTACATAACAAATAGTTAATCTACATTGTAATATTTTTTTAAAAATTATATTAACAATATTTTTGGCACAATTTAAATTTATCGTCATGACCTGGCATTTTATCTCATCGCTCTGCGCTGGAGTAAAACATTGCGCTCATCCCTCGTTTTACGAAATAGAAACTCTATTCCCCTCCCCCGGGGTAGTGGCAGTAGTGGTCTAACCTCAGAGGATGATACGTGCGTGCCACGTTCCCGCGCTCCCACATTGCGAAGGTAAGTTTATGATTTATCTGGGTTTGGTTCTCGAATTTAATGATATGGCATGTTTTTTAAATTAAGTAGTAAGGTTGTAAATGTGCTTATTAAGTGAATTAAGTGATAGTAATGATGTTCTTTATGAGACGTAAACACAACTTTCTACTGTTTTATATTTTGGGCTATATTAATGCTTTTATGACTTTTTTTGATCGCTATGGGCTATGATTTCTCTGTCTAAAAGACCAGAGCGATGATATTTTGCAATAATTGTACGTTATAAAACTAAGAAAGAAAGAAATTTATTCGCTATAGAACATGGTTACATCTTGATGTTAACATTTTCAATAGGAGTCCGACATATTCGCCCTTGACAGGCATGCGAATGTTATACTTAAAACTAAAATTACTACTTTAAGTAATAATATTAGATTGTTACAACGACTCAGCTGTCGAAAATTCTGTGACGTCACGACTCATCTGTCAAAAATTCTATGACGTCACGCCTCCCCTGCAAAAATATTTTCCCGCCAATATTCTATGACGTCACGACTCATCTGTCAAAATTATATGACGTCACGTGTCACGTGACCAAAATTCTATGGCGTCACTAGTCACGTGACTCAGCCGTCAAAATTATTATGACTATGACGAAATTATCAAAATATAATACGATGGAAGTCAAAATTTCAAGTTTTCGGAAGTTTTCCTTTACATGCACTATAAGACCTTGCTTCATGCCAAATTTCAAGTTTGTATGCAGACTGGAAGTACCATGTAGCTTTTTGCCCTTTGCTCATTTTTTCAAATTTGCGACATAAACGGCTATATGTCTTGATTTCGTTAGATTAGAAGTTTGATTTTTTTACAGCAAAAGGCAACAGACCTTAGTATTTGTTAAAAATTTCAGCTATCAAGCTGAAATTAGACCATTTATCTATATTTATCATATACGCGTTCCTGAGATAAATGGTCTTGACAGAGAGACGGACAACAAAGTGATCCTATAAGGGTTCCGTTTTTCCAAAATCGGTACGGAACCCTTATAAAACCGGTCAAGTGCGAGTCTCACTCGCGCACCGAGGGTTCCGTACATACCTATTTACTTTCTCGACAAATTTTGATGACGTCAGGACTCAGCTGTCTAAATATTATTTTACCCGCCAAAATTCTATGACGTCACGACTCATCTGTAAAAATTCTGTGATGTCACGACACATCTGTCAAAGATTCAATGACGTTACGACTCAGCTGTCATAAAATATGTTCCTGCTAAAATTATGTGACGTCACGACTTACTTATCTGTCAAAAATTCTATGACGTCACGTCTCATCACTAATAATATTTGTTGAAAATTTTAGCTTGATACCTCCACGCGTTCCTGAGATAAATGGTCTTCAAAGACAGACAGACAGACGGACAGACGTACAACGAAGTGATCCTTTAAGGGTTCCGTTTTTTCAAAATCGGTACGCTGCCCTAAAAATGAACAAGTTTCCAACTGATGAGCTCTCAAAAACATAAAATCATATAATCTTGTAACATGCAAGACTCTCTCTCTCTCTCTCTCTCTCTCTTCCTGGCTATGTAAAAATAACATGCAAGACTAAAAATGACTAAATAAATAATATATTAAGTAACAAGTTTATTATTTTTGTTTCACCATTTATGATCGCTCTAGCGCCTATCATGATTGCTCTGGACGCGAAAATGTTTGAACTTAAATATTTCCAAAACTGTTTGTCAAAAATGAAGGCCAATAGTAAAAATGTAGTATTTTAATATCATTATTTTCAATGAGATACATAATTACCAAAAAATATCAAGATCTAAAAAGCACCAGAGCGATCACACGAATACGCCCGATTTGGAGATTGACCCTTTTACCCTTTGGGTACGGATCTCTAAAAAAATTATTTTCTGTGTAAAAATCATCCAAATAACGAAATTATGTATTAATCGGAATGTAATATTAAAATAGAAAATGATAAGGTAATATCCTAGTTTATATAGCGCACTATGTAACTCTATACGTATGTAGTAAAACGTAATCAAATGTCAAAGCCCAGTCGAATCTGAAATGAGGTGAACCACAGCTGTATCAAAGAGACCGACAACATAGCGCTTTATACATGGTTTATGCCTAGATTGCCTTATTAAAGCAGCAGTGGGCAGTGTACACTACATACCGTTGACCTATTAATGTGGTTGGAGGTGAATGAGGGAGGCACATGGGCATGAGCTATCGAAATGGATTCATGAAACCTTTGTACTGTTTGCCATTGCTGTTTGCTGATATGATGATGAAATATTTTCAAAATGCAAGTAAAGTTAAATAAATATATAAGTAAAGTTAAATAAATAATTATCATTGTTAACAACTAATAGATGACTTGAACTTTACACAGTTACAATGTTTTATTGAATAGCACATTATAATTTTGAAGTCTACCCGGTCTTGGACTTTTCTCATTGAATAGCTTCAAGCAAATATTTCAATAATTGTCTACCTACACTTAAACGAATAAGTCAAAGGTCTCTTTTGTCTGCCCACGTAATGTCACGTTTATTGTTTTAAATTTTTAAGAAACGATTTGGTGATAGCTAAGATTAATTAAAATCTTGTTTTTTTATATTTGAATTCAAAATAGGTGAAGGATAACGTGTCAAACTAAATTGGCAACCAACTTCGCGCGCGGTAACCAGGTAAGCCACTACGTTGGCTATTTTTAAGATCCCTCTGTGAATTAATGATGCAGAAGACATTCTACGTGTCCTTAAAGTCATATAAGTTGCAATTGTTTCTTGACAAATCAGCAATATCATGAACATCCTAATTTACGTAATTAATAAAATAATTTACTTTATTCAATCTGAAACAAATTACTTTAATAACTTCTATCAATTTTCATGCAGCTTAAAATTGTAACAAAATTAATTTCACACATTATGCTTCTCACTCTACATGAACGTGTTGCTTTATAAATTCAGTAAATAAACCTATTTGAAATTAACTAAAAGAGAAATTTTCCATTACATTTTAGTTTGTTAATAGGAAGAATTACACAGTTAAACAACTAAAATACAGAATCAAAATGTTAAGCTAAATTCACACAAGTCTTGTATACAAAATCTGTCATTACCATTCGTCTTGTCGGTCTTGTCACTGTTTCATAGAAAATAAATAAATTTAGCAAAACGTATTATAGTAACGAGCTTAAAATGTACCTAACGCTGTTTTATTAAAAATGCAATTAAATTTACATTCGAATAAATCATTTTGACTTTAAATTCACTAATTACGAAATATGGGGCTGCTTGCTATGTATGGACGGACATTCGTAGGCTCGGACCATTAATGGTTGAGGGAGGCACAGGATAGACAAACCTGGAAATACTTTAATAACCATGTCAATTCTCGTACCTTAAAATCGTTAAAAATTCGGTTAATTTAACTTTTAGTTGTTAAATTGTCACACAATAGGTATTCTTGTATTTATAATTTAAAATATTTATAAAGTAATGTAATCGTACTGTAACTAAGCTTAAAACGGCATTCTTGTAATTTTTAAAGAGACAGTCCATGTAATCTTCTTCATAAAGAAACGTCAAACTTGACGTATTTAACTTTATATTAAGTTAAGCTTAGCTAAAATTAAGATGAATTAAATTGTATGTTACGAGAAATGACCTGAAGGTCTTTGTTCCCTGTGTGGTGAGTGTGTGTACATGATATCATCACCCCATCTAATAAGCATGGCGTCGTAAAATACCTCTATGGTATAGTCAACTATCATTACTACATGACAGTCAAATTCTTTAAGATAATTTTACACTAAACCAACTTGTCTATGTCGTATTTCATGGCTGAATTTCTATCCGCTCGCGGAAAAATTAGTTTTAAAATATAAGAAGAATAGTATGAATAATATTTCTCTCCTAAAAATGATAACATTCCATACCTTTGCTCACAAAGTATTTATTTAGAAGGAAGGTTAGTATTAAAAAGTCAGTTCTGTGTGTGAAAGTAAAACAGTATTTACGCACTTGTTTGGCTACGTTTGAAACATTTGTTTGCCTTTTAATTTTTTCCCTTCTCTTTATAACACGGAGTTAATTAAAAACAAAATGGTTATTTTTGAACGTAATTATTACGATTGTGTTACAAAAGGGAATCATGTTTTGTTAACGGTATAGAGCTTATATTGTGTAGGCGAGATTCTGTGAAAATGTTTAAGTACTAAATTGAGGTTCTTATTTATTATTCACAATTGAATGTTTTCTATTAATGGAGAATATTAGTTATGTTATATTGAAAATATATTAAATGAAGATGTATAAATTGTAGAGAAAACTTAATAGCATATTTACTTGCAAAAGTTAAAGTAGGTTTTTAAAACTCAGTTTAATTTTGGTTTCCTACTGCATTCTTTTGACTACCAACTCACGGCAAAAACGACTTCTCACTTTGTCTTTTACTTACAATTTATTACTCAAATATTATGATTATTCATATTACGGGTAGTAAATAATGAGTCCACAATGCCTTACAATTAAGGCATATTTTTCTTAGACATACGGAATATAATTGAAAATTATGTCGATGTTAGAAGAGAGATAGAGAGAGAGAGAGAGCTAAATCCTAATGACTTATGAGTCTTTATCTAGTCTCTCTGAAGACGCCATAGTTCCTTCCGCCAGCTTTTAAAAAAAGAACAAAAGTATAGATACAGCGAACAACAGACAGCACTTGCTTGAAATAATTACACCTCTTTGATAGACAAGGAGGTCGAATAAAGTAAAATGTAACGTTCGAAAATATAACCTTTTTATTAACAGTGAATATCGTTGCATTTAATTTTATACGTTTTTATAAATATTTGTTTTTAACCCTCCATAAATAAATATAGATTAAAAAATAAATATTTGTTTTTCTTTTAAAACTTAAAGTAAGCAGGCATTGCTGGTTACTTTGCGAGGATAAATACTGAAATTAACACATTATGTTATAGGTATAAGTGTTAACAATTTTCTTATGTTCATGGAGTGAATAACATATCAACTCTTTTTTTTTTAATCTTAAGGTTTTCGTACAAAATGGCTACTGAAATAATACATTAGTACAAAAACAAAATACATAATCATTGCCCTTCCCTTATCCCAATTTCTTTTATGGGGTCGGCGCAGCATGTTTTCTTCTTCCACATACTGCTAAATATTTTTGGCTCTATTTTACGGCCTGCCGCCTGCCTGACTCCAACCCTCCTTGGGAATGCTGATGTCGGCGGTTTACTCCCCACCAGCAGGTTGACTCGGTGGTATGCACCGGGTCGTGGTATCCCTTAGTCGCCTCTTACATAACCCACGGGAGGATATGGGGCAGTCCTATTCTAACAGAGTGACGCACGGCAAAAAAAACCTTCACTTAAAAATATTTACTCACAGCTGAGATTTCTAGATGAAATCCTCTCGCTTGTTCGCCGTTTATGTCGGTGAACTGGATGGAAAGTCCTGATATCCTGGATCCTGATGCGACTCCTGACCTCCGTTGCTTAACAAATATAATTCAAAGCGTAACATAAGTGTTGTCTGTCCAGTTAGGTACCAGTTGACTATTTTTGTAAGAACTATAATAAAAAGAATTTAAGTAAGACATACTTAAATTTTATTTTAAAAACAAAATAATCTCAAAACAATTTAAGATTTGCAAAACAAAAGATAATTAAAACATGAAATTATTTAGAACTCTATTCACAAGGAACGTGCTACTCGACAAGGAGGGATTATGAATCTTAAGCCCAGGTATGCATAGGAAGCTTGATCCAAGCTTACTCAAAATTACACAATGGTTGCAACAAGTGTTCAAGATATTTTGAGAAGCAAACTGTCGTCAGATGGTGACGTTGGTAACATGAACGGTTTTGTTCATCAAATTCAATTAAAATCTTGTCGTATCCTATTAAAACTATCGCGTTGCACGATTGTAAATATTAAACGTGATAAACATGGTGTTTTATTAATATTTTATTCACTTTTTGAATTAAAAATAAAGTAGTCCGAACACATTTTAAATATTTATATTCAAAATTTGGTAAAGATCGTTCATTTTGTGGTTTATCGCTTTAAAACGAATAAAATACGCGATTTACTTTGCCGTGAATATAAATTTCACTTATTTGGTATGGCTCGGTGGCGAGCCAATGGCGAGTTATATTAATGTTATGTTAAATACAGTTAATGTTCTTTTTTTCCGTTAAATCGAGCATTATCCTATCCTACTTCCTACTAATATTATAAACGCGAAAGCTTGTGAGGATATATGGATGGATGTCTGTTCACAAGCTAATATAATTATATACCTAGTCTAGCCATAAATATTGTTACGAAGAAAAAACATTTTTTTTTATTGCAAATAATATTTATTACTTTTACAGTGTGTTAGTTTAATACATAAATATAAAACAATTCAAAATATAAAAAGCTTATTCGAAGTGGTCTCCATTGGCTGCAACACAGTCCTTTAAACGTTGAGGCCAGTTATCAATAGAAGCACGCACTCTTTCCATGGGAAAATTCTTCACTGCCAATCGTATGGATTGTTTTAGGGACTCCAAATTATCATGGCGTTTAGAGCAAGCCATACTCTCTAAAACTGACCATAAATCATAATCCAGCGGATTAAGATCGGGACTAGACGACGGCCAGTCTTCAGCTCTGATGAAGTCCGAAACGTTCATTTCCAACCAAGACTGCGTGGACCGAGCTTTATGACCCGGCGCTGAGTCTTGTTGGAAGGACCATACTTGGTTATTGAACATGGTGTTGTTAAGGGGTTTAACTACCTTCTCAAGAATGGTATCTTGATACACTTGTGCCGATGTTTTGATACCTTTTTCACAAAAATATGGCTCAGTCACTCCTTCATAGCTAACACCCCACCAAACCATCACTGAAGTCGGATAATGCCCACGTTGCACTCTGTCGACTAATTGGGAAGCTTCCTTAGAGCTTTGAGCATAAATACGGTCATTTTGTTTGTTAAAATGTTGCTCAACTGTAAAGATTTTCTCATCCGTAAACAAAATTTTTCTGTGACCTCCCTTTGCGTACCGCTTCAGTAGTTGCTTCGATTTTACCACCCTATTCTTTTTTAAATTATCAGTTAAAAAATGACCAGTGCGTCTCTTATAGGCTGCAAGTCCTAAGTCATCTTTTAAAATGCGTGACATGGTTCTGGGTGCTATCTTCATCTCCCGAGATAAAATCTTTTGCTTTCGGACAGGATTTCTTCGAATTCTTTCCCTTACTGCTTTGACCACCATTTTCGTACGAACACTACGTGGACGGCCAGATCTTTTTCTGTCACAAACAGAGAAGGTCTCATTGTACCTATTAATAGCCCGGTACACAAACATTTGACTAATACCAAGCGTATGGAGAGTTTTAAAAATTACATTCGGCTCCATACCAACTTTGTGTAATGCAATCACAGCGATTCGGTTTTCTTTATCACCCCACTCCATTTTAATATAGCAAAATATTGTACAATGTATTGGCGCCAAAATTAGAAAATACAATGAACAATCGTATAAAAATGACAGATTCCAAATTCAAATGTAATATCTTTCTTATTTTTAATTGTAACAGTATTTATGGCCAGACTATGTATAATATTAATCTATACTTAATATTATAAAGAGGTAAAGTTTGTGTGTTTGTATGTTTGTGTGTTTGTGACGTTGTAATCTCTGGATCTACTTAACCGATTTTAAAAATTCTTTCTGTGTTGAATAGTCCTTTTATCGGGGAGTGTCATAGGCTATATAGTATCCGCTATGACTAATAGGAGCGGAGCAGTAATGAAATATGTTTAAAAACATGACGCGTTTTTTCCGCCGCTTAACGAAGTGGGCACGGGTCAGCTAGTCGGCTTATAAAGTACCAGTATCAAAAAGTACAAACAAATCGTTTTTAATAAATATATATTTTAAACGAGAGATAAACACACGGCATGCTATTTAGTTTTATTTTGTTTGACACAAAGGCCGTGGTCACAAGCTCACAGTCAGCTAATATTTATGACAATGAAACGCGATAGTTTAAAAGTTAAAGCATTACAATAGGTACTCAATCAAAATAAATGTATATCAACAATGACCATGCTGAGTTAAAGCATCGGTAGGAGAGAATAATTATTCGGCATTAACTTTCTCTTTCTTTTTTTTTATAAAGGGGAACAGTGCTACTCCGAATTTAACGCGAGCGAAGCCGCGGGCAAAAGCTAGTAGGTTATAAATAAGTGATTACAATATCAAATCGGCAAAAGTAAAAGAATATATCTTTGTCTAGATTTATTAAGTTAAAAATATTTTACAACACACAATAAATAACGTTGTATAAAAAAAGAGTGTTAAAATAAACCTCGTAAAAAAAATAAAAGAAGTTTACATAAACAACTAGAAAGTGTAAAAATGTAAAACATTGTACTTACCTACTTAAAGTTTATCAACAGGTCTCAGGTAAACTGGTACTTTGTATGTCTGCCGCAAAAGTTGTATAAGTTAGTTTCTACATTTTATATTGTTTTATATTTTTAACTTTAAATTGTGTATTTGGGTCAGTTTCGTAGTTAGATATTCTTTTGGTTTATATAAACGATTCAATGTTTACCTTTAACACAAGTTAGTCAAAATGAAAATAGGTTTACGATTAATTTAAGAATAACAATTTTAATAAAAAAAAATTATTTACATAGGTACCTACCTTACTTCCAATTTACATTACTGCTTAAGAAAAGCTCAACGTGCCAAAAAAACTTTTGAGATCAAAGGAAACAAATTAAATATTTTTACTTACATTTCTATGGGATCTACTTAGAAGTATGCCCATTCATTAACAAAAATATGCTTTTATTCAGCACTGGCAAAGTAATAAACATAAAAATAACCGAATTAGGCGCTGACTCCACGAGCGATAAAATCGCGGCGATAATCGTCGTGCCATGTATTTCTATATACTCTGTATGAAGGTGTCTCCACACGGCGATGTTATCGCGGCGATTTTTGTTCAGACTCGTCGCGATTCTATCGCTCGTGGAGTCAGCGCCTTAAGAAACTCCTTTTCTTTTTGAAATCGGAATATAATTTTTTTTGACAAGTTTAAAATTGTCTTTGACAACTTTTTTCACGGCTATGGTATAGGTAGCGGGCATGGTTTACAGATATCAAGTCTTCTTATAGCTATCCCTGTTTTGTTTTAGTAAATGGTTTATCAATTACCGGCCCCGCACGGGCCCCTACTACGGAATGTCCTTAAACTACGTTTAAGAACAGCTTCAGTAGACAATTACATTAGAAATCTCTATATTATATGGGCTTCTTTATTATATTATGCATGTGTTATACATAAACCTTCCTCGTCTTAAATTATTCTGTAATTATTATTTCTTGCATTACCTTTAAAAAAAAACCGCATCAATATACGTTGCCTAGTTTTAAAAATTAAAGTATACAAAGGGACATAGGGACTGAAAAAGCGACTTTATTTTATACCATGTATAGATTAGAAGAAAACATAAGGTTGTTTGAAACTTTATAATAGTTTCCTTTATTATACAATCCACCAGTGATTTGTCTGAGTCTGATGATTACGCAATCTGCTTGATATGGAGCCGGACAAAAAACATGACAGACAAAGCAAAACAATTTAATTAACATTAAAATAAAATATTTAAAAAAAACTAATTTAAAATAACAAAACAATTTATATCCTGAATCAAAATGTTATATAATTTTCATCTAACGTCAGAAATTTCAACGCGCTCGTCCAGAAAAGCTGTTTGTAAGCTCTTAACACAATAGACATATTTGAACCGGCGAAAGGGAAAACGGGCATTTATGTCGGAGCCTGCTCAGAGCTTCTATAAACTTGGCTAACATTTTGCTATCTATGAATTTAGATAGAGCTTTGTTACTTACTCTTGATTGGTAGGTCAATTTGTCGGCTTGGTATTACATCCCAAAGCTGATCCTTTGCGCAATTATGTGTTTCGAACGCAAAGGATGACTGCACAAGTTGTATTCTATTACATGCATCCAATAATTGAAGATACGACGATTAAACATTGCAGATTATTTGAAACTTTTCTGAGTTCTTGTTCTCTTCCCTTGTGCAATTATGTGGTTCGAACGTAGGGGTTTAAACACGGGTGTTCTATTACAAGCATACGATAATTGAATATGAGTCCGGGCTTAAACAATGTAGATAAACTGAAACTTTACAATATTTTATAAGTTTTATTCTTGAACTTGAGGATAATTGGCAGTATTTTGCGGATAATTTAATTCGCAAAATACCTTGTTTAGGTCTTGTCCTTTAGTTGTTGTCTTAGATACAAGTGCTACCATAAAAGAGATCAAGCTCTATGTCACAGGTGCTTTTACTTACACGTTTGAAGAACACAAAAGACAACCCTTTTTCTGGTAGTGGTGATTATATTATTGCTACCTTATTAGCAACTCTAATGGCCTTGTAATACAAGTCAAAACACCGGGTTTCCACCCCTTTGCTTTAGCATTTCATATATTAAGTACCTGGGAACAAACTAATTCATGTATGAGAGTACGTCATTTAATTGGATTAAATAGATACAATACATACTAACCGCTTATTAAATCCGCTTACATCTATCCGCGTATGACTTAGCGTCTAATATCAGAAGCTGGTATTTGATAAGTGAAATCAACTGCTTCTAATTGTAATTTGTACGTCAGAACAATACACTCTCAAGAAACTTGTGGGATATACTGACGTGTGACGTCATAAGCTAGGAGTAGGTACATTAATATGGCTAGCGTGCACGAGGTTCATGTTTGGTTCCCATGCAGCGCAGGACAATTGTTTGTGCGATCCACAAATAACTGTCCTGATTCTGGATGTTGCTTGTGCTTGTTAATTACGTTTGTAAAAGTCCCCGTGACAGAGCTTGATCCCTAGAGCAGGAATCGTCTTTTTAAATTGAAATCCAATAAAAGAAAGAGTCATTTATTTAAATTTTATTGTTAGCACATTATCGTCCTGCTGTAGAGCTTCGGCCTTCTATGACTGGTCTATATAAACGCTACGTGTCGCTATGTTATCAGTTAAAAGTCAAAATCATTTCATGTTACTATACTGTGAACAGTTCTGGACAGTTCCTAAATTATGCAATTTGCATACCTTACCGTACCCGTGCATCAAAGTCGTGCAACATTAAAAAGCGAATCGCATTTACGTAATAATCGAGAAGTCAGTATCGAGAGAAAGATTTAAAAGTAGAACTCAATCGAGGAAGTTTTATGAAGTTAAAAAGTGCAGCTCTAAATATCACCTCTTTGCGTCGGCGTCGATGTTAAAATTAACATTTATTTGTCGTTGTTTGAGAAGTCACGTTTATATAATTTGTGATAGTTTTTTCAATCGGAGTATAATTATAAAACTATATTTTTACTCAGTTACGAAACTTAACACGATTGTTTAAAATTAGCAAGAAGTGACGACTGGCTAAAAAAAATATGAAAGACCTCATTTTGAATCCGGTTCAAAAATTGAAAGGGTGCAAGGACAGCAAATTTTAATTTTTTTATACTTCACAAAGTCACGAACGGTGTAAGGCAAACAATAAAAAATATAAACGCCTTTAATTTATTCAGTTGGTAACACGTTTTTGAATTGAAGGATACAAATGGTGTCCGTGACGGTAGCGTACACAAGAGCTGTATCGAGTTGGTTACTATGCCAAAAAACTCGGTGTAAATACTGCCTAATTAGTGTAAAAATAAAAAAAAACTCTTCCTCTTTAGTTTAGGAAATAAACACCATTTTCAATGGGTACGCCAGCGTCACGATCAAGCTAGCGTACCCATGGCCGTACTCGAAAACGGCTAATTGTAAAGCAACAGAAGTTACACACAAAAACTCGGTACTAACTCTGCCCCCGCTATGCAAAATTTCATAACAATTGCTCTTGTAGAAACAGAGATATTGAACAAGACTTTTAAATGACAGCGTTATGGTAGCGTACACATAATAGTTCTGATTACTTCTGATAGATAGGGAATTTTCTTTTGATAAATGCTATATGAAAAAATTCGGTGTGAAATTCTGACTCTATTAGTGTAAATACTTTATGCGAATTCGCAGTGGAATATGTCAAAAAATCTATGTAAAGTTCTAAGAACAAATGTATTGACGTACAGTAGCGAACAAAATGTATTCGTGAAATTATAAACAGAGATATAGCGTTATTTGCTAATATAAGCTAGCTTGATTTGTTCTGACATAAATATTAAAATGATTAACTACCTATTTATGTACTTGACTGTAAAAAGTTGGTTTGTCTGGAATGGAAAATTTTCAAATGCTAATGTGAAATTCCTAATTCATAATTTCTTTATTTGCAAAAACATGGTATTACAAGGTGTAGTACAAAAGTGGTTGATCTACATGTTTCGTCCAACTTGGGCATGCAAATACTTAAGATCTAGCTAATACATAATATCAATTAACTATAATTTTTTACATCTACACACATACATTACATATTATTATTTATTTATAAAATAGAATTGTGTGTCAGAATTAAAAATAATTAAATGTGATGTCAGATTACAAAGGTAATCAATGTCAATAATAATTACTAATTATTATACAAAAAAGGAAGAAATGTCAAAGGAGAATGTTTTTTTTACTAGGAGCTTTGGGCTAAAATAAAAATTGCAGCCCCCACGTTTGTAACCATTGTACATTGACTTATACCATTGAGCTTATTACATGTTTAAAGAATCAACAAAATTCGCCCCACAGAAATCTAGATATCAGCTGTTCAAAAAATGAAAAGCCCTGTGGCACTCCAAGCAGTTATCTTCTTAAAAGTCAGTCTGTCCCCAGGTCACCAACTAGGTTCATTACAAAGATTTATACATAAGCAACATTTTCTTCTAAGGAATTACCAAAATTCGCCCCACAGAAATCTAGATATCAGCTGTTCAAAAAATAAAGGCACTGTGGCACTCCAAGCAGTTATCTACTTAAAAGTCAGTCTGTCCCCAGGTCACCAACTAGGTTCATTACAAAGATTGATACGTAAGCAACATTTTCTTCTATGGAATCTACAAAATTCGCCCCACAGAAATCTAGATATCAGCTGTTCAAAAAATAAAAGCCCTGTGGCACCTCTTAACAGCCAGTTATTACAACTGGCTGTTAAGAGGTAGGGTACAATCTAGGAAGAAAGAAGAAGAAAAACAATTTATTTACAGGCATGATACTATCCATGGATTGTGCTGGATGGTTAATGCCATACTGTATCGTGCACATGCCAAGAACCATACAATATATATAACATGAGCACAATATGTTCCCAACATAAGTCTGCCACTCTTCCAAGAGCAGTAATAATGCAGCAGTAAACCCATTACAGGTACAGAGCAGTAATAAACCCATTACAGGTGGGCCCTATGCCCACCTGTAATGGTGGGGATCGCCGGAGGGGGACTGGACGCAAAGGCTCTACCGGTTTCCCAGGCCCCCTCCAAGTAGGCGATGAAGGAGTGCCGCTGGGGACTTTTAGTGGATACACTAGGGGGCATAGGCAGGCATAGGTTAAGAGGTAGGGTACAATCTAGGCATTTTACCCCAGCGAAAACAAAAAAAAAACGGGTATGCCTAGATTGTACCCTACCTCTTAACAACCAGTTATTACCGTTAGAAAATGTTGCTTATGTATCAATCTTTGTAATGAACCTAGTTGGTGACCTGGGGACAGACTGACTTTTTAGTAGATAACTGCTTGGAGTGCCACAGGGCTTTTATTTTTTGAACAGCTGATATCTAGATTTCTGTGGGGCGAATTTGTTGATTCCTTAGAAGAAAATGTTGCTTATGTATCAATCTTTGTAATGAACCTAGTTGGTGACCTGGGGACAGACTGACTTTTCAGTAGATAACTGCTTGGAGTGCCACAGGGCTTTTATTTTTTGAACAGCTGATATCTAGATTTCTGTGGGGCGAATTTTGTTAATTCCTTAGAAGAAAATGTTGCTTATGTATCAATCTTTGTAATGAACCTAGTTGGTGACCTGGGGACAGACTGACTTTTTAGTAGATAACTGCATGGAGTACCACAGGGCTTTTATTTTTTGAACAGCTGATATCTAGATTTCTGTGGGACGAATTTTGTTGGTTACATAGAAGAAAATGTTGTTTACATATCAATCTTTATAATGAACCTAGTTGGTGACCTGGGGACGGACTTTGACTTTTTAGCCCAAAAAAACATTCTCCTTTATGTTATAAATTTTTAAAATAAAAATTGTTATATTTGTAAATATTTTCCAAGACTGATTCTTACAAATAAATATGTTTAAATCATAACCTATTTTATGGTAAATTGTAATTATTATAATAAAACATAAATAAATCATAACCTGTATTACATTTTATACAACAAATGCTGTTTTAATACAAACTGTGATTATTGTAACAATACCAAATGTGATTATACTGTGATGTTTAATATATAATTAATAATTGTACAATTGTTATTATTTGTAAATATTTTCTAAGACTGATTCTTACTAATAAATATGTTTAAATCATAACCTGTTTTAATGTAAATTGTCATTAATATAACAAAACAGAACCTAATATAATTATACTGTGACAAAAATTGTTGTTTTTGGCAAAACAAACGTTATTTTTCTGATAAAGCTACTTATTTGAATTTTTCCAATTATTTCATTTTCTATCAGGGCTATATCTAGAAATTAATAAAGTGAATATACTCCTAGTTCAGTATTTCATCACGTTTCATCAGTTTTAATTCTGTATTTTAAAAAAACTTGTCAAATCACTTGTGAGCATATCTGTACTAGTACTATGAACATAAACATGGATTTTTGACATATTCCACTGCGAATTCGCATAAAGTATTTACACTAATAGAGTCAGAATTTCACACCGAATTTTTTCATATAGCATTTATCAAAAGAAAAGTTCCCTATCTATCAGAAGTAATCAGAACTATTATGTGTACGCTACCATAACGCTGTCATTTAAAAGTCTTGTTCAATATCTCTGTTTGTACAAGAGCAATTGTTATGAAATTTTGCATAGCGGGGGCAGAGTTAGTACCGAGTTTTTGTGTGTAACTTCTGTTGCTTTACAAATAGCCGTTTTCGAGTACGGCCATGGGTACGCTAGCTTGATCGTGACGCTGGCGTACCCATTGAAAATGGTGTTTATTTCCTAAACTAAAGAGGAAGAGTTTTTTTTATTTTTACACTAATTAGGCAGTATTTACACCGAGTTTTTTGGCATAGTAACCAACTCGATACAGCTCTTGTGTACGCTACCGTCACGGACACGTACAAATGATGTTTATATTCTGTTTTCCTTTGACCTTTTTACTTTTCATTGTGCCCTTTTTAATCTTTTGTACATGTATACAAACATAATAATTTTCTAATTAAAAAACCGACTTCAACAGGAGTCGGTTAAAAACCATGCTGATAACAATTTCTAAGATTAGTATTACATAAATTTCTGCAGTTGTCTTCATCATAAGATCATGTTTGTGTAAAGTTTTCATTAATACGAATAAAATAAGCCCAAACACTAGGTAGCTGCTATATACCGTTGAAAAGTTTCCTCGACCCTCAGTCGTCTTCATCATCAGATCATGTTTGTGTAAAGTTGTGTAAAGTTTTCATCAATACAATTAAAATAAGCCCAAACACAAGGTAGCTGCTGTATGCCGTTGAGGTGTTCCCTCGACTCTCGGTGGTCTCCAGGATCTGACCAGTTCTAACTCTTGATTATTTGGTAGTGACGACAGAGATGCACATGTATGACAAGATTTTACACAATGCGTCCCTACAATTTTCAAGAGATGCCCTCGATTTCTCTGGGATCCCGTCATCCAGATCCAGATCTGGTGACAATGGGACCAAATGGGAAGCATACCCATACGAACAAAAAAAAAAATTTTTCAAATCGGTCTAGCCGTTTTCGAGAAATCAGGTAACAAACACAAAAAAAAAAGAAATACAACCGAATTGAGAACCTCCTCCTTTTTTTGAAGTCGGTTAATATTTTTAAGTAGGTTTTGTGTAAGTATTTTTATGACTTGTGAACTGTGTAAGTATTTCTATGACTTGTAAACTGTGTAAGCGTCTCTATGACTTGTTCACCTTCCAATACCCACGCGTCGGTCTGTGGGACCGGCTATAAACATTTTTTGCCTATTTTTTTAACAACATAAGCCTCGTCAACTGCATAGGTACTCTTTTCTTCTATAACAACAACTTAAGCCTTGTTAACTGTGTAAACATCTGTAAAACTTATTAACTGTGTATAAGTATTTCTATGACTTGTTAACTGTGTAAGCATCTCTATGACGAATTGAATACTTTTTTTATTATGACAACTTAAGCCTTGTTAACTGAGTAAGCAACTCTATGACTTGTGAAACTTTAAGTATTTCTATGACTTGTGAGGTGTGTAAGCATCTCTATGACTGGTTCACCTTCCAATACCCACGTGTAAGCATCTGTATGTCCAATTTAATACTCTTTTTTACTATAACAACAATGTATGACGAATTGAATACTGTGTTCTGAATCTGTGTAAGCATCTATATGACGAATTAAATACATACTATTTTCTACTATAACAACAAAATATGACGACTTGAATATTGTTTTCTTCCATTACAACAACTTATGCTGTGTTAACTAAATAGGTACTCTTTTCGACTGTAACAACAACTTAAGCCTTGTTAACTGTCTAAGTATTTCTTTGACAAATTGTAAACTCTTTTTTATTATTACAACAACATAAGCCTCGGTAACTGTGTAAGCATCTGTATGACGAATTGAATACTGTGTTCTTTCAATAATTCAATTATGTATATATGCTGCAACCTAGTCTTTGATGTGAATAAAGTATTTAATTTTAAAATTACCTAAGAAGATATATAATTATTTACAACTAGGTTGACAGTCCTAAGCCTGTCAAGTATGAAGGAAAATCAGGATAGATACATTACAACATTATGACTCTATTGCATTTTATATCTATTTATTTATCTAATCTGCATTTTATTTTACATTACTTTTAAAGCATAATTCCAATGTACTTATATAAATATGTAGGTAAGTAGAGAGAACTCAAGAATGACTAATATTGTATTCCTGAAAAGGTAAACAAATCAATCAAGCTTCACAGTACAATGTAAACAAACTAGTCAAAATAATATTTCTTTCCTACGTCGTGTTTGAAGAGTTTATAGATTTTAACATTCAGAATGCGTCTACGTTCGGCTGTCACTAAAATTACAAATATATGTATAAAAGATTTATAAATATCTGATTCATTCTATTTATTAGATTGCGCATCTCTGTTGTTAACTGTGCAAACATCTGTATGATGTGTTAACTGTGTACCTAAGCATCTTTATGACTTGTTAACTGTAAAAGCATCTGTATAACGAAGAAACAATGTCTGACTAGACGAGACGAATAATTACGTTTAGGCCACCGGCAGCGTCAGTGGGAAGGTAGGCTCTTCTCAGGCCTCCGTTAGACTTATATTTGTGGGGCTACGTAAAACCAATAGTCTACACAAAAATTTGTGAAACGGAACAGGAAATGCGACATTGAATAGTGAGTTGTGAATAAAATAAGCCCAAACCAAAGGTAGCTGCTATATACAGTTAAGGAAATCCCTCGACCCTCAGTCTTCTTCATCATCAGATCATGTTTGTGTAAAGTTTTCATCAATACGAATATAATAAGCCAAAACATGAGGTAGCTGCTGTATACCGTTGAGGAGTTCCCTCGCCCCTAAGTCGTCTTCATCATGAGATCATGTTTATGTAAAGTTGTGTAAAGCTTTCATCAATACGAATAAAATAAGCCCAAACACTAGGTAGCTGCTACATACCGTTGAGGAGTTCCCTCGACCCTCAGTCTTCTTCATCATCAGATCATGTTTGTGTCAAGTTTCGTAAAGTTTTCATCAATACAATTAAAATAAGCCCAAACACAAGGTAGCTGCTATATGCCGTTGAGTTGTTTCCTCGACTCTCTGTGGTCTCCAGCATCAGACCAGTTCTGACTCTTGACTTTTTTTTTTTTTTTTTCTTTTTTTTTCTTTTTAAAAGACAACTCCCGCACTAGGGATCATGCCCTGTGTCGCGGGGACTTTTACAAACATCAATTCACGGACACATAGAACACCCAGACTCAGGACAATAATTTGTGGATCTCACACTATTTGGAAGTGACGTCAGAGATGCACGTATATGACAACATTTTACATAATGCGTCCCTACAATTTTCAAGAGATGCCCTCGATTTCTCTGGGATCCCGTCATCCAGATCCAGATCTGGTGACAATGGGACCAAATGGGAAGTATACCCAATCGAACAAAAAAAAAATTTTCAAATCGGTCTAGCCGTTTTCGAGAAAGCAGGTAACAAACACAAAAAAAAAAAAATTAAAAAAAAAAAAAAAAAAAAAATACAACCGAATTGAGAACCTCCTCTTTTTTGAAGTCGGTTGAAAAAAGCTGAAGAGCCCCTTTGTTAAAAGGGGTAATCTAATCTAGCTATCTAGGTAAAGGAAGCTACTTAATAATAACAGACATAATACTCTTAAAATAGTATTTCCTTTGGTTGGATTTGGACACGACACTCGACTGGAAAACTCACACTACCCTAATATCTTCCCCGGACTAGGATGTTTTTAGAGCTAGGTTTTTTTCCCGTAAAAAAATTCAAAATGCTTTATTTCATAACATTTATTACAAATTGTTTGAAACACGTACATATTTAAAAATTAACAAAGAATAATAGTACAAACATGTAAGCTTAATTAAATAAATGAACACTAAGCTTAGGTAGCTCATTCTATAGGAATAATTTCAGTAGGTAAACCTAGAGAGCTATTCTGCCGTCATAAGAAAAAAAGACGCATCTGACATTTTTATCAAAATAGAGATAATTATATATTTGGCATCAGTAAGAAAAGGCCCATCTACGAGTATTTTTATATTTCAGTTTCAACAAACACAGCCGTTAAAACTGTCTACTAAATAAGACACATTTGCAATAGTAAGTTAGATTTGCTAAGAAAGAAAGACGTTCCTACTTAAATGCGTCTTTTCAACTTATGAAAAGTTAATAATAAGTTGAAAAGACGCATCTCAGTAAAAATTATCTACTGATCCTAAGAAGAAAAGACGGTTCTGAGTAAATGTGCCTTTTCATCCTAGTATCAAGAAAAATAATCAGGCGTAAATAACTAAACTTTAAGTAAACCACCTTGATAAAGATTTTGTATAATTGAATTTTGTTGTCAATTTTTGATAACAGAAGGCCTACAATGTTGTGGAATACACCTAGATTTATATCCTAGGTTTTTGATGATCAGAACTGGATCATGGATAATTTTCAATACGAGTTGTTACTAGACATTTTAGAAAGTCGATTTCATCAGGGTTCCATGGACAAAAACCGCAGCCTCTGAAATCATTTTTATCATAACAGCCCATTAATGTTCCACTGCTGGGACGGACCTCCTCACGTAATGGAGGGATATTGACCTACTAATACCACGCTGGCCAGGCGGATAGGTATAGGGTTTAATTTTAAGTTTTCCTTCTTTTTATTTTGTAAAGATAATATTCACGGGTAGTCCCTTAGTCGTTTTTTACGACACCCATGGGATGAGATGGGGTGGTGACATATTGTATTCTTACTCCGTCACCACACGGAGAATACACAATACCAATACATACAATACCTTGTGGTACCATATACTGAAAAAATAAATAAACCCCAATCCGACGGAAATGATGCTCTGATCTCCGCAATCATTCTTTTGATTAGTTAAATAATCATAGGTGGGATAGTTTCACCACTGGCCGAAAACGTAAACATAACAGTTAAACAGGACTTTCCCTGTGCATGATCCCCCTCATAGTCATTTTTGCTGCTTTCTTCTGCCACTACTCTTGTATTTTTGGGGAAAACTTGAATGTTAGTCTCATCTCCCTTATATACACGGCAAGGGTCTTCTAAAACGTTGAAAAAGTCATTTTCTGTTAAGTGTTGTTCAATTTAACACTTAGGGACTCGCGTCATAATTTGTCGCACAAGTACTCGCTACCGGGTCCGCTAGACCCCGTATAACGTCATAAGTTTTTTCCAGAACTGTATGATAAACGTAAATGTTTACTTTTTTATACGAATTCTATATGTATAATAAAAGATATTATTGATTGAAATATTATTATTTATTATATTTACTTAAACAAAGGCTAGTACGAAAATATACTTAATTTCTCCTTAGTTTTGTGATAAGATTTAGAGTAATCATTGTAATTTTTATATTTACTTATTTTAAACAAAAATTTCTGGATTTACTTACACAAATATAATATACGTATGTAAGCGGAAGAGCTAAGAGAGATCAATCATCACAGAAGTATAAAAAAATGACAAAGCACATAAGTAATTTCTTATTTGGAGTAAAATCACACTTGTCAACTTTCTTCAGACACTTTTTATATAAAATTTAGTTATAACAATTTGTGCAAACATGCTGCATTTGTTCTTCACAAATTGGTACACTGCACTTTGTGCAAAAAACATTGGCTTTCCTATCTTTTTTCCAATTACATAGGCTGCAACGCACATTTCAGGTTTCTTTTGTTCACCGGTTCCTACGTCTATTTTAGCATCATGATGCATAATAAATGCTAAAAGAACTACTTTGCCACGTTTAGGCACGTAAGATAGCAATGTGGTATTATTTTGAAACCCAAAGTAAGTTTCGTGCTCCTGTGTTCCTCTGGTTTGATGATGCAAAATTCACTTACGTATTTAGTCGCTACCGGGTCTGGCAAACCCATACACACCTTTTACGTCCGTAACGCTTACTTGCAGCGCGCCAACTGACTGCTGACGTCGTCATTTGCTGTGCTAGACTATCGTTAAAAGCTACTAAAAGCGACAACGTCGCATTCGTCGAAATATAATATTTAAAAAGCAAAATATGAAGAACTGGGTCCATTGGACCCATTAGCGAGTCCTCAAGTGTTAAATGAACCACCGCTTTATCTTTGCTTCGGAAACATTAGTACTTGCTGCTGTAACAGCAGCTTCTGAAGTCCTTATGGATAGTTCTGGGTATTGTTTACAAAACAAACGATGCTGGTATCGTTAGTTTCCCTACACCAGGTTTGCTATCGATAAAATAATTTAGTCTAATATTTTTAATTCAAAATTGTTTTACACTTAATAATACATGTTCTTTCCTTCTGGGAAATCCTTTTTTAGAGCAATTATTATGTTTGTTCTGTTAAGATTGAATTAGGTCCTGACTAGTACGTACGTATACATTACGAACAAGCAGTTATGCCGAAATCGTAAAGTAGCCTGTGGCACTCGAAACTTAGTCACCGCAGTTTTTTAGGCATTCCATTTCGTACAGCCTTAATAGCTTTTACTATATCGACATCCGTGTATTTTTTTTAATAAAACGCTCTACCTCTGCTAAATTTTTTATGTAGGTAACTAAACCCCAGAAACTCATTATTACTAAGTAAGAAAGACGTTTTATAAATTACTAAGTTGAAAGGCAGTATCTGACCAAATGCGTCTTTTCATTGTAGTATAACGTATTTTGGAGTATTTTTTTTACTACAAAGAAAAGACTAAATGTAATTTATTTAATAAATATTATTTTATTTTTAATTTGCATATAATATTCCCATAGATTAAGTACTAATGCATAATTTTGCCCAGCAAAATTATACATTTTTGAATTATCCTTGTCACAGAATTTGTTTTCTTTTCAAAAACATAAAACATTTATTTTCTTGGTTTCACACTTTATGTAGATGCGTCTTTTTTCCTTATGACGGCAGTATTGTAATACAGCTGTTGTGGTTATGAATACATACAGATATACATATTATGCACTGTGTACTCTATCATTTAATCTGTGCTCTGTTCTGAATTAACATTATACCACAGAGTCTATATGACAGTAAGTTAGGTTGAACACTATTTACATACATTATTTCATTGATATTCCATATTTGAATTATAAATCATAGCATACGAACCTCTTTATGGATAAGTCTCCTTTTGTGATGCGGGAAAATTCATCAATTAATACTGCCCTAGCCATCCTGATACGTAATACAGTAAAAAGGTATGTCCTTTTGATTAATTATAATTATTATTGCCTTTTAATATTTTAACTAGATTCAGCCCTTCTCGGGTTTGTGAAGGGAAACCAGGCCTACTTGCATTAACCAGCCAGAGGCCTTTGTTGTTCATAGCTTATTTTACTAAAAATAATCTCAGTGCACTACCTGCGATTCGATTACATATCGTATACATTAATATTTCTAACTCCGTCTCCATACTTATTATTAAGACCAGAGCTAAAATTGAATGTAACTACCTTAGAAATATACAATATATATAAATGTATAAGGCCTAAGATTTGTCTGATTATTATGCCTAAAAAAAAGATATATATTTAAACTACTTACAAAATCAGAAAAGAGTTTCTGTAGTAAAATTTTATAACAATCACGGAATATGGGTTCGCCATGACACATTTTGTTCTTACTCCGTCCTTTGCTCAACACGTTTGAAAACAGGTTATTTCTAATCACACTTGAAGGAGATTATATAGCCTTTACAGCGATCGGAGACGAATAAATAGCTCGCTTGATGACAAGCTCGGAGCTTACACTGTCGAATTTCGAACATAAGATTTTCAATCACTGCCAACTATACACCGGCCTTCAATTTATCATTCAAACTGACTCCAGTTAATATAATTTTAAGCTTTTCCTTAAGAAATAACTTGTTGATTAACGGAAATATGCTTATGCACACACCAGTCCAAAAAAGGCATACATACTTATTGCATTTTTAACAAGTACCTCCAAAAGTAAATTGGTTCCATTTTATTACACTAGAGACAAAGAGACTACATAAAGTTAAGAACAAAATATATTTTTTTTGCGTTGGATAGCCACGGAAAAGATAGAAATAGGAATCAAAAATATTGAAAAATCGGTTCAAAGGTTTCCTTTTTAGTTCGAATCAAAGCGAAAAAAATGAGCCATTTCCCCCTAGATACCACCAGCATGTTGCCTTTTCTTTGTTCATATATTTTCAACCTACAGTTGAATACGTATATAATTCACATAGCTTATTCCATTGTCCAATATTCGATCTGCATTGATCTTTCGTCTGGCAAATAGCATTGGAATATCATGGATCGAGATCTCAAAGCGTATGTGATACGAGTGACTTCAAATAATATCGTGTTGCCTTGCTATTGTCAGAGAACTAGTATATTATATCCTACGTAAGGTAATATCGATATGAAGTCAATTGAGTTCAGATTTAATAAAATGATTAAACATTCACGGACAATAAGATAATAGTGAGTTATTTTTGAAATTTGAGTACAGAGCTTGGAACAACAGCTTTGTTTTCCAATTAATAAAACGAAGTATTTAAGGGAAATATGATTGAATATTATATTAGTTGCTAGAGAAAGGTTTGGCAATTAGAAATAAAATATAATTTACCTACGGACAAATGTTTAGGAGAACAGATTTCAATTAGACAAATGTACCTGGCCATCCTGGTCAGGATTTTTTATAACTGAGTAACGTACTTTTGTACGTCTATTTTAATGTGTCGAAATATAACGAAAGTAAACTTATCAAAAATGGCAATTAAGGTGACCTCCTCTAGCCTGAAGCCTTAGGTATTATTACTTAAGTTATTTTTATTGTTGACTTGTCTGAAGTCCGAAAACTTTATTTTAAATTAAAGATTTAGATTTTTAAATTAAATGTCCAATTTTTGCAGCTACTTATACTCACGCCTGTAAAGAATGATTAAAATAAATTAGGTATTTTGTATATTCAATGGAGAACTCCCGCAGTAGGGATCATAACGTGCACCATGTACCTACGTAACTAAAATAAAATTAATAAATACAAAAAAAACACATACAAAAACATTATTATACGATCATATTATTCTCGATCTACAATTATTTTGTAGATTCGATAAATATTCGATACCTCGAGCTCCTCACAATAAAAGAAGTTATACTTATAATATACATATAAGATTGAAGATACAAACTCATTTTTGTGTCGTGTATGTTCACGCTTCAACGTTACTCCCTCAGGGTAGTTTTCCTACTGAATTTTATAAGCCTTATAACGCTTGACAAGAGTTACTTGTTGCTTTCATATTATATTTCGTGGGTTTTCCTCACGGATGTATGTCAGGTGTTACGAAAATATAATAAGACTTGAGGCTTTTGAAATATATAGAATATTCTGAAACACGAAAAGTTGAGTATATTGTGCAATATTTGAAAAAGAAAATAGAATAAAATTTTATGTATTCAATTTTTTATTTATTCTTGTAAATCAGAACAGACTATTAATGCCCCACTGCAGAGCTAGTCTTCTAATGACAGACGAAAACTAATGTCAGACGTATTAATAGTGTTTTATGCCGCGTTTTCCCACGTTTTTTTCCTACTGTCACCCGCGGGAATTTTTTTCTACGATATGGACATTTTAATGTTTTATTTATATATATTAGGTAAAACAAATAACATTAGCTTTGTTAAATTAATTTGACGGTGAAATTGTGCTATATTTGCAGTTAACTAAGTAAATAAAAACATAAATAAACTTTGATTTGATTGATTGGATTGAATAATATTTAACGAGTTTAATAAATATGGTTGGTAAATATATGTGCTATCGTAAAATATAACAACTAGTAGTTTATTAAATAGTAGGCAGTAATTCAAGATGTAGGGGGTTCGAATCGTTGATTTTTTGCACTGGTCTAGGTGTTTTTGGTGTGTACGGATCAATGACCGTACAATATTGTAAATCGCTACACAAGTACAAAAATCATACGATTGCAAGGCGTGACCCTACGTCACGCGACGAATTTTATATTAAAGTAATTAGTTTTAAGTTAGTTCGCTTACAACCTCTTACCGTGCGCGATACTCATCCTAATCTCAATCTTTTCACCTCATTTTAGTATTAATTTTAGATCTTGTTAATTTGTGAAGTTTAAATATATTTTCGTTTATTCTATACCTATCTTATCTTTTAATCTCAAAATCTAACCCCAACCCCGAACATTGGTCCTTCGAGCCGGACTGTGTAGGTATACCATGTATATTCACAAAAAGTATATTTGTCTATTTTGGTATTTTGATGACAAGTGGGTTTGTCTATTGGCTGGTAGTGGTACCCATGGTAAAAACTCTGCTTAGTGTGCTACTCGATTGCGTTATACGAAAGTGTGAATGTTAAACTTCAATCGATTAATAACTACAAATCCCACGCTTTACTAAGGGCATCACTAAATCAATCCCTCCCTAGTATGGGGACACCCCTAGCCTCAAAGCCTTTACAAAACAACTTCGAATAAACAGAGTACTATCGGTCGTTTGATCAGTATCTACTAGTGTAATTATCTGCTCTACCAATATAGTTATCCATACTAATATTATAAATGGGAAAGTGTGTCTGTTTGTCTTTCTTTCACGGCAAAATAGAGCTACGAATTGACGTGATTTTTTAAGTAGAGATAGTTGAAGGGATGGAGAGTAGCATAGGCTACTTTATTTTTCTGCGTCCAGGAAAAATGAACAGTGCTGCCACGAATTTAACGCGTGCGAAGCCGCGGGCAAACGTCATTAAGTCTGCATTTATTGGTTTTACATTATAGTAATTTCTATTATGATTTATTCAGAAGGAAAGTTATATTTTGCTCGTATAAAGGAGACGGTTTTTTTTGTTCGGCGAATAGGCCACCACCACAAATTGTGGCATTTAGCAATGAAATGCATATCGGTTTATTCCTTATAATCTCTAGATAGACAGTCTGCACATATCAAAACTTTATCTAGAGGGAATACTCTGAAATACGACAATCAAAACAATTAGAAATAAAATATAATTTATTGACTCTCGTGATAACGTAAAATCTCACAACAGCTATTGTCTAATGAATATACACTAAATAAGGCAACCAAGACCTCTCGAAATAACGCAGATTTTGCTGTCTATTGCTTGTAGATCTAAAATAATAAGGTAGTTAAAGAGAAACAATACACTAGCAAATATGATAATATATATGACACAAGAAATATTTATTACTGTTCACAATTATAATTAACACAGTCATCTCTTAAAGCAGTAATTCATCTTAAATAGACGCAGGTGGCTCAAGCTTACCTATAAGCAGAGCCCAAGATAAAAACCACACTTTACATATCACAATGCACAGCAGCTAATAGTGACTGTACCTGTGCTCAATAAGCAATAACAACAGTATCCAGCAAGAGTAGCTTTAGTGTGTATTATGCACTATATCTAAAGATCCCATTTTTATAAAATATAAAAGTACAAATAAATCATGCATCTAACTAATAAAATCTGAAACAATAACAACGTTGTCATGACAATGTCAAACTGATTGAAACTGTACTACAGAGTATCTGCTATTGGCTATTATTTACTTTTCGTTCTACGATTATTTTTAAAGTACGTTACTTGATAATTTGTATTAACCATTAAAATAAACCTAAGAACGTTCCAAAACAAGCATTTTTATGTGTAATCCTTTTTTATTATTATTTAATTTTTCCCTCATCGTTTAAGTATAATTTGTGTTCGGTTAACTATATTAAGATAATAACTATTTTTGTGAGTAATATGAATAATAAACATTACTGTTTAGGGTGGTGCGAAAAAAAAACCGTCTCTTTTACTTCGTATTATAATTACAATAACATTACTCACAAATTAACACAACGTTACTTGAATCAAAACTAAGCAGAGTTTATTCTATGGGTATCTACTAGGCAACTGTTTAAGTATATTACTTAAATAGGTACTTTATTTTTATACCTATACTAGCGGCCTGTCCCTTCTTCGCACGGGCATTATTTTTCCGTTTTTCTGTTGAAAATTTTCCTGAATTTTCTTTGCTATAAACCTCACGGAGCCCGAGACCTTTCCAACGAATGCAAAACCGAGGAAATCGGTTCGTGCGTTCTGGAGTTATAGCGTCAGGAAGGAAAACCCGACTTATTTTTATATAGTAGATATTAATTTCAAGGTAGGCTGTGGCTTGTCTGTGCTCAGACATTACTACCGTAGCGGCGGTGACCACTTACTAGTTGTCATCTTACTTACTCGTAGCTCGTTTGCCACTATAAAGTGGCACAAAAATAAAACATAAAAAACACTTTTCTTGCACCTAAAGATTTTACTCCATCATATCGTAAAAACCGACTAAGGGACTATTCGTGAATGTTATCTTTGCGAAATAAAAAGAAGGAAAACTTGGAATTAAACCCTATGCCAATCAGTCTGGCCAGCGTGGTATTAGTAGGCTAAGTATCCCTCCGTCACGGGAGGAGGCCCGTCCCTGTGGTGGGACATTAATGGGCTGCTATAATTATTATTTTTGTTTTATTACATTGTAAAATTAATTGTAGGGAAATGCAATTATGTGTGGTTAATATTTAATTTTAATAATTAATTAAAATGCCCTTACTAGAGAACAGTCATTAGTGAAGCAAATACAACCTGCTGTTGTACATTTACGGCCATTAGCTTAATAGGTCAGTTAATATAAGGAAGAAAAAAAAAACAATATTTATTAAATTTATAGTTAATATTTTTCAAAATTCTTAAATTCTACTTTGAGTAAATTCAGTTTAACTCTATTTATGAAATCGTTATCGTATGAGCTCAACAATCGAAAGCACCTATTTCGTGGAATAGGAAAGCGATAAAAATAAAATATTGAATTAAATAAGTCTATTTTACGCCATTTAATTCAAATTTAATTACTTATGGGTGATTCTTCGAGCCCAACATTTTCGATGTCTGGAGGTTTTTCTTTGTAACTAACAGACCAACCAAACTGCAATTATTTTTTCATAGTATAGAAGTTACCTATCTTGCACACGTTATTGTTTTTTAATAATAGTTTTTTATATATTTATGTGGTGTGTCCGTACCCCAGTTTCTTGAACGTTAGTAACAGTAACATTTTTTCTTATTAACGAATCGATGTGCGTTATAAATATTACGATAGAATATTAGTTGTTTCTTTACACAAAAAAAAATGGTGACGTGGTCACGACGTTACATGCGGCTGGTTCGTGTTGTTGCGGAGATATAAATGTAAATATCTGATTCATATTACTTTGGTTCACCTGTGTTTCTGATTACTATGTTGGCTGTTATAATTAACTTAAATGGTTTTCAAACTTGAATCTGTTGGAAATATAATTCAATTGGGGACTAAAAGCCTATGTATAAATAGCAATCCTAAATTGTATACGTGTAGTGTTTAACCGATGTTAAAAGGCAAAATTTTGATTTATATGTACCTGATTCATACGGTAAAAATACTATATTAATCAGAATTTCACACATATTGTTAATATGGCGGCACGGATAATGATTGATATTGTCAAGTTGTCAATGATTCTAATAACTAGATTTAGGTGTGGTGATAATCATTGTGATTATCACCTGTGATTTTAATAAATAAATGACTGATTTTTATAACTAGAATTTCATTTTTGTTCCTAATTCTGATTTATGTGACCTCAAAAAATTTTAAGTTAATTATCTCGAAAACCATTTCATAAAAAAGTGTGCCTTTTTCAGACATTGTATATTAGGTTATCATCTTTGACAAAAACATGATTTATAAGCCAAAATGTGAAAAAAAACATTTGCCCATATGAATCAGACAAAGAATCGAATTTCGAAGAAACACCCTAAAGGTCATGGCACATTATACCGGCACCGCAACAGCACCGCTCCACACCAGCATTTAACTTGTCATTCAATTTAGAGCATTAAATCGTGTGTAGTATAATATATTTCATAATGTCAATATGAAAAAGCCAACGGCGGGCAGTCAGCGCGCTTGCCGCTACCACACAACTCGACCCGCAGCCCGCGTGCTGCAAGCGAGCGGACCTTATGCGTACAGCGCGCCGACGGCATGCTCATTACGCGCCGACTCCGAGTCGGTAGCGAAACAACGTCATTGCGTCGTGCAAGTCCTAAGCGTGTTCAATCATAAATGTCTTAAAACAATATTGAGTTCGCGGTGACAGCAAGCTTACACCTCGCGGCCACCGCGCGGACTGTGAGCTTACACGTCGCGGCCGGCGCGCGGACTGCGAGCTTGCACCTTGCGGACAACGCGTAGTTAGCGCGCTGGCAGCTAGCCGTAGTCTAAATTCGAGGCGACGCCGTGCAGCAGCTGTGCTGTTGCGGTGCTGGTATAATGTGCCATGACCTTTATACAGTTTGCCATTAGTACGAGTAATGTTTATTAAAAACGTCTTCTGTTTATTTGCATCTGACATATTCTTTTTATTATATCGTAAATTTTGCCTGCTTTCCATTAGTCGGCTTATAATAGAAAATAGACAACACGGGGAAATGACATTTTAGCTATTTTAAATGGATTTTTACTACCTTTAGCTTATCTTAACTAAAATAATTCAGCAATGAATAAATTCATAGAGCGGCGGGACGTTATTGATATCTGCCGGCCACACATACACACACAAACACATACACACACATAAAACACACACATAAATATACACATACACAATGCTCACCTGCACATTTTAATTACATTTCGTTGAGCCGACCCCGAGCCTTTGAAATTTGATCATAAGGTTTTATTATAAAAAAATTTGAATACAAATCGTGACGTGAAATAGTGTTATCGATACACTCGTTAGTTTGACTTTCATGGATTTTATTTTTACAATTTTTCTTTAGGTATATGTTTTCTATAAATACATTTATGACCAGTATGAGTATTTACAGATTTTAACTATCGCGATTTGGATACGTAATACTATATTCTATACGGGTCTTACTCGCGGTATATACTACTTAGCCTAGATACTAGGTTTTTCGCCGACGTTTCGGCCGACTTGCAAGGGTCGCGTAGTATATACCGCAAGTAAGACCCGTATAGAATATAGTATTATTAAAAAAAATCTAGGAGCGATGTTCGGCATACACTACACCAAGGGTCTTCACAGGGCAAAAAGCGAGGAAGTGCCAGCTTGTGATCGTAGTAATTCGCGTTTAGTAGTCTCTGCGTAAAATAAAAGAATGGTATCTTCATAATTAAAACCTCTTTTAGCCTCGAACGGTTAATTAAGACTCCTCTTAAAACAATTATTTGTGTTATCCACTTTCTCCGTGTGGTGAAGAAGTAAGAATACAATATGTCACCACCCCATCTTATCCCATAGGTGTTGTAAAAATCAGATGGGTGTCGTAAAAATCGACTAAAGGACTATCCGTGAATAATGATGAGATGGGGTGGTGACATATTGTATTCTTACTCTGTCACCACACGGAGTAGTACAACGTAGTAGTAAAACGGGATAGTCGGCGCAAAAGTAAATACCCGTTCTAATACGCGAAATCATTCACGAAACCATTTTAAGTTAGACAAAGACTACACCGATAGGCAGTTGCAGTCAATAAATTAATACTTATTGCAAATGTACGTAGTCAAATTAATTGCGTATTAGCAGTTATAGTCTATATCAATTACTGATAATGAACCATAGAACCGCAATATCATAATGCAGTAGCATACAGTAATAGATAATTCAATACCTTTATACTTCCATTACGTTAAATGAAACTTTCTAGATGCAAATACCGGTGAAGAGGGTTAATAAAAAAGGACTGGTATGAAAACTATTGGCTTAAGCTCAGTCCACACTGAAAGGGTTCTCCGGTCACGTCAGAATCAATGTGTGGATGCGATTATTGGCACTGCTGATGCTGTGATCGAATTACCGTGAAGGCAAAAAGTCGCCAGTCGCTAGCAACGTCGTCGCTATGTGTATGCCTGTTGGAGTGTCCCTTTTTTGTATTTTTTCGTGTTGTGTTTTTGTGATGTAGCAGTCTCTATATCCAACCGGGTGCTTATACAGTGTGAATAACCACCCGGTAATGCACGTTTATATAACAAACTTTATATAAATTATGTTCGAATACAATAAGACATACTTTTGGGCGATTCATAAATGATTGCTTTTAGTCTAGAAATACTTTGTATCCATTAATTTTACGTTTAAAAAAGTCTCCGAGACACAGAGCTCCATCCCTAGTACGGGACATTTTAATTAATAAAAGAAAAAGTTGAATAAAAGTTACAACAAACATCGATTTACACGTCTGTTACGAAAGGTATAGTGAAAGATCGCTTGATACAAAAGTTATAAATCACCAGCGAGTCGCTGTTGATTCAACTTGCTGTCGTTTGGACCGAGAATTATTAATACCTTGCTAAATAAATTCGATATAACAGTATTTTCAATTTAATGTTGTATCTATTACGTAGATATTAAAGGACTTAAGCAACACATTCTTCATCATCATAACAGTCCTTTAATGTCCTACTCCAGGGACGGGCCTCCTCCCGTGACGGAGGGATACTTACAACACATACTTATCGAGTACATAATACTTAGCATTTTTGTTGGTTTCGAATTAAGAATGCCTACAATCATAGACTCTTATCTCGAAGGTGTCGTAATAGTAGGTAAAAGGTTTGCCATATTAATGTTACATGGATTTTTATAGTCAAGATATCACGGTGTAAATGAGTTTTTCACAAGTTATCTTTATAGAGGCGCCCGGTCCTTACAGTAGGTCTACTTCTGTAGTCAAATGTAAAAACTACGCAATGTAATAAAAATAAAACGTAACTAACAAAATAGCACATCGTTTCCATTAAACCTGCCTGTCAACACCATAGTTTCCGTCACTAAAACTTCGTGAATTACGTCAGGAAATCGTTGTGCCTATGTTACTGTTGCTGGCACGTTTAACTTCCTGAATAGGATGCAAAACGGTAATAAAAGTACAACATTTAAACTTGTTCTCCACTGAAATACGTATTGCTTGTTTGTCACAGAACAATTAACAAACTGCTACTGAAAGTTCAACCTTTGTAGACATTTTGAAAGATCGCGTAAATATGTTTGATGTAACTTGAGCGTATGTATTTCAAGTGTTATCGTATTAGGATTCACTCTATGTCTATTGAAATGGGAAATAGAGATTTATATTTCAAAGCGAATGGTTTTGTATTTTATTTTTTTACAAACAGACAACTTGTGCTCTAGCGGGATAGAGCACTGTGTGATAAAGTAATGTGTTATGAGATCCTGTCGACATAGAGTTATACACATCTAGGCTTCGTTTTTAAAGAGTTTACGATCTATACAATAACTGTATTGCATGTGATTTGATCACGTTGTCGTGAAGGTTTAACTGAATAAACTTCTACTGTGGTTCCTGAATCAATGCATGTACTTTTTATACTTAAGTAATAGGTGTTATTATTTTTGAGTAGTGTTTACTACTCTTAAGTAAACCTTAAATAAGGTTAACTGAAGCTATTTATTTATTGTTCCTAATTAAATTACTTTTAATTAGGAACAAAAATCAAACAGCTTAAATTTAAAAACAAAATTATTTTACACAAAATTGAAAGTATTATATAAAAATAATATTAAACAATATTTGAAAGACGAAAGGTAATTGGGTATATAATCGTTTAAGGAAGTCCAAGACTTACTTATTGATTAAAAATATTTATTTTTAATTTCCGTTATTAGTTGCCAGTTAGTCGATTAGGCTATTTTTCTTGAACATGCTATTCTGCTCTTGAGGAGGTATGTAAAAGGTTAAGAAGCGACTTCACTTGCACATTATGCCGTATAATGGGCAGACGCGGCAACAACTACTTCGGTACCTTCCATTTGGTTTTTGTCAGTTACACATATTATTTAGAAACTAATAAACTATTCTATTTCGAACTCATTCTATTATATTTCATTTGTAACGATTGCTTAACCACAATAAATTAGTTTTAAACTTCACTTTGACAAGTTCATGATAGTTATCTAAAATGTATTTTGAAATTGACAAACTGGGCTGAGGCTACTGATTATGATAGGTCCAATAATTAAGTGGTCTGTCATATTGATCATAAGTAAGGGTATTTGAAAATGATTTTGTGAATCATTCTGAAATTCCACAAAAACCGAGTATATTAGAAATAATTGCATCCTATGTTATGCACCTAAAACTACGTACCTATACCCTATTTCTTTGTAATAAGGTTTGTTTTGGAATGATAAAATATATAGCTTGATATCTAATTTTAGTTGATAATCGATTAACGTAAATTGAAGGTTGCAACATGAATCTGGCAGGTCTATTAGAGTATGATATTTAAACCTATGTCAAGTTAGTCACTGTATGTTTGTAATTGCAACGTAGGGGTATCTAGAAATCAATCAGTTCAATATCATCATCACGATATGTTGTCCAGTATAGTAAAATAATGTAATTCCAACAATACGTACAGCAGGAGGTAAGTTGCCTCTGCGGCAGAGATGATCTTGATGTGACTGAGCAAATAATTGGACAGTGACCATACGTAGACAGGGTTATACTCGTATAGGGTTTACTAGCTGATGCCCGCGGTTTCACCCGCGTGGTATAAGTAGATTAAATGTTATTTTACACCCTAAACTACCTATATTCCAAATTTAATCACAATCCATTCCGTAGTTTTTGCGTGAAAGAGTAACAAACATCCATCCATCCATCTATTCATCCTCACACACTTTTGCATTTAAAATATTAGTAGGAATTAGTAGGATGTACCAAATATTTCATCTTTTGTTTTTATAGCTTTCTGTAACAGGAGTGGCTCTGAGTTTATTACATTTTCTTCTGATGGCATAACCACATCTACGAATCTGGACGGTAGCTTACAGAGAAACCTTTTGACTCTCAGGAGGGACACTGTGTATACCTACTTCTTATATGGTTTGATTTTCATTTTGAATTTATTTTTACAATGCCAATCTATAACGCTATTCTAGCTTCGTGGCCACTCGTTATCAGAAATATACAAAATGTACATTCAATCGAAGGAATTACGTTTTTATAAATTCGATTTTAGATCAATTTCGAATTGGGAATTCAAAACTTGTGCGTTATACAAAATTATGAAAAATGTTTTTGTTTTTTTGTTTTTGATTAGAATATCCAATACCCACCGACGACGCCCTACTATATTAGCTCTTGAATATTATTTACAAAATATCTACATTTCACTGAAAGCAATATTTCTTTATCATTTCTTATGATAAAATAAAATTACATTCTTTGCTCATTATAAAGTATTATTTCAAACGCAAGCTTGTTTAAAATAATGAACATAATACATTTATTTAAAAGTCGCATTCTCATAATAAGACATAGTTTAAATAATAATGGTCGTTCTTCAGTTCTTTTGAGAAAAAGGCATTCCAGAAAAACATTTCTGTAAAAAGAGGTGGCAACAATGTTAATAAACCTCTCATTTAAGTACATAACGTAGTTAAAAGAACGTTAATTAAAACCTCTTTGAACGTTGTATTGCTTCAATAAATTTTAACATGAATTTTAAATGTTTATTCAATATTACAAATAGCTTATATTTTTTGAGTGTTGAATTTGATTCGAATGTGTTATAATTGAAAGGTTTCCTGGATGCTTTTCATAGATTAACTAGGCAATTTAGTGAATGTGAAATGTATTGCTAAAATGTTGACCAGATAATAATTTTATCAAAACAAATGAAAGGTTAATAAACTCTTATTTTGTTTATTTCACACAATTTTGTTAAAGTATTAAGTAGATTTTGGAACATTTGGGATATTTTTTGTCCAATGTTTTAAGTATGTAGAATTATAGTTTTGATCGAAATTATCCTTACGATTTGTACGGCATATATACAATGAGATAGGGTATGAACTCTATGTATCTGACTCCGTCACCACAAAGACATAGCAAATAAAAAAAAATTTGGATAAATACTATGGATATTAGACTATCGATGAACTAACTTAAGTACATAGTAATTGTCACATATAACCTGACGACATTCTGTGTACTGTTTTCCATAAATATCAAAATATATGTAATGATAAATAAGATTAGATTCCATAACATAATAACGTTTCATAAAAAATAACAATCGATTAAAAAAAGGGGTATGTAACACAACATGCTCTTACATAAAGCAGGGTTAAAACGGGGTTTGATGTCATTATTTGTTCATCGGCCTGCCCTTTGTGTTGTGGCTGGCATTCAAAGTGGAAAGTATCGCTCTAGGCGTGGTACGGCTTTATGGACAGATTGACACTGTTTACCGTCTGGCGTACCTATTGAATGCTTTGAGGGAAAATTATTTCATTACCTATATTTGTGTTCATTTGATCAGGTAGAGGTTTTGTTCTTTACATATGTTTATTTCATGTTTTACGAGATAATGAATACTAGATGCTCAGTGTCGAGTGCAGAATGAATGAAATAATATTATAAAGAAATTCTCCGTGTGGTGACGGAGTAAGAATACAATTTGTCACCACCCCATCTCATCCCATTGGAGTCGTAAAAACCCACTAAGGGACTATCCGTAAATATTATCTTTACGAAATAAAAATACGGAAAACTTGAAATTAGTAGGCCTAGTATTCCTCCATCACGGAAGTAGGCCCGTCCCTGCAGTGGGACATTAATGGGCTGTTATGATGTTAAGATAATAAAGATGTTTGCCCTATTGTAATAGATGTGTGTCAGGATTGCCTTTAAAATCGACTGATGGTAATCTCGAAAACAATAAAAACAAAACTTATTATAAAAACGTTTGACCGGCGCATGTCTTAAGTAGACAAAGTTTTCCTTCATCACTCGAGGAGGCCTTTTTCTGCTATATTAATATACAATAAATTTTATTTTATTTTTATTTATTAGGTACAGTAACAGACAGCAGATAAAACGTTACACAGTATTCCATTAATCCTTTCTAATCTGAAGGCCAATTAAAACTAGACTCATCACTAAAATTGAAATTGAATGTCATAGTATGATGGACCAAAATTGTATTACTAAGTAATATCTGCACCGGTTTGCGGTTCTAAAATCTAATTCATTTCATGAATGTCCCATGTTTGTTTCTGACCCATGCTCCGAGCCATAAAGGATTAGGGATGTTCTTCAGCAACAAAAAGATAGGTTATGGTTTGGTATATGAATTTTTTGACACGTTTTCTTTTTGTATTCGTAGAGAAAATAGAGGCCAAGATATCCAGTGTTCGCTTTGTTATATTATTACTCCTCTTATTTTATTTTAGGCAGAAATGTTATTTATGCTTTAAAATTAAGATTAATTTACAATTTTATCCAAAAACCGATCCTTCAAACTTAAAATTTTACTCAACCAATAAATACCGTTGATATATTGTTTAATGAAAAGTTGTTCCAGGAAAAAGATATTATAAGCTCGTCACAATCAATTTGTTCTCAAAATTAAATTAATTAAACAGGATATTAAAAGTAAACCGAAGTATTCTGAATAAAAGGCGGTTAAATATTATACTATTTTATTTTAAACAGTTGAAGAATATGCGCAATATAAAAAGACGCTTTCTCATTATTGCATGTTTAATTAGTAGGGCTCAACTACATAGGTCAAAAGAGGTTATAAGTCAATAGTAACTTGACAAGATTATTGTTTCCTTCGTCGCCCAATATATTACAGCAGGCTTAGGATGGGTACATATCACCACAAAGAAGTCCGCATCGGACATATACAACCTCAAAATCTAATTTCATGGTTCTAATCATTGATTTACAAAAAACCAAAGATACACACTCCACTTCCCAAAAACGTCCGCAACAAATAGGCGCATTGTGCACTATTTTAAATTAGTATCGCGTTGTTCTACCGGCAAACGTCAATCATTAAATTTTATTGCTTTATGTGCATTACTTTTTAAATACAACTTTATGTAATGCGTGTAAGATTGAATTTGAAAAAAAAAATATGTTTACGATATTACTATACGTATTTATTGCGTATGTTTAATTTGGTGACACTTTTGGCTGTTAGTTTTGTTTGAAAATGTGCATCTTGGGTTTTTTATAAATCAATGGTTCTAATGCTTTGATTTTATAAAGGCTCCATGCCTATACCACCTGATGATGATCGATAACCATCGGTCAAGAATGTCAGCCATGACAGACCATAATGAAACCCGTGAGTTGTTAAGTCTCAACGTTCTCTAATTTGACTAACTTTACACTTATACACGGAACATTTCACACTAGTTTATTTATTTAATTTTAAACTATTTGCACTAATTTACGTTGTTAGCTTTTTCTTCCAGACAACCTTTTCTATATTGTAACCTATTTCAAACATTAAATGTCATATTTACATAATGTAGCGATTGTTTATTAGAGCCTTTCATGAAATACAGAAGTTCCGATACGAACGTCGCTTCGTGTCATTGTATACTTTAACACCTATTAAGCTAGTGGAAAGTACAGTCAGCATAATAAAATTCCTATTTTCAAAAATGTTGACATCATTTTGAACACCTTGACTGCGTAGATATATTGCAACATCGGCTGCGGTGATATTTGATTTATTGGATGTGATGAACTAATTGAACAACTGACTGCTTAAATAAATTTGTAGTGCCTGCTGAGTTATTTTGGAGCTTTATCTGCTGCAATAAAATTGACAAATTGTTTGCTGAAATAAATTTAAATTCTTATTGTTAAGATTTATTTGGGAATTTTAAAAGCTGCAATCTATATGTTGCTGACTGTACTTTGATCAAACAAAGCATGTTTGAAAATGGTGATCTCGGGTTGATAGCCATCGTGTTACTCTGTCCTGTTTTGTATCTACGTAGTTAAAAGACCGGTGTTTAGTTCTGTTAGATAGTGTCATAGTCACGTTTTGACGAATGATTTGATGCCGGAAGGGCAGAAAGATTCTGGAATGGCGACCGCGTACCGGAAAGCGCTGGTGTAGATGGCTGGAAGCCGATGGATGAGGCACAGGACCGCACAAGGTGGCAATACTTGGAGAAGGCCTATGTCAAGCAGTTGCCGTCGATTGGCTGATATGATGATGATGACGATAACTTTGTATGAATTAATCAAGTTTTTTATTTCATTTATTTTCATATTTAATCGCGGACGTAGTCGCGTTCACAGCCAGTACATAATATATATACAAATATTAATAAATTGTGTATGGAACTTTTTACCAATATTTCATGTTAAATACTCTAAGGTCTACAGGGACCTCTACGTTACAATCAACCTTGGAAAGAGATCAGCGGTACAAAAAAAGGTGCTTAAAAGCATTTATGTATTTTCATAAAAATATATTAGCATGAAAATCTGTTGCTCATAGTTCAAGCTGTGCTGAGTTTGGAACTAGATATTGTTGAGTAAAGCCACACTTCCTAAACCTATTAAGACGATTCATATTAATTTGAAAGTAATAACTAAAAAATAAGACTTTGTATCGAAACGGTAAAAAAAAATACTGTTTTCCGAATTCCAAGGTAAAAGACATTAAAACAAAAGAGCAACCGAGTTTATAACCTCCTTAAATTCGTAAATTAACACAATAGGTGCATTATACTTCGAGCATTCAAACATTTGTGCATACAAAGGTTATATTAATGAAGAATACATTGTTCTGCTAAATGTAACAAATCAACAACTAAATGTTACGAGTAGATAGTATTGCGAGTCTTACTAATTGCCTTCATAACAATGTGAAGGAAATTTGGGTTTGTGCATCTCAGACTTACTGTTTGAATTCTTACCTACTCTTTTCTTCAGTAAATTTGCATCAATTTGGGCATTAAGTATATGTTTATGTTTTAAGTATTAGGTATTTTAAAAATACTATAATACTTTGTAAAATATAATGATAATTTAATAAGCAAATATGTTAATTTGGTAAAAATTTTGCATCTCTGAAGGAATGGGTTGCGGTTTTGTTATCTATACACAGTATAAAATGAAGTCGCTTTTTCTGTCCCTATGTCCCTATATGCTTAAATCCTTAAAACTACGCAACGGATTATGATGCGGTTTTTTAATAGATAGAGTGATTCAAGAGAAAGGTTTATATGTATAACACATGCATAATATAGTATAGAAATCGGTATAAATTTAGAAATTTTTAATGAATTTGTATTTAAACGTTGTTTAAGGACATTCTGTAGTAGGTGCCCGTGAGGAGCCGGGGCGGGTCGCTTGTTATTTATAGAATAATCATCATCATCATATCAGCCAATAAACGTTCACTTCTAGACATAAGCCTCTTCCAAATATTGCCTTGTGCTGGACCGCATGTATAGAATTGAAAAACGAAATTTAAAGTTTAAAGTGAGATTCAATCTATTGAAGTTTGTCCATACCTTTGTAGATTTTATAAGGCCATAGGATCCCAATATTTCATTTAGCTCGAGCGCTATCCAAGATATAAAGAAGTATTTTTTTTTAAATCTGTTTGATTTTTTTTAAATTGGCCTACCTGAGTGACTCTATGGTGCCTGATGTTTGATTGTTTTATGAATGGATGGAAAAACAAGGGACAATATTTGAAGCTCGAGGCTGGATTCATGCCTGCGTTCTCTGAATCAAAGCCTTTGACCGGCAAAAGTATGTTTTATTATAGACTGAATTCAGCCTTCATGTGCAGTAATGCACTATGTTAATTAACTTAAAATCTATTGATCTCCATACAAATGTTAGAACATAAAATAAAAGTAGTAAAATAATTAATGCAACAGCATAACTTTGAAAATTAAGTAAGTTGTAATCCAGAATATTAATTAGATTTAATTTCAGCATTTATGTTGTCTTTGGGAATGTAGATTGACTAGTTTACTATTTTACTAGCTAGAGACATCACAATATCTAAAGTTGCTTTACGTGGCTCACTAGCGCCACCAATAGAAAAAAAATCATAATTCGCAAATAGGATCAATAATGCAAAATGTTGGTAAGTCTTGAGAAAAGGCAATAAAATATTTGTATAACACAATCTTAATACTTTAAATGATTTTCAATTAAGTAAATATTGCATTATAAACATAAACGGCCGTTTTTTTATCGAATGCGCATTTTCGGCGGCGCTAGTGAGTTGTAAGTGATAAATTTGTATCTGACTGCGTTGTTGAGTGGTGTTACCTTGCGACAGCCGACTGTTTCGAGAAACGTATAAAATATTATTGTTTATGTGCCGGTCTGCGGTGCACAAAAACGATTAACTTGTAGAACAATCTTCCAACACATTGTGTTACCAGCTTGTTATGATATCGGGTTCTTCAAATATAAATAAATATTCTTCACACATTCACACAACGCCATCTAGTCTCAAACTAAGCAGAGCTTGTACTATGGATACTAGACAACGGATAAACATACATAAATACTTTTTTTTGTAAATACATACATATTATACATAGAAAACACCCAGACCAATGCAAACAATGTTCATGCACACAAAGATTTGCATTGAGCGGATATCGAACCCGAGATCATAGTTTAAAATATATACAACGAACTGTAAATATTAATCATTAAAATCATATTACACCTGTTAAATTTTAAAAAAAGCTTATAAAATACTCTAAATTGTTAATCAAGCACTTCACAGAATGCATTGTTAAGATTATGTTCCTTTACAAAACATTTAAATAATGTATGTGTTATACAAATAGATCATTAAAAATAATATATAAAATACTTTTACGGGTTTAGAATAATACAGGATTAAAATCAAATTATACTGCATTATAAATATAATGCAACAGCTTTGAATAATTTCTTAATATTAAAAGCTGTGTTTAAATAAACACAGCTTTTAATATTAAGTACCAAATTATATTTTCTTTATTGCTTGTAATATGTATTGTGAGTCTAAATAAATAAAGAAGCACCTGTGTGTTAACTCGAATGCAGTCACAACACTAGCAAATAGTACGTACAATAGCTTTGAGGGTTACAATAGCAATAATTGAATACTTTAGGTACTGTATCCCCAAAATTTGATACGAGTTCGTTCAAATCACTAATTAATCCGCTCCTCTGTGTACTGACACTCGCTACGTTCGAAATAATAATGGTTTAATGTTACATTTCGATAGATAAGTAACTATAAGCTATATATGAATCTGATTCTCGATGTGCTATTTGGTAGTGTAAACAGACCCCTCACGCTGTGGACCGACCAATATTGCCGGAGGCCTATAGATGCGGTTGATATCGAATCGCTTGTGGAGGAAAATTTTGAAAAAGGCTCCATGACTTGCCGTCGTATTGTTATATCTTTCGGAGACCATCTATCTTTAACAGAGGTTTTAATTAGTTCGTCCTGAGTCGTAAATAAATATTTCTCACACATTCACACAACACCATCTAGTCCCAAACTAAGCAGAGCTTGTTCTATGGGTACTAGACAACGGATAAACATACTTATAATATTTTTTTTTGTAAATACATACATATGAGTATAGACAGACACCTTAACATTGCCCGACGTGTCTACTAGGCAAGCAAAGTATGGTTTCCCAGACCAAAAATCAAGTAAAGTCCAGCAGTATTTTAGCTGAAATAATGCATAAGTATTTTAAGTTTATTACGGAACGAACTGTCCCTGAATGTATTCGTAATACTGCGGAGAGGATCGATTTTTAATTATCTATACTAATATTATAAAGAGGTAAAGTTTGTGTGTTTGTGACGTTGTAGGGGGTAATCTCTGGATCTAATAAACCAATTAAAAAAATTCTTTCTGTGTGGAATAGTCCATTTATCGGGGAGTGTCATAGGCTATAATATCACGCTATACCTAACTAATGGGAGTGGAGCAGTAATGAAATATGTTTAAAAAACGGACGCGTTTTTTTCGCCGACCAACGAAGTGGGTACGGGTCAGTTAGTGTAAAATATAAATACCTATCTATTCTATTTTCGTTTTATAAGTATGTGTAACTGATGGTAACATTTTATATAAAGTAAAATGAAGCTATTTTCCATAAATAGTTTTTCCACGCTCTAGTTACAAAATGCACGAGGCGTTAGTTAACTCCCACTTTATCAGTTAGCTATTCTACGGATGGAAAATTACATGGAGTGACGTCATATTTATGAGGTGTTCCTTATATGCTAACTCATAATCAATGGAATACAACGTCTGATTATAAAATATTCTTTTCTAGCGCTTGTTAAGTATTTTAGTTTCAAGTTTTTTAGTAAGATTCAAAGTCATTTAATAAGGTTGCAATGTAAAAATAGTGTTTGCGTTGGTTAGTTTCAGTTTCAATAGTTTCCAATGTATATTTTTAAGGACATGCTGTGGTATGTTGTCTATGTGTAATATCTGAGATTTTATTAATATTAACTTATAATTGGCTCAGTGGCGCGGCGGTCGCGATAAGTGGCTGACATGCACCGAAGTGATTACGATCAAGAGCCTGTCCTTGCAAAACCTACCTTAAGCAATTTTTAGAAGCCAACTTAAAACTATACTTTACAAACAGAAAAATGTTTAATTAAAATTAATCACTACATAACTAAATTCTGGGAAAACATAAAAAATAATACAAAATATAGAAAACATCCGAAAGAATAGAGAACGTCTCTTTGGAGTCCGTTTAAAAATTAATATCATTTGATATTTTTGAAGCTACAAGTGTTATTTTATGGCACTTGTTGAAGCTGGCTTTTTAATTTCGCTCCGTTTAAATATGAACTCAAAGAGATATTCTACTGACTCTATAGCCATACAAACTTATAACAAAATAGCTTATGAATGAACCAGAAGGCCAAGCTCTCTGTTGTTTTTTTTATTCTTTTGTTTATTCGGGTCTTTTACGCATAGCGTATGTCAGTCTATGTCTTTCTCTAGTTATTAAACCTATGAAACCATCGCTGGCCAGACGGATTCCCTTCCAGTCACATATCGTCCTATCTGAGAAATTTCCTTTTGTTCGGCTTTTGTGAAAAAATTGGGTTAAAGGGTGTTGTGAAATCCTTTGTTTTTATTTGTTTACTTTGGTATGAATAAACAAAAACATTGCTATAATTATGGTTACCCATAGTACAAGCAATGCTTAGTTTGGGATAAGATGGCGTGTGTGTGTTTTCATAATGAAAATAACCGCTAGTTAAGATTGTCTAATTGAAGTTGAAACCAGTGATTAGTATTAAGCTTTTCTAATATGTGAGAAATACAAAGAAATAGGCAGCTATTTTCGTTGTTTATTTAACTTTAAAACATTTGTATCCAGATCAACTGAATAAATAAATAAATATTCCTCACACATTTACACAACGCCATCTAGTCCCAAACTATGCAGATATTGTACTATAGATACTAGACAACGGATAAACATACTTACATACTTTTTTTTTGTAAATGCATACATAGAAAACACCCAGACCAAATTCTAGATACGGAATACTGTATTTATCGTGAAAAAGCTTTTAAAGTCCGTCCATTAGTCTAAGCTTCCATGCTTTTTTATAAAATAAATGGAATTTTAAACATATTATTTTGAATACATAGATTTGTATTATTATTTTTTTAAGTTTATTTTCTTTTCAATAAGATTACTAAAGGTTATCAGTTAATCATTAGTAAATAAGTTGTAAATACGTTCGAGCAAAAATATTTTTAAACGGTTTGCACCTGCATGTCGTCTTGTGAGATCAGTCCGGTGTAGATACCGCCTACATGTGTGGTTAAACCGGAGATCAACCGATCACCCAGTGAGACCGACTAACACTTTTCTGACACCGATGAAGTCTACTATATGACTACACTTCTTCACACTTTCTATCTTCTTCGATACAGTCTTAATGCTCCTACTTATATAATAGAAAATAGTGCGAGCAGTTTATGCTCTAGAAGGAGGTTTCCATTACCTCAGGCTTGAAAATCACGATAGTGCTGTTCGTGTAGATTTACCGACAGACATAAAGGTATAACTTAAAGGTCCCTAAGAGATTCATGATATCGCAGAACCACTTAAGCGATTATTTCCTGCCGGAGATCTCTAGGTTACTCTTTTTGAGAACCTACCTGTAGACTTGACAAGTAGAGTAGAGGATCATGTTATTTAGTTTGTTAAGCAGCCCTTAGCACCATGATGAGTGTTCAAGATTTCGACACGTTTAATAAACAAATTACTTAATCAATTTTCTATAAGACTAACTTAAAAGTATAAATAATAAAAAAAGAAATTGAGAACAGTAATTAGTAAATCCTGCGGTAAACAAACACGCAAAATAAAACAACGCAATCAAAAATAAAGTCACCCTCTTACTCGATTAAAAATGCGTAATATTAAAACAAAATTGAGTTGAGGGATATCGTTCGATGCAATTACAGCACTATTGTTTAAACCTCAGCATAGCATGCGGACGCTACCGCTTGAAGCGTATTAATTGATCAGGAAATACGAGCCGTCCAATAGCGGGTTGAACTGCAACGTTACCTTTACCTCACTGCAATATACTTGTTAATTTCATACAAGTTAACCAAAGTACTGTAGATATACAATGCTCTCCATTATTTGTTTAAGAGTATTAAGTTTAAGCTTTCTGCTTTTGCGTTAGTAATAATTGTTTTGTTTTACTTTGTTAACATTAAGCCCGTCACAGACATAGCTTTAATATATATTAATATATTTAAAGTTAGGCATATTATTATATATTTTCTATACTAATTTTCGCGTGACTGCACACTCAGCTATAATATATGTTTTTGTGCCGTCACCAAGCGATACCGTAATATATATTATTGCATATCATATATATATCAAAATACGTGCAAACACTAGGACGAACATCAATTAATGAAGGCAAAATATATATTTCTCAGTGTGTGGTTGTTCTTCTATAATAATTTCTATCTCTTTTCGGAGTACTCAAATGATAACGCGATGTCTACAGTAATTTACTAAGATAGAGTTGTTTTTTGATATGATTTTTTAGCATTCCCAAAAAAGTCATAATTATAATATTTAACTCCACTCGTTCCAATAGGTTATGGTTGAATCATAACAGCCCATTAATGTCCCACTGCAGGGACGGGCCTCCTCCCGTGACGGAGGGTTACTAGTAATACCTCTCTGGCCAGACGGATTGGAATAGGGTTTAAATTCAAGTTTCAAGTTTTCCTTCTTTTTAGTCGTAAAGATCGGTTTTTACGACACCCATGGGATGAGATGGGGTGGAGACATATTGTATTCTTACTCCGTCACCACACGGAAAATGGTTGAATGCACCTTAATAATGTAGGTATATTTTGTGTTTGTCCTATACGACATCTGGTGACGACATCGTCATTATGTTAGCTCAGTGAGTAATACATGAAGTGTATCACGTCACGTTATATGTGATTGTCTGTTTAGTCTATGCTAAACTTGTCTATACAAGATGTAACAATAGTGTCGTGGAGCGGACACTTACGCGACTATCTGCTTACGTCATTACTTAGCTGACAATTCAATCAATTAATAATTAATGTAATAATAATTAATATGTAATGACGTTTTTACCGTGCCTTAAATAGGCCTGATGTATACACATTATCATCTGTGTACTGACTGCGATTCGGTGATCTCTTTGGAGAAACCGAAGGTTTTGTATTTGCAATTATGGACGAAGTCGTAATGACTAAGAATTATTGGAAATATATCTTAAAGGACAGTTGAGATACGTCGGCCATTTCACTGTCCCGGAGAATCACTCAGGCATATTGTTTCTGGTTGTTCTCGTCTACGCTAGACAAGAACAACCAGAAACAAGTATTTACCATTCGCTAATGGTAAATACTTGCATAGACACAACCAAGTAGCCAGAACTGTCCACCAATTGTGCACTTATGCAGCAACTTGCAAGAGCAACTTGCTCTTAAATATCATCTTGTCGATGAAGAAGTTCCGTATTATAAGTATGTACCCGACCGATGTATCACCACTGATCGGACTATTGTTGCCAATAAGCCAGATATTGTGGTGATAGATCGGTCAGAGCGCCGTGCAATGATAATCGATGTCACCATTCCTCCATGACGAGAATCTTGTGAAAGCCAAAAAAGACAAACAAGCAAAATATTTGGACTTGAACCACGAGGTTGTCCACATGTAGAAAATTGATTCGGCGATCATTGTTCTGATAGTATTATCGGTAAATGGACTTATTCCAAAGAGTTTCTATCAACATATAAGAAGACTCGCGCTTGGCAGTTGGATCATAGGTCTGATGCAGAAGGCAGTACTGCTTGACACGGCTCGTATTGTGAGAAGGGTTCCTATTTCAGGAGCCCTAACCGCCAGTAGCTTGGTCTCTGTACCCCATGCTGGTGGGTCTACCTTTTTTATATTTTTAAATGTTTTTATTTAAATATTTATTTTTAAAAATGTAATGAATTGTGAAAAATATAAATATAGAGAATATAATATAATATTGTTTACATTCCAACAATATCTTGTGTCAAACAGAGCCTGTATTATAAATATCCTTTGATAATCTTATACATAGTAAAAAGTGCACTGTAACGCACTGTATCTTATCTCTCACTAATATAATGTTTGAATTAATAACACTGTAATACATTATTATCTTTCCTGACTTACGTGTGATGTTACAATCATCAACATTACATTTAGCGCACTGTATTACTTTTTTTTATCCCTAAAGCCCGATTTACACATCGACAAGTACAGTAGTGACCTATTTTTTCGCGAGTTAAGTACGAAGTAGCCCCCTCTCTCGCGTCTCGCCAACTTAACTCTCCATAAAATAGGATGGGGATCTATTTAAATCAACTTAATCAACAACTTACTACTTAACTCGCTACTGTACTTGTCGATGTGTAAATCGGGATTAACTGATGTAATGTCATAATCAGTAATATTTTAAGTAGCATCGTTCAATTCTCGGTACTCTTCTCTAAATGAGTTAATGCAGCAATCTGTAATTAAAAATACGACGTACATTGAAATAAACTCAAATAATTAATAAAAGGTTATATATATTATGATGTTTACGTTGATAGATTTCAATTTACTAATAATATCCAAATATTGAATTAACTAAGAACTCCAGTGCTTCAAATTACTGTGACCTACGCGTTTCGGTATCTCAAGGGATGCGTAGGTCTACGGCGTAGCGGCTCGTAGCCGTAGGCGTGAGACACCTACGAAACTAAATAATTGTATATTACCTACTTTCAAAGCATAAAAGTGATTTGTTCTGCAACTCTTTGTGATTTATTAGTAAGTTATCAATAGTAATATCACGAAGTGTGAAGTAAATGGTGTCACCAGTGTCGTAAAACTCGACTTAGTTTATAGTACTATAGTAGTTAGTAAAATTGTGTTAAAGTTTAGTAAAATTGCGCCATTGTCATCTACACCCTGTATAATAAATTAATGAAAAGTTTGTTTAGTAGTAGAACTGATTAGGCAAAGTTGCATTGTGAAACTATAGTACCTTCCAAAGTTGCAGCCTCTCGTTAAGTTTTCTTAGTCGGTTGCTTTGAACACTAACTCCAAATATATTCGATAGTACCAATTAAAGTTAACTATTAACAATGTCGATGTTCCTAAACATTTAATTGATAAGGAAGAACAAACAAAGTTTATCTATATTGTGTTAAAACATTGCAATAATATTAGGAACATAAATACTTTTACAATTTAAAAAAAGCAATGTAACATTTGAATTTGGAATCTATCATTCTTATCTGACTAACCTATTGAAGTTTTTAATCTTCAGCAAAAGAGGTTATCCATTCATTTTAATTTTTATATGGTACCTGGGAACTTAAGCATTGTTTAACCAATATAAATAAAAAGTTTTTGCTTGCAAGAATACAATTATTATCAAGTTGGTAGTTTAAAATTATATCAAAATATGTAATTTCTGTGAATTACCAATGTAAACAAAATACCTGAAAGCCATAATGGAGGTTGAGTAAAAAAAAAACGCAAATATACGTAACAATACAAGCCCCTATTCAATTATAATTCTCTTTAAAAAAAATCGAACGTTAAAATTTTGCAACACATTGTAATAATTTGGTTTAAAAATTTGACTCGGTGTGGTCGAACGGTGGTAAAACGTTGCGTGGGTTTATAATATGATTAGTGGTTCGCGTCCTATGTTTGTAAATGGATTGGGAAGGGTGCTTGGTGGGCCCCGTGTTGTAAATAAACCGTTTAAAATTTGGTCCTTGTTGGGAGGAAGGAGTTTTGCTTTTCGGTGACACTATACGCAAAACATTAAGACACATACTGGTGTGACAAACTAGTATGACCACGGGGAAACTGCCGCTATACCAATCCGTCTGGCCAGCGTGTTATTAGTAGGCCAAGTAACCCTCCGTCACGGGAAGAGGCCCGTCCCTGCAGTGGGACATTAATGGGCTGTTATAATGATACGCAAAAAATAATATTTATAACACTTGTTACTGGCCAGCTGCGAAGCTGCCCCTTAAGACAAGGATAGGTCTTCTTATATGATGAAAGGAAACTTGTTTAGTTCTTTAGTTTTTGTTACCTCAATGCCATTTACTCCTAAACAAGACAGAGATTGTAGCACGGGCACCAGACAACAGATAAACATACTTAGATACGTTTTTTTGGAAATAAATAAATATTCCTCACATAAATAAATATTCCTGACTCATTCACACAACGCCATCTAGTCCCAAACTAAGCAAAGCCTGTACTATGGGTACTAGACAACGGATAAAAATACTTAATTTTTTTTTTTGTAAATACATAGATATTATACATAGAAAACACCCAAAACAATGCAAACAATCATGTTCATGCACACAAAGATTTGCATTGAGCGAGAATCGAGCCCGAGACCTCTGCGTAGCAGTCGTGTTATATAACCACTATGCCACAGAGGTCGTCGAATATAATACTTATCATACACAGAAACATCCAGAGTAATTCGATCAATCATGCTCATGAATACAAAGGTTTGTATTGAGCGGGAATCGACCCGAGACCTTTGCATAGCTCCCGTGTATATAACCTCTACGTTACAGAGGCCACACTTTACATAAAGTAACTATGTTATTAACACACTGATGTTTGCCCCTCATACACCTTTTTGCCAAGAAACACCTTTAAGAGAAATAATAATTAGTATAGATTAAAAATGCAACACCAACGATTTCATTTCAGAAAATGGAAAATGAACGCGCAATTTAAATCAGAAAAGTTAAAATATTTTTATTTTTAACCTAGAGACTGCAACTATTTCATAAATAGCATTTGTCGCAGTTAAATATAAAGTATGAATTTACAGAAATGAAAATACAGATCGTTTTGATATTTACAGAAATATATTTACAGAAATGAAAAATTGCTTCTATAAAAATGTTGACTATTCCTTTTACAAGTTTAATAAGCATGTCAATTCTCGTACCTAAAAATTCGGTTAAGTTAACTTTTAGTGTCAAATTGTCACACTCTAAATTATACTTTAACACGACGACAAAAGATTACAATTGCAATAGCAAAAACAAGACAATTTGACAACTAAAAGTTAACTTAACCGAATTTTTAGGTACGAGAATTGACATGAAGGTTATAACCATACCTTTACAATTTAAAAAGATCTTGGTCATTTCAATGTAAGCTCGAAATAAAAAAGAAGTCATTACGGCCAGTCTCATTACCACTGCTGTACAAAGAAAATTAAAAATGTAAATGTTACTCACATTTTTTCCCTCAAATCTGCAGATGACCTTTCATAAGCTAGCATGAACAGGAATATAAATATGATGCTATTGAATTATTCATTCAGCGACCAACATAAGCCGTACTGTTTAAATATGCCATGTTAGTTTAATTTTGAACTGTGTTTAAGCCATCTAAAGTTATTCTTTTAGTCATTTTTACATGTCAGTTTATTTTTACATGATATTGGACACGTGTTGGGCATATGTCCAGCAGTGGCCTACGATGAGCTTGTCGAATGAACTTTAGCACACTGTTGCTTAGCAGAGGATATTTGTCAATTTCACGGACTAGGTATTTATAAGGCGGTAGAAGAAGGATGCAAATAGTTTGCCAATTAAAAAGCTGACGTACCTTCAAATCATTAAAAATTCGGTTAATTTAACTTTTAGTTGTCAAAATGTCACACAATAGGTATTCTTGTATTTACATATTTTTTTTAAAGTAATGTAATCGTACTGTAACCAAGCTTAAAACGGCATTCTTGTAATTTTTAAAGTGACAGTTCACGTAATCTTCTTCATTAAGTAACGTCAAACTTGACGTTTATTTTATCATTTAACTTTATTTTTAACGAAATGTTTAGGGAGCAAAACACCACTTTTGGATTAATTAAAAATTAAATTAAAGAAAGGTTAAAATTAAGTTTATTAAAATTGTATGTTACGAGAATTGACCTGCAGAGTGTTGATTCCGATTTGGATAACGCGGTTAATAGACTTGGTTATTTCAATTGCTTAAGAAACAGGCCCTGCTATGAATTAACAATCCGACTAGCAAGCATGATATTAGTTTGCAGGAGAAAACGTATCCCTGCAGAAGAACATTACAGATTGTTCTTAAGAAACACGGTATGGCTTAACTTAGTAGTTGAAGACTGTCAGAGTAGGTAAACATGGAATAGTGTAAATTTAATCCTTTGTGGTCACACTATGGTGACCATGTAATACAATTTAATTTTGTAAAAATGAAAATAAATTACCGATAGTAATAAATGGTAATGTAAATCTATATCTTAAATATGTTGAGGTTAAAACCGGCTAGGGGAATGAGGAAAGACCTCTTCTATCAGCTATTTCAATTTGGCAAACGGTGTACCAAACACCCTGTAGAATTATTAATTAATGTTAATTATTAAATGATTTTTAATTTATTACTATTATTATTTAATTATTGATACCGACGACCTGGTTAGGACGGCGGGAAGCCGATGGATGAGGGAGGCACAGGACCGCACAAGGTGGCAATACTTGGAGGAGGCCTATGTCCAGCAGTGAACGTCGATTGGCTGAGATGATGATGATAATAAATTTAAAAAAATACAATAATTACCGGCATCTTATTAGTGACACGTCATTACTGTAAAGAAAATATGGAAGATAATAATTTGTTTTTAAAAGCTTGTCTATTGTAAAGATTTTCTATACAAAATGTCCACGAAGGTTTAGTTTTGAACTATGATATGCCTTGAAGGCATAATTCTATTGTCTATTTTCAATATTGTAAAGAATGATTATAAATATTATGTTAACCTTAATTTACCTTTATTTTACTTGACGTTTCGGCACAGGTTGCACTGGCCGTGGTCGCAAGCTGACGGTAAATAAAATGCGCGTTAATATCCCGTTTATATAATATTTATAATAATGAAACGCGATAGTTTAAAAGTTATAATTGTAAAGAATGAGTTTTAATTGAATTAATGTCTTTGCCTAATTAATTAACTTTATAACTACTGTATATTTAAATTGTTTGTTACCAATAGTTAAGTTTATAGTTTAAATATTATAAATTTTAACTTTAAAGTTGAATTTAAGGCTTAATTTCCACTTAGTTTGATGACAAAACATATTGTCATTATAAAGTGTGATATAGAAAAAATAAGTTTGAGTTTATTTTAAAGTCAACTTTTGTAATTATTAATTATGTTTGATGACGTGATGTTACGGAGACTTTGAATAAGGTTATTTAAAAAAATATATTTACCAAGAAAAAAGAATATTTGTGTTAACAAACATCAATTTAATGCTCACGACATCCAGGTGTAGGAAATACATTTGGGGATCGAACACAAGTAGTCCAGCATGGGATTTAAATATCATAACAGCCCATTAATGTCCCACTGCAGGGACGGGCTTCCTCCCGTGACGGAGGGATACTTGGCCTACTAATACCACGCTGGCCAGACGGATTGGTATAGGGTTTCATTTTAAGTTTTCCTTCTTTTTATATCGTAAAGTTAATGTTCACCGATAGTCCCTTAGTCGGATTTTACGACACCCTCGGGATGAGATGGGGTGGTGACATATTGTATTCTTACTCCGTCACCACACGGAGAGACAGTCACCATACAGTATTATCAGAAAATAATATTGTCTGGGAAGTTCACCTTCATAGGTGTTTTACGTTACACAAATTAACACAATCCCCTGGACACTGCGTGTTCCTTTAATGGTTCTTCACTACTCTATACAAAGAAAGTATGCTCTAAAAAGGTTCTTCATGAAAATAATTTAAATAAGTTTTGTTTTAAAAAGTATTTATGGCATCAGAGGCAAAATCTTTACCAATTTTCAACAACGTCTATATACAAAGGAATTTTTGTTCAATAATTTGTTTCAATGGCATTCTTTATGATACTGTTTTTAGATTTTTCTTTGAAGTATAGATTACATATTATGCTATAACTGTCTCGGTGGGAAAACGGTTATGCATGTCGCTATCGTGCGCGAGGTTTTGGTTTCGTGTCCCAAGCAAGTAAATTATTTGTGTAATCCGCAAACAATTATCTTGAGTGCTGGATATTATGTACATATTTGTACACCTTCGACACAGACATCATAAGTGACAGACAGAATAAATAGTGTTAACTTATGACAGAACTTACTCATAAAACAGGAAAACTTATATTATGATACCCGACTTTTAAAACATGTGTTTAAAAAATTATCATTATTATTTAAATAACGTTAACAAATTAATTTGTAAATCGTTTAAAGAATTGTCTGGCTTGGGACTGGAATTCGCAATCGAGACCGGCATAATCAAGACTACAACACCGCCAGGCCTATCATTTTAAAAGCTTATAACTTGTACAATATTTAAACACTACCTGCACTCCCCTTTCATTTTAAATCGATGTGTTCTTTTTGGGATTATATTTGGTTCGTGAAATTGAAGGATGCCTAATTGTAAGTCGGCTCGAAAAGGAAAAGTACGTTCTCAATTAGGTCGGATTTCTATTTTTGATGGTTACTTGAGTATTTTGTTCTTTTTATCTTTCAAGCTTCCATAAGACTTTCTAATTGGTCACACAGGAGAGCCATTAAAATTGCTGAAGTAATTTGGTTTCTACCGTTATGAGTAACAAGGTATAAAATGCGTTTACGTTCTTTTTTCGTGGGTTTTTATATATGTAGAACAATTCAGTTGATCACTTGTAGTCGCTGTATGTACTACTTTTCCTTACGATTTATTTAGAGGCTTCTCGATCATTATATGATCTACCATTTAGCAAAGTTATAAATTCGAAATTTAATTCAACTTTTCCTAGCCATTCTACTTTAGTTTGTTTAATCTAAGTTGCTAAGTCGACAACGTGCAAACAATGCTCATAGACTTACGGTTTGTCTTGTTTATTATGAACTTTGACGATCATAATTGGTGATGTTTTGTGAAGTAAATACATACATATAAAATATATTAAACATATTTTAAACTTTATAAAATAACCATTAATTATTAAAAACTATAGATTTGACAAAGATAAAAATACACACAGGGAAAAGAGTGTACGATTTACAATAATCGTACTCAAGCACAGTAATATTTGCGTTCAGTGGTAATGGAACCCTGAACCTTGCCGTAGCAGCCATATAATTCTACAGCGACAGATTGTCCTTGCGTGTGTTTTTTAGAATAAATTATTTGTATTTGTGTGTAAGTATTTGTCCAGTCATACATTATTATCATTAAAATATTTTATTAAAACAGTACTAAACGTTATTTAACTAAGCTAAAGTATTCACTGTGAATGTGTGTTAGTAAAAATTACACAGAGTATGTCGCTCACTCCGCTCACAAGCCTTGTATCGTAACACATATCGCAAGGAATTAGTGAAGATAGGTATGTTTCATATTAAGTATAAAACTTGCGAACACATTCCCATAATACTTTACCGTACTATAATTCCTTCGAAGAACTTAGATAATATTATTCATATGTTCATAAAATGCCATCTAGAGACTAAATAGTGGTTGTACTATGGCTACTAGAAAACGGATACAAATACTTAAATGACGTATTTTTTGTAAAAAAATACATTAATTACAAATATATTATACAAATATGTTTAATGTTATGCACACAAAGATTTAGTTGGATAGGAATAGAGCCCGTGACCTCTACAAGTACGTTTATTTACAAAGTTACGCGGTGTCCTGCGTAAGCGACGAACGCGACGCGAGGCGACGCGGCGCTACGCGATGCGATGCGATGCGTTGATACTATCGACAAGTGTCCTACGTGATTTTGGTCATTACCTCTCGAATCTTAAAGAAGTACAGTACGTCTGATCGCCCTCAAAACAAGTACGCGCTACGTCGAGTCTCGTCGCTTGGACACGCAAGACACAAGTAGGGTTTGCCGTTGATTTGATCGCGTACGTCGCGTTCGTCGCGCGCTGCGTCATGTGTCCGACATGATGACGTCGCGTCTCGTCACAGACTGCCACATAGTACAGAAGTAGAGCTACCACTATGACAGTACTATGGCAGAAGTAGGGTACGACGCCGTTGATTTGATCGCGTACGTCGCGTTCGTCGCGTCGCATCGCGTCGCTTTCGTCGCCCACGTAGGACAAGTGTTTAGGTAGAAGGCTACAGTTAGTGCTATTGCAGGGGTATGAGACATCGGCTTGGTTAAGCTAGGCAGGCATTGCTGACATCTATAAGCAGCGTTTACCCTTACCAACAGGTAAATCAGTAAAAAAACTACCCTGGCCAGGCAGAGTCAGTATTATAAGTTTAATATCCGGGAACTTTCCTATTTTCAGCTATTACGACACCTATGCGATGAGATAGAATAGTGACACAAAGTATTCCTTCCTAGAAAACTCTGAGATGTAATGAAACAAATAAAGTACAAGTCTAGTATTCCTACGAAGTTCCTATTCAAAATACAACTATCAGTAATTAATTAAGTTTATCTTATTTCCTTGCAAAGATCAAGTCAATAACTGTCCAAAGATTCCCAAGTTTAGTGTAGCCTTCTATTAGTAGTTTTCAATTAGAAATTAGTTTAACTATTTGAGAAAGCTAGAGTTTTGATATCTTTGGAGAAATCTTATTAGAGCATCTTTGAAACTTGTATTGAATTTATCAATTACAAGTGACCTGCCCCGGCTCCGCACAAGCACCTACCACAGAATGTCCTTAAACAGCGTTTAAATACAGCTTCGTTAGAAATTTCTAAATTAATATAGGTTTCTATACTATATAATGCATGTGTAATACATATAAACCTTTCTCCTGAATCACTCTATCTATTAAAGAAAACCGCGTTAATATCCGTTGCGTAGTTTTAAAGATTTAAGCATACAAAGGGGCATAGCGACAGAAAAAGCGACTTAATTTTATACCATGTATATGTCGCAGGGAAATGAGGAAACCAGGGATTTCACCAAATCACTAGGGATATCACGACATCCCGGTAAATGTCAAAAACGCCTTGCACTTCGGCGGCTGCTGCCGCGGCACGCTCGCTTTGCTCGCTCGCCTCGTGCAATACGGTCACAGTTCTGACCTAACCTAACCTACAGAAGTTGGAATCCTTGTGTTTTTAACCTACAAACAAAAATATAAGCATTTCTTTTCTGGTACAAACTAGATTTCGTCATATCCCTAGTGATTTCGTGAAATCACTGGCTTCCTCATTTCCCTGCGACATATAGATATAAAATTTTTCGTTGGTACTTCAGATGTCGTGTTAGCTGCTGCTGTGCACGAGGTCTTGGTTTTTTTTTAACTCAGGTTTAATTTTTGTGTGATTCACAAATTTTTTTTTTTTTTGAGATTCCGTTAAGTTAGTGCTTTTAACATCATCGGGATATACATAGTTTCTAGTGTGGGAATTACCGTAATATTTAAAAAAATAAAAGTAAATAATCTTAATACCATAAATAAATATAAAATATAAATATTCCTCACACATTCACAGAACGCCATCTAGTCCCAAACTAAGCAAAGCTTATTCTATATTATACATAGAAAACACCCAGACCAATGCAAACAATTATGTTCATACACACAAAGATTTGCATTGAGCGGGAATCGAACCCGAGACATCTGCGTAGTAGTCATGTTATATAACCACTACGCCAAATGAGATATATTGATTAGTTTTATAATTATTTAAAGTCACATTGCACAAATAAACCTTTTTTAACGAGTGAAACTTAGTTCAAAATACCACGATAGATAGCTTGTATAGTATTGAGCTTTATATTCAATTTTACTTCTCTCTGTAAACACAAACAATTTCTGTATAGTTTATCCCTTTTACCACAGCGCTGCATGAAATTGGTTGTCTATATTCTGTATTGTTTCTACGTAACGTCCGTCCATAGGTTGATTGGTGTTAATTTATCTGGCTGGTATGCTAAAGGTCGATGTTTCAGTATTCAGCCATGCCAATTATATGTGTGATATTAAAGGCTGGACATTCTTTGTGTCTGATGCTTTCATACTTGTAAAGACCCCTCGATACGCCAATGAACAAAATATTGCAAATTATTTCATATTTCACGTTTAATTTTAGTATGGATGAGTGGTCTGAATGTTTTCTATGTGTGATATGAATGTTTAAAAGTATGTATGTATGTTTGTTTATAAGTTGTCTAGTACCTACAGTACAAGCTATACCTACTTAGTATGAAACTAGATGTCGTTATGTGAATGTATGAGGAACAATTATATTAAATTATTGTTAAGTTATACAGTTATTAGGCAAGGTAAAAAAAAAATTGAAAGTTATATATATATACCTAACTTACTGTAAAAATTTAATTGTTACTTAAAATTGAAGTTAGAAATAAGATAAAATAACAAAATAAGTAACCTAAATAGCTATAAATAAATTTTGTCAAAATTACCTTCTTATTTTTGCCATATTATTATTAACAAAATCTAACCAACAACATAAATATGTACCCACAAAATAACTTATATAAATATACGAGTATGTACAGTTCAGTTTCAATATTATGTAAACCATTATTAAGCATTTATTAAGCAGTAACAAACATCTTGAGCTCGGAGGGAACCACTAAGACGGTACTTCTGAGCTTAAGCTTTCTTATTTATAAATACGACGGTATTCACTCTTAACTCATAACTTAATTAACGATAGCCGTATTAAAATTAAATTATACCTTGTTTATATTGTGAACCTTAATGTTCAGACATTTGAATAGCAATTGCTTTTATGATTGTTTTATAGAAACAATCATTAATTTGTTATTGCAATTAATTTGCTTACGACCTCAGTACAAAATATTTTTAACGATTAAGTCTTAGAGGTCTTGGATGGAGGGTATCCAGAAGCTGCAGCCACTATTTAAATAGAGTCAAATGGCCCTTAGACCCTGATACACTACTTCTAAAATTGCTAAACTTTAGAGTGTGACCAGGGGAAAGATATAAACTTTAGAGCGTGTGGGCAAAGTAAAAAAAGTATTCATCTTGCAGTAACAGAGGTCCCAAACATTGACCTTCATTTTCATCATCATAATATTATTTGCCAATAGAGGTACTGGACAAAGGCCTCCTCCAAAAGTTTTCAAGGCGGAAGCGCCTTGGATAAGGGAAGCTTTTTCCATCGAACTTCGCACACCATTATGAGGTCGTCAGCCTACCGCGTGATCGGATTGCCTATTTTGCGTTTTCCGCCCCAGTTCACTTTAACAAGAGGCTGTCTAAGTTGATCCTACCACTGTGGCCGCTTAATCTGTAGTGAGAAAATGTTACGGCGCTTATGTGGAAGGGTACAATAGCTAGTAAAATTACAGAGCTATACCTCAACACCTTTGTGTCCCAGGCTATTGCTGACATCCATAAGTAGCGGTCACATTTCCCTATCAACACAATGTAATAAAAAACAAGTCGCCATTCCAGAACATTTTTGCCCCATAAGCTGTCACTTCTACGTGTCACTTTATACTGCCACTTTAAACGGGCAATCCAAAGTCATAATATGTTGTTGACTTTGGTTCTCCAACAAATCTTTAGAAGTTCGAGCGACGATCTTAGAAATCCACAATAGAAAAGCCATACAATATTTTCCTAAAAGCAAACCAATATTACAGAAGCATTGTTGAGTTAAGCGGATCAGACCTTAGCGGTTTTTACTTTACAGACGTTTTCGGAGAACAAAGGCTTATGTTTATTTGTTTTATTGTTTATTTAAAATGAATCTGTATTATTAAAATGCATTTTACAGTTGCAATTTTGCAAATGAAATGATTGAAAGAAGATATAATAAAATGAATAGAAATACGAATGATTTGGCCATTATCGTAATGAAATTCGTTTTTTACCCGTATAAAACAGTATATCCGTGTGGTGACGGAGTAAGAATATGTCACCTCCCCATCTCATCCCATGGGTGTCGTAAAAACCAAATAAGGGGCTATCCGTGAATATTATTTTTACAAAATAAAAAAAGGAAAACTTGAAATTAAACCCTACACCAATTCGTATGGCCAGCGTGGTATTAGTAGGCGAAGTATTCCTCCGTCACGGGAGTAGGCCCGTGCTTGCAGTGGGGCATTAATGGGCTGCTATGATGAACAGTAATGCAAAGACATTATGGATCATTTAAATAAATAATGTAAAAATTATTGTCCTGCGTGAGATTAGACTATGATCTAGTATATGGCAGCAGTTTTGATAACCGATTTGCCACCAAGGCTGTAATGTCTTTCTGTTTGACCAAAAGTCATTTGGCAGAATTATACTTGACAAACAACGTTTTGGAAAACAATCGTTTCGCCATATTTTTTGTAATATGATACTTTTATCAATCAATTTTTGGTCAAACATTAGTGAAGCGTCTTTCTTGCATATTTATTTAAGTACCGGATTATGTATGTCCGGTCTATGTAGCCTATCCTATTTTATAGATTTAGAAGAATTAGTTACATTTTCTTAGCTAATTGTCTAGAGTATTCGGCCATTAGTCTGTCTGATGAATACTTAAATTCGATGTTTGAGGTTGGTTTTAAGAAAGCAGTATGTTTACCACAACAAGTTTTTTAACAGAACGTTTTGCCTTGTCTTTAGCGTTGGCCGCGATGCCGCGCTGCTATATGGTAAAGAAAGGAATAACCCGACACGAAGGGGGACCCCCTCCCTGCAGTCCAACTGAAGCAAGCGTCGCACCACCCTGCTATAGTCCCGCCGAACATTCAGCTCTAACAGGTAATATACTATAATACTTGCGATATATTTATGCATTAGATTCACAACGATATAATAGATTTTTATTACATATGGAATTGCCGTTTTATTTCGGCGCTGTCTTTAGACTCTATATTCTTTTAAAACATAACATATTTAAATATTTTTTGTTATTTAGGAAATATAACAATATCTAACAAAACATAATAAATAAAAATAATTATTATTTGTATTCTCTTTATTTACACTTTTCACAATCTTTTACATTTTTGAATATAAATATAAAAATAATAACATTTAAAAATATAAAAAAAGGTAGACCCACCAGCATCGGGTACAAGGACCAAGCTACTGGTGGTTAGGGCTCCAGAGATAGGAACTTCCTCACAATGCGTGCCGTGTCAAGCAGTACTGCCTTCTGCATATGTATTATTAATAAGCCAGGGAACATGGGTCCAATTTAAAACAGCGGATTTCATAGCCAGATAAATAGATAAAGAATTTTGTTTCAAGTTTTTCCTTCCTTCGTTGTCATCATACATATCAAAGATTTTCGTAGTTTTTGTAATACATATATTATTATAGTTGAACATGGTACCACCATCCCATTACTACCTACTAAACTCAGCAATACCAAAACAGTAGGAAGACAACAGCTTTCTGCAAGCATGCTCGTCTCAAGAATGGATTTATGTTACAAAACGTAACTTGAACATGATCAGTTTAATAAATCAGGCCTGAAAATTTACGGCCGTTTTTCAATAGGAGCCATTTTAAAAATAAATTCTCATTTTTAAGCATTATATTCTAAAACGTAAGCTGCCTGTTGCGCTAAACCTGTGGCTTAGCTTTAAAACCTAATATAATTTTAAAATTGGAGCTCTTTTTTGTTTAAAATCGTAGTAATTTTTAATCGACTTCAAAAAAAAGATGAGGTTCTTTTTTATTAGGGTTCACTATTTATTGGGGTTACCAAAAGAGTAAAAACGGAGCGGACCGTCCGTCTGTCCGCGTGTTTGTCACGAGGCTGTATCTCATGAACCAGGGCAGTTAGAAAGTTGAAATTTTCACAGAATTACTAAAAACAAATAAAAAAATTATTGGCATATTTTGAGAAAATATTTTTTTACAGCTGAGTCACGTGACGCGTAACGTCATAGCTTTATGATAGATGAGTTGTGACGTCATAGAATTTTGGCGGGTAAATATTTTTGACAGCTGAGTCGTGACATCATAGAATTTTGGCAGATGAGTCGTGACGTCATACACATTTTTTTACAGCTGAGTCATTATCTATTAAATTTAAGGATATTATTGTGATGCCACAAGGTAGGTAAATAACACCGTATTAGCCCTCATTATACTGATAACATAGCACAGTAAATCAGAACGTTCTAATAAACATAAATGTACCGCTACTTTACATTTTATAGCTAAGAACTGTCTATCACCTATAAAACGACATAAATATTATATTACATAAATGCTAAGTACTTTCATAAAATGAAACTACATTTAACATTTTAAACAGACAGTCAAAGCCTATTATTTGTCGGATATGTAAATTCCGACCGAATGTCAAAAGTTAAATATTCCGTCAACTGCCTATGATAATGATCAAAGTGACCAATTTTGTAGGTATTGTACAACCAGACGGTTGTAACGTTTGTCGTATTCCCTTTGAATTTCCTGCTTACCGAAGTTTTGTATAGATAAATACAGGGTGTGTTTGATTAGGACCCGTCAAAAGCAGATAGTTCAACCATGTATTGGTTCTGTATTGAGCGTTGAATGAGAGCTCAATTGAAAGTAATTTATTTCAAATGGACACACAATTTATCTATAGGAGAGAAAAAAGCACTACGGACTTTCTGTCATTTTTAATACTACTTTTTTAAAAGTGTGGGAATTCAGTTAGTGCGACTTTTGGACTCAAGATCTCTCCTGGTGTTGGTGTCATAAGAATGTGGGACTCGAATTGACTGAAATCACAGGGTGTTTTTTCTAGATTTCTATCAAACCTTGTTAAGAAGACTCTGCTGTACTTATAATCGTCTAAAAGAGGTTCTCTTCTTAACCTATGTCAAGAAGAGAACCTCTTTCGAAGTTTTCTTAGAAATCGAGGGTAAGAAGCCTATGTTTCTTACCCTCGATTTCTTATGCTTGCTAGATCCATCAATTTCCCGTCTCTTTTATCAGGTCATTATATTCATCACGTGAGGGGTCTAATCACTTTGAGCCTCCCCGTTTTTGGTTTACATTCTACGAGCTTCCTTATTTTCCCTATTCGTTGACAGTTTTAGCAGGAATTCCTAAGCGCTTTAAATTGCTTTGATTCTCATACAGCTCTCCATTGATTGGATCTTGTAGAGAAACACCCAGCTTTCATGTTTACCGTATGCGTGATTTATAAAGCCCCTGAAGCATCAAATTAGTAAAGACAAAAGTTATAATGGTTGCCATCAGCTTTGTTCAGCTTGATCTTTAAAGCTAGATGTACTTGTTAGTATAATGTAAATGTATGCCCATGTAGAGTGAAACTGTATTTAACTGGCTAAGTGGTGCGGCGGACGACGTATGCGAATGACAACTGATAGCCGACAGATATTTGATTACGTGCATACACATAATCAAATTTCTCGTAGAACCATTGTTTGTACGATGCAAAATGATTCAAGCTCTGGATGTTTTTTGTGTTAAATTGATATTTGTTAAAGTCTCCGCGGTAAAATACACTATCTCTTGTGCTTTGGCGATAGTATTTTAATAAAAAGTATCTCGTTTTCATTGAATACTCATAGAATTGGAACAACATTAATCATCATATTAATAATGTCCTTAAACATGATCGACTTTGTAAGTAAGATTAACTAAATATTCCTCACACATTAACACAACGCCATGTAGTCCCAAACTAAGCAGAGCTTGTACTATGGATACTAGACAACGGATAAACATACATAAATACTTTTTTTTAAATACATACATAATATACATAGAAAACACCCAGACCAATAAATAATAAATAAATAAATAAATCATTTATTTCTCTCAAAAAGGTAAGTAAGTACAATAGTTTGAGTCTTAAAGTCTCTTCTCCTCTTCCCCCCGGACCTCCATTACGAGTAGACGTGTTGGAAACATACAAAAATTTTGTCTTATTTTGGAATTTTATTTTAACAATTTCAAAGCGAAAAATCGTAACAAATAATAGAAGTGCATAAGTTGTAAGGAGCTCTCAGCACCGTCGTCGACTTGTCAAATAAAGTTACGCACACGGGTGAGCAAAAGACACCATTATTTTTATTTCAAATCATCACCGATACTAGGAGTACACAACATCTGAGGAGTTCAACAAAAGGAACAATATTATACATCTGAACTGAACCACAATTTTGCCACATCTATCAACTGTTCCGGTGGCGTCGTGGCAAATTGCTTGACTGAACAAGTTTTCAACGAATACCGGCAGATCGATCCCCAGCATCCCATTACTTTTTGAACTTTTTTTTTTATTTTTTTTTATTATTTCTTTTACTTGTTTTTTTTTGTCATTGTCAATTATTATTATTTTTAATATTATTTTTAACCCTTTTTTTTTATATATAATTGTTTTGGTATTATTATTGTTGAGTTTTAAATTGTAAACGTAAATATTTAAGTTATTTATTGGCTTTTGCTAATAACTGCCTATTACCTATTGTTTTATACCTACACGTTGGTCACTGTATACTGCAATGTCTGTACAACGCACTCCACCACAATTAAATAAATCTCAATCAACCTCAGACATTAATACTATTAGCAATGAAGATAGTACCAAACCCAATGTCAATATGCGTGATAAGCGTCGCCGACTATCAGGTGACGATTATGATGACCTAACAGCCTTTAAAATGGAGATGCGTGAGCTTCTCCTAAGCTTTCAAGATACACAAAACAAGAAGTTTGACCTATTAAACAAACATATAGCTGAAGTTAAAGCACAGACATCGTCTATTCAAAATACTAATGTAGAGATAGAAAAATCACTGGAAGATATGTCTGGGCAATTATTTGCTATGCAATCAAAAATTGATAAGTTGGAGGACCAGCGCCAAAATTTGTCATCTCAAATCACTATCATTGAAGAAAAGTGTGATTATTTGGAAAAGTCTTTAAAAAAGACTAGTATAGAACTCAAGTACGTTCCGCGAATGGAAAGGGAAAACAAAGAGTGTCTTTTTAAATATATCACGAACCTATCAAATAGTTTGAATATTTCTTTAAAAACAGGAGACGTAAGAGACGTCTATCGCATTCCCAATAGAAAGGAACCTACTAAGTCTACTATTGTTGTAGAGCTGTCTGATACTCTGACAAAAAGCAAATTTTTAACATCAGCAAAGAAATTCAACAAGACAAATGCGCTTAAAATTACCCATTTAGGAATAGAAAATAATACATCAGCACTATATGTTTCGGAGTTACTTACTGCCAAGTCTAGGCGTCTTCACTTCCTCGCAAGAGACTTTGCAAGAATAGAAAATTATAAATTCTGTTGGACTGTAAATGGCAATGTATACCTCAAAAAACAGGAAGGCTCTGAATACATTCTGGTGAAGAACGAATCACATTTAAATAGCTTGAAGCCGTTAAAGTGACTAGACCGTCAAAGAAAATTTAGAACTTATCGATGTGCATGTTGCTCTATTATGTTAGTTAAGATAAGTCTAGAAATGTATAATTTATTTACTTTTATCACAATACTATTTCATACACCATTACACACATACACTTTTGCATTACAACTCACTTTCAAACACACAAGTCCACATAAATACAATAATGTCCATTTTTATACATACAGAATTACGCATATAACCACGAATGGTAACACCAACAATACTTTTTTATTAAGGTTAGATTTCTTCAGTACTAGCAGTTTTCATATTGCTGCACAGTGTTAGATAACGAGCTATTACTTGATGAAATGGATGAGGTACGTCTTGCCAAGTGTATTGAACTCGTTAACCCAGAACTCTGTAAAAATTATCTCGACGTTACCGAAAATACACTCACGATAGTATCCCAAAATATACGTAGCATAAAGAAGAACTATGATAACTTGTTATTATTTTTGCATCGCCTACAATTTAAACCGGACCTTATAATCTTAAGTGAATGCTGGTTGAATGACTCGTTTAATTTAATAGCCTTGGAAGGTTATACTTGTAACTATTCGAAAGTATACATCAATAAAAATGATGGAATAGTTATATTTTCAAAGTGTGCCCTCCAAATAACTATAAAAGAGCCTACTTTTGAGGACGCTAATTGTCTACAAATAGATATAGCTCAACAATATACTATCATAGCGATTTATAGATCACCATCTACTCATAACATTAGCAATTTTTTAAGGTCTTTGGAAACCGTTGTAAGCAACTGCAATAACCCGCATTCAGCTATAGTTGGAGATATCAACTTAGATATAAAAGATACCTCAGCAGATCCTCGAGCCGACGAGTATCTTAACCTGACAGCTCATTACGGATACATACCTGGGCACACTATAGCAACGCGGGGGCGGAATTGTCTAGATCATTGTATGATAAAGTCTGGTCTGACCTCGTCGACCGTGGTCTGCCATTCAGATATAACAGACCACAGTACTGTGTTGTGCAGCATGGGCTCACTTCCTCCGAAAACCAAACAAAAGAATACATTCATTAAAATTGACTATGAGAATTTACGGAAAGACCTCACAGAAACTGATTGGACTAATCTTTATAAAACTACTGATATTAATGAGGCTGCAAATATTTTTATCACACAATTCAACTCTGCTCTTGATCGTAACAAATCTGTGCGTGTAGTGCGAAGCTCAGATATAATTTCAAAACAATGGATCACACCAGGTCTCTTAAAATGCATTAGACGCCGCGATGAACTTCACATAAAGGCTAGAAAAAATAGTAACGACCACAAAATCCAGGAACAATATAGACTGTATAGAAATTGTTGTGTTAATATTATACAAACTCAAAAAAATAGATATAATGAAAAGCTTCTTAGCGAAAATAAAAATAATATTAAAAAGACGTGGGATTCAGTAAAAAGCATTTGTAACATTAATAAAGATAGGAACCTAAAGGATGACTTACTTAAAACTACAGATAGTCCAACAGAGTCACTGAATGATGAAATGACTATTTCAGCTCTATTGGAAAACAGTTGGCTGACACGGTACTAGATAAGCTTGGTAAAGATGAACTTCAGTTGGCAAAACAAACATCTTGCACAGTCAGCAACGTTAGTGATTCTTTTTTTATGACGCCTACGGATGAAATCGAGGTAATTAAATTAATAGGATCGCTCAAATCAAGCACAGCTGTGGGTCATGATAGCATTAGTAATGATATGCTTAAAAAAACTAAGAATATTATAGCACGTCCCTTAACATACATCAGCAACTTAAGTATATCTTCGGGCATAGTTCCGAATGACTTAAAAATTGCTAATGTTATACCAATTATGAAAGCAGGTGATCCTTGTCAGCCAACAAACTATAGACCTATCTCCCTTTTAAGTGGTTTATCGAAAGTAATTGAAAAAATTGTTAATATAAGGTTACTCAAATTTCTAAACAAAAATAATGTCATTTCTGATAACCAGTTTGGTTTTCGTGCCCACAGGTCGACGGAGGATGCTGTTGCAAATCTTGTCGATTATGTTATAAAGAAAACAGATGTAGGCTATAAATGTGCCGGTGTCTTTCTCGACCTGGCCAAGGCTTTTGATACAGTTTCGCGGCATATACTGTTAAAAAAATTAGAGAATATCGGGATTAGGGGTCTGGCTCTGGAATGGTTCCAATCATACCTAAGTCAGCGAAAACAACGCGTACGTATCGGGGACCATGTTAGTGACTATGCGGACATTAATTTTGGAGTGCCACAGGGAAGTGTTTTGGGTCCCACACTTTTCCTAGTGTATATTAACGACTTATGTTCACTTAAGCTTTTAAATGCTAGCATATTTACATTTGCAGATGACACTGCTATCGTATTCTACGCTAAGTCATGGAGCGATGTCGTTGGTACAGCCGAGAAAGGGCTTAAAGATATCTCAAGCTGGTTGCAAGACAACTTAATGATAGTTAACGCTAATAAAACTAAAGTTGTTGTCTTCAGAATCTCAAATCGGTCAGCACCAGCAAATCCACTTCAAATAAAAATTCATGAATGTAACAATCACGATAACGTGGATTCTAGATGCCAATGTGCTGTAATCGAAGAGGTGTCGTATGTGAAATATTTAGGGGTGTTGATCGATAGTTGTCTGACATGGAAACCCCAGATTGATGCACTTGCAAAACGGGTTAAAAAGCTGTCTCACATATTTGGCAAACTAAAGACTATCGCAGATCCTAAATTAATCCGGATGATATATTTCAGTTTATGCCAAAGTATTTTAAGTTACTGTGTATCGGTTTGGGGAGTAGCGAACAAGTCATGTCTGATTAGACTAGAGCGCGCCCAGCGAGCTATTCTAAAGATAGCACATAAAAAACCTTGGCGCTACCCAACTGACAACTTGTATGCTGATTGTAACGTTCTACGTGTGAGACAGCTATTTATTGTAGCAACAGTGTTACGATTCCACAAACATGCAAAGGACTTGGCACACATATCACACAGAACATTGAAATGGCACCGACCTCGAGTGCGTTCTTCTTTTGCACGACGATCCCCTTCCTTTTATGGACCCTACCTATACTCAACTTTTTACCAGCTCAATAAAGAAATACTTGGCATGACAAGCTTCAGCTGTAAGAATGCTATTTGCAAATTGCTGCATCCTAAAAGCTACGCCCAAACTGAGGAACTAATGACTCATAACTTTTTGTGACGAACCTAGTCCATGTGCGAAATTACAAGCACTCTCACACTAACATGCATAACACACACTCGCATACACGCATAACACTTACATGCACCACACTACTACGCACACACACACATTTACTACTTCACACTCACGCACTATTCTAATTTACCACTATTCAATATACATACTCGTATTATATTTATTTATAATAATATTTATCTCCATGCAACTTTTAAATTTAATATTTTTGAATTTAATTTTTGTTTAGATTTAAACTGTTGTTGAGAATAAATGTAAATTAGTACTTAGCATTAGTAAGAAATTTGGTACTTAAAGCAATATTACAATATAACATTAAGAATATAGTTAATAGGAAGAGACTGAACCCCACGACACAGGGAATCCTAGTGTGGGGTCCAGAGTATTAGTTATTTAGTGTATAAGGTTTATTTTAAAAGAAGAAACTACAAGTTTTATGTATTCTGTACTGTACTGGTGTTTAGATACTTAATAAATAAATTCTAAAAGTAGATAGTATACACTGTATAGACATTAACCTTAGTGAGAGCTGGAGTTTGTAAAAGGTCCGAAACCTGTGTGACAAATCTCCAGGCTCTCTCATAAAGAGTGGTTACACAAAGTAATTTACAGACTGATATAATATAATAATTTAAAAATTTGTACTTCTTTAAAAATAATATAATTAATACTACTTAACTAAAACAATTAAAAATATGTAAAGTTTTTAAGGTTTACAAATACTTACAGTAGATTTTAGTTCACTTACATTATTTATAAAGATAAATCAATATCGTGTCCAGTTACACTAATCATAATAATTCTTATAACAACAGAAATAGTACTGAGCATCTCTAGTTACTTAAAACATTAAAATTAATAATTACACTTGTGAGGGTAACTAAAAAATAAAATAGATAAATTTGCGCTAGAGGAAAAAAATGTATGTAATTGAATGAATGCGTAATTCTGAGTGTGTGTGCGAATGTGTGGTGTAAGTGATAAGAAATCGAACCTTATTTTAAATGTTGTAGAATATAATTATTTTGCAGGTTGTGTGTATATTTTATGAATAAATTATTTAATATTAGATTCTTGTTAATATTTATTCATTTTTTAATAAAATTTTCATTCACTATGACCAACACTCACAAACCTATCTTCACAAACATTGCAGTATATGGTTACATAGTTTAAATAAATGGTAAAATTACAGATTAGCTACAATTATAGTGGGTGCAATTCTGTTTTCCTAAATAGGTTATAGTATAAAATAAATACAATAAAAATAGAAAATAAAATAAAATAAAATATTCGTCTTTCTACGACTGCTACAGAATTAATTACAATATATTGTACATAAATAATATATAGAAATGTGTGTGAGAATTGTGAGTGTGTGTGTGAGAGATTGTAAGTGTATGTGTGTTTGTGTGTGTGCGTACGTGTGTGTTGCTCCGTTTGCGTCTATTTTACAATACTAATCAGGGCTTCGGTTTCATCGTAAGTTAAGCTCAATAACCATTTAGTAACTACATTTTTGCATTCAGGCTTTGTCAGTGGGTAAATATTTACGATTTTATTTACCTTATTGTACAAATAGCTACCAAGGAAGAGGTGACATTGTTGGGTCTTAGATGTTTTAACGGAGACCCGAGGACATACCTCATGTTTCCGTCGTACAGTCTTTACATTTAGGTGATCATAAGGTGTCATTGAGTGAGTTGTTAAGATGACATTGAGTATAAAGATCTTTCTAACGGATAGAACATTACACTTAATATAAAGGTCAGTTGTTGGAAAACGGTATGGTAACCTCCAACCAACTTTTAAGACAGCTCGTTGCGCGCGTTCCAATTTCAGAAGGTAGGTTTTGTCTGTCCCTCCCCAAGCCACAATACAATATTGCGTGATAGATTGGTAAAGGGCAAGGTACGTGGTGCGTAAGACCTGTGAATCAACCACATTACCAAGGGTTTTGAAAACATAAATCAACTTTCGTAATCTGCAGGTGAGTACATCTATATGCTGGTGAAAAGAAAGTCTATCATCTATTTGTACTCCTAGATATTTAATAGCGTTCACATGCGAGAGAATAGTGCAATTACAATTATTTTGAGCGGATGTATAACAGGAGTGTGCAATAAGGGAATATGAAAGAGCAGTAGGCTTACCTGATGCAGTCAATGAGAAAGTGAGATAGTTAGTCTTACCTGCATTAAGTGTTAATTGATTATTAGCCAACCAGTTTGTAACAATATTCAGATTAGTTTGAGCGTATTCGAAGGCTGTTTCCCAAGTGTTTCCGTAAGATATGATTGCAGTATCATCAGCATAGGTAAATACTGTGGAATTTTATAATTGTAACTGGCACAAATCGTTAATATATAATAGGAACAGCGTGGGACCCAGAACACTTCCTTGTGGGACTCCATGGGTCAAAGGAAGCTCGTTACTATAGAAATCTCCAATCCTAACAATTTGCCTTCTGTTCGTGAGGAAACTTTTAAAAAGGGACAACTGAATTCCTCTGACACCGATCCATTCCAATTTCTCCGTGAGGATAGGGATGGATACTGTGTCAAAGGCCTTCGCAATATCAAGAAATATTCCCACGACCTTCAATTTTTTGTCTAGCCTTGATATAACTTCGGTAGAGAGGTCCAGAACTGCTGTATTTGTAGATAGACCGGCACGAAAACCGTATTGGCGTGGTGACAGTTGTTTCGTATGCGTCAGAAATTTCATAAGCTTAGAGTTCAATATTTTCTCTAAGAGCTTAGAGAGCGTGGGCAGTATCGAAATGGGTCTGTAGCTATTTGGTTGGTCCTTGTTTCCTCCTTTATGGATTGGGTGCACTATTGCAAGTTTAAATACATCCGGGAATGTTCCTGTTGTAAACGCGAGATTAAATATGAAAACAATAGGTGTGACCAAGATGTCTTTGAATATCTTAAGGAATTTTACTGAAATATTGTCACTACCCACTGCACACTCAGTTTTAAGACTCATTATAAGAGCTTCTAGTTCCACTTCATCAGTTTCTAATAGAGCAAACGTACTCTGATGGCGTGCGATATAGTTAGTTGACTGTAAATTGTTTATCTTAGGCGTAGATTCGGCCAGTGTACGTCCTATGTTAGCAAAGTAGGAGTTGACTTTATTTACCGAGCCTCCAGGATCTAATACAGACAAAAGCTCAGAGGGTTGGGTGGTGATCTTAGTAGTGTGCGTAATGGTTTTAATAGTTTCCCAAATCTTTTTTGTATTTCCTTTTGCGTTATTTACTTGGTTTTTACCATAATTAATTTATGTCTTCCTGAGTAAGTTGGTACAATAATTTTTATATCTTTTAAAAGTCAGCTCTAATACGTCATTGTTGGGATTATTTTTTAATTTTAAATACAGCCTATCTCTATTTCGTAAGCATTTTAACAATCCAGGGGTCATCCATGAGTTATTTAGCCTTTTGCGATTTGGAACAGTTTTTAAAATAGAGTTTACATTTATTATTGAATTTAATGAGTTAATAAAAAAATTTGTAGCATCGTTGACATCTGTGTATTTATAAAGCGGGGTAAAGTCAGTCGTGTCCAAATCTGATTGAACACCTTCAAAATTAGTAATTTTGATATTTTTAAACTTATAGGAGATATCGTTAGAAAATTGTTTACAACGGAGAAAAAATAAAATTCTGTCGTGATCGGTAATAGTGGTGTTAGCCACATAACAAAAAGCTGGTAATTTAGTTTTTAACAGAAGGTGATCAATACATGAGAGGTTATACCTTGTGCAGATATTATGCGCTGGCAACATACCGTGGTATGCTGCCATATTGAGGTATTCAAATGAACGGGGGTCATCCCCCGAATCCGATATATCAATATTAATGTCTCCTGTTAATATAATGTTTTTAAACGCCTTAAAGGATTTAAGTAGAAGATCTAAAGAGTTTAAAAAGGTCGAGGTATTTTGCTTAGCTGGTGGGCGATATATAGCAATGACCACAGTATCTTTATTCACTGTAAGACATAAACAATTAGCGTCTAGTAGTTCAGGCTCTGTTGACAAGACTTTGAGATGATTCCTGTAGTACACCACTACGCCTTCATTTTGTGTATTTAGTTTATTAGTCCTGACTGATGTGTAGCCGTGTATAATTGGTATCAGCGGAGCCTTTAGTAACCAGCATTCAGTGAGGACTATAAGATCCCATAAAACATCACTTCTCTCCAGAACAGTGAGTAGGCCATCAAAATTTTTATTGATACTCCGAATGTTCTGACAGAGTAGTGCTAGTGATTTTCCGTGGGATCTGGCTATTCGTTTGCAATCATCTATTGAGCATGTCAATGAGTGCGCGATTGAAATTTGATCTAAGTCATTGTGTAGATCCTGAAAATTATCGAATTTTAAAATAAATAGGTAATCTATGAAGGGTAGCGGTATATACATTTGTAAAAGTTTTATGGGTTCCAATATTGATTTCAGGTATTTGGGAGTATAATAAGTATTCACAGTGGACTTTATAAGTAAAATCTAGTAATTTGTCTGCACTCGTTGGAAATAAAAATGTGAGTAGCAGTAAAACGCATAGTACAGTATAAATTTGATGTTGGGTAACTTGGTAGAAATTATGGGTTTTTGTAATAAAATGTGTGGATGTGTGTGATTGTGTTTGGATTGTGTGTTTAGGTTGGTAAGTGTTATGTAGCCCTAGCATGTGTAGGAAGTGAAGATATTTATGTAATGTAATAGATATGAATGTGTTTTCTCCCGATAATACGAACAGATCAAATATAGTTGTTATAAAGACAAGTGTTGGAATATTAAACCTTAAAACATAAATACTACTAACTATAATTAAAGAATAAAAGAAAAAAGTATAAAGTTTACATAGTCATGCAGAATTGGGTACCAGTTGCTGCAGCTGAAGTTCGCTTCTCACTAGGACCGGTTGGCTGTCCGGGTCCTTTTTCATCAAGATACGTCCGTTTGATGTCCAGCAATAGCAATACTGATGTGTCTTAGCGAAATTCCTAGCGATATAGAATAATCTCTTGGTGCGTGTTGTTAGTTGTTCAGCTACATATATGGGTGTTTGTAATGAGCTCGGCATACCGATATGAAAAGAGCTTAATTTATTGGTTGGGTTCTTTTTGTTGTACTCCTTAACCGCAGTCAGGAAGTTGAACTATGTGAGAGTGTTCGAGAATTCAATTGTCACGTTAGAGGTTTTGTTTTCTTGCTTAGTAGACTGTCGCGATATGTCCCGAACACAGCTAGAGTCCATCTTCACATCTAACACTTTAGACAGGCTGTGCACTATATCAAAAAGCATGGTTTTAGTCTCTTTCTCCCTTCTTGGTACATTACGAATCTCTATGGAGGTTTTAATCAGATTTCGGTCACATGCTTCCATTTTTTCTTCCAGTTCTGTCAGTTTACCTGTGATTATGTTTCGTTCTTTTTCCAGGGTAGTTATTTTATTTTCCAATGATGTTAATTGATCGGAAACAAATGTCATGGTCTTTTCCAATTCACACGTGGTAGCCTTGATGTCCGTGTAATGATTTTTTATCTCTAATTTATCTAGGCGAGAATTTTGTGCACTGATCATTTCTTTCATAAGTACTGTTAACTCATTTTTAAAGTCATGTAGTTCTTTACCAGTAATCTCACTTGAGGCGTATTTGCGTTTTCCTCTCTGTGACATGTTAAGTTGAAGAGCTTCCTCTTCATAAAGTCTCCTTATGTCCGACTCAGAATGTGAGGAACAATGCGGTACCCTAATCAGCTTATTCTCAAGCTCTAGGGGTTCAGCTGAGTTCTTAACTTTGGGAGGGGTTTTATACATCGTTCAAGGATATTAACCTTGCAGCACAGAGGTATTTTTAGGTTTAGTAATTATTACAACTTAGGGCAGTCGTAAAAGTTACCCGCTAGTCGCTGTCGCCTGTGCTTTGTGGCAACCACCGACGAAGTGCGTCACACGTTTGCGCTGCCGTAGTAAATGCGCGCGCGCTAGCTGTCGCTGGTGTTGCTATCTCACCTCCACAGTCACTATGCACTCGTTACCACCTTATGCGCGCCTAGTACCTGGTACTAATTAACTTTGTTTATTTGTTGACAAAATATAATAAAACTAATTTGTAAATTGTAATAGCACGGAATACACGTCTGTACGCTTTCACGATCCAGGGGGGAGAGGAATACATACTACTTCAAATAAAATGAAATCATTGGGATTTTATTATTAAATAGCCTCGGTGGCATAGCTGTCGCCAATGCGGCTGATGGAGACAAAGTCGCGTAATCAAATCCCACGCAAGGTAATTATTTGTGTGATCCAAAATTTTTTTCGTGATTTTTGCCTAATTCGGTATGTAAAGTTTTTTTTTTTTTTTTAAATGTTTTTTTTTAAAGGTTTATTAACTATAAACAACTGATTTGAGTATTTTTGATTTCCTACCAATAGTTTATTTTTAAATATTACTTTAAGTTTTACCTGTGATGACGTCATACGTACAGCTGAATTGCTTTAGGCAGAGACAAACTTCTGTTCGGCCGGACGCCTGACGTCATTTAGAGATCAAATGAAAGACAAAGATCATTATGTAATTGTAAATATGAACATCATCTTGCGGTTTTTTGCGCTAAAAATATGATTTTGTTTCTTTTGTTTCTAGCGCTTTGGAGGCGGTGGTAAAGTTTTCTAAACTTTGAAATGTTTTAAATTTAGATTAAGTAGTGTTAAATGACGTCAAAAAGATACAATATTATTGTACTACTTTGAATAAATGAATGAAACTGAAACTGAAACTACCGATCTAAAATCTCTAAATGGTTTTGGAATCAACATAGGTTACTTTACATACCGAATTGCGTTGTGCAATTTGACATAGTGGTCGATCCCTAGTGCGGAAGATGTCTATTAAAAATAAAGAAAATTAAATTAAGGTTTCCTTGGAAATAACTTCAACATTGTACAGAAAGAGTCAATGTCAGTTACAACGTTTAAATTTATTCATAAAAGGTGCAAATATCTGACTCGTTTCCACGAACATCGGTGCCACTATTCCGTGAATTTAATAAGTTAGACGGGTTAAGAAATCTTCCCTTTCTATCCAATATTCTATTTGCTTTGACAGATGTGAGAACTATTTGAATTTCAATGTTTCGATCTATTGATATCAATTTAGATTTTACCGGCACTTTTAAAAATCATTTAAAGAGTTTATTTGTAACTACAGATATCCTGACAGCGACTCTAACTGTTTCTGAAATCTAGACTTCGTTTTGTGTTCATTTAAGGTACTTACGTCTATAAAAATAATGACTTTCTCTTTCAAACATTTCGGCTTCTTCGGCAAATACCAGTAAAATAAAATACCTACGTGTTAACAAAATAGTAGTGCAAAAGGTGAACATTTATCAACGTGAAACAGAGAGTCTACTGTATGTTACACAATACTATACAGAATTCAAAAAATACTCTAAACATCGAGATATTTACACACAAGCATACATACAAAAAGTCACTCACACAAAAAGGCACACGTTACAAACATTTTAAGCTCTCATAACACATAGTTCCTTCAACGATTACACCCATCTGTGCTCTTGCCTTTTTAGAGCAAGAAGAGGCTAAAACAATCTGTAAAGAGGTTTTCCTAGTGCAAATAAATAAGGACAGCATTTCACACAGACACACAGACATCAATCTATTACCGGGTCAGACCGTAACGCCCTGGGGTTAAATCAATTAATTATTTTTCTCGACCGGGACTAAAACAGCGAAAGAGGTTAGTTAGGTTAGTTATTTTATCTATAGTTTATTTACTATCAGCAATGTAATTACGTGGCAGCAATGTATTACGTCTTCACGTCAGCAATGTATTTACGTCTTTAACCCTTACAGAAGTACACATTTTCAAAAAAAGAATACAGAAATATATTCTTGTACGGAGAAATGACACATAACGTATAAGTAATCCGTTACCTCTTTTCCTGTTCCTGGCGATTTAGTCCCACAAAAAGGTGGGGTCAGCCTTCTTTATCTTCTTACTTCACTTTCCCCTATCCTCTACCTTAATCTCTGTGAGCTCGCAATCATATATATACTTCAACACTATTATTAACTTCAGTTGGAGCAAACGTGTCCTAGAGGGAGACCGCGGTGACTCGGCAAACGTAGTTTAGGACGCTCCGCAGCTAGGCGGACCGACGACCTCAAAAAGGTCTCTGGGTCGGACTGGATACGGAAGGCACAGGACCGTGTTCTGTGGCGCGTGTTGGGAGAGGCCTTTGTCCAGCAGTGGACTGCAATAGGCTAGCTGATTGGTTGATTATTAACTTTAAATCTTTCATTTTTCATTATGAATTACTATCAATAATTATACGGGTATTAACACGATTTTTAACACTACTTCTTTCCATTTCGTTATGAGTCTGAGTAAAGTATTTACTTAATTACAAAAAAAATAACTTCAATATAAAACTTTAATACTGATATAAAAGTTTATTTCAAGTTGAAGTGCGATGTTTGCCCAAGAATTTGTCTTCAGAATCACAAACACTCAGAAAGTTCGTCGTTCTGAGAACACGACTGACTTTGCCGTTTTATTTTTCATAAGTACTTGGAAAAATAAGGTCGCAAGGTGAAGCAAGGCAGTTTTATAAGCATCGTAGTACAAGGGCTCTGCTTACCCCCATGGGAACCTTTGCTTGACGTTCATCTGTTTCTCTTGTATTTTATACTAGCTTTTGCCCACGGCTTCGCTCCCGTTAAATTCGGGGTAGCACTATTCCCCTTTCCTGGACACAGAAGAAAAAAACAAAAAGAAAAGAAGCCTATGTTACTCTTTATTTTTGCCGTGAAAGAAAGACATACAGACACACTTTCCCATTTATAATATTAGTATAGATTAGTGTTTATTTAAATGATAATCCATAAACACAATTAAAACATAATCCGCGCACTCGTTACCAAATCTAGAGATTGTTAGAAATACGTAAATTAAAGACACTTAATACACCGAAGCTCATAGGTAATTATAAATAATAAATAAATAAATATTCACGGACATCTCTACACAGCGCCATCTGTTCCCAAAGTAAGCTTGGCTTAACCTGCTTGTGTTATGGGTAACATAACAACGGATATTAATACTTATACACCTTTTTTTGTAAATACATAAGTACATACATAGTTTCTATGTATGTACTTATGTATTTACAGACCATTTACAGACTCAGACCAAATAATCATGTTCATGTACACAAATTTTTGCATTGAGCGGGAATCGACCCCGAGACCTCTGCGTAGCAGTCATGTTGTATAACCACTACGCCACAGATGCAGTCAAATTATAGAACAATCAATTGTGTATAGCAAAAATATTTATCTTACCAGGAATCTCAAACCGGGGCTGGCCTACAACAGCCATATACACGACGAATTTCCAGGTAGTTGTTTAATACAAGATAAATGTTTGTACTACATTTCAGTTAATTTGCACTTCGGTTTTCGATTGGTTAACTAAATATTTAACTGGCGCTCATTTTACGTTTGTTTTTTTTAAATGTTACTTATGTACATATTTGTTTTTCTTTGGAAAAAATATTTTTATGTAAATACTATGTTATCGAAACTTATCCATTTGTTAATGTATTGTTATTTATCTTTTACTTGTTTACTACACAAAGCTATGTACTCGTAGATGTTACAATTGTGTACATACATACATACATAATCTCACGCCTTATCCCGTCCGGGGTAGGCAGAGACGACAGAACGCCACTTGTCACGATACTGGCAAACAGATTGGGCCTCGTTCACATTAATTAAGCGACTATGTCTATTACAGTATTCTATTTTTATTATATAAACCTCATACATTAACATAAAATCATCAAGTGAAATGTCATCAATCAAACCTTATTTGAAAATTAACGGCAATGGCATACACAATTGCTTCGACACTAAGACAAAATTTTTACCTAGACTCTTATGGGATGAGATGAAGACACCTTTAAATATAAATAAATATTCCTTACACATTCACACAACGCCATCTAGTCCTAAACTAAGCTTAGCTTGTACTATGGGTACTAGACAACGGATAAACATGCTTCAATACTTTTTCTTGTATTTACAAGAAAAAAGTATTGAATACATATTATACATAGAAAACACCCCAGACCCACCAATGCAAACAATCATGTTCATCACCCAAAGATTTGCATTAGGCTAGAATCGAACCCGAGACCTCTGCGTAGCAGTCATGTTATATAACCACTACGCCACAGAGGTCGTCAGAGTTACTTATTTGGAGGAGGCCAATGACCAGCTGTAGACGTTAATTGGTCGACATGATGATAATTAAGGCCAATTAGGTATTAAGTTATCAATACGTGTTATCTAGTTAGAGACGCGACCGAGCTGTCTATATCGGCTTACATTAACTAAGACATGTTAATCTGTCATTAGTCCAACATTGTCATGTGTTTGATGGACCGACTTAATTTGTTGCTTAATATTTCCCTTTCCCCTTTCATCGATGATCTGCATGGCGTAGTGGTTATATAACATGACTGTTACGCAGAGGACTCGGGTTCGATTCCCGGTCAATGCAAATTTAACTAGTTAATTACGGTGGTGGACAGGTCAACTATCTCGCAGCACCTTTAGCCGAGGGGGTCAAAAGGTTTTCTTCTGCTCTGGACGACGAACGGGGTCCTGCGACACACTGATGTATGTGGGAGGCATAATAATCGCGTATAATGAATTCATTTATAATTATTGATCCTTACTTGATTAACTTTGCAAACAAACACCACATATTGCAAATTCACTAGTTTTTACATCAATCGCACACTCTGATATGGATGAAAATTTCTGGAAAGTAGCATTAAATGTTTATGCAAAAGAAAACACGTAAATTATTTTGATTTAACCACTATTTATCTTAAATTTTAAATAAATGTAATGTTTTCCAACGTCAAATTTCACAAATTAATTTCACCATTTGACATTTGTAGATTCTTGAATTTGTTCTTGATTCCCACACATTATATAAAGCTCATAGACTAAAGTCTTTAGTCTGTGGTTGACACAACGCCATAGTTGTTTACCTTTATAAGCAAGTAAGGATAAATACCCTATACATCTTTGCATATACACTTAGGTCTATGTGCAGGATGTCTGCTAAAACTATCAAAATTACATTTTATCTAATTGGGATTAAAATCCCATGGAAATCTTTGTAATTTGAAACGTTTATATTTTGTACTCAGCCCACCGTTGTAACACTAGTAACAGCATTTAAGCTGAATTATTAATTAGTTAGATTCGCAGGGTGGGGAGACCCCTCACATGGTGGACCGACGACCTCGTAAGGACGGCGGGAAGCCGATGGATGAGCGAGGCGCAGGACCGCACAAAGTGGCAATATTTGGAGGAGCCTATGTCCAGCAGTGGACTTCAATTGGCTGAGATGAATGAATGAATGAAATAATTTGTTTGCTTTATATAATATAGGATTATTATTATTTATTTGTGAACGTCCATAGGCTGATATGGATATAGTTTTGAATTTATTATAATTGAAACGTGTCAAAACCAAACGTATTTGGTATTTATTTATTTATGATACACCATCGACATTTCACAATACACTTACTTAACATTAAAATAATACGGACCTATTCTGTGTGATCTGCCTTTACAGGTGCATACAGCTACATATATAACATACAAGTAGTAATATTAAATAACAAAATATATCATACAACGACAAAAGCCACTGATCAACTTAGACTATTTAGTTCACAGTGTGGATATGTTGTATAAACTAATTATCATTAATATAATGAAAGTAATTTGTGGGATTGACATGTTGAACCATTTTAGAAGCAAAACCGCAATCAGCCATTATTTTGTAATGTTGTCAAATTTAATTATCCTAAAGCTTAGGATTAACTTTATAACATATATTATACTTAATTAAGTATGTAAGTTAAATAATAGATGTAGTTACTGAATAATAAATTGTATTAATATCTTGTAATTTACATAGTGTATTTGATCCCCGTGTGGTGACGGACTAAGAATACAATATGTAACCACCCCATCTCATCCCGTAAAATCTACGGTGTCGTAAAAACCGACTAAGGAACTATTCGTGAATATTATCTTTACGAAACGTACATTTCCACACCACGTTATGGCAAAATTATCTGGCTAGGTGGCGCGGCGGTCGCATGAGTGTTTTTGTCAAAAGTTCTATGACGTCACGAATCATCTGTCAAAATTCTATGACGTCACGACTCTGCTGTCAAAATAGGCAGGATTGTATGAGGTTTTAAACCAATTCAAAAAAGAGGAGTTGTTAATTAGTTAACGTTTACTTTGCTACCTTTAATAACATACGTCACTGCAGGGATACCACTTGGAAAAACTGGTGCAATAAAGGATTTAATATATTAGGTATGTAATTCTCAAAAAATCATATTTTTGAATTCGATAGAAATACGATATAGTTTGTCGAAAATATAAGTCTTGTTTGAACTTCATTTAGATACTCAAAGGAACTGTTCGCTCCTTTCATCCAATAATATATCAAAATATCAAGAACATGTCATGATCTATAAAATCGTATGAGAAATTCTGATCGAACTGATAACTTTCCAATATGTACACGCTATATTGTTTTTTATTAGTATAGAAATACGTATCTGTATTGCTTGCCGAGTACGCTCTAGGTCTCTCGGGTAGTGAAACTAAAATAATATAAGTCAAGCAATATCTTTAGGGGAAAAGTTCATATCTTAACTCATTTGAAAAAACTGAGTTTGCATTTATTTAAAGCTTATTTTAAAACCTAAATGTATATTATAATCATCATATTGCCACCTTGTGGGGTCCTGTGCCTTCCTCATCCATCAGCTTCCCGCCGTCCTTACTAGGTCGCCGTTCCACCGTGTCAGCGGTTTTCCCTTATTATAATGTACTTTATTAAATTTGTAGATCGCGGGTTAACTAAACCACGTCTGCTTAAAACATAAACTTAACTTGTCTAATACACACATTGCAAACTTTACTTAGTTTAAAGTTATATGACGTTGAGTGAATATATAAAATATTATATTCATCACTCGTTTGCACAACGCCATCTGTTCTCAAACTAAGGAGAATTCTTTCTAGGAGTATTAAACTAGTTTACATATAAACATACTTACATACATTTTTATAAATATATAGATATTATACATAGGAAACATCTAGTCAAATGCAAACATTCGTTTTCTTACAAACAAAGCATTACAGTGAACGGGAATCGAACTTGAGACATTTGTATAACAGCTAGTGCGGACTATAACTACTACGCCACAGAGGTCATCAAATAAGATATAATACATTACGACAAGAAATGAGCTATAAAAATATTAATCCAGGTTTTTAATCATGTAAAAGTACCTATGTTTAATCAATAAAAAAGAAAATAAAAGTCAATATATGACCAAGTTAGATACGATTCGATTCTTTGATAAAATCTCTCAGGTGTTTTCACCGTGAGCTCGAGCGTAGCTGCAAAGTACAAATATAACATGCGCAAACAAAATCCAATCACTGTATTTAAACTCCGCGCTGAGCGAAACATTTGTTTTTTTTTTTAAGGAAAGAATTTTTATTTCAGTGACAAAATGCCAGTTCGTTACGTCTCTTATAGGAGAAACATTTTTGGTAGTGAAACTGTGAGAAGGCGGGGCTCCGTTTGTTCCAGGCACTGAGCTTAAAAGTGTCGTTTTGTTGCGCTATTTTGTCAATGTATTGTATGTACAAGCGTTAGTTCCTTTGCTTGACGTTTTAGTGTTGTGCATTTGTCTATTTGGTAATATAAGCCCTTTTGACGTGCTCTAAAGTTTTGTCGAGTATTAAGTGCTCACAGCGGCGTTTGTTATTGAGTTCAACTCTCTATTACCCACATTAAGCTCCATAAACGTGGACGCGCTTTCAGCTTGTTGCTACTTAAATACTTATGTTGTCTTTGAACACTATCATATACCCCTATTTTTTAGGGTGTAATATGTGACAACGAAAAGTACAACAACGATTACCACGACCCCGTAAGTTTACTTAAACGAATCACGTAACAACGAATGCACGCCACCACGAATAACTTACCAACGAAGTCATGCGATCTCGAATATCAGGACCCCTTTTTAACCAACTTCAACAAAAGAGGAGGTTCTCAATTCAGTTCAATTTTTTTTTGTGTGTGCCTACTTATATCTAGATCGATTTGAATTTTTTTTTGTTTGTACCTCCTATTTGGTCCCATTGTTACCAGATCTGGATATGTATGACGGGATCCCAGAGAAATCATGAAACATGTATAATCTTGTCATACACGTGTATCTCTATCTTGGGGAGATCATTAATGTATATTAGGAACAGAAGGCAACCTATTACACTTCCTTGGGGTATGGATGAGTAAATAAATAAAATAAAAAGTTTTTATTGACACAGAATATTTCACAATAAATTACGGTCTTACATAGTCACAGAGAAGTGTATGACACATATGGTACTGATACTATTTCCCAAACTAAGCCAGGGCTTGTACTTTGGGAGACAGTGTTCAGTCGTGGAATATTAAGTACCTAGTTTTATAATGCACAAGGTTATTGCGAAACGATGCCGCTGTAACAAACTTAAACTTAAACATTTCTACAGGAGCTATAATTTAGTTGTTTAAAGTTTTTATATAAGGTTATTGTTTTATAATTGTATATGCGTGAGTTGTGTTGTGTATGAGGGTGTGTTAATTTGTGTGTGTGTGTATGTGTGTGTAAGGATGTGTTTAGGTATGTGTGTGTGTGTGTGTGTGTGTGTGTTTGTGTGTGTAAGGATGTGTTTAGGTTAATTGTTGGAGCCATTCAGAGACTTGAGATCTTACTTTATGTTTACTCATTCTTACAATATCCAGATCTTTGTTTATCCTGTTATATAATTTACTACTTAAAGATTTAAATTGTCTTTTGGCAAAAGATGTCTTATTGGGGACTGCACGGCATACATAAGTTTTACTGCGTCTCTTTGGATTGGGTATGGGAACAACACTGTGCTTTCTCAAAGTCGTCTTGTGCACAAAGAGCTGTCGAACGGATAAGACTTTGCATTCTTCATATAACTTAACAGTGGGGTACCTGTAAGGTTTTTTGGTCATAACCTTTAGTACCGCTCTCTGTGCTCTCTCCAGACCGATAAGAAGTGTCTTGGCCGCCCCACCCCAGACAGGAATGCAGTACTGGATGATGGATTGACATAAAGCTAGGTAGACTAATTTGAGTGTATCATACGAGGCTGAGTTTCTGAGCGTTTTAAACGTATGAATTAGTCTCCTTACTCTAGAGATCACTGTTTCTATCTGCCTGTCCCACCTCAGTCCACTATCCATATGTACGCCTAGATATTTGGCACATTCTACACGCGTGATTAGTTGGCACGTGCAGGCGTCTTTAGAAGAGCAATGATGGGCTTGAATTGAGAAATCGGAAGGAGGCAGGTGGTTTTTTCTAATTGAAAAGGCCACATACTGCGTTTTTGGTACATTCATTGTGAGTAAATTGTTTGTAAGCCAGTTCATGACTTTGGATAGTGAGTGCTCAGCTGTTTCCTTAACTGCTTTCCAATCTGTACCAGAGACAAAGATAGCAGTATCATCTGCATATGTAAAGATGGTGGTGTTAGGAAGGGAGATTTGGCAGAGGTCATTTATATACAGTTGAAAGAGGGTAGGGCCCAAAACACTCCCCTGTGGCACGCCGTAAGAGACAGTATCCTCATCGCTTAGATAGTTTGCAATCCTGACTCGTTGCTTTCTATCAGAAGTAACTTTTGAAAATTTCATGAGCGGCGCCTCGGATACCTAGTTTAAATAATTTAGCCAAAAGTATCGGGACAGAGACTGTGTCAAAGGCTTTTTTGAGGTCAAGGAATAAGCAGACGCATTTTTTCTTGTCGTCTAGGCTTTCAACTATTGTATTTGACAAATCCAGTACAGCATCTTCGGTTGAGTAGCCTGTTCGAAAACCGTACTGGTTATCAGCTAAGATTTTAAAAGTATCTAGGTATTTTTTTAACGCCCTGTTTAAAACTTTTTCTAAAATTTTTGAAAGCGTAGATAAAACAGCTATTGGACGATAGTTCGACATCGACACAGTCTCTGTCGCCGTTTTTAAAGATCGGATGAAGTATAGCTTTTTTAAAGCTTCGGGGAACACTCCGGTTCTAAGGGCAAGATTGCAAATATGCGTGATAGGCGGGATCAGAACGTTCCGGCATTGTCTAATAATTTGTGACGAGATTCCATCCCATCCTACAGCACAGTCAGTGCGGAGCTGCAGTATTATAGCCTCAATGTCGGGTTCAGTAACCTCCATGATGCCAATTGAGTTTGCTGGACTGTTTAGGGAAGTGAGGTCAACAGTTAGTGAAGTTGGAGTGTCATTGGTAACAAGTGTAGTAGGAAATTTTAATGCCAAAAATTTACCTACATTTGCGAAATAATTGTTGACACAATTAACAGAAGTTACGGGGTTCGATGACATTTTTAGAAGCTCTGTGGGACTTATTTTATTATTTTGAGTATTTGTTATATTTTTTATTGCCTTCCAGAGGGCTTTGGGGTTTTTGCCTGCGTTATCTAGGAGCTTCTTCTCATACTCTATTTTTAATTTCCTTAAAAGACCGTTACAAAAATTGCGGTAACGCGTGTATGTTTGTTTTAAAGTCATGTTGGTAGGTCTTTTTTTCGTTCTAGCGACTTGCAAAATGATGGGAAGGTGATCAGTTACATAACTTTCTAATACTAGTGTGGTAGATGTGAAATTGGGTTTTGTGAGAAAATGGTCTAAGCAAGAATTAATTCTCGTGGGAAAAGTATGCGTTGGAAACAGTCCATGGGTAGCGCCCACCGTGAGGTATTCATCTCAGAACTGATCTGAGCTGTTTGGATGGATGTCGATATTAGTATCACCAACCAGAACAAGCCCATCAGCAGATAAACTCTATAACGTCACTACAAAATAATGAAGAGTTATAACTGGTTTGATGATGGAAACCACAGAGAGTTGAGGGAAATCCTCAACGGTATATAGCAACTATCTTGTGTTTAGGCTAATTTTAAGCATATTGATTAAAACTTTACACAACTTTACACATACTTGATCTGATGATGTAGACGACAGAGGGTCGAGGGAACTCCTCAACGGTATACAGCAGCTACCTAGTGTTTCATCATAACAGCCCATTAATGTCCCACTGTAAAGACGAAAGACGGGCCTCCTGCCGTTAGAACAAATTTTTAAATTTTCACTATGAAAAACTGACGCAATTTAAATTCTGCAGAAATTTATTTCATAATAATATTAGAAATTGATATTAGCACGGTTTTTTACCGACTCCAAAAAAGGAGGAAGTTCTCAATTCGACTGTATCTTCATTGTTACCTTATATATTGAAAATAATTTTACATCTAGAGTGACCTCATTACATTAAAATAGACTTAGTAATTTAGTATTTATTTGAAAAAATATGAAATTTCTGTAAAACGTCAATGTTATCGAAAATGCGTAAGTAGCAATGATTTTATAAATCTATCTATTAAAAAAACGCATCGAAATCCGTTGCGTTGTTTTAAAGATTTAAGCATAAACAGGGACATAGGGACAAAGAAAGCGACTTTGTTTTATACAATGTACTTAGTGATGAAGAGGTAGATAGGTTATAAGCGGGAGCGTCATGAAAATCCAAAGAAGACAATTCTAAGTTCCTTAGTCAACGTGCGCTGTCATGCTGTCCGCTAAGTTAATGTTTGTACAAGTCACCACGACACAGGGTATGATCTTAAAAAAAATAGGTAAGTAATGAGCGTCATACATGACACTCAATATTGTTGTGTATTAGTAGTGTTATGTGTTATTATTTGATGACCTCTGACCTCTGTGGCGTAGTGGTTATATAACATGACTGCTACGCAGAGGTCTCAGATTTGATTCCCGCTCAATGCAAATCTTTGTGTGATGAACATGATTGTTTGCATTGGTCTGGGGTGTTTTCTATGTATAATATGTAAGTATTTACAAAAAAAACAAAAGTATTTATGTATGTTTATCAGTTGTCTAGTACCCATAGTACAAGCTCAGTTTAGTTTGGGACTAGATGGCGTTGTGTGAATGTGTGAGGAATATTTATTTATATTTATTTATTTATTTACATGACACTTAAGCGTGTTATGTATTATTTACATGACACTCAGTAGTGTTATGTATTATTTTATATATTTTTCTTCTTTTACATTTTTTATATCGATCTTTGTGTGGCGTAATGACTTTATTCTGCTACACATACTTAGTTCTCGGTCTCGATTGCCGCTCTATGCAAATAACGTGTGCATGTATACCAATATTGCAATGGCCTTCTAGAAATAAATTCTCTATTCACCCTACGTTTCAACCCTACCAGGAAGTGTAAAGATAAAAAAGAAATCATTTAGTTGCGTTTTACAATATTTTTTTTAGTTTATCATAAATAAGATTTATTCAATAATTTCTGTGATCAATATTAACTTTAAAACTTTCCCGTTTCATTTTGCTATTATTATAATATTAACGGGTATTAGTATAGATTTTAGGTAAACACTTTAATTATTTACCTTGAGCCGCTCGACGTTTCAGCCAGGTTACGCCAGCCATGGTCATGGTCACGAGTAGACTGTAATCAAGTCTCTTCTGTGATCAAGTCGGAACAAATAATGGCTGTTTGCGTTTTTCATTTTGTTAGGCCAAAAGAGTTAGCTGCGTAGTAAATCGCAAATATTTGTGTTCGTTGAAAAGTCCTTTGAAGCCGCGTAAATACTAGATAGATCCCAATTAAATGCAAAACATGGAAACTGTAAGCTTTACGAAATAATTTTTCTGTGAAATACAAATGTAAAATGTACCAATTTAAACATTCATGTTACGTGACGTAAGTACTTCAGGGATGGAAGGTACCTTAAGTCTACTTATACTAAGCTAGGATTTGGTATCTAGTGTTTTCTTCTTACTTTTGTACTGGTAATAAAATATTTGTTAATTATCTCAAACTCGGCTTTTACAACATCTATGGGATGGGATGGGGTGACATATAAAAGTCTGTGTTTATTACTCATTTGTATTAAAGAAAAGATTATTTTTTTGTACTTGGATAGTCCACTTCAATATTGCTTAATAGAAGATCATTTTTTATTTTTTAGGCAATGGATCCCCTCTTGATAATAAAATATATATTCAAGTTCTATGTTAATACAGCAAAAATATTATTAACAAGTCTTTGTATTACTTAATACTTTACTGTTTCTTTATTTCGATATTAATTTTCTTCAAACACATTTTAAATATTATCAAAATTCTCCTAATATCGGATACAAAGAATGGTTCGACGCTTTCAGACGATTACAAATAAAGAGTGTATATCCACACAAAGGGAAGGTACCTATATGGTTTTATTCCCGCCCAATGTAAAATGTTTAGTAGGTACATAATATAATGTATGTTTATCCGTTGTCTAGAACCCATAGTATGTACAGGCTTTGTTTAGTTTAGCGCTAGCTGGCGTTAAAAAATCATAACAACCCATTAATGTCCCACTGCAGGGACGGGCCTCCTCTCGGTGGAGGGATACTTGCCTTACTAATACCAAGCTGTCCAGACGTATTGGTATAGGGTTTAATTTCAAGTTTTCCTTCTTTTTATTTCGTATAGATAATATTCACGGATAGTCCCTTAGTCGGTTTTTACGATACTCATGGGATGAGATGGGGTGGTGACATATTTTATTCTTACTCCGTCACCACACGGAAATGGCGTTGAATGTGCGTATAATATTATATTATACAAATTTTTATTACGCCATCTCTTTGAACATATTTTAAGCCGTTCATATTTAAGCATGCAGTCATTGAGGTAATGTTCTACGTTATTACCTCAATGCATGCAGAGCGGCAACTGCGTTTGACATTGATTAGCGTTAAAGGTTGATGTCAAAAAGTTTCCAAGTAAATGATTTTATAAATGTTTCTATCTTTATAAAATCACAAGTTATCAGACACATGTTTCCCAATAAACTTAACGAGTTTGAAAATCTTAAAGCTAAATATACTTTTACCATTAAGCCTCGTATACACTGCAAATTTACAAGGTTTTAAAACGGTAGTTTACGACTGCTGTCCGCAGTTGTGGTTTTGAATTCTACGCAAGATGATTTTGTAATTAATTGTGATCTGCAAATGATTGTCTTGAGTCGTGAACATGGACTTGTTATGTGATTCCTTGGGCGCCAGAGGGCCAAAAATATGAGTAACACAAAAAATTTTTTTTCAATTATGTGTTAATCTATGTAAAGTTTAGTATGGAATAAATAACTTAACTACTTGACAAAAATCCCTACTTAGTTGTTGTTTGTCTTTTTACTACGGGTTCCTAAAAAAATTACATTAAAAAGTATTTAGGTAAGTTTATCCGTTGTCTAGGAGCCATAGTACAAGTTCTGCTTAGTTTATCTCTAGCTGGCGTGGTGTTAATGTGCGAATAATATTATATATTATTTAACATAAAATAATGTAAATTTTTATGTTTATTTCAATAAACAAACAAATAAGATAAATAAATATAACAGCTACAGTCATATTTGGTTATCAATTCTTACTTCACAAAATTAGTTTGACGTTTTACGTAAAAAACTAATTTTAAATAACGTTATCATACTGGTACAGCGTTACCTCTAGTGTACACGTAGCTTTAGGTAGACATAGTATAACACATATATATATGTATATTTATATGTCTTATTTAGTACTCTCTAAATTTAAAGAGCAAAAAGACGGCAAGCAATCTCGATAATGCATGTTTTATCCAATTGAAGTTTTAGAATTTTTTCGTGGTACTTACCTACCGTACCTTAGAAATTCTTTTTTTTTTCTGAATGAATGATGAAGCATTACAAGTAATAACGTTTTAATGTGGATTATAAGCCTTGACGTAAGTATATTGGTTTGATGGAGATTGATTTGTAAGTTGTCGTTAGTTATATATGTGTGTGTACAAACATGGCTGTTTGATTTGGTCTCTGGTAGTCAGGTCAGCTTAGATTTGGAATCATATTAAATTTCATATAAATGTTTTATTACGTCGCGTTACGCAATTTAAGACAAAACAAAATAAGTGTTTTAGAATTTAAACTTAGAGTAAAAAAGATAGGGTTGAAACATGTAAGACATTATTATTCATGGTGTTTTTTTGTATTTTTATTTTACTTAAAAAAGTTACACATTTTATACATTAATTTATCTGCCAAACTGTATAACAGTTTGTCGGCAGTTATATCTACTACTTTTGTTTATGCCAGTTACTATTGAACACGAGACCTATTTTTACAACTTAAGTTAATTGCTCATCACTGGGAGACCCCACTCAAGGGACGGGACTTGTTCAGTAACAAAGGTAAACTGAGTCAACATACACAGCGCAAAGATTGAAATTGCATCAGGTTTTTCCTTTTTTAAACTAATAAGTAGTTCCTAAATTTTGTCTATCCAAGCTATGTTAGTCAATTATTTTCACACTGAATATAGGCAACAATTTCCAACTTTACCTGTAACTAAACCCTTGACCTTTCGTAAGTGGATAGATATAACTAAATTACATACAGGTAGTCACAAGCAAATGCCAAACTTGTGAACATCAAAGCTGCCAACAACACAATGCAATTTCAACAGCTTGATCAAAGGCATGCTGTTAAACCTGTACAATACCTAGTTTATTAAATTGACTGCCTACTAGGTAGGGTTTCATACTTAGTTAGAGGCAGGCAAAGTCGAGTCTCCTAGGTTTTATTAGGATACTATGGCTACAGACACGTTGGCCATTTGATTTTATGTTAAGATTTTTTCTTTGCTTTTACATTAAGGCCAGGCGCGCACTACGAGTTTTTCGCCGCGCGGCAGAAAAGCGCAGCGGTATAATGTCGCACTGTAATACTGTACCAAACAGTTTTACATTGTATTGCGCGCACTTGACGGCAGAGCCACCGCAGCCCACCAGTATTACTGTGCGACATTATACCGCTGCGCTTTTCTGCCGCGCGGCGAAAAACTCGTAGTGCGCGCCTGGCCTGCGCTTTTCTGCCGCGCGGCGAAAAACTCGTAGTGCGCGCCTGGCCTAACCCCCTTACTCATAAACGCTTCTCAAATTTAATCACTGATTAGTGAGATTTTTATAAGCAAAATTAACATTATACTAAACAAAACCGTAAGAATTTAAGCTAATCAATTGACTAAAATTTGAGTGTCGTTTATAAGTAAGGGGGTAAGTGTTAAAGTTTAATTATAACATGGTAGTTACGAATCTGAACAACATCTAAAAGTTGGTTCTGTTTGTAACATCAAACTTAAGGTTTTTTAGTTTAGTAAGGAGATTTCTCGAGCAGATAGCTAATGTATTAGTTTGACTACGAGGAAACGTAATTCCTCATAGTCATAGCAGTTTTACAAAATAGTTTGACCACGGGGAAGAACCGATATTAAGAAACGACTACTGTTATTTTCTGGGGCTCTACTGAAATATTATCGAAAAATCCCACTAATTGCTGCACTAGCTCAGTGGTCTCACCCCTTTTCGTGCTGGGGTTGTCACAAAGTTAGGAATCTATCAAATATACTTAATGTTTTTGAGGCGAATACCAGAGAAGAAAATTCGAAGCAAACCTAGGAAACTGTCTCTGACATATGGGTAGCTGGCGTACCGTAATCTCTGTTTACTCCCACAGAATCGAAGCGTTAGTCTATGCACATACATGAAATTAGTATATAACTATTATTTAGTTAAATAACGCATCTTTGTTAACTTGTTTTGTAGTTAAACAACGGAAAATCCAATTTTGAATTGTTTGAATAGTGTTGATGAATTAACAATTCACAAATACAAGTTAAACACCATATCGATTAACACAACGAGTTTAACCAACGGATTTGGAATCAAGCCGATTACCTGTTACTGTTACTACGATATATCCGATTTTAGTATCGATACCTAGAATTCACATAAATTCCTGTACATTCGATTTCCTCATTGCACGCATTCAACAAACTGTAACTTTGTATGTTGAAGAGTTAAATCACGTTTAAAGTTAGGAATATTGAAATGTCAGGTATATTCTTAGACTAAATCTAAGTTTAGAAGTCACATATTTATATCTACATTAAGGTATTCCCTAGGGACTACAGTAGGTCCTTCAAGAGAGGGGTAAATAGGTCAACGCGCGTGTGATTTATTTGGTATTGCAGACGTCCTTAGGCCACGGTAACAACTAACCTCCAGGTGGACCGTATGCCTGTTTGCCAACAACTTGCTTGTTATGAAATAAAATTAAGGTACCATACAGGCATTTAATTTTATGGTAAACCGCTTATGGACGTCAGCATACCGCTGCGTACCCTAGAAATAAGCCTTTATAAGGCCGACATAAGACAATGTCTTTTTTTATTATTTATTTATACATTGCATTAGCCTTTATTGGTTAACCCTCGTTGGCCCAGTCGTGTCATAGTCCCGAAAAGTGGGATTAGATGGTTTACTGACAAACTTAAACCTAGCCTTTCTAGTCCACTAGTAAGTAAGTACAAGACCACCTACTCTATTTGATAAAAATAGATTGTACTTAGCACATTTTATTTTCAGAATGTATAAAAAGGCAAGCTTTTTTAAATATAAAATAATGTTGACGACCGTAAAAACCACGATAAAAAGTTTTCTTAAACATTTTCCTCTGTTGTAACCTTTCAATATTCTGTCGTCATTGTAAAAAACAAATAATTTTTATTTAACGGCAAACTGTCAACAGGTACTTATTATTTCTTTGTGTATTTATTTAGACTTTTGTAAAAGGACAGCCAAAAAAAGTCAATCACAATTCTGAGTAATTTATCTTAAGGTATTATATATTTATAGGTATTATTTAAATTAGATTAAGGTATCTCATAATAATATATATATTATACTCCCGATAACTACACAATTATTTAAAAATTATTGTTTCCTGAATATGTTGTAACGAAATGTATTTTCTAATTCCCAGGGCCACGGACTCCCGAGTACGTTCATCCGTGGACCGTCCAGTATGGAGGCCTCCGAACGACCGAATACGACAAGCCAGGCACGGAGTACGGAGTACATTCGGAGTATGGAGATTTACGCGCTACGGATTATTCGCAACCGCGTCCTACCACGTATGCAGATCCACATTCACCCAAATATTCAGAATTACACAACGATTACGGCGAACCGCATTCTCCGGAGTATACTAATGCGCGCATTGAATACGAGAACAAGCATACCGAGTATACGAAAACGGAGAACGACTATGAGGCACCACCCTCACCCCAATACGCGGAACAGCGGCATGACAATGCAGAACAGCGTGCAGAATACGGGGAACCGTCTACACCCGAGTACATTAAACCATCTTCGCCTGAATATGCGCCGGAGCCTGACTCGAGCTACGGTGAACAACAAGCAGAATACGCGGAGTCGCCTCTCACAGAGTACCGTGACCCGAGTACAGAATACGAGCCGTCAGGTGCGAATTACCCAAAACAACGTGCAGGATATGGGATTCCACGCACAAAATATCCCGAGCCTTACATTGAACCGAGTACAAAATATGACGAGCCTCGAACCTACACGGAGCGACAATCCCAATACGAGGACTCGCGAACTGAATACAGAGAACCGCGAACTAAGTATATCGAACCGCGAACAAATTATGGGGAACCTCGGGCAGAATACGGAGAACCAATTCCTGATAAACCGGATCATGAATATGTGCAATCTTATAAATACGAAGAGTCGTCGCAGGAGTATCGGAAGCCACGTACCAAATATGGAGGGCTGCAAGAAGAGTATGGTAAACAGCGTACAAAATACGAAGAGCACGTTGCAGATTTTAAGCCCCGCAGAGAACACGACAGTTTGCCTAGAGAATACGGTGAATCGGGCTCAGAGTATAGAGAACAACGTGAAAAGTACTTACAGCCTCGTACAGGTTACAGAGGACGCAGTCCTGAATACAGGGAGCGAAGCCCAGATTATGAACAACGGCGTTCAGATTACAGGAAATTGCCCTCAGAATGTAAAAATACTTGCCCAGAATTTGGTGATCATTCAGAATACGAACGACCTTCCACAGATATGGAACATGAACGTACTGAGTATGGGGAATCGCCGACTCAATTCAATATGCAACGATCAGATTACCGATCGCAGTTTGGGAAACAGAGAGCAGATTTCACAGATCATCGTTCAGAATATGAGAACTCGCACGTGGAGTTCAGAAATAACCACATTGAATACGGGGAATTACATTCATCATCAATTAGAGAGCAACAAACAAAGTACGCAGAGTTTATACCAAAATTTGAAAAGCAGCGTCCTCAACGAATACGGTACGAAGATACTTATTCAGAATCCGGGGAGCCTTGCCCTGAGTACGCAGAATCACAAACTGAATATAGAGTGTCACGTGGGGATTACGATAAGCAGCGCGCAGAATACGATAAACTCCGTGCAGACTACGATAAACCGCCTGCAGCGTACCTTATACCACGTGCAGAGTACGAGAAACCGCAAGCGACATACAGTGATACGTATGGGGAATATCCTAAACATTCGAGGACGCGTACAAACTATGAAGTCCCTTCCCGATCCACGTACTTGAGGCCGCATACCCCTGAATTTGAAAAGGGTACTTTGGAGAGTCAGACAGACAATGCTGACTACAAAGATCGCAATAAATATGATCAACCCCGTATTGGGTATATCGAAGAACGCAACGATTCTCGGGAAGCCGAAATATACGTAGAAGATCGTGGTGTCTTCGCAAAGCCGCAACTGGTGTATGTAGATGGAAGTACCGAGCTTGTTTCGAAATCCTCGAATTTCGTTGAATCTCAGAGTACATGCGTAAAATTAAATTCTTCAGGTGAATATGAGGAACTGGGAGAATCTTCAGTACGTGAAAGGTCAGCCGCTGATACTGAAGCAGCGCATGAATTATTATCTTTGGCCCAAAGTTTACCACCGCTCCCTCCTGCTACTGTAGTCACTGTGCTGCACGCTCCAGATCCAACACCTCTTGTACCTGTTTACGCATACACTCTTCAGCCCGCAAATATTTATATATTGGCAGAAGATCCTCAGGAGCCCATATATCATGCAATTCAAACTGTTACTCCGTTACAACCTGTCGAGTTTGTTGACACACAAATAAGTTACGTCGAATACCACGAGGCTCAGCCTTCCTCTTCTCCAGTTGCAATCGCAGTTGAGTATCAAGCAGAAGAGTTAAAAAATCCTACAGCAAAACCGGAATCTGTTCCGGAACCCAGCTTTCAGCCTATGGAGTTAGAGCAGCCTCCAGAGTCAGTCTCAATGTCAGAACAAGACCCTGAGCCGATAGTCGAATCTGATTCAAATTCTCTCGATAGTGAGCGCGACACACCAACAAATAAAGACAAGCCTGTCAAATATGACTGTAACGAGTGCGGTAAGCGTTACGCAACATCTTCTAATTTATCTCGTCACAAACAAACTCATCGCAGTCTCGACTCTCAGGCGGCAAAAAGATGTGGTGAATGTGGAAAAGCATACGTGTCCATGCCAGCGTTAGCTATGCATGTCTTAACACATCGTATGGGACATGTTTGCGGGGTTTGTGGAAAGCAGTTTTCTCGTCCCTGGCTCCTGCGCGGACATTTGCGTTCTCACACCGGTGAGAAACCATACAGCTGCGCCTCATGCGGTAAAGCATTTGCAGACCGTTCAAATTTGCGAGCTCATCTTCAAACTCACTCCTCCGACAAGAAATACGAATGTACTCGCTGTCGCAAGACGTTTGCGCTAAAAAGCTACTTGAACAAACACCAGGAGTCAGCCTGTGTGCGTGACGACGAGGATTCCGAGTGAGCGGTACGCGACCCACACAACGAACGATTTCTCTATGAACTTCTTTACACCTTTATATTATTCAAAAGGAAAATATTTTTTAGGGTAGATGCTCGTAATTTCGGCGTCGAATGAATAAAAAGCAATAATAATGTACCTAATCTCATTATGGCTCTTTCCATAATTCTAAAAGTTAAAAAAGTAATTAAATATAAATTGTATTTTTTCAATTATTAGTCCGGCAACGACGGAAGTAATCATGTCAATTTATGGCAAGAGCCTGCAATGTTACAGCGTAGGGTAATGTTTACATAGTAAAGTATAAGTAAGTTAATGTCACACAGTGTGAGGTGTGTGACGAGATTAGATGTAGTTACGGTGATACGTAGAGACTTAATGAAACCGTCGAGCTGTGGTACAAAGAGAGCAATAAAGTAACGAGCGTAGAGTGACAGTGTTAGGCGCACGAGTAGCGTGCGATGCGTAGCGAGTAGCTTAGCGCCGGCGCGCTGGGAGGACCAAACTGTTGCTCGGCCGCCGCCGCCGCCGACACACTCCGCCAACTGCAGGCTGACACTCCCTCTGCGAAGTTGAATGAACATGAGCGAACAACCCACACGCATACATATTATTATATTATATAGTACTTAACAAGGGACAATCAATATCATTTTTATTTTATTAGGGGCATAAAACAGTTACACGGTATACACAGTAATGCAACAAATTATAGATTGATTTAAAAACTTAACGTAGTTTCCGCACTATAGATGTGTTTAAAACAAATTCAACCAGATGACATTTAATTAATTACATGACATTTATTTATTAGCAAGGTTCATGTAAACCAGCATCATCAAATATTTCAGCGCCGTTAAAGGTAACGTTACCTATAACCTATGCATGTTCCAATTCTATTACGTTATGTTTATATTTTTTATCAAAGCTATCTTTGCATCAACTAAACTTGTTTTGGTTTATGTTTTCGAAGAGGTAGGTGTTTCAAAATATACTCTTAGCTTATACTTACTGAAGATTTATTTAGAATGACTTGAGTAATGGTTTGGTACAGGAAATGACCTCTTGATGCACTAATGCATTGTCAGTTTTAACACTAATTAATACCTTTATTCTCATTTTATTAATTCTTTATTTTCATTAACTTTTTATCAATAAAACGTTTATTGATAAAAAGTTCACTTCATTACATCGCTCATTTTCAATCCACTTCGCAGTAATGGGACGTCATCTTCGATCAGTAGAACAAATGACGCGCGACGCACGTACCTATCTTCCCCGGTCGTATAGCTATTGCAATCTTTTACAAAAACTAGCTGATATATATAACATAGTGATAATTCATGACCAAGTGATATACCTAATTGGACTGTAAGTGAATTCTTTATACGTAAATAATTTGCAAGCAAATAAAACCTCAACGATGTGTTTATTTTGTCTGCCATTCCGTATTTTGTACGCGCTTAATTTATGACTCGTAAGTAAAAAGAATACTCATAAAAAATATAATACAAACAACCTGCTTTTAAAACACTATTTTTCAAGTAAATTAAAAACAGATTTTTCAGTAAAATAAGTAAATCAGCGGTATGAAAAAATATTGGCACTATTGTAGATGAATCACGACCTCTCTATATCACTTTTAGGCGTATAAAAATACGTTTTTTTTTTCAATTTATAGTTTTTGTAGATTTTTAAAATTTATAGAACACTTACACGACTTAATCGTTCACTACCATCTGTAACATAAGTTACCAGCGTTTATAGAATTAATGAAGAATCAATCGCAGTAGTTATTGTTATGGGCCTAAAATGTTAGAAGGCTTCGATCTAGATTGTAGAAATATTCGTATGAAGAAACATGATAGATAAATCTGGTAGAGTAATAAAACGTTTTTAATAACACTCTCTATATATGTAACAAAACGACTGCTTACTTACACGAGAACAGGTACAAACAATAGATCCAGCTTTTATAAACACCTCAATAATTCCTAAAAAAGTAAATAATATTTACAATTGTCAATTTTTGTGGAACTAATAGATTTTTTCCAAGATGAAAACTATATCTTGTTGAAAAAATACATGGTACATGGTAATTATCTTATAAATAGAAGTAAATAGTCCACGAATTAAACATTCTTGCTTTTACAGAGTTCCTGAACTCGTACGCGAATATAAGAATGCATTCTTGTCTTATATAACACACAGTAATTAAAGAAAGTTTGACATACTCGTATTTGTAAAGTAATCAGGATACAATGTAAAGCATAGTTTTATCTGTGAAAGTTGTTGTTGCTACAAAAGTGAACTAAAGTCAATATTTTGCGTTATGGTCAAGCTTGTACCTACCTCTCGCATTTCTCTGTAAGTTTATCATAGTAATAAGTGTTATTTATTTTTGGAAAGTCAGTGATCAAATACTACTTAGTCAGAATGAAATTAAAAAAGCGGATGTGAGATCATGAAAAGAGATTGTATTTTTATAGAGTTACATTTTAATGTGAATATTTGATATTTCACGATGTCTTTCCGTTATAGTTGTAATTACTTCTTAAGCTCTTTTTAAGTACTTCTTTACGAAATACGACGTTATCCTTTATACAAAATGTTTGCTTATTTCGTTTATACTTTTACTTATTAAAGTTATTTAACTAAGTATATCAAAAGGAACTTATTACGTAACAATTTCTTTTTGCTCTGTGTTATTTTGAATTTAAAGTTTTCTTGTTTAATTATAACATTAAATGCATACAGTAACTATGAAAGTAAGATAAATGTTGTGTACTTAGTTATTAAACTTTGCGGCAGCGTGATATTTATAATGACTAACTGTTATTTTAAGGATTAAATGCCTACTTATCTGTACGATAATTATATTATGTTAACTCATTCAGAATTTCATACTAATATTTTATTTAACTATCATTCTGCTCATGTATACAGGGTGGCTCATTCAAAGGGGTCAGTATGGGAAAGTCTTAAACTATAAGTCATACGATGTTTTGTTCTTAGGAACCATGACACCGATTTTGATAAAAAGAAAAACTGCATTCATACATTTGAAAAAGATACTGTACCCAGCCGGGAATCGAACCCGGTTGTTTTCCAAAAATAAACTTATACTTTTTTTTATTTAAATACCGATTCTGTAGGTCATAAGCAGTAAATAACTCTATAAAACATTATGTCTAAAAATAATAAAAAGCATTGTTTTTACATACTTACATTTGTAATAGTAGGGGTTCGATGTGGCCACCGTGCGTCGTTCGAGGTCGCCCGATTTAACGCCTCTAGACTATTTCTTGAGGGATTACGTTAAGGATGAAGTGTACAAAACAAGCTATGATAACTTTGAAGACCATTTAGGTCAGCCATAAAATCAATTTTAACGCAAATTCACCACATAAAGATACAAAATGCAATGACATGATCGTTACCTAAACGTGTTGAATATTGAATTGCAAAAAAACGGTGTCCACTTTGAACACCTACTATGATAAATTAAAGTATGTGAAAACAATGCATTTTATTCATTTTAGACATAATGTTTCTTAGAGACATTTACTGCTTATGACCTACAGAATCGGTATTTAAACAGAAAAAGTAAAAGTTTATTTTTGCAAAACAACCGGGTTCGATTCCCGGCTGGGTACAGTATCTTTTTCAAATGTATGAATGCAGTTTTTATTTTTATCAAAATCGGTGTCATGGTTCCTAAGAACAAAACATCGTATGACTTATAGTTTAAGACTTTCCCATACTGACCCCTTTGAATGAGCCACCCTGTATATCTTTCTATAATTATAGCTATTTAAATATTACAACAAACGACATTCAAAGTACGATATTTCAACGAAAAAATGAATAATTCAAAAATTTATAAAAGTTATACGGTGTTAATAAAATTAAAAAAATATAAACAGTAAATTATTAGGTTTGTTCAATGCTAGAATGTCATTAGTCCTACTGGTGGCATAAGTACAGTCGGGGAAAAATACATTATTGGTGTGATCCGATAACAAGTTATTTATTCCGACGGTACCGTTAGCATAGCTTACTTGGTAGGTTGCACATTAGTTGATTGCAATTAATATACTGCAAACAAAACCCTTCCAATCCCCATGTCAATTTTTGTCATTTCTGTCAATTTATCTACCTTTTACCTAGGTGATGCACCACATTTAATCGTTATGTAGTTTTCTCGATTGGTTATTTTTTAATAGATTGAGTATAATGAGAATAAAATTATGCACAAAGTGGCATACCTCTAAATATTCAATTGATGAGGAAGTAAGTTCGTATTAAAACTATATTTAATTTACATAATTCTAATGATCTAAATTGTGATTATCAAAATATTTTAAAAATGTTTCATTTTGTAGGTATCTGTTCAGAATAAGACTGATAGAAAAAAATGCAATTTCAGTTTATAAATATAATGGTACAGAATATAAATTAAATTCAGTGAGAAGTCGATCAAGTCTTCCATAGCATTTTTTCCGACGATCTATGAAGGTCATTTAAATGACTCCTTTATTAACTAATTAATGCATTACTGTTTCACCCTTTTGCACTTATGGCTATATAAGGCTAACGTAGGTAAGTTTACTGTTGTAACGCAGTTGATATATTGATAAATGAGTAGTGCCAACTTAACAGTTTCTATTACTTATAAGATTGGTATAAGCACACTAATGAAAAAAGTTTGTATTACCAGAAGTCGTTTGGTGTTTAATAAGGACGTATTTGATATTACGTCTCTTTCATGAATACAGGGTGCTTTATGCACCTTGTTGAATATGACTTATGGACAAAATTTATCTTATAAATAATTTCGTAATTCAACGCATAATAATTTATTAGTAAAACTTAGTTTATTCTCAGCACTGTTAGTTCTCCGAACATATTTAATGTTGTAGTGCAAGTTTCAAGTTTCATATGTATCTATTACTATCTTCACAGAATGTTGTACGCCTTTTATAACTACTGTACTTTAGTTAATATACCATGTAAAGAATTTTAGACTTTATAACATACACTTAAATGTAATATAGATGTTACGATCCCTACGTGTTACTGCCTCATGTTCATAAAGACTAGTTTTAATTAAGCACTTTTATTACTAAGTATATTTGTTTCGTCATTAGTATTAGAAGTGACTTGTTAACTATGTTCTATAAAAAAGCGGAAAAAAATGTATTTTATTTCAATAAATGTAAATGTACATTACATTTTACATAAAGTTCTTGGCCTAAAACTGTCCATTTAATTTGTATTTTAATTACTATCTCTATTAAAGTAGTTAAAATGTAAATATGAAAGTTACTGTTCTCGTAAAATAATAACTTTTTAAATCTAAGAAATGATTAAAAAAGATTTTTTCATGTTTTGAACTGTCAACTAAGTAATGCATACACTTATACATAAATATAAGTCATGTAATAAATTATAAAATTAAAACCTTGTATCCATATAGGTAGTTGGTATAACGTAAATACAATACAAAAAAGTTAATCAGAAAGCAATACAATTCGTACAATCTTAGAGATTACTTTTTAAGGCAAAATTTTACATACAAATTTAAATAAAAAAGAAATTAAAAAAAAAAAATAATTCAATTATTGTGAAAATAAAATTTAGGAATACTTGTGAAAAAATTCATATTTACCATTTACAAAATACGAAACAAATATTACAACATGTATGTACTTATTTAAATATATATATACCTCTACATTGCAAATTTATATTTCTTACGTATCTTAAAAACTAATATATCGTACTCTAATTTAACACGAAACAAGAAAAGGAAGAATTATTTTTTAAATTAGTTGCTCGTTAGTCTTAATTACCACATAATATTTCAAAACTTAACTGTATTATTTCTTAAGTAATCATTACCAAAAACTCTTGTTAAATACTAAATGTAAGTCTTTTTAGAAAGTAATTTAAAATCACAATGTATATTAAATTGTTCTATGTACTTATTATTAATAATATTTATTTATTACGTCCATGGACGCAATATGTGCATTTAAGAAAAGTTTCTTCTTTTCAAAATATTAAAAAACATATCAAAAATTAATTATTTAACAATAAAAATATTTACACTTTCTTAAAGTTCAACAAAATTGTTATTTATCGTAAAATATTTTAAATTAAACATCTCAATTAAAAAAAATTGTTCTTAACATACACGACGAGTGTTGACGGGCTTAGCTTACAACTGCTGACATAGACAACGTTAGTCATTAACGAGTCTTTTTTATTTCATACTACAGAACTAAAATAGCCCAGTTGGTAGCAGTTAGTCATGCACCTAACAAACTGCTTTAATTTTTGTAGATTTCAATTTAATACCCCTGTGGCGTTATGACTTTATTTGAAGCAGTATCAATCAATTTGTAATTGATTGAAACTGCTTCAAATAAAAAAAAATAACTAATCGTTCATATTCGAATAACTGTAAAGCTGTCAATTAAATTGTTTGAACTAAAACCCGTACTTACGTAACCGATTTTTCAAAGAGAAGTCGATCGTCGTTTATTTGTATCGGAATCTCTTATAAGCCCACGGCCCTGGTTCGATTTTCAAATTAAACGCAAACACAGTGCATGGGTCGAACTTTTTGTTCGGCAAAACGTCAAATAAAACGATTTTAATTGGAGAGTTTTGCAATGTACTTGGAAAAATATAATATGAGTTTATAGCTATATTTCCGGAACTATCTGTACCTTTTTTTGCTTCTATAAAATACTATTTATCATATCGGTTTAATTAAAAAAGCACTGTACTTACCGTTTATTTTAAATCCACTTCAAACCTTGTTTTTCCTTAACCTAATTGTAGATTTCAATTAATTAGAAATGTAAAAATATCTAAGTCAACCTCGTCTAATAAAAAGCGCTTTAGAGAAAAAAGCAAAATGGATGAACGGATGTTTTAGTATTTTTAAACCAATAATCAAGTATTATACAACACTCCTTTCCAATTGTTTTTAAAGCAAATTAAATAATATTTGACAGAAATGTAATTAATTATAATTTTAATTTCAAAGCCCTACATTTAAATCCTACCGAAGAAAAATACAGCAATAAACTAATTTTTTATTAAAATTTAGTAACCTACTAAAATTATGAAAAATACACTAGTACTATTTAGACCATATCTGACAAATTAAAGTTTTCATATATATTATTCCTGTTTTGTATAATATACAACGAAAACCGAATTATTTTTATATATTTATATATATTCATTTCTATTTACTATAATATCTATGTATAAGCTGAATACCCCTAAATTTACGGCGAATTTACTCAACAACGACTGTTTTACACAAAAAGAATAAAACGTACCATTTATATAAAAGAAACTAAAAAAAAACGATATCACCTTTTAAATATTAGTAAAGATATTAGGCGGTGAATCAAACATTCTTTTATTATAAGAACTATTTATAACAATACATATTTGAGTTACACAAACTTATAATACCTGATTTGTATCATTGTCAAATTATTATACCTAGTCAGTAATATTATTAACATAAGTGTAGTTCCACATTGATGGACTTAACTACAAAATATCGCACTAAAGTTCGTAGAACGATAAATCGAAATAATATTAGGCGAACTATACATTATTGCAAACATGTTATAGATGTTAAGACAATTTTATGATATCTCATTTAATGTGAAACGGCTTAGATTCATAGAGGCATAAAGTATAATGTGTCATTTTGCAATTTGCATTCTTATATCTTACAATGGTTAAGATTAGATCCTAGATGAAACTTATTACTTGTTTATTAGCTCGTTGGGAACAAGTTGATATTGTAACCTGCATTTTAATTCTCGTACCTTAAAATAGTTAAAAAATCGGTTAAGTTAACTTTTAGTTGTCAAATTGTTTTACACCTATTGTGTGACAATTTGACAACTTAAAGTTAACTTAACCGATTTTTTAACTATTTTAAGGTACGAGAATTGACATTCTTATACTAATATCTAATTTGACATATTGTTTAAATAAAAAGTTTGTAGTATTCGACACTGTTGTTATACATTTTTGTATGCTGAGAGAAAAATGGTTGCTTTACGACATGTAAGTATCTTTATATAGTTTTAATTTAATTTTACATTTTAAATAGTGACTAGTTTACGAACGCAGCACGCGCCGCGCCCTTTATCATGAATTTAATTAACTATAAATGTTACAGTAATTGCACTGGTACACAACAAGACGTTATCATTTATTATTTGTTAATGTTACACTGACATATTTTTTGTTCATTATAAAAAAGGACCTAGCCATTTTTCTCAAAGCATTTATTATTATATACAGTTTCATTATGGCACTATGATTGTAGTAATACACTAAGGTAATGTACTGTGTCCAGAAAGTTGTACATCCACAGTGACAATGTACAGCTTGTAAACTTAGGATACAATTTAGTCTCTAATTCAGTAAAATAAACTTGTAGCAAACATAATGTTGTTTTATTTCATCTCATTTTGTAACATACCTGTCAATAAATCAATTAATTGGCAATCCTCTGCTGAACATACGCTTCTAACAACACGCGTTACAGAAGACGGTCCTACTTCTCATCAAGTCCCAGCGAATCATAACCGAAAAACAAGGAACACATAATATTATGTCATAGACCCTTACTTTAACTAAGAATAAAAACTTACATCATTCATGTTTTAATATTACTTCACGAAAAAGAAGAAAACCTGATGTATTTTTATACAGAGATACTTATATAGTTTCACTTAATAGTAGACCACTTTTCTTCAAGCAGCAGAGAATGCCGGTTCCTGCAGTAGAGTTTAAATCTGATAGTAAGTAACTGTGGTAAGTATTTGTTAGCTTAAATGAATATATTATTAAAATCTACCGTCTCTACTTTTTTTTTTTTTTTTGTTTAATGGCGATTCTAAGATTCCAAATTCTTGTAAAACGTAGACATACTCTGTCAATGTCAATAAAAGTATTTTAATAAAAGATGACGGCGATTCAAAATGCTATCATCAAGAGAGGGGCTGAACCAATCCATTGTTTTGACGCATATCAAATTGCCTTGTTTGAATATGACAGATCTTAAATCCCAATAATCGATCCGTTGATTTTGACGGGCCGTAATTATAACAGAGGAAATGTAGAATTTCGGCGCCTGTGGCTTTGATTAGTTAGGCCCTGTGGTTAGGCCTATTGTAGAGGAAGAGGTTGGTAGATTTCAAAAATGAAATATGTAAATGAAACAAATGAATAATGAATATGTTTTTAAAAAAGGATCTGGCCGTGTGTCGTGGAGACTTTGAGAGTCATGAAATAAATGAAGAGATAGTACTTCCAGACTCAAGGCAATAATTTGTGGATCGCCAAAATATTGCCTTGCGTGAAATTCGAACCCGTGACCTTATGCATGGCAGTCAACCGTGCTACGGTTTGAATTATATAAAGCTCAACATAATTATTTATTTTACCCAAAAATATACTTAAGTATTTCACCATAATCATGTTCATATTAAATGGAAAGTTGCCCAACAGATTCCATCCTGATTCGAAGGATTAGTACAGAGTTTTTGTCACGATAGGGAGGGACTAGGGACAGTTAAATGTTATTCTACATTTTATTGTACTTATTAAGTACGCAAATTAATATTATTCCACGAATTACTTAGTATTGAGTTTGTTATGCCTGAATGTACGGTTAAGAATACAAAATTATCACTTTTTTTTTAGAGTGTGCTAGCGTGTGGCCGCGAAAAAAACAGCTTGTTTTGTTTTAAATGCAATATTTATCTAATTGAAAAACATTTGAAGTGTTAAGAGTGTGTTATACAAATACTTTATTGCGTGTTCTCAAGACTCAGTAGACAACATTTTGCACTACTTATTGATCCTATTTTTATTAAGATTTTTCTCCACAACATTCAGATCAACATTCTCTATAATCAAGTTTTGCTTAAATTAAATTAGTTAGCGCTACGAAAGTTTAATTGACATCCGATATGTTTGTCAGAATTAGCCGAAAGCCGGATTAATTATCAGACATCCACAGCTGTGCAAATGTCGTGAAATGGCAACGAGATGCATGCAATTTTAGTACGCGGCAAACCATCGTCGATAACAATTCTGAGTATTTAATTCCTCAATATTTTCTCGTTTAATCCAAAAGAAGGGTTGGTATTTTAACGATTATTCATATTTGTAGGTATGAAGCAGGTTCCATAGTTTGTTATTATTTCCATAATGCCCTGAGACATTCACTTTCAGCTAGTAGTTCGGTAGGCGTATTTTGAAATTTGAAGGTACTGACAAAGCTTAAAGCCTATTCAAGCAAAAGTTTGCCGTATATCAAAATGTGTCGACGTAGAGACGTATCAAAATTCAGTTAGTTAGCAAGCCGGATGACGTCTGATCGTCAGTTAAATAACATGGTGTTCGGAGACCGTGATGGCGTCGCCACGGAACTGACGAGTCACAGACAAACTAACGATCCAATTATGACTATATATCTCTTATCTATCTCTTATTATGTGTTATAATCTGAGTCATATCATTTTTCTATATTTATTTCGCTCGCACTTACAGGTATTCTTTGGAGTACTCAGATACGTGCGTGGTATTGTTACTTTGCTTCGCGCCCATATTCGTACATTCGAATTCCTATTCGAATTGTTAGGTTAAAAAATATACATTGTTTTGTTAGAAAATATGAATTGTTGTATCGGCCCAAACAATGTTGATTGTTGTAGGAATTTTTTCGTTGAATGTTTCGTTAACCTACGGGCGAATGTAATTGAGAAAATAGAGATACCAATGTCATTGGAAACTTTTAAATGATTGGAGTTTAAAACAATCAAATACCTATAAGAGGAGTAAAAAATTGCTCGGGTTTTGTTTTGTATATATTTAACGTTCATTCAGCTTAACTTCTTTAAAGAAATATAATGTATGTTTGTATTAATATTGAAATTGCATTGTATTACTATGACATAGCGTAAGCGATTTGAGCCTATAATGTTAATAAATAAATGAATTGAATTGAATAGTTATTATCGGGAAAAATAAATATTTGCAATTAAGTAGTAATGCTGTTAGATTGCAGAGTAATTTTCAATGGACGACCAGTTTTCTATGGCACATATGTGTAATATATTTATTACATATAAGTGTACAAATGGAATTAAATTAACATGGACGTTACATATTCGCACACCACAGGTTTTCAAATCAAATGCCATTGAACCATATTACTTTGGTATAACAGTGAATTTAAATTAATATATTGAATGACATGGATCGATAGTACTTACATACTATATTAATGTTATTATGAATTTCAGTCGTCATAATAATATACAAATCGTAATTACGTAAGGCCGGGTCTCTCTGAAAGCGGAGATGTGCGAAGTAGTCTCCGTATAGCGATCTCCACTGACGCTAAGCGGAGACGAGATGTGTCGTCTTTCGCTTGCCCTTATCCCATTTACATAAGGTCGGCGCAAATCGTTTTTTTCCTTCCATACGATATGTATGGAAGGAAAATACCATGTCAGCCGTCATACATCTCCTCTCCGCTCATCACCTCGTTGGTTTGTTGGAGCCCAGGCCTAATAAACAGCACGATATTATTCAATAATCCTACTAATATTACTTATAAAGCGAAAGTTTGTGTGGATGGATGGATTGATGTTTGTTACTATTTCACGCAAAAACTACTGATGAACAGTATTTTGATGAAACTTTACAGTAATGTAGCTTAAACATCAGAATAACACATATGCTATGAATTATAAAGACTTTTAATCCCTAAGTCACCTTTTACGACAATAAAGTGAGATAAAAGATACTAAAAATAAAAACTGCCACAAACCAATCTTATTCAGTTGGTGACGTATAAATTTCTTAGGCAACAATTTATTACAAAATTGTATATTTATGGATAGTCTGAAATCTGAAAAGTTACTTGTTATCAAAACACCACGCGGGTGAAGGCGCTGGCGGAAACTAGTTGCATCTATAACTGCTTTACTCTCATTATCTAGAAACTTAGATTCAATATAGTTACAATGTAACTTTATTAGATGAGGTATTCGACAAGGGCTAGATACAAAGCGACTATTATGTAGTTGATAATAATATAGGAATGTACCCAATATAGGTTAAATCTCTTTGGTAGATTAGATGTAATCAATGTAGGAAGCCGTGTACTATTGTCAAAGTAATTTCAATTATTGTAACGTCGTTTACCGTCTCCGTGTGGTGACGGAGTAAGAATACAACATGTCACCACCCCATCTCATCCCATGGGTGTCGTAAAAACCGACTAAGAGACTATCCGTGAATATTATCTTTACGAAATAAATAGAAGGAAAACTTGAAATTAAACCCTATACCAATCCGTCTGGCCAGCGTGGTATTAGTAGGCCAAGTATCCCTCCGTCACGGGAGGAGGCCCGTCTCTGCAGTGGGACATTAATGGCCTGTTATGAACGTGGTTTACATGAATCTTGGAAAATAAATTATTGTAAAAGGCCTAAAAGGTCTTACAGTAAAGATAAAATGGTTATAGGTCGAACAAGCAGCAGAAGTGCTGGAGGTTTCAAATCGTCGTTTCGTAGATAAAACGATTGTAGCCTCGGTGTAGCTATCAAGCAAGAAGCAAAAAAAAAAACGACAAAAACAAGTGATCAATCATGTCACAATAAACAAGTAAACAAAAACCATCTTTGTTAACATAAGAATAAAGAATAAATTCCATAAATTCATTTAGTGAAAACAAAATATGTGAATATTTTGACACGCGTTATATGCCTGCAACAGGGCGTATGACCTTGTTAGAAGCGTATATATTGTATTACGTAGGTACCTCATACAATGTGTTGAAGGGATAAAGCCGTGAAGCCAATTTATTTAAAGTGTTAGGTATATTTTGGAAATCGTTTTTTACGTTTTTCTTTTAATTGGGTTAGCAAGAACTTGTAAACCTGTCAATTAACGATATTTGATAAATGATGAAATAAAAGACCATTACACAAAAAAAAAATCGTATCATAACAACTGAGTCATTGCAAAAAAAAAAAATAGAAACCCCTAAAAAAAATTAACAAATTTCCATTGTCCGGGAATCGAACACATTTGACAACTCTAAAACCCAATATTTACTAACCTTCTAGCCAACTCTTTATAGCCGTAGACATAAAACACGCCGTATAGGTAAACATTAATCATCTAGTGTAAAATCGTGTAGAGAGATTTCACAATCTTGTTTACATCTCTATATACTCAAGGTAACTGATATATTGCGCAAAAGCTTTCGCAAAATAACATTTATTTTAATACACAATCAAGAAACTTCAATTATAAGAAATCTCGTTAAAATTTACAAATAATAAACTTCCCAAAGAGCCCATAATAATACAAACTAAATAAAAGACCTTTGTACTAATTTCCTTGAAGAAATAGAATTGATAACCTTGAAAATTTAACCTATAAAACTTAGAAAAAGCCATATACAGGGTGGCTCATTCAAAAGGGTCAGTATGGGAAAGTCTTAAACTATAAGTCATACGAAGATTTGTTCTTAGGAACCATGTCACGGATTTTGATAAAAAGAAAAATTGCATTCATACATTTGAAAAAGATACTGTACCCAGCTGGGGAATCGAACTCGGTTGTTTTGCAAAAATAAACTTATACTTTTTCTATTTAAATATCGATTCTGTAGGTCTTAAGCAGTAAATATTTCTATGAAACATTATGTCTTAAATGAATAAAATGCATTGTTTTCACATAGTTTAATTTATCATAGTAGGTGTTCGAAGTGACCACCATTACAATATTCAACAAGTTCAGGCATGTAAAATTGTCCCTACGGTTGTTTGTACCCCTCTACTAGTTACATACACCGTGTTACATAATCATGTGGCATTGCATTAAACTTTTAAGGAAGTTTTGTTATCTACAGTAATATTATTATCATGCATTTACTTACTTCTATTAATCAAGCACTAACAATCAATTAAAAATCCCACATAAAGTATGTAGATATTGTAGATAGGTACAGAGATGTGTTAAGTTAAGCCTCATTTGAAAATGGAACGTTTCAGTATGACTGGCTGCATGAAGATACAAAATGCAATAAGAAGATCGTTACCTAAACGTGTTAAATATTGTAATGAACAAAACGGTGGCCACTTCGAACACCTACTATAATAAATTTAAGTATGTGAAAAAAATGCATTTTATTAATTTAAGACATAATGTTTCATAGAGATATTTACTGCTTAAGACCTACAGAATCGATATTTAAATAGAAAAAGTGTAATTGTTTATTTTTGCAAAACAACCGGGTTCGATTCCCCAGCTGGGTACAATATCTTTTTCAAATGTATGAATGCAGTTTTTCTTTTTATCAAAATCGGTGACATGGTTCCTAAGAACAAATCTTCGTATGACTTATAGTTTAAGACTTTCCCATACTGACCCTTTTGAATGAGCCACCCTGTATATTTTGTTTTTAGTATTTGTTGTTATAGCGGCAACAGAAATACATCATCTGTGAAAATTTCAACTTTCTAAATGCCATGCTTCATAAGACAAGACTGGTGACACCAGACGAACCGACGGACAGCGGAGCTGGTAATAGGGTTCCGTTGTTACCCTTTGGCTACGGAACCCTAAAAATGAATCAGGGCCCTAAGGAACGAACCCGTCTTTTTGCGAAATTTAAAAAAAAATTGCTGCAATAACGTTGACTCTTTCAAGGCGACGCGTCGCTTTGAAAGAGTTTTTCAGTAAATATACTTAAGAAGTATTAAAGTTTCCCACAAGACATCACTCTTACTGTGTCGAATGCTTTTATTAAAATGGCGTCTTAAACATCTTAGTTATGCGTCATTAGTGATATTATGTTTTAAAATTCATAAAGAGTCTGTTGTATTCAGGATTTTGTAGTACATTTTTGTAATAAAATATTGTTAGTTGACTATTCATTTTATTTAAATAGCTTAGGAGCTAAGGAGTATTTTAGTTTTGTTTTTTATAGAAATATACCTACTTACGTATCATTAAGCTTTATTCTTTAGAATTATTTTATTATCGCCTCTCTGTTTTTGTGGCGAGTCAGTCGCATTAGTGGCAAAAGTGCGTGAGGTCGCGACTTCAAACAATAACAAGAAGAATTTTCGTGTGATCTACAAAATATTGTTTAAAGAGATGCAAAAAAGCATCTATTTAAACTTATTAATTGTCATAGCACAACTATACCGATTATTTGGTTCTTTCAAAGGATATCAAAGCAACTATACTGTTGACGATTTTATTAAACTTTGTCTCATATCTCTCAAATTCAATATAACATTCATCTTGCATAATAATAAAAGAAGATTATGAACTACATTTTATTTGAATAGCAATGGCGCGCCGTACTTCTAGTTTTATGGCTGCGTGAAGAGGTTTCTTTCCTGTATTGCCAGTAGACACAATAGTAAAACAATCTGAATGTATCATATATTATAATACCTGCTGGGACTAAGAAAGGGTTACATATATATTTATTGGCACAATACAAATTATTGCATAATCTCTATTAACTAGGGATATTTTAAAGTATTCAATATATATTATATATTCAAATAATATATTGATATATTACTTAATTTTATATATTTAACTTTGAGGTCATTTTGCGAATAAAGGACAAAGAAAATTTTCAATTTAAGTAGGTAAGAAATTAGTAATGAAACGAAATTTGGAATGTGGTTATTAGTGTGCGTCAATTTCATGTCAGTATAATAGTCATCGAGAGACAGATCTCGATCCCTAGTACGAGATAAATCTTTCTGTAATTAAAAAAATACAATTAACGTCGAATCCTCTTAAAGTTAAATCATAATACCGTCTCTCCGTGTGGTGACGGAGTAAGAATACAATATGTCACCACCCCATCTCATCCCATGCAAACGTCCCATGCACGTAAAAATCGACCAAGGAACTGTCCGTGAATATTATCTTTACGAAATAAAATAAAGGAAAACTTGAAATTATACCCTATACCAATCCGTCTGGCCAGCGTAGTATTAGTAGGCCAAGTATCCCTCCGTCACCGACCCTGCAGTGGGACATTAATGGGCTGTTATGATGAAGTTAAATCTTTATACAACAAACAAAACGCAAACTAAGATACTTTACAAATAAAATAATATAAATACTAAGAAGACTCAAACAAAGCTTGCCTTTTCTATACAATAATTATATTTTCAATGCTCTATGAAAAAGGACAATGCGATATGTACTCAAGACGATTTTATTCTTTACACAATTGAAACGTTTTTATAACAAAGAAATGCAACTCTATATTTAATTACAACATTACATTTCCTCTTTTAAATGTTTTCGTTTTATTAAGTCTATGTTTATTCGTTCAGTGTTATTTAATTAAGATCTTGTTATTATTAAGCTATTTTTAATTAATCCTATTACGGATACGAATACAAGTTGTCTCTGTAAGATTTTGAGGATGTCTTGAAAAGTTATAAATATTATAAACGGAAAAATAACGCGCATTTTTTTACCTTTATTTTACTTGACGTTTCGGCACAGGTTGCACTAGGTCGCAAGCAGACTGGTGATGCGAGGTCAGAGCTACGTATTCGTGATGGATAATGTATTATTATCATCTACCCTCGTATCTTGAGATGTTGCTATAATGTCCCTACACACAACACTGACCGTATCGCTGTTCTGTACTTGTCTTGAAAAGTGACTTAGGAACTACTATAAACCTCTAGCAAACCATACAGCAAAAAAAAAATTACAAATAGCACGATACCAACCCGTCCTATTAGCACAGTATCTGTAGATGAAGTCTATTTCCTTGCGTGGGGTCCATGCATGTTGTGATATGTTATGAAAGGATTATGTCAACTTACATAAATAAATCCGCGTCATTTTCCCCTGAGGGGTAGCGGTGAGCTACAATCCTTTCAAACCGGCTCTCCGTAACCCGACTTTTGCCTTTGGGAACCTTAGGCATAGGATATGTGGAATTATGTATATTTATATGCAGAATTATATGTAGAAATATGTATAATTGTATAGAAAATATGTAGAATTATATACCTACTGGTAAAATAAAAAATTTCCCCACTCCACCTCATTCTATGGGTGTCTCTTATGTGGCCAGATTATGTAATCACAATAAGCTTAAGAAAAGGAAAACTTGAAACTAAGCTACTGATCCCTCTGGCTAACTTGGCTCAGTCATTAAGGCTAATTAACCTACACTAGTTTAGTAAAGAAAGTGTTTTAAGCCCAACTTTAAAAGCTTACAAACATTTTATTACTTTTAAAAGGACGAGTAGTTTATTTGTAAGCAAAGGTGCATAGAAATAAAAATATATAAAACGTGTCCAGCTTTTTAATTAAAATAGCTCTACTGCGCTCTAAAAACAGGTGATAAGTTAATTTGTTTGTTATTCTCATTTTATGCAAAAGTGGAAGTCAAAAGGGTTTTTTGATTCGAAATGTTATTTATATTTGCTTTCACAAAATAATGGTATTGCAATGACTGTTTGCAATATTGGTTTTGAATTTCGTACATATTTGGTAAAAGTTTTTTATTTATTTTATTGCTATATTTTCTCATTTAACTTATCAAATTCACCGTTCAGGACATACCTAATGTATAAATGTCTAGGGTAAAACAAAATGTTTCTACCTAGTGCGTTGATGCCACAGGTTGAAGCACAAACTTAGAGTTCTCCGTGTATGCACTTCTAAGACGATTACACTTCCACATTATATTCATCATAACAGCCCATTAATGTCCCACTGTAGAGACGGGCCTCCTCCCGTGACGGAGGAATACTTGGCCTACTAATACCACGCTGGCCAGACGGATTGGTATAGGGTTTAATTTCAAGTTTTCCTTCGTTTTATTTCGTATAGTTAATATTTACGGATAGTCCGTTAGTCAGTTTTAACGACACCAATGGGATGAGATGGGGTGGTGACATATTGTATTCTTACTCCGTCACCACACGGATACCACATGTATAAATGTCTAGGCTTTAACCAAATGTTTCTTCTACCTAGTGCGTTGATGCACGACCTTAAAGTTCTACGTGTATGCACTTCTAAGACAATTATACTTCTATATTATATTATTTTACTTATTAAACTAGATCCTTTGGGGACATTTTTGAATATAGAATAAGAACTTTGTTGTTATTAGTACTGAGGAAGTACTCATTCTCAAATCGTAAGACGATTTTTTGACGTGTCGAGCTTTTTGATGGACACTTAATTTAAGTACAAAACACAATAAGTAATAATATATGTTTTAGAGAAACCAAGATTTATTCTAAACTATATTTTTTATAAATATACATATAATAATGAAAACAGTCGCAATGTGGGTTTAGAAGTACATTATAATATATTTGCAACCGACCCGGTACTCTAAAATAGTGTTACATTGTATTGGGAACGATCTATCTTCGCTATTCGAACTATTGTTGTCAATAGTCCAGATATTGTGGTGATAGATCGATCAGACTGCCACGCTACGATAACCGATGTCATGATGTAAATCTGGTTATAGCCGAAAAACTAGCAAAATATTTGGGTTTGGCTCACTAGATTGTTGACATATGAAATGTTGAGTCCGCGGTCTTTTTTTTTTAACCAAAACAGAACTTCTTACGTAATAATGCGATACAAATCTACTATATAAAAATAAGTCGGGTTTTCCTTCCTGACGCTATAACTCCAGAACGCACGAACCGATTTCCTTGGTTTTGCATTCGTTGGAAAGGTCTCGGGCCCCGTTAGGTTTATAGCAAAAAAAAATTAGAAATATTTCAACGGAAAAGCGGGAAAATCTTTTTTCACATACACATAATACAGCGCCATCTCTGATACATAGCATGTACTACAAACGCCGGTGCGTGATACATTGTTTGACAGCTACTCATTTTTCTCTGCTCAGTTAATTTAATAATTATTGGTATTGAGTTCACTGCGAATTGCAAAAAAAAAAGGAAAAAAATAAGTTTTTCCTTTCCTTACATTTTAATTGGAAACCATCAACATTTAAATTCAAATCATTTTTTTTTTCAATTTGACCCGTTAAATATGTTGAATGCATGCACAATTATACTTAAAATATTATTACACTAATATCTGTGGCTACTAAAACGTAAGTTAGGATGAACGGGTGCCTGAGAATATTAAAAGAATATGGATAAAATTTATTTCTTACTAACAAACCCGGTGAACTCCGTTTCGCCACCAGATGGCTTCGTTTTATGTAATATTTCGCAAAAAAATCTAATAGTGACAAGGTATCTAATAGTGGCAATGTACGTGGACCAAAATCATTTGCGCATTTGAAAACTGTGAATGACCACCAATGCTAAACATATTAAGATGTAAACTATTGAGTTTGCTGGAGAACGATTCTCATTGGGATTTAACACTAGCGGATTCAGTAGTTTCATCAAATGCGTTCCCAATACGAACGCTGTTCGCAATTATCATCACCACATGTTCTTTTTCACAACTAATTCAGTTATGGAACAAATACAAAGACGACATAATATGTGAAGATATCTTGCATCCCTTGCGCATTTAAACGAATAATCCTGACATCCAAATAACCGATGAAATCTACAATGAAGGATTGATTCTAATTGAGGATCAATGCTTTACTATTACTAACAAACAACTGATTGAGGTAGGAATGATTGCGTCAAATCGTTCGATGCACGATGCATTAAACCAAGAATTAAATTGAGAGCTGCAATACAATATTGATACATTGCAGGAATTCGTTCGAAATAATGTGCCGTTACTAAATGAACAGGAAAAACAAGTAGGTATACGAAACATTAATGCAAGCGGTGGACAATAATAATGGTGGTCTATTCTTCCTGGACGTCCCTGGAGGAACAGGGAAAACATTTGTTATATTCGATCAAGATGTGACACAGCTTTGGCATTAGCATCATCTGGAATTGCGGCGATTCTTCTAGATGTCGGTCATACTGCACATTCTCCGCTTAAGTTGCCACTCAATTTAAACACAATTGATACTCTAAAATGCAATATTTCCCGATCCAGTGCAATGGGAAAATTGTTGATGCAATGCAAGCTCATTGTTTGAGATGAGTGCACAATGGCACATGAGAAATCACTTGAAGTACTTAACTTACTTAACACACCAAAGGATCTTCGGCGAAATAACAATATCTTTGGCGGCTTGATGATATTGTTAGCAGACGATTTCAGTCAGACGTTGCCCGTGGAACGCCTGCAGATAAATTGAATACTTGCCTGAAGGCATCAACTTTATGAAATAACGTAGAACATTATCGCTGACCACTTATGTTTATATATATGAGAGTTCAACTTCAAAATGATCAAAGTGGTGCACAATTTTCCAAACAATAGTTAACTGTTGGAAATGGAAAAGTCCCAGTTGATGCGACATGGTGGGAAGCCCATGGATGAGGCAGGCACATGACCGCACAAGATGGCAATACTTGGAGGAGGCCTATGTGCAGCAGTGGACGTCGATTGGCTGATAATGATGATGCGACATCTGGATTAATTACTCTTACCAACGACTTTTGCCGATTTGTAGTCTCTCAATTAGCTCTTATTGAAAATGTTTTGCCAAACATTAGTGAGAATTTTCAGAATAATAATTATGCTTGGTTAAGTCAACAAGCAATTCTTGCCACATATAATAATAATGTACACGCACTGAATTTCAATTAAAAATTGACATACAAGTTCTTTGATTCCATAACAAATCTCGATTATTTAGTAAATTATTCAACGGAGTTTTTGAACACTCTAGAATTATCAGGATTTCCAACACGAATTACTGTTGTGAAATGAAATAAAATTTTACCTTTTCAAATATAAAACAAAAAAAAATTTCTTCATCTTCTAATGACCAAACGAAATGTTTCATAAAACGAAACCATCTGATGGCGAAACGGAGTTCGCCGGGTTTGCTAGTTATCTATAGAATTATCAGCCCATAATATCTGCAAGATCTGATCTCAGAACATACAGTGTAATGATTAACCTATCTTGGTTACTATTTAGCCCACAAAACGAGCGAATGTACCAGTTTTTGAGAATGGATGGGTGGATGTTTGTTACCCTTTCACCCAAATACTACTGAATGAGTTTTGATGAAGTTTGAAATATAGGTATTTTAGGTTGTAGAATATCATTTAAGCTACATATACCTACAACATGGATGAAGCCGTGAGCATCAGCTAGTATCAAAATAAACCTTTTCAATGTAAGTATTTGACCTAATACAAAAGCCTGAAGAACAAAGAGAATACGTTTCTCTTTCTGTTTTTAAATTAATATTCAGTCTGTGGTTAAAAATTGTACCAGAACATTCGTATGTCGGTGAATTTCTACGAAATAATTTTATACATGTACGGTAATGCAAAATGAAGCAACTGGTTCATTACTTAATTAAGACAAGACTTGTATGCGGAATATAGTTAACTAGTGAAATCAAGTTTTAATAATATAAAACTTTAATTTGTATTAAAGGGAAGATAATAATTAAGTTTTATTTATCTTAAATATTCAAGTTTGTAGTCCACGTGGACGGTGCAATATTAGTTAATTCTATTTCTTCTTTCTAATATTATTACTACTGAACACAAATTTTAAAAACATTTAAATATTAGACTCCTTTGTGTATACAATGTAAACATCAATAATAGGTTCTTTTATAAACATTTTACATTTTTTTATGCTTGATTTCGGTTTAAATTTTAGTTGTTTAAACATTTTAAATATGTATATGTCGCAGGGAAATGAGGAAACCAGGGATTTCACGAAATCACTAGGGATATCACGAAATCCCGGTAAATGTCGAAATGCCTTGCACTTCGGCGGCCGCTACCGCGGCACGCTCGCTTCGCTCGCTCGCCTCGTGCATTATGGTCACAGTTCTAACCTAACCTAACCCACAGACGATAGAATTTTTGTGTTTTTTAACCTACAAACAAAAATATGAGCATTTCTTTTCTAGTACAAATGGGATTTCGTCATATCCCTAGGGATTTCGTGAAATCCCTGATTTCCTCATTTCCCTGCGACATATATTCAAATTTCTGCTTGCATTGTAGCAACAATCTTATCATCATAACAGCCCATTAATGTCCCACTGCAGGGACGGCCCACCTCCCGGAACGGAGAGATACTTGACCTACTAATACCTTGCTGGCCAGACGGATTGGTATAGGGTTTAATTTCAAGTTTTCCTTCTTTCTATTTAATTTTGTCTTATTTGTCAATTGGCGTCCACGCTGGACATAGGCCTCCTTCAAATATTGCCACTTTGTATAACAAAATATTGGTTACTAGTTCCCATAACGCCATCTAGTCTCAAACTAAGCGGAACTTGTACTATGGGTGCTAGACACACAAAACATACACTTTTATTTTGTAAATACACATATCATCATCATAACAGCACATTAATGTCCCACTGCAGGGACTTCGCCTCCTTCCGTAACAGAGGGATACTTAGCCTACTAATACCACGCTGGCCAGGCGGATTGGTAAAGGGTTTAATTTTATGTTTTCCTTCTTTTTATTTCGTATAGTTAATATTCACGGATAGCCCCTTGGTCGGTTTTTAGGACACCCATGGGATGAGATGGGGTAGTGACATATTGTATTTTTACTCCGTCACCACACGGATCAAATACACATATATTATTTATTAAAAAAACTACCATACCAATGCAAACATTCATAAATACAAATATTTAGAATGATCGGAAATCAAACCTGGAAACCACGGCGTAACTGCAATAACATTTACTTAGTGGTTATAAATCAACTATGACCACTACGACATTAATTTCGTAAATGTTATTGCTACGCGTCACAATCTTATTGCTACGCGTCTACGAACAGTGCAACAGCTACGAGTCACTTTGCTCTTGCTACATTCTTTATTGCTTACTCAGTTTTGTTTTTACTACATTACAGACGAGCAAGTACACTTAAGGGTAAGTGGTTACCTCTTCTCTTAAAAGTCAGTTTGTGCTGGAGCATAGCTAAGCCGCTGCCTACCTTGGGACACAAGCTGATATGTCTCATAACCCCATAGTTTTAAGGTCCATCCTCACCGAACGGCCCGCATCGGCAAGTATAGCATCGCAGCGGCCAGAATTCAGCGGAATTCGAACGTATGCACCGGTAGCCGTACGCACGCGGACGTAGCCGGTCGCGTGTCGCGGCATGTTTGTGTTTACCCTTGACTTGGTAATATAAACTTAAAACACTGTACACAAGATTTAATTTCGTTTACAGATTGTAAAATGATTAGTAAGGATTGACCTTTACACGCAAGGTTACAATATAATCTTTCAGCTGAACACAGTATCATTAGCACACTACTTCTAAGAGATCTGTAAAGCGGGTGCTGATGTGATGAAAAGTTTCCAGAAGTTGAAGTCTCAAAAAGACCAAAAAGAACAATTAATAATAGTATTGAATTTAATTCAAGAACTTCATCAACACCAACGGATGATTTCCCAAACTAATTAAAGTTAGTAATATAGGTACGAAAAATCACTTTTTTGCGCCAAGCATAGTGAAGGCTACGTCCCTTCAGTAGGACGTTCATGGGACGGTAAATAATTAATTACTTATAAATTTAACTAAACTTTTTAAACCTAAATAAAACTTTTTAGAAGTTGTTTTAAGTTATTAATCAAGTTCAACCAAATTCAAAAGACAGTTAATTTTATTGTAAAACATCCATACTAAACTTAAAAGTCAAAACTAAAGAGAAAAAAAATAAAACTGGTGTCTGAACGATGCATAAATAACCGGACAGTTGGTTGTCAATAATATATTTAATAGTGCTCTGGTAGAAGAGTAACTGTATTACAGGGGAACCTTACCGTGTCTCCTGGGAGACGCTGCCACGACCCCGCTACCATTCATCTTGCCCACTCTGCGCTCCGATACTAAATACGTCACGCTTTATTAACTCGACCTTGCTAACCTTCTCCGCTCAAAACATCAATCATCTCATAAAAATAGAACTTAATTTTACTTATGAATAAAAGTATCCGGAAGTCTAAAAAAGTTTTACGTACAGAAATCCACGGAAACAAAGTTTTACAAACTTTTTTAAACTCACAATTTTAAAGTTTTTACAACTTTTAAGTTTAACAATAACATATAGAGCTTAAAACTACGTACGAGAACATATAAGTTACTGAAAGACAATAGTTGAGTTGTGTTTTGTTTTACTTATTCAAATAAAACTTCAGAAAAGTAAATAAAAGTATATTTAAGTTCGTCGTAGGAATATTTTCCGCGGCTCGAAGCTTATCTTCTCGATATAATCGAGCACGTCGCGTTGGGAGATCTCGCATCCACCGGTTGATCTTGTATATGGGGTTCGGTGTTCGCACTGTTAAGTGTCGTTCTAAGTTGGCGCGACTCGCAAAGTTTGTGCGGCGTTGTGCGGACGGGTGGTCCGCCCCCATCGATCGAAGTGGCGGCGCGCGCACCTCCCCGCGCCATATATAAGCAGCGCCCCCCACACCAAGTCCCCACAACCGCAAGAGGACGCGCGCGATCACTCGCTAGCCGCTCGCCCGGGGCGCCGCTCTTTCTCTTTTCTCTCTTTTTCTCTGTTCGTCTGTCTCTCGCTGATGCGGCCGCGCTGAGGCCGATGCGGGCGCCGCCATGCCGCGCTGCCTCATGGCCAAGAAGTGGAAGGCGGCCCCGGCGGCGGAGCTGGCCGACGAGTCGGACGAAGAGATCGACGTGGTCGGCGAGGGGCGCGGCCGAAGCCCCGCTCCCGCCGCCACCGCCCCGGGGCCTTCGCCCAGAGACCCTGAGCCGACGCTCCTCTACAACGGTAAGCATTCTGCAGGTGCATGCCGGCTTCCATGCCGCTGATAGCCTCTCCACGGTCGCCGTTTCAAGGCCCTAGTTCGTGCATGTTCCCAAGGTCTTCTGCGACTTCGCCGGACCACGCGTCCTCCTAATCACTATTTACTGTTTACCTGTAAAACAAAATTTGAAATTAGACGCTTTGCGATTGGCGCCGAATTGTTATGCGAATTTATATTATACCTATGCTATGCGTATGCGATATATCATTTGATTATACTTTATGTTGATATATTTACGTATTCTAATTGGCATTATTGAAACATATATGAAGTGGATAGAACAGATAGAACAATTAAGTATGTTGTCTTAAAACAAATGAGCACGCAACACGTTCATTAAGGCACGTTGTGCGCCACAGTTGAGCAACAGTTGCTGTGTGACAAAATCTTATCGTTGTTGGCATCTTGCCATAATATCGAACGATGGCGCTTCCGAAGATATATTATACGTTCAATTAAACTAACGCGCCTATATACGCTTTACTTCACCTCCATGTTGTTCTAAGCCTACAAAGTTTATATTGATATAGACATTTAAATTAAAGAAAAACTTATTTCGTTTATAATCAATTTTCTGGGTGAATTCCTTTTCTAAGAAAACTTTGTAGGTATTGAATACTTTCAAATATTTCTTATAACTTTATTTATATTAAAATTACTTTATTTATATTTAAATAACTTATACTAAAATTACTTTTGAAGAACACAATAGAGTGATTATAACTTGTGTTCGTTGTTAGAGAGGGGCTTTTAGATAATATTATGCTTCAATTTAAACTAAATTAGCCTTTTCCAGTTAACTTTTCGCTTACACTGTTTTGTTTTGCTCTTTAATTTACAATTAAGCATGTACTAAACACAGTTTTATAATACCTGAATTAATTGTTTTTGTATTATATAGTCCATTAAATTATTTAGAAAGGTTATAGAAAGGACTATACATTAACACGCTAGAGCCATTTGGTGCGGAGCATCAAAGAAATAAGTATTATAATATTACCAAAGCAGAGAACATTTTTTTAAGCTACAGCTGTTATCATTTAACCTAAAAGCCTATAATATATTATTTTTACAACGCATTCAGTAACACGAATGACAATAATGCTATTAGATTTAATTACCAACACAGATTCAAAACAAATCCTATGCTTAGTTCAACGCTAACTTTAACCTCTTTCGTCAATCATCAATTGAAAAGTTAATTAGACTGTCAATGGCCACTCATTAGTAAGCAAACAAAATAAAAAACAGAACTGTAATTCAAATTTTAGATTACCCATTGACGTCACAAAGTTATTACAAGGGTATATTTACCTTAAATGTCAACAATAGTACAGTAGCTTTGTTTGCATCAGTTTATTGATATTCAATAGCACCTTATCGTAATCAACAAACAGATCAAGCATTATCATAGCATTATTACCAGTTCACTTTTGGTTGTCTAGGTATATTATAATAAACCGAAGTTTGTTGCCCCAAATAACATTCTGGTTTTGGTAGGGCTACTTTTGACATTGAATGCCATAATACTTCATCGGCGATTCACGAAGAAGTCAAGTAAGGTCAAGTCCTTAGATCTCCCGCCAGAGACAGGCTTCCCTATCCGATAAAGAATAAAAAGTAAAACTTTAAAATAACTCATAAATAAAAAGAAAAAAAAATTAACAGTCTCGGCGGCAATGCGAGTATGCGGTTGCCGTGCGCAACGTTCGATTTTTAAATACCACGCAAGATATTTTTTAATTGAGCCACAAATGCTACAAAATATTGCCTTGAGCCTGAATATACTTTGTGACCTTGCATGTCACATGTAATAGTCCTTAAGACACAGGGCTCAGTCCTTGAAATAAATATAAATATTCCTCACACTTTCACACAACGCCATCTAGTCCCAAACTAAGCAGAGCTTGTACTATGGGTACTAGACAACGGATAAACATACTTTTTTTGTAAATACATACATATTACGAGTATACATAGAAAACACAAAAAACAAAGATGGGAAAAGTCTTTACACAAGTCTCTATAATATGAACATAATATTTATAGAGTTAGCTTCTTACTATAACGAAAAGAAAACTTGTCTTCCGCTGCTGTAGTGTAATTTATAAGGGTAGGACTTGCTTGACTTCTACTTATCTTGCAATAATATTAAGCTTGTTTAATTTCTATCAGTCGACTTTTACGCAATCGACAAAAGAACTGAAAATGGGATAGGGACATCCTTTATTCTTTGCTCGTTACCACAATTAAAACTAATTTAATTAATTTAAAACTTGACAGTATACTTCAGCAGATATCTTTAAAAAAAAAAGAATATTTCATGGATTCGGGTTATTCCCGCTATGGTACCAAATGGTCCTCCTTATCATAATAATATGTATTTCTAACATCATTACATCACGAGTGACATCACAAAACGAATTTGCACGTAAACATTCTATAAGGAAAACGTTGTGGCTAGGACACACAACCCTATTAAGTTCTCAACATTGACTTGTTTTTAAGTAGAACAATTAACTTTGTGGTTATATCCACAGTGTTGCACATGTTTGAACGTGTCTTGTAGCTAGGCAACTGTAGCCAAACTTTAACTTCTCTGACTGATAAAAGCTTTCGTGATTTATTTATGTACATTTGACCTCCTTAGTTTATTGGCCTTTTTAAAACGTTTTGTTGTCTTTAGATTCGTACTGGCCGGTCATTCTCCCGCTGTCACTGAATAACAAGGTCTCTCTTCTTTATTCAAATCTGTTTAAATCAAGTAAAGTCAAATCAGTTGCTTCATTGATAATTCTCCAAAAGGTGTCAAATTGTTAAATCCTTCTGTGTACAATACATACATAACTGGTATAGATATTATAAGCATTGTTTTAAATTTTCATTTAGCAAAACAAACACCCTTATATCACCCCATTGGCTCCCTCACTAAATTTCAAACATGTCTATAGAAAGACCTGCATATAGTTCGAGTCCAATTAAAACCTTGTTCGATGCTTCACTTGCAAGCTTAGCTTTTTCATTGTCAACGTAACCCTCCATAATCCAGACTCACATTGTTTGTTCTTAAATGCTTATTCAAAGCTTAAATTCTATTAATCAGTCTTGAGGTGTGTTAATTTCAACTTAATAAAACAGATAACGGTAAAAAGTATTCATTATATCTAAACTACATAAATTAACTTAACGAAGCTATTTATTGACATCTACTAGAGGTGTTCTAGAAAATAAAAAAAAGAAAGAAAATCCTTTTCTCTTACTTTATTTACAGCCAGAAGGATTTTCTCGTTAAAGCATTTTAAAAAAAAGAACAAAATGTGTCCCTCGACGTCGCCGATAAAAATAAATAATCTCTAAAGCATTAAGTATTGTTTCAAGATTTTAATCTCATCGAGCTTATTGCCTTTGCATTTTTAGCGGTATAAAGTGCATTCTTTTATAGAAAATGAACGTACATTTTCAATAAGGAGAATTTTCCACGTTTCTTTTCACAAGCTTCTAAACCGCTGTATTATTCTTATTTTATACTTTTATTTATTTAATTGTAGCCATTAAGTAAGAAATGTTTTTTCTTTACTAGACATTGTGGCGGATAATTATTAGCTTCGCAATTTATAATAACAGGTGTTTTTGTGTATTCTACGTATAATATGAATGAGCTCGATTATATTTTTTTTTATATTACTTAAACATCGTTTTTATGTTTTTTACAACAATATTACAAAGTCAATAATTAAAATGTAAGTAATTAAAAAGTCGAAAGATTTCGTAATTTAAGTACAAAGTAATAATATTCCACACATCGTCACCACAACGACATGTAGTTAGTTACAAACTAAGCAGAGCTTTTAGTATAAACACTAAACCACTAATAAGGATAATTAATAACTTTTTGGTAAGCACACTCAGACATAGTAACAAATGCAGATAGATAGATACCTTCGGGTTAAAACAAACTAAGAGCTATTTTCACGCACACACTGACTTGTGGGAGATCAAACCTATAAAACATTTGTATGATTTTTATGTTATACTAGCAAATGTCCGCGGCTTCGCCCGCTTTGTTTATGTATCTTAAATGTTATTCTAAACCCTATACTATCTGTATTCTAAATTTCATGAAAATTTTGTTCCCTTTCCTTTCAGTAGTTTTTGCGTGAAAGAGTAACAAACATCCATCCATCCTCACAAACTTACGCATTTATAATATCAGTAGGATTATGTTATGTATAAGACATGCGTGACAGATTTAAAAGCACAATAACAGATAGCACGTAAAACATTCATGTTAAAATACACACATCAAAAAAGTCTAAGCAACATGCATGATATTACAAATTTACCATTTATATTAATTAATTTCTAAGTATTTACTCACTCAAAGTGTATAGGTAAGTTGTAAACTTTTTTGTTATTGATGACATACTGGCTGGTTGTAAAAAAAAAATTTCGATTATGTTTTGTTTTTTTTCATAAAATTCAAATGACTGCGAATTTGTTTGAATTTGAGTGCATGTTAATTGCTACGTTTTAGTCTTGATTTTATAATTTTACCAACCATTTAAATACAGTTGGCGACAAAATTGAATTGTTAGATATTCTTTACGTCATGGAGCGACGTCATTTGACGGCAGATGAAATGCAAAGAGCTGTAGGGATGTTGCAAGCGGGAAGTAATCAATCTCAGGTATCTCGACATTTTGGTATTCATAGAAGTGTTATTTGTCGTCTTTGGCAGCGCTACAATAATACAGGGGAACCCGCTGAACAGCATCCAGGCCGTAAAAGGAGTACAACCACTCGGCAAGACCGGTACATACAACTGACTGCAAGACGCCAGCCGATGTTAACCGCTCGAGAGATAAGTTTGAGGCTACAAAATTCAAGTGGTGTTGATGTAAGTCCCCAAACTGTGCGAAATCGACTGCATGAGTACGGCCTACGAGCTCGACGCCCTATCAGGTGCCCACCGACACGTCACGGGAATCGCGCTCGTCGAAATGAATGGTGTAGAGAACGCATAACATGGACCCAGGAACAATGGGATAAAATTATGTTTTCCGATGAGTCGCGATTCGGGTTTAGGCCTGATACAAGAAGGGTGCGAGTGTACCGTCGACCCGGAAATACTGAAAGACTCAGGTGCGTTCAGGAAGTTCATCCATACAGCGGCTCAACAGTTATGGTATGGGCGGGTATTATGAAGAACAGGCGAACTGAGCTCGTTTTTGTAAATGGAAACATGAACGCTGAAAATTACGTTGAGGATATTCTCAGACCTTATGTCCATCCATTTGCACAAACCTTTGGCTCCGATTTTACGTTAATGCATGACAATGCGCGTTCACATACAGCTCGGCGAACCAGTGAATACTTGGCAACGGAGAACATCCAGGTATTGCCCTGGCCTGCACAATCGCCAGACCTCAACCCCACCGAGCACGCATGGGACATGCTCCAGAGACGTGTTTTGAAGGACTTGGACGGAGTGACAACAACCCAACAGCTGAAGGATTTGCTACAATTCCATTGGGAGCGAATACCGCAAGATGACATAAACAGTCTCATTAATTCAATGAATAATCGTTGCCGACAAGTTCTGAATAGCAGAGGAGGCCATACTTTGTATTAAATTGTCCTATTCTTTCACAATAAATTCATTTTCTTAAGAAATTTCAATTTGTAAAAAAAAAGTTTAGTTTCTTATGTACCTGTATATTCTAATATTGTTAATTTCTGTTATTAAAAGAACTTATAAAGAAAACAGCTGTTATTTTTACATCATAGAACCCTAAAAATATTATTTTAAAAATAAAATACAACGTTATAATTAAAATAAATGGTAAAATAAATTAATATAAATGGTAAATTTGTAATATCATGCATGTTGCTTAGACTTTTTTGATGTGTGTATCCTGATTATTTGTATACACGATAGGATAATGAGACAAGCAAATTAATCGCACGATGGCAACCTCAATGCTTGCCCTGATGCAAAAGAACTCGATGCTCTACATTTGTAAAGCTTGGAGTACCTATCCACTGCGCTCATCACCCTAAGATACATGTTGATAAGTCCCATAGATCTGTAGTATCACTAGCTACTTCATCCAGCCAATGACAATCTTACTTTGAGCAAGGACTCATTACTGTCTCCCTTACTCCACTTACTATTGAGAAAAGATCGGCACTTTTACTACCTATGGCGACTTCTTTTTCTCACCACCATTTCCGAAACTTAAGGTACTCGATGACGTAAGTCTTCGATCAAAAATTGAAATACAGTAAAAACATATCAAAAACACGAATTGTTGCCGCTTGTTGTTTAAGTATGGTTGTTTAAATATGGTACACTAATGGATAAAATTCATTGACACTACAAAAGGCGCCATAAACAATTCAAAGTATTTTAACTAGTTGTCGAATGCAGACATTCATTGCGGGCGTCCAATAATATTATGTATGTATTCAGCCAGCTCATTGTTTTATTTCGTATGCACCAAGCCTGAGTACTATGCAATTAAAAATGAACTTTGCTATTGTAATTTTAATGTTCTGTTTTGCTAAGTATCTCTGTAAAGAATTTTACATGAATTATTGGGGTAACCATGGGGTAGCCTATAGGCTCTTCTTTATATTACTATTTGTTATGGATTACGAATATGTCATAAAACGACCCTTCTTTTCTCGGGGGCTATAGATAAATCAAATAATGACAACTCTTTGGTTTTAATACTAGTTCAAATTGTTTACTCTACTTGTTCTTTATATAATATATTTAATAATAGGATTTTTAAATTTCCTTTTTGTTAAATTAATACTTAATTTATTGTCTCGAGAAACCCTCTCTGCTAGAAAAATTAATATCAAACACTTTAATGCTTTTGTTATTTCATACAATAATGACTTCTGTTGATTACAAAATGAAACGGACGATGGATACACACAAAGCAAAAAGTGAGGGGACGGCTTTTGAAAACAATTCGTCTCCCCTTTCATCCCTGGGTATCAGCCGGTATTCATCCTGCGAAAACGTTTAGTCAGAACGGCAAAGTTACAGCCACAGAGTTGAAGCCATTTCATGACTTCCATCCGGTTAATTCATTGCCGAATTCTATTGCTGCTTTCTATAATATCCTTTAGTGTATAGATATTTCCTTATTTCGGTCTAGATTAAATTAAATGAAAGTATAAGGGACCGTTCACACAGACCGGCTCGGATAGCATCGACGCGCATTTTTCTTTTCACACAGAAAGGATCGTAGACGCTCGAAGTTCATCGGAGCGGAGCCGAAAATGATTTAACAAAGATCGGCTGCTGCTTTTTTGGGCGATAAATAGCTGCACGAACGAGAAAAGTACGCGATCGGTGCCGGACGTTTACGGAATTTTAATGACAAAAGCAGTGCCCATGCTATAATAAACTTTACTACAAATACTTAATACTCTGATTTCAACATGATAAAAAACTGCTCTCCTCTCCGAGCCGGTCTGTGTGAACGGACCCTAAACCTCAACGTAATCTAATACCAAACAGGTTTCAAAAACGAAAATTGTAGACAGTCCAATTTAATTTTGAAAACCGCGGAAATTGACTTAAGCTCGACTCGTACTAGAAATATCGTATTTGCTACGAGTAGGTATATAGAATATATCTTCGAGACAGTTGCTTTGATAAAGTTGTCGTTTTGCAGCTTAACAAAGATATACAGCGTCTAAGATTGAGTCCGTTTAATATCGTAATGTATTTTGGTTCCTATTCAATATCGAACCGTCGTTTGTTTCTATTGTATCTTTGTGAATAATTTTATTTCATCTGTAATTAAAATAATAGAAACTTCACCATCGGCAATGATTTCCAAAAATATTTTAAATTTAACTAATTATCTTCATATTTAATATATCTTAAAGTAAAATGTATTTTATGCATATTTTTTATTTCTACGTTTTCTTTTTACTTACTACCCAAAATGTCCCACTGCAGTGATGAAAAGACACTTGACGGACTTTACACGTCGATAATTACATCATAATAACTCTTTTGATAACCTTGACAGTTACTTAGAGTAAGGTAGTCCATAAGCCACCAGAATTAAATAACAAAAATTAAAGTTATTGTATTTTACAACAACAACTTTGCATTAAAATAAAAGTAACTTTTGTATACATAAATATATAAATGTATATACCTATATATACAATATGCTTCATTAAGCAAAATAATACGTCCCTAAAATTGCGTATGAATACATAAATTATTAACATAAAAGTTTAGGTAACAGGTAGCCAACATAATAACAGCTAACAACGCGATAGAAACTCGCCTAAACGCACAGAACGTACAGCTCATTTATTAAAAATCGATCCAAAGGCACCTCCGTTGCGTAGGGGAACATTTGCTACATACCTACATACCTATAAACACGCATAGGTATATACTCACGCACAACCCTTCCATCCAAACCATTGTATTCAGCGAAATCGCTAGTTCTACATATAGGTGTATCAAATACCACGCTCTGGAAGCGTTTTGTTCATGACCATCAGACGAATCGGGAATTTGGTTTAAGAAAATGAATTTTTCGACAGTATTATGCCAGTTTCGGCTTGTTTGTTATTTATAGGTAAATAGTAGTAACAACGCATAGTGGGCAGACGCGGTGGACCGACGAATTGATATAGGTAGTGGGATGTCTATGGAGAGCAAGGCATAATATCGCACGTGGTTCAAACATTAAAGGAGGCTTATGTCCTATCTGTATGATGTGTATGTTGAAAACGCTTTTTAGAAGATTATGATGATATCAATAAAAATTAAGAACTAGGCAGTGACAGACTAAAAACTGGGTGTAACTCTTAAGAGTGTGGTAAAAGGCGATTAAGTTATTGCATTCTAAGTAAACAATTAGAATACAATAACTCTATCGAAAAGTAAAAAAATTACACGCTTAGCAGTAGGCATCATATAAGAAAGGAGCAGATTTTATAAACAGTAAGGCAATCTCTATTCAAAAACATAAAAAAAAAAAAAAAAAAAAAAAAAAAATAATAATAAACAGTGTATTTTTTAAACTATCGCTGTCGAATGGCCGTCCAAAAAGAATAAAATTTAAACGCCGGTATTGAACAAGTTTGGCGTTCGCAACTCTACTCAAACAAAAGCAGTTTTGAGAACGATATGAAAAAATATAGTTCATTTTTTTCCAGTTGATTGAGTCATGTCGTTTGCTCAATTAGTCACTCGTAGTCGTCGAGAATCGTAAGTTTGGAGTTTATTATAATATTCAAAGACGACACTTGGGTTTTCTTGATGTTGTATTCATAAAGTAATACTTATATCAAATTAAATAACATATCAACACAAAATAAATACTTATTAAAAATCCATAACAAAAGCAGTAATAAGTATTTCTCATAATAACAATGGCGTAATAATTTTAATCTCCGCGGATCAATTCATAAAGTTTATAAGCAAATAAATATTCGTAGAAAACATTCGCTTCACAAAATACGAAGTATTTAAATAAACAAATTGAAATCACAGATGTATTCTAAAATTCTCTGAAGTTAAAATACAAATAAAATAAAAATGTTAACGTATTAATTTTATTGAAATACTTTTCTGTTTTCATTTTAATTAATTCTCTCAATATTCGCAAACATATCTCAAGCAAAAGAAAACTCATTTAATAAATAAAATAAAATACGAATCAATTTTTCAAGACCAACATGATGTAATTAAATATAAGCCTGTAAAAGTAAATAAAATTCCCGTGAAAGGAATATTTGCTTCGGGGAACTCTCGATACTTTTACTTTCATTTTGAAGAAACACTTCACAGGGATTACGAAGCCACATCTTTGTGGAATATTTTATTACACTTAAATATTTGTAGCAAATATCATGTTTAATTGGAAAATATTACTGAGTCGTTTGGAAAAATAATTTCTTCTTTCATTCGTATTGCTTTTTTTATATTGAGAACGTGTTTAGTACGTTATTTGTAAACGAAGTTAGAGGAAAAAGAAAAAGTTAAGTGGTTTTATTTATTGGTGAATCAAAAATTTAATTAGAAAGTACGTTTGAACGTAAAACAACATTATTTAAAACTGAACACTACGTGTACTCATGGGAATACATGACAGCCTTGCACTGTCGCGTTGGTTTTCTGTTAGATCTTAAGCTTATACGTGTATCGAGGCAACCAGAACTGCGGTTTCTAACTTGTCAACCATGATATACTCCGAATTTTATACAGGATTTTCAATCTTAGTTTTAGAATATTAGATGCATTGTACCACGAATAGTTGTAAAAAATAAATCATCTCTCTGTTTGTTGTAGAAAATATAAAAAATACGTATTTTTTTTTAAATACCTATATATTTGTTAATTCCGTCGTAGTTTTCTTAAGAAAAAAAATTCCGTAGATAGATTATTTCATGTCAAAAATACATTATCATCATTGTAGTAGCTACTTACTCACGGTTTTTTTAAAATTGCTAATTTTAAAATTTTAGTTTTCGCTATTGACCTAGATAAACGTGAACGAAAAATGTACTTAATTTTTTTATAAATTGGTTGTATGTTTCGGAACTGGTTTTTGTGGTCGTATTCTGTTCACCGATCTTTTACCGGATGAGGGCAACTTACGTCTAATGCTTGATCAACCTATGCCCATTTTATTGCAATAATATTTCAGTTAATTTCAATGCCATAAACACATATAATTATTTGCTATTTATTTAAGGTCATGGCTCTTTAACCTCATAAAAAAAATCATTGAAAAATTGTCAGGTAGGCTTTCTTCAGCAGCATACGCAGTAAAAAAAATACGTCAGTTAACAGATATAGACACAGCTAGGCTAGTTTATTTTAGTTATTTTCATAGCATAATGTCGTATTCTGTTGTGGGGTAGTGCGGCTGATATTAACACAATATTTGTTTTGCAAAAAAGAGCGATACGTTGTATATATAATATGGGCCCAAGAGAGTCTCTTAGAGATAAATTTAAAATAATTAAGATTATGACTGTACATTGCCAGTATATATTTGATAATTTAATGTACGTACACAAAAATATTAACAAATATCAAAAAATGAGTGATATACATAATGTTAACACTAGAAATAAAAAAAACTTGCTGTTCTCCACACTAGGCTTCATAAAATAAGTAATTCTTTCCCTGGTAATGGTATTCGTTTTTATAATAAGCTCCCTAGGGAAGTTAAAGAATTTTCAGTTAATAAATTTAAATCTTTTATTAAACATAAGTTAATATCGAAATCATATTACGAGTATCGTGTAAAGGATTAGACAAAACCGTATACTGTGTACGACATTGCCCCGATATCTAACATGCAGGGACACACCCCATGCACATGAAGTCATCCAAGTCTTCTGAGTTATGACTCAGACTCATACCCTGTATAGCAGTGGCGAAGGGTCCATATAACCCGATTCCTACCGGCTTACCTTTGCAATAACATTGTATAATAAACAGTTATAAATCAATGACGTAACATCCATTCAGTACACAAAATTAAAAAAACAAAAAAGTTTTCTCTTACCTACGTAAATCGCAATACATATTATGAAAATTATTTACGTACTCATAACGCCATCTATTATTACAACATTGTCAACTAATGGCGGCGGCACAGAGTACATTAGAATGGCGGCGGTAAGCCGGTCTCAAAAATAGGAATCGAGTATAAACAGACGGTACGAAAGTCGTACGCACACATGCAAAAACATTGCATTTTATCTTTGTGTGTGAGCGTCGATATAAGGAACGATCATTGAATGAATAAGCCGGCATTTTTCGAGTTACCTAAGGAAATTGAGTATTATTAATATATTCGTTCGTCGTTGTATTGACCAATCAAAACGACGCATCATTCGTTCGTCGTTGTATTGACCAATCAAAACGACGCATCATTCGTTCGTCGTTGTATTGACCAATCAAAACGACGCATCATTCGTTCGTCGTTGTATTGACCAATCAAAACGATCCATCGCGATGTATGAACGAACGATATTGTGTTCATTGCTTTGCTCTCAGTCATTTCCCACCCAAAGTACCAAAGTTTTTATTTTGACATTTATTATTGTTTTTGTTTTCATTCAGCTATTATTTATATTTTAAAGTATTTACAGTGCAAATACATTAGAATTCTCTGTTTTGTGTAAAGTAGTAATTACTAAGTATGTTTGTGTTATGAGTGTTGTGCATGGATTGAATTATTGTCATAGTGCTTTGGGTGCCTACCTACTACATTATTGTAAGTACTTACTTCATTGTTATTACTTTAATTTGTTGTTACAATGGCAGCGTTAATAGTATTAGATTGTTGACTTATTGATTAATTGTTGTGGAAGCAAAACTTCTTTCTTGAAATTAAATAACGAAAATAAGAAATACAGACATGAATGTGGGATACAAACGAGACGTGCGTCGGCCGCCGCCCGGCGCCATGCATTTACGATATATTTTTATATTATTTACATCTATTTATGATAAATATAAGTGGCTTACAGCTTGCAGTTGTAAATTAAATAGTACGTTTTGTTTCCCTTGTGTCTTATTCTCAGATTTTAAAAGTTTGTGGAGTCATTTATCTAATTCATCAAAGAAACATGTCCAAACTGAGAAACATATTCGGATTTGAATAGCTTTATGTACTTGAGTTCGGGACAGAATATTTTTTCACTAATACGTATGAAGTACAATAGAAAAGTAGATTACGAAATAGAAATTTAATATTATAGAAAGACACTTTAACCTCGATGGCGCGGCGCGGTCGCGGTAAGCGGCTGACGTGCACGAGGTCGCGGGTTCGATTCCCAGGCAGGACAATTCTTTTTGATCAACAAATTATTGTCCTGAGTCTGGATCTTGTTCTTTGTGTCCGTTAAATTGATGTTTGTGACAGTCACAAGTTTTTTTTTCGTTCGGCTTACCTTTTCTAAAAAATCACCCTTCGCCACTGCTGTATAGCCTTTATGGGCCCAGCTTTTGCAACCCGTATAGTCTTTATTCATGCCACGTATACCGTATTCTTCAAGACAGTATAAGCAATTGTCATCATTAATGTTTTTAGCATGTTGGGTGTTGGTTTTAGGTGGCTGGCTTAATTTCAATTTTGTCCTTTTCTAACTACGTGACATCTTTGTAATATCTGTAATAAATAAAATTACTTTGTAAGAAAATCAAATAACCGGGTCAAAATCGGATATATACAGTTTTACCCCGTACGGTTTTGACCCAAAGTACACATGTGTAAACATTTTACTTACAACTACATAAACAAAGTTAATCTCGTAGAATTAAGTATCGTATTATTCATTTCAATACATAACTTTAGACAAAATAAATATTAGACTTACCTAAATTAGGTGCAAACTTCACTGTAACACATAAAATTTTCATAAAAAATAGATAATTGTCACTATAAAACAATAAAATAAAATATTTTGAAAACGCGCGTGCTTGCGGCGACTCGTTTTGGTTGACTACTAGTTCTGATTGGTCAACGATCGCTGAGCATACCAAACGCGGTAAATTTCAATTATATCAATAAATAGATGGGGTGTACTGTTTTACCCCGGTATACGGTTTTGTACAGGTTTCCCCTACTTAAACGATAAAAATGCTTGGAGCTGAATTGTCCTGTTTACTAAATAAAATAATATTTGTGAAGTGATCACCAAAAGAGCGATAGGAACTCAGCAGAGTTTCTTGTGGGTGTCTTCTCTGACATGGTCGTGTTCCGAACCCTCAGTAAACTTAGCCGTTAAGTTAGACGAGCATATTATGTGATCACTATAAAACGACCTTCACATGCTGTATTTTTATATCTTACGTGAATAAATGAATTTTTCTTTCTTTCTTTCTATAACATACTCGTTGTAAAAGCTAATAAGAAAATAAAAGTAAGTATCTCTTGTACCCGACATAAAGCTCTTTACAATCCATTTGGCCAGCATCGTTTAATCCATTAGTAGGTCAAGTTTCTCGAGGAGGTCCCTGCAGTGAGGCTTTAAGAGCCAGTTAAAATTAAGGTCGTTTGGGAAATAACTTTTGAAAGTCTAAACTTAATGTCTACCAAACGACTACCTTTTCTAGTATAGTACCTATAGTATAATCCAATCTAGAAGTAAACCTCCATCCACAGACCTCCTCGGAATATCTCACCTTGCGCAATCCTGTGCCTCTCTCAACCATCGGTGTCCCGCCGATTTTACTAAGTTGTAGTACAGTACACGTCTATGAAAATAATAGTGACCAAGATCTCCAAACAACAGTTAATCTGCCAAATCACTGAGCTAAACTTGATAAGTTTTGTGGCAGGTCTCTTTAAGTAAGAAGCTTTCTAGGTTAGTAACGCCGCTCTGCTCAGTAATAGACTTCAAGCTGAATGTGCAAATGTTACAGTGTATATATGAAAGGGCTTAGTAGTTCGTGAAATTACAAGGACTTGATAGCTTGTGTCTTTGGGTGACGAACGCAACACAGAGGCTCTCAAAGCATTCTCTAAGTTTAATCCTGAAACTTACAAGGTGGCTTGAGACTTGGTCGTCACGTAATCATTTTAAGTAAATCAACAAACAATCAATCAATCAACTAGCCTATCTCAGACCACTGGAGGACGTAGGCCTCTCCCAACACGTAACCTAAACAAATAACATCAATAAATTTTAAAAACATGTCTGCAAAGGTACTTAGTAAAATAAACATACACTTTGTAAACAAAAGTTAATAGCGGATGAGTGAATCTAATCCCTACATGCAATGTACGCTTTTAGAGAGATAGGTCTTTTTTTTCAATACCCACTCTTCAACTACCCTCGCTTCAGTCCAAGCCGATCAAGGGCTTAACTAATGGAAACAGTCTGCGTTTTAACGCATTTAATCAATTTCAATATTGTTAAATCGTATGAATGAATGCTGTCTGGTTTGAAGTGATCAAGTATTTATGTATTATGCAGAAATATTTTGTGTTAAATATTTCTGTATTTTTATTTACATTTTGCTGTTTAAATTCTGTTTCATATTGCTTGAAGATTCACTTATCTCACTTAAATTATAAACACCTGGTGGCCTTTGATAATCCTCTCTATGTTCACACGGACTTTTTTTAAAGATGTTTTTAAAGTTACACAGACTTTATCAAGCAGTATGTTTCTAAATCACTCTCTTAGCTCAATCCTATCATCATGAAAGCCCATTAATGTCCCACTGCAGGGCGGGTTTTCATTCTTTTTACTTCGTAAAGATAATACTTACGGTTAGTCCTTTACTCGGTTTTTGCGACACCCATGGGATAAGATGGGGCTACGACATATTGTATTCTTACTCCGTCACCACACGGATATCCTAGCTCAATCCTATAACACTTTAAAAATACCTATGTCTTTCAATAACGAATGAAAGTTATTTATGCACGATTTTGTCAATAGTGGCTGAACTACTGTTGCCAGTCATATAGCAACAGGCACCGGCATTTTTTTGTACCTTTCAATGCACGGAGACAGCATTACAAAGCGCGAACAGATGGGTCCCTACAACTGACCGCGCCGACTGTACTCAAACTGTCTGTGCTCGTTTATCGATCACTGTATGCAAACTGCCTGTGTTTGTAAACTTCTGCTTCAGTAACTATAACTTTTTTGACAGATTGGTACACAGGTAGACAGATTGCAGTAAACATTTTAGAATTAGTGAATTATTTTGCATTTAGAAATGCTTATACCATAGATTTTATTGAAATTTTGATATTTTTTTTAAATAGCCAACCGTTAATCCGAAGTTTTATCTCATTCAATATTGTATAATATATATGTAGGTGAATTTTCATTTCATAAAAGTATACAAGTAAGTCATAACGCTCTAGCTATTACAATTCATCTATTTTCTGTTGATTAATTTCACGGCAAGCCATTATAGTGTCGTGCGAATTCACGCTGTTAATCTACTCTTGAAGTCACAGTTGTATAAAAACGTGTAAGATGACCTCTTATGAACTTCCACGAGACCTTGAAAAGATTCATTACCATCCCTACGTAGTAGTCCTATACGTAGTAACATTTTAGAATATAATTTTCATCGTAGAAAACGTAACCTAATTCATAAAATAGGACAATGTCAACAGCACTACGCTCATTCATCGACATAGAATTTCATTCAAGCTTTTATAACTATTTATAGATCACTACTACGTACGCTACTCACTCACTGAATATTCTAGCCGGTGTATAATGGGAACTTGTTGTGTGTAATTGACGGTGCATACTTTACAAACCACTACTTTAATGGACGAGACAAATGCCTTTAAGCGGTTGTCAACTTGTCGACGTGTTGTAAAGTGTCATAATCATCATATCATTCAATAGACGTCAATTACTATTGGACATTGCTTAGACCAACAGGTGTTTGCTTTATTTCTTCATTTTTTTTAATATATAAAATTTATTATTGGCTGTAATAGCGGCTGTTGTAAATGTTCGAATCGAAATTCTATACAACGTAATATTGTATAATTTCTGTCATCTATACAAATATTATAAAGAGGTAAAGTTTGTGTATTTGTAAGTTTGTGACGTTGTAGGGGGTAATCTCTGGATCTACTAAACCGATTTTAAAAATTCCTTATGTGTTGAATAGTCCATGGAGTGTCATAGTATTACGTTATAACCAATAGGAATGGTGCAGTAATGAAAAATGTTTAAAAAAAGGGCCCCCTTTTTTTGCCGCCCATCGAAGTGGGCATGGGTCAGCTAGTTGACAAATAAATGAGTGCCATAAGACTCCTATATCGCATACTTAGTGTTCGTTAATTCCGTAAATATAAAAGCCGCCAAAATCATCAGCTACAATTTAACGGAACATAACTTTAACTAAATTTAAAATATACAAAAAAGGCAATAGAATAAACCAAATAATTTTACTGAAATAACAACAACTCACTTTTATTATAAACTATAGAAAAGTGGTTGGCGCACCTTCGTTCTCTTATTGAGCCGTACTACACACGCGACATAACTTTCTACGAACCTTAAATAGTTCTCGCGAGTCTGCTTTTATTGTTTGAAAGTTTGTCGTGTACGATAATATTTGTACCTATTGTTCCTTAATAGGTACGTCGGTACATTTCAAATATTTCAGATAAAAAACTTGAAATAAAACCCTATACCAATCTGTCTGGCCAGTGTGATATTAGTAGGCCAAGTATCCCTCCGTCACGGGAGGAGGCCCGTCCCTGCAGTTGGATATTAATGGTCTGCTATGATGATAATATCAAATTCTGCCTGAGTATGTATAAAATCTGCAGCAGATTTTACAGTTTTTGGGAGAAAACACATTCTGTGTCTATTAGGTATTTTTAAAAATATTCTATATTTTTTTACTGTGACACAAGATGTTTTGGTTTGTATTTTTTGTGTATTTTGTCTTTGCTAAATATGTTAATGAGTGCGGTATTTTGACATCTGTTCATCCGCATAAAGGCGTCCATTGGTGGGCATAGCGCTACTTCTATTTTCGGTATCCCTTAATCAGATCAAACTTTTACCCCATATCATATCAGTCGTCAAAATTGAAACCGTTTGTTTAAATCAATGCTGTAGTGGGTTTTCCTTATAACTTAAAACAATATTTTATTTTTAATTAAATTAAATAGAAATACTTATTTTAACAAGTTTAGTACTAACTCGAACTCCGGATACAAGTTGAGTATAAACCAAATCCAAATATTAAGAAGAACATCCGTTATTTTATTCTACATTCAAAAATCCTCTGACGTTACTTGACAAGTCTAGACTAAAAACAAAAACAGTCACAATACGGATACTGCTAAGACTGATATTTAGCTGTACCTATTTTAATATCTAGATGTTAAATTCCTTTTGGCTTTACATTCCTTACCCGGTGTTAAGAAATGACGCCTTAGTTCCTTTGACTAGTTCGTTGGCATTGTCAGACTTCTTAGACAAGATTTAAATAAGGTTCTTGGATTGAATTGTTTACCTGATGTTTTGTATTAAAAGCTATACTCTATCAAGATAGCATGAAAAATAATATAAACATGTCAAACTGAAAAAAATGCCTAGGTTTTCAAACATTTTTAACTAAATACATAACTAAACATTATGTACTTAACTCTGTATAAATAAGTGTATTCTACCTGAATAAGAAAATGTGAATTTAGTACTTAAATAATGCTTGAATTAAAGCAATAAAAGTTTATTGAGAAGCAGTATATTTAATAAAACTTACAAATTAGTAAATTGCTGTTTAAAAACACATACTACGTATTATATTGTTTTCGTGAACGAAACAATAGAATAAACCAAAGTCGCGGGCAACAGCTAGTATAATAATATGTAACTATACCTCATTCACTAAATAATTAACAAAACAGAATCCCTATTCTAAATTAAATTCAGCCCTAATGCGATTCAGCATACAAAATACATTAGACAAAATGGCAATTATTGAAGCGGCGTGGAATCGACAAAGCCGGCCTGGGTGAATTGGGTGAGCTTGGGTGAATCGGGTGAGCTCGGGTGAATTGACGCAATCGGCTATTGTATCCAGGTCCGCATTGGTTAAATACGCCATAGGATTTGGCTGCATTCCCACACATATATAAGTACTTATATAAATAGATTTTTGTTTTAAGCTGATTGTGTACTTCCCAGGTAAGGGATGAATTAAAAAAGTGAATAATTTAAAAATAATTTGGTTTTGTTGTAATATAATATTTCTCACACTTTTCACACAAGCCACTACATCAATGACAAAGCCATTTTATCCTACAAAATCAAAATAGCGAAAGCCAATTCTTAACTTGGGATAGAAAACTTGTGGGCTTTGTGGCTAAAGAATTATGTAAATCAAAAAAAATCCTGAATTTAAAAAAAATCTTGAGTATAAGTCCGAAACCCTGGATATACTTCGTAGGATCAACTTCTTCGCTCGCAAATTTTTATATATATATAATTCTGCTGTACGTGTGTATGTCATTGAACTCCTCCTAAACGGCTTGACCGATTTAAATGATTTTTTTGTATGTGTTTGAGTGGCGCCCTGGATGGTTTAGATTCACATGACGCTGAATATATGCAAGACAACGTCTGTCAGTTCCGTATATAATAAAATATATTTAAACAACTTTCGAGCTATATTTTTTGTTAGGTAAATCTATTAAGTATACTTATAAACTTTACGGAACTAACACTATATTTGCGAAACATTTCACTAACTAGTTAAGGACAGCGAGAGCGGAATCTTCATTACCAAGCTCAGGAGCGGACTTAATAAAAACTCATTACCTTTTTGCTCGTAGCTATTACTTAGTAAAATAACAAAAGTGTTCCTCACAAAGGCTCAAAGTAAAACATTCTACTAAAATATTCGTTAAAATCCCGTCATAATACATTTCGTTTAGTATTTAATCTGAATTTTCTCGGCGTTAGAGTCTTGTGAGTGTCATATTTAATTATGAGAGTTATCCTGGGACAGCCGCTAATTTCTTGAGATTCCCGAGAACAATAGCCGGTAATATCTTAAAAGGTTTTGCGCTAAAGCTTCGCGTCTCGATAGGAAAGCTTCTGAAATATGCAATTTCATTCTGTCCTACCGCCGCCGGTTGCTCTCAGCTACCAGGTTTTACTTTTAGGAATAATTTAGCCACTATTCAATCAGCCTTTGATGTTTAATTTTAGCTTAAGGTTTTAAAACACGTTTTAAAATACTTAAGAACCTTTTAAAATGCTTTTTAAATTTACAACTAAACTGTTTGATATAAGGTGGGTTTTACAACTTGCAAAATTGATAGCACTAAATTGAGGGGAAAATCATTAGTTTGTTAATTTGATAATTGGGCAGATAGATAGCTGATTTTCGATGCGATTTCATCATTCATCAAACTTGAAATAATATTCTTTCTGTCGGAAAAGTTTGATAGATATCATAAATAACTTTCAGCGCTTGCTACAGTTGCTTTTATAAGTTTGAAGTTTCATGAAAACGTTCGTTTACAATTTATTAACACTACACAGAAGGCGCATGATTTGACTTAACATGATGTTAGTCTCAGCTTCCAGAAAAAACGGTACCGGCTACGGGTTCCAAAATTATTAAAGAAATTTTATTTTTATTGTAGAACTTTTTGAAGGAATTGCTGCTCCCAAATAAGGATAATAACATTTTGATTCTTATGTGACTTCCGAATTTTCGATGACTTCGTCTACTCGTACAGCGAGGCAGAAATGAGTACGGAAATACATTTTGACAATACATAGGACACAATGCATAAGAGTAATAAAGAAGTTCTTACAGTAACTTAATCGGTGACATCTTAAAGGAAAGACGTATGTGTAGCGCTTATAGTTACGAGTGCTACGCGTTTCTTTAACCCCTAAATATGTATGTACAAGTGTGTATAAATAAAATATCTATAGATGTAGATGAAGCAAAACACCGCAATTTCTGCATATTATCATTGCTTCACTTTTGGTCCTCTTTTAAGAACGTTTTAGTCATATTTGTAAGTTACGCTACATTAGGTTATGCTATTTCTAGGTCTATCTTTAAAAAATAACAAACGCGTTACCAATCAAATAGGTACAGTGGGTGACCGAAAACGTCCGCCAGTTTTCTTTTTCATTCGTTTGTGAAGCCTAAAACTCTTAGTACCTTTTGAAACTAAAGCATTGTATAGACAAAACACATAAAACTATACTCACACAGTATGATAATAAGGGTCAAATTCATTTTCACCTTTGGTCTACGTCTAGTTACATGTCAACATCAAACCTTTTTAATGAACTACATATTTAGTCTGTTCTGTTCTATTTTTTTATAATGGCTCCTAAGTTATTCGATAATTCTGCCAACAGGCCTGTTTAGTCATTACAAACTTTTAATTTGCTGTGATATCCTCTGTTTCATTGTCAATGTCTATTACTGTTTATTTATTACTGTTTAAATAATAATTTATTATACCTATAGCCACAGAATATAAAACTTGAATATTAAATAAGTAATATTAAATAATAATACATATTATTTCCGATTCACGAGCATTCACGAAGGACTAATTTTGTATCCTAGGTAACCGATATTGTATTGTCATCCCTACTAGTGACAGCCGACCATTGACTGCAATATTATGTCATATTCAATCGGTAAAGCAGAGTATCGCTCATACTGCACAAGCACACGAAAATAGGCCTTAAGGTGGCGGACCTTTAAATACCATGACTGTACGAGTAAATAGTGCGGGTAAACACCATACTAAAGTTATCCAAACAGAGTGGTTTGATCTGTCTCTGTTGGCTAGCCACCGTCCAGTTTTTGTCATCATGCCAAGTCCGAGGATTTTATTCCACGAACGGTATAATGCTCTATTCGGTAAATCGGTTCAAAGCGATTAAAACATTTCCAAATATAAGCATTTTGTGCTAGTTTCTCTTCAATTTGTGTCATTGTTTTAAAAAGTTTGTAGTTGTTTTACATTGTTTGTCTTTTGTTGGCGTTCAACGCTGTCGTTGTTGCATATAATTAATGCAAAGATTTGAGACTATGACATTTAGGACGTAGTGTCAAGCATTTTATAGTTGTTTTCTACATGGGTGCTGTATCTTAAGATGCTTTTCATTTATCAGTGTAGTTTGCATGACTTGAGGTGCAAAGCTAGGTTTCACTGTGTTATAGAATCAGAATTGAGAAGATCCCGTGGTGGACCAAATGACCTTCAAAGCTTTGTATACTGAAGTTGCATTTGACAAGGCATTTAGAAAGCAAACTTTCGACTCAGCTCACTATGTTCCTTTCCCATTAGCTTAATTAAAGTAACTCAATAGGAATAACTAACGAACAAACAGCGTATTGTATTTTTAAATCAAAGAATAATGTCTCAAACTCCTAATTTCAAACTTTTAAAATTCATTTTTTTAAATAAGTAATGTTTTTGTAATCCAAGTCCTCAGTATAAATGTTTATTTAGCATAACATAATATTACAGAGTGTTTGTATTACACCAGTGTGGTCTTAGCAGGCAAATTTTCTTTTCATTACTTACAGGCAAAAGTTTATTTATTGAATGCTAAAATTTCGAAGTTGTAACCACGAATAAAACACGTCTGAAACAGTTGGATACACATTTTTTATCGTATTTATTTTTAAAGCCATACTTAAAGATTTAATTGGCTTAATACACATTTTTGTTAAATTGTTTTTTTGTAGTGCAGCCATAACAATATCTTCGATACTTTCACAGAGCAAACGATGAATGACATAAAGCTCTGTCTACAATTTTCTAGGTAAAGTACCTTCAAACAGGTATTTAATAATAGATCAACAGCTTAACGTGTAGGAAGATAGAAGCGTAAATCTAAAATGGAAATTCGTTTTACAAAGCAAAACGTTTGTGATTCAAAGAACGCAAATGCGGGTACCTAATAGATTAAATTTCAATCGGAGAGGGCAATGATACCGTTTCGAATAAGAACCTTGATACTCAACTTTCCTAGACTAAAATCAAATAAATGCAAGAGGGTCGAAAACTTACCTGTATTTTTTGCCTCAATGATTCAAACAGCGTCGTATTTTGCGCATCGATGCGATGTAATGATGTATGTTCCTCGACCCTCCTGTAACCTCCTATAGACAATAAATGAATTCTTTATTCTCTCTTCACAACATTCTTAATACAGCTTGACCGATCTGAAACTTTATTGATTCCAATCTTTAAAAATTTTGATAAACTCTTACATTATTTAACATTTATATGCTTAAAACAATGAAGGTTTAGGCTATAAGAATCTACACATGAACATATGTATACGTGCGTATACACGTGTAGAAATCATTACCCTTTTGTATCAGTCGAGTAAATCCTTGCATAGCTGGACGATGTCACCATTAGACTGTTAACGACTGTGACAAATGAATATATCAAAGCCTTTACGAGCACTCTACATTAAAACATTATACTCGAGGCAGTCGTAAAAATCCTAAAACAACTATGGTGAACTAGCTTTTGCACGTGGCTTCGCGCGGTAAATTTGGGGTAGCACTGTTCCCCTTTTCTGGACAAAGAAAGTAGCTTATGTTACTCTCCATCCCTTTAACTATCTCCACTTAAAAAATCACGTCAATTCGTTGCTCCGTTTTGGCGTGAAAGAAAGACAAACAGACACACTTTCCCATTTATAATATATGGATATTAGTATTAGTATGGATACTAACCAGTGACAAGGGTACTCTATTACATACATGGAAAATAAATTAAAGTGTCTTTTTGTAACTTTATATAGACGGTTTTTACTCTATTACTACAATTGACACCTGTGTGAAAAATTCGCAGTTTTTAAAACTTTTTTTATGTTTATTCCGGGTAACAATATGACTGGCTGATTTGATAAAAGTTTCAATAGTAGAATGCTTTAGTTTTCGAAAAGTCGAAATTGCTTTTGACTAGCGTTGTTAGTCAAAATCACTTTTAACTGCAATAAAGTGTTTTAACTAAGAGCATCGGTTAAAACTACTATTGACTGTTTTTAACAGACAAAAGTGGTTTTGACCGGTTATGAGTTTTGACTGCAACATATTTAAATACATAGCTACATAAATTCACGCTTTTTCGCATATGCGGTAGGCAAAGACCACTAAGCGCCTAGATCCCTACAAACATGCACTCCGCAACCCGTTTTTAGCCCTGTGTGAAACTTTGGCGTGGTGTGTGGCAAACATAACCGCCAAACCCCAAGTTTATATCGTTTTCATATTTTTTTATTATTTGTTACCGAGGTAACCCACCGTTATAAATAGGAAACTATTTTTATGAGATTCATACAGCTCTCCGCATATTTGGTTATTGGTTCACAATAGATTTTATGTGACACTAAATGACCGGTTCCCACATCGTTGGACGGCAAAAAAACGCGTCCCTTTTTTAAATATATTTCACTACTGCTGATACTATATAGCCTATGACACTTCCCGATAAATGGACTAAGTATTCAAGACGGAAAGAATTTTTAAAATCGGTTCATTTGATCCAGATATTACCCCCTATAACGTCACAAACTCTCAAACAAACAAACACACAAACTTTACCTCTTAATAATATTAGTATAGATTTAACCATTATACTAATAAAGATGATAATCATAAAAGTTTCTTATAAATCATTGTCCGATAGACGAAGGTCTTAAACCGCTGGACTTAGGTTTCCCCCAAATATTTCCAACACGCGCAATCCTCTCTTACCTCATCTTTCAACCTCCTGTCATTTTAATCAGGTCGTCATTAATTACGACTGCCACGGCGTTCAGATTGTTTTTTGCCCTATCGGGTGTCACAACTAATCGTGATTTTTGACAATTCTTTCAAATGATCTCAATGATCAATGATTTTTTAGCGCACTATAAAAAAACTACTTATCCTTTTCAGAACATTAATGGACTACTAAATGAAAGTGAATTAATAATTAATAATTGACTAAATGTCCGTGTGACTTATACAAACACCTAAAAAAAGGAAACAAATTAAACCTTTTGAATATTTATTATTCCAACAAATGCTACGTTAATTTTAGTAAATAAACTTTATAGACTAGCCGACTTAATCTATATGATGTATGGCTATTTTTAAATAAATGAGATTTAAAAAAAAAAAAACTTTATAGACAGACAGATAAAACAAATGCATTCTGCTCAATAGATTGATAAACGTATAAATTATTGTCATTGTATCGAGAATGCAATTCGGTGTAGCAAAACGTTTCGTTGCGATCGATACGCCACCCTGCGGACGTGAATGGCGAGTAATTATGTTTCTATTGAATAGCACCCAGTCGGACTCTGATACAATTACTCGTTTATAAATCTGTCAAAGAGAAACGTATACTTTGTTGTGTGTTCTCTTTTTAAATTATCTTTTCTGTAACAACAGTTTCATCGATTTCTTTCTGTTTGAATTTTGTATTATGTTTGTTTGGTGTAATAGAGTATTTGTTTGGTGTAATACAAGTTTCATAGTAATACCGCTTTTATAAGAGGTAGTGTTAGTAGCCTTTTTGTAGTTAAAAACTTAGAAACAGAAGGGTTAGGAAGTCTTATGTAATTAAAAGCCTTTTACAAACCTCCGTCTATTACTACTATTATAGCGCTTCGCCAATGATTCTTCTTCAGATCTCGTTGAAAAAATACTCCAATAAATATTTTTTCTGTGTACTTTAAAGCACATGCCGGAATTCTAGGCTTATAGTATTATCAGTTTCACTGTGAGCCCGGCTTCGTGCCAATATTCATCTATTATCGATTTTCTACGTATCAGTATGACTGCAGCTTCTCAACTGATATACCTATACATTGCAATAAAGTATCCTATTGCTCTTACATAATATTATAAGTGATAAACATACTTAAACATAGATTACTCCATAGCAGCCTCTGTGATAAAGCGGCACGCAAAAAAAATTATTTGTGTGATCCGCAAATTATTGTCTTAGGTCTAAATCTTCACACACAAATCTTTGACTTATACAGAAATAGTATCAAGAAAAAATCGTGGCCAGCACTATACACTTACAGCTAAACCAGTTAATCGTTTTAAACACAATAAGATTGTTGCGAAAATATCGTTCAATTTCAACTTGGTGTAAACAAAGTAGTAAATATATTATCCAGTGTTTTTCTAGTGTACTTCACCGCCTTGAAAGTAGGAACTTGGCAGTTAACTTGGACGTCGGGAAACTCTTTGATCTGGCTTGGCACAGAGCCCTTCTTTCAAAATTGCATTCTATCAGGTTTTACTAGAATCTATATAATTAGGTCACAAATTTTCTTTGAGAAAAGAGTTAAAAAACTACTTTCTCGGCAACTACGCATGCAAAATTAAACTTTAAGTACCTAGTCTACAGACTACAAAGTTGTTCATTACTAGTTAACATTAATATTATCTTGAAGGAAGAAAGTTCTTGGAATTAATTCACGTAAAAAGGATACTTCAGACAAAGTTTTCAGTGTGGTGACAAAATAATAACACTGGTGTACTCCATCTTATACCAAAAGTATAGTTAATATCTTCAAAAGATAAGTAGGTATAGATAATATTGATATGAGGAGATTAACTGCTTGATACTTACCTTTATTTTACTTGACGTTTCGCCACAGCTACTTAACACTGGCCGCAAAGAGATTTTTAAAGTTTTTGAAAAAAAAAGGATATTTTTTCCAACTAGTCTATAAATAAATGACTCAATTCGTAGCATGTAATGAGACACAAGAGAGATCTATATCAACCGAGCGGGAGTGTTTATCAACTTTGATGCACGATATTTTACTACTGGTAATTGATGAGTTATTCGAACAATTTATGTTACTATGCACCTGTTGACACACTATTATTAGCTGTGACACATTTATTTTATTTTTTTGGTACAGAGACAGATTACAAACCAAAAATATACTTTTAAATTAATCTCTACATACACTGTCTCGTCTGCAAACTAATTATGTCTGTACACAGCAATCATATTCATATATGAAGTGCTTAGCTTATAGTGTAGGCATGCATAAGTATCTTTCTTTTTTTTTAAATGTTGTGTAAATGATACCTTACTTTCATTTATATCTATATGAACAAGTAGCATCGTTAAAACAAAATAATGGCGTACTTCACACAAAAAATAATATTTATCAGGGATGCCGCTGCATTATACAATATAAATAGTTTGAGGCCGATGTTACGGATTTATTTCGATTATTTCCGGACGATGTTCCGTTTTAAAGCTAGATAGATACCTAGATACAGGTCGTAATTATTTATAATTTAAAAGTTATTTGCAATATGTCCTGCTGGTGTCTCCCATATAAAAAAGATTTGTGCTAAAGTCTACTTTTATATACTAGAACGTGACAGTGACTTGTTAATTGTGCGTGTAAATACTACCACTAATTAAAACGCCACTACTTCATTAACGCGTCTACACTCATCGCTCAATCAAAACTGAAATTAATTAAATTTATTACAAAACAAAATAACAAAATATGCACTTAATTGCCGACAATTACGTTAATTTTATTTGACAGTGTGCGTACTTAATTGGTTGGCTGGAATTTAAATCAGCTGGAATGCAAGGGTGTATGTCTGGATTCTTTTGGCGTTTGATAATCGCCCATTGTTTTTAATCGGGCATGAGAATAATTACTGGAAGGGAAATATTATGGAAAGCTAGATTATTTTAATAAAAATTACAGCAAAAGAAAAATTAAATAAACATATTTTACTTGACACCCTTGATACCTGTACATAAATTGGCCAGAGGTCGCAAAGCCCAACGACGTTTACAAGGCAGCAGGGAAGATTTGTACAGCAGTTGAACTAAAAAGGTTGTATGAAAAAATGTTTGCTCGGAGGCGTTTTGATTCAATATTCATTTTAGATGTCTGACAGGCACACATATGACATACTGGATGTATGTACTTGGCTAAATTATCCAGTACTAAAACTTTAGCTTTACAATTACATAAAGTCTAGGTATATTTTTACAATAACCGGTAAAGCAGGTAGATCCGAATGTAAAATTAAGTACAATATAACACTTTGTAACGTAACTAATACAAGGGCAACTTGACTTAATAATATATAGGTAGGTATAATATGTTTGGTACCCAGCTGTCACAACATGGCCAACAAGGCACTAACATGCATAATTAACTTGAAGGCTTATCGAACGGTCGAAACTCTGTTCACCTCGGACTCACGAAATATTAAGCGGTTTATACCTATGTACAAGCTTCTATTGATATCATTTATTCATGTAGGAGGCTTATGTCCAGGCGTGGTCGTCTATAGGCTGATATTATGAGGATGATTATACACTCAATATACGTCTCAATGCAGAAAGAGAGCTTTTCAAGTTTCACAAGACTTAATAGACTTATTAAATATTCACGGACATCTCTATACAGCGCCATCTGTTCCGAAAGTAAGCTAGGCTTAACCTGCTTGATAGATAGATATTAGTAATTATATACTTTTTTTTTGTAAATACATTCATATCATTCATAGAAACACTCACACCAATGCAAATAATCATGTTCATGCACACAAATATTTGCGTTGAGCGGGAATCGAACCCGAGACCTCTGCGTAGCAGCCATGTTATATAACAACTACGCCACAGAGGTCGACAATTCCTAATTATTTAATGGAAGAAATATGTATTAAAAAATATAAGTAAACTATAAATTCACGACTTATTTTCAAGGGGATAGGCACTTACTACTGACCGCCAAAACTACGATATTACAAACTCCTTTACTGACAATTAAACTTATCATGAGATTTAAATCGTTTCAAGTGGTCAGACTTACACCGGCGGGAAGTAGCCAATTGCATACCATGCCGCCTCACAAGTATTTCAGGTCAAGAGTGAATCGGGGGGACAATAAGCGATCGCGATTTACGTGTGGTCCCCCAAGGGGAACATCGCAGGGGGACCACGAATCCGGCGGGGATATTTTGATATTCTGAGTACTAAGCACTTGCCCTTTCTAAAGCATGTTACCAATATACCTGTAAGTCTTTATAGAGCGTCCCCTACCGACGTTACCTAATATATTCGTGCAATAAATTTAAACGAAAACGTGATTTCGAGAAGAGTCTTTACCTGCTCCGTGCATGACTCTAATTACAATAGGGTTCCACACATCACTGCACTTGTTTTTAGGGATAAATGTATTATCAGACTACCTAGACTTCAAAATGAAGGGGCTTCAAATTTAGCTGATTAATTCTTAATCAATCAGTCCAGTCAATCAAAGAGTATTAAGTATTCTGTCCCAGAGTATATTGCAATTAAATGTTCACGATTCATTACCAAATCGACTATTCATGTGTGATGACGGAGTACATACTTAACGTCACAGTAAAAGTTAACTAAGAGAAAGTTTATCTTATATTAAATCTGTGAGGTGACGGACATCCCATGGGTGTCGTAAAAACCCACTAAGGGACCATCCGTGAATATTATCTTTACGAAATAAAAAGAAGAAAAACTTGAAATTAAACCCTATACCAATCCGTCCGGCCAGCGTGATATTAGTAGGCCAATTATCCCTCCATCATGGGAGGAGGCCCGTTCCTGCAGTGGGCTGTTATGAAGGAAAAGTTTGCAGGTGTTTTCTGAAGAAAATATATGAAGAAAAGCTTCACGGTTAACTATTTAGTTTCTAATTATGAAGCAATTTTTTCCCTGTGTCAGTAAAAGAAGTTGTACATGCTGTGGGTTATAATGAATAGTTATATCAAATTATAGGAAATGGTCCTTGCAGTATTTAATTGGAACTTTGTATCTAATAATGATTAATTGTCGATCGATTTCGATTAGTGATGGTTGATGGATGGAGCCTTTCCCTTGTGTTGTATTAACACTACGTTGTCCAGGAGAATTGATAGGGCCTGAGTACAAAATTGATTGCCTACTATCGTGGCCCGGAATAAGGCAACGTAGCAACGTAGTTTTTAGAACGATAAGCCATTCCGACAAAGGTCGATACACTTTCCTGCCAAGATTTTTATTCGACGAAGGAATGGCGGTTAAAAATGTTACGGTATGTGACGAAGAAAATGTCTTCTTAATTCGTCATCTCACGTATAAGTGGCGTTGTAATTTTAATTCGTTATTACTGTTTCATTTATCTCACGTAACTTTCCAAAATAGATTTTCTTTCTTTCTTCCTTTCTTAAAATCTTTGTTGTAGGAACACGTCGAAAGTCACCTAAAACAATATTTTAAAGACATTAAAACATGACATACATATAAAGTAATAAGTGAATTAATAACATAACAATCCTAATACACCTACAGTCTATTTAAACGGACTTGCTATAAATGGTAAACATAATATATGGCGTCGTGTCAACCGCAGACTAAAGAGTACTGATAGCTAGAGATGTGTAACTGATGTGAATAAATGAAATATTTACTTAAAGTTCTTTTAGTACTGAACGGTTTATGGCAATTTTTTTAGCTACATACATTATACAGTGTAGGTATATAATTACATAATATTCTAATTACGCAATAGGAATGTGGAGTCGTAAATAATGCTAAAAGTATTAAACAAATTTTTTATTTATAATTTTTACAAATATAGAAGGTAGGTAGGTATAAGCAGCTGTAAAAGAAAGAAAAAGAAAGAAAGAAAATACATTTATTCCTGGTTTAAGGGTACAGTAAGAATATAGACAATTACAAAAATAAAACAAAAATAAAGAATATAAACAAAAGTCATGATAAAGCCACATCTGTGCAGGAATCGGACCCCACTCAGCATAATGCTGCGGCACACCAAACAGTTATGCTAAGTCGCTTACAGCGCTGATTTTCAGTGAGGCCCATAAAAAAGATTACAACTTTGTTGATATTAAATTTTACAAATATTGTTATGAGTAGCGCTATACCACTGATTAAATTGAAAGTGTCCTTATGCCCAGCAGAACCCTTCGACCAATTCGATTGAAAATCAAAGTTCCTAGTAGAGTAAAGTAAGTGGAACTTTGATTTACAATCGAATTGGACGAAAGATCCTGCTGGGTATACGGACACCTTCAATTTAATCAGTTGTATATCTGCTCATGTTGTTACTTATACAACATTATCTAGTACTTAAATAAGTATTTTTTATTTTATTTATATTTTGACTAGGTGATACCCGAGGCTTCACCCGCGTTGTATGAGTAGCTCAAATGTTATTCTACACCCTACTCTAACCCTATATTCCAAATTTCATCAAAATTCATTCAATAGTTTTTGCCTGAAAGAGTAACAAACATCCATCTAACCATACATTCTCAAAAAAATTCGCATTTATAATATTAGTAGGACTTATTTAAACATCATCATTTTTTTCGTATGCCAATCGTTCATTCACTTTTGTTACACATCCCTACGAATCTATGAAATTTCTAGTAAGTATCTACAAATGTCAAATAATGAAATTAATTTTTATCTGTGAAATTTGCCGTTGTAAAAAAATACATTTATTTAAAATATAAGAAAGATAGTGGTGAAATCAAAGTAATTTACGTGTTTTCTATTGCATAAACGTATAATGCTACTTTCCAGAAATTTTCATCCTTAACAAAGTGTGCGATTGATGTTAAAACTAGTGAATTTGCAATATGTGGTGTTTGTTTACTAAATAAATCAAGTAAGGATAAATACGGTATACACAATGCCCGTCTAGTTTCAAACAACACTATGCACACTAAACAACAAACAAACATATTTAAATACTTTTATATATTAAATATGTAGTAAGCCCAGACATCAAACAGACATGTTGATACACGGATGTTTGACTTGTGGGGGGTTCAAAACTGCGACCTCGGCGGCGTCCCAAATAAATACACTACTGTACTACGTCAAATATTCAAAATTAAAATAAAGGTACATTCAAAGGTAATAAGTAGGTACTTACCTATTCAAATTAATATTAAAATGAGTATTATATTCCTACCGTATAATTTTAAATTGAATCAAAATCTCTCATACTTCCGTGAAACGAGGGCTACAATTATAAAATAAGGCCACGAATCAAACAAAGCTCCCTCATTAAAGAATATAGAGATAATGAGCTAACGAAGAATGACTATAAAATCAGAGATCCACATCGCATTGCGTAAACCCACCGGTTTTAATTCTACTCTTCAACCATTTGTTCGGAGTTGGCTTAGAAATGTATTTTGTTCATCGCTTCCTATCCCGTTTTTGGGAAAATTAATTTGGTTAAATCATTTAGCTGTAGAGTTTGGATGTATTTAATGGGGAAATATAAAATGTTATCATTACATTGTCGTCATTAAAACGGCATTTAAATGTCCCTCTGCAAGGACGGACCACTGCAGTAATAATAAAATTGTTGACTTTATTAATAACACAGGGGAGTCTCGTTTTCTAAAATGATTATTCATTTTTTTTTAATTTGTCAGCTATAAATAATCTACTTAAGGTTATTTTGCCTTAGTCAGCTTTTGTGATGTCGTAAAATAAAAAAAGTAAAAACATTACTAAGGACTCTTCTTTTTTCTAAAATGTTTTGAGAATATATATTAAGCAACGAAAACCACATGAAAAAAACTCAAAGAGCAAAATATAGCTACCTATGATCTTAAAAAAAACTCTTCTTTTGTATCATTCACGTAAAAATCTGGTCAATGACTTTGTTCATCAAACAAGAAAAAATAAAAAATGTAAGAAAGGTAACGAATACTCCGTAGAAAGAAAACAGCTTTCCGTTTCTAGTACAAGAAAAGTGTTAACGAAAAAATAGGAAGTGGGCCTAACAATAGCGCTCTGAAAGAAGGACGTAATGTTTCTCTACTAGGTCACATACGTGATGTAGGCCGCACACATATTTACGCTGTACACACAGACATACAAACTTTTCTATGGTTTATAAATATAGTGCAAGAATACCTAGGTTTACGTATGGGTTTTGTTATGATATCTGTCACATATAATTTTTAAATTTCTTAGCAACGCATAATTAACCGTGTCCAAAGGGAGCCTGTGACGGTTGGTGGTAGGTTATTCTTTTGCATTTTAACCTATTCAATTGGCGTTAGCAAATCGGTGTAGGCGTAGGAACTCCGTAGCGTTGCCGTTGTACTCCATGGCTCTATGCTAAGGTCTCGGGTCCGATTTATGCTCAATTTAAATATTTGTGATGAATCTTTGTACTAATATAAGTGTTTTCTATGTTATAGAATATGTGAAGAAAAGTATAAAAGTCAGTTGTCTAGTACTCATGGTACAAGTTCCGCTTGGTTTAGGACTATATTATAGCGTTTGTGGGAATTCGTTAAATGATATTATTATAATTTTCTCCACATACCAATGAAAAGAGAACAGTGTACTATACAATTTATGTTCAAGGTTTGTATACAACCTGTTTGGAGGTCCTAAAACAGACTGTGCGTGCAGTAAACTACTGTACGTGAATAATTGAACGATATTCATTCTGTTACGTTAACTTATTTATATATTCGATACATTTACTCGATTCGTTTTTATTTTATATGAAGCTAACTGTTGCTTTTGTACACGCTTAGTTTTACTACTTTCTGACTACACTTACTTGTTTCACGATGCAGTAAATTCTTTGGAAATATCTATTAATTTTCAACATCGGGATAAGCGCAGAGCTAGTGGTTTGTTTTTGTAGAGATATTTGAGAACTGTCCCTAATTTGATTTTAAAGACAATTAGAAAAATAGATAGGATGGTGATACCATTTTTTTTATTCCATTACCACCCAGATACAAGTACAGTTTGATAAAAATTTAATTATTAACAGTTATCCGATTATTATATTAATACGGAATAGTATTGTATCATACATTCACACTGTCAGTCACAGTCTCAAACTCAGCAGAGTTTGTAGTTCTGTAGGTACAAAAAATAAACAAACCTATAAGTTTGTGTTTTGTTATTAATCATAGAAAACACTCAGAACAATCCATTCAAAGATTTGCATTGAGCAAGAATCAATCCCAGAAACGCATGAAACGCTAATTTCCTAATGTATTGGCATTTACCGGCAGAAAGTGATTACGTTGCATGCCTGATCAACTATTCACATTAGGTATAATGTCTAGTTAACGTTAACAGACGAATAATCATGGTTATCCAACCGGACTTCATACCTCACATAACTAATTCAGTAGCCATCAATAAGTGTAGAATGACGGCCCTGAACCATGTCGATTTCAATGTAGTGACGTGGTAATGCCTGGCTGAATACAATTACGTAATAGAAATTAAATTATAGGTTGAATATTCGAAAACAAAATTTAAAAATAGAAATGTTTAAGGATTTTTAAATTAAGAATTGTTGCCTGTCCAGCCAGTATTGTCATAAAAAAAAGAATTGTTTCGTATAGGCAACCTGCTAAATGGGTTAGCCATTTAGCAGGTTGCCTATCCCACCAGTATTATGATAAATAGGATATGAAAAGAGTAAAGAGTATTTATGGGATTCTACATTAAGCTCATTTTGACTTGTAAAGACCACGTGCCACATTGAAAATAACAAATATAAATGCGCAAAGTGCATAAGGATATAATAAAATAGGAAAACCAAATGCTAAGCTCTTTGGTCCAAATGAAAAGCTTACACGGTGAAAGAATTACGTTTCCATTAAATCCGTCTTCTAGTTTAAATAAAATATTTTACTTTACACTAGAAAAGCCACAAGCTTAAGTTATTAAAAAATAAAAGATAAGCTGCTTACTGTATTAACACCACCATTTACCTTTGAAGTAACAAACAAATATTACGTACTCAACCAGAAAAGAATAAAACAGGTGTCAGCTATTTAAAAATTCAGTAAAAAAGGAAACTTAATTGTAAAACTCCCATTGAGTATTCACGAACAAGTTCACAGTTATTTTATAAAACAAAAAGACGACATTATAAATCCACAGTTTGCGTTGAGGCTTCGGTCCGCCAGGCTTTTAGATGTACTTTTAAAATTTGTGTGCACGTCTGTGGGAACAGAGCAACTCCGAAACATCTGCCCCAGCTTTGTTCATGAACATGGGAATGAACTCTCCACGATATTACGTCAAGAACTGAACAACAATGCCCTGCAGCGAATTCAATTTGGTTTAAATTTCTACCAAACATTTTTTTAGATACTGAATTTGTCTTTCAAAGCTTCTTTTTCGTGTTCCAATTTCTATTTTGACAGATTTATTAATGAGCTTTGCGAATTTAGAACGTTAAGTTTCCTTTTTTTTCTATGGTAATGTTGTTTTAATTTAATAAAAGTTTTCTTGTATCTAAAAGTAATTAAGAAAGCGTACCTTCTTATTTTTTATTTACATTTTTCATTTTCATTCCGTTACATTATCTATGCCTAGTCCAAAATCAAAACTATATTTTTATTTATGAACTTTTCTTTTGATGCTACAGATTAAGAACATACCATCGTTCATTAGACAGAATAAGTCTGTGGTCCAATACTATCTCGAAAATGAGATAAAGGACTATGCAGACAGAAGTATTAAATATGCAAAGCCTCCATCTAGTGCCAGACTGAAAATAGAATCCTATAAGGATAAAAGATGAAAGAATAAGTACAACTAAGAGCTGGCATTTCCTTTTAAAAATATTTTTTTATGTAATAACAACACTATATTTACGTACTACTAAAATCATCACTGAAATAATATTACTTTAGATGACATAACTTTTTAATTTAACTGACTCAAAAATTAGGAGTTTTTTCTTCGGTTACATTTTTATTGAATTATCTTTTTTGGTTCAAAGGGTACCTATATTGGCAAGTTGTTCTCATAAAAAATTCATCAAAATGGATTAAGTACCAGAGCACAGCAATCGCAATAAACAACTTCGACACCAAAGCAGTTAAATATTAACGAGTTGTCTATGAAATAAATTAAACTTTTTAATTCGATAAAATTTCATAAAATAGCAATATAAACTTTAGTAATTATAATATTTATATTTGAATAAAACGTATAGTCCCACACAAACATGTTGATAGTTCCGACGAGAAATTAATTAGAAAACTTTTTGTACCACTACTAACAACTGATAAATAACAACTAGGAGAGGAAAACAATACTTTGTAATTAATTAAAAAGTTTTATTGTGTTGAATAACAACGCTACGTATTTAATTTGTAGAGAAGCCTTTAGACGCTTGCCATTTTCATTGTCTATTTTTCAATTTACTAAATAAGCATTGCGTATTTTGAAGGTGTGGAAATAATGGTGTCATACCTATCTCATTCTCTAGGTGTCGTATAAGCTAACTTATATCGCAATTACTAAACCAATGTGACGAATTTCGGAAGTAGACTAATATCTTGACATTAATTGTCATATTATATTGACAGAATGGAAATAAGTACGTGGTGCTATGACCCCAATCTCATCCTAAGGGTGTTGAATAAGCTGTATATTATCAAAATAATTTTGAATAAGTAAACTTGATTGAACTTGAACGAGATAAGCACTACATAGTACTTTAAGTCAGGATTCGCCTATGACTTTAAATGTGAATGTACTTAGATAACATAGAGCACCTTCCTTTTCTTCTTCGTGGCTAACCTAGTATAGAGGGTTGTTTAATCCGCTCTTAGGCCTCTAACATGGCTCAAAGACTATGGCATTACCACAATCGCCAGGACAGACTTTCTGCGAACGTTCGCACGGAATTCAATTAAAATCAGGCATCATTGATCTAGGCAATGAGGATCAAGAATTGAATTCACTAGCTTAATTTCCTTTTCATTATTTTTCAATATATTTCAATAAACGTAACACGGTTCAATAGTTATATTCAAACAGAATCACTAATGAATTTTTGATGAGCCAATTAATTACATGCATCGAACACGTTCATTGAATGCATGCATTGTTAATTTATGGATTAATTATCTTTCCCGATAGATTTACTGTTAAATAATCTACGTAATAAAGGAAAGAGAAAGGCTTTTTATTGAATTTATTGGAGTGTACACTTCATGGATGAGGGAGGCACAGGACCGCGCAGGGTGGAAACTTTTGGAGGAGGCCTATGTCCAGCACTGGGCGTCTATAGGCTGATATGATGATGATGATGATGACACCTCAAGTAAGGAAAATATGCGATGTCTTCGTAACAACACGTCATCTAGGCGCCTGTGAAGCAGAACTTTTGACAACTTTTGAACATGTAAATTTTATTTTGAGGCACTCACAACCAGTAGCAATCATGATTCATAAGATTACTATTACGCCTTATAAACAACATCGACACGATCATTGCATAGGTAGGTGGCTGCTCAGTCATATTTCATCCCTGGCGTCCTTGCTTTCGAGGTGACGTTTAAAGTCGATCCCGGCCGGTATAGTGTAGTTAAGCTATATCAGAGACCTAATGGTCGGCTAGAACAATCCTCGAAACCTAGTTGGTCACTAAACAAACGATAAATAAAGAAGCCTTTTTATTTATAGTTCAAAGTAACAGGACAAGTCGTTAGCCTGTTCATAACCTTCAACGTTGTCCATATCATCGTCATAGCAACCAATTAAAGTCCCACTGCAGGAACGGGTCTCCTCCCGTGATGGAGGAATACTTGGCCTACTAATACCACGCTGATCAAACGGATTGGTATACTAAACTAAACTATGTGAATGCAAAAACAGTGGTTTTATGACGTAATAAACCGTGTTTTATAGTTAGACCGTATTTTGTAATAAGGCCGCTAGGGTTTAATTTCAAGTTTTCCTTCTTTTTATTTCGTAAAGATAATATTCACGGATAGTTTCATAATCGGTTTTTACGACACACATGGGATGAGATGGAGTGGTGTCATATTCTTACTCCGTCACCACACGGAGCTTGTCCATATAATGCAGAGGAATTTATGTGCTTTCAAATGTAAGCCCTGAATATTGTTTTACTGCGCTTGTCGTCTTACAACTTAAGCTGTTATCCCCCATATCCCCGTAAAGTCTCTAGAGACTGGGGTCTAAACAGAATAATATTTACACAATTCGGAGACCTACGACTGTGTTGCAATTAACACACATATTTAAACGATTTGAAGATAGCCCTTTGGAGTATTACAGAGACCGTATTTTTCTGAATAATAACTTAACCAAATCGTAAGAAGGATCACCGGATCTGCACATAGGAAATCCGTTTCCAAAGTTTCTTCTTTAGGCCGCTGTCCCACATGTCATATTAGGTATTCCTACCTCGCTTCCAAGCGGACAGTTTACACTATTATTCATTTCGCCATGTTCTGTCAAGATAAAGCTATATGTTAAAATTGTTTGTATTACTAATAAACTTTGTTTTAGAGCTAATCCACAAACTATTCTTTCGACTACTTTTGACATTCGAGAAATGTAGTCTTTACTATATAGATCTATATTAACTAAGTTTGTTTTCTTACTTCCGCAGAGTAATCTTATTTGATGAAATAAAAAATAATAATAAGTAAAATAGTTTATAGGTATAAAACATAAGTAACATTTTTACATGACATGTGTTTACTATAACAATTTTATCATAAATTAGGGTTCCCTACTTGAGATATAAAGACGTTTGATACAATATTAATTGCTCGAAGACGTATACCCTATTATTCATAAGAGCTATGAATCGTGAGCTCTATAGCTTGCCACATCTATGCTTCAAAATCCCTAAAAGTTTTGTGCCCTAACGATCAATTGCTGCAAGCATCGGATTGACGACCTTAGTGATAAGTTTTATTTTTAGCAGTTTCTATGTAGCACATAGAAAGTTGATTATTTTAGGATGGTGAAAATAAAAACTAAATAAATTTTAATTAATTATTAAATCTACACTCTGTATTTGGATAGGAAGTAGGTATAAGGAAGTTTAAGGAGCCCTACACGTAGGGTAGTGTAATCGGCGCTATTGTTCTATAATTATTTATTAATGAAAATTGAAATTGGTAGGTATACCTAATAGTAGATACAGATTTTTTAAAACTAATTACTTGAATGTTCTACATTCATACATTTTACAACCGTGTGTGAGATGCAATACCTTAAAGTACCTTAAACTTCCTTATACCTACTTCCTATCCAAATACAGAGTGTAGATTTAATAATTAATTAAAATTTATTTAGTTTTTATTTTCACCATCCTAAAATAATCAACTTTCTATGTGTGCTACATAGAAACTGCTAAAAATAAAACTTATCACTAAGGTCGTCAATCCGATGCTTGCAGCAATTGATCGTTAGGGCACAAAACTTTTAGGGATTTTGATGCATAGATGTGGCAAGCTATAGAGCTCACGATTCATAGCTCTTATGAATAATAGGGTATACGTCTTCGAGCAATTAATATTGTATCAAACGTCTTTATATCTCAAGTAGGGAACCCCATAAATGGGTTTATGGTCCCTACCACTTAAACTAGGAAAATCCTGTATCTTAAGTGGTAAAAATTCCAACTAACTTAACTTTGTATTATAATTTAAATACAGGTTCTAAATAAAAATTATATAATCTTTTTTTATTTATACTTTTAAAAAGAGTGGCCGGAAAATAGTGCAAATAACCTTCAAATATTGCCCTATAGATCTACGACTTTCTGCCCATTCTGTTTATAGGATACGGCAACAATGGTTAGATAGACACTGAGTGATTTATGATTGGGTAGTGCTTAATAGTGTACCTACGTTTAACTAAGATAAATATAGGAGGAAATTCGTCATAGAAATAAAAAAAACACAAGAAATGTATAATGATTAAGTACATGTTAAGAAAATAGAAAGAAACATTTAAATGAATCGCACGGATACGTAATACATATTAAAATATACATATTATTTAAATGATTAATACAATACGTAAGTAATACTTACATTAACAAATATACTTGTAGGTACTTTAATATAATCCATGTGATAAAAAGTAATGTTCGCTCGATTTTTTAATAGTATTTTTTTCTGGCAAGACGTCTAGTAACAGACAGCCGGTATTTAAAAAAAATGGTGTACGTAACATTGTAAGAAAAGGTTAAGTACAAATCTAGGGATCATTATTACTCGTTCCTATAAAAAACTAATAAAGACGTTTGTTTGTATAACGCCTCGAGCTATTTTATTGTAAACCTTGACTCAAGAGAACATTCCTCATATTATTCATTCTTTAAATATACAGTCTCTTTTTGTAGGGTTATAAATGTCATCGTTGGCCAATATCAAATGGAAATTTAATTAGCTGATACAATTAATCACTCTGAATTATCTTTCACGCAAGTTAAATAGGTACATTCGATAATGTTAATTAACTTTCAAAAGCAATTTTTAAACATCAAACAAAAAGCTATCAAAAGCAATACTTCTTGAAAATAGAGGAGATAAATGTGCCATTGACTTCTCCAAAAATCAATCGGGGTACGCAGTTCGCATCCCTAACCGTACAACGTCAACAAGTACCTAGTGGTACGCCAGGGGTGTGCGAGGGGCGAAGGGGTCGGTATAGGGAGCCTCCCGAGGGGTGAGATTCAACTGGTGCAATGCGGAGTCCCCCACCCTCAACCGTTTGTTTTTGCTATTGTACCCGCGCCAATAGTTCTCCTACTGTTTATTTCATTAACTTTATTTTGCGATGTTTTAATGACTACTCTACAATTGTTTGGTAAAACTGAATTTAAATTAGATAGAAGAGCAATAGCTCTACTAGTTAATGACGTTAGACTATGTGTAATGTCCGTATTGTATAGTACTTTGAATGTCACGCTCAACGGTCACTGTTTTCTACTATCTAGGCAAATTCACGGAAACCAATGCAAACGTACCTGGTTCCTAGTATTCTACGTTTTGACTGTGCAGATGTCGAGGTCAATCGCCTTACTCCTCGATAAAACGATCAACTCGGAACATTTGCGACGGTTACTAAGTCTTGCGACCCAAATGTAGTATAAAGTGGCTTCCATACATTGCGTTAGCGATCACTACTACTGTACGGCATTTTCCTTATTATTGGCGAAAAATTGAAAACTCGATATGTTATCATTTAGAGATTCCTTCGGTTAAAGGAAAATACGCCTTATTCTCGTAGCATAAGCCTCAAATACTGTATTTTTAGTGAAACATAGATATAGCCCATTAATGTAACATTCCTCCAGAGACGAATGGAAATTTGGCCTTCTTATACCGCGCTAGCCAGATGGATCGGAACAGCATTTCTCGTAAACAACTTCTTATTCTGTTTTTGTTAAAATAATATCATCTATTTTCCCCTTGTCGACTTTTACTATGAAAGCGGGATAAGTCAGGGTGATGACACCGATATCCATGTGGTTATCTTTACGAAATAAAAAGAAGGAAAACTTGAAATTAAACTCTATACCAATCCGTCTGGCCAGCGTGGTATTAGTAGGCCAAGTAACCCTCCGTCACGGGAGGAGGCCCGTCCATGCAGTGGGACATTAATTGGGTGTTATGATGTAAAGAAATAATTGTCAGTTGTCTAGTACCCATGGTACAAGTTCTGTTTGGTTTAGGAGTTAGGACTATATAGCGTTTGTGTGAAGTCGTTAAATGATATTATTATAATTTTCTCCAACATATCAATAAAAAGAGAACAGTGTACTATACCATTTACGTTCCGAGGAGGCCCGTCCCTGCAGTGGGACATTAATGGGCTGTTAATGATGACGATGATTATGACACCGTGTAAAGTGATTATACAACACCTATGATAACAGCCAGTATGAATCTGTATTATCCGTGTAGTATAGTTATAGCCGTAGTAGTAAGGTAAAGTTCGCCGATTAGTATTTCTGTTAAAACAAATGCAGAAAAAATTGTTCAGTTGTTATAAAATTCCAGTACTACTGGAAACGGGGACTATAGCTATTACGCTATTATTATATTATGTATTATTAGATGAACGTGAATTATTAGTGGGACCTACATGCTTGCCCTTAGTCGGTTTTAACGACACCCATGGGATGAGACGGGGTGGTGACATATTGTATTCTTACTCCGTCACCACACGGAGATAGATATGTCGTGGTATTGACGCTTAGTAATCTGTGCCTGCCCATACACCCATACCTACGGATAAGGATTGATTTTATGTTTGTATGAAATTTTAATTATTGTTATTTATATGTTTTTTATTTATTTTATTAGGAACACAAAACAAAATGTAGTACATTAGGGGTTAGTTTAAATACAAGTTCTTCTTCTTTCGAGTCGTAGTTTTCCTTTTATTTATTTTTTTCTCTAAACATAACCAGCCCAGAATTTGGCCACAGTGACTCCCATGTCAGTGGCGTTCATGAGGTCTTTCTCTGTGCAGCTCTGTGGGCAGTGAGGATAATGTAGAAGGTATGACATTGTTTGTTGAGCCTCACCGCACTCACAGAGGCTATCCGGAGGTTTTTTATGCCCCCATAAATACAAGTAAAAGGTTAGTTTTAACTAAGCTCCTACACTATGTGTCTACAGCATGTTTCAAAATTTAAAGATTTTTGCCACTATTATAAACATAACACATTTTTGGACAATAAGGAAAATATATAAACAAGCAAACGTAAGCAAAACTCAAAGTGGGAATAAAATATTCTCGTGGCCACTACTAATAAATAACAACCACAAGACCACCTCACTTACAGACTTACTGTAACTCTAACATAAAGATGACATTATTTTATACGATACTAGCTAACCCCTGCCCGAAAAAATCCCGTCACTTTTTTAAACATATTTTATTACTGCTCTATTCCTATTAGTCATAGCGTGATACTATATGCCTATGGCACTCCCTGGTAAATGGACTATTCAACACAGAAAGAATTTTTAAAATCGGTTCAGTAGATCCAGAGATTGCCCCTACAACGTCACAAACACATAAACATACAAACACACAAACTTTACCTCTTTATAATATTAGTATAGATAAAAAAGCTATTAAATACATCTAAGTCATTTCGTTATACAAGAGACAAATCCTGACGATTGGGTTGTTTTACAAAAATTTTAAGGTGGGGACGACGCGATCTGAACCTAATATTAAAGTTAACAAGGAACAACAAGTCTGGGCAGTCCACTGTAGCGTTAACAATTTTATAGAGGCACAAGAGGTGTGCACATTGTGTCCAGTTCGACCGCGCGGCCATAGCGTTTTTTTTAAAAAAAAACCATGTCAATTTTTTGTAAAAATTTGTAGAAGTTGATTCCCAAAACCATAAATTAGTCAAAGATACGGTTAAAAAGTTATAAGGGTTTAAACATGGCCGCGCCATTGAAACGCGGCGAACCGCGCGGCCACTGAGATCTTTAAAACTAAGCCTTGTAGAGACCTGAAATTTACGCAAATGCAAGATTTAATTTGTAAAAAATTTGTAAAAATATAAAAAAAATACTCAGGTTTATAGTTTAAGAGCTATAACACTAAAACCGAATGGCCGCGCCATTGAAACGGTGGAGAAAACGCTATCGCCTGTATCTCGCTGAAAAAAAATCGCAGAGGTGTGTAGTTTATTGTAATTACCCAGATTTGAATTTGTCGAAACTAGGAAAAATACAACAAAAATTCCTAGGTTTATATTTCAGGAGCTATAAGACTAAAACGATATGGCCACGCCATCGAAACGGTGAATAAAACGTTATTTCGCCTGTATCTCGCTGAAAAAGCATCGCAGAGGTCTGGAGTTTTTTGTAATACCTAGATTTTAATTTGTCAAAACTAGTAAAAATACAATAAAAATTCTTAAGGTTATATTTCAGAAGCTGTAGAACATTATCAGTATGTGGTGCGATAGGGTGACCATGTCTTATTGTTTACAGAATACTTTCTACTTATTGTTACAGAAATTATAATTCAAGGATTCTAAATAAAATTAAAATGAAACCATAAATATAAAAACAATTATGTTTATTGCTTGAAAAGTCAATAATACAGTTACAGTCCGCGTGGACTTACGAAAAACTAGCCCTAAGATTCGTTTAAATGACGCAACTCCGCCCCTAAGCTATGTGATTAGTAATGCACACTATTGCATCTCACACGCGCCACCCCCGCGCGCCTCCGCAGGTCAGTGCGACGCGTACAGCCGTTAGTACTTATTATTCTGTGGTACAGCGACGTAAGCGTAAGAGTTTCGTTATCAGTGTGTCGTTGTGATGTTAACACGATAAAAAAGTGATCTACTGATTATTAAAATGTTCAGTTCGTGTGTAATTACGATTAAGTGTTGTACTGTGGTGTAACGTCAGTTCGGTAAATTATGTAAACAATTCAGCAGAAGTGATTAAGGTATGTTGCATTTAAATATTTTATGATTATGTTAGAGCTCTCTCTTTATTTGTATGGATGACCGTGTAGTTAAGATATTTTACTATGAAATATTTACAATCTTATGTATATGAACTTATATGAAATACTAAAAACTATCTAATAACTAACAAAAATAATAATAATATATAATGTTTGCCCTGCAGTGGGACAATAATAGGCTGGATTATTATTATTTAATGTTTTATTAAATCATATAGGTAATTAGAACTTTACTTAGAACATTTGAAATGATTGTAAATCATTTTGATTCCACATTTTTAAATAAGTACAATCATAACTAGCAGGGATGTAGATATATGGTTTTACTTTAAGCGTAATATTATATGAATGGAAAAATTACTAAAAAAACTAAAGTCAATCATTTGAAAGATATACACTTCCAAAGTCGTAAAATGAGCCCCCCCCCCGCCTCTAACTTTTGAAATAATAAAGTTGGAAAAAAAAATTGATGTAAATGTCAATAAAAACTTTCAATGAAAACTGGTTTGAACAAGATACAATCATAAGTTTTTGAGATATAGCACAATTTCAAAAACCGCACACGTTACTTTGTAATTCATACAAACACTATGAAAAACAAAGTTAAGAGCAAAACTTTGCTTGTTACTACGGAACACTTCATGGGCGAGTCCGACTCGTACTTCCCCAGTTTTTTTTTGTAACTCCACTGGTAAAATCTCTCTTCCTTTTCCTCTCACTCATTATTTTTTACAAAACCAGAAGTACAATATTATTATTATTTGTTGTATTACAATTTAAAAATACACCATTAAAATAAATAAAATAATTTCTGTAACAATAAGTAGAAAGTATTCTGTAAACAATAAGACATGGTCACCCTATCGCACCACATACTGATAATGTTCTACAGCTTCTGAAATATAACCTTAAGAATTTTTATTGTATTTTTACTAGTTTTGACAAATTAAAATCTAGGTATTACAAAAAACTCCAGACCTCTGCGATGCTTTTTCAGCGAGATACAGGCGAAATAACGTTTTATTCACCGTTTCGATGGCGTGGCCATATCGTTTTAGTCTTATAGCTCCTGAAATATAAACCTAGGAATTTTTGTTGTATTTTTCCTAGTTTCGACAAATTCAAATCTGGGTAATTACAATAAACTACACACCTCTGCGATTTTTTTTCAGCGAGATACAGGCGATAGCGTTTTCTCCACCGTTTCAATGGCGCGGCCATTCGGTTTTAGTGTTATAGCTCTTAAACTATAAACCTGAGTATTTTTTTTATATTTTTACAAATTTTTTACAAATTAAATCTTGCATTTGCGTAAATTTCAGGTCTCTACAAGGCTTAGTTTTAAAGATCTCAGTGGCCGCGCGGTTCGCCGCGTTTCAATGGCGCGGCCATGTTTAAACCCTTATAACTTTTTAACCGTATCTTTGACAAATTTATGGTTTTGGGAATCAACTTCTACAAATTTTTACAAAAAATTGACATGGTTTTTTTTAAAAAAAAACGCTATGGCCGCGCGGTCGAACTGGACACGTGCACATTTGCGGCGTGATTCTAAAGACATTAATCTAAACCTATTAAGTCTTTCTGTCTGAGTTCAAGTCATGAGAAAGTCCATATCTACAGATATTCTCAGACAACAATTCTCAGACATTTCCTTTGAATCCTTTCAATTCTGTCTACATGCACTAAATAAAAAGGCGACCAGGCGGGTGAATTGTAGTAAGATGCTCCGAATTAAAGTGATAAACAGATATAGGATGCTATGAGGATTTAAAGATTTTTAAATTCCTTTGCGTAGTATAAAACCAAGAAGCCAAGTGCTTTTATTGTTAAATTTGCCAATATTATACTGTTTTCTATTATTTTTATTTTATCTCCTATACTCGTAAATATCAACGAAAACACGACCACTTCTGGGCATAGGCGTCCTATTAGAATTTCCACTTTGTACGGTCCTATGCCTCTCTCATCTACCGATTTTCCGCCAACCTGGCCAGATCGTCCAATCGCGCCGTGAGGGAGGTCTGCCCACCCTGCGTCGTGCGCCATTCCATTTATATTCATACATTTACACTAACGTATATTTAAATGTTTGTAAAATTGTTTGTATTTATTTATACTATTATTATTATGTTATCTAAAAAGGTAATAAACGAACGTAATATAAATTTTGAGAATCTAAAATAAACAAATTTTTTACCCGTAATCTATAACGTAAAAACAAAAGTTAGTTATAAAAGTTTAACAAACTAAAGTTAGTTTGGAAAAGTAAACTTTTGAGCGCATGTACGTGGGCAGGACTTTACAACTACGATGAATGGAAACAGCCAATCGTAGCCGAGTAGCATCACACATACATCTCATGTTATCCAATAAATACACAGCCAGGTAACGCCTTCCATATTTACCAATATTTACACAATTGAAAACATACTGATTTAAATGTGGTTTTAAAACGCTTTGATCTTTAAAGCGTAGGATAAAATTTGTTCTCATTGAACTTAATATCATACACACTTCAAATTTCATCGTAAGATTTCAAAAGAAAACTAAGTAGATAATACCAAAATAGTAATACACTACCAAATGGGACTACTAATTACCACTGTAGCCAGGCTTATTGGTATATGCCTAAGTGAAGTGAAGTAGTTCTTCTCTGAATTCGGTTTCTACGCAAAGATCTCGAATTCTTTTCACGGTCGATACAAATCTTTGAGTGCATGAACATTAATGACAGTTGACAGTATAAGAAGGGATTGTAGGGTAGGGTTTTCTATTTATATTGAAAAGTTATAACTCCTTCCTTTTCAGATATAATAGTAGGTATTGTGCTAATTTCTATCTTAATTACGTCATTCCATGGTTTAGACGGGTTGGTAATGGTCAATGGTCTTAGTGCGTCATTCATTACACATAACGTAAAATATATTTTCTTTTATCTCTGGCCAAGCAATTACCATTCTACCGCCTGGCTTGAATGATATTACTAGGCCAGGTTAGCCGCCATTGCTAGATATGCTCTCCGATTAGTCGCAACGATAATAAGAGTTTACTTTGAAAAATGCTTCCAAATTCAAATACCCGGCCAGCGAGTTATCAAACATAGTTTTTATTTTTTTGCTGTTCTAATTTTAAAACAAGTTCGTTTACTTGCAATCTAAAACTTTCATAAAGTAGACTAATGAGTAAATACTCTTTTTAAGCTTGCTAGAATTTTAAAACGAGGTTTTATTTATTTAGTTTTATCCCCCTTACTCATAAACGCCTCTTAAATTTTAGTCAATTGATTAGCTTAAATTCTTACGGTTTTCGTATGGTATAAGTTTAATTTTACTAATAAAAATCTTGCTAAGGAGTGATTAAATTTAAGAGGCATTTATGAGTAAGGGGGTATGTGTTTAAAACTACAGACAAAACCCGCGGTAGGATCATTGCCAGTGTCGTGGGATCTTCTACAAACATAGGTACATTTATCGGACACTATAAACATCTAACTTCAGGGCACTAACTTATGGATATTAAGCAATTTGAATTGAACCCGCCTCGACATGCGCTACTGTTTTTACGCTGTGTTTTTTTCTTTTGTATAGTAGCCTTTATTCTAATTCGATTTTCATTTGGTTTACTAACTAGATTAAGTTAATTAAATGAAAAGGAAATAGAACTAATGTTTTATTATTTAGTGCATTTACCGAATCTTTTTAAAGAAAACTTGATAAAATTTTATTTCAATCTTTAGATAGTAACTTTTGTTACAATTAAAATCTGAAAACTGGTGGTCATCACTCATCATCCATGAGATTACTCAAAACCAGAAAGGATATAGACGAATCGGTAGATTTTTAAAAAAATAAATTTAAAAGACAATTTCTGCACAAGTCTGGTGTCACGAGGACTTTTACAGACATGAAATTAAACAGACACAAACTACATCCAATAATTTGTGGATCACACAAAATAAATTCTTGCGTGGGAATCGAATCCACGACCTCGTGCATGGCAGCCGCTCACATGATTGGTTTGCTACCGAGGCAGTTAAAAATATGATTGTTCTTCTTCTTCGCCTGCTCTTATTCCATTTACCTTCCTTCTTCCATACTCGCCTGTCAGCTGTCATATTCACTACCTTCTCTTTCATATTCTATCTTACGCAGGCCATCCATCTTATCTTCCTCTTCTTTTCCATCCACATTTACATTTATTTTTATTAATACCAGACATTTACCATTTCGTATCATTCATAGAAGCCATTCATACAGGGAGTTCGCGACAATTACTTGCAACGTAATTGTTTTAATGCATGGCTCTACAGGTCGCTACGCGAATAGTGCTACGCCACAGGTTGCTCAGTTATTTACGACTTTGAATAACTCCTCGAAGTTGTTCTCTAATCTCTACATATATCAATTGTTCTTACCATTACATTGAAAATAAAAATGAATTGAATTCAATATACTGATAGTTTCGTGGAACTCAGAAATAAAATTTGTGTTTAGTTTGCAAATAGTCGATAGCATTATGTATCTACTTATTGCGCCCTGTATAGCTGTTTGTTGAGCCGCTCAAAGCCAGTTGCTATCACTAATTATATCTAAAGCGAAATCTTATATTTACAAATGATTGAATAATAAAATGATTGTAAGTCTAATAATAGCATTTTGTTGCGCAGGTTACACCGAGGAGCAGCCTTCCACGCAGTTCACCGCCCAGCTGCCGAGCGAGGTGAGCCCGGCCTCCGCCGGCGCCGAGCCCGCCCCTCAGCCGGCGCCTCAGCCTCTCTCCTATGCCCTTCTGCACCTCTCCGCCTCTGACTCGACAGAAACGCCCTTCCTCCAGGTACAGCTCCAGTCTTCGCCTGTCTCCCCCCCTCCGCCACCGGCGAGCGGCAAGTCCATCTCTATGTGCTACACCAGCACGGGAGCGCTCCTCTCTCTACCGCCCAAGAAGAAGGATATATACCGGCCCTACTGCCTCGGGGACCGAGCTGCACATCTACACCGCGCTGAAGAAGATCTGAACGCGGCCCATGCCATCCTCGACCTCAGTCAGCACGCCGTCTTCTTGACGACCCCGGCACCTCCGCGAGCCGAGCCAGCCCCGCCAGAGCCGGAAGCGCCGCCATCCCCACCACCACCACCACCTCCACCCCCACCACCTGAGCCACCCGCACAAGACGCCAGCACAGAGAAACCTCGAGAGACTATCGCATACACCTATGATGCATTCTTTGTGAGCGACGGTCGCTCTAAGCGTCGTAACTTTGCTAATGCACCGGTAGAAACTATTCCACAACCTGAACCTAAGTCTAAGTATACCTGCAGCGAGTGTGGTAAGCGTTACGCGACGTCCTCTAACCTGTCCAGGCACAAACAGACGCATCGTAGTCTAGACTCAGTGGCCGCTAAGCGGTGCGGCGAGTGCGGGAAAGCTTACGTGTCGATGCCGGCGCTCGCCATGCACGTCCTCACACATCAACTGCAACACGTGTGCGGAGTCTGCGGGAAGCTCTTCTCTAGACCCTGGCTGCTACAAGGTCACTTACGATCTCACACCGGAGAGAAGCCTTACGGATGTGCGCACTGCGGGAAGGCATTCGCAGACAGATCAAACTTGCGCGCACACATGCAAACACATTCGTCAGATAAGAATTTCGAGTGCACGCGGTGCCATAAAACCTTCGCACTCAAGAGCTACCTCAACAAGCACCAGGAGTCAGCGTGCGTGCGCGACGAGAACTCGCTAGACGAGCCGCCCGTGCCCCTCTCCGCGTCCGGCTAGTGCCACGCAACAAGGGACCGTAAGCAACGCCGAATGGTTTACACATAAACATAAAGTATTAATATGAATTTAGCTTGTTAGAGTAATATTAAAATTTACAATATGAAACAAGTCGCGAGTGTGTCGAACGAACATGGACATGCGTACGTTCGACGTCCCGCCACTGAATCGAGCAACGTTTCGCATACAACGAATTCACGTAAGACCCCGTAGAGCCGCGGCCGAGGTGGCCGACGGCTATAGCGTCACACGTCCCGATAGCGGTAACTTAATTAAATATGTATATACTCGTCGATAAAATATACCCTTATATACATAGAAGTATTGAAATATGAATGAAACTAATATCTTTTGTAGGTGATTTTTACAACCGCAAAGTAGGTTAGAGAGTATTACGGTGTAAGTTTAGCGTCGAGATGCGAGAGCCGAGCGCCGAGCTCATCGGTGGGTGGTGACGTCACTTGCCAAAACTTTCCGTCCGAAGCTCCGCACGCATGCCGCGTCCTCGCCGCACGTCTGACCGCGCGACTAACACTTGCCTCCTTGTCCCGCCTCACGTCGCCCAGTGTCGCCGCATCGCATTAACAGATACAACATTCTTACTTTCTAATAAAACACTCATTATAAAGTAACAAGATAAAGCAAAAACAAGAAATTTATTTTAAAAAATAGCTAGCTTAAAACCGTACTTCCAACAAAACGTTATAGAAAGAGGCTTAGCTTATTAGTGTAGGTAACCGTATCTGAAAACGTGACCTTTCGAACTAAAATATGATGTGGATTAGAAGTGTAGACAAAGTAAACAAGTATAAGATATAGTGTAGGCTGATGGTAACAGGCTGGCGGGACGAAGGAGGAGGTAGAGCGCCCTCTAGCGGCGACCGGGGCAGGGCCGCGCTCCACAGCGAACATGCCTTTAGTCGAGCGTGTGTTATTAGGTGACAAGTTAAACGTAACTGGCAATAAACTAACTTAGAATAAGCTAATATTAACGTAGGATTAACGAAGCGAGCACGAGGTGTTCCGTGAGAAATGGGTATTCGAAAAGCAATAATAATGTAGGCACTAAAGTCGCGCACCGCTGTCGAATAGACGCAGCAGACTTATATTAACCCTGTAGCGATTCTGTAGTATTAGTACCCCGACGCTACGGGCCCGGGTCGATCTCGTGAGTGGTCCAACAGTCAGAGCGAGTAGCTAGCAGGTAGATAGTAGGTAGGAGCGTGTGAGCCACGAGTGAAGCCCGTAACCCATGCTATCCTCTAGTCTATTAGTTAGTGCCTCGAGTCAATTCATCGTTGGTGTTTGTTTTAACCCAGTCAATTAATATGTTTTAAAGAAAGTTCCTCTATTAATTAAAAAGTAATTTTTTGGGAACATAGTTAAATGCCTTTTGGATGTTGGGAAACTGTTAAGTGTTTGCGATATAAATGACAGCTGATGTTATATTTTTATAAAGATCAGAGCATTAGTCTGCGATAACTTTGTCCTGTTTGTAAGCTGACGTGAGGAAAGTTTTGTAATATCCTTTCGATGTATTGTGAAATTGACAGCTCATCGTTCTGCGATATACATAGTTTATATAACGGTATCGATTGATGTTCGAAGTTAGGGATTGAATTATTTTAGATTGAACGTATTTGCATGTTTGTTGCTCGTGCTAAGGCATGAATGTTACTTTACATGTAGTCAACCATCGTTCTGGGAGTTTTTCATCCATTTCACAACCAACAGGACCGCCTAAAGAGGCACTAAACTGTACTAGTCATTATATTCCCTCTCCAAATACTCCTAGTAGATGTAGTGCCACAATTTATCTTTCGTAGTAACTATAGTCTCTCTTCCCTTTGTAATATAATAATAAAATGATCGCCCACTGATTAATTAAGATATGTAATCATAACTATATCGAAATAAATAAATAAATACTGATACAAATATTACTTAGTATAGATATGTACATCAAAGTACATTTGCGGCGATCGTAGTGTTAAAGAGTATATAATTTTTATAAAATAGGTTGTAAAAGACAAGGTGACGCGTATAAAAGCAATATTAAAGTAAATCAACAAGCAATACTACGGTAGAAATTATTATTTAATAATATTATATTGTAGTATATTAGATCATTTTGGTGCTTCAGAGTACATGTGACCGTAAACACGTATGTAACGAAATTTAACATCGAATATTGTGAAACTAATCATTGTGATTGTAACTATTCATTTGGTACTTTTCTCTCGTTCTTGTTTGTACTCTGTTCCCTCGTGAACTGTCATACTTTCTACTTCTACTATCCTAGCATTACTACTAGTATAGTTTACCTATTTATTAATTCTATTAATCCTTTCGGAAAATTCTTTACTCCTTAATATAGCTCTCCTAACCGACGTTAAGTAGAAAAAAAACGCTACGTAATGGCTTCTAATGATAAAAAAAATAAAATTAAAAACAAAGATATTTTATTCAAATATTTATACTAACGTTATTATAATTGTAGCGGTTATAAATATAAGTACTGACGAGTAACTTAAACTAACTTATACCTAATATACAAGAATATAATATATAATATACATTATAATGTAAATATGTCCCTGTGTACCAAATTTCCCTTCTTTACAATTTTTGTAGATGTAGTATTAATAAAATTAACTTTATAATAAAATATTATACATAATAGTAATGTATATTACGTACTTGATAGACATGCATTTTGGTAGATGTAACTGAGTCCACATTTAGTATGTATAGAGAACACTAGTTACATTGTATCTACCTGTAAACGTGCGCACCCACACTCGTTTACAATCTAACAATTCCTTTTTTTTATAATCAACAAAAAATTAATAAAAATAGTCGTAATAAAAACTTTTTACTCCAAATATTTCCATTTACTTATTGGAGTAATTAAGGTTCAATATAATAAATAGATGCATTATTAACTAAAGCTGCATCAAATCCATTGAAATAGGATACTTAAATGTAATGCAAGGTACACACGAAAGTATTCCATGGCTAAGTCAAATAGAAATTGTTCAGTAAGTACTATGCATAAGTAAATACAGTGATACAGACAAAGAAATGTCCAAATTAGGAAAAGGATAAGCAATAAAATTATTACATTAACTACTTACTTATAGTATTTAGGATTACTTTAACAGGTGTAAGCGATGTTAAGAAGAAATGGCATTTTAATTTAGAACTGCAGCGTTTCGGATCATGCAACTGTCACGCTAAAAAAACTGAATAATTAAGCGAGAACAGAATAAGATTAATATTTTTTATGTACTGCCTTCAAAATTTGTTACATTTAATAAGCAAACAAAGAACCGTTACGTGGAAAGACTAGTTGGTGACTAGTGGCTATACAAAATCAACTTCTATACCCATCTTGAGGTAATTTTAGAAGGGCATGTTATGTCAAAATGTTAAACAAATCACTAATTAAAAGTTATGATATGATTCTATTTTTGATGACGTATTTTTGCCTAACATACGAAAACAAGAGCCTGTTTCTACACTAACATCGTTTATATCTGACTATCTAATGAAAATTTAGGCAACAATGTGATTACTACAGTCTATTCGCGTCAGAAAAAGAAGATTATAATTTATAACTTACATAACTATAAATTTAGCTCAGCCAATAAAGCTTAACCGTTTAAAAAAACCGTTTTTCATCTGCGTAAAAGTAATTTAAACTCTACTAAAGTAATTTATAAGTTATTTACACTCTGTTAAAATAACATTAAAATTAGATAAATCTATTGTTCAATAACATTATGGTTACTCGTGTGAAAACAAAAATGATGAACCGATTACACCGATGAAACTATTTTCTAAACGCGAACAGACTGTACTTAAAGTAAAAGCAATAATACTAGCAATATTCTTTCATAGATTTAGTTGAAAATGTGTATAGCATAACTTCGGCTGAATAAGTAGACTGCAAATCAGGTGATATGGTATTTTACATTAATCTTTCGTTGTTCGTATCGCTTACGGTAAGCAAATAAGAAAAAGTTACGTTAAAAATGCAATTACTATTTTTAGAAGTATATCGTTATTTTTTATGAAGTTGATTTCAACGAGTATTCGATTTATACGTATGGCTTAACATAAGAACTATGAATTCGTCTGGATATAAATACGATTGCATTTCAAAACAAAACTGATGAGATACGCAGTTTTACGTTGAGCGTAGCAAAATTCTGCGCATACTGCATTTTATGGCTTGTGGCATTTTATAAAATATGAGTCAGCAGTTCTGCAATCACGCCATGGAAGTTTTATCTATGGAATAGGTGCGTCTTAAAATAAGTATTGATAGAGGAAACAATATCTTATATTGATTATGGAAGAGAGAATTTAACTCTGCCCTTTTGGTATAACAAAAGCCTACAACAAAAAGTAATTAAAAAATATTAGCCGTTTTATTAGTTGTAGTGTATTTACAATAGAAGGCTCTTAATAAAAAAAATGTGAAGCTTATCTGGTATCTCACTGAAAATGTTCAAAACATCTTTAAGTAAAAAAGCAATACTATTTAAATTTATTATAAGTATTCCTGATAATAGCAGTTTAATTCTATGTGAAAGAAACGAAAACAACATTCACACATGGACGATCATAGCCGTTTTTGTGATTCAGAATACACAGCGAATTTAAGAAAATCGAGGATAGTAAAATTTGTCACCGAATGTAAGATTTATGATGTTGAAGGATGTGACGGTAGCTGGTAGAGGATGATAATACTCAAAAATATTTAGATGGGTTTCTGCTAAAACCATAATAAAAAAAAATACTTATACAAAATTAATATAACAAGCAATAGCAATACCTTCTTCGTTCAATTATAAAGCAATATGAAAAAAAATTAGAAAAAATAAAATTTTTGTAGTGAAAATAGTAGATGATATAAATTTTCATATTACGTAACAGCAGAGTTAGATTTAAAGAAATTGATGATAGTGTGTAATATTAGCAACGAAAAGCAATTATAATTGTGAAATGATAAGAAGCAATACTAAATTTAAGAATATGTACTTAATTAATGAAACAACGATAAGCAATATGATCGAAGATTGACAACGAATCGTTTTCATTCGTAATTACTTTGCACAACGAAATTATATTAAAATTATTTACTAACGCTAGCAATTGATAAAAAAAAAGTATTCGTATTATAGTTTAGCGAAGTTAGTCACAATTTTGTAGTCGATTTTACATTTTATGGCAACTTTTTTTAAGAATAGAGAAAGAACATTTTGTTCTTTTGTTTTCGTTTGTCTGTGGGAGAGGGATAACCGTGGAAAGCGGTCGTGAAAATTTTATTTGATATTTGTACGTTTAGCCTAGTCTTAGCGTAGATCGTTATATAGACATTATTATAACCTAGAAGTAGAAAGAAAGGTGATTGTTACATAATGTGATGCATCGTAGAGTGTGGATGGATAGTAAGTTAGTGAGAGAATGAGTTGTCACGGAGGTGACTTGTGTTTGATACTGTTTGCCTTACGGGTTTTTGTATAAGTGAGATAGGATTATTTAACTGCTATTTAATAACCAATGTATTAGGTTATAATTAACTCTTCAATAAAATAATAAGCAAAAACAAAACAAAATGCGTAAACAAATAGTCTAAAATGAAAATACTTTTAAATTAGGTAATATAATTTGTCCAATGTAATCCTACTCACGAATACAAAAATGTCAATTATGATAAGATCACCAAAACAAAGGAATTTTGATTGTAACTACGTATTTTTTCTTAAGAAATTAAATATTACAATATTTCATACATCAACGACCAATATGTCATTTTTATATGAGCAGTCGTGTCTTGTGTCTACTGTTCTCTGTCCCAGGAAATATGAAATAATTCATACTTAAGCAACTGTAGTGGCATACTAGTGTATTATAGACAGATAAGTTCAGACTTAGTGAACAGGAATTCGTTAGAAATAAAATTAATTAACTAATTAAGTTTCTCCAAAACTACCCTATTATTTCCATACTAGTTTTAATTTTATGCCATTAAAATAACTAGAATTACCTTAAGAGTAGTGTGTCAATTTTTTAATTCACATATTCCTTCCTATTAAGCAATTATTATATACCAAAAGTACCTACAGAGTTAGCATAACATTGCATGAAATATATAATTATAGAATAGCGTGATAGATTTAAGTAAGCGTACTAAAAATTATCCCAAATGTTGCATTTGATGAGAAACGACGAATTTAGTTTTTATTTATGTTGTTTTTATTATTGTATTGTCAGGTACAACGACATAGGTAACTAAAACACTTGTATAAGTCAATATATTGTGGTATTTATAATATCCTTCTTATTGAACAAATCCGTAGGAGTTATAAGTTATTTTAGTGATAAATTCAAAATTTTAAATAATAGATACTTATTACTTTTTTATTTCCGTGACGTGAGTCAACCCTTTCAGATTGAAATAAAGACAATTTAGAACTCCTATTTAAACATAAAATACACATAAAGTAAACCAAATGATTTCGAAAGTAAGGTATTTTGTATATAAAAATAGTTTTATTTTTACATAAAATTATATAACAGCGACTAAATAGTTTTCAGTACATTAAAACATGCATTTTCCTGTTGTACCGACTCTACAGATTTAGTGTTAGCATAAAATTGTTCCTAATTTTCTATGATGTTACTTTTGAAATTTATCTACTGCTTTTTTTATTACGTTTACTTGTAAAATAACGCATAAATATAATACTAAGTACCTAGGGTCCACTGCGTTACGTCATGTAGGTGTTGCCTAGATAAAGTAAAATGTACCTACCTACTATAAACATTACGTTTAATTTTGAATTCGCACAAGGTCAGATTAGAACCTTATCTTACTGTAAATGTAATGTAATATTTTAACCTTCTACGGCTGAATACTCGTCTTCAGTAACACTACAAAAAGGCGCAAAGCGTAATAATTCAAATCCGAATCATGTGCAAAATAATCGTACAGAAAAATTAAGACAGGTTAAAGATGGACTGATAATGTCATATTATTGAAAGAATATGTAACCCAAAAACAGTTCAAAGACAGATGAAAGTCATAATTCTTTTGTAGCAAGTAAAATAGGTATAGGTTTCTTTATACATAAATGACATCTTTGTGATCGACATAACGCGTTCTGTCATTATTGTTTATTGAACGCATATGAAGGATAGAATAATCATTCGATATTTGACATTCGTATTCGAGTATTTGGCCGTTAGTCGATTATATTTGTGACGTATTCTTGTCGTGATTGTTTCCTTTTGTATTAAGACTACTGGAGAGCACAAAATCTAAAGACAACGGATGTCATTTTTGTTATTATTTATTATATTTTGTGAATTTTGCTGAATGTACGAACTTTTTGTTGCAATGTGTGTTATGTGTACATATTTGTTTTGATTATACATAAAATAAATTGTATTGTACTAGAATTTGTTTTATTTGTATCCATGCCAAAGTTGAGGAAATATAATTCATGTCACCACCCCTTTCCTTCTGATCCCGTGAATGTCACAAACGCATAGGTACTAAAGGAGATTCGACAAGCAAATAAAATATAAATGCAAATACTTACACCAAAATTATCTCTATCACACCAAAAGAACGGTTACTGCATAAGGAATTATGAAGTGACGACGGCACTCACTCCACTGACAAGTCTAACAGAAGAGTCTAGTAGTTAAGCAACTCACACCTATTGTGACAACCTTAAGAATTCTACCTTTTCCAAACAACGTATCCTTGGCACAATCTGTAAACATCAAAGAAGCTCGTAGCCTTATGTTGTTACAGCGCGTAGGTAAGATATTTGCGTAAGTATGTAGGTGCCTATATACTCCTTGCAAACTGTTATCAATGCGTGTCATATAACTGTAATATTATTTACTTATACAGTAATCTATTCTCTTACAAATAACCGGAAGCAAGTTTCAAGAATTCCTATGCTCTACGATTTCGGAACACAACCAGCCCAAGTTCGAGTGACGAACGAGCGATTGCTCTACGTGAGCAGATTAAGCATTAGACATTTGGTTTGTGAATATTGTACCTAATGCAAATACTTACTTATTATGACGAAGTGCAATCGTTATAGAGCAGTAAATACATTAGATATATGCTTTTCTATCTAGCTCAAGGGGGGCCCACGACCTAGATTGAAAAAACTAGTGGAAAGGGTTTGTTTTTTCAATGTAGGTACTACACGAATTTATTAACAAGATCCAATGTACCTCATCTATTTTAGTAGAAATTACGAAAAGCCGCGTGGTCCATCCAGAGTTGCTCGGTTGTAATACGCTCAAAATGAATAAAAATAACACAGATACCTCTCGATTCATGTACTAACTCCAAAGAATCTTTAACAGAATATATAACGTTATTATATGTGCTAGTTTTCCTCCTTGTTCATGGCTTTCAACAGTTTTAATAAAACATTAAGCAGCAATGCATTTCGAGGTTGACACAAACCCGTATAGTAAGTTCGAGTAAAAGAAAGTTGAAAACTATAGCGTTGGGTTCCAAAAGTCTCGAGGTTAGGTAAATCGCGTTAATAGGCAAATTAAAGTATTAGGTAATGCAGAGAGTTCACGTCTCCCGTGCATGGTAAGTATTAGTAAACCTAGTTGTTTTGTAGCAGTTAAAGATGAGCATCTAAGTATAGGTATTATGATAAGCGATTCTACGAATGTAACCTAAGATTTCTCTGGAGCCAGGTGTCATGTGATTATGAGTTTCAGTCAAGTATGACAAAATTCTTACGAAAGGTACATACACCAGTATGTGTGTAAATAAACAATTTATTACAAACAACCGCTGCATTTAATATAAGATTGGGTAATTTACATTTCAATAAGCATGTCAATTCTCGTTCCTTAAAATCGTTAAAAATTCGGTTAAGTTTACTTTTAGTTGTCAAATTGTCTAACATATTCTGTAACAATTAGACAACTAAAAGTTAACCTATTTTTAACGATTTTAAGGAACAAGAATTGACATGCTAGTTATATAGGTAGTTTGTTCGTAGATTACTTAGAAGCCGAATCTTATCCCTGTAACCCTTTAAACCTCTCGACCAATAGTTATTTAATGGTTACGAAATACCAAAATACTGCATTTAATGCGTGATATAAGTACCTATTCTAATCTATTATAAAGTCAGGTTGTCTAAATCACTCAGCGTACTTCGAAAATAAATGAAAATCTTGAAACTGGCCTTGCCTGAATATACTCGTTACTAAGTTACTCTTGATTAACTGGAAAAGGAACCTCTTCCAGCAGGGGTAAGCAGGGACTTATATACCGCCGGCTGGCCTCGAGTTATGCCAATGTCAATTTATGGTTAAGAGTGAAACACTGTGCTTTTTATAGAAGGTAAGTATACCGTATTTTTCATCTATCATCTTTCCACACGTAAAAAATAATAGATGGAATTGATGATATCATGCAATATCAAAAATAGAAATATAGTGGCAATAGAATAAAAATAGTTATGTAAGCTTATTTTTAATCTAAATGGTTACCTAATTCGAACCTGCGTCGACTGAGTATCCCCTATGTCCACTAAGATCCATTGAAAAAAGTGTAAGTGTAGTGTAAGGTCATAGATATCCATGTTGATAGTGTATTCCTTGTAAATAAGAATTTAAAACAATAGAAATAAAATATAAATAATCGATGTGTAAATCGGGCATTAGGGAAACTGACGAGATAGCGAACCTGTCCAGGTAACGAAATAAAAAAAACTGACGAATAAGGAAACTGACGAGTTAGGAAAACTGACCAATTAAAGAAACGGACCAGTGGTGCCCTATCCTGAAAAACCATGCCCACAAGTCTTTGTTGAAGAACTTTATTCATTGCTTTCCAAGAGCAGACTAATGAAAACTTTTTCTCGTAATTTTCACTCAGCTATGTAGGTAGCTCCATCTATGCCGCATAGCAGTGAACATTCAACTTTGCAATGAGTGTATTTATTAAAAAGAATAATAAAACGTTGTACGTGTGGTGTTATAATTACGTATAAATCTTAGGTACAACTAAGTAGAAAACAAAACGGATGGCAATGGAAAAAATTAGGACTCAAGGCAGGATTTGAGCTTATCTCAGTCAGTCTTCAGATGCCTCGCAAGTGTCCAATATTTTATTGTAAACAGTAATGGATGCCGTGGCAGCTTGTAAATAAAACAGCACTATTGCTAGAGCCACAAAAAAATATTTTGATACTATCCTAAGTGTATTTTTTGTAAGATGTCCTCAAAAATAAATAAATAAATATTTCTTAGTCGATTTGCTATTTGTACATTATGCGAATTGGACATTTTGCGTGTCGTGTACATTTTGCATTTTGTACATTCTGCGCCCAAGGAGATCGAACTGCGTTGCAAGAAGGTAAAGTCACATCTTGGTCCCATAGGCTGACTACTGAATGCGTTGCCTCGTCAACATACATTCACATTGTGTTTGTGTAAGTATTATAATCTCTTGATACAATTATATAAAAACATAAAAAAATAGATTGAGCAGAATAAAATCACAAATATACTTTCCAGCATTTTTATTGCAATTAAAACAGAAAAATTATCAGTAATCAATTTATTATTATTACATGATATTTTACGTGTAATATGACTCAAATGTCCACAATTGATCCTTATTCCTCCTAAGATTTATAAACTTTGAAATAAATAAATATAATATATAGAAAGTTAAAAGCTACAATCTATAAAATAAACTGATTTTATACACATCGCATGAATATACATTATACAATAAATTAAGTATTTTAAATCATAGATATAATAGAAATAATTTATTATTATTTATTTCATTTCATAATAACTTACAATATAATATTGCAATTAAAGAATAATTGTGCAGCACAGCTCTGGGCTTAGAACATACTTATTGTGTTTTTCGGTTGCTACTAAAACTTAACAAAGCCTTCTCTTAGCTTCAATTAGATTAGATACAGTCAATAAGTACGATCGTCACAATGTTTGGCAATTCAATTGTGTGAATGTTACTTACGAAGATAAAGTCTGTCATTTTTCTTAAGCATGTCCTTGCTATTATTTTACTTTAAATTGTGAAAAAAAACGTTTGTCATAATTAGTCTAAATATTTGACAATTTTATTATATTTAGTTTATTTATTTCTAAATTACACAACAAACTATTCGTAGTCTTTTGTTTCTTGAATGGAGAATTCAGACCTACACAATTTTCTAACGAATTCATAGAGGGCTACGTGGAAACATTAGCAAGAGGCCTATGTCATTTATTTATTATTATTTAGAAACTTTCTTTATGTATGAGATTTATTTCACTTTCATAACTACAACAAATTTTATCCTAAGCTAGAGCAATGCTGACAGAAATAGATACGATCTGATGAAGAAACTTAAAAATAAGTACAAAATGATAGTCACTTATGCAACTGTATTAAAAAGGGTACTAAAAACACGAATATTAAACAGTTTAACGTACAAATAGTAGCCTATTATGATCACAATACAACACGAATGTTTTAATACTTAATTATTTACAGTTGCATATACAACTTTATCTACACCCATGAGTTTAATTGTTTAAAAAAACAGCCAGACAACTCCCTTAAACTATTATTCTTAGGAATTAATCAAAATAACAGAATAATGACGGTTAAGCGCTCACGCGTCAAGTAAAGAGAAATTGCATTGAGCCACAATCTTTTCGTTACTTTTCAACAAGCGCAACATTGTCAGAAAAGGAAAACTTAAATCATATCCTAAAGCTTATGGTCAGCGAGTTAATAGAAAATCACAGTTTCCTGCATGCAAAAGGAGACCCGTCCCTGCAGTGTCATTGAAAGGCTGTTACGAAAAGAGAAAATTGAGAATAATATAAATTTTCGAAATCTATTATCTAATATCACTTAATCAGTTTACGTCATAATTATAATGACATTATACAGAGTTTTAAAGCATGGGTGTAGATAACATATTAATTATATAAATACGACATTATAATTCAAACTTTTCATAATTATTCACTTTCAGTCATATTATACGTCCGTTAAATTGTAAACACCGTAATATTTGAATCTGTATTGACGAAAACATCGTTAAATATGTCACATTGGATCGTCGACTAAAAATAAATGGTGTCACCACCCTATCTCATACCATGGTTATGGTAAACGTCGACTAAGTTAAATTTTTGATTTATCTCAAAGATAAAGAAAGAAGGGAAATTTTCCATAAAACCCTATCATTTTATGGTTATAAAGTCTAAAATAGTTTTAGAACCCAAAACGAAGTTAATCGGAAGAAAAAAGGAGTGGGCTCAAAAACTGCGCTAACGCGCTATCAAATTAATATACTACAATATAATTCTTGCACAAAATACAATCTGACTAATATAATTATTAAGGTCAGAGGAATACTTTGTGAAACATTTATCAATATTGCAATAACAACAATAATAATATCCATGCCACGATTGTGGGTTTCCGTCCTTCAAATTAATTGTTAAACACCTACATAAATAAATGACTATAGGAAAATTATTTCCCGATCGTACACATCATTGTATTTAACAATAAAAATGTATACTAATTACCAATGTATACACAATTCGTGTAAACAAATATAACTTTGTCAATAAACATACAAATATTACGACGTCTTCATAACTTATACGCGGTAAAGCGAATACGGCGTGATCTTTGATTATAACTACCTTTGCAAAACAATGTAAGCCTACTTACATTAACAATATGTCGATATTTTGACTAGTACTTACAGTTAACGATGGTTAAGGATTGAAACTGGCCGATGTTATAAACATATTCTTAAAGTAATAATTATATAAACACAAATCAATGGAATGAGATTTACAACAATAAATTAATTAAATTTTAAGTTAAATTCATAAATCATAAATAAATAAGGATAAACAAGAATATTTACAATTTCTTTTGTTTATCATGTTTAAAATTAACTATGATATTGCAATTCGTTGAAATAACGTACTCTTATCGAGGAGGTCACAATATGTATGGTAATTAAAATTTCTTTAGCTTTATTAACCACGTGATAGGCCCGCGTAAAAGACCTATATCGACCAAAATGTACGTTGCATGTAATACGTTACTTAGCTTTGAAACAATTTCCACTCACCCGGAATAGTATATAAAATGTGCTTTTTACATTTTCGAGTAAAATAAAATAACTTCGTTGTTTGTTTTGCAATACGAAGCATATCACGCAAATAAAATATTTTTTAAGGAAAAGAAGTTCTAAAACTGACTACCGTTAGAATAATAATTTGTGACCTAGTTAAAAAAACAAGCGTAAACAAAAATTAAATTATTAAATGACAAAAAAATTGCAATGAGAAAACAATTTCATTATATAAATCAAAATTATAATAAAATGATTCATATTTTATAGTTCATGCTGAAATAAACACAACGGAACACGTTTCATGTTACGCACCCTCAACCAGCGTCTGCTGTAACAAATTATCAACTAATCAACCCTTTCAACACCAACGTCTTATATACCACAAGGAAATAAACTAAAACATTATTCGTTGAACGTGGTAACGATCATTATCATATAACAGGCGTTCACATTCAAAGGGTTTAGAAAATCGTATAGCACTAATTTAAAATCTACAATGAATTTTAATAGAATATGAGTACGTACACTTCGAGCAAAAATAAAATATTCAAATGTTATATACAAAAATAATGTATAATAATAGGGATTAAGTCAATGATTTATTAGTATAGATGTGTCTAAATATAACGCAGGTAATCGTGAAAGGCTACATTCACAATGTGACATAGTGAATATAAATAGAACAATATATACCTAATCTATTTATGCACCATTAGTAATTTGCTACAATAAAAATAACACCAGCGTCTATGTATAATAAAAAAAAACATTATTTCGTAAATAGTTATTTTAAATTGATTCAGTCAAAACAAACAGTTACTACTCACTATGTGGTCAATGTGCTTGATTAAAGATCATTAATACAAGTACATAAATACCACATTTATGTAATACCAAATTCATTACATAAGAAATAAAAAAGAATAAATTAAAATTAAAAAACGATAATAAAAACTTGTGATGCAGATGACAAGCCACAGCCCATATGGTCACACTCACTGAGAAAATTCATAACATCTATTGTGTTACTATAATTACAAAAATGTTCAGTATATATATATTTTATTAATCTAACTAACACTACTAAAACATATTATTTGGTGGTTACATCTTGTACATATTTTTTATGAGATTAAGCTTAATCCAAGGTCTATTTCGACGAAATAAAAAGTTTGGACCTCGGTCAAACGCTTCTTGACATGAGCAATATAATGAGCCAAGAAAGTATACTAGATGAAAATGAAGCACACAGTAAGACAAACGACATAGTATCGTACTTAATATAACGAAGTAGTAACGGCCGTGCGTGACATACCGATGGCGTGACGTGTAGTGAACATGATCAACACATGTGCTTAATGTACTACTGCTGATATATGATATACAAACGTGTGTTTACAAGACCACTTTATATGCAGATCTATTGTATGTATACATTTAAGTCTTATGTTCATAATGATAATTTTCATCTGTAAAATTCATTTTCACAGGTAAATTTGGCTGTCTTATCATACAGCATTTTGTCGCTATATCATATACCAGCAAGTGAGGTGAATAGGTTGTGAATGGATTTCGAAGGACCAACTATGTAACACAAATCAATTACATTATTTGCAATATGCAACCAAACTCTAAGATTTAAAACGTTTTTGAAAATACTGTTCTTACACTTCGCTTAATCCCCTTTTAATACGACGATATGAAGACTAGATAGTACATACATGTCATAGTATAATGTATACAAAAGTCACATTTATATATTATACGAAGTACTACGCTTACCGTAGAGAATTATCATCACAATAAACGAGGCACTTATACCATTTGTAAAGTGAAAAGAATAATATCCAGGCACTGATAGTAAAGCACATTTTTTTCATTGTACTACTATACTAACATACATACCATAAACTCGTGTACCTACACTTCTGATTTGCTAAAACATTCATATTGAAAAGTTATTAACTAAATTTGGTCACAGTTAAATAAAATACAATGTGCTATCTCATCTCCATAATCGTCGTCCTATTCACATCTTTCATAAAACTTACGCGTTGATTATTTCAGGCTTAGTAGACATACACACGTACACATAATCGGAATCGGAATCAAGGCGCGCACGGCTTGCCCTACGTTAGGCAGTTGCTACCTGCCACACTATGAGGTGGCTCTTAGATGCTCGGTCAGCTAAAGAGCTGTGTTCGCTCGATGATCCAACTTCTGCGACGACAACGCTGTCCTCCATTTCAGAGTCGGCTGCGGAAAAATATATACATCTTACGTTACTTCAATACGTTGACAGAAATATTGCAATGAAAACATTAAACCTTTTGGCGGAACTGAATTATGGTCAATTACAACTGTAGCGTTCTATAATAATAGAATATTGGCTGCTGCTTACCTTTAGCAGCGAGAAAAAAATAAGTCTTTTCCGAAAAAAGTTTAATACCTTAAATAAATTCAGAGTTTATAGGTATTTGTAGTGAAGAACTAAATTGCACTTGTTATTTCTTAAATTATAAATGAAAATAAAGTGTTTAAATTACGTAAAAAATAAATTAAGTTAAACGATATTTTGAGAAATAAATGTAGGACAAAGATAAGCAATAAACAATTAAATAAATAGTTAATAAATTTCGTTTAAGCAACAAATTATTTTACACTTTAATTATAGTTATTATACATTTTTAGTAAATATTAAATAATAAAAACTACAATTGGCATTATACAAATGCTAAAATGTTAATATTTACATACTGGTATTAGCAATATACACGTTAGCTATAAATTATATTGATTAATATTTTGACCATAGCAGACACGATTTATACTTTGGACTATAATTAAATTTACGTTGTTACAAAACTACCTTAGTAGCTTTTTAACGGATGATATAGAATTTTGACTAATAAAGTCAAGAACATAATAGGAATATCAAAATAGATTCGTTGCAGATCAGACTCTGATTAAATGATAGTTTATCAATCGGACATTTGGCTAGTAATAAAATTAATAATTTCCAATTCTTTTGTGAATCCCACGCTATCCATCAAATCCAGATATGAATTCAAACACCACATTAATAAAAAGTGAGTTTTACATCTGACCCATATCACCTTCTAGTTGACATCTTACTTTAATTGCTAAATAGCTGCTCCAAAATATCTGCTATCTGACCCTAACAAATAGCATACTCTCAGTTGTCAAAAGCTTAAATTGGTATGAAGAAGACTTGTAGAGAACCCTAAATTCATAGTAGAGGTACTATACCTCGTACAGCCCATTTCCTTTGTTGACGTTTATTGAATGGTAGTAATGTTTCGAATTTGCAGTAGTGTATAGTCGTGTAAGCTATGGCCGTTATGTTTTAAGTTCATTCATCTTATGAAAATAGTGACAGAATTGAATCATTTTTAAATGTTATTTGTTTTACTAAAAAGTAATAATTATATATCGTCGTAAACAATTGAAATAAAACACGAGTCCGATTTTTAATCTATATCCACATTCCTATACTAAGCATTGGTTAATAAGTCCAAAAAGTGATCCTAAGCATTACGCAAAAACCTTAGGCTGCTCACCGTTTGGACAGAAAGCAATCAGACGAACATCCGTCAACATCCTTAGTAAAGTTTTAGTCTTAAGTTACACAACAAAAATATGTTTTCGCATAAAACCAAGTCTTTCTTAAGTACACCAAGTAACGTCCTGGTTACATTTTCCTTGATACCAAATATAATGAAGTCTATTCTTAGGCGATAAGTTTTTAGGTATAAAGTTCGTTAAGTAGTCCATATTATCAATAGGGAACATCGGTGGTGGTATAAGCCTTCTGAAATCACCTCTATGCAAATATTCAGCATTTGCTTTTAAAAGGCTGCCTTTTAACTTCGGATCGATACAAAATGTGCATAGCCTACAGATCTCCAACGCATTACAACTATTAAAACAAATGGTACGACAGTGAACACCATAAACTGCTATGTGTTTTTCTGATGATATCATGTTTTTAAAGCTCTTTTCAGTCTTGCGAGAAATACCTGTTATTGATAACAAATTGTACAGTAATTGTTCAAAGAGCACTCCATTTTCTCTTAAATAGTTCGAACTCAAATTGGGACCGGAATTAGCCTTCAATAAATACACCTTCAGGTTTTCGTCAATAATCAGATCGAACCTTACCATTTCGAAAAAGTTATATTGAGACTTGTAACGCTTGACAGCCGTTAAAAGATGGTGTTGATTTAAGAAAAATATCTCAACTATCGCTTTCTGAACATTTTCCCACATTTCGGCAGAATCGAGCCCTTTGCTTTTAAGATAAATATCAAAAGAATCTTTCATTCCATGTCCGAGGGTTAAAAAAGAATGTCTTAAAGCAGGCACTTTCCACGTAGGCATATAGTTGTCTTTTACTACGTATCTGTCCAAAATCTTAGGATCAAACGGTTTATATTTTTGAGGACAATACCGGAATCCCACATCGCCTTTATACCAATAAACTCTTAAAGGATCAGCTGATAGTATAACTACGTATACTCCAATATCAAATTTGTGCCCATCCACCAAAAAAGGATTTCGGACATATTCTTGGACTAATAATTTTGTATTGGACATTTTTATTTGAGTCACATTTTTTAATCTTATTCCTCTGTGAAAAATACTCTTCTCCAAAAACATAGAGTTTTTGTTAATTTTAGCGTATTTAATAAACTCTTTCTTTTGCTTTGGTAACTTAAAAGCTTTCGGTATATATTTAGATTTCGCTGTTGCTAATTCATCTTTTCTTGTAATATAAGACATACCAGGAAAATGGTTGAGTCGTTGGTGAGGTTGTAAATTAATAATCGTAGTATTAAATATTGTAAAAGGGTTACTTCTTAGCCACATTAGAGTCCATGGAGTCTGATTGCTGCTCATTTCATACCCAACTTTTTCAAGGACGTTGTGAAGATGTTTGAGCTGACCATCTTTTTGTTCTAAACTAGATGGATACACCCAATACGTTGGTTTTGAAGCGCATTTTTTTCTATCAAGCAATTTTTTTATTGTTAAATTATTCTTCATTGTAATAACATTTACTATTTCTAGTATAATTCCAATAGATATGCCAATTATACACACGAAGAAAAAAATATTTGAATAACCTCTACCGTTTTTCATGACTATTAAATCTTTATACACATTGGCATAGTTTTATCGCTATTGGAATTGTAATGTACGCATATCACCTATCGTAAGAAAACAATTAACAATTCAATAAAAATAAGTGCCATAAAATACTTTTAGTAATTATTATCGTTTCACAGATTAGACGCGTAGAAATTTCTCTGCTGAAAACATTGCAATAAAATTATATAAACTTCGCTTAATATGATTGTATATACTTTTCGTAAAAGGTGGTGTGAAATCATTTTAACCTAGCATACCGTGCTGGTGAAGGATGGTTGCCACCTAATATATTTTTTTAAAATTCAAGAACGAGCCACTGATATTATGTAGTATAAATTCTTTTATAATTTGTCAATTGAGCTTCCCAATTATTGTACTATATGAAGTTCAAAGTTGAGATGAGTACTGTGTTTGAAAGTAACGTTTGGATCATGATAATGTTCACTAATGCCCAAAATACCAAATTTAATAGCGATTTTGTTAATGCGTTTCTAATATATATATTATAATGTCACTATTTTCATAAAATGAATGAACTGCCTCACCTTGCTTGATAATGTCACACCGAAGACCATGAATAATGTTAGTAATGAATCTAGGTGGTAATGTTTAATTGACTATGCGTGAATTGATTCAACTTTTTATGATATTGACAGCGAATGCGCACAGTGTGTATCAATCTTTAAAAAAAATGATAAATATTTTTAAAATGGCTACAAATAATCTACAGGAATTTAGCACACTTTAACACATCACAATACTGGGAAAATTTTTTGCCTAACCAGACTGTTGGAGTGAAGCCTTACCAAATACAATTTTATTTCATTTGATAAATTGTTGTTGACAAACGCGGAGAACGTTATGAGACGTAATAATAATATTTAGAGATAATGGTAAGACTTGTGTTTCATTTTATTTATTTGGAACAGAAACAGGTTACAAAACTAAACATACAAAAAATTTTTCGTCATTGTTTACGCTAAACATTACCTGGATTACTACTCAAACGCAGTCATACTCTTATCGAGAATTTATGTTGCTGTTTTCGAGTTCAAATACTTTTGCAAATTACGTTTTTTCTTATAAGTGACCGATTGTAATCCTAAATTATATTTATCATAATTATATATAGGGTGAAAAGATTTCATTTTCTTTTATTGGAACTTTATTACATTTTTAGACTATTAGTGATTGATATCCACGTACACACTAGCTGCCATATATCAGTTTAACCACTTATCTGCATGTAGTGATATGCTACATGCACGGGTTAGCTCCCAATGTTATGTATGAGCAAGCGTACATGCTTTATTCTAAAAATCAACGTACCAGTTGTAAATATAAATTAATTGTTTATTTCTAAGATCAGGTACGTTCAGGAATCTCTTAAGACCTGCCATACTATGACGTGGGAGGCTGTGTCGCGTATGTCATCGGCATGCTCTTCTATAACGCCAAATAAAAAGATAAATACCGGGACAATTAAAAATAATGAAGCTCTATGCCTATTCGATATGTATTTTCTACTAAACTGTGTTACATGTGAAATTATTTTAGAAAAGGTAAAATGAAAACATGAATTATGATAGATAAGTAATAGTTATATTGAAAAAGAAACATCACATTTTAGTAGTAAACACCTGAAAACTCAAATCCAAACAATAGGCACAAATAAAACTCGTTATTAATAAATGTATGTTCTAAAATCAAATAGACCTTACTACAATGCGCAAAAAGCGTAAAAGCGTCATACTAGTCTACTAATACGAAGCGAAGCTCACTAAACGCAATAATGGGCATGAGTATATTGGGGAGTAGTACATAAAAAGAGTATATAATCGCAAGAACCTTGTGTTTACATGAATCTTGCATAGACAAACTATTCTCATGTAATTAAGTATTATATCTAGACTAACGTGCATATTGCTTGTTTTGATTTTGTTATTGAAATGTATTATTATATATTATTTGTATGTAATGTAATGAAATTGGCCACTTCAATGTATGAATAAAGACAGCCCATTCCTCGTAACATTATTAGGCTTGCTTTCATCAATAGAAAATTATAAAACATAGACATTTTAATTAGCATTATGAATATAAAGTTTAAAAGAACTCAATTGAGTTAACCTCTTTTATGAATAGTTATTAACTTTGATATTGATAATGAATGCATGAAATTGTCTATATATACCGGATTTTGCTACTATCTTGATCTGATGATGTTATACTCGATCTGTATGTTTTATTTAGAAAATGATGATGATATTTTATATGATATTTATATCTATTGGAAATCCTGATTACGCCTTTTTGTCTAACAAATTGTTTACTCATACAATTTAAAAGTAATAAGTAGAGAAGCCAGACTGCTATTTTTATTAGAGAAAGAGTGATTTCAGAAAAAAATCTCTTGAATCCTGTTTAAAATAATTAATTCCTACAAAACATTTCATCAATTTATAGGGAACAAAAGAGTAAACATAACTTAAATCAAACACGTCATAAAAAAAGCATAAAGTAATATAAAGATTACTGACCTATTCTAAAGTCTATATATCCCTCACCACCCGAGATAACGAGCATGGGAGGCATAGTAGGTGAATGTCGTCGGGGGGACTCGGGTGTTTCCGCCGGCGATCCGGCGACGCCCGGGACCGCTACGAAGAATGTCACAGCGTCCCGGTGACCGTGGAACGAGAGTTGAGCGTGGGCCATAGAACACCAAGGTATGTTGCCGGTAGGACAGCCCGTGGTAATTGCACCCACTTGAAAACAAAATATTTGTTAAATTATACTTTTGAATAAAGGATTAAAAGCAAAGATTTACTAGTGGACAAGTGTTCTACGACATTTCAAGCGAAGCCGGACGATTTCGCCTGTCACATATAACGAGATCGCGCGACGCGACGTTGTTATAAAAAAAATGTTGCCAGACATATCGAACGTAACCGGCAACGTGGCGCTACTTCATCCGAAGTCGCTGGCGACACGTGTCGCGAGACATTTTTCCCCTAGTGAATCATTGTCTTAAAAATTACAATCATAAATTTGAAAATTAAAAAGCCCTTGCTAAACAGAGGCCCAGACCTCTGTTAGTAAGGGCTGTCCAGACATCAACTAGAAACACGTAATTTGCGAAAACGTGCTGTCTACTGATAGTGGCTACTGTTAGCTATAGTTTTTATACGTAGTCGCATCGTACAAGCTTGTTATTGTTTGACGTTCCAGGCTATGAAATCAGCCCGATAACAGTATCAGTTATCTATTACACATATTGTAACTAGATGGCGTTGTGTGAATTATTACATACCTGGTGCAACAGCTCTCGACGAAGAAGGTTGTGGTCCAGTAGAGTCTCTACTAGAGTTCTCTGACAATGGCACAGATATCACGACACCATTACTAGTACCGATCCACAGGCGGCCTGAGCTTATCAGTAGTGCTGTAATCCTGACTAGAGAGAAGCCTAACTTCCCTGTGCCCAACATTTTGCTTACATAAGGCTCGATGTCGACATCTTTTAGATGCTGGTAAGTATGAGCGTGGTATAAACGTAATGTTGAATCCATTTTGATTGAAACCTGGAAATTTTGAAAATGGTTAACATATTTAAGGGTTGTTGGTCATTTTGCTACTTAGACTTGTTGATCGTAAAGCTTCAAAAATATACATCATGTTCCATTCCAATCTTCAATCTAAATCGTTCCGTTTTTCGCAGAGATAATGCATTGGATCGTAAGACAACCGAATGATACGTGATAGTTTGTACAACTACTTCGTTAACTGAGATTATTACGAACAAATACTTACTACTACCTACCTATAACTAAATTTATCTTTATCTGAAATTGGTTACTGCTTTAGTTCTTAATCTAGGATATATCTAATGTTAGGAGGTGAGAACCTAATGTTTTAAAATACAGGCTAGAAGTCTAAATTTCATATGTCTCGCATTATACATATTTATAGCTGTCTCAGTAACAAAGTTGCTGTTTTGAATTCGATGAATATAGCGCTGAGCTGGATGTTCTTTTTCTCCATTAAAATTATAATTTTGAAAGATTACGATATGCCCAGCTAGAACCCTAGTGCGGAAATTGCCAATATTTTTTAATAAACTTTAAACTAAGCATCATCATCAGCCACTCCTGGACATAGCTTTCCTGTAAACACTTCCACCCTCCTTTATACATTTCTAAATAAAATCAATATATTTACCCAAACACCGTCGCCATCGCAGGCCATCTGTCTCACTTGACTTTCTTGTCGAGGATGTGCTTCCAACGAGTGAAGTAGTAATCGTGAGCGTGGCTCTATAACGTGTACCTTGTTACGGTAACCGCACCATACTGTGCAACCGACTGCTGATAGGCAACGTACTAAAAAAGAAGAAATTTATTATAGAATGAGCTCTATTTAATTTTTTTGTTGTTTTAGGTTTTTATTAGTTTTTAAGTTTTTTTTTTATATAAATAGTGTGGCTACAACGCCGTCGCGCACTACCAACTAAGCGTAAGGGGCGCGACAGACCACGCGGCGCCTCCCTTCGCCCCGTGCTCGTGAATAAAAGCACGGGGTCTGTCTAGGATAGAGATAAGTACTCCAGTCATTCTGTTACTGGTGTATCTTCCTTGTTACGACTTTGTCTCCCATACCACGTCCTTACTAAATTTTTGAGACCAAATTTATTGTACTACTACAAAATTGTTATAAAAGTGATCAGTGTTTCTATCAACATCCTTAATATGACTTAACTTCACATGACCGAAGGGCCTAACCCCCAAGATAAATCAATCTAAGTTACAATACGAATAGGTTTTTGAAAGGTCTGCAACACGCGAGAGATTTCGCTGGCTTCGATAACCACTTACCATCAGGTGAAATAATAAAAGATTATATTTACCTGAACACTTAGGATCACCGAGCGCTAGTATCCAGTACTGCGTGAAGTCCCACTGTCCGTCGGCCTGCCTCGAGAATATCGCTACTGTGCCGTCCGCGAGTGCAACAATACAGCGAGACGCGCAAGCCACTATTGATAGTACAGCGTCGTTTAACTTTACTCTGAAATTTTAAAAACTTAGTAACTTTTTGTACCATTTTTTGTGTCAAAATGTCTTTGTTTTAGAAAGTATACTTTGTGAAATCACCCCCTTAGTTAGCATAGAAAACCCATGAGATGCAATTAAAGCCATCGATAGAAAGTTTGTAAAAGTTATCTCTACAGTACAAGTAAAACTTCTCATTAAATCCTATCCTAATACCATACAAGATAGATGGATACAAGACTAAAAATTAGTAGGTAGGATACATTTGGGTGAGGAGACCCCTGGCACGGTGGACAGATGACCTTGTTAGGGTGGCAGGAAACCGATGGGTGAAAGAGGTACATGACTGCGTAAATTGGAAAATATTTAAGGAGGCCAATCCGTGCATTGAGTATATATTTGTAGCTTACATACATTTATTATTATATTTATATTTTTTTATATATCATATTTAGTCCGTCTGGTCCACCACCCCATCTCATCCCATGGGTGTCGTAAAATTAATAAATTATCTTTACGAAGTAAAAAGAAGGAAAACTTGAAATTAAACCCTATACCAATTGTCTGGTCAGCGTTGTATTAGTATGCCAAGTATCCCTCCATTACGGGAGGAGGTCCGTCCCTGCAGTGGGACATTAATGGGCTTGTATGATACATTTATTTATCTTTAAACATTAAAATCCATTAAGAACTTACCTGGCTAAGCATTTTCTATAATTCCCGACAGCTGAATGTATGTATAGATTACCACTCTTCGTTCCCAGCCACATGGTAGCCATAACAGTAGACATCTTACGATCTTGAGTCACTTCTGATCTAGCTTCAACCTTCGATTGCTGCTGTGCAAATGCTTCCACTCCAGGCTCCGGAGAACCTAAGTGTCCACCTACAGGAAAAAGAAACAAATTTTAGAAAACACCAATGTTATTTGAAAGTATACTACTGTTTTGTGTAAACAGGAAATACAGAAATTGACCCATATTCGATTCCATTGTTAGAAATCTATGCTATGGAGAAGGAGTTTTGTATAACAGCCCTTTTAAAAAACGACTAACGGATATTCTTTAATTAAAATGAAACAAGTAGAATACCATTGGTATAGTATAGTAGGTCTAGTACACCAGCATGGTCTAATGTCAAGCTTTTTTTCAAACGAAGATATTAGCTCTCTAATTCTACCTTGGATACTTTTTAAACACCTTAAACCTGTAATTTGTTTAAAAATTACAGGTCTATTAGACAACTTGAGTCAATTTGGGATTTATCTTCTTTTACAAAAGACAAGCGACATGTCATATAAAAACATATAATTATACATTCTCAATGTGTAGTAGATCATTATGTTGTTTTAATAAATATAAATATTCCTCACACATTCACACAACGCTATCTAGTCCCAAACTAAGCAAAGCTTGTACTATGGATACTAGACAACGGATAAACATACTTAAATACTTTTTTTGTAAATATGTACATACATATTTATACATAGAAAACACCCAGACCAATGCAAACAATCATGTTCATGCACACAAAGATTTGCATTGAGCGAGAACCGAACCCGAGGCCTCTGCGTAGCAATCATGTTTATAACCACTACGCCATAGAGGTCGTCAATATAGAAGAGCAAAGAATCATATTCCGTCTTACCATTAACAGGTGTGGAGCTAAGCGGTGGACTTTCAGGTGGGACAGGATCAGCCTCGTCGACGTTAGGCACGACATTCTCTTCACACGGTTGTTCCGCTGCTGGCTCTGGTTCATTCACTGGAGTAGTTGGTGGTGTAAGGATAGTTGCTTTTACCTGTTTCAACGAAAAATATGATTACTGATAGTAAAATTATGAATGTTAATTTTTGCTTTGTAGAGGTTTTCTTATTAATAAGCAGACGCATAGAAGCTCTTTGTACGTCTGTAGGTACTTTTTTGCACTAACAAGTCACAACAAAACTGTACATTAATATCTCACTGCAAGGAGGAAGACCTCTTACCGTGATGAAGAGAAACTTAATATTATACTATTACCACGCTGACTGGACTAAAATGGGGTTTTATGTAAACTTCCTTATTTCATTTGCATCGAACAAAGTTTGTAGATATTGCACGAACTTTTCCATAACTATTTTTGCGACACCCATGGCATAAAATGGGGTACATATACCATGTATTCTTTGATATTTATAAATCAAAGTACATTGTTTTTTCGTCCAAATAAAACCACTAAAATTTAAATGCTCAATACAAGTGTTTTTAAAATAAAATAATAATATTGATTTTCCTCAAACATTTACACAACGCTATGGGTACTAGATATAGGATAAAATATAGATATATTTATTTTAAATATTCTGTTACATGTCAAATCGCTTACCAAACGTGTACTGCCAACAATGACTCCATCTTTATCACCACTCTCTTCGGTCACATTACTCTTTGGAGCTACATCTACAGAATCAATTCTGCCGCCACAGAACAGTGTCTGCAACAAATTGATACAAATTGATTAATCAAATAAAGCTATGGTTGTCCAGATTTATTTCATAAAATTTTATTATACCCCTTCCAGCGTAAGTTTAGCTTTTTGACAGTTCACGTCCATGAAGTTTCGTAATACTTCCGCTTATTTTTCGAACAAATTATATTGTATTTCATGGACGTACCCGTGTTTTTTTCAGTTACCATGGTTACTTAGTGATGGACACTCATAACGATTACCACCATTATGAAACAAATTACAAATAATCGGTAGAAATAAATGCTATGAATAAACCTGAACTCTTCATAATACGTTTATAAAATGTAATATGATGTTTTAGATTAGCTTTAACCCGCGAATGTGTCACGATAAATTATGTATTTTAAATAATACCTAAGCTAACTATAATTTTATCATTTTAAGCTATAGGCTTATTCTCTTAACATAGAAGAAAGAAACAATAATAAAATGATAATGTAAGTTGATGTAAGGATCCAAATGTGTAAAATAAAGTAATTTGAAAAATCGCGAAATCGCTTACAATCGAATGGCATTACATTCGAGATACTGCTGAACGGCACTAACGTCAATCTGTCAAATGTTGTTAAATATAATGGAAAGGGTATAATGGGTGTTTCTAAATGTATCAGTGGAAGGTAAAATCGTATTTTTTTCTTTTTAAAGACAACTTTCGTAGGTACTATCTTATAGGGATTACTGTATCGCGGAGAATTTAATAGACATTAAATTGTCGTCTCTGCCTACCCCGGACGGGATAAGGCGTGAGTTTACGTATGTATTAAATTAAAGGACACAAAGAACAAGTAGACTCAATACAATAATGTGTGTCTTCTATATCTATAAAATATGATAAAGTCATACGATAGGTTAAGCAGCATTCTGCATTAGCGTGTACGGTTTCATACACAGATAGAACGCTTCTTGTTGTTGAAGGTTCATGTAGTTAATGCTGATCTTTTGAATACCTTCTTGTTCCTCACAAGTCCGTACATAGTGGTTTATCAAATGACAACTGCCTTGTAGGCAAAGCAGTAGTTAATATGTCATGATCCCATTTTGTTCTGAATCTGAATGTTCTTTGTGTCTATTAAATTGATGTTTGTAAAGTCTGGGCGATACTAGTGCGGTACTTGCCTAAAGAAAAAAATCATGCAGTATAAGAAATGCTTGTTCTACTTACCGGGTTACGTTTGTTTTCAGTAACACCCGCGGCTCTCTCCTGATACTCTCTGTAATCTTCGGCGACGGCTCCAGGCACAGACGCGACGCAAAGTATGTGTTTATCCGTAACAGGGAACGATTCGATAACTTCCGCTGGGTTGTTGGCGTCTATTATCTGTTTGTGAATAAACATAATATTATGTTATTTTGTAATAAATACTTAAATTATCCGTATTGCACATACATACTAATAATACAAATGAATTAACCTTTTGAACTTAATTACGCGTGTTGGAAGAGGCATAAGTCCAGCAGTGAAATTCGATAGGCTAGTTATTTGATTGTTCCAAAGAACTAATACTATGTTATAAAAATAAAATAACATTTATACTAACCATGACAATCCCTTTGTTCTGGTTGCTAGAACAGATCCAGACCAGCGATGATAGATTTTTCTCTGTATATTCTACGTTCTGAGTCGACTGTAGCTGTTCATTTATTTGTTCCACTTCTGGAGAATGCACCGACTGGGCTTTACTCATTTCGTAAGCTGTGGAAACGTATTTAGATTAGTACTAGTAGTAATATTAGATTTATATATACTGTTAGGAGAATTAAAAGAATAGCTGGCCACTTTTTAGTAACATTACCGCTCGACGAGTAAAAATGACATTACTCTATGGTTAGATGGATATTGTGTTTAGGCGGGGGAGAAAAGGGGTTGCTATTGGCGGGAATTAATGAATAGTTGTCATTTTAAGTTTAAAGTATTAGATTGTTATTTAATTATTTTAATGAGATTATAATTTGTAAAGGTTTATAGTTGTTCTTCTTAACAAATTCTCCTTGTTCCTAAAATCAGAAGTGGGATAAGAAATTCACGTGTCTAATCCGCTTTTGGCTATTCGTAAGTGCTGTGGTATAAGTATTGGTGAGTACGTTCCAATTTGTTCGTAAAACAGTGTTTTCAATAGAGTGATTCTCTTTTTATTTTGTGTGTGGGTACTGCCCGACAGGGTCTATACGGAACTTAATGTACTCTGTACCTATATTCAACACATGTACCTACCTATGGAATGCAATAAACAATTTGAGTTTTGAGTTTTTACTTGCCCGGCGCAATATTTTCTTGCTTTAGGCTATGATTACATGATATTACTTTGTAAAAACTCAGTGTACATGTGAAGGTTACTTATTTTGCTTTCGCATTAGTGTAACAAAGTCAATTCTTGTTTATTTTTATAACCTGTATACTGTAAAATTTTATCTAAAATTGAAACTTTGTTTAAAATGCCTAACAATAGTCGTAAAAGCAGAAGCCGCTTTAGAAATTATAACTCGCGTTCTAGAACCGTGCTTAACTCTGAGAGTAATAGTGATGCTGATAGTGATTCAAGTTCTACGCACCGAAAGTCACTCTGTTCTCGGAGCGCACATAGACACGATTTCCTTAATGTGTTAACTAACCAAATGCATAAAATTTTAGATCGTTTAACTGCAATGGAAGGGCAACGTTCGTCTCTGCCACTGCGGCCACAGGTCATGACACACACCGTGTGCCGGCGCGTCTACGGAGACGCCCCAGCCGCCGCTCGTCGTGTGGCGGTGCGTCTGCATTGACGCTACACTGGCTACTTGTGTCGGTGCGTCTGCAGATGCGCCACAGCGGCTGCACGTCATGCTACACTTCGTGCCACACGTCGTGTCTGCATGACGCCACAGCGGCCATATGCCGTGTGTCGGTGCGTCTGCAGATGCGCCACAGCAGCCACACAGCGGCTGCACTTCGTGCTACACGTCGTGTGTCGTCGTGTCTGCATGACGCCACAGCGGCCATATGCCGTGTGTCGGTGCGTCTGCAGATGCGCCACAGCAGCCACACAGCGGCTGCACTTCGTGCCACACGTCGTGTGTCGTCGTGTCTGCATGACGCCACAGCGGCCATATGCCGTGTGTCGGTGCGTCTGCAGATGCGCCACAGCAGCCACACAGCGGCTGCACTTCGTGCCACACGTCGTGTGTCGTCGTGTCTGCATGACGCCACAGCGGCCATATGCCGTGTGTCGGTGCGTCTGCAGATGCGCCACAGCAGCCGCACGTCGTGCCTCACGTCGTGTGCCGGTGCGTCTGCATGGCGCCACAGCTGCCACATGCCGTGTGCCGGTGCGTCTGTACTAGAACGCACTAGTAGTCGAGGTCAGGTACAGCCGAGCAATTAAGGTAAGCCCGATCCAAACTAGATGTTGTTGTGAATCGATGTGTCATTGGTTACGACCGGTGTCCCGATTCAACAATTATTGTGTGTATTGTTTTTCTGGTGTGATAAACTAACGCTGTGCCTATGTCACTCAGGCTGAGTTTGTATGATAAGCTAACGCCGTGCCTATGTCATACAAACGAGGACGCCGCATGGTACGCTAACGTGGTGCCTCTGCCATGTGTGAATATTGATTTGCTTGTGTGATAAGCTAACGTCGTGCCTATGTCACACAAGCTATTCTAAAATGGTACTCGTGGTGGTGGTCTCACTACTAGGCATGTGTGTAATATTAAAAAAAAAAAAAAAAAAATTAAAATGTTTTTTTGTATTCTCAGGCCCAGATTGCAATGACAAATATGAGGAGTCCACGCTTGAGCGAGCTGTCACGAATGATAGGGAGCACGAGGACGTCCTCCTGTCAGGAGAGGCCGTGTTAGGAGAATTAAAAGAATAGCTGGCCACTTTTTAGTAACATTACCGCTCGAAGAGTAAAAATGACATTACTCTATGGTTAGATGGATATTGTGTTTAGGCGGGGGAGAAAAGGGGTTGCTATTGGCGGGAATTAATGAATAGTTGTCATTTTAAGTTTAAAGTATTAGATTGTTATTTAATTATTTTAATGAGATTATAATTTGTAAAGGTTTATAGTTGTTCTTCTTAACAAATTCTCCTTGTTCCTAAAAATACTATATTTATTAACGCCCAACTTAGATTCACATCTAAGTTCACATCTAAGTTGGCCGGTTTAAAGTTTAAGCAAATGCCTTTTTAACACTAAATGGAAGAACGGGTGTTTTCTTAGTTCCTGTACATGCTTGAACGTGTCTGCCATCTAACTTCAAGCCGATAAAGTTTTATGGCGCGAACTGGATTTATATAGTATGGAAAAACGACCGTAAAATGAAGGTTTACAGGTTAGTACAAGTTATTAGTTAGGTAACAGGAAGTTACACACATTATACACTACCGTTTAATTTTCAAAAATAAATAAAAACTAAAATACTGACCTAGAGACATAGTATTCTCATTCTTTTCGTCCTGCGTAGCGTAGAAAACACTCTCGCCGATCATGCACCCGCCGTCCGGAGTACGACCCCCGTTCAGATTGACAGCCGCCGCGCACAGTAATGTCATGCGGGGTTCGTTCTCAGCTATAGGTCTGAATAAAAATACTTTTTGAAACATATATTTGTGAGCTCTCCTTGTGGTGACGGAGTAAGAATACAATATGTCACCACCCCATCTTATTCCATGGGTGTCGTAAGAATAGACTAAGGGACTATTCGTGAATATTATCTTTACGAAATAAAAAGGAGGAAAACTCGAAATGTACCGTAACCGTATACCAATCCGTCTGGCCAGCGTGGTATTAGTAGGCCAGGTATCCCTCCATCACGGAAGGAGGCCCGTCCCTGCAGTGGGCATTAATGTGTGACAGGGCATTAATGGGCTGTTATGATGAATATGTCAACTGAAAATACAATTGAAACGGCAGCCATCGTAGGGCATGGTCCCTATAATAAATAGGTTTTTATTATAAGGTAAGCCTTAGGTATCATTGACAGTCCCCTTGATACAGCATACATGGAGGCGGAAGATACAGCCGCTCACATCCTAATGGACTGTACTGCAGTGGCAGAATACAGGGCTAGGCATCTGGGCTATCCAACTTCACAGTACGAGGAGTTTGCTAAGGTTTCGAAAAGCTATGCAGCTCGAATATAGGACTAGGCTCTGACTCAAAATATGCGTATGACGTTACAATTGAAAGTCAATAATTCGTGTAAGTTACATATTCCATGATCTTCATCATCATATCAGCCAATTGACGTACAATGCTGGACATAGGCCTCCTCCAAATATTTAATAGTTGTCGGCTGCCCTAAACAGGTTTTCTGTCCACCGCATAGTTAGTAATACTATTATTAAAGGCAGTTGTATATACTTAAATAAAAATCAATACTTTTTCTACAGTTTAGACTAATTCCTGGTTAAGTCATAAATGAATATTAAAAAGTTACAGCATTTCATAGGACACTTTAACATTAAATGAAAGAAAGAAAAAACACTAACCTGCAGAAAACGGGCACAGGTACAGGAACACCTCCGGACGATAGAGAAGTACAAGAACTAGGTCCCTTCTGACTTTGTCCACTCTTGCTTGGCAGGCTCCATCCGTATGCCTGTGTGCGGCCATCTTCTTTTCTAACGTGGGCTCGAACCTACACCAACACACATATGTATGTGAAAGATGTTGGCGTGACACAGCATTTATTTGTCCTTTGTGAAACTCAGAAAAGTCTCAATCGAGCTTTCAGTTTTTACACAATGTTATTATTAACAATAAAAACGAACCTTTCTAGAGATACTTACAAACATCCCAACTTTCAATGGCTTACGCCCGAATACTCAAACGTCACTTAAATCGTCTAACAATAAACGGCATCCTAAACGTTTGGATCCTTAAATTTTTTTCGGTATACACAAACGCCAATTAAGTCATTCATATCTTTGATTAGCTAAACAGCCGATAAATGTTTGCGTACTGGTAACATTCACCTCATAAAGTATGTTTTCAATTACAAATTTAATTACCCTATGCTGTGTTTTCGTTTTACGCAGAAAATGGAAAAGAATAATCAGTTGTGTGCTGCATACTACGATTGTAATTGAATATTCGCTTGGAAATTTTCAGACATAAGTATTACAATTTCAATAAACAAACTGAATTACACCATTGTTTATTTTTAAATATCCCTATAATTGGTTATTATCTTTATCTATGATTGACACGATCATTGCACAAAGAACGAAACGTTTACTCAGTGACACTGACACAACACGACAAAGCGCAAGTTTTCATCAGCTTGAAAATTTTTAAGAAGAATCTTTTACTTTCGAAAAGAGATGAAATCATTTAGAAATAATTAAAAAGTGAGTGAAATGTGAACGTAATACGAAAAGGAGACAATTTAATGTGAACACATTTCAACATACTTCTTTTTAAATTGCAAGTTTGTGATTCAATTCAATCAACAATGACTTTCCAGATATCAAAATATTGTAGAAAATAAGGAAATAAACTGCTACATGATAAGAAGCGAGAGACCTGGGAATTTGTGTGTCAGCACTGTAATGCCGTTGCTGTGAGTGGCTTCAGATCATGGCAACAACTGCGACACTTTTACGAGAAACACAAACAGAAGTCAAAAAATAATAAAAACAGAATGGAAATCAATAAGTACAGAATAGAAATGGAAATGGAAAAATTGAAAATAATAATCTTGTATAATTATGTTGTATATAAATAAAACTACTTATAATTAAAAAAGTGTGTATTTATTAAGGTAGTCCTTGTTATAAAATGTTGATTAGTTTAGAGGCTTCTATAGTCTTTATCAGACAGGAAAGGTACGGTGACATTTGATCTTTTCCATGTTACTTATAAACCGTATTCATCCTTACTTGATTTATTTAGTAAACAAACACCACATATTGCAAATTCACTAGTTTTTACATCAATCGCACACTTTGATATGGATGAAAATTTCTGGAAAGTAGCATTAAACGTTTATGCAATAGAAAACACGTAAATCACTTTGATTTATCCACTGTCTTTCGTAAATTTTAAATAAATGTATTTTTTTCCAACATAAAATTTCACAGATAAAATTATTTTTACGATTTGACATTTGTAGATTATAGAATTTTGTCCTTGATTCCTATACATTTTTCAAAGATTATAGACTAAAGTCTTTAGTCTGTGGTTGACACGACGCCATATATGTTTACGTTTTAGAGCAAGTCTGTTTAAATAGACAGTAGTTTACTTTTGTAGAATTTAAAAATAAAAGCTATCAGTTTATGAATTCGAACTGATAAATAATTAAAAATATTATTTAGACGTTTATATACAGGGTGTCCCAAAACTCGACGTTAATTCGAAACCGGGTGATAAGGCAACTCACGCTGGTCATCAGAAAAATATATAAAGAAATCCAAGTCGCATGGTTGTAAAGTTATAGGCATTTGAAAAAAAACGCAAAAATTCCCACTTTGTGACAGTCTTTTCCCTCCTGTTGTCACAAATCTTAACTTTTACCTACTTTTTTTTCTGCTGTGTTACCCTGAATAGTGCCTCTTTAAACTCTAATAAATAATTTAAAACCAGCTGGTCTAGTTTTCATATCAATAGGACTTATTTCTTAGAATAAAATTTATAATGAAAAAAATGTCCAGTTTGAACTGACTGTAGTGAAAAAAAAATGTACTACGCGAGTTTGGCAAATTACGCCAAAAGTTGGCGCATTTAGTAAGGATTCGAAAATGGTATAATACTTGGTAAATTGTCGCTGCTACCATGGACAAAAAAATGCTTTTTAGTAAAATTTCGGAGCCGATTCCAATGCTGTATAAGTTAAACGGCTAAGTAGTTGAGCCAGAAGGAGTCACCAAATCAAGTGAAAAGTAGTAGAAACTGTGGTATTAGTTGAAAGTGCCAAAAAGTACAGCCAATCGCAATTTTAAAAAGTCACGAATTACACTCATTACATTCATGCAAATTATGCATGTTCATGTTGCTGTCTTTTTTAATGTTAAATTATTAGGCTAAAACTGTTTTTTTTAAAAGCGAGTTATTTCAATACCTCTTCAATATTGTCCGGGAAAAAATTACTCGATGTTGGTAGTCTCCGGATACTAACGATTGTACTCGCAGTACTAAGGTGGTACGGGAGAAATTCGTGTGTTTTTAAAATACGATGGGTATGGTATTTTTTGACACTTTCAACTAATACCACGGTTTCTACTACTTTTCACTTGATATGGTGACTCCTTCCGGTTCAACTACTTAGCGGTTGTACTTATTCAGCATTGGAATCGGCTCCTAAATTTTACTAAAAAGCATTTTTTTGTCCATGATAGCAGCGACAATTTACCAAGTATTATACCATTTTCGAATCCTTACTAAATGCGCCAACTTTTGGCGTAACTTGCCGAACTCGCGTAGTACATTTTTTTTTCACTACAGTCAGTTCAAACTGGACATTTTTTTCATTATAAATTTTATTCTAAGAAATAAGTCCTATTGATATGAAAACTAGACCAGCTGGTTTTAAATTATTTATTAGAGTTTAAAGAGGCACTATTCAGGGTAACACAGCAGTAAAAAAAGTTGGAAAAAGTTAAGATTTGTGACAACAGGAGGGCAAAGACTGTCACAAAGTGGGAATTTTTGCGTTTTTTTTCAAATGCCTATAACTTTACAACCATGCGACTTAGATTTTTTTTTATATTTTTCTGATAACCAGCGTGAGTTGCCTTATCACCCGGTTTCGAATTAACGTCGAGTTTTGGGACACCCTGTATAATTAAATTATATGAAATATTTGTTTTATATTCCATCTTCAATCCTAATATGTAAAATATAAACATTTAAATTTTAAAATCGTATGCGCGACTCGGAACGAATTTCAATAGAGATTGACACAATGAAATTGTTAAAATCGAATGGTTTTTTATAAAATTAATTAAATCGATTAATTTTTTTTTTATAATCATAGAAATTAATATAATAATTTCAGTTGTCTTATAACTCAATATTAGTTTTTACGAGGATAGGCCGCAAGTTTTTTTTTGGCCGGATTCGTACGTCATAGCGATAAAATCTTGATGATGTCATTATTAAAAGAGGCCTGTGACCTGTGACCGGGTGCGCCAAAGTTCACCTAAAATTTCAACTCCTATAATTGGAAGTTCGAAAATGTTCTTCCTAACATTTTTCATCCTAACAATCGCAATTCCTAATTTTTTTGTCTCTAATGTTAATAATTCGAAGCATTCATCTTCATAATTTCAGTTATATTATTTATTATTACTTTTATACTATTATTTGTTATCCTATATTTTCTTAACATAACCATCTTTTATACTATAATTTAAAGTCATATCTTTTTTGTTTAGATTTCTTTTTATTCACAATAATTAATATTATTATACATTAATTTTGCGTAACTTTGTTGACAACATGTAGGTATAACATAATATACCAAAGACCAGAGCAAAACCAGAGTCCCGCTCCAATCATTCAGTCAAGATCCAGAAACGAAATGGGTCTTATTCATAATTATTGGTTTAGGTTATGGTAGAACTGTTACCCCAACGCACGAGCCGAGCGAGCGCAGCGAGCGTGCCGCGGCAGCGGCCGGCGAAGTGCCAGAACCGAATTGGTCCTTTACTTATTGGTTTAGTTACGGTTACGGTAAACTCTCAGGCCATAAGCATAACCGTGAACGAGTCATGTTTTATGGATTTCATTCATTTAAGACAAAGATGTTCTAATAATTTTAATAAACAATAATTTTAAAAAAATGGTTAAATGTAAAAATTTGTTAAGTAAAATCACAAGAAATAGTATAAAAACAAACCTTTTTATTACTTTCACTTGGTAAATATTTCTTTCTGAGTATGAGAGAAAATTTTATGGTGAAAAAGTTTAGGGATAAAAGCGTTATGACAAAAAACATTAGGAGTTTAAATATATTTACGTAACGATATTATTAATAACGATTTTCGGAAACATGAGTGTTATGAACATCGCCGGTAGCAATACAAATAGTATGAATGAAAACTTAAGGATTTAAAATTTTAGGAAGAGTGATCATTCGGATTACAAATCGTTAGGAAAAACATTTTCGGAAGAAGAACTTTAGGTGAGCCAATATGGACCCCCTGTGACCATGTAACTGCCGATGATTGGAAAAAACAAAAATCTAATACTTCATGACTGTGAGAGGAAGAGACATCAAATTAGACAATTCAGTAGATTTTCACTTATTATGTCATGTAAGTGACGAATCAAGTAATTCATCAAGCTGTTTATCAGATGAATCACGCATTGATTCGTCATAATTAATAAATATATAAAAAAAGATTAGTTTCTTATTTTGTACCCATAATCGATTTATTCTTGTTTGTAAATTATATCGGTTAGTTAAAGAATCGGTATTTTTAAAAATGATTTTAGTGTTACTACATCTCTAGTAATGACAAATACTAAACGTCACCGTACCCATAAGATCTGAAAAATAGTATAGGCTGTGGTACCTACAGGTTTTTCGTCTACGGTAGAAAGTGAATCCTCTTCTAAGATCCCATTTCGCCTACGCAGCGCTATGTTGTGTAACAAAGCGCATCCCACAATAACTAGTGGAATAATATTAATTTTTAAACCCATTCTATGTTGAAGACAGGGAAATCTCCTTTTTAGTACACCAAAAAGCCTATAGGATTTCTGGTGCTTATTTGGGCTCTATTGTAAGCTTATTCTGTTGGTGTCCGTGGATTTTATAATGGGGTTAGCAGGTACAGTAGACATAGATAACCGCTATAACCAAGTAGAGTCTCATGGCTTGAAAATCTCCACACTCTAACTGTGCACATAGAGGAAAGTCATTTAATATTGTGCTATCATGTTCGGAACCTAGCCATCTTGCAATAACATTTGTAATGCAAAGTTTTGGCTGTCATTTAATGTACAATTCGGTGAATGAATACACTTCTTTGATTTTTAAAGCGATAATCGTCAGCTGTAGGGACGAGAGGAGTTGTTAAGTCCATTAAATTAGAGTCAAAATATTTATATAACGCCTGATGATTTTTTTATAGCAATTAGATTGTAAACATCATGACCTATTTTTAGGCGTAAAATATTTTTCTCAATCGAATCCGATTGACGTTGAAGCTGCCTTAACTGCATATTGCTGACGATTATTTTATTTATAAATGTGTTTAAAACTGAGGTTTTCCAGAGATTATTAATGACTTTAACAGCCTGTATACTTTTACTCTACCGCTAGTGCGGCAACTGACGCTTACTTTACTGATTTCCAGACATTGAACCACTGTTTGAATCATCATAATCACTTGTTTATTAACTTTTTGGAGATTTAAGAGACCTTGCGACCACTCTCAAGTTTTTAAGCTACTTTAATCAATCTGGCAGGTCATTTGACAGCTAAATAAGTAAGGTAACGTTTGAGTATACGAATTTATTAATAAGTCGGCGTTTAAGTACAAATAAATTTAAGATAAATCGTTGCTTAAAATTGTGGTTTGTGTATAGGATAAGAGCTACTTTGTAGCTAAGAAACCGATAAATATTTAACTAGCGTTTGAGTATTCGGGCATTAGAGTATTTTTTAAGTCACACATAACTGGTAATTTCTAAAACGTTATGAGCGTGGCGCATACAAAGACGAGTTTGCAATGCATAGTTCTCGGAATCAAAAACTATCAGGGCTATTATTGGTTTAGTAGGTGGTAGTAAGCAGTCATACGGTCTACATGGCGGCAACTAGATACCGTTAACCTATGGACGCCTGCAGCATCAGAAGATACAAACGCCGGCTGCCAACTCTTTAAAAACCTATTCACCCCTATCTTGAATGACAGTAACGGGATCAAAATGTACCAAACATGTAGCAATAGTGTTAATAATTACCTGACGGAACTGTTCACTCCTCTCATGCCTCCTGATATGATGGTGATCAGTGAGCTGCGTCTCGAAGAAGTCGGCCTGCGTCCTGGAGTGACGTAGTCCGGGTTGTGGCGCCGCTACCGTGCGGAGGTGAGGCGTTGACAGCGGACGTTGAGGACGCTCGCTTGTACTGTAACAAATAATACATACGAATTTATTATCGGGATTGTATTAGGATAGTCACGTCTATTTGTGATAGAAAAAACTGTGGTATAACAAAGTATACACAGCAACTAATCAAGCTAGACACTCATGTACCTTAATACCTTGAAATAAGACACAATTTCAAATGAAAATGTTTAACTTGATGTGTTGCTGTGTGTACAATCAAAATAAAATAACATTACTTTCCTTAACGATTATGAAACCTTGTTTGTTGTAAATAGTTTCTAGAGTAAGGTGTATAACTGTTCACGATAACGATAGAAATCATGTGAGATCGCTGTAATATACACACTAATCGCTAGCAAGATTCCAGCGATCCAAGTCACTGCTATGTGAACCGAGCATATATCAAATAAATTAAATGCAGTTTAAGGGTCATAGCACATATAACGTAACGTAAGCGGAACGTCACCGTATCAACTCGAGTCGTTCAGTATTCTTTGTATGAAACTCCTTACTGCACCGCACACTAATCGGAGACGTAACGTAACCGGATTTTTGACGTTTGACACCGAGCAAAAAGGCGAGGCGATGCCGATCCGTTTACGTTACGTTATATGTGCTATGACCCTAAAGGTTCAATAATGACTAACGATTAATTGCAATAAGCACATAATAATAAGAACAGTCTGTTTTTTTTTTATAAAACAAATGGCTTGTCTGTCAGTAGTGGCGCTTACGGTTTACGCCTTCTACTGACGTCTACTGAATTCTTTTGACTTTTAATTCTGTTTTAATTGGGTCTTTTTTGAGCAAAACATTTAATATTCTTTGAATATCTCTGGTTTTATGTACATACTGTTCATAGAGCAGTTAATGTATGTGTTTTTTTATTTTATTGTTATTTATTTACATTAGGTATTATTAGAAATAAAAGTATTATAATATTATATTTATAGTAATAATAGGCAAGTTTATACAATTATGGTTCTTAAAGCTAGTTACTTTATAGTAAAAGAAGTTAAGAACAGTCTGTTGAAAAGCCAATTATTTATCTGTGCATTTATATCCCTAACCTTTATATATCTTTCGCCTTAATTGAACTTACTTAATTGTGACGTGAGGGAAAAAACTTGTTATTATTATGTTTAATTTATTACAGTAGTATAGACACACTTATATTAAAATTTTATTAAAGAAGGTATAATAAACTTGGGATAGTTAAGCAAGCAAATCAAATTATAAAATAAAAGCACCAGCAAATCAATTAAAGAACATGATTAATTACAAGCTATTTTCGCATTGCATCAATTCAAAGCATAAAAAAATATGTGTTATATTGGAAAACAAATCAGACAATAGCTTTTGAGCATAAACATACAAGTTTATAAAACTAAATACTATAAACATATGCTTTTGTTTGCAATCTTTTATATTATGATTTATTATATCATAGCGCAAAGAGTATTGAGGCAAAATTTCATAATTATAAATGTTCACAGTTTTTCAGAAACGAACTTTTTCTAATATCGATAGTTTTACTACCACTAGGGACTACATGAAGTTGAATTAATCATCATCATCATTATCATTATCGTATCATCATATCATCATCATCATATCATCATCATCATATCGATGTCCACTGCTAGACATAGGCATGAGTGAGGAATATTCTTGATTACAGTCTTCAAATAGTCACTTTTACGAAATGCAAAAACACGTTAGAGAATAATGCGCAATATTATAATAATTCCTTCACTAGATCACTGCAAGCTTTATGAAATCGATACATTCGCTTAATTGTTTGTAGTACTATATAGTAGATGCTTCATTAGCATAGCGTATAGAGCAAGCTTGTAATTGGCCTTAGCTTTAACATATTACTGTTATAAATTGTTAATTAGCTGTAAGCTTTCTGAACATAAAAATAAAATTAATAAAATAGTGACTACCAATTTAAGAGTACCTATCACAAAAAATACAACTTAAGCCGTTTATGGCGGGAAATTTACAAATATCAATTAAAGATCTAAACTAAGGATTTGTGGACTGCTCAAAGAATTGTCCTCCGTGGGATTCGAACCCACGAACCCAGGCCACGACCTCGTGGACCAAGCCGGTCCACCGAAGTTTTTAGTTAATACTGAATAAGCTTTATAACAGGGCATGCTGTATAAAATCATATCAAAACAGGTATTTAGATACTTTAAGATTGCAAACTTTCCTATTGGTGAGACAGGATTCATGGTGGCTATATTGCAGGCCCGCTAATAGCAGGCTAAACAGACGGTATGGTACAGGGTTATATCGTGTTCTCTTTATTTTTATTCGTAGAGATAAAAGGATCAAACTTTGGGATAAAATGTGATAGCCATATTATGTTTTTACGCTTTCATCACACAGATTTAATGGCCCTTTAGTTTTATTAATTATGATGTGGTACCCTTATTGTCATACTTGGACAGCAAAATTCAAAGACTTTCATAGATCATATCATAACCACCTTTACTGCCCATATGGATATTAAATAGATGTAATTATTTAACGCATAGCGCACGCCAAGAATAATCTAACAGCATTGCAAAGCATTTGTAGAAAAATAATATACATTTCGAAAGTACGTTTGGAGAAAAAGTAGAGTTACAATACCACGCTGGCATGTTTTCCTTCTATGCTGTAAGTATTGAATCTTATAGAAAAGTCCCTAAATCACCTTTTACAACATTCTCATAATAGATTGGTAACACCATGTACCTACTCATAGTTCTTTACCACGTTTTGAGCAATCATTCGCAATTGGCGTTTACTAACATTAAGCTATAATTCGAATTGTAGAGTTTTTTAGTCAATGTAACACTCAGAAGAAAGTCAGCAACTCAATACAAACCCTACATTATTAGATCTAACAATTGAACTTGCTTAGAAATCACGGTGGCACTAAAATCCTAACAGCCCATTAATGTCCCACTGCAGGGACGGGCCTCCTCCCATGACGGAGGGTTACTTGGCCAATTAATACCACGCTGGCCAGACGGATTGGTATAGGGTTTAATTTCAAGTTCTCCTTCTTTTTATTTCGTAAAGATAATATTTACTGATAGTCCCTTAGTCGGTTTTTACGACACCCATGGGATGAAATGGGGTGGTGACATATTGAATTCTTACTCCGTCACCACACGAAGAATGATATTAAATAAAATAGTATTAAATATTAGTCAATTTCGCTAAAGCAGTAAGTCGCCATTCATTCTGTAATGTTTTGCATTTTTATTTTAGCACAGCATAATCCGCATTATATTATTATGTAAAGTATTCGTATTCGGATTGCTTATACTATTTAGGTCAAAAAAATTGTGGTTCTGTACATGTCATACTACATATACCTGAATACAAACACACATAAGTTTTCCTTCTTCTCTAGTGTTATGTTTATTATGTTTGTGATATTTATAAGAAGCATTTTTTCATGGATTCGATACATATTTTTATAAATGCTGACTTCATTTAATTTCTTTTGAGCTGATAGATCTACTTATTATAGGTATTACAAAAGTTGAAACAGAAAAATATTTTTTTATTTATCGCTCGCTAGGAGAAAACCAAAACATACTAGGTACAACCAATTTTTGCTAAGCTAATATTATAATGCTAGTATAAATAAATATAAATTAAATAAGTCGGAAATAAAGCTTTACGTAATGGCGTGCACTGCTTAGATTAAAATATATCTTCATCGAGACCATGTTTTTAGGTATCTGTATTTTAATGTAGATGAGATAAATACTTCATATTTAAAAATACACATACTTGGTGTAATCATACAATAGCGTTTGTTTCATAGATTGCACGTAAATTACAATATGCGTAATATTAAAAGCGCTTAGCATTTAAATCTTAATTATCAGCATCGTTTGGGAAAATGCCCATAATTTATGGCCAAAAATTTAAGGTTGGCTTGTTTTATTTGCATAGAGGTAAGTTTAGTCAACTAAATTATCATGGTTTTGTGATCAGTTTCATTCCATGGCAAAGATTAACGTAACCTTAAGAATTATTAATACTATACCGAACCAGCCAAATTTGACATTATACAATGTACCTATACACGGATAAACTGTCTATTTATTACTAAATATAAATTATAACATGAGTTTACGCAAAGCATATTTAGTGTTAAAAACAAATTATTCGATGATGAATAAGTAAAGCTGTCGGCGCCATTACACCGCCGAGGACAGTCAGGGCTGCAAGGAGTGCGGGGAGGTTATTGCTAGTTCTTTGGTCTATGGCCCTCCGCATCGACAAACCACTCGCCGATAGACAATCGACCTAACTAGTACTTTATATTAAAATTAGAGTCAAATATAGATTTTAATTGTCGTCTATTATTTCTATTATGTTCCACTACTGAACAAAGCAATATAATATATATCTAGTCTGTATTCCTTAATCCTTTGTAAAAAAATGATGAGTCGAAAACGTGTCAAAAACGTAAATGCACAGACTAAGTATTTATAATTTTGACGATATGCCTACAATGGGGAAGAAATATGAAGGATTTGCTTAACTTAACTTTTTTCTTTTTTGACATGAAGCAATCAGAATAGTGATGACACCGTTATGGCAGTAGCTATAATAGCTCTTTCAGACCACCCTTGGAGGACTCAAATCCTACTTGTATTCTCTCATTAGACGTTGCTTGAACAAGGCATAATATATAATTGATCAGAGATAAATTTAATTAAGTTATTACCTGAAAAGATTACTAAAAAATTTCCATATGCTCTGTTTGTTCTTCTTATCCATGGTGGAGTCGACGCGACGAGCACGGACCATCTCTGTCCAACGAACGGCATCTTGAAGTTCAATAAACCGCTCCTGGAAATACAATTTTAATTAAATGTTAAAAAGTAGTCTTTCGCATTTACAACGAGACGTAAATACAACACAATTAACTCTTTCTTTTTCTACTTTAGTGCAATTTCTCAAGTGATGGATCTTAAACTTAAACTCTTTACCATCTTGTGGTAAAGAGTTTTTTTTTGTTAAAAAAGACAACTCCCGCACTAGGGATCATGCCCTGTGTCGCGGGGACCTTTTACAAACATTAATTAACGGACACAAAGAACACCCAGACCAGGACAATAATTTGTGGATCTCACAAATTATTGTCCTGCGTGGGGATCGAACCCACAACCTCTTGCACGGCAGCCGCTTGCGCTACCGTCGCGCCACCGAGGTCGTCAGTTTATAATATCATTTTTTTTCTTTTCATGGCATCAGACTTAGAAGAATCCGCAGAGTAGACTAAGTTTAGCCGTGAGGGACGTAAAAAACCGATAACTAAAAAGCTAAGCCCGCGCGGTTGGATATAGCTCTTCTTCAAATATTTCCACCTTGTGCTTTTCTTTATTTACTTAATTACAAATTATCGTAAAAGTATCTTATCAAAATATTACCTTGTACTGGTTCCTCTCCATGAGCACTCTAGCCATCTCGACGCGAGTAAATCTCCGCCGCTGTGCCATAGGTACATCAGCTTCGTCCTCGTTCTCGCCACCGCCTGCGTTCGTGGTCACCGTCTCCTGCCACATAGCCACACTACTAATTGCGTACACTTGTTATAGTGCTATTAATTCGCACTAGATCTTTTGGAAATTCATATTTTGAACTATACAAAAAGGTACAATTTAGGATCACAGAGAAAGCATAAACAATCTATTATTAAACAGGTATTTTCATAAAGGCAAAAAATAAAGCCATAAAAGAACATTATCTTAACGAAATAAAAAGAAGGAAAACTTGAAATTAAACCCTATACCAATCCGTCTGACCAAAGTGGTATTAGCAGGCCAGGTATCCCTCTGTCACGGGAGGAGCCCCGTCCCTGCAGTGGGACATTAATGGGCTGTTATGATTTTTTTGTTCAGCGTGTGTACAAAATTAGGGCCTACAAAACTTCTTTGTACACAATTGTGAATAAGATAATATGAATTCCTTTACCTTTAAATGTCGTAGTTCTTCCTCTAGATCAGTTACTCTGTCCCTAAGCTTTCCTCTCGCCGAGCTAAGGTTAGAAACTTCTTCTCTCAATATCTCTAGTTCTCCAGTCAGTTCATCCACCTTCACTATGAGATCATCTTTTACGACGTTCAATGCGTTCTTCGTGGCCAAAAGTTCGTTGTTCTCTAAGATTAGATTCTCAACTTCCTTGCCCATGCCTGTCAAGTAATTAATGAACATTAGCATGAAAATAATAAAGAGACAAACAATATTTCCTTTAATAATACAATACAAAATAATTATTACAAAAACATTTAACTTTGTTTTGTAATATGTGGAATTGATTAATTACTACGCCAGTTACTATTTTTCCTTATCAGTCTATGGACGTCAACTGCTGGACATAGGCCTCCTCCAAACGTTTCCACCCCGCGCGGTGCCTCCGTTATCCATCGGCTCCTAACCAAGGCGTAGGTCCACCGTGTGAGGGGTCTCCCCACCTATAGTAATACCCACCAGTCACTATAAATGTCTTGTGTGACTATAAATTAATGCTGGGCAAACAAACTCTTTATTAAATAAGGATACTACCATAGTTTCTATTATTATTTAGGATCAATTGAAATATATAATATTATTAAGCGACTTAATGTTTTCATTTATTTACTGAATATAATATTGTAATATTATTTTTAACACATAATTAGTACTCAAAATAGCATACACGCAGCCATTTTTATGTTTATTTCCCATTTTCGGTACATGGTTACGTATACCAATATTTCCCTAAAATAAGTTTTATTGTGTATAATGTAAATTTTATCTAATAAAGTATATTTTATTGTAGAAATTGTAGACAGTTAATTTTAACGTTTCTGTAATCGGTTTTTAAAAGCAGGTTGTTTTATATTTCAATATTAGGTCATAAAGTAAATAAGTAAAAAAAACACAATTTATAATAAATGTTGAAGATATAATAGGTAATATCTCAATAAAAGAAGTAGTTTTACTAGTAAATTTACTTACTTGCTTTTTTCACTTAAGAAACGTAACCGATCTTTAGGCAGGACACACACTTCGCCACATGGGATAGCAATAACATTTGGAACTAATAAGCAACAGAGCTAGTTATACAAAGTTTAAGTAAATATTATATTGCGATAAAATGCGACGCAGTGTGTGAGGTATTGGAACTCAGGATTTTATAGGAATATTTACTTGTTACAAAATTATAAAACATGAATCTGACCCCTAAACATTAACCCTCTTACTCATAAACGCCTCTTAAATTTAATCACTGTATAGAGAGTTTTTTTACGTAAATTTTATTAATTTAAGCGATTCAATCGATTAAAATTTAAGAGGCGTTTATGAGTAAGGGTGTAAGTATTACGGGCAACACAATTGAGTTTATTCTTATTATTCAATTCTGATTTGAAATGTTGTTTACAGGATTAGCACCAAATTAAATATTTATTTGCAAAACATGGTACCCGACAAATATTGGGTACTAAAAATATGACCTAATGTACTTAATGTCGATTATTATAAAACGATTATTAAGCTATTTAAAGAGAATTAAATGCATATTTTTTTAACAAAAAAGGCAATTATATTTTGACACTTAAAGCATAAACGCAGCTACCACCGAAGACAAATATTGTGTAAAAATAGTCCAGAAGCCAGATTCACTTAATTAACAGGATAGCAAAGGATTTTACTCTATACATGATTAAATTACAGGTGTTAGTAAAATAATATTTAACAAGTTACTTACCAAAGTAGTTGTCGTTAACTGCAATCATGCGTTGATGCAATTTGTTAGAGCGCATGGAAATAGAACGTACACAATTAGTGTATTAATATTATTATTAGATAATAATTAATTTTATATTAGTATGGTATGCACTCACACATAAACATACTTAGATGATGTTGGTATTCAATTAAAGATAAACATAGATGTGACATTTAAGAAAATAAGTTTATGTTAAAAAATAAATTTAGACAAGAGAATAAATTAACACAGCGTAACAACCATCAGATAATCTTATAATTATTATTTATTTAATAAGCATAGCGCCCTAACAAATGTAATTTACTCACGTCTTGTGATCATGGTTTGTCTGTAAATAGTAGTTTATAAACTATTGATTTACATAGTACTTTTATGTTTGTGTCAAAAGTTGCATTAATACTGTTTATCTTTAATTAAATACCTACACAAATTTATGACAGAATGATATAATGTCCATTTATACACACACACACACATATATATATATACAGGTGTACTTAATATTTAATTATTTAATCTTGTATATTTTAAAATTGTAAGCACCTTCTATGAATTTGCGAGATGACAATGCAACAAGAATAATACTTAGCCACTGTGCTTTATGTAAGTAATAAGTATTAATACTTTACTTAATAAGTATTATACAGTGCGTTTAAATAACATTGAGGCAATTATCAAGCCACATTAAGGGCCTTTACATGGCTCACTAGCGCCGCCAATAGAAAAAAAATCGTAGTTCGCAAATAGGATAAATAATGTTAAATGTTGATAACAAAGTCTTGAGAAAAGGCAATAAAGTATTTGTACAACACACTCTCAACACTTTAAATGTTTTTCAATTAGTTAAATTTCGCATTCGAAAAAAAACGGCTGTTTTTGTTTATAATGCAATATTTATTTGATTGAAAAACATTTAAAGTGTTGAGAGTGTGTTATTTAAATACTTTATTGCCTTTTCTCAAGACTTTGTTATTAACATTTGCCATTATTTATCCTATTTGCGAATTATGATTTTTTTTCAATTGGCGGCGCTAGTGAGCCCTATAAACGCTCTTAAAACAAGCAAACAAAAATTATTAATATTATCAAACACAATTAATTCATTAAAATAGTGTACATGGGAACATATTATATATTTAAGTATTTTAAATTAATTAATAATGGGAAACCTTAATAGTAATTCGGATAAGAAGAGAGTTCATTTATCTTGTACAAAATTTAAATTAAATAAAATGCGTTTTTGTACTGATAATAAAAACAATTACGGCACTTCAACAGTTCAGATGAGAAGAAAAATAAATGCTATTTCTTACACTGATAGCTAGAAATGCTAAAAATATTTATTTTATTCTCAGTCATTTCTTACTATTGCAATAATAACGTTATTGTATTATTGTTATTTTTTTCTCAGTCATTTCTTACTATTGCTATTATTGTATTATTAGTAATGTACAATTAAGAATTTTTACATTATTTTACTGTACCACCCACCACCATGTATTTCGTCCGTATTATTTAAAAATATGTCCTAGTGTATAACTATGTTTATACTTTGGTACATTCTGATTACCTAAATACCAAGATGGCCACATGAAAATGACTCTCGTCATTCCCGAAACCTATACTGATATATTTACTTTTAAATCTTAGTACTAACGTATAATAAGTACTCACCGGATGATGCATATTCGCCAGGATGTACCCAGCTACCTGTAATAGACATTAAAAGTTCATTAATAAATGTATATTTTGTAATTGAGTAAGTATTACGTAAGGTATCAGTAGTGATCGTAAAGTAAGTTCAATAGTTTCTGCCTGCACCATAAGGAATAATAAATTAGTTTACGTATTTTTGACGACCTCTGTGGCGCAGTCGGTATATTACATGGCTGCAAAGCAGAGGTCTAGGGTTTGATTCCCGCTCAATGCAAATCTTTGTGTGCATGAACATGATTGCTTGCATTGGTCTGAGTGTTTTCTATGTATAATATGTATGTATTTAAAAAAAAGTATATAAGTATGTTTACCAGTTGTCTAGTACCCATAGTACACGCTTTGCTTAGTATTTATTATGTTTTGTAAAAGGTTTATGATCGATCTTAAGTCCTGGAAATAGTCAAACACATAGTCTCCTCTCTATCATCAGTAGGAATTACGAATAGTATGAATTGCAGTACTTTATTGAGTCTTTGTCTCTTCACATCCTACACGTACATCGTCGGACGTCAATATATAAATGAAACTAGCATGTTTACGGCCGAATACTTAAACGTCTGTTAAAGTAAAGCGGCGTTTAAACTACAAATTCTCGTAGTTTCGTTCGTTTCGTAGTTCTAGTTTAAGCGCCGCTTCACTTTAACAGACGTTTGAGTATTCGGCCGTTAGAGTTGTAACGTTTTAAGTAATATTTAATACCAGTGATATCGGTGTCTTCCCCTTCAACGATCCCGGGGTCAACATCCTGGAAAGAGAGCTCTTGATACAGCGTGTTCCCACTTCTTTTTTCACTCTTCGTTTGGGTTTTACCCGCGTTAGAGTTAGGTGGAACCACTGGTGATGTAGCCTGCAATCAAATATACAAAATGAAAATAGAATCCAAGCTTTTGAGTAATGTTTGCATAAAATAGCATTGGGTCTACCGCAGTTCAACTTAAGCAAAATTTCACTAGTCAATAAAACAAAATTACTTTTTGAATGAAACAATACGTTGAAGTACAAAAATATCAACAAATGAATTTACTTAATCCATTTCCAATCAATTACTCTTATTTTGATATTACTCTTTCAAGTAAGTCAACAATAATTTAAAACGCTTTAGACCATTAGAAGATGGTTTTTATAAACGTTTTGGTATTACGAGTTTAGAGAATTAATAGTACTGCAATAAAAACCCGCGTCACTTTTAAATACAATAAAACACACGGGGTTTCAATCTGGAATTATTAAATGCTATACTTATTTGCAAAATAAATGCAAGCAAAGTTGTTCAAGGTCTATTAACTTTCATTATAATTAACTTTTAATTAAATTAATCACTATTATTGATGATACGTCGACGAAAGTCTTAATCGGCTTTAAACCAATACACGCAAAGTATTAATTATATGTATTGTTAAATAAACTGCTTAAATTTATAAAAAACGTTAATATTTCCATAAAAGTAATTTCGAACAGCTTCCATGTGGTTTAAATCAAAGTTCACGAAATAAAAATATAAGATTTATATTTCCTCGTAAAACCGTAGCATAAAGGAAATTATTAACTGAACTTATTATTGAATGCAACGTGTAAAAAATAAATCGGTTACAACTATTAAAACCTTTTTGAAGAGCTTATACTTTTGAAAGTAGAAACGTCAAATTCTGTATTGAAAAGTCGTCAAAATATTTCGAAAATGAAATTATATTCAGTTCAGATATTAATATTAAAAAGTATAATATTTTTAATGGCAGTGTATAGAGTGGAGTGTATTAAATGTTATCAGTGTTCGTCTATGCAAAATCGTGGCTGTTTTTTATATAACCTGAATAATGACTATTTGAAAGACTGTAGGAGCAATGACAGTAAAGTTCCAGCAGTTTGTCGTTCATTGTCCCAGATAAATCTCTTCACAATAGGACAAGACGTTACAATAGTCAGAGAATGTGCCTACATTTATACAAAGCCGTTGAAATGTGCTCAATCGAAGTTCAATGCAATACATTACTCGTATGTTTGCGAGTGTGATCAGGATGGCTGTAATTCAAGCAGCAATGTACAACTAAACTGGAGAATCTTCGTTGTTTTTACACTATTAGCATCAGTTATAAAATAGTGTCTTAATACGTTCGTGTATGTAAGCAGTAATTTTGTTGTGTAATTATGTAGTGGTAATAAAATTGTATAAACTTGTTTAGCATTCAAAGAAAACTGTGGCATTATTTATGACAGTTAATTAATATTTTTACAAAAACAGACCCTTTCTCTTTTACATAATGTTCCGAGAATATTTATAGCTTTGTGTAAGTAATTGTTTAATTTTTGCGCTTACAAAGATGGGACTAAACTTAGAGTCCAACCCTTGTTTAGGGTTGGTTGTGACCTATGGTGTAAGGATTTTCAATCAATAACCTTTGTTTTGGCGTATTTCATTTATTTGTATTTTCGTACTACATTCTCTAAAACTCGTGGCATCCACATCTGATAATTGATGTTTACGTTTGACCACGCGATGTCTAATCGGCTTACCAATTAAGGCGTGAAGACGTAATATTTACTGAAACGGATTTATTATGTAAGCGAATATTTCTAGATTTTGTCTTGTGTTGTATACTATTGTCACATAGCTCTACTTACTTGAAAACTTTTCAATTAAGTAGGGTCGTTATTTTAAATTAAAATGAAATTCCATATGCCTTAAGCGAATCGGGTTTATATTTATAGTCAGACTAGTTACAGTAGCCAACTCCTCTTAACATCGGCTTTATATACTTTTACCGGTATCCAATCTTCTCAAAAAGAGTAAAATACTTTGACCTTATAAGAAGTGTCCCAAGCAACAAATAGTGTTTATAATAATCTATTAAGAAGCTACACGTTAAGTTTCGGAATATATTATTTTTATTACAAATAACATTGTACATAAAAATCCATAAAAAAACAATATATAAAATAAAAAAAATGAAAAGTTTACCACGCTGGTAAATATAAATAAAGCACGCATACACAGTCGAAAAAACAACATCCAATAACAAATGTATCCTATCATTTTGTTAAATGGAAAGGAATATATAGTAAAATTTCATCCTTTGAAATTCCATTTAAGTTGGTACGCCTTGCGCCAATCAATTAGTTCCCTCTTAATAAGGCTAGGCGTATGCTGAGATGCAGGCAACGCAGGTCTACACAGCGCAGAGCAGTGCACGTCGTGTTTTTTAACAATATTATGTTGTTGCTATGACAGAACATTTAATCGAATCAGTTCGTTATCCAGACTATTAAAAAAGACAGAGTTATACGCTACGTAGCAACAACTCGTTAATTTCATTCAGACTCTGACTCTGAACTGATTTTGTTCGTCAATCGTCTATTCCTCTAATAGCTAGGATGCGAATGTCAGTTGCGTCGCAGCAAGCGGAGGGGGCACATGTCTGCCTCAACTGCCCTGTACTGTGCTGTGCTGCATTGCCTGCGTCTCAGCATACGTCTAGCCTTAGAAGCTATTGAATATTTAATACAAGGTAAGACTTCAAAGGGAAATTAAAAGGATTGTAACAAGCAGGTACAAATAAACATGAAAGTATAAAAACTAAATTAAGTTCCACCACCAAGAAAATGCCCGTTAAGTCCCCACCTGACTTTGTTGTGTGATAGGGTCTGTCTGATGAGCGCATTCCACAGTCCGTACAGCAGCTAGATCAGATCCAGTAGGGGGTGAAGGCGGTGATGAAGACAGGCTCACAGGACTACCAGGCATACTTTCAGTTTGTTCGACAGCATGCATTGAACTTTCTAGAGATGCGAAGCCGAACGATATTGGACCTGAAGACAATAAAACAATAACTTTCAAATTAAAACCCATCTACCTTACCTTTAAATAAAACTATTTTATTTCTGGACAATCATCATCATCATAACAGCCCATTAATGTCCCACTGCAGGGACGGGCCTCCTCCCGGGACGGAGGAATACTTGGCCTACTAACACCACGGTGACCAGACGGATTGGTTTAGGGTTTAATTTCAAGTTCTTTTTATTCCTTCTTTTTATTACGTAAAGATTATCTTTACGTAATAAAAAGATCTACGGATTATATCTAGGATGATCTGATCTAGGATATACGAGATTCACGGATAGTCGCTTAGTTTTTACGACTCCCATGGGATGCAATGGAGTGGTGACATATTGTACTCTTACTCCGTCACCACACGGATATTTCTGAATGCTTCATCATATTTAAAAATGAGCATAAGACTCCTCTAGTGACGGAGGGAAACTTGTCTACTAATCAAAACTAATGGCCAGACGTATTTGTTTAGGGTTTCATGTTAAGGCTTATTATATCACGTTTGCCCTAATGGATTATAATATGTTATGATATTTTTCCTTTGTATCATGTTCCTTGGTATACAATAAATAGCTCACTTAAGACTTAAATGGGTAATGTTAACACATTATGTGCATCTGCAATTGTTAATCGTTACAAGAACAAAAAAAGATTTATTTTTACTTAAATTATAACATGTAACCCAATTAAGACTTGCAGTAATGAAAACCAATACAGAACTTCATTTTCATTATTGCAACTCAACTTGTGTACTTGAGTATATAAACCAAGATTGAGTATACGAGGACTGGAGCTAATTAACAAAGTCATACATTATAAGGTATCGCATACGGTAAAAGAAGTTATATTGAAACATAAATTGGTATTGCATTCGTTTGTAGTGCTCTTGCTTTGATGTATATTTCAGAACTAATTTCATACTACAATAGTTTTACTGCTAGGGCCAACTAGCAGACTTATTAACAGGTATCCTTCAGGGACAAAGGGAAACTTTAACCACTAATAATAACGCTGGCTAGACTGATTGCTATTTACTGGCTTTGAGTGAAGTTTATCTATCTAAGTCTCGAACAGATAATTACTCACGCAGCGTTTATTACCTCGGAATAAAATGGTGAAAAAAGGACTCTAGAATAAATACTTTCGCGGTTGAATAGTATCAAAACGTTTAGGTAGATCTTACGCCTAGGCATAGATTTATTTTAATAAATTTCAAGTCATTAGTCCACGAAACAATAGGACGCGCGTAAAACCCAGTCAAATAAAAAATAATCGAATAACAATACTCTAGATTGTCGGGAGTCGTACCAATTACATATTCTTTGGCCAATGCCATACGTACACTTAAATTAATCGACAGTAGCAATTAATACGCTGTAGCGGTCAGTCTATTTATCGAACAATGAATGCAACTCGCAACAATGAACAACGCGAACCATATCCGGATAAAGGTGCATTAATACGGGTCCATTTCTGATCAACTATGACTTTCTAAATCGACCGTGTGTATCGGTCGGCTATAAGTATTTAACAAACGGTTAGTAGAATAAACGGAAATAATTTTAGCGATAATATTATATTTTCGTTTAAGACAAATTCTACCATCAGCAAATAAATCTCCTGTTATATTTATAAGCAATTTACTAATGAAGTATGCCCATACATTCCTTGGTTCAATACAATATGCATTATACTATAGAATATAAAATTATTAACATGACTTTTACAGAATTTATATGTATATTCAAAGTCAAAGTGTATCGCAATCAGTTTTTAGTGCTACAGTGCATGGCATTGCTCGTTAATTGTGCAATCAGTGGTCGTACAAAATAGAATGCATAACGTTCATCGTATGTCTTTATCTAAAGACAGTTTGCTGAATGCACTCGACAAAATACAGTTTCATCTAATTATTAGATTAATCGGAATTGTTCCGTCGTCGATTTTCTATTTCAAACCAATCAAAACAATTTTTCTTTTAAAAATTACCGCCGGCAAAACACAAAACTGTTGTACTATGGGTCCATAGTCAGTGAGTTTCCACAAGCCTCAGCTAAATTCTGTACGTTCAAATTAAACAGATACATCTAAGTAAACCTCCACTGAACTATACAAATCCCTAAGCGAACCTCCATCACATCATCTATATATAAAACTCAAAGGTGACTGACATAGTGATCTATCAACGCACAGCCCAAACCACTGGAGGGATCTGGCTGAAATTTGGCATGCAGGTAAATATTATGACGTAGGCATCCGCTAAGAAAGGATTTTGATAAATTCTACCCCCAAGGGGATTAAATAGGGGATGAAAGTTTGTATGAAACTTTGCCAATTTTAAACAGATCGGGTTGAGGTTTTGCATGCATATAGTTACTATGACGAAGGCATCCCCTTAGAAAGGACTTTATTCAATTCAACCCCTATAGGGATAAAATAGGGAACGAAAGTTAGTTTGAAATTTTGTCAATTTTAAACCGATCGGGTTGAGACTTTGCATACAAATAGTTACTATGACGTAGGCATCCCCTTAGAAAGGATTTTATAAAATTCATCCCCTGTAGGGATAAAATAGGGAACGAAAGTTAATTTGAAATTTTGACAAATTCAAACTGATCGGGCTGAGGCTTTGCATACATATAGTTACTATGACGTAGGCATCCTCTTAGAAAGTATATTTACAAATTCTACCACCAAGGGGATAAAATAGGGGATTAAAGTTTTTATGAAACTTTGTCTTTTTAAAACAATCGAACTGAGACTTTGCATGCATATAGTTACTATGACGTAAGCATCCCTTCAGAAATGATTTTGATAAATTCTACCGCTATGGGATCAAATAGGGGATGAAAGTTTGTATGAAACTTTGTCAATTTCAAACCGATCGGGCTTTGGCTCTGCATACATATAGCTACTATGATGTAGGCATCTCCCTAGAAAGGACTTTAAAAATTCGATCCCCAAGGGGATAAAATAGGGGATGAAAGTTTGTATGAAACTTTGTCAGTTTTAATCGATCGGGCTGAGACTTTGCATGCAGATAGCTACTATGAAGTAGGCATCTCCTTAAAAAGTATTTTGATAAATTCTACCCCTAAAAGGGTAAAATAGGATGAAAGTTTGTATAAATCTTCTTACATTTTCGAATGATTGAACTGAAATTAAAGATTGGAGCTACTATGATGAAGATGTCCGCTAATATAGGATTTTGATCAATTCAGCCCCTATTGGGACGTCACGTCTCAGCTGCTAAAAAATCCATGAAGTCACGACTCAGCTGTTAAAATTCTATGACGTTACACAAAGTTGTCAAAAAATTCCCGCCAAAATTCTATTACCTCACGTCTTATCTGTCAAAACTTCTATGTCGTCAGGAATTATTTGTCAAAGACGTCACGTCTCAGCTGTCAAAAGTTCTATGACGTCACGACTTAACCATCAAAAATATATGACGTCAAGACGTAGATGTGAAAAAAAAAATTCCACCCAAACTTTATGACGTCACGACGTAGCTGTAAAAATAAAATATTCCCGCCATAATTTTATGACGTCACGACGTACGTAGCTGTCAAAAAAAATATTCCCGCCAAAATTCTATGACGTCACGTCTCTTCTGTCAGAATTTCTATGACGTCACGACTCAAATGTCAAAAATTCTATCACGTCACGAATCACCTTTTCAAAAATTCTGTGACATTACTACTCGACTACGACTTAGCTACTCCACGCATTCCTTAGAAAAATGGTTTTGACATACAGGCAGACAGACGGACAACAAAGTGATCTCATAAGGGTTCCGGTTTTTTTTATAATAATACTTTTTAACGCGAGCGAAGCCGCGAGCAAAAGCTAGTTATAATATAAATCTCTACTAGAATAACAACATTGAGTTTCATTGACAGTGACATTTTATAAGCAACAAATTATAAATTTAAAATAGTACATACCGCTAGATCTCATAGGATTGAGTCCTAGTCTGCCGCGCACCTCTCCTCTATCGCTGGCAGTGCTCATGAGCAACTTCGTTCTTTCCATGTAGTCCACGTGCGTCTTGAACAGCTCATTGTACCTCTCGTGGAGCTTCGAGTATTCCTAAGACAAAGACAACGTTTCACAATAAAACAAAAGAATGTAAGTTTAATTTAACTGTTAATTTGTAATTTAACTCTTAATTTAGATTTTATCCCTAAAGCTACCTCATTGATACCTAATTGTATAATTCCTTTATGATCACAATGTCTACACTGTAAAATGACTTTGAAGCAAAATGCCTCAAATCAATATCTCTAAAGTGTTTTGACTAATTTGTAATACATCTGTATTGTTTCTTGCCTATGCAGCATAATGTCTCAAAATTGAAAACGACTATAAAGGATAATACACAATACGCCATTAGGACTAAGAATCAAAACGACGATAAATCAAATAATCATCATTTTTATTTGTGAATTATTATAAATGAAATAAAATGTTTCTTTCATTATTACTGTTTATTTAATTCCTAAAGTAGACGAGTAACAGGTTTCTTCAAATAAATGAAATAGTAGATAAACTCCGTTTTCAAACAGCCCTTTTTGCAGACAACACAGCTATTTAAGCCTCTGGCACCTCTCCCTCCCCCTCGGCTCCAGAAATGGACGATAACAGTCAACCCCGAAAAGAGTCGAGCGGTATTGTTTCACAAGAAACAAAGCCACAAGACCCTCTCGGCAGAGACACCAAAAGTCAAGATCCGAACGCTCCCTGATTCCTTGGGCGAGGGAAGCCAAATATCTTGGTCTCATACTCGACGATAAACTCTCCTTCCGTCCCCACATAAATATAGTTCGCAAGCAGGCCGCGTTTGTGATTGTGGGACGGCTGCACATGCTCCTCCGGAAGGAGTCTAAGATGTCGATCCGAAACAAGGTTAGGTTATACACGACTTGTATTAGACCAATTATGGCGTGCGTAGTTTTTGCCTACCTTAGGCCACACAGGGTCCATAGGTTACAAACACTTCAGAATAGGTTAAGGCGCAAAGCGACGATAGCACCGTGGTTCATGTCATGCATAACGAGGATTTTCACATAGAACTCGAGTTGCCGACTATCCAGCAACACATGGAACTCTGTTCCCGTCACTACTTTGAAACGGCTGCCACTCACCCCAACCAACTAGTCGTTGAGGCGTCCGGGTACATCCCATCTAGATTATCCAAAATTCGTAGACCTAGGCAATAGGCATGCTCTCGAAGAGCCGGATGATAGGATCACGATCGCTCAACGTAGAGCTCACACGGCTCGCGAAGCCACAACACATCCGCGGTTCCGTCCTCGCCGTCGAGGCCGGAATACGCGCCGCGTTCGCTCCTAGAGGGCGTGCCTTCCGCACGTCCTTTTAGTCAGTGACAGTCCAGGCCGAGGTTCGTGTCCCACAGGGAGTGCATTTTCGTGTTCTGGTCATAAAACTACCTACTGAGATGTTTTGCATTTTAGGTATTTTGGATTTCAAGTCATCTTCACTTAAGACGTTTGCCTTTAAAGTCGCGTTACTTCGTAGTCATTTTACTACAAAGTCATTTTCATTTAAAGGTTTTTTAGTACTAAGTCGTTATGATTTGAGGCATTTTGCTACTTAGTCAATATGCATTTTATGCGTAATCCTTTAAAGTCATTTTACAGTGTAGACATTGTGATCAAAAAGGGTATAATTATGTATTATGTTATGAAAGAGACTCCCTGATCTCACTGATAAACAGCGTCAGCTGTTTTGTGAGACTGATGTATAATTTGATGTAAACCTATTTGTTACTAATAAACAATAACAATAAAGTAATGTTATTCTCAAGTTTTTGCGAAGGGCGAAAAACGAGTTACGGGATCCCGGTTTGTAAGGATATAGGTTCTTCCTACAAAGATTATGCATGTATGCAATTAATTTTATAATATTTAACCCGTCAGGATATGTCGTTCGGTTCCCGGTTAGAATAGGACTGCCCCATATCCTGCCGTGGTTGTCGTAAGAGGCGACTAAGGGATACCGCGACCCGGTGCATACCACTTAGCACCTCGGGTCAACCGCCTGAGGTTGGGTTGGCGTCAGGCAGGCGGCCGGCCGTAAAATATAGTGGCAGGGGTATGATGATTTAACCCGTGAGGATCACGGTAACATGATATACGTCGAATTACTATGTTTAAAAAATCTCAATTTCAACATCAAAAAGATAAATTTATTATCTTCATTCCGAGGGTTCCTCGTTCTTTCAATAAATTCATCTCGATGATGCCAAACACGCTGATCTTCAAACAGAATTAGGAACCTTCTCAATGGCATCTTTAAATAGCCTTAAATTAGGAAGCAGTGGTTTTGATCGAGTTTGTTAAACTATTTCTGGGGCTTCCTAACTCTTAAGCGTTCCTGAAAATATGTACGGCAAGCACCATTTATAACTTACAAACGCGCAAAAAGTTGCTTAATCATTTCCCGAATCTCACGTGCTACGGTACGTTATTGTTAAGAAAAATGTGATGAAATATTTATATTTCTTTTACATTTTTATTTATTTGTTTTTAATAGTACACAGTAATGCTTAAGTTGTCAATAACAATACAAGCGACACAATTTAATCCTCTTTGTCTACGTAATCCAATAACGTTTATTTATTTCACATTCATGGTTTAGTTAAAAAACCAGGTCAAATAGTCGCCATTCAACGTAAAAATAAAGTAAAAGTTTTAATGACGAACGTACGAAACCCTTTTAATTAAAATATGGACCACTTATTTATAAAAATGTTTATAAAAATTATAAACTCATTTATATGAAATGTATTTATGGTTGCTAAACAGTTTTCAAAGTAGAAACCAAGTAAAAGCCCTACTTGTAAAGGGAAACTCGACAAGTTTGGTCGAGAATATTCTATGAATAGAACACTCCATAATGGTACAAGAGGTACCTGAGACGACGGTATGGATGAAACTGTATATTTACGCTAGACTGAAAGTAGCATCTTGACAAACTCCTATTTATGTTATTAATTTAAGTGCTAGTATGAAGGATGGAATAATTTTATAGTTTTTTATAAAGCAGTGTACTTGGGATTACAGTGTCTTTCAAATTATTCTACTTTACGTATAATAATAGGTTAATATTCCGAAAAACAACTTTTTTTTTAATTCAAATTATTAACATTGTAGCTTATTCGTAAGTCTAAATGATTACTGATATTTTATAATGTATAATATATTTTCTTAGTAACCTAACTAAACTATATAATTGTAATTAAGCAGTGTTTGTCTATCGGTAGGTGTTATACTTCCTATGTACCAGTTTCTTGCACGCAAGCGCGTTCTAAAATGCTATGTTTAAGGTTATTTATTGTTCTGATTATGTACAGTTGATAGCCAAGGCTTCTAATATTTACGAAGTGTAAACTAGATTAAGAACAGAAAGTACTGGTATTACGATAACATACTGGTAGAAAACGTATTAGGTAGGAAAACTAGGTAAAATGTCTCAATCGAGAAAGGAGACTGTTGGAAGATGTCCAGAGAAGGGAAAGTCTTTTGAATTAGAAAAATAAGCATCTTTTTCATTGAAGTAGTAGTTTTTCTACGATAAATAGTTTCTATGTGATTATTTCAAGGATCTTAAAACCACTTGCGGAGATATTCTCCGCTTTAGAGAATGGGTCGCTGAAACTGGGTTATTGTGGCTTAAGCGACCTATGGGCAGTCGCTAGCCCATAAATATTATTCGGATTTCATCGTAAACGGCCTTCTACAAATACTTTACGCTGTCACGTGCCTCCCTTACACCTTGCAAGGGCGAAAAAAAAAGATAAAGGATTGGTCCCCATTGCTTAACCCGTGACTACTACACTACCTTTTCTATTTTTGCCACCTTTTACGACACCCAAAAGAAAATGGGATGCGTAAAGGGTTTAAATTCATAAATTAAAAGGGTACCGACTTAAGGTTTATACTATTTCCCTAAATATTGTCTCTTTTTCGACAACAACGAGACCTTACTTAAATTAGAATCAATGGTGTGCATACATACTTTTTTCAGTTCATTTTCACGTTCTTCAAGACGGCTGGCATGGTCTAAGGAGTTTTTGTGCTTGAGTTCCAACATCCGGACAATGCTATCTAATGCTTCTAGTCTACCGGTCAGCTCTTTCCTTTCACCTTCGAAGTGGTCCTCGGCTTCCAAAAGCTATATTGAAAAATAAACATTTTAAGTAAAGATTTGCATTAAATTCATATTTCTATTCGAAAATATACATTTTTGACTTTTAAAAGTGAACAAGAAATCGGCATAATGTTTTCGAAAATCAGATTATTACCATTTATAAAAACTAATAAAATATTGCAATAAGAAAAATCATTGAAAGTAAAGTTAAGGCAGATCAAAACAAAAGTGGAATTTATTGCTTGTGTAATTGCAATACACAATAATGTTTGCAAGTTGTTTCATTTTAATTGATAAAATACTCGCAAGCCAATATATAAATTAACTAGCTGATGCCCGCGGTTTCACCCGCGTTGTATAGGTATCTTAAATGTTACTCTACACCCTAAACAACCTATATTCCAAATTTCATCAAAATACATTCAGTAGTTTTTGTGTGAAAGAGTAACAAACATCCATCCATACATCCTCACAAACTTTCTCATTTATAATATTACATAGTAGGAACTAGGACCATTGAAGACCAAAATGCAAAAACCATAAGAGTAGTAACATAAAATTAAATATAATACATTTTATTATTATTAAGACTATAATTGCACGCACGGATTTCGGTTAATCACTATTCGGTAATAATATATTTGGTTTATTAATTATAAAATTATAAGGAAATAATAATTTTTATCTTTTCTTTATTCAAAAAAAGCCCTTGTTTTACATGCAATTTTACCAACAGACATCTCAAACACGATAAATGAATCTTGAGTTTTAGACAACAAAAATATGCTACACAATGGGGAGTAACTTAATGTGTGCATAACATAATGATAAAGTTAAGTACTAAAGAATGTTTTGGTATATCCAGAACGGTAAGAATATTTTGACATGTTTTCTTCTTGTAATAATGTGTCCTGTGTGTAAATCTTGAATAAAATCAAAATATTAAGGGAATAGGAGAAATTACGCGTCTATTCAACAACCAAGTTCAACAACCTTAGCTATGGCATTGTGATAGATAATATTTTGTAAAAAAATATGCTGAATTATCACAAATTAATTTTAAAATATAAAGGTGAATAGAACTTGTTGTAGGAATGATTAAGTCATGAGTGCCCCCGTTCAACTATTAAAGATATAAGATCAATTAATATTACTATTTATGTATTTTTACTATTAGATATTTACTCATAGAAAAAATACAATACTTTTTAATTATCAAATCAAGTAAATGTTAAAAGAGAAATAAATGATTTATTATTATCTAAGCAACAGCTCACTAACATAGCATACAAATAAGTACATAAAATGTCAATGTACTTAAGGAAAATAACAACTGACATACTTATACTTTAAAACTACCACAATATATTATACATATTTCGAAAAAGTCTGGAGTGAGCTGTCTTAGCTCACCCAGTCTGCATTTCAGAAATAGCCCAGCACCCAAGAGACATGTCTGAAATAGGTTGTTAAATAGGTCTGAATATTTGTGCACAGACATTTATGCAATCAATAAATGTATTGTTGTCGGTTTCTTGCTCAAGACATATACTAAGTCAGAAAAGTGTACTTTTATATCATCATCCTCCTGCCCTTATCCCATATTTACTTGTAGTCATGCATTACTGGCTAGGCCTAACTAATAGTATCTAGATACATAACTTTGTTGGATCTTTGAATATTAAGAGTTAGTCATGTAGACTTGATTTGATACATTTTATTCAGAGATATCCTACTGGAGAGCCTCCTTTTCCTTATATGGGATTATTCGGACTAAATTTACCAAACTGGCCAGATGGATAGATTATCAACTTTTAAGTGGCTTTTACTACTTAGCTAAATTTATTGATTACTAAATAGATATACCTTTATGACTCACTTCAGATGAGATAAAGCAGTGACACATTGTATTTTAAGTCTATTACCACTTGGATAACTACATGGAAAACACTATACAAATATTATAGTGATAAGTTTTTTATTTATAACCATATCAATCACATATTATTATATTAGTAGAGGTACTAATAGCTCAAAACTTTACACTGTCTAGTTAGTCACAACGCTATTGGATTTCCATACAAATTGGTGTGATAACTAATGATGTGAATGCATCCGTACAAATATGGCATTTGTTTAGCTTTTTACCATGTTGCATAGTAACTGCTAAAGATAAATAATCTTTATACAAAGGACTAAAAAGAAGACTAGACTTGACTATTTTAAGAAATTAGATGATTGCTCTCCTAGAAATCATTAAATACTTAGTATGTCAAGTTCCATAATAACTACCACCGGTATTAAGGATAAAAGCTATTTATTATTCAAATTCAAATACAAAAATAATATACAAAATAAAGTATTTGTAGAACAAGTTTCCTAAATATCATTTATGTAGGAAATTAGGCTAATTATTTTAAGAATTGTTAAAACATCTTGTTCACCTTGAAACTTTGATAGTTGAATGGGTAGCACATTCCACAAAAATAACTTCAAAATAACAGAGCAATACTCATAAACAATCACGAAAACAATAACAAAAAGCGTGTGATGTGTACAAAGTATTATTGTGCACTAAATCTTATATAAAGGCTACCTTGCATGCAAAACAAAGGAACAAACAAGACCTTACTTTAGTCTTAGTAAATGTTTATACACACCTTCTGCTCTGCATGCTTCCTAGCCGCCTTCTCGCGTTCGTATTGCGTGACCAGCTGTTCATTGTCTTCTCGTAACAATTCCAACTCGACTTCATGTTCCTGGTTAGTCTGATAAGCAGAATCTAAGCACTCCAACACGTTTACCAACAAGGGCATCAGAGTTTTAACAACATCTTCGTCATAACGAGCTATCATACGTTCAAACTCCTGATATATGCTCCCTGCCAATGACTGAACCTTCTCCGACATCACTACGTGGGAGTCTTCATGGGTCCCATAAATCGTCTCGGAAGAATCCTCGAAATTCATTTTGGAAAAAAGTTATGTACAGTTAAAAAATAAGAAGATATTTGCACTATCGCACAACAAGTGTGTAATGTAAAATGAGATTTTCTTAGACCATAGTGGGTAATATTATTTGATGACGCGATCGATGAGTGACTTAAAAAAAATCTCCATTAAAATGTAGATGGTAGCTTTACTTTTCAGCCATTATGATGATAGTACTCTGTATTTCATATTACGTCAAAAGAGCAACACGAAAATTACACAGCTTACTGACTGCGTAAATAATGTAGAAAAAGAAAATAGGATTAAAGTTTACACCATGTCTAGCCTGATCAAGGACTTTTTGCTGACTGTAAAAAAAAAATAGACGATGGATGTTGTCGATGATTGATATTGGTCGTTGGCAGCCCTACGCACATCGTTTTCCGGATATTCCGAGAAGGGCCATATCCGGATAATTTTAAAAAAATCGATTGAAGATATTTAAATGATTTATTTTCTCATTCCACTTTCTAAAAAAGATGAGTAATTAAAAAAGAGCATGTGTGACAAATTACTAATAGTTTAATGGCACTTACTTGGTACAGGAATATTGACAATAAAATCTGATATGGAACAAATTCACACACAACCAACACTTACAGTATTAACTTGAATTAATGTGTATTGAATTACTATTACGTACAACAGCTATTGCGAATGATTACTCAATAGTATGCTTTTCTTTACATAATTTACGTGGTTGAGTCCGCTGCCCAATTAATTCTCATTGTTTTAACAACAATTCAAGTTCTGGTTTAATGTTGATCGTCTTTTTCTTTTATAACAAAATACAGGTTGTCTATAAAGTCAAGAAATTAAAGTTTGAGGAACTAAATTGTTCATGTGTCTGGCAACACTGAAATTCAAAATAGACTTGTACATGAGCTGTCATCGAGTAGAAGTTGCGGAACGGTTTTCATTTTGTGATTTATATAAGTTCATTAATCTACAATAAACTAATACTGACTTACGAAAAACAACATAAAGAATGAGTAGAGTAAATCAAAGTGGCACGTGGGAAGTGATTTTAAAAGTTCTTTATCGATGTTTGACGGAGCACGAAGCTGCTCAAATTTTATGTGATTTGGATGATATTTATGGGCGAACTGCAACTTTGATGGGTATGTAATCGTGTTACTGTGTTTTGTAATCTGTCTCAAGTAATATATTCACTCCATTTGCGATTTAGAGACCAAAAACAGGCATTGCGTACATAGCATATTTTTAGGTAAGATTGTCATTGAAAGTAAGAAATATTGTAGTACGACCTATTCTGTTGATACATTATCAGTTGCATTAGTATAATTCAGTCAAGATTTATCCCAATTTTGAATTTGAATTATTTGCTTTATGTCTATATTACGGTTGATAACTAAACTAAGTATGTCACTTTCGCATCAACTGGTCTGTCGACAATGAATAATTAATTGCAATTTTTTTTTTTTCTTTTTTATTATTTAGTTCTTAGTAACTCCATGTTAAATGATATCTTGTAAGTTAATATTTAACACTGAATAAATTTTAGTTAGGTATTGCAGTTATTCTTTCCATCCCATTCTTTGCCTGTATTTTGTGTCTAGGTATGTCTAAATTTATTGTAAAAGTATAATCAAATGTTCAATCAACATAACTTTTGTAAAATTTCAGGCTCCAACCAACCCTCAGATAGTTGCAGGTGATAGCTAGAACTGTGATGGATTTTAATTGTAGTCTTGAAGTTCTACGCAAAATTTTAAATGCAATAGACCTACAAGAAATGCCCTAGTAATATAAAAATCGAGATTTGCCTGAAGAACTAAGGAAAGACATTATTTATCATTCTTCATACAAGGTAACCTGTATAATAAAGCATATTCTTTTGTATAGTAATTTTTCTCATTATTAACTGTATAAAATAGTTAAAATAATAGTTTCTAGCCTATTTTCCCTTTCTACTCCTCTTTGCCCCCTATACGCCCCTCCAAATAAACCAATAATCAAATCTTTTTTAATAATAATATTAGTATAGTTAGTAAATCAGTAGTTTCCGTGTAGTGACGAAGGAACGAACAATATATCACCACCCCATCTCATCCCATGGGTGTCGTAAAAACCGACTAAGGGACTGTCCGTGAATATTATCTTTATGAAATAAAAAGAAAGAAAACTTGAAATAAAACCATATACCAATACGTCTGGCCAGCGTGGTACGTACCAGAAGGCCAAGTATTATGATGATGATGAATTGATATATAAAATAACAGAATATTTTATAAAATCATCACTAAAAGTAACTATTTATGTTCCCGCAGGTCACAAAAAACTTGGAAAAACTGTTGCCATCGCGTCGAGAAGCTCCAATAAGAATACTACAAGAGAGGACGTCACCTGTGGGCAAATACTGACGATAATAGCAGCAGCAAAGAAAGCTTTAGTGATGACGATGAGGGTGGCAACGAAAGTTATCTCAACATCGAATATTTAAAAAATCCTAGGATGAAAGCGATGAATAAATCTCCTTGTTAACTGTGTACATGCGTTTTTATTACTCTGATTCAATCCGTTAATTTATTCTAATACCCATACCATTCTAATAGGTGAATTTTGACCCATGTAGTTTAGGGTTGGTGTATGAAATCGATTAAGAGATTTATCGATTTAGATAACAAGCGATTAATCGATAATCGATTATTATTTATAGTTTAGTTTTTTAAATTTGGTATACATGTGGCAGCAGCCATATAGTAGCAGCACTAAAATTAAAACCATAGAACATAATTGTTTTGCAGAAATCAAAAATTACGTTATGGCTCATAATTCTTACACTAAATTATGTTACATTCTATGGCTCAAAACAACTGTCAAAATTTAAAATGGCTTGACTATAGTGCTTATAAAACAGAAATAAAACACCGTCACCTAAAATGTTTAAAGGGCTAACACTACTTTACTTCTATAAAGGTCATGTTATAACAATTATTCAAATTTCTCAATCACTTAGGGTTTCAACCAATGAAATGAATTATCTCATTATGAGTTGTGTGAATTTCTTACTTGAGTATTAGATATAATGTGTTTCAAAATTACTTATTTTATTTCAATAAATTACTATTATGAAAACTATTTTCTCAGACTAAATAGGGTTGCTACGTGTAGCACAGTGGCGGCCTCATTTATTTTCAGGACTTTATAGACAGAGTGTAACTCTTATTATTATATTATAGCAATGTACAGAATACTATAACATATATTTTAAGGTTACAATTTTAGATTAAAGTCTAAATAATTTACTTTATTTATTTATTAATAGGTATTTGCTGTGAGAATAACGACTAAGATGAGAGACTTCATTTCCCAAATAGTTACATTCATTTGCATGAGAAAATATTACTTAATTATAGTACAGTCACGAGCAATAATATGTACACATTGTCAAATTTTCTAAACTTTCTGCACGTTTATCTAGACATTAGAATACCAAAATTGTTTCGTAATTTAGAAGAGGTTCCGTACAGTTTTGAACTAATCTTCGAATATTCAATTTTGGATTAGCATAACTTTAGATAACTGTTTTACAAAATGTGAAAATGTGTACATATTATTGCTCGTGACTGTACTGTACTAATTTCATTATATCATACATGTTCTTCAGACGATTAAAAAAAATATAACGTTAATAATAATTTCCATAAAAGTAAATAGGCCCATAATGAATTTATTTTTTAATCTAAAAATCCGATGCAACGTTTTTTATTTTCCAGCATTGAGAATTTACTGAGTAATCATCATCATATCAGCCAATCAACCAACGTCCACTGCTGGACGTAGGCCTCCTCCGAGTATTGCCACTTTGTGCGGTCCTGTGCCTCCCTCATCCATCGAGGGGTATGAGGGGTCTCCCCACGGAAAAAAGAATCAAGTGGAAGTGCTAAGTAGGAGTGGTACGCGTGTCACTAATACGCGCTGGTTCGCATAACTTGTCGCTGAGGTAATACATAACGCGAATATCACCTTTATGCACAACATGTTAAAGTGTATAATTGCCAGAACTGCGAAAATCGCCATCTATGGACGACGACGTAATTAACTCGAAAATTGAAACTATTTAAATTACAAAACTTATAATTCTTTCTGCGCTACAGAAAAATAACTTCTATAGTTTATGAAGGTTCACTCCAAGATGTAGGATCAGCTACATAATATGATATTTTTTGTTAGTAGTTTATTTATTTGTGTGTTTAACCTTAACAGGTTTATGCTGCACCTTGGTGAACATTTTATGTATGATTTGTGCTTTAAACTTAAATAAATAAAATAAATAAATAATTTGTTTTTTGGTGTCAGCGGCGGTTCCCTTGAATTAGTTGTATTGCATTTCCACTTGGTATTTCTTCCGTGGGTCTCCCCACCCTGCGCTTTCCGGTACGCGGTCGCCATTCCAGAACAGAACCTTTCTGCCATAACGCTGTCGGTTCTCTGCGCTATGTGCTCTGCCCACCGCCACCCACCGCCGGGCAATTCTGAGCGCTGTGTCGGTTACTTTGGTTCTCGGATCTCCTCATTTCAGATTAAATCACATAGGGAAACTCCCAATATAGCTCTTTAGTAATGGGCCCGTTTAATTATCAGGAAATTGTAAAGGAAAGGCCAGGATAATTAAATTTGATATACTTAAAAATTTAAACTTAAAAATTTAAGTTTGAAGTCGAGAACAGAATTGTATTACTGTAAATAATTTTTACTTAAACATTTAGTTCAATACACTGATGTCAGTAAATAAGCTTACAACGAAATTACTTCTTACGCGTAATTAACTTACGCGGCGGGCTCCGCGGCGGGCAAAGCGGCGGGCACCGCTACGCTTCCCGCCACGTTTCTCTATAAACAACGTCATATATTGCTATAAGTTTGTGTTTACGCGTGCGATGATGCGTGCCGCTTTACGCCCCGCCCGACGCCCCGCTTCTCCGTAAACGTGCACTAAGCGGTAGCAAGTGGGACGCTATAGAGAAGCATGATCTATGCTTCAAAAATAAGCTAATTCTCTATACGGTGTGTTTTGGTTGAGGGCCATCCGCCCCACCACAGACCGTGTAAAGTAGTAGCGGTCGTTAGAGACCAACTTCTCGTCCTCAAAAAAAAATCTACAGTGTGCGTCTAGGTTATCCCATAACTGCATATCTTCTGACGGCAGCGGAGGATCTTACAAAAGTAGACCAAGAAGACGGTGTGGTGTGATTACACGCCATGCCCTCATAAAAGCAGGGCTTCAATACTCTGACATAAACTACTCAGACATAGTCTGTGTCGTTAATGTACAAGATTTATGATGATGTTCGCTCGCTATCATCTGATAGAGATCACTCTGATATCTATCAGAGTTGGTTATTTTTAATTAGAAGTAGTTTTTCAAAAGTTTGCAACTAAATCTTGCTTTATAGATTTATTATGATTTATTACTAATTAATTTAAATCGATTAATGATGTTCTCGATTATTGTTTAAAATATCCTAGGCTGGCAACTCTTATTCAAATAGGACATTATCCCACGTCATTACAGGCCTACGTCAAAAATATTGTTGACTTGGGAAAAATTTTAAAATTGAAGTCATATAATTTAAATATTCTGAAGCCCTTGTCCGCCCATCTTGTCTCAAATCAATTTAACAATAAATATATTTTGATCAGTATTAGCCTATAAAATTAGCTTTCTACAAAGTTTAATTTCCTTACATTATGTGTAACTTTTGATCCGGTGGCTGACACATATTATTTTTGATTTGAAATTACAGTAAAACGAGACACGATGCAAGGGAAAAAGTCAGTGATTTGGGCCTATGTGCTATGGCTGTTCTCTGGTATTTTTGGGGTTCATCATTTTTACTTGAGAAGGGACAGACATGCGTTTGTTTGGTGGACTACTTTAGGTGGTCTTGGAGTTGGGTGGCTAGGCGAAATGTTTCGTATTCCTAGGTACGTCAGGGATGCCAATGAAGAACCACAGCATATGGAGGCCTTGATCAATAGGATGAACAAAAACAAAAAGGTAAGCTATGCAATTTTTACATTGTCCTATAAATAAACTTGGTATCTTTGTATTAACCATTTAAGACTGCCACAAGATCACTCTTCAGTAGAACCATGTTAAGGAGGCCAATGCCCAGCTCTAAAATGTCCTGTGGCTGATATGATGAAATGTATATTGTGTGTGTTATAACTTGCGGATGCATTCATATTCTAGTTAACTGTTATAACTTTACCTACAAAATGTCTTTTCATTAAAGACCATGTTCAATAGTAGAAGAATGAAGCGAATATATGTTATTACTACTTATGTCATTTTGCTTGTCCTGCATAAATACTATTTTTATAGGAGTAGTAACTTCATCGGCTTTTACAACACTTGGAATGAGATATTACACAAGAAACTATGAATACCCAATCTATCCTTACTAATATATTCTATAAGCAATCTCACTTTGTTGAAATAACTAAATATAAGTACTTAGTTTAATTTAATTGTCGGTTTTAGTTTATTTGAATTAGTTTTTGTTACTTTTAATTTTATCAGTTCAAAAAGAACTTCATAAAATTTATACTTATACTCCTGTACATAACTGTACATCTATTTCACTGTATAATGTTTATACTAAGGTACTATCTTGCATCTCTAAAAAACAAATTGGTTAGTAAAATAACTGTAAAATAAATATGATTCTTGATTGTAAAGTCTGACCTACTAATTGATTATTATATGTTTTTAAAACTTCAGCTGGCATATGGGATATATAGCTCCTTCTATATTTTATCCTGTAAGTATGTATTGTCTGTGTTGTGTTGTTTGTGGTCTAAACTTGTGCTTCTTTAAAATTTGACACCTAAATCTAACAATATTTGTTCACTTATAAAAATTAAAATATCTTCTAAAATGTCCTGTGGCTGATATGATGAAATGTATATTGTGTGTGTTATAACTTGCGGATGCATTCATATTCTAGTTAACTGTTATAACTTTACCTACAAAATGTCTTTTCATTAAAGACCATGTTCAATAGTAGAAGAATGAAGCGAATATATGTTATTACTACTTATGACATTTTTTTCTACGCAACAGAGTCTTTGGAGGTAGTGGTGGAATGTCCAATGGACAGATAAATTGTTGGCTCTCTGACCCTTTAAGTGTGGAAGCAGTAATGATGTTCAGGTTTATGTACTTGTCCCAGCTATCCCTATAGCTGGGACGGATATATGGACTGGAACATTGTTTATACCAGAATTTTTATATGCATCATCCCATGAGGCTGACATAGGCATAATATGTGCTTAAAGCCTCAAAAAAAAAATTAGAATAAAAAAAAAAAAAAAAAAAAAGTTGCATTGCCAATTGACGTCCACTTCTGGACATATGCTTCTTACAAATAATTCTACCTGGCACCATCCTGTGGTTTCCTCATCCATTGATTTCCCGCTGCTGACAATTTATATTGGTAGGCAAAACAGTTTAAATGTAACTGCACAAATCATTATCATATCAGCTAATTGATGTCCACTGCTGAATATAGGCTTCCTCAAAATATTGCCTTGTGTGATAATGTGCCTCGTTGTACTGAACGGGTTACTATAAAACAACATGATCTTTTTTATGTGTATAGTTACTTCCTAGTGTATCCTACTAATATTAGAAAAGCAAATGTTTGTAGGTGTGAATGTTTGATACTCTTTCACATGTAAATGACTAAATGGATTTTAAAAATAATGTTGCTTATACACCAGAAAACACATAGGCTATAATATTGATTTCTAGACATTAAGTGAAATAAATCTCCAAAAATATAAAGAAAACGTTCCGGGCACTAGCTGGTACAGTCAGCTAGAGCTGGTTAAACTTAAGGTCGGGAGCTTGCTTATGTAGATGCTATACCCCTTCCAGCGTAAGTTTAGCTTTTTGACAGTTCACGTCCATAAAGTTTCGTAATACTTCGGTTTATTTTTCGAACAAATTATATTGTATTTCATGGACGTACCCATGTTTTTTTCAGTTACCATGGTTACTTAGTGATGGACACTCATAACGATTAGCACCATTATGAAACAAATTACAAATAATCGGTAGAAATAAATGCTATGAATAACCCTGAACTCTTCATAATACGTTTATAAAATGTAATATGATATTTTAGATTAGCTTTAACCCGCGAATGTGTCACGATAAATTATGTATTTTAAATAATACCTAATCTAACTATAATTTTATCATTTTAAGCTATAGGCTAATTCTCTTAACATAGAAGAAAAAAACAATAATAAAATGATAATGTAAGTTGATGTAAGGATCCAAATGTGTAAAATATAGTAATTTGAAAAATCGCGAAATCGCTTACAATCGAATGGCATTACATTCGAGATACTGCTGAACGTCACTAACGTCAATCTGTCAAATGTCGTTAAATATAGTGGAAAGGGTATAGTAATATTATTGTGAAGCTTTAGCTTGGGTTAAATTTAAAACTAGTTCATCTGTAGCTTTGTATTAAAAAACTATAATTAATTATGTCCATTTCTGTAACAAACTCTTGCTATAAATATTGTTATAAGGAAAAATCTATTTTTCCTTTTACATAAAATGTTGTACTGTTGTAGACTGAAGTGTATGTAGCGCATTCAAAACAACCTTTTTTCGTATTAGCACAGTATTTTAAATGTTAAGGAGAATTATTAATCCACATACTAACACTAGAATAAATTACTAACATCAAATATAAAAAAAATCAGTATTTAATATTACATAACTTAGAAAAATGATATGAAATAACAGTTTTGTTTAATTTAATAATCTAAACTATAACTGTATTTTACTGACCTACTAATAAAACTGCTCGTTTTACACATTTGCATGTCGTCATAATACATTCCTTACATAAAATTGCTCATGTGACGTTTTCGCTCTGGTTTTCGATGATAACAATTAGAAATTACAAGTTTGAAATGTTAGGTTATTAGATGGATGTCATGTTCGACTTTAGTCATGTTCTACCTTTGGTCATGAATTTGTCAAGTTTGCTTTTTTGTCATATTCTGATTTTGTCATATTCTGCTTTCGTCATATTCTAATTTCGTCATATTCTGCTTTCGTCATGTTTTGCTTCATTAAGTCAGGTTCACCCAGTTCTGCCTGGGTCGATACTGCTGCTATAAAGCAACTTTGTACTCATTAATAAAATGACATGTAATTAGAAATAGAAAAAGAAATTTAAAATTCAGACATAGTTGAAGTCTATTCGTGCATGTCTAGTAAAAAGGTTTTAATACTTGAAGCTTATTAAAATATAGCAATTATTGAGTGTGTGCATACAGCTATGACTAAACATGAACATGACTAAAGGCTAACATGACCAAATTGGAACATGACTAAACCATAATATGACTTACAGAAACTGTAATTATAGAAGAGCATGACTAAACCAAAACATGACCAAATCAGAAATATGACCAAGTGTAGAACATGACTAAAATCGAACATGACATCCATCTAATAACCCGAAATGTTATGTTATTTTTATGTGCTGAATTTATTATTTATTACAAATAACTGCTTGTCAATCTATATGATATGAAGCGACATGTTTACGACGTTTAACTGTATTTTTTGATATATTAGTAATCTCACCCACAGTGTCGTAAAAGCAGATTAAGAGATTTCTTATACAAAACTAGCTTACACCATTGCAAATTATTTTTGTCCTTGTATGGACATGACCAGTTGAAAACACTTTTGCAAGCACCAATTTACCTCCTAGGTTCAGGACAATAATTTGTGTGTACAGGGAACCTCTTATCCGGCAGGTGCAGCAGGCCACCCACACAGTCCATTCAGTAAAAACCCTTCTAAAAAACTGTAATCTAAAAATAGCTTAATTTTTAAAAGCGATTTTCTGTTTGTTTTGCAGCCACCGTTTTCGATGAACCGTTTCACTGGCATGCTGATGGTTGGGTATTCTTGGGGTCAGATGATGATGTTTGCTATACCACCAGACGGCTTCTGGGGAATCAACTTGAGGTATCTCAATCTATTGATACCATTGGCGGCGGCACTTGGTTAGTACTTTGCTATATCAAGTAGTTATTATGAAAATTTGTGTGGTATCAGGACACTCAGATTATGTAGGCATATTATCGTTACCATCGTGTTATATTCACACCCTTAGTGTTATAAATACTTACCACATTAAAGATATTTCGTGGATAAACATAAGTTAAATACCAAAGCAGTTTTTGTGCAGTGCCTAAAGTGTAGCATAGTAAATTGGGAGAAGAAGGCAGCGGCTTTGTAGATGGTAATCGATGACAAAATAGGCTCAAAGACCTGACAGGGCCAATGGGTATTTATAGCAATTCTATAAATTAATTTTGTTTACATTCCGCGTCGCTGCGCTGTATGTAAACTCTAGTGTATATGTATACAATTAGCCTTTGTCTGATTGCTTATTGTTAATTTAAACAGTATATAGACACTTATGTCTCCCTATGTAGTATCAATCTTAATTGAAACTACATATTGAGGCTAGTAAATAAACTTCTGTTAGATTAGGCCAGGCGCGCACTACGAGTTTTTCGCCGCGCGGCAGAAAAGCGCAGCGGTATAATGTCGCACAGTAATACTGGTGGGCTGCGGTGGCTCTGCCGTCAAGTGCGCGCAATACAATGTAAAACTGTTTGGTACAGTATTACAGTGCGACATTATACCGCTGCGCTTTTCTGCCGCGCGGCGAAAAACTCGTAGTGCGCGCTTGGCCTTATAGTCACATACAATATTACGCTGGCTTAACTCTATGGCATTACTTACCTTATGTCGCAATATACATAGCAATTTTTTATGAAAATATAACTTTTATATTAGGTATCAAATAACAGAGAGTCGGACATTCTCAAAATTTGTGAATAGCACAAGCAATTATCTTGCATTGGCTATCGCAGTTGATACGAATTATTCATAAAGTAAGTTTCATAAGAAAACATTAACTCTTAGTTTGATTTGCAGGTGTCTGGACAGTAGGAAATATTGGCCGTGAACAAGGTAAATTGAAATGGCCGTTAATTGCTGCCTTTGCCGCTTATCCCGTCCGCTACTACGTATACGACGAGAGTGTATGGTTTACTATCATGGTACTCGCATCTGCACTCGTCTTTGATTCCTTTTCTAAAGAATGGAGGAGGACGCCAAGGAATCATGGTTTACCCAAGTAAGCTTGATTATTTTTCTTAAGGCTTTTAAAACCAGTAATATCCTTTTGCACACTATTTTTCGAAGTTACTATACCTGCAATGTAAGTAGGCCGGCTTTAAGTTGTTGCGAATGGTTGAGCATGGTTACGCATGTTTTTATAGAACTAAAACGAGCATGTTTTCGTAGTCTCTCTAAAAGTTAACTTCAGTCCGGCCAAGGCGCCCGTTGTATTTTTTTGAGAAAGAGTTTGCATATCACAGGAGCAGCCAGCAGTTGTTTAGCGTAGTCAAATTAATTATTAACGACTTGGTGTTTTTATATTTTTATTCTTCATAAGTTATTCATGAATTACATATTTTATTGGCTTTCGCAAGTTTAAATTATATCGTTTGGCAGTAGTGTAATAAATAATGAGATGCTAACAATTGCAACTGTATTTTTAAAGTAACTAATATAGTTATAATAAGTTAATACTCGGCGTCGTGGCAGGCCACGGAAAAGGTGGCCAGATGGCCCGGATTGGGCACAAAAACAATACACATGCACAGGCCATGGTCAGACACAAGTGAAAGACAGCGGGAGAGGCCTTTTACCAGCAGTAGGATGATAGAGGCACTGATGAGACTGACAAAGTTAATATTCTAAGTAACGTTTTATTAATTTCAGACGTATATTGATATTGGGCCTCTGCGCCTGCCTGTATCTCTCCCTATGGTGCAGTTATTTATACTTCCACGGCACTATCACTGATAGCGAGGGTGACGAAGTACCTATTTATGAAGCTTTACATCATTTCTTTACCAGCCCTTGGTAAGTAAAAACCAAATATTATTATTATTTATAATGAAACCTTACTACTAGATTAACACGTTCCCAGTGCATATGTACCATATAAGGTACACATGCATTATTTTACATTGTTTGCTGGCGGCACTGTGAAAGGGTTAATATACCAAGGACATAGGCATAAATTAAAAGTTTCTACAAATAAAGGAAGATTGAATACATTATTATTATTTAGAACAAAATGTAGACATACTCGTACAAACAGCAAAGAAACAATGTAAATACACAAACAGAATAAACGCAACTACATTATTTGCATACAGAGTCGAAATTGTGAAGACATTAGTTCTAAATGTGAATATGTGAGCTGTATAAATGCTTTTTACTTTTTTAGAAAAAAATTAAAAAGGCTGCTAGCTGTGTGTATATAGTAGTAGTGTACAGTAGACTGTGCAAGGAATTTAAAGAGACAAAACCCTAAAAATGAGGAATAATTAAACTTTAAAACTAAAAGTGTTATTCAATTGCCCAGGCAATGTGATCTATCTACTGCGAGCATGCTTCTCGGTACCATCAACCTCCTGCCTTATTTATTTATTAACAAAAACATCTAACAATAGATAAATGTAATTCAAACAATTTTTTTGTTATTACAGTCGCAGTGACGTCGACTACTATTACTTATCGTCGCTTACGAACACATAACATAATATAATTTGTATAGATCAGTAAAATAAATCTTAACGCTCGTTTATAAGCGTTCTGATAGTCTTGATTATCGGTACTTACTTTTTCATCATATTAGGAACATAGGTCTCCGTGTGGTGACGGAGTAAGAATACAATATGTCACCACCCCATCTCATCCCATGGGTGTCGTAAAAACCGACTCCTTAGTCGGTTTTTACGACTATCCGTGAATATTATCTTTACGAAATAAAAAAAAGAAAAACTTGAAATTAAACCCTATACCAATCCGTTTAGCCAACGAGGTATTAGTAGGCCAAGTATCCCTCCGTCACGGGAGGAGGCCCGTCACTGTAGTGGGACATTAATGACTTGTTATGATGAGGAACATAGGCCTCCTTGAAACATTTCCACTTTGCGACTATGCTTCCATCATCCATCGAAGACCCGCCATCCAATCGTAAGTCAACGATACCACGTGGCCGAAGGTTTGCTATCGAGTCAAAAGACGTCTTTAACGTAACTACAAATTCATTTTATGATATCTATAAATTTATTTCAGGTGGCTAGACGTGAAACAATGTTTGCTAGACACGTACCAATACGCCCAGCACCACGGCTGGTATGAAGTGTGGAAGCAGATTATAGACCTATCCGATCCACATGGGGAACAAAATGCATATAAGGTAAGTAGACTAATAACATTTTGTTATCTTTACCGTGGTAGAACTCAGGTTGTCCAAGTTGGAAATAGTGGTGTGCTCGTATATCCACCGAGTCGACGTGTGCTAATATTCTATGAACAAAGAAGAAGGTATTTGTGAGTAATGGTATAGCAGATAATGAAATTAGAGTGCTATGGCACTTGACATCATGACGAACACAGTTCTTCTGCATATGACGCTTTCGATCTGACAAGTGAGTTGTTTGTCTCGTCATTATCGCTTGAAGAAATCCAACAAATGGTATACACATTGTTATCAAAAAAGTTAGGTTAAAAATAACATTCGCGTTCTGCTGTCTCTGCCTACCCCGGACGGGATAAGGCGTAAGTTTATGTATGTATGTATGTAAAATAACATTGCGTGTATAGCTTCAATTATAGTTAACCACAGCGTGGACATAAACTAGTTTCCACAGAATTCAATATAAATGAGAGCTACAGAAGAATGTAACAATACCTCTTCCATTTCTAGGTACTCGGCATAGGACCCGACGCGACTCAGCAAGAAATAACATCGACATGGAGGAAACTATCAAGAGAGAATCATCCAGACAAAGTAAAAGATATAAATGGAAGGAGATCTGCACAAGAACGTTTTATGGAGATACAGCAAGCATACGAAATATTGTCCAACAGCAAACACAGGAGGAACAGAAGAAACAAAAAAGATAATTCCGGACCTATGAAGGATGAAATGTAACTAAGGTATAGTGGTATTTAGCTATAATAAGTAGTACTACACATAATCTTATATACATTGGACCCTTTTAAAATAATGAATCTCAAAGAAATAGTAAAAATTTGTGAAGTTTCTAGCAGTCTTTAAATACTAAAACTAATATTAGTTTACTTAATCAGCAATATTAGTAATGTAAAATGTTAATAGGCCTTTCATAATACATTTAAATAATATCTGATTCGCAGACAACTTCTTTTAATTTTGATATTTGTATTTTTTATTATTATTTTTCGTTTGTTATTTTAAGCCCTTAGAGTTACTCTGCGTTTTTTTATTAGAGAAACCAACCATCTTTACGCTATTTATATGTGTTTGGTTAACGTTATTTTATTCTAATATTAACGATTTTTTACTTACTTTAACATATTTATATTTCCCTAGGATAGAGTTTTATATACCTAAAGATTTATTTCACTTAAATAGTGGTTGTAAACATTATTATAGCATAACTGATTACTATTTGGTTTTAGTAACAACAATATAATTCAAGTCTGAGTCATGTTAATATTACTGCAAAGCTTAAAAATATATATATATGTATTATTGTATTACGACTACAGAAGATATAAATATCCAGATCATAACTAGGTAACAAGAATGGTGGTTTTCCAAACATAAACCAGGCAAGGTCTTAATAGGCCGTCATAAAGTATTTGATAATCTAATCTTAAAACTATATACCTTGAACCAATGCGTCTACAAATCGCAACGCGACCAACGATTCATGTTTGGGTACAGTTTTTGTTCGTGAAAATAGTCTTTTTAGTCGCATGCCTCATTATTAGGTACTTCTGGTAACTTGAAAAACGTCTTTCTTATTAAACTTTACGTTACATCTGGATATAAAAAGTATTTTGTAAAGTAATACAGCTCATAGAACTTCGTGCCAATTTTAATATTATCCTCGAGTGTGTTGGTGACTGCATAACCAAAATTAAATCAAAGTAATTGTTATCAACTATTTAAATAAATGGCTTTGAACCGAATTACTAAGAGTTATGTTAAAATATAATCTGTTTGACGTCCCATTAAGGTATATACAAGTATATAACATTATATTTTCGACCACTATTGTAAACTACTTACTTACTAGTATTATACGACTACTTGTAAAGTCTTATTTTGCATTTAATTTGATGATTTCTCGTAAACTCTGCATTTCAAACTCAAACAACGATCATAGTTTAAATATTAGTTATCTTTAATTTATTTATTTATTTATAGAAACTATTCTATAGTCCAACAAATCTAATAGGTACGGTATGACAGTTCTGACAAATTGAATAATAAGGTTGGGATAAAAAAATCGATTACAATAATATCCGAAATTTAAGAAATCGATTACGATAATATCCGATTTTTAAGACACTTTAATAATTAATCTCATTATTAGTAAAGGGTAAAACCTTTTGTAAAAAAACACCACATTTTTTTTTTTCACTTTTATAATTAATTAAATAAAAGTAATATTTAGGATTTTTTTATTCACTACTAAGACCTTAATAAGTTGCCTCCCGTCACCTTCGACCACGTCGAGTAATAGTTAGTTACGTGTCTAACGATAATAACGATTTCTCGTATATGTAAACGATTTTTTTGCATACAAGTGTATCCGAAGAGTCACAACACTACGAGCAGTAACCTAACTACGTGACTTTGCAATGAGGTCAAGAATAGAACTATAAGATATTATTTACTATGTAAATATGTGTTATTTTGCTTTGTTTGAAAGTTTTCAATTAAATTTATATATTAAGAATTGTACATTTTTAGATACAATAATAAAATCTTTCTAAATTCATGGTTTTACGAAAAAGGTTTTCGAAACTGAATAATGTACGCATGAACAAAGTTGTTTCAGTTTGAAAAATATGAAACGTCATACTGTATCTTTTAGATTTGTTGAACTGTAGTAGTCGCTGTTACCGAAAATTCTTTCGTCAACGCCATTTTTGAGCGATTATCCTGCCATCTTAACGTTTTTTTTTTTACTATTTTTTTAGCATAATCTTAGTTTTCGAAAGATCTGATTAACTCAGATCTGATTATTAGCATTTCATGCATTTACTTTACCAAATGTACTTAGTTGAATTAAGTAGTATTTAATTATGAATATTAAATTATAGTAATTAAACCTAGCTCAATTATTACCGTCCAATTATTTTTTTATTGAAGTTTATTTATTTAAGATATTGTAAAATCTTTCAACTCGGAAAGTCTTTGAAAGATGGCATTTATGAAAATGTTTGATTTAGAATTTCCTACTGTTATAGTTGTTCAACAATATTAAAGGAAATACTACCTAATTAATTACATCATAAGTTTTAAAAACCATTTAAAAATAAACTATCAATGTCTTCAATATTTCTCAGTGAACATTAATCGTCATTCTATAAATTTAAATCCAAATAATAAATTACTTGTGTAATTAAAAGTAATGTCTCCAGTTTGTAAAATGTTTTGTGTATTTAATTTATCAAGTAATTTCATATTAGTAAAAATACAGTGATATTCCAATGTATCTACACTTTAATAGGTTTTAAAAACGGTTAAATCATGTTCATAGAACAAAAGGTTGGTAAAATACAAATGAGAAAGTCTGATTTTCATTGAAATTTGTACTTAAGTATAGTTTTCAAATAAAAATGAATCTGTATGTAATTATGTTGTGCTATTAGCTATTTATATGTTGCTATTGATTTACTTTGTGCAGATAAGTAGCCAATAAAGCTTAGGCTTAGACAAACCATGAACATGATATTCTGTGAGTTTTACATTCCATATCAGTCCAAAAACGCACTTGTAATGGACACAGACTGTGTCCTTACATTGTTAATCAATATAAAATTAGTCTTTCACCAGACATCATATAAATAACCATAGCTAAAACTGAATTACAGAACATAGTAATATTATAAGTGGTTATGTACTTAATAAAATATACTATAATTTATGAACTCCCAAGTTATATTTTTATAATACCCAAGTATTTTATTTACGATTAAGACGAATTAAAATATTTTTGATGTTTTTAATATTGTGTATTTTAGTGTCAATTTATTTAATAAACATATATTTTTAATGATATCTTTTTGCTGATTAATTTAATTCCTTAAGTTAGTAGCGAACATCAAATGATGTTCTCCATTAGAACTTAGCTCTTGCTTTTTATTTATTATCTGCAGGGGAAAAGCTTGGCCAGTCATGCAAAAAAGTTCTGTAATAACTTGCTGGCCAAACAAATTGGTAAATGGTTTTTTTAAGGTTTTGCTCTCTTGCAGTGGTCAATGCTTGTTTCCATATCACATATTGTTTGAGTGTTTTCATGTATAATATGTATGTATTTACAAAAAAAAAGTATATAAGTATTAATATCCGTTCTGTTACCCATAATACAAGCAGCATGTCAATTCTCGTTCTTTAAAATTCGGTTAAGTTAACTTTAGTTGTCAAATTGTCACACTCTAAATAAAACTTTAACACGAGCACAAAAGGTTACAATTGCAATAGCAAAAAAACAAGACAATTTGACAACTAAAAGTTAACTTAACCGAATTTAAGGTACCAGAATTGACATGCTGGTTAAGCCTAGCTTACTTTGGGAACAGATGGCGCTGTGTAGAGATGTCCGTGAATATAATTGACTTTAACAACAAATTCGGCAAGAGCACCATATGGACAAATCGAACTTAAGATGTCCACTTCAACTTCCTCTGTCCTGCGTCTCCGGTTGCCTCCAACATTTACCAGATCGTCGGTACACCTTAAGAGGGGTCTGCCCTTTTTGCTACTATGGGCTGGCATTTTATAAATGAGAAAAAAACATAACGAGATCTTAAGGTCATCACACCGACCGGCTAGGCCAAAACCAGCATAGATATTCCGATGCCTAGTCTTATGCAATAGTGGCACTATACCTACCAACGCATAGCTGGCAACGCTATAAAACCAGTCCAGAAGAAATCAATGAATAGGTGCAGAGTTTTCATCAGTAACAGACCTCCCGTGACGAAGGAATACTAGGCCTACCAATACCACACTGGCGAGACGGATTGGTATAGGGTTTTATTTTAAGTTTTCCTTCTTATAGCTTCGGATAATATTCACGGATAGGCCCTTTAGTCGGTTTTACCATGGGATGAGACGGGATGGTGACATATTGTATTCTTACTCCCTCCCTACACAAAGAAAGAATACAATATTTCGTACCAGTTATAGTTTTCATACCAGTCAGTAAAATTATGGGTTCTTCCTCGTGGTCAAACTATTTTGTCTAACTAGTTTGACCACGAGAAATTTTGACAATTCCTCGTGTTCAAACTTCCTATCTATTTAAAACAAACACCATGGTTAACCCTTATTTATCCAGCGGCCTCTTACAATCTTCATAAAGCAGTCGTACCACTTCGGAGAAAGCTTAAAACCTTGAATCCAAGTAGGGTGATGCTACCAATTATCAGCACTTTAAGAATTAGTCTTACTTTAATATCGTTTATCTTAGTGATAATACTGATAACGAAAGTTAACAATATGCTTTCTCGGTTCACTATTAAATAAGTGTACTTAATTGATTTTTATTATAAAAAATTGTCTTTATGCATACACATTTTATTTAGATGAGTTTGACTAAATAATTACCCTAACACCAATTATTGGCACCATCATAACCAATTATCAGCATCGACCGAGCCAATTATCAGCACCTTAAAATTAGACATAAAATATAGGTGGATAAATGAAATAATCCAATGTTTATAGCAAAATCTCTTTTATTTATACCTAGCCTAACAACCGAAGTTTTAGAAAAAAAATTACATAAATATAAAAAAATCCAAAAAATAATAGACATTCTTTTGATCATAATATCAACACTATGAAAATAACTAGCAATGTTAGTTTCAGCACCATGTCAGGATATGAAATCCGAAATCATAGAGTACTTTCTCCAAGAGTATTGAATTCTACGCATAAAATAATCACGCTTTACAATAAAAATATGGATTAACAATTTTACATACCACTTTGTCATGTAACAGTAGCAGTGCCGATAATTAGCAATTCGCAAAAAAATTGAACCCAGATGTCAGCACCTCATTTATGAACTTAAAATCAAGATAACGTTCATTTCCATTGTCAGATAAGCCTTATAAAACGTTTTATACATGAATAAAACCTAAAGGTTCAGTAAAAAATATCTAAAAGAACTACAATAAAGTAAAATAAAAAAACCTGAACTTACCTACGATCATAAGAAACTGTCAAAACAAAGTAATGTGAAGGACATGTTCCCGCGTTTTTAAAAACATCGCTTTTTTTTTCAAAAAGTGTCGTGTTTGGATCAGTTTATAATTCCAAAAGGATCTTATTTTACAGTTTGTTAAATGGTAGACGAAATTAATTAATAGAAAGCTTTTAATTTGAGTTTTAGTTGGGGGTGCTGATAATCTGGTGCAGTGCCAACATTAGGACTCGTGCCCCTACTTAGGTCATAGTAGATACTATTAGTAATGCAACAACCTAGAGTCGACTAATATACAGGGTGGCCCAAAACTCGACTTCAACCCGAAAACGGGTGATAATAAGGCAAATCACGCTGGTTATCCAAAAAAAAATTAGTTTTTTTTTTTAATCTTTATTTAAGGAGCTTTGTCACAATTTGACTATGTGGCTCCGTCATAAAAAAAAAAAATAGTTGCATCGTTTTAAAGTTATAGGCATTTGAAAAAAACGCAAAACATAAAATATGAACTATCTTGATACGTCATATCACATTTTGATGTCTACTAACACAAAGAAAGAACACGTAAACAAATTTTATTTACTCAGGTTTTCTCGATTAAAGTTTAGTTAGTTAAATTTAGAGTCTTTAAAAATCCTTTGGACGAAATATCATTAGGAATTTTAAATAAAAGATGTAAAAAGTTGGCGGTTGCTTGCTATAACACATATATAGAAAAAGTCGAAAACAGTATTATAATAAACCCAAAATTCTTTTATACCTATGTGAAGGACAAACGTCAAAGTGAAACCCAAATACCTAAAAACATGGTTTTAAATGACATTAGTGCAACGAAGGGTCCAGAGATATGTAATTTATTTGCATCATATTTCTCTTCCACATTCACTCCTCCTACGCACACGAATTTGCGCAAAGATACAGAATACCTTGCCAATACTACTGTTGCAAACATACACATTCCGCAGGAGAGTATCTGTAAGCAGTTGCGAATGCTCAATGTTCATAAAGGCGCCGGGCCAGACGGAATATCACCGTACTTTATTTCAAGGTGTGCCTCGTCTTTAAGTTTTCCCCTTTACCTTATTATGAATAATTCATTAACAACTGGTACCTTCCCGGCAAAGTGGAAAGTAGCAAAAATAGTTCCCATTCACAAAACCGGCAAAAAGGAACACATTTCTAACTATAGGCCTATTTCCGTTCTATCAGTGTTTGCCAAGGCATTTGAGGCCTTGATCTACCCTCTATTGAAGAATCACACGCGACAGATCTTTATCAATGAACAACATGGTTTTATCGAGTCTCGTTCAACAAACACTAATCTCATCACTTACCACAATGATTTAGCAAATGCAATTGATTCTGGTAATCAAGTGAGCGCTGTTTACATGGACTTTTCTAAGGCATTCGATAGAGTATGTCATAAAACGTTACTGAACAAATTGGATTCTTACGGTATATGCGGTCCTCTTTTGGAATGGTTTCGGTCTTACTTGTCGGATAGAACGCAGTATGTCGTGGTGAAGGGCTTTCAGTCTAACACTCATACCACTACTTCCGGAGTTCCTCAGGGATCGCATTTAGGTCCCTGGCTTTTCAACGTGTTTATCAATGATATAGTTTCATCTATAAGATACAGCACGGCCTACCTTTTTGCTGACGATTTGAAAATATGTAAAATTATAACTGATCCACTGGACGGTGACATGCTGCAAAAAGACCTTGACTCAATAAGTGTTTGGTGTACTTTTAACAATATGTCCTTAAACATTGAGAAATGCAGCACTATCACATTCACCCGGAAACATAATCCAATAAAAACTCGTGTGAAGTCGTGGTACTAGGTGCGCGGCATCGCACCACTAATGTTGTAGAAGGCTGGCATAGAGCAATTAACGGCTCATTCAAAACAAGACCGGCTACCGTTGCGGAGTTCATAAAGAAAATTAAAGATAACGCGGAGTTCTATTCCGTTAACGTCCGTAGGTTGGAAAAAAATACACCAAAAAAACGTACCAAAAAGGACATTGAAAATGATGGGTTTATCAGAATTTGTCAAATACAACTTATCAGTGGAGATATTAGCGTCCCTTTGTTTTTGGAGAAACTTCGTTAAAATATATACTTACACATTAAAATGTATTGTTCATGTACTTACCTAACTTATTATACTTATACACGTAGGGTCATTTCCATCACTATTCTTTGTATGTATAAAGGATGTATTTATTTGTCAACAGAACTAATGGGAATAAAAAGTGCCACTAGTTCTGTTAACAGAACTGTTCAACAGAACTAGTGGGAATAAAGGAAAAGGCAGTATCACATTGATGGCACAATTTTGCGGGAGGAAATAGAACTTAGGGATTTGGGAGTAGTTTTTGACTCTAAGCTGACTTTTGTACCCCACTATGATAATATAGTGAACAAGTCTTCAAGAATGCTTGGTTTTATAATGCGCAACAGTCGACTATTTCGCAATCCTGCTGCAAAAATTGCAATCTATAACACCTACGTACGGAGTCACCTTGAATACTGCTCGGTGGTCTGGTCCCCTCACTACAACATACATAAGTTGAGAATAGAACGAGTACAAAAGCGATTCTTAAGACACCTTGCTTTTTCGTGTGGGTTGCACAAGCAACTGCCATCTACTAAAGATAAATTGAGTCATTTTGGAATGGATAGCTTGTCATGTCGCAGACAATATCAGGGCATGACCTTTCTGTACAAAGTTTTAAACAGTCATATTGACTGTCCATTTCTTTTGGAGTCATTTAAACTACGTGTTCCACGTCGGATACCTAGACATACACAAACCAATGCGGGTTTGCTGCAACCGCCGTTTGCCAGAACCAATTTAAAGCAATTTTCCCCTGTAAGTCGCTTGTCGAGAGCTTACAATGATATTTGTGGTCAACTGGATGTGTTTGGCGATAAGCTATCCAAATACAAAAGTGTTGTTTTGGAGTTGTTGAGACTAAGAGATATATAGGTTTAAGATGTTTGTAATTTTAGCGTAATTATCTATTTGTTTTTCCATTTTTTTTTCCTTATTTTATGGATATACTTTTTGTTTAATTTAGTTCTTAATATTTTGTGTGTTTTTAAAACAAAACTTACCAGTGTTACTTTTAGGTGCATGATGTGACATCTTAAAATGTTATGCATTTAACTTTGTTATAAGTGTTAGATGTTAAAATGTAAAATGTAATAACTACTGATTGTCCTTAATAAATAAAATAAAATAAAATAAAATTAACGTGAAATGTTCAAAAACCCTACGAGCGGCCAATGACGCCGGTAGAACGTCATCATTTAGCAGGGCCAATGACGCCTCTTGCGCGTCTTCGCAATAGTGTACCAAAATGGAGGTGTCGATGAATTGGGGTCCACGGTTGTACCTAACAGACGCTTCAAAGTCCTGAAATAAAATACCTAAACAAATATGTTTCTCCTGTATGAATTTTATGTATACAGATTCTAATCATACGCATTACGGCATAGTGTTAATGTGACCAAAATCCACTGACATGGACACAGGATAGATTAAGGCAAACTTGTTTAGGAAAAACTACTAAAATTGTTAATTTACAAGCAGCCTATGGACCTGCAAACGTTTCCACCCTGCGCGGTCGTGTGCCTCCCTCATCCATCGGCTTACCGTCGCCCTTACTATAGGCCGACCGTTTATCTCAGTCCCCGCCTGCGGTATGAAAGGGACGAGGGGGCGGGGTAGCGGTTTCCGTTATGGTAGCGTACACAAGAGCTATATCGAGTTGGTTACTATGCCAAATAAAATACGTTTTTACAAAAAAACCGACTTCAAAGACAAAAATTGCACTAAAAAGTAAATAATAATTAGTTGTATTTTGGTTTTGCAACATTAAATCAGACATTCTTTTTACTTAATTATAATCTAAAGAATAGGTTCTTTTAATAATTGTAAAAAGTATTGTTAAGGATATTTCTTGAAGAGTCTACAAATATATTTATTTGTAGATTCTTTAAAATATAATCAAATTATTAGAAATAATGTAATATTATTGTTATTTTTGGAGTCGGTGTCCACGATAGTTATATTCTATTTTTTATTCCTGATTTAAAATTTAAAGAAATATGGCGTCATGTTATACACAGACTAAAGACTAAGATGAGAAATAGGATCGTTTTACCTACCAATACAACGCTTATTAATTTACTTACCTTATTCGAAGCTTATTTAATTGAGATAGGCATTTCCGTTTCCGCCTCTCACTTACTTCCTGCACGTGGCTGCAATGAATGTGCATTGCAGCCACGTGCAGGAAGTCATGCGGCTCAGCACAAGCACAGTGCTCCTAATAGCTTTCGTGGCCGCTCAAGCGCTAGACATAACAACCAAGCAAAATATAGCCGAAAACGAGCAATATCGCCGCCACGACAAAATAATGACAAACGACGGAAGTATGGACTCCTTCAGAGCGGGCCGCCTCCTACATTTTCAAGATCGATGGCAACAAATGAATCCACCAAAATTCAAATTAATAAGCCAGCTAATCAGTGATTATGTAGGTATTTATATTTCTTTTGTTAAAAATATTATGTTCTTTTTTCGGATAATTACTGAAATTTTTTGAGTTTTGTTTTTAATCAAGAATACAACATTTTTAAATTGCAATATTTTTGTATTAATATTGTAATATTAATTAAGGCATATGACTTAACACGTTTCCTTATCACATCTCTAGGTGTGACTGCTTTATATCACATTGGCGTGTCACTTCCACCAGGCGATAACAAACACGTCTCAGTTAAATAAGCTTCGAATAACGGTCAAGTCAAATTAATAGGAAGGTTTTAACTACCAATAAAACGCTTATTAATTTACTTACCTTATTCGAAGCTTAAGAACAAGCTCTGCCTGGTAATTGAGCCAATGATTTAAAATGGAGGATCGTGTCAATGCGACCGCGTACCGGAAAGCGCAGGGTGGGGAGACCCCTCACACGGTGGACCGACGACCTAGTTAGGACGGCGGGTGGTAAGGTGGCAATACTTGGAGGAGGCCTATGTCCAGCAGTGGTCGTCGATTGGCTGATATGATGATAAACAATCAACAACTTTATGTCATAATGTCGAAGTCATATAATAATATAATCTGTAATTCGTGGCTGCCATTCCATTTGCTTAGGTATTATCGTATTTCGTTGGCTGACACCGACTCCAAAAATAACAATAATATAACATAATTTGTAATAATTTGATTATATTTTAAAGAATCTACAAATAAATATATTTGTAGACTCTTCAAGAAATATCCTTAACAATAATTTTTATAATAATTAAAAGAACCTATTCTTTAGATTATAATTAAGTAAAAAGAATGTCTGATTTAATGTTGCAAAACCAAAATACAACTAATTATTTTTTATATATTATATACATTAAAGCAGGTATGATTTAAACATATTAATTTGTAAGAATCAATCTTAGAAAATATTTACAGATAATAAGAACAATAATAAGAGCTTTTTTTATTTTTACACGCTACCATAACGGACACCTAGTCAGTATGTCAGTATGACACTAGTGCAGTATGCTAGTCCGTCTTCTATAAAATTTACAAATGTCAAAGATGGTGGCGTCATCTTGGCACTAAAACTAGTACTTTCTGAGAGAAAATTATGCAATCTAAATTATTACACAATTTAAAGCCTGACCAGAAAAATAAAACAACCTCTCCAGGTATTTCGATTGGTTTAGGGTATAATTTTAATTTTTCCTTCTTTTTATTTCATAAAAATAAGCTAGCTAAAAATTAGAGCTGTGTTGTGATGTGATGTAGTTCGGGTCACAGTATCTGAGATGGCGCCGTTTTGGCAAAAAATCAAGAGATAGCTCTCTCCTTTGTCCTCGCCTCCCGCGCACCTCTATTACCGCAGGCGGGGTCTGAGTTAAACGGTCGGCCTATAGTTGATATATTGATATATAACCTACTTCGGATATTGTTTAAGGAATTTGACTATAATTTGTTAATGGCAGGATCTAGGTACATAATTATAGGCCGACCGTTTAACTCAGACCCCGCCTGCGGTAATAGGGGTGCGCGGGGGGCGAGGACAAAGGAGAGAGCTATCTCTTGATTTTTTGGCAAAACGGCGCCATCTAGATACTGTGACCCGAACTACATCACATCACAACACAGCTCTAATTTTTAGCTAGCTTATTTTTATGAAATAAAAAGAAGGAAATATTGTAATATACCCTAAACCAATCGAAATACCTGGAGAGGTTTTTTTATTTTTCTGGTCAGGCTTTAAATTGTGTAATAATTTAGATTGCATATTTTCTCTAAGAAAGTACGAGTTTAAATGGCAAGATGACGCCACCATCTTTGAAATTTGTAAATTATATAGAAGACGGACTAGCTTACTGCACTAGAGTGTCATACTGACATGCTGACTAGGTGTCCGTTATGGTAGTGTGTAAAAATAAAAAAGCTCTTATTATTGTTCTTATTATCTGTAAATATTTTCTAAGATTGATTCTTACAAATTAATATGTTTAAATCATACCTGTTTTAATGTATATATGAGTCATATAATTTCAAAACCCCCTAAAGTGATTTTTCTTAAATGTCGACAATTCATGAAAAACGTCTTAAACTTACTAACAACCTTAATTCTGTACGATTTTTAACATTATATTATTATTGTAATCTAGTAATCCCAACAAACATCTTTTTTTAATAAAAACAATTTGAAAAACGAGGTTATTTGCAAAAATAGATTAGTTTTAGGGGGCTTAGAAGTTAACTTTAGGTTTTAGTGAAATTTGAAAGTAACCGATACCGTTTTAAAGGGGTTTTGAAGCAATCACTATTTTGAACTAGGAAGGTGTTATGCAATAAAATTGTAAATAAGACACAAAATAAAAAAGGCCATTATTTTTAAAATTATTTTATTTCAAAAGAAATGTTTTTCATTTTTATCTAATAATGAAATAATAATTATGTAATATTATTGTTATTTTTGAAGTCGGTGTCAGCCAACGAAATACGATAATACCTAAGCAAATGGAATGGCGGCCACGAATTACAGATTATATTATTATATGACTTCGAAATTATGACATAAAGTTGTTGATTGTTTATGGATTGGTTTAAAAATTAAACAAATATTAAATAACTATTTTTATCATATTTAAATAAATAAATATATTTTAAAATACCTGTGTCACGTTCAAACGTTTTAATATACCTATTTATAGGTAAATTATCTTAGAGAGATTTTTGCATTTGTAGTTGTGTACGGTCAGCACATAAGGAAATAAATAATTGAGAACTTTTATATTTTTTATACTTTTTATAGTCAGTTACACCAACTGCATCAAATAACATTAAACAATGCTAAACCATTTTTAAGAACCTGAACAATATAATTATTTAGGTAAAATTTGACATTCACTGACTTTTTGACTTTTGACAGTCAATATTATATTCTTCTTAAAATTGTGCCGAACCTTTTTTGGTCGTACAATGAAATTTTTAAAATCTTTAATTTAGAATCCCTGTTAATAAACATAAACAAATACTACTACAGCTGCAAAAATCTCTCGAAACTAATTTTACCATACGATGCCAAAGTTTACCTCGGGCATAATAATATCATCATCAGAACATTTTTATTTAACAATGTTAAAATAATAAAATATTGATCAAAAAATATTACACAAAATAAATACTTAAATAATAAAAATGTGACAAACCTTATTTGCTGACCGTATAGTGGAATTCAAATTTCTAATTTTGAATCCGTGTACATATACGAACACTACTACAAATGCAAAAATCTCTCTAAGATAATTTACCTATAGTAACTTATTAAAGCTTTCCATAACTTTGGGCGTTTATATAGGTTTAACCAGCACCGTCAATTGAAAAAAATCGTAATTCGCAAATATTAATCGAAATAAATCGTAATCGTAATAACATTGTGCATTATTGATCCTCAATAATGCACAATGTTGTCTACAAAGTCGTTAGAAAAGGCAATAAAGTTCTGTACAACACATTCTGATCACTTTAAATGGTTTTTAATTTTAAGTAATTGTCTTTGATTCGTAGTACTTTCTCATCTTAGTCTTTAGTCTGTGTATAACATGACGCCATATTTCTTTAAATTCAGGAATATAAAATAGAATATAATTATCGTGGCTGACACCGACTCCAAAAATAACAATAATATTACATTATTTGTAATAATTTGATTATATTTTAAAGAATCTACAAATAAATATATTTGTAGACTCTTCAAGAAATATCCTTAACAATACTTTTTACAATAATTAAAAGAACCTATTCTTTAGATTATAATTAAGTAAAAAGAATGTCTGATTTAATGTTGCAAAACCAAAATACAACTAATTATTTTTTAATTTTTAGTGCAATTTTAGTCTTTGAAGTCGGTTTTTTTTTGTAAAAACTTATTTTATTTGGCATAGCATAACTCGATATAGCTCTTGTATACGCTACCATAACGGACACCGCTACCTCGGCCCCCTCGTCCCTTTCATACCGCAGGCGGGGACTGAGATAAACGGTCGGCCTATAGGTCGTCATTGTCTAAGCAGACATTATGAACGTTGGTAATTATTTTGTGCTGCAGACAGAATTGAGATTTTCCCAGTTGTAGGTTCTTTTTGCAAGAGGTCTTCTAGATTGGTACCAACGTTGTGCCGGCTTTACTTACCTACCTCTAAGTACTAGTGTGCAAAATAGATAATGTCGCCTAAGGTGGAAAGATACAGTAGCTATACTAAATGCTAAGTCTCGTGGCAGACGGAGCAATAATAATGGATATGGCACCGACTCTCATGAGTCTTTGCGTTTAGTATAGTGAATTTCCTTGGCTTTGACATAAGATCTTGTGGCATAGGGTGACAACCATTGTGCTGGCTCTCGTAGCTTTATATAAGAGCAGAGTTCTTCTGCATCTAGTTAGAACATTAGTGAAGCTTACTAGCAGACAGGCGACTTGAACATTTTGTCACCATGTAGGTATACAAATCATCTGTAACTTGCTGCTAACATTATGTTCTCTTTTATCTCATTTCCCTCAGACCACTTTAAAATAAATGATCGCGTCGCAGGGCGCAGGGGTGATGCCCTGTGTCGATCATCAGTTACAGCCCATTAATGTCCTAATGCAGGAACGGACCTCCCGTGATGGACGAATACTTGGCCTACCAATAGTCCCTTAGTCGGTTTTTACGACACCCATGGTACGAGATGGGTGGTGACATATTGTATTCTTACTCCGTCACCATACGGAGATGTCCCCCTGTGCCCATGTGTCGATAGCTTTCACAAACTTTAAATTATGTAACTTATACAAACTACAATCAACCTCATGATAGTAAATTGTGGATCGCACAAAGATTTGTCCTCTCTTTGATTCTTGGAATACAGTAATCTACCGAGGCACACCTGTCTTGAATCTATAACAAATTCGTTCAAAAGCCCGCTCTACAGTCGCGCGATTCATGCCGTGAATTCACACCGCGATTCGCACCGTGGACTTCGCGTTCAAATGTGTCTCTCCACACTCGCGAAGCTTCGCAGTCGCAAACTTTTGTGAATTGAGCGCGAACCTTTGTCGCGGGACAAAAAACCGACAAAGAACGGGGAACGGCGCGAAGCGTGACGTGAACGCGCGAACAGTGAACTTAAACCCGCGAAACCATCTAGGTAGGTACACACGCGTTTCACGGCTTTCGCGCCGCGAATGTAGAGCGGGCTTAAGAATAATTGGGGTTTGGAAGAAGGTTAGTTAAAATCAAACAAGGATATTATTTAGATTTCATTTATCAAGGTACATGTACCTACCATACCGCTACACCGGTACATAATGTCTACATTGAAATGTAATTTATGCCATGTCTGCAACTGAATTAGTATTATTGAATATTTCCAAACAGGCAACTTAAGTTTCTCGATAAAATTGAGAAAAAAATAAACTAATTCTAAATAAAAGCCTATCTGAACATACTCAATAAATAAAGATAAAAATCTACAGTAAGTATAATTAACTATTTCATTTGATGGCACAAAACAATTTAGAACTTTTGAATTAATAAAGATAAAAACAAAATTTAATTACACCGTATATGAATGTCAGTAGTTAAGACTACCCACATAAAACATCTGATAATATTTAAGAGAACATAATTTATATACAATAAAGTATTTACATAATTATTACATGGCAAATAAAGGAGTTTGGTCTTAATAAACAATAAAAATAAAAATTGCATTTTAGTTAGAAGTTGAGCTTAATTTGTGCTAACAGGCATGTGCCCTTTTTAAATCATGTCTTTTAAGCTTCGCTACAAATTATTCCTTATGTACATTAATAAACAAATTGCTGGCTTAACGTGGGGTGGTTTTGTGTGCTAAATAATTGGCAAGAGGTTTCGTTATAATTGACACACATATCATAAATTCATTAAAAATGTTGCAAGTTAGCATAATAGTAAGTGATTAAGTATGTATTTACTATCTGAAGATAAAAATGGAGCAATATTTTGCATAATATATTAAATCTCTTAACGCTATTGATCGATTCAAAGAGTAAAATCCTATATATTAAACATTTAACTACATCAAATAGTATGTATGTAGATATAATTGTTTTTTTTTGTCTTTTTATTTATGCGGAATGTATACGTATGATAATAAAATTTTCACCTAATGTGAAACTACTTATTAAAATTGATCGTTAGAGAAAATCGTAAGTACTTAATGCAGTGCCCCCCTCCGTTAAACATTCATGACAATATGGAAGCCATCATTTCCACCCACTGGTAGTATATGAAATTAAACTAATTATCACAGTTTTAAAATAAAAATAACACGCCTCTAGCAATTCAACACTTCAGCGTTCAATATAACATAGCCATACTTAAACTAAATTAATAAATAACTTATATTTTTGTTAAGTGTACAGTACGTACACACAATAGATTATTATAATAATATACAATTACAAATAACAGTTCCTTTACATTTTTAAGTAAAAAAATAACAAATTGGTTTTAATAACTAAAATAAAATTCATAATCCAACCTTCTAACACTAGCCATCGAATCAATGGCACGGGTCGTGCGCTCGCGCACTATTAAGTAATAAGTCATTAGTCCAAGGAGAGATCATAAGAGTGGTCACTAATTCACACCGTGGTCTCGTTCCTGCGCAGCGGTTGTAGCTCGCGCTGCAGATCGTTGTAGTACTCGTGGTCAGACATCGACTCTTCCTCAACAGACCTCTGCGGGAGATACTTGCTCGTGCTCGGTCTCGGTGTAGACTCGCTGCCGCTGCCCTCACTCACGCACAGGGACTCCAACGGTACCGGCTCCGTGGGTATACCGAGCGTTTGTGGTAGCACATTGTCCTCAGACATCAAGTACTCCGGGTTGTCTACGCATCGCTTGCCAACAAAGCCGCTGAATCGTATGTCATCTGAATCAGGACTCTCGCTACCCTCGCCGATCAGGTCCATATAAGTTGATGCATTTTGGTTGTGCTGCGGCGACGGCATCAAGTAGTCGTCTTCGTCTAATGGCAAGTTCAGCTTTAAGTTTCCGACTTGAGCTTCTTTGTTTTTGGGCATGCTATCAAAGTTGGCCTCGCCGGGTTCCGTTCGCGCCCTCATAGGATCGCTGCAATATCTTGAGCTTGACGATTCAGAGGCGCAGGCGCCGTTGTTATAATAATGCCTGAGTTCGGCACCCTCCATGTTAGGTTGGTGGTTGCATCTAAACTCATGATCCCATGCTTCAGAATTGTTAGAACCGTCTGGCATCACACCATCGTTGGTGATTCCGTTTGCGCACGATGATGACGAACAAGCGTGATTTCCTGATTGAGGATGCACTTCGATTACAGAGATGGTCGTCGCATTGCTCGGACCGGATCTGTTCTTTGGCTGTAAGTACTCATCAGCTTCAACTAACGGCTCCGGACCTTCGATGGCCGATGACAAATTTCTGATTAACTCCTTCTCATCCTAGAAAGAAGGAAAATACTAATTAGTTAATCGCAGTCAAGATCTTGTGATACAATAACTACCTACTGCTAGACACACACGTATGCATAGGTTTACGTTCAACGATAAGTTACAGTATGAATACCTATCTGTTAACGCCATTGTGATTTTCTAAATAAATTTAAAAGATGCTAAGAAGTTATTTATACATCAAACTCTATAAAAACTTTATGCAAGTACAAGTGCAAGACAGTTAAATGCTAATATTTTCCTTCATCTTTAGATAAGAGCAAAGTACTGTACTGTTTAGTACAAAGTATGGAAATGTAAAGACTATCTAACAAAGGATTCGATCGCGATGGAAACGCTTAGATGAGGTCTATGTCTAGCTATTGTCTTTTGATATAAGAGGAACATTACTCTACAAAGCATATTTTATTATGTACAGAATTACTTAAGTATCAATTTAATAATCTGTTTATTTTTACAAAAAGATAATTTTCGTTCTAGCGACTTTGGCCTTTGTACCGGTGACTCCAATCAGAAGGAATCAGTAAATTCATTTGTGTACTGTTTAAATTTGTAATACGCGGTATTCAAATCCGTGACTACAAGTATGGTAGCCGCGTATCGATACTTAAGCAGTTAATTTTGCCAATATTTCTTTTTTACTCGTATTTTTCTTATTACTGTGAAGTTGTTGTTAACCAATTGTTTAATTGATGCAAACAGATTGTGGCAGAGAATTCAGATTTAATGATCTCACTAATGTAATTTTAAAACAAATAAATATTACTGTGGTTTGGTATCAATAGATAAACGTAATTATTATTACTTATTATATTTACTTGATAATATGTGGATAGTTTGATTAGTTTTCTAGAATTTTACTGCTTTTGAATAATAACATATCAACATATACATCATGGATCCTATTTCTCAAAAATCCTACATACATAACTAAATAATCTGACTTTTTCGTAAATAAATAAATGAGTATAAAGTACATATTTTGTTAATAATTATGGTATTGAGCTGTAATAGTAACTATTATAGTAAACTATTAGTCTAACAAATTGAGAGATTCACAGGTTTCGACTTCAGTAAATTATGAAAACTAACTATACATGACTGCAGTTTTTTTAATTAACATATTTAAAAATGAAAAAGAAGGAAAAGCCGCGTTAAATTAATGTTAAATTAATATTGTCATTACATAAGTTATATCTAACTTTTATCTCACTATTTATCAATTTGAATAATAAATAAAAAAAAACGTTTGTAGTATTTGGTGTATGTATTAGACACAAATAATATAAAACTGTTCTTACCTGAGTAGAGTAGGATGGCAGACGCATAAATTTATCTCCCTGAATAACTAAGTAGCGACCGGGATCTCTAGCCATTTCAGCAAAAGTGTCAGCCAACTGCTTGAACGACGGTCGACTATCAGCGTCCAACATCCAGCAAGATACCATGATGCAGTAGATGTCCAAAGTGCAGATATTAGGCTGGGGCAATTTCAGGCCATTTTCAATCAGTTCCGGCACTTTCCTAGCCGAAATGTTCTCGTAAGGTCGTGCACCATAACTCAGAATTTCCCAAATTGTAACTCCGAATGCCCAGACGTCACTCTTGTGAGTAAAAATCCGGTGCTGTATACATTCTAGAGCCAGCCACTTTATGGGCATCTTACCACCAGCTGCCTTATATTCGTCTTCGTTTATGTCCAATAATTTTGCTAATCCAAAATCGGTTATCTTAACACAATTTGGTGTTTGTACCAATACGTTACGAGCGGCCAGATCTCTATGTACCAATCTCTTTTCTTCTAAGTAAGCCATGCCTCGTGCTATCTGAGTACACCAGTTTAAGAATGCCTTTGAACCAATTTTCTCTTTGTGAGTCCTGACATAATCTAGTAAACAGCCCAATGGCATTAGCTGCGTGATCAGCATCATCTGATTTGTCATACAAACAGCAAGTAACTGCAACAAGTTCGGGTGTTCGACGCTTGCCATTATGTAAGCTTCTTCTAAAAACTCCTTACTGGTATTGGCGCCAGTTCCTTCTTTTAAAACTTTTATAGCGACGGGAATCTTTACATTTTCGCCTTCAGGGACCCAAACGCCTTTGTATACTTTTCCGAAAGCACCAAACCCGAGCATGCCACCCCGGCGTAATTCTCCCTCTTTAACAATTCTCAATTTGGCTAAGTTAGGCTTGACGTTTGTAGGACGAAGTGGTTCATTATCTTCACAACCAGTTAAAACCATTGTCATTTTTACTGCTTCTTTATTGGCTTTTGCTTTTTGGCGACATGCATAGCCAATAATACCGAGTATTACTAATACTATAAATGCGATTACTAATATTATCACCAAGATGGTAGGAGTTCTAGCAGGAACTGGAGCTTTAGCACCGCTAGCATGGGCTGAACAATATGGTTCGTCGAGGGTGTGCAATAACTGCTCATCAAATAGTATTTTGTGCGGAGTATCTGAGGGGCATGTTTCAGTACAGTTAAATACAGGTTCAGTGCCAATGTCATTTGAATCACTAAGTACAATTTTCAAATTGCGGCATTTTATGCAATCAGTAGACGAAGGACCTACACAGCCTTTGCATTCTGAATGACATGGACTACAAGTTCTTTCAATTTCATCGGTGAAATGGTCATTTGGACATTCGTCCTCGCACTGATCGCCTCTTTTATATCCATTGCATACTTGACAAGCCAGGGAGTGTATGCCGAAACCAGTACATTTGATGCAAAGAGGATGGCATTTCCTGCATACAACTTTTACTTTTCCTTCAAGCGGTTTTACACTGCCAACCCATTCATTATAATAGCCATCAGGGCACGGCTCGTTTTCTTTTAGACAACTTAGGATGGTGGCTTCTTCGCTAATGATTGCCTTCTTGCATGAGTTACAGCCCCCAATACCAACTGTGTTTATGGGGCCAGTACATCCATTGTAGCAGTTGTAATGACATGATTGGCAGGTACCGTTTTCAGAAGCGTATCTTGATTCTGGGCATTCACTGACACAATGTGGTCCATCCCTTACATGTTGACAATTAGTACAGTTAGCTCGACTCGGTCCCGTGCATCCGTCTTTGCACTCTGAATGGCATTTCTTGCAACTCTTCGGTCCCGCTTTGTACAGTCTGAAATGAGCATGTAATTACGTTAATAGTTGTTTCTTTTCATGTATAATACACAATGACGACTTGCTGCAACTGCAACATTGAAACTAAACGACATTTACACACATGCCATATTACCCGCCTTTGTTGTGTTAATCAGGATGCCCTTACTTACTACAAAGACTTCAAAAATAATTTACGTGCAATTTAAAGGGAAAAAGGTTAGCTTAAAGTAAGGCATCAGTAAAGGTGGATAAGATAACTATATTCATGTAGTAATTATTCAAAAGAAAAGTGAAAAAGTACTTTCTTAATTTCGCTGTGCCAATTGTATTTTAAAATTCTACAAAATAATAAATACGTATTTAACGTATAAATATTTCATATGATACATACCCAGGAATGACCGTGCAGTTTTCAACGCAGGTCTCTTCGAAGACGAAGTTCTGGCACGACAAACATTGCTGAGGTCCAGGCCCCCAACATCCATCATTTGAACACTGCTTGTCACATATAAGATCCGCTTTTTCTGTTGAATATATTATCAGTTAGATAATAAAATATAAATTAATAGAAAACAAAAGGGCTATTAAAGATATCAGTCTTGATATCTATGGAAGGCTAACATCGCGCAGTATTTTATGCATAGGCTATTAATCAGGTTAGTGTGTGTGAAATTCGTGAGAATAATTATTTGGGATAAAGATGGTACAAGGTTTACTTAACATTCGCTCAAATTTTACATACATTTCTTTTGAACATTATTAAATCGCAAAGGCAACTATAAACTAAACTAATTACTAAGAATTTAACTTGAGGATCCTCAAAAGCAAAACGCAAGCCCTGTATAAGTAACTCACCACAAGTTCGGGGATCACCATTGTTTTGTATAATTTGCTTGTGGTCTTTAGACTTAACGAGTTTGTTCCAAGCGATTTTGTCGGCAAAACACAAATATTTGTTCTCCATAATTGCTATAGCACCAGAGTTGACTCGTTTCAAGGATTTTAATCCTAAAGATTTTAGCGACGTTTTTACAATATAAAGAGATGCGAAGAGGTTTTCGACGACTTGGCGTCCTCCGATTACTTCCAAGTTTCGGAAGTAAGAGAGGCTGGTGAAGTTAGGGTGATGTGCTTGTACATTTAGGTAGCCAGTCACCTCCCGGACAGTACTAAATACTTCCAGCCTATGCGGTTCCATCTTTGCGTAGCGTTCGCCGAACGAGTAATCAGAGTTCACTTGTTGAAATCCTGTGAATGTCATTTCCAAAATTTCTATTGAACCATCAATGATTGTGCAGTCCTTGAAACTATCAATGTTGCCTGAATGTATCGGTTTCTCAGCGTGACAAGTTTTTGGGCAAGTTACATTGCATGGTATACATTCGCCATTTACCGCAGTTTTGTTAGGTGGGCAACTTCTTACACAAGCTCCATTATCCTTCAGAAGATGCTCAGGGCAATTCCGTACACAAGTTGCACCATACGCGTACTTTCCATTCGGGTTCGGCTCCCAGGAATAAGTGGTGGGGTTGTATATTTGCATCGGCGGGCATTCCTGGGAGCAAGTGCCTTCATCGTAGAAATTCCGACAAGCAAGACATTCACTCGCTAGTGGACCCGTGCAACCACCAGCGCAGAACGTGTTGCAGCAATCCCTAGGATTAGGTCCGAAGCAGCGGCCTTGAGCACATTGAGGACTACAATTCGTTTTTGAAAATTTCTGACAGTTTTCTGGTCCCTCACCCCAGCAGCCAGCTTCACAACTTGAATGGCAATGCGGACAGTCCCGTTCAGCAGGGTCAAAGTCGTACACATACACATAAGTAGCATTCACACCAGTAATTATTTCGTCCCAATTTATAGTTTTTACATGACACAAATTAAAATTGTTATAAACACCAACACTACCCCGGAGCACATCGCGTAGAGCTGGTAGCTCTAACGTAAATGCCGATGACATGGTAACCATGAGCGCAAATTCTTCTTCTCTCACATTGAGCTTGAAGAGTGTTCGGCCTCGTATAATTTGTAGCTGAGGCAAAACAATGTTCCGGACGTTCACGTATGATATCAGCACGTAGCCGGTCACCTCCCTGATGTACTTCAGGAAGGACAAATCCATAGTGCTGTTCTGAAGCCATGTTAACTCAAGATTACCGTCGACGTATGTACAATTAGTAAACCTGTCCCGCAGATTTCTGTAGTGGGTGTCGCGGTTTGAGGGCACCGACATCCGTCCATTTGTTCCGATGCATACTGAAAAAGAAGAGAAAAATAAACATTAAATAACTGCGTAGTTTTAGCACAAATATTATTTAACATATATTTGTCTATCTGTGTAATAATAAAAGCAATTTATTTGTGTATTGGGTCGTCGTTCTACGAGTTAGGAACGGAGCTTGTCTAACGAAGAGGCGGTGCCGTGTAGGCGGGCTTTAAAGCAAGTTTCTTCTACTACACTACAAGCAACACCGCTATTTGTGATTAATCGAAGTATAATATTATACAATGCTGTATTGCTTCAATGTATCGAACACACTCGATGAACTAAAGCATGAATGTAAAACGAAACGAGCGATGGTGACGTAACATTATTGTCGTCTACCAAGTTTACAGTTTAACAGCTTATTTTTACCTCAAACACAATACAAGCTTGTTTATAGGTATACCTACTATTTGTGTATGTACCTACAAAACAGATGTTATTGTTCGGTTTGGATTTAGATCGATCGTAATGAAAATTTAAATAAAGTTGTGGGCTTGTTTTAAATAAATCCAACGTTCTTTTGTTTGTTTTAACTATTTTTCTAAATTACTACGAAGTATGTATTTGGCTCTACGAAGTATCTTAAACGATTTCTCAGAAATTAAATATTCAAACATTGCTTGCGTAACTTTTTTTTAAACTACATGCTCGTGAAATATGGAAAACAATTAAATGTCAACTTAAAATGCAGGCGCAGAAAGTTTCATATCGCTTGCTCTTTATAGCGTTAAAATATCAACAAAGAGTAGTTTTTGTCATAGACTTGTATAGAAATATGGAGGCATTCAAGATAGAAGGTAAAATTTACCTGTTCGTCTTTAGAAAAGACATTTTTTTACTGGTTAAGTGTATACAAGAGTATTATATTACGGTTACATGATACATTTTTGGCATTTCAAAGTTGGGAGTTAAATATTTGGTTGGATGGCTTTCTAACGATTGGTTACGGATATATCTTACTTTGAATTATAGAAAACTTTAGTTCAGATGATTAAGCGTGTTAAATATTATTATGTGTATTAGAAATTATACCTGTGAGATATATCACTATGGTGGTATGTACCTATATTGAGTACAACATGATATTCTGAAGATTACATTTTTAGCAATAAATTTGCAAGGTTTACCAATTTTCAAAATAAACTGTTAAATTAAGTAAATACGAGCTTAGTTAAAGCAAATATCTAATTTATTTTACGTTAGCAGAAGCAGAGGTTTTCTAAAATGTGTAAAACAACGTTATAAAATCTATAATTCTTGCAGCATGACTTCTACGAGTATAAACGGTTGATGTTTTAAATAATTTCGCTTGATCATAAAAACTGTAGTCGAAATTATTTTATACTTTCTAAATGCCATTCAATAACTTAACAAAATTGAAAAGACTATTGATTTTGGTAGACTTTCTGAAAGCACAGTGTTTTTAATTTGGTTGGTTAATCACCCACGTATGTTCTATTTGAGATGAAGCCTACTCGTCGACGAATGATTTACAGCTATTAAATTGGCTTGTTCAAAACAGATTTGGCGAGAGTTGCTTATTTAGTTATATTTTTATATTCATTGATGTTTATGTATAGAATAGACAACCAGTAATAAAATAAAAGGTTGCTATGTATGTTAAAATGTGTTTGTTTCCGATTTTGTGTTGGTTATACGGCTGGTTTGGTGTCCGGTCGACCTAGTTGAACTTGCCGATGACATATGCGATAGTATTGAAATAATGTTGGCTGATGTTTAGATATAAAAATGTCATTATTTCATGGTATGTACGAATAATAATATGCCGTGGGATGACCGTATAAAGCTACTGCTGACAATAATAATTTTCTTTCATATTTGTTTTAATAGTAGCACAAAAAGTTCATATGGTACAGACTATAAGTGTTACATTGTTTTTAATTTCCTCATGGTATACTTGAACTATGCAACACAGGTACGGGCTACTATAGACAAAGAGAAACTTGATCTACTGATATAACGAGAAGGGTTCTTAAATCAAGTAGTTAGATAGATTTTAAAAGGCTAATGGAACGTCTAGTGAATTGTCAATATTGGTCTTCTACCAACAAGTTATTGTCACCTCTATGCTGTGGTAATTATAGTTAATAATTTCTAATAGTTAGTGCATGTATGCAAATTATCACTTGCGTAAATAGAGTCAGTTAGCTAGTTAGTAGATACAAGGTTTAAGTGCGTTTTTGTAATGGCCGAGGTTGATGGATAGGAGAGGTCCAAAGCCAGCTAGGAACGTCTTTTAGCTCAAACAATTATTGTATGTCGATATGTGGAGATCTAGTGACTTAACAAACTCAAACTCAAATATGTTTATTCAAAATAGTACAAATGTTATTGTATTTTTTGACGTCAGCTAATACTATACTTAACAAACATTTCAAAGTTTAGAAAACTTAACCAGCCCTTCCAAAGGCCAAGTAGAGAAGAAGCGGCGTAACAAACTCTACTGCTGCATTTTCTAGACGTCAATTTATAATTTAGTAACATCAATTAGTCTCCTTACGAAGATAGTCTACACAGAAGCGTTGTGTCTGTAGAATGTTTCTCTTCATATTAGAAGGAAGCCCGTCCCTTCATCCCAATATTGACTTGTTTAATTAAGCACGGTTATTTGTGAAATGGTCGCATACGTACGTACATTAGAAAATGCGTCTTATTAAAAAGGTAATAAGGAATATTGGGATCAAGATTGATGTTTACGTAATGGATATTGTACCTACTGCAAAAAGTATCGGAATATTTCGATATTTTACATAAAGCTGCCTTTGTTAACATATCGGGATGTTGAAGGTCACGCTTTAAGATTACGGTTTTGTACCAGATTACATCTTAACACTTAGAAAACAACTACAATCTTATAATATTTCTTATTCATATTTTAAATGTCTAAAGACAAATACAAATCGATAGATAAATTAACCTATTTGATGCTGCAAGTTCTTACACAAAACATGGTAGTATAAAACTTTACACAATTTTATTAAGTAGACAACCACTGACTGAACTAACACTATCGAGATAATATATTAAGTAACCTAGCATCTTAACTTAGCAAGGTAATACAGAAATAAACAACCCGACCAAGTTTGGGAGCTATGTTTGTTCGTTGTCCACGACTGGTTTAACTTAGGGCTATGTTTTTATCCAGTTACTTGCATTCTGAAGTATCGGAACCAGTTTCTGCCGCTACCAATTCGATCTTGGAAGGCGCCTTTCACTACAAACCATTATTGTACGCTGTACATCGCTGCAACCGTAGCCAGTTTCCTTTTACGCTTACGAAAAAATGAGGCGTTGAATACTATGCGACATGGTACGACAGATTATTCTTATGACGTTCGATATCTCAACCTGACTTTTCCACGAAAGTGAAGTAACTTTTACAAGGAGTTTTGCTTTAAATGAACGATTGACTCAAGTCTAGGTTTGGAAACCGGTATAGGACTTGCATACATGAAATAATTACATGTAAAACTAAATCTGTCTTTACAACACGTTTATTAAACTTCACTTTTAATAATCGGATCTTATATTGCGAAGTAAGGAGAGCATATTTTAGTAGGTATATTTTTAATTAATATAAATTATTTTCGATATCAATAGGACAACAATATACACAAGATTAATTTAAAAAATATCTTTTGTTTTAACTATCACGATACTTTGCTTTAAATTATAAGATTTTATTATAGCAATTAAAGCGAAATTAAAATAACATGGAACGGCCCTAAACAGATCTATCTTACAACGTCATTGATTGAACCACCCCGATTGGGTGTAATGAATAATTGATTTGATTATACTAATTTCAAATACCCATTCAATTGCAGTTTTACAACAGCTTTGTAGCTTGGGATTACTTAAAACCTCGTAGAAAAGTTCATTCTAGGGGTCCGATTGTACATTATCTTAATAAAGTTTTTCTAGCTCCGTGGTTCAGGTACTCATAAAAATAAAGTGGATAACAGGAAATGTGACATAGAAAAATAATTTATTATATAAAATTGGAAGTCTATAATTCTAATTATTACTACTCTCCGTTTCCTTTAAGTGTTAAAATGAATATCATTTAAAATATTGCGAAAAACTTTGATTAACTGGGTAAGTTTGTAGCTTTAAATTAAAAGTCTCGGCGTAGCAACCGCCTTTCCGTCGCCTTATTGGCTTCAAGGATACTAAAATCATGACATGTAACCTCTTTACGTATCTATGTACGTATGCGAACGTTAAACTGACATTTGTTATATAAGTTTTTCTTACCGAATTCTACATTGTGACATTTTTGTATGAGTGCGTGGGATTATTTTTCTAGCCCCGTTATTGATGGTTGTACTAATTTTCAACATTATATAAATAGACAAGATTGTGCAGGGTAGAAACGTTAGGAGAAGGCCTGTGTCCAGCGGTGGACGTCCATAGGCTGATATGGATGGATATAAATAGTTGTTTGTATGATGACTGTATAAAAACTCATGGTATCACTATAATTAATTGTAAGTACTTGTACTCTGGAGTCTCATGGGTATCGAGATAGCGCTTAGAATAGATGAAATTGGTATGAAATTGGTACATAGTACTCAAACCGACAGTTCTAGAGAGAAGGTTCTGAAATGTCGACAGCGCACAAGTAGACATAGAGTGGATAGAGCCTTCGTGATATGCACTGACGTTATGATAAATATGGCGGGAAGCTGACGGATAATAAAGGCAAAGTATCACGCGGGATTTATTATTTTGATTTTCGAATTTTTGAAGTCGTACGATAAGGATGATTCACGTTAATACTTATCAAAATTAATATTCACATATATATTTTTTACCAAAAAAACAACATTAATAAAATACATAATGTAAAAATCGTTAAAACGTTTCAACATTTAGATTCAAAAATAAATACTTAAATATTAAACATAGTTGTATGCTAAGCTATTTAATTAACACTTTGAATTAATGAGAATTCGATATTTCAATAGGAACAGTTTTATAAGAGTGATAATTATATGCGAGACTAGAGGTGTTTGACCTATCGAACAACTAGAAAATAACCGGAATACATGAGTCAGATATTTTTATAAAACTACCTTATTTTAAAAGCCTCCAAAAACAGGATGAAATTAGCGAGAGATTAATAAGATGAGAAAATAATATCCAAGTAGGTTCTCACGTTTGCTAAAAAAATAAAACGCGATATCAATCCGTGTAGCTTAGTGATAGTAAACTAAAATCACCTCAAGGTAACTAAGATACCCATCCGACTTTGTAGATTGAACAGAATAAGAAAATCCTGACTATTTAAGTATATTATAATTATTAAATTAAAATAACGCTCTACCACTATTAGAAAAGATGAAAACATATCGCGCCTGACTACGTGTATACCAAAAAGTATTTATTCCGTAAAAAAAAACAAATTCAATTTATGACATAAAGAAGGTTACAAACCTTTTTCTCTTACTATTGGTCTACAGACAATAAATGTAACGCTTTAAGAAAGCTGTGTATTCTAAAGAGTTTAAATTTATCTTAGCACGTGCTGCGTTGAAATCTTTAATAGGAATCGCCTACGTATAGTGGCTTTCATCCGACGACGTTACTCTTATTATTATGTTTTAAAAATAAAAGGCTGGTTAAAGAAATGTTATAGCAAAACAAGTTGACTTCATATAAATACTAATTAAATTGGACCAGTTTGCCAACATAATATTTGAAACAGGTAAGAGTAGTTTCATTTAATTGCTATTTGGTTCTTATAAAATTGTGTTGCTCAGATTAGTTCTCTTGTATATGAATGAATATTGACCACCTCTCTGACATAGTGGTTAGATTACTTGAGTGTTATGTAGAGGTCTCGTGTTTGGTACCCGCTTCTAATCCAAATCTTTGTATGCTATATTACATTTATTCTCTTTTTGTAAATGTGTAGGTGAAACCAGTTGCATTAAAGATAATAAATGTTAGTTGTCTAGTGCACATTATACAAGCTCAGTTTAATTAAGGACCGTTATGACAAGATACTAACACAGGAGAGTAATGGAAGTAAAGGCACAGTAATAGAGACGTGTAAAGAGAAAGCTCATGTTCATTTGTGTGTCCTTCGATTGATATGATAGATAAAGATATAATACATGAAAATAGGCATATCGTGATTTAACCGTAAAGCCAGGTGCTAAATCGTAGTTCACACGTGCAATTCTTTGTATTATATTATCCGTTGGCGCCATATTTCCTTGTCATAATCATAGACACACGTTCTTACTTCATAATTTAATACAAGCTTGGCTATAAACTAAACAGTTTTAGTTCAATACCTGATTGATCAAGGGCGTGACGAGCGCATAAACATAAAATCATAAGTTTTTAATAATTACATATTAAAACTAAAATGATTACCTTCGTGTTTTATTACAATTTTGACAAGCTGATAATAGTAAAGGTATATTTTATTTGTTAAAAATATCATTGGTTTTATTAGTATAAACTTTTTTATAGCGGGACTTTTTGTTATGCCTGACTGTACTTAATAACAATAACAATGAAATGGGAGTAAAATCGTTATATGTTTTTGCTAATTCAACGTTTCGCAAACAGTTTTAGTTTTACAATTTAGTATTCTGTCGCAAATATTAATGGAATTATAAACATTTTTAATTTAATTTAAATAATAACATGTCCACTTCTAGACGTAAGCTTCTTAATATTTCTAAGATTCATCGACTTCCCGCTATCTTTTACATGTTGTCTACTTAGCGCATTGTAAATAGTATTAACATAATAGTAAATGTCCCTGTAATAGGATATCAGTTTATGGTTATGTTCCATGTTATTTTACAGTATGTAAATAATTTCATAGGGTCTCTAAATCACGGGACATTCATTGTTATAAAGAAAACAATAGCTCGTTTTGAACACTCGGATTAATGTAAACTTTTTCGATTTAAATTTCTTTGAATTTTTTATTATAATACAAACAAATACGTTGTACATTTAAATCTACTTGGCTTCTACAATCAATAAGGTATTTTTGTATTAGATTTAGCGATTAGCATAGTTAATGCTCCTTCGTTAGCAAAGGGAGGTTTTATTTCGATAAGTATTTAATTCAAAACATTAGTTTTTCCATGTTTAAAAAATTCGCACAGAAGTTATTGGTTGAAATTTTAATACAAGTACAATTTAATACATCTTATGTCGAAAAACGATTAAATCAACATTAAAAATGAAAGTAGGTTATGTATGTTTTATTGTCAAATTGACATATGCAATAACTATAAGGCCGAAAATAATTTGTCAGCATTGTAATTGCACAAGAGATTTTTACAAAAAAAACAACGTAGTAAAAAATGTTGATATGACACTTTTTGGTGAATTTGTAGAGCGTGAAACTCATTGCTACAAGATTATAAGTTCTATTCTATAACAATAAGGCTTATTATAGTTTAACACGTTTTCATTTTGCGTATGTAACTGTTGAATTTTTAATAATTAAGCATTACAATGATATGTAGGGCCAGATTATACGTGACCTGTAATAAATTTACATAGTATTTGTGAAGTACTTGTTTATTTTTTTCTAATGAGAAATGAAAAAGTCAGTTACGAATAAAACCAAATGATGTAATATACCTCAAACATTCATACAACGCCATCTACGAGTAGGTCTAAAATAAGCAGAGATTTATATTTATTTATTTTATCCTTCACAAATACAATGGAATGAATTGCACAAACAGCATCAGATTATACTAGACATCTGATGAGCATACCTATAATGTATTTAGCTAGCCTATGATAATCTCCATCCCTTCAACTATCTCCACTTAAAAAATCACGTCAATTCGTCGCTCCGTTTTGCCGTGAAAGAAAGACAAACAGACACACTTTCCCAAATATAAAATTAGTATTATACATTTTGTTTATTATAGTAATGCAAAAGTGAACGAAACGAACCTGCTACCTCTAACGTGGCTAATAAGTAATGTACTAAGCACAAAACAAAAATAAAGTCGTCATTCAATATATTTTTACGTCCTATTTTATTTTGTTTAATAACTAATACTCTTTGTTTAATCAACGTTGACTTACAAAATTAAACAAAAAACACTCAAGTACTTTAAATCCAAGGCTTTTTGTGTAGTCAAAGTACATGATAATAAGAAAACAATGGGGCTTTCAAACCTTCGTGGTACTTCTATAACAATTGGTCAAAACAACTTAAAGTTACTCTATGTTGGACCATTGTACGCCAATTCGAACCATTTTTTTTAAACATAAGTATAGCAAAAGAAGAATTCGATGTATGCTCTTATAACCACAATATTAATTCGTAACATATAAAAAGGAGGAAAACTTATTTTTATATCTTCCGGCGGATACAAATAATATTTTAAATAGGTAAAATGTTTCGTGTATTATTGGCTTTAACTAAAATCAGATACTCAAAGACATTTTAATAACGCCTTTTAGCCTCCGTAAGACCCACTACTAGAAAAACAGTTTTTAACACGCCTAATTTTAAGTGTTGAATTGTTACGTTATACGGATTGAATATTTGTGATGAAAACGTAGACAATGTAAAAATATATATGTTTTTTAAGATACGCTCATTTAGTAAGAATACAGTAAAATAAGTAAGAGGGAGATGAATCATTATTTAGACTAGTTCAAAAACAAAAAAAAATTGTAGTCGCGACAAATAAACATATTTTATAAATACTAAATTTTGTCTGTCTATGTAAACGTTTGTTCGAGACAAATAAAAAAGCTGCAAGCACAATCTCGAAACGTCTCACAATACATGCACCTTGTCTTTCATCCCGTAGGATATTGTCTCCCTTTCACGAACTCTCGGAAAACATTGTCACACAAAATGAAGTTTAATTGTTCAAGATACAAGTTAAGGCTCAGTTCACTGTACCATCGCGTCGAGCAGCTTTCCGAACTATATAAGGCTATGTTTGTTGCCACAAGATAAGCTTTGTTTATTTTATTCCAGCGATTACCGTACAGAGTTTTATTTCTTCAGTTTTATGGTCTTGTCTAAATTAATGGGTTATATTGAGGTTACATTATATGATCCGTATCACTGGGGTCAGATGTGGTCACATTGAATATTAAGGTATGGTAGAGTCGAGAGCGCCGTGGGCGGCAGTAGGCACAGCACTTACTCTTTCCTTTAACGAATTCCGAATGTTTGTTTCTGGCGGTAGACATGTGATGCTGGCGGTGTGCGCGGCCAGCAGCTGTGTATCCTACAGCAATGAGGCACAGGCACCACAACAAGGCACGCGCAGCGACCATGCTGCGACATCACTCGCGAGGACGTTACGCACACGACCGACCGACACTAACTTCCATCGTGTACTGGCCCCAAGCCCGCCCGGTTTGTGGAGCCTCGCGTTGCGCCCGCGCAACCACAGATCAAAGCCTTCACAGATAGTACGCGTCACAAACAAGTGTTTGGGCGGGAAAGATTTTTAACTGTTGTTTAAGTGTTTAGTATTGATACAATTTGTACTTTTATGTTATGTAAATTATTACTTATTATTTTGCTTCTAAGATAATGGGGTCATTATATTCACGTTTACGTTATAGTTTAAAAGTTTCACATTCTTGATTATTTGTAGTGCTGAATCGTGTGGTAACCTGCTTCAAGACAAACACATAGTTTTTCCAAACAATCATATATATTATGTTTGTACATTGAATATCCCACCTAAGCTGAGAACAGTCATATGAACTGGGAAACAAGGCCAGGATTGACAGTTAGGCTCGCAACCACTGTACGTACACATTTACATAAGATTACAATCCTGGTAAACCAACAATTTACTCAATAATTATATATTGTCATAAATATATTTAAATCAAGCTTTCTTAAGTAGAGATACTCATAACAAACAGCCTGTCCTATCTTTATATTAATAAGTCTATGGTCTGCCCTCTCACAGGCACAGGTAAGCCGAGAAGGACGCAGGTATGCAGTCACAGCTTTGAAAAAAGCCACGTAACAAAAGTTTTAATAACAAGGTATTGTGCCCGCTAGTGCCAATACTGTGATACCAACAAATTATGTCTCCGAATACTACAGGTTTAGATTTAAGATTCACGTTTCTTGATTATTAAGTTTTTGATTATGTCCCACTTATTTTTTCGATGATTTAATTTTATAAATTTGATAACAATGGGAGTAGAAATTAATAACAATTGTTTATTTTAGAAAGCAGAGTCCGAATTGCAGGTAAAAGGTTTTTTATTTCACAATCTTGATAAATACGATAATATCGTAATAAATAAATAAATAAAAATACATTAACGCACGTATATACTAAGTAGGTATGTTTTTTTGTATATAATGTGACTTTACATAGAGTAAAGTTTAATCCAAGACTAAATTTACTCGTCATATATTTTATGTTATTGCAATGTTTTCGCACCACAATACAAAATAGCGTTTCTGGATGTACTCGCCTAAGGGTGGTCGAGCGGCAAATACCCCGACCGTACCTTGTGACTATGAATAGATGACTCTGGATATAATGTAAAAGAGATCTCAGTTTCCAGCATATACTAATATTGAAACGATAAGTAGTAATATTCATATTTCATGAGAAGGGAAAATAGTAACAACGTGAAGTTTTAAGTTTCAACAATGTTTGCAACAAAACATACTTATGTTCTTAATCCACTTAGGTTAAAATATGAAGTATTGAGTGAAAAGTATAAGTGGTGGTAATTAGAGTACCATACTCTTTATTTAAAACAAACATTTTGAGCCTATAATAGTCTAAGTTTTATTTTATAGCGATGGAAACATTTAAATGTTCTGAGCAATAGACCAAAATGTATCCTTAGAATGTTTATAAAGTTTGTTTGCTACTTAAAACCATTAATGCAAACGACGTATTCGAAATGGACTTTACATTACACTGTAGCCTAAAGTAAACATATATTTTTTTATTTACTTTGATAATAATATGTACACAGATAGCAATAGCGCGTTGAATTCTTTTTGAAAGTCGAGATGTTACTAGGAATATAATAATCTCTTTGACCGCTCTGTACCAGCCTATCGCTAAGTTCACCAATCATTGCTGGTTCAACAAAGTTCATACTAGAAACAGTAGTACGTTGCGCGTAATGTATGCATCTATATAAGTTTTATGTATAACAGATTTGCGGAAGGTAGCATTGGTAGTATGTTTGTAGCGGGTTCAGACCACACTACACTACTGTAGAGTTAGACTAGAATAGAGCATGCTAGGTTTACGAACTGTAATTACTGGCGACCTCATTGGATTATTGCTAAATGTACATATAATATTTTTTATAATAATATGCTTATTTTCAAATCAACGACTATTATGAGGTTAGCATAAATCTTTTATTTTTGCAACATTGTATTTTTAGTGAAACCTATTTTGTGTTTCGTAACCTTCATTGTAATAACAATAATATTAAATTAGACTTACAACAGTTCCTTCTTCCCACTAGAAGGAACAACAAATCAAATGTTTTAGAAAGTAAAACCTTATTACAAAGTAGTTAATGCCAAATTCGTATGCGTTGAAAGTGAAGAGCTCGGCCCTTAGAATCCGCCTACAAGCTCTGCTTCGTCAGCCAATGTTAATAAACTATTGATTAAATTGTTATAAGCTTAAGGAGCCTTCTTATATGTATTTTTTCGTACTATTCACAATAATGAATGGCGTCGGACGAGCTTCGATTACAGATGAAGTTTAATTTAGCTCTATGTAGTCTGTACAATTCTCTATACATGTTCGCATTGTTTTTGGGAAAAAAAAGAAACTTGATCTATCAGTACCACGCAGTCATAACTACGTACTTTTTGTTATTCGGTGTTAAGGATAGCCATAGCTAAATAGGTTGGTAGCACCAATTGTGACTTTTATTGTTTATTGTTATTTTTTATCTTAAATACAAAACTACAGGCTTTGCTTAAGGTTATACAACACAGAACATTACAATTACTAATTAACTAGGTACTATTTAAACTTCAAAAACATTTCAACAAACAACTTGGTTCTAATGTAGTATAATATCAAACACAACATTAAAAAGACATCGAAAGCTTTGGAAGAAGTTCAAACAAAACTTTATTAGGGATTAGAAGCAAGGAGCTCTTTACCTGCTCTCACAATAGTGGAATCAAACCCTATTGTGTCAATACAATGCAGTTAAGTGCTTGCCTTTGTTGCCGCCACTTGTACTCGTTGTCAAGTGGAAAAAAATACTTATACCTTTTTAATGGCGAATTTTTGGTTTTACAAATATTTCTTGAAGCAGTCATATAGTCTTTCTGTCACTTAGTAAGATTGTGCGAGACTCCTAACGAATGTCACTCATTTCATAAGCTCGATCTTTCTTAATGAATGGCGCACAAAGACGTATACTGATGCCATGGTTTCGACTACCAATAAAATAAAATAAACAATGTATTAAAACAATCGGTTCATGGCTGAAGTGACTGATTACATTAATCTAATTCGCTGATTCGTGCTTTATAAATTCAAATTAAGAATCAACGAATACAATATCATTATTAACATACGAACTACACACTTCTCTGGTGGAAGTGAATTTGAACAGGAACCTCTCCTTATAATGCGTCCCGTGTCAAGCCATGATCTACCTCGAGTCAAGATGTCCAGTGCTGAACAGAGGGCCAAATGTTTTCACCGTGCACGATCTTGGAGATTCCTCATCCTTTGACCTCCGCTAACTTTACCAAGTCTTTGGGATTGTGCCTTCTTTGCGTCATCCAGTATGCGAAGTCAGTTCCCTTTGTCAGTTACCTTTCTTATTGCCACTTTAAACAGGCAATCCGAAGCGCATAATAATTAACATACAAATTCTCGCTTCCAGTTTCCTTTGCGTAATCTATGCCGGGCTAAAATAAAACCCGGTTGATACCTACAAAGGTATTATACTAATTAGTTTTATTGAACGTCCAACAAATCACTATGCCAAAAATGTTCACGATTCGTTTTTTACTTTTGGCTGTAGATGAACAACAATATTTAAAATACAAAACTACAGGCGTTTTTATTTGAAGTTATTGATTTATGTGTTGTTTGTTTAGATTCTGGAAATCGCATTTTTTGTACGACATTGTAAACTGTTAACGGGATATACCTACGAGTCGCTGGCATAATGGTAAGCTGTTTACCTTCGCTCAGGATATATCCGATGCAGAACTCGGTCCTTCCCTTCCTATCCAAAGTTCTGTCTTCAGTTCCAAAGTCGATAACGTATCATCGATGACTATTTTACAATAAACTGTACTTACATGGATATAATCCTTACTTTGCATATTTACTGTCCGCCAGAACAGAGTTTTATTAGTCAGTTACGCAACAAAACTTCAAGGATGCGATGAATCGATTACTGTCCAATGTAACACGGTCTTTCGTTTCTTTAGTTATTATATTACAAGTTACATGATCAGTAGCTCTACATAATTTGGTTGTCTTGTCCTTTCAAATACTCAGTAGGAGTCTGAAGTCCACAACTTTTTGTCCATAATCTTTAATTAACGTTGTTCAATAAACTAATCCATTTGCAAAATAGGTATACATTATGTTAATGTTTTTAACTGACGCTATTATTTTAAATATATTTGAATTTATTAAAAATAAGCTACATTAATCCTTGTTAGTAATCAATAAATAAGAATTCCAAAGAAATTTAGCGAACTTTCGCATTTAAGTATGTTTAATGCCATGACATCGTTAAGATTAGTAAAATATAAAAAAAAAGGATTATTTACCTGTTAATGCATAATTAAATTAAATTAACAGCATTCCTAACAAGATTTTTTACATATAAATTAGTGTCAAAAGTGGCAAAATTCCCGCCAAGAAACCTGTATGAGTAATAGTCGAGTTACTTAGCGGCGCCGTCTTCACTTCATAATTAAAAACGCATTTTTCATGTATTAATTTGATATAAACAATTATTCTATTTTATATCTATTACTTATAATCTGATGCAATCAAATTTAAAGGCCCAATAACAATTCCAGAAACTGAAGATACCGATGCAATATAATATAAAATTAGAATCACAGATAACTATAAACTAGTCAAAGATACGGAATGGGCGAAGGTAACTCGCCGTGCCGCCACCTAGACGCATTAAAAATTATGTTTCTGATCATTAATACTAAACGTAGAAACTTAATAATTGCTGTCTATTATATATGTTGTAATAAAAAACGCATTCTTGAATACCAGCTAGTATCCCACTGCGTCGGGGTTGGAGGTTCGACTCATGATGGATGATCTTAACATTTAACAAACTAAAATAAACTCTAAAGCTTACCCGACATGGTTGCATTTCTTTTCGTTTCACCTGACGCGCACGTTATAGAATCAGTTGGAGTATTCAAGAATATATTTCGATGCTCGAAATTAAAGGTCGAGGCACCTGCCACCCCCGACTGCTAGTCGTAATCATATCAGCGTAGCCGCAACTATATTTTTATGGATGTCAATCGATCATGAAATAAAGTTCCAACAGATACGTTCCTTTGATTCACAAATCAGACATATTACAATAAGAGTCTGTTTAAAGAAGTTAATTTTAATGGGTTACATGATTTGTTATTGACGTAAACGTACATTGTCAAGTTTATCGGAGACATAACCCGCCTCTTGAACTCGTCAATTGTACCTACATACGATGGTAACATGGATAACCTGGCTCGATAAACAGATAAACATTTTCAAAAGACTCGTGTATGTAAAATTAGTTATCTGTAAAATACACAAAGGAGTAAAAGTGGTGCACAATGCTATGCAAAGAGCGTTCAAAATGCGTCTGTACAAAAGATATGCATCAAGAAGCTTGCATGTGTTTTCTGAGCAATTCTCATGGTAATGTGTGGTATTCTTGGCATGATCGCCTACGGGTTGACTTTTAGTATCGAATATTCTCAACCATTGCTTTGCATTTGAAATATGAAATTTAAATTGTCACGTTCTTAGGAATATATAATAGTGTATAATAGTGTATGGCATTTATTAGTTAGTGTTTAATTTTTGTGTATTCGTAACGAAATCAATTTAGATCAAACTTGTTAAAGGAACGTTTTTACCTTTACCTACACTCAGCCTTACTACTTTTAGGGCTACTCTTTTCCTACTCTTTTCAAGTTAAAATGTAAAGTTGATCGTATGTCACTGATAAATACTCTACTAAAATTGTAACGATCCTGACAGATGCATTTTTGACGTAGAGGCGTACAAAGGCACAAAAGGGCTCGTTCGCACGCTCACCACGAAACCATATTTTTTGTACGAATCTCGAGACGAAATCTAAACGCGAATCACATTGTGGGATCCTGCCTTTTTATTTAAAATTTTAGATGCAAGTATTTTTTTTCATTGGTTACTCGGAAATGTTTTACACTTAATTTTCTCTTAGTATTTCAAACGTTATTAAGTCGTGACATGTAAACGCTGTACCGTTTGAAGTTAACTTTTTGTTTTCTAAAGTAATCAAATAAAACCTTTTTTGTTATTAGGGAACCGTAGCTTGTAACCGAGTAAGTAATAAACAACACATGTTATAACTACACGTTAAACATATTTAAATAAAATAAGTTGATATTTATGAGACGTGGAACTTTATACTTTATTAGCAATAAATTAATAAACTCAAGTTAACAGTTAATTATAATATTTATTTTTGATAATTGCTATTAAGTAATTGCTTGTTAGTAATATGTAAGGCCTTTTATTTCGAAATTATATAAAAATTCTAAGTAAACAGAAAAAGAAATTGTAATATTATTATTAATATTGTGTTTATTGTTTAATTCAATCTATTTTGTAAAATACTAGCTTATGGCTATGTAACCAAGTAGGTATAGTAGCAAAACAGATCAGGGGTATTTTTAGAATAGATTAGCTACTAAATATTAATCTTATCGATAAAAAGTTCAGAAACCTGAAACAGTATGCATCGACAGAGCCAGAACTAACGGAACTACGCAATTTCATTAACATTAGGTACTCGTAGAATTTTTCTAAGTTCAAAAATAGTTTTTATCTCTGTAGTTAATTTGCTTTACTAAGAAAACGAAAATATATCAGTTTACTATGTCTTCTTAAATGCAAAGGTCATTTTATTTTTGTACTGATAATGCAGTTATTTATATGGTGCGTTTGTAAATAATTATGTTAACCACGTAATTAGATTTTTAATGTCGTCATTACGAATTCTCTCCTTATCTCTCTTTTATTTTATCTAGCAAATTAGTCACTGTTTTGTCTTAACAAATTTTCTAATTTACACAACTTACTATTATTATATGTACATCAAATAATATTCTTGTGCAATCTTTTTTAAACATAATGTGGCAAAACAAAGGATAGCGATGTAAGCACTTTTCAATAAGAATTTAATACAGTTCGATGTGTGACATAACCAGACTATTTTTCGCATGCGACTGACCACTGACGTCTGCCCATAAATCCCTGACGTAAAAACGAACGCTTTACTACAACACTCGACGACCAAAATGGACGATTAAAATCAAAAATAAAACTACAACACGGCGGGCTTTTGTCTTACTCGTGTCTACAACAGGCTTTATCTGTAGGACGCGCCGGTGCCTGTTCTTAAAAAAAAATCAAGGGAATGATGGCGCGCGCAGGTAATACGCCATCTTGTTTCACCTTTATTGTTATTCTTTTTCAATAATCCGCATGTTTTATTGGTTGTTATGTAGATTGTTACGATGCACGGTTACTAATTAACTAAAGGCGAACACCAGTGGCAGGAAATTTTAATTTAACTAAACTTATGGGTCCAGTGCCTGGAGGAACAAATAATAATTGATACGCGAGAAGCTATATTTAATTTTTATTATCTTATAAATGCAAGTTGTCGTAACACCATACTTAAATAATTATGAACGAGAAAAATTTGTACAATTGACGAATTTGAGACGTTTACTTATTTACAGTTTTTTAAGAGTGAGTAAGTACTTACTTCAGGTATTTTGCCTGAAAGAACCATTACCTCTGTTTCATTGACTTAATTATTCTAATATAATCAAGCTATTTGCTTTTATAAGCAAAATAATCTATGCTTAAAAATTTCAAATGCATTTTTTTTATTTCTAATGACTAGCTCACTATTTAAATATTTTTCCTTTTCGTTATATTTAAAAGATAGATATTTAGATATAGACTTACTAAGGATGTATGAAAATGAACACGATAAACCAGTTGTTTCTACGTGATATGTATGATAATATTATATTATACAAGATTAAACATAGCAAATGCATCCAAATGTACGCATAGAAATGCGTACTTCTATAGATTTAAGCACAATGTGCAATTTGCCAATAGAGAAATAATCTTATGTGGCCCAATGAAAAGAGGCCAATTGAAACATATATTTTAACTAATGTTTGCAATGATCTAGGAGTTTTCTAAGTAGGTGTGTAGTACAATATGTATGTGTAAACAAAAATGAGTATGTACAATACAATAGCTTGTACTCATTATATAAGCTATGCTTAGTTTGGGATTAGCTGGCGCGTGTGAAAAAAAAACCAAGATGAAAATATGTTGTAAATAAAATTTTTAAGGACTAGGGAGAAGAGTACAAAATTACCATCAAATGGCAAAACACCTATCCTATATACCTATTTCAGTGTCTAATAGACGACTAAAGGATTATTACTTACCACAACTAATATCCTAGCAAAGGTACTAAAATCTGCAACGAAACCCTGTACCAACCTGAGCCTGCGTTAGTATTATATAAGTAATTTGTCTCTATCCCATTAGAAGAAAGATGGATGTTCATAGAAAAACAAGCGTTTAAAGCTTCCCGAGTATTCTAACATGATTGCTAACAATTACAAGTCTGAAATTGAATTCCTTTTATGTTCACTTCAGTATTAATGTTTAAGAACTCGTAGTACTTGTCTAAACCTTTATAGTTAATTATCACAAGCCGGCTAAAAATAATGGAAATTCCCTGCAAATTATGTAGGTAATTTGCAGGAAATTTATCAACAACCTCTGTGGGGCGTAGTGATTATAATATAGTCTATGACTGCTACGCAAAGATATCGGGTTATAAGCTTATTGACGTGCACTACTGAACATAGGCCTCCTCCAAATATTGCCACCTTGTGCGGTCCTGTGCCTCCCTCATCCATCGGTTTCCCTCTGTCTTAACTACGTAGTCCATAGTGTAAGGGGGTTCTCCCCACCCTGCGTATACTAGGATGTTTATACCCTTGTCTAATACTCATAGTACAAGCTCTGCTTAGTTGAGGACTAGGTGGTGTTGGTTGTGAGAAATATTTTTATTATAATTAGCTTAAATAATTCATTAATATTTTAAATACTTGATAATAAATACTCATTATGCATAAAATAATAAAAGCTAGAACTAGAATTCGAATAACAAAATCATTAAGCAACACATTTTCATTGCAAAATATACTTTATTACAAGGAAATAAAGTACACTAGGTGTTGCTGGTTTCGCTCTTTTGGGATTTCCAAACGTTATTTCGAAGCCGGTGTTGAGTCCGCAGCTTAGTGTATGAAAAATTCACACGACCATTAACAAAGGTCCCTACTTAGTAAGCATTGTACCAATTAAGAGGTCAAGCTTTACCTCAGAAACTACTGCATCTATTGGAATGTAACTTTTATTCATTTATCCTAAATTTTGTTGTTATTAGGGTAAATGAATTTTTAATAAATAAACTGCTCGCTGGCAGCCTTGGGACACAAGATATCTCGTAGATTCCCCTAGTTTTCAAGATCCCATTGTGACCGTCATACAGTCAATCTCAATACTACTAGTAATTATTTTTTTTCTATTTGAATGCGGATGCTTTAGTTATAAAGAATGCTCCAGATGTTCTAGTAAAAAATATATTTTTCTTAACAATTTCCGCCGTTACCTTATATGTCTGCTCACTGTGTTATACTGGTTATTACTAGTCATATTTTATTAAAATACATTGAGCCTTTATTGTCAGGAATTAAAAATGTTGTCCTAACGTTAAAGACGACTCTTTCAACTCAGAGCTCATAATCAAAAGAAAACAACTCTCAAGCTTTACTCGTGCGTATGGCCTGGTACCAGGACGATGAAATTGTACTAAAATTACTCGAGAACCACATAGACTAGTGTAATTAAAAACAGGTCTAAATTACTTAACACCTTATTATTCCTGGTATACATGAGTACGAGTATAAATACAGATAGCAACGTTTTCGTCATATAGTGTGATAACTAACAACCATGCTAGCTAAGACTAAACTACGACGCTAGAATCTAGTACTATCTAATCTAGTACTATACAACCAATTAAGTAAATACTTACTTTAAAAATCCTCTGTTTAAACGCATAAGTATTAGGGCAACAATTCCTCAGCGGCATGAAAACAGAAATAAAAGTATGTATTATGTACTTACGTATAGAGAAGAAATGGAAATGCAGGTTTATATTCCAACTTGGTTTCTCTATATTGGCAGCTTGTAAATAAATAAATAGTCATTAATACACGGTATGAAAAGAAGAAATACGGGCATGGTATTAACTACTGTACACACCGTACATATTGAAGATAAAATTATTGATTCTAATTTAGATATAGCGAATACATTTGAAAGATATTTTACAAATATTTCTATAGATATTACGATATTATTATTAGATTTATTTACTAAATCTTTGAACTCCTCATCCAATGCAGCTATCACTCTCTTAGCAGAAAATGTACCAGAATGTAACAAAACTCTTAAATTTAGCCATGTTAGTCCACTTGAGATTATTAAAATCTTTAATTCAATAAGTGTTAAGAAAACAGCTGATCTATGGGGAATCTCTGTTAGCATTTTAAAAACAGTGATAGATGTTATTGCACCAGAGTTAGCTGTCATCTTTAATAATAGTGTAGACTTAGGTATATTCCCTGATCTTATGAAACCTAGTAAAATAACACCTCTGTTCAAATCAGGTAGTACTCTAGATCCTACAAACTTTAGACCAATATCTGTGTTGCCTACGTTTAGTAAGATATTTGAAAAACTAATTCTTAATCAATTAATTAGTCATTTTAATGAGAATAAATTACTTCACGATAAGCAATTCGGATTTACACGTGGTCGTTCAACTACCGATGCCGGAGCTAATTTAGTAGAACATATATTTGAGGCCTGGGAAGAATCACAAGATGCTTTTGGCGTTTTTTGCGATTTATCTAAGGCATTTGACTGTGTCGAACACGAGACATTACTGGGAAAACTAGGTCACTATGGTGTTAGGGATTATGCTTTAGGTATTATTAGATCATATTTAAGCGATAGAGTACAAAAAGTAGATGTAAATGGTAAGCGTTCGCCTGGATCGGTTGTTAAAATGGGGGTACCCCAAGGCTCAGTACTAGGACCATTTCTATTTCTCATATATATAAACGATTTGCCATATTTAGTTAAAAAGAACCCCGAGATAATTTTGTTTGCCGATGATACATCCTTTATTTTTAAGATTAATAGACGACAACCTGCGGTAGACTACATAAATAATTCTCTTTTGGAAATAGTGTATTGGTTCAATTCAAATAATTTGTTATTAAATAAAACCAAGACAAAATGCGTAAAATTTACCTTGCCAAACGTACTTAATATAAATCCAATTGTTAAGATTAGTGATGAGGAATTAGAAATCGTTAACACTACAGTATTCCTAGGTATTACTTTAGATAGTAAATTACAATGGGGCCCCCATATTGAAAACTTGTCAGGTAGGCTTTCTTCAGCAGCATACGCAGTGAAAAAAATACGTCAGTTAACAGACATAGAAACAGCTAGGCTAGTTTATTTTAGCTACTTTCATAGTGTTATGTCGTATGGTATTCTGTTGTGGGGTAGTGCGGCTGATATCAACACAATATTTGTATTGCAAAAAAGAGCGGTACGTTGTATATATAATATGGGCCCAAGAGAGTCTCTTAGAGACAAATTTAAAGTGATTAAGATTATGACTGTGCATTGCCAGTATATATTCGAAAATCTAATGTATGTACACAAAAATATAAACAAATATAAAAAAATGAGTGATATACACAATGTTAATACAAGAAATAAAAATAAACTTGCTGTTCTCCACACTAGGCTTCATAAAATAAGTAATTCTTTCGCTGGTAATGGTATTCGTTTTTATAATAAGCTCCCTATGGAAGTTAAAGAATTGTCAATTAATAAATTTAAATCTTTCATTAAACATAAGTTAATATTGAAATCATATTACAGTGTAAAGGATTACTTAAACGATAAAAATGCCTGGATCTGAATTGTCCTGTTTTCTTAATAAAATATTTGTGAAGTGATCACCTAAAAGAGCGATAGGAACCCAGCAGAGTTTCTTGTGGGTGTCTTCTCTGTCATGGTAGTGTTCCGAACCCTCAGTAAACTTAGCCGTTAAGTTAGACGTGCTGTGATCACTATAAAAACTCCGACGTTCATAAGTGTCATTGATTTGACTTATATGAAATAAAATATTTTTTCATTTTCATTTTCATCTGTTGTGTGGTGATGTTCTTAATTAATAAGACAAAAGTCAATATTATTTAATATACCAACAATGTCTAGTTCATTTGTGTACTTATATTTACGTTTAGTTATGTGTTTTCTTACATAAATATGTTGTCATTGTAAAAAGGTGTAATGATAGTGAAACAATATTTTAATTAAGCCGTCAAATATTGCTCATGTTATTATTTTTTATCATCAGTATTTATTATTATCTTAGTGCCTATGCTGTCAAATGCTCTCTAAAGCTTAGAGAAAGACAGCATTATATTACATCGCAAAGTTCATAAAAGGCTTCAATGATCGCAATAATCGGTTTTTATTATTAGTAACCCCATAAAAGATAAGTCCTTGTTACAGAAGGCGCCATCTGACCGTCCCATTGTAAAATGCGCCTATGTACTACTTTACACTAAATAAACTCTATTGCAAAAAAAACGGGCACTTTAGTTTTTTTTCTCTATTTCAATGAAGAAGAACAAGAAATAGGTTTTGTTAATTTGACGATGTATTGGTATGTTTTTTTAAGCATCCTGGCATGATTCTTTACGTTCCAAATTTGAAATTTGAAATTATTAAAAGAAAAATAATGATTATTGTGGATTATTCTAAAATTGCTTTACTAATGGCGCGAATTGCTGAAATGATTTTTAACTGATTACGATATTTTAAAACTTTTTGGATATTTTCTGCAAATTAAACAATTTAATCTTTCTTTTTACATTAAATACCACTTTTTGATATGAGTGATAAAGCGATAAAGACCGGTAAAATTATAGCCCTACTTGAAGAAGGTTGTTCGCAAACTTACGTGTCTCAGCGGCTAAATGTGAGTCGTTCAACTGTCCAGAGGACTTGGCAACGGTATCAAGAGACTGGTTCGGTCAAAAGAAGACCTGGTTCGGAAAGAAAACGATGCACAGAACCAAGAGATGACCGCTTTTTGGTGAGTCAGGCGTTGCGTAATCGTAAGGCGTCAAGTGTAGACCTGAAGAAGAGCCTTGAAGAAGTAAGAGGAGTAGAAGTTAGCTTGTGGACGGTCAGGAGGAGGCTTTTGGCTGCCAATATCAAAAGTTACCGCCCAGCTCGGGGCCCTAAATTACTCCGTGAGCACCGTGTTGCTCGACTTCAGTTTGCTCGGAACTTGTGCTTCATGGACTCTGGAGGACTGGAATAAAGTATTGTTTTCTGATAAAGCTAGAATCTCTTTGTGTGGAGAGGACCGACGCCGGCGTGTGCTGCGAAGACCACGGGAACGCTATGCGGAAGTGTGTTTCGAAGAAATCACTCCTTATGGCGGAGGCTCCGTTATGTTTTGGGCAGGAATTAATTCGACGGAACGTACGGAGTTAGTTTTCATAGAAAATGGAACATTAAATGCATACCGGTACATAATGGAAGTCCTAATTCCATATGCACAACCCACATTGACTGCACTTGGGGAAGATTCTATTTTTCTGGACGATAATGCTCGCCCGCACCGTTCTGGCGACGTGGAAGCGTACATGCAAGAAGTTGGGATCCGTCGTTTAGATTGGCCAGCTCGAAGTCCTGACCTCAATCCAATTGAGCATGCGTGGGATGTTCTAAAGAGACGGGTAAGATCAGTGCAACCTGCTCCACAAAACATCAGGGAGCTAAAAAGAGTCATTGCAGGAGAGTGGGAACGTATTCCTCAAAACGTTATTAAAAACATCGTGGAAAGCATGCCCAGAAGGATTTAAGCTGTGATTTTGGCAAGAGGAGGTCACACTCGTTATTAGGTTTTTACATTTGTAACTTTATTTAATTTAAAAAAGTAAAAAAAAACTAGTCTTTACTGCCGACCACTTCTTATTGTTTGGGCGTGTACATCGATTTAAAAGAATCCATCGTTTTTTTTCTTTTAAATGCTCGAATTCACTTTACGCGCATTAATTTACACGACTATAAGTATATAGACTACGTCAAAGAATTAAATTTCATTTAATTAACTAAAATCGACCCTAGAACGTAAATTTCCTTAGGTGCCCGTTTTTTTTGCAAAAGAGTGTATAAGCAATAGTGTAGCAAAGTAGAAACTTTTGATACTTTCATAAGTTTAGTAACTAAATAATTACTTTTTAACTATACAATATTAAAGTAAACAGTTTATAAATATAGTAAATGTCATAGCAATTACGTCCCATGGGCTTGTTTACCAACAAATAAGAGATTGTTTAGTGTTGCCTTATCTAACATTGTACAGAACAATGATGACGAGAGAAGGTGACTGTCGAGACATTTATTTTGCTATTTAAACAACAGACGTCATAGAAAATTTAAAATGCAATTTTTCCGTTTTCAATTACAGTAAAAGATATATTAAGTGATCCATCTACATGTTTTAATTCTGGCACCATGGTGTAAGAATACATGGCTAGAGTATATAAATAGAATACCATGAATGCCTGGTAGGAGTCAGTTCACTAATGACATCAAATAAAGTACAGCTTTACAAAAACCTATACCAAATTGTCTGGCCAGTGTGGTATAATGCCCGATTTACACATCGACAAGTACAGTGGCGAGTTAAAAAAATAGACAGTTAAGTAGTAAGTAATAAGTAGTAAGTACAGTTCACACGTAGGCGAGTACAGCTCATAAGTTGCCGATCAGAGACGAAGACTAGTCGCGTCGTGCGTGCGTCGCCTGAGATTGTTTACGGTTATTTTAATCGATAAAATGGACATTGTACAATTGAATACCCATTTACGCGCTATTATACGAGAAATAGTATTAACACTGAACATGCAACACATTAAAAATGAAATTTTAATAAAAAGTATACTTATAATAATAAAAAAAAAATATTCCTCACACTTTCACACAACGCCATCTAGTACCAAACTAACTAGAGCTTGTACTATGTGTACTAGACAACGCATAAATATACTTAAATACTTTTATAAATAGATACACATTATATATAGAAAAACAGACAAAAATAAAAATAAATACGACATTAGAACTTGTGAACTGTACTAAACTCGCCCGTCTACACGGCGGGCGCTGCGAGCGCCGAGCCGGCGGGGTGAGGGAGACGAGAGAGAGGGGGCTACTTCGTTCTTAACTCGCCGAAAAATAGGATCGAGCTGTATTCAAAACAACTTGATCGGCAACTTACTACTTAACTCGCTTTTGCCGTCCACACGCAAAAAGTGACTTAACTCGCCAATGATGCAAGTTAACTCGCTACTGTACTTGTCGATGTGTAAATCGGGCATAAGAGGGCCAAGTTTTCGTAAGTAGACTGCCAGGAATATCGTATCTATACACCTATAGAAACAACTAGTTGACCCGTGCCTACTTCGTTGCGAAACGAACCTACGAAAAAACGCGTCCTATTTTTAAACATATTTAATTACTGCTCCACTCCTATTAGTAATAGCGTGATACTATATAACCTATGACACTCCCTTATAAATGGACTATTCAACACAGAAAGAATTTTTAAAATCGGCTCAGTAGATCCAGAGGTTACCCCTTACAAGGTCACAAACATTACCTCTTTATAATACATATTAGTATAGAAGGCTTGTACGTGTATACATTAAAGTCCGTCAGTTAAAAAAAATCTTCAAGTCAAATTAATAGATCGCTGAAGAAATGTCGGTTGTTCATTGAACATTTAAGATTTTCTATACTACTTGAAAGCTCGTGTATCACTTCGAAATATAACATTCGCACGGCTAAATATAAAGGACGTCTCTGTAAAACTACTTCAGAATTAATTGAATAATCGTACTCTTTTATGAGTAGTACAAAAGGAATATTTTTATGTTTGCTCGTAGTAATAAATTTAAGCTAAGTAGATGGTTTAGACCTAGGAAGCTGGCTTAACAATCATCTCATTACAGAGGATACCGAAGATCGTGAAAAGAGGAGGAGCATGGCCCTAAGAGGACTAAATGCATGATATAATTTGTAACAGATGTATAGATGTAACAAGATAATTCTTTAACTGTCGTACTCTACATAACGTACATAATTAGCTGTAAATATTTTAAACCTGAACTTATGCTTTGTGCTTATAGTCGATTGATGTCACCTACAGTTTTCCTGATGATTAATAAAGTTATAAACAAAAACAATAAAAACAACCTACATAATATTATTTTACTCAACACTCGATTTAGACAAACATTTTGATACGCCCCATAGACAATTATCATTATTTTAAGATTTCTTATCTTCGCATATCTACAATGTAACCTAAAGAAACCAAACAATTGAAATACATATTTGCTTAAAGATGGAACCTAAATATTAACAAATTTGATAATACTTGACAATATATTCGCACCAGTTACGAAAAGGTTTAAATAGATTCTGAATGAAGAACAATTTGTCATTAGCAATATTAAAATGGAGGTGTTAACACTAGTAGATGTATCCAAGCATTTAACTTACGATGTTATTGATAAAGTGTTTAAGTTTATGACAAATAGTGAAGATACGGTCAAAAGTGTAGCAGTAAATATGGCTGCCCCAGCCGGTGAAGGAATGATCAGTGCCGTCTACAGAATTAAACTTACCGGTAATTATCATACAAAGAAACTTATCGCGAAAGGTTTCGTACAAAATTATTTACTACGAAGATCTTTAATTGCTACTGACCTTTTCAAAAGAGAAGCGCTATTTTACTCAAAGATATTACCAGCTTTAATTGAAAATCAGAAGTCTTTATGTGCAAAGGAACGAATTCAAAACAATGTACCGGTTTGCTATGGATATCACATAGATGGTAAAGATGACTACATTCTGATAGAGGATCTGTCTGAAAGAAATTTCTCTTCTAGCTCTTATTTCCCGACAAAAGAAGAACAAGATAAGACATTAAAAGTTTTAGCTCATATGCATTCGGTCTCTTTAGCACTAATGCTCAATAAGCCCGATGTTTTTGCTACATTAACAAATGGTCTAAGTGAAGTATACTATAACGAAAACAATAGAGATTGGTACAATAAATACTACCTGGGCGCAGTTGAAATAGTAAAAAAAGTCGTAGAAGAATATGAAGGCATTCACGATATTTATCACAAGAAGTTTGAAGAACTTTTAAAAGATGATCTTTATGGTGAACTCATTAGATTTACATCTACTAGAGGTGATTATCCTATTCTGAATCATGGTGACGCTTGGTCGCCAAATTTCCTGTACTCGAAAAACAATGTTGTCGGAATTGATTTTCAATTATTGAGATGTGCTTCAGTGGCTACGGATCTATCAAGTTATTTAATTTTATGTAGCAACTTATGTTGTACGAAAGAAGACTTCTTTAAAGCCATTGACGTTTATTACGAGGCTCTTGAATTTTATTTAGAAGACATGGGTATTTATGCTCAGAAAGTGTTCCCTTTAAATACGTTGAAAAAAGAATTACAGAAATACGGCAAGTACGGCTTTTTGGCCGCAATGTCGACTATTCCTTTATCTGCTAGCAAAAGGTATGATGACGACGTACTACAATCTTTTATTACAAAGTATGCAGGTTGCGAAAAAATACCATTGGAAGAACTTTGGCAGTTATCTGAAATAACATCCGAAGAATACAAATTGAGAATAGTAAATGCTCTTCGTGTCTCTGTCGATGTTGGGCTCATTTAACACGTTTACTCAAACAGTTATAAAGCTATAGGTCTAAGAACTAAAATCTTTATTGAAGCCGCGTTCTCGCAAACTGATTTACTTAGTAACTTCACACAAAAACACCTGTATCTGTATAGATAATCTTTAGATGAGTCGGCACAACATTGGAATGTTCGGCTTCGTGACCGCTAGACAGCCGAAAACTAATTATCGCGCTATGTTGAAGTGTTCGGACAAGGCGTGTGTATCAAATAGACTCAATACACATACATATAACGTTTTAAAACGGACTATGAGTGGTGGTTTTGACGTGATAGCGACCTGCATGTCGAAAACCTCATCTATGTTTAGAAGAAATAAAAAGAATTCTATTTAAAATATTTCTTTTATTGTTACGATTGATATTGTGAAATGTGTGTTTTTATTATATTACTTCTAAAGTAATTTAGATTAAAGTAGAGGTAACTGGAACCAGTTCCTTACGTACTTAGGATTTTGGAGATCATGCCAGTAAATACTACTATTTATTAGTGTAAATATAATCTATAGTTCCTCAATATAATCCATAGTTTCCTGAATAAACATTATCTTATCTTATGGGACGATAGAAAAGGAAAAGACTTTTGAGAATGAGCTGGGCATCAATCCTACAGGTGTCTTAAAAGCTAGGTTCCCTGATTTTAATTTTATTTTAACAAAAGAAAGTAACCTTTAAATTGAACTCAAATTATCAATTCCTTTGGCAGAAAAATTTTCTCTCTATCACTCTCCAAGGAGGTTTACTTGCAAAGAGACTTTAATTGGCTGTTTTGATTCTATTCTACACATAAATTGTATAAGCAAACATTGAACCGACTTTGGCGACAATGTAAATCAACGGATACTTACGAAAAATATACTAGATGTTCGCCTATTCGTATATTAAAAGTTGGGAAGCAAATGTGCTAATTAATCGTAAAAATGCCATGTTTTTACTAAAAATACTGTATAAACTACGATGGAACTGCCAATTGACAGATTTCAGATTTCCATTTTTTACACAACTGTCCCAATAAGGAGTGTTAGATTGCTAAAATTTGTGCAACTGCACCACCGTGCATGGTACCTATAGGCTAAGTTTGCCTTTCCATGTTATGGAGATTCCTTCTAAGAGACGGACTTTCAGTAGGCACATAGGCTAAAAGAATACTTTAGGTAAGTATATAAATAATATATGTATGTGACGCGATGTTGCTTGAGAAGCCTTGTGTTCCTGATTATGAATGTGTATGCATTGATGTAGGACTTTCCTGGGTGTAATGTAAGGTATTTACAGTAAAAGTACACAATTGTTGTATATTTATCAGTTATCTAGTACCTTTGGGTACAATCTCTGCTTGGTTTCGAACTGGATGGCGTTAAGTGATATGTGACAGTTTATAGGGTTGCCCTGGAACTAAAGTACTAAAGCACAACATAAAAATTATATTACACATTTTCCATCCAAAGGTTGTCTGGAAGAAATCACTTCGAGTGATAAGACCGCCATTTGTGTCACCTAGTTTTTAAGATAATTCATGTACTTACCTGCTGTTTTGATTTTTATTTTGGTGTACAATAAAGTGATTAAATAAATAAATAAAGTGGTCCAAGTGACTATAGAAAAAATTTCAGTTAGAAAATACAGGTCTATGTTACATACTGACATTTTTATTATATCAGTAAATTCTAAAGTGCTATTTTATTGATAACCTTACTTTGAAGACAAATAGGCTCTTGACCTGTTTTGTAAGATTAATTTATTGTTTTTAAGTTCATAGATCGGTTTCGCTACAAATTTTAGATGGACCACTTTAGTTCCAGGCCAGGAGAGTTTATATTTTCCTAAGTCGCCATATTATTTAGAGACAAATATTTTTGCGTTAAGTGTAATGTCGCCTAAAATATGATCAGATGGTAGTTATTTATAACAAGATTTAAAAGAATTTCACAATCTAGGTATTCTATGTTCATTTTTTTCTTTTTACGTTGTAATTGAATGCCAAAGCTGCGTCGAATCGACATTCTTGTGTTTCTATAAAAAAAACGAAAGACGTTAGTTACAATATAACATTCACATCACATAGTATTCCAAAAACCGTGTAAATACGAATTAAAACCGAATACGAGACTGTATAATTTCGCCGTACATATACAAAACAAATTTGTAGTAAATAGATGCTATGCTGAATGTTAATGGCGACGATTTCGTTTTACATTAGGTATACATATTAAAACAAAGTAGCAGACTTGAGAAAAATTACTTAAATAACAATAATACGAGAAATAATTTGTATTTATTATACATTGAAGCTTATAATTTATACGTAAAATTAATGTAGTTAGCTTGTAAACAATGTATTAAAAACACGTGTAGGAATGTCGTTCTTGTTTTTATCCGTGGTAATGGTAATTTCGTAGTTGTAATAGAGAAACATTAATAAACTTGTCTTGGTGTGATTCATATGGGAAGGAAATCAAGTCGATCGATGTGTGGATTCTGAAGGTCAAATATCTTGCGTACAGACTTATTTGGAACACGAATCCTTTTCATACCTCGTCGTCTTAATTACAAAGTAGTTATACTCGAAAGACTTATATAAAAATGTTGGCGTGAAATTGATTGAGTTATTTATGTGGGAAACTAAAATTTGTAATCCAATTTGCGAGGTTTTTTTTTAAATATGGATTCCTTAGTATGTACGTGTTTATAAGTTAAACTTTCGTGTGTACATTATATTCGAGAAGTATTTAATAAAAATTAATAATTAATCACGGTTGTATCATTAGCTTACATTGTCGTTGTTTGATTGTAAAAGTTCGTAGTGTTTATTTTTCATTGATCGAATAAATTGAAATTGCATTTTGAATTTAGACAAAAATCCTTCTGGGCAGGTCCTTAATAGATGCCCACAAGATATATGAAGTGCAGAACTTTGATGTTTAAATACACAGTTACGGAGTAGGTATTTACAGTGTATGTGTCCCCTTATACTAAGTATAAGTACATTTCATAACCGCTTTGTGCATGTATTGACGCGCCGAATGACATTAACAAGGTGTCAAAAATCCCATTCTGAGAGTGTGAAATACAACTAAGGAACTATTTAAAAGTCAGTAAAGAAGGAAAACTTGACACAAAAGTCATTACCAACCTGTCTGGCCTGTTACGTATACAACATTATGATAATTACTTTAAAACAATACAGGTCAAATGTTACGAGTCGCTCAATATAAATATTCTATGTAATTCGAAGTTTAACTTCACTGCAACTTATTAAATTTTGGAGATGGATTAAGAAAGTACTAAGTTTGGAGTTAAAAATGGGTAAGAAGAAAACTGCTGAGTAAATGCGACACGCGCTGGTATGGCTCGAGTAATGCGTGGCTTCTCGCTGTTCCTTAAAGAGCAGGCCTTTATGGGTTGGTGAAGAAAATCGTTGGATTTAGTAAGTAAACCATATTACGGGACTTCGACTTCTTACATGCCTAAGTATACCGAAAGTTGATAGAATTTCTTTAAAACGTTTCCCAAGTTACGAAAGCAGAGAATGCATATTAAACATTTACTTTTTTCTCTGCTGTTAACCCCTGATTAGGTATAGTACCCTTTTTCCATTTCTGAGTAAATACTTTTATTTTAAATAACAAATAGCACTAGACAAGACGTAAAAAGGTTTAATGAAAGTAATTTGCGGTAAACTACCTCCTTTAATTATTTCAAGCGGCATAGGCACGTTTCAAATAGACTGCATTGTTAATTAAGAGTTACGACTGGTCATTTAAAATAGGTAATAAGCTATTCAATATCTATGGTAATCAATTAAGAAAAATCTCTTCGAAGAAGGTATTACTCGTACTAGGAGTATAATTAAATAGTAGTAAGTAATAAGTTTTCATTAGTGTATTTATTCGTATTTAAATATATAAGTAAAAACTTCTTTACTGTGCCTTCAACAGTGATGTAGGGAGCTTTATCACTACGCAGACCAGGAGGGATGGTTTAAATTGTTTTTTGAGTTTTACTGCTCTGTCTTGTCTTGTCTTTTATGATAACCACGGGACGTAAAAGCAACATCTTAAATTCTTATTCAGTCAACACAAGTTACCAACTTGACCAACTTACAGTACAATAAAGCCGGAATACTCAAAATATAATTACTACTGTACGACAACAACTTCAAGTAAGCATTTCGTACAAATAATTTTATAAATCAACAACTTCACTTAAAACCACAAACAAAAACAATGAGAACTAAAAAGGACCCGCAAAATCTGGTAATAAATGCCAATTATTAATAACTTAACATGCCCCATTAAGAGTGACCAAGCGACGCAGTCCAAAGAGGACAAATAAAAAACAAAACATACGAGCCTTTTAAAATTGTCAGAGGGAACTTCTAAAAGAGATAATGGTTTTAACATTAAAAAAAGTCAAGTCCATTTTGTAAACGGGTTGTAAACGATCTTGTATGATGGTGTTCAACCGAAAAATGGGAGGAGATGTTAAATGTTTTACTAAAATGTCACAAATCTGAGTAACGCACGTCACACTGTGACGAGATACATATATTTTATGTTCTCAAGTGCTGGGACTACTGAGAAATCATTTTAGTTTTATACTTGTTTCATTTTATTATCTGTTTCTTTTTGTAAACAGGCTTTAAAGACAAATGGAATTTAGGATTAAGAGAAGAGGCTTTTTAGAAGAATGCTCCTAGAAACATTTTTATGCATAAAGGGTGTGTTTGTTTGGATAAAATATTATTGTTTCATTTAATTAAAACCTTCATTTAATGTATAACCGAGGTACTAATAATTCGATTTTACATTACCACATTTTGTCCAAATGTGGAGCGTTTAGATCATAAAGTGTAATGTAAGCTAACTTACTAATTGGTTTAGTGTTTTGTATATATTAGCTGTCTTTCGTATTGACAATCTTTGTCAACTCAAACACCTTGGTGGTTCCGAAATGATTCCTTGTATACGTGTTCCTATCATATAATGATACCGTCGTGTCCCCTTTATATTATGAAGCCTTAGCGTAGTCCAATTAAAAGTGTCTTCAATGTCTGTACTTTATAACATTCATATACTTAAATATTACAAAAATTAACACAAGACCAAATGTGCGACATAATTTACTTGTTTATATTGCAATAAAAGTTCTGCCTACGTTTTATTCGATTCATTGATACGAACACCTACGCTGGGACTAAAAATGAATAATTTGTATCCCAAGCGTGATACCTAAATGTGATGATCCTCTTTTTGTTATTATCAATAACACCGAATCAAAAATATATTAATGTTTCTGCTTAAAACTTATCCGATGACAGCGACGTTAATATAAATATAGCTTTAAGAAATAATATTATGTTAATTAATTATTTTATTATTATGTTTTACCAGAGAGAGATCTGTAAACAACCTGTTTAGCGCGAATTACTAATTACAATATTTTTGTAAAAAAATATGTGTAAGGTTTATTGGTTTCACCAAAAGAAACTCTTTACTAAGACTTGAACAAATTGCTTTGTTGATCAATTTAGAAATAATAATGTGTAGTGTAGTTCATGTACTTGTACATCCCTTTGCAAAGACGAGCTAGTACCTTGCCCTACTGATACCATCCTAGGAAATTATACTTCTTCGATAGAGTTAAAAATGTATTCTTTTGACCGTTTTTACTAAATATTTAGAAAGTGATGAGGTCATGAGGTATATTAATTTTATTGTATCTACTTACTCCGTCACCACACAGAAAATTACCTCTTAAATTTTATATAAAGTACTATTTTTCAGTATCAAATGTAGCTTGTAATTTTTTTCAGCAACAATAAAATATTAAATACCGAACATAAAACCTTACGAGTTACTACATTATCATATATTATTATTTAAGATAAAGATCATAACTAAAAATTAAAATATTTAACGCTAAAACAGAACTTAAAATGAAGTTCAAAATAGAGCTAAAGGCGACTACCTGTGGCCGTAGTAAGAAGTAAGAACACAACATGCCCACGGCTTGACCGTGAAATCGGAGAACGAAAGAAGGTTGTAAATCAACTCGATGGTCTCTGCATTTTTTACTGTCCTAAGTAAAGGATGACTATAATTCTTTTGTTAAGATGGACAGTCTGCTCATGTTTACTGATGGTGTACTATTTGTAATTGTCGAGTTAAAATTATACTAAAACTGAAAAGAACTTTGATTTTGGTAGTTGCATTACTAAAAATTCCGTAAAAAGGGCTCTCAGAAAAAACGTTACCGTCTAGGTCAGCATTTATTGTTCTTTAATTCGTTGAAAAAATGTCAAATTTTACATTTAAGATAAGAATCACACACAAGTAATTTAATTTACTGTATTTTGAAGACATGTAATAAGGAAAATTGGGTTGTATACGTAGCATATCAAGTCGTGATAGCATATTAAATCATTATTACGTGGCAGGTGAACTGTGTGGTACAGTTTTTAAGTAACTTAAGGACGCGAACCCAATCTTATACTCCGTTAAAATAAGAGTTTAAGATTTGTGAAATCTTTGTTCCTACATAAGTTGAAAGATAAGATAAAATATTATAAGCATTAAAATAAAATAATATATAATCATAAATCTATAAAAAGGAATGACATATTAAAACAAATACAAAAATTGCAACATTGATTTATGATATTGTGGTCACCGTACTAAAGTCTCGGGGCTTTTAACGTTTATCTAAAAGCGAACTCAGGCTTGTTTGTAATCTTTGTTGAAGGAACATAACATTAGAACCTTTTAGTTTATCTGTATACACTATACTTCGAATACCGATTTGTTATAAGTCTTATTACTTACAAAAATGTCGCTTGTAAAAGCATTGATTGGACACTATAAGCACTTATTTTTGTCTGTTTGTTGCTTGATGTATTGGGAACAGTATCTTTTAGTATTATTTTCATATATTCATATCATTTAAACATAGTAATGTTATTGATTAACAATTTGTAACCTTTATTTTCTGTTCTTACTAAGTATTATTTTATGGTTTTTTCCATATAGATATATGAACAACGTTGCAACAAACCAAAATTCTCAAGAAAAACGCAAAATTAAAATAACTTTAACGCTTGTGCCTCTTTTACATAGGCTTTCAATCAAGTAATTTACTAAATACTTTGTAAAGGAACTAATTATAAGGTATGCAATACCTAGTCATATTATAAATTACTTCTATTGACATATTATTCTTAGTAATTGGGTCCCTTCCGAGGAATTTAGGGCTAGTTCCCAGCAGAAGTTATTTTGAAACGAACATATCTATTGATTTTCATTCTAATATGTCATTGTGTCTTATTAAAAGAAAATAAGACATACGGTTGGTGTGTTTCTAACATTGTTTATGATATTAAATGAAGATTAAAGCCCACCGTACCTATTTGAGACTTATGATAAATACCTTTAATAAACGTATGATGTTACCAAAGTAAAAAAAAATCATTTTTTTAAATAAAATACTTTGTTTTGATATTATCTGATGCTTGAATGCATATCAGTGATATCCATCTTATAACCTGATATTTTGTATAAAGTACGACCGGCTTTTTACGCGAGATGTGAAAGATAACTAACATATTTCAAAGATGTAAGTAGTTAATATAAAAAATGGAAGTGTTTATTTGAAAATTTTTCTTAGGGCAGAGTTCATCGACTTGACTGTGTCGACTTTGAAGCTTTTCAAGTGTTCTTTATCATCATGACAACACATTATAATTCCTTCATTCAGGCTAGCCAGACTTTTTAATAAAGGTTAAGTTATATGTTGTTTTTTATGTTTTCATAGAGATTGCAAACTTTTCATTAGCAGTTTTAAGACAACTAGGGGATGGTTTATGTAGAGTAGGTACATCTACTCTTATTACGTCAAAATAGTACCTGCTCCTAGTTGTATGAGTAGATCAAACCCTATATAGCTGCCAATCACGATGCTTATCGCCAATACGATGGTATGACCAAATGAAAGAGGCCACATCCTCTTCCAAATTCTATAAGGTAGTGACATCAACGAAAAAACGGAACTGTTATCACTCTTTCTTTACTCTAGTACAACTGCACAAAGGCGGAATTAATGTCTTAAGGCATTATCTACCAGTCCTTACTGATGATTGTGGTAAGAGGAATCCTTCAACCGGACATGTTATGTCCGCTCATCCGGTTCCTTGCTAGTCGGACGTTTGAGGTGAGTAACGAGGGACCGACTAAAGAGTTATAAACTTTAAAAATCAATACTCTCCCTTCATACATGATTTGATAATCATCAATATTAGTGGGTGTTCATTAGACATTATAAGTTAAGTGATCGTCATCCCACGTGGAGATGTGAGATCTAATATTATGTTTTGTTGCAATAATATTAAACGTATGTTAATGTTTGAACGACCGACATTGCCTAACTAGCGTAGGACGCGCATAGATTAAGATGCGTCTAAATTATGATCTGTGAAAAAAAATTAACGTGATGTGCAGCCGTTTTTTGTAGCAAATTATGGAATTGATAGGTAAATATCAATAGTATTTTAATCTTTACTATAGAGTTCCCGCGGCTAGGTTTCCTACCTTTTCTTAACCCATAGAGTTCCCATGTCTATAAAGATGATTTTGTTCTTACTGCACGACCATGCTTACCTGAAAAAATACGAAAATACTAATTAATAATTATGCAGGGATTTAGCTAAATATCAACTAAGCAGAGCAAGTAATTAAACATAGTGTTTTTTACTAATTTTGAAATAGTAGAATATGATGTTAATTAAATCCTGTTGTTCCTAAATACACTGCTCAATGCTTTTTTTAAGTTGCGGCTAAAAATAGATTAATATTTGGACGTCAAGAAGTCGGTTAACATGCGCAATAAACACTCTCAGGAAGATAAAAACACTAGTTCATAATTAAATAAAAGTAATACATTTTAATTAAATCTTCTTTAATTACGCTTGGCTGATTACCGTGTAAATTTAAATAAAGAGAGAACACAAATTTAAACGCTCGTCAATAAAACAACTGCGTGACATCAATATCTCATTCTTTTTTTAAATATTTTATGTGCTATTAATAGGTTAGTTTACTACTTTTATGGTTTGAGGCTCGTTCAAAAATAAATTACGATTTCCCACGATACACAATAAAAAACTATAATATAATATAACAACTATATGCTACGCTTATGTACACCGTTTATTTTATTTTAACTTAGATGATTAGCAAAGTCATACCGACACCACTTAAATCATAGCCAGTACATAATAAAAAAGTATGTTTTGTGGTCTCTATCTACTGGCTAGTAATAAAACAGTTTGAACAAAAAAATAAATTCGAACGTTGGTCAAAGATGTACCTACACGGGCATACGTTGTATAGTCACGAGTACCAATTAATAAGATATGAATCCGTCGAGAGGCTCATTTAGGCCTTTGGGCACACGCATTAAGCAACAGAACTTGTCTGACTGGTCGTTAAAATTCCCTCAGATTCGTCCCGGGAGGCGGTTTTTACACGTTGCTTTACACTTTTGCCTCGTGTAACAGTTAGAGTCAAACTTTTTGCTTTAACTTGTAATAAGTAGTGCTTTCAATAATAACTGACGGAAATTTTTCGGTGCAATGAAGACAATAACTATAGGTTAATTAATACAGTTTACTGGTGAAATTTTGTGGTATAAAAACATACTTACTGAATAAAATCTACATATTATCACAGGATTACATTTTTAAAGATGTATTAAGAGTAGTGATTGTTAAGTAAAATTATAATTAAGTACTGTTACCATCTGGTTTATTAAAAACAAATAGCGAAACGAAAGTAGGTATCCTTCGTGTTTATTACGAAATAAAAAGTATGAGGGGTTGCGTGGGTCGCCATATTGGAAATCATGGCCAAAATTAATTTATCGATTGACATCTGTAAAATAAACCGTAGTTCGTCGTAGTAAGATTCTATTCAAATGTAATTTGAATTTTTAAGTAGTAGTTACAACTAGCCCACGTTTTTTTCAACATTACGAAGCAGAGGTTAGTGTGGGCGCAGCCTACATAAACATTAAAAAATAAAAACAACCTAGGCTAGGCGCGAATTGGTCCCTGACGTAACATTCGAAATTCAAACAACACCACAGCGACAAGGAGTAAATGAGTAGAGTTAGACGTAATAAAAAAAGTAACACAAAATTTTGTCTTTCAAGTAAAAATTTATAATCGCAATGACAAGTCAAACATATTTTACAAAATGAAATAATATAATTATTAATTCACTTTTGTTTCCATAGAGACAATATTTCCAATCTTTGTTTTAGTGAGCTTTATGACGCGATATAAATAAATACAAAGTTTTCCCGTTGTCATCAGAGTCATTTAAGGCTTATTCCCACTGCGCTGAAAGGACCCAATATTTAAGAAAGATCGAAAGACATTTACGCAGCCCCTGGTATAAAACTGTGGTAACACTACCCATGTATTCATACCAAGTTACCACACAAAGTAGTTAAGTAGGTATAAAGATAAATAATTACTTAGCGATAAATAAGTGTTGAGTAACATCCATAATACAACTTTACAGTATTGCCATATTTAAATACTTATCATAAACTTGTTCATGTGAGTAAAAAAAATATCGGATCAATATTATTTAAATGTTTTTTTCAATGTATGTATATATTTGCTTTATCGCATGTGACCTTACAATTTCCCGTGTCCTAGTTTATATTTAGGGTCTAAGTAGTTCTGTTGGTCCTTGAAGATTTTTATTACATACATTTTTTGAACAAACATCTAATTTGCTCAAAAAATACTTTGTTTTCATGACTAAATTTTACGTGTTTCAAGATCGGTTATAAAGAAAATAAACCAGAATGGTCGTGCAAGCTTTTATTAGAAATTACATAGTAAGCAAACCCTGTAATACAATTATATAATTCTTAATATTTTATTTATTTAACTTTCTTACTTAAAGGACATGTTTTTTACGAACAGAAATAAAATAATTACTATAAACTACTAAGTGTACCTGGGTGCCTACATAATTAATTGCATTTTTGATTTGACGTTCAATTGTTATGTAAACAAATAAACATTTTGCATCAAAACTGACATTTAATGCGTAAAATTAAATAGACTATATAGGTACAGAGATACAAAAAAGGTACACACGTGTATCAAAAAGAGGCCTGTTATTATATAGAGCACAATCTGACTCAATACATTATCACCTCACTTTTTTTTAATTTACAAGGTCGTGAGCACGATACAGCTTCAAGGATACCAACACAGGGGAAGCTTTGTTTGTTGTGTACCAACATTCGGGATTGATAGGAAGCAAAGATAACAACAAACACGTTTATTTGCTTTAAACCGACCTATTTAACGACATTATTGGGACAAATTTTTATCTGCTAAAGTTTTCGAATAAGGAATAAAATAATAATCGGTCTAATTTTGAATTCGCCGAATAAAGTTGAGATCAAAGCAATGTCAAACTATAGTAGAAACTTATTGGTGATTTAAAAAGAATTAGGTATATTTTTAATAAAATGTACTTTATTACAAATGAATAAGGTCCTTGTTAAAGGTTGTTGTGTGTACGCGTGGTCAAAGGCCCTGTTTCAAATCATTGTTCAAGCCAGTATTTATATAAAGGCGTAGTCAAAATAAAGAGCATTATGTAAAATAAATTCCTTGTAAAAATACTGTACCGTTTTATAGTTTTGACTAATCAACATGGTCGACCTCAATGTAAGAACAAAAAAGTATTGAGGTGCTTTAATTAATTTAATTTTGACCGTGTGCTTTCACGAAAGTCTTGTTACTGACGTGGTTTAATAACTGCTGTTACCTCAATAACAGGATGTTTACGTAACCTCTAAAATACGGTAAGGAGGAAATTATGTAAGTTTCTGGAAGGACCTTAGCAACGTTGCCTAACTAAAGTAAAAAGAATAGTTAAGAAGGCTCGAAGCTCTACCAACTTCAAGTTTTTCGGACTATAATAATATTAAAAGAAGTCCTTACATTACAGAGCCAACGATGAAAATTACTTGGAAGAGGTCACCCAGCTATAGCATGATCTCGGCAACGTTACTTAATGTTCATCAAAGTTAGAAAGAGCGGAGAAAAGTAAGAAGGAAACTTAAGTCAGGTCGTCTTATTTCTAAGAAGGCTAGTTTAGACGACTCATTAAGTTACATAAAACTCTATGAAACTAGCTAGCTCTACCTACATAAAAGTATTGTAATATATCAATATTAAAAGAAGAGCTTACATTTACAGTTAATGTATCTGTTTCAAGCCCACGTATCGTTTTTATACTTACGTTTGTTAAAAGGCAATTTGTTTAAACATTTCGTAACACGGCACGCGCCGACCCACCAGCCATGACACTTTCTTTGGAAAATTTATAATCCAGACCCCCCCTGACCCTACTCGATAGGGATTACAGTTTATATTCTAACAAGGTATAGGATTACAGCGATTTAGACGGTCTTAATCGTGAATATATTTTGTTTCAAAAATAGGTAACGTTAATTAATACGAGTAAAATGAAATTGGTTTTTTTTATAATATTTGTGTACTTTTGAAATAAATTCCAAATTAATTAGAAAATTTGTACCGCAGGTATTTCAACGTATTATTTTACAGGTTGGACGTGTAATTCTTTTTTAAGGCGTGCACTACTAACGTCGTTTAATATTTTCGCGCTGATATACCTCTTTTGTCAATAGCGTATAACAATAACCCATCCATTCTATAAGGCCAAAACATCTTAGCATACTTATCTCGATCTTTCTTGTTATTTGCAACGTCTTTTTTCTCATTGTTGAGCACTGTAACAATTAAAGTTACGTCATAGTTACATACGATAATAACAGTACAATATTATTCCCGAAAATTATCAACCGTAGATATCTATGGTCGCATTTACCCATAATAGGACTAGATACGCTTCCCAAAACTTTGACGTCACTCAATCTAAGCTTAGTGTTGCAATATTAACTTTAAAACTTTCGTGTTTCATTTTATGTAATTATTATTAACACGGGTATTAACACGTATATTGTTTGGTAAATATTTAGTAATTATTTACCTTTGAGGCTCTCGACGTCGACGTCGTCGCCGTGGTCACGAGTAGACTCACGACGTCGTGAGTCTACTCGTGACCACGGCTGGTGTAACCTGGCCGAAACGTCGAGAGCCTCAAAGGTAAATAATTACTAAATATTTACCAAACAATATACGTGTTAATAATAATTACATTAGTGTTGCAATGTCAGAAAACTAAAATTCCGCTGTCTCTTATGCCTTAGCAGGGTACACAAACCGCCCACGCAGGTCGAAAGTGTGCTCGTAATGTTCAACTCAAAAACGTAAACTTAGTTACAGCTCGTTCTCGCCTCATTGTGTGACTCCATACAGGGCCATACATTTAACTCGTTGACACTCCAATACTACCGAATTTTGTATGAGCTCTTTTGAATTGAATGCACATTAACAACTTTAACTCTTAAGAAAATATTTACGGATATTTTCGTTATTTTTTATATTATATTAAGTGAAGATTACTGCTAACGTTTTGTGAGTATGCTTCTGTAAACTTGGTTCTGGGATTATATCTCCCTGTGACTATTTTAGCCGTAATCGCTTATTTAATCCTTTTTCTAGGGAATGTTGCTTTACGAATCTCTTTTATTTATCTCGTAGTTATTTCTTTTACTATCTCACAATGTGTCCAAACCACTGTAGCAAACTTCTCTCGAACCTCATCAATACGTAATGTTTAAGTTTGCTCTCTCATATCACTGTTTTGCACAAAAGTATTGAGTAATTGATCTTGTAATAACAACAATTCTTAAGAGTTATTTTAATTATATAAATCAGTTCTATACACTTGAATACTGATTGAAGGCAATAAGGATAAAATGTTTATGATACAGGAAATAGGTTAATAATAAATAATATGGAATTTTATTGCATTCAATGGAGATTCAAGATTCTTATTGTTCTTAATATTATAAGGTTTTATAATTACTGTTTTAAACGTTAAAATCAAGAAGAAATACACCTCCTGACTTACTAAGAATATATGGTGTCGATAAGTAAGACTAAAAAACTATTTTGCAGTTAGTAAAGAAGAAAAGCTTGTATACAAAACCCGAAACCAACCTGATTGGCCAGCTTGTTATTCAAAGACTATTAATTATGAACCTTGCAGTTAAGTTTTTCGCCATCTCGGAAGTCTAGCAGTAAATGTTTTAATGTTGCAATTGAAATTAACTTTATATAAATAATGATATTACAAATAAACAACCTATATAGCTTAAGATTAGTGTAATTGGTATTTAGCAAATTTGTTTTCACAAACATTAATTTCGCCAGGGGCTAAAACTATTGTATTTATAATATAATACATATACATAGGATGTAATGTAAAATAACACTTCTAAATATATAAGTACTCGACAACTATTGAATTTTAATTGCATGTGAATAATTACTTCCTATGTAAATTAATTACATCCTCTTATAATTTAAAACATGTTGTAGTGAAATTTTTGTCACTTCATATAATAACCTAGTACCTATCCACCCACTAGGGCTTCCGATTCATTACGAAACATGTTAAAAAATTGTTTATCTTCACTCATTAATGTCGCATTTGGTAAACTAAAGACCGGATGTATCTTATAACCATAGAAACAGAGTCTGACACACTTCCATTATCAAACTATCGCCCCCGCTCACTCAAAAAGCCTTTAATATTGAATAAATACACCTACAACTAGACGGTGCAATGTCATGTAGGTAATGCGACCGTTTGTTAATGTCACAAGACAAGACCAGTTTCTACAAGGCTCGTGTCTCTTGTCTTCTGCCGACTTATGATGCAGTTGCCTAATACCATGTAGGCTGACACTGTCGCTGGGCGATCATCGCGTCTAGTGGTTACTTTGTTAATTTCTTGTAATTTTGACTGTATTTCTATTAACAGTAAGGTTCAAATTTAAAAACATTGACACAGATGTACCGTTTTGAAAATGGAATTACGTCTCAGTCTCTCTCTCTACGGTGTCGTAATCGACGCGTGCCTTGTTGCTCGACACTTACTACTAAACTTGTCATTCGAATATATGCTTAATTTATTAAATATTAAGATTTGATTTTCTATGATTTTCGAAAGCTTTAAAGCTTTTAAGGGAATTGTACGAAGGTGGGGGCAAAAGCCAAAATGTTTTGCCACGTGGGAAGAATGCTACCGTCACGTTAAGAAACAAGGATACTTAAATATACTTTGTATGCTTGATAAGAGTGACTTTATAATCTTGTAGTTTAATTAATTTACGTAACTTATGATGCTGACGCCATTCTGAATACTACCTTTGCCAACACATTAAGTTAAATAAGTAGTTGCACGAGTATTGTATATTAACCTTTTTCTTATACAAAGAGAAATTAATGCAGTAATTAGGACAGTTTTTCCGGTCCATATCTTAAAGTAAAGGGTTGTCATATAAGTGTAGACCGGTTGTCATGTATAACACGATCAGCGGTTGTTCTATTTAAAGATAAACGTTCAAAAATTTTAACTTCTTCTTTACCTATTTACAGTTAATCAACAAAGATTAGAAATTAGAAACATGTTTCTACGTATAAACATAAATATTAAATAAAAACGCAAATGGTATTGACCATGAAATGACCGTATTATACCCAATTGTATTTCAAACATTTGTTATCTATTCAGGCAACACAACGGTTTATAACACAGACAATAATATGCCAATACAATATTGTCTCTGGTATACCTATTAACTCACACGTCGTGTTGGCTGACAGCCATGCCTGTGCCTAATATTTTACTAAGAAATCGAGCTAATGATAAATTCTTTGAAAAACTCTGAGACGAATACATAAAATATTAGTTTATGCATAAATAAAATACACGTTCAAATATTATGTTGAAATGTTCTATTTGACGTTTGCAAATTTTTTGGCGCGTAATTGTGAAATGCTAATATTTCTTAGTATGCATAAAAGTCTACATTGATGTACATGAATACTGATTTTGTTATTTAAAGGTACAATGAACTATTAAAATGCTTACTTAGCAACTGTGGTTGCAAAACCTTTCATAGTGAGGGCACGACAAGCGTTTGCAAAGTAAAAATATTACATAAACACATTGTAAAGTGCCTTGTACACAGAAATAAAAAAGTCAACTTAAATAACATTAACGTATACGAGGCAAATTCATCAACTTACACTATCTTATCTTCATTGTAATAAAGCATAGTTTTCTACAAAAAATTTAAAGCTTGGTCTACTGCCATTTGTACAAGACTAGTCGTGGAAGCAATCGACTTGATTTCTCGTCTCGTTTTAACATATTTAAGAGTTGTATTTTCATCTCGCTCGGTAAATACAGCCTCTGACGGAACGTTTTCTTAGAAGTCTTAGCGTTCCCTAGATAGATGGTTATCGCTCGTAGCAAGTTTGTTTTCTACATAAGTGTGCTTTTATACTAACAATAGTTTAAACAACTGCCTCATGCCACAAGCGCTTTAAAACAATAAATAATACTCAATTTTGTTCATGTAGAGACAAATGAAATATGTCTCTACACGCACAAATACTTTTATTCTTCAGTACGTAAAATAAATTACCAAAAACATGAGTTATATTAACCAGAACAAACAAAAACACACTTTATGATCAGCGCGAACGCTACTTCAGTATTAACCAAACTAATTACCGATAAAAACACTATACTTACTACTTTTACATATTATACTTAAATACTTTTTTTCTATACTTTTTTATATACTACTTTCTACATTAAATAATCGCCTAAATACCAAACATTCTTATGGATAAAGTATTAAAAAAACAAAATGTACTTTTTTAAAGCCGCAGTAAGCGTTATACGCTAAATCAAACAACGTATAATGACCCAAAATATAATTTAAACTGCGTAGATAATGATAAGAAACATAGATTAAATGTCATTGACTCTAATAGATAAGTGGGTAAGCTGATAACCGCTAAAATCTTAAAACACATAATACTTTGAAGGGGCTATTTGTTTGCATACCCCTGCATACAAGTACAGTAGCTTATCATTTTACAACATTCTTAGTATTTCTTTAGCGTAACATAATAATATTTTCATAGAAACGCTTACGTAAAACTTTCACAAACTTCTAGATATATTTAGATATATCTAATTAAAATTAAGTAAGTAGGTATATTTATAGTTTAGTAAATAAACATAAAGTAAGAAGAGGAGATCTAGAGTTCCCGTTCAATTTCGATGGGTAGGTACCTCTCATAGTACGAACCGAAAGGCAACTCCTGATTTTCTTTCATTTTTTTAAAATCATTTCGTCGGGCTCAATAAAATGCTCTAGTACTCGTATTTATTACTATGAGTACCTACTTCACAAAAGAATAAAAAAAATAAAAGGATTTAAACGAAAGTCAACCAAGTTTAAAGTATAAATAAAACTTAAACAATAATATAAAAATCATACAAAAGTATAAGACCAGAACATTTTATATAACCCAGAAATGTAAGCAAAACAGGTTTGACAGACTTTCATCACAATTTTCGCGTAGGAACACCATGTGTTAACACCATCACCGTAAATGGTCAAGCAGGCCATTGAATTTGCAACACAAATTATATTTCGCGTGAGGCAAATTGCTGCTTTTTTACAATCTCATACAAACCCTGGGCGTACCTCACTAAGGGCAATAACCAAAATTGGAGGGAATTTAGAAGTATCTAACCCTTGGGCTGTATTTTAAATATCGAATTCTTGCAATTCTGTTCTCGCATCGATAGCATTTTTAGTCGATTCTACTTAAAATACATGGTCTCATTTTAATTCATGTTAATTTAATTTATTATTCATAAGCCCGTTTTACCCAAACTGTAAAAAAAGTTAATAAATATATATTATGACTAAACTTGTTGAAACATTATACAAAGATAGTTAATACATAATTCAAATAACAACATTAGAAAAAAAAACGTAAGGACATCGGGATAATGCCTTCGAATAATTATTTATATTTAATTAAGTTCACGATCAGGTAATTCATGAAAATCAAAATAGCGGATGTTTTTAATGTATTTTTTAAAAGTCGGAATAATTTATGATGTTTTTGTAATTTTTACCTGTTAAATTGGCTATAAGTAAGGCAATAGTTTCCGGTTTCCACGAATAAACTAAAAATTCTACTAATATTTTAACTTTTTAGTGATTCTCTTTTAAAAAACAAAGGAACATATGAGAGCATTGTAGTAATAATTACTGCAATTCAAAAATAGAATACCGGTACATATAAATTAATGTCGCAGTAGGTTTTGTCCTTTTGTTAGTCGGATTAATGTCCACGTTTGATAAGTCTTCGTTTTTAGCAACATATCAGAGGTAATATTGTAGTCTCTGTCTGCATGTATACTTTATAATAAAACTAATATGCTTTCAATTTTAAGTCAAGGCATCGCGTTTTCCTCCCAACACTTTAAACAATATTTATGACATATACAAAAATGGTAGAGCGTCCCTATACTACACTGTCCTGTTAACAATTTGATAACAAATGTTTAGCTAGCTTATCTTAATCTTTATGTTTACATCTGAGTATAATAAGTCCTAACAGATTGTTAATGGCCGTTAAGATTATAGAGGTAGTAAGTTCCATATTATTTAAAACAACTTTACGTAATTAGTTTCTTAAATTTGGTATTAGATCCGTAGGTAAGTAAAGCTTAAACTCAGCTCAACTCAGCCTAAACGATTTTTATCAAGCCAAAGACCTTTACAGAAAACATCGTAAAACTTTATATTAAGTATATTATTAGTAAAATTAATTAGTATAATTTATATAAGGCTTATACCGCGGCTAGATTATGTTGACATACGAGTCAAATTCAAACAAATAACGGACTTTTCTACAAGATACGTTGTTTATAATTTATTTACCATTTACTTTAAGAACCTGTTACGCTAATCTGTATTATTAATATCGTATTAGTTTATAAACGTACCGAGGTATGCGTTACGTAACCAGTGTTTGTTGAAGGAATAATAAGTATTTTTATAATTGTTGAAAGAGTATCTATTCATTCATGTATTTTATTCCCGCTCTATGTTCATCTTTGTGAGTTAACAACATAAATTATGTAATTTTATAGGTTTCGTATTCCCAAAAAAATTGGTATGTCTATAAATATGTTTTTCTGTTGTTTACGCATATTTCTATACTACAAAACGCTTATACATTATAAGATTTGGATTGAACTAGAGTCGTACATGAGATGAGACCTTTGGGTAGCAATCGTCATCACTCCGCCACAGACGTTGTAATATACTTTTACTCTACCCTAATACTAAGCTTAGACGAATTCGAACACAAGCCAAGCAATATTTGGATGGAACTGGCCACTCAAGCAGATAAAGGTAACTAAATATTTTATTTTATTTTTAGAGGTGTTTTCAAAAATAAATATGATCGAGCCAAAATCAAGCTATCGCGTTTTCGTAATTACAATAGCCTAGTTAAAGGTATCAATTTACCTATATCAAAATTCTAGCTTAATTGGTCTTTTCATATTCCTGTAGTAGTTGATGAAAGATAGTGCATTTTGTCAATGTATCCCCTTAACTGATAAAAATCTAATTTTTTCTATATATTGTGTCATAAATATGATAAATTTATATTTCAATGTTTGCACTACAAGTATAGACGGGAGCAGTGTTTATTTATTGATAAAAGATGGAGACCGAGTACCTTAAATAGCGATATAAGAACGATCACCGACTGTTATCTGAGTTATCAATTATTATTTTAAAATATTTTGATGTATAGTAACACCATTTATGGTTTACATACCACAAATATGAAAGATATACTTTTTTTTATTGAAACTGCCAGTTTCTTTTGACAGTCAGTTTTTCAATGATGAAGGGAAACTCGGAGTGTTTAATTTAAACCATGTTGGCCTTATAAATTGGTTAGGTATTCTGAGGACTTTTCCTTTATTTTTTACGCAGGGGGAAGTCTAATTTTCGTTCTTTATTTCCCCTTGATAACGTCTTAGTTATTACTGAACTAGCTAGTACAGTATAACCTTAGTGTGGCAGATAAACAAGCAACCCACCTAATGGTAAGTAGGGACTACCATTCATGGACTTCAACAATGTAAAATAACACCTAAGATGTCTACTCTAGACAGAAATTGTTAAGTCTAATAGCCCAGTTATATCACTGTCTACTGCACCCTTACTTATTTACAAAATCTTTTTAAATATTGTATGGTTTAAAGTTTAAAAACAATTATGAAAAAATAATTTAAAAAAGTAATGTTTTTTTTACTGTCGAACTCTTTTATTAAAAAAAAATACTTACTTTTAAAGTTTTTTTCTTGTCAGTAGTATACATTTTTTATTATACAACTACATTTCAGTATACACTCATATCATATCATAAAAATTTCGCAGTAAAAAATCTTAACGATCGTTGACTAATTGGTAAAAATCTTTTGGTAGTAATAAACTTAAGATTTATATTTGTGTATGTTGTTACCAAAGGTATCAATTTTAAATAACTTATCATTAGGATTCTTGACGTTTTTGTTGGTACTATATTTTTAATTTTAATTAGTACCAACATACTAAATGAACTGGTTCTTCACAAGCAAGAGAGTTTTTTTTCTAAAACTCTTTATTAGATAAGTCGTTGTTATTATCTTAAGATACAGAAAACTTACACATAACATAGTCTCTACAGCAGCCATTGTGGAAATTTTCATCATCACATCAGTCAAGAAACGTCCAACACTGGATATTATGGGCCTCTTACAAATAGTTCCCTACGTATGCTACGCGGCTCTCATCCATCGGTTTAACAAGAGGTGTTTACAATTTCGTATGTCCACTCATTCTCAAAAATTCTCCTACGCCCAGCAGTGGACGTCTATTGGTTAATATGATGATAACGATGTACTCATTCTCAGATATTTTTATGCTATGATAGAGTACCGACTAACCAACCTATCTACATAAGAAGTCCAATGGTGAACCCATTCTCTGAGAAAAGATAAGAAGAAGATATTGACACAAAACCTTATTCCAATTTGTATAGCCAATACGGCAAGTTTCCCTCTGTCTCTGGAGAAGACATGTCGTATCTGCAGTGTGACTATTAATAAGATGATAAATTAAAGACAACATGAGAATCGTGAGTCATATAGTTAGAAATCGACATAATATTATATCATTTATTACATGAACGGTATTACAAGTCAGAGTCCTACTAAGTATTTGCATAGGCTAAATGATATCTGAATATTTATATATTATACATATTCGTAATATAAATGTTGATTTCGCGTTACACGATGTCACAAGCACTTGATTTACAAGTAATAATTTGTGTATGAGACTTTTGATAGAACGGTACTGAAAGTGCAATTATTAGTTTAGGAAAAGAAAGGTTAAGGGAGCAACCACTAATTTATTTCAGTGAAGGAGGTTAACTTGATCTACTAGTACTAGGCTGGTTAGAGAGGAGGATAGGGTCTTCCCTAAAACAATGTCGACTGCTATTCAGAGGAAGGGTATGCTACCCCGTCGTTTTCGAGACCTGCTGTTAAGGGCAAGTCGGGACAACTCGAGTAATCCCTGGCCTATTTGCCGTGTTAGCTCTTTATGGCTGAGAGAGGTACACTATACCTTTTGGGGACATTAAAATAAAGTTACTACAATTCGCCATTTTGGTTATTGCTGACGTCATATATTCTGGGAAAATATCCAAACCTAAAAGACTTAAAAATGGATTTAAGTTAACTTTTAGTTAACAAATTCTCTTGCTTTTGCTATTGCAATTGTAATCTTTTATGGTCGTCTTATAGTTTTATTTATAGTGTGACAATTTGACAACTTAAAGTTAACTTAACCGAATTTTTAGGTACGAGAATTGACATGCAGTTTAAAATCAAGTATTTACATATAAAGAAATAAGCGAGAAATAAATCCCTTCCTGTAGGTCAGTCAGGTAAAAATAAACAAACAGCTGATATACGAATGTTTTCAATAGTATTTATAAATAAAAATAGAATAAAATTCCTCATTACAACGTGTGCCCACGTCGCACGCCTAGTTTATGACGGACGGACATACACAATAACACAGGAAGTTCACGGACGTACAAGCCCTACTATTAAAACCAGTCGATCTTTCACTTTCTATCCTGAGGTACTGGCTCGAACGATTTATATTTTACATCATGAAGTAGGTATGACTAAATGATTCAAAATATATTTCGCAATTCGAATATAGAATTGACTTTTGTTTTTTATTTATTTTTGGTATATATACATTAAGGTCCTGTGAAATTTCTTTGCTTTATTTTTTGAGCGTGAGAGAGGGAAACTTTATTAGCATCTCTACCTGGTTGAAGAGACAGGAGTCCGTTGATCTCAGGTCGCGCGCCGTAGAAAAGTGGGCCTCAGTTTTTTGATGAAGTATTTCTTTATTCTACTAAGAATAACTACAGATGAATATAATTATATGTCTAGGTACATACTTGCGAGGGGCATACATCTTTCAAAAGACTGTTAGGTCACTCTTATAATTTGATTTTGATAACCAATTACTAGATGACATTGTATAAATGTGAGAGATATGTATATTTTATTATCATATAGAATTTAGTTTTTATCATTAAAATATTTTTCATTGAAGTCATGTTCCAATGCCATGTAAAGTTGAGAAACTTATAACAACACATTAAGTTTTAACTAAACATTTCTAGTTACCGACTAAACTCATATTAGCTCGACTAATAAGTAATTGTAAACTAGCAACGAAGACCGGTTCAACAAAGGGCAGTTCAAAGTCCGACAACCCGACCAATACATTGATCCTAATACGTGTTGCTTTTAATACTAATACTATTATAATATTTAATTACATATATAATATTGAAAGAAGAGTTTGTACAAAAAGTGCTATTGAAAAAAAATCTTTAAGTCTACGTTTGCATCAATCAAATGAGGAAGCAAGTGTCGCGGTTTTCACAATCATAACGGACGCAAAGAAAATCCAGAATCAACTATTTAAAAATCGCAGAAAAAAAATCATGTCTTTATTGGTAAGCTATGATTCGATATTCAAAAAGAATATTCTAATCCGCGCCCTGTTCATAGAATGTATTACACCAAGGAGGCAGATCATAGTAAGTTTAAAATATCGATTCATAGCATACAATAAAGGCTGAATATAAAAATTAAAAAGAAAACGAGGGAGCAAGACGTCAGATGGAGGAGATATCGCCGGTCGTGGTTTGCCCTCCGTCGTGCCGTTCATATCAGAGCATCTCACTCGCTCGCCGCCTCACGACTCGAAACAAAACTAAGAGCATTCCGAAGATTAGACTACATCGCTGCATCGGTTCAATCTTTAAATTAACTTCAGTTTGCTTCGACGACACTTAGACAAAGATTTTTTTAAATATTAACAGCGCTTTGTTCCCTCCAGGTATTCGCAAGATTGTAGTTTTTAGTACAAAAGCTGCTGTAATAAGTTAACTGTGCTAAAAGTACCTTACTTCAAAGGCTTCCGAAGTTTTGTGGTAAATAGATACTAAAAATTGGTGACGGAATTCTAATTTCAACTGTTTACATGAAAATCATTTCAGTTGCATTTACGTGAAAAAGTAACCAACAGCCAATACAAATTTACGTGTTTAAAACTTTAGTAAGAATCACTCCGTTCGAAAATTCAAACGCATAGAGCACACAGATATCTATAATTTTACATCAAACTTTGAACTGGACCGGTTGCCGTCGTACTTTCTACAAGATCGTTCAACTAACTAGTTAAAGTGACCCTTGTGTAGGTAGTGTACTGATACACTAATGTTTTACTATAACAGGGAATGTTTGTACTTGTACTTTGTATAACGGGGACAATCAGGTGTTAATTGTATTCACTTTTATTTCACCTTTTCTTTGAAAAACCTTATTTACTCTTTAGGTATATTATATAGCAGTGGAGTACAACTCAGTAAAAAGCTTGCCTGCTAGAATCAGTGGAATCTAGTGATTTTACTTTGTTGCCAGTCACATTAGCAATTTCATCAAAATCTGAATTTAAACGCGATATAAAAAGCTAGAATTCAAAATTCATATACATATTTTGTAGGTAAACTATGCCTGAGTTTGAACCAGAGGTCTGGTACCTAATTACAAGTTCAATTAGCTACTACACACTAAAAAGCCACATCTTTGTTTCTCATATACCAGTGAAATTCCTTACTTGTTTGACGGGGAGCGTGAAGGCTTGGTTAGCCGAAGCACGCGCCAACCGGACTCTTGTGTATTCCAACTAAAAACACAGTCGACTCTGTGTCACGATATTTTCCATTAACCTTTATGTGTGTTGACACGATAGTGTTGAGTGCATAACATTATAGTAGCTGGCCTTGACTATTTGTTAGATGAAACTAGTGAGTTTAACAGAGACTCTATGTAATGGCGAAGTAATTGCTTATATATCTCAAACAAAATAAAACCTTTACTAATTACCATAATATTTCTAATCAGTAATGATAGGGGTCTATCCTAAACTTAGCAAGGAATGCCCGTAGGATATTTTATTGTTCTAAGGCATGTCTAAGGCACACAAATAAAAAAATATTATACTTTATTAACTTTATAATAGGGTCCAATAATATATCTGATAATAACACACCATAGGGGCTTATTTCGATCCTTTAGTTTATTCCAAAATAAGAATTTGCGTTCAAATAAGATTTATTTAGTCCTTATTATAATAAAGATACGGTTGATAATTGTACGAAAGAATATTTTAAAATGAAGAAGAGAACTAGTGTGGTGTGATTCTTTGTTCACGCCGCGCAGTTGTAATTACAAATCGATACATTTGGAAAGGATTGAGAGGAATAGTATTCGAATATATAATTTAAATTTAACAGAATTATTGGTTGAAAGTTATAAATTCCTTGCATTGATATGAAAAATAAATAAAAACATCACAGTATTAATCTATGGTAAGTACTTAAACCCAATCGTCAAAGATTGGGTTTAAGTACTTTTACAAGAAAGTAACGAATATTATAATATACCTATAAAGAAAGGTCTATGATAATTGACTTCAAAACCAACAATATTTGAGGGAATTCAAAAACAAAGCCAAGCTTGGTGAATAAGAAACACTAGTACAGTACCCGCTACCCGGCCGTAAATATTGCACATCGACCTTTGAAAAGAGACAACTGGTCAATTTCGGATTCGTAAAGCGTCATCTCTGTCGCACACTATCAAATCATAATTTTTTTAAGGGTACGCATGCTAGTCGCAACTCCATACACTACCTACCTATTGCAATACCTAGATCATTTCAAATAATATTTTAGATCTATACTTGGAATACGGACTTCTATTACAATTGTATTACGGAATTTATTTAAATAAAATATACATTTTAGTCCAATAGAAAATAATGTCCTCTCTCTATCTATCAGGAATAACTAAGTAACTTACAACACTTAGTTCGAGACAGAACTCTTAAACGTATGCTCCAAATACCGCGAAATCTTATATTAAATCAATGTATTAGCACGAAAAGCAATGCCTTCACCAACCAACCTTTTTTACGAGGCCCGGTACAAATTTGTAAGGGCTACACGAACGTTCACGCACGCCTTTTTTCTTTTTCTTTTTTTTAATATATGACTCGTTTTGTACCCGACCTCGGAGCACCGCGAAGGTCGGCCATGATTGGATATTATTCTTTTTTTAAAAAGACTTTGAAACTAGAAATCACTTTATTACACTCGAGTGTTGAAAGTTCCTTTTTTAATTTTTTGAAAGTGTTGTTTTACCAATTAGATAAATTTTATGTTTTCTGTCAGAATTGTGAGTCACAAACACATCGTTTTTTTTATAAGCAAGACCATGGTTAATTACTTTATGAAAATCATTTCAAAGTATACTAAATTTGTACTTTCTATGAAATTTATGCTATAAAGGTCTGATAGTCTAAGCAAGACTATAAAAGATCTTTAAACTTGACGAAATAATTCTACGAAATTTTCTGTGATGTATGTTCCAAAGCCTATGCAGTACAATAAAGCTTTTTGATCAGACAGCAATTTAGCATTAAGCAATGTTTGGAAGTAATCCACGCATTCAACAAGTGACGTCAACAAACTTACAATTTGTTTATTGAAAGAGACGGCTCATCAAAATACTGTCCGTATATAGACTTTTATGAGGGCCTGCGAGGTATTATGGATTGTATTTTAAATTGCTAAGCATTGCATTCAGTCTGGTACGTACGTCACTCGATGCAAAATGCATTGCTTTTGTTCCGGGTAAACTAAAAAATAAGAGATAACTTCACAATGGATGCATAATGTATTGTTTAAGGGAATGTATAAAATTCTAGACGGAAAATGACTTATTTATGTCATACTTGTCTTACTTCTATGGAAAAATTAGCGTAATTGAAATCGACATGGCGGATACTAAAGGTGACCTACGCGAAGTTAGTAAGGATTCATAAACTGGATCATAAATCCTAGGCACTGTCACGGTTGCATACTTCACTTACCATTCCAACCTATTGAATATAAAATATTTACGATATATCTATAGAATGAGCTAAGAACACGAATCATGCACAGCAGTCACGATAAAACCTTGTGTGGTCGCATCAACCAACCTAAAATGACCCATTTTGTTTAGACAAACGTATTAGATAATGTTCTTATATATAAGTACACATGTGTCAAATTAAACTAGCCACTGTACTTGGGGAGTTGACGAAATTATAGGCTTGTGACAGGAAAATGTTATTTGGTATAACCTTTCTAGATTATTCTTTGTGGGAAAATAAATAGAGTTATTAAAATAGTTTTTTGTTCACAGACCACCTTAGTAGCTTATCATTGTCCAAAGAGGAACTGGGAATTTATTATGTCATTAAAATACATATAAAGTAGATAGACAGAAAACAACTTTACTCATTTCCATTTACACTTAGACTTAGGGTTGTATAATTCACCTTAGATGGAACACGAATGAGTTCCTACTAATATATGCTCTAAAAATCAGAAGCACTGATTTTCATTCCCATAAAATCGTATAATCTTCGTATTCTCGTAATAATTTTCTACTTGACATACCTAGGTACGTTTTACTATTCCGTTCTACGTCAAAGAGACAAATTACCTCAGCATTTGTATACGAGCAGGTACATACGTCAAGTCAAGGAAAGTTCTCATTCAATTAGCATTAAAATAAGCCATGGTTTAGGTTCCCAGGTTACTCAAATGATTGTCAGATTGAATGACAGCTTTGATTGTGAAAACGCTACTTAGTAGAGGTCTATTTGTTATATCCAACCAACAAGTCCTTAGTCTTCTTGTAGTTAAGACATTAGATAGTTTTAAAAACTTTTTAAATTGTAATGTACTGGTATGTTTATTCTTAAGTAGACTTAATTATATAAACGCAAAAGGAATAAGGTAGTAAATAGAACGTAAATAATATTCAGGTTTTCATCGTAAGTACTGTCTGTCTGTTAAAACTAATAAGACGTAGGTACTTTAATAGTTCCTACTTTGTGTATAATAAAATCTTTAACTAGTTTCTTTGTAGTTGCAAAAACTATACAAAACAGCAATGTAGCAATGAAAGTTTAAATATACCCCTAGGGCCATAAGCCTTTAATTTAAAAAATAACCGCCGAGTTAAATTTCTCGCCAAGAGTGCCTTAAGGAAAACTGCGCGCCATGTTGGAAATCGGACTATGGCGCATGCGCCCTCGACACGTTTAGAAGAAATAAAACCTACGTGGTATACGATAGCCGCGTACAAACTTATTTGATCGGTCGTTCAACCATGTCGGTGTTGCTGTTTACTCTAACCTGTATATGCGTCTCGCTCCCTCGTACCGTTAAGGTGGTATGCCTGAGTTATGGCATTCCGATGTTACCACCACTCTGGAGGCTGTGCGGCCGCGTAATAGTACATGTGATTTTAGTTTTACATCCTAAGTTTCTTGTAAGGTGTGAACGCCCTCTTCTAGCATTACAAAATTAATTGATCATTTTAGGAACTATTTTGTTAGTCATTGGGTTTTTAAAGTTTCAGAGTAGATAGTTGATGTAAAGAACATGATCTGGTTTTATATATTATGTTTGTTTACGGGAAGATATTGGTGTTATCTTGACTGTAATCTTATAATCTAGAGAAACAATACGGCTCAAGTGGAATAGCTTATAACAAACAATTATTGACCTTAATCCAAGCTTCTTCGTTATTAAAGAGTTGTATGTAGGTACATTAGAAGGCCTTGAGGTGTCTACATCTAAGTAAGAAACTAAATTAGAGGTGACTAATACATCAAATGTTATGTTAGTTTATTCTTAGAAACGTATATGCATTAAATACCTATGAGCCTACAACTTTATCCTTATAATCTGAGAATAAGCTTAGACAAGGGGTATACTTACTTATATTTTTATTTAGTAGAGCAGTACTAAATAATTTAGTTTAAACATCTTTAATTAATCATTAAACATGTTATATATTTACTGAGAAGCAATATTAACAATACCAAACTAATAAGGGGATACTTAGAATTTTTTTTTTTATTATTTAGTGTAAATTAAGAACAATATACATAGTGGGCTTAAAACTAAGAATTAGTTAAAAGTTTCATCGAACTTGTTACCTTTTTTTCTTGAGCTCCAAACTAAAGAAAAAAGAAAAAGTATTTAACTACATAGTACTTAGTAAAAAATTGTACATTTCAAGTGTAAAACATGCCTACACTCCAAATATTCTTTGTCCGGCATTGATTATGCAGCCGAATTAATTGGTTTTCCCCAATTGCAATATTACTAAATCATCGATGCCGTCCAAATAAATACCTATTTCTCAGGCCAGGAATTTGTGATGAGTTGTTCATAATGATGGCCATGTTTTTTAATGTATTAAGGCTTCGTCATTAACTCTGATTCGGAGTTAAGTTTTTAAGTCAACAGCTCATTAAATAATAAATTATATTGGGGGGCAATTTACCATTAGTCTTGTGTTCCTATAACGATGTCTTCTAAAATTGAATAGATGATTTAAAATTCGATCCAGCAAATTGATTATAGTAGTGTAATTGAGGTCCCAAACGCCTAATAAGGGCAGTTGTTCTTATCACGTACTCAATTATGAATTTACAATAGACAATCCATATTTAGTTTGAATATCCTTTAAATTTATATTGGTAAAGTTAATTGAATCTTACTCCATTAGTTTTAAAACATAAATTATAAAGGCCGTTGCGATGCTAAGAAATTTGCAATCAACTAATAGTTGTAAGCTTGCAGCTATGCAAAATGATGTCATTCTACAATTTAAACTGTGCTTTTGTACCTATCGATTACCTAACTGTTCTTTGTATTCTTTTGAAAATATTACATCCAGATCTAAACAATATGCGCTTTCCAATCGATTAAAAAAGTACTTATACTAGTATACTTTAAAGTCTAGAGATTCTTAGCCAACATCTACAAAATAAATACGATACATAGTCAGTTCTGAAGTCTTGATTAGATTTTGCATGCTCAATTCGATTGGCGCGAATGACAACAAAATATCAGTAAGATCCAACCACCGAAATGAGAGTGTAGATAGAGATATAAGCAATTGACATTCTTCTTTCTTGATTCAGAAACAATATGACAGGTTTATATTTGTTTCATACACACAAGCAGTATAATAAGACTATACATAATAATAAAATTTACATTATTTAAACTCACTACTGCCATCTAACGGAACAGTAGTAAAATATTTCGTTTATAAAATCATCACTAGCGCCATCTAGTGTTAAAGGCTAATAACTTTCCTTACAACGCCACCTAGCGGTAGTACGATGAACTGCTTGTTATAAACGTAATTCATGAAGTGTAGGTTGTGTTCATAGATGGCGCTGTATTATTAAAATAAAATTTAACAGCGTCATCTGACTAAGAGAACTTACAACTATAACATCGCTCATATCAAACAGATGGCGCTGAAGTATATTTTCTTTTCTAACTTAGTTTTTGATTGGGCATTATCATTTTCAAGTTGTTGTTAACAATAATAACAAACTGAAGTAATGAAACTTGAATTTTAGGCAAAATTAGAGTAAATTAGTTAAACATTTTTATATCACTGAAACATCCTATAATATTGTGTCCCACTGCAAGAGCTTAGCCTACTAATACCACGCTACCTAGGTGGATTGCTAAGTGTTTCATGTCAAATCTAGCATCTTTTGTTTTCGTAGACATCAAATCTGATCTTGCCCTTTAGTCGGCATAAAAGTTTCTTACTTCGGTGATTCCGCCACAAAACCTATCTAAATTAGTGTTTTGGTTATTATCACTTCACATTAAGTCATAACACTTCGGACTCTGGCAGAATCAGTCAACATCAGCATAATTTGCATATAGAAGAAAGAAGAAGACATTCAGGGAGACGAAATCTTAGTGTGGAGTATTTTATCGATGACTTAACCAATGCAGGATTGGTTGGGGACCTTTGGTAGAGACTAACTAATAACTGAGTTTTGAGATTGAGAATTATAGCAGCAATCATAGAGTTTGATTAACATCGGTTTTGTGATTTTATATCTTGAAGGCTTCGCAGAAGGTCTCGGACTCGATTCCCGCTGAATGCAATTCTTTGTGTGCAATATGAATGTTTACTTTGATCTGGTTGTTTTCCATGTAAGTACCCACGATATTTACAAATAAAATAGTATAGTACCCATAGTACAAGCTCTGCTTCGTTCGTGACTAGAAAAACGCGGTGCTACCGAGATCAAGTATGACTGTATTATATTTTGTTAACTCTTTTGTGTAAAATGATAATAAGTATAGTATTATATTTCGTACTTATTATAATTTTTCACAAAAGACTTAACAAAATATAATACAGCCACACTTGATCTCGGTAACACCGCGGTAGGGCTCAAGAACAAGCAAGTAATGAAATATCTGTCTATTGAGGCATGAAATTGTGCGCCAGCGCTGAGGACGTTGCCCCGAACACGACGTGAGCTTCTCTTGATGAGAAGCTAATTGGAGTTTATTCTAACAATATGTCATTTGGTTAAGGATCTTCTGAATTTTGTAAATACATATTTTCTTCTCCTTAAACAGTAACTCCCGCAATAGGGATTGTGCTCAAAGAAAGTGTGCGCGCGGGGACTTTATAAGCTTCATTTAACGGTCCAAAGAATATCTAAAGATTGTGAATCGCACAAGGAATTGTCCTGAGTGCGGTTCGATTCCGAGACCTTGTTATACATCAGTCGCTAGCACAACCGCCACGCCTCCGCTATTAAGCTCAGTACATTTAAAAACATAAGTAACGCTGTTGATCACGGTTAATAGAAGACATTTATGAAAGTAAAGAAGAATATAAAGTTTTATATTCTTCCAATTTAATTAAAATCCATCAACACTTATGACAAGGACAATGGACTTTGAGAAAATGACGACCTCTCCATTATATTTGTTGAAGATGTCCTTAATATATTTATATCGATAGGGGTTAAGCACCAATGAAATTTATCATTTGAAGTGTCGAAATACAGTGGTTTTAATAGGTCAGTCGAAATGTACCCGTATGTGGTTGTTCATTTAATTATCGGACCCTCTGATAAGATGAGGGGTTATACTAACCTATCTTTGTTTACTAATATAAAGGACTTTGTTTTATGAAGTTATAGTGGTCTTGTTGGTGCAGTGAATTTGTTACGTCTTAGGTAGCGAGTTATATACACAAATAATTGGCTGTTTTATTACTTACAATGTTTTATTTAGTTTCTAATTGGTCTCTGTCTGTAATTGAATTATGTAAGTTAATTTTGATCCAATTTAAGGTTATCAATTGAGATGAAATTTTGCAGGCACGTGGAATAACGTTTAGCTGATTTTAAAATGGCGCAGGAAGATGGACATTGGAACACAGTAGTTAAACGACCTTCGAGTTTGGGCGGGTTATATTCGTCTCGACGAGATATTTGGTGCTACATGGTAACCAGGGTCTGATGATGGAACAAGAAGGTGTTTATAGACACTGGATAGTTAAACAATACAACACGATTCGGGCTTGAATGCGTTTCCGAGAATTCTGAGCAGCGATGGCCTATAACCTGTGACTACAACCGTTACGCCAAAATTACATCTAAATTTTCTAATGGACTCAAAATTTAGAAATGTTATCAATTGCTAATATCTTTGTGTTAACATCAATTGTAAATGTTTAAACGTACTAAGCGACCGTGTTACGTTACACTTACATTGTATTAATATTAAACATTTACACGACGTAGTTGTTACTATTATAGTTTTGTGTAGACTACGTTTTTTATTTTCATGTCAGTGTGGTCTATTGAATATTAATGGGTAACTAGAAGTACGTGGGGTACCAACTTTGTCGTAAGGTTATTTTATTGGTATGTTCTACTACGCGTTGAATGCAGGTAACGTTTGGCAGTAGAACGAACTTATATGATAGTTCTTACAGATTTGATAAAATAAATAATTTTCCATCTCAGCAAGCTGGTCATGGAAGTCAGCTATGCCACAGCACAGAGAAGCTTTTGCGTAATCAAGACAAAAACTCATAGCCCAGCAAATGTCACTAGCTACTGCACCCATCTACTTCAGTACAGTAACATTTTTACATTACTGGTTTGAGTTGTTATCCCTAGTCCCATAATCCAGAACAATCATTTGTATATTCCACAACTTATTAGCCAAATCTAAAGTAAAATACAATTTTACCTCATGGTTCAATAAACTTGCTTTAAAAATAAAAAAATAAAACTTGCATACAAGAATAAAATTAGTGAATACCAAGTTTAAGTTTTGTTTTTATTATTATCGGCCAGTGTTCGCATGAATGAAGGACATGGGTTATATGAGCGAGTTGTAAGAAGCACGTTTATTTGCATAAAACCTGGGGCCCAATTCTGCTATTTACAAATGACTCAATAGAATCGAAATTGCGTCTCATTGTCAGTTTTTGACATAGTTGCTATTCTGCAATTATTACAAGAACGATTACGCTTCGATTGAATCGTATTTGGATAATTTCCTATTCTGCTTTAAAATCGATTGCAATTGCAAGTCGATTGTGAACTTATTCGGTATTCTACTCTTATTTGACGTTTGTTTGACGTTTGTTTCAATTGTGGATTTTGCATTGACGTTCGTTTGACCTTCGATTGAACAACAAGAGCTATTTATCTAATGTTACGGCTTTACAATCTAGTGTTAATAATTAAAACGACACTACTTTTACTTTATATACTTTTGTTTAATGTGGAGTAAGTATATTAGTTTATTATAACATAATAATATCAATAGTTTATAATATTAGTTATGTATTTTTTTAAGAGTTGTACCTAATAGAATTATACTAATGATGTAATTATTTCAGCCCCATTGAATGTGTTCTCCATCCTTCAGAACATCCAGCCCAGCGTAAGACTATCTGAGAATACCCAGTGCTAAGGATAAAGCCGATAAAGAATAAAATATTTAAATTAAACAGCATCGAGGAAACTGCTTTGTAATTTGCAAATAAAGGAAACAAGGTAAGGTAGAGGCAAGGTTTTTATAGTTAAAGTTGTTGTCATCCACTAAACATTCCATGTATGGGTGATCATCATCAAATAAATAAATAAAAAAAACATTTTTTGTAAAGTAACATATTTAAGTATTATCATGCTTTCATTTTAGTCATTTAGTAAATCAACTTGTATTTATTTCTTTCAGCACATAAGACATCCTTGAGTGGTTGCAGAAGGATATAATGCTTATCCTAGTGAAATATTTTCATTAAATTATTTATAGCTGCCAGACGATGATGAAAAGAATCCATATTAATACCGCAGATGCTATCAATTTGCAAGCATTAATGAAAAGTTTATGAAGAGCCACAATTACCACATCCCATCATGGCAGTAATGAAATAGTCAGGGTGTACAAGCTAGCTTGGCTTTTGGTGAAGAACTGCCCTGGCAGAGGCAATAAAAAATAATATCTGTTTTATAAGGTTTTTATTATATGCATTAATCATTTTTAGTTTTTGAAATAGTGATATTGTGTTATAGTTAATCAATCAATAATCATTTATTTGCCAGAATGTAGGTTTACAGAGTATGATCTTACAGTATAATGGTGCCTTTACATCCTACCATTACATATGGTGTGCAAATATTACATTTTAACATGCACAATGCTATTTATTATTTGAGTGATAAAAAGAGCAACAAATAAGATATTCATGCATGATTATGTCTAAGTTTATGTCAGTTAAACAGATAAAATTGAGTAAAATTAAATTAATGTCAGATCAAGAATACAAATAAGTCCACAATATAATATAATAGTAATAAACAAGAATAAGTACATTAGTAAGTCTTATAATTTAAAGGTTACAGTAGTAAAATTAATACATAAATCAATTACTTATTAAAATATTATGATTTTCGACATCACCATTACCAAAACGATCCATAACCTACAATCTCATTCTCCGCAATCTGACATATATTCATCAACACTATAAAAGCATTTTGCCTTTAACCATTTTGTTAACTTTATTTTAAATATCGTTAAAGGCAAATTCTTAAAATCGTTCCGGTAACTTATTATATACCCTCACAGCATTCATTAATGTTAGGAGTATAGGATATTGATTTATATAATTATAGTGAAAATTCAATAGGTTTATTGTTTATTCTATATTTCTAATTAAGTATCTTATAACAAAATATAGCAAATAAGTGTACAAAATAAAAATAAAGTATCCACTACCTTTTCAAATGCCTTGTTTAATTTTTTAATAAATGTACCTAATAATTTTATCAAAATCATGTAAGTAATTTAACAATATCAGTATCTGCTATTTACATTAAATTAAGTATCTAACATAAAATTCACCCATTATCAAATTAATTTAAAATATTGAACATTTTGTTAACTTAAACTTAATAATCTTAGTAAGTACATCTACTTATTTCACTGTTAAGCCTTACACCCTATTCCAACAAAGACTATTCTTATCTTCACCTAATGTTGGAGAGGTAAAGCCTGCACAATTTCAAATATTGAAGAGCAACATGCAATAATGAACTTTCCTGCTGTGTCTGAATGGTAAAGGTACTTCAATGTAGCACCCGGTGTACCAAAGTATTTGAGTATGCACACCAATAGTACTTTAATTATAATAGTACCCTTCAGCAATCTCTTCTGAAGCAATGTTAACTGTATCATTAGATATCAACGCTGGGGATAACCAAAATCACCTAAAAAAAAGGTTACAATTAATTATTACACTTAAAACAGAAATATTATTTTGGCAGTCCCAGTTGTATCTACTAAAAAGTGTGTTTAAAAACTGAGATATAAGAGACCATTATCTATATTTTTACATGACAATTACAGAGGAAGTTGTATATTACCTAGTAACTCCAAAATTTCCACGACGCCTTATTATTTGTTGAAATATGTCGGAATTGTATATGTATAACTATCGTGGCTGACACCGACTCCAAAAGTAACAATAATATTACATTATTTTTCTTCTTCTTCTTTCTTTTATAGGGCAAACTATGCCGATGTCGACAATTCTGCCAGAGTCCGAAGTGCTATGACTTAATGTGAAGTGATAAAAACCAAAACACTAATAAATTCTTCTTCTTTACATTATTTTTATTAAATTCATATTGTAGTAACTATACTATTAACTAATCTGTCATTCATATGAATGACAAATTTTTTTAGTTGAGTTTGCATAGGCAATTACGTAATACAGCCATCATTTTCTTATTCAGGTTATTAGTAGGTTTTAAAGGGCAACTCTAATAAGTTGGTAGATTATACAAGGCAACACAGATTTAACTTTGATCTTCGACTCAATTACGATTCACATTCGACCACAAACAAGTTTTTGCAGAATACGAAATTTGTTCCAATCGTAACAGAATCAAAATTGATTGTCAACGTTATGTAGCTTAAATGTTATTAGCGGAATTGGGCCCCTGTTTTTCCAGAGCCTCCGCACACGTTTATTATAGTACTAGCTTTCGTACGCGACTCTGCCCGGGTAAAAAACACGTACTTAAAAAAATAAAAATACGACATACGTCATAGGTACTCCGTAGCTTAATAGGGTTATTTAAACGATTATTTTTTCTAGTTTTCTTGAAAACTTATGTTAGAATATCTTTTGTTCGCCACTTCTTCTAATATAGATTTGTACATATTGATAAAATTTGCAAAATCCTGTATAAATTTCGGCAATTGTAATGTGGTGAAGAAATAGATGTGTAATCTTTTAGTGAAAATATCTATATTTATCTAACTAAGAATACATTGTTAGGCATAATTGTTTAATCAAGGCAAGGCAAAATCTATGCACGTAAATTAGATTTTATTAATGAATTGTATTGTAAATATCAGTGATTTGCCACCATGTGGCTATTTCATATTTTGTGACAATATTCAAAACTGAGCATTCCATTCCAACATCAAGTGTCTATTCGTCGGGTTCGGAAATTGAAATTCCCTCAATATGGAATCTCGTATTTCGAAAATCGAATTCGTATATTCCCACACATTTGGTAGGTTTTACTTAAACTTCAGGATGTTTTGTAAAAAGTTCGGATATCCTTGAGGACTGGGTAACATATGTTCGAAAGTTATAATTTTGAGAAAAGAAAAAGATGGCTAAAGAAAAAAACAAGTGTTTTTTTCACCACTTCATCCCAGCGTAACATCTGTCAGGGATATTGGGTGACCCGAGATCTTAAGTGAGATGGGAAAAAAAACTATTTATTCTCATAACAGTAACATCTTGCTTGCAACCCCCACCAACAACTATATGAACCTGTTGTTTGTGCGTGTAAGTGGTCGCAACAGGTATTCTGTCTAAGTGTGGGTGTTACAAGAATTCGCTAGCCATAGATAAGATTATGAATGAGCTCCTCTGTACCATTGACGTATTTCTAAACGTATAATAGAAAACTGGTATAGATGCAGGAACTTGTTGAGACATGATTTAGTTTTATCGTTTAGAGAAACCTATTAAATGCTGTATAAATCCTAGTTTACTAGTATAATGTATTTATTTTACCTAAAGTTGTGATGAAGTTACAGTAAGTTACTTTGTATCACCGCTGTAAGGTCAGGTGGGGTAAGTGAAACGGCGGGGTAACTGAAACACCGAAGCACAACAAGAAACTATGGCGTTTTTTGGCTTAGCATTGCAGTTGATAAAACAGGAGTGACCAAGTGGTTGTAATGCTGTAATACAGATGTCCCTGCGATCTTTCTAAAAGTTTATATCCATAAAATAAATTTGACACTTGTCAAATAACAAAACGCGAGTTCGACGCTGTTGAAGTTTTAGCTGGTATCAAGTGTTTCCTTGTTGTTTTTATGAAGATTTTTTACTGTAAGTACTATTTAATATATAGACTTCATGTTGCAATAGTTGTGTATGTCTTAAAACAACAGAAAATTGATTTAAATTGTGATTAAAATTTTTACTTTAAATCATACCGAGTGGGGTAAGTGAAACAGTGATTCTGGGGTAACTGAAACATATGGCCCACATCCCCCATGTCAGGGATCAGCAACATTCTTTAACAAAAAATATTCTATATCAGAATTATCTAATATATATCTTATTTATACTTAATTATACAGACATCAAAACAATCTATAGATATTATTCGAATTCATGTGTATTTAAGTCGGAAACGGCTAGTTGTTAATTTATTATAGCTTTTGTTTTAAGGTCTTGTACTGTATGCCTCGAAATTACAGTCGAAAAACTGACAAAGGTGATTACTCAATTGATGCGGTCAAGAACGAAACAGTGTCAGCATATACTGCTTCGAAACATTATAGCATCCCACGATCAACCATAGTTAATTGCATTCACGAACATAGGAGTTTGAAAAACCTTGGGAAGGAGTACAATTTTATCACATGAAGTTAAGGAGTCGTTAGCGAAGATTGGTTTCTGGAATTTAAAAAAAGGCATGACCTCTCAGTAAAAACCCGCAACCTGTTGAATATCCCAGGAAAAATGCGTGAAGAAGACCTGATATTATACTCGTATATCCATACTTCGACTTCCTGGAGAATACTATCAATGAATTAGATTTGATAAATCAAGTTTTAGGAGTGACATTTATTTGAAGACGATATATAATTTGAAAATACTGTCCAATAATTTACTATTTATTTTCATAATGAATAAATTATATGAAAAATAGTAGAACATGCTTGATTTTATTTTTAGTTTATCACCCCTGACTACCAATACTATGTTTCACTTACCCCAGTTTCCATTTTTTCGTCGTATATTGAAAATTAAACCGTATTACGATTCAGTAATACTTAAATTAGAATGAATGCATTTGAAATGTTATTTTAGTTATTAAAATAGTTCCATAACTTTAATATTTACAGACATTCTGATGACAGTTTCACTTACCCCGTTACAGGGGTAAGTGAAACAAAAACACTGTCTTCTTTTATTTGGTAATTACGTAGTTGGTTGCATGACTAGAGGGCCTGATGTTATGTAACAATAAAGCTGATTAAATTAAGAGAACGAAGCACCTATCCCTATCCGAAATGAGAATCATCCTAATGAGCAATGGGTCAATATGTATAAAAAAAATAAAGTATGTTTCACTTACCCCACCTGACCTTTTCTCATAAAAAAAAGAAAAAAAGATAAAGCCAACTGGGTAAAGACCAAATTGAATTTAGAAATGGTTTGTTAGTAATGATTTTTAATTAACCTAGTCCATTATGCGTAAAGTCTAGGATGCCAACGGCATAGGAAGATGCACAGTAGGCAGATCCATGACGTGGTGGACCGACATGATTACAGAGGCGGGAAGCCGATGGATGCAAGAACAGGATCGCGCTAGGTGGATCAATAATACCTTCGTTCTAATTCTAAGGTTGGTAAAACGAGGGACAGTTTAGTTATTAGTTTTACTATTATATCTCTTTTGACGACTAAAGTACCTAAACATAACCAATTTTTTTACGATTTTAAGGAACGAGAATTGACATGCAGGACAAAGTCTACTATGCCATGTAGTAGACTTTTTCTTAATTACTAAAGGCCAGTGTAGTTAAATCTTATTGAACCTTAATTCCATTTACGACTATAAGAAGCAGTTTAATGTTTATCTCTATGCGAACGATAATACTACAGACAGGTATTCATCTTGAACTACATAACTTAAGCATCTGTGGAAATTATGAATTTAGAACGTTCCCACAAACTACTTATTGGTACTTATTTGTTTAAAAAAACACATGACATCTAATTTATTCAAAAACCTTACATATTTTTTTTATTTTTAAATGTAACTAGGTACATTATGTAAAATTAAAGTTTGCCGGCTTGTAGTTTTCGCAAATGCGTGCGCTGCTTTCTGTCTGTGTAACTAAATGGAGAAGAGCGGGTGTTTTCTTAGTGCGCAAACTTCTCTGATAGCTAACTTCAGGCCGACTCTACACAAAACGCTTTTGAAGTTCACAGGGTTAAATAATAGATGGCGTTGAAACTGATTTGCGTGCTTGGTATAATGACAAGTGAATGTATACTCTATTATGCATGCACAGCTCGTTTAAGATAGCATAGCAAACTAGAATTCAACTCAACATGTAGTACCTAAATCTATGCTGTTTGCATTTCCTTACACTTACTTGCCAACTTTTCTTAGATGGTCATTTTGATGTTGATAGCTTTGTGTGAATAGTTCTTGTGTTTTTTTTTATTTATCTTTGGCATTGAAGTCTAAGGCTGCTATTAAAATGACAAGTGGTCATCGTGAAACTATATTGATAAATTAAGTAAACGTTAGAATATAGTGTCTTAATTTTCTGTAAAAGCGTGCCTCCGTGCGTCGTAGCGGATGGTCGAAGTCCCGGAACCCGGTAACCACAAATACCTACAGAACCGTGGTACTTAACTTTCTAATCCTTCTGCTCTTACAACTAATAACTAGATAAGCTTCGTTTTTCAGTGTAAATACATCAAGTACAGACATAAGTTAAGTATAGGTACTTATTCCCTTGACGATACATATAAAATGTACTGTTATATTAATACTTATTGAATAGTGCTGTGCATATAACCCTTGAAGCAAGCCGTACAGAATTTGTAGAAAAATTCTAGCCTCTAAAGCCGGATTTACACATCTCGCTACTGTACTTGTCGATGTGTAAATCGGGCTTAAACGAAAAAGACAAATTACAAAAAAATTAACTAAGTATAAAGCTAAAAAAAAATAACTTAAGACAGGCTTCAATTCTGCATCGTTTAACCAAAAAGCTACTAACCAATAAATCTTATCTAGACAGTTTTCTCACGTTAAAAGTTACATAAAAAATAATGTTTACATACAAAAGTAAAATGTTATTACATACACTGACCGCGAACTTTTGACAGCCCACACAGCCGGCGCTAAGGCACCTACACGTCGACGTAGTAACATTTGTAAACATCTCCCCTATACGGCATCTGATGTAATACACCTGTGTAGCATTGACTTTATCATTATAATACTATTCATTTAAAATGTATGTTTGATCGTTATGATTGGAGTTACTAATTACCTTTTTAATTTGTTAGCATTATTGTTTACTTATGATTAATTGCGGTATTGGTTAACTACAGTTTGTTTACAGTTTGATTAAGTTGTTACACATAGTGTGATCACATACTTTTAAACTAGGGAGAGATGGTTAGGAGGGCCCTATAGTTTTCAGAAAAAAGCTTTTTACATTTATTTCCCGCAGCCCTAATGAGGTCAATGATTCGTTTTTGGCGTTTGCCCATCCTTTCCAGAGCCATTCGGCTACATTGGATAGATTGAGATATATCGTCTTCTAGTGAGAAGTAGTTGCCTTTTACTACACTGCGATACTTACTATTAAGAGAGCTTTGAGTTTTTAACGAAGCTCATTTTAATTCTGTCAGCACATGAATATTTATGGACGTAAGCATAAAATCACTAACTAATCAACAAATAATGGATAGAGTTATTGCAGTCGAACAATTTATACCTAAGATTTTCTCTAAAATATTAAACCTCTATTTCTTATAACCACATTAATAATATAAACCTGCTGAAAACTTTCAAGCCAATATATACAGTATTGTCTTCACAAAACTCCGCCCAAATCTCCTCCCCTAATCTTAATGTGCTCAGCGACCCAATGATAGCGAGTACATAGTATATGTAAAGGTTATATACTACATACACGTATTTCAGTTACAGGCGGGTAAACGAAAAAAGGTCAGTGGTTTGAGGTTTTCATTACACTTGCTTGAAGCCTATTGGTACGCGGAGTGTGGAGGTAGTTGTAAATTTTGTTGTGTAGTCGTGGGAAAAGATGAATAAATACTCAGAGTATTTTTATAGTAAGGTTTTCTTATTTTATTACATGTAGTAAGACTTTGTTGTGTTTTATATACTTAATGTACGACAATATGACAGTATTGAACATGCTGGAAAGCGGATACACTGTCCTGGAACAACTATTACGAATGGTAGGCATGATACGACTTTAGTGGCACTCACAATGACGGTTTGGCTAAATGCTTCTGTGCGCTATATTTGAACGACACGATGTCGTAAAAATCATGCCTTAAAAGAATTGTTTAATAGTTTAATGCTTAGTTCCACACCAAAAATAAAATCAATACAATACTTCACCTCTAAGGCTAAGCTTCGTGGGGGTTAGTTGCTACACGAAGCTCAAATGACATTCGAGTGTCCGTTACCAATAATAGACATCAATGATACCAAAGATAACGGCAAGGTAGTCGGGTTTCTTTAAATACAATGCTTGAAATACGAACACGAAATATAAGAATAATGTCTGTATTATTGGTTCAGGATGTAATGGAAGCCGTGATTAGAATTAACTGCCTTAACTCTCTGAGTGGTAAAGAGGTCGTGTCATGAGGTTAGTGTGCACGAGGGTTAGAATCCCACGCTACATAAGCATGGAATATTTTTGAGCCGTTATTTTTATGTCTGTAAAAGTTCCCGGTAAACAAGAAAAAAAATACGTTGTAAGTAGTAAAGCTTGCCTTTACCGACGCAGGTCTATTTCAAAACTTAATAGAAATAAATGAAATCACTTTTAAAGCTTTAGGTTTATTATATTATTTATCGTAATAGACATGTAAATTAAAAAATACTATCTAGGCACTCTCAAGTAATTCGTATGTCATGTAAGTATTAGTCTACTATTTTAACAGGTAGTTTGATCTGACGCTACAGTGCTACCATCTCACATAAAACCTGTTTAGAATATTTTTTTAAATAAAAATAGATAAATATTGGAAAAATATCATTACACCTATCCCCAATCTGATATTCCATTTTCGAAAAGGAAACGAACACAGACGATTCATTCATTTTTTACATGCATTCTAAACTTTAGTAACGGTAGAAAGCGAGATAGATATAGCAATTATTATATAAGAGTGAGAAGGACAGAAAGTATTTTTTGCTAAAGCTTTCAAAAACCCGTGTTGTAACTAAGCGTGTCATGATAGTTTTTTTTTTAATATGGTAAATAATATTTTAGTTTTGTTTACTACATACAATGTTTAAGATAAGTAGGTACTTTTGTGTTACCATTTTGCAATTATTTTAATGTATGATATTCCTTTCATTTACGCAGCGCAATCCTTACTAAGCAAAGCTTGCCCTAAAGCCAATAAATATACCTATTATTTAAAAACTAATCAACAAGAAGTGTTATACATATAGAAACACTCAAATATAATCGACTTGAGTGTCGATGGAATCCAACCTGCAGCATGGCAGTCAAAACCACGATCGCATCATTATTTTATATAGGTTCGCTCCCATAGATATTAGTTATCATAATCATTAGCAGCCCATTAATGTCCCACTGCAGGGACGGCCCTAGTCAAGTTTTCCTTCTTTTTATTTCGTAAAGATAATATTCACGGATAGTCCATTAGTCGGTATTTACGAAACCCATGAGATGGGGTGGTGAGTGGTGACATATTGTATTCTTACTACGTCATCACACGGATATTAGTTAGTTAAGGAATAATTATGACGATTCTTCCTAACTTACATTGATTGTCTTCTACTACGATACTCGTAATATGCCGCATGTTAGGTAAAGCCTGTGTCCAGTAGAAGACTTCGACAGTCTAAAAGTCTTAACCAAATCGGCAATGTAAGGCAAAGCAAACACTTATATCGCGAATATAATACATAATAAAATGTGTAAGTATGAAAAGATAGATTATAATACACACATCAAAAAAGTCTAAGCAACATGCATGATATTACAAATTTACCATTTATATTAATTTATTTTACCATTTATTTTAATTATAACGTTGTATTTTATTTTTAAAATAATATTTTTAGGGTTCTATGATGTAAAAATAACAGCTGTTTTCTTTATAAGTTCTTTTAATAACAGAAATTAACAATATTAGAATATACAGGTACATAAGAAACTAAACTTTTTTTTTACAAATTGAAATTTCTTAAGAAAATGAATTTATTGTGAAAGAATAGGACAATTTAATACAAAGTATGGCCTCCTCTGCTATTCAGAACTTGTCGGCAACGATTATTCATTGAATTAATGAGACTGTTTATGTCATCTTGCGGTATTCGCTCCCAATGGAATTGTAGCAAATCCTTCAGCTGTTGGGTTGTTGTCACTCCGTCCAAGTCCTTCAAAACACGTCTCTGGAGCATGTCCCATGCGTGCTCGATGGGGTTGAGGTCTGGCGATTGTGCAGGCCAGGGCAATACCTGGATGTTCTCCGTTGCCAAGTATTCACTGGTTCGCCGAGCTGTATGTGAACGCGCATTGTCATGCATTAACGTAAAATCGGAGCCAAAGGTTTGTGCAAATGGATGGACATAAGGTCTGAGAATATCCTCAACGTAATTTTCAGCGTTCATGTTTCCATTTACAAAAACGAGCTCAGTTCGCCTGTTCTTCATAATACCCGCCCATACCATAACTGTTGAGCCGCTGTATGGATGAACTTCCTGAACGCACCTGAGTCTTTCAGTATTTCCGGATCGACGGTACACTCGCACCCTTCTTGTATCAGGCCTAAACCCGAATCGCGACTCATCGGAAAACATAATTTTATCCCATTGTTCCTGGGTCCATGTTATGCGTTCTCTACACCATTCATTTCGACGAGTGCGATTCCCGTGACGTATCGGTGGGCACCTGATAGGGCGTCGAGCTCGTAGGCCGTACTCATGCAGTCGATTTCGCACAGTTTGGGGACTTACATCAACACCACTTGAATTTTGTAGCCTCAAACTTATCTCTCGAGCGGTTAACATCGGCTGGCGTCTTGCAGTCAGTTGTATGTACCGGTCTTGCCGAGTGGTTGTACTCCTTTTACGGCCTGGATGCTGTTCAGCGGGTTCCCCTGTATTATTGTAGCGCTGCCAAAGACGACAAATAACACTTCTATGAATACCAAAATGTCGAGATACCTGAGATTGATTACTTCCCGCTTGCAACATCCCTACAGCTCTTTGCATTTCATCTGCCGTCAAATGACGTCGCTCCATGACGTAAAGAATATCTAACAATTCAATTTTGTCGCCAACTGTATTTAAATGGTTGGTAAAATTATAAAATCAAGACTAAAACGTAGCAATTAACATGCACTCAAATTCAAACAAATTCGCAGTCATTTGAATTTTATGAAAAAAAACAAAACATAATCGAAATTTTTTTTTTACAACCAGCCAGTATGTCATCAATAACAAAAAAGTTTACTTACCTATACACTTTGAGTGAGTAAATACTTAGAAATTAATTAATATAAATGGTAAATTTGTAATATCATGCATGTTGCTTAGACTTTTTTGATGTGTGTATAACGCAATAAAAGTTTTTTTGCGATAAGTTAGTACATTTGACCGAAGCGCTGTTACCAAAATAATTTAGACAAGTCATATAATTACAATTACTATTTTTTTCTTACCACCCACAAAGATTGGCTATACAAAAGTTAGATATTATAGAACAATATTAGTATTTATGCCTAACACAGTTACAATATTGAGAACACATGTTCGTTTTTACATTTTTTGAAATTGGTAACATTACAATAGTCAAGACATTGAATCAAAACAGTATAATAAATAAATAAAAACTTTATTCATTTGTATTTTACTAATCGATTGGTAGTGGAATTCGTATCGTCAATGAATTAAGAAAATAGTACTCAATTGACCACTTTAAAACAATTAAAGTATACTGTTCAGACAGAACTTACGGTGAAATTGTTACAATTATTGTACGTAAACAGAGTGTGTGAAAACTGAGAGACTAATACTGGTATTTCGCAGGATAATTATGGTAGAATTTAGTAGCAGACCCAAAAGCATTGTAGAATAAATCTGGAAATAAGTTATGTTAGGAATTTCATGTTTGTTGCCAAAATAAACGCTTTCTTTCTTTAAATTGATGTTTGTAAAGCTTCCACGTTACTTATATGAGCAATATCCCTAGAGAATGAGGTGTCTTTGTTATGAATTGCATAAATCTTGCTCGGGATTCGAATACGCGCCCTCGTGGCTGTAACGCGTACACTTTGCCACTGAGTAATAGCTGTTTTCTTAATATAACAAAACTCGTATAAATACTTAAAGCCATTAAAACATTCAAGAAGCTATTTAAAATGTAGCAGCTCAGTCAAGCATAAAAATAATTATTTGTACACGTTGCTATTACGAGGTTTTTTAATACCTATTAACTTAACAGGTGATGGAATGAATAAGCACATTCTTATTCTTTAACGTTTATGGGTTATAGTTGCTTTAAACTTATACTATAAGTAGGTATTACTTTTACATTTATTTATGAAGAAAACTTGCGACTTCTTAACGAAAATTTGATAATATAAAATTACGTAAAGATTGTTGTTTGTTTTTCTTATTTGTAACATTGATTAGGTAGAAGAGTAGAGATACATATTATAAAAGTTTGTGTGTTTGTGAGTTTGTGACGTTGTAGGGGGTAATCTCTTGACAATAATCTATTGATAGGTACAGACTGTCTTCTTTTAAACCATTCTATATACTAAGTAAGTACTTCCCTACTCAAATATTTAGTCACAGATCAAAGGTATAAATACTGTTATGTCGATCATATTACCGAATACTTAATGTACTTACCTATATTTTTGTAATCATTATGCTATACATAACCTACTTGTATGATATAAATATTTTATTAATAAGCTATATTAATAAATAAAATATATTACATAATTCTTATTGGCAATCCTGGTGTTGTTAGAGATAAAAATATGTGTTATGTTAATCCAACTGGTTCATCGATAAGTAATTCAACCTCTTTGACATTTAAATACCAATAACTGACAGATTAATTAGCGAACAATTGTAAGACTGTTGAACAAGATAAAGAACACAGACTACATACGCCATCAATTGAGACCCCTACTTGATCCTTAATACCTTGAATTAAGACACATTTTCGAATGACATAATATATAGTTTTATGTGTTTGTCTACCAATGCAAATATTTCTATCATAGTGGGAATTCCCGAATAACTATAACGTTTACATTGAACTGTGCGATATCTTTAGTTATCACTAGTAATCTTTACGATAATGTTTTCTTTGACCTTTTTCGTTAATGACGTCAGAGTGGTAAAAGCAGAGAATATGTTCTCCTCTACAAAAGGCTGATTGAAGTACCAAGTGTATATGTAGCAGGACTTTAATGATCTGTCCAAATGCTGAAGCGCAGAAGGTAGTAGATATCTTCAAAAAAGGGCACTCTCGGTTTAGCTTTGCCTGTGCACGCTCAATATACATACCTACAAGCATCCGTGTGTGATGACGGAGTAAGAATACAATATGTCACCATCCCATCTCATCCCATGGGTGTCGTAAAAACCGACTAAGGGACTATCCGTTAATATCATCTTTACGAAATGAAAAGAAGGAATACTTGAAATTAAACCCTTTACCAATCCGTCTGGCCAGCGTGGTAGTAGTAGGCCAAGTATCCCTCCGTCATGGGAGGAGGCCCGTCCGTGCAGTGGGACATTAATGGGCTGTTATGATGATAAACTTTATGATTTCGTTAATCTGATGTACGAGTGACAATCGCCGCTCATGGGCATCAGAAATCCGAGAGCATAGCTCAGTTGATGCTCTACTCAAGTTATTAAGTCGGTAGTCCCTTTCTTCTCCGAATTTCGATCGTCCGAAAATCAATATAGTATTTATGTTTTTTAAATACTATAGATTGTGATGGTTATAGCAAAAAAAATTAGGTCATGTTATGTTTAGGGATTTAGGTTTTCGGACAAGTGATATTATAAGACATGAATTTAGGGCTAGCTAGCATTCGGACACATGATGATTCGGACACAAAATGTTATGACACCTTAGATTATGGATAAAAAAGTTATGAGACAAAATAGAGAACCTATTAAGTCCTATAGCGTTGTATGTAACAGTTCAACATTTCTACACAAGTAATATTTTTACACTACGAGGTGAATTCTGCAGGCAAATCATTGGTACATAGACAACTCTTTCTAAAGACAACTATTATTCAGCAGTTCTCTTATTTATTTAAGTATAAACAACAACAAACTAATAACAATATTATCAGATCTTTCAATACCCACGAGATAAAGAAGAAAGAAAGCTTTATTTAATAAACAATGAGTACACGCTTTTTATAATATAAGACGTAACAAGGAGAACCAATATAAAATATCACTAACACAATATAAGAATTTACCCTTCGATTCTTCGGAACTTTATGTAACGTTCGAAATTTTTACATACTGTATGTTCTCTTTTAACCTTTGTAAACATCTCCCTAATTTCACATCTGCCCGTAAATGTTCCACTAGATGGACTCTTCCACATATTATTATGAAGAAAACTTGAACAACATAGAGATAGAAGAGCTAGACGGTTCCTTTTTTGCAAGAGATACGAAGAACACACTAGGGATGAGAACCTGGGTTAGGTTAGATGAAAATGTATTCCCCGAAAAAAAAAGATTAAAAATGTTATACAATAATGCTATAAGATAAAATTAATTAACTCACCCTGTACAAAGAAAATAGATGCTTTAAGAGTTAAAGGGCATTTACACAGCAATAAAATGTTTAGTAAGTTATTCACACGTAACGTAACTAATACATACGATTTTTGGTTAAATATGATTTATAATTATTTACACATCTGTGTGAAAGTAAATATTTAGTATGTAAAAGAGAAACATTATTTTTAAAGATAGTTAAGAAAATTTATATAGGTAACGTAGGTAGGGGATGACCCAGGAAAGATATGACCCAGGAAAGATTTACAGGGACATCATAAAGAAGAAATTCTGGTTTGTAAGGATCGTAAAACATGGCATTCAGTAGTAGTCAGCATGGCATACTCCACAGGAATAGGACGTAAAAAGTATCACGGTAATATTATTAGGTATATTTAAATTATAGATACCACCGTGCCCGTACACACCTCATAGATAATATACCGTAGCCAAGAAACCGTTAAAACATCATCATTAATTATATTACTGTATAAAATCGTGACTGTGATATTATAACCAAATCATCCTTTGTCAATTTTAAAACCTGATGCCGATAAAAAAAAAACCGCGTCGCGAAAAAAAAAACAACTTTCATTCAACAACAGGAAAACGTAATCGAAAAGGCAATAAAATTAATTAATAATTATCGACGGTATCCGTTATTCGATAGTAAACATTAAGCGTAAATAAAAATACTTTTTATATTATAATACAAGTGGTATCAGTCGACATTTATTGCAATTACATACAACCTTAGTCTGAACCGTTATCTTAGAAAAAAGTTGTACACACTAGTATTTATTTCCGAACGGTACCTGTTACCTTTTTAGTATCATCTATGTTCCATTTAAGAGGAACTAGTATCTGGGACTAGTATTTCTGTTTCTTGATAGTAATCACAATCACTTGTGCAGCTAATGCTTATTACTTAGCAATTATGGTCCTTGAGTAACATAGTGAAATCATCATACCAGGTCTTAGTATGCTGGTCAAGTTGGAATTGTTGTACCAAAATGGTTGGAAAGCTTTGGAAGGAAAAGTACTGAGTGTTTTAGAAAATACAGGACTGTGTTTGAATTGTGATTGATAGGTACAGGACAAAGAGAATTCTTACTTTGCCAAGCTAGAGAAGTGTTTCATTGCAGTAAATTTTTTATGAAGGTTTTTAAAAGATTTACTTACTACGTGGACTACCCGCCATAACTAAATATCATACATATTCCCAGCATTAGGTACATAAATTTATTTAAAAATACATTTCTCAATTAAATAAAACGAAGCCACATATTATTCAAAATTGATTAGTAGTATATGAATTGTTTTAAGAATATATCATATAAATCACGATATCACTGAAATCACGTCAATTTAGAGTAAGAATAGTGCTTCAATATCGGATTAATTATTTTATTTATATTACGCTGTCGCGGTAGACCTACTGTCTCATAAATATGGCGGATGCTTTTGAAATTGAAGAAATGCTTTGCTTTTATAAACTGAATTGAACATAAGGAAGATCTTTGTATGCATCAGTGAATCTTTTGGATATTTCATTTAACTTTAATTAGCTTGTCGTTTGATTGTTGCCAGCATTGATGACCTCAGGGGTTTGCCAACAATCATATTTATGAACTGCATGATAAGGTTCAAAAAGATTAAAATTTCCCTCAGTGTCCGTTCTTATTCCCCCTATATCAATCTATTTCATAAACATAGCTGCGATTTAACAAAGTTGTCTAATGATTTATCAAAAGCAAAGACACAGTTACGATAAACACTTTCACTACCAGGCATTTACTTACGCAACCATTCGATATGCCTTTGTTACTGATTTTATTATTGACGTCTTGTCAAAACAATACCACAAAGATAGATGTAACCTTTTACTATTTAGGAACTATTGCTATCTTTTATAGAATGAGAATATATTAACCCCTCTGCCATTTAGGAACAGACAGCTCTGTGGTTACTTTATCTGCCACGCCGTACGTCATGGCAGACACGTTTATCTCCTAATATTTATGTTGAGCATTTGATTGCATGAAGTCTTGATCTGGATGTTTCTATGTTTTATAAGTTTTTATATAATAAAAGATTTTTTTATTAAAACTGTCTGCATAACGCTCTGGTTAGGTACATGTCCTAACACCCATATCGTTACGCAGGCAGTAATATGTATAACATGGAATTTTGTTAACTTCAATGATTTTATACCAAAAGCTTCAGATACTCTCTTGATCAAAATGGTTTTATTTCTAACTGAACAAGATATTTCAATGTTACTGTGTACACCTCAAGTGCAGTATAAGTAATACACAACAATGACAAATTACCAAAATAAAAGTGTACAAGATTGTAATCCAATATTTCATAATAGTCAACGTACATTTCAATAAACATCCTTTCATTTACAACTACATATCACACTTTTATTTAAGAGTATGTGCATTCTTAACTATCAATAATTTGTAAATACATCTCTTTGTCATTTATCATAACAGTTTTATTACGTCGGTGTTTGAAGGAGCTTCTTCTACTCTAAGGGCCAGATTCAGAGACTGCACTTTGACTTTACTTTAGCAAAGTCTAGTTATTATCTCTGAATTTAAAAAACATTAAAGTAATTTTTACTTTTCAAAAGTTTACTTTGGGAAGATTACTTTGAAAGAAAGTAAAGTCACGACTCTGAATCTGGGCCTTATATCTCGTTTTTGTATCAAAGTCGAACTTTCCTTCAAAGTAAAGTCAAAGTGCGGTCTCTGAATCTGGCCCTAAGAGAGAAACGTGGCTTACTAATACTATATTGGCTAAACGGATTTATCTTAACAGCTTGCCTGTCCCAGCAGTAGACACAACAATGAAACAATGCAAATCTATAAGTACTAATATTATAAAGAGGTAAAGTTTGTGTGTTTGTGACGTTGTAGGGGGTAATCTCTGGATCTGCTGAACCGATTTTAAAAAATATTTCTGTGTTGAATAGTCCATTTATCGGGGAGTGTCATAGGCTATATAGTATCACGCTATGACTAATAGGAGTGGAGCAGTAGCCTTTTTTTCGCCACCCAATGAAGTGGGGACGGGTCAGCTAGTGTTTTATATTGATAATGAGTATTTAATACCTATGTATATGGGATAGGGAATGGTATGATGTTAAGTTTATTTTCTTTTAACAGATTGAACTAACGACGCGGCTGTGTGCGGAGTGAAGAGTGGTACCTCGTTTAACTTTTTTGAGCAAGTTTATTCACACAAATCTAATCCCAGATTTAAGTACTATGGCTTTTATTTACTTATACAAAGATCACCCTGGTTTACAACAATAGTTTCAGGCTTACACAAATGTACTAACAGCGTTGGGATTGTTATTAGTTTAAAATTGTACCTATCTGTTGTCTTTAACTATTTCACAACTAAACTATGACAAGATACTAAACCCAATCGTCTCATTAAGGATATAAACGCGTTGTCATCAATCGACTATAAACTTCCTAGTGACGTACGCGAGTCCATTACATTCGAATCATTCGAATAGATCAAATCGATTACCTCTTCATTCTACAACGCCAACGGTACTAAACGCGTGAGACAATTGATTTGAAATTGTCATAAAAAGTAAGTAAGAGCATGTGAAGTAATACATAGTTAACGGTATAGGCACCGTATCAATACTGTTTGATCATTAGCCTATTATCATTCCACTGCCGGGACTGCTAAAGTATACTTAATCATACACCCCCTTCCACTCATAAAGACTTCTTAAATTTAATCACTGTTTAGCGAGATTTTTCTAAGTAAAATCGTATGAATTTAAGTTAATCAATTGACTAAAAACAAGAGGCGTTTCTGAGTAAGAAGGATACTGTTAGACTTAATCCTTCAAAACCGTATGACATAACTAATGTATTATGCGTTTAAAATAAGAATGGGCGTGTCAGTGACCTCTATCTGTCAAAGTTCGATTAAAAAGTACGAACGCCTTACGAATTTCTTTGGATGACGTCACAATATGGCGCAGGGTAATGCACATTCTTATTTGAAAAACATAGTATTGTCTGTTATCAATGCTACTACTGGACTTTTTTTTAGACGAGTTTTATTATACACGTCAATTTGTTGGTGTAGTGGTTATTGTACGTATGTTACTGATGCTCGGAGGTCTCAGTCTGATGATACCTGCTTAATGCAAATATTTGTGTCCTTGAATATGAATTTTAACGTTGTTCTGGTTGTTTTTATGTATATTATAGAATTAACAAAAAAAGTATTTAGGTATTGTGTGGTACTATAGTGTTAACGTGTATGGATTATAATAATTAAGTAAAACTTATTTAAAATTACCAAATACTTATTTCATTATAGCTTTTTAAATAATAAATCAAAAATTTAATCTATATACTTATAATAAAACTGTAGAGAGATCAATTCTGTACATTGAATATATGTTCAAAATTAATATTGGAGGATGAATGGTGATCGATACTAATGCCAAAAATGCAATCAATAAATTTTTTGTCTGTCTGTCTGTCTGTCTGTCTGTATGTGCACGCATGGGTCAAAAACTACTGAAGGCATTTTAACCAAACTTGGTACGATTGTAGTCCATACTCCCGGGCAGGTTATAGGCTGTATAACATAACGCTAAGACACATAGGAGCTGAGCAGTGACGAAAAATTTGAAGCAAGTCAGTTGACAAAAAGCGCGTTCTAGCTCTTATCATCGCATACGTTGATCATACGCCAAAAATATGTATTACAAAAATAATGGTCTTCAAAAGATGTACAAAAAAGTCCTGAATAGTATATATCTATCTTTTATATATTAGCCACAATAACGTGTTTAATCGTTAGGGTTTTCTTCAAAGTGTATTAAATACATAAATATATTGTAATATGCATAGACATATCTTTTTCAAACTCCCATATTTCAAAAGTACACTTTAATATCTTATTCATAAAAAAAAATTATAGAAATCGGTTGATAAACACACAAGATATAGATGAAAGAAAATTTCCAAATGTCGCCGCGCCGGTATGAGTACGGCTGTACGGTTGATTTTTGTTTAACGTCCTAAACGGCCAACCGGTGCCTATATAATTTCATTCACATTGACTCTTAATGCGAACGGACGTGGTTCTTATTGACTCTTTTTGGAATAAGCGCGCTTTAGATATTAAAATACATAGATACGTAGTTTTTAGGTATTAAGTTTAAAGTAGGTAATCTATCTATCTTCTTCTATACTATAATAAAACTGTAGAGGTCGAAATGTCTGTTCTTTTCGAAAATTCAGATAAAAATTATCTATAAAATCTAGAAAAAAGTCAAAAAGCAACAACACTACACACTTACAATTTTTAGAATTAATGTCTATCTGTCTGTCTGTCTGTTTGTTACCGCACATCTTTACAACGAATTAAAATATAATCTTAAGACCAATACATTGTATTGTAGCCTTTCTTATTAGGCTTAAACTGAGGTATGTTTCATCAAAATCGGATAAGTATTACTCGAGATATCGCTAGATCTCTTTATTAGAACAGTCCAATACAAATCAGGGGTCATGAAAAATGGATTTTGTTCAATGTTGAATGAATTTAAATTTCGTTTCTTTTGTTCACGAGATGGCGTTACCAGTAGTAATCGTAAAATAAATGAGTTTTTAAATAATCTATAACTATTTTATTATTAAGTGCTATTAATAAGTTATTCCTTTTAAATGTTAATAAAATTAACCATGAATCGTATGTGTAATATCAATTATAAGTCTTATTAAATTAAATCAGTTATAAGTTTACTTGATTGTTATATTTTTGTGTTTTTCGTAATTGAAACAATTTAATTAAATATAAATTGTATTAGTAAGCTATTAATCTAAAGTAAAATTATTCTTTTGGTAAGTATTAATTTAGTTTAAACTGTAGTAGTTACTGGTCAGCGTAAAAGTATGCAACAGACTCCACCTGTTTTTATTAATGTAAATAAATACAAATACAAATAACCTTTATTAGTTAATCACAGATACAAAACATCTGACAAAAATAAATAGTCTTTTCCTGTATTGCTAATATTGGCGTACAAACTTCATTTTTTAAAGTTAAACTATACCTATACTTAATCATAAATATTAAATTGAATTAAAATAACATTCCTTTTCTCACAATCTTATTATAACTGCAATTATAACACACTTATATAACTATTTAATAATTAATAATATATGGGTATAATATAACAGACAACATAATAAGTAACACGTTTTTTCTTTATAAAATCATTTTACACATTATTGCTATTTGTCAACAATAAAAAAATACAAAACTGACAATAAAATATAGAAATACAATCACAAAACATTAAATTATTATTCAAAGTGTTTGTGTTTATTTTATTAAGTAATTCAAAAATACTGCACGCAGTTTATCTATAGATAATAATAATAATATAGTCGAGTCTAAGTTTAGTCAAATATTTTTTGCTAGATGGTAAAAAGGTGTGAGGTACAATAATTTATTTCAGCATTTTTTTTACAAAAGACAAATCCCACACTAGCCTTTAAAAATATCAATTTAACGGACACAAAGAACATCCAGACTAAGGACAATAGTTTGTGTATCACAATTGTCCTCCATGGGAATCGAACCCGCGACCTCATGCACGCCAGCCATGTAATGCGACCGCCGCGCCACCGAGGCAGGTAATTCTGCCGCACCATAACGTGGCGTGCAAATGTAGGTATTCATTCATAATTAATTAGCGATTATCCGTGTGGTGACGGAGTAAGAATACAATATGTCACCTCCCCATCTCATCCCATGGGTGGCGTAAAACCGACTAAGGGACTATCGGTGAATATTATCTTCCAATCTATCCGTATATTATCAACCAATCCGACTGGCCAGCGTGGTATTAGTAGGCCAAGTATTCCTCCGTCACGGGAGGAGGCGCGTCCTTGCAGTTATGATGAAATAAGCGATGTCATTTATTTTAACTTACAAATTTGACAACAGATGGCATTGTGCCTGTGACGTCATTTTCAGTATCGCGGTGTTAAGATTTTCCTTGAAAGAATGACGTTCGCTCATGTCTTTCAGTATAAGTTTGGACGCAGTCTTCATAGATATTTTATTTACTATTTATTTACTTTGAAAAGGTTTTGGTTCGTTCGTTAATTTTACAATTCGTTTGTAATGTAGGTATATCTGTTCGTTATAAGGTTTTAAAAACGATTTTTCAGTATTAAATCGAATTGCGAAGTAAGTAACATCCGCCACGCGAACGAAGTCGCGGGCACAGCAGCTAGTAATAAATAAATCTATTTCTAAGTATGGTTTAATTTACTTACTAATAATACTTTAAGTTCTTAGTAACAATTACCATCTAAAATAAACTGCTAATAAGTACTGTTTTTATTTCAAGGAAACACTCGAGTACATACTCCTATTTCGTAATACTTGTTACCATTTTAGTACAATTATTTTAGATGCTCTTCGTGTAGAGACGAAGTAGGAGTACACTACTCCACGGTGTCACTACCTTCTATCCATTGGTAGTCAAACATAGCTAGACGAACAAAGTTCTGGATAGTCCACTATCACTGCTACTATTAGTCAAGTATTTTTTCGACAATCATGTATATCGAGACCTACAATATCAACAATCCCAGCAAGTCAATAACACAGAGTAATTAATCTACCAGGTAGGAAACTTACACTCCTTTAAACGGCAAATTGATTACGAAAAAGGTATAACCGCCTGCATTACAACCTTCTTCGTGAACTAAACATTTCAACGATCGTTCTCGATACAAAAATAACCTATGTTATCTAAATTCAAACCGTACAGGGTTTTAACATGTCATATAGAATTCTAAAGGCAAGCAGTACAAGCGATCGTACGCGTGTCCCGAATACCACATCAATTTAAGTTACAAAACATAATCTAAACATGCCAATTTAAGTCTTATTTCTTTTGTTTTAAAGTCTTGAATTGCCGTTACTTTGAATAGTAGAAAGATTTATATCCAATACAATTAAACATAGTTGTTCTGTCGCCAATCACAGCTGCTGATAGCGAGTCATTGGCCAATAGTGTTCAAGGTAAGGTATGGGAACATGTTAGTTAGACGGTTAGGCTCCGTTCACTGCATACCAAAATTTGCATACTGTGAACACGATGGTATTTATTGTTTATTGGACATTACTAGCTGACCCTGCGAACTTAGTATCGGCTAAGAATCTTTAGGTTAATATTGTGCGAAAATTTCGATTCCGTTCAAAATATTAGGTAGGTACCTACATGTGCAATGTGCATTAAATGACGTAGTAAGAAAAAATACCTGCTTATCATATTCTCACTCCATGGGTGTTGTAAGAGCCGAGTAAGGTTTAGCTTTATCTGGATAAAAACAAAGGAAGAAAAACTTGCCATTCAACCCTTTACCAATTTGACTCTGGAGTGGGACACTAAAAGGCTTAAAAAGTTAAAATATATTTTTGCTAAACTCTTTGTAATATCAATGCATTTATGGTTTAATATAGCGTGTGCAATAGATATGGGAAAGGTCACGGATTTGAACCTGAACCTAATGAACTGTCGTGACTCACTAAGAGCGTGTGGAACCTAAGTACTCACACGAACTATTAAAGATTTAAACATAAGTATTACTATTATAGTATTAGTTTGTTATGAATCATCATAACAGCCCATTAATGTCCAATAGGAACGGGCCTCTTCCCGTGACGGAGGGATACTTGGCCTACTAATACCACGCTGGCTAGATGGATTGGTATAGGGTTTAATTTCAAGTTTTCCTTCTTTTTATTTCGTCCCTCAGTCGGTTTTTACGACACCCATGGGATGAGATAGAGTGGTGACATATCGCACCTTGAAAACAAAAGTGGCATTATGCCAAAAACGTTGATTTTGAGATAAGGACACAATCTAGTTTATTTCAAAAAAGAGCTTCGAATGGAAAGACATACGTTCAAATAGTTCCAATAGTTTTGCCTAGATGTCGGTAGTGTCAGTTTTTACTTTTAAGTTAAGTGACGACGTGGTAATTAAAAAGGTGGCACTATATCAGTTAGAGCCAAGCATCCCAGTGGAAACGAACGCTGCGGTGAGTAAAAAGTGACATTTTATGTTTAGTGACATTTTAAACCTAATTTACGTAAATAAATTCTCTACATGAAGCAATACATAATTGGCACTTTAAGTATAGTACCGTTTATTTAGTTTAAATTTTGCTTAAATAAATAATTTAATTAATAAAAAAATGACATTATATGTTTAGTGCCTTTGTTAATGTTATAGTATTGTAATAATCTTTTAAACGTATAAATACATAAATGGCAAAATACAGTACTAATGATTATTAAATAAAATAAATTTAAATAAAAATTTACAGAGCTTGATTTGACTAAACGATCAAATAGAAACTACAGAACTTCAGCCGCTTTATCTGAGCAAATTGGAAACCATGACCCTTGACTATAAATTTGTCGCAATACTTCGAGAGATCATCCACAATCGCCGCTCTCAGGCCTACCTTCTCTCAGACCAAAGTCGTCGGAGATCAGAGAAGAATAGTCTACCATAAGGTAGCGTTCTGGCTCCGCTTCTTTTTAACATTTAAACCAACGACCAACCGTCGTGTCCTAATACATCCCGCTTCTTATACGCTGACGATCTCGCGCTAACTTCCCAAGCAACAAACTTCTCAGCTGGCGCTTTCTCAGCTGGAGAATACGCGTGCGCGGTTTAAAACCGATCAGCTCATGCTAGGGTGGTGGATACAGCTTTGAACAAAACCTGCCGGAGTATCAGGTTGCCTCAAACCAACTCCCCGATGTCCGCAGGGATGTGGCAGCCTCCCTTGAGAGGAGTAAAGTGGATAGCGACCCCCGGCACCCTATGCACGGCTATGATCCAGTGCAGCAAAGGCTGCATAGCCAAAAGAACTTTATAAAGTGCGTCCACCCTTTACCCAGCAAATGCGAGGTGCAATCTTGGCGCGTAAGGGTGTCACTGCCGGAACTGTTTGTGCCACTCTCTGAGAGGCTTCCGCCCGGACATGAGTTACCATGGGCTACCTGGAGTCCTTAAACAGATTGCGAACCCAGGTATGACGAAGCAAGGAGAACATGCTCCGGTGGGACCTCACGAACAATCGCAGACTGAGTTGCCTGTGCGACGCTCCCCAAACTATGACCCACCTCTGTCCTGGATGCCCTAACACCTGCACTCAGGAAGAGCTAATAAATGCCAGCGATAACGCAGTCAGTGTCGCAGAGTTTTGGGCTACATCAATTTGTTCCACACGTTTTGCCATCGATACGCTAAGAAGATCCTTAATGTTGATTATTTTTCAATTGTACTGATTGTAACTTACTTTACTTTTGCCAAATAAACATTTTACCTCAGTATTATCTCATAATTTTGTTTTATTTATGTAATTATTATCATAAGATAAGCTATAAATTGCGTTTTTATTCTAAAACAGTAACTAATAAAAAAATCAAAAGTGGCACTATACTGATATTTTTTTTAAAACAGTTTTTTCTAAATAAATAACTTAATTACTCGCATGTTTTCAATAATTATCTAAAAGCCAGATAGTCAAACTGTTATATGAAACTTATAACCGAGTTGTATTTCAGTTATTTGCATTAGATATTGGTCACGATATTAGAGCAAAACTTTAAAATGGCCGTATTGAAAAACTACTGTTTTTGTATAACGCCACTTTTGTTTTCAAGGTGCGATATTGTATTCTTACTCCGTCACCACACGAAGTTGTTATGAATACATGACGTTAACTGCCTCGGTTGTGCCGTACATGACGTCGCAAGAGGTTCGAATTCTTTGTAAAAAAAACCACATGTCATTGACATGTAGGGTTATCACACCATTCTAAAATATTTGTATTTAATATAATAATATATAAAATAATAATATAATGAGATTTTTATTAGTATTTCCGTATTTTATGGCATAATTTGGCATTATCTGCTATCAAGACGACATGAAGTAACGACGGCGCATGTGATGGGGTTTCGTATTTGCCCAGAAAAGTTAATTACCCAATTCCAATTTTTTTTATAACAATTATGTAACAACCCTAATTATTTTGCCTGTCAAAGGTTGCTTAACGTAGACTTTTTATTAAACACAACGACTTTGGCTTTAGCATAGTTGTAGTTCGTTGACTTCATGACTGTAAAAGTCCCCGCGAGCGTCCTGATCCCTACAGTGTTATAAAAACTTAAAATTAAAGTCACTATACCATGGTGGCTTAAAAGGTGACACAGAAATTTTCTAAATAAGAATTTCCGCGAAAAAAAATAAACTTGCTCTATTTTTACCAGCCGTACTCACCAACAACCTGTTGATTTAACGGAGCTTTTATAAGAAATAACTTAAAGCGCTTTTATTTTATAGGGTTACACAGAAAAAAGTAAATCAAAGAAAATCTGAACATAACTTCATTTTGTACTTGTATTTCTCTGGTATATACCAGTTTTGCTTTTTTAAATAAACGTTAAAGCTTAGTAGAAGTTATTTTTTTTTACGACACGACATAGACAGTATCAAGCCTCAAGGAAAGCGGTATCTAAAAGATTTTATCTAATATCCGATTCAGCCATTTTGTATAAGGAACAGATATCATCATCCTCCTGCCCTTATCCCATTTTTACTTGGGGTCGGCGCAACATGTATGCTTTTTCCATTCATCTCTGTTTCCCGTCATCTCAACATTCACTCCTTTCCTAGCCATATCATCCCTCACACAATCCATCCATCTCTTCTTCGGTCTACCCCTCCCCTTGTACCCGTCCACTTCCATAGCCAATGCCTTCCTTACTATATTGCTTTCATCCCTACGCATTACATGTCCGAACCAGGACAAACGATTTCCTCGTAGCCTTTCAGTAATTGGTGCAACTTTCAAACTTCCTCTAATGTACTCATTTCTAATCTTATCTGTCCTTTTCACACCACTCATCCATCTCAACATTCGCATCTCGGCTACGTGCAGTCGTCTTTCGTCCGTTACTTTTACGGGCCAGCTTTCCGATCCATACAGGACGGCAGGCCGGATCATGCTCTTGTAGATTTTTCCCTTCAGCCGAAGGGGCATACGCGAATCACATGTAGTTGCCGTAACCTGCCGCCATTTCATCCAACCAGCGTTAATCCGGTGCTTCACAGCTCGGTCTAATGCTCCATCGCTCTGTAATAGTGAACCGAGATACCTAAAGTCGGAGCAGGTTGGTATAAGGGAGCTATCAAGCGCTATGGCCGTGGGGTTAGAGAGACCGCCGAAATCGCAGAACATGTATTCAGTTTTGGTTCTGCTAATTTTCAAGCCCACACTCTCTAACCTTTGTTGCCATTTCCCCAACCTACTCTGGACCTCGGTTCCATCCTCACCCACAAGGACGATGTCGTCGGCAAATAACATGCACCAGGGTGCCTGTTCCTGGATATCCGATGTTAGTGCATCCATTATTAACAGGAAGAGATATGGGCTTAAAGCTGACCCTTGGTGTAAGCCTACAGCTACACTGAACTCTTCGGTGTTACCGGCGGCCGAGCGAACATGCGTGTGGGATTGCCTGTACATGGCACGGATTAACTCTGCATACTTCCCTGGCACACCTTTCTCTTTCAGGGCCCACCACAAAACCGATCGAGGAACTTTATCGTACGCCTTTTCGAGGTCCACAAACACCATGTGCAGGTTCTTGTGCACGCGTCTATATTTTTCGCATAGTTGGCGCAATGCGAATATTGCATCTGTGGTACCCCGCCCTGGCATAAAACCGAACTGGTTTTGGGTGATCTCACTTTCCTCACGCATTCGTTTCTCAATTACTTTCTCCCACACTTTCATACTATGTGACATGAGCTTTATTCCCCGATAGTTATTGCAGTCCTGAACATCACCCTTGTTTTTAAAAATGGGCACTAGTTCACTACTGCACCATTCGCTTGGGATCGTCACTTCTTGCAACAACTTATTGAAGAATAGAGTCAGCCACTGCCATCCGTCCTTTCCCAATAACTTCCACACTTCTACAGGTATTCCATCTGGTCCCACCGCTTTCCCATTTTTCATACTTCTTATCGCTCTCCTTACTTCATCCATACCAATCTCCTTTACTAAACCAATATTTTTAGCTCTATCTTCTAGCATTCCATGCCACGTATTCTCCTCATTCAATAGTCTTTCAAAATATGTCTTCCATCGTTCTTTTATATCATTCTCCTGCAATAGGATATTTCCTCTTTGGTCTTTTATACACTTAACATGTTTAGTGTCTTTCGTTCTTTCTTCTCTCATCTTTGCAATCCGAAAGATTTCTTTTTGGCCACATGGTTCATCAAGCCTACCGTACAGATGGTCTTGTGCGGTTGCCTTAGATATTGCCACCGCCTTTTTCGCTCTATTTTTAAATTCCTTGTAAATCATCTTTTTTTCTTCTCTCATACTCACATTTTCAACGTCAACTTTTTGCCATTCTTTAAAAGCATTTTTCTTTTCTTTCAGAATCTCCTGCACCTCTACATTCCACCACCATGTATCCCTCTCTATCACACCCTTTCCCTTTGTTTCACCAAAGATATCTTTTGCCCTAGCTCTTATGCAATGCGCCATTTCTTCCCAACACTCATTTACTGTTTTATCTTCCATACTCTTCATAGTTTTCATCTTTTCTACTATCTCTTTCCTAAATTGGCTTGCATACTTCTTATCTTCTATCCTACGCCATCTAATCCGAGGTGGGGGCTTTTGCTTCTTTTTATTTGGCTCAATTTTAATCTTTGCTTGCATCAGTAACAATCTGTGTTGCGTCGTTAGATCTTCCCCTGGCACAACCTTACAGTCTTTGACACTACCGAGTTTATCTCTCCTAGTCAAGAAAAAATCTATCTGTGTCTTATGTAGGCCACTTTTAAACGTGATGAGGTGTTCTTTTTTCTTTTCGAACCATGTGTTCACAATTGCCAGATCAAAAGCAGCTTGGAGTAAGGCTTCCCCATCCTCATTTCGACTTCCATGTGCCCATCCACCATGAACCCTTTCATAATTTACTCTTTCTCCGACGTGTCCATTAAAATCACCTCCGACATATACCTCCTCACTACCTGGAATATCCATCATTAAGGCATCAAATTTCTTCCAAAAATCTTCTTTCACAGCTTCATCCTGACCTGTTTGGGGTGCGTATGCACTAACCACATTCAATAAACGGTTTTCAAGCACAATTTTCACAGCTATTATCCTATCACTCGGTCGTTTTACATCCATCACGCATTTTTTCAATTCATCATCCAGTACAATTCCTACCCCATTTGTTTTTCCGTCGCCTCCACTGTAGAATAACTTATAACCCTCACCAATCTCTTTAGCCTTTGCTCCTCTCCATTTAGTTTCCTGCAAACAAGCTACCCTTATTCGTCGCCTTTCCAACACATCTGCCAACTCTCTTCCCCTTCCAGTCATTGTGCCAATATTCCAACTTCCAAACCTTAAACACACCTCTCCTGCTTTCTGGACTATCCTCTTACGTTGCACCCGCCGATAGAACATAGAACAGATACCGGTAATATAATACCGGAGATATGTTTAAGACAAATTTCTCAAAGCTTATAAATAAAACGCCGGAAGGATTACATACTCGAAGATAGTTCTTAAAAGAAATGTCGTGAAGGTTAATTTGAATGGTAATAGCGAGGAAGTAAGCAGACTATATAATATAAGCTGTTCTCTTTGAACATCCTGCTTATACCGGACATATACCGGACCTACCGGTATGAAAGTGGAACTATTACTTCTAAAGGCTTATGGAAATCTTAAGACTAACGATGGAATGATAGTTTGTGTGTTTCTGTCGCGCTAACTCGGCCGGGCGGCCATACAAAAAACTCCTTACTCTATACAAAAAAAAAAAAAAATGATTTTATGCCTAAACTATAAAGTTTTGGAAAACTGTCCCATAGAAACTATTATTGAGGTCAACGAGCTCCATCCATTGGCGACAAAAAAAGTAAAAAAGCAAAGTTAGACCCAAAGTCACTAAAATCATAGTTTCGACCCACTGTGCGGGCGGCAGCGTAAAGTTGTTTGAAAATCGCTGCCTAGATGTCAGTTTTGGAACTAAATAGCGAAGAGTGTGTTTGCTTTGTTCCTGTAAATGCGCGAACTTCATTGCTAGCTAACTTCAGGGCTTACTGAGCTATGTGTAGCTATAGAGTAGAAATACAGAGTGTTACTAGTCTATGGGAGTCTTAAGTGTGCTAGTAGAAAAATATATAATTTTGCGTTTTGTACATTATGCTCCGAAGGGTACCTACTATTCGTTCTATAATTTGACATAAAACCCAATACCAAGCAGTGTGGCTTGACATTATGGTATAACTATGTCAAGTTTCCAAGTAATAAAGTACAGTAATGACGCTGCAATCGTAGCAATTAAATACTTTAAGGTCGCAAATTACAAGCGATTCTTTGATCATTTATTGTATGATAAAGTAATTGTTTTATAAAGAATCGTGTAATATGAAATTTAGTAATGACAAAGGTGTCTTGTACTTTAACTAGAAATACCGTTTTGCTATATTTAACTCGTGTATCACATAATATGATACATTTGCATTGTTTTACTATTGTGTAACTTAATAAGATGTTGGGAGTTTCTACATAATGCAACCTCCTTCCCGTAGCTAGGTAGGTACTAAAAATTAGTCGTATGCATGCATAGTGCAAGATTTGCATACAACCTGCTTTGGACCAAGCCCAAGTTTAAAAAACTTAGCTACTGAAAGACTATTCCATAGACTACTCTGTGTTGTATTCAAGAACGATCTAATGTATAAGAGGACTGATGTGTTTACACCAATGAAATATTTTACTGATGATGATTTATGTTACTAAATACTACTTAAATTGCTTTTATATTTCAAAGATAGTATTAAAAATAAAAAGGTGTTTTATTTGACTAAAATCATCACAAATTGTCTATTCTAAAACCAAATTGTAGTTCTATATTTATTGTTTTTTAACTTTTCATAGATTTATCAACTATACCCTTTCCATTATATTTAACAACATTTGACAGGTTGACGTTAGTGACGTTCAGCAGTAACTCGAATGTAATGCCATTCGATTGTAAGCGATTTAGCGATTTTTCAAATTACTTTATTTTACACATTTGGTCCTTAAATCAACTTACTTTATAATTTTATGACTGTTTCTTTCTTTTTCTATGTTAAGAGAATTAGCCTATAGCTTAAAATGATAAAATTATAGTTAGCTTAGGTATTATTTAAAATACATAATTTATCGTGACACATTCGCGGGTTATAGCTAATCTAAAATATCATATTACATTTATAAACGTATTATGAAGAGTTCAGGTTTATTCATAGCATTTATTTCTACCGATTATTTGTAATTTGTTTCATAATGGTGGTAATCGTTATAAGTGTCCATCACTAAGTAACATGGTAACTGAAAAAAACATGGGTACGTCCATGAAATACGATATTATTTGTTTGAAAAATAAGCAGAAGTGTTACGAAACTTCATGGACGTGAACTGTCAAAAAGCTAAACTTACGCTGGAAGGGGTATAATAGCATGTCAGCTCCATTTACCAAACCCTGGCTAAGAATCATTCTCGGATATCAATCATCGTGCTAATTATCATTCTTGCACCTATAACAGCTTTGTGTACACGTGGTAACAAAGAAAGTTGTGTTATATAACAAGGGATATACATATATACGTATACAAGCACGTAAGTACATAATAAAGTTATTTGTTTAAGAAATACATAACTGAAAGGTTTATAAGTACACTTTATGTATGTACAGTCACGAGCAATAATATGTACACATTTAACCCTTTTTGTAAAACAGTTATCTAAAGTTCTGCTAATCCAAAATTGAATATTCGGAGATTTTTTGAAACTGTACGGAACCTCTTTTAAATTACTCTAGATAAACGTGCAGATAGTTTAGAAACTTTTACTATTTGTACATATTGTGTAATAATTTACTTTTCATACGTAAGCTTTGCTGTCGCGCTTATACACGTCATCATTGATCAAGTAATAACCGATGATAATTAAATTTACCTGAAACAATAAAAAATACTAGTTAATATTTAAGAAAAATATCATAAAAATATATAAACTAAAGCAATAATATCTTTAAGAAGTGGCAGACTAAAAATAGAAAATGTCGCTACCCCTTTTTATCGTGCGGTTATCTAAAACATAAATAAGGAAAGAATTTACTTAAATAACATTTTTCCTTTTAATTTTTTTTATTTACTTTTTATGTTTTATAAAAAGCTTTAGTTTATTTCTAATCAGACTAAGGAATCTGTATAATCTGATTTTATTTTTATGTTTTAATATACAGTTCTATAGGAAGGAGTCGTTATGGGGCTTTGTTGGATTTATTCGTTTAGATTGATAAATGGAGTAGATTAGTATATTTACTTACATTAAAAAAATCGGCACTTTCATTGCTCCCGGTTTGTAAAATCTTTTGCGGAAAATATGTTTAGTGGCAATATAACAATAGTCGTAAAATATTACCCAATTAAAGTATCAAAACTAGCTCATCTTTACAAAGAATAACAAAAACAGATCGTGTACAACTATAAAAAATAAAAGTATGTCATAAGGTCATAACTTGGGCCGTCATCATTCATAGTACAAGCATCTCAGAGTGTTTGAACTTCATATAGTGAGATGCGTGTGCGTATGCTGTCTCGCCAGATTATAGTGCGTTGGCATCTATTCAAGTTTAACTGTAAGGATGTATGAATGAAAGTGCACTGTTGCAACTTGATTAATGCGTCTGACAGACTGAAACTTACTCGTATAGCTGATGGGAAGTCAATGTTGTATAATCGGACATCCGTGCTCGATATTTGAAAGGTTTTGAAAATTTTTAGTAACGGCGATAGTAAATCTATTTATATTTTAAAAATAAATTTGAATAAAGAATCATTATGAAATGGAGTGATTTAATCACTTAGATGCATAGGATTGCGCGCGGTGGAGACAATAATTTGGAGGAGACCTATTTGCGGTAGAGAAACGTCTTTTGAATGATTATAATGATGAAATGGGGTATATTTTTGTACAGTAACCTACGTGAGGACTCTCTCCTCATACTGTCAATGACCTGACCGCAAGCCCATATCTATTCTTTTTCATCAGTCAATACTTATAGGACGTTTCTTATTAATGATGCATACTTATAACATTATACAATTTACTATGATCACGATATGAGTAAAAGTCTCCACAAAACGCAGTTCCTTTTCCGTAGCTCAAGGTGCAATTTATACTTGACGATAAAAAAGGAAATAAAAAGAGGTTTCATACGTTTGACGTGTCTGTTGCATCGGAGCTCCCATGCGAAATCCATAGAGATGAGGCTTTTTATAATGCTGCCTCGATTAAGATGGTTTCGTATCTGTATGTCTCAATTGTAAGTACTTACCACATAACGAATGGGGATTTATTCTGAAGCTTGTTTTTTATTTGTAATGGTTTTGTCTTATGATTTCTTCACACTTACTACTTTTTGAAATGTTAGTTTAATTTTGGATTATTTGTTTTAGATTTTATTGGTACTGTTCTACTATGGTTTCTATCAAGAGAACTTAAAGTGCAGAAAATACATCTACCTACTAAACCATAACTGAGCTTAAGCATTATATAGTAGGTACCTAATTCTAAGATTTAAATGAGGTTATTAGGTAAGTATTTATTAGGTTATTTATTTTAATAATTTATTTTTTTAAATGAGGTTTTAAATCAAATCTGCAAGTGCCATTCCATAACTACTTAATAATACCTATTTATTATTATGAATTCAGTACCGAACAAACGAAATCTTTGTTACATAAGTAAGTATATTATTATTGTTTTAAAACTTTTTAAGTACGTTCTTTAATCAAGTGTATTGTAAGATCAGTACCATTTTAGGAAGCAATTATACTGCCTGTACTGTGATATTAACAGAGAAATGTTAAATTCTTCATGTAACATCTACTTTTTTGAACATCGAACATGTTTGTTCTCAACAATTCTTATATTAAACAAAAAGATTACACTGGCTGAATAAGGCGACGGTCGGCGCAGTCACAAGATGGTTCCCACGCATGCGCACTGGGAACCCGCGTATCGCACGCACATGTGCCCGTTTACGCGGGAAACCTCGCACCACTCGCTTTTTTTTTGTACTTAAAATTTGTGATCCACGGTCGTAAACAAATGTATTGTAAATAAACAAAAACTGTTATGATATCATCTGTGTAAATTAAATGTAGGCCAGACTTATATAATGTAATTATAATTTATTGTGTCAGTCAAATTAATGATTTAGCTTGTTCAGTCACTTTGTTAGTTTCATTGGATTATGTAGGTCCCTATATTTTTTTAGTATTATCTTTGAAATGTAAGAGCAATATGATATAGGTACCTAATGGTCAAATACCATAAACTTTTACCAAATAATGGTTTTGTTGGTGTTTCATTAGCATTTCAACATACCCCATTAAACCTTAAATCCTTCTTGAATACAACAGAGTAGTCCAATCATGCGTTGGATCGTTATTATAAATAATAACAGTAGAGTTAAGAACGACACTGCAATAAGGACCGCGGGAAAATGCAACGAGCCGAATCGATCGATAGCTTTGGTTTTTTTTCCTAAGTCCAAAAAGTGTTTAGGGACTAAATACGTTACATGAATATGTTAAAGATATAATATTACATTAACCCATTCTTATATAGTGTTATTTACTTTACCAACGTCATTATATTATGTATATAAATGTACCTAGGTCCTAATAAGAAAAAAATGAGAAGGGAAATGTAATAAGTATAAAAATGTTGAAATTTCGTACATCCTCCTGTACCTATTAAAAACTATCTAGAAACGTTTAAATATGACATCCCAAGTATCTCGAGGCCAGATATGGCGGGCATCGAACCGGCACCGTTATAACAACCTGTTTTCACATATTATTGAGTCTGCGCGGAGTTCACACAATGTAGCTATGACATTTCCCATTTGTATCGATTATAAAATATATTTTCGATTGTCAGCTCATACGTCTATTTATTAATTTATATTCTTCTAGGTACGTATGAAAAAAAATTTAGACATCTTACGCGGTGTCCTACGTATAGAGAGATATTTTTAAAAAATGCTTCTCCCGCTCTGTGAATCAAGTCCTGTGTCACGGAGACTTTTATAGACATAAAGTTAACGGTCATAAAGTACCTACGTCCTTAGGCTTAAGAAAATCATCTGTCAAACGAACTACCTGTAAAATAAGAAGCTTCCGTTAAAATGTTGCCTTATCAAAAAGGCTTATTATGTCTGTAATAAAATTCTTTGAAATTTTTATGCAGAAACTAAAGCTTTTCTATAAAAATCAATTTGCAATTTTTATTAGCTAACTATAAGGAGACTGAGCTAATTTAATAATAATTTTAATAATTCATACAAAGACGGAGGGACAAAAGCTTAAATACGGAGTTGAAGCCCGAGGCATCTTGCAATTAACGTCATAGAAAAGAAAATTCAAATCAATATAAGAATGTTCATTTTTCTACATCATTCTGTCCGTAAATAAATATTATAACAAAGAATAAAAACTCTTTGTTCAGAAAAATACTAGATTGTAAATAAAAATTTAATATGAAATGAAAAACTAAGTACACGTAGGTTGTAAATTGTAATCAACATCTTTCAGTGTAAGAGTGCTTAGAATACTGGATAATTAACTTTATATTTTTTTTTAATATTTCTATGAATTTGTAGAGATACGAGTAAGGCGTCGCGAACTTAGTACAAACTCGTAAAATTATTTAGACACATTTTGTTTTCTGACTTTCTGACAACTCTCTGACCCTATGTTATCCCAAGGGCGACGTAAAAGCTGACTAAGAGAAAGACTTAAAATAATGTCTGTACGTAAAAATATTGTATCTGTAGAAAAAAAAACTTGACATTAATGCAACTCACTAGGCTCTTTCTTAAAGTAGGATATTACTAATGTTACGTTTTTAAACCTTTACATTCGTATTTATTATACAACCACCTTGTTATTTAATATCATAATAATATTATAAGTTTTATTTTATTTGAAAATATTTTTTTTTAAAGTTAAAACATAATTCTTAATGTAACTTTATGTCAGCCAATAACTAAACAAATTTCAATAAAACATTAATTAACATGCAGCTGTTTCTTAAACATAAAAAATGCCGCATGTTTCGTTTCAATCAGTTGACTCATTACTGAGATACCACTTGACCCCTCTGTTGTATTCCGTCCCATACAATGCAGGGGTCATAATAATTGGTTTGTTAAATGAAGTAGGCATACGTCATCAACTCATCATATTATGTATTGTCATACCTAACAAAAACATAATATGAGAGAGGTATGAAAAGTAGCAGAATTATTTGATTAATAGTCCCAATTTCATCCCAATTTATAAGCCTATGATTGACCCACTGAAGTAGTGGTCCTACTACATGTATGCATAGGAACTGGGCCCCAAATACCATGCTGACTATATAGACTTGTTGGTAAAGTAGGTACTGAAATTGACTGTTGGGTAGATGATGACACTAAGCCGCCTTTTACAACACTTTCAAAAGGAGATGACGTGGTAGCTCTATATTCTTGGTCCGTCATCATTTATCAGTTTAATAAGTAATATAAAATACTCTAAATAAAACATTGTGCAAATAAAACTTTTACTCACGGATTTACATACTAAAAGCTTTTATGGATTTTAAAAATGCGTTGTTTAATTTCGGCTAAAATTTACCTGTGAATATTAAAAAAAAATCGTATGTTACAAACAAGACCTACACAAATATGGATCAAAAGTACAGGAAAGAATATTTTTTTTCGTTATTTCGGCATAGTTACGTCATAAATTCTAAATAATTATCCTTATTCACCTATGTACCTAGTATGAGTCACACGAACTAATCAAGTCGTTGATTTAGACGAGTTCGTAACTACATCCCATATTTCATCTGCTATAAAACGCACGGAAACTTGAAAAAACACAATTTCAAGTATCCTGAGATGCGATCTTTTTAAAAGTGTTTTTTTTTTCTCAAGAAATCCGATTAAAGTGGGGGCTCATTTAGCTAACACACGTGGTTACCCGCATGTGTTCTCTTCAGCTTAATAATACAGAGCATATGTGTTGCTTAGTTCCAATTACACAACGAATATGAAAAACAACTACATATTGAACATAAAAAGGTAGTGACTGAGAACAGTCGGCCGCGTGCTTCTGTAGCCAGTAAAGGCATTCAAGATGTTTCAAAAAGTTAACGTACCTGTTACAGATGGTAACTGCTTGAGAGTATTCATATGACCGTTGTTACTTTTTAAATTAGTCGAGTTATAATGTAAGGGTCAGTACCAATTGACCCAATGCATCTGTCGCTCGCAACGAAGACCGTTCGTTTCATGCGTCTTTATAAAATATTTGAATTTGTAATAAAAACCTGTTTGAATCGATGCGTCCAATACGAATGAATGAATTTATTCGACATTTTATTGGCGGGAAAATGAAGTGTCAATTTCGAATGTAAAACATGTGATGCGCAGTAAAAAGCAATTTGATATTGTAATGTAAATGCACTTGTCGAACTAATTGGCTGTAACCTCACAATAACTAATTTTTTTCGCTCATTTCTAGATCTTAGAAAACAAAAGTCGGTTTAAACGAATTGCATAAAATGTTTATCGAGTTGTTGGATAAATTTTTCCTTTTTACGTTAATGGTTTCTTTTCTACGAAGGTAGGCATCACATCTTTTAAGAATCTTATCTCAGTTATATAGAAAAACGTAACAAAGATATTATAGTATTATAAAATAAATTTATAAAGAAGTACAGGTAATACTGTTCTGATATCTATGGGTAATAAATTCTTAATTTCTCGTGGTCTCCAGCACATTTTATTATGACAGATCTTATAAATTCGTCAACACAGACATTTTGGTCAACCACGAATTAAAAATAAAATAGAATTTTATGTGTAAATTGTAATAAACATAAGTAGGAAAATATTTAATTCTTTAGTTATGTGTCACAAGTCATTGATAGAGTCGAGCAATTGAGTTGATGATTCAAAACATTTACACATCGGGCGCGTATCCAATCATTGTAGTCAGTTATCACCGGTTCCTCAATAGTTACTGGTTCATTTTTATACGAGGAATCATTAAGTGGCTTTAATAATGCTATAATTTGCACTTCCGATTGGTATGGTTTTTTTAAAATAATATATTATTTATTATGTGATCGAGAGATAAAAAAAAATGATAAAACTTTTGATTTTGTCTTTATACTGCAAGTTTATTTTATAAAAAAAATTAAGATATAATATGTAAGATTTAGACGAATTCTCTAACTATACAATAAGGTATTATTATAGAGTTGAAAATTATCTACCCGTAGTTCCAGTAAGTTCACTTAAAATAGATTGTTATATTACAAGAGAAGCAACTAAACTTTTAGGCTAGCCTGTTAAAGTTGGAAAACTTATACGTAGTAGGAACTTTCATAATACTCTGCTAGTATTTCAAGTACCGATATAAGCCCATTAAAGTATAATATAGAATTTTGTTAGGATTAAATAGTTTAATATTAACTAGTTGTAGCCCGCGACTTTGTTTATGACAACAATATTTGAGTAGTACAGACGTTCATTTGTTTTTTCTGCGGAACCCTAAAAAGCTTATGACGTTGTTTAACGACTAGCTGTGTCTGTGTCACTACATCGATCGACAGCCGGGACCAACGTTGTACGTGCCCTCAGGAGAAGCAGCACAATAGGAATCATTGTTAAAAACATTTTTTACTGTCAAATATTACAAAATAATTAAATGGCGAAAAAAATTAAACATAAAGACAAATAAATCAAAAACTAGACAAAATGCGAATGTACTTTTATAAATAAGTATATTAAATTAGGGTGTAGGTACAATAGCTGTTAAACGCGTTTCGACATGTTACACCAACCAAAATTTATAACGGAACAATAAATTATATTAATGTTTGCTACTTACGTTTGTTAATTAATTATATGCGCATTAATTTACTTGATAGTAACCACTTTTCGATTATAAATAATGACAAAGTTAAAAAAAATATAAGAAACATACAAACACATAAATAAGCAGAGAAAGGTGTCAAAGTTAATCTACCACATTTTTTAAACAATTTATTTCTACCTACTGCGCTCGACTAAGCACGTATAAATAGGTAGAGTTCACCCTTAATATCTTCCTGAACCTGTGTCTTGGGAACTGTCGACACTGTGTAAAGAGCCTCTTCAAGTTAGTCAGACTCCAAAGGCCGGGTTTAGTCAGTAAGAGTCCGACGTCACCAGCACGGACTTATCTAAAAAGGTACTCATGTAGAGTTCCCGAACTGTTCTACTTAGTTACCGAGAGGATGCCGGTTTTCAAGCGAATAAAACAAATGAAAACACTGCAATGCTTCGAAAAAGGTTTATTGAAGCAAAGCGAGCGTGGGTGCAGAGATTTTCCATAGCAAACATAGCCTTAATATTGAAATATTTTAGTTGTTATTGTTTTATATTTCCATTCTTTCAATAAAAATCTAAACTATAAATCAAACTTTAAAATTCAAGTGCTATATCTATCTAGCTATCAGTATTATGATATCCACTTCTACTAGCTATTTTACGCGAAACTAATAACGGAACAATAATTAGTAGATCGAATATATACTAGGAGAGTTATCAAGTAGTCGAAGCATGGTAACTGAACACGATATCTACTCGTATTTATCGGTGTAGTGATCCTTCCATCGGTATTTCGCAAATAACTGATCCGTGTAAAATATTAGATTACCACAGCAGGAGTATAGTTTGTGATGTTTATTGGTAATCTGCCAATAGATATAAAGGGAAATAAAGAGTGTAGGAAAAAGAGAAAAGTTCGTTATGTTATCTTATAAAAGTGTTCGTTTTATATTACTTTGCCACTGAATCTTGAAAACGGTAATGTGTTTAATAGTCCTTTAAAGTAAGTATTTTAGTCAACCCACGTTACAATGAGTTTAATAAGTATGACACGTTTGTAATAAAAACAGTAAATGATTTTTATATTTTTCTTTACTCTACCTACGAAATACGTGTATAAACAGAGATTATGGACATCTTTTAAATAAATATTTTGTGGTTCTGCATGATTTGATTTGATATTGTTAATATTATGATGTCAAAGTTCGGAGCTCGCGTAGGCAAACAAATCGCGGGCAAAACGACCAATGAATTGGTTCTGGGGCATACGCGTTAAACATCGAAGTCTAACAAGTTTCAGCACTCTCCATGACGCCTGAATCTATTATGCTACCTACCCTACATAATAGAACCTCCTCCTTTTTTTGAAGTCGGTTAAAAATGAGTAAGAACCGTATTTGCTTAACATAATTAACGATTTACATTGAACACATGTTGACATTCGTGGAACTATTTAATTGGTACTTAAATCAATAATCATATGCAATCTAATAATTTGCTTGTCACTATCCTGTACTTAGTATAAAATTACCTACTAAGATGACAGTTTAATGATTCGCATTCATATATGACCATTTATTAATCCTATGGTTATTAAAAAGAATAGATCGCTGCGCATTTCATTCTGCGCTTTCAGAATATGGTACCGATTAGAGCTTCGATTTTTTTTTAAATTTGGAACAATAAATTAAAAAGGTTTTCTTATTTACAGTCGTGCCAAAACCTTTTAGTTTTAACTGATATTATTACATATTATTACATATCATACCAATGAGTTTTGTAAATAATTTACAGCTAAATCAAATATTAACTTTTATGGTAAGTATTAAAAAAAAAGACGCTGTACAGTTTCCTTCTTCATACTTATTACGACCTTCACGGATGAGTGCTATTGTAAGAAATCACAAAATGTTATTTCTGTGATAAAACTTATAAGTGACGGTAGAGCTCTTAATGTGAGGCCACCTAGGTTAGTACCATCACTATGTCCGCTTACCTGGTCAGCAGTAGTGTGTAAATATTACTATGTTTACGTGAAAGGGTATATCTAGTAAAATTACAGGGCTACTGAACTTAAGAGCACACTCTGAACACTAGTGCCACTCTATTTTTATTTCTAAAACATAGAGCTCTTCTGCATCTAGTAAGACCAAGGATTATCATCAGACAAGCAAGTTGTTCATATCGTCACAAACTCATAATGTCCCACTGCAGGGACGGGCCTCCTCCCGTGACGAAGGGATACTTAGCTTACTAATACCACACTGGCCAGATGGATTGGTATAGGGTTTAATTTTATGTTTTTATCTTTTTATTTCGTAAAGATAGCATTCACGGATATTCCCTTAGTCGGTTTATACGACACCCATAGGATGAGTTGGGGTAGTGACATATTGTATTCTTACTCCGTCACCACACGGAGAAAAACACAAACTCATATAAACAGATAACTATAACTCGGAAGTAATATCAGGAAGTAAAAGTTCCTTTACAATAAAAAAGTTGTGAAGCGTTGTACGTTCAAAGTTGTCTGAACAATCTTTAAATGGCATTATCAGTCATTGAATGTGGGAACGTTTAATTTTTAATTGCTTGATATCTAAGCCATGTGAACGTCGTCGTGCTACGCAACGCCCTGCGTCCGCTGTTCTTAAGTATTAATTGGGTTTGCTGTTCGCTTAACAATTATGCAATCGTTTGAGATTCGATCTTTTGAAATACGATTTAAAAATAATATAAACGAGTTGTGGATTAGAATGTGAAAGAGAGAGCAAGATGGATGAATCGGAATTTATTGAAAAAATTTAAATAAGTAGAAGTAAACACAAATAGGGTTGCTTTTTATTACTTTAAATACGCTAAAAGTTTTTTTTCTTTATTTTTTAAAATAAATATTTGCAAACTTTTTCCTTAATTTTACTCTTAATTCTAAATCACACTGTAATTAAACACGGAAAATAGTTTTTCATATCACTAAATAATCAATGGTATATAAAGAAGTACATTAGTAAAAAAATGGCGTGAGGCCTTCTCGTACGGGGGCAGGCAACCGTAACGATGGTAGCGTTGGGGCCGTGTGCGAACGTACCGGCTGATTACTAAGCGGTCAAATATACTTGCTAATACAATACGCCTACTATGATTATTCTCATGATCTTCTGCGTAGTAGAATACGCGGAATGACACTGGTAGTACAAGTCCGTGGTACGAGGGCAAGGGGAATACTCACGAGTTGAAATTACCTCTTTACTCTACTACCTCTTACTCTTATCTTATGATCTTTGGTGTATTAAAATATGGTATGGTATGGTAGGCACGCGCTAGCTTTATCCATCCATGTAATATCGCATCGAGACAATACAAAAATAACTACAGTAAATATTTGTTATATTATATCTACTCGGTTGTTGTGATAATAGTTTACGTACCTAATTAAAAACAATGAAGTGTCCGAAATGTACGGAATTTGTGAGTGACGGCGTGTTATGTAGTCAATGTCGGGAGTACCTACATTATCATTGCTCAGGACTCGCCGAAACTACATATAGGAGAATGACTGCCGAAAAAAAGGAGAAGTGGCGTTGTGTTACCTGCCGAAATTCTTCTTCTTCTTCTACACAGTGTTCTACCGATTTGGCTGAGATCCTTGAGGAGCTGAGGGACTTTCGTAGTGTATTTGATACAATGAAGGCCGACTTCGATACACTAAAAGTCACCGTTGAAAATATGTCTTCACAATGGAATGATATGAATACTCGTATGGAGGTCATGGAGGCACGATTGGAGAAGGTAGAACAATCCACCACCCAGCTACACGTGGAAAATAACGAACGGGACCAATTTGCGCGCTTAAATAACATTGAAATCTCCGGCATACCATTCCACAAAGGTGAAAACCTAGATAATATTCTTACAACCATGTATAACAAGGTGGGCTTATCACTAGATCCAACTTGTATCAATCGGATCAACCGTGTGCGCCGCTTCGAACAAAAACCGGACGCGGCTACACGCCCGCCGGCCATCATAGTTCAATATACTCGACAACGTTGCAAGGATCAGCTGTTAGCGGCTATAAGAACTCGCCGTGGAATTAACACCGTGGACGTCGGATTGCCTGGCCCCGCTGCCACCATCTATATAAGCGACCATTTAACACCCCAAAATAAAGTTTTATTAAAAAATGCACGTGATATAAAGCAAAAATATAATTATAAATACTTGTGGATACGTGATTGTAAGATATTTTTACGAAAAACTAGAGTAGAGTAGGCTAGAGTATTACAAAATGGAATATCGATCTGCTTGAGCTAAAATGTAACTAAGTCAATGGTAGAGCCAAAAATATATATATTTCTATATAATTATTTTTCGCTTAATGAATGTAGACGAGGCCGAATCTGTTTGCCAGGATCGTGACAAGTGGCGTTCTGTCGTCTCTGCCTACCCCGGCCGGGATAAGGCGTGAGTTTATGTATGTATTTCCATATATAATATTTCTCACATAAAGTTACTCTCAGTAATACTAAGCAGAGCTTCTATTTATAGAGACAAAGCATAAACCTGTGAGATAAAAATCATCATCTCGTATCAGTAAATCGACGTCCGCTGCTGGACATAGGCCTCCTCCATGTATTGCCACCTTGTGCGGTCCTGTGCCTCTCTCATCCATCGGGATAAACATACTTTTATATAATTTCTAAATACGTACAGTATGAGGACTTTGATAATATGATTGGTTTTTAAAGAAAGACAGACAACAATGAGGAAGCGAGAAAGTGAGATTATAATTTATTAATAATTTTGAAATTGTATATTATGATGTTAACAATAAGTGCTATATTTTGCTGCACTGCAATGACTTTTTATCGAAGTGCAATGTTTCCGTCACCAGTGTCACTTAGTAAGACATGATGAAACATACAATGTCAAATAGAAGTAAGTAGGGACTCAATCTTTTATAATTTCAACCTTATGTCGAACGCTATAAGATACATTTTAATGTGATAATTTTCAAAACTTATGCTAAAATTATTCAGCTATTTTCGGTAATCGGATATACTCTTCTTACTCATTGATTTGCTGTCTTTCTTTAAAAGCCAATCACATTATCAATGTCTCCATACTGTACAAAGCATTAATTATGATGTCGATAACAAATCTAAATACGTAAAAGGCAGACTTCATTTGATTGAAAATATTTTCCCGGAAAACGAATAGAAATATGCCAATAAACAAGACTGCATTTTTCATATAATTATTGTCTTTGCAATATAGACATTTCTTTTTTTGGCTTTTGTTTGATATTTCGTTCTTAATTGAACATTGAGTCGCTAATAAATATTACAAAACACTTTTGTAAGCCTTTTTGCCCAGCAGTGGACGACCTGAGTAAAGTAACTAAGTATTATTACTTTGTTGTATAAATATTATGAAATAAAGATGTTGGGCAAGATTCTGTTCAGGCGTGTGAGACTGCGTAATAATTTTTGTCATTCTTAAGTCACGGCTATAAAGAACACTCTCTCATGATAAGAGATAATATAATAATTACTGTACGTTATCATTTTCTTTGTATTCCTTATCTTCAGTTATATTATAAAGATATGTTTGTTTATATGTTTTGTAGAACACGATTGCTTGACTTCTTAGAAACCAGGAGCGAAATTGAGGAATTAAAAATGTGTTTTTGTTGATTTACTTTTATCGAGGATAATAAAATTATTTATTTTACAATAAATATTTTTATCTTTTTACATTAAGGAAAAGTCGCAAGTGGATAGCTGTCTTTTCTAAATGGATAAGCTTAATTCACTAACAATGAGATAGATTGATGCCATTTATCAAAACAGCCCAATTATGACCCACAGACGACCATCTCCGTAGTCGGAAGGAAACGTATCTTAGAAATATATAGGGGTTAATATGCCATCCTTTTTTTAATTATCAAATATAACCTAATAACTGCGAGCTTCCCATAGCCACTACAATGTCAAAGGATGTTACAACAATTAATTATCGTACTAAGTACTTACTTAGTCTTTGTGACATTTAAAACCATATCGATGCCATAAATAACAAACCATGAAATGACAGGCTGTCAATTTTGACAAGCAAGGTGGCTGCGAACAGAATTGCCAACGGAAAATAATGACAGCGTATTATTAATTAAACAGGCGACAGAAATCATAATACAGTTTATGCAGTGCATCGGTAATTTGTGACAAGCAATGCGCGCAAGAATGGGAGGTGATAAAAGCACGGTGCGTTGACAATAAGCAGGAGTAATAATTATTTTATTAATAATTGTTTACATCGTTGTCTATTTAGCATCACGTATCATTTAGTTCAAGAAAGTAGTTTGAATATGATTTTTATTTAACTGAGACTTTCCTTGAACTTATCTCCCTACTTTGAACTTTACATACGATTATGTTAATTTGGGTTATGAGCACATGGTGTTCACACTCCATCTCATACCATGGGTGTTGGAAAAGCTAACTAAGGGATAGTAGAAAGAGATTATTTGTCCGACAACAAAAAAAGAAAACCCTATAACAATGCCAGTTCACAAGTCTATGAGTCTGACATAGGTATAATGTAAATGACTTATAGAAGTCAACTTTAATGATGATTTGCAGCCGTACGCGAAATGGTTTCAAATCCCACACAAGACATAGCTTTGAGGTCTTCTATTAAAAATCCAGTTGCTACCTTAGTATTACGGCAATGGTACAATTATGTACTTTTATATAAAGTAATAAAGGCTAATAGGTACTGTTCTCAGAAGGCTGTTAATAATATTCTATAACATTATTAAAGGTAAAAGGACAAAACAAGAACTGAACGACAGGTTACATAGAAAAGTGACGTCAAACTAATATAAAGGTGTCCGGTAAAGGTTTCCATAGTTCCGAGAAATGCTCTCTCAATGAATAGTCTATTTCTAGTAGATGGACGTTCAATATGATATAGTATCGCACAAGCATATTTCAATATGAAGTTCCAGGTACATTAAAACGTCAAAGCGTTGGAAAAATGAGTAATTCTCTTTAATGGCAATTACCGAACTGCAAAAGAGGTTTAATTAACCGCAAATTACATGTAAGTTAATTTAATCCATAGTTTACATTAGGTTCGAAAAAGGAACATTTATTATGATACATTATATTTTCAGCTTTTCTGATATATTTTAAATTACTTTTTTTGATACATCTTTTCCTACACCAGTTTAATATTGCAATGTAAAGTAGGAAAGAAAATACTTACTAAATACCTTACCACGTTGGTTTCAAATAGGTTGAGAAATAAATAATGAAGTGAAAGATTAGAAAGAAACAAATGTATTACAAGAAAACATAAACTTCATGGATATTACGCCAAGACAACGTCAAGGATAGGACAACTATTTGTAAAGAAATCTTATCCCATTTACAATTAGGACTATATTAAAAATCTTGATATGTCTATTTTGAAGTATACTATCCTTATTAAAATCGAATTGATGGTGTTAGTAGTATATGATGACACTCATAATTCGGCATGGCTGAGTGGCGTCGGCCCCGCGAAGATATCGTCGGTACAGCCAACGTGCCGGAACGACCAGTGCCACTAGTCTACACAGCACATATATTTTATCTGATCATCATAAACGATGACTTCGACGTGTCTTAGAACCCTATTGTTGTTTCAAAATGTCGTCTTGTTACATACCACCGCTATCTTAAATAGAAATTCATGACCTCTCATTTGGACGAACGCATATGCTTTAAACGAAAGAATCAAGAATAAGTATTGTCAGCAGACAAGGCAATGAGCCATCAAATTATTATACCGTACGCAGCAAGCAAGAAGCAAAATAAAAATTTAAACGTTTTTTTAGTACCAAGTTACTAAACAAACTACGTCAAAGCAAAAGATAAAATACTAAAATTTTAAAGACGATATAACATAAAAAGCTATTTGCTTATATTTTTATTAATTTTAAACAATTTCGAAACCAATAAATAATTAAGATCCGTGAGAAACTTACGATACATAAACTTGTACGTATCGATGTTGTATTTCGTTTAATCGAGATAACAGAATCGAATAATTAACTAAGTGGATCGAGAAATATTTTTGTTAAACATCGACTATATAACTGTACTTTTACACCGGAATCGGACAAGTTCTTTATCCGTAATCGTACCAAAATATACAAAGACTATTGCTGCTAGTAAATTCTTTAGCTACGTGTGTGTGGAGGTCACTAATTGCATTCTTTTGTACTTTTCACACGTGAATGTTAGATGCGTTACTTTTTTTAATTAATATAAATGATTGTCCCGCTTATTTATGGCTGGTAATAGAAAAGAAACAAAATAAAAAAGTTTAGAGGAATGCAAACAGAACGATTTAAAATTTTATTGGTTATCCATCATTGATTTACAAAAAACCAAAGATACACACTCCACTTCCCAAAAACGTCCGCAACAAATAGGCGCATTGTGCACTTTTTTAAAATTAGTATCGCGTTGTTCTACCGGCAAACGTCAATCATTAAATTTTATTGCTTTATGTGCATTACTTTTTAAATACAACTTTATGTCATTCATGTAAGATTGAAATTGAAAAAAAAAATATGTTTACGATATTACTATACGTATTTATTGCGTATGTTTAATTTGGTGACACTTTCGGCTGTTAGTTTTGTTTGAAAATGTGCATCTTGGGTTTTTTATAAATCAATGTTATCCATGCAATTATTTAATTATATATGCAGTCATTGATCAGAAGCTTTATAGAATATCTTTTCGGGTAATATAATATGTTTCTAAGTTAAATAATAAATAAAATTATTATTAAATATTATACATCTAAGTTTTAAACTTTGTGTGACAAGATTCTGGTCATTTTGTGTCAATGGTAACGCCTAAGGCCACTTTTTTGTTCCAATAATTAGCCTTGTTAGACACGCGAATATTAAGATAATATTAGCAGAACATTGACAATATTACATCTTGTCGTATTTATCGAGATCCAAACTCTATAATTTGTAACCACTTGTTGATAATTTGTATAATTTCATATAATTTTTCGCCATGTTGTTTGGAACGCCTGGTTTTGCCAACACATTAAGTCAGCGTGACGATTGATATTGTATGGGATTACAGGATGGCATCATGTAGTATCGAGGTTCGCCAGTAGGAGACTTCACGCTTCGCTGGTCAGTCGTCACGGGCTGTCGAACTCCCCCTTCCACCCGACTTCGAGTATCTTCGACAGGGTTCGGCAATCTTCGGTTCCCAGATCCCAATTCCTTAGGCGCGCACACGCTGTATGACTCAAGTAATTATTGAGATCTATGGGTGTAATGATATCACTGTTTTTTTTAATATCTCGTTGTAACAGATTTGCATTTGTTGCGTGTTTATGATTAGTCATCTAATTATGTACGTAGAAGTTTAAAAAAAGTTAAGTTGAAGAAGTAACTTGCGTTAAAATGTGGCGTCCATTTTACGTCGTCAAAAAAAACTATTAACTTTGGAGTTTGTTTTTCTTGATGGTAAATTTAGATTAATAAGTTATGTTCTCAAGGTACAAACACAAGAGACCTTTTTATTTAAAAGCACGTTTAAATCATTTATCGAGTGTTCTTTGTTCTCAACGCATATTTCAAAGTGTGGATCATTGTAGTGTAACGTACTCGTAATAGACAGACGCATGACATTGTTTTATAAAAATGGGAGCTTTGATAGCGGTCCTCGTGTTATGCCATGGTATGTGTAGGGCGTGGACCTACTGGACTTTTGTATAAATTAACATTATTTAAAGTTGGAACGTGACAAACGATTCAAAATGAAATGGTGTTCTAAAGACGGTATTTATATCGATCAACAAAAAATATTCGTTGATTCGTTTTAGATAGATTGATGGGATTCTTTTTAATTATTCTGTAGAATTAAAAGATCATTGATACTTTGAAGAATAGTTTTATTGAGACTTTGAAAGTCCTATAATATGCAGTATGGATATTGGATAAGGCTTGCTTATGCCTTCACGAGACCACGTGAAGTTTTACACAATTTTGGACACATAATCTTGGCAAGGCACTTCAGGGACGGGCTTTCTCGACACAAGAATCTAACTTGACCTACAGTTCTCACACTGGCCACAAGGTTAATCCCCGGTTTCTGAATGACTGATCAAGTAAGAATCAACTAGTCAAGTGTCAAATTTTAGTTCCTGAAAATGATAGTTGACAAGAGTTTTGACACTTGATTAGTTGATTTTTACTTGATCAGACATTCGGAAACCGGGGCTTAGTATCTGATTTTGTGTCAATTTTTTCTTCTTTGATAGAGTTACGGACTGTTATGGTAAACCCTGTGTCACAATTAAGAAAGCTTTTAGGATGTGACTATAGTATTCTTAGCAGTTGACCACTCAAACACATCATCATCCTCCTGCCCTTATCCCATTTTTACTTGGGGTCGGCGCAACATGTATGCCAGTTGACCACTCAAACACAAATACAATAATTAGGACCAATAAAATGCCAGGTGCATAATGCATAATGAATGAGAAGTCCTTTAGGGACAAAACAATTAAGTAGTTGTTCCATTTCACATGCCGTGGCATGCGTACGACTAATTTGATTATCCTACGGTACGTGGAAACTATGTCATTCTCTATATTAATAGGAAATAGCATGTTTGAAATTTACTGCATTGGTAATATACTGTTTATTGGATATGATATGTAGCTTTGTAATTGGCACTATTGATACGAATTATCGGAAATTTATTGTACATAATAAGAACTACACTAATATTAATGCCCGGGCTAGAACGAGCCTATTCTACAATGACGCAATGAAATGGAATGATGAAGGGAGAAAGGGCATCCTAATACCAGGCTAACGGATTTTCTTTCAGTTAGTTTTTACGACATACTTGCCATGAGATATGGTGGTGAAACCCATGTAGTATAGTATAGTCCGACTCTTCACGGAGAAAAGTTTATTTTAGTAATGTTTTAATTTGCAAAAGAAAAATACATTCAATTTTACGCGGAATTTTCCCATGTTCGACGACAGCCCATCGATAGCAGATTAAAAGATAATAAGGCTCATAATACCATATCAACAAATTGACAATTCTAAGCATTTATTTACTACTACGTAACTATTAGTTCAAGGGAAACTATTAATTATATAAACTAGTAATTACATGCGTGGGTTCGTTACTGTACACAATGAGATGAGAAAAATCTAAACAGATTATTTGATCTCTTCTATTGTAATTAACGTCCTTGTAAAGATCTGTATTTGCATCTAATGGATATTCTAAGGTTGTCATGACATTGTGAAATACTCCTTGTAGAAAACACGGTGTTTTCACTCAAATATATCTCCTGGTTGTCGGGAAATCGAGTACGGGATATTTTTGCGAAAAATAAAACAAAAGAACGAGATCTTGACTTTAAATCGTAAAGCAATCTGTATGGACAGCGTTGTATTTCTAGCCATATTTTTAGATGAGGAGGTCCGTATCTTTACTGGAACATTGATAAGCTGTTTTATGTCTGTGCAATGAAATCTCTGCGTAGCAGTGAAGCAGCATTATGGTGGCACAGTTTTGCACGCAGGACAAATTGGTCCGGTTGTTTTCCGTAGTCCCATTGATCGTCCCATCGATGACACGGTGGAAAATAACAATTAACTTATACCTGTACAAATTTGAACGTGGCTGATGTTAGAACAATATACTTACTTTTTCTTTTAAACAAAATTTTACATATTTTAGCTGACATGTTAAACATTTATATACATTTAAAGGTAAAACAAACCTACAGTATAAAATTTACATAATTATTTATATTCAATGCTGTATCTAAACGTAAAGACAAGTACGACAATTACCTCTGCCATTAACCACTGTTGAGAGATAATATTTTTCACATAATAACAATATTATACATAAGTATAGAAAAAAAATACAATGGATTAAACTAAATTAGTATTTACGTACTAGTTATAGAGAAGCCGGTAGAGAAGTATTGAGGTTTTCATACTTACGTAAGTATCTATGATTTTATTTTTAAGATTGACTTTTTCATTAGAAGGTTTATTATAAAAAAATACTTTTTTGTCGAAAATGAATGCGACATTTTCAGCGTAAACCTCGTAAACATTCGATCTTGAGGAAAATTAATGGAAAATAGATTTTTATGTTTTCGTCCCGTGTATACGTTTGGCACAAACCTGTGACTGTCAATTTTGTTTAGATGTACAGATTTCATTATCATTTTTAATGTTGCATTAAAAAAACTGTCTCCGAAAACGTCATGCCACAAAGTGACAGTAATGTTTAGTACGAATGTCTTAGTAGTGCCTTTATCAAACTCACTTTATACATAGTTTGAATTCTGAACATGTATGAACTGATAGGGATCGTACTTATTGCAGTTTTAGAAAACGGCAAATATATCACAGATCTATGTTTACCGAATGGACCACACAAACAAATATTTTTCATGTTATTTTGTTAGTTTTAATAAAAAATACTCTTCAAAAGAGGACCAGGTTGTTAATTAAAACGAGATGAAAACTAAAAACATCATCGGAATAACACTACTCCGTACAGTTTTTTATATTATTTAGGTATATTTCGTTGCTACGTCATTCAGCTTATCAAAATATCTAGCTAAAAAATTTCAATCAAAAATGTGCCTTATTACAAGTGAATTAGTTACAGGAATAATTATGATAAAGTAGAGTGTACAAAAAAAAAACTAAATTTTACATATTTAACTAAGAATTCCTATGTTCAGATAAAATTTGTCATATTTTATATGCACATAAATATGAATAAAAATTTTGTATTATTAATAACCTGAAAATAAATGTTGAGTCATTCTCATTTGGTAACTTATACTGACAGCATCTGTGGCAAAGTAGTTATTGTCTGTGATTTCTGCGCAGGGGTTTCAGATTGGATTACCTTTCATTTAAAATCTATTGATAAATGTAAATGAATGTTTTCATTGGTCTAGAATCAGTATAACAAAAATGTATTTACACAAAAGGATTATAAATATAAATATGTTTTATCAGTTGTCTAACTACCCAAAGTACAAACTGGGCTTAGTTTAGGACTAGATGGCGTTATTGAAAATATGTGAGCAATAAAATCGACATTCAATGACATTATTTAGTCGAATAGCCATTAAAGCAACAAGTAACCTAAACCATTGCGAACGTAATGCTAATAGTTTAATTGATATGGCCATGTAACATCACTCGGTTAAACACGTGGTATATTATTATTATGTAATTACTTCTTTATACTAAAGAGCTTATCAATTTCAAGCTACACAGACTTTGTGCAGTGGCTAAGAAATCATTTTGTGATTGCACAATAATATTGTATACATATTATGTACTAATGTCACAGTTTACTAAATACTTACTATGTTAAAGTCTTTTTAGCGTATCGGTAACTGCGTCATCATCAAAACAGCCCATTTATGTCCCACTGCAAGGCCTCCTCCAGTGACGGAGGGATACTTAGCCTACTAATACCTTTATTGGTATAGGGTTTAATTTGGAGTTTTCCTTCTTTTTTATTTCGTAAAGATAATATTCACGGATAGTCCCTTATGGTAGCCATACACGATCCTTCCTATCGTCCAATCGGCATGACACTGCAGGCTTGATCCAAACTGCAGTTCGTCCACATTGGGCATACACGATCCTTCCTATCGTCCAATCGGCATGATACTGCAGGCTTGATCCAATCTGCTAGCTATAGACATCTATCTAATGGTGGCCATACACGATCCTTCCTATCGTCCAATCGGCATGATACTGCAGATTTGATCCAATCTCAATCAAAAGAAACGAAATTCAATCCTGCCATCCATTCTAACTGTCCTTCCGATCCACTCGCACACACGGTCAATTCTAACTGATCCAATCGGTAGCGTCATGCCGATTGAACGATAGGAAGGATCGTGTATGACTACCATTAGTCGGTTTTTACGACACCCATGGGATGAGATGGGGAGGTGACATATTGTAAATCGTAGTCTGAAGAATATATAGTCTATACAAAAAGGCAAAGTAATCAGGTGAATTACTGATTTTCGAATTACCGAACCTAGAATAATTTTACCACGAAAACATGCAATCACGAATAACGTTACCACGAAATCATGCAATCACGAATTTTCATCTTGACATCGTTTCACACATTGTCGAAAGATTAGGTTAGGTTAGAATGATGACAATGCGACGCCAGAATGAAAATTCGTGATTGCATGTTTTCGTGGTAACGTTATTCTGGGTTTAGTTTCAGAAATCAGTATGAGAGTCTAAGAGAGAGGAAAAGAGAAGTAATATCGAGGGAGTTAAGTTTATGGACTATCCGTCTGTTAGATCGTACAGTATTATATTGCCATGTATATAGTTTAAAAAAAACCATAACTATACCCTTGTTATATACCTAACAGTTAGGTAATAAAATAGATATTATATATACATAGTTTACAAAGCAGTCTTTTATCTTAAAAGGTAGTATTCTCATATTTGCATAGTATGTTATTCTTTTTGCCCTTGCATTGTTAATCTCAATTAATAACGGTGGAATTGATGTTATCGGCTATGGGAAAAACTGCGCAATACTTGATTAAAACGACGCTGTTTTATAGATAAACATATAGTGTTGTTATGACGTCCTCTGTGGTTTATTACGTGATGGATTCGATCTGTGTCGGTTCGATACCCGCCCAAGTCAAATAGTTATGTGTATGAACTTGCTTGTATTTTTTGATATGGTGCTTTCTATGTAAAAATTATTAAAGAATGTATGTTTCGTGTAACCTTAGTACAAGTTCTGCTTAGTTTTGTCCTAGATGGCGTTTTGTGATGGATATTATAACATAATAATGGTATTTAAGGTATTTATACTAGCGATCCGGCCGCTCTTCGTACGGTTTTTCTTTGTATAGAAAGTGATGTATCTTTCTGTGGAACCTATGCTATGTTAAATTTCTTAAATAATTGATGATATATTTTTATTTTATTATCCGAAATTATTGATTTAAAAGTAATCTAAAGGTACTGTAGAAGAAAACAAAATTGACTAAGTTTAATATCTATATTGAAGTTGTAATAAACCATTTTACTTCTATCATTCATAGTTTTATTTGCTTTCTACGTTCTTTTTATAAACTTGTATTAGAGATTAGAGACCACCCCGGATTGCAACCCTCTGCGTTTTATTACGCGGAACTTAAATTTTTCTTTTGAGCTTAATCTTAGGTTTTTTATTATTTTAAACTCGCCATATTTTATTAAACTGAAATGCCCTATTTTGTTACTTTTAAAAGCAATCATAGATCACTGGATATGTGTAGGGTACTATGTACACGATACTAACTACGAGTATATGATGAGGACTATTAAAGTGTTATGGTATCATTTTCAGTTATTTGCTGTATTTTTTGTGACATACTACAAAGTAAGAGACACAAGTCTTCTTATAAATAAAATATAGGTAGGTACGTAAGACAAAACCTTCACTCTTCGTCAGAGGACTCTGGTTTTATCCCTTCAGGTACTTACCCCGCGGTAATATGGCGGTTGGAAAACAGGTTTTTATCGGTTCGAGTCTGAAGTGCCCGCGACATTGACAGCTATCAGTGTCATGAAAACCGTTCGGGATTGCCAGACGATAATAAAAATACATTAATTAAGTTGTTTATTGCGATTTGATTATACACATACATCCTCTTTGAATAAAGGATGTTAGTATTTGCTGTTATCGTTTCATTCATTCAGGATTTTTCGTCAACGAATGTCGATAGGGTTATCATTTGAATAGTCTCCTACCTTTTGTAATAGAAAGACTTTTGTTTATACATACATCTATTCATTTAAAAGCCATTGTTCGTTTAACTTTTGTTTTCCCTATCAAATAAGGCCTTTATAGTCTTTATATGGCCAGCTACACATGAGTAGTGATGCGCCGTTCCCGGGATCGTTTCCTTCGTTCCCTAATTCCCAGGACCGCTCCCGGGCACGTTGGAAACGACTGGGAACGTTGACTTAAATAGTTGTGAATATTTCTGTTAATAACTTTTGCACCATGTGCAAAAGCAAGTTTACCTTTATACATAAGTATAATTCAATTAAGTCGTTGCTTTGAGAACTTTCCCGATAATCTCTGGGAATATTCCTATATTCCCTGGGAATATTCCTTTGTTCCCTGGGAATATTCCTTTGTTCCCGGGAACGATGGGCACGTTTCAAGTCTTGACCGATGTCCTTTTGTTGACATTTGTACTGTCCGCTATTTTGATATGTTAATAATTATAATGTCTTAACAAAAAAGTTAGGTTGGTGAAACTTTGTAGTGCTAATTTAAATATCCAATTCCCACTATGTGGGAACGTTCCCGGGAATGCCGGAATATTCCCTGGAACGTTTCCACTGGTAATATTTCCGGGAAAGGGAATTTGGGAACGGCGCATCACTACACATGAGGAAGACTGTTCGACTGCTGTGGTCGTTACACAAGGTCCCAAACTAAGCAGAGTTTGAACTATGAGAACAGAAACAACAGTTAAATATACTTATATTCGTCGTTCTTTGTGTAAGTACATGCTTTATATAGGTAAGTATTTATATAAAAACCACACAACACAGAAAATATTTAAAGACAAAGTTAAAAACAAAGTCTTTGTTTAATAAAATTAAAATAAATCGAGTACAGAATTACAAATATAGAGATAATATTTTAATATGTAACTACACTAGACAAACGTATTTACAAGGCCATTGTACATAGATATGCATCAACACCAAGCAACAGTAAGCTATAATAGTTTATTTAACTACTACTGTATTTTATGTTTTAAATTATTTTATTGAGATCAATGCCAAGGATTAGAAGCAAAAAGTCTTTAAGATTATTCTTTTTAATTATATAATGAGTAACACTATTCCTTATTAATATTCTTTTTTATTTAACGAAAAGTTAGGTACCTACTTCTAGATTAATTATATTAGGATATAAAATATAATATTATTATTGATTGTTTTTCATAACTGATATATTTTTATGATAATATAATTCGACTTCTACTCGACTTCAACGTCGCGAGAGTTTAATTGTAAAAGCACTGTAGACAGCTTTAGCGCAAAGGTCTAAAGCGGCACAGTAAATATTCTTACAAAACTGGCCAACAATTATAAAAACATTAAAAAGAATTATTCCCACATTCACAAAATGCCACCTAGTCAAAAGCTAAGTAAAACCACAGATTACGGGTCGTAGCATACATAACAAAACGTAAAGGGATTGTCACCGCCTCGCCTTTCTGCTCGGTGTCAAACAGTGGCGATAGTATCGCCGCGATACGATAACGTTACGATTCTGATTAGTGTGCTTTGCAGTAAGGAGTTTCATACTTATAATACCGAACGCCTCGAGTTGATACGATGACGATTCCTTTCTGTTTTGTGTGCTACGACTCTACTTCATAATTACTTTGTGACGTTTGGTAGAACTTATACTATCGGTACCAGACAGCTGTTTTTTGTTGAAATTCATTCACATGCTATACATGGAAAACATACAGACCAAATCAACAAGCCATGATTATTCACTTATGATGCGCATGCGCAGAAAACCAACTCCTGACCACAGTGTAGTAATCATTTAGTACCAGAAAGGCACACTGGTTATAAGAGGTGTTAATATAATATATTCGCCATTAGTCAGTCGCATTTTATAGAGCAACAGCATACTCATAAATTCAAAACAATCGCAACAGCTTAAATTACGCTTTACGTTACATTTAAAAACATTAAAAAAATTAGTACACAAGTAATGTTAATCGAATGAACAAATAAATTATCAATACAGATAGCTACACTGTGCTCTATGACATATTATTTATTTATTGTGGCAATAATTGTAATAAAACAAAAATCAAAACGAGATTGTTGATAACTTAACCCTATTCAACTGGGCGTGAGAAATTAGTTTTTCATTTTTTTATTAAATTCAAGCATTATTGACTAAATTCACATTTTCTTATCCAGGTTAAATACACTTATTTATATTTAAACAGAATTACTTATTGTTCAGTTATGTTTTTAGTTAAAAATGTTTGAAAACCTAGGCATTTTTGCAGTTTGACATAATAATAATATATTAGTTTATTTCCAAATTAGCATGTTTATATTCTTTCGCATGCCATCTTGAATATGGTATAACTAACTGTACTGCAACATTTTGTCACTCGTTATGGCGTTAAATTCTAAACAAGCCTTGTTAGACGAGAGTTTCTACTATCGAAACTAAGTAGTATTGTGGGTAACGAATAGAAATATTTTTTTTGTAAAACGCAAACTAAACATTATTAAATTAAAAAAAACAACCAGGCTCAATGAAAACATTGAATAAATTCAAGTATAATAATTACTTGCACATTAATACAACGCCATCTAGTTCCAAACTAAGGAGAGACCTATGTTCAGCAGTGGACTGCGATAGGCTAATTGATTGTATATATTATTATGCTTTTTTACAAAACTAGTTCGTAAAACACCCAGTTAAGCAAACATTTATGTTCATGAATGAATAAAACCTATTTTATTTTATTTTTCAGAGACGAGATGTTTAAAACCATTTTATCATTTTACGACTGGACTGGTTAAACGAGCGAGCATGTTGCCCGTATATTCTTGTAACAATGGGCCAATCTGATTAATATTTTGTCAACAATTTTAACTTAGCATGTGTATTGTTGGGTTTCGACAGTTACCTCCTTTTAAAGGTGATAGCCATTTAAATATTGTCATGTTGAGGATTTTTATTGCATATTGAGGATGAGCCTACATATAAGTTGTAGTAATAAACGCGGGAAACAAACACTACTGCATGATAGATCCTTACGATCGTTTCGTATTGTGTAGTGCGGGATACCATATTCTTTTTATTTAGGGCCTTTTACCTTACAAAGGTATCATCGTATCCTAATATTAAATAATCCCACCACCAAATAATTCTAATACTAAATGCCACCATATGGTATATACAGTAGTGGCGAAGTGTCCATATAACTCGATTCCTACCGGCTTACCTTTGCAAAAACCGCTTAGCATTGTCTATTAATCAATTATAAATCAATGATGCAACATCCACTCAATACAAAATAATATAAAACAAAAAAGTATTCTCTTACGTAAATCGCAATAATAATACAAAATTATAGTTAGTAATAATAATTTTCAATATGATTATTTACGTACTCATAACGCCATCTAGTAATTAAAGGTTGTCAACTAACCACTTGTTATGGGTCAGTCAGAGAGTACCTAAAGCGCGCATGCGCGGGGCGCGGTAAGCCGGTCGCGAAATTAGGAATCCAGTACAACAATACGTACGGAAATCGTACGGCCACGTGACACTTTGTCTTCGTCGATCTAAGGTACCATATAAGCCGATGGCCACCGGCTTATGACAAGGATAAAAGATACAACTACAACATTGCGAGAGCGAGAAAGCACTATTGCAACCAGTGGACCGACCAATTGTAACGAAGTTTAATTTCATTTTACGTTAAGTACTTAATTTGCCATTGACATTTCTTTTTGTTTTTATCAATTATTTAAATCTATACGATGTATGGCTATCTTTAAATAAATGAGATTTAAAAAAAAAAAATTTAAATCTGATAGAAATCAGTCTTTCTTCTGAATTTTCAGCTTTTAATTATATTTATTTGTTTTTATTTTTTTATTCTCTCCATCTTGACTTTGGCAGAATCATCGGTAAACGATAGGACCATTAGAAGAAAAGAAAAAACAGAATTATTTATTTTCTGCAAATAGGTTATAAAATTCGCTTTCTTGTTTAAAGTCATTGAGGTAATTATGTACTACGTACTTTAAAGTAGTAAAATTTGTATGTTTAATTATTTATGATTGTGTATTATGTGTTATGCATTGGTTGACTTTATTTTTGTCGTAGTGCGTTGGGATCCTATGGAATATTTTTGTAAGTACTTGTTTGTATTATTTATCAGCAAATTTAATAGTTTGTTGTTATAAGGGACACGTTAATAGTGTTAGATTATATTGTCTATCCATAATAATGTGTTGTGTGATAAAACATCGTGAAATTAAATTATAAATATAAGAAACGCCGGCGCACTTTGGGGCGCCTACGAATACCTATGAACTACAGAATAATAGTAATATAAAGTAGAACGAAAGTCCACGGAATCTTCGGCTTCCCTTTTATAAAAATCCACCCTTCGCCACTGATATACAGTACCTTAGAGCACAGAACTCCTCGAAGTGTAATATTTTAAAAGTAAAAACACTTGAAGTATCGTGTCAAGAGTCATGTATGGGCGCTATGATTTCATCTAGGCATTTTCTTTGGATTATATTCGCAAAACAGTGCAGAGAGAAGTATTGTTCTTTATGGCTTCCATGCAGTTAAGTTTAAATTAAACCAGAGACAAAACTTCTTTCTTTGACAGGCCTCTGAAGCGCTGAATGTATTAGGGTCTATGAAATTACTTAAATGTTTGCATTGGTCTGGGTATTTTCAATTTACTATGAAACTAAGTATTTACAAATAAGTACATAAGTATGTTTATCTTTTATCTAGTGCTCTGTTTCACAAGCTCAGTTTAGTTAGGGACTAAATGGCATTGTGTAAATACTTGACATTTATTAGTTAAAATTGACATATTTAAGGGCATTGCATTGCTCAATGACCTTGAAGATCTGAGGTTTGTTACAGTTTTCATAGAAAAAGCGCCATCTACTAACAGAGATTAATACTAGGATATAATCAACTAATGATTATTCAAATCACAGACGCGACACAAATTTATCATTGTTTTGACCTAACTTATTTATTCTCTCGGAGACGCCAATTTTATACATACGTATTTTACTGGAAATAACGTTCACCGCGCTCAGAGCAATAACGAATTTATTATTATTACTGTTGCTACTAGACTATGTCTTCTGAAGGTCTGATGATGGCCAGGTAAGTACACAACGGTTCTCAGCGATGGTAACAGCTAGAAGTACTCTGTTTTCATAATTTGCCTATTTTATTAATGATGCTACTACACTATGTCTTCTGAAGGTCTGATGATGACCAGGTAAGTACACAACGGTTCTCAGCGATGGTAACAGCTAGAAGTAAGTACTCTGTTTTCATAATTTGCCTATTTGATTAATGATGCTACTACACTATGTCTTCTGAAGGTCTGATGATGACCAGGTAAGTACACAACGGTTCTCAGCGATGGTAACAGCTAGAAGTACTCTGTTTTCATAATTTGCCTATTTGATTAATGATGCTACTACACTATGTCTTCTGAAGGTCTGATGATGACCAGGTAAGTACACAATGGTTCTCAGCGATGGTAACAGTTAGAAGTACTCAGTTTTCATAATTTGCCTATTTGATTAATGATGCTACTACACTATGTCTTCTGAAGGTCTGATGATGACCAGGTAAGTACACAACAGTTATTAACGATGGTAACAGCTACAAGTACTCTGTTTTCATAATTTGCCTATTTGATTAATGATGCTACTACACTATGTCTTCTGAAGGTCTGATGATGACCAGGTAAGTACACAATGGTTCTCAGCGATGGTAACAGTTAGAAATACTCTGTTTTCATAATTTGCCTATTTGATTAATGATGCTACTACACTATGTCTTCTGAAGGTCTGATGATGACCAGGTAAGTAAACAATGGTTCTCAGCGATGGTAACAGCTAGAAGTACTCTGTTTTCATAATTTAGCTATTTGATTAATGATGCTACTACACTATGTCTTCTGAAGGTCTGATGATGGCCAGGTAAGAACACAACGGTTCTCAGCGATGGTAACAGCTAGAAGAACCCAGTTCTCATCATTTCCCTATTTAATTACTCATGCTACTACACTTTGTACTTACCTGATCCTCATCAGACATTCTTCTGAAGGTTGAATTGAACTCAATGATTTTCAGCGATGGAAACAGAAAAAAATTGAAACTAACTGTAAAATGTTATTTTGTAAAATAGGCAAAATGGTTATTAAGAAAACAGCTTTAGTAAGTTTTATATTTTATTTTAATCAAAGAAGATAAGACCTAATCTTAGCATTCCATAGATTCTCCGTGCGGGTGCCGGGTCCATCGCGTGATAGAGGAAGGAACACTTGCATAACAGCGTCTGGGACTTACGACCCAGATGTAGGTTTAAGGAGGCCCCTATTACTCTTCTTCCAGATATATTTCTTGTTTCTTCCTGGAAATGCCCCACTTCTACAGTCAAATTTGGTAGTATTTCTTCTTCAAGCTAGAACAAAATTTTTTATTTAATAAAATAGTCGATGTTACAAATTAATACAAGTATTAATCACAGTACAGTGGGTTACCGAAAACGTCCGCCAGTTTTCTTTTTCATTCGTTTGTGAAGCCTAAAACTCTTAGTACCTTTTGAAACTAAAGCATTGTATAGACAAAACACATAAAACTATACTCACACAGTATGATAATAAGGGTCAAATTCATTTTCACCTTTGGTCTACGTCTAGTTACATGTCAACATCAAACCTTTTTAATGAACTATTTAGTCTGTTCTGTTCTATTTTTTTATAATGGCTCCTAAGTTAATCGATAATTCTGCCAACAGGCCTGTTTAGTCATTACAAGCTTTTAATATGCTGTGATATCCTCTGTTTCATTGTCAATGTCTATTACTGTTTATTTATTACTGTTTAAATAATAATTTATTAAGTATACCTATAGCCACAGAATATAAAACTTGAATATTAAATAATAATAAATATTATTTCCGATTCACGATCATTCACGAAGGACTAATTTTGTATCCTAGGTAACCGATATTGTATTGTCATTCCTACTAGTGACAGCCGACCATTGACTGCAATATTATGTCATATTCAATTGGTAAAGCAGAGTATCGCTCATACTGCATAAGCACACGAAAATAGGCCTTAAGGTGGCGGACCTTTAAATACCATGACTGTACATAACACATGTGTGGCGGTAATGTACTCTAAAACAAGTAGCAGGAGGATTATCAGAAATATGGAAAAAGTTACGAGTTTGCTTTACTAGTAATCATTACTCTATAATATGATAAACAAATTAGCTTTCAGCTGTTTGTCTGTTTATGTATGCATTAATCTTAAAAACTAGGCAGCAGACAGAATTCATAACACCTATGCATAATATAGATGAAAAGCACTCATAATTTTAGACGTTTACAATGTGATGCCGTAAATAAACACTTATTTGAGCTTACATAAAAAACAACAAAATAAACTTATATTTACCACATTTTGCTCAACTTCCATATCAGTTGGCATATCTGACGGTTCGCATGTGTCGGAAGATTTTGACAGCGGTTGATCTTCTTGATTTTGTAATTCAGAGCCTTGCTGATTTCTTATTTTCCTTAAAAAAAATAATTCCTGTTTTAATTGGTACTTGTAATTTTGTCGATATCAAAACATTGGAGTAAAAAAAAGCTACCTAAGTAAATGTCTCAAAGTCAACTAGGTCAAGACCTAATGAGTAACAACTTGCTGTTTTACGTAGGTACTGCCATCATGACTGAAGTCTACCTACCTTCGTAGTCCACCATAAGTCAGTTCCTCACAGTCACCTAGGTCTCCCTGACCTCTTTTAAACGAGTACCAACTTGCTGGTTTACGTAGGTACTGCCATCATGACTGAAGTCTACCTACCTTCGTAGTCCACCATAAGTCAGTCCCTCACAGTCACCTAGGTCTCCCTGAGCTCTTTTAAACGAGTACCAACTTGCTGGTTTACGTAGGTACTGCCATCATGACTGAAGTCTACCTACCTTCGGAGTCCACCATAAGTCAGTCCCTCACAGTCACCTAGGTCTCCCTGAGCTCTTTTAAACGAGTACCAACTTGCTGGTTTACGTAGGTACTGCCATCATGACTGAAGTCTACCTACCTTCGTAGTCCACCATAAGTCAGTCCCTCACAGTCACCTAGGTCTCCCTGAGCTCTTTTAAACGAGCACCAACTTGCTGGTTTACGTAGGTAGTGCCATTATGACTGAAGTCTACCTACCTTCGTAGTCCACCATAAGTCAGTCCCTCACAGTCACCTAGGTCTCCCTGAGCTCTTTTAAACGAATACCAACTTGCTGGTTTACGTAGCTAATGCCATTATGACTGAAGTCTACCTACCTTCGTAGTCCACCATAAGTCAGTCCCTCACAGTCACCTAGGTCTCCCTGAGCTCTTTTAAACGAGTACCAACTTGCTGGGTTTACGTAGGTAGTGCCATCATGACTGAAGTCTACCTACCTTCGTAGTCCACCATAAGTCAGTCCCTCACAGTCACCTAGGTCTCCCTGAGCTCTTTTAAACGAATACCAACTTGCTGGTTTACGTAGGTAGTGCCATTATGACTGAAGTCTACCTACCTTCGTAGTCCACCATAAGTCAGTCCCTCACAGTCACCTAGGTCTCCCTGAGCTCTTTTAAACGAGTACCAACTTGCTGATTTACGTAGGTAGGGCCATCATGACTGAAGTCTACCTACCTTCGTAGTCCACCATAAGTCAGTCCCTCACAGTCACCTAGGTCTCCCTGAGCTCTTTTAAACGAGTACCAACTTGCTGGTTTACGTAGGTACTGCCATCATGACTGAAGTCTACCTACCTTCGGAGTCCACCATAAGTCAGTCCCTCACAGTCACCTAGGTTTCCCTGAGCTCTTTTAAACGAGTACCAACTTGCTGGTTTACGTAGGTACTGCCATCATGGCTGAAGTCTACCTACCTTCGTAGTCCACCATAAGTCAGTCCCTCACAGTCACCTAGGTCTCCCTGAGCTCTTTTAAACGAGCACCAACTTGCTGGGTTTACGTAGGTAGTGCCATCATGACTGAAGTCTACCTACCTTCGTAGTCCACCATAAGTCAGTCCCTCACAGTCACCTAGGTCTCCCTGAGCTCTTTTAAACGAGTACCAACTTGCTGGGTTTACGTAGGTAGTGCCATCATGACTGAAGTCTACCTACCTTCGTAGTCCACCATAAGTCAGTCCCTCACAGTCACCTAGGTCTCCCTGAGCTCTTTTAAACGAGTACCAACTTGCTGGTTTACGTAGGTACTGCCATCATGGCTGAAGTCTACCTACCTTCGGAGTCCACCGAAAGCCTAGGTACTATCAAGGTACTCAAAATATAACTTTAATCGAAGCAATGCCGATGTTCTAAAAATGAATCTAAACATCGTACAAATAAAAACGTGTCTAACTAAAGCATACAAAGGTATAAAATAATATAAATGTATAATATTTAGCTTGTAGGTACTTACCAATAATTTTGAAGAGTTTGGCCACGCTTCACATTACGTTTATTTTTATATTTAGGCATAGTCTATGAGTGATTAAAAAACAAAATTTAATTTAAAACTAGGATATATTACACTTATAAACTTAATTACAAGTAGTATTATTAAAAACAATTGTGTACTTTTTATTTACAATATTTTTTCATTCAAAGTTGGTTGGTTTAAAGTTTTATTCGGTAAGAAAATACGGTCGTACAGTCCACCCGTCACAAGAGTCGTAACGACACTGAATGTGCGACTCCCGAGCAATCGTCACGGCGGTAGCGGGGGTGCAGGCGCGGGGATTTTATGAAAATCTAGTTTTTATCAATTATTTTAAATATAACGAATAATTAAGATAAAGTAATCAATACAGATTATTAGTTAGAATATAGCACATTTTTTGTATAAATTTCGAATAAAATCAATCATCCGTTTAATAGACAATTTGATATTTAGTTATTATAATACCAGATTTCGTGATTTTTTTTAGGAAGTTTTTAAGAAGTAATTAGCGTTTTTAATCAATACAAAGTTTTTTCGGTAGTATCTAGTTTATTCATGTTTTTTTTTTAAGTAAACGTATGTAAGGATTCGTCAACAAACTTCTCCAAACCGAGCGTGTTTTTGGGGTTTGAGCAATGCAATGCCCTTAAGCAATTAGACTTCAGAAGACAGTCAGAGTTAAGAAGTAGAAGAACTACAACATTCTACAAAACATCAGTAGCAAAGAGACTAAAACTATTTAAAATAGTTTAAATCTAAGCAAAGCTTGTAGTATGGGTACTAGACAACAGATAAACAGACTTTAATACTTTTTTTTTATAAATACATACAATATAACATGATTAAAAAGTTACAAAACACAAAGGGGTAGAAAAGATATTGCGGTCAGGGTTAAATAAAGTTACTAAAAGAGATTACATAGGTACTGATGTTTCCATGAACTTCTAAATCAGATACTTAATTTTAACCACTGAAACTCGAAAACTGTACTCGTTAAATTGTACTTAAAGTTCATGTATTAACATCATATCAAATGAGCGATTAGTCATAAGCTGGATTAACTAGGAAAAATCTAGAAATAATTTAATTAAAATAACATGTACAGAATAGAATGTTTATTGGTAAAAATTACAAATAACTTATATTATCATCATCATATCAGCCAATTGACGTCTACTGCTGGACATAAGCCTCCTCCAAATATTGCCATCTTGTGAGATCCTGCGCCTTCCTCATCCATCGGTTAAAAAATATTGATATTTATTTATTTATATATTTTACTGTGGATACTACTTACGTAGGCAAGGAGTAAACATACTTTTCAACTTTTATTTTGTAAAATACGCGCACTTTTAATAAAAACCTAAAAAATAAACTACTATACCACTAGAACATTTTGATTCGACATACATAATTACAAACGTAAAATTAATACCAGTCAAATTAATTTGATATCCGACAGTTACACAGGGAATAGTAGATGAAAACCGATGTATTCCTCAAAATTGATATATTCCTAATATTCCTAGTACATTGATAGACTCCAAATACATATATTCCCTGCTCATTTATTAATATGTGTAATTGTATGCACCTAGCATGAGTAAGTCGTAATACCTACGAGTACATCTAGTCAAAATGATTTTGATGCGCTGAAGAGGCTTCAAGTTCTAGTCGTTTTAATTGAATTTCAAGTTAGCTTTATACTAAATGGAAACATATTTGGTACAAAGCTCTGTGCACTTTGTGCTTGTGTGTATTTGCAGCGATTGATCGAGCGATAGAACTGTTCTGTACCTCATGGTGCGAATTAATCAACTCAAAAAGTTTTCGAATGCTATCTTGAACTTGTTAGGGGTTGAAAAACAAATTATTTAGATTCATTTACTGGTTGAAGTAGGTAATTACATATTTTGCATTTTAAAATAAATATTTTATCAGGATAAAATGTTTAAATAAAGAAAAAATTGACGGGTTCAACATAAGAAAACTTTCTTCCAAATGTCAAACCCTTGGGTAATTTCTATTAGTCTGCTAGTCGGCGTTGTACGAAAAAATCGAGTAAATCACATCACGGTAAGCATAAAGTTTGTTTAGAACTTCACATTATAGATGCTAAGAACACAGACAATGATGTTTTCGAAGCAAATCGTGTGTTTCTTGGATAGTATCGGGTGACTTCCATCGAAAGAAACGTAAACTAATTACGATGTTAGTGTTCTAATTACTGCTTAATACTGCGTGTGAAAATCATTAAGGTAATATGGTGAAAATGTATATATTCTTTACACATAAACTGATAATGCACTAATATAATAGGTCACACTGCAGGGACGGCTTTGTGATTAATAGAAAACTAAAGGTGTATAGTAAAAACGTTAGAAATTCTTTCTTGTTGTTATGTCGTTGTCACGCAATAAATTAATAAGTTTTGCAAAATGTTATCTCTCGTTTATTTCCCCTGTAGCGCACGGATTTCCCTAATCGGTTACAGGACCAGTGTGTGGTAATATTCTTTATCGCACGAATAATAAATACATTGAATAATGTCATAATAAATATAGTATTATATTATTTGTTTAATTTAAATTTATAAGTAACGTGGTTAAGTCTTCATGGTTAAAGTATACATTTTATTTCCAATAAAAGCCCAATAATGTTCATCGATTGTAGCTTTTTGCAGGTCTATAAATCTACGCTAGAGAAGACAATGACATATTACGAGTATATTAAGCCTAAAGTGTATAAATAAGTAATCTTCTCCTATTCTTATGTTGCTGTGCCCGCCAGGGTCCATACTGAACAATTATGTAACATAACATCTATGTAAACTATGGAGTGCAATAAAGATATTATAAATATGTATTGGGTTTTATATCAAGTTTTCGCACTTAAGTTTCCTCATTATAATTTGCAAAACGGTCCCTTAATCTACATTGGCGATAACCATGGGATGGTGATAGGTTGATGAAACTATAAATGAGTATTCTGTCACCAAACAAAGATTTTATGAACCCTGTTTATTAAATTACAACACCACGTGGTTTATGTTATGCTTTGTTCTAAATAATAAAAAAATAAAAGATTGTTTTTACAGTTGGTATCGTATAACCATAACAGCTGGATGTACCAAAAAGCCAAAATCATGTTAAAGGAAACTAGACTTTGTTAATTGTAATTAAGATTAATTTATGTTTGGGCTTGTAGAGTATTTACGACGTTATGTTTTGTAATGTAAGGATCTGATGACTTCACTAGTCTACATTAGATGAGGAACACGTCATTCTTATCAGAACTGTGGCCATAGTGTCAATTCGACGCTAGCAATATAAGTGGATAATCAAACAATGGAACGTTTCTTAACCGTTTAGAAATATATTTTGTTTTACTTATACAAACTTACGCTTTTGTTATATGAGGTAGGCATAGTCTATGGAATGTTATTTACGAGTATAGTTAAAAACTTTGATTTAATTTACACATTTATTGTGATTGCACATTATCTATTTATTTATTTCCTTTGTATGTGTATCTTTTGTTAGTAATCCTACATGAATTAAGTCCTTTTATCGTACTTTATTATATATAAATTATTTATTTTACTTTTACTTTAGGATTAATAACTATAATGACGCAGAAAAAAACTGTTGCTTTACAAATATAGAGCACAGCTTAATATGCCTCTACAAACCGCTTAAAACTCTGACATACAAGTTAAGACCTTGTAATTTCAGTAGCTAATGAGCGGGAATCGAACGTATCAATACAAATTTATGGTAGCTACTTCATCTATAATACCAAGCAGCTCAAAGTAATAATAAGACTAATACACCTAAGGAGACTCGCGCTTGACCATTGGATCATAGGTCTGATGCAGAAGGCAGTACTGCTTGACAAGGCACGAATTGTGAGGAAGTTCCTATCTCTGGAGCCCTAACCACCAGTAGCTTGGTCCTTGTACCCAATGCTGGTGGGTCTACCTTTTTTTATATTTTTAAATGTTTTTATTTTTATATATATATTTAAAAATGAAATAAAATGAGATAAATGTAAATAAAGAGACACTAATATTGTGGTATTAGTGTCTCTACAACAGGATTTCATGTTACTTCTTTATTCTTTGCTAGAGATATTCATTATTCAGTGCTGATAGAGGCTTAGTCGCTATTCACGACATTATGGGGATGATATACTGCATACCATCCCCATAGTGTGATAAATCTCTAAATTCTTAGTCCGCCATGACACTTATGACTAAGCAATTAGTAGCTTAGGGTCGTAGCACATATAACGTAACGTAAAAGGATCGGCACCGTATCAACACGTGCCGTTCAGTATTATTTGTATGAAACTCCTTACTGCAACGCACACTAATCGGAATCGTAACGTAATATTTTTGAACGTTTGACACCGAGGAAAAAGGCGAGGCGGTGCCGATCCGTTTACCCTTAGTCACTTTTACGACAACATAAGCATGACATAGGGTGGTTAATTCCTGTATTCTGAATCCGACATGACACTTATGACTAAGTACATATATAAACTTATTTATTAGAATGTATATATTAAAAAAAAACTTCCGTATCCCCAGATGCAACGGAAGTATGCATTATCGAGAGAGTAAAATGACAAAAAAATGTACTTACTAAAAAGCACTTCTACTTTACATCCCGTGTGTAAGCGTGCACAAGTGTGCAGTTCGATTCCCATTACACAGTAAAGCACACCCTATAATTATTAAAAGGGTTGTTCCGTTGTCTGCATGTTTTTTTTTTATAATATCCTGTTCCGGGTTCATTTTACATAAGTAGAGATATCCCTTTGAGTTTCAATACGTACTTAACAAAAACGCAGTATAGATAAGTTAGTATCAATGATAATAACTTATCTATGTACAGTATCAATTAATAAACAAATAGATTTACCTTATTTGTTTTTTTTTTTGTTTTGCATGCCTTGTGTTTGGCAGATGGCATGATTACCTTAAATTCGACTAGCTAAAAGAGTCTGTCTATTACAAAGTGTTTCAGAAACGAGTGCACAATATTTCGGACTAATTGAGATCAATGCTTAAATATTCATCATCATCATAATATCAGTCAGCCTATGGACGTCCACAGCTAGACTTAAACTTTTCCACCCTACGCGGTCTTGTGCCTTCCTCATCCATCGGCTTCCCGCCGTTTTAAGATAATAATCAAAACAGCCCATTAATGTCCCACTGCAAGGACGGGCCTCCTCCCGTAATGGTTGGATATTAATACCCCGCTGGCCAGACGAATTGGCATAGGGTTTGATTTCAAGTTTTCCTTCTTTTCATTTCGTAAAGATAGGTAATATTCACGGATAGTCCCTTAGTCGGTTCCTACGACACCCATGGGATTAGATGGGGTGGTGACACGTTGTATTCTTACTCCGTCACCACACAGAGAAGATATTAATTTGTAACAAATTTGTTATACTTCCCCTTTCATGGCGTCAAAGTTAGTTATAACATCGCGACCAAAGCATCTCGACTTGATTTCTACTCGCACGAGTGCTAGTGGTGCAAGTTACTTAGATATCTGATAAGATGAAACTTATTCTACTAATATTACGCTAACCAAGAGGACTGGTCAGTGTGACATTTAACTTGTAAATAAATCTCTATTCGAATTTTAGCTTTTTAATTTAAAAAATCGAATCCAATACCAGAAAGTAAATTACTACATCAGGTTTATTGGTTATTTTATGGAAATAAGATTTTATTTGAATTGAGTTTTAGAGCCGCTTTTTTGCGAAATACAAAATGGCTTTTTCCTAAACAAGTAAGAATCTTTAAAAACTGCAACAAACTAAGAACATAAGCCGCTCAAGAGTCGGTTAAAATATTAAAATATTTATGTCGTCGTTAAACTATAACTAATTTCAATTCACGCAATACTTGGTACACAAGTTTTTCTAGATTTCTCTTCCGTTCCAAGTCAATTAAGGCAGGTAGCTATCTCACCTAGCTTTTACCCTCTGCAGTAAACCAGTTACTACTACATTTTCTAAGTGATAGGCCGTATTGGGCGCTCTTTACGATCAAGCCTTTCGCGTTAGGCGTGGTAGGTGATGCACTGACATTTTGCTAAAGGACAACTTACGATTTATGGCGACCATTTAATAGGGATTAAATTACAGGTTTAAATTACTTCTGGGATAAGGAATCTTTTACCTTTATAGAATCTGCATTTACGTAATGGTATATTGCAGTATCTACTTTAAAACTTTTAATGTAAGGTATAAAATGGCAAATAGTTTTAAATTACGTATAAAATTATCTATTGAGTTCAGATTTACTATTGCTTGTCGAAATAAATCGAAAAATAATAAATAAAATTTGAAGGCAGGGATGAAGGCTACATATTTTGAACCTTGGACAAAGGTTCAATTGCTGTCTCAAGTTTCTTGTCTATGAATTTTCGATTTATTTTGTATTATAATGATAGGATTAGGACATACTTTAAGAAAATAACAAAGCGAAAATTAAACAACAAAATTTAAAGTGCTACCTACATGTCTGGCCCGCCGACCCACAATGCTTGAAGGGCAAAAGGACCTTCAAAAATCACTAAGTACCTATATTTTATACAAGTTGCTATGCAGGTTAACCATCAAACATTAACATCAAGAAAATATTGAGACTACCAAAGTTATATGTTTTTGAAAGAAGCAAACGTATACGTAGTATGTTTTGACAAATAACTGACTTGCGCATATGTATAAATACATAACTTTGATACATTGATCGGTAAGTTAAAGCGTAACTTGCGTACCTAGTTTGTACATTACAGTGCCCTCTGAGTCTGAACTACGAGTATATGCGACCCATTGCTTAGGCCTACTCAAGTTTGCGTCACTCAATCTAGTCCTTAGCTAGCCCTATTTTCAGCCGCACTTCTCAAGTCGTCCGTCTATGTCGATGGTTTGATCGTTCTATTCTCAGGATCTACTGGTCCAAATCAAATAATCAAATCAGCCAGTTTGATAAACGACCTGCTCATCGTGATGGTGCAGTGGTTGCAGTGCACGTGGTCGTGAGTTCGATACACACGCAATGTAATTGCTTGTGCCACAGAGAATTGTCCTGAGCTTGGATACAATTTGTGTCCTTTAAGTTGGTTACGTGGTAGCAACTTTCCTCAATATAAAAACCGTAGGATGAGAGAGGCACAGGACTACACATCGAATGTGGCCTATGTCTATCAGTGATCGTCAATTGACTGATATGTTGATGATAATCATATTAATGGTACACAACAGAGCACACAACTTGTGTTCGGCAACTTTTACCAAGTATATCATCATGGACAAACGCTTAAGAATTAAACACCTCTTGCGTGGGAACCTGCGTCTTAAGGCTTTATTAATCGTATACCGTGATTGCCTACAAAGCAAGCAGACAGTGGGCATAAAGGGTCTTATGGCATTATAGGTTTTAATACCAAATGTTTCTTCTTACGCATAGACGATTCCTCCTTTCATGACATCTTTGGTATGAGATGGGATGGTATACAAATTGGTCTAGGTGTTTTCTATGTAAATACAATTTTATAAGTATGTTTGAACCCAGAAAAATGCAAACAATATGTTCATAAGCACAAGGATTTGCCAACATTGAGCGGGAACTAAACCCGAGATCTTTGCGTAACAGTCAAGTCATATAACAACTCTACCACAGAGTAGGTACTTCTTTATATTTCTCACTTTCAATGTCTCACTGCAAGGAAATAAGATTCTAACTAATGGCCAATTTAGATTCAAATTATCGGCCTTTCGCTGAGATAACGTTAGAACTAGAATTTAACTAAGAAACCGACGCCATTGTTAAACTACTAGTTAGCAGTGTTAAGTGTTAAAACCTTTTTTTATACTTATCGTAAGCACAAAACACTAGTTACACGTCATTATCATTCGAAAATGTACTTTACTACTTAGTAATAAGATATAAAGTTACTTATAATAAAGAGAAGAAATAATGCTGCACCTTCAATATGCTGCAAAATATCAAATTACAATGACACTATCTTTTGATAATAAGAGAAACTTGTTTTTATATCAAGTTATAATAAGTATGTGGGTCTGGTTCGGGTGGTATTGTACCAAAGTATATAAAAAACTATATATTAAAATGACTAGATAGGTATTCTATCAAGGCATCATAAAAAGGCGATAGAGGGAGCAAATATTTCAATACATTTCAGTCTGTATGTCGGGAATAAATTAGGTAAAGCCTCGTGTGGTGACAGACTTAAAATAAAAGATGTCACCATCCCATCTCTTGCCAAGGGTATAGTAAAATTCGACTTTGTATTAAGGACTACTACTTAAGTAATAGTTAATATTAAATAATCCTCACACATTCACACAACGTCGTCTAGTCCCAAACTAAGCAGAGTTTGTACTATGGATACTACACAACGGATAAACATACTTAAATACTTTTTTTTTTTGTAAATACATACATATTATACATAGAAACACTCAAACCAATGCAAACAATTATGTCCATGCGGGAATCGAACCCGAGACCTATGCGTAGCAGTCATGTTATATAACCACTACACCACAGAGGTCATAATGTTAAGAAAAAGAACGAAAACTATCATCACATTGAATTTCCTTCCACATGCCTTTTATGTTCTTTCTCACGCCTCACAGAGGGACATCTAAGAGAGGACAGTAAAATCAAGTTACTTCAAGATATTCTAACGTAACCGAACTCGCCATTACTTAACTAACGTCTTTAACCAGGCAAATAATTGTTTAATATTATTAATTATAATAAAAGTATTGAATACGTTTAGCCTCGCAAGTTATTGTAAACAAATTCTCGCCTTCTCGACCGTGAAACTTTTATAAGAACCTACTAACTCTATTGTTACAAGACTCCATAAAAACATATTAAAAACTAAATTAACTTATCTGTCATACATTTTAAACAGGTCCTCCTAACGCAATATTTTCACTTGTCTAATATTATAATCTTATGAGGAAAAGTTACACGGAAATAATAAAACAAATGTTTTAGCGGATAACTTAGTGCCTTATTCTCAAGTTACCGTAAGAATACACTTAAAACACGTCAAAGTACACGCCAAATATTAAACTACAATGCTTTGGCAACTTAAGCAACAAGTTGGGAGTTTGTAAACTTTTTTTCTTACCTCTTTCTTGGAGTTCTGCTTGTATCCCGGAGAGGGTTATGATGGTGAGAAGTGTTAGTTTCCACATGTTGTCACAGTCCACAATCACTTAACAGTTATACACACACAGCACGATACATATTAGCATGTCATACACGGTTGGTGTCCAAGCTGAACGCACGTCCGCACCGCTCGCAGGCGCACTCTTTGTGACGCTCGCCTCCAGCTCAAACAACTGAACGAAACGAACGATGTCAAACTATGTACACAGAATAGATAGACAGATGCGACAGGAAAATATACCTTTTGTTACCTCTATACTTACTTAGTAGTAGTTTATTGGTATTGTAATTTACGTAACGTCGATAGATAATATAAAATAACTTAAATTTGTTTTAATGGTACTAATGCTAAATGAGTTTTGTTTTTTGCTTTTAAACTGTATAATTAATTGCTAAGTAAGAAGTGAAATAAGTTTTTATAATTAAATTGTTAGAATTGTCATTAATATTAATATTTTTACACGTTTTTTTGTTGCCCCAAATAATAATTCATATTTTTTTTGTTTCAAAGAAATTTTTTATTTTATTTTATAAGAATACATTTTTTAAATTTAAAAATTAAAAAAACGAAAATGTCTTCTAAAATATAGCTATCAGTACAGACCGAAATAATTCTACAAATAACCTGTGAAAGACACATACCCACGGTATAGAACACCGTTAAATTAAATGTCGCATCTACAGTTCAATAGTCATCAGCGATCGCAAGCGTATGGCGGGCCAGGCGGTAGGCTACATCAATAAGCTGCGCACGGGCAGGTAAGCCTCCCAGGGATACAGAGAGTATAGGGGGCGAGGCAGGGGGTGGGAGGGGGTGACGCGCTCAATGCACTTGTCCCAAACGGGATGAGCTCAAAAGGCTCACATGTTTTCAAAGATCCCATTGAATCAGTCTTGGAAGCAATGGGAACTAAAATACGGTATGCTTGACAAACTACACAGCGCGTTTGATTAATGTGTTTGTATTGATAAATATTTTATATTATTATTTGGATAGTTTTTTTACATTACTTAAGGGTATTATAAAAAAATCTGTATTGTATAAATACAGTTTTAAAGGTTTAATAAGGTTTAACCAGCATGTCAATTCTCGTACCTTCAAATCTTTAAAAGTTCGGTTAATTTAAATTTATTTCATGGCCACAGAGGCAAAAGTATTTTATTGTATTATGTTTGTTTTTTTTCTTATTGTTTTTGTGTGTACCTGCTTCTGTGTAATTTGTTTGAATAAATGTTTTCTTTCTTTCTTTCAATTATTTATTGACAAATTTAGAAATAAAAACTTTATTGCAATTATGTCCCAACCAGCTTTTGCCCGCAGCTTCGCTCGCGTTAAATTCGGGGAAGGGTCATTCCGCCCAATAACGCTGTCCGGTAAGGACAAAATTTCAAATAATTTTGCCCTTACCGGACAGCGTGATTTGGCGGAATGGCCCGGAAGCACTGTTTCCTCGACACGGAAAATAAAGAAAAAAAAGTAGCCTATGTTACTCTCCATTCCTTCAACTATCTCCACTAAAAAAATCACGTCAATTCGTCGCTCCGTTTTGCCGTGAAAGAAAGACAAGCAGACACACTTTCCCATTTATAATATGAGTATGGATATTTCATTAACATTAAGTTATTCCAATATATCCTAGATGTCGCGACAGTCGCGGAAGCAGCTGCCTTGAATGTAGTCGCTGGTTTGATCACACTCAGGACAAATTCTTAATGTGATCCATAGATTATTATTCTGGGTCTAGATGTTCTTCGTGTCCGTTATAGTTTGTAAAGCTTTCGCGACATAAAGCAGGATCCCGAGTGCGGGTGTCGTCTTTTAAATGAAAAAAAAATCGACAATTAAAACAAAGTAATGACAATCTCTTATAAATATGACGACCTCTGTGGCGCAGTCGGTACCTATATTACATGGCTGCTACGCAGAGGTCTCGGGTTCGATACTCATCGCTCAATGCAAATCTTTGTGCATTGGTCTGAGTGTTTTCTATGTATAATATGTATGTATTTACAAAAAAAAACCATTTTAAGTATGTTTATCCGTTGCCTAGTACCCATATTACAAGCTTTGCTTAGTTTGGGCCTAGGTGGCGATGTGTGAATGTGTAAAGATTATTTATTTATTTAATCAAAAGTAAATAAAAGGTAACTTATTGTTAGTTGGTTATTCTCAGCCTCTATCATTTCACTGCTAGACAAACGAAACAGCGTTATATAATTTTGTAACAGCGCGGCGCATCGATGTGGTTATATTCTGTCTAGTCTTCTATTTTTAAATAAAAAACATGGAAAACCAATTTTCATTTATCGAGAAAACGTTTTAGGTTTATTTCAACGTGCTATTAGGTGCGGTTTAAGTCGCTTTTAACTTATATGTTTATAAATTCATTGTGTTCTGCATTTCAGGAAAATATGATAGGATTAATCTATTTTGTAAAATTCTTGTACTTGTATAAAAGTAATAACAATTATATCCTTATCATACAGGTCCATTAATGCCACACTGTATTCTCTTTCTGTCATTTTCCTAGAAATAATATCTTTACGACACGTTTTTACGACACCCGCAAGCTGAACAGGAAAGGTCAAACCTCGAATTTTTTTCTATGGCAAATTATTTATTTTTATTATTTTATTTTTTTCTCATGATGCGCGGAGTACTCAAAAAATATTTTTTACGGACATCTCTACACCTAGCGCTATCTGTTCACAAAGTAAGTTAGGCTTAACCTGCTTGTGTTATGGGTAACAGAACAACGGATACAAATACTCATATACTTTTATTTTGTAAATACTTACATACATATAATGAATAAACTTTCTATACCGGCTTCTATAATAAGCTTTTTTTATAGACAACAGCGAATGTACTTGAACAAAATATTTTAAGTAGCGAATAAACAAGAGTTTTTTTGGGTGCACGAGAGGAGCCTCCCCGAACGGCGTTTTTTTTTTTTAAGTGAGTCCCTAACGCCTGGCGCACCTGGACACCTAGCACTCGGTAACGCAGAGTCTAGGTGACAAATCCTCTCACCACGATGGCAAAAAACAACACTCAAACGGCTTTTTTCAAAGCCAAACCCAATACCAACCCCACCAATATCCCCGCCTTAAAGGTCATATCAATAAACATAGAGGGATACTCAGACGAAAAATCACAATTACTTAGCAAACTGTGTTATGACTCCAAATGTGATATACTATGTGTACAAGAGACTCACCGTAGCGCGGACCATGCGAGACCAGAAGTTCCGGGCCTGGTTCTGGTCGCCGAGAGTGCACATTCAAAATACGGCAGTGCTATTTTCAGCAAACCAAATATGAAAATCTTATCCTCCTTTAGCAAGTGCACAGACTCCATTGAAATTCTTACTGTTGACACGGGCAAGTGCACTGTAACTTCAGTGTACAAACCACCAAACCAGCCGTTCAAATTTGATCCACCCGAAAACTATCACTACCGACCGACAAAAATTGTTGTTGGAGATTTTAATAGTCATAGCATTGCATGGGGCTATCAACGCACAAACGACGACGGACATGCTGTCGAACGGTGGGCTGAACTAGAAAACCTCACCCTACTTCATGACGCTAAGCAGCCGAAATCTTTCAACAGTAGACGATGGCAGCGCTCTTACAACCCAGATCTCATATTACTACTGACAATATTCTGCACAAAAACTGTATCTACACCAATTCCTCGCACACAACATCGTCCCTTAGCCTGTCTTGTACAAGCAGCCCTTAGACCCACCGAGGTCCCCTTCAGGCGGCGATTTAATTTTTCGAAAGCCAACTGGTCAGGCTTTGCGGGTATGGTAAATCGTAATATCTGTAATTTAGAACCATCACCACAAAACTATGTGCAGTTTGTAGATGCTGTACGCATTGCTTCGCGTAAATTCATCCCAAGAGGTCAGATATCACCTCCGCCATGAAGGAACTGAAAAACGGAAAGGCCGCTGGTTTGGACGACATTACCATTGATCAGTTGAAGCACCTGGGCCTTGCTTCTGTTTCCTGGTTGCTGTCACTTTTCAATTCCTGTCTCTCCCAGTATAAGATCCCAAAACTCTGGAGAAAGGCCAAAGTGATAGCGTTACTCAAACCGGGAAAATCACCAGATGACCCAAAAAGTTATCGCCCAATATCCCTGCTGTGTCATACATATAAACTCTTTGAACGTCTCCTGCTAAATCGCCTAACACCAATTATAGAGACCAAACTAATCAAAGAGCAGGCAGGCTTCAGACCTGGCAAGTCATGCACAGGACAAGTACTCCGTCTAACGCAACACATAGAAGACGGCTACGAACAACATAAAGTGACAGGCGTTGTTCTGGTGGATCTTTCAGCAGCATACGACACTGTTAACATCAGACGACTACTATACAAGGTAAACAGTATGATCGATGACCATGGCTTTAACCAAATACTGAAAGAGATATTGAGTAACCGGCGATTCCAAGTGTACACACCTCAACAAAGTCTAGGGATATTTTGTATAAAGTTGTGAAACTCAAAAAATTTGGTTTGTAATTTTGTTTTTTTTTTAATTCTTTTGATGAAAACTTACTTTGTTAACCTTTTTCAACCATTCTAAATTTGAATTTGAAAAATAAAATTAAAAATAAAAGATTTACGCGGCTTAAACGTAGTCAAGTTCGAAAATTTCATTTACCAATAGTAAGTTTTGACTGCTTTTTTGTGTAAAATTTAAGTTTTATAACAATTTAAACGTTTATTTCGAATAAATGATATTGTGTGCATTAAGCAGCGGCGCCATTTCATCAGAAACAAAATGTTATGGGCAGTAGGCATGCTCCCAGCTGCGGGTACTAAGCGGAGTATTGCTGAAGAGATTGGAACAATACAAAATATGAAATCAAAGTTATGGTCACGTTATCGTGCTACTGGTGAAGTGGCTGAAAGATACCACAGCAAAAAGTCTATCACCACTCAACGAAATGATCGATTTTTGCAAGTTCCCGCGAAAAGACACCCAAATGTTACTACCATGCAGCTGGTTTAGAGGCTCCAGCTCTTGGTGGAGACTCTTGCGGGTGACCAAACTGTCAGAAGAAGTCGGCACAAAGCCCACCTTTATGCTCGCATACCGCTTTATACTCCAGCACTTCGCCGAGCGAATCGCGCACGACGACAAGAGTGGGCTCATGAACATTTGCTCTATAAAGATAACCTGTTATCTGTGGTGGTGTTTACACATGAGTCCCGGTTCGGTTTCCACTCGGATTCACGTAGAGAACGTGCTTGGCGAGTTCCTAGTTGTGATAGCCGTCTACAACGTCCTCAAGAAATCTATCCATACCACGATAGAACAATTATGGTTTGGACGGGAATTTGTGTCGGTCGAAGAACAGAGCGCGTTTTGATCAGAAACACTATGACGGCTAAAAAATAACTTAACGAGGTACTAGTACTAATAATCTACCCCCGTAAACTACAATTGGGCCAAATGTTCAAGTTCATGGACAATAACACACGTTCGCATAAAGCGCGAGTGATGACGAGCTGATTGCAGGAGCACGATGTATCGATTTTATGCTGAACCACTCAATCCCCTATCCTCAAAACCATAAAATACGCGTAAGACATGTTCAAAAGAAGGGTTTTGGTGATTTTTCCTGCATAAAATTGCGATGGAAGGGGTACTTTTTTTGCATCCTAGTCGGACCTGGAACAATATACCGCACCAAGACCTAGATAACATAATAAAAGCATGAAAAACCATTGCAGGACCGTTATTTACGGTTTTTTTAAATGTGCTGACTACTGATTACTCACATAACATTTAAAAACAGATTAATTTTTGCTTATTTTCACTTTTGCTTATGAAACACATTCATTGTTAGTTTCACTAATTTTCCAAGTTTTTTATTTATTTGAATAAAAAATTATTTATGCAAAAATAATTCTTTTATTTAATTCTGGATTGTAGCCTGATAAATTGTCTTTATAAAAATATAAACATGTTGTATGCTATCTTCAATAATTTTAAAGTTAATTGAGTAAATACCAAATATCCCTAGACTTTGTTGAGGTGTGTACTTGAACTCTGAGAAAAGCAGTTGGAGAAACCAGCGTAATGGGCTACCCCAGGGCAGTGTTCTGGCACCGATCCTGTTCAACATATATACCAACGATCAGCCCAGCCCTGCCCGGACGGAGAAATTTCTTTACGTCGATGACCTTGCCCTGGCTACGCAAACAAAAACCTTTGAGGAAGCGGAGCATAACATAAATGTGGCATTGGAAGAGTTCAGCACTTATTATCGCGAAAACGGACTCACCCCAAATCCCAATAAAACACAAACATGCGTATTCCACATCCGCAACGCTGAAGCTAACCGCAAACTTAACGGCAAGTGGGAAGGAGTCCCAATAACACATTCCGACAGCCCCGTCTACCTAGGAGTCACCTTGGACCGTGCATTGACGTATAAAGGCCACTGCTTAAAGACTAAGCAGAAGGTGGGAGCACGCAACAACCTTCTCCGCAAGCTTACCTCGACAACGTGGGGAGCCTCCCCTCAGGTACTGCGAACTACAGGCTTGTCACTGTCCTTTTCAGCGGGAGAATATGCGTGTCCAGTATGGCAAAGATCCGCCTACGCAAAAGAAGTAGATGTCGCGCTTAATGAAACCTGCAGAACCATCACCGGCTGCCTCAAACCGACTCCACTTAACTTCCTGTACCCCGCCGCTGGTATTGCCCCTCCCTCGGTCCGTAGGGATGTTACTACTGCCATGGAAAAACACAAGCAGTAGGTGGACGAACGACATCCACTGTTTGCAGCTAATCCAGCCCACCCACGCCTTAAAAGCCGAAATAGCTTCCTTAAAACAACAAAGGCGCTCTCCAGCTGTCCGGAAAAAGCTAGGCTTGAACTGTGGGTTGAGAAATTCCAGCCTCCTACTATGTACATCAAACCTTCCGAAGCACTCCCTGCAGGACAAAACCTCCCACGATCCACCTGGACGTCACTCAATCGCCTACGTGCCCAAGTGGGCCGTTGTAAGCTCAATTTGAGTAAATGGGGCTACATTGAGGATTCAGCAACTCAGTGCGAGTGTGGCTTCGACCCTCAGTCAATGTCGCACCTCTTGTAATGCCCTCGATGTCCCGCTACATGCAGCCCTCAAGACCTATGGGCTGCTACAGACAACGCAGTTGCTGTGGCCGAATTCTGGGCCGGTACTGTCTGAGTTTTTTTGCCAATCGACACGAAGAAGAAGAACAAGAGTTTATAAACTACAAAGTAACAAGTTAAGTTATTGTCTTAAAATTAATAATAGAAGCAGAGGTGTTTCTTTACGTACTTGTTGTGATCTGAAGATTAATTTTCATGTTTATTTAATACTACTTTTTTCAGCGGTTCTGGCCGTCTTTTTGTGGGTTGTATGGACATTTTGTAAAGCATTACAGTAAAAGAATCTGCCCACTACACCGTACTATACCATGACCGTGCTAGGACCGTATCAGGCACGTAAAGTAACACAACGACGGTACTGGCCGATTACGGAACGGTCTAGTGGGCATAGTCTCATACGTTTTAATACAAAGAATACTTTTTTGTCTGACACGTTCATAGGACGGTCCTGGCACAGTCATGGTATGGTACAGTGTAGTGGGCAGACTCCATAATTCTTGTGCTACAACCAAGCTGATTCTCCGTGTGGTGACGGAGTAAAAATACAATATGTCACCACCCCATCTCATACCATGGGTGTCGTAAAAACCGACTAAGGGACTATCCGTGAATATTATCTTTACAAAATAAAAAGAAGGAAAACTTAAAATTAAACCCTATACCAATCCGTCTGGCCAGCGTGGTATTAGTAGGCCAAGTATCCCTCCGTGATGGGAGGAGGCCCGTCCCTGCAGTGAAACATTAATGGGCTGTTATGATGTGTAGATAACGATACAATGAATAAGTAAATAATGATGTAAACTGAATAAATATATTAATTGATTTAATTCAATTTAGATAATAAGGTTTATTAAGCAAAATGGACTATTTGATCTAGTAAAACCTAACTTAATAAAAGATTTATAACGGGATGGCCTGAGGAGTTTAGTTTACAAGTAAATAAAATTAACTTAGTTTGATATACTTTTTTATGTCATCACGACTCATAACATCGCTCAACCTAAGCAGTATCTAGTCTAGTTGAAATATTTTGTTATTTTCTTTCCCTTTTGAGCGAATTACCTAGAACGTAAAATGCCACTGCTGCATAACTGCCTAAAATGTGAGTTGTGTTCGATGCATTTAGACAAGGATATAAATAAATATAAATATATTCATCACACATTCACACAACGCCATCTAGTCCCAAATTAAACAAAGCTTATACTATGGGTACTAGACAAAGGATAAACATACTTAAATACTTTTTTTTGTAAATACATACATTATACATAGAAAATGCAACCAATATTATTTAAATTAATAGGTCTAACACAATATCCGAAACAAGAGATTACACTGTTGAGGTAAAAACAAGCTTGGGTAAGCTAAATCCACAGGCGCAGTATAAATATTGGAATTACAATGTTCTCCGAACTCAAATGGGAAGGCATTCCTGGATTTAGGAGGAGGTGCTACACAGCTTGATCCTAAATTTCTTATCTACGATATAAAAATAAGTCGGATTTTCCTTCCTGACGCTATAACTCCAGAACGCACGAACCGATTTCCACGGTTTTGCATTCTTTGGAAAGGTCTCGGGTTCCGTGAGGTTTATAGCAAAGAAAATTTGGGAATAAATTGAACAGAAAAGCGGGAATATAATGCCCGTGTGAAGCCGGGACAGGCCGCTAGTTTTGTTATAAAGTTAATGGATTACCCACTGCATGCTAGGTTATAAACTAACTTTTTTTTATGAAAGTTGTCTACTTATTGTGTCGATATTTTTTTTAAGTAAAGAAATAGTTAAATATCATAAAAGTTAATCGTTACTAAGTAGTTAGATTTTTACAATGTTGGTTGGTGGTCAGTTGGAAAGTTCATGTTTTTCTTGATTTGTTAACAATGGAAAAAAAGAGTTTTGGAAATTCAACTTAAAAAAAATCAATAAAGATAGGCTTAAAAAGTATTTCGTTAAAACTCTCATCATCATCATCATATCAGCCAATCGACGTCTACTGCTGGACATAGGCCTCCTCCAAGTATTGCCTACTATATACCTACACTACGAGTATATACTACTCCTAGGTACTCCCGTTAAAACTATACTAATAATTAATTTAAGCTAGATACTTAAACATCTAGTTGGTAGGTTTTTCAGATAGAAGCCGTTGCTAGTAGCGCTAGGATGGGAGAGGTTGCCACCTACTGGCTTGGCTCTAGCATTGATGACGTCAAATAGCGTCGATTACCACTCTTAGGTGCCTATTTGCTCATCTGCATAAAAAAAGTAAATACCGACATTGCATTAGTACCCTAAGTTTCCATCCTCCACAGTAGGTAGCCTATTTCTGCAGTGAGAAATAAGGGGTTTTAGTAAGTTACCTATGAAGGTTTAAGTTGATAGGTTAGATATGTGTTTATAGAATAAAATTATAATTATCATAGCACTTAAATCTTGTCTGAAACACTCTACATCTCTAAGTCCATTCTACACATTCTACACTGTAAAGCCCGATTTACACATCACCAAGTACAGTAGCGAGTTAAGTAGTAAGTTGTTGATTGAGGTAATTTGAATAGATATCCATCCTATTTTTTGGCGAGTTAAGTTGGCGAGACGCGAGAGAGTACTTCGTACTTAACTCGCCAAAAAATAGGATGGATATCTGTAAATCGGGCTTTAAGGCTAATCCTCAGAACGATGTTGGTCACCTAGTTACATCACAGCAAATATAATATGCTCGTAGTATTTACAGTTCTCGAAAACGAACACTTTATTTACATATGACCTGGCTAACTCAAAGGCGGACACCAAAGGTACCTTATATTTCTGGTTATGCAACTATTATTTACTAAGTTAATAGCTTTATTATACCTAATACTATTGTAGTTGGTTTGTGTTTGCTATATGTACGCTTTACTTTATTCAGAAAAACTAAGCTCAAAGCGCTCTAAATGAAACTTTTATTGAATATTTTACAATTTTGCGACTATTCCATTTACATTAGCTCAATCCTGAAAGCCAGAATAAACAACGTAAGCACGCAAAAGCAGCTGAACATAACACACAGAGGAGTTCCGGGAAAAGGTTGAATGAAACCGTTTATAATCCGCAACAAATATGAAAAGGAAAATTTTTCTTATTTGCTCGCTCTACGCTCTTGAAATTGAATCCTATACCAGATCTTTGGTACCGATTATATTATTATATGCTATCACGGAGTTTCCATATTTTTGAGAGGAATACTTATGGAGTTAGAAATACATTATAATGAAACTTTTATGGGACTAACTTGGTATACTAAATCGATGGAATTCGTGTAACAATAATGTATGAAGAGACCGCAGCCTAACAGTAATGTATTTGAAGGCGCATCCCTGGCGCCGTGAAATTAAACCAGCCTTTTTCCTTAGACAGCGTCAAACCTTCTTAGACGTTAATACTGGTATGAAACAAACATTCAAAATGTTCGGACGAGAATGACAAGGAGTCGTCATTCTAGCAGAACGTCATGAAAACTGGAAGAATCCACCGAACCCGTGAGGCTGGTGGTCCATCCGGTATTACATGAGGGACTGCTATAGTGTCCGTGTGCTAGTGCTGTTTTTAAGTACCTATATATTTTGTAATACAATAAGAAAAGAGATTATAAAATGTAACCTAATAGAGTTATGCCTATTTATTTCCAAAATACCTCGAGCCTTTACCTACTTGAAGAAGTCTGAAACTGATACAGATAGCCACCTGGCGACATCAGAAGTGGGATCCGAGACACCACACCACGTGTTTGAAATCGTGGTAATACCTATGAAAAATGGCAACTGCCGCTTGAGCGACAAAATAAGAATTTTATGACGATTATTCGTACTATGAAGACGCCATCTTTGCCGATGGGAAAATTCTGACAAAATTAGATGGATTTCTGAAGGAGAGGATTAACGAAGAATGTGATCATGCCGCGCGACTCATGGCGGCTTTGTGCCATGTTTAAAGTGTTTTTGATTTCAGCAATACAGTAATGTGTCTGTGTTTGACACGACAAGGAAAATGGATATCGATACTAGGGAATGAAAATTAATTGGTAATGATGACGATTATGCTACATAACACAGTTGGGTAAAAATAAGGTAAGATTAAAGGGCGGACAATAAGTGATGTCCAATATGTCTGTAAGTACTATATTGTTACAATGTGCTATACTATTACAAGTCTGTTTTGTTGGCGTGTACCACTGCTAAGCTACGCCGTTACATTAAATTAGTACCATAAATGTACCAAGGTCCGTTTAAAGTCAAGTCGGTTCAAGATTAATAGGAGTTATTTCATCACGCGTGTCGAACCGCATATCCTTTGCAGTATTTTATTGAGTAAACTCGTGATGGAGTATTAAGCTGTCCGCTATCTGATAAGGACGGTAACCCACACTCAACGTTGTTCCGAGTCCTGTGTTGTTGGATCAGGCACCGTGAGGGTGGCCTGAGTCCTCTGTTGTTGGATCAGGCACCATGAGGGTGGCCTGAGTCCTGTGTTGTTGGATAGGGCACCGTGAGGGTGTGGGTCGAGTGCTTGTCGGCTGAGTGATGCTTGTTTTGCAAGTAATAGTAACTAAATAAGAATAATTATAGTTTTTGTGGTTCGACTGTCGTTGAAAATAACTCCTTGAGGTAGCTTACACGAGGACGTGTCAATGTCAGGACGGTCATGTGAAGGCGAGTCAATATTATAGCCTTTAGGAAGCGCCAAGTAAATACTGCCAAAGAACAAAAAGAAAACAAAACAAAAAAAAAAAAAAAAAAGCTGTGGAACCTAAGCCGCAGTCTTATATCTGACTGTATGTTTACAGGGAGAGTGTGTGGTCAAGAAGACGAAACGGTGGAGCACTTGATGTGTAGCTGTCAACAAAATCTTATTCCTGGTGAAGTCGAAATGTATTCTCGAGGGCTCTCTGAGGAAGAGTAAAGAGGAACATAAAAGGACAGTATTATTTTGAGACTATTTGTAGAAAAAGTGTTTACTATACTGACACTTCTAGTTTATTGGTAGACGGCGATGTGCCACCCAGACCACACTTGTTTGGGTTGGTTAAGGGGACGCAAAGGTCTGTGCTGGGTGGTTGTGGGTCCTGGGCTGCTAGTGGCTAGCAGTAGGGACGCAACACCCAGGGAAGAGATGTAGACCCTGACTTGTAGCTAGTTCAGCAGGGTTGCCTGGTTGGGTCGTATGCGTTGTGCTTGTGTGTGATGTATGGGTTCAGTTCACTTATTGATGCTGAATTGTAGAGATGTTGGCTGGAAAGTAAGAAGCATTGACTCGTGTCAGGTTGGACGAGCCTGATGCCTTGAGTAATGGTATTGTATTGTCATTGTTGCAGGAATGTATACGCCCGAGGACGGGCGATTGTCAGTCCGGCCGTGAAGGCGCATCCCTGGCGCCGTGAAATTAAACCAGCCTTTTTCCTTAGACAGCGTCAAACCTTCTTAGACGTTAATACTGGTATGAAACAAACATTCAAAATGTTCGGACGAGAATGACAAGGAGTCGTCATTCTAGCAGAACGTCATGAAAACTGGAAGAATCCACCGAACCCGTGAGGCTGGTGGTCCATCCGGTATTACATGAGGGACTGCTATAGTGTCCGTGTGCTAGTGCTGTTTTTAAGTACCTATATATTTTGTAATACAATAAGAAAAGAGATTATAAAATGTAACCTAATAGAGTTATGCCTATTTATTTCCAAAATACCTCGAGCCTTTACCTACTTGAAGAAGTCTGAAACTGATACAGATAGCCACCTGGCGACATATTATTACCACTACATTTGACGTCGTTGTCATGTTATGTTTTAACGACTTTCCTTAATTAGTTTCTCAACTTAATAAGTACCAATCCAAGACTTGTGGGCTCAGTTGACCATGAAGGGCCAGTGTAGCCTATTTTTGAATGTTAATACTGTGTCCCATACCTTCATCATTTTAGTCAGCCTTTAGAAGGTCATTGGTTCAAAGTAAGGCCTACTTAGCTCGCATGTTGAGCTTTTACTAAAAAATAATGAACGTAAATTCTCTAATGAAATAGCTGACAAACAAATGTTATAAACATAACTTTTACTCTAATGAATGTAGTATGTGACACCATAATATAAAATTATTATTATTATTTTATAATCGAGAAAAGTAACCGTCATTCAAAATATTGCAATTTTGTAAAAGTCATACTAGTGCTGCCATCTGTGTGCTTCAGTTGCCTATCTTCGATCGTGTAAAACGTTTGAACGTGCTTTTAAATAAAACTGGCAGATGGCGCTTTTTTAAGATTAAATAAAGTACCTAGTCCTAATTAATACAAAGTATTAATTTACCGATGTACGTTTAGTTTAAAAAATAATGAAAATACAATGTATTATTATAAATATTTATAATAATATAATGTGTTTTGCTAGTACTACCCTAATTATAATTTTAAATGTTATGACAAGCAAAACATCAAAGCATAATGCTATTTAATACTACATTTAATCGTTAGATGTCGCTAGGTTTATCCGTTTATGCGCCGCCCGCCACTCTAAGGTCTTGCGCATTCTGGACGTACGTACATTCGTAAGTATTTATTATTAATCTGTGCTTCAGGTTTGATGTCTATAAAGAACAATGCTCAAAACGTCCCCAGCTTGTAGCACTTTAAAACCTATGTTATTTGAAAGGCCTTAGTATTTTGATCATTTTATTGTATGGCAGCAAATCTCAAATGTGTATCCGAAAAAAGTTATATCGACTTAAAGAAACCGAAATCAGTCACAATTATGTTGCTGTTTATTGTACTTTTTCGAAATTATAGCCAATAAAATACATAATTAACAGTGTAGAATATAAGAAAAATATAAAAGATTATTTATTTATTTATTATTACGCACCGTATATGCCCAATGTCCCGATTTTATCTTTTTTGTGGGCACGTGTACGGTTTCGTAACGTACATGACACTTTGTTTACGTAGCAACCTACCTTTTCATACGACACGTGCCTTATACACACATACATAATATATTGCAGTCTATATTTACGTAATTATTATAATATTAAAGAGAGTACACTTTGAACTGTGGCACTGTAAACAATCGCTTAGAAACAGATTAACTACCAACTTTATTGTAACTTTAACTATAACTCAGAATAAACTTCATCATTAAAAGTGCATCTTTGTGTATTTCCTACAACTACTTAACTTACTTAACTTAACTGCAACTTCACAACTCAACTACAAAGAAAGGTGTAGTAGTTTCACACTGAAACCCTACATCTAATGGTCCTTCGAGAAGCAAAGGTATTTAGCAACTTGTACATTATTGACTATAGCGAATCGGTTTAACTGGCCTCCCACAAGCGGGTCTCACCAGTTGAATTGAGACAGGACGCACATATCGTCAATCTAGTGTACGAGAAACTAAGTACTGAGAAACGACCATTTCAAGAGACTTCTTTTGTACCATAACTTGAACTGGTTACGGATTTCGTCGATTGAAATTGAAGAAGACTACGAGAATTCTTGTCCTCTTCGGGTCACGAACCAACGCCACGCTCGTCAGACTTTCACCGTCAAATACGTGTTTGTTATCCTGAGCGAGAACAACTAACTATTAACATCATGGAACAACTTCAACTGCAAGCAAGTTGCTTTGAGAGTATCAAGAGCTTGTGTACTAACTATAAAAAAGATAGTATCTCAAGAAAGAACATCAACTACTTACAAAAACGATTGGAATCACTGGAAAACCAATGGAGTGATTTCATGGATAGACATCAGGTATTACTACAAGAGATCGAAGATAAAACCCATAAATATTTTAGTGACGACATTTATGAAAAAACCAAGGTCATGTATGAATCGACGAAAAAGGATATGTTATCCCTACGCTTACACTTACAAAAACAACAAGAAAGTGAAGTAAAGTTTGATTTTTCTGGTCTTGGCGAAAATGCAGACGATTATATTAAAAGCAAGATAACCCAGCAAGAATGCAATTTTAAGGCAATTGACCGTGTTATGTCCAAAATTGACATCGAGGAAATAAGTGAAAAGTGGGAACTTGAAGATTATCTTTCGACTTTGAAGACAAAATGGGAAACTATTGATAAAATGCACTGGGAGCTAGAAGCTTCACTCAAGGGAACAAATGAAAGCTATTATGCTATGTTTCTAGATATTGAGAGTAAATACGACCAGATAAAAAAGCAACTTAACAGCAAGATTTGGTCTACAGTACATTATCAACGATCAGCCCCGAGAATAGAAGTACCAGAGTTTTCCGGGAGCTATACTCAGTGGATCTCTTTTAAAGACCTCTTTTTAGAGACCATACATAACAACCCTACTATAAACAAAGCCCAAAAAATGCAACACCTCAAAACAAAGCTAAAAGGAGAAGCTGAGCGGCTTGTACAGCACCTTACTATAAATGCTGAGAATTACTCGTCATGTTGGGAGATTCTCAAACAACGTTACGATAATCGTCGGCTACAATTTACATCATTCATGAACACCATGCTCAACTTGTCTGTTATACCTCAACCAGACGCATACAACCTAAAAAGAATGCATGACGTCATCACCGAGTGCATGAACGGTTTGAATAATATCGGTGTGGAAACATCAACATGGGGACCGATCATTGTACATCTAATGTCTTCGAAGCTGGACTCCACAACATATAGCGAATACATCAAAGACCTTCAAGACCATAGAGATTTACCGAACTTAGAAGATTTTATATTTTTCCTAGAGAACAAATTTATGGCATACGAGACTATGAAAAATCCAAAGAAAGAGATGTCCCACTATCAAAAAAAAACTTTTACAAAACCTTTAAAGAAGAATAACCCTGCAACATTTACGTCTAATTCCTACTCAAGGACGTATCACGCTGTTTACGGCAATTGTCCACATTGCAACGGAAGTCACGTTTTGATGAATTGCCCGAAGTTCATAAATATGAATACTATTCAACGAAACATAATAGTTGGAAAATTACGTTTGTGTAAAAACTGCTTATTTAGCCATGGAAACAAGGAATGTACGTCAATAAAATTATGCAAAGAGTGTAATTTGAAACATCATACACTATTGCACAACGGAAAGAAAAATAACTTACAAACTACACAAAACCAGCAGACTTCTACTTCTAATCATTTATCTAATGACGAGATGGAAGTTTTATTAACTACAGTGCAGATGAAAGTGCTGTCCAATGACGGCACTTATATAACTCTTCGTGCTCTTCTAGACCAAGGCTCCCAGGTCAACTTAATAACAGAGAATGCAGCACAACTGTTACGTCTACCAAGGAAGAACCTAAACGCCTCAGTAACCGGCATAGGAGCAGTCTCGGGAGACTGTAAAGGCTGCCTCCAGTTCACATGTAACTCCATTCACTCTGACTACAGTTTCATAACTCAAGCTCTTATCATGAATAAGCTCACAAATAAACTGCCGAATCAATCCTTTAATCAAAGAAACTGGCCGCACTTAGAGAACCTTAAACTCGCCGATCCTGAGTATAACATCTCCCGGCCTGTGGATCTACTGCTGGGTGCGGACATCTACTCTAAAATATTGTTAGAAGGAGTACTAAGAGGAGAACAGAATAGCCCTATTGCCCAACAAACAAAACTAGGTTGGATTTTATGTGGCAAGTTAAAAACATTTAACTGTCACGCAACATTAGTTGATTTAACTTCGTTAACTCAATTTTGGGAGACGGAAGACATAGCCCACACTAACGCGGACACTTCCTGTGACGACCAATGTGAAGAATATTATAGAAAGACAGTGAAGAAAGATGTAGATAACAAGTACATCGTTAGCATGCCATTATCTACCGATTTTAACACTAAACTAGGAAAATCGAGAGCGGTTGCAGTCTCACAGTTTCTTCAATTAGAGAAACGTCTACAAAGAAACACTAAACTAGCGCTTATGTATCGAGAATTCATGAAAGAATACATTGACCTTCAGCATATGAAACCGTCGTCACCTGGCACGCCACCTACTTCATTAGAATGCTATCTTCCGCATCATGGCGTATTACGAGAACAATCCTCCACTACCAAACTAAGAGTAGTATTTAATGCCTCTCAAAAAACATCTACGGGCTACAGCTTGAATGATTTACTAGAAAAGGGACCCAACTTGCAGAAAGATATTCAAACCTTATTATTAAGATGGAGGTCATATCAATACGCCTTCATTGCCGACGTAGAAAAAATGTACCGCTGTATAAAAATTACTGACGAACAACAATCTCTTCAAAAAATCATCTGGCGCGACTCCCCAACTAAAAGGTTACAGGAATACCAATTATGTACTGTAACATACGGAACTAAGTGCGCTCCGTGGCTGGCAATGAGAACATTGAAGCAATTAGTAATTGATGAAGGTCACAATCATCCTAATGCTGCAAGAGTACTCTTAAATGACTGTTACATGGATGACATTATAAGTGGAGAACTGAGGCTACCACAGGCCAAGGACCTGCAGGCATCCCTTATCAGCTTGCTGAAAAGCAATGGCATGAACTTAAGAAAATGGTCAGCTAATCATCCCGAACTACTAGAACAACTTTCAGAAGATCAAATTTCAAGCAATTGTACTTTTGATTTTAAGAACGAAGAATCAACAAAAACTCTTGGCCTCAGCTGGAACCCTCGGTCAGACACATTTATATTTAACTGGAGTGTGCAAGAAATTTCCAAAGGTCGTATAACAAAAAGAAGTTTACTTTCGGATATTTCTAAATTATATGACCCCTTGGGATGGCTGTCACCTATTACTGTACTCGCCAAGCTTTTATTTCAACGAGTCTGGACAAGTAAACTAACCTGGGATGAAGAATTACCAAGTAACATATTAATCGAATGGATGAAACTTAAAAAACAAATTCCAGACGTAAAAAATATGAAACTTAATCGATGGATAAATTCCATACAAACAATAGAACTACTTGGATTTAGCGACGCAAGCGAAAAAGCATATTCCTGCGTAATTTACAGTCGAGTAAATGACGAACAAAATAAACCTGTAATTACGTTGCTTATCGCAAAAACTAGGGTTGCCCCATTAGCACAGAAGCTCACGCTGCCTAGACTTGAACTTTGTGGAGCTCTTCTGTTGTCAAAACTTATGGATAAGACCACAAAAGCCTTATGTGGATACCACTTGACGATAAAAGCATGGAGTGATTCCCAAGTAGTCTTGGCATGGCTGCAAGGAGATCAATCAAAATGGGATAAATACGTAGCCAACCGAGTACAGCAAATAAAACAGATTATTCCCGCAGATAACTGGGAATATGTCAAATCAGAACATAACCCCGCCGACTGTGCATCTAGAGGAATGCTACCTGCTAGATTAAAAACATTCCAGTTATGGTGGGAAGGGCCAGAGTTCCTAAAAATACCACAAAAATATTCACTCGAGAAGAAATGTTTGTTTACGACGGAAACGGAACTTGCAAAAAATAAAGTGACAACCCTAGCGACAGAAAATAAAGAACATTTTATTAATTGTCTTTTAAATAAGTATAGTTCCATAACAACGGTAATAAGAGTAACTGCCCAGGTGCGCCGCTTTATCAGCGCGGCACGCTTCAAAATGCAACCCGATACACTCTACCTATCTTCAAGCGAACTCACGTTGGCAATGGAACAAATTATAATATTTATTCAACGAATGGATTACGCAAATGAATATAAACAACTTTTAACAAAGAAAACTATAACGAATAAAAGTACTTTATACAAACTTTACCCTTTTTTGGACGAAAAAGGAATAATACGTGTGGGCGGAAGACTAAGAAATTCTAATTTGCCCTATGAGATGAAAAATCCCATCATTTTGTCAAGAACTAGCCGCTTAACTAAGCTATTAATTGAACAAGCGCATTTAAAAACTCTTCATGGTGGCGCTCGTTTGACCCTGGCCCAGCTGCGACAACGCTACTGGATTATCGGCGGCAATAGAACGGTGAAAGCTCAACTTCGACTCTGCGTACGCTGTCACCGATTTAAGCCGTCAGAAAACTATCAACTGATGGCCGATCTCCCTCAACAAAGAACTACACCATCACGACCATTCACACATACCGGCGTCGACTTTACGGGCTGTGTGGAAGTCAAGATGAACAAAGGAAGAGGCGCTAAGACTACTAAGGGGTACATCGCCATATTTGTGTGTATGGCCACGAAGGCGGTGCACATTGAACTTGTCTCCGATATGAGTACAGAAACTTTTATTGCCGCCTTTCAAAGAATGTGTGCCAGACGCGGTACACCTAAACATGTATATTCAGACCACACGAACTTTATAGGGGCCTCCAAAATGTTACGTAAGGAATTTGATTATTTTCAACAAGAGTTAACGCCAGATTTCTTCACGGAGATTGGAAAAATGGAAGTGGAGTGGCATTTTAATGCCCCTGCTTGGCCAACTGCGGGTGGCTTGTGGGAAGCCGCTGTGAAATCTTTAAAGTACCATCTTCGTCGCGTCCTTGGAGAGCAGAGATTAACATTTGAAGAGTTTACTACACTGTTAGCGCAAATCGAAGCCTGTATGAACTCCAGGCCCCTTTGCCCGCTAACCGAAGATATTGAAGAATTCCAGAACTATTTAACACCTGGACATTTTCTTACGGGTAGCGCGATGCTTTCTCCTCCTATATCAAACTACAGTGACATACAGAATGTGGATTTACGCCAAAGATGGCAACTAACAGAACATATGCTACAACAGTTCTGGAAAAGCTGGTCTAATGATTATTTAACTCAACTTCAAGTAAGGAGCAAATGGAACGAGCCAAAAAGAAATCTACGAGAAGGCGATATTGTTTTAGTTAAAGACAATAATTTACCACCAGGAAAATGGGCTATGGGAAGAGTACTTGAACTTCACCCCGGCTCCGATGGCTACGTTAGAGTAACCACAATAAAAACATCTTCCGGTCTTATCAAACGTCCAATCGTAAAGCTGGCTCTTCTACCACTTGAAGAAACATCTCAATCTCAACAACAAAACCATTCAACAGTCAAGCCATGCAAAACAAAACATTCTTTTTTTACATTTATTACGACACTTTTTACATTGTTTACATTAGTAACTGGATCATATGGCCAAGATATAAAATCAAAGGTTCACATTACAACCTTGGAACGTGAGCGACCCATCTATTACGACACGATAGGCAATGTGCAAATTATTCATGATGAATGGACTTTGCTCTTATATTATAATTTAACTACATACTGGGATGGAGTACAATGCCTTGAAGATTATATGAACGGATTGAACAATTTATGTCAACAAACTGACCCAAGATACTGCAAGACAACTTTAGAACAACTGAAACACGAAATGAATATGCTCACTTATTATAATAGTATACTTCTGTCTCCTTCTAAACATTTAAGTCAAAGAAGGAAACGAGGATTGATAGACGGCGTGGGATATATAGCCAACAGCCTCTTCGGAATTTTGGACCAACATTTTGCGGAAAAATACCAAGATGATATTCAAACTATTCAATCCAATGAAAACTATTTACTTGAGCTATTAAAAAATCAAACGTCCATAGTACAACTACAAAATAACGTGCTGAAAAGAAACGAAGAGAATATTAAGGACAATTTAACTTAATTAACGACTTTATGAAGCAAACAGAAACAGATTTACTCAAAGTAGAGTCAGACATGGAGATTGTGATGGCAAGCAATTACTTTAACTCAATATCACTCTCAGCTTATTTGCTTATCACTAACTTGAACAAAATACAAGAAATGTTATTTGAGACTATAACTAATGTTTACAAAGGGCATTTAGACGTGCACTTAATAACACCTGTCCATTTGATCGAACAGCTGACTACGATTGCTGGAAAACTACCAAATACTCTGTCTTTGCCTGTTCGTAACATCAGAGAGAATATTAAAGACATTTACAAATTGCTGTATGTGAAAGCGCGTGTCACCAACAACTATTTTTTATTTGAAGTGCACATTCCTCTGATATCCGATGCCGACTTCACACTCTACAGAGCCATCCCATTGCCTATACAGCACTATAATGGAACAGCCATTGCTCAGCTATCTTCACAATACATTGCTATTAACTTCAGAGAAAATGCATACGTTTCAATAAACGAAGAAGACATGAAGCTCTGCGTACTTCTTTCTCAAGGTGACATGATTTGTAACAAAAACTTACCTATCTTCAACTTGCATAACAACAAGGCGCCATGCGAGGCAAAGTTACTCAGCCATCATACTACATCTCCGTGTAACTTAAAAAAGACGTCATGTAAAAACGAATGGATCGCGTTACACAATACAAACGCGTGGTTATCTATTTGCTGTGGAACCTGCACAATACGAACAGTTTGCGAAAATGACGTCACTTCGCACTCAATCACTACCAGTATAATTACCATGGCGCAGGGCTGCGTTCTTCAAACACAGGATCTCACCATATACTCACACCACCAGTATAATAGCCAGATGAAGATAGACTTTCAGTTAAATATACCAAATTCCATAGTTAACGACATAGTAAATATTACTCGCCACAACTTTAGTCGTGTAACGATGCCCGATGAAACTGATGAACTGGAAAAAATAGAGAAGAAGCTAGCTATGCTGAAAGAACGAGAGGAAAAACTGCCATCTTCTTTTACTACACATGACATTCATCAATACGCTATCTCCTACAGCATTGTCGTCGTGATCATCATAGCAGTAGTCTTCTGGATTCTGAAAAGATACAAGATATCTTATTGTTCTAAACGCACTAAAAACCGAGCGAAGACAAACCAAATTGAAGAAATTGAGCTGAAACATCTACCACTAAGAAGAACCACTGAGACAAACATAAATAACACGTCTACGAGGCAAGTAGGGTCATCAAGCGAAGTCAACCTAGCATTCAGTTTCGAATAACAATATTAATTCCTTGCTTTGTAATAGTTTATCTTTTTTAAGCGATGTTCTTTGCCTAATCCCTTTTTTTGGGGTGCCCAATATGTACGGTTTCGTAACGTACATGACACTTTGTTTACGTAGCAACCTACCTTTTCATACGACACGTGCCTTATACACACATACATAATATATTGCAGTCTATATTTACGTAATTATTATAATATTAAAGAGAGTACACTTTGAACTGTGGCACTGTAAACAATCGCTTAGAAACAGATTAACTACCAACTTTATTGTAACTTTAACTATAACTCAGAATAAACTTCATCATTAAAAGTGCATCTTTGTGTATTTCCTACAACTACTTAACTTACTTAACTTAACTGCAACTTCACAACTCAACTACAAAGAAAGGTGTAGTAGTTTCACACTGAAACCCTACAGCACGAGTAAAGGTCATGGCACATTATACCGGCACCGCAACAGCACCGCTCCACACCAGCATTTAACTTGTCATTCAATTTAGAGCATTAAATCGTGTGTAGTATAATATATTTCATAATGTCAATATGAAAAAGCCAACGGCGGGCAGTCAGCGCGCTTGCCGCTACCACACAACTCGACCCGCAGCCCGCGTGCTGCAAGCGAGCGGACCTTATGCGTACAGCGCGCCGACGGCATGCTCATTACGCGCCGGCTCCGAGTCGGTAGACATTATGAAAACGTGCAAGTCCTAAGCGTGTTCAATCATAAATGTCTTACAACAATATTGAGTTCGCGGTGACAGCAAGCTTACAGCTCGCGGCCACCGCGCGGACTGTGAGCTTACACGACGCGGCCGGCGCGCGGACTGCGAGCTTGCACCTTGCGGACAACGCGTAGTTAGCGCGCTGGCAGCTAGCCGTAGTCTAAATTCGAGGCGACGCCGTGCAGCAGCTGTGCTGTTGCGGTGCCGGTATAATGTGCCATGACCTTAAGTAGTTTGTCTCTTGGGACATTTACTACTTTACGCTGGGTGTGGGGTGGATGGCCCTCAACCTAAGACATTTAAGTGTCATGCCTCAGGGTCCCCTGTGGGGCACGAACCTCGACCTGGACCGTTACCGACTAACAGGATGTGCGGAAGGCACGATCTCTAGGAGCGAACGCGGCGCGTATTCCTGCCTTAGCGGCGAGGACGGAACCGCGGACGTGTTGTTGTGGCTTCGCGAGCCTTATGAGCTCTACGTTGAGCGTGCGCGATCCTATCACCCGGCTCTTCGAGAGCATGTCTAGGTCTTCTAATTTTGGATATTCTACAGGGTATGTACCCGGATGCCTCAACCACTAGTTGGTTGGCGTGAGTGGCAGCCATTTCAAAGTAGCGACGGGACCACGGGAACAGAGTTTCATGTGTTGCTGGATGGTCGGCAACTCGAAGTCGATGTGGAGATCCTCGTTACGCGTGAACCGCGGTGCTGCCGTCGCTTTGCGCATGAACCTTTTCTGAATTGTTTGTAACTTATGGATCCTGCTATGTGGCCTAAGGTGTGCAAAAACTACGCACGTGTACGTCATGATTGGCCTAATACAAGTCTCATGTATCCTAACTTGGAAGGAGTAAGTGCAGCCGTCCCATCACAAACGAGCCCCGCTTGCAAACCATGTTTAGGTGGGGACGGAGTGAGATTTTATCGTCGAGTATGACTCCAAGGTTTTTGGCTTCCCTCGCCCAAGGGATCGGGAAGCCGAACTTTTTGACTTTTGGTGTCTCTGCCGAGAGAGTTTTGTGGCTCCTTTTCTTGTGAAAATTCAACGCTTGGCTCTTTTCGAGGTTGACTGTTATCCTCCATTTCCAGAACCACTCGCTGAGGGCGTAGGACGCAGATTCACGAATGAAGAACCAAATAAATCCCATCTAGTAACAATTTGTCCGTTGGGTCATGGAGCCCATAAACGGGAGATTTAAACGTGATTTTAAAATGTTCAGGAATGTAGTATTCAAATTATTGAATGAAGAGATGAGGAAGTGTATTAACACTTCCTTATCTCTTCACAGACTACCGAATTGCTGGTGCGCTTCTCAATACATCCAGGGAGCTTTTTTATGACATTGTCTATACCACAGACGTCGTTGAACGAATTTATCGCAGAATTCACATCAACAATGACTTGGGTAACTACGTTACAGGCAGCGGGCTACGTTCAGAACATTAACTGATGAGTCCATAAATATACCGTTCCCTGAATTGTCAAACGAGGATACTATTTTGTTTAGTTTGGGGACATATCACACTTAAAACTAGCAGCTTCCTATGTTAGCGAACATTTACGTGGCGGCGTCTACAACATAGAAGTTGGTGCAACTCCAAGCCCAATTATGAACCAATACGGTATAAACACGGCAGATTGCACTGTTTTGAGGGGTCGAATTTTATCCAAACATAGGTCAAATGCGACCTATTACAGGTATTTGGTTTTAAATAACGCACAGGATATAAGCGCCATTCAGGCATATTATTGTTCATGCTTAACTGCTATGAGAACAGTTGGTGCCTGCGCGCATGTCGTCAGTATCGTGTGGTACTTTGGTATTGGAAGGCATTTAGACCATTTCAGACTACGCATGACATATACATTGCTCTCGAAGAGCCGGGTGATAGGATCGCGATCGCTCAACGTATAGCTCATACGGCTCGCGAAGCCACAACAACACGTCCGCGGTTCCGTTCTCGCCGCTAAGGCAGGAATACGCGCCGCGTTCGTTCCTAGAGATCGTGCCTTCCGCACATCCTGTTAGTCGGTGACGGTCCAGGTCGAGGTTCGTGCCCCACAGGGGCCCCTGAGGCATGACACTTAAATGTCTTAGGTTGAGGGCCATCCACCCCACACCCAGCGTAAAGTAGTAAATGTCCCAAGAGACAAACTACTTACTCGTGCCCACAAAAAAAGATAAAATCGGGTCATTGGGCATATACGGCGCGTAATAATAAATAAATAAATAATCTTTTATATTTTTCTTATATTCTACACTGTTAATTATGTATTTTATTGGCTATAATTTCGAAAAAGTACAATAAACAGCAACATAATTGTGACTGATTTCGGTTTCTTTAAGGCGATATAACTTTTTTCGGATACACATTTCAGCTTTGCTGTCATACAATAAAATGGAGAGATGACTAATACCTTTCGATTAACATATATCTTAAAGTGCTACAAAGTGGGGACGGTGTCCATACATTTTTGAGCATAGTTCTTTGAAAAATATTTTTAATATATTATCTGCCTGTCAAAATACACTTTAAAATATATATGAATATATCATATTATTATCAAAAAATTAAAACCCGTCCAAAAATATAAAATGAGTTGGTATTTATTTAATATGTATATTGATTTCAAAATTAATAAATAGTATTTATGTTAACTCATTATTTTTACAGGATGCTTGATTGAAAACTTTTTCTAGATAGCTAATTCGGAAATAGGGTATTGGCTTTACTAAAACCACGCTGGCCAGACGGAATGGTATAGGGTTTAATTTCAAGTTTTTCTTCTTTTTATTTCGTAAACATAATATTGACATATAGTCCCTTAGTCGGTTTTTACGACACCCATGGGATGAGATGGGGTGGTGACATATTGTATTCTTACTCCGTCACCACACGGAGAAAAGGTTAAGTCACCCTCTAATTAAACGTACAAGGTGAATGAATCATTACAAGTATAACAGACAGAGAAAGACTAATTACAAATTATTGACAGTATAACTGCCCCTTTATCGTAACAGCCGAACAGACAACTTAATACGATTATATGTATATTTTTTATGTATAGTGTGTATTATTTATTATTTAAACTGTTTTAATTATTTGTCGTTTTGCACCTACCAATTTACTTTTCTCTGCATCACCCAATGGTTTGCTGGAAGAGAATGCCTTAAGGCATTAAGCTTACCCTTGTACATCAATTTTATTGTGTGCATAAATTATAAATAAATAAAAATTTAAAAAAAAAATATACCCCTTCCAGCGTACTTAAGTTTGGTTTTTTGACAGTTCACGTCCATGAAGTATCGTAATACTTTCGCTTATTTTTAAAACAAATAATATTGTATATCATGGACGTACCCATGTTTTTTCAAGTTACCATGGTTACTTAGTGATGGACACTCATAACGATTACCGCCATTATGAAACAAATTACAAATAATCGGTAGAAATAAATGCTATGAATAAACCTGAACTCTTCATAATACGTATAAAATGTAATATGATGTTTAAGATTAGCTGTAACCCGCAAATGTGTCACGATAAATTATGTATTTTAAATAATACCTAAGTTAACTATAATTTTATCATTATAAGCTATAGGCTAATTCTCTTAACATAGATAAAGAAAGAAACAATAATAAAATGATAATGTAAGTTGATGTGAGGATCCAAATATGTAAAATATAGTAATTTGAAAAATCGCGAAATCGCTTAGAATCGAATGGCATTACATTCGAGATACTGCTGAACGTCAAGGTATAATTTATACAGAGTTTTCATTACAACAGTAAATTAAAATCTTCTATTAATATGCTACATAGTAATTTATTGACTCTATTCTAGTTTAAGTGATCGGATGTCTCAGGGGCGTGTCGGTTTGGCATATATTTGTATGCCTCATTATTCATTGTGCATCGGTCATAGGTGAGCATAATGGCAAATTGGCATATCGATGCGCTACAAAAATTATTGCTTCCTTATTGTTTCCGATAGTCTGGGCAAATGGCAGTGGCTCTTTGACCTTAATACACGTGATGAGAGGTCGATGGGCGAGGAAGGCAAAATGACAGGCGATAAAAAAATATGGGAGGCAATACGGCGGCAGTGCAAATCTTTTGGGTGCTGTCATGATTTTGATTCTTGGATGCTGGTTAAAATGGTATTAGGCAACATGGTATTAGTAGGCCAAGTATCTCTCTGTCACGGGAGGAGGCCCGTCCCTGCATTAATGGGCTGTTATGGTTATTAATTTCTAAGTATATTATCGTGTGTAGCAATTATTTATTATATTGACACCTCCATTTTAGCAAAATACTTTCTTTTTTACGAAAATGAGCATTATATAACCTTACCTTCTCCTTACCTTGCGGCGGAAGATGTTGGGGGAAACTGGGAATAGACGTGATATGTTAAAGGTTAAGCATAAACCTTTTTTTAAATGTTGTTATTGTGAGACTCTCATTACTTGAGTTGGAAAATTCATTAATTACTGCCGGATTTATATTTTATGTGTATTAAGACTCCAGATGTAGGTATTCGAATTTCTAATATACGTTCAATCTAGGTGAAATAAAATTTCATAATAAAATTTTCTACGCAATCAATGAATGCACATTCGTTCCTCTTTCACATTTTATTTCTGTGTAAGCGGCAAGTGGCTCAAACATTCTAAGAACACATTCAAATAGACCGATATAAAGATAAAGAAGTAGTTAGTCTAAAAATAAATATATTCCATAAAAACGACCTTCAAAAGAAATATTTCAGCCAAGTAATAAACAAATAACAAAGCCGTCACGAAATAACTCTTGGTTATTGCCAGATACTAAACGAAGGCAAAGAATGTTAAATTAATTAGACATCTTACTTATCGATTTAGTTATCTGCCTATGAACATTCTAGAAGTGTTAATTAATAGTCTCATTCGTTGTCTCTCATTTGTTGATATTTATTGATCATTAGTGGTTTTCAATCTGTCCCAATCCGTCTGGCCAGCGTGGTATTAGTAGGCCAAGTAACACTCCGTGACGGGAGGAGGCCCGTCGCTGCAGTGGGACCCCTGCTGTTATGATGATTAGTGGTTACAAAATTCTTTGTATTGCAGAACACCTTATATAATTCTGCAAGTTTTGTAAACGGGCAACAGTCACAGTTCACGGGATCAGCTACTAAGAACCACGGTCCACTATTACTATATGCAGGGAGACCGTAGAAAGGTGCCAAGAGTACCATAAACCTAAATAAGCTCGTTACGATGACTCCTGATATATGGTGACGCCAAGAGTACCATAAACCTAAAATAGTTCGTCATGATGACTCCTGATTAGGTACATAGTGACGTTCGTGTCTTGGATTTTATCGCAACTATCACTATTGCACTTGAATGTGACATTGTTTAGCTTTTGTTGTGGCTGACGCGTTTCAAGTATTCTTTAGCGTCTTTCTTACTTTGCCGATATTATGATTGAACAACTCATGAAACGGTGGTCCACATTCTCGCTCCTGATAGTCGCGATTACGACGTTCTTGAAGCAAAACATTGCTTGACTTTTCCGAATCATCTTTGTTGAGTTTTTTAAACTGGATCTCGGACGTAAACTTTGGAATACCTTGTTTGCAATACTTCCTTACAAATAAATAAAAGAATAATGGCTTAGCTTTAGCTTTTTCCTGTGATACGCGGAGTGTTTTGCTCAATACTTTTAGTGACTTCACGCTATTGATTACAGTTGCATTGTTGTTGGACCTCTCCAACAATAATGTAACTCCATCACCCCTCGGTGATGCTTCATAAAACGCTACTTAACTATATCAATCAACAGAGATCTATACGTTTGTAGTGAAACTATACTTGATTATTTTTCCTTATTAACTACTTACCGATCACACCAAGAAGTTTGTAATGCAAGTGATAGGTATTTTCTTTTATTCTTCTTCTTGTACAAATTATACTAAATAGCAGCATACCTACATACTAGTACAATCCAGCATAGCCACCATCCAGCTAGACAAAATTAAACATAAAATCTTTATTAGTAAAGTAAACTTTAAAAAGGTTGTTATTTAATCTTCTTAGGCCTACAGAGGCCAGCGTCCAGTCTGCGTCCAGGTGTACCTTGTTCTTTGCGAACAAGGCCGACGTTGGCGCTTTAGCTTGCGAAACATTCGTTTGGATGTGGAACAGTCTAAATATAAGTCGGGACGCTCGCCCGTTTCCTACTCGCATCGCCGCGATTACCGTCACCTGTAATTAATCATTTTGTATTTGTTTCTATCTTAATGACATTACAACTAGATTAATACGATTTTATTATACATATTACGTTACGCACCAGTTGTTAAGCAACTATCAAATACCTATCTAATGTCTCATTTTATTGGATATCTAGGAAAAAGAGCTGCCATTCACGAAATTGTGTATATCTTTTGTTTATAAAGAATAAAACTGATGTCAACTTAATTAATAAAGATGAAATAATGTAACATAAAGTACGCTATGCACACGTTACTACCGATTGACAGAAAGAAAATAAAAGATTTAATATTTTTATTCCTAATGCCTTCTACATAACGAAAATAATCTGAGTTTAGTGCGGATGGATAAACTGAATTAGTTGGTATAACTTTGTACCTAAATCAAAATTTGAATACAACGGTGCCTAGAGCAAATCAGCATCATGCCACGTAACAGACGACAGACAAAAACACTGACTTTCGTTGACAATGGAGACGTGTGGAATTCAGAAGGAAAACCAATTGACACTTACTTGATTATATTTACGAAACAAACTACAAAGATATAAAAGTATAAGAATAAATAAAAAAAGAACATTTCACATTGGTTAGCATATAACTAAGTTTTTAGGAAACTGGCATTCAAAAATACTACATAACAAAAGAATACTCTTCTTTTTGAAGAGTGTTAAAATTGGAGATAATTCCAAATATGTTATGTACTTAGGTAACTACCATTTAACTTTTGCACCTGAAAGTTTTAATTTTTATCAATATTTTGAATATAATGATATCCATTTGGCAGCTCTATTTGTAAATGCTTATGAGCCAATTCGTCATTGTTATGAATCACGCTCGAAAATTATGCTTCTCTAGAGATTAACTGCATAACAGTGGGCTGGGATCTTTCAGTGGACAACTTGCATCTCGTCCTGACGTTGTGTTCTACGTTGATTTTGTTCTTTATCCTTTGGTTGTTGGCTGCAAAGCTAATTATTAAGTGATTATTATACAAGATAATCAAAGTAACCGACATAGCGCTCAGAATTTCCCGGATAAAGTGGGCACATAGCGCGGAGAACCGACAGCCGTTGGGGCAGTAAGGTTCTGGAATGGCGACCGCGTACCGGAGAGCACAGGGTGGTGGAGACCTCATGGTGGACCTACAACCTGGATAGAACGGCGGGAAACCGATAGATGAGGGAGGCATAGGACCGCACAGGGTGGCATTACTTGGAGGAGGCCTATGTCCAACAGTGGACGTCGATTGGCTGATATGATAATGATGATGATAAAAGATAATGTAAACTGTCATGTATTCTTAGTCAGTATAATCGATGAATATATATAAAAAAAGAGGGATGTACAAGAAGTACATAAATATTCCTCACACATTCACACAGCGCGCCATCTATTCCCAAACTAAGCGGAGATAATTAACATTTTTAATATATCGCGTTTAATTTTCCCACACATAAAGTTACAGATTTTTTTATCAAATTTTCCTATTTTTGTTTTCTTCTTTCTTACCCAACTTAAAAGTAGGCTCTTACAGCACCGTTGAGAACAGATAAGGACGCAAAGTAGAATACTGAAGTAAATTTATAAATACGAGTAAATATTCTGTGCAAATAAACATCTAGTCTAGGAATGAGGTCGAAGGATGGTAGATACTTAGGAAATGATTTCACTTTGTTTGCCTGGCCAAATGCTGGTTCACACTACGTTTGTGTCATACAAACGTTGTGAATATAGGAGAACACATGTAGGAACTGGAAGATTGTTTTACGAAATAATGTATTTGTGTGTTATTTTTATATTGTAGATATGTTCGTTGTCTTAAATAACTATTAACTGTAGGCTAAGGAAATATCAATTTAGACATTTGCCATTTGAAATAATAAAGAAGAAGGTCGTTAGACGGGAAGTAATTATTTAGTTTTTGTTTCTCTACAATGTTCAAGGCATATTGATCTAAAGTCGATTTAATAATATTAAATTGCATATTAATGGGCGTCTGTCTTCGACAAATGATCAATGACAAATAAATATAACAAGTCGCCAAATGATCAATGTTAGACACAGTCAGGTGTGAGAATCTGTACACTTCTTCAACGTTATAAACATATAGTTATGATTCCCTTATTATTGTCTATTAGAATGGGTCTTATTCCAATTATTGTCCAAAATTGACCTCGTCAAATAAAGTTTATTACTTTTTACTTCTGCTTCACCAGATAAAGCGCCCACGGTGTTACCGGCCAAGACGGCCTCTTACTAACTTGTATAACCTTACACTGGTGGTACCGTGATTATTTGGAAAACATGAATGACCTTACTGTACTTAGGTACTAATAATATGATGATAAAAAAAGTATCTTAGCTGGACGCGTATAGTCCAGAGACGCGGGTTCGAGTCCCGCATCGAGTACCAATTTTTTCCATTGTCTTTCTTCTTTTCGGATATCTTAGCTAGGGTTTACGAAATACACTGTTTTATATAGGTACCTATATATATATATATATATATATATATATATATATATATATATATATATATATATATATTTATTTATTAAATAAATTAATAAATTAATTTATTTATAATTATATTAAACAAATGTAGGCTCGTCCACATTTGGGTCTAAGGAATCTAAATTGACGTCTTTAAAATGCCGCAGTAGAGTTTATTGCGCTGATTCTGCTCAACAAGTGCCTATAAATCGGTAAACTTTAAATTGGACTCTTAGGTTAAGTAGAATAATATTGAAGTCAAAAAGTTATATAAACACGAATATCCTTGCAACTTTATAACTATGTTATCATAACTGCCAATCAATGTCCCACTGCAGGGACAGACCTCCTCTCGTGACGAAGGAATACTTGGCCTACTAATACCACGCTGGCCAGACGGATTGCTGGGTTTAATTTCAAGTTTTCCTTCTTTTTACTTTACAAAGATAATATTTACGGATAGTCCCTTAGTCGGTTTTTACGACACCCATGGGATGAGATGGAGTAGTGACATATTGTATTCTTACACCGTCACCACACTGAGAACTATGTTATATTGTGAAAAATTACTTAAATCAATGAAGACTCTAATGAGTAGTTGTAGCCACTTTTAGTCCAGTCAAAATAGATATCCAGTTTGCATTAATTCCCAACAAGCTGGATTTTTGTGCAGGCCTTGAATACGTCATTACAAATGATATGTCAAAAGTCCCCATCGATCCCGCTTGTGCGTTGTTTTTTATTCGAGGTCAAAGGTCACAAATTTGCGTTTTTTGCGTATATCTCTGAAACAACGAGAGCTATCGAAAAATGGTTCAGACAAAGTTTGTAGACCATAAAATTATCTACAAAAAATATCTCAACACTTTTCTCTTACAAGGGATCGCTTTCGAGATATCGTGACTTTAGAGCGCAGGAAAGTCGTATTTTCGACTATAAGCACACGCTTGCTTTTTCCCGCGATTTCGCTCGCGTTTATAAGTACAGTAGAACCCGGTTAATACGATCACGCTTAATACGATTTCACGCATAATACGCCTTTTTACGCCGGTCCCTGCAATTTGAGACATATTTTCATACATTTCTTAAGGCTTAATACGATTCGTCATCCCGTTTAATACGCCCGCGCTCAGGCCCTACAACGGCACTCGAGGCCAGCCGTGGGGCCCTAAGAAAGCTGGTTCTTGAAATAACGTGGTTGACATCGTGCTGAAAGAAGAACTCGGGTGCTTCTTCCTGAGATACCAGGATTCATTTTCCATTTATCTCGGGATACTGCAGGGTGGCTAGATATTCAGGCTGGATATTCTTCCATTGATGACGATGTAGCACGAACGAAATTCAATCAATATCTTATTGAGGATGTGAATAACACACAAAAAGAGGCCCCTATGCCTAACTGATAATGATTAGGACGAAGATGAGTCAGGCATTATCGGCTATTAATGATTTAATGAACGATTAAGTTGCTTCTTTGGATGAAAGTGATGACGCGGTGCAAAAGTTGAAAATCCTGTAATTGCTAATGCATCGAAATCTTTCTGTCAAACCAAAATAAGTGATTATTTTTAATAATGTATTGAATGTAGGTACATAATTTCAAATAATAAGAACAAAAAACATAATAAATGTAGCACGTTTTTTTTTCCCTATCCCGCTTAATACGTTTTCCCGCTTAAGACGCGTTTTTGGTGCGGTCCCTGCGAAATCGTCTTAAGCGGGTTCTACTGTATTATTAAAAATAAGGCTTATTTCAATATATAGTAGCAATATGCATGCTTGGTCTCAGCCTTATCGGTTTGAAATTGACAAAGTTACATACAAACTTTCATTCATCACAATTTTACCCCTAAAGGGACAAGATAGGGGATCTTGTCCCTTTAGGGGTAAAATTTATCAAAATCCTTTCTTATCGGATGCCTACGTTATATCATCTACCTGCATGCCAAAATTCAGCCAGATCTGTCCAGTGGTTTGAACCATTTTTCGATAGCTCTCGTTGTTTCAGAGATATACGCAAAAAACGCAAATTTGTGACCTTTGACCTCGAATAAAAAACAACGCACAAGCGGGATCGATGGGGACTTTTGACATATTATTTGTAATGACGTATTCAAGGCCGGGTATTTAGTCTGAACGGCCCAAAGTGAATGGCCTGCGGGCCATTCGACCGTAAACAAAAATCGTCTACGTTCCAATGGACCGGTGATAAAATTTTGTAAATAAATTCATTGTCATAAAAATTGTCATGTACATTCGGGTTCAAAAGTTAAATTAACAGATTTTAAATGTTTCAGATTTATATGAAATTCTTTAAAAAAAACAATCAACAACAGGTTCTTTAGAATGTTTACAAAAGATTCATTTGGCTAATATATAATTTTGAATAAAAGTCTTTATTTTGAAAAAAAAAACATAAAAAATGAATCAAACAATGACAACATTTGAAAAATCAGCCTTATTTTAATAAAGCCTTATATTAAAAAATAGAAGTTATTAACTTTTAAACTAAAAAAAATCTTACAATACCTTCAAATCAGTCTCATCATATATTTTAATCAAATAAATTAACATCCTCGATGTTAATGAATGCTGTATGCGACTGTCCGTTTGGATAAATTTGTTAGTTTTTTTATCACCGGTCCATTGGAACGTAGACGATTTTTGTTTACGGTCGAATGGCCCGCGGGCCATTCACTTTGGGCCGTTCAGACTAAATACCCCAAGGCCTGCACAAAAATCCAGCTTGTTGGGAATTAATGCAAACTTTACTTAATCATAATTTTGTCTAATTTGACTGGGCTATTTACCCAATACTTACATTACGAAATCTAACTAATGATATGTGAGGGACTGAGGAACCTAAATTTTTAAGGAGACTTTAATATCTTACAACATATTCGAAAAGAACCATAACTCCTGTAAATGTTATACATCCAAAAGAATAAAATCCACTGCAAAAGAATGAGTTAAAATGAAATAGAAAATAAAGCTCCGATGCGTTCTTCAAAAACTAACTTTCTGTTTGAGCTTCTAAAGTTGATTTTCGTTTGTATTGTGGTATGTTTTTATTATAATGGTTGGTATAGATTCGTTGTCTAATTTGTTGTGAGCTGTTTGGTTTAGTAGCGAGATGGTGAACTGCCCACGCTAAACTATTTCTGCTACGTTAAGGAATGTAAACTCGTACACCTTTAGGCCGAGGTGAGATATATAATACGATGATTTCTTCATCGTTTTTGACTTGATCTTATTATTTGAATATATCTCGGTGGTAACCGATACTTAAGATATTAACTGAAATAATATCATAACTTACATAATAATATTTCTTACAAAACGCAACTAAACAAAGCTTTTTTGTATCGGTATTAGATGACAAAGAAATACTTATTTTTTTTGTAAACATATTATAAGTACGTACGGTAACATAAAACAATACCCGTACCATTGCTAGCATTCATGTTGTACAAAGACAGACTTGCATTGAACGTTCATAAACGTCGGGACCTCTGCGTAGCAGCATTCATATTTCAGTAGTAGCAGCCATAGTAGCCATGCCATGCATAGCATGCCATAGCGGTTTACACCGCTATAGCCGTACTCGCTATAGCGGTGTAGAATATACGCTGCCTTTTGATCAATTAGCACACCATTTCAGATTTTAGTATATCTTTTCTTCGTTTCTGTTCTAAAATTATTTTTTTAGAACACAACCGTTTGTGATTTTGATTTTGAAGTCATCACACTGCAGTGGTGTATGTGTGCATGTACAACATAAGTACATGCACTGTTATTAATAAAGGAGTAATTAACTTATAACGTAACTCGTGTGTATCACTTGTCTCCCTAGTCCCCTAACGCCACATTCTTACAACACGATGAATTTTTTATTAACCTCAAGCAAGTTATTGTATCCGACTTTACGCATAGCGAGACATCAAGCTACTTATTATAATTGCATTGGTTGGTATTGATTCAGTTTTCCCAAGTGAAATGAAACAGTAATATTATTAGCCAAGATTTCCAGTTTCTATTGGTTTACCTACACATTTATTTAGGTACGTAAGAGTATTCGTGAGTCACGCGTTATGTTTATTTTTGAATGAATCACTTTACGCCAGAGCCACTTTTACAAGTCTGAAATTTTCAAATATTTGTTCAATCTGACCTGTTGCGTTGGCGGATTATATTCAGTGTTTGAATTTGGAGAAAGAAAGAAAGAAATCTTTTATTCGGATTGATTTCGTCTTAGTGTTATAAAACTTATTTTCTTAAATAATGGGAAAGGCCAATGAGCTGAGGCTTTTATTATGATACTGTAAAGGTCGCTTGCCAGCAATACCTTTGCTTTATTATAATACTCGCTCTTAATATAAGAGGCATAAATAGGTTAATCTAATACTTCTATTATAAAGGGGTAAAGTTTGTGTGCTTGTGACGTTGTAGGGGGTAATCTCTGGATTTAATGAATTCTTTATGTATTGAATAGTCACAGCTAGTGTTATAAATTTGACTAACATTAAGTTAGTCTTTTATTGCACCATCAGGATGAAATATAGTGTTAAGTTTGACTTGTATATAATATTAGCGTCCCTGCTTCGCACGGGCATTAAACATTAGGTATAGTTAGATTTGTTAATTTTAACACTTTATCGTAATTTAAGTAAGGATCCATATAGCCTATGTCACTTAGGAAAAATGTAGCTTCTCAACAGTAAAAGAATTATTCAAATCTTTTCAGTAGTTTCGGAGTCTTCTTCAATTCAAACCTTTCCTCTTTATGATATGTATTAGTATCTATACTAATACATATTATAAAGAGGAAAGGTGAGATGAGAATATTATCTATACTATTATCATTTAATTTCGTTAACATTATATATGCTATATGCCTTTAATGCTGAAATCCGACATCAATGTTATTTTTCTAAAATGTAGCCAAAATAATGAGCTACTTCTAGGGCTTACGCGTTCTTCTGTCCTGATCTTCTTTCACCTATCGATTGCTTTTAGTCTTGAACAGATCGTAAGTCCACCGGGTGGGAAGTTAGCCCACCCACCTCTAAGATAAGGCGGAGAGTCAGCAGTGGGACATTGATTACTTGTTCAGATGGAAATGATGAATCACACTTTAGTCTAGTTACAAAAAATATAAAATTAATCATTCTCTTAATTTATCAAATCAAGCAAAATGAACTGTAATGCCTCAAAATAAAGATGATATTTCTTGACATCTTAATGATTATACAAGATCAACAAACCGTAATTCTTACACATATGAAAAATGCATCCGGCTTAGTATTCCTGGAACTAAAATATTATTTTACTGTATTTATAATATTCAGTCACGTGAAAATGTAAGAGAGATGTAACTGCTAACGTTATAATTAAAAATGTATTTTCTATAAGTATTACATTTAACCGTCTAGGAAGGACTGCCGTTATGCCTGCCTTATCCTTTTCCAAGCCTCCACGACCTGGCTCCTTTTACCTTAGTAAGTGTTTTTAAAATTGGAATTAATTCAGTTCTAAAGCTTGTCGAAGAATAAATACAACCGAATTGAAAAGATCTTCCTCTTTTGGAAGGCGGTTGAAAAAGGATGGTTATGTCAAATGTAGCTGTAATCTGTATGTATGATATAAGTAAGTAATCTGTATGAGTACTTATCGATATTTAATGAGAGACCACAGAAAAAAATTAGGATAAGGGCAGGGGAATGATGATGATGATGGAAAACATTAAAAGACTAATTTTGGTTCAAATATACTCCTTTAAAAACGACATATGAGATAGCAAAATTATAATATAAAATATACCTAATCAGCTGTCAGAAACAGTTAAATTATAATTGGTAAAAATTCCATTCTAAAACGCGGTAACTTGTGTCTGCATTTGGCTTTGTTTAATTAGTGTCAATATTGACACGAAGTTAATGTGTAGTTAAAACAAAATACTTTTAACTAAATACCAGAAAACCATTCTTCCTTTATGGCACATTATCGGAATAAATTGTAATTTAACGGAGAAAACTTAAAGCTATATAAAGTGCAAACTTCCTTCTTCTGAGCAAACGCTCCAAACAGCCAAGAAATTTTAATTTTTCTTTGGTTTTCGACAAAAGGCTGTAATTCTCATTATTTCATTCCCTAGCGCCATCTTGTACGTCTAAAAGTAAACATTCTATGTTGCAATTTCATTATACTTATTAATACGATTTGTCTTATTTAGGCTTTAAACGATAATAAACTCTAACCCTAATAAAACTTAAACTTAACATATAAATGTTTTCATTCAATTATATACTATTGCAAAAATCATTATACTAAATAATTCCAATGTTGGAAAATTTAAACAAACGCTAGGGCTACCCTTAGGAGCGGATAAAGATTAGTCTGTAATTTTACCATTAAACCGTATTACGGCGCTTGTACACGGTAAGAAAAATCGCCGGGCCTACGCAAGAATTCGTGTAGTTTCTAAGCACGACCTGTGTACACAGCGCCGGCGATGCATAAGAAAATTTTCTTGTCTGCGCAAGACAAGACACGGCGAACGTTGTTGCGGAGGGGCGGGGAGCGGTGTAGTAGGGTATCATACTTGTTTGCTTTCTAGTTAACATTTTTACTAAAGGAAACTCACACTGATTATCACACTTGTTATTACTTGCGCGCCCTACGCCCGTCTGACGACTGTACGAAAAAAATCTTGGCGTGTACACGTTCCGAATTGTCTTGTCTGCGGAAGACAAGAAAAGTTTTCGTGTACGAAAAAGACAAAATTCTTGACGTCTACAAGAAGATTTGTCTTGTCTGGCGTAGACACGGCGATTTTTCTTACCGTGTACAAGCGCCGTTAATCGTAGTTACAAAACAATTCAATTGTACAAGATTGTTCAAATACATGTAAAAATACTTCTTCATTGCCTCTATTAGTACAACGATACTCTACTAATAATTAAATAGGAGTTAACTAGAGCTAAACCATTAATGCAGTATTTGAGTTTAAAATAGATTGCAGTAGTTGATTTAAAGCCAGTTGAACGTTAGGTCAAGGTCAGGAGCGGGCAAACAGGCCAGATTGACTAATAATGCTTCGATGGCAAAACGGTCGTTTGTGCGGCTGCTGTGCACGACGACGCGGTTTCGAGTATTACTCAAGAAAATAAGTTGTTCACAAATATTTTTTTTGACGGACCTATAAAAAAATGTCCGAGAGATATTGTTTGCAGTCTGAACATTGTCTCGATTAATTTTATGACTGTAAAAGTAGCGTGACTTTGATCAAACCCTAAAATACTTACTCGAACTTAGATGAGTTAGTAAAGTATACCTGTCAAAGCTCGAACACCAGCCAACGAAGCACTCTAGATTGTGACAATGCAGCAAAACACTTTGGCACGAGACAGATGGCTCAAACAACTTGTCAAATAAATTGTTGCTAGCTGGATTATAATAGTAAAGTAGTATTTTATACTCTGAAAGCATTATTAGATATGACAATGTGATCTATGGTCGTAAGCTACTTAAGGTGCTATTCCAAATCGGAAGCAGTTGCAGTAGCAATTTATATTTGGATAAATTCTGAGAGTATGCAGTGTCTGTACAACTAATATTAGGAGGTGGAAGTGGTTGCAAATAAATTCATACAAACCCGTATTTAGTCCAGTTGCTAACTGCATGCATTTGCTGCTATCAATGTCAGCTAGAACTAATTTCTTCACAGCCGGTGAACATGTTACCGGTATTTGCAGTGGGCTACCAAAGCAACGATCTCCTTTCAAGCTCCTTTTGTGATGGAGAGAGTTTCGTGCCTTACGCACGGCAGCCGTAAGGCACGAAACGGCCAAATTGAAAGAGCCCTTAAAGTTATAATATAATATTATACAGTATCATTGTAAATCGTAGTTCTTAATATGATTAAATAAATAATCTTATCTTATTTCTCATTGGCAAAAATAATGAAAAAATAATAGTACTGTAAACCAACCCGAGTGCGATTAAAAATAAATATAATATTTAATACGTGACCTACATTACAGTTCAGTGCAGCCAACTATTGATCCCTAATTAATTATAACTAATTATCACTGAACTTTTAACAATAAACATGGCTTCCACATGTCATATCATGTACAGTTGCCTCTTTGTGATGCCAAAAGTTCTTGTTATCGCCTACCATTCGTAAGACTATAGGCGATTACAAACTAATTAGTTAATAAATTATTAACTGTTTCTCTATCCGTGCGTCCGTTCTCTATCGGTTCCATCACTTACCTATACTATACTTTACACATTTTGAAAATACGTCATCAGTTTCATAACAACCCATTATTGTACTTCTGCAGGGACGGACTACCTATAGAGCCAAATGGAAACAAGGCCTACTAATATTACACTGGTCAGGCGGATTTGTCTTAAACTGTAAATCTACTTTTTCCTGTTTCATTTTTCAGAGATAGGTTGAAAGTTGTATGAGAGCTTGATGCATTTTCACACTTCTCTTTCAAGCTATTATCCATACTAATATTATAAATGGGAAAGTGTGTCTGTATGTCTTTCTTTCACAGCAAAGCGGAGCGACCAATTGAAGTGATTTTTAGGTGGAGATAGTTAAAGGGATGGAGAGTAACATAGGCTACTTTTTTTTTCTTTTGTGTCCAGGAAAGGGGAACAGTACTACCCCGAATTTAACGCGAGCGAAGCCGCGGGTAAAAGCTAGTCATGACATATTTCTAAAAGGTCTCGGTGGCAAAGCGATAGTTTGTGTGCAGTAAAATTATTAATGCGATCTGTTTAATATTTGTGAACTTACTCCAGCTTCGTGTAAAATGTAAAATCACTGCACTGTTATCACCGCATATCATGGCGTGGATCAACCAACTAGCTTATTGCAGTCCACTGCTGGACATAGGCCTCTCCCAACACGCGCCACAGAATCATCGCCGCATCCAGTCCGACCCAAAGACGACAAACCTACTTTACTTCATACACATCTTCAAATGCATCGGTTTCCGGTGCGTCATCATAATCATAACAACCCGTTAATGTCCAACTGCAGGGACGGGCCTCCTCCCGTGACGGAGGGATACTTGGCCTACTAATACCACGCTAGCCAGACAGATTGGTATAGGGTTTAATTTCAAGTTTTCCTTCTATTTATTTTGTTAAAGATAACATTCACGGATAGTCCCTTAGTCGGTTTTTACGACACCCATGGAATGAGATGGGATGGTGACATATTGTATTCTTACTCTTACGTGTGGTGACCACACGGAGTGTAGTACCGGTTCCGGTGCGTAGCAGCTGATATATTTGAAGAATGTCATCGATTAGGTTCTTCCTGACATGACAATTAAATGCATCCAAGATCTCCATCCCAAGGAGGAAATCATCCCTGCGGTGGTCCAAAATCCTTGACCTAATACAATTACAAATACGTATCAATAGAAATGAGGTTAGAGGTCAAATACAATCAAACCACAGCCAAATCCCAAGCTAAAATTGTAAGCATCAAAACATTGTTCTAAATCTAGCGAATGAATCATAAGTAGTGGTGGCGATGACGTCATAGAATCTTCCCGAATAATTGTTACAAATATCACTTAATAATAGAATGAACTGGGTGCAATACAGAATAGAACTATCTGGTAGTAGTTCTGTTTAGTAAGAGGCCCTCTGAGAGGTTGGTATCGTATCATCTACCCGGTTAATCAACTTCCAAGCCATTGCTTTCATTTCTGAACTGTAATCGCTCTCTGCACCAGATTCGTTGTGGTTATATTGCTATCCATACCATACTAATATTATAAATGGGAAAGTGTGTATGTCTGTTTGTTTTTCTTTCACGGCAAAACGGAACGACGAATTGACGTGATTTTTTAAGTGGAGATAGTTGAAGGGATGGAGAGTAACATAGGCTACTTTTTGCCCCTTTCTAACCCCTCACTTTCCAAAAATGGGAATGATGCGAGCGAAGCCAAAAATTAGTGTACTTATAAAGAAAGCAGTAGAGTGTAGGTACTTGTGTAGCTGGTTAAATAACAGGTTCATGGGACCTACCATCTTAAGACGAGTTCTTATTCGTAGAGACAGAGTTCTTCGGCATACGGACAAGCGTTACATTACAAGACGATCAAATCTCTTCCCTACTGAAGTCATTTGCTCGTCGCGTCATATCAATGAGTGGTCATTTTATAATTAAGTTTTATTGTTATGACTCTATGATTCTACCAACATCTAAGTCGCACGACTCATGAATAATCAAATAAATTACAATCCTAGATATAAATACCTATATTACACGATTTGTTAAAGACGACTAAAGTAGATTTAACAAGCGTAATATTGATTAAAATTAGGAAAACTAGTATCAAACCAATAATGGGATGTCGAATTTGCCAGCCACGAACATACTTCGATTTGGTCAGTTTGTATTTATTCCTAAGTATAAAATATATGACTTATGCCCAGCACGTCGTGGACGTCGATTGGCTGATATGATGATGATATGAATACCTATTTTAAGCTTGGCTATAAAATACGCGATTTCTAGTAGGTACTTAATAGTATTCCTAATAATGTACTTTACGATATATTTACGTAAACAGGTTGGAATTCCAACTATTTGTGTGAGTATAAGACTATTATTATTAGATTGCATTATTTAAGTTTGTTTTCAAAAGTCTACCAAAATAAGAACTGAGTAAAACATTTTACAATGTAACAGATTTGTGATTATACACCGTCACGAAATACTTCAAGAATGTTCAAGAACATACTCGAAATATCCCAGACAATGCTGTATTACATTATTTAAAAAAAAAAAGAATATTCTGTGTCGTAAAGATCTCCTCCTTTTATTTAGTTAGAAAATATGTACGCATCCAAGCCGTGAACTGACGACCTTATAAAGTCGTTTGTAAGGATCGTATTAGTTGATGTACAGTAACTGTAGGTTCTGCTAACCCCACGAGAGGAAGACGAGGTTTTATATCGTCTGCTTACTGGTAAAACATGCATATGACAAATGCATTGTTTCTGTGCAACAAACCGCACTTCAATGTGTGTTTCCATCTAGGTAACGAAAAACGTTTTATCCATACAACGCCACCTAGTCCCAAAATAAGTGCTTTACTTATTGTTCTACAAGTATCGGAAAACGGATAAACTTACTTGAATTCTTTTTGCAAACAATCATGTTCATGCACACAAAGGTTTGCCTTGCGCGGGAATCGAACCCGAGACCTCTGCGGTGATCCATCTAATATAACGACTACGCAACAGAGGTCGTAAATAGAACAAGACCTCATTGTATTTGAAAACTATTTTCAGTTCAGTCAACCTTTCTCTGGCCGTAATCCATTATAAAGTCAATAACACTTCTAAATACCTAGAATTTCAATTAAAACATTACACCTTCGTTCGGAATCTGTACTATTTGGCAGCTGTTTGTTTCTGACGCATTTGGAGTGCCATTTTTTCGCATACTAACCCCCAGTTTCTTAATGACTGATCAAGTAAAAATGAACTAATCAAGTGTCAAAACTGTCATTTTAGTTCCTGAAAATGATAGTTTTGACACTTGATGAGTTGATTTTTACTTGATCAGACATTCGGAAACCGGGGGTAAGTGCCATCTTTTGGAAGTGAAAGTCTACAAAATCCTCATCTCTGTAGCGTAATCGTTGAAGCGTATGACTGCTACGAAGAGGTCTCGGTTTCGATTCCTGCTTACAAATATATTTGTCCATAAACGTGATTTTTTACATTGGTCTGGTTGTATTCTAGTTGTCGGTTCTACAAAAAAATCGTTAAGTATGATTAGACGTTGTCTAGTACCCTTAATATCTATCCAACACGTGTTCTTTGGTAACTTAACAGGTTTGACTCAATATTATAAATGTTTTAGATACAAGTAAACAAACTTGTAGTCTAACTTCTCCTTAGCTTGCGACTAACTGTGATTGTGTAAATGTACTTATTCATCATCATCATCATCATCATCATCATCATCATCTCAGCCAATTGACGTCCACTGCTGAACATAGGCCTCCTCTAAATATTGCCACCTTATGCGCAGGACCGCGCCTCCCTCATCCATCGGCATATTATATTATTTTGGACCGGTCTCGTGCTTCACCTAGGTTCTCCACCTGGGTGAAGCATGGGTTACTAGGTCCCGTGCTCCAATTGATGACGTCAACGAATGCGAAGTAATTGTTTATTTAAACTATCATTATGTTATTAATTATTTATTTATTTAAGCTATTGCTTGGAAGACTTACAGCTAAAATAACAAGTCTTCGCTTATAACTAACATTATAAAAAGTATATGGACAGATAGAGGATTCACCACTGTAACAAACATAGGTTATACACATAATTATAAAAATGATAATAAAACCTTATGCTTAAACTTAAAATTATACAATACTAGCTGACCCGTGCCCACTTCGTTGGGCGGCAAAAAAACCTTATTAAGCATCCCTTTTTTAAACATATTTTATTACTGCTCCACTCCTATTAGTCATAGCGTGATATTATATAGCCTATGACACTCCCCAGTAAATTGACTATTCAACACAGAAAGAATTTTAAAAATCGGTTCAGCAGATCCAGAGATTACCCCCTACAACGTCACAAACACACAAACTTTATCTCTTTATAATATTAGTATAGACAAAGGAGTAGATATATACCTATTATGAAGAGAATCCTGGAAATAGCATCTGACAAATACTTATTAGTCAACGACACCTATTGAGAGTAGAGTATTTGTAAAGATAATAACAAATATATATTTATTTTAGTCTAAACAAAGTAATGAAGTCTGAAAATAGATAGACGAAATAAAACACTATCTTTTAGAATGTTAGTAAAAGGTGAATTTTCTCTTGGAAATAACGTTTTGGGTCGTAATAAATATATTTATAGTATAAATGCCCTAAAGATAATATTCACGGATAGTCCCTTAGTCGGTATTTACGACACCCATGGGATGAGTGGTGAAATAAAAACAAGGAAAACTTATAATTAAACCCTATTCCAATCACACAAACAAAAAGCCCGCGAAAACAAAAGAAAGACAACTTAAATAAAACTTACAAATTGTTTTTCTTTTATCTTAACATTTATCATGAACATGATAAATGAAAAAGTTGACTACAGAATTCACCTACGGAGAGAGCGATGTCTTTTGAGAATAAAAATGTCTAAAAGAAATCTCTGCTACTCAAATACCAAATAAATTATTTACAAAAATAAAACTTATATTAAGAGAAATTCTTATTTGAAGAAGAAAGATAAAGATAAAACACGTATGGTGGCACATAAACAAGTTTGAAAATGCTTTAATAACGTGTCCAGTGACTGAGTCACGGTAGGACGTCGGAGGGGGTGTCGTGCGGTGAGGCGGGGGTACGCGGAAAGCGCTCGGCCCACTTCGCCCAGGTACGAATATAACCGAATATTTTCCCACCTGCGCTAGCGCTCGGGAGTGGAAATAGGGACGCGGGACAGTCGCCGATAGAAGTTTTATGAAAACTAATAAGAGTCGGTTATGTTTGACGTTATTTTTATGAATATTTTTATTTTAGGCTATTGAATAATGATACTCCAAACGGCACCATCATTATTACATTTTAGTGAGAAAAAAAGGTTTTTGCATTCTATTCTGCCGTACTTTCATAGAAAAAGATACTGTTTCATCGATTAGTTTCGAATCGTACAGTTAGAGAACGCAGCAATACAATTAAATGGTTGCATATTAGAAAATCAAAACTTTCTCGAGCAAATTTCAAAAGAACAATAAACGAAATAACAAAATTTAAAATTTCAATGGACTTATGTGACATCAAATGAATGACTGATCAATAATTAAAATACCTTGTATTAGGTGATATTATAACCTTTAGCTTCAGACTTCGTTCAGCTGAACTTTTGATCAAATGACCATCATTATTACAAATTGTGTTGATTTTTAGGTTGTTTTTTTTTTAATTTGCTCATGTTTTAGTTTTCTAATATGCAACCAAATGAATAAACAATAACTAACGATTTTTTTGTATTACGGTTTGGATTTTCAGCATTTTTATAGCTTAATCAATTAATGGGTCAATCCCCGTAACGTCATATTTGGGCGCTTCATATTAAAGTGCAATTTTTTGTCATAACAGTCAAGTAGTAATGTTGCAGGTAAAACTCTACTTCAGAAATACAGTAAAACTTACCCTATACTTATACTATGATCAGACTGGTTGGTCTAGTATTTTGTATTAAGTTCTCCTACTTGCTATATGTTTTAAATTCATCTTCTGTGTGAATTAATGGGAATTTTCCCATTATTATATTAATTTCCATTTATTTAATTTGGTGGATGAAATCGTAAGTGTACCTTAGAGTTATTAATGTCCAAGCAGCTTTAATTCAGGAGGTATATTCGTTTACTAAAATACATTTATGATTAACTGCACTGCGTTGAGTAGGAACGTACAAATATATTTGACATTTCACTCACGGGACTATTTAAATAACCGAAACGAAAGGCAGGTGTGCCGTTTTCGAAATTCATATCGCAATACCTGGCAGGAAAATTTAAAGGATTTTACTTCTGTAGGTAAAATCTAGAACTGCTTAATTTCTACAAAAAATTCTCTTGGACTAGGAATTGCGCTCTGTATCGCATAGACTTTTTACATTTACATTTTATACATACACATTATTTGTGATGGGTGGGATATTAGCCCGCGCTTCGCGACGGCGACACGGTGGCAGCTGTATTATGGACCGCTGCGCCATCGTGACTTATTATTTATTTATTTATGAAAATAATATCTCCGTAAACCTAAAAGTTTTTTTTTCTTACAATAATATTTTTTTTGGGACTTAACCTATAGGTGACTAAGCAATAATAAGAAAAAATATAACTTGGCTCACGAGGTTGTCGACATGTGGAGTGTTGATTCGGCGATCATTGTTCCGATAGTACTTTCAGTAAATGGACTTATTCCAAAGAGTCTCTATCAACATTTCAGGAGACTCGCGCTTGACCGTTGGATCATAGGTCTGATGCAGAAGGCAATACTGCTTGACACGCCTAACCACCGGTAGCTTGGTCCTTGTACCCGATGTTAGTGGGTCTACCTTTTTATATTTTTAGACGTTTTTATTTTTATATTTATGTTTAAAAATGTAAAATATTGTGAAAAATGTAGAAAAAGCAAATACATACTTACATAAATAAAAAGGAAAACATGGGTTTATGATTTTCTCTTGGTATGATTATTTTATGTACATTTGACGACAAGATGGAGTTGTAGCGAAATTCCTGTTACATTTGTGAGCATATTTGTCAAGATGCAGCGTTGTGTTAATTCACGGGGAATGTTATTATTATGGCTGAATAATTCCAAGAGATATGTCTCTATCTTGGTAAAATTATTCATACTTAGGTCGTCTAGGTTGGTAGCACAGCTGTTCTCGCTTAACACGTTCCCTGTCCCATGAGCCATATATGGTACATGTGCATTGTTTTACTATTGTGCCTGCTAATGGAACTGTGAAAGGGTTAATACGCCTTCTTGGAGTAGTGCAACCTAACTTTTTCAGTAAGTTTGTTCAGGTAGAAAGGTGCTAGACTTTAAATAATCTGTCTAGAATATGCAGCAGCTTAACTCTATGGCGTCACTACTTACTGATGTAGCGCGTTTACTCATTTGCCACCCTATAGCAATAAATAAGAAATGTCTGGACTGAGTCATCGGTTAATAATACTTTTCAAAACATTAACTAATGTTTAATGTATTCATCTAAACTTGACTATTTGTAAACAAACACAACATTTTGCAAATTCACTAGTTTTTACAGCAATCGCACACTTTGATGTGGATGAAAATTAGCATTAGACATGTATGCTATAGAAAACACATAAATTACTTTGATTTAGCCATTACCTTTCTTAAATTTTAAGATTTTTTTAATTTAATTTATTTTATTTTGTCCTTGATTCCTGTACATTTCTCACGAGGTCAAAGTCTAAGTCTTTAGTCTGTGTTTGACATGACGCCATATTATTTGTTTACCTTTTTATTGTTATATAACTATACTATTTACAAAATATTACAATAATATATTTACAAATAACTTAACAATTTCTCTCCAAGCTAAGCTGTGGTTAGCACTGCTGATGTCCATGTGTGGTTACCATTAACCATCAGGTAAAATAAATGACAGTCAAATAAAAAGATAGGTTTAAAACACGAATATTGCTTTTTTTTCGATATAATATTTGCCCTAGTACACTGCTTTTTGTTTATTGACGCTGTAAAAAGACTTTTCTATCAATGGATTAAATATTAAGGCTTTTGAAATGCCCGTCTGTTTGAATTGGGATTATTTCAAATGTTTATAGGTTCCCAATTTTATTCTAAATAAAATTAAGTTTCTGTGGTAAAGCTGTCATGTATATTTGTCTAAGGGACTTGTGGTCCCCCTGTAATGTCCCCCTGGGGGGACCACGAGGAAATCGCCGTGTACGATGTCGCAGTTTCGAATCTCTTGAAAGATTTGTACAATTCACAAATTATTGTCTTGCACTTAAATGTACTAGTTTGAAGTTAGGACAATATGACAAGTAGACGTATTAACAGTTTGTCGTATATTACCCGAATTCAAAAATTCTTTTTATTATTAGTAGTTTTATTTCTATTGAAAACAAGTTTGTATTTCAATTTTGTATTTTTTTTACTTAATTTTTATCTCTTGGGAAATAAAATAATATTTACACACCGTAGCTACGTACACATAGGTTACTACTATAAAACTAATAAGACATAAAATAAAACAAATAACGAGCTACCAATCGTTTTATTATCTTTTCATAAAGCATTATATTTCATTAAGCTTTTATATGAAACAGTATATTAGTCTTGAACATCTTTCTTGTATAGATTTTCTCTACAACTTTAAGTTCAAGTTAAGACACTCTACGCTGCGTCTACGAACTGCTACGAAAAGGAAATGCATAAAATTGTTTTGTACAATAACGACCATAATAATTAAATTATGCTATAATTTATACAAAAATAGGTTTACTATACTCTCCTATAGTATGAAGATCATTAATGAGCCTCATATAAAATTGATTTAATTTCAGAAACATGTCTTATTCTTAACAAGACCATGCGTTAAAATTAGATTTAATTAATGTTTGTAAACAGACAGTGAGTAGTCGTCGGCTGCTGGGGGTTAATTTAAAGAGTATCAGAAGTTCATTGTTAAGTTCATTCGTTTGGTGGCATTTATCGGACCGCGGGCGCCTGCCAGGGACCGACAAGAATCTGCCAGGAAGCGCCTGGATCTGACCTCAACGCCCACCACACCTCATACTTACAACAACTCATACATCCTCCCAATAACTATACATTCATTGCACAACCAACAAATAACATGTAAAGGGTTTCGCCAAATTTTTGGGCAAAACAAATAAAAGAGTACTGCGACGGCGTCAAGACGGGCGTGTCTATAAAAGGCTGAGTGGGGGGTGCGCGGGGGTGGTAACACGATCCGCGAGCTCCAGCCGGCCGGCCGCCCTGGAGCGGCGCCGCGGGGAGGGGGGCACCGCGAGCCCGGGAAGAAGAGGGTAAGGGGGGACAGTTCGTGCGCGCGCGCCGCCCGCACCCGCTCTCACTAGTCGAACGGTGCCCGACCGGTAACGTAGCGCCGACTGCCGATCGAGAGACGAACCAGCGACAATGTCCGCCGTGGCGAAGACTTCCAAGTACACCTACCGCAGCAGCGGCGGTGGCACCACCGACGTCAACATCGAGTATAGCGCCGACCTGAGTGCTCTCTCCAGGCTGGAGGTACCGGCTTACAATACAGTGCAGTGCTTGTGAAGTGTTTGCGGACACATGATAGCGTATCTTGTATTTTTCAGGACAAAATCCGTCTCCTCCATGATGATCTGGAATCCGAAAGGGAGCTGCGTCAGAGGGTAAGACGATCGAGCATGCGAAATGTGATACTGCGCTCGCGCTCGCCATACAGGGCGCGCGCCGCCGCTCAGGTGTAGGCGGAGCGAGACGCACTAACAACACCTCTATTTATACCGACTGACCGCCCTACGCCTACCCCTAACATAACACCCTTTTTATCTAATTATTGTGCTTCTTAACTAACATTGTAACAAAATAATTGACAGTGCTGTCAAAATTTTACAGTCCAACTACATAGTTTAAACTGAAGACTATAATACCAGCTTTATAATAATAAAAAAATTGTAAAAAATAATATTTTTATAATTTTGTGACATTTTGTTCGTTATATATAGTACTAGGTATGAAGTGACCTTAGACATTGTGTTTCCTGGATAATTCAGTTATGGATCATAGGGTTCAACATCATACGAATAGATAGTGTATTGAGTATATTGAGTGGGTATATGTGTTCATAGATAGTAGAGCAAAGACATCTGATCGAGGTTCGCGCATGCTATTTTGGTTGCGTGCGATGCGCGTCAAGCGTACGCATTGCGCGCGGCTGCAGCGGCGACTTCTCGCTGCCGATGTTCGCGCACAGTGCGATATATTTAGCCCTGTAGCGAAAGCATTCTCTGAAATCTCAACTTCTCGCTCTCCGGTCTCACTTTTGAAACTGGGCCAAATGATGCTCGTTCCCGTTGAGAATGCCACAATATTGAAATATAATAATAGACCGCGGTATGAGTGGCGAAAATATCCGACTTAGTCAGACCTGCCGTGAGACATAAACCGTTTCTTATTTTAGATGGGTACAATGCTGAAATATGCGAAGGACGACTTACCCAGAAACCCGCTATTGCATAATCTCTAGAATATCGTTTTTGTCAACTAGAGGTAGATTATGAAATATGAAATTATTTTTTCATTCTTTTATATTTACTTTGATGTCATAAATTAATAATCAATAGTCCTTTATTAATATTTGATAGTCAATTAAAAACAGTACATGTATAATTACGAATTGTTTGCATGAACCACATAACTTTATGTACATAAACAAACCAACAACAGTTCCTTTTGTTATAAAAATAATATTTACATGAACGTACCAGTAACTTAATTAACCAAACTATTATACAACCAAAGAGTGACAACTAATTTCTAAGTAAATAATAAACATTACGTAGAACATATATATGAAATAAATGTATTCCAGATCGAGAGGGAGAAGGCAGATTTGAGCGTGCACGTCATTCAACTATCTGAGAGGCTGGAGGAAGCTGAAGGCGGAGCCGAAAGTCAGGTAGATAACTCGTACTATTACTTACCTACTCTATTTAGATTATAATTAAAACAAAAGTGGAAGTTATGTAATCGGGAATATTAAAAAGAAGAATGGAAAACAGCCGAAGATATTAAAAAATGAGAAGAATGTCAGAAAGAAAAGAAAATAAAAGAAATAATTGTATAATACTAAAGATCAATAAAGATATCAAAAATAAAGAAAACATGACAAATAAAAGAATCTTCAAAACACCATAAAATTTAAGTTGCTGCCATTACAATATTTAAGATTAAGAAGAAACATCAAAGGAAGACAAATATTACAACAAAAACCTAACTCTAACGTAAACTATATTATAGAGCTCTGCGAAATTATGTGAAAATTGCTATTGCGAACATTTGCTAAGCTATTGTGAATTCAGTAAATTTTTTTTTTCAGCAAATTTAAAAATTACGATATAGTGTATTGCTCCCATTTACAAAATTTGTATTATTTAAAAAAAGCATGAACGCAGAAAAAATATTTGCTGTTTAATTTTATAAAATATCATAATTGCAGTGAATTTTTTTAAGATTTAAATTGAGGTATTTTATTTATTTTTATTTTATTTATTTTTATTTTATTTATACACAAATGTAGCATTACGTTATTATTAATCATTAGAAAAAAATATGTTTAGTAAATTTTAGAATAACTAAAGGCACATGTAAAATTTAGTAAGACAACTAACGTTTCAAATGCACCTCAAGATGTCCATATTTCGGGGTAGTATTTTGAACTAGCGTCATACATTTTTCAGTTCGAGATCAACAGGAAACGCGACACCGAACTTACCAAGCTCCGCAAGTTACTGGAAGATGTCCACCTGGAGTCTGAGGAGACCGCCCATCTGCTCAAAAAGAAACACCAGGAGATCGTTGTTGACTTCCAGGATCAAATCGACCAGCTTTCCAAAAGCAAAGCCAGGTAAGGATACACATATCAACCTAAAAAACATATCTCACCATGTAACTAACAATAAGTGTATTAAGTTAAGTGATATTACAAAGCCATGCGATTTTACCTGCGAACAATGCTGAGCGTTACTTACATCAATAATATCATTTGTTAGGAGACCACCTACATCATAAAAATACTTTACCTTTCCCCGTGATGCAAGATATGTTTCCTTGTCACCAGGTCTGAGAAGGAGAAGTCCAAGTTCCAAGCTGAAGTTTACGAGTTGTTGGCCCAAGTGGAGAATGTGACTAAGGAAAAGATCACCATCTCGAAGACATGTGAGAAGCTCGAGATCAACATTAGCGAGCTGCACATCAAGATTGAGGAGTTGAACCGCACTATTGTGGACATCACCTCTCACAAGCAGCGCCTGTCTCAAGAAAATGTTGAGCTCGTCAAGGAAGTTCAGGACCTTAAGGTAGGAACCAAGTTACAAATTGTACCCTTAAACTTAAGGTTAGGGCCAATCAGTTTCATAATTTAATCTAAATTTGATAAAATATGGTAACTTTCATTATAAATGAGCTAAATATTCATACGTCTTAGACTATCTAAGAGGGTCTAAGAGGTCTAAGTAAAAACACTCATACAGAATAACCTCTAAAATAGTTGCCGGTAAGTGACTCAGTGGAGTGATTAAGCCAACAAACAATAGCTAACTCGGTATGAGGCTTATTACCTAGCTAAAATAAAAAACAAAACTTTCATTATTGTGGAAACTAAAAGTAAAACTTAGCGTACTTAATCCAAAAAGTTGAGCTAAGCTTAAAGAAAGCGAAATATTTATACTTCCATTAAGTATCTGCAACTTAGTAGATACTTAGTTTTTTTTATGAATATTATATGAACTACTTTTAAAACTTTCAGGTGAACATTGAGAATGTGGTGTACCTTAGGAGCCAGCTGGCCAGCCAGCTTGAGGACTCTCGTCGCAGGTTGGAGGATGAGGAGAGAAGGCGCTCTCTGCTTGAGGCTACCCTTCACCAGGTAAATATGTTTTTGAATTTCTTCACTTCTTCTGCGGTGAATAAATATAGATGATCAGAAGCAAAATTCACAGTGGAGCTTTCAAACAATGTTTTAAAAACATATTTTACTATTTTGTAGGTCGAGATCGATTTGGAGTCCGTCCGCGTTCAACTTGAGGAGGAATCCGAAGCTCGTTTGGACCTGGAACGTCAACTGGTCAAGGCCAATGGTGAGGTCGGTCACTGGCGTTCTAAGTTCGAGGCCGAGGCTTCTGCCAGGGCTGAAGAGATTGAAGAAATCCGCCGCAAGTACTCCATCCGCATCCAGGAACAGGAGGAACAGATTGAGACCCTCATTGCTAAGATCAGCAACATTGAGAAGCAGAAGTCTCGTTTGCAAAGCGAGGTAAGCTATTCTTTTAGATTTTGACGATACTTTGTAGACTTGACTTTGACTTTGTAGATACAACATAGATGATATAACTCATTCTGTCTGTGTAATTTCATATAGGTTGAGGTCCTTATCATCGATCTTGAGAAGGCCAATGGAACAGCTAGGGAGCTCCAGAAGAGGACCGAGCAGCTTGAGCGTGTCAACATCGAGATCAAGTCCCGCTTGGAAGAGACCGTTCAACTCTACGAGCAGACTCAGCGCGATCTCCGCATCAAGGTTACCGAACTCCAACGTATCACCCACGAGCTTGACAAGACCCGCGAACAAAAGGATGCCCTTGGCCGCGAAAACAAGAAACTGGGTGGTAAGTAGTACTGTTCTCTAAGTTCTTGTAGTTTGATTATTATCTATTTTGAATTAACTAGTAGGAACTGGCTTAATTGGAGTTGTAAAAATTTTAAGTAGTTCGCATAGAAAGTGGACAATAGATAAGGAATTTTATGTGTATGAATATACTTTTGTTAAAAAGAAAATTACAATTACAAATCGCTCACTAATAATAATTTCTGAGAATTTTTACAAACATCGATTTAATCAAAATCACTAAGTACATCCAAGCTTGAGAATCAATTGTGTTAAACACAAACTTTTGTCCTGTTTGGAATTGAAATCCCGATCTCAACTATAATGTCAGACATTTATGTCAGTTTTAATTTCTTCACCTATTACTTCTTAGTTCCATTTTAAAATCAGTTTCTCCAAATCGTATTGTCATCTTTAATCTTTTTTACACTAGATATATTTCTTTGTCCTAATCTTTCCTGTTGAAATTAACTTCATTCGTAAGTGGGGTAAGGGATATTAATATTGTTATATGATAATAAATTAATGGTGGTATATGTATTGTACAGATGACCTGCACGATGCACGCGCCAATATCACGGAGTTGACCCGCCGTCTTCACGAGCTCGAAATCGAGCTGCGCCGTCTTGAGAACGAGCGAGAGGAACTCACTGCCGCCTACAAGGAGGCTGAAGCCGTGAGTAATACCTACATTTATGTTAGACTACGGATTACTTCTCACAAAAATGAAACTAATTCATCTTATAACTTCGAACGTCCGTAACAAGAGTAAAATATTGCCAATTATGCTGTCTAAAATGATTACGATAGAATATTGTTTGCCATTTCTTTTCTTCATTTTAGATGATATTTATAATAACTGCTTCAATTTCTGTCTGTCAAATTTACCATAACCTAACTGCTTAGTATTTACCCTTAATAAAATAAGTGTTGAATAAGTCGTAATATTATTTGTAAAATATCACTGACGTTTCATGAGCAAAAGACTTTTCGGAAACATTAGAAATGCCTTTAGATATTGGATATATCTATGCAGATATTAAATTTCTCAAAAAGAGTAGATAAAAATAAAATAGTAACTAAGTAACAGAAATGTGTGACAGGAGTAATTAATAGGTCATTCTTTGTCGAGATAGTTAGCAAGACTTTGGCAACATATCAGCTATTAAATACGATACTGACAGACTTTGCCAGGGTTCCCTACAATCTAATAATAGATATCTTATTTATATACGAGGACAATAGTATATTTGTACGTCATTCTTTAAGTTATAACGTACTTCTCGTATTTGCTTTCAATGTATTTTATAGACTATTAAAATTTATAGCAGATAAATATTTCGCAAAGCTATGTAAACAAAATAAGAGGCAAACAGCTAAATTAGAGTATGCACACATTCGCAACTGACAGCTTGAGATTACAGTAATTTTAAGTGTATTTATAAACAATTATAGGAAAAACATAAATATAGTCACTATAAAATACAATGTAATAAATAAATTAGACACATTAGAAATACAGGAAGGAGTTGAAACAAATAAATCAGTTCGTAGCCCTTTTGTTAGTGTATTCATGGATTCCATTCAATGAAGGATAAAATATTAATTATATAAAATACCAGTTCGTAGTTCATTTGTTAGTAGATTCATGAAGAATTCTATTTAATAAAGGATGAAATATTAAATATTTACAAATGTGACAGGGCCGCAAAGCTGAGGAGCAGCGCGCAATGAGGTTGACCACAGAGCTGGGTCAGTTCCGTCATGAGGCCGAGCGCCGTCTCCAGGAGAAGGAGGAGGAAATCGAAGCCATCCGGTGAGTAGATCACAAAGATTTTCTTATTGTCTAAAATAGTTCTTCCAATAATAACATCATAAATAAATGAATTCGTTATAAACATAGCTTATGAGAAACAGAACACAACAACAATTCATGAATATTTTTCAAATTAATCTCTTCACAATCTGCCTACTTTACCTGGAAGAATAAAAATAACTTGTTGGGAAATGTTTTAAAGTTTTATTTAAATAAACAAAACACAATCATGCTTGATGTTCACTCACCCAAGTAAAACAATAATAATGTTTACACTAAAGATGACCGTGTTTGACTGAAACATTATTGTGCACCACGCTTGCCGTTCGCCAAATCGGAACTAAGAACACAACTAAATCTTTCAACGGAGACCCCCCACCTCTGCTATGCGGTGACTGACGGGTGTCATCCAAACTCGCAATCAACAAGCACAAATTATCACAGCCGTGACATAGTTACATCATGGACTAAGGCCAAATAAGAGATAGATGCGTTGTTTATGAAATTAACTAACTTTAATCATTAATTCTTTGAAAAAGTTATGCCAATCTAAAAGTAGACTTACTAAAGTTGAAAATCTAATTATACAAAATGACTTCCTCGTTATGAATGTATCGCACAAAATATAATTATGAATGTAAGATATTAGGAATTATTGGCACGAATTGCATTTATATATAACGACGATTCTGATTGGTGCTTATTACCGGTGACTACACGTAGCTTTGGCACTAAGTACTTGTGAAACTGTACAAAAGACGATGTCCATTTTCTCGCGCCCTCAATTACGCAACCTCGGCCCCGGTCTGAACATGTCGATGTGATCGCATCTAAATCGTAACGATTCGACGCGACGCTGTAAATCTTTCAACATGCCGCCCGTTAAAGTGCCTAACTATAACAAATGGAATAGACCACCCACTTCAATTTACGAAGATAATTATGGCTACGGCATTAATTTCTATCAACCGATGATAGACTATATTAGTGCTAAAGGACAAGGTGTTGCAAGCAAACCTCCCCACCTGCCGTGGAACAACGAGCGAGGCTTGGATAAGTACAGGTTTGATAAACCGATAAAAGCGTATTCTGAGCACGACGTGTCGAAGCTTTCACATGAAGTATCAGAACAAGCAAAGCGTGATCTCAATACTTTTACCGTAACGAAACGATCTCCTTTCTCAGTTATACAGACTGCGGCTGCAGCAAATGTAACTAAGCACGTAGGAACAGAAAGTGTTACAACTAAAACAAGGCGAAAAAAAGTAGAAAAAATTAAAATGGAGAGGCAACAAAAGAGAATGGATGAAATTGATAGAGAACTTGAGTTATATGAAAAAGGAGTTAACGTGGGCGCTGAATTGAGAAGTAAAGCCCAACTGTATAGAGGAAAATCAGCAAAGGCAATCGCTCATACGCTACTAGAAGAAAGCAGACAAAATGTTGATGACAGTAGAGTAAAAAGAGTAGAATTTCGCGGAAAAAGAAGTGTGATTGACCGAAATTTATCTAAAATTACGCAAAGTGTTTTATCAGAGGCGGCCGCTGAATCAAGAATGTCGAGGTCAGCAGCAAATCATCTACAAGAGACTGTAACGCAGACCGTTAGAAAAGCAATTAGAGAAACGTCACCCTCTACATGTATTGTAAAGATACAGAATGTAGAAATACCAACATGGGATGACTCATATTTACAGCCTCTTAACGAAATAAAACAAACGATAAGACAGTTCGATGAAATTAATACGAGTTTTATGATTGAAAAAAGGTATAGCTATTACGAAGTTTGACAGGGAAGTGTAGTTTTAGGAGGTGAGAGTATAGTTGATAATTTTGTGTGTATTGTCTACAGCAAGCAGACCAGCATTGAAATTGAGCAGTTGAACGCTCGTGTGGTTGAAGCTGAGACCAAGCTTAAGACCGAGGTAACTCGCATCAAGAAGAAGCTCCAGATCCAGATCACCGAGCTTGAGCTGTCCCTTGACGTTGCCAACAAGACCAATATTGATCTCCAGAAGACCATCAAGAAGCAATCGCTGCAGGTAAATTTCTGAATTATACAAATATGATAAGCTTTTTTCGTAAAAAAAATAATCTTGTTGACAATAAGCATTATAGAGTTTCTTGAAAACGCCTAATCTTTAGTTAAAAGCTTTAAAATTTTCAAAAGTAGTGGAATTTTTAAGATTTCTAATAATTTTAATAATGCAACATTACAGCTCACCGAGATCCAGACCCACTACGATGAGGTGCAGAGGCAGCTCCAGGTGACACTTGACCAGTACGGTGTCGCCCAGCGCAGGATACAGTCTCTGACTGGCGAGGTTGAAGAGATCCGTGGCAACTACGAGCAAGTAAGTACAAATATTCATCTTTAACAAGCACTTCTCAATTATTCAAAATAAGAAAAGGATTTCAAGGACTTACGAGTACCAATACTTTAATCAGGGTCAATGTATAGTTTTAGCTTACAATATTTTTTAACCTTGTAAAATTCATGATAAATTCTATTTAAAACTAGCCTATATAAACTATCCCAAAATAGTAATTAGGAAGTCAATATCTCTCAAGGTAGATCTTCTAAGGTAGATTTTAATAAATTGTGACTTTTTAGGCCCTTCGCGCCAAGCGCTCCATTGAGCAGTCGTTCGAGGAAGCGACCATCCGCATCAACGAGCTGACTGTCATCAATGTCAACCTGTCAAGCAGCAAGGCTAAGATCGAGCAGGAACTCGGCGCTGTCGCCGCTGACTACGATGAAATCACCAAGGAACTGCGCGTTGCTGACGAAAGATACCAACGTGTCCAGGTAAATAGAGTTCTTAATTCTAATAAAACTAAAACTTTTAAAGTTGATAATCACGTGAATTATAGTCTTTTCTTAGGTTTTGGATCTTTAAAAAGCCTAGTTTTGCCTGATTCTTTTCATATGCTTGGATAACCATTTGTCATTCTATTATGTTTAGACTGAACTCAAACACACCGTTGAGCACTTGCACGAGGAACAAGAAAGGATCGTCAAGATCGAAGCTGTCAAGAAATCTCTCGAAATCGAAGTCAAGGTACGAACCTTTATAATAAATCTATTATTATTTTCTTACAATATTTATATGCATAAAGTTGTTTTCACTTTAAAAAGTCAAGAAAATAGTAAATATAATTAAGGTATTAATTATTGAGCTGTATTTTTTGGTTCTTTGGAATGATCTGTAATCACTTATATACTTCTATCCAAATTATACTTCTTATCATCATAACAGCCCATTAATGTCCCACTGCAGGGACGGACCTCCTCCCGTGATGGAGGGATACTTGGCCTACTAATACCACGCTGGCCAGACGGATTGGTATAGGGTTTAATTTCAAGTTTTCTTCTTTCTATGTAAAGGTAATACTCACAGATAGTCCCTTAGTTGGTTTCTACGACACTTATGGGATGAGATGGGGTGGTGATGGTGACATATTGTATTCTTATTTCTTCACCACACGAATACTTTGTATTATGTACTTTTATAAAATCATATTGAATCCTTTTATTATCTTACAGAACATCTCTGTCCGCCTGGAAGAGGTCGAAGCTAATGCCATTGTCGGTGGCAAGCGCATCATCAGCAAATTGGAAGCCCGCATCAAGGATATTGAATTGGAAAATGACGAGGAGAAGAGGAGGCACGCGGAGACCATCAAGATCCTCCGCAAAAAGGAGCGTCAACTGAAGGAGGTTATGATTCAATGCGAGGAGGACCAGAAGAACATTGTACTTCTCCAGGATACCCTTGAGAAGTCCTCCCAGAAAGTCAACATTTACAAGAGACAATTGCAGGAACAGGTTTGTGTTTCATTGTTATCAATCTATCAATTAGACTATCGCGCTCCACTGCTAGCCACAGGCCTTTTTTAACACGCGTCACAGCATTCAGTCTGACCCAGCGACCTTTTTGTGGTCACCATCGCTTCATTTCGTTGGTATAATTACTCGTATAATAATTAAGGTTTTGATCATGTGTCTTATGTTATACTTATTATTTGCGATCAGGAGGGTGTATCCCAGCAGAACGTAACACGAGTGCGACGATTCCAACGCGAGCTGGAAGCCGCCGAAGACCGCGCCGAGTGTGCCGAGAGCAACCTCTCTCTGATCCGTGCCAAGCACCGCACATTCGTCACCACCTCAACCGTGCCCGGCTCTCAGGTCTACCTGGTACAGGAGTCCCGTGCCCTTAGCTCAGAGCGCATTTGAGCACCCTACCCCTCGCCCCAAAACACCAGCATTTCTCTCCATCACTCGATATCGGGGCTCAATTCCGGTCGGGTATAAGCCTAGTCGTTCGTTAAGTGATGTACAAAGCGATAGGTGGCACTAGTGCGCACCCACGTGAGCACCAGCGCCACCTATGCTGCTACAGGCTCGCTCGCTCGGGACGGACGCTCAGCGTGGTGGCTCGCCCTAACGTTGCTGTGTCTCCGCACTACTCCGGCCAAACGCCGACCGCTCGTCCCATCGAACGTTTCTAATTGTTACGCTAATTCAACCAAATAAAGAACCAAAAACTTTAAGTTTTTTTTTTCACTATTTTTCTATTATAAGGTCACCGGCGCTATAAAATACTATGTCATTATGTACCGTAATTTAGGTGCAGTAGTTTAAAAATAAAGGAATTATTTTATATTATTATTTATTAATGGTGCAATGCATATTGTACGTTTGTAACTGTAACTTTTAATATTTAAAAATAAATGCTATTTATGTTAAAGAAACAAAAAAAGCAATAAAACTTCAAAAGTAACCTGGATTTTTTATTTCATGTAGTTTTATTAGCTTCCAAAGGTATTTACTATCTACTGATTCAAATGTACCGAGTACCTAACAGTTGCCGCTGGATTCGAATGTGCACCTTTACTGGGCAAGCTTACCAGTTGTTTTTACGGGTCTTTCTAATCAACTATGGCATTCCTATCTTAGCTCGCAGTTACCATAGGTTGTCTTAACTAGCCACCAGTGGCGAAGGGTGGATTTTTATAAAAGGGAAGCCGAAGATTCCGTGGACTTTCGTTCTACTTTATATTACTATTATTCTGTAGTTCATAGGTATTCGTAGGCGCCCCAAAGTGCGCCGGCGTTTCTTATATTTATAATTTAATTTCACGATGTTTTATCACACAACACATTATTATGGATAGACAATATAATCTAACACTATTAACGTGTCCCTTATAACAACAAACTATTAAATTTGCTGATAAATAATACAAACAAGTACTTACTTACAAAAATATTCCATAGGATCCCAACGCACTACGACAAAAATAAAGTCAACCAATGCATAACACATAATACACAATCATAAATAATTAAACATACAAATTTTACTACTTTAAAGTACGTACATAATTACCTCAATGACTTTAAACAAGAAAGCGAATTTTATAACCTATTTGCAGAAAATAAATAATTCTGTTTTTTCTTCTAATGGTCCTATCGTTTACCGATGATTCTGCCAAAGTCAAGATGGAGAGAATAAAAAAATAAAAACAAATAAATATAATTAAAAGCTGAAAATTCAGAAGAAAGACTGATTTCTATCAGATTTAAATTATTTTTTTTTAAATCTCATTTATTTAAAGATAGCCATACATCGTATAGATTTAAATAATTGATAAAAACAAAAAGGAATGTCAATGGCAAATTAAGTACTTAACGTAAAATGAAATGAAACTTCGTTACAATTGGTCGGTCCACTGGTTGCAATAGTGCTTTCTCGCTCTCGTAATGTTGTAGTTGTATCTTTTAACCTTGTCTGTCATAAGCCGGTGGCCATCGGCTTATATGGTACCTTATATCGACGAAGACAAAGTGTCACGTGACCGTACGATTTCCGTACGTATTGTTGTACTGCATAGATTATACACTAATACTAACATTGTACTGGATTCCTAATTTCGCGACCGGCTTACCGCGCCCCGCGCATGCGCGCTTTAGGTACTCTCTGACTGACCCATAACAAGTGGTTAGTTGACAACCTTTAATAACTAGATGGCGTTATGAGTACGTAAATAATCATATTGAAAATTATTATTACTATAATTTTGTATTATTAATGCGATTTACGTAAGAGAATACTTTTTTGTTTTATATTATTTTGTATTGAGTGGATGTTGCATCATTGATTTATAATTGATTACTTAATAGACAATGCTAAGCGGTTTTTGCAAAGGTAAGCCGGTAGGAATCGAGTTATATGGACACTTCGCCACTACTAGCCACCCTGTTTTGTGCAACCTTAGCATAATGCCCAGCACTCAGCTAAAATAAGACAATGGATATAAAGATCAGCTATTCAGTAAAACGCTAACCCATTTACCAAGAATTTTGAAAACAACAAAGGTGACACGACTTTTAGTAAAAGTTTAATAAAACCAAAACTTCATTAAACCTGTAGAAAAACAAAAGAATTATTATAAAACACTTACACTTATCTGAGTAAGTATTCATATTTGCTTAGGTGGGTATGCTGTTTAATTATCAATTAATATCCCTTTACAAAACAAAAAAATGTGGATGCCGCTTTTATTCGCAATTTCATTAACATGAAAGATGATTCGCGATACTTCCTTTCTTTTAGATAAAACATAGTTAGTAAACAAATTTTTATGAACCTAGTTGTAAGTATTAGTTACTTACTTATTTTATTTTTGAAAATTCAATCAATGAAATTACCCAGTTCAGAGGATTTTCATTGAACAACTTAACTTTAAAATAAAGAAAAATCCTTTAAGGGCCTTTACGCGGCTCACTAGCGCCGCCAATTGAAAAAAAATCATATTTCGCAAATAGGATTAATAATTTAAAATGTTGAAAACAAAGTCTTGAGAAAAGGTTATAAAGTATTTGTTTAACACACTCTCAACACTTTAAATGTTTTTCAATTAGTTAAATTTCGCATTCGAAAAAAAAACGGCCGTTTTTGTTTATAATGCAATATTTATTTCATTGAAAAACATTTAAAGTGTTGAGAGTGTGTTAAACAAATACTTTATAACCTTTTCTCAAGACTTTGTTTTCAACATTTTAAATTATTAATCCTATTTGCGAAATATGATTTTTTTTCAATTGGCGGCGCTAGTGAGCCCTATAAACGCTCTTAACTTCAAACAGGAAAAAGAAAAACTCCTAAGATATTTATTATCGCTCTCCAAAGAGATAATATACTTCACATCACATAAAACCTTCTACCAGTCTATCTAGCTAGTGGGCCTAGAATATTACTAATACACAACGACAAGTTTATTTAGATCATTGGAAAACGCTTGAAGCTTGTCTTTGCAATAGGACCTCAATTAAGAAATCGCTATTTGTCGTGTGGCGACAAAGCAACCAATCACACATTGCTATTGATTTTTAGTAGGCGTTTGTAAATATCCATTTACGAGCACATCACTTTCTCCTTTGTCTTCGGCCATTAAATTGGTGTTTGATCCAAAAATCCAAAAAAAGGTTGTCTTGAAACTCAAGAAAGTCATTTTTGAATTCCATAAGCAATTGTACTGCAATGGATTTCAACCCGCGATATCAGACTTGACATATATCGCGATTAGAACACCACCGAGTCAAAATATGTCATAATAAAACGTCTTTAAGATAAAAAAAATAAGCTGTGTTCTGATGCAGATATACAGAGACACACAGGGATAACACAAGACAACCCAAAAACAATTTAAAAGAAGTCGAGTGCCCTTGAAACCAAATTTGTTTCAAGATTCCTAAATGAAGTGTTTAATGTAGCTGGAGTTAAGTTAGTATCTATATCAAAATCATCTTACATATCAAACAGAAGGCGTGGACGAAACTACATGGTCAGAAGGTAGCTATCAAATTTTAGAAGAAGGGAATGGGAGTTCTCCTTGCGGTAAAGGAGTAAAATACACGTTGTCGCCACCACATCCCAAACCATAGATGTTGTTAAAATGGACTAAGGAAAAGCCGTCAGATTTTATATCTACGAAAAACAAAAACAAGCAAGCTTTAAAGAAAGTTTATTTTCTTAAAATAACTTATTAATTAATTTTCCGATACCATATTCCTATGGTATCGGAAAATTTGGAATCTATTTGTTACTGACCGACGCCAAAAATGGAAGATGTATATCGCACACCCCCCCCCCCCCCCCACCGAATAAAGTCGTAAACGCGGTTACCACCTTTTTAAGGTTTTTTCATTTTCATGATCTTCAAGGTCAAATACACCTCCCAGATTTTTTTTAAATATATTGATAAGTAATAATAATAACAAAAATTCTTTATCCTTCGCATGAAAAAAATACGTTTCACCATCGAATAAAGACTTAGTAAACACTTAGATTTCGGACAAGTATTGAACGAACTTGTAATACGCCATTGCGACTGTATACATGAATACATGGTAAATAAAATAAACCGTGTTAACTTGTAAGGCGCGGTTACCACTTTATTCGCGTGAAGTAATGAACGCTGATTTTCGGTAAGTCAATGTTACAGAAATAGGCATTGTCTTATTTTAAATAGTATACCAGCAAATTTTACCGACTATAGGTTAATACGCTAATCGCGAGGTGTACTTTTTGCCACGAATACAGTGGTATACTATTTTTCAGATCTTATGGGTACGGTGATGTTTAGTATTTGTCATTACTAGAGATGTAGTAACACTAAAATCGTTTTTAAGAATACCGATTCTATATCTAACCGATATATATAATTTACAAACAAGAATAAATCGATTATGGGTACAAAATAAGAAACTAATCTTTTTTTAAATATTTATTAATTATGCCGAATCAATGCGTGATTCATCTGATGAACAGCTTGATGAATTACTTGATTCGTCACTTACATGACATAATAAGTGAAAATCTACTGAATTGTCTAATTTGATGTCTCTTCCTCTCACAGTCATGAAGTATTAGATTTTTGTTTTTTCCAATCATCGGCAGTTACGTGGTCACAGGTCACAGGCCTCTTTTAATAATGACATCATCAAGATTTTATCGCTATGACATACGAATCCCGCCAAAAAAAAAACTTGCGGCCTATCCTCGTAAAAACTAATATTCAGTTATAAGACAACTGAAATTATTATATTAATTTCTATGATTATAAAAAAAAAATTAATCGATTTAATCAATTTTATAAAAAAACATTCGATTTTAATAATTTTATTGTGTCAATCTCTATTGAAATTCGTTCCGAGTCGCGCATACGATTTTAAAATTTATATGTTTATATTTTACATATTAGGGTTGAAGATGGAATATAAAACAAATATTTCAAATAAATTAATTATATATAAACGTCTAAATAATATTTTTAATTTTTTATCAGTTCGGATTCTTAAATTGATAGCTTTTATTTTTAAATTCTACAAAAGTAAACTAAGTAACATGGAAAAGATCAAATGTCACCGTACCTTTCCTGTCTGATAAAGACTATAATAGATGTTTACCACAAAAATAATCCTTTTAATTTGTGGTATTAAACGTTTTATTTAATATCTAATAGAACTTCATCAATATTTATATAAAAAATATTCAAACTAAGCACAAAAAAAAATTGCTTTCAATTGACATGTCAATCATATTTATAGGACGTGTAGTTCTTAAGTTATTCACTAAAAACGGTTTTTTATTTTTCCTGAAAAGTTGATATTTTAATCTTACGACTTTATTCGGTGGGGAGTGCGATTTTATTAACCTAGAAGTCAGCCATTTCTTGAAGTATTTGAAAGGTCTTTTATTTTGTAAGGCCATACGTACTTACGTTCATATTGGCATGATTGATAGATCATCATTTAAAATATTAATTTAGTTTGGATAATCAAAAATTAAGATTAACAACATGTAGATACCTAAGTACTCGTAGTTGCAGAAAATGTTTCAACGTTTCTAAACAAAATAAAACAGTAGTCAAGGTCATTAATGAACTTCGATTTTATACCTTGAATCAACCGGGCGCTCTAAGCTTTGTGTTTAAGCACTAAACGGAGGTAGAGGCATTGTTTTTAGCTGTATTGATTTATTGACTTGGTTCCTGCTATACAACAAAGAAACGTCAAGCAAAATAAAGGCAAACGGCATGTCGCCTTAATTTCGCTTTTACGTTATACATACATTGATAATTTATTAATAATGTTAAATGAAACACTTGGTTATCCTTGAACGGTTTGACCGGAATCTGTCGCCCCGCAGACTCACCTCTCCGCAGCTTTTAGCCTCTCAAAAGATGCTGTGCCTCGCTGTCGCACTGTACGTGGAACTGTTTTGTGGGGCCCACTCAACGAGATGGCAAATCACTACCTGCCTTTTTATAATATTGAAACTGATCATCACAACAGGTGTCTTTATAGTCTCCTTCCATAGCCCAATAACCTATCCACTGAACATACTAATCCATAGATTATTATTTAGATTTCCATTGCATCCTTAGAGATGCACTACAATAGTTTTTGCACAAGGCAGGGACCATCTCTGGATATATCATATTGTGCGTTCAGAGATGATATCTGCCTTGTATATCCATTACCAATATTGTAATTATTTTATACTGTAGTGTGAGCTGGTCACATACATCATCCGATAACAAGGAATAGATTACGGTTGTACTATAACTATCATAAGATACTAAGATAAGACATTAAGATAGTAATATAGCTATAAGACACGTAGATATTAAGTATATAAATGGTGGTAAGATATAATTAAAGAGCATTCAACATGTCATCATAGTATCATTTACTACCCCACTTCTACAACATCTGACGAGTTCCGGTGCCCACTCCACATGGCGACCCTGCCGTAAGAAGTCTAGAAAAGCAGAATGAGATTCGGAACAGGTTATGGATACGCGGAAAACTAAAATAGAGGTACAAATATTAAATTTATTTTAAAATGGGTGGTTCTACTTCGAAGGAGGAAGTAATCATAGCTCAGACAGCTTCTGGTGGATCCAACAACGCAACAGCAACACAACAACAACTACCAGCCATAAGTACAGTCGTTTGGTTCATGGCAGCGTGTTTTTTGGTTATTATTGTGAGCGCAGTGGGTTATCTCTACCGAAGGTGCCACATGAACTGGATACAAGGAGAAATAAATAAGAGGGATGTCCAGCGAGTGATGCAGGCATAACAAGAAGGAAGGAAACGTGAGTGAAAATCAGTGTTATTTTATGTTTGTGTACGGAATGTGTTTAAAGACTATAAGTTTATCATAATCGGTTATTATTAAATTATGGAAGTAGAATTAACTACAATTTTTGTACAATTAAAAAATTTAAGAGAAAATATTGTTAAACTAGGACCCAGTAGAAGGGTAGGAAGTAATTTTGAAGGAAAAATTAACGAAATACAAACTTTATACGATAAATTTAAAACAATTATTTCGGGAAGTTGCAAATTTTCAACAGAAATTGTAGAATTAATTAATAAAATAGAGAAACTTTATTTAGAGACTATAAAATTCGAAAATAAGATTACACCGTCAGAAATGGGTACCGAGAGTTTTTCTCTGAGGACGGCCGTGGGGCTATTGCCTAAAGTAACGGGAGAAGAACATGTCACTCAAGACCTTATAGACTCTATTGAGTTATACAGTTCAATGATTAAAGAGGAAGAAAAAAAATTATTAATAAAATTTGTATTAAAAACACGGTTAAACCAAGGGGCTAAAATACGGTTATCAGGAGAGTACGATTCGGTTGAACAATTAGTAAATGACATGAAAAAACATCTATTGACAATAAAATCAGACGTAGCTATTCAAAATAAATTCTCTAGGGCTACTCAAAGTAATAAATCGATAACAGAATTCGGGATAGAAATAGAAAAGTATATGATAGACTTAACCATTGCGCAGGCAGGAAACGATAAGGAAGCATACAAAGTGTTACGGCCATTAAACGAAAAATACGCAGTAAAAAGATTCGCTGACGGGCTTCGAAATCAACGTATAAGCACTATCATTTCAGCACAGAATATAACAACATTAAAAGATGCAATTAGGATAGCAGAAGACGAAAGTTGTAATTCCTTAGAACAGGTATTAACTTTTCAACGACAGTTCAGGACAAATGGATTCTACAGGAATAATAGAGGTAGTGGAAATAATAATAATTTCCAACAAAATTATCGCGCAAAACAAAACACAGCTGATAGGTACGTGTTTAATAATACAAAGAGATGGCATGGTAATGGAATTCGCGGACGTAGCGGTTATCGTGAACAACCGAGTCAGCAAGGTCGGCGAGCTGTAGCATGTTTAGAAGTAGAACATACGTCAGGCGATAATGAACTTGACACATTGGAACAACAAATAGAGCCGAGTCAGTTTTTTCGTGAATAAAGATAAACATTATATTAACGTATAATAGTATAAACTGGGTTTATTTTTTTCTTAATGGCCTACACTCGGAATGGCTAATTGATACGGGTGCGTCAATATCAGCCATAAAAAATGAAATTTTAGAATGTTACCCGGGATGTTACAATATTATTAAGGATAAGGTAGTAGTTAACGGTGTAGGTGGTAAAATACAAGCGATAGGTTACGTGTACTTAAATTTAAATTTCGAACAGTGTTCGTTTATGCATAAGTTTTATGTATTTAATGAATTACCATGTAAATCGGTCGGCATAATAGGTCAAGATTTTTTACAAAAATATAAAGGCGTTATAGATTTCTCAGAAAATAAACTAACTCTTAAGGAATACCGAGGGCAAGTTATTTCGATGCCACTTAGATATTATGATTATGTATTAAGTATTCCGCCGCGTTGCGAGGTAATTAAATATTTTCCAGTTAGCATAACCGAAGATTGTGTGGTATCAAAACAAGAGTTACAGGAAGGGGTTTTTTTGGCCAGCGTAATAGCTAAACCGAAAAATGGAATGATACCTATTAGGATATTGAATACAAAAGACGAGGAAATTGAATGTATTTTAAAAAATATAGATATTCAACCCTTAAGGAATTATAGCTATTGTTATTTTCCGGAGTCAAGTAAGAGTGTTGAACGTATTAAGGAAATATTTTCAATTTTAAAATTAGACTATTTAAACAATGAGGAACGATTAATGATTGAACAGATCTGTGCGAAATATCCAGATATATTTCATTTACCGGGAGATAAGTTGACTGTAACTAATATATATGAGCAATCTATAAAATTAAAAGACAATGTATCACCGGGATATAAAAAACAGTACAGGATACCAATTGCTCAAAAGAAAGAGGTCGATAGGCAAGTACAAGAAATGTTAAAAAATGGAATTATTGAAGAGACGGTTAGTGAGTGGTCTAGTCCTGTGTTAATTGTCCCTAAAAAAGCAGACCGGGACGGGGATAAAAAATGGCGGCTTGTAATAGATTATAGGCAATTAAACGAAAAAATTCAAGACGATAAGTTTCCTTTACCAAATATTAATGAAATTTTAGATTCATTATCAGGAGCTATGTATTTTAGTCACTGTGATTTGTCGCAATCATATTATCAATGTCAATTAGACGAAAAAAGTAAACATTATACAGCATTTACGACAGACAAAGGACAATATCAAATGAACAGATTACCAATGGGTTTAAAAATTAGTCCGAGTTCATTTAGTAGAATGATGACTGTGGCGATGTCCGGATTAAATTATAATAAATGTTTAATATACCAGGACGATTTGGTTATCTTTGGGCAAAATTTAGAAATACATAACCGAAATTTAATGTCAATTTTTACACGATTAAGAAAAACTAATCTTAAACTAAATCCATCTAAATGCGAGTTTTTAAGGAAGCAAATACTTTATTTAGGACACGTTATATCAAATGACGGTATCTCTCCAGATCCGGGAAAAATTGAAGTAGTAAGAAATTACCCACGTCCCGCTAATAGTGACGAAATAAAACGGTTTATAGCTTTTGCGAATTATTACAGAAAATTCATCCCTAAGTTCGCTAAAATAGTTGCACCAATGAATAAAATGTGTAAGAAAAATGCTGTATTTAATTGGTCAGAAGAATGCGAGGAAGCATTTTTAATACTTAAGGAGGCATTAATATCACCACCAATTTTAGATTTTCCCGATTTTTCCGAAAAAAACACGTTTGTACTGCAAACAGACAGTTCAGGTTTTGCGATAGGAAGTGTCTTGAGTAATGGAAACGGCAAACCCATCGCGTACGCGAGTAGAATTTTAGGGAAAAGCGAGTTAAATTATCCTATTATAGAAAAAGAATTATTGGCTATAGTTTGGTCAATTAAACATTTTAGGACATATCTATATGGTAGGAAATGTATCGTAAAAACAGATCATAAGCCATTAATATATTTATTTAATATGACGGACCCATCAAGTCGGTTAATGAAGTTTCGTCTGTATTTAGAGGAATACGATTTTGAGGTCGAATATGTGAAAGGGAAGGACAATGTGCTAGCGGACGCATTATCTAGAATAAAAATCTCCATTAAAGATTTAAAAGATATGGGAAATAATAGTATATCAGTAATGACGAGAATGCAGAATAGGCGGTTGCAGGAATTGGGTAAAGAACAGGATATTCGGAAGGATAATATAATAGATTCTAGGATAGGGCATCCCAGAATAGTAGAAGTACTGAAGAAACAAGGGAATGATGTGGAATTACGCAGAATAAATGCAAATAAATGGGGAAAATTGATACGTGACAAAAATTGTAAAATAATTATGTCTAAGTCACGAAATAAATTGATGTACGTGCCAGAACACTTAAGTGTTTATATTAACTATGAATCTTTATCAGCTTCTTCCCTAGACGAGTTGCTGAAAGACATAGTAAAGTTTTGTTTTGAACAAAACTTGGAACATAAATATTATTATGTTAAAAAATAATGATAACGAGTATTTGATAAAAGGAATGGCACGGTATTTAAAGGAAAACAATAGTTCATTACAAAAGAACTTTAAAGTATGTATAGTGAAAGATGTACGTAGGATAGAGGACAGGGAAGAAAAGAAGGTAGTCATGAACGATTTTCATATTTACCAACTAGTGGTCATGCAGGGATACGAAGGATGATTAATAATATAAAGAAATCTTTTTACTGGCCAGGTATCGAAAAAGATGTAGTAGAATACGTCCAAAAATGTGATAAGTGTCAGAAACAAAAATTTCAGAAAAATATTAGGGAACCAATGACAATTACGACGACTGCGTCAACAGCTTTTGAGAAAATTTACTTGGATATAGTAGGACCATTCGATAAGGATACGAATGGAAATATATATATTTTAACATTACAGTGTGAGTTAACAAAATTTGTGGAAGCTTATCCTTTAAAAAACAAATCAACCAATGAGGTAGCAAAAGCGTTAGGGGAAAATTTCATTTTGAGATATGGGATACCGCAAAACATTGCTACAGATAGGGGAAGTGAGTTTATTTCCAAAGTCATGGTAGAATTATTCAAAATTTTAGGCATAAATAAAATATTAGCAACGTCGTATCATCATGAAAGTATTGGTTCGCTAGAAAATGCTCATAAAACTTTGGGTGCGTATTTAAGAATTCAGACAAATAACAACTCGTCATCATGGAGTTCTTGGATCCCTTATTAGTGTTTTTCATACAACACAACAGTAAATACTGTAACTAAATATACTCCATATGAGTTAGTGTTCGGAAAATTATGCAACTTACCAAGTAATTTAAATAATGGGAGTGTTGAACCTATATATAATTTCGATGATTATCCTTTAGAGTTTAAGTTTCGTTTACAGAAAGCTCAAGCGGATGCTAGAGAAAACTTGATAACTAGTAAATTGGCCAGGAAAATTGTTTATGATAAAAATAGTAACCCTGTAACATATAAGGAAGGTGATTTAATATTGTTGAAAAATGAGAATGCAAGTAAGTTAGATAATGTGTACAATGGACCATTTTATGTAATAAAAGATGAGTCACCAAATGTAAAAATAAAGTATAAAAATAAAATAGAAACTGTACATAAAAATAGAACCAAATTGTATTATGATAGTTAAAATTAATTATAATAGTTATAATCAAAACAATAAAATTAACTTAGATTTAATTTTATTTTTTTTTCTCTGGAAGGGTGATGTAGTGTGAGCTGGTCACATACATCATCCGATAACAAGGAATAGATTACGGTTGTACTATAACTATCATAAGATACTAAGATAAGACATTAAGATAGTAATATAGCTATAAGACACGTAGATATTAAGTATATAAATGGTGGTAAGATATAATTAAAGAGCATTCAACATGTCATCATAGTATCATTTACTACCCCACTTCTACAACATCTGACGAGTTCCGGTGCCCACTCCACAATACCATTAATAATTATAATAAACGGTTATAGCAAATTAAACTTTTATTATTTTAATCATCTCGGTGTAGAAAACCCGTACAGTATTGGTGTACTTAAGGTCCTACAAAAATCCGAAAAACCGTTTACATGAGCAATGTCTGAATGTTTTGTACAAGAGTATTTTGAACGTATATTATATTCTGTTTCGATCTCTGTATTGTGGCTTCTGTCTGTCTTTAAAGAGGGAGAAATGTCAGCGTATGCATCTCGTCCTGTGAGGAATTTTATGTTAATTATTGAGTTTTAAATACACGGCTGAAAATTTAGTCACTGTAGTATTGAATATCAAAAAGCTGAGGGAGTAATTAAATTATATCAGTTATTTAATAATTAAACTAATTGGAATTGTTGATTGTTTTTCTTAGTCTAAGTTTTCCTAATTGTGGTTGTTGTTTGAAACTAAATATTTTTTATTTATTAGTAATTAATATTATTTTTATGTTTTTATGAAATATTCACTGTTTACTTTTATGAAACAATAAATTAATAAAATTATAGTTTTAAAATATTAAATAGCTTTGTTCCTAGCAGCCCCTTAAAACCCCCTGGCTTCTACGACTACTTTTGGCAGTCGGGTGCAAAAATCAATTAAAACGTATAAATATGACCTTTGAATTTTACTCTACCCTATAAAAAGGAGGTATGAAATACAGGTGAATTTGGCTTTAAAAAAATCCCTCAGTACTTAATAATTTAATTAACATTTTTGTTGTATTTGAATGGTATATTTCATTAAAGTTAATTAAACAAATAATTTATATATTGTTTTAAAGTAAATTTTCTATGTTAATGAGATTGCGTATTTTATTCGCTATTAAATAATGATATTACGTATTATATTTGCTATTAAACCAGTGTTTATAACATTCTATTTAGTTTTAGTTAGAAATTTGCATGATTAAGTAAATTGACCAAAAAAGAAATCTTCGATAATTATTAGTAATATTGAAAGAGCGCATAACAGATTCCGTTCATAGTAAAAGAACAGGAAAGGGAAAATAATTTCATCCAATAATTATATTCCCGTATTCGTCACGTATACGTCTCGCAGAGATCTAAAACGGTCTGCCGGGAAGCGAGTGCTTAGACGCCGCCCGCCCAGTCGTCGGCCGCCCGCCCTACTGCGTGAGCGCACACACAACACTAAAAGGTACGTCTAAACCAAATTCTCTCACTAAAAAGTACCATTTTTGCGACAAAACAACATTTACCAAACATACTTAAATAATATGTATAACATTACAAACAATTCTCTACAAAGTGCTTGAAGTTTCAAACGTGTTTAAAAGATAAAGTAATTAGCCAAAACGGCATTTTGTAAGCATTGCAACACTTTTTAGATAAACATACGTAGCACTAAAATAACTTGACGTTAGCTGATAAATTGTGCAGGATTACTTGAGTGTGTTTGTGACTGCGAATGTGAAACTTTACCATATTTTCCTTAACTCTCGTGTATCATATTAATTTACTAAGTAATTATATTAATTATAATTATATTTGATAAGAGAGTTAATATTGTGTGTAAGTGTTAATTTCACTATATATTATAATAATTCTGTTTGGTGTGATCGATTTACGAGTAAAAAGTGATTTTCGTATTATTGCTAAATGTTGAAGTCTCAATAGATATTTTTTCTATAATTCTTCATATTTCTTTTTGATTAATGTGGGCACAAAGCGCAGTACACATATATTTATTGCAGGAATGGGCCTCAGAAAGAGAAACATTCAGGCAAATTAAACTTTGTTTTTTCTTTTGATTTTTTTTAGAATGTTTCAAATATTTGTGTGAATTTACTGTGTAGAATCATCAGTCATCATACTACGTTTACTGTAGTCTAATACCAAGTCTATATGGATGGATCATTTGTTATATTAAATCTAATAGGTACATTGCTTCACAAAACTGCTTACGCAGTTTAAATGTGACTTCGATTTGATTTCATCTGTATTATTTTTATTCATTAAACTACAAATGAGTAGAATTACAAATTGATTAGTTTAAATTAACTTAATTAAGTATAATGTGAAAAATTGTCTACTTTAGTCTTCATACTGTTACCAATGACAGTTTTGTGAATACGTTCTACGAGACCTGGCAGTACTGTGATGTAAGGTCCATCCCCAAGTCAACATAGGAATTAACAATAATTAACGTAACGTACTTATCGATAATGACTTTGATATTTATTATTAAAATACGTGTGAAAGAAAAACGAATAGTGTTTTCTGAAATTCTACCGTGTTGTGCAGAGCGAAAAAGCGTGAGTGCAAAATAAAATAGCTCATTTTAAACCAAAATTCAGCAACCTTTCTCTAGCCGTAATCCATAACAATAACACTTCCGAATACGTAGAAAATCACTAAAAAATACCTTTCATAGAAATCCGTGTTATTTGCCAGCTGCTTGGGGCTTACAAATACGAATACGCTGTCTGGTGGCTGAAAAACTATCGAAAAACCTCAGCCAAATTATTATGTTTTAACTGCTAAAAGGGGCCTTGGTTTTAGCAGTATTTTATGTGCTAAAGCCACCGTACCTTTGACAGATTAACTATTAAAACCTTAAACTCTTTGCTAGGCATTTTAACTTTTATAAGTGTACTTTTGTGAATGAAAGATATTTGCCTTTGACAAAGAAGTAAGTAGGAAAGTATTGTATTTATCAATGTCATTTTTCGAAACAATGTTTGGCAAATCTTTCGATATTTTGTATTGAACATAAATCGAAATCAGTTTAAGTGAAGCTTTTAGCAAACAAATAACATTCGTAACATTTTATCTGTTATTTTCATTAAGCCAGAGGAGTTACAATATTTTTTTTATAATTTCATACAGCTTTTATTTGATACTTTATGCAGACATGGATTAAGTAGGTACTTACCAATTTAATACCATGTGTTAATTTTTTTTTTTAATCTTTAACATTTTCAACCTCAGCCGGGAAATGCCTGTTCTCATGTAAGTAATCTTTTTCACCATATAAGTAATTAGACCTTTTAAATAGGAGTTAGGTTGTGTTTTAATTATCATCCCTTGGCTTCATTTTTGGGCTGTATTCTTAATTTTAATCAGGTTTGATACAGTCAATTGACGAGTCTTACTTAATATAGAAAATAAGAAAAAAACAATTAAGAGAGCGTTGAATTTGTCATCAACGATAGTAAATGCATAGGATTTCGTGACAATACTGCAGTTAATTGGAGTTTATATTTACGGTTTTTATTATTTATTATTTATAAAGTTTATAACAAATCTAAAAGCTTTTTATCAAATTTAAAAATGAACTGCACAATATTATCACCTACCTGAAAAGTTATTTTTAAAACTGATTTACACATGAAAGCTCATTTATAAAATGATTTGAAAGTTTTTTTTACTCAAAATTATATGTATAACTTTACATGCAAATTAAGATTGAAAATATTTAAGTAAGTTACTAAACTTTATAAAATTCACAAAATAAAACTATTGCTTTATTAAATACTAGCTGACCCGTGCCCACTTCGTTGGGCGACGAAAAAAACGCGTCCGTTTTTTATACATATTTAATTACTGCTTCAATCCTATTAGTCATGGCGTGATACTATGTAGCCTATGACACTCCCCGATAAATGGACTAATCAACACAGAAAGAATTTTTAAATCAGTTCATTAGATCTAGAGATTACCCCCTACAACGTCACAAACACACAAACTTTACCTCTTTATAATATTAGTATAGAAGTATATATTAATTCATAGCAAAACGTGGAGAAATTTCATTTCTTAACAAACATTTTAATATAGGTATCGAAATAAGCCAAAAGTAAATGAAGACATTTGAAGGTAGGGGCAGTGTTTGAATATGGTTCGAATTTTGCATCTGGCTTATAGTATTATAGAGAATATTGGTCTTCTAAGGGAAGTTTTCGAGCCTCTCACAACGATATTACTGTACTGTAGTTATATGAAGTCAAAGGGATTTGTCAAAGGATGCTTACTTGCAGTTTATGGTTGCTTGCAGTTATATTTTCTGAGTTCTGTGGCGTAACAAGGTTTGGTTAACTTAGTTATTTTATACGTTACGCAGAGGTTTCTGGTTCGATTCATTCAGGTCAGTACAAAACTTTGTTTATATGAACATGAGCTTTTGCTGCAAATTTTAAATTTACAGTCTGCTACGTTTTAAAAAACAATCAGAAATGTTTGTTTAGTCGTTGTCTAGTATCCAAAGTAGGTACAATCTCTAGAGACTTAGCTTGGGACTAAATACCGTTATGTAAATGTGTGAGAAGTACTATATTGTTAAATCGTATTATTATGCTACTTGGACGAGTGTCTAAAGCAAATAACGCATGTAGAACTGGGCATAAGTACGCTACCTCTGATTTAATTTTGACCTTTGACAGCAAAACGCATTCATTGTGACAAATACTTTAATCAAATCACACCGATTTGACTTTGACAACACCGGATGACACCTTTGCAGTCAGTCAATCGTAAATGTACGGACAAATCGGAAACCTTCTAGTGGTCAGCAGAATTGAATCTAACGTAACTTAACTAGGTATTGTTACTTAGTTGTACTGTTATTAAGCTAATACTGTATACCTACACGAAGTTATCTTTTTATAATTTGATTATAGATATTTTATACATTAAAAAAAATTGTTGTGTGCTAGAATAATGGTCTGTGTTCGTCTGGTTGTTATAACGGATAGTATGTTGTATTCATAAAAAAATAAATGTATTATTTATCTATACGTAGTACAGTAACCATCGATATAAACTCTGCTTTGTTTAGGACTAGATGGTATTGAGTGAATGTGTGAGGAATATTTTATTACTGTATGTCATATGGGCTGGTCATATCTGTCAAAGGACTGATGGCCGTTGGAGCAAATGTGTCCTTGAGTGGAGACCGCGACTCGTCAAACGTAGTGTAGGACCCTCCCAGCTATGTGGACCGGCGACCTCAAAAAGGTCTCTGGCTCGGACTGGATGCGGGAGGCGCAGGACCGTGCTCTGTGGCGCGTGTTGGGAGAGGCCTATGTCCAGCAGTGGACTGGAATAGGCTTGTCGATGATGATGATAATATCATCATCATATTATAATAATGATGTCGTACGTGAGTTATGTTCCACTGCACGTGGACTTTTTCACATACGGAGAGAAACCGGGGGTTAGTCTTCAATTTTTCTACGCTACACGAGTTATAACAGGATTTAGTGCAAAGTTTTGCTTTTATATCTTTGGTTTGATAAGGGGTGATTAGTGTCTAGATCTAATTTCTGCGGCCTCCTGCCTATGTGAGGGACGGAACACCGGCGAATTTTAGTCTGACAGTGACCTCCGCCCTCCCCGGGAGAGGTTAGTGTGATAACACAGTCAAGCAACAGATGGACAAGTACTACTGTATTTTAATAGATATTGAGTGAATTTTCATGTATATAAAAACATGTTTTTATACTAATTACGTAAAGTACATTCACACAGCATTGAACAAATTAATTCTATAAATAAAATGATATATTTTGTTATAGAATATATACCGATTAATCTGTAATAAGATGAAAAAATAATTAAGACAATTCAATTAAGTACTTTTTTCTTCAATATAATAAAACTAAAACTATACTAAAACTAGAAACATAGGTATTTTCATTCTATAATAGGGATAGATAGAAAATCCGAGGAAAAATTCTATCTAGGGTACGAAGCGGAAATCATTAAAACATACAATATTTATTAGTTAGAGTTTTTTTCTCAGAATGTTGTAGTCTCTTTATTAGAACTCTAAGTAGCAGTGATAACATTGTAAATAATAAGACCAATTAGTATATTGTAATAAATAAATCATCATAACATCATAAACTTTTTCCTATTCCGAAAATGACAAATGGTTTTTGCATGTTTAAGCAAAAGTATGACAAAGCTAATGTTTATAAGCTACCGGGATGAGAAGAGGGAACATTTTGAATTCTTATTCCATTGTCATAACCAAGAATACATATAATGTCCTGCGCAGGCAGAGCCGCTTTCAGAGAAAGAGGGAAACTTGGCATGTTTTACTGCGAGAGAGATTGGTGACATCAAAACAGCCCATCAATGTCCCACTGCAGGGACGGGCCTCCTCCCGTGACAAAAGGATACTGATACCACGCTGGCCAGACGGATTGGTATAGGGTTTTATTTCAAGTTTTCCTTCTTTTTATTCGTAAAGGTAATGTTCACGGATAGTCCCTTATTCGGCTTTTACGACACCCATGGGATGAGATGGGACGATGACATATTGTCTGTATTCTTACTCCGTCACCACACCACACGGATCATGTAGTATGGTCTAGTAGTCCAATATTCTCGTCTACTTCACCAGTAGCCCTAGCTCATAGCTCAATAATAATGCTAAGCCGACCTCAATACTACGGTCAGGTAGTAAGATGAATAGACAGAGAGATAATCTATGTATATTATTTATAAACAAGTGTGTCTGATTCTGATCGAGTCTATTTTAAGATGCATTTGAACCAAACTTTCGTAAGCCCCTAGATATTTGAGCTATGACAATGATTTCTTTATGTCACTTTTATTATTGTTTAACGTATTTTTTTTTAATTATGTTTTTTTCTGTATGTGTATTTTAGTTTTGTGTAGTATGCCTGATAGTTGAAGAAATATTTTAATTTTATGTTCTTATAATCTAATTTACTATGGCAGATAAAGTTCTAAATACTATATAATATTTTTTTTTTAATTTCTTAACTTAGAGCTGAGCAGACAGTTTTGACCTATTTAGGTAAAAACTATTTTGTTTAAAATTTTAGCACATCATAAAAAGAAAAGAACGTTTATTGATGTTGTTAGTATTTTTTCTGCTCAGATGCATTTTCAAAACAAGAAAAATCCCTCAAACGATATCTTTATAAAATAATAAGATCATTTCTTAAGAATCCCTAGAACGTATAACTAGTTAGTTAGAAATAAATGTTTACGAAAGGCGTACGATAGGTATTGTAGACTGCCAATTGTAAAGGCTGTGAAGCGAGAATAAATTGCTTTAGACATATGTGTAGTGACGGAAATCAATGCTGAAATAGTATTTTTATTGTTCGTAACACTTAAGGACTTGTTCTGGACGTTTAGCGTTCACAAGGTTAGATGTTGTAATTCTATTTTATAAAGTTTCATTTTGTTATCCATTTTTTTCTTTAATGTAAAGTTTTTCCACAAGAATACAATATGTCACCACCCCATCTCATCCCACAGTTGTCGTAAAACCGACTAAGGGACTAATCGTGAATATTATCTTAACGAAATAAAAATAAGGAAAACTTGAAATTAAACCCTATACCAATCCGTCTGGCCAGCGTGGTATTATTAGGCCAAGTATCCCTCCGTCATGGGAGGGGGCCTGTCCCTGCAGTGGGACATAAATAGACTGTTTTGGTAAAAGTTTTTCCTTGTGAATGAGTTTTTGAAGGGTCGACAACGCGTATGTGACTCCTCTGGTTTAGACGTACTTACATTGGCTACGATAAGCAATTACCATCAGGTGGATCGTAGGCCTGTTTGCCACCTACGTGGTATGATTTTCTACTTAATTTCTTATCAACTAGAACGTCTCTGATTCCCATTTGTTGTTGGTTACTAAAAATTACAATTTTGACATTTGTGACGTACGGAATGACGTCATACAGAATTAGAAATGCATTGTAAAGTAATGTAGCTGTATACGGTCCTTAGGTAAAATTTAACTCAGTTGACGTAATTCTACATAGTAGGAAAAACCTCTCACTCGTCGTGGTGACAAAGTGTCAAACTAAAAATGTCAGGCTAGATTGAAAAATGAAAAATGTTTTAATTGTACATAAATGAACGGAGACTGCCCCAGTAAGTTTTGAGTATACTTGTATTGGGGTTGTCTCGCAAAACTTTCAGTAAGTTTCATAGATTAGTGTCCGATACTGTGTTTGTGATTGCCGCCTTAGACGCATCTTCATACATACGTAACACATAAACTCATGCCTTTTTCCCATGACTGGCAGTCAGAGCCCACTGAGCACCTAGATCCTTACAAACCGGCAATCCACAACGCATCTCCATAACTAGAACAATCTTTTAAACGAAGTCCACCAGTAACAAGATTATTTCTTGAGAATCTCTGAAACCGGGAACGTAGGTATACCTATTATAGTTAGAAACATTTGACATTGACATTTGTGACGTCATGGAAAATTGGAAATGCATTGAAAAGTCTCTATAAGATTAACTCTTTTAGTAAAAGTGAACGCAATTCACGTCATAATAATTATATTGTAGGAAAAACCTCTTATACGATGTCCTGACAAAGTGTCAGAGGTAACAATAGGTTACCTATGTAGGGGATCCTTTAGTTTGTGCTAGCAATGTCAAATCGTATCTCTTTACAAAATATATTAAGAAGATTTAATTAAATAACCGTAGACTGCATTCTAGGAGAAAATGATTAAATATCCAAATTTAAAAAAGTGTACGCAATAAGAAAAAAAAATTAAATTACTAACCCCCGGTTTCTGAAACGCATGTCAAATAAAAAATCAAATAATTAAATGCCAAAACTCTTGTCAACTATCATTTGAGTTGCCGAAGCTTCGATTATCTACTTTGATTTGATCAGCATGTTAGTTGCCAGGGCAACTATCAAATCAGTAACATTCGTAGGTTAAACTCCATTTTGGGTTTCCCAAATGCAGATTACGACATGATCATTGATTATGCGCATGTCAAATCGTTTGTCAAGTAATCGGTGTATATCCTCAAATTAAGTGTTATGATGAGACAATTTCTGCTGTAAAAAGGCACTATAGGGTAAAGAGAGGATATGTAGTATAGGTAGTAGGTATAGATTTATTCGAAATAATTCCTTGGAACTTGTTTTAAATAAATAAATAAATAGAGGTCGTCTTGTATCATCATAACAACCCATTAATGTCCCACTGCAAGGACGGGCCTCCTCCCGTGACAGAGGGATACTTGGCCTACTAATACCACTCTGGCCAGACGGATTGATATAGGGTTTTATTTCAAGTTTTCCTTCTTTTTATTACGTAAAGGTAATATTCACGAATAGTCCCTTAGTCGGTTTTAACGACACCCATGGGATGAGATGGGGTGGTGACATATTATTATATTCTTACTCCGTCACTACACGAATATAGTTATTTTGAAAAAACATTTCTTGTACAGAATTGACTTCTCTACAGATTTATTATGTATATATAGAATAGATAACAATATTGCAATATTTATAACTCTATGTAGGTATATAAATTTCATAAGGGGTAAAACATTTTTTTGTCACTAATTTTTTTCAGGGCTTTCAAACGATGATTTTTCTTTCTTGATTTCTATTTAACCTACATAACAAAATAACTTACGTTAGACGTCCTAGCTAAATAGCTACCTTAAACTTAAAAACGCTAATTTCTCCCGTTTTACCAACATTTTCCTTCACTGCTCTGCTCCTATTGATCGTAGCGTGATGAAAAGTATACAATAACCTGACCAGGAGTATGGAGAATAATTGTACCAAAGGTAAACGGGCGGTAACGGTAACTTCTGTAGTATCTGATGTTAAACTATTGTAAGACCTATTGTGAAGAGAAAGAAAATGACTTATTTATTATTATATATTTATTATCATAACACAAAAGCAGTTTAGCAGCAGATATTCATCACACAGTGTCAAGTTTTAAATTATTTTATACATTTGTTTCAGTAAAGTTATTTTCTTATAAATTGTTTTGAGCACTTGCATCTTTCACTAGTAATACTATCACAAATCTTTTTTTTATTCAACAACACAAGAGCAATGGGTAAGGTGGTAGTACAATGGATCATATAATATAATAATATATAATGGCTTCATGAACTATGTTCATACGCAAGTTTACACAAATAAAGAAACAACATTAAAAAGTCGATGCTTCACTTTTTATTTTCGTCCAGAAGAACTTCACGAGGCAGAATCAGCGTGACATCGCCACCAGTCATCAATCACTTGCATATTTCATCATATTTAAGTATCTAATGACGACGAATTTGCAAAACTAAACCGCATCTCTTCTGCATCACAAAATCTTCTAAAAATCAATTTGTAGAATATTTAAATGACATTTCAACCTTTCGCCATAGCTTCCAGTCATAATCTCCAATTATAATAATCTTATATCTTATTAAAATTATTCAATTTAATATTATTAATATGTAACGTAAACAACAATTTGTTGCTTAGAAACGACAGGATTTTTGACACTTGAGAACGAATTATTGAATGATTAGAGAGCCGCTCTGTACAATGTGTCCATACACAGAATAAAAATCTATGACAGCTGTAAATGATCGTAGATTACTTAATTTATCTCTGACAAACGTTCCAGAAACTCGATTTGATTTGACAGAGCTGGTATATTGACCTACGTGTTATTTAAACAAAGATTTGACATGCGTTTCAGAAACCGGGGGTAAGTCGTACGTAGTTTTAACTTGTCAGATAAAAGTGTCAGTAAGTATGCGCAGAATAAAGCTTAAAACATCTAATAAGTACAAAATATTTTTTTAAGTGGGTAGGTAAAAAGTCGGGCACGCCTGTCGTTGTAGTGGCATAGTCGTAGTCGTTAGGCTACGTCAGAGGAACTTTTCAGAACTTTCGACATCAGGCCGGTTGGTCGCAAACCAAAATATAAATTAAAAAGAATCAATATGGCATGAATATGAATGATGTCCGAAATAATCAACAACAAGGCTAGGTAATTAGTGTAGGACGCCACCCAGCTAGGTGGACCGAAGACCGCATAAAGGTCTCTCTCTAAATTTGATTGATTTGTTATAATTTGAATCATTGTATCAAATAAATATTTTCATAAATACAGGCATACATAAACTTACGCTGTTTTCATGAGGGTTAGGCGGAGACCACTGTGTGCCTAGATCCTTAGAAACCGGCACTCCGCAGTCCATTTTTTGCCTTATGGGAACCTTTTGCGTGGAGCGTGGCAAACATCACTACCGCCTTTAATTTATGGTACATAGTATGTACCATTAAAACATACCTCTGATAACCAACATACTACGTAACTTTATAGGTAGTAAATAAAAAGTATGTAACAGCAAAAATAATAGATGGGTTTTATAATCTGTAAACGGTAGATTATTTCCATGAATATCTATTGTTCTTACTGGCTTACCCTTTACTTGTCCTAAGTATTGTAAGAAAGTTGTGTTGTTGTTGTGTACAGGTATCATGGGAAATTATTATGTATAGTATAAATAAATATTGTGTTTATTTATAATAATATAGATGAGTTTTTAAAAGAATGAGGTTTGGAGTTTTTAAAAGAATGAGGCCTTGAACTGTAGCAAATTTTATAGAACATTCGCAACTCAGCTTAAGTAGTGCAGGGCGCTTGCCAGCTAGATGGACCGACAACCTTAAGAAGGACGCTGGGTTGGGATTGGGAGTATCGTATGTCCAGAAGTGGACTACGATAGCCTTTATTGATTGATTAATAGAATAACCAAAAACAGAGTAATCATTAATGTATCGCACAAATAATTGCTCTGCATGGGATTTAATCTTGTGCGCAACCAGAGCACTATTAAATTAGTTATTACTATAACAATATACTGGTAGGTAATTAGTTCTGTATTGTATAAGTAATATATGTATATTATATATTACGTGAATGGTGAGAAAAATTCCAACAGCATCTTAAACTTGAAAACATTATGAGTACAAAAACAATTAATTTAACCTTTCTATTTATTTTAAGTAACGTTCGGTAAATGTCATGACATTTACTGAACGTTTTAATTGGAAAAATACTGTATTCTAAGAAATAATTTTCTTTTGTAATCTTGTTTTTCTTCTGTACTTCTATTGTCGTTTGGATTAACCGACCAGCCGGAAAGCGTTATTTATTAAACCAGGCGGATAGCTCAGGAAAAAGTGTCTAGTATTTGTTAATGTATAAAATAGAAATATTTTTAGTTTACACTGTGTCTGTGAGAAAAATTCACTTAAGTATCATAGATTTTTGAACAAAATGTGCTTACACACAATACCTTAGTGCTTATACATCCCAACCAAACTAAAGTAAAGTCCCGAGATCTATAACAATAAAACCTTCCGATACCGGACCTGGCTAAGAAATTATCTCTTTAGTCATTGGTATAAGTCTTAGACCTATTTTTCATATTTTGCAGTCACACATACAATCACACAAAATCTGAGTAACTAATCGTAACAAGAAATACCAATGGAAATAAGTATAAAGAACGTTATAATCAGCTGATAACACGAACGTATTGAATGCTTTGCTTTTCAATAGGCAAGTGTTATAATAGTACTGTTTACGTTAATGAACACGGTCAGTTTTAAAGGTTATTTAAACAGTGGCTTGCTACTTCCTTTGTAAACATACTTTATATATCAGTTAATATGTCAAGGTTAAATGTTAAAGTGGTAGGTAGAGATGCAGGTCTTGGGGGAGGTAGACTGATGGTTTTGAATATAGGTGATCGATGAAGTCATGAAAGATACAGTATAGTACAGGAGGATACATTTGGAGCAGAGGCAAGCCAGCACAAAATAGAAGTACAGAAAACATTCTACCTGCAAAGCTAGGCTATATTGCTGTACACAAACAAGCATGTATTAGGTGTTTTCTAAGATAAATATACACGTATTTATAAAAAAAGTATTTACCTACATGCGTTATTCAGTTGCCTAGGACCCCTAGGTTAAGCTATGCTTAGTTTGGGTATGGATCATCGATATCAGCATATTTCTGTGCGATGAATATCCACTCCACTTGACAAACTAGAATTTGATTATTTATGAACTGATTGCAGCAGGATTATAAAGGAATGTCATAATAAATATATACTATCAATAGAATCTGAATTAAAGAATAACCCAAAATACTTCTGGACCTTTATTAAAAATTTAAGAAAAAATTGCTCATCGTACCCTAATACAATGATGTTAAATAATAATATAAATTCTAACACGCATAGAATATCTGACATGTTTGCCACTCATTTTTCTTCAATATTTGAACCAGACAGCAACGACCTAAATAATTATATTCCTAATCATACTTCAGAATCAAACTCTAATATTCTAGTTTTGCTTAATTCTGTTCATTTTAATCCAGACGAAGTTAGTAAGAATCTAATTAAAATAGACACTACGAAGGGAAATGGTCCCGATAATGTGCATCCTGTCTATCTAGTAAAATGTGCCACTAGACTAGCAATCCCTCTGTGCCTTCTTTTTAACAAGTCCTTACAAACAGGTATATTCCCAGACGCTTGGAAGTCAGGAAGGGTAGTACCCATTTATAAAAACGGTAAAAAGGAACTTATTTCCAATTACCGACCTATAACTATACTCTCTACTGTTGCAAAGATCTTTGAGTCAATGGTACACCCTATTATCTATAGAAATATACAAAAATATATAATTGACGAACAACACGGTTTTATGGCGAGGAGATCTACAACATCCAATCTCGTGCTTTTTGCTTCAGACATAATAGAATCTGTAGATCATGGGTCACAAGTAGATGCGATTTATACCGATTTTTCGAAGGCGTTCGACAAGGTGAATCACACAATACTATTGGACAAACTATACGCGTTCGGTATAACAGGCAATATACTAAATTGGTGTCGATCTTATCTTACGAAGCGTTCATTAAGAGTGGTTGTGGACAATGAACAATCAGAGCCCTTTTTAGCTTTCTCTGGAGTACCTCAGGGCTCTGTGTTGGGGCCCCTATTTTTCAACATATTTATCAATGATCTGGCCAAAAGTATCAAACACAGCACAATATATCTTTTTGCAGACGATTTAAAATTGACAAAAATAATTTCATGCAAGCAAGACTCTACATACCTGCAAAAAGATATTGACAAACTCCAAGAATGGTGTGTTTCAAATAAAATGATATTGAATGCTTTAAAATGTCAACACATAAAATTTACAAGAAAACGTAATGTTTTCAATACCAATTACTCTATAGATGGTGATATGCTTCAAGAAGTTAATTCCATAAGAGATCTAGGAATCATAGTAGATAGGCAGTTGCGTTTCTCTGATCACATTGACCAAATTATAAAGGAGGCAAATAAATCGTTAGGTTTTATTCTTAGAAATACCAAACAATTTAAAAACCCTTCTTCAGTCATTTTATTATACAATAGTTATGTAAGAAGCAAATTGGAGTACTGCAGCACCGTCTGGTATCCAGACTATGAAATACATACTAAAAGAATTGAAAGAGTACAAAAAAAATTTATCCGCAGCCTTTCCTTCCGCTTTCAGACACCGAGAATACTTAAAACATACATCGAAAAATTACAACATTTCCGCTTAGATGCACTTTCTGTTCGACGTGTTCATCTGGACATGTCTTACTTACATAAAATAATAAATAACCAAATCGACAGTCCCATACTAGTTAGTCAATTCAAATATAATGTCCCTTCAAGATTACCAAGATACCCTTGCGCTCTTTTCAGAAACAGATTTTGTAGAACAAGATTAGGTCGTAATGCCCCAGTAGTTCGGTTGGGTCGTATGTACAACGACTTAACAAAGAAAATACCTAAACTCGATATTCACTCTCAAAGTCTTCCTAACTTTATGAATTTACTAAAAGCTAATGACGTACTTTAGATTGAAGTTATTGTTTGTTATTGAATGTTACTATATTTCATTTTTTTTTATTATTACATATTTTATTTAAATTTTAATGCATGTTGTGGTTAACCTGTAATTGTAAGTGCAGTTAGCTATAAGTAATTTTAAGTCTAAAAAATGTTTGATATTGCTGTACTTATGTTGGTAACCCTTTATAAATAAATAAATAAATAAATAAATGAATTGTATTGAATGTATTAAAAATATTCTTTACCCTGCAAAGAGGAAGCCAAGTCCGGCAGTGCGTAGAATGCACTGTAATGATGAATAACACAGGTTACAAGTAACTAGAACAACTTTAATGTGTAACTAAAATAATAGTGTTTGGGCACACGTGTCTAACAACGGAGATGAACCACAAAGCAAAGATACCTGCAGAAGTTAATGTGTAAACAGCGCTCGTGTAAAGCACACAGGTGGCCGATTAGTTGGGTTCTATCGCTGTACCCGCTTGTTTAGCCTTCTTCTTATTCTTTCGAGTCGCAGATATACAAATTTTTTTTTTTTCTTTAATCATAACCAGTAACTTATTTAGCCTACAAACAGTATTGTGAAATCTGTGTTTATTATGTTACAGTAGCTAGTGAAATTACAGGCCTATGAGACATAACTGCGACTGCCCCATGTTTGGAGGCTTAACTATGCTCTGGCATTGCATAAATGTATTGGTGGTGGTTGTCACTAACTATCAGGTGGCCGCTTGCTTGGCTGCCATCTTAATACAATAAAAAAAACAAAAACATACACCTATTACTTTAACGAAATTATACTAAATCGGTTAATTTAATCGGTAATTGCATAAGTATAATAAGTTGAAAATCATAGTGCCGTCCTTTGCTTATAAAAATCTCGATTTGAAAAACTAAATGAAAAACTAAAATATTAATAGACTTCTCTACATATCTGTCATGCGGCGAGACTGTTGTGCATGTATGTTTACGATCTCAATATTTTGTGAACGCGGGATGTTTACGGGTAGGTAGTGAAAGTTTTTTTAAATATATATTTTTTATTACACTTTTGACATTATCTTCAAGGGAAGCATGGTTCATAAAACAATGACATAAGTTTATAATTAGGTCTTATAGGTGTAGGGGTCTTGAACTTCAAACTCCAGCTCTATCAAAGGTCCATCTCAATTTTGTTGTAAGTTCTTCACAAATAGTCATTTTAATAAAGTTGTACTTTTTAAAGATAAGTAAGTATATAAAGTATTTGTTAGTTAATAATAAACGAAGGTAAACCTTCAATTAATAAGCATTATATGTGATATATATATAAATATATAGTAATTAACCAATTGGCTAATTACTTTGAAGGCCGTGCTTCTTTCAAAATACTCTTAATTGTTATAGATTTTAATCGTAGGTAGGTATACAATACAATATCATCTATCTAAAGCCACATTACCAGATAGAATATTGTAGTTGTACCAATATTGCAAGACAAACGCCGGTGGCCATACTTAATATGACAGTTGTATGATCATAAGCGTTATAGTGATAAAGTGTTAACATTATTTTATTTGTTAATGTCTTTTGTAGGTGGCCAATTGTTTTTCTTAGGTACACATTACAAACTAAAGGATTTTCTAAGAACAAACAGACATAACATAGATTACATTGTAAATTTTACAATTGAATTTATAAGGAAAGAAAGTAATTAGGTGCGTATACAAGTGCGTTTGTTACCATGTCCACTCAAAACGTTTATGAGTGCAGGAATGATACTTACGATAGAAAATAATAATCAATAGTTCAAAAGTAGCTATTATTCTTATAAGAAAATATCTATACGGATGCACCAAGAAATACTGGATCAAAAACAAAATTCTTTCTAAGACAAAAGATCTACATAGACCCGTCTCAGCAGGAAGCCTTTTCACCATTTATGTCCCATTGCACGGACAGTGGTACGCCAATGACGGGAGGTAACTGACCACTGACCAAAGAGATAGGCTTTAATTTAAAATTTCCTTCCTTTATTATCGTAGTTATTAAGTAAATCGGCGAATTCATCAGAAAATTAGCCTACTGCTTCGACCTTGACGTCATCTCCCCTTATCTCCCATGGCAGTAACGCCTTGTACTATTACTCAATCACCTCAAAGAGTCTACATACAATCAATCAAGAAAAGCTTACAGTATCTCGATGACGTTATCGCATTATCGTAAGCCCACTCAACGCACTTCAATTTCCAAGAATAATAACAGTGACTCACAACTTTCAAACAGAGAATATGTAGATATTATAAGTAACATACAGACAAGCTAATTTGATTAAGGCTATGGATAAACCGATGTAAGAATTCATTTTAGCAAAAAAACGTCCATTTCTAACTAACTTCATCTCAGACGTCCACTGCTGGACATAAGCAATCTTCTAACGTCTCCACGTTTCTTAATAATACAATATTATATGTTTAAACTATACTATTTAGTTATTTATCTAATTTAATTTTAGAATAAAATGTATCACTTACACATTCTCACAACACCATCTAGTCCCAGACTAAGGAGACCTTATGATTATGGGTACTGGAAATCGTATAGAAAGATCATAAAAAGATCTACAAGACCTTGATTAGATGTGTGGATCTGTATGGATCTGAGAGTTGGGCCAAAAAAAGGATGAATAAAAGACAGTTGCATGTGGCAGAGATGAGAATTTTAAGAGGAATGTGTGGTGTTACGAGAGCGGATAGTGTAAGAAATGAGTATGAAAGAGGAAGTTTGAAAGTGGCACCAGTGGCAAAAAAACTTTGTGGCAACCTGCTTTCATGGCATGGGCATGTTTTTCAAAATTATTATAATAATAACAAACAAACATAAACTTCAATCCAGAAAACAATATTAAAATATGTATCTAAATAACTTCACATATTTTGATTCAACTCGATGCCCTACCGTGTAAATCTTAAAATAGCACCCTAGGAATTATAAGACGAGGGGAGGGCGTTCCCAGCGGAATAGAGACAAACTGGGATATATAAAAATAATTTGTCAGGATATCCCATAGTATTAAAATAGTTTGTTGCTACTTATGGAACAGTGGGCTTTCTTTCTTTATGGATTTATGAAGAAATGATGCGTGAAATGAATTGTCTATTGTGGCTCATAATATACGGTTCATATTTTTAATGGCTCTTACAATAAAAAGACTAAGCAGACAACAGGCTTGCATTGTAAGGAGTTTAATCTCAAGTTAGTAGAGCAAAACGTCCGTGAATATTATCTTTACGAAATAAAAAGAAGGAAACTTGAAATTAAACCCTATACCAATCCGACTGGCCAGTGTGGTATTAGTAGGCCAAGTATCCCTCCGTCATGGGAGGAGGCCCGTCCCTGCAGTGGGACATTAATGGGCTGTTATGATGTAGTAGAACAAAACGTGTCACTAGTCTATGCAGATTATGTACCTATATTAAATATATTTGATTCGTAAAGCCGATTAACTCTGGGAAAAGTTTAAATTTAAATCCTATGCACTAACATGCTTGTAAAAGTGCCCGCTATAAAAGTGTTTCGGTTTCCATTACTTTAATCATCAAGTTATGAGAGGCATAACATACATATACTCCTAACACGCGCCACAAAACGCAATCCTGCGCTGTCCAACCTAGAGACCTTTTTGAGGTCGTCGTTCCTATCAATTACTTAATTCCCGCGCAATGGAAAGCTTTGTGTGCATAAACGTAATTTTCTCTGAACACCCGTATACAGAAAAAAAAAATTAATAAGTACAAAATACGTACCTTTAACCTCCTAAGTCCTACCGTCTTTTTAAAAGAACAATTTGCTTGACGTCGTTAAGTCCTGACATTTATTAGGTTACTTGAGTATAAATACCGAACGTCCTTTTTAACACACAAATACATTTTTGGATTTAAATTCCGCTCCAATTTTAGAAATAATTGTTTTAATGCCAAAACATAGCGACAAATATATTTACCATTAAGTTAGCCAATCAAAAAACAGTTATTCATTCATTCGGCCAGCGCAGGAGTACAAAAATGGAGCGACTCCGAACTACAGGTAACTAAATAATTGCATGTTCATGTTTTTTTTTGACAATGTATGTATATTATACATGTAATGTAATAATATTGTTATGATCTTTATGTAAACATTCAAACCTTATATATACTCGATTTATTACTTACGAAAAAGACACCCTAAAATATTTGTTCGTTTTAAAGTACTTTCGGTAGTAACTAATAGAAAAGTTGTCAACTATTAGTTCTACAAAAAGTACATTCGGTTATAAACCTTTAAAATTGTTATCTGTTGTGTTAATTACAAATCGGTATTTAAACATGTTTCTGATGAAATTGATAACTGTAGAAGGTAAAATAGACCAACAAGACAATATATAAATATTCCACATCCAGCTGTTATATAAAAATACAGCAGTAATATAAGTAGAGTGGATTTAACAGATAGGCTACTGGCGGTATCTCCAGCTAGAGCACGCACACGTAAATGGCCAGTTATGTTCATTCCCCTTTGCTTGGACCTTGCTGTTACCAGTTCATGGATTAAATATATACACGAACAGTTAAATTAAGGTATAAGTCTTAACAAAATTGCCCAAATGCGAGAATTTCAAAGACTGATTGCTGAAAGACTTATTGAAGAGAATGTTTACAAAGATAACTATCTCAATAATAACATATTTTTAATACAGAAAAAAGTAGCATATAAGTTTTTGTTATTTAATTATTTCTACAACATTTACTAACCAGAGGTTTTATATAAAAGCTGATTATTTATTTCTGAATAACGTTTCCTTCCGTCGTCTTTATTCCGAAATTCCTTTATTAAGAACAAATTATACCCTATCATTTTTACTACTTATACCCGATGTTCTACAAAAAGAACAAATTATAATGCATAAAAGTTCATGCTAAAATATTCTTAGACGCTCTACAAATACGTTTGTTCTAGCAAAATTTTTTATTTTAACTATGAACCTTATTTTAAAGCTCGTAAAGTGTCAGGACTTGAGCCCTTCTTCGAAATTGTTCTTTAAAAAGGACATTCAGTTAACAGTTCAAGATTTATAAAAAAAATGGAGGACTCAGGAGGATACACTTAATTAAGGTTTTCCTGTTGTTATAATAAGAATATAGGCCACTTGGGTAAGGTGTCGACCACTTAAAAACGTATTCGCAAATACGAGTACTAACATTAGAAAGATATTTTTGGCATTATTTTGGCTTACATCCACACATACGAACGAAAAGGAAATTGGATGCTACTATTGTACCGTGAATCATCACGGATTAGGTAACTGAGAGAATAATACGTCATTTTCATCACATCATTTAACACGTAGTCTGATCATCATAGGATGATGATAATATAAATATTATGTTGCTTTCGGAGAATTAAGGAGTTGTGTCATATTTTATTTTAAAAAGATAACTCCCACATTTGGAATGGACATTATTAGTAATTTGCACATATAATGAAATTGCGTAGGCTAATAACCCGTGGCAGTTTTACCACCGAGATACACACATCAAAAAAGTCTAAGCAACATGCATGATATTACAAATTTACCATTTATATTAATTTATTTTACCATTTATTTTAATTATAACGTTGTATTTTATTTTTAAAATAATATTTTTAGGGTTCTATGATGTAAAAATAACAGCTGTTTTCTTTATAAGTTCTTTTAATAACAGAAATTAACAATATTAGAATATACAGGTACATAAGAAACTAAACTTTTTTTTTACAAATTGAAATTTCTTAAGAAAATGAATTTATTGTGAAAGAATAGGACAATTTAATACAAAGTATGGCCTCCTCTGCTATTCAGAACTTGTCGGCAACGATTATTCATTGAATTAATGAGACTGTTTATGTCATCTTGCGGTATTCGCTCCCAATGGAATTGTAGCAAATCCTTCAGCTGTTGGGTTGTTGTCACTCCGTCCAAGTCCTTCAAAACACGTCTCTGGAGCATGTCCCATGCGTGCTCGATGGGGTTGAGGTCTGGCGATTGTGCAGGCCAGGGCAATACCTGGATGTTCTCCGTTGCCAAGTATTCACTGGTTCGCCGAGCTGTATGTGAACGCGCATTGTCATGCATTAACGTAAAATCGGAGCCAAAGGTTTGTGCAAATGGATGGACATAAGGTCTGAGAATATCCTCAACGTAATTTTCAGCGTTCATGTTTCCATTTACAAAAACGAGCTCAGTTCGCCTGTTCTTCATAATACCCGCCCATACCATAACTGTTGAGCCGCTGTATGGATGAACTTCCTGAACGCACCTGAGTCTTTCAGTATTTCCGGGTCGACGGTACACTCGCACCCTTCTTGTATCAGGCCTAAACCCGAATCGCGACTCATCGGAAAACATAATTTTATCCCATTGTTCCTGGGTCCATGTTATGCGTTCTCTACACCATTCATTTCGACGAGCGCGATTCCCGTGACGTATCGGTGGGCACCTGATAGGGCGTCGAGCTCGTAGGCCGTACTCATGCAGTCGATTTCGCACAGTTTGGGGACTTACATCAACACCACTTGAATTTTGTAGCCTCAAACTTATCTCTCGAGCGGTTAACATCGGCTGGCGTCTTGCAGTCAGTTGTATGTACCGGTCTTGCCGAGTGGTTGTACTCCTTTTACGGCCTGGATGCTGTTCAGCGGGTTCCCCTGTATTATTGTAGCGCTGCCAAAGACGACAAATAACACTTCTATGAATACCAAAATGTCGAGATACCTGAGATTGATTACTTCCCGCTTGCAACATCCCTACAGCTCTTTGCATTTCATCTGCCGTCAAATGACGTCGCTCCATGACGTAAAGAATATCTAACAATTCAATTTTGTCGCCAACTGTATTTAAATGGTTGGTAAAATTATAAAATCAAGACTAAAACGTAGCAATTAACATGCACTCAAATTCAAACAAATTCGCAGTCATTTGAATTTTATGAAAAAAAACAAAACATAATCGAATTTTTTTTTTACAACCAGCCAGTATGTCATCAATAACAAAAAAGTTTACTTACCTATACACTTTGAGTGAGTAAATACTTAGAAATTAATTAATATAAATGGTAAATTTGTAATATCATGCATGTTGCTTAGACTTTTTTGATGTGTGTAGTTTAATTAAGGATTTGACTCACTTTATGCGTTATGTGATACATTTATAAGCAAGCAGCACATACTATAGCGTTGGTCCTTTGTCATTCTTTCTGATGATGTTTACCCTGACATACGTGGCCAGAGAGAAAATTCTCCTAATTATTATATCTTCAAAATTCAATTCTTTTGTCAATACATTCCAAATGTTATACTCGTAAACGTCTCTTAAATTTAATCATTGTTTAGCGAGATTTTTATTAGTAAAATCAACCTTATACCAAACAAAACCGTAAGATTTTAAGCTAATCAATTGACTAAAATTTAAGAGGCGTTTATGAGTAAGGGGGATACTGTTCAAATTTGAAACAAATTCTTCTTAGCTTGGAACTAGATAGAGTTGAGGAAGTAATATAAAATAATACAATAGTTATAATAAATTGTTCGACCTCAAATAGGAGTCTGGGTCGGACTTGATGCCGAAGGCGCAGGACCGTGTTCTGTGGCGCGTGTTGGGAGAGGCCTATGTCCAGCAGTGGACTGCGATAGGCTATTTAATTAATTAATTGCTATCTAAAGGTTCTTCTTACATTATTTTTTCGTTTGTGTTTTTATTATTCCAAGAGAAGTCTTACTGGGAGGAAAGTTTCTTATCTACTATTTAGATTTTCCGGGAGCTTTATTGATAGTCATGTTCAGGTGGTTTTGCCAGATCTCGCTGTTCGGTCCTTACTGAAAGTGGGTAAGCGTTAAAATAAATAAATAAGGTCTTTATCATTAACTTTACTGCTGCTAAGATGTCTTATGAAGACAAAAATTTTAAAGCGTTGTCGTAAAATGTTAATGTTTTTTTTAAATTAAATGTAAATTTCTACTACATTTTTTAATATCTACTACATATTTACATTTAAAAGTTAGTAAGTTAGTTAATAAGTAAAAGTATTAGTTTCACCATTATCTATATCTATACTATTATATAAAGCTGAAGAGTTTGTTTGTTTGTTTGAACGCGCTAATCTCAGGAACTACTTCTTCGAATTGAATATAGTTTTTAGTTTTGGATAGACCATTTATCGAGGAAGGCTATAGGATATATAACATCACGCAAGAACAAAATGATCTATACTATTATAATAGGTCGGGGAAAAAGTCTTTTCGCATAACGTAGGTATAAACTTATTATAAAATTTCTTTGACTGTACTACTTGTGTCTGGCTGGTTTTGGTAACATTAAAAAGGTTACATTATAAGGAAAAGAAAAAAATAAAAAAAAGTTGTTTCCCGCTATTTTTCATTTGTTTTTCTCTCCGTAAAAATGAGTGAATCTAATGAAGAAATTCGATACATTTTAAAATTTTATTATAAAAAAGGCAAAAATGCAACTCAAGCAGTGAAAAAAATTTGTGATGTTTATGGACCTGATGCAGTGTCAGTAAGAGTAGCACAAATTTGGTTCAAACGTTTTCAGTCCGGAAATTTTGATGTTAAAGATGCACCTCGCTCTGGTCGCCCTGTTACGAATAAAATGGACGCCATTTTTGAAAGAGTGGAGCAAGATCGGCATATTAGTAGTTACTATGTAGCTGAAGAACTGGGAATTGACCACAAAACAGTTTTGACCCATTTGAAGAAAGCTGGTTATACAAAAAAGCTCGATATTTGGGTTCCACACGAGCTCACTCAAAGAAACTTAATGAACCGTGTACTCATTTGCTATTCATTATTGAGACGTAATGAAACCGAGCCGTTTTTGAAGAGATTGATATCTGGCGATGAAAAGTGGATCACGTACGACAAGAACGTGCGAAAAAGGTCGTGGTCGAAAGTTGGCCAGGCTTCACAGACTGTGGCCAAACCTGGCCTAACACGAAATAAGGTGATGCTGTGTGTATGGTGGGATTGGAAGGGCATTGTTCATTATGAGCTTTTACCGCCCGGCAAAACCATCGATTCTGATCTTTACTGCCAGCAACTGATGAGATTAAAGGAAGCAGTCGACAGAAAACGGCCGGAATTGATCAACAGGAAGGGTGTGGTCTTTCATCACGATAACGCTAGACCACACACATCTTTAGCCACTCAGCAAAAATTAAGAGAGTTCGACTGGGAGGTCCTAGTGCATCCACCATATAGCCCTGACCTTGCGCCTTCAGATTTTCACCTGTTTCGGTCTCTTCAGAATTCTTTAGGTTCTGTAAGGTTGACCTCAAGAGAGGGCTGCCAAAACTATTTGTCCCGTTTTTTTGATCAGAAGTCCCAAAGTTTCTACAGTAACGGGATAATGTCTCTGCCCACAAAATGGCAGAAAGTTGTTCAACAAAACGGTACATATATATATTGTAAATAAATGTAAATAAACTTTGAAAAAAATGTCTTGACTTTTCATACAAAAATACGAAAAGACTTTTTCCCCAACCTAATATAAAGCTGAAGAGTTTGTTTGTTTGTTTGAACGCGCTAATCTCAGGAACTACTTCTTCGCATTGAATATAGTTTTCAGTTTTGGATAGACCATTTATCGAGGAAGGCTATAGGCTATATAACATCACGCTAGGACAAAATTATTTTTTCAAATTTAGTGGGCCTATGGGCCTACTTAGAAGGCTTATGGTCTCTTATAGGGCAATGGAGAGAGCTATGTTGTAGCCTGACCTATGGGCCTACTCAGAAGGCTCATGCCCTCTCAGAGGGCAATGGGGAGAGCTATGTTGTAGCCTTACCTGTGAACCTACTCAGAAGGCTCATGGTCACTCAGAGGGCAATGGAGAGAGTTATATTGTAGCCTGACCTATGGGCCTACTCAGAAGGTTCATGGTCACTCAGAAGGCAATAGAGAGACCTATATTGTAGCCTGACCTATGGGCCTACTCAGAAAAATCATGGTCACTAAGAGGGCAATGGAGAGAGCTATGTTGTAGCCTGACCTATGGGCCTCAGAAGGCGCATGGTCACTCAAAGGGCAATGGAGAGAGCTATGTTGTAGCCTGACCTATCGGCCTACTCAGAAGGCTCATGGTCACTAAGAGGGCAATGGAGAGAGCTATGTTGTAGCCTGACCTATGGGCCTCAGAAGGCGCATGGTCACTCAAAGGGCAATGGAGAGAGCTATGTTGTAGCCTGACCTATCGGCCTACTCAGAAGGCTCATGGTCACTTAGAGGGCAATGGAGAGAGATATGTTGGGAGTTTCCCTGCGTATTCGATCACGCAGGGAAACTCCTTAATTTAATCGCAGACAAAGTCGCGTTCACAGCTAGTTGTAGAATAAATAGCTTTTTGAGCAAAATAAATAATTAGTAGCATAAATCTATTAAGAAATGAATAAAATGAATAGGTTTGGCATATCCCTCACAGACAAGCATGGCATAACTCCAACTATTCCTAGTTATATACATCAGAAACAAATTACCAGTATCCCGTAAAAATTAATTTCTGTACAGTTCTATCATTATTTTCGTCCAAAATCATTATTTTCTTGTTCTTTTTAAAGAAAACGCGACAATAAAATTGTATCGACCTGATGTAAATTACGATTACAGTCTAAGATCGAAGGCAATGTTTAGTAAATGAAATATCTTCACTCCGTCACCACAATTTTATCTGAATGTACACCAGCTGATCCCCGAAAATAATATGCAAGTGCACTTTTTGTTGAATTAACTTTGCTTCTGTACAATTAAAAATCTTTTGAAAAATTAAATTTTTATTATATTTTGTTACTTTATTTTGTAAAATATAGCAAAACTCTATGTTTATTATGATATCTATAATGTATTTTGTAACTATATTTGCAAAATAAATATTCTATTCTTTTCTATTCAAACTGTTTGGAGAGCTCTTTGCTTTAGTGTGTGGTCGTCGATATCAATAACAACGTACCTACAATGTTTAATTGCAACAACGTTCACGTTTCACCAAGCACAAAACATAATAAACGATTAAAATTCCTAAGCTCAATTTTCAAGGGCATGGAAGGCGAGCCAAGTTGTATTCTAAAGCCTTCACTTCATGGCATTCCATTTTATGGTATCGTCATAAAGTAGGTATTATAATTTCTTTTACGTCTCACGGTCTTGTAACTTAACTAGCTATAACCTTTTAATCTAAAGACAGGCACATATACTAAACTTAATAGCCTCTAACTGAAGAAAACTACTACCATTTTAAATGACTTAAAACATAAACGACCTCTGTGGCGCAGCCGGTATATTACATAGCTACTACGCAGAGGTCTCGGGTTCGATTCCCGCTCAATGCAAACCTTTGTGTGCATGAATATGATTTTTTGCATTGGTCTGAGTGTTTTGTATGTATATGTATGTATTTACAAAAATAAAGATTTTAAGTATGTTTATCCGTTGTCTAGTACCTATAGTACAAGCTTTGCTTAGTTTAGGACTAGATGGCGTTGTGTGAATGTGTGAGGATTATTTATAAAATCATCTATTTGCTATAAATGCGACTCTTACTATCTGTAACTCACGGTTACTAATTTTCCCTGCACGTCCATTTTATATTAGATTAGATTGAGAGCATCGCAACTGGCATAGTAATTACTTATCTAGGTATTACTTATTCTAGATCGTACGTAGCCCTAAGGAGAATTACTGTGGATGATTTTCTAAGAACTGTATTTACTGGATAGTAGGTCGGTGAGACGTCAAACGTATTTCATATTTATTAACTATTTATAGTAAATTGAACTGTTTTATTTTCTTTGTATTCTAGTCTGACAATACTTTAGAAAGGATTAAAACAAAAGTTTTATAAATTTATATAATTATAGTATCTAGTGGAGTTGATTAGGACAACACCCACTTTTTCTGATTACTGTAAATTTTGCAAGACAGGATCAGCGACCTTGCAAAATCATGTAATTATGAGACTCAGGTCAATTCCCGGGAAAATATTAATAAGTTTTGGAACCTGTATCTAATTTTATTAGGAAATAACTAAAGAGAAACTTTTTAACTTGCTAAAAACGTAGAATGAGAAACCACCAGACAGTGTTTTTTTTTAAATTGGCCTACCAAAATGACTGTATGGTGCCTGATGTTAAGCATCCAATAGAGTCCAAGAATGGCGAGCACACAGAACTTTACTAGCTACAATATTTGTTTTTGATATTTATGAAATTCTATATGAGCTAAGTTCGATTCTAGTAATATGGCTGACACATTATGCCTGGTAAAGTCTCCCAAAAGCCTGCTGTTAAATCTGCTTATACTATGATTTCGTTAACAGTACAGGTTGCCGTCAGCCATGTAAAGGCGGATTAAAAATAAGGCTTTTTATTACGTCATACTGTGCTACTAAAGGTACCACAGGACAGCGGGAAGCCGTTGGATGAGGGAGGCACAGGACCGCACAAGGTGGCAATACTTGGAGAAGGCCTATGTCCAGCAGTGAACGTCGATTGGCTGAGATGATGGTGATGATGAAAGGTACTAAATGAATATTATCACAGCGAAGAAGAATCATATTAAATAGAACTAGGTGAACCAGTAACTTCGAATTTATTTACCTAACTAGCTGACCCGTGCCAGTTTCGTTAGGCGGCGAAAAAAACGCGTCACTTTTTTAAACATATTTCATTACTGCTCCACTCCTATTAGTCATAGCGTGATATTATATAGCCTATGACACTCCACGATAAATGGACTATTCAACACAGAAAGATTTTTTTAAATAGGTTCATTAGATCCAGATATTACCCCCTACAACGTCACAAACACACAAACAAACAAACGCACAAACTTTACCTCTTTATAATATTAGTATAGATAGATTACTCGTACTTTAGTTTTGTATCGGATAAGCGGTGTCAAGGTCATTGACATTGTTTGCCATTGCTAGTCTATAATAAATAAAATGATAAACTAAATACAGGATTTTATGTGGCATAACATTTTTTTTCTTGATACTTCGGCACAACTTTTGCTTGTGTTAGTTGGCCGAAAACCAGTAAGACTAAAACTTAGACTTACACTTAATCATCATAATAGGCCATTAATGTCCCACTGCAGGGACGGGCCTTCTCCCATGGCAGAGGGACACCTAATGTTAAGCATTAAAAAGCATAATTGAAATCTATTGCTTTGAAATACTTTAAGTAGATATTTCTATTAAGTACCTACGAAAGCTAATTGGTATAATTAAATAAAAAGAAAAAAAATAAGCTCTAGAAAGAATTCTAGGATGCATCATCTCTTCAAAACTTTGTACAAACCATTAAACTACATTAATTTAGTATGTTGCATTACTGGACATGCGTATCTCCCTATACCCGCCATAACACGCACACTTCCTCTTTCCTGGAACATGAAGTTAATTGACAGATACACCATTAACCCAGATTATAAAATAAACACAAACTGGAATGCTACGACATCTGTGGCGCAGTGGTTATAAGTCAATGCCTGCTACAAAAACGCCACACGGGTTTGAAACAAAATGTTTGTCTGCGTAAATAATACTTGCATTAATTACTTATTTTTATACAAAAATATATTATTAATAATATTTAAGTATTTATATACGTTCTCTAGTACCTATAATATTATCATAATTCGCGTAGAGACCAATCTAGAATTTAATAATATTAATTAAAATATTTCTGAGATCAACCTTAGATATGACTAATATATTAAAAAAGAAACATGTACTAATCTATCATGAGATCAAAAGAAATTAATATCAAAGCAAATTATAATAATTTTTATTTATTTAAAACCGAGAGTCATTGACACGACAAAAATATCACATTAGAAGTATAGAGTTACTAGAATTAAACATTTAATGACGATGACGACAGAGTAATTTTAATACCAAGTTCAAGAATTGTTTATTCCTTTAAAGTTTCTATTTAAACATGGCTGATCATCATAAAGTCTTGTTCTCGTACGCTGTCTATGGCATACCCACCTGACATTAAGTCGTATTCCGCCTTTTTAATTGTAACCTTGAAATTTTCAAACGTTTTTGTTCTTAATCTGAATTACGTCTTCTAATAAATTGTAAAGTAAACTTAAAATCATTTTATTATCCTATTCTAGTTCATACAATTTTGTATAGGTTTTATAACAAGTAATCCTTCTTTTGCTACTGTAATTGCGAAGTAGTAAGTAGGTATTTGCGAAGTATCTCTTAGTTGACTTTGCAATAAAATACGACTTATGATAAGTTTACAAACGTTAAACATGTTTTCACATCAATCACCGCACGTAAAGATAAGTATGCCTAAAAGTCTAGTCAGTATGACACAGTTCCACTACTCTCATAGCCCAGAACACCTTCCAAAATGTTTGTTTGTATGCTAGGTTGGCATAGGTATTGGCGATCACCTACGGGAAGCCAACACGCTCCCATTTCACTCGAGGCAATAACCCGACGAACTGAACAGTTTGACACTTGTGTTCAGAGTAGGCCATTTATTTTTGTAATGTACTTTCGACAGAAATAAATCTAACAGTTCCTATAGCGATTGTTTCGTAGCAGCTCCCGTTTTGTGTTTTGTAACGAATTTAAATAGAACGTTTGTATGTGTGGTGTACTTATGTTTTTGTGTAAAGGTAAAGGTTTGCTCTAGTTTCTATTTGATTGATGTTTGTACATGAAATTGATTGTGCCGTGTAATGTTAGTACACTGATAATGTATCGCAAACAGGGATAATATTTTCTTTTATACAAAAATACTGATCGGAAACAAATAATATACATAGATAGTTTGACACTTGTACGTCACATTTGCGAGTATGAGTGTGACAAGACAAGACAACACGTCGAAACATGGCTGACTACGAGCCGAGTAAAAGCGAAATTGAAGCAATATAATACATATAAGAAAATCCAAAAAAAATAGAAAAACCTCATCCTCTTTTACCAGAAGTAGACGAAAGATAAGGCATGATTTAAAAAAATGTACCAAAGCTGCGCTTGTCTGCGTGGGGTTTATTCTTTTCTTGCTTGAGTATTCCCGTGTCTGCCGTTGCACTATTAAAGGATTGTCATAAAATATCAATTCTGCAGCCAGAATGAAAAATGTCGCCGGGAAATGTGTCAATATCAATTAGAAAGCTTTTATACGAAATATAGCGACAATTTTATTTAGTCACTTTAAATGGTGTATCCTATTGGATATATAAAATGGTCAGGTTACAACAAACACCTTGACCTGACCTTAGAGAACCTCAAGTCCTGACAAGTTTAAAAGTTAATAAATGCATTATATTGTTCAGGGCATGACGTTAAACGGCTTTTAGTTGTCAAACAGCTTAAACATAGTTTGTGGAGAATACATTTACGAGTACCTATGTAATTCTATTATATACCGTGTGCCCAATGACTCAATTATCTGGTATTTTAGGTATAACTAAGTCAGTATAATAAATTCATTGTAATATTGTATTGAATTCGATATACTTAGTAAATTAGAACTGCCTCAGTTTGGTTTGAAATATACATCCGTATAAAATAATGAAACGTAAATCCATACTAATATTATAAATGGGAAAGTGTGTTAGTCTGTTTGTCTTTCTTTCACGGCAGAACGGAGCTACGAATTGACGTGATTTTTTAAGTGGAGATAGTTGAAGGAATATAGAGTAACATAGGCTACTTTTTTATGCTTCTTTGTCCACACACGCCGGCAAAAGCTAGTAAGTTTATAAATTGTCTAGTAAGTGCTTACAGGAAAATCTCTGCTTTTATTTTACAAATTAAATAGAGCTTTAATAGTACCGTATAAAAAACACTTATGCAAACATGCCTAAGTGCAGAAAAGTTATCTTGAGCGGTAAACAAATTCGATAATTCTACGTAGCTATCAAAAATTTTACCACTAAGCTTGATTATCGGGCATTACTTAATTACAACGATAATAAATATAGTATTAGGTACAAGTTAATGCCCGCGACTTCATCTGTATGAGTATATCAAATATCTTAAATTAAAAATACAATATCTATTTAAACCTATGTTATTCTAATGTATTATAGTTTCATAAAAATCCATTCAGTATTTTTAACGTGGAACAGAAACAAACATCCATCTGCACTTAGAAACTTTCGCGTTTCTAATATTAGCGGGATAGTTCGATATTCGTATTTCACTTCACTTAATCGAGCTAAGTGCAGTTCGAAATGACCTGGCTGATAGACAGCTCATCGACAAGTTTTTCGAAGTTGATTTGCGACAGTTTAAATTGTTAGCCGGTAAGACGTTCGACAAGTTTTTTGAACAAAACCTTCTATAGTTGTTCTTGAAGCGAAATCGTATTCGTGAGAGTTTAATTAATGTTCTTGATCTGTTTTCTACTAATATTTATAAAAGTAATAATAGTGGAAATCTAAAATTCATTTACCCTATATCTTTCAAGGGGTGTCGAAAATCATTATCTTTTCAAAAACAAATGATAGGAAAACTGGCCAGTCATGGCAAATTAGAAGTTCAAAATTTTGTCCCAATCAGCTGTTTTAATCCGTAATCGTATTCCAGAACCTTTTCTGTCCCATCCGCTTTCGGCTTTGAGTATTATGCCCTGCCGATTGTCACTTTAAACTAGAACTAGAATATAATATGTAAATAATGAGTATTTGAAAGGGGGGGGGGGTGTATTGAGGGGGGGTAAAGTCAGGTATTTGCATTAACATCGATGTATATTCTAACAATATAAAACAATTTGATAACTAGTTTAATTACGGTAGTTAGATGGAGAGGAGAATGTATCTGAATTCCATAATGAAAGTTGCGATGTTATTGGTTTATTTAATATATTGGCTTTTATAGTATGATTTTAAGGCAGAAATGACTGCTGTGATATATCAAAAGTTTATATTGAATGGATTTGTTGACAAGTTCAAGTGGTTGATTTGATGGCTCAAGATTAGCGCTGTTTCGACCTTTATTATATGCGTCAATTTTTGGGTAAGAAAGACAACTTTTAATCGGAAAACCGTACTTACTTCCATCTTTTCGGGTCTGCAACAAAGCTGCCCACTTAAGCCAAACGCTGGTAGACAACCTTTCAACAGTTTATAATGAACGCAAAGAAATATCCTAAAATAGAACTGTAAATTCCAATCATTATTTATAAATAATAAACAAAAATGTATTTACAGTTAGTGCATAAAATAAGTAACTGGTTTAAACTTATTCATGATATTATTTTTAACTTGGTTTTCGTTCGCACGATTGGGTTAATCACTTAACTGGTTCTTACTCGAAAAGCACGTTTACCTAGACAGGTATTGAAGTATTTAAGCCTAAATTGAAACATACGTAGCATAATTCATCGCAAACTGGCTGAAGTACTCAGCTGGATTGTACAGTAATGTTTCATCAACCTTTAAGCTTTGCCTACTAAAATAAATAAATAGATCGTTAAGAAAAGGATATGAAAAAAAAACGAATTGAGAACCTCCTCCTATTTGTAAGTCGGTTAAAAAAAGACACTTACGGCACGGTACCTATGCAGTGCCAACCCCATTTTCAAAGCTCGATCGCGTGGCTGAGGAATTATCACTCCGTTCCCGTAAGAGACTAGATCTTCTTCAAATAAAAAAATAACAAATAGGTATGATACACTTTTTGTAAGTATTAATGGTCCAAGTAGACCAATTTAAAAATGTTATCAGGCAACTGACGCGGCGGTCACAGTCGCATGAAACCTCAAACTACACTTTCATACCAATTACGTACACACGCAGGTATTGATATAAAATAGACTTAAAGAAAAGCCGAGTTTTACTAACCACGAAATAAACGTTGTAAAGCAACGCCATCTAGTTTGCACAACACATTAACATCTATTACGAATAAAATGTCATTATTATTACACAACAGCCCTAAATTCCAGCATACCAACATACAGTTCCATCATTAAAAAGCACTAAACCGAATAACTAACATTAAGGTTCTGCTATATTAGCTAGTTAATAAACATCGCAAATAAGAAGACATGGACATCCTCGCAGAATGTTCATACGGCAATAAAGACCAAATCTTTGACAATAGTAATACATCTTATAAGCTAGTGAGACAGTAATTACATAATAACTCAGGCCAGAAGTGAGGATAAATGTTATTTGCGTCCCTTAAATTTGTTGCTAATGTTTTGTACTTATTAAGAGATTCTATGGACTCTATTAACCTTATAAAATAGATGGTAATTAAAAGTTTTAATCCAATAATTATATAGATATATTTAGTCTTAATATGCTAGCTTCTTTTTCTTCATAAATGAATAGATACGACTTGATTATTTTTAATGCTTGAAGGTGGCAGTTCACCTGCAAAGCCAGAGAACAAACCCTGCTTACCAAATGCAATTTTTTTAAGTCTCATACAGTAACATTTCCACACTACCGCTTGAAGGTAGATTAAGCTAGCAGAACTTTGGTACCAACCTCTTCCTGAAGAGAGCTACCACTCTGTAAGTCTGACCTAAAGATACCTCGGTGCCCTGACTCATTGATCCTGACTGATCGATATTGAGTCCGTTGAGTAGCAGTCCATAATCACCCCAGCAGGGATGCTGGGGTGACATCTAGATTAACATAGTGACTAAATTAAATAGTAGATGTGAAGAAGGCTGTATCATAATGTGTTATTCAGAAAAGAATGAAATAAAAAGCAGACAGTAACATCGGAGTTACCGAACCATACGTTGTGCACCGATCCTAGAAAACGTCAACAAAATAATCGTGTTAACTACGCCTTTAAGATTAGATCAAGATATTTAATACTTACAGCAGTTTATCTAAATCGCGAGTACATTTTGCTATCATACGTTAATGTAAAGTGAATGACTAATTGCTTGCACCTCATACTATCAGTAGAATCTTTTTATTTACGATGCATTTATTATTGCATTTATAAAATACTAATTGTAAACAAAACGAAAGTTTACATTTTTTTAAATGCGCTGACGTAAAATAGTTGGGTAGATTGAAACTATTTTTTCGAATACTACTTTAGCACAGCGAGAATAATGGAACTAAATAGTCCAAAGCGGTGTATCCTAGGGTGAATTCCGTGACTCGGCAAACTTAGTGTAGGACACCGCCGCCGTCCAGCTAGGTGGAACGACTATCTCATAAAAGTTGCTGAGTCGAACCGGATGCCGAAAGCGGAGGACCATGTTATGTAGCCCTTGATGGGTGAGGCCTATGTCCAGCAGTGGACTGTCATAGGCTAATTGATTAATGCTTCACTACAAGAAATCCCAGTTTTTATCTTGGCTAGACGGAATACCGTTCGAAAGTATGAGAATGATCTTAGTCTACAAAATTTAGAGTAATAAATCTCTATCTATACTAATATTATAAAGAGGTAAAGTTTGTGTGTTTGTTTGTTTGTGTGTTTGTGTGTTTGTGTGTTTTTTTTTTTTTTTTTTTTTTTTTTTTTTAATTAATCTAGTAGAGCAAGATCCTAGAAGTGGCGCTAATGGTCTACGCCTTCTTCTAGGATCGTTTTGCAGTATTATTATTTAATGTATAATGTGGTGAATAGTACAAATGAATGCTTAACAATAAAATAAGAAGAACATAAGAATTGACAAAAGTATTCTAGATTACAACAATGCTTAACATATAAAATAAAGTTAAAGTTATTTACATACATCCTTTTTTATATTTTTTTTATATATCTTTTTTTTTTTGACAACTGCAATTTTTTAGTTGTATAGCATATTTAATTGTATGATAAAGAATGCATGTTTTTTTTTTTATTATTATACAATCAGATAAAAAACAAACAAAACAGACACTTATTTAAACAAAACAGATTAACAATAAAGAAGAAAAATATAAATGTGTGAACTAAAATAAAAGACAATATTTACATAAAAATTGCAAAATTTACAGGTCTTTATACAAATCATCAGCAAGTATATGTAGCAAGTTATATGTGCATGTGTGAATATACTTCACTGTATCGCTAAGTTTGATTAAAATGTTTTAATTCTTTAATAATATATGAAATATGGTTGATGAATATGTTAACTGTTTCTTCGTATTTTATTAAATGAATTAAGTAGTGTGGATTGTATGGGTCTATATCGTGGTTCTCACATGTATATATAAAAGGTAAACGAGTAATTTGGAAGCGTGGACATTCAAGAATTAAATGTCTAAATGTTTGAATTGATGAGTTATCACAGGGGCAAAGATCATTATTGGTTATGTGAAAGCGGTGAAGGTACGATTTATGGTATGCATGATTGGTGAGTAGTTGAGTGATAGGAAAGGATGGTTTAATGATAGATAAAAACTTGGATATATCTTGAAAAGAAGAAAAAAGTTGTTTAGTGTAAGTTGCTCCTTCAGAGTTGTCATACAGCCCTTGTAAGGATGTGTGTAATTGTTTTTTGTGTATCAGTTTGACGTATGAAAAGGGTGTATGTAAGTAGTCCGGTGCTTTGTGCATGTTAGCTGCAGTTTTTGCTGCAGAGTCAGCCTCTTCATTTCCAGGAATGCCAATATGTGCCCTTACCCATGCGAAATGTATATGAACTTGTTTGTTTTTTAGTGTGTTTAAATGTCTGAATATGTTAACTGATAGAGGATTGTGTGAATAAGGATTAGATAGTTCTTGAAGAGAAGATTTAGAGTCAGAGAGGATGTAGCAAGAGGAAGAAGGTGTAATATGTGTATTATTAATGATCCATAAGCAAGCATTTTGTATGGCTAACAGTTCAGCTTGATATACAGAGCATGAGGAGTGAAGTTTGAATTTCTTTGTAATATGTGATTCACCTGTGGGATCAAACACGACAAAGGCCGAACCTACTAACTCATCGTGCTTGCTGCCATCAGTAAAGACGCACCAAGATTGATAAGTAGAGAGGTTCTCAAAATCTCTTATAGTGTCCAATTCAGTGAATGTAATTGGTTCACGGAGGGAAGGATGCAAGAGAGTGGAGGATGGAGCAGGTCGTTCAAGGGGAATGTCAAGGGGGAGAAGGGATGAGATGCCCGTAAGTCTCGATTTCTCAATTTGTGATGAAATTCTAATTATATCAGGGAGAGGAGTGAGTTGAGCAAGAGTGATGGAAGCAATAGTACTTGTAGTGCGAAATCCACGTATGATTTTAATGGCGAATAGGCGTTGAAATGAAAGTAATTTTTTCTGAATGAGTTTGAAATCTAATGCACGTGTCCAGATAGATGATGCATATGTAATAATAGGAGTTATAACTTGATTAAATATAATACGTATATTATCGGAATGTATACCCCAAGTGGGGCGCATGTAAATTAATAATTTATAAAATATGTTTTTGGCCTTTTCAATGATATATTTTGTATGTTTGATGAATTTAAATTGATCATCTATGATGACTCCAAGATACTTGAAGTCTCGTGTGAATGCAATTTTGTTGTTATGCATGTGTATGTCAAGTTTAGTTGATTTACGTGTAAAGCCTGTGAGTGTAGTTTTCTGTGGTCCAAAAGTAAGTTTAACTGAGTTTCCCCATTCTGCGATGGAATTGAGAGCATTATTGGTGATTGTTTGTAGAGTGCTAAGTGAACGTGAATGGGTAATGAGCATGACGTCATCTGCGAAGGCCTGTATGTGACACCCATCAGGAAGGGCTATCTCTAGAAGCTCATCCATAATTAGGTTCCACATAGTAGGACCACACACAGAACCTTGTATGCAACCACGCGTCATTGGTTTGATGATGTTTGTGTCAGAAAAGATCAACTCAACATTTCTATTAGTGAAGTAGCTGATTAATATATTATAAATATTTGCAGGGCATTGATATTGTCGAAGGCGGAGAAATACAGCTGGCCACCAGGCATTGTCAAACGCTGCTTTGATGTCTAGCGAGGTAGCTAGAACATGGTCTCCTTCATTCTTTTTTGATTTAATGATTTTGATAACGTTTGATATTGCGTGTGATGTGGAAATTTGACTTTTGAAACCGTATTGCTTATTATTATTATGATTGTTAATGTTGATGTGGTAAGTAAGACGGTCCATGATTAACCTTTCAAATAATGACCAATGGGGCGAAATGAGGTGAGTTGTGAGTATGTAGCTTTATTAGGTTTTGGAATAATTTTGATAAGAGCGTGTTTCCAAGGAGTGGGGAAGTGTGATATATCAAGGCAACGATTAAAAATTTGTATGAGATAATCAGGAAATAATTGAATAAATTGTTGACAGATGTCAGATGTGAGATGATCTTTTCCAGGTGTTTTTTTGTGATTCATGTTTTTAATGCCATTAAGCAATTCAGTATAGGTGAAGTGAGGTTCAGAAGAAGTATCAATGGGTTGTGTCATTAAGGATCTAGTGTTTTGCTGTGAAGAGAGAATGTCAGGGGTGTCAGATGGGAAGAAATGATTGTGTAAAGCATGTGCAGTGTCTTCTGTTGAGTTCGTGTGTGTGCCATTATCTAATTGTAAAGTACAGGGTGGTTGAGCCAATGGTTTGGTTTTAATTATTCTGTTCGTAATTGACCACACATTTTCCTTAATTTGCAACTGACAGAATTCTTTAAATTTATTAGTAGCTTCAGTGCAAAAGGCATCTGAGTATGCTTTCCTGTTGGTTTCTCTCTCAATAAGTACTAAATCAAGAGGTAGGCCACGTCTTTTGTATCTTAATAGCCTATGATGAGTGATCAATACCTTCCGCTTAAGCTCCTGTAAATTATCATTCCAGAAGGGTGGTTTCTGCGTTGCTCTACCGGACTTGGGGAGAGTGATATCACATGCATGCTGTATAGCAGAAGTCATGTCATTGATAAGATTATCAATGTCCTCTGCATTGGTGTTATTAATATTATTAATAGGTGGTAATTCCTGATGAATCGCATCTATAAATTGGTCTCTTATCTGAGCCCAGTTAACAAATGAAGTATTATATTTAAATGTGCTAAGTTTTTTATTGCGTGTAAAGTGTGCACGTGTGTGTGAGTGTGTATTAGTAAACGAGACTTCAAATACAATGCAGTTATGATCAGAACTGGGTATGATTGATGGTTGAACAGACCAATTATTAATGGTTAAGGATGGGTGATTACTATGAAGAGTGAGGTCAATGATTGATGAGCGTAGTTGGTTACGTGTTATAGCGTTAAATGTTGGTATTACTCCTGTATTTGCTATAATGAAGTTATTGTTGATAATTATATCAGCAACAAGTTCACCTCTGGGGTTATTTCTGTGTGAGCCCCACCAAGAGTGCCATCCATTAAAGTCCCCACAAATAAGGAAAGATGAATTATTATTAGTCTGAATGTATGATTCAAGAGTGTGAAGTATGTTATGAGTATCATTGCGTGGTTCTATGTATACAGAAATGAGATGATATAAATGGTTGGTAGTACTGTCTTTACATTGTATGATGCATAAACTAGAATTTGAATGACTTGTGATTCCAAGAGCAGAAGTATTATTATTAATTGCAATAGCAGCGCGAATGGGATGATTGGTGGGAAATTGATATAAAGTGTAATTGTCATTTGTGAGTTTCATATGATTTGAGTTACCAGTGTATGGTTCAGTAATAAAAACAAAGTCTGGTTCATGTTGTCCTAAATACAACGAGAGCTCATGTAATGCGTTCCTACTACGTCCAAGATTTATTTGTATAGTGTTAGTGTTAATATATGTGTTTGTGGATGATAGTGATGAGTGAATGGAAATGTCTTGAGTAGATCTAGAATCCATAGTCGATCCTATTTCTTGTTCGTGTAGTCATAAAAATCTTTCTTGGACATAGGTCAGAAGTAGCACTGTGGTCTAATTTCTCTTTGTTGTTTTTATTTTTATTGTTAACATTAGCTTGGTGTGTATAGCAATTATGGCATAAGGCCTTACTAGGATTCTTTTTATGTGGGCAGTCTTTATATTCATGAGTTGACTCTGCACAGAAAGAGCATCGTGTCTCTACTTCAACGCAGTGTTTTCTTGTGTGTCCAAATTTAAGGCATTTATAACATTGTAAAAGAGGCACAAACTCTTCCACATGGACTCGCTGATGATCAATATTTAGTTTTTGTAAATTAATAATAATACGCCAAAGATGAGGGTTAGTCACAAAGACAGCATTATACAAATTAGAGTTTCTATTATTGCGAGTAAATTTGAATTCGAAGTCAGATATAGATGAAGAAGTAGTTGGTGAGTTGTTAATTGCATTAAATATGTGAGTATTCTGTTGTATAATGATGTCTTTGAGGCTTTCAGGAGTAACCCCCGAGCTGACCCCTTTAATAATGAACATTGGATTTAGCTTTTTAGAAACTTCTGCTGAGATGTCTGGGTGCGACTCACCAATTTTCTTCATTGTGATCTTCATGTGTTCCGGGTTATCAAATTCTATACGTAGTTTATTGTTGGACACTTTCTGTACGCCAGCTGGGGTAAAAGTTGTGTCTTTGAAAGAGATCGCCTTCCTCCAGGAGGCCAGCGTATCGGTATGAGTGGGATTATCTTTTTTTTGATGCTATAATGATGGCAGGTTTAGTGGAAGGTGGATTAGGTGGTTGAGACTTCACGATAGTGGAGGATGTCATTTGAGCATATGTAGGGGGTGATTGCTTACTGATTATTTCTTTCTTAAAAATTGTCATTTCTTGACGAACAGCAGCTATAATGCTATTCTTCAAGTCCCCAGCATCATAATTAGATGACTGTGCCTCTTGAAAGATCGGTGATGTTAGGTCTACAAATCCTGATAGAAGGGATATAGCTTTATTTATTTCTTCAGCAGCAGTTGTGATGAGCTTTTTATTTGGAGCGGTAATGCTACGGCCCGCTGATACTCTCTCTGTGATAAAGGTTGAGAGCTTCCCCACGACTTTCATAAATGACTCCACGTCAGATATCTCACTGACGGTGGATGGTATAGAAGACGGAGTGGGGGCGTTAGGGGCCACAGACCCTCCAGAATGGTCCCCCATGTTGACACAAAAAAAAACAATCGTTCGTCAATCACTTTTAGTACTTTTTTGCACAAAATATAAGATTTTACATAAAACGTTATGTCAAAAAGGCATGTTTGTTCCAGAGGTGGTCCAAGGAGGGGGGCCCGGCGCCCCCTCGTGCACTCCACGTATAGATGACGCAAAACTGAGTTTATAGACACTTTTTTCAGATCGCTGCGATAACTTAAACTTTATTAATGATTTTTAATATACGGAGCTCGCAAATTGACGTTAGCTTGAATAACAGTTGCCATGACAATCTGTGTTTGTGTGTTTGTGACGTTGTAGGGGGTAATCTCTGCATCTACTGAACCGATTTTAAAAATTCTTTCTGTGTTTGATAGTCCATTTATCGGGGAGTGTCATAGGCTATATAGTATCACGCTATGCCTAATAGGAGTAGAGCAGTAATGAAATATGTTTATAAAAGGGACGCTTAAAAACGTTTATTTTGCTTCTACTGCTTAAACGTCTGGAGATATACTGAAATAATGTATTAGAGAATGTTACCTTTAAAAAAGTTTTACAATTAAGAGTCTTAAGATTGTCGTAAAAATGCTAGGGTGTCGTAAAATGATGAAGGGTGTTGTAAAAGATGGAAGGGTGTCGTAAAACTGCAAGGATGTCGTAAAATGATGGAGGGTGTCGTAAAATGCATAGAGGGTGTCGAAAAATGATGGAGGGTGTCGTAAAACTGCTAGGGTGTCGTAAAACTGCAAGGGTGTCGTAAAATGATGGAGGGTGTCGTAAAATGATGAAGGGTGTCGTAAAATGATGGAGGGTGTCGTAAAATGAAGGAGTGTTTCGTAAAACAGCTAGGGTGGGGTAAAATGATGAAGGCTGTCGTAAAAGATGGAAGGGTGTCGTAAAACTGCAAGGATGTCGTAAAATGATGGAGGGTGTCGTAAAATGCATGGAGGGTGTCGTACAACTGCAAGGGTGTCGTAAAATGATGGACGGTGTCGTAAAACAGCTAGGCTGTCATGAAATGATGAAAGCTGTCGTAAAAGAAGGAAGGGTGTCGTAAAACTGCAAGGATGTCGTAAAATGATGGAGGGTGTCGTAAAATTCATAGAGGGTGTCGTAAAACTGCTAGAGTGTCTTAAAATGATGAAGGATGTCGTAAAATTCACGGAGAGTGTCGCAAAACTGCTAGGCTGTCGTAAAATGATGGAAGGGTGTCGTAAAACTGCAAGGATGTCGTAAAATGATGGAGGGTGTCGTAAAATGCATGTAGGGTGTCGTAAAATAATGGAGGGTGTCGTAAAAGATGGAAGGGTGTCGTAAAACTGCAAGAATGTCGTAAAATGCCTGGAGTTTGTCGTAAAATGATGGAGCGTGTCGTATAACTGCAAGGGTGTCGTAAAACTGCAAGGGTGCCGTAAAATTATGGAGGGTGTCGTAAAACTGCAAGGTTGTCGTCAAACTGCAAGGGTGTCGTAAAATGATGGAGGGTGGCGTAAAATGATGGAGGGGTGTCGTAAAGAGAGACTAAATGTTCTGCACTTAGTAGACATTGTTTTCTGCCCAGACTTAAGATTATATTCTTTTAAAACATATATCTATACTTCTGTACTTAATATTATAAAGAGGTAAAGTTTGTGTGTTTGTGACGTTGTAGGGGGTAATCTCTGGATCTACTGAACCGATTTTAAAAATTATTTTAGTGTTGAATAGTCTATTTATCGTGGAGTGTCATAGGCTATATAGTATCACGCTATGGCTAACAGAAATAGAGCAGTAGTGATTTTTTTTTTAAAAGTGACACGTTTTTTTCGCCGCCCTACGAAGTGGGCACGGGTCAGCTAGTCGTAAATAAAAACAAGTAGCGTAATCACTGCGTATGTCCGTGTGATCTATATCTACAAACGGCCAAGAATAATTACGATTATGTGTACAATGTAAATTAAACTCCAATGTCTTTGAAATAGTGTTGATATTTAAAAACGAATGAACAGGCTAGGATCTTGACCATCCATCTTTTGTTCATTGACTCAATCGATATAGGTTAGCCCGGAAACTAATATCGTTTCTATTTTCGTTTTAAAAAGAAACTGGAATTTCTTTCGTAGAGCCACTAAACAGAGTTGAACACAGTAGTTAAACTACATAAAAATAATACTAACTAATAAAGACAATAATGTAATTTACACTCTGTCTATAAAGTCCTGAAAATAAATGAGGCCGCCACTGTGCTACACGTAGCAACCCTATTTAGTCTGAGAAAATAGTTTTCATACTAGTAATTTATTGAAATAAAATAAGTAATTTTGAAACACATTATATCTAATACTCAAGTAAGAAATTCACACAAATTCATAATGAGATAATTCATTTCATTGGTTGAAACCCTAATGCCTGATTTACACATCGACAAGTACAGTAGCGAGTTAAGTAGTATTTTAAGATTAAGTTGATTTAAATAGAGTTCCATCCTATTTTTTGGCGAGTTAAGTACGAAGTAGCCCCCTCTCTCGCGTCTCGCCAACTTAACTTGCCAAAAAATAGGATGGAGATCTATTTAAATCAAGTTAATCAACAACTTACTACTTAACTCGCTACTGTACTTGTCGATGTGTAAATCGGGCATTAGTGATTGAGAAATTTGAATATGTTATAACATGACCTTTATAGAAGTAAAGTAGTGTTAGCCCTTTAGACATAATAGATGACGATGTTTTATTTCAGTTTTATATGCACTATAGTCAAGCTATTTTAAATTTTGACAGTTGTTTTGAGCCATAGAATGTAACAATTTAGTGTAAGAATTAAGAATAACGTAATTTTTGACTTCTGCAAAACAATTATGTTCTATGGTTTTAATTTTAGTGCTGCTACTATATGGCTGCTGCCACATATATAAACTATAAACTAAAAAAACTAAACAAAAATAATTATCGATTAATCGCTTGTTATCTAAATCGATAAATCTCTTAATCGATTTCATACACCAACCCTAAACTACATGGGTCAAAATTCATCTATTAGAATGGTATGGGTATTAGAATAAATTAACGGATTGAATCAGAGTAATAAAAACGCATGTACACAGTTAACAAGGAGATTTATTCATCGCTTTCATCATAGGATTTTTTAAATATTCGATGTTGAGATAAATTTCGTTGCCACCTTCATCGTCATCACTAAAGCTTTCTTTGCTGCTGCTATTATCGTCAGTATTTGCCCACAGGTGACGTCCTCTCTTGTAGTATTCTGATTGGAGCTTCTCGACGTGATAGCAACTGTTTTTCCAGAAGATCCTTTTTAGAAATTGCCAACATTTTGTGACCTGCGGGAACATAAATAGTTACTTGTTAGTGATGATTTTATAAAATATTCTGTTATTTTATATATCAATTCATCATTATCATACTACTTGGCCTACTGGTACCACGCTGGCCAGACGTATTGGTATAGGGTTTTATTTCAAGTTTTCTTTCTTTTTATTTCATAAAGATAATATTCACGGACAGTCCCTTAGTCGGTTTTTACGACACCCATGGAATGAGATGGGGTGGTGATATATTGTATTCTTCCTTCGTCACTACACGGAAACTACTGATTTACTAACTATGCCTACTAATATTATTATTAAAAAAGAGCAAAGAGGAGTAGAAAGGGAAAATAGGCTAGAAACTATTATTTTAACTATTTTATACAGTTATTAATGAGAAAAATTACTATACAAAAGAATATGCTTTATTATACAGGAAGAATGATAAATAATGTCTTTCCTTAGTTCTTCAGGCAAATCTCGATTTTTATAATACTAGGGCATTTCTTGTAGGCCTATTGCATTTAAAATTTTGCGTAGAACTTCAAGACTACAATTAAAAAGTTGGTTGGAGCCTGAAATTTTACAAAAGTTATGTTGATTGAACATTTGATTATACTTTTACAATAAATTTAGACATACCTAGACACAAAATACAGGCAAAGAATGGGATGGAAAGAATAACTGCAATATCTAACTAAAATTTATTCAGTGTTAAATATTAACTAACAAGATATCATTTAACATGGAGTTACTAAGAACTAAATAATAAAAAAAAAATAATAAAATATTGCAATTAATTATTCATTGTCGACAGACCAGTTGATGCGAAAGTGACATACATAGTTTAGTTATCAACCGTAATATAGACTTAAAGCAATTAATTCAAATTCGGATCTTGACTGAATTATACTAATGCAACTGATAATGTATCAACAGAATAGGTCGTACTACAATATTTCTTACTTTCAATGACAATCTTACCTAAAAATATGCAATGTACGCAATGCCTGTTTTTGGTCTCTAAATCGCAAATGGAGTGAATATATTACTTGAGACAGATTACAAAACACAAAAACACGATTACATACCAATCAAAGTTGTAGTTAGCCCATAAATATCATCCAAATCACATAAAATTTGAGCAGCTTCGTGCTCCGTCAAACATCACATAGAACTATAAAAATCACTTCCCACGTGCCACTTTGATTTACTCTACTCATTCTTTATGTTGTTCTTCGTAAGTCAGTATTAGTTTATTGTAGATGAATGAACTTATAAAAATCACAAAATGAAAACCGTTCCGCAACTTCTACTCGATGACAGATCATGTACAAGTCTATTTTGAATTTCAGTGTTGCCAGACACATGAACAATTTAGTTCCACAAACTTTAATTTCTTGACTTTATAGACAACCTGTAATTAATAATATATATTATTTCTTTTTTTTTTTTTTTTTTGTTTTTTGTATTTTTTTTGTATTCACTGACACTTATCTCAAATAAAATGTGAGACACTGATTTAAATGTTTAATTAAAACCGACACTAGTTGATACCGATAGTAACAACGCAACGAAATTGCTTGTGTTAATTATTAACTACTCAATTTCGGTGATGGTTTACAGAAAGTTATCAGTTTTGTTTTAATATACCAATTACTAAGCTAATTTTGATTTATATTATGGAATCAACTTAAATAAAAAAAAACTTAAACAAAATGATAAAATATTTTATAGTTTTTATAAAAAATGTGATAATTCTCAGGTAAAAATCATTTATAACCTCAAAGACACATACGACATAAACTTTTGTACTTATCTGTACTTTAGACTTCTGTAGACTTTGTATGGCTAGTTAGTACGAGAACATTATTATGTTTGCCTTCTCTATGTTAAGGCTTTGTTTGAATATTATGTAAATTATTTCTATGCCCTACTATTATATTATACATGTTTTGTTAAGCATATAGCTTAAGAAGCCATATTAGGAATATGCATTGTTATATTTTATGATATATTGTTACTTTTCTGACTAAACCAAACATGAAACATACAACTTACAAAACTTTGCTCTATTTTTTTAAACAATACATATAATATTTTAAATAAGCCTGATTTATTCAGGCTGATAACGAGTAGTAATTAGCGTCATCTATCACCAGTCTGCTAAAACTTGAACTATGCCGAAAAATAGAGTCGATGAGCTGAAGTTATTGAAATGGCCTTAAGAGGTTAAAGGCAGCTGATTTTAAAGCAACCTAGAAGCATCCATACGTCATAAGCACAATTTATCGCTAATAGTAGCATGCACATTGGTCAGGAGGCCTCCTGTAACGAAAGAGTCGTACTATTTCTACTAAGATATATTCGTGAGGTACTATATAACATAAGAGAGAAAATAAAACCTTGAAATACCGCTCTGACCAGCATTCATATTAAGCCAATTAAATACTCTAACGAGAGCAGAATAAAACAAATGATAGGGGAATACAAAACCATGACATCACAACAAATCCCTTGACTCATTTTTCCATAAAGCGAATCGGATTTCATTCATAAAAAAAATATTAATTTTATGTATTTTAAATATTACCGCATTAATACTAACCTAATTAAAAAAAAGGTCGTTATATACCTATTTAAAATTTCTTAAAAGTAATTCGTATAAGTGACATCGTCACTTTGTTGGTAAAATCTCTTTTGATTATTTTAAAAGGTTTGTGTTTTTTTGCCGAATGTTGGGGCATATTGTTCAGCCGTAATCGTTAAATTCGCCAAGTTAACCTTAAAATTCACCTTATAAGTTTGGTCACAAAACAGTGGTAGATACAGAAGACTATCCTCCATCCACCTATACTTGATTTTCTTTGTAAACATTTTGCAAATTGACTAGTTTTTACATCGACCACACACTTTGATGTGGATGAATTTTTTTGTAAAGTAGCATTAGACATGTTGTATGCTATAGAAAACACATAAATTACGTTGATGTAACTACTACTTTTCTTAAATTATAAATAAATTTTATATTACGTCAAATTTTACAGATATAAATTAATTTGACATTTGTGGATTCTAGATTTTGTCCTTGATTCCTGTACATTTCTCATAAGATCAGAGACTAAGTCTTTAGTCTGTGGTTGACACGACGCCATATTTGTTTACCTTTTAATTTAAGTCATATTAAATGGGAAGTGCCATTCCGCTCATGGACATAATATTAAGAACTATTTGGAACGTTTATGAAATACAAAAACTCGCAATTTGATCACCTTTGGTGTTATTATACCATATAATATAATAATGATGACCCACAAACTCTTAGAAGACAGTAAGTAGCATACCATACAAGCTTTGTAACTACAAGGGTTATGAATACTTTCCGTTTATTTCCGTTCGGCCTATTGTGTTCTCAAAAATACATAAATTAACACAAATTTATATACCACCATAAGTTTTGGGCAAAAAGTCAAACTCGTAGTTAACCGATCGTATGTTAGGTTTAAAAATTGAAGCAAAAACTTAAGTTGGTCTTCTGTACATTATTTGTTTAGTGTCATAAGTATAGTATTTTAAAAGTACCGTTCTTTCACTTTGTAAGTAATACTAAATGATGTGTATTCATGTTTGGGTTATTATCAAAAACACCTTAAATTTTATTACTCTTCTCGGTAATGTAATCAAATTTAGTTGATTATTATTTTGCTTCTTTTAACAGTTGATAAAAGTTTTGCTAAGTCGACGAGCCCCTTCATTGACTGTAGGTAACAAAAATAACCAGTTTTAATAAAAGTGACTCCACGTGACGATCGAGAAAGGGCCAGGATGACCTCTGTGAGATCCCTCTTTCTCCCATTGTACTGTACTTGATTCGAGTACTTATAAGTACACTTGTCGCATGTACCATCGCGTCGCATCCATCACATTTGATAACTTATTATCTTATTTTAGGTCCTCAAACAACCTTGTGAAAAGACTTTTCTTGCGTTAATAGTAGCCCGAAATCATGCTGTATCAGTGTTATTCAAAACTGAACATTTTTCATTATTTTGTTCCAGAATTAAAAGGACGCATATCATCTTAACTAATGGAAGAGAGGTGATATATCTGCAACATGTCTTTTAGGAACTATGTAAGTATTAAAGAGTTATGTTTACTGTAGAACCGTAAAACAGCATCTTGATCATATGAAACATTTAATCTGATGGTAAGCTTTACCAAAAAAAAGGAAAACTTGAAATTGAACCCGTCTGGCCAGCGTAGTATTAGGCCAAGAATCCCTCCGTCATGGGAGGAGACCCGTCCCTGCAGTGGGACATTAATGGGCCGTTATGATGATGATGATAAAGCTTTATCAGTACCAGATGCAGAAGAAGTTTGTGCTTTACCGAGATTAAAGTCATAGTGTGACACAACGAACCAAATTCCATAGTTCTAATTTCATTAGCTACTGTACCCTTCCACCTAAATACATTTAAAATTGCATTAATTTATCAAAATACCATGCTGGCTAGACAATTTTAGTATCAACGTAACGACGTAAAAAAATTAACAATTTTTTCCCATTTGGGTCATAATAATAATCATTACAAAACTGTATCCATCTAATCACCAGCCTAGCAATATATGGCCAAGTTTCAGTCAACAACAAGGTGCGTAAAGAATGTAAAAGAACTCTTGACATTTCTAAGAATAGAGTAGCGATATGTTATATTCATGTTCAACATTTATTAGAGATCAGACAAGCAAACAGACACGACAGCGGACATTAACGATAATTGAAATGAAGAATAAGACAGAAACTTCGACTGTTTTATTATAACCCGTCAGATAATCCATTTACCTTTCGTTTTGTAATTCTATTTTAATTTATGGAAGTTATTCTATGTCTGGGCTAAGAATACACCCTTGGCGTAAGTATTACGAATGTGTTTTCATATAAGTACGGTGTATTGATATACTGCTGGGCATTTGATGTTTATCGACCTTGCATTCCTGAGAAAGTTTATACTCAGACAGCCCTAAAATTATTATTCAAGCTTGCTTTAATGTTTGCACTAATTAAAACAGTAGGCCTGTTCGTTAAATGAAAGCTAAAAACATTTCTCCATAATGTTAATTTATTTCTCCCCTATAAAACAAATTAGTATCTTTTTGAGTTAAAAAAATATTATTTTTCTATAAAATGCTTTTAATTTAATAATAGTAATTTGGTATTTTTTCTGCAGTTTAACGAGGACCCATACATCATAATACTTATGTCTTATCCATTGGCAACTGTCATAAGCCGCAGAAAGGACATGCTCATTGATAGATCTTAAATTTTTATCAATAAATGTAATCAATGAAATTGAAAACTTTTGAATAATGTGCACAGAAGTAGTAAAGATAGTTATTATCATCTATACACAAAGGGAGATCCTATGCGCCGTGACGCATCACCATCTATACATATAATAAATCTGTAGAGAAGTCAATTCTGTACTTGAAATATATTCTCAAAATAACTATCAGGGTGTGATTAGTGATCGATACTGATGCCAAAAATGCAATCAGTACAATTTTTGTCTGTCTGTCTGTCTGTATGTTCGTTATAGAAACAAAAACTACTTGACGGATATTGATGAAACTTGGTACAATTATTCTTCATACTCCTGGTCAGGTGATAGTATACTTTTCATCACGCTACGATCAATAGCAGCAGAGCAGTGAAGGAAAATGTTGGTAAAACGGAAGAAATTAGAATTTTTAAGTTTTAGGTAGCTATTAAGGTAGGACATGTAACTTAGGTTATTTTGTTAGGTATGTTAATAAGCAAGAAAGAAAGAAAAATGATCGCTTGAAAGCCCTGAAAAAAATTATTGACAAAAAAATGTTTTACCCTTTAAGAATTTTATATACACAAAATATAAACATTGCAATGAACATTGATATTAAAATTTCATCAGGCGTTTAAAAAATGTAAACTATTTTTTTAGAGCTTTGAAGCGTCTGTTAGGTAAAACGGCCTATACTTTTCATCACGCTACAGCAGTGAATGAAAATATTGGTAAAACGGGAGAAATTAGAATTTTTAAGTTTAAGGTAGTGATTTAGTTATGAAATCTAACGTAGGTTATTTTGTTAGGTTGGTTAAAATGAAAGAAAAATTATCGCTAGAAAGCCCAGAAAAAAATTATTAACCATTTTAACTCCTCGCAATAGTCAGGCATATGAGATTAATAAAAAAATACTGTCGAATATACAAGTGGAAAGTAAACTTTATTTTTCAATAAATAGAATGGTCGATGAACAAGAAACCACTAATTTCCCTATCGACGGGTCCTACGTAGACTAGACAAAAATAAATAGTCTTTTCCTGTATTGCTAATATTGGCGTACAAACTTCATTTTTTAAAGTTAAACTATATCTATACTTAATCATAAATATTAAATTGAATTAAAATAACATTCCTTATCTCACAATCTTATTATAACTGCAATTATAACACACCTAAATAACTATTTAATAATTAATAATATATGGGTATAATATAACAGACAACATAATAAGTAACACGTTTTTCTTTATAAAATCATTTTACACATTATTGCTATTTGTCAACATTAAAAAATACAAAACTGACAATAAAATATAGAAATACAATCACAAAACATTAAATTATTATTCAAAGTGCTTGTGTTTATTTTATTAAGTAATTCAAAAATACTGCACGCAGTTTATCTATAGATAATAATAATAATATAGTCGAGTCTAAGTTTAGTCAAATATTTTTTGCTAGATGGTAAAAAGGTGTTAGGTACAATAAGTTATTTCAGCATTTTTTTACAAAAGACAAATCCCACACTAGCCTTTAAAAATATCAATTTAACGGACACAAAGAACATCCAGACTAAGGACAATAGTTTGTGTATCACAATTAATTGTCCTCCATGGGAATCGAACCCGCGACCTCATGCACGCCAGCCATGTAATGCGACCATGCGACCGCCGCGCCACCGAGGCAGGTAATTCTGCCGCACCATAACGTAGCGTGCAAATGTATTCATTCATAATTAATTAGCGATTATCCGTGTGGTGACGGAGTAAGAATACAATATGTCACCTCCCCATCTCATCCCATGGGTGGCGTAAAACCGACTAAGGGACTATCGGTGAATATTATCTTTACGAAATAAAAATGAAGGAAAACTTGAAATTAAACCCTATACCAATCCGACTGACCTGCGTGGTATTAGTAGGCCAAGTATCTCTCCGTCATGGGAGGAGGCGCGTCCTTGCAGTCGGACATTAATGGGCTGTTATGATGAAATAAGCGATGTCATTTATTTTAACTTACAAATTGACAACAGATGGCATTGTGCCTGTGACGTCATTTTCAGTATCGAGGTGTTAAGATTTTCCTTGAAAGAATGACGTTCGCTCATGTCTTTCAGCATAAGTTTAGACGCAGTCTTCATAGATCTGTCTTTGAAAAGGTCTGTTTTTGAAAAGGTTTTGGTTCGTTCGTTAATTTTACAATTCGTTTGTAGGTATATCTGTTTGTTATAAGGTTTAAAAAACGATTTTTCAGAATTAAATCGAAATGCGAAGTAAGTAACATCCGCCACGCGAACGAAGTCGCGGGCACAGCAGCTAGTATTTAAATAAAATACTTTATAAAACTCCGTTAATTACTCTTTTTGTCATACCTTGTTTTGATTTTTTACAGAGAACCAATCAGTGGCGTATCATTAACAAATTGTTTAAAATATTGGAAATTCTTTAAAATTATTTAAAACTTTCCCAAATAACAAAACGAAAAGCATACTTTACTCTAAAGTCACTTATCTTATATTCAAAATGTTCGACAGTCTTATACATCCACATTACGAAGGGCTCAATAAAATCCATCTTCACGCATTAAGTACATTATCATTGCATTCATATTTTACGCCCTTTGCGATTTATATATAGTGAAAGAAATATCTTTATACGGCTGTTGACGTGAGAACGAAGTAATAAAATGTGAATATCGCACAATGTCTGTTTATAGGAAATAACAACAGTTGTAATAACTGACTTCTTTTATATTTCAGTACGATACACCGTCCTACAGTCGAAGTAGAGATAGAACTACATCAAGCACTTCAACGGAACGACCGACCACAGTCACAGCGAAATACATCAACACCACACCATCATACAAGTCATCAAGCATACCTATCCTTTGTTCAGACCGCTCTAGCAAGGAAGAAACCCCTATTTCAACTATCGCTAATCGATATGCTAACTACAATAAAACAGAGAAACCCACTGCATCTAAATATGATTCATACACAAGTAAAGTTGAAAAGCCATCATCTAAATATGAAAAGAAAGATTATTCCAAGCTTACTGTTCCTTCAATCACTACTAGCAAAAGTCGAGAGGTGAGTCCTGCACCCATTTCGAAATACAATTTGAGCCGACCTTCTCGGCATTTGAGTCCAGAAAGGAGAAACACGAAAAATTACAAAGATAAAAGCCGGGATCCCAGCCCAGGAGATCGCGGTGACAAAGACATTCCAAGTAAGACTGATAAGTCTTCAGGCTATAACAGCTTGTCAAGTTACAAACTATACCCACGATCGTCAAGCTACTCACGACCTGCATCTAGGGCAGAAATAAAATCCGATTTAACTATCAACAATTACAGTAGACCTTCATCTAGGGCAGAGAATAAATCAGAAATTTCCCTTAGTAGTTATACGAGACCATCGTCAAGGGCTGAAGGTAAAACTGAATTGTCTGTCAATAATTACACTAGGCCATCATCAAGGGCAGAAATAAAACCTGATTTATCAGTAAACAATTATTCCCGTCCATCTTCAAGAGCTGAAACAAAACCAGAAGTTACTGTTAACAGATACGCCATCGCCAATAGGCTTTCGTCTAATTATTTAAGAAGCCCACCTACAGTAAAAAGAACTTCTGTTTCACCTGTAAATCATACAGACTCAGTAAAATCTGACATAGAAAAATGTATATCACCGCCAGCTATTATAGAAGAACCAATAACTCAAAATGAAACTATTCCTGATAAAAGCGACAATTTAGTTAATGATATCGAAACCGAAGACAATGAAAATGAGACTGAAACAATAACTACAATTACACGACATACTTCGCCGACACCACCAGGTTCGTCGGCATATGTAAGATCTAGAAGAGCCGACATGGCAAAAACTATTGAAAAACAAGTAACACGGTCTAGAAGAAGGCCTGAAAAGGTAGATAAAGAGGTACAGTCTGATAGGCTAGACGATCCAACACGATCAGGTCGATTTGTAAACCCGGCTAGAACTAGTGTTACGAATTGGGCCTACTTCTCACCAAGTAGTAGTAGCTACACAGGTTATGCTGGTAGATACTCCACTCAATATTCAAATTTGAGAGATAGTTCAGGAACAAACAGTCTTACGGCAGGCGAAAGATCCGGTCGCAGTCAGAGTAGAGAACCAGAAAAACAAGAAACACCAACTAGCTTAAATCATCTATCTGAACCGAGTAATTTAGAGTCTATGAGTACCAATTTATGCCAAAATGTTGTAGAAATTAACACGGAAACTGTGCCTATTTACGATCATAATAAAACTGATGATTCATCAGAAGTTATAATAAATGTCAATCTTAAACTGAAGCGAGCTAAAAGTCCAACAGCAGCTGTTGAATTAGTGTCACCGGAAATTACTATAACAAATAGTCAGTTACCACCTCAGGCACCCAAACCGGAAGGAAGCGTTAAAACTAAAAAAGTAAAAGTCAAAAAAACAAGTAGCGATTCGGCTTCAGAATCAGGTTCTAAAAAGAAAATCATAAAAAAACGAAGTAAATCAGTGAGCTCCACAGATTCCGATCAAGGAAGTGAATTAAGTGAAAAATCTCTGATACCTAAAAGTTTGCCAAAGACTACGAGTAGTAATAATGTACAAAATGGAACTTCAAAGTTAAAACATTCCAAATCACGAGAAAGCAATAGTCCTGAGTCAAGTTTAACGTTGTCTACTCAATCGTCAATTAGTGAAGATGATACAGTATCTAAATCCAAAACAAATGATCTTTCAAGAACTTCTGCTGATGAATTATCAATACCCACAGATCGTTCAGGAAAGCAAATGTCTCCCGTAAGAAACGATAATGGTACTGAAGAAGCTAAATCCTTTTTAATACGAGCGTTAGCCCCGGTCACTAACTTGTTTAAGATGAGATATCAAGACAGTAGTGAAAACAATAAATGGTTGGAAACTTCTACCTCAGAATCTACTGGAAAAGATGTTTCAAATCTCTTAACAGAAAGTGATAAGTCAAGCAAAGGTAAAATTGATACTACCAATATTATAGCTTCTAACGACGATAACCTTGTAAAACTAAAAGCAATAAGACCAATCGAATCAGGAGAGCGAGCTTGGTGGTTAGAATCTGAGTCTGAAAAGAAAAGCAGTGCGCCTAATTCTGAAAGTCAAAGATCACCATCAGAAAAAAATTTACCGCGTAAAATACGACATGTAGAGTCAGGGGAAAAAGCTTGGTGGATGGAGTCTAATAGTAGTAATCATGATAGTAATCAAGAAAATATCGAAATGCCTCATCCTAATAGTTCAGAAAAAACAGATTCCAATAGAATAATCAAAAAGTGCAAGTTCGTAGATGATGAAAAACCCTGGTGGCTAGATAGTTGTGCGAACATACCAGAAGGTATAGAGAGACTTAGTCCACCGCGGAAATCCTCAAGTGACAGTGAAAAGAGTGAAAAATTTAACTTCTTTAAAGTTCGTCATATTGAATCAGGGGAACGTAAAGATTGGTGGGTTACTAGTAATGAGAACTCATCGCATAGTTGCAAGCCAGATCATTGCCAAAGTTTAAGTAAGTCAGACTCGGAACGTAATTTCCCACTAAGACGAATACGGCATGTAGAATCAGGAGAAAGGCCGTGGTGGTTGTCAAGTGGCAAAAACATTCCAGAAGGTATAGAAAAATTACCTACTCCTCCGCCGCAAGAAAATAGTGATTCGTCAGATTCAGAAGTCCAGGCTTACGTTCCGCCAATACACATTCCCCCATTTCCTTTACATCTTCCTGATGACGAGCCTTTAGGAGCAAGACGAAGTCCTGAAGGGCTCGAAACACCTAGAGAAAATGAAGATTACCGAGGCAGAGCATCACCTTATGAAAACAATCGTCAATTTAGAAGATCATCACATTCTTATCAAAAAGGAATAAACAAATATATATCAAGATATACCGATATCGATGATATACTTGGTACAGCGGGACAGATCTACAGCCCTTTTATGGACTCGATATTAGCACGGAGAACTGGTCAGATATCATTTGACGATGACGAATGCGAGGAGATAGATCCGACACAAGTCAGAATACATGACAGCACAGCGCAGCGGCCTGTTATTAAGAAGATTCGTTCCAGGTAAGTTTTTTTAATTCTTTAAACGTTACTATTTCTGTATTGAATAAAAAAGATCAATAAGTATGTAAGCTTTGACCATGGATAGCTTGCAGCTACGATTAATTTGCAGATATCTCTTATATATAATGAAATAATCTGACATCTGATTAAGATAAACTTGAGATGGAAATATGTTTTATTGTATAACTTTCTTTTTTATAAATACATGGTCACGAATTACGTATTTATTGTTCTATGTAATGATAATTCTAAATATTAACGATGAGTAGTGGCTGTAATCTTTCATAGAGTTTAAATTTTAGTGCCTAATGTGATCCTGACTGACTGACCTCAGTCTTGATACTCTCTTCTGTATTACTAAAGAATTGTATTCATATCTACGGATACAACCTTTGGAATTTCTTATTAAAAGTCTTATAAAAATAAAAGCTTCGTCTTAGAGTAGGTAGAGGCTTGGTTGTTATCTGATACATACCACGCTGGCCAGGAAGTGACGTGGTATTAGAAGGCCGAGTTTCCCTCCGTCTCTGGAGGAGGTATGTCCCGCAATACTTCTTGTTCACGTAATACATAGCTTAAGTACCTTAGAACAAACAATATACGTTTCTTCTACGTTACGTTTCATAAACACAGACCGTTAACCAATTATGGTATTGCACGAATTGTCTGTATTCCTTAAATAGAACATGTATAATTGGGTCGATCTCCAAATCGGGCGTATTCATGTGATCGCTCTGGTGCTTTTCAGATCTTGATATTTTTTGGTAATTATGTATCTCATTGAAAATAATGATATTAAAATACTACATTTTTACTATTGGCCTTCATTTTTGACAAACAGTTATGGAAATATTTAAGTTCAAACATTTTCGCGTCCAGAGCAATCATGATAGGCGCTAGAGCGATCATAAATGGTGAAACAAAAATAATAAAATTGTTAATATATTATTTATTTAGTCATTTTTAGTCTTGTATGTTACAAGATTATATGATTTTATGTTTAGGGGATGTATCTAGAGCTATTTGAGAGCTCATCAGTTGGAAACTTGTTCATTTTAGGGGCAGCGTACCGATTTTAAAAAATCGGAACCCTTATAGAATCACTTCGTTGTCCGTCTGTGCGTCTGTCTGTCTGTCAAGACCATTTATCTTAGGAACGCGTGGAGGTATCAAGCTAAAATTTTCAACAAATATTATTAGTGATGAGAAGTGACGTCATAGAATTTTTGACAGATAAGTAAGTCGTGACGTCACATAATTTTGGCAAGAAAATATTTTTGACAGCTGAGTCGTGACGTCATTGAATTTTTGACAGATGTGTCGTGACATCACAAAATTTTTGACAGATGAGTCGTGACGTCATAGAATTTTGGCGGGAAAAATAATATTTAGACAGCTGAGTTCTGACGTCATCACAATTTGGTGTTGTTATTGTTACTTTGTTGTCCGTCTCTCTGTCAAGACCATTTATCTCAGGAACGCGTAGAGGTATCAAGCTGAAATTTTTACTAACTACTAAGGTCTGTTGCCTTTTAGTGCTGTAAAAAAATCAAACTTCTAATCTAACGAAATCAAGGCATATAGCCGTTTATGTTGCAAATTTTCGATGAGCAAAGGGTAAAAAGCTACAGGGTACTTCCAGTCTACATACAAACTTGAAATTTGGCATGAAGCAAGGTCTTACAGTGCATGTAAAGGAAAAACTTCTGAAAACTTGAAATTTTGACTTCCATCATATTATATTTTGATAATTTCGTCATAGTCATAGTAATTTTGACAGCTGAGTCATGTGACTAGTGACGCCATAGAATTTTGGTCACGTGACACGTGACGTCATAGAATTTTGACAGATGAGTCGTGACGTCATAGAATATTGGCGAGAAAATATTTTTGCAGGGGAGTCGTGACGTCATAGAATTTTTGACAGATGAGTCGTGAGCGTGACGTCACAGAATTTTTGACAGCTGAGTCGTGACATTTGTCATTGTAACAATCTGGTATTATTACTTAAAGTAGTTTTATAACGTACAATTATTGCAAAATATCAGCGCTCTGGTCTTTTAGACAGAGCAATCATAGCCATAGCGATCAAAAAAAGTCATAAAAGCATTAATATAGCCCAAAATAAAAACAGTAGAAAGTTGTGTTTACGTCTCATAAAGAACATTATTACTATCACTTAATTCACTTAATAAGCACATTTACAGCCTTACTATTTAATTTAAAAAACATGCCATATCAATCATCAAATTCGAGAACCAAACCCAGATAAATCATAAACTTACCTTCGCTATGTGGGAGCGCGGGAACGTGGCACACACGTATCATCCTCTGAGGTTAGACCACTAATGCCACTACCCCGGGGGAGGGGAATAGAGTTTCTATTTCGTAAAACGAGGGATGAGCACGATGTTTTACTCCAGCGCAGAGCGATGAGATAAAATGCCAGGTCATGACGATAAATTTAAATTGTGCCAAAAATATTATGAATATAATTTTTAAAAAAATATTACAATGAAGATTAACTTTTAATAAATTGTTATGTAATATAAAATAACATCGGACATATGAACCTTCTCAATAAAAAGTTACACAAGGTTTTCTCATTCAATCGGGAGTTAGGTCAATCCAGAGCAATCAGGATTTTAGGGTTTATGATTTTTTTTAAAATATTTATAACAAACTAATTCATAATTTCAGCCCTGCACCACATAGATTAGACACCAAACTGTACATAAAAAAATGTAATGAAAACATTTATCGATTTCAAAATGGGTTTCTCCAGTCCGACACGATAAAAAATGCCTCTGGAGATCTACCCAATTACGTGTGGAAGTTACATATACAAAAGCACCGAAGGCGCAGTAGTATCCAGCGACCAATTTGTTGGGCTTAAGACCTGTGTCCTTTGCATACGTGATATAAACGGCCACAAGGGATGTATAAAGTAGAGTCAACCATTTTGAACAACAGAAGTAATCGTTCTGCATAGGGTTTGATCTCGCAACTTCGTAGTCGGCAACAGCATATCAACTATTTCACGACCACGGCAGTCAATCATTATGTGCAACATATTCAATGACAGACAAATATTAAGCTCGAGCCTGGACACTAATTTCATATTTGTAAAAGTCTCCGTGTGGTGACGGAGTAAGAATACAATATGTCGCCACCCCATCTCATCGCATGGGTGTCGTAAAAACCGACTAAAGGACTATCCGTGGATATTTTCTTTACGAAATAAAAAGAAGGAAAACTTGAAATTAAATCCTATACCAATCCGTCTGGCTAGCGTGGTATTAGTAGGTCAAGTGTCCTTTCGGCACGGGAGGAGACCCGTCCCTGCAGTGGGGCATTAATGGGCTGTTTTGATGAAAAGTCCCCGCGACACATGGCTAAATTCCTACTGTCGGAGTTGTAGAAAGATTAATATTCATACACACAAAAATGACATTAAGCCGAACTCAAACCCAAGATCTGTAAGCAAAACTTACGTACCATCACCACAACAAATACTGGTCAACAATTAATAACTCTACAAATTGTTAATCGCAACCGCCGCTGTTAAATAAACAATTATAAAATACTAGCAAACCCGGCGAACTCCGTGTCGCCATCAGATGGTTTCGTTTTATGAAACATTTCGTTTGGTCATTAGAAGATGAAGAAATTTTTTTTTGTTTTATATTTGAAAAGGTAAAATTTTATTTCATTTCACAACAGTAATTCGTGGTGGAAATCCTGATAATTCTAGAGAGTTCAAAAACTCCGTTGGATAATTTACTAAATAATCGAGATTTGTTATGGAATCAAAGAACTTGTATGTCAATTTTTAATTGAAATTCAGTGCGTGTACATTATTATTATATGTGGCAAGAATTGCTTGTTGACTTAACCAAGCATAATTATTATTCTGAAAATTCTCACTAATGTTTGGCAAAACATTTTCAATAAGAGCTAATTGAGAGACTACAAATCGGCAAAAGTCGTTGGTAAGAGTAATTAATCCAGATGTCGCATCATCATTATCAGCCAATCGACGTCCACTGCTGCACATAGGCCTCCTCCAAGTATTGCCATCTTGTGCGGTCATGTGCCTGCCTCATCCATGGGCTTCCCACCATGTCGCATCAACTGGGACTTTTCCATTTCCAACAGTTAACTATTGTTTGGAAAATTGTGCACCACTTTGATCATTTTGAAGTTGAACTCTCATATATATATACATAAGTGGTCAGCGATAATGTTCTACGTTATTTCATAAAGTTGATGCCTTCAGGCAAGTATTAAATTTATCTGCAGGCGTTCCACGGGCAACGTCTGACTGAAATCGTCTGCTAACAATATCATCAAGCCGCCAAAGATATTGTAATTTCGCCGAAGATCCTTTGGTGTGTTAAGTAAGTTAAGTACTTCAAGTGATTTCTCATGTGCCATTGTGCACTCATCTCAAACAATGAGCTTGCATTGCATCAACAATTTTCCCATTGCACTGGATCGGGAAATATAGCATTTTAGAGTATCAATTGTGTTTAAATTGAGTGGCAACTTAAGCGGAGAATGTGCAGTATGACCGACATCTAGAAGAATCGCCGCAATTCCAGATGATGCTAATGCCAAACCTGTGTCACATCTTGATCGAATATAACAAATGTTTTCCCTGTTCCTCCAGGTACGTCCAGGAAGAATAGACCACCATTATTATTGTCCACCGCTTGCATTAATGTTTCGTATACCTACTTGTTTTTCCTGTTCATTTAGTAACGGCACATTATTTCGAACGAATTCCTGCAATGTATCAATATTGTATTGCAGCTCTCAATTTAATTCTTGGTTTAATGCATCGTGCATCGAACGATTTGACGCAATCATTCCTACCTCAATCAGTTGTTTGTTAGTAATAGTAAAGCATTGATCCTCAATTAGAATCAATCCTTCATTGTAGATTTCATCGGTTATTTGGATGTCAGGATTATTCGTTTAAATGCGCAAGGGATGCAAGATATCTTCACATATTATGTCGTCTTTGTATTTGTTCCATAACTGAATTAGTTGTGAAAAAGAACATGTGGTGATGATAATTGCGAACAGCGTTCGTATTGGGAACGCATTTGATGAAACTACTGAATCCGCTAGTGTTAAATCCCAATGAGAATCGTTCTCCAGCAAACTCAATAGTTTACATCTTAATATGTTTAGCATTGGTGGTCATTCACAGTTTTCAAATGCGCAAATGATTTTGGTCCACGTACCTTGTCACTATTAGATTTTTTTGCGAAATATTACATAAAACGAAGCCATCTGGTGGCGAAACGGAGTTCACCGGGTTTGTTAGTAAGAAATAAATTTTATCCATATTCTTTTAATATTCTCAGGCACCCGTTCATCCTAACTTACGTTTTAGTAGCCACAGATATTAGTGTAATAATATTTTAAGTATAATTGTGCATGCATTCAACATATTTAACGGGTCAAATTGAAAAAAAAAATTGATTTGAATTTAAATGTTGATGGTTTCCAATTAAAATGTAAGGAAAGGAAAAACTTATTTTTTTCCTTTTTTTTTGCAATTTTCAGTGAACTCAATACCAATAATTATTAAATTAACTGAGCAGAGATGGCGCTGTATTATGTGTATGTGAAAAAAGATTTTCCCGCTTTTCCGTTGAAATATTTCTAATTTTTTTTTGCTATAAACCTAACGGGGCCCGAGACCTTTCCAACGAATGCAAAACCAAGGAAATCGGTTCGTGCGTTCTGGAGTTATAGCGTCAGGAAGGAAAACCCGACTTATTTTTATATAGTAAATAACTAATCTAAAAATAAAACTTATAAGATTTTCTTTATTATTTTCAGAAGCGACCTCTTGGATTATCGGGACGAGGACCAAGTAAGTACTACTTTGTTACGTTATACCAATAAAGTCGTAAACAATTTTACTGTTTCCTAAGGACATTTCAAACTCTAGCGATCGCTCGCCGTTGTTAGACGTTTAAATACTTTCCGATCCAATTTTAAATTTAAGTACCCTTTTAAAAAATAACGTATGAATGATACTCACAATACATAAGGTCAATATGGACTCATTCATGTTCATATACACAAAGATTTGAATTGAGCGGTAATCGAACCCGTAATCTTAACGTAGTAGTTAGCAGACGCCTGTGGCCAGTGGCGGACGTCTTTTAGGTGTTATTATGATGACATACAATAACAAACAGAAGAAGGAACTAATAATATACTATTTCTAAGATAAAATACAAACAACATACATTAACATTGATGAAGGTCATTTATTTTAAATTAATACGTACAAATATTTACCGAAGACATAAAATTAAATTGCAACCAGTTATTATTATCAGCTGAGTGTAAAACTTGGCTATGTTAATAAAAAACTTGGCGTACGAACGAGTCGGGGGACATAATGGAACTCCGCTTTAGTTTCTCATACAAAAGTGATTACTTTTATTTTTAACTGCTTACTTATGAGTTAAACTCATCGACATTATAACTAATAGACTTATACTCGTAGTCTGGTAAAAAAATCGCATAAAATATGGCCCGGAACAATCTTATCTTTAAATACAAGCATGTTATGCAGTAGTATGAATAAATGTAGAAATTGAAATAGCCATAGAAAATAATACATGGCATATTATGCATGTCCCACTGCTGATACGGGATTACTTCTAGAGAGGAAGGTTTACTTGCTCTGCGTAAGCCTCTTTCCGTTCTCGTATAGGGCATGGCTCTACCCCATTATTAACGAGGTCCGCTTTTAAGAGAGGACCTTGTGACACAATAAACCGTATATCTCATCTTTTCTCGTCCTCTTATTCCTATTAGTCTGAGCCAAAGGCGACTAGATGTCCTATAAAAGGATTCACTGTAAAAGGAGTCAAGATTTTTTTAGTATATAAGGACTCTTTCAATTTAGTCGATTCGTGTCGTATGGCTGCCGTGCATTTTTCGAACGGCAAAAGCAACGTTCGTTTGTTTTCATACAAATCTTGGTGTACGGATGCCGCTCGGCACTATAAATACTGCCATACGGCTGCCGTACGACATGAAACGACTAAATTGGAAGAGCCCTAAAAAAAACTTTTTTAAAGAATAAATGATGTAATAAAATTTTTCTCATAATTGGTTTATTTATTTCTTATTTTATCTTCAATAATGTTAAATTTTTATAATTCACCCAAATAAATGGATATTCGTAACTACGTAAATCGTAATCGTTCTCGTCCCATTAGAGTCGGTATTTAATTAGACTAACTTTTTTAAAGTAAACTTCACAATACCAATTAAAGACTTTTTTGACATAATAAAAATAAATACGAGGAATAATAGGACCTAAGTAAATTCATTTTCCTTGTTATAATTCGAAATCAAACTCGTTGATATCGTTAATAAACCGGGACCGCTCATTACTCGTAATATAAATAAATAATTAACAACAAAACATACGTACCTATACAATAAATATAAAATTAAATTTCCTTCCAAAAATATTCAATAAAGATCATTAATATGATTATAAAAAAATGCCCACCGAAATACTACAAGTTCGGGAAGTTAAAAAAACAGTTGGACAATCGTGCGCAGCTAAGGCTTCGCTGGAGTGGGAGCAGTGAACTGAGGAGCGCACCGTATCCTTGAGACGTATGGGAGCTCGGCGCTAGAGTGAGACGGCGATAGTATTCGCGTTGCTGACATTTTACAATGGTGACGTCACGGACAAAGATTATTGTTACAGATGGTACCTAGGTAGTTCGAAATTGAGATAGGTGTTGCTTTTGAGTATTAGGAATTAAAGTTGAGTTGAATTTTTATTATTATATAATATCGTTGTAAAGTTTTAGATGTAAAATAGGTACAATATTTTGTAAATAAATAAATTAATTATTTATTAGGTATAATATCGAAACTTCGGGGACATTTTAATATTTATGAAGTCCCGGAAAATTTGGGGTTGTCTATTCCAATGGTACTTATACCAAAATGAAGCACAATGTGATAATTATATATTATTTGACATGGCCAGTCCAGAAAAAAATTGTTTTTATTATGATTATTTAGCTTTGGCTTTATGGGTCCCTTAGGAGCAATTCACCAGATTCTCAATTTACCAGATTCGCAATTCACCAGATTCTCAACTCATCAGATTCGCAATTGACCAGAAGTATAATCAAACACAAATTGAATTTTGATATTATGTCTATAGTATAAATTCTTTAAAATAGACTTTAAAAATACGTTTTTTTTTAAATTAACAGTCACCACCCAATCTCATCCCACGGGTGTCGTAAAAAGCGACTAAGGGACTCTGCGTCAATATTATATTTACGAAATAAAAAGAAGGAAAACTATAATTTCAAGTTTTCCTTCCCTATACCAATTCGTCTGGCTATCGTCGTATAGTAGGCCAAGTATCCCTCCGTCACGGGAGGATACCGTCCCTGCAGTGGGACATCTGAATACCCAATAAGAGTATTTTTTTAACCTGAAGTCTGGTGCCTTTTTTTACCTTTGAAAACTTTTTAAAGGGCGCGTTCATCGCTTACCCAGTAAACGCTAGGATAGCGAAAATACTTGCATGACCGAGCTGTGGTCTGCGATTGCGGGCTTCGAAACTGATGGGCCAAGGTCAAGCCCTTACACTGTAGAAAGGCTTCGGCTTGCTGATACCAAATAGCGACAAACTTATTATTAAAATTAATTGGATATTTTGAATTTGCATAATATTATAGTTCATCATACTGCAATGCATTTTCTGTTTGATAGTACAAAATCTGGTCAATTGCGAATCTGGTGAGTTGAGAATCTGGTGAATTGCGAATCTGGTAAATTGAGAATGTGGTAAATTGCTCCTAAGGGATTAAAGATCCACCTGGGGTTAGCAAACAAGACTACTAAAAATAAAACTTAAGTTTAATTACTGAATATAATTTAGTACATACAAATTATGAGCATTTTCGTTAGACATGGTAAGCTGCCTACCAAAAATAACCAATAACTTTAACTGACCTATCTACAAACGGACATACTAATCTTTAAGAAGGCTCCGTCATTCACATTTCATCTCTTTCGTCCTACCGGACGATGTGAAACAATGTTCTTTTCGTTACAACCCCGCCGCAAACAGTACGTATCGTGTATACTAAGAATACGTCGATAAAGACGACCTTTTTCGATTAGTCGGTTATCACGAACGTGAAAATCGTACCTGAGGCAAGTTGTCTTGCAAGCTCGCCGTACTTCAGTAATACTTTTGACTCCATAGAGATACAAACTAAAGTGATTATAGTTTTATAAAGTTTTTTATATTAAAAACAATGAAGTGTTTTCAATAATGTGATATGAATTATGTGCTATGATATTGTAAAGGTAAAGGCTTAGTGTTTTTAAAACTTTTTAATTGTTTCACAAAGTTTACTTTAGAAGTTTTGTTCGGAGCTGGTTGCTTTTTTTTTTACTTTTTATACTCGAGCTTACTTACTGTACTTTGTGGTAAATATTTCGATAATGCTTTACTTGAGATTTGTCTGTTGTGAAATTTAAAGAATTTTGAACATATTTCACGGTACACGTATTTTAATCTCTCTGGTTTATTATGAACATTATTTTTTGCGACTGTTAATGTATGTGTTAATGCATATTTATTATTTGAAATAATCTTATTATTTGGTTTAAAAAATGGTCAGGTCTTATAGTCTTCGCAACATAATTTACTAACATAATTAAGTTTCACGGTAAAGCACATAAATAATATCTCTTATTTGATTCTTAATAAAAAGTTAAGAGTGATGTAATTACTTATGATTATGTAATTGTTTTTTTTTATATTTATAGGTTGAATATGATAAATAAATAGCCGGCCCAGTAACATTGGATTCGATCCTATTAGAGTAGTTAATGGTTCTTCTTGAACCATTATAGTCCTTTGTTACTTAATAGCTACGGTTTTCGATTAATACGCAGAGGTATCGGGTTTGATTCCTACTTACTATAAATCTTGAGGGAGATGTAGTTTTAGTCGGTTCAAGTCTGACATAGCCATGACACTGAAACCCTCCTTGTCTTAAAGTTCGTACGGCATTTCCACACGTAACAAAAGGGGAAGGCTGTGGGTTGGAAGTGCTTTAGCTTTGCTCTGGCATTGCTGACATATTATGCCAGCCATACACACTATACGGTCTACCGGAGAGGTCCACCTGCGCAAGTGACCGGCGCAAGATCAAAAATCGATCTTCTTCTTCTCTCGTGGCAATGGTCGAAAATCGCTTATTTCGAGTGACACCGTACAGTGTACTGTGCGTGGACCTCTCCGGTAGACCGTAGCGTGTAAGGCCAGCATTAGGTAGTCTGCTCGTCTGCTACTTAACAGCAATAGAAAAGCTTAATAAACTCATTTTAGATCACCTCTTTATTGATTCTAGTTGGTCTTGACATGGATGCAAGAATCGATAGTACATTAAATGAATCTTGTTTATACTCCGTGAAAGTGTCGGAGCCTTACTTTCATTGCTTTAAACATTACCTGTAACGTACTCATTTATTTATTTAAAAACTACTTAGCTGTTGAAATGGTATCAATCAAATACACACATCAAAAAAGTCTAAGCAACATGCATGATATTACAAATTTACCATTTATATTAATTTATTTTACCATTTATTTTAATTATAACGTTGTATTTTATTTTTAAAATAATATTTTTAGGGTTCTATGATGTAAAAATAACAGCTGTTTTCTTTATAAGTTCTTTTAATAACAGAAATTAACAATATTAGAATATACAGGTACATAAGAAACTAAACTTTTTTTTTACAAATTGAAATTTCTTAAGAAAATGAATTTATTGTGAAAGAATAGGACAATTTAATACAAAGTATGGCCTCCTCTGCTATTCAGAACTTGTCGGCAACGATTATTCATTGAATTAATGAGACTGTTTATGTCATCTTGCGGTATTCGCTCCCAATGGAATTGTAGCAAATCCTTCAGCTGTTGGGTTGTTGTCACTCCGTCCAAGTCCTTCAAAACACGTCTCTGGAGCATGTCCCATGCGTGCTCGATGGGGTTGAGGTCTGGCGATTGTGCAGGCCAGGGCAATACCTGGATGTTCTCCGTTGCCAAGTATTCACTGGTTCGCCGAGCTGTATGTGAACGCGCATTGTCATGCATTAACGTAAAATCGGAGCCAAAGGTTTGTGCAAATGGATGGACATAAGGTCTGAGAATATCCTCAACGTAATTTTCAGCGTTCATGTTTCCATTTACAAAAACGAGCTCAGTTCGCCTGTTCTTCATAATACCCGCCCATACCATAACTGTTGAGCCGCTGTATGGATGAACTTCCTGAACGCACCTGAGTCTTTCAGTATTTCCGGGTCGACGGTACACTCGCACCCTTCTTGTATCAGGCCTAAACCCGAATCGCGACTCATCGGAAAACATAATTTTATCCCATTGTTCCTGGGTCCATGTTATGCGTTCTCTACACCATTCATTTCGACGAGCGCGATTCCCGTGACGTATCGGTGGGCACCTGATAGGGCGTCGAGCTCGTAGGCCGTACTCATGCAGTCGATTTCGCACAGTTTGGGGACTTACATCAACACCACTTGAATTTTGTAGCCTCAAACTTATCTCTCGAGCGGTTAACATCGGCTGGCGTCTTGCAGTCAGTTGTATGTACCGGTCTTGCCGAGTGGTTGTACTCCTTTTACGGCCTGGATGCTGTTCAGCGGGTTCCCCTGTATTATTGTAGCGCTGCCAAAGACGACAAATAACACTTCTATGAATACCAAAATGTCGAGATACCTGAGATTGATTACTTCCCGCTTGCAACATCCCTACAGCTCTTTGCATTTCATCTGCCGTCAAATGACGTCGCTCCATGACGTAAAGAATATCTAACAATTCAATTTTGTCGCCAACTGTATTTAAATGGTTGGTAAAATTATAAAATCAAGACTAAAACGTAGCAATTAACATGCACTCAAATTCAAACAAATTCGCAGTCATTTGAATTTTATGAAAAAAAACAAAACATAATCGAAATTTTTTTTTTACAACCAGCCAGTATGTCATCAATAACAAAAAAGTTTACTTACCTATACACTTTGAGTGAGTAAATACTTAGAAATTAATTAATATAAATGGTAAATTTGTAATATCATGCATGTTGCTTAGACTTTTTTGATGTGTGTAGATAACTAACTGGGCATAGACTTTTATTTTTCTTCCATATCCTAAAATTATATCCAAGATTAAAATAACCTATGTTATGCGCCGTAAAATTATCTATCTTTGAAATCTAGCTATATTTAGCTGTAAATTCATAAATTGGTTCAGCCGTGGTAGAGATAACCTGGCATATACATGCTATTTGTCGGAATTATTAGCGGAATAACTTCCTTCTTCCTTCATTATTAATTTATATATTTTGTCTTATATATATATAAATATATATTCTTTTGTGTGTATTTTAGTATTAATTCTTTAATGTTTAATCATTTGATTTTAATTTGCTGCACCTACCATTTCAATTTCTCTGCATCACCCAAAGGTTGGCTGGTAGATAATGCCTTAAGGCATTAAGCCCGCCTTTGGACAACATTGTGCAAAAAGTTTAAAATAAAAATATAAAAATAAAATATTTGTCATAGGTGTGTAAATATTCGTATGCAGTTAAAACTGTAAGTAGGCGTGATGTTACAAACAGACACATCAATATTATTTAATGTACACATCACATAGTGGCGACGTCCTTGTGGTGACAGGCTAGGAATACAACGTGTCACCAACCCCGAGTGAATGTCGTTAAGCTGCATGCACCTACAGGACTTAACGGCTTTGAAAACTTTTTCCTATTCCGAAAATGACAAGTGGTTTTTGCATGTTTAAGCAAAAGTACGACCAAGCTAACGTTTATAAGCTACCGGGATATGAAGAGGGAACATTTTGAATTCTTATTCCATTGTCATAACCAAGAATATAATGTCCTGTGCAGACAGGGGGCCGCCTTCAGAGGAGGAGGGAAACTTGGCATGTTTCACCACGAGAGAGAGATTGGTGAAAAGTTGTCCTTATCTTGTTGTCGGAGAGATAGTCATCATAACAGCTCATCAATGTTCCATTGCAGGGACGGGCTTTCTTCCGTGACGGAGGGATATTTGGCCTACTAATACCACGCAGGCCAGAATGGTACAGGGTTTAATTTCAAGTTTCCCTTCTTTTTATTTCGTTAAAATGATAGTCCTTTAGTCGGTTTTTACGACACTGAAGGGATGAGATAGGGTGGTGACATATTATACTCTTACTCCGTCACCACACGGAGAGATAGAACTTGTGACTTTTCTGTTACTTGGCTACGACCCCCAACACCGCGTTTTCTAACACTGTCGCCAGGCCGAGAACTTACCCCACTTCTTATACCTACTTATGTGAAATTTCAAATAACAAGCAGGCCTATTTATTTTAAGTTAGGAACAAGCGCTTGCTTTTCAAAGTACCTCTGGGACATAAACACGTTAAGTTTCTTAGTATCCGTCATTTGACGTCATTTTAACATCTTTACAATACGGAAAATGTAAAATAATATTATTTTCAAGAAATATCTCCTTGTTACATTTGACAGGTGTCATAAAACGTTTTATGTGTGAGTTTAGTCCTTGGCGTGGTATTTTATTATTTATTTATTGACTTGAGACAATATCATATATTTCAAATTCTTTTACATTATATTCTCTCTTAATTAAAATATCGATAGCGGAAATATGAATTAATGTAAAGGACATTTTTATAACACTCTATAATAATACGTATGCAATTACATCATACGATATAATACTCATTTTCGACAAAATGTCCTTTACGTTAATTCATATTTCCGGTATCGATATGTTAATTCTTGAAATAAATAAATAATAGTAAATTGGATTCTTTCTCTTTTAATATAAACAAATGTGGAACTATGAATGTAGGCTCTCTGGTGTTTTGACATTCGGATGAAATGTTCCGAAAGGAACTAAGGGACACAAATAACGTATCGGCTCAATACGATCTTTAGTAGATCACGCAAATACTTAGATATCTAGTATAGGATTGCAAGCAATCCGTTTGCCACGAAGGTACTCAAAGGATTCCTTATCTCGAATGTGCTCCATCGAACAGGGAATTGATTACTATTGTTCATCAGTTTCTCTACTCAGCTTCAATGAATGCTACCTACACCGCCGTTTAGAGATAATTTAGTAATTTAAATAAATAAATACTCCTGAAAATGTCATCCAAAATGACATCCAACCCGTATGGATACAAACCTCCATCAAAATGCTTCCAATGACGACTCAAAAAAAAATTTATACTGGTACTCCCAACATTAAGTTAATAAAGCAACTGATTTTTGTTGTAGTATTTCAGTATTTGTGTATCTCAGAAAATATAAAATGTATACAGTGTGTATATTATCCAAGGAGACTCTTAAATATTTTTTTTTTACTTTTTAATTAAAAAATTCTTCTGCGTTTCTCATTAAAAAAGGAAAAGCATAATGCTTTTTATGACAACTATTATAAGCTGATGCAAACTAAGTGATAGTATATTGATATCGGACAGCTGTTACTCTACCAAAGGTCAACGAACCCACCTCTGCGGGCATCATCGAATTTTAAAGCCTCATCCGTAGTTTAGCTGAGACGACTTATGTAGAATTATTAATAGATGAAATTTAAAATAAAATATTAATAGTGAATAAAATATTAATATTACATATGTATTATTAGTGACCGATATAGCGCTCAGGATTGCCCGGTTAAAGTGGCGGTGGGCAGGGCACATAGCGCGGAGAACTGATAGCCGTTGGGGCAGAAAAGTTCTGGAATGGCGACCCCGCACCGGAAGGTGCAGGGGAGGAGACCCCTCACACGGTGGACCGACGACTTAGTTAGGACGGCGAGAAGCCGATGGATGAGGGAGTCACACGGCCGCGCAGGGAGGAAGCGTTTGGAGGAGACCTATGTCCAACAGTGGACTTCCATAGGCTGATATGGATGATAGATGAAAATGATACAATTAAGCGCGAGGCGCGGTCGTTGTAGCGACTGGCGAGCATCAGGTCACGGGTTTAAAAACCAAGTTGGGCAATTGTTTGTGCGATCCGCAAATGGTTTTACTGCGTCTCGATGATCTTTGAGTGCGTTAAATTGATTTGACCCCTTGACACACGGCATTATCTCTAGTGCTGTGGCATTATCTCTATTAAAAAAACTTATAAAATTAAAAAGATGAATTCTGTGGCTTATAGGTAAATAATATAAATATGAAATAGATATAATTTATTTGACTAATCTATAATTGACTTCGTACCTCTATCTACTAGGAACCACTAATTATATACCAAAACAAAAGTCGACACCCCAAGCACGACTGCAGATCGCTTCTATAAAAAGTGAAGTACTATGCATAATATTATTATAAGACTTTCGTACCTACGGGTACCTACTTATATGCCTTATACTATCACTCACAAAAATTCACAATCCCTACACGTGACTGTATACAATCCGCTTAGCAATTAAAATATGACACGAGCTTTCCTAATGAATTAACAAAAGATTAGAAAGGCTTGCTTTAATGTGTTTTCACTTGGCCGCGATAAAACTACAAAGGACCTACGATCAGACACAAAACGGTCTTCTTATTTTAAAATTTAAATTACATTCGATTAACTACCATTGTAGGGATGCAGCTTAGCGTGTAACACAGTGATCCGAGAAACGTGCCATTTTTTGTAAAACATCGCTTGAGTTAATAAATTTTGTGAAGTAACGCCCATTTTTATAGCGGGAAACCTTTTAAGCCTAATCATCCCCCCGCTACGGGGCCAGGTGTGTCGGGCTGTAGTGCAGAAAGACTATATAAAATAAAATACATAAGATAATATTAACCAAAATAATTGACCGTCCTTCCAGTGAGACATTAATGGGGTATTATGATGACACACATTTTTGATCGTTTAGAAGAAGGTTTAATTGTTACAATTATGTTTTTTTGTTTATAGAGGTCCGTTATATAACCACAACTACATAATTATAAGATGCTATTAGATTTTTTGTGCATAAACCTGACTTTATTGCAAACAAAGCCATCTTCAAGATTAGATTATAAAATATATCTCATCGTTAAAAAAATACTAAAGCCAACACAACGAACTCTATCTAGAGATCCTGCATCTATACTCTTTGTTACTCAGTCTTGTCTTTTTATTACTTTTAATAAAATGAAGTTTTAAATTTGATCGGTCAAGGAGCTAAGGCGTTGACCTCACATTATTTGCGACTTAAATATTTGTATCGATTTCCTAAGTCATGAGAGAATAATCGACTTTATAGGTCTTCACCTTTTGTCCCACGGTAACGGTAGACGATATTTTTACTTTATTGCTTCCCTTGTGTAGATCACACATGTTGTTGTGCTTTATTATAGCACAGGTGTCGAGGAGTATTAATTTATTAGAATGGGTAAAAGATTTAGCGCTCGGTAAAGTCTAGTCTAGAATACTTTCTTTTCTCGAATAATATGACAATTAATCTCTAAAATATCGACATAGACTCGATAATGATAGATGTTCATACTAAATGCAATTTTAGTTAAGTAATATTATTCGACTAAAGCAGTGCTGACACTATAAATCCTTAAAGAGTTTGATAGGTTTGTAATTAAAGTAAAAAAAAAAACCGTGCACACATTATATCGATAGTACTTAATTCATAAATTTATTTATACTTAGTAATGATGATATCATGTTAAGAATTTTCGTTTAATATAAAATCTCGTTTAAAGCTACTATAGGGACCTCCTCTAGAGGCGAAAATAAACATTGATATAAAATTATATACCAATCGGTCTCTCTATTATGGCATATCACAGTAATTTTTTTTACCTTCGTAAAGTCTATGTCTGCGACCTTTCTCTAACTCAGCTATTTCAATACGTCATGTGTTGCTGACATCGTGTATTCTTACTTTGGTACCTTAGTAAAAAAAACAGTCTAATTAGAGAAGTGAATACATTTTCTTTAAAAATATAAAGCCTGCTTGATTCTAATCATAAAAATAACCATTCTATATTAATACTTAACTCAATTTGTTATTGTTTGAACACCTTATCGAATCAAACTTTTTTATCGAATACAATAGTTGAAAAACATAGTCGATTCTTTACTTAAAATATAAAAGATAAATTATGACGACATACATTCATACTACAAACTTCTATGATGTAACCCGGAAAGAATTGTCTATTGTAGATGTTAAATAATAATACCATATTGGACGAATCGTGAGCACGACTGATGCTACAGTGAAAACTACAACGAACATTCAAATTGAATTTAGAATTTAAGCTGGCAATACCAAAACAATCTATTTTTGAATTATTATTATGCATACATAGACCACCGAAGTCTTTTTTTTTGGCGTGGGAAACCTTTCTTTATGCTATACATCCGTCGTCTACGTTACACTATGTCAAACCTAGACTCCATCCAGGCTCGGACTAATCGCGTTATGTGCTGTATCGCGATAGTCGATCGGTAGTAGTAATTTTGTATTCCTTTAGCGATCACGGCATCAACGATTGAGTAACTCCCGAGTTTCTCTGCGTTGATGTCTAAAAGGTCCATAAAGTGACCGCGACGGGGATCTTACGCGGTGTACAAGCCCAGACTAACAAAAGAAAACATTAAACATTGTTAGGTAGGCTAAAGAATCCTCCGCGTAATTCGAAAACCAATATAGTTTATAGTTAAGATAACTCGCAATACAAAGAGAATTCGTAAAAGTAAATATTATGACATTACGTTACAAGGTAACTATTGAAATGATGTCACACACAATTTGATTGATTTATGAACAATGTTTTATGTTTTTAGTAAAATTATTTAAACAAAATGTTAAAACTTACCGAATGAGGTAAAGACGCGACTATAACGCGGAGTCAAGGCCAAACCTGTCCAATATTTTATATATTATGCTCCTCGACCCATTTTAGCTATGGTGACTTCTTCAATTCCTTACTACTCCTACCTCAGCTTATTATTAGGTTGCCCTAATTCTGGTCTGTATTCGTGCTTTCTATTAGGAGTGATACAGTCACCCATTTCAAATCTCGTCCCTTACGATCTAACCAACTAGCCCAAGAAACGAGGCCTTTCTCCTTAACAGTGCCTCTCTTCAACGAGTCTTCGGTCCAGCAAGTGCATTAAGTAATAGGATAGGACACCACGTATAAAGCTTATACTTAATATATTTTTTAATGTTTTAGTTAGGGACGACATGTTGATGTATTCAGTATGTCTGAAGGTTAAATTTTACTTTTAAAAATAAGTTAATACGAGGGACCAGTTATTCGTTATTTATTCATAAAGAATGTAAAAAATGTTTGAGAGACGGGTCATTTAAAAAAAAATTTGAATGCAAACATCATAAAATGCGCTACGAGTCCTAAAGGAGCGACCACGCATACAAAAACGGACCACGTTTTGAATGTACACAGTATGCCATCTCTTTCAGACTTTATAGAAAGGAAAAGGATGGATAATGTGACTTGGATTCCTATGCATAAATAGGTAACGTGAGAAAATACAAGTTGAGGTCATGTGGGTGTTGTCTATACTATATTGGAACAAGAATTCACAGACGGTCTGGTATACAGGTTTACGTAGCAAAAACATTACCAGTCAGTCGGCAAATAGATCAACAACTTAACTAGTTTCATTTAAAAGGAAACTTGAAATCAAATTAGCTGCTAAATGTATACTTGTACACAATAGGGTTGTGTTGTGTTCTATAAACTATTTTTATTTACCTACGAAGTAAAATATTTTTATATATTTTTAATTAAACGACAGATAAATGAATATAATGACATGCAAAAAAATAGGACTACATAAAAAACAGGAATGTCGTATACATTCTAATACATTAAAATAGGTAGATTTTGTTATTACCAGACAAATCCATTTTACAACCTCGTATTCTTTCCCCGCCAACGCTGGCAGAATCATCGGTAAACGATAAAGCCCGCTTTCGCGCCATCAAAGCTAAGATCCAAATTGTTTTAAAGTCATTGAAAACTTTAGTAAAATATTAAAACAAAATAATACACATTTAACATACTAGCTGATGCCCGCGGCTTCGGTACAGGAAGCCTAAATGTTATTCTACACCCTACACTACCTATATTCCAAATTTCATCAAAACCCGTTCAGTAGTTTTTGAGTGAAAGAGTAACAAACATTATATCCATACATCCTCACAAACTTTCGTATTAATAATATTAGAAGGATTTTGATTAATTTTTTTATATTTGTAATAAATAGTAAAGCTATTACTACTTATGAATTTTATCTGCATGAGGTCTGGTGGGGACCCTGGAGTCCTGAAATACAGGTATATCCTAGTTTAGGCTCCAGTCCTCCTAAATGTTACATGCTTTTAAACTACCAACACTAAAGTATGTTATTGTGATAAGTCATATACTGTATGTAAAACATGTAATATTTTGGTGGAAAATAAAGAAATTTTTATTTATTTTTATTTTATTTATTTTAAATAAGCAAGCTTTCCTGTACTACTTTTGCGATAGGTACTGTTACAGGCTAATGCATTCGAAAACTGCATAATTTTTAAAACCTAATACAAAAATAAATCGATAAGAAATAATATTAGATGCATAGTTAAATTAGTGTAATGGTGTGTAACATAACAATGATTCTATTACGATAAGTGATGCTGATCACATTGTAACACAAAGAAACAGGCTTGAGATAACTGGACTGTGACAACAACCTTACTATACATCGTTCGAAAGAACTATTTATTGAACTATAATAGCGCAACAACATCTGATATTATGTCGGAATTTCACCTCTATCAAGTGTCATCGGATCATAGGGAACTTTTTGACGACCTCTGTGGCGTAGTGGTTATATAACATGACTGCTACGCAGAGGTCTCGGGTTCGATTCCCGCTCAATGCAAATCTTTGTGTGCATGAACATGATTGTTTGCATTGGTCTGGGTGTTTTCTGTGTATAATAAGTACGAATTTACGAAAAAAAAAAATTCAGTATGTTTATCCGTTGTCTAGTACCCATAGTACAAGCTTTGCTTAGTTTGGCACTAGATGGCGTTGTGTGAATGTGTGAAGAATGTTTGTTTGTTTGTTTTTCATTATCTTTTTTTAATATTAGCCCGAATCACAGCAGTGTGTCATAAAACCTGACTAACGGATGGTAATTTATCAAACTTTAGTACTTACTATTATTTCTTACCTCTAGTTAGCATTTCATGAAGCTTATTATACTTAGCTACGACTTGTATAAAAACCTTTGCCTTTATCAATGATTGTAAATGTCATTGTAGTCAGTTTTTTATTTCAACTGTTTTAACAATTAAAGCAATTTAACGATGTCTGTTTTAATGAAGATAGGTCCTTGAATTAATTATTGTTGCTTCCTATAGATAAGTGGTATAAAAGTTATACATGTCATGTTTTTACCACCGTTATTTTACTTACTTTGCCGTCCGTTTCTAAGTGGTAAGAAAACATTATCTCAATCTTTCGGTGAGGTATTAATAAGCCAAGTTTGAGAAGACACGATAGGTATTGTCAACATTCTAGCTCGGTACACACTATTATGCTTTCTTAATCTATTATGCTTTCTTAATCTCCGTGTGGTGACGGAGTAAGAATACAATATGTCACCACCCCATCTCATCCCAAGGGTGTCGTAAAAACCGACTAAAGGACTATCCGTGAATATAATCTTTACGAAATAAAAAGAAGGAAAACTTGAAGTTAAAATTTAACCCTCCGTCATGGGAGGAAGCCCGTCCCTGCAGTGGGACATTAATGGGCTGTTATGATGATGATTAATGTAATAAGTATAAAACGCAAGCAAAAAGGAGAGCCACACTGGATGCATTCTGTGGTAAGCTAAAAGTGAATTCAAGTCACATGGTATTTGACTAACATTGTCGGTCGGAGTAATGGGTCAGTACTTTACTTAGTCATTGCGTTCTTAGGGCCAGATTCAGAGACCGCACTTTGACTTTACTTTAGCAAAGTCTAGTTATTATCTCTGAATTTGGAAAACATTAAAGTAATCTTTTCGCATGAAAAGTTTACTTTGGGAAGATTACTTTGAAAGAAAGTAAACTCACGACTCTGAATCTGGGCCTTATATCTCGTTTTTGTATCAAAGTCGAACTTTCCTTTAAAGTAAAGTCAAAGTGCGGTATCTGAATCTGGCCCTTAGTGAATGCACGGTCAAACCGGCGATCTACTTATACAAAATATATAAATACCGACAATGCTGTTCATATCAAGCACTCGTGTGACAAGTCCTTAACGCCTATCAAGTTATAAAAAAAACTACTTAATTCTCAAGTCAAAATAAAAAATCCCTATTTCTTATTAAATAAAATATTAAATCGTTCGGTTGTAAAAAGACACTTGCTCGCCTATACTATGATTACAACCTGTCAATACAATCCAGGCTGGTACTTACGTTTTCCTGTTAAAAACAAAACCATTACAGTTTGAACTTTACTTCTAACAAAGTAACGTACCAAATAGCCTGATTGTTTTACTAAGGATAGGGATGTATTGTGATAGATAACTATCGGCTTACTGACGAGATATTGTCTCTCTGACATTCTAAAGAATTTTTTCACAGGCAACGGAATGGTCACGGGAAATGCCCACGGTAACAACTAAGAATATAACGTTGGTAAAGGTAAACGCATACCTAGTTGGTGTGCAGCGAGCCGCATCGTTGAGCAATCAATGATTTAAAATCGTGCGACAAATTGCACTGTTTTCAGTGTGATGGTTGGAAACTTTGAGATGGTAAAGCACGATGATGCATACAGTAATTCTTATGAAAATCAGAATATCTAATCTCAGTGTTTTAGTAGGTCATCTTCCATTTCATTTTGGCAAGAAGTCGGTATCCTACTTTACGAGTTTGTTTAATTGACAAATTAAAAAAAAACCAATATTTAAAAAAAACTTAGTAAAAATTTAGTTTTAATTTCCGATAAACATACTATTAAGTACTAGTTATTTGATAAACGTAACCATTCCAGTTTAGGAAACTTAAGTAGGATTTAACCAGGCAAATGACAGCAAACGACCAGTAAACATCTTACGTTAAAACTTTCAAAAGCACCAGTTTACCTAATTTCATAGAATAAAACCTTTTATTTTAAATTTTATAAAGAGCCTAATCGAAATTAAAGTAATGTTACTAATTAGTTTTTATAATAATTGCATACATAAGTATACGTTTACCTTAATAAAGAAATTGCTAGATTAGGGCACCTTCACACAACATAATTTTATGCACGTAAACTTCACATAAGTATAATGTACATTTACAAGAATTAAAACTACGGCTTTTTTTAATTTCATAGGATAATAGAAAATGATAATTTATTTCGATATTTAAGTCTGTTTTGACAAACATAACTTATTAATTGTATTATGTTAATTGCTTAGAATTAACAAAATGCAATTAACCAGACTAGAGATTCATATGGTCTGGTATTTAATGATTAACTAATTAGAATACATGAGCAAAATCCACGAAATGAGCATTGATTTTAAAATTACTGTGAGATTGCGTCATTTAGGATAGTCAAATCAATCTGAAATATCCCAACAATAATATTTTCTATATTATTGGTCTCAGTTAATTAATAACGAGACGCGATGTTCAATGGAATACTCAGCTAATTGTCTAGACTAATTTGTCTAGCCAATGAATTAGCCAGCAAACAAATGGTACAACACTAAATAAAGGTCAATGGGCAAATTTCATACAAAAAAAAACCCAAGATCAACAGAACTAATATATATCCCTCATTATTACTACTATTACGTTACGTGTTTTAATGTTTAATAATACATAACCATCTAGCATAACAACCCATTAATATCACACTGCAGGAACGGATCTCCTCCCGTGACGGAGGGATACTTGGCCTACTAATTCCACGCTGGCCTGACGGAGTGGTATAGGGTGTAATTTCAAGTTTTCCTTCTTTTTATTTCGTAAAGATAATATTCACGGATAGTCCCTTTGTCTGTTTTCACGACACCCATGGGATGAGATGGGGTGGTGACATATTGTATTCTTACTCCGTCACCACGCGGATAACCATCTATACCTAAGTCAACAATCACGGAATCGACCGACGACCGCGGTGGCGCCACGGTAGCGCAAGCGGCTGCCGTGCACGAGGTTGTGAGTTCGATCCCCACGCAGGACAATTATTTGTGAGGTCCACAAATTATTGTCCTGAGTCTGGGTGTTCTCTGTGTCTGTTAATTGGTGTTTGTAAAAAGTTCCCGCGACACAGGGCATGATACCTGGTGCGGGAGTAGTCTTTTTTAATAAAAAAAAAAGAAATCCATTGGACCTGCAGGCTGTTCTATGCCTACATGTCTAGCGTGATCTAAGTAATATATTACACTTATCATATGAGAACAGCTCCCTAAGGTACGCATACCGTGGATACAGGATTCTGTACGACATATTTCTCCTAAATGATTTAATTTAACAAAATACCATCTCTGTCTAACGCGGTGTCCTACGTGGGTGACGAAAACGACGCCACGCGAAGCGACGAACGCGACATAAGGCATCTAATCAACGGCGTACCCTACTTGTGTCCTATGTGACGGTCTGCGACGAGACGTGACGTAATCATATTGAACACTTGTCGTGTGAAGCATCGCGTCGCGTCGTGTCGCTTTCATCGCCCACGTAGGACACCGCGTAATTCATGTGGTGTGAGAGTGAAAAAGTAAAATAATACCTGAATCTGCGTATGACGCGGGTCGCTTATGGTATTTTTTGTAGCGCGTAAAGACTTTAATATCAATTAGATAACGTTACACGTATTTCTTTGTTTTTATTAGCGTTATGAAATGGATAAAAAACTTTTTTAATTGTATGTAATTACAGTTGGACAGCACCTAGGGAAGAATTTTTATTATTAAGTAAAATGTTTCTCATAGCAAGACTAATAAACCGGCATATATTTTGTTCCTGTTGGTTCTGGGTTAATTTTGCCCAATCTCTTTTCGTAACAATCGTAGTTTTGTCACTATAGTATATTAAAGTTTTTTTGGGTTGAGCTACGTGCCACTTTACTGCCGTACCACATTGATGATAAAGTCAGTCCTCTCAGATAAAGTCCCCTCAAATGGTAAAGTCAGTTCTACAGTTGCGTATTTTGGACTGATGCAATCCACATTGCATAGAACTCTCATCGTCAAAACTACTTCAAAAGTCGACTTTAAGCATGTATTTCACTTTATTTAGAATCTCTTTTGTACATAACTCTGCCTTACACGCGCGAAAAACGCGCGATTGTCTGTACACATCATTAATGACACAACATTAACTTTTTATTACTCACGATTCAAGATAGTTCAAATTCTTGTGTGGTCAACAGGCGAATGTTTATTGAAGGCAATAAATTTCTTCGTTATTATTGAATGAGTATTCTAAATTATTGCAAATTTGCCATAACTTACGTAAGTAAGGTCGACGGTAGAGCATTGTAAATTTACAAGTCCAGGTGAAAGGTTTTACGACAATGCTGACGTTATAAGATCATAAAATATTTAATTAGAGATAAGTACAGCTATAAAGTCGGTAAAAAAGATGCAAATTAAAGAAATAATTAGTTAGTTTCGACAGTGCTGAATAAATAATGACCAGATAGGGTCTGGTATTAAAATGGCCACCAAAAATCTTTTAAATAAAAATATATTCTACAATATACGACTACGTTAACAGTATCTATAAAAATGTATTCTTAAAATTACTAAAGGTTTTTCAAAAGGAAGACTGGCGATCTGATAACGGTTGACGGGAACCGATGGATGAGAAAAGCTCACCACAAGCATTTCCCGCACTAGTATCGAGCCCTGTGTTGTGTGTGCAGACATCATCATAACAGCCCATTAATGTCCCATTGCAGGGACGGACCTCCCTCCGTGAAGGAGGGTTACTTGGCCTGTACCACGCCGGCCAGACGGATTGGTATAGGGTTTAATTTCAGGTTGTATTATTTATTTATTTTTTAAATTTGTGCATACATACAAACATAAAATTAACGAATCAAAGAACGCTCAGGCTAAAGGCAATAATTTGTCGTTCAAACAAATAATGCTCGCGTGGGATTCGAACAAGCGCACTCATGCTCGGCAGAAGGGGTAAATAATATAATATCAACAAAGCTTTCCATAGTCGGTATATTATTAAGTCGGTCATATTATTGACGACCTCTGTGGCGTAGTGGTTATTTAACATGACTGCTACGCAGAGGTCTCGGGTTCGATTCCCGCTCAATGCAAATGTTTGTGTGCATGAACATGATTGTTTGCATTGGCCTGGATGTTTTCTATGTATAATTATGTCGTATGTATTTACAAAAAAAAGTATTTCAGTAGGTTTATACGTTGTCTAGTTCCCGTAGTACAAACTCTGCTTAGTTTGGGACTAGATGGCGTTGTGTGAAAGTGTGAGGAATATAATAATGTATTATTAAGGTATTATTATTTCGTCACTACATAATTTTCATTGCTTTTCATTTATTTCCACACAAACTAATTGGGTTCGTCATGGTATGTTGTTATAATGTAATAAAACACACCGTGGCTAAGAATTGTATAATTCGTTACTTTTTGATCACAATCGATAAATCGAATGAGTATTTTTTTACAAAATTCTGTTTCAATCGAATTGTGTAAGTAAATGTATAAACTAGCTCATCATAACAGCCCATTAATGTCCCACTGCAGGGACGGGCCTCCTCCCGTAACGGAGGGATTCTTGGCCTACTAATACCACGCTGGCCAGACGGTTTGGTATAGGGTTTAATTTCAAGTTTTCTTTCTTTTTACTTTTTAATGATAATATTTACGGTTAGTCCCTTAGTCGGTTTTTGCGACACCCATGAGATGAGATGGGGTGGTGACATATTGTATTCTTACTGCCTCACCACACGAATGCCCGCGAATTAGTCTACATACGATAGTATTTCGAGTAGGTCATATTATAAGCATATTAAAAATTTGTAGCCTATGTGTTATTCTGATATACAATTCTATACTAGCTGACCCGTGCCCACTTCGTTGGGTGGCGAAAAAAACGCGTCCGTTTTTTAAACATATTTCATTACTACCTCCACTCCTATTAGTCATAGCGTGATACTATATAGCATATGACACTCCCCGATAAATGGACTATTCAACACAGAAAGAATTTTTAAAATCGGTTCATTAAATCCAGAGATTACCCCCTACAACGTCACAAACACAATAACACAAACTTTACCTCTTTATAATATTAGTATAGATTATTGTAAAATTGCCTGAAATTCCATTCAGTAGTTTTTACAATAAACATACATCGATACTTACAAATTTTCGTGTTTACTAGTTAATAAATAGTTTGTGCGATATAAAACATTTCATTGTTACTGTACTTACTTATACATTCTTGAAAGGTAAAATGACAAACGTCATCGCGCTTATAAAATATTCTTTGAAACTCGAAAGTGATGCCATTAAAAAAATATTAGCAGCCATTTTGATATTTATGTCATCAGAAGAAATTATTTTGTCGTTTAATATGTTTCGTTCAACAATTACCATAAATATAAAAATACTTACTTATTTTACTTGATGAGAAAAACTATAACGACTATTTTTAAAACATGTTATGTTCTTTTTGGATTTTTTTTTATTTATCAATTCAATAATAATAATAACATAATTCCTAATGAACTCTGTCAAAACTATATATCCAAACAATTAGTTTATCATTTAGCGAAATAAATAATTATTAATTAGTCTAATCCAAAAATAAATCATTATTGTTCTTATTGTCGATGAAGGAGCCTGTGTGTGGGACAAACAAGGGTAACGATAATAATGTCATCCCTTCATACATGAAGTTTTTTGCATACCTTTACCTTACCATGACTCCTTTCTTTGTTGGGGTATCGACTGCTATGAAGACATACTTTAGGTAAAGACACAGTAAAGTCTTAGTCAGTCACCGCAGGACCACGGATAACCGTAACCGCAATGATCTGAATTTAGCACTCAAAATACGAATACAGTTAACATTCAAATAATTATCTGGTTAAAAATATCGATCCCGGAAGCAATAATTAACTTAAAAAAAAGAAAACCACGATTATGTACTATATTTATTTTGTATTTTTTTTTAATCACTAATTAAGATACATTAAACAACATTCACAAATACAGGTTGTGCCAGAGTTAAACCAGTCGCGAATAAAAATCAATTCGAGGCTTATCTACAATAAACGGTACTTGAAGTCCACTGATTGAGTCATGATCATTATTAGTAGGGTTGCCTTCACTGAAATCTACCATGAGAAATGTCAACACTAAGAGTTTGTCAGAGGTTCGATTGTGTTAATATTCAACCTATTTTCTACTTAATAAAACTATCATATCAGCCAAAAGACGTCTAGTGCTGGACATAGGCCTTTTTCAAACGTTGGAGTATCACTTTATTTTATATAGAATTAGCGACCCGCTCCGGCTCCGCACGGGCACCTAATACAGAATGTCCTTAAACAACGTTTAAATATAAGCTTCATTCTAAATCTCTAAATTTATATGGGTTTCTCTAGTGTCTAAACCTTCCTCTTGAATCACTCTATCTACTTAAAAAACCGCTTCAAAATCCGTTGCGTAGTTTTAAAGATTTAAGCATACAAAGGGACATAGGGACAGAGAAAGCGACTTTATTTTAAACTATGTATAGATGTATGTATAACGAAAGGATAACTTAACAGTCAATATAAATCTAGCAAAGATAAAATTTGATAGCCACCTGTCTAGCCCAATAGCTGTGTTTCTGTAAACCAAGTATCTCTATAAATATCCCATCCTTGTACTGTCATACTCATGATTAAACTATGACATATGATTAAACATTATTTAATACCAATCAAAAGTAATACCCTGACAATTAATGAGAACGCGAATAATCAAAGGACGTCTTTTTAACGTAGAATAAATTCGGGGAGATAAAATATTTTCGGTTGATAACCCTGTGTAAGAATCATTAACGTCACTATCATGGGTGATACCGTTACACATATGAATCGACGTAGGGCATTGTCGCCTCATGCCGATACGATTATACACTAGTTGAATTTTGATTACTGCACTCCTTAGTTTTAAGCTGTTAACATTAATCCAACGCTTCTAAACTAACCAGATTAGGTGTAGGTTTTAACATTTCCTTTGGAGGGATCTTATAATTTTTTCAAATATTAGTGGACTTTTAATAAAATGAATTAAATACAAATTAAACTATTATTTGTAATGTTTTCTTTTTTTTATTTAGTCATCAACTAGCCTATTGCAGTCCACTGCTGGACATAGGCCTCTCCCAACACGCGCCACAGAACTCGGTCCTGCGCCTTCCGCATCCAGTCCGGCCCAGAGACCTTTATGAGCATTACTTAATACATAAGTAAAATATATTGTTGTAAACATCATTCGATATTAAATACTTGTAAATATCCGCCTAGCCAGCCTGCTTTTACTAGCCTAAGTTATCCTCTGACACTTATAGAAGTCCATCTCTGCAATGGGACCTGAACGATTAATTTAAGTTTGTAATCTTGTTCTGTGCCGAGAAAACTCTAAGTCGATATTTCAATTCTTTTTTACAATCATCATCATCATCATCATCATAACAGCCCATTAATGTCTTACTGCAGGAACGGGCCTCCTCCCGTGACGGAGAGATACTTGGCCTACTAATACCACGCTGGCCATACGGATTGGTATAGGGTTTAATTTCAAGTTTTCCTTCTTTTTATTACGTAAAGATACTATTTACGGATAGTCCCTTAGTGGGTTTTTACGACACCCATGGGATGTGATGGGGTGGTAACACACTGTATTCTTACTCCGTCAGGACACGGAGAATTTTTTACAATACCTATCACAAAAAAACTCATGTAAACTAGAAAGGCTGTGCAAACGATTATGTTATTTAAATATCCATGCAGAAAAGACCGGCTAATGATCAACAATATAGTATTACATACTCTTTTGTATAACATCGTACAAAAGAAGCTCAAATAACGACATAATATTATTCTCTCACCATTAGTAACACGAGCCTCTTTAAAATAATGCCTACCGGACATTGTAATTGGTAAAACCGTATTTTATAAGTGGTCTTTGTCATTAACTTTTAACAGCCTTGAAAAATTACGTACTTAATGAGATCTGTCATCGTTCTTACTACACTTTAAGAAGTAACTACTCTTTGTCTTAAGTACATGAATATGTCTTTGAATAGCAGATGGCAGGAGTGTTTAGTATATTGGCAGTTTCGTCAAAATGTTGTTTGTAAAGTCATAAGCGTCTTACGAGTACCTACAAGATGTATCAAATGGGTAGAATTATCTAATTAAAAAACTAACTCCAAGAAGAGCATTTATAGTAATAACTACTTACGCAATTTTTTTTTAAGATAGAATTTAATAAAGTATCTATGCGATTAGTTTGGAGGTAAAACCTTTCAAAATAAAATAAAAGTTTTACTTAAATTGGTCACAAAATGACTGAGTTCCGTGGTAACAAACATTAATTTAAACACAACCGAGTTAAGAACATGCTATTATTTTGTAGACAGTTAAAAACCTCTCAACTGTAGTAAAAAGTAAGTAAAAACCCATATATACTAGAATCAGTTATGATAAGTACAAATAGCGCTGTTATCAATGCGTGTTGATGCGCTATTGTTTCTCCATTCCCATGCCTCATACTTCCAAGATGAACCCGTTGACTTTTTAACATATTCCACGAAATGAAGAATGTATCCAGGGGTCGTGTAAAACATGTCGTTGAACGGGAATTAAGTAGGAAGTGACTATACTATCATGTATAATAAGGTATATAAAAACTTTGAGACTTGCCAACGGATATCGATTCTATTCTAATAACAATTAAATTAATTGTAACGGTCACAAAATATAATTGTAATACCGAAGGCTAATTTTCGTAAATATTTGATCGGTTTGCTCACAGTGACAACTCTACAGATTTTAATTAGTGTTTGTTGTTGTCTGATTGGTTCCTAAAGTGTCAAATTTGACAATAATGACATTTAACATTAATTATATGAATTTGACGTTGGTAGTTACACTTTTAAACAAATAATTGGCAAGAGTTGCCCCTCGGAAGTATCATGTATGTACTCATAAGTGTAATAAATATTTTATTATTTTAGTTCCAAATGAAAGCAATGCTTTTGATCCTGTTTCATTCTCATTTAGTTGTTTGATTTATTCTAATTCTAACAACTAAATAAGAGTGACTCTAATAGGATATTTTTTGTACAGAAGTAATAACTGAGTTAATGCGTCGTACGTATGTAAACTGATTATATGTATTTAAACAAAAACTAATCAACGCGACGATAGGGGCTAGGCATAAAAAGCGAGACTTAAGCGCCGATTACACTAGACTTCATGTAGGACACTACATCTTGTAGGAGACTACATCTTGTAAGAGACTACATCTTGTAGGACACTACATGTAGTCTAGTGTAATCGGCGCTTTAACCAAATTGACGATTCTCCATATTACTCAAAACGCTACCAGATCTATGATTCAAATTATCTCTTGAATCCGTTACGAATCGAAGGATTTAATTCCGCATTATTCTGTTAATTCGCGAATGTTAATAACCTTCCTCGCTTAATTGTACTTAATTAAAACAATGCTGTATATATCGATTATAAACGCAACTATTTTAAAATCGATTATTTTATATATACACGCCATTATGTAAACGTGTAGTTTTACATTTACGAATGCTTTAAGTTAAGCTGGGTTTACATGTTGACCTACGACCTTGCCTGAGTAACGGTAGCAGAGAGTAAGCTTACAGCGATTTCCAAACACTTCCTTTTAGATGTTGATGTTTTCAAAAACTATATAGAACGTGTCTTAATTCCTTTTAAAAATAATACTGTTTACATAAACTATTTGTTTACAATTACCTAAAATTGTAAATACCTATAGAATTAAAATACAAGAAGTAAATTAGTTTTCTTGATTTTATTATTTTTTTTATTTTGAACGCATATGAATTTAAAAATTTTTGAATTGGTTTACTTTTTTAACTAATATTTGTGTAGTTACCTAAATGGATAGAAATAGCGACTCTAACTAACAGTAAATACTAATGTTGCCAGAATAAAATAAATAAATAAAATAAATACTCTGTAGCTTACTACAGTGTATTTACTTTCTTTTCTGCCCTGAAAAATCATCTTTATTGTTCATATAATATGTTAAACTCGTGGTTTCATCTGTCTTGATAAAACATTTTCCAACGATTTTTACGCCCAATTTTTAAACGAATTCTAAAATAAAGAGTTATTATCTTGTACGACTACTTGTTCACACAGCTGCTGCATACGCGATAACTTTAACATAGCAGCAGTAGTTATAAAAGCCGCTATCGCCTTTCATATGGACCGTACACATCGACACCGTCACGGCCAATCTTATTAGTGTGGCGCAAAACACGTGGCAGTGACATTAACGGCAACCTTTGTTATGTTTACTTACTTCTTACGTATAGGTATTGGTTTGCGTTTTTGCTATAACGTGGTGGCTAGCAAGCTACCGGGTGGTAAGTGGTAACCATCGCTCATAGTCCAGAGTTAAGCCGTCCCAGCTAAGCCCTTACCCTGGGACACAAGCTGATATGCTCCATAACTTTGTAATTTCACTAGCTATAATCGCAACTCATTTACTAAATGTAATTTAGATTGTTCTTATATATCAAAAACCAAAAGACCATGCTGGGCGAAGTAGGCATTGAATCATCACATCAGCTAATAGGAGTCCACTGCTACCTCATCAGATTCTTCTCCACACCAATTTGGCCCCAATGTCATAGAATGGAGGAACCCATAAGCTGGAGGGTTTTCAACATAACAATATTACAATAATAACTTGGCACATAAATAATATGTATTTACAAATATGAAGTAAACATAACAAGAATGATTCTTAACAATTTAATGTACTAGTAGTTTCTTGCTCCAATACCGACGACCTTCGCATAGGGTATTAGCTAGCTCATCCTTGGTATGAAATATCTTACACTAAGTAAAAGTTTGACGCATAGTTCGTATAAGGGCGAAAACAAACTGTTAGACAATTAGAGAATGGCAAAGTGAAGCCTCTTACAAACAATCAGTCGCATCGGCCGCGAAATCTATACTAATATTATAAAGAGGTAAAGTTTGTGTGAGTGTGTGTTTGTGACGTTGTAGGGGGTAATCTCTGGATCTACTGAACCGATTTCAAAATTCTTTCTGTGTTGAATAGTCCATTTATCGAGGAGTGTCATAGGCTATATAGTATCACGCTATGACTAATAGGAGTGGAGCAGTAATGAAATATGTTTAAAAAAGTGACGCGTTTTTTTCGCGGCCTTACGAAGTGGGCACGGGTCAGCTAGTCTGAAATAAAACGCAGTATGCCATGTTCTAGTTCATTTATCCGTTCGAACCATGTGAGTGAGGATGTGAGTTTTGTCTCGTTAAATTAAGTTTTGTAAAACTTCTCTTTTTGGAGTCAGTTAAAATAATCATCAAGGAAGAACCGACGCATCATACTTAACAAAAAAAAGAAACTTATAAAAACAATAATGCCAATCCGACTAGCCAGCGTTCCTTCTTATTACATGGGCAATTTGAGCAGTGGGCAGATATAGTTTTAGAGTGGCATATTGATAATGCGAAATATTTATGCCTTTGATTGATGCCTTGGACAATTGGATACAGGATGATTTTAAGTGATATTCATCCATCGTTCTTCAGAACATCCATCCATTATCTAGAGAGTCGCATCCATAAACCTTAGTCAATAGTTTGTTTCCAACCTTAGAACAATGAGAAGAGGGGGGCAATTGCACACATTCTGCCTAACCCCCCCAAATAACATTGTGCTGCATAATGATATATTAAATTATCATTTCTACTTTAAACTTTAACGTTTTTATGACGTTCTTTTTAATAATTTAATTAATTAGTTGCATGTGCGAGTTTATTGTTTATGGTCAGCCGTAAGGACGTTCTTTAACAATATGGAAGTATGTAAACCTTTTTTAATTTTTCTTTTTTTTATACGAGTACACATGCACACAGCTCCTCTTAAACTTTACAACTCACTAAGCGGAAAAATGTTTGAGCCAAACAACGATCATCCCAATTTATTATCCCTACGGCGCGCGGTGAAATCGTTATAGCCCACGGGTACAAAGATGTCTCGGTTTCGATTCCGAATTCAATTTAAATTCCGATTTCCGATGTATTATTATTATATACCGATGACATGTAGTTGTAATTTGTGCGGTTGTTTAAGAAGAATAAATAAATAAATATGATTTAGTTACATTGATCTGTATGTTTTCTACGTTATGTATTTATTTACAAAATGCATTTTATTATTTTTTTTTCTTTTTAAGACAACTCACGCACTAGGGATAATGCCCTGTGTCGCGGGGACTTTTACAAACATCAATTAACGGACACAAGAACACCCAGATGTAGAATATCCAGTATGTGTATTTGTTGACTGCCTACAGGCTTTGCTTAGTTTGAGGTTATGGCGTTGTGTGAAGATTAACATTATATTTATAGCATTAATTGAGTACTCCTAAGATAGCTGTATCGGTATAAACATGGTTATTGTATAGTTTTTGTTCTATGCGATTGCAGGGTCCGTTAATGCTCAGCATATTCACATTTACGTTTATAATTACTACCTTTTCTGACGTAGCATTTACTAGCTTATATTATTATTAGGTTATAATTACTCCTAAACAATCGGAGTGCATGATTAGAAATTATATTTATGATACGTATTTTTTTTTTATAATACGTAAATAAATATTCACGGACATCTCTACACAGCGCCATCTGTTCCCAAAGTAAGCTAGACTTAACTTGCTTGTGTTATGGGTAACAGAACAACAGTTTAAATACTTAAATACTTTTTTTTGTAAATACATACATATTATACATAAAAAACACCCAGACCAATGCAAACAATCATGTTCATGCACACAAAGATTTGCATTGAGCGGGAAGCGAACCCTAGACCTCTGCGTAGCAGTCATGTTATATAAACACTACGCCACAGAGGTCATCAAATTATAAATTCTATATGCAAACGGGAGGGAGACTTTTAACCAATTTATCGACATGATATTACTAGTCTTAGCTTGAGACCATGGCTAGTGTCTGTAGTGCTGTACCTAAACGTTAAGAGAAATAAAGGTAGATCGCATGTCTCTAGTTGGGTTAGATCCTAACAAAGCCACTTCAGACATATGCGTTAGTAGAGTTAACCTTACTGAAGCTCCCTTTCATCATCATCATCATGATATCAGCCAATTGACGTCCACTGCTGGACACTGCCTCCAATAATCTCAGTCAATTCTTTTAACAGATGAATACATTTCCGATATCGTATGACTACATGTTAAATACGCTTTTAATCGTGCATTCGCATAAACGCATAAAAACAACAAATAATTACACAAACTAGTAAAACATTAGCCATCTTTTTGCATCAATTAGGTATAGATTCACTAACGCCCTGGTGTTAACGAACACATTAATGACGTCAATCTTGAATCACTATTTAAAATAGAGATTGACATCATGTGCGGAAGTTTTTATAGTCAGGAAAGCTGTGTAGTATTCTTGTCATGTGCGATGTTTGACGACAATTGATGGAAGGAAAGTGAAATTTTGTTAGGACTACAAGTGTGTAGTAATAGTATCTCATAATAGTAGTTGCTTTGATCGATGAGTTTTAATACATACATACATACATACATACATACATAAACTCACGCCTTATCTCGTCCGAGGCAGGCAGAGAGGACAGAACGCCACTTTTCACGATCCTGGCAAACAAATTGGGTCTCTTCCACATTCATTAAGCGAGTCATACATGCGCGTCGGTAACGAGTGCTCTTTATTTGGCTGAGTATTGACTGATTTGAGTTTTAACTGACTATACTTGTACTAACTGACTGAAAAATGTGGAAAAAGTTCTAATTTTGCTTATATTTGGAAATACACACATCAAAAAAGTCTAAGCAACATGCATGATATTACAAATTTACCATTTATATTAATTTATTTTACCATTTATTTTAATTATAACGTTGTATTTTATTTTTAAAATAATATTTTTAGGGTTCTATGATGTAAAAATAACAGCTGTTTTCTTTATAAGTTCTTTTAATAACAGAAATTAACAATATTAGAATATACAGGTACATAAGAAACTAAACTTTTTTTTTACAAATTGAAATTTCTTAAGAAAATGAATTTATTGTGAAAGAATAGGACAATTTAATACAAAGTATGGCCTCCTCTGCTATTCAGAACTTGTCGGCAACGATTATTCATTGAATTAATGAGACTGTTTATGTCATCTTGCGGTATTCGCTCCCAATGGAATTGTAGCAAATCCTTCAGCTGTTGGGTTGTTGTCACTCCGTCCAAGTCCTTCAAAACACGTCTCTGGAGCATGTCCCATGCGTGCTCGATGGGGTTGAGGTCTGGCGATTGTGCAGGCCAGGGCAATACCTGGATGTTCTCCGTTGCCAAGTATTCACTGGTTCGCCGAGCTGTATGTGAACGCGCATTGTCATGCATTAACGTAAAATCGGAGCCAAAGGTTTGTGCAAATGGATGGACATAAGGTCTGAGAATATCCTCAACGTAATTTTCAGCGTTCATGTTTCCATTTACAAAAACGAGCTCAGTTCGCCTGTTCTTCATAATACCCGCCCATACCATAACTGTTGAGCCGCTGTATGGATGAACTTCCTGAACGCACCTGAGTCTTTCAGTATTTCCGGGTCGACGGTACACTCGCACCCTTCTTGTATCAGGCCTAAACCCGAATCGCGACTCATCGGAAAACATAATTTTATCCCATTGTTCCTGGGTCCATGTTATGCGTTCTCTACACCATTCATTTCGACGAGCGCGATTCCCGTGACGTATCGGTGGGCACCTGATAGGGTGTCGAGCTCGTAGGCCGTACTCATGCAGTCGATTTCGCACAGTTTGGGGACTTACATCAACACCACTTGAATTTTGTAGCCTCAAACTTATCTCTCGAGCGGTTAACATCGGCTGGCGTCTTGCAGTCAGTTGTATGTACCGGTCTTGCCGAGTGGTTGTACTCCTTTTACGGCCTGGATGCTGTTCAGCGGGTTCCCCTGTATTATTGTAGCGCTGCCAAAGACGACAAATAACACTTCTATGAATACCAAAATGTCGAGATACCTGAGATTGATTACTTCCCGCTTGCAACATCCCTACAGCTCTTTGCATTTCATCTGCCGTCAAATGACGTCGCTCCATGACGTAAAGAATATCTAACAATTCAATTTTGTCGCCAACTGTATTTAAATGGTTGGTAAAATTATAAAATCAAGACTAAAACGTAGCAATTAACATGCACTCAAATTCAAACAAATTCGCAGTCATTTGAATTTTATGAAAAAAAACAAAACATTATCGAAATTTTTTTACCTATACACTTGAAGTTTACTTACCTATACACTTTGAGTGAGTAAATACTTAGAAATTAATTAATATAAATGGTAAATTTGTAATATCATGCATGTTGCTTAGACTTTTTTGATGTGTGTACATGTTTTTGTTGTGAATTATGATATAGGTACTCCCAAATTGGTTCCATAGAAATGTAATAAAAACAGACTAACTGTATCTCAGGTGTGTAAGAACATGAGGAGGTGGCTATATAAAACTTTTAACAAAATATGGCTAAAACGCCACTAGGCGTAATCAATATTGGGCACACATTCATATTTTCTGCAAATCTTACTGGTCTACTGCTCATCATGGCTAAGCAGCATCCCTTAAAAAATATTAGAGAAGTGAAGAGTTTAAAGTAAAGTTTAAGAAATTTTACTAGGTTTCCTGAAAACTACGATCAAAAACGCTTCCATACAGTTTTAAAAACGATATAATTTTCAGCTAAAAATAAAACAGACTATTTAAATACTCCACATGTCTGCACGAGTGTACATCCTAAACATAAGTTCACGCCCCGTTTCTCATAGTGAACTCATTTTATAATTACAGTCGCTTGCAAAAGTGTTTACTATGTGTATGACCTTTATTTTATTGGATAAGATCTTCACTTGCATTCTTTAACGTAAGGTTATAAACATCAGCCAATTAGGAGATAGCTAGCCAATGGCTATTTATTACTTGAGTATAAAAATATTGTAACTATTTTAACTGGTTACAAAATGTCCTTCACTGTTACTTACTGATGAAATAACTGGGGCTTTATTAACTACATTAATAGTTAAATCAATATTAGGCAAATTAACTATGAAAACAATTACTTAATTAAAAATATTGCCTCTAAGTCTGTTCATCGCATGACTTTTTAACATATTGCGGAAACATTATACGTATAACGACAAAAACGTCCAAGCACAGATCAATCATCTGTGGGTCTCAATTACCCTGCCTTATATTCTACAAGCATTGTGCATGGGAAATTATTTTATCTTCGTGCTCTTTGTGACTTAAAACCTAGTTAAAAAGTCTAATGTATAATAAGTTCCTTAAAAAAAAGAAAATTTTCTACGCTATCTCCTTAATTAAAATATTGCCGGAAGTACACAATCTTACAGTCGTAGTTGTATGTTATCCGAGCATCATTCTAAATTTCGTGTTCCAGGAAAAGAGACCATAACAAATGACGATGACCTAAAAAAAAGATAAAAATAAAAAACCAGCGAGAATTTTTGTTACTTTTGACATAACCAAATCAACAATAAAAAAAAGAAATGTCTAAAATAACAACATTTAATGAAGATAGTTTCCGGCATTAATATATAATTTCTTTTTTACTTTTTTTTACGGTTACGTAAGAGGTGACCATGTGAGCTAGAGAGGGAACAGAATCCTTGGCTTTTATTAGCCATGGACTGAAACTTGTGAAAGACAGGGACCATTTGTCCAGCATTTGGATGAAGTAGCATAAAAAAAAACGTATTACATATTTAGTAAATAAATAGTAAGATTGAACGCGACAGTCCGGTGTCCACAATTTCGCATATTGCACAAGATTTGTCTACATTCGTTGCCCGCACGCATGTTATGCAACATTTAAAATTAGAATAGAATATCATTTGTAATGGCGACTGCGTTTATTAGATATACGTTTGACATCTTATTGTTTAGACATTTTAAGAAGTAACTATTTGTTTCGGAAGTCATTTATATACATGTTAAAATTAACTGGTGTCGTTAGCGTTAGTGAGACGCGGTTCCCACTTACCGTCAGGCAAAACTTTGCTTCATCGGGAATTTAAAAACTACAGACAAATAAGTCTATAAATATCCTAGACTTAGGGCTCCTATCGATATATCTGCCTTGTGCCTCTGCCGGCAGTGAATAAGACGAAAGGTTCTGGACAGGCGACAGCAAAGGTAAACAAACCTAGTATCAAAAAACCTAATCAATTTGCTCATTTTAAAAAATATTCTTAAATAAGTAATATTTAATATGTACTATGTAAGGATACCTAAAATTTTCATGCAAGTGTACGATACCACGATACCTTAATGAAATACTTTCCCACGATCTTTAATAAATGACCTTCGTGCTATATAATTTTAAATATTTCGCATTTTATATATTTACTCATTAGTCAATTGTCATTGTCACTCGATCGTGAACACGTTTCCTATGACATTATGGTGACCATGCTGTCAGAAAACAAAAATATTAAAAAAAACTTAAATTTTCTCTTTATTTAGTGTAGTTAGAACGCACTAACGTTAGAAATGTATTCGTATTTTTCTTCCATTTAGTTTATGCATTCTTTTCCTGCACTGTTCGCGTATCATCAGGTTTAATATAGTCATATACTTAGTGTTTTTATTTACAAAACTATCACTAAAAAAGAAAACTGTTGCCTTCACAAAGATTAACAAACTAAATCCCTAATATAACTCGAGTAACATTACATCACAAATTATGTCCGCTCTTACCATCAAAGAATGGTGTACCTACTCACGACTTTGGTTACCTATCAGGTCATAGTGGATGGAATAATCACGAAGTTCGCCACTGGACATGAACATCGAAATATTAAAATTGCTATTGTATTGTATAAAAATGTAAAGAGAAAGCACACGATTATAACGTTAACCTTCTTTTTAACAATAATATAAGCATTTCGCTATCTGCCTAAATAAAAACAGATTATTTTTAATTAAAATACTACAACGCTGATACTAATTATAAAATGTATTGAATTCTGTCAAAAAATAACTAAGTTCTTACATAACATGATTTTATTTACTTTTTAATTAAAAAACATCTAAATTTTCTATATTATTATTTACTAAAATATTACCTATATAGGTATACCTTTTTAGTTAAGTCACTACATATTTAAATATAGTATCATAATTTTAACAATAAAAAAATAGCTGCTTAGAATGTTTTACAACAACAATTACATTTTTCCAGTTAGCAACATTTATAAGTATGAATCATTGTATAGGATCTTATGAACGGCCTACTGCACAAACGGGCCTCATGCAATAAAGTTAATATACAAGCTCTGCTTATTTTAGGACTAGGTGGCGTTGTGGGATTATATTATTATGCTAAATAATATTCCATCACGGATGTAAATACATACTAAAGGTACCTACATATTTTCTATGTAGGTACCTAGTTTAGTATGTATTTACATCCGTAAACATATACCTACGTAGATGTAAATAAAGGCTTGCATTGAGCGAGAATCAAACCTGAAACCAGTGCGTAATAATCCAGTATGTAATTAGGTATATTATTTGTTATCAAGTTCCCAAAAAAAGGTTCGAAGTAAGAAAAAGACGACATTTAAAAGTTATAAAGACTTAAAGGAACGTAGTTAGTAAAATCATTCAGAAAAGGCATAGCATTTGGAACCGACGAACAGTCGTATATAAAGATTACTTACATTAGAATATTAACCAAAAAAGCAAGATTTGAACATCATATTTATCAAAAATCTCGGCCTACCTATTCCCATAGGCAACACAAGGAACAAGACCTTTATTAATGTATGTACTTATATACAAAGTTCATCCAGGGTCCATGCAATAACTTGCTGATCGAATAAAAAAATGTCCTGACCGAACTGACAACAAAATGTTTAAATAAAAATATCATTATTGATAATAATATCTATGCACTTAAGTACTTATCAAGTGATTTGATAGATAAAGTGAAATTACTTTGTCTTATAATGATAATGATATAATGAACTGATGATTATCTTCAAAAGTCATCATTGTTTGAATATTTAATTATTTTATGTGAAGTAGTAAGAGCTCACTGTTATCACATACACACTTCAATTTATTTATCACACATTCATAAACTTCTTCTAGTACTAAACTAGCCAAGCCAAACCTACCATCTACAGTTACTAATCACACAGAAGACACCATGACTAAAGCCCGATTTACACATCGACATTAGTACAGTAGCGAGTTAAGTAGTAAGTTGTTGATTAAGTTGATTTGAATAGATCTCCATCCTATTTTTTGGTGAGTTAAGTACGAAGTAGCCCCCTCTCTCGCGTCTCGCCAACTTAACTCGCCAAAAATAGGATGTAGATCTGTTTAAATCAACTTAAACTTGAACTTACTACTTAACTCGCTACTGTACTTGTCGATGTGTAAAACGGGCTTAAGGTAAAAGTTCAAGTTATTGTACCATGACATTTGCATTGAGCGAGAATCAAAGTTGATACGAGTACCTCTGTGTTACTGTTATAAACTATAACTAGGTAGTGCGCTACCTAATATGTTATATTTTAATAAGGCTATTACGGCGTACATTTAATATTAATTAACTGAATAACAATTGGAATAAAACTTTAAACATAAAAACTTCTGATACTCTGTTTAAACAATCGGTAATAATATTATATATTAAGATAAGCGGAGATTAGTAAACTATATAACTATTATAACTATCAAAGAAATCTAACCTACAGCCGTACCCACTGGTAAAGCTTACTGCTAAGAAAAAACAAACATACGTACATCCTCTTTACCAACCACATAAAAAAGCCATTTTACTTAGTTAATAAATGTTTGGTAGTGACATAGCCATCCTACAAATGACACCTCTGTATAGTGCCTCCCTTAACCAACCTTCACTGGATCATCATTCCACTTTGGAAAGGCTCTGCTCACCTTGCGTCTTCCGCTACACCGCAGCCATTCCAGAACCCTGTCTACTACAGGGTACAATTTAATTTTTGAGATGTTATGCTGCATAGACAAGAAACAGTGCAGTGTATTGCAAATTAGGCACTCTAGAGATATTGATTTGAAGCATTTGGCTTCGTAGTCACTTTAAAAGTGAGTTATTTTGCTACCTAATCAATATGCATTTTATGCGTAATCCTTCAAAGTCATTTTACGGTGTAGACTGATCAAAAAGGAATCAAAACATTAAAATGATACTTTGTTCACGTCTCACACATAAGTATTCGAGGTCATTTCATAGACATTATGATAACAAGAATATTTTACAAATTGATGCCAATACAACTCGCATTAAATATCATCAGACTGACTCAAGTAATCAAATATCTATCTGCATTATTGAAACTGAATCCAATCGATATTGAACGTTGTTGTTTGATTGAATTGAATACATACATACGTAACATCATATTAAATGTAAAGACAGACCGAACAGTAACGGAGGATACCTTGCCTTATTTAAAACATACTGGATAGGCATGAAGACTTTTTTTCCTTTTTTAATATCCGTCACTTTTGCGATGTTATGACGTATGAAATGGGGTGCTAATACCATGTAGTCTTGCTCTATCATCAAAGAAAAATAATAAATAGAATAAAACCTTTAACAGACACAAAGTTTTAAAAAAAACGGACATGAAATTAACGGCCAGAATTTAAAATAAAGAGTTAAGATTTTGTCTCTACGATGACGGAATGAAAATGTATAATTTGATTCTAAGCTTGTGATTGCCGTAAAAGTCGGTTAATGTAAATATATTATAGGTCAACAAAAACTTAAAACAATCCTGTACCACCTCACTCTCGTGGTGTTTGTAGACAAAGTGTAGGACTCCTTTCTTGACAGTAGGTCACATTAGGAATACAATTTTTAGTTTTTATGGATGTAGAGTTATTGTGCTATCCAAAGTGGACATTGTGTCCACTGTGCTTCTTACCTATTATTTATGTAATTACTAAAGCGCAAATTACACTAGACTACATGTAGTCTCCTACATAAGGACGTCCTAACTTTTTAGTGTTAGGACGTTCTGTTTACAGTGTCCTACATGTGATTACACTATACTACATGTAGTCTCCTACATGATGTAGTTGACTACATGTAGTCTAGTTTAATTAATCGGCGCTTAAATTTCACTATTCGGAGTCACTTCCTCTGACTGAAAACGTACCAACAAGTCCTTTATTTAGGGGTTCTATATTGCTATTGTGCTTGATTTATCGAGAGAAAATAATGAGGACAAAGGTAACATTTATCTAAATTAGGTACCGAATAATTGAGTCAAAGTAAAAAGTTAATCAGCAACGTCTTGCACGCTTATCGTACACCGATCAGCCGTGTACGTGTATTCACCTTCGCAAACATGGCAGACTTCAGTCCGCGCGTGCACGCCATTACACGCGCCGTCTTCACTATATATTTAAAACTAATGTGGAAATATTTAAAAATACTGGCTCCGAACACTCTTCTACTCAAACGTGTTTATTTTTTAAATGTTTTTTTTTAAGCTTACCTTTAAAAAGTTTGTGAATAGTAAAATAATTATGTTGAACTGTGATTATAAATTAGTGCAAAATGATTGAACTGTTAAAAGTGCCGGATAACCGGGTAAACGGGACAATGAGAGACATAGGCTCAGACTCTTTTGTATGCAGAGTACAATATCTGGATGACCTGGATCCTTTTATGGAGTATAATGTCCGGGAACCTCCTCGACCACTCTACCATACCTTCAACACTACTATACCATTGTCATATCAAATAGCTGCTGTCCATCGATTACTTCAAGCTCCACATCGGGTAAGTAGACTAGTTATATCTTACACATTTTCATTAGAGTTTATTGATGTATATTGCCGGTATACGACCTCCTTTGTTAATTAAAAATACAATTGTCAATTACATTTTTAGTTTGGCAACACGCAATCGTCAATATTGAGAAAAAAATCAGTCATTGCTAATCGTTGGTGATTATCGAGAAATGTCTGATTGGTTACAAAGAAATTCGGTTCGCTAATATTATGATTGTCCAAGATATAATAATATTATGTCATAATAACTTTTGATTCTAATTTTAAACAATTTAGATAATAATTGATTTCTTTTGTTTATTTTGTTTATTTTTTACGTAATTAGATAACAGCTGCCAGTGACGGAAGAAAACTGACCTACTAATACCATACTGGCCAGGTGGATTTGTATAGAAGTTTTAAGTTGGTTTTTTTCGAAAAGTTACTTCAAGACACTCTGGAAAGAAACGTGTCCTACTGGATAATGGAAGGATACTTCCACGTGTATAAGCTTGGATTTATTCCGTGTTTTCCTCCTTCTTTCAATGGTAGAATCCTTGTAAAGTCTCTCTCAATCAAGATTTACTACTTTCGTGAGATAAGAAGGGATTTGCCAATTACAGTATAAATATAATAACTAGGTATAAAAGAAGAGAAAATTAAAAATAAAGATATTAAATAAATATAAAAAAAATATTCCTCACACAACGCTATCTAGTCCCAAACTAAGCAAAACTTGTACTATGGGTACTAAACAACGGATAAACATACTTAAATTTTTTTTTTGTAAATTCATTCATATTATTATACATAGAACACACCCAGACCAATGCAAACAATCATGTTCATGCACACAAAGATTTGCATTGAGCGGGAATCGAACCCGAGACCTCTGCGCAGCAGTCATGTTATACATATAACCATTACGCCACAGAGGTCGTATTATATGGAATATAGTATATGGAATCAAAATAATGTATAATAATGTATAATATAATACAATAGCATAATATAATAATATTATTTCTATCACATTCACACAATGCAATCTAGTATCAAGCAATCCGAGCTTGTACTATATGTACTTACTATACTCGCGTAATGAGGCTAGCCAGTACTTATAGAATAATTAATCAACTAGCCTATTGAAGTCCTCTGACGGACATAGGCCTCTCCCAACCCGCGCCACAGAACACGGTCCTGCGCCTTCCGCATCCAGTCCGAAATAGAGACCTTTATGAGGTTGTAGGTCTACCTAGCTGCGGGGCGTCCTAAATTACGTTTGCCGAGTCGCAGTCTCCACTGAACAGGGACACTATAGAATAATCTTAAAACCCAATATCACCCCGCCACCTTTTCCCCCGTAGGGCAAGTGTTCCCTTCCTGCTTTTGATAAGCCAGCCTTAAAGGGGGGGGGGGGTATAGGAAGGCAACATCTCGTATTAGAGGCTCTTCTCTATACAGTGTTTGTGTGCTCTCAAGGATGGCTAGCGTAGAGCGTTTAGTCGGTAGAACAATTAGTGGGAGTCCGACATAACCCGGGCAGCCCAAAAAAAAAGAGACGGATCATTTCTGCAGTAGCATAATCTCTTTCTCTTTCAGCCATGAGGAGTCCATTGCTGAATATAGCTATCCCAGGGAATAATAATGCAGTACATATGAAATAGTGCTGTAAAATCCATTACTAATGCGCTTACTCATCGGTGGTATTTGTCTAAAATTACATGTTCTAAATACTCCGACTACCTAAGCTCAGGTGTGCGTTATTGGAACTATGATTATAGAACAACGCGAGACGGTAAAATAAATAAACAAATTGTATTATTTTTATTTTGGCAACACTTTTATAGGTCTATTTTGTTTATACTCTTTGGTTTCAGCAGATGATCGCAGGTTTTTGGTTTGAAAGCAAATTATCGTTTTAGGGTTTCTTTTAAATTTTTATAATGATTAATGTAGTAGACTTCTATGTAGTTACCATTATAGAAGGTTCACTTTTTTGAGACTAGGTGGGGTTGCGTGAACGTGAGATATATATTTATTTGTCTTATTACTCAGGTCTGTTCGCGTGGTGAAAAGTAAAAACCCCAATTTATGATTAGTCATAAGTATGTTTTTGACATAGAGCAACCATGCAATAGGGTAAAGAGCTTGCTTGCTAAAACCTGGTAAACTACTACCTAATATTGGAACGTATCAACCTTTTTGTTATATTAGTGTATATCAGACAGTCGCGTAGTCAGCTTGCCGTAAAACTCCTTAAAAAAATAAAAATAACCTTACACATAAAACAGTATCGTATTAGTGTAATCTTAAACAACATAACTGGTAAACAAAGGTTGTCTTTGATGCTAGATAAAAAATGAATGTCACGACATTTTTGCATAACATCAATTCTTTGAATTTTAGTGACAAAACCTTAAGGAAAAGTAGGTAACAAAATAGAAACAAAAGATTTTAAAGCTGCTTCTTTAGAGCATTGTATAAAAGATAAATTAGATTATACGATAGAACCACGCGTACAAGATGGTGATTTTTGATTTTTAAGTAGGTTTTAAGACAACTCCTGACCTTGGGATCGAGTCATTTGTCGCAGGGAACACACAGGCTTGAGACAATAATTTGTAGATCACACAAACAAATATTTTCCATGGAAATCGAACCAGTGAAAGCAACAGTCCTTTTTGTGGTGACGGAGTAAGAATACAATGTCACCACCCCATCCCATGGGTGTCGTAAAAACCGACTAAGAGACTATCCGTGAATATTATCTTTACGAAATAAAAAGAAGGAAAACTTTAAATCAAACCCTATACCAATCCGTCTGGCCAGCGTGGTATTAGTAGGCCAAGTATCTCCTTCACGGGAGGAGGCGCGTCCCTGCAGTGGGACATTAATGAGCTGTTGTGATGACAATGAAAGGCATACACGACTACTCTGTCACTGAGGCAGATTGTTTAACTATAATTATATATCCCTATAAACAACATAGTTTAAATGCCAAACTACAATTAAACAGAATACGAATTACGTAATTCTACACTGAATTACGTAAATCTCAAAATATTTGAAAACACTACGAGCGTATAATTTGACGATGTTTTTGTTTTTAATAACATATTTGTGCACAGTATTTACTGCTACGCAAAGGTCTCGAATTCTATACCCGTTGAGTGCAAATCTTTGTGTAAATGGACATAATAACAATAATTTGTAATAATTTGATTATCTTTTAAAGAATCTACAAATTAATATATTTATAGACTCTTCAAGAAATATCTTAAACAATACTTTTTACAGTAATTAAAAGAACCTATTCTTTAGATTAAAATAAGTAGAAGGAATGGCTGATTTAATGTTGTAAAACCAAAATACAACTAATTATTTTTTACTTTTTAGTGCAATTTGTGTTTTTGAAGTCGGTTTTTTTTTGTAAAAATCAATTTTATTCTCAACAATTCAGCAATCAAATAGGTAAATATAAGTAAAACAATTGATAACAAATGGTATCAATATTACATATTATATTATATTTATGTAGAGCACTTGATTTAAAGATTTTGTTGAAAGTAATAGATATGTTTATGTAAAGATCATAGCTACCCTGATCATAGTCCTGCCGGATTGAACACACTGTCTTAAATCTATCCCAAACAAAAAAAATAAGGTTTATTTTTAGAAATTTCCAGAAAATCTTTCTCGACGTCTTATTAATAAGACAAGAATGCACGCAAATGATAAAATACTTTAATCCTTATCTTTACATAATAATAGGTCGGGGAAAAAGTCTTTTCGCATAACGTAGGTATAAACTTATTATAAAATTTCTTTGACTGTACAACTTGTGTCTGGCTGGTTTTGGTAACATTAAAAAGGTTACATTATAAAGAAAATAAAAAAAGTTGTTTCCCGCTATTTTTCATTTGTTTTTCTCTCCGTAAAAATGAGTGAATCTAATGAAGAAATTCGATACATTTTAAAATTTTATTATAAAAAAGGCAAAAATGCAACTCAAGCAGTGAAAAAAATTTGTGATGTGTATGGACCTGATGCAGTGTCAGTAAGAGTAGCACAAATTTGGTTCAAACGTTTTCAGTCAGGAAATTTTGATGTTAAAGATGCACCTCGCTCTGGTCGCCCTGTTACGAATAAAATGGACGCCATTTTTGAAAGAGTGGAGCAAGATCGGCATATTAGTAGTTACGATGTAGCTGAAGAACTGGGAATTGACCACAAAACAGTTTTGACCCATTTGAAGAAAGCTGGTTATACAAAAAAGCTCGATATTTGGGTGCCACACGAGCTCACTCAAAGAAACTTAATGAACCGTGTACTCATTTGCGATTCATTATTGAGACGTAATGAAACCGAGCCGTTTTTGAAGAGATTGATAACTGGCGATGAAAAGTGGATCACGTACGACAAGAACGTGCGAAAAAGGTCGTGGTCGAAAGTTGGCCAGGCTTCACAGACTGTGGCCAAACCTGGCCTAACACGAAATAAGGTGATGCTGTGTGTATGGTGGGATTGGAAGGGCATTGTTCATTATGAGCTTTTACCGCCCGGCAAAACCATCGATTCTGATCTTTACTGCCAGCAACTGATGAGATTAAAGGAAGCAGTCGAGAGAAAACGGCCGGAAATGATCAACAGGAAGGGTGTGGTCTTTCATCACGATAACGCTAGACCACACACATCTTTAGCCACTCAGCAAAAATTAAGAGAGTTCGACTGGGAGGTCCTAGTGCATCCACCATATAGCCCTGACCTTGCGCCTTCAGATTTTCACCTGTTTCGGTCTCTTCAGAATTCTTTAGGTTCTGTAAGGTTTCTACAGTAACGGGATAATGTCTCTGCCCACAAAATGGCAGAAAGTTGTTCAACAAAACGGTACATATATATTGTAAATAAATGTAAATAAACTTTGAAAAAAATGTCTTGACTTTTCATACAAAAATACGAAAAGACTTTTTCCCCAACCTAATATTATACAAATAAACCATTTCTATAGCTTCTTACAATTCTATTTCTACGTTATTATTGAACTAAATACAACTCCTGGAGGAATCATACCCAGTATCGTTGGTAGTTTTACAAACATTAATTTATCTAACACAAAAAATATCCAGATTCAGGATAATGTGGGCAGAACAATTGTCCTGTGTAGAATTCAATTTACGACCGCGTGCACACTGCTTCGGCATTCGCCACGCCATGCCATGCACCACTAAAGAAATTTACATTAGAATTTTTCAACTGTAGTGCTCTACGTTTTAAAAGATTTTGCTAATATCAAAGTGTATGAAGGTACAAAAAACTTGTAACTCTAAAACGACATCGAATATGACTCACTGTAATTGATTGCTCATATTATTTTAACAGGCGCTTAAATAACAAAATTAATATTTCTTACAGCATACTTACAATCACAATTAAAATGTGTAAACTGTACAACTGTTTAATAATATACCAAAAACCAAATTTTTAAATAACATTTATGCTTTTAATTCATAAAACTTAATCAGTAACCATAATGTTCGAAAATTTTTATTACTACACAAATAACAAAGTCACGTCGAGTCAGAACTATGATGTAACAGTACATTGAATCCCGACCTTTCCGTTCGGGAGTCATATCTGTGTCATCATATTACTACATCTGCCAAAAATATATATGCCGGCTCTGTTCCTCGAAGCTGTTTTGTGTTTACACGTGGACAGTGTTACACTACTATAAAATATGGGTCGAATTTATTCTATATTAAACTATTATTTTTAATTAATGTATTAATTTTGTAGCTTTTTTACACAGTCCGCGAGATAGTTTGCGCAGATTAGTTAGTATTTCAATTAGCTTAGGTATAAGTATTATACATTTAAGCTACTCTATACGAATAAATTACTCTTCTCTACAGAGACTGTTGTCCTGATTCTAGTCTATTTGACCGTTACATTGATGTTTTTAAAGCCCCGGTAACACAGGGCTTAATACATAAAGCAGAATATGTCTTAATAAATTATTCCTTATAAATGCATTACAAACAATTAAAACTAAAAGTCCTAGATAAAGTTAATAATGTGATTATCTACTTATCAATCATGTGTCAAATTGACGCACATTAATTAATTCGAAGGAATATTTAATACGTAAGTATGACGTAAAATAAAGATTTGGCACGTGCATAGATTACTCTAATCAACTTTCAATGTAAAAGAAGCCGGATAAGTTTAACCAGGACCACTTTGACTGAAAAATATCAAGGATTCTTGTGTTTGTACTGTTATTGTATGTAGTACCTAGGTACCTTATACTTGTATAGTATCGAAGTCATAATAATAAATGCATACGCTATATTATTATATAAGTATTAAGATATTATCAGTAATTACAGGGTTTTCATACCAAACATTTATTTTATTTCATTTTTCCATGGTTCTATGGAACATAGGTACGTCTATTTTAAAAACATAGTAGTAACAAACCCGATGCGTACGCCATCTGTTAGAAAAGTCTGTAACTAAATCAAAGCTGCGCGGCATATTCAGTTTAGCAAAATATGATAGATGTCTCTGCACTCAATATTTTACGAAAGTTAAAACTCTTATTTTCTCTATCGTATTCTTCTCATCATGATTATAAATTATTTTTTTTTTGTTTCAGCTTGACGATGCGACGCTTCAAGTATTCAAAGATGGAGACTACGGACCCTATTTGGACTTGGACTCAACACTTGGGGAACAAGACGAGGAATTAGAAGGTCTACAAGACAAGTAGGTTTTACTTAATACTATTATTTAGAAAAGAAGAAAGACAATGGAAAAAAATGTTACTCGACACAGGACACGAACCTGCGTCTCTGGTCTATACGCGTCCAGTCCAGAGACACAGGTCCGAGTCCTATCTCAAGTAGGTACCAATATTTTCCATTGCCTTTCTTCTTTTCGATTTTTTCTAGTTATCATCATAACAGCCCATTGATGTCCCACTGCAGGGACGGGCCTCCTCCCGCGACGGAGGGACACTTGGCCTACTAATACCACGTTGGCCAGACGGATTGACGGATTGGTATAGGGTTTGAATTCAAGTTTTTCTTCTTTCTATGGTAAATATTCACAGATAGTCCCTTAGTCGGTTTCTACAACACCCACGGGATGAGATGGGGTGGTGACATATTGTACTCTTACTCCGTCACCACATGAAAGTTTCTACCTAAGCTTTATAAGTGAACATATAAATATCTGAAAATATTCACATAGTTACGTTATACATCGGACATCACAGGTTCGCTCCGTGGCCTCATGCACTGCACCCGTAGAATTAAATAAAAATAAAAATCATTTTGGTAAAGGACCACCTTTCCTTGTCGTAGATACCGCACTCAAAATCTCTTCGTAGCACTCATGACCTATAATCACTAAGTACTACATAGAGGTGGGAGATTTACGTCATAATTCACGTCCATACACTGATTATGACGTCAGCACGTTGCTATTGATTTAAGTCTACCTTGTTAAGCTTTAGGGCATTGGTTGCACTGGATGCGTTCTGATGCCTAAATTTCCCACAATTTTATTTTTCCACTAAGCTATTTAGTTTTTCCCAAACTAAGCAAAACTTGTAATCTGGTATGTAACGTCTCGGTTAAACTTGAATAAGTACTTAAGTACTAACTTTTTTTGTAAATATTCACAAAAATAAACAGTCTATACCTATATCTATAACTTAGATTCTAAAAATCCCTGCCCCTTAGGTCATGGGACCTGGTACGAAAATACCCCTTCGGAGCATAATGTACAAAACCCAAAATGATTATACGTTTATTACATGCTCCGTAGAGGAAAATATCAATTATTTAATTTAAGTATCTTGTAACTTGTAAATTGGAGGAATATCGATAATATATATAAAAAAGAGAAAACCAGTCCATTAATGCCCCACTGCAGGGACGGGCCTCCTCCTGTGACGGAGGGATACTTGGCCTACTAATACCCGCTGGCCAGACGGATTGGTATAGGGTTTAATTTCAAGTTTTCCTTCTTTTTATTACGTAAAGATAATATTTACGGTTAGTCCCTTAGTCGGTTTTTACGACACCCATGGGGTGAGATGGGGTGGTGACATATTGTATTCTTACTCCGTCACCACACGGTAGGTAGGTATGACAGTATGATGACTTAAAAGTGCATAAATTATTATATCAATGTAATTGGTATGATTTTTAAACTACGTAGTTTGTATAATAAATCGAACATAACCACTTAAATTATTATATGAACGAATATGCGTCGTTTCCCGTTTGTCTCTTGTTTATTGTTCTGTTCCGGCACCTCGGTGTCCCCTCTTGTTCCCAAGGTTTTATCAAGTTTATACTCCACGAGCCATAGATATGGTATACTAAAAGATCGATTTAATGTTTTTTTTAAATAATTTAACACTCTATAATGTTAAATTATTTAAAAAAAAAATATTTTACTATCAGTAAACGATTTTACTGACGTAAATTTTACTCAACAATTCACGCAGTTTTTTACTTTACCGACCTGAATTTTAGCTTTCCGAGAGGTTCTCGGATATACAGAACTAATAAAACAACCGCTCTCTTCGTACCCCAGCCATTTAGTTTCAAAAATGACATGTGCGCAGCCATTTGCTATAAATTCAAGGCGGTGAACTGAACTTAATCTTAGTTTACATATAGAAGAAGCGGAGCATCAAACTAATGAACTTACAGATGTAAATTTAAATTAACGTTTTTAATTCGGACATGTCTATTTTTTAATAGATCGAGAAGTAATCAAGGAATAACATATGAATATATTATTTACATGCGTGATACTACTCAAGGGCATGTTTTACATTTAATAAAATTTTAAATGTAGGTATATAAAAATATAAAGAACATAGAACCTGGCATTCCGTAATCCCGATCTACCGGCTACGCCCTGTGGGAAAAAGCTGCGAGGTTTTATGTGCTTTTATACCAGTTTCTTAAAACAGATTTCTTTTTTAAAAACATCTCCCGGATTAAGTATCATATTCTGCGTCACGGGGACGTCGAGTGGGCCCATTCATGCTGTAAACAGCGTGACTATCACTCAATAATTATCTAATAAAAAATCGACCTCAACTAGAAACTTATTAATTGTTATATTATTTCCCATTTTTTAGATAAAAATTAAATAACTGAACCTAGTTTAATTAAATTTATTTAGGACCATTCTGGAGATATCTCCTTCCCAACTTAAAAAAATCGGCAAACATACATAGAAAAAAAATAGTACTTATAAATGGTCAAATAAGTCGGTCAAAAGGATATTCATTGGCTGGGAGACTATAATTTGTTGAATAGTATGATAGACAGCTGCAGGGGGGTTGCAGATACCTAGAACACGGATAGAATAATTAAATGCAACGATCAATGTGACCTTGTTCCGGTGTGTTACGTACGAATGTAATTTTTAAACCTATTTTTACTTTTAAATTTATTTTCTAGCATAGCAGTTTTTTTATAAGCTCTTATTTGAATAAATAAAAAAATAATTTAAAAATTACTTAAAAAATGAAAATTTAGAAAGTAATAAATTTCGCCATGATTTGCTAAAACGATGAAGGCTGTATAACATCAGGCTTCGACGAAATCTACGACAACATTATACATTATCTGTATCTAAAATATGTTACGAGTTGGATTAAAATAAATATAAAAATATTATGTTCAAAATAAATAAAAGAATGTGTATTCATTTTTTACCTAGTGATTATAGTAAAAGCTCAGCTTAATTGTGAAGTAGACGTTAGTGGCGAAGTGTCCATATAACTCGATTCCTACCGGCTTACCTTTGCAAAAACCGCTTAGCATTGTCTATTAATCAATTATAAATCAATGACGCAACATCCACTCAATACAAAATAATATAAAACAAAAAAGTATTCTCTTACGTAAATCGCAATAATAATTACAGTAATAATAATTTTCAATATAATTATTTACGTACTCATAACGCCATCTTGTAATTAAAGGTTGTCAACTAACAACTTGTTATGGTTCAGTCAGAGAGTACTTAAAGCGCGCATGCGCGGAGCGCAGTAAGCCGGTCGCGAAATTAGGAATCCAGTACAACAGACTGTACGGAAATCGTACGGTCACGTGACACTTTGTATTCGTCGATCTAAGGTACCATATAAGCCGGTGGCCATCGGCTTATGACAAGGATAAAAGATACAACTACAACATTGCGAGAGCGAGAAAGCACTATTGCAACCAGTGGACCGACCAATTGTAACGAAGTTTCATTTCATTTCACGTTAAGTACTTAATTTGCCATTGACATTCCTTTGTTTTTATCAATTATTTAAATCTGATAGAAATCAGCCTTTCTTCTGAATTTTTAGTTTTTAATTATATTTATTTGTTTTTATATTTTTATACGGCTTGCGTCTTGACTTTGGCAGAATCATCGGTAAACGATAGGACCATTTGAAGAAAAAACAGATATTTGTATTTATTTTCTGCAAATAGGTTATAAAATTCGCTTTCTTGTTTAAAGTAGTAAAATTTGTATGTTTAATTATTTATGATTGTGTATTATGTGTTGTGCATTGGTTGACTTTATTTTTGTCGTAGTGCGTTGGGATCCTATGGAATATTTTTGTAAGTACTTGTTTGTATTGTTTTCAGCAAATTTAATAGTTTGTTGTTATAAGGGACAGGTTAATAGTGTTATATTATATTGACTATCCTATTATGTAATGTGCGATAAAACATCATTCTCGAAATTGAATTATAAATATAAGAAACGCCGGCGCTGTGGATTTACGAAACATTTTAATACAATTATCTCATTTCGATACGTATAAGTAAGTGGCTTACAGACAGTATTCTCAGGTTCTAAAAGTAAGTAAGTAGGTATGTAGAATCATTTAGGATATAGCAATATAAACAATTAATCTAATTGATCAAAGAAGTCTTCCAAACAGAGAAACATTTTCGTATTTTAAGTTTATGAGTTCGGGACAACTAGGTAAAATCGAAACATTTTCTCACGAATACCTATGAACTACAGAATAATAGTAATATAAAGTAGAACAAAAGTCCACGGAATCTTCGGCTTCCCTTTTATAAAAATCCACCCTTCGCCACTGGTAGACGTACTTGTGCAAGGAAATGCTTAAGTCCCCTCTAACATAGACTGCTCTGACTCTTCTTCTGTAGGATTTGATCAATATTTTTATTGCATGTATAAATTATACATTAACGATATATATAAAATGTTTTATTTCGTTGTGATTTTGAAAATTTCAGCCATATTTTGAAAATTAAAATTCAGTTAAGATCCTTTCGGGGACCCCCCAGGAGGCACTTCGACGATCCCATTGGATCTTTTGTGCTGGTCCCCCGTTCACCACCCCACAGCTTCCTCAATCACCTTCGCTAAGGAGATAAGTAAGCCTAGCGGCAGCTTGTCGAAGTCACTAGAGGTAGGATATCCCACTCCTAGTAGCTTCATCCTTTGTCTGGTGAGAGCTTCGCAGTTACACATCAGATGTTCTACTGTTTCGTCTTCCTCACCGCATGCTCTGCACTGGTAAGTGCCTGATAGTCTTCTTCAACAAGTCGTTGAAAGGAAGGTGACCTGTAAACAAACCGATTATTTTACATGAGTGTAAACGTCCATGCGACACAGAGCTCAAGCGGTATGCAGTTGTAAAAAAAAATGTAAAAAAAAAAAATAATTTTATTTGTAGTACAACGTAATATTTAATTAAAACATTGTAATTGATCAAAAAGCCGCATTCCTGAACATTTTATACAATAAATTGGTTTACCGGGTTACATGTTACACTAACCCAAATAGACGTAGGTACCTACTGTATTGAATCCGGTGTCGATCTATTTTGAATCATAGGGTAAATAGTGCGATGACCTTTAAAATTTAGTTAAACATGCCCTAGCTCTGTGTGGTGACGGAGTAAAACTTATGGTGTCATCAACCCAACTTATCCCATGCCATAAAATCTGACAAAGTACGCTGCTATTGTTTCTACGTAAATAAAAAAAAAAGAATTATCTATACATACTTATATTTACGGATTGCGTAAAAATAAGTATGTTGCAAGTCGAAAAACTTTTCCGATGTCACTGAAATAGGTTCATCATCCCTACAATTACACAATACAATGTTCCGATCCATAATAATACGTTAAAAATTATTAGGTATTGCTTAACAAAAAGGGTTCCGGTGGGTTAGAATCTGATGGTAGGTGTCTGCAAAAGGTTTTAATAAAAGGATAATAAGTTTAAAAAATAAGGTTAATTAAAATAAGGTTTATAACAAAATCAAACAATTGTTTTCACTATTTATTATAGTAACATTACCATTGAAATAAAAACGTTATAATTACTTGATTCTATTGTAATATATCGATGGTAGAAAGTATGGGTATTACTAGCAAGCGAAACCACTCGTGTTTTGTACAATGAAGATTGGCTCTTTTTTGCACCGTTTCAATCGTGATGAAGTCTAAGGTAAGCTAATAAAAAGCTTACTTTTGTTAAAACAATGCACTGCGAAAATGTACACACAGGTTGATTCTATTTATACAAGAAAATTATATTGTAGTATATTATAAAAGATGAGTTGGAGGATAAGGAATGAGGAAGGCGCAGGACCGCACAAGGGGGCAATATTTGGAAGAGACCTATGTCTAGCAGTGGACGTCCATGGGCTTATATTAAAATATTGTACAATTCGGTGTCTTACTATTTTCGCATTTTCCATCAAAAACTTTTACACCGCCTCAAGTCATCACTTAAAAGTAGGAGTTGGTATAACATTTTTTTTTTTAATTTACGTATAAAAAAACGCAAAAATACTTCAGCTTACATTTTTGCGTGGACTTTTAATATAAATAATCAAAACTGAACGGTTTACATTAAATACGTTCACATTCAAATACGCGACCCGCACATCCTCAGTAGTTCTTACCGTTGATAATCTTCGCATTGTTATAATTTATATGTCTGTGAACCTCCCAAAATAAACTTAAATATAAATACTAAATAATTAGCTTATCCCTTGCTAAGTAAATACAGACGTTGGTTAATTAAATGTTAATTAAGCAAAAGCAAATTAAAATCGATACATCACTATAGGAAGCCAATTACGTATATTTGAAAAGTGCAACAGTAAACCCAATTATACGTCCCTACATATTATACGTATAACAAATTGAAATAGTTAGGCTTCATCCCGGGCTCCAGCTTCAGTCGGTGACGCGCTTTGACGGGAAACAGCCGTCTATAACGTAACCTACAAAAACACATCAATTTAAAAAAAAAAAATATTTATGTGATTGATTTATTATCGTGGAAATAATAAACAGCCTGTAGTGTTGTTGACATTCTTGTTGTCAACCATGTTCACACCGGTTAGTTCTGTCGCACCAGAAGCAACTCTCGCACAAAGTTTATGCGAGAGGAAGAACCGCCAGATGTCAGAAGATTCTGGCATAGCTGAGGAAGATGTGGGAATCTGGCGGTTCAATACTGATCTCTTTGAAATGTCCGAGGAGGAGGAGGATTTCGAAGATGACAATAATAATTTACTAGAGGACTTCGATGACATGTAAGAAATAATATTTATTAATTCAGTTTGTTTTTTATAAAAACCTTTTTATTTAAGAATTCAGGAGTTATTTACTGAAGGGACAGGCCTCCATTAGGTATAGAAACTTAGCCTACTAATAACACGTCGGTTTAATTAAGGGTTTAATTCAGTTTTCCCTTATATACCGTTTAAATAAAATCAAAACAAAAGCCTACAACAGCCTGTTGCATCCCGGTGTTTTCGTATTTACAAATAATACGCGTATTGATTTTAATTTCCCTTTAATTTTTCAATAAAATAATATTTGAGTTTTTTAATTATTTCGAACACGGTATAGCGATAATTCGGTTGTGTCGATGTTTTATTCCATCCAGATGCTTTATTGGTACGATGTAACGTTTGTGCGAAACACCTTACAGCGATTGCTCGTTAGTTCGACAAACTGGCCTAAGTTTTCTTTTTTCCATGTATAGATTTATTATTAACAAATGTTATGTAGGTATTTCTCAATAGGTTTTTTTACTTTTTCGATTTTTTTTATACATAAAGCCGTTTTTATAGATAAGTATTTTGTTGTATATTTAATGTACAAAATAAAACGATAAAAACGAGCGAACTTTCTTTTCGCCGAAAATATTAATTTGTTTCTCTCGGAATATTCAATTCTGGGTATTACCTTAACAGGAACTGGGACTATTACAGTAATTCAGGCCAATGTTGAACAAAATCAATGGAGGGTTCTACTGGAAAAGCTCTATTATTATTTCATCATAACGGCCCTTTAATGTCCCACTCCTGGGACGGGCCTTCTCCCGTGACGGAGGGATACTTGGCCTACTAATACCACGCTGGCCAGACGGATTGATATAGGATTTAATTTTAAGTTTACGTTCTTTTTATTTCGTAAAGATCATATTCACGGATAGTCCCTTAGACGGTTTTTACGACACCCATAGGATGAGATGGGGTGGTGACATATTGTATTCTTACTCCGTCACCACACGGAGAATCTATTATTATTTATGAGTATTGTATTATAGGTCTTTCTGCTTTATTTTTTTAAAAGAAACATTTTGCATTGTTTATTTAATTTATATAACATTGTCAGCCCTATGGTTTAGATACCTAAAGGTAGAAAAAGTTCATTTAGTGACAAATTTTTGCAAGGATAAAATAATGTTCCTCGCTAATTGCAGCAGGCACACCGTCATCTAGTACCAAACTAATTGGGACCTGTACTATAGGGACTAGATAACTGATAAACATACTGTGTTGTACTTTTTTTTTAAATTTATTCATCTACACAAAACATTCTTTGATTAATTCACCTATTGAACATTTTTTAACGAAATCGAATCTGATTTAAGTTTAACAGTAATTAGAGAAACTTCTCTCTACTTGTCTATAGCAGGTGCAATACTCTTGCCTTTACGAATATAAAGCTCATTTTGCCTCAACACTGCGGTCATCCCCTGAGACATAAGCTTGTTTGTGTTTTAGTTGTTTTTATTAATTAGTTATGTTTTTCCTGTAGTCTGGGTTCATTTCCTTCCTGCCAGACACTAAGTAAGCTTACCGCTTACATGAGGGACTCTGCAGTTGATAGACAAGAGCTTTTCTAGCTAATTAATAAATATTCACGGACATCTCTACACAGCGCCATCTGTTCCCAAAGTAAGCTAGGCTTAACCTTAACCTGCTTGTGTTGTGGGTAACAGAACAACGGATATTAGTACTTATATACGTTTTTTTTGTAAGTACATACATATTATACATAGAAATACTCAGACCAATGCAAATAATCCTGTTCATGCACACAAATATTTGCATTGAGCGGGAATCGAACCCGAGACCTCTGCGTAGCAGTCATGTTATACAACCACTACGCTACAGAGGTCGTCTACAACTCTATTTGTGGGACCTGTATAAATGAGAAAATTTATCTCGGCGGAACTTAGGCGGAAATGTGGCAGACATCACCATGTCTGCCACATTTTCGCCTAAGTTCCTACAGGGCGAGAAGCGGGTTGCGCAATGCCGGTCTCAGTTATCTCTGCCTAACCCGCATGGGCTAAGGCGTGAGCTTATGTATGTATTTAAGGAGCTTTGTATACATAACATGATCGCTCCGTCATAGGCATACATATTTTACATTTGATAACTTCTGTGGCGTAGTGGTTACATAACATGACTGGTACGCAGAGGTCTCGGGTTCGATTCCTGCTCAATGCAAGCCTGGGTGTTTTCTATGTTTAGTATAATAATAGTAGTAATAGTGTCCTATACTATGATACTCGATGTCTGATAAAGCTAAGTCCACTTTATCTAAGAAAAGTATAAATAAATAAATATTCCTCACACATTCACACAACGCCATCTAGTCTCAAACTAAGCTAAGCTTGTACTATGGGTACTAGACAACGGATAAACATACTTGAATACTTTTTTTTGTAAGTACATACACATTATACATAGAAAACACCCAGACCAATGCAAACAATCATGTTCATGCACACGAAGATTTGTATTAAGCGGGAATCGAACCCGAGACCTCTGCGTAGCAATCATGTTATATAACCACTACGCCACAGAGGTCATTAATGATGTATGTTTTATATTAACAAGTCCCGCTCTAGAGACCAATAATCCATTAGAATGTGTTACCTACACGTCTTCTATCATATTCCACGCTTTACAATCAGCTTAAGGCGATATACAAATAAAAAAAGTTTATTTTATGAAACAAAAATTGTGAGTATGTGTATATTAATCAACAAACTGGCGGAGAGTAGGGTACGTAGCGCATAGAACCATCAACCATTAAAACAGAAAGGAATGGCCCTCGCATACCGGAAGACCCCTCACGCTGTGGACAAACGACCTAGTTAGGGCGACGACGAGAAGCCTGTGGATGAGGGAGGTACAGGACTGCGAAAATAGAACTGTTTGTAGGAGGCCTAGGCGCAGCTACTGGTTCTCCATGTGGTGACGGAGTAAGAAAACAATAAGTCACCACCCCATCACATCCCATGGGTGTCGTAAAAACCGACTAAGGGACTATCATCTCAACGAAATAAAAGAAGGAAAACTTGTAATTTAACCCTGTACCAATCCGTGTGGCCAGCGTGGTATTAGTAAGCCAAATATCCCTCCGTCCCGGGAGGAGGCCCGTCCCTGCAGTGGGACATTGATGGGCTGTTATGATGCGCAGCAACTGATATACGATGATTATATTCATCGTAGCAACCCATGAACGTCAGAGATGAAAAAAACGATGGACGACGCCCTTCTAGATTTTTCTTCTTTTGTTTTGTAAAGAAAACATTATTATTGAGATATTTAAAAGCTTTCTTAGAAAACTTAATAGAAAGAATCCTTTGTTAAGTAAGAAAATGTTTTTTAATTTTATTTCTTGTTTTGAAAAGTTAACAAAAAGAAAACATGTTTTATTGTAATACTTGAAGCCTTATAAAATATTTTTGTATTCTACATATATACACTTAATTAGTTCGCCAGGAAATTGTTATAAGTTTCAAGTTTATTTTATATTTTTTCTTTTTGTTTGTTTCCAGTTATTTCCGTCAGTTTTATACAGGTATATTTTCTTCGAAATGCAAATGAAACATTCGACTCATCCGTAGAACAAAGTTCGATCTGCAGATAGCTAGTTTTCATTAGAAGCTAGATTCTAGAACTATGAGACCTAACATTTTGATTTTTTTACATGGTATGTCATAACAACATACCAAAAAATCAAAATGTAGGTCTCATAGTTCTAGAATAATACTAGTCAACAACTTATCTAGCTTCTAATGAAAACTAGTTATCTGCAGATCGAACTTTGTTCTACAGATGAGTCGCATTGAAAAAAAATAACAGATTGGAAAGGATACTTGTATTTGCCTACTTTTGTTAGTCTTTAGATATCTTTTTTAGTTTAGTAAGTAATAGTAGTCCAGTACTGGCAGAGAGCTGTTGACGACTTAGTTGTCCACTTAGTAGTCTTTCTGTCCTGCGATAGTTCGTAGGACGGAAAGTCTTTAGGCCTGTCCTTAAGTGGAGACCACGAACTATCAAACGTAACGTAGGGCGCCTTCATGAAAACAGCGAACTTCTGGAGGCCTACTTTGGCCAACAGTGGATCGCTTATGGCTGCGAGAGATCATTAGTCGCCTACTTCTTCACTGCCGGGATATGCTGGGGTGTGACACCATGCATATTTAATTCGTTAATACGCCGATAACAAATGTATGTATTAATTATTTAAAATTATTTGTTTTCAGTCGCAAAAATGCCTTGGTATTGCGGACGCAACTCTCCGTCCGTGTTCACGCCATCATCGGTAAGTTATTATTTTTAAACCATCTCATTACTACTCTACTACATATAGAGACGGAATATTGGGAGGGTGGAAAATTCCTTACCAGACGTTTTGGCATAGGTAGATGTAACGGACAAAGGGCTAAGATAATATATAGTGGATCACTCAAATACTTATCTTACGTGTAATTCTAAGCCACGACCTCGTTCAAGGCTGCCTCATTCAAAAAAGCTTTGCAATCGACGCAGTTTTGTTTCATAACATTAAACCTTTATTAATTTCTTACTTACTACATACGAATATAAAAATCCTTTTTAAATTCTAGAGAGACTTCTGCACTCTGAGGGAAAGGAACTTCGCAGAGCACTATTCACACTTAAAAAGAAACTGGAGTCTGATAAAGATTTGGTACATGACTTTGTTGCTAACAAGGGCCTGGACTGTCTTATGCAAGTCAGTAACATGGCAGATAACAACTATTTGGACTACATACTCAGAGCTCTTGGACAGGTAAACATTACAAGATATTTATTATGATGTGGTGGACTACCAACCCTAATGGCTAGAATCTATAAATGTCAAATGGTGAAGTTAATTTTAATCTGTCGAAAAAGTTACATTTAAAAGTTATGGAAGATAGTGGTTAAATTAAAGTAATTTATGTGTTTCTTTTGAATAAATGTCTACTTTCCAGAAATTTTCATCCAAATCAAAGTGTGCGATCGATGTAAAAACTAGTGAATTTGCAAAATGTGGTGTTTGTCTACAAAGATAGTCAAGTATACAAAAAACAGTACTTATTTATAATCCTTATTTTTCAGTTACTTCTATACGTAGACGGAATGCACGGTGTTATGGGTCACAAAGGCTGCATTCAGTGGTTATATACTCTCATAGCAAGCAAGTTCCGACATGTAGTCAAAACTGCACTGAAACTACTCCTCGTATTCGTTGAGTACACAGAGAAGAATTGTCTTTTGCTCATCGATGCTATCATCACAGTCGACACCACTCACGGAAGACAAGCTTGGTACAACATTATGAAAATTCTTCAAGATTTTGACGCTTCAGATACTGAACTCCTTATTTACGCTACTACATTGATAAATAGATGCTTGAATTCTTTACCAGACAGGAATACATATTATGACCAAGTAGATGCGTTGCAAGATCAAGGCATAGATGAGATAATACAACTTTACATGTCGAAACAGGGCACCGATTTAGATTTACTAAGACAACTGCAGATATACGAAGCTGTGCTTTTGTACGAGGATGGCGATGAAACAGGGACAGCTTTAAAGTAAGTTCAATTTATTATATTTAAAGATACTTTCTATTAAAATATAGTTTTCTACGTAATATTGCTCTCAGTCCTAGTTACTGAACTGAATTTAATTATGTTTCAAGTAAATTTTCATTGTATTTTTTATATTTTCCAGGCAATTGGATGACTCGATAATTAACTCGATAAGACGACGTGAAATTAACCTAAGTAACTCGGAAAGAAGGAAGTCAAAAAAACAACAAGCCAAAGAAAAAGGTATCATAAATTAACTAAGAATATAGTCTGTTTTTCAGTGTGCTTTCAATCTTTTTCAAAAATGTTAGCATGGTATGGCCTTATGTGTTCTTTCTGTGTTTACTTCAAATATAAGGCATGCAGTGCAGATATGAAATCAACAATATCATTTGATTCTGATGCATTATTTATTCTCTTGCATTTAAATGCAGTAATGGGTTCAAATCCCATTCCATTATCAAACTTAGTTAATCTACAAATAGTATTGTGTTTTCTTTTTTTATTTGAGTTTGATATTTGCAGCATATTAATACATCAGCTACCTGTGTTGAAGGCCTTTTTCAATTAATCACAATATACACACGTATAAATGATTACATCATCATTTCACTATGGGTTGTTTTTCAATCATTACAAACATTTTGCTATTGAATGTTGTCTATTGACAATCATAAAAAAATAATTCTGTGTTTAATTCTACTAATTTTTAAAATCGACATAAAAATAATGTAATTTCATGTAAACCTAAATAAAAAATATACTTTTCCATAGTAAAAAGCAGAATAAACGGAATGACGGTCTAGTTTATGTTTTTTTTTGGTACCGGGTTAGATATCAAACGATCTTTCTACAAAATAACTGATCAAGTAGGGTATTATCACACATAAATTCTACGTGTAAAAATTACACGTATTCCTAGCAAATCATCCCACAAACGAATGTATCTTTGCTATTTCTAACTAACACAGAAAAACCAGTCATCAATCACTCTGAACCCGAAATCAAAATACCAACTGTACATCGTCCGCAATACCTACCATCTTTAACGGAGAACAAAGAAAATAAGGAACTGACCACAGCTTTAAGAAGACGAAGAGATAGATTTGAAAGACAGGCACATCACATAATACAACAGCAAGAAATGCTTAACCACTCGAGTGACATTTACAATGGCCTTTTCAATAGCAACAGCAGTTTTACTAGCACCAATGGGAGCTTTACTAGTAACAATGGGAGTTTTACTAGTAACAATTGCAGTTTCACAAGTTCCAATGGAAGTTTCACGGCGAGCAATGGAAACTACACTAGTACCAATGGAAGTTTTATGAGTAGTTATAGAAGTTACTACACTAGCAACGAAAGCTTAACCAGTACCAACGGTTACACAAACATGAATGATAATTTTACAAATCTCAAAAATTCTAATGGAAATATTACACATTCAAACGGAAATTATACAAATACAAATGGAAATTATAGTAATGGAACATACAATAATAACAAAACTCATCCAGTCATCAATGGCAATGGAATAAACCACAATGGAGTCAACGGTCACCAAGAAGATGATACCACATGCATTATAAAAACAGCTAAAAATTTTAATTTAGCGGACGTTTTAAAAAATGGTTTGTGTTCTACACTAACACACTAATTTATTTTGGCACTTGCTACAATTTCAGCTTTTGTATTGCTTGATGTTTTAATTAATATATTAATTTATTACAAAATGATTTAATTTTTTAATCCTTATATCTATTTACAGGAAACCAAAGATATACATCAGGACTGAAGCAAAGGATTCAAAATGGTACTTTGGGTCACAGCGTAAATACTATAGATGCCATTGCCGCTATGCGACAAAAACACGTAGATGCAGTTGAGGTTAAAGATGACCGAGGGATACTAATAAATAGAGAGCATAGCATCAAAGATTTAGCACAAAGGTTAACAACTCCTATGAGTCCAACTACAGAAGAAAAACCATTGAGAGTATCGGATATGGCTGGTATTGTTTCTAAAGCAAAGGAAGAATTGGCAAAGTCTCAATCGAAAGGTAGTATTAAAAACTCATTCTTACTAATATTGTATTATAAAGTAATTTACTGGATTAAACTTACAATAAATTTATATTTTCAGAAATAATCAAAAGTCCTACAATAGAAAAAACTCCTAAATTGCACGAAATCAAAGTTTCAGAAAACGATCTGCATTGGGAAGAACTCAGGAAAGGTTGTCTCCACAGAGAATTTCATTTATGTGATTTAGACTTTTCTGATTTACGCGAAGACTCCGATGATGACACGTCATCACCAGCAGTAAATGCTAACAACGGTCCACCTCCACCCCCTCCATCTATGTTTCCTCCAATGGGAATTCCTCCTCCTTTGCCTGGCTATTTTCCTTCTACACCAAAAAATAATGTTCCTGCACCTCCAAAATCGGAGTTTTCAAATGATTCGGATAGTCTCACTATTAAAAAGAACAAAAAAACTGTCAAGTTGTTTTGGAAAGAAATTCAAGACAACATTACTCCAATTTCTATTAGATCGAAAGTCTGTGGATCTATATGGGATGATTTACCAGAAGTAAGTGTAGACACGAATATGCTGGAACATCTGTTCGAGTCCAGGACGAACGACCTCATTATAAAGGTAATATTAATTTTATACTTACTTACATAGTAAAATTGACCATGGTTTGTTTGTAATGGTCAAATGCAATGGCCTATTTATACTAAATAAAAATAACTTCGGAGACGGAGTAAGACTAGTCTTACTCCGTCTCTTCATTATCTAGATAATGAAAGCAGTAGCAGTACAAATTGATAAAAAAAGGTGTGATCATCACTTTTGGAGGATGCTTACGTCCAGCATTAGACGTCCATTGGCTGATATGACGATGAGGAAAGAAAATGTAGTGATGGTATAAGTCATAAAAACTATTTAGAAATTTGAACTGTTTAAAAATAGAAAACCTTTAATGAAACCCAGCACAGCCTAATCAACCTGGCCAGCGTGGCGTACTACGCGTGCTATTATCATAAAGTACTGGACAGCAACAATTAATAGAAATTTAGTAACAATACACAACTTAAGTATTCAAATGTTGTCTCATCACTAATAAAATGTTTTCTTTTTCATAAACAACATCGACGCTATCAAAACATAGGAGGTACGTATTACTTTATTATGTTCCAACATTTTGCTTTTGATCCCTTTTGACTTTTCCTTTCATGATACCGAACGTAAAATTACTTTTGTACCCAGACATACTGCTATTTTATTCAGAAAAACTCTTTCTTATACAATGATTGCCACTTCGCTTGCTGTCATCCACAGAAAAAACCCTAGCTCTAATTCTTAATAACACAATGTTGCTAATCAATGACAACATTTTCAGAAACTAATGGAACCGAAAAGGAATCTCATATTAGACGCCAAACGGTCGAATGCCATTAATATTGCAATGAAAAAATTACCGACACCGCAGACTATTAAGGCAGCTATAATGAAAATGGATGCAACTGTCATTGGAAGAGAAGGTATAGAAAAATTATTGACCATGCTACCTACAGAGGAAGAGAAAGTTAAGATACAAGAAGCTCAGGTAAATCATTGACTTATAGCATATCAGGAGCATAGCATATTATATATACTCGTAGGTACTTACGACTATTTTCTATTATTGCAGTACGCAAACCCTGATTTACCATTAGGAAGTGCCGAACAATTCCTGCTTACCTTGGCTTCCATTAACGAGCTGTCTTCACGGCTTAGGCTATGGGTATTTAAACTGGATTTTGATAATCTTGAGGTTAGTATACGATTAGCAATTTACGAATTGATTCTAATCTATTTTATTGAATTAGGAATAAGGCAAGAGAATGATTTAATCACAATTACCCTTGAATGTTTACAGAAAGAAATCGCTGAACCACTAATGGACCTAAAACAAGGTATAGAGCTTTTGAAGGTAAACAAGACTTTCAAAGTCATCCTCTCAACTTTAAGGACAGTGGGTAATCATCTGAATGGCAACAGTGCTAAGGGTTTTCGACTTGAATATTTATCAAAGGTCGTCGAGGTGAAGGACACTGTGCACAAGCATCCCTTGCTGTATCACATCTGCGAAATGATTATTGAGAAATTTCCTGACAGCTCAGATTTCTTCAGCGAAGTAAGTTTGTTACAATTTACTAAAGTGATTTTTATGAATTAGTGAATTAGTTCTATTTCGTTTAACACATTCGCAACAAGGGGTTCGCAATATAAACTTAATTATTACAATCTTTCGGTACATGTTTTTTCAACATATTACGAAGATTTATTTGGCCGGCTAATAAATATACAGAAGCAGAGATCGACTTTAAGCGAGAGCGTGAACTTACTAGAACTAACCACGTAATATTGTACACATATATGAAACCTATTTATTGATATTTTAATACAATTATTTTGTATGTAATTCCAGGTGGGTCCAGTAATTCGTGCATCGAAAGTCGACTTTGATATTCTCTCATTGAATCTTCAAAAACTCGAATCTGATTGTAAAGCTTCTTGGGATCATATGAAACGTGTCGCCAAACACGATAGTTCACAAATTTTCAAGACCAAAATCAATGAATTCCTCACCGATGCTGCCGAAAGGATTATTTTATTATCGGTCATTAAAAAGAGAGTGATGACCAGGTAATTTAATAAGTATTTATCTTAAAGATTATAAATCATCTAATGCATTAGACTTACTAATTAGTTTAAGGTTTTTTAATTTAAGTTTATGATTAATGTTTTAAGTAAACGCTAATGCAATGCCACTGCGATTTCGATTTTTCAATTATATTCTTGCCTAGCGAATTGTACCTACACCTTTAGAACTAACGTCGATTTTTGAATAAAAATACGGTAGCAACATAGACGCCTTTTTTGTTGCAGATTCCACAAGTTCCTGTTGTACCTAGGGGTACCAGCTTGTGACATCCCAAAGACAAAAGCTGCGGCTTTTCTTAAGGTCGTAGCTGAATTTTCATTGGAGTACAGAACTACAAGGGAACGCGTACTACAGCAGTTGGAAAAAAAAGCCAATCACCGTGAACGTAACAAAACTCGAGGAAAAATGATCATTGATGTAAGTTGTTCTTTCAAACATGTTCTTTGATCTATCTCCTAGCCATGAGCGCTCAACTCCCTTTCGGCCCGATTGACCGACGACATGGCGAGCAACGGCGACAATTTATCGTGGAGGCCTATCTCCAGCAGTGGCTGATATGATAATTATAATGATATGTATGCTAATAAAAAAGACAGCAAAACAACAAGTATTGTGGCAATATAATTTTGAACTCTATTCTTAGGTGGGGAACTTCTCTACCAAAAACGGAGACCACTCAGCGGACAATGCTCTGAAGGAACTGTTGAAGACGGACCCTGATACCGACAGTCTAACTGAAGGTAGAAGGAAAAGTCGACAGCACAGCAGGGGGCTTCTTGTCAAGTAAGTATTTTTTTTAACTGTTTTCTTTAGATGTAACTAGTTGATGGTCAGCAGATAGTCTGGCTAAATTCATATCTGATGATTTTTTAAAATAGGTCCACGATTATTCCCTTCTTTCAGAATCAAACTATGAATCGCTACAAAATATAATAGTCTATAATTTAGTTATGAGGTAAGAAGACCCTCACAAGGTGGACCGACGACCATTAATTATGACGGCGGGAAGCACATATTTGGAGGAATTTTGGTTTATATGTCCAGCAGTGGACGCCCATTGGCTGATGATGATGATGATAAATATCTGTGTGGTAATAAAATTAACCAGAGAATATTCCTACCTTAGAAAAAAAAACTTAATTAATGCTTACTGGGAATTAGTTTTAATTTATTGCTCTTAAAATTCCCTGACACAGGAAACGAACCTGATACAGATTATTTAAGAGCTTCTGCTCTAATTATTACATAAGCTCGGAGACTTTAACAAACTTCTATATAACGGTCACAAAGAGCATGCAGACTCAGGACAATAATTTGTGGATCACACACAGAATTGTAATTCAGTGCTATCGACATCTAGGCCGACAGACTTGTACATACACTTTATAAAATCAGGCCATGTTTCCATAGAGGTCGGCAAAGACTACGGAGAGCCTTTTAGTAGATATGATTTGGTTCGTCTACATAATATTATGCACACCTATCGTTTCCCAGTGCCCCACACCTGCCCTGAATGTCTTTGCATGTAATGTCATTCCTGCTTACCTTTTGTAATCTTTTTTTTTCCTTTTAGCGGCGATCTCTCGGCTGATGATGAGATATTGGAGAGTCTAGTGAGATCAGCTACCTCCAAGAGAAAGCCCATAGCCCGAGAACGAAGGAGGAACAGAATATCGGACAGAAAGAATTGTAAGTCTTTAATTTATAATTACGAAATAAATTATAAAATAAGAATTGGAAGACATTGCGAATAGATATATAATTGGCTTGTAATTTATTTGTTTACTTTGTATTATTTTAATCCACACAAAACACATTACAATCAAAATATTACCAATTACAATAAAATATTGATGTTGAGCTTTTACGTTGAGGTCATTTTTAACCGAATTCAAAAAGAAAAAAGTAAAGAGGTTCTCTATTTAAGGTCGTAATTTTTTTTAAGCATTCATCTGTTGCTAACCGAACTAACTTACTTAATTTGATTTTGTCACTGACTATACACTGCCTGTTCCTTGAGAATTACTGACTTTAAAGTTGGCCAATAATGAATCTATCTGTTATAAAAAAATACAATTTCTCTTAGATATTTGTTGATCTCTATTATTACAGTATTAATAAGTTTTATGTATGAATATCGTTGCTTGCGATATATTTTTATTTCTCTGTATATTGTACTTGTACTTCTAAATACTCCTTTTTTATCGAAATAAATATAATATAATAAAAATAAGTTGAAGCTCGAGACTGGGTAAAAACTTCCGTTCTCTAAGTAAACACTTTGATGTTCCTTATTCGCTAGCCTATCTGCTTTGCGCAAACACTTATTTCACTGAAACTAGCCAACGCCATCTTGGAGTCAAGGAGTAAATTAATTGCATTTGAAATTAATTTAAATTAAGAATTAAATATTTTGTTTTTGCCCTTTGTTTACGCCAGAAGACACAGGCTCGAACTCATCTCCGCTTTTTTTTCTATTCTTTATTTGAATAATTTATTGTAAAAGTTAATAGGTCGTTTAATTCCAATTTACCACCAATTTTTTGCTTAGGTAATCCCAGTCCTAAAATAAACTTCCTTTTTATTTATTATAAAACTACTATGTCTGCTAAGTTTTATTGATAAGCTATTTAAACAATGTATTCTGCGACTTTAACAATGACAACACAGAATACCGTAACTTACTTACACTTTAACTTTTAATTATATTTACAGTGAACAGGACACTGGACGGTAATCAAACATGAAGTCAATATGAAAGGTACGTAACATTGAATAGCTCGTAGTATAAAAAAGCTGAGGTGTCAAAGTACCTATGGCCGTTGTATCAAACGTGCCCTATAGTGGAGACTCGGCAAACGTAGTGTAGGCCGCCCTGCAGCTAAGTGGACAGAAGACCTGTAAAATGTCTCTGTGTCGGACTAAATGAGGAAGGAGGGAGAGTCGTGTTCTGTGGCGCGTGTTGAGAGAGCCCTATGTACAGCAATTAGTGGTAACATTAAATAACTAACTTAACTTAATTCAGCTGATTTTATGCACAAAAATTAGTAATGAAGACTGCCTGACCAACACTGAGCAACAAAGAAAATTTAATAACAGATGCCAGTTTTCATTATTCTAGGGGAGCTAGTGTATTATATTTTTGAGGAATGCTATCCCGTTAGAATAATTATGTTTCAAACAGTTGTTTAATGACTGTAAATCACTAAAGTAAGCGTCAGCCGCCACACTAGCGGTGGAGTCAAGAGAGACACTGCTGAAGTCTTTAATAATAATCTCTGAAAGACCCCTAAAACTGTATTAAATTGTAGTTAAGTCGTCAGCAGATGCAGTATGGGTGGGCTCGGTGCCAGTCAAGTCCATAAAACTCATTTAGAATTCGATTAGAAAATATATTTTACGCCTGCATGTAAATTCTCGTACCTAAAATTCGGTCAAGTTAACTTTTAGATGTCAAAATGTCTAGTTTTTGCTATTGCAATTGTAATCTTTTGTGGTCGTGTTTAAGTTTTATTTAGAATGTGACAATTTGACAACTAAAAGTTCACTTAACCGAATTATGGTACGAGAATTGACATGCAGACTAAATAATTATAATAGTTAATAGTTTATAATCTTACATAGCTATTAAAATTCCTCAGTCATTAAATATTTTTACTTGAATTTTATGGAGTTATCTGACGTTGAACCCCTCTCGTCCATACAGCTGACGATTATTGTTATCTTTGAGGGGTAAACTGGTTAAGAGTGGCAGCCTTGATAAAATTACTTTTTCAACTCTAGCACGGGCTCCAGTACTATTACGTATTTCAATGAAGCTTTGGTTGGTCCTATTCGTTGTAACATGATGCTATTACCCTACAGGTTTTTCGTCTTCCTTGATAAATTGACTATTCAACACAAAAATATATATTATCAATTGAACCATTTTCCTTTTAGTTCCTCGTATTACCGCGTTCAACATCATTATTAAAAAAATCCAATAAAAAGTAACGTCATACCTCTGTGTTCGTACTCCAGTTTCAAGGACAAACTTATTCTTTGTATAGTGTTGCATAGTTTAATACTGGATAGTACTACCGTCATATTGTATGTTTTCTGTGACTTATATTTTTATCTACCTGCTAATTGCATTGTAATTAAATGAGATGTTTTTAGATTATAATAATGTTAAGTATTGGTTTAGTTTATAACGTTGTATTATGTTTCGCTCAACGGTAAATACCTATCTGTTAATACATTAAGATGTATGTATATTTTTTCTCTGTAAGTAAATTGTAAATTCTTTTGAGAAAATAAAAATCTTTAACCGTTATTATACTTTTCAACTATAATAATACCAATTAGTATTTTTTTATCCGTGTGGTGACGGAGTAAGAATACAATATGTCACCACTCCATCTCATCCCATGGGTGTCGTAAAAACCGACTAAGGGAATAACCGTAACTACTATCTTTACGAAATAAAAAGAAGGAAAACTTGAAATTAAACCCTAAGTATACCAATCCGTCTGGCCAGCTTGGTATTAGTAGGCCAAGTAACACTCCGTCACGGGAGGAGGCCCGTCCCTGCAGTGGGACATTAATGGGCTGTTATGATATTTTTTTAAAATTATGTCTTTATGTTTCAGATCTGTGGATGTGTTATTTCGTCAACCAATGTGACTCAAGAATCTCATTCATTAAACAACTTTTACTGTTATAGTCAATACCAATTTATATCTAAGCTCAATATTATAATTACAAAATAATAATAAAGCCTCCATATTTCCTAACCATAAAACACTTCAATAAATAATGTTACTTTTAGTTTATAATTTTGTACCTATGTAAAGATTTCTTTATAATTGTTTCTATTCTATTCCTAAGTGAGCCATCTCCTTATTGGCGCATTAGCTTCACTTCTATATTACCTTTGCACGACCACTGCTTTTTTAATAAAATAATATCGTTTAAAATACTCAGAGATTGCTCTATGACCAATACATTGACATCATTTGAGCTTTTTTAGTTAGAAATTGACACACCGTGTGCTTCTATTTTATCTATAAAAATATTTTTACGGAGAAAGGTCTAGTTCATACTGACTTGATTAGTTCCTTGTTCAACTATTTTGAAATTAACCGTTATTCAAATTATCCACCTGTAAAGATGTCTGCGTTTTTAAACCGCCATTTTTAAAACAGTGCGATCTTAGTTTTCTAGTCGCTTTTACAGTTTTTCCTACTGGTTTGTTGTCTGGTTGTTGTAAAAATATTTTACGTATCTAACTACGACTAACTCACTTCTTAAAATATGACATGACGAGTGAAATTTTATCCTCTATTTGTAAATGTATTGACCAAAACAACATAAACTAACTCAACTAGTTAGTATAGACTGTATATTTTAATTCGAGTCTCCTTTTAAAGCCAAATAACATGACTCATTGTTTATATTTTTTAAATTAATTATAACTTAAATGTTTGACATAAATGGCATTAAATATAAATTGAGCAAGTTTACATTAGGATCTGGACTTTTATATGTATTTAAATGACCTGTCGAATTTTCATACTATCATGCTTGTTATATAAAATATATGTAAGTTTAGTCATTTTCCTATTATCACTAAAGGTGTAGGATTTTACATTAAGCTGTATTACTTCTATAATTGAAGTGATTTTTCTTTTATTACTGTAATAAAAAAAAAATATCACTTATAACCAACATTTTATAATAAATAAAAGTAAACCAAAAAATACTATTCAGTTTAAGCTTTTTATCCTAATTTTTTTTTTTTTTTTTGCATTTACATCCTCTTTGCTTAGAAACGTTTTATCTAAATGAAAGTTTAGAAAAAACAGCATTTTGTGTTTCTTATCTTTATGTTGCAATTATTATGATCCCTAGATTATGTGCAATTATTATTGACGCGTCTCCTAAATTAGTGTCAAATAGATTTAATTAATTGGATGATCTCTTGTTTTAATTTGAATTGTGCAATTTTAAATTAATTACTGTCTTTACGACAGTATAATGTTTCTTTGTATTAGCATGCAATTACTATAAATTTAGGTTAAGAGTTATAGACTATAAACAAAATATACCCAAACATTTAGGATAGTTTATATTAAAACTTGTCAAAAATATCGATCCAATATCGAAATCTATCTTAAAATTCGTTTTGTTCTTACTTATAAAAGCAGTGTGCTCATTGTGTTAATCTATTATTATTAAACTTAAACTTGTTCTAAACTATTATTAAACTTGTTCTTAGGCAAACAAACTTCCAACTTATTAGCGAGCATGATGTTGTGTACGGTCGCTGACAACAAATGAATTAAAAGCATATTTGTTCATTAGAGATTTTTGTAAATGTGCTTATAAAATAAATTGTTTAGGTATATTTTGAGTTTATTAGTGAATCATAACGACTGCAGTTTGTGCTAATCACTCAATATTTTTTGTTAATGTAAATAATGCATGTAAATAATATCTAACTGTATGTGAATGAGTTTTTGTCGTATGCCCCTCTGGCTTAATGTCTCTGGTTATATGATGTGGGTACCAAGGTGCAGGACACTGAAGTATCTATTCATTAAAATAAGAGTAATGTAATACCTTTGTCTTTGTGTAATTACTATGGAATAACGAATACTATAAGTAATTTTTTTAGCTCTATAAATATGTGTAACGTGTAATTATTTATTTCTAAAAAGTATCTAAAGACAATCTTTTCCGTTTAAGAAACCTTTGTTTGCTGAATTTTCAGACCTTAGTCATAAAAAACGGATCATTTTACAATCCCCATTTTTAAACTAACAATAGAGCTTCTTTTTTGTTATTCCATAGACCTACAAAGTATTCAAAAATAAGTTATAGACAGTCTTATACATTGTGGAAAATGTCTATGTCCTCTTTGCTTTTAATAATAAATGACCTATTAAATCACTATACCTTGTTATGTGACTGTATTATGTACTGTAGTGAATAAATTATTCATAATTATTGTTATATTATAATAAACTATTCGCTGTATTATTCATTTTTTATTTTTACTTTCTAGCATCCCATAACATCACTTTTTAGAGATAGCTTTTTTCTTTATATGGGGGTAAATTTGATTTTGACGCACAATGACCAATACGCACAATGACCAACAGGTAATACGAATATTGACACACAAGCATAACGACCAACACGTATAATGACGCCTAAGCAAAACGACCAATACGCATAATGACCAATGCCAAATAAACTCGCATAATGACCAACTCGCAATTTGACACACTCGCATATTGACCTATTAGCATTTTGACTAACACGCAAGCAGTTTACATTTTTAAGCTTATCTGTAAAAAAAACTTCAATCAACAAGGTTTTGATACAAAGTAGGTACTGGCCAACAGGTATTTCTAGAAAAAAACTATTATGACATAAGTATCATTTCAGTACATTACGCGTAATAGGAAATAAAATAGCATTTGTCATTAATATTTTCCCTATAATTAACTATTATTGTACTGAAGAGAATAACGACGTTTACTATACTGATTCAATATGAAACGTATTCCATGATTATTATTTTATTGTAAGAATAATACCAAAGTCACTTTTAAGTTTTTATTTACACCAGAGTTACTTTTAAGTTAGCTTTTGTAGTTCAAAAATATCCATTAATAAACCGTCCATTATTACTTATGTGTTATTTTATTTTCTTTGCCCCATTCATAGACTATTATTTATTATATTGTATTGTTTCTTATTATGTATTGGCTGACCTAACAGCGTATTTGTTGTTTCGTGTTTAATGACAATAAATGATTTGGTATTGGTCATTATGCGTATTGTTAGTTTTGCATATGCGTCATTATGCGTTTTGGACGTTTTGCGTGTATGTCTAAATTCGTATTGCCCGTTGGTCATTATACGTATATGTCTTTTCACGTATGCGTCATTTTGCGTTTTAGTCTACATGCTAATAGGTCAATATGCGAATGTGTCATATTGCGATAAAAAACATTGTATTATTGGTCATTGTGCGTCAAAAGGGTAAATTGATAACCAGCAGATACTCGTTGAATTTACAGGTTGGGGTTCTTTGCCAAAGATATTGCCACACTCGTCACTGCTTGGTAAATAAAATAAAATAATAGTGACCTCTGTGGTTCTCTGTCCTATATATCGTGGAAGTTTTTTTTAGCAAACGAGTCCGGACTGATTCACAGGAGTGCCAGTACCATGATGAGAATTTCCCTGTTAAAGGGCTATAGAAAATGGTATAATAGGTATGGCGAGTAGATCGTAAGTAATAATACAAGTGACATTAGACATTCCTACCTAAGAGCCCGTCAATGCCCTACAACAGAAAAGACAGGACACTATGGCCTACTTCTACCTCGCTGGCCGGACGGGTTCTTTGGATTAAGTTTTTCTTTCTTTGCCTTTGTAAAGATAATATCGGCTAAATAATATAGGGCAAAAAGGTATTGCAGAGTACAGGTTCTTAGGGATTGTAGTAAGTACTTGCGTTCAGTAGATTCTGTCTACCCCTCATGTGGAAATGTGATGTAAAAAGTTCATTAATAGTCGGCTGTTACGACAACCACAGTGTGACTTGGGATCAACTTGGGACACCCGGTGTCAGGTTCAGGTTATCGGGTCAGGTTCGGAATAATGGACTTTTTTATTGCACTTACTTATCATACATAAAAGACGTACACACAGCAACTAATCAAGCTAGACACTCATGTACCATAATACCTTGAAATAAGACACAATTTCAAATGAAAATGATTAACATGATGTGTTGCTGTGTGTACGTATAGTAAAAAAAATTACTCTTGTCCATATCAGATGTAGAATAATGGACTTAACCACACACGTCAGGGCCGTGGCCGTGCCGTGTCCCGTCAGGGAAAAGAAAAATATCGGTGCATTCATTGTATATAGACTCGATCACACATGTCCGTGTCCGTGCCGACAACGGGGCTTCAGTGTCCGGGCCAACGCCGTGACGGGGTGCAAGTTTTCCGATTTCACTCCGTGGTGTACACTAGTGATATGAATTAGTAATAACCTACTTCCACAAGAAAGTATTCCGAGTGCATGATCTTCTTTGGAAGCCAAACTAAGGAAATTATCAAAATTAAAGAATACTTTAATAAACACGCCCCGAGCACGACCCGGCCTGACGTGTGTGGTTAGTCCTTAACTCTGTGCCTTATATACCTATTACTGTAAAGCTCAGTAACTATGAGAGAGAACCTGCTGAATTCCATAGCTCTGTAATTTACTAGCCACCATACCCTTGCACGTAAACATGTTTATCTATCCTGGCACTATACAGGGTGTCCCAATACTCGACGTTAACCCGAAACCAGATGCAAGTCATGCTGGTTATCAGAAAAACAAAAAATAAATAAAAAAAATAATAAAAAAAAATATAATAAGTAATATAAACTATTAATAATAAATTTTTTTTTGTAAAGAATGAAGTCTTATTGATATGATAGCTAGAACAGCTGGTTTTATTAAAGTATAGAGAGGCATTATTCAGGGTTAACCAGCAAAAACAAAAATTTCAAATGCCTATAACTTTACAACCATGCAACTTAGAATTTTTTTTTCTGATAACAGCGTGACTTGCTTTATTACCTGGTTTCGGGTTAACGTCAAGTTTTGGGACACCCTGTATAAAGAAAAGAATCTTTTAAAAGGCTTGGATTTGTCCTGAGAAACACACGGGATTTCCAAAATAAGCACGTCATAACACTCCTCTACAGCACGCTTGTCAGAAGTAAGTTAGAAGCGAGTTCCTGTATCTGGAATCCACACGAGGCTTCATACGCTCTACTACTCGAAAAGGTACAGACAAAATTCTTGAGATTTCTGTATAATACATTAGAAACTAGGAGAGCATATCGTCACCTTAAAGGTAAAACCGACTAAATGACCAAATCTTCAAAATGAGATATCGCATTTTGAAGATTGCATAAAGAAAATGTCCTATCAAAAGTACATTCGTGTAAATTTCATCAGCAATTATAAGTAGACTACTTACTTGACTTTCTATATCACTAATTGTTGTGTTTCCCGAGGCTATAATAACATCACACGAAAGAAAAAATGTCGTGTAACCCCCCCCATTTAGTTGGTTTTACCCGTATACACTTAAATCATCAATATTGCATAAAATCTGGCTGCTATCAAAGCATTATCTATCGTGCATTATGAGTTAAAGTAACTATTTTATGATTCATATTGAGTTACACCTGTAAAACCTACATAAATCAAATGAATTGAAAAAAACTATAATTTTAGTTGGTTTTACCCGTACATTAATTAGTCATAGTTCAAATGATGTTGCTAATTACTTAACAAACCTTTAAATTTACAACTATTTCGGCAATGGTCGCTGCTAGTGTTTTGGTATTTGAAATGTCCTAACCACTAAAATTTATTGTAACTACTAAAAGAAATAAAAAAACAGAATTAAAATTAAAAAAAAAGGATAAGACCTGATCTTAGCATTCCATGGATTCTCCGTTCGGGAGGAGATGGCGCTTAAGCCAACGGTATACACCAACTCCGTTTTAAAGTTAATTTAAAAATATTAATAAGTGTTATAAACAAGTGTAAACTAGTGTAATGTGAGTAAAAATTGATGACTCAGTACATAAATTGTGGACAAGGACCAAAATAGTAAATAAGTTTGTTAAAATCAGTGTAAATACTCAAGTGAAAAAATCCGTTTTATTTCAAGTTATTAATGACATTTTACCAAATCAGTGATTGTTTCAAAGTGTTATAATAATTAGGAAGTGAAATAGTGCCCTATCAAACAATTTAGTTATTAATTAATCAAAATTTCGAATATTAGCTGAATGAATTTGCAATTTTGATCGATGATTTAACGCCATCTATGGAATAACTGCAGTACCACCTAAGACGTGAACTAACAAGCGACCATTGATTGACTTAATACATAAAAGGAAGCATAGAGAGCAGCACAACAACTATCTTATGGTGGTCTATTTGAATAAGATTTATAAAGTTCGTTTGGTCTAACGAATAGTACACTGGACTGCCGTGCAGCTGATCGTGCGCTCAAATCCCGAGGTACAACAAAAAACACTTTTTGAAGTTGTTTCTGATTGGTTGTGATGGATTTAGATAAAAGTTGTGATAAAGTGACATTACGCAACAAAAATAGGAGGCATAGTATTGAGTGGAATAATGAGGACTCGTTTATATCCACTCAGTCGGATTGTTTAGTAAGAAGTCTGCCTGATCTATCCACGATTATTGGAACTCCGGACAAAAACGAACTTCTTCTTGAAATAAAGGAATTAAAACTTCAATTGGAGAGCGCTCACGCAGAGATTGATAATCTATTATTAGAAAACAATGATTTAAAAAAACATCTTAGTAAACAAGAAATGAATTTAACCAGCTTAAAAACAATTTGTAAAGAAACTAAATTAATTAGCAGTTCTAAAAAACAGAAAAAACGAGCACAGTTAGAGAACATTATAAATACTACTGAATGGATAAATAATAGCTTTGGGGACTTACAGCTACAAGCAGATATTTCAGCTCAACACGTAAACGTAAATAACAAAAGAATAGAAAAATTGTCCGAACAAATAAATAGAAAAATATGTATTGTTAGTGAAAATAACATCAATAAGGTTTATAAAATTGCAAAAGATAAATTAGAAAATACGGAACTTTGTCACTACATAACGCCATATTCAGGAATAAACAAAATAATGGATAATCTAGAATCTAAAATTAGTACTTATACACTAAATGATTACTGCATATTTTTAATAGGTGAAACCGACTTCAAAACAACTAAGGACTACACTAAACTTATATCGGAAATGAGAGAAACACTTTTAAAATTACAGCATACTAACATTATACTGTGCATGCCTACTTATAAAAACACATTCCACGCAACAATGTACAACTGGAGAGTAGAAAACTTTAATAATCTACTCTATCAAGACATCTTAGCGCATGAGCATGCTTATTTTATAGACTCCAACAAAAATCTGACTTGTGATTACAAGATGTTTCGGAGAAGCACTGGCGCTTTAAACAATTACGGAATGCAGACAATTTTTAAAGATATCTCTCAACTCATAAAATATATAGAAGAGAATTGTTCTGAAAAAGCTCCTGTTCAAAACAAGAACATAAATCAACACAAAAATGAACAAAATAATCAATCAGAATATTTTGTAGAAAGTAACGAAAACATAAAGCCATGCCAAACTATACATGGTAATACCACCCAAAATGACGAGCTTTTTCGTGACTAATCGCCTCTTCATACTTCACCAGAATATTGCAGGGTTATTAAACAAATCCGATATGCTAACTATTCACCTACAAGAGCTTTCCAGGAATATAAGAGACATTGACGTCATATGTATAACCGAACACTTTATGATGCGAGGACATGAAGAGCTTGTGAATTTACCAAATTATAAGCTAGCCGCCTGCTACGCCAGAAAAACAAAGAGACGCGGTGGGTCGTGTATTCTCATAAAAACCTACCTTGAGTATAGGGAACTAAAAAACATTGAAAGTCATTCAGTTACTAACGCGATAGAGTGCTGCGGGGTAGAACTTATAAAACAAAAATTAATTATATTATGTTTATATAGACCGCCAATGTCAAGTAATCTTGGCATTTTTTACGAAAAGCTAGACGTGATTATGAGATTGTTATGCTGTAAGACAAACATGAGAGTCGTTTTATGTGGGGATTTTAATATCGATCTACAAAAAAGGAACAATTTGGCCCTTGATTTCGAGCATTTTCTTCTGAGCTATAATTTAAAATTACAAATAAAGGTACCAACCAGGTTATGTAGCAATAGTTGTATAGATAACTTTGCTTGTACTACTCGATTAGGATGTAAAAGCGAAGTGGTTGATCTTGCGTTATCAGATCACACAGCACAAATATTAGAGGTTAAGGTAAATAAAACCTATAAAATTCCATTCTGGCGCGCAAAGAGACGTGACCTATCATTTGATAATCTACAAAAATTTAAAAGCTATATCTCGTGTCTATCATTTTCTAATATGTATAATACCAATGATGCAAATAAAGCATACGATTTGTTTTTAGAAGAATTTCGACTGCTATATGATCTTTGTTTCCCCTATAAACTAATAACTGTAAGAACAACTAAGCAAGTAAAATGGTTATCACGTGGTATTCGCGTATGTAGTAAAAGACAACGCCAACTATTGTGGAAGTATAGACGCTGCCGTTCCAATGTAAATAAAACCAACTTTAAAAATTATTCGAGAAGATTTCGAAAAATTATAAAGTTGACGCAAAAATCCCAAAACAATTACTATATTAACACATCTAGTAATAAATCGAGGGCATCATGGCAGATCATAAACAACAAAATACAAGTAAGTGACACAATAACTCAGCTGAAAGTACAAAACAACACAATTAAGGATCCAAACGAAATTGCAAACACTTTCAACAACTATTTTGTAGACAAAATAAAAAATAATATTGTCTGTCACGAATCGTCTAAGATAGAAAACAATTGTCACTCTATGTTTATGTTTCCTGTGACTCCTGAAGACGTGAAAAGAGCAATACAATCTTTACGAAATACCAATAGCGTGGGTTGTGATGGTATATCTACAAAAGTAATAAAATTTGTGTCCGACTCTATTGCTGTACATTTATGCCATATAACAAACCTCTGTGTCTGTTCTGGTATTTTTCCAAGTGCGTTAAAAACTTCAATAGTTAAACCCTTATTAAAGAAAAAAGATAATAACGAAGATCTTTCTAATTACAGGCCCATAGCTTTAATTCCGGTTTTCTCCAAGATTTTAGAAAAAATGATATACGAATCTATCAATAAATTTCTAAATAAGTGTAATATTCTGTGTAACGAACAAAAGGGTTTTAGAAAGAATCAGGGAATAAATTCGGCTGTCTATGAATTACTGCACACTGTCATGCAAAACGTTGATAAACGGGTACCTGTATGCGCAGTTTACACTGATATGACAAGTGCTTTTGATTGTGTACATTATGAGACTCTACTTAGCAAACTCTACATGTACGGAATCAGAGGTAATGTCTTAAACTTAATTAAATCCTATTTAAGTGACCGTAAACAATACACGGAAGTAACAAGAGTCAGCTTAATAACCAAACGTGAACATACTTATCGGTCTGAAGGTAGAGTTATTAAATACGGAGTGCCGCAGGGTAGCGTCCTTGGCCCTCTACTCTTCTTACTATATATTAACGATCTACCACGTCATGTTCAGCGACCTATGATCCTGTTTGCTGATGATAGTACCGCTCTAGTAGAGTGTACAGACATAAAAAAATACGAATCTGACATTAACAATACAATAAAGGATATAATAAATTGGCTCGACATTAATAATTTAATAATTAATCTATCTAAAACTAAAATAATGCAATTTCATCAGCGACTACCAGTACAAAACTTGACTATCTCCTTCGAGGGACATAATATAGAGCAAGCATCGGAAACTAAGTTTCTAGGTCTGTTAATAGACAACCAATTAACATGGAAACCACAAGCTGAATCAGTGTGTAAGAGACTAAGCGTTTCTGCATATGTGCTCTACAACTTGAGTAAGAAAGTGAACACAAATACTTTATTAGTAGCGTATCACGGCCTGGTAGCATCAACTTTGCGTTTCGGTATTATTTTCTGGGGAAATAGTAGTTTGCGAGAACAGATATTTTTGGCTCAGAAGCGCTGTATTAGAGCAATGAGCGGTCTAAAAATGACTGATAGTTGTGCACCTATATTCAAGTCACTCCAAATATTGACATTTCCAGCTTTGTATATTTATGAGATGGCAGTGTTTGTTCATTCTAATAAACAGTACTACACAAAAGTTTCAGAAAGTAGAAGAGGTCCTGTTAGGTCATTGTATAAACATCAATTACAGAGAGAATCGTACAATACTGCTTTACTCAGGAAAAGTGTTTTCGGTATGGGACCCACTATATACAATAAGATACCCGATAGCTTAAAAGATTGTTCGATTCAAGTGTTTAAAAATAAACTAAAAGGTATTTTACTCGAAAAGTGTTATTACAGCATTAACGATTTCATAGTTGATAAAAACTTGCAATAATTTATAATTTGTGATTTCTCTTTTTTTTTAATTATATCAATATATTTTTATTCTTTTTTTATTTAATTATTATAATATACATCAATTTTTTGCTAATTAACTATCAATTTTATTAATATAATTTACAATATACAATTTTATTTATAATGTACTAAATAACTAAATGCTCAATTTTGTCCTAGACTTAAGATAGACGTGACCTATTTGTAAAAAAAAAAACGATTTTTTGCATGTCATTTATGGCGAAGTGTACAGGAAATATTATAAATCATGTATAGCAAATAAGAACTGCATTGTAACCTATACTTAGCAAAATAAAACATCATTTCATCATTTCATTTCATTTCATTTCATTTCATTTCATTTCATTTCGGGTGCCGGGTCCATCGCGTGATAGAGGACGGAGCACTTACATAACAGCGTCTGGAACTTACGACCCAGATATAGGTTTAAGGAGGCCCCCTTACAACGCGTTAGCGGTCACCTTCACTGTCCGCTATGTTCCGTCTTCTATCTATCAAAATTTGGTAGGAACCTAACAATGCCGTTTTGGACATACGTAATAGTAGAGAGCTTACTGAACTTCTCGGCAGTCCTATATCTTTTAATAGGTTGTAGAGGGATTTAGCCATTTCTGGTTATCTCATTTGTCAAGTCAAAGTATTTGTTTGTCTTAATTTCGTGGTCTTCAGGGATGTTAGTTTCCCACGGTACCGTGAGCTCAATAAGTATTACACGCTTCTTCAATTTTAAGTTGAGGAATATGTCTGTTCTCAACGGCAACACGCAGATATCCTCCGGGATTTGTAGTGTTTTTCACACGCGTCAACCAGTAGTGTCTAATCGTCTGCCGAACTCAGGACCGAAAAGGGCTCAGGGCAAGGGGTGGTCTTTTTAGTAGTGCCTTCCTTAACAAATTGAATGTTTTGTCTTACATTTGTAGTCAGTCCTTTTCTAGCTCTAGCAATTGACAAACTCACTGATCCCTAGTACTTTGTCGTGACGTTGCGAATAATGACCCCTCTCCAAAAGCAGTTCGCAGCCTACCAATAAGTGTCTTTCCGCACCAGTTTCTTTGCCCCATTCCGTGCATTTTTGTCCGTGGTTTTTCCCCATCTTACAAGATTGCTTGGATCGGGGAGAGTCAATTGGAAGGCGTTGAGGTAGAATTTAAGTAATGCTGGTGACAGATGAATTTTTATCAGTTGGGATGGATATAAGACGAAATTGTAAACAATTTTGTCTTTAGATGTTGATAAGACTTACATTTTAGTGACTATTAGATGTTTGTAGAGTTCTGATGTTGTTTTTATTTTCATCCCAAAGTTACTTGTGTCTCGATACAGAGCGGAAGAGTCTGCTTGAAGATTGAACTAATCCTAGCCACGATTTCAATGTTTTCGTCACTTTAGCATCTAGTTCTTTCAAGAGGTTCTGGTTTAAATCATACACGAGGAAAGGCCAGTTGAGACGTGATGTTAAATAGTTGTCGTATATCCAGACTTTTTTTACGTTATTTATCGGTTGATGGTCTACTTTTTTAATGTCGTTTATGAAACTATTGACGACATCGTCTAGTACTGGAGAGCGACCTTAATCGTTTATCTTTCTCCCAAGAAATTTAAAAGGCACGGTTTCTGATATTATTGAAACGTTTTCCCCGCCTATAGCGAGCCTGGGGTCATATGAAGTACCTATATCTCGTATCCCGCCTACCTAAACACAAACAATGTTGATTGTTATTTTATCTATTAGTATATTTAGTACTGTGTTAAATACTATAGAGGATAAGCAGCACCCCTGGAACAGGCCCACGTTGTAGTTAAGGGGCTTTTTATGTCCGTCCTTCGTTGCAATTACAAATTTTGAGCGGAAAGTTATACCATTGCAACAAACTGTTATTTGCCTTTCATTTGCTCTAGCATCTTTTAGACTCTCTGCTACTAAAGAATTATTATGTTCCAGACATCCAGATATTCCGGGGATAAATCCCTTGTCTTGATCTGAAATAACTGTTAGTTCTATTCTTTGTTGTCTTTGCAGATCTTGCCCTACGAAAAATATAAAGCCATTCTGTCATAGAATTTACTGCTGTATGTTCCGTAAAACACTGTAAAAAACGACTGCGTATGCGTACGCGACGAATTAAATATTGCAATTAACGAATAGATAGTTTTAGTTGGTTATTCAACTAGATTATTTCGTACATAAAAATAACTCAATTCTTATGGAAAAAACTGATAACATAGGTTAATGTAAATTGCTATTCTATTATTATTAAAGCTTAATTTTAATAATCGTCGAGTAAAAAGTACTACACTGCTAAAGTAGGTATTAGTTCTATATTTGAGTTTTGTTTACAATTGTCACCAAAGTCAATACTAACTAAATCTAGATAGTATCTTTTACTTGTAGATTAATAAAATTAGAACTAAAGAAACTTTAAGAATAAAAAAGAGATATATTAGAATAATATGTTTTATTCGAAGATGTTAAATAAAAGTCGTCGAATATGTTGCAATAATTGCTTTTTGGTATCAATTTTTATGAAAAGTCCTATTTTAGTGGTTATTTCCACTCACTATCTTTTTATCTACGTATTATATTGCAAATTGGGTTTTACCATTAGAAAGAGCACGATTTTCTAAGAAAAATGGTATATTTAACTCTATTTTGCAAAAATCAGCATTTAGTCGGTTTTACCTTTAAGCTGACGATATTATGATCAGCTGATCATTATGCTGAAAATATGTAGAGGCATAACTGATGCTCCCGATCTCCACAATGAGCTGATTCGTTTATACGTTCCTAACAACTACCTCCGCGCTCGTAATCACCGTCTACTCTCAGTGCCCGCATGCCGTACCGTAGCCCGCGCATCGTCTCCTATCCCTCGCGTTCTTTCAGCGCTCAATAACCTCATGGAAGCTTTCCCTGATTGTGACTTATTCGCAGGTGAGTCTAATATTGTTAATAAAGTATGTTTAAGTTTTTGTGAAAGTTTGTAAATACTTATTTTATTGTTTCTTTTCTTATAATATATTTTATTTTGTAAATATTTTAATATTCCTGTTTTTCTTTAGTTCTTTTATCTTTTGTGGTACTGTTTTTATAGTGTATGTTAATGTTAATGTAATTAGTTTGTAAAACCGTGTTAACATTAATAATAAATAAATAAATCTATACTACCGTGGTCCCTTTTTTTTATGCGTCGCGTCGGGCAGCATGCAAGCGGTAAATAAAACTGTAGAGGTCGAAATGTCTGTTCTTTTCGAAAATTCAGATAAAAATTATCTATAAAATCTAGAAAAATGTCAAAAAGCACGAAACCACAATTTTTAGAATTAATGTCTGTCTGTCTGTCTGTTTGTTACCGCACATCTTTAAAACGAATTAATATAATCTAAAGACCAATACATTGTATTGTAGCCTTTTTTATTGGGCTTAAACTGAGGTATGTTTCATCAAAATCGGATAAGTATTACTCGAGATATCGCTTGATCTCTTTATTAGAACAGTCCAATACAAATCTGGGGTCATGAAAAATGGTTTATGTTGAATGAATTTAAATTTTGTTTCTTTTGTTCACGAGATGGGGTTACCTGTAGTAATCATACTCTTATTATGAGTTTGTAAATAATCTAATTACGTGCTATTAATTATAAGTTTTTCCTTTTAAATTTTAATAAAATTAAACATGAATCGTATGTGTTATATCTATCTATACTATCTTCTATCTATCTATACTATAATAAAACCGTAGAGGTCGAAAATTCTGTTCTTTTCGAAAATTCAGATAAAAATTATCAATAAAATCTAGAAAAAAGTCAAAAAGCACGAAAACACAATTTTTAGAATTAATATAAATATGTCTGTTTGTCAGTTTGTTACCGCACATCTTTAAAACGAATTTCTTAGGACCAATACATTGTATTGTAGCCTTTTTTATTAGGCTTAAACTGAGGTATGTTTCATCAAAATCGGATAAGTATTACACGAGATATCGCTTGATCTCTTTATTAGAACAGTCCAATACAAATCAGGGATCATGAAAAATAGTTTTAGTTCGATGTTGAATGAATTTAAATTTCGTTCCCCTATTTGAAAGTCGTTCATAGACAAACGGTTACAGTAGGAGGTGGGTAATGAGGTTCGAATCCCATGCCGACGAATCTTTTTGTATGTATGAGATCTTTTAAGAAGTTGTTAGCACAGAAGGTGGTAACAATATTGTACAATATGGATTACATGAGCCAGTAGTCATTCCAATCCAGCCTAGACTCAACCGGGAATATATTGAAGAAACAGGATATAGTGCAGCTGAACTATCCTCAATCCTTAATAATAATTTTCCTAGGCTAGCTACAGAACAGAAATGTGTTTATGAGGGTCTTTAAATATGAGGGCGCATATGAGTGATAATCTTCAAGCTCAACAATTTTATAATATCTTACTTGATATAGGAAACGGAAAAGTTCCCGAAAATCAGACTAAAATTATTTTGCCACCCAGCCTTTTCTCCCTGGTCACCAGTGAGGAAGACTTAATACAGTGTTTATGGAAATACGTCCCATATAACACAAAAAGAAAATTCCTGGTTATGTGAGCGGGCAATTTAAACACCTAGGAATGATCACGCCAATATTATTAATGCAAAAATTATTTCTGAAATTGTTGGTAATGTCGTCACTTATTTAGCAATCGATCCAATGGTTGATCAGGACGAACGCCACTAATTTTTCAGTGGAATTTTTAAATTCGTTGAGTGTTTCTGGTTTTCCAGCATACAGCATTTCGCTAAAGGTTAGTGTACCAATCATTCTCTTGCGTAATTTAAGTCCTCCAAAATTATGCAATGGTGCACGTGTTAAGGTCATTAACCTTCAGCAAAATGTCATTGAGGCTGAAATATTATCGGAGTGTGGAAGAAGTGAAAGAGTTTTTATTCCACGCTTTCCCCTATTACCCAATAGTTTCCCCTTCCAATTTAAAAGAACTCAATTTCCCGTAAGCCTTTGCTTCGCAATGACCATCAATAAAACTAAACATACTAATATGTATTTAAAATTACTGCGTAAAGTCACTTTTCCACGCGGACGAAGTCGCGGGCACAGCTAGTCTTAAATAAATATGTTAAATCGCGAGCAATAATAATGGTACACGACATATTGTTGTAGCATAAACCTACCACCAATAAATTAATGTCGAAAAAAAGATGAAACAGGTTAAGTTAAGTTAGCGAGGCGTCATTCAAGAGATGGGTCACCGTATAGCCGTATACTTGTATAAATCATCTGAGCGTCCCCGTGCTTCGAAAGGCATGTGGAAAGTTGCTTTTTGTTGTTTCCCTAGTAAACAGGTATTGAGTCGTCTGATCTATCAGTGGTTTAAGTAATTATCGGGAGCAGGGAAGCTCATTAATTAAATGATAATTATTCTAGTATGAGTTAGACAACATACCAAACATTATTCAATGAATTATTTTATAAAATAGTTTCAAATTAAAGACAAGTTTACAGTATCTCACAAGTATGGTGGGGTACGCATAGAGGCGGGGATAAACAGTACCGCGACAGCCTCCATCTTGGAAGCCCGTGCGCATAACCGCGACCATACTTGTGATTACATTAATGTATTATTCAGGTTAGTTTCACACGGTTTACTTGTTCTATAATGAAACTAAGTGATTAGTCTATAGTTTATTTCATTTAAATAGTTCTTCTATCGTAAGAATAATCTTTCTACGGAGCATTTTCTAAACAGGTTTTGTCTATAAAGAAACTTTTACGGGACAACGGAGTTAGTCAACTAGTTATCTATATTTACTTACATTGTAACAATTATTGTTGTAAGCATTGTACGGATGGTGATAGATAATGTTAAGTGTGTAGGATTTTATGTCTTATTTCAAAGGAATAAGGAGTTGTTATAGTATAAATTGGTTTGTTTCCGTGTGTATCATTTGACATCAATGTTTATTGAGTCAGAGATACATTCTAGTGCGTTGCTTCTAGATAGTTATGAGTTATGACAAATAACACATTTTAGGTCTGCAGCTGCTGATAAAGTGGCATGCCACAGTGGGTTCGTATCCACTTTATTGTAAGTCTTCAAAATAAACAAAATACATTTTAAAAAGTTGTATAAGTTTACGGTAAAATGAAATAATGCTAGAACTCTCGCTAGTTATAATCATAATAATGGAATAAGCAAATAAATAAATTATTTGTTTTTGATTTCTAAAACGAGTTTAACCGATTAAAAATATTGTGAATGAGGTAATATAAATACGAGTACGTCTATAACACATAAAAGTTCTAAAATCGTTATTTTTTTGAATTCTTGTTGTCTCAGAACTCAAATCTCAACTTAAGCAATTTAAAAATATATTTTCTTATTAGAATGATTTTTGTGCATGTATTTACTACGAAACTGGGCACATAGTTTACTAGGTAATTTGATTTTCAGCTAAAAAGGACACGATTACATAAAGACCATCATCCAAAAAAATCGTATTGTAATCGGTCAACACTTTGCTTAAGACACAATTATAATAAGACACATAAGACTTTATTTACAAAAGCTTTTATTTAAATCTATACTAATATTATAAAGAGGTAAAGTTTGTGTGTTTGTATGTTTGTGTGATTGTGACGTTGTAGGACTTGTAGGGGGTAATCTCTGGATCTACTGAACCGATTCAAAAATTCTTTCGGTGTTGTATAGTCCATTTATCGGGGAGTGTCATAGGCTATGTAGTATCACGCTATGACTAATAGGAGTAGAGCAGTAATGAAATATGTTTAAAAAAAGGGCGCGTTTTTTTCTCCGTCCAACGAAGTGGGTACGGGTCAGCTAGTTCTTTATAAAACGGAAAAACAATTTTTCTTTCCTTTTAAAATTTTAATCATCAACTTTAAAACTTTATATACAAGTTTTACGAGTATGATCACAAAAGCTTGTCTCCAGTAAGTACTTATTTAGTTGAGAGACAGCCTCCTGAACGCTATCCTGTTATATAAAAGCTTTTAATATTATAATTGTTGATTGTTGCATTGTCTAACAGGGACTAATATAATCACTTATTTAATTTTATCTTTAATTACCCGTTTCATCCCTCTTTTACATAGTCCCATTACTCCCATTCTGTTTGAGTAGGTAGCTAGTTTCCCAGTCACAAACTTACAAGAGCTTACTATAGTCGATTTAACCACTGCTATTGATATCAATCAATCAACTAGCCTATTGCAGTCCACTGCTTGACATAGGCCTCTCCCAACACGTGCCACAGAACTCGGTCCTGCGCTTTCCGCATCCAGTCGGACCCAGAGACCTTTATGAGGTCGTCGGTACACCTAGCTGGGGGGCGTCCTACACTATGTGATATTGATAGGTGTGAAGTTAATACGTCCAATATTAAGAGTAGTTTTAAAGATATAAGCATACAAAGGGACAAATAAAGTGACTTCGTTTTATATTATATCGTGATAAGTCCCGACTCCCGACCGATATTAGTAACGGTAGCTTTTCGCTTATGCGATGTAATCTAACACAAGAATCAAAGCATAGATAACATACTCGTAAGTGCAATACGATACGTATATTTATTATTATATTATACTATGTTATTCTGTATTAAGTAAAACGTCTTTATTAACAGGACAAATGTTTGTCCGTTAAATATAATATTGCATGCCGTGGCAGCCTTTAATTAAGGCAACACTATTGTTATGTGCTTTATTTATGTTAAGTGAATTATGTATGAATCCTGTGTATGTCTTGTTGGCTGTCCTTAAATAAATAAAATAAAATATGATGTTTACAAAAAGTCGGCTTTAAAAACAAATGACGATAGGCAAGGTTCCATTCAACAACACCTGTCTGATGGTGAGGTGCGATAATGGAGAGACAGATGAAAATGTCGACTTCAAAGTTTTATGGTCTACTTAACATAACATTTAAGTTGTGTACAAGTTGTTTGAGTGTGACAAAAGTATAATTACTAAGACAGGTAATGTACCTCCGCGTAATAACGGAACTTGCACACTAATGTTTAAAATTGCAACTAGATAATATTGCAGTCGGTTTGCGTAGAAATATTGAAGAAAAATTTAAAACAATTATTAAAAGCCTCTCTGGCCACGCCCGTATTTATTTATTTATGATAGGTACACAAACAGATTAGTACTTACATAAAATATTTAAGTGCGGCGGTATACAGACTAGACAGTAATCCTAAGGCAGTGTAGTATTAACAACATGATATTTATGCAACATGATAGTATTAACAACGAATACGCAATAAAATGCATCGTTACGTGTAACCTTTACGTGTAAATTTTTTCAAAGTCACGTCTTAATTGGCTAGAGGCTTTTGGGTTGTGATGCAGCAGAAGTACCTATGGAGAGGATTATCTGGATAGATGGGGCCCTAAAAAAACTTTCTACCTCTAAGAGACAGACAGACAGAGAAGAAGAACGAAAGACTCCTTAGAAGACGCAGACGAATCCAATCTTTTCTGTTGTCCTTTGATCTTCTTTACGATAAAGTCCCGTACTTTTACTAACAGATTTGGTTTTACTGCGGGTTTGCACAGGGTACTTATCTTAGCCCCCAACTCATTCTGTAAGTAGTTATTGACATTATGCTGCAAGTTCTTTGTTTATTTATTGTTGACATAAAACCCTACCCATAATACTCTACTTTCCATGACCCATAAAACGTACCATCTCCCCAGTGTGGTATTAGTATGCCATATTTGCTCTCCGATAGTGGTTATTTTTGGTCTAGGTATGGTTCTTTTGTTTTCGTAGAATTAAGACCTGAGTATTAGGTACCTTTTTATACAACACCCAGGGGTGAGACGGGAAGAGACATTATTACATTCTTAGTCTAGAAACTTAACTCACAAAAAAAAAATATAAAACATACTTTATAATAAATATCTTTATATCGACTTACTTTCGAGAGAGCCTAATATAGATTTATCCCGTGGGCGTATATCAAGGCAATTCAGTTTACGAAGCGAGTGTGTTGTATTAGGTAAACTGATTACTATAACTCCAATAATCCCGTTTCTACACTTTACTAAAAGCACCTAGCAGGACAATTAGAGCAACTCTGGGCAAAAACTTAAATTATGTTGAGGAATTTTACTATTCTCATTAACAGACTATACTACAGGTACTGAACCACTGAATATTATTATGTAGGGCAAAGACTTCCAATTACTTTTAAAAGCATCCAGGCCATCCCGCTATTCTCCTGGGCCGTCCTGCTTTCTGAATACATTCTTGGATCATAAAGTCTTTTTAACGCTTTAAAAATCTAAAAATTATTTCTTAGTTCTTGTTCTAAAACTACAACCGGCATTTCTTGAGAATCAATGACAAAGAAATCAAATACGTAACAGTTCACAATCATGAATGACCTGCGACGTTTCGTTCTCGTACTGGCTATTGTAAATCCGGTATATTTATTATCTACGGTGCTTGTCTCAATTAATAAGATACAGCGGTACTTATACTAATTTAGACAAATAATGAAATTAACTTGGCGTTAAGGTCGTAAGGATGACGGTGAGGTAGTTATCAGTGCGATTCACAAATAATTTTTATTTAATCGTCGTAATTAGACGACCTCGGTGGCGCGACGGTAGCGCAAGCGGCTGCCGTGCAAAAGGTTGTGGGTTCGATCCCCACGCAGCACAATAATTTGTGATATCCACAAATTATTGTCCTGGTCTGGGTGTTTTTTGTGTCCGTTAATTGATGTTTGTAAAAGGTCCCCGCGACACAGGGCATGAACCCTAGTGCGGGAGTTGTCTTTATAAAAATAAAATAAATAAAAAAAATAAATTTTACAGAGTCTGGTAGTCTTTTCTTGTTTTAATTGTGTACGCTTGTTTCTTGCTCCAAACATTCCCATTATCAGAATCCCAAAACCCAATTACCGTAGTAAATAAATAAATAAAATATATTCCTGACACATTCACACAACGCCATCTAGTCCCAAACTAAGCAGAGCTTGTACTATGGATAACTAGACAACGGATAAACATACTTAAATACTTTTTTTTTGTAAATACTTACATATTATAAGTACATAGAAATATATCTTGTCGTAGTGGTTTAAGTGAGTGGATTTTAACAAAGATAAATATAATGTTAATATATTTTGTACAATAAATTAAAAAAAATCTCTTGTAGATTTGTATTTTTTTAATTGTTTAAAATTGTATTTTCTTAATGTTTTCTAATATAATAGTAAAAATAATTTTATGAATTTTATGCATTGTTTAACAATGATTAAAGTTTTCGAGATAACGAGGTGTTTCTTTTTACTTAGGAATAAAGTTTTTTTTTAATTTTTACTCAACGCTACTAAAATTTCAGAAAATTATTAAATATAATTATTTTATTTTAAGGAATAAGGCCAAGTTTCTCTACCCTTTAAAGAAAAAGGTTTCTTCCAGTGAAACCATTATGTGCAATGATTTATAAATATTTAAATTGTTATGAGTCTTGTCAAGCAGTATAACTTTTGTCGCTTGTACCACATCCCACAATGTGCACATATGCAGTGGAGAGTTGAACAAGTAGGTCGTTTAGACCGGATGTTACAATTTTCTTTACTTTCATTATAGCTAAACACATTTGAGATAATCTGTTTTATATCGAAACGTTTAACGGAGAGGTATGCCTACAAATGTGGTCTTATTTAATGGACCTTTACCAAAATGAGGTCGATGGAGAGAGCTATGGAATTGCCAATTCTCGGAGCTGAAAGTATCAGACTATAATTGCAATTATTAATTAATTACTGGAATACCGAATACGTAGCAGTTACATAGCAAAGATAATAGCCAAAAATAAAAAAACATTAAAGAGTCAAGAAATTAATTATTTAATTAACAAACCAACTCTTAGAGCAACATCATTGATAACGCTTATTTTATACATTATTGATATTATGAATGTACCTATTATTTTATCGATAGACGTAGCAAACCCGGCGAACTCCGTTTCACCACCAGATGGCTTCGTTTTATGTAATGTGAAAAAATATTTTCCCGCTTTTCTGTTGTAATTTTTCCTACATTTTCTTTGTTATAAACCTCACGGAGCTCGATACCTTTCCAACGAATGAAAAATCGTGGAAATCGGTTCGTGTGTTTTGGAGTTATAGCGTCAGGAAGGAAAACCCAACTTATTTTAATATAGTAGATGTAAGAAGTACATAGTAATTTTCGCTTACATAAGTGATTCACAGAAACTGCATATTTTTTTTAATGAAAACAATATTACCAATTTTTTGTATGGAATACTTATTTAGACATGTTTTTTTTAATCGTTTAATAAGTGATTTAACTATAATAAAGTTTGTTAATACCTGCTCTTTATTTGGATGAAGTTTGGATGAGACCTAAATGTGAAAACATAATGACAATATAAGTAAACTGCAACGATAATATAGAACAACTGCACAAGGTCCTACATAATTTATGTTAAGTAAAAACATAAGTAATACATATAAGTTTTGTAATTTTCGGCACGTGCAATTTAACTGTGTTCATTGCGGAGCGTGTGTAGCGGTAATTTGCTTGCGAGTTTCTTGTTTATGTACCAAGTAAACGTATTAGCAAGTATATTGACATTGGCGTGTTGAACCAAATCTATTTTATTAACTGGAACGATATTATGAGGTTTCAATTACTAATGGAACAATCTATAAATCTAATTTCTGTTTTGTATCAAGATAAACGACTCTCGCACTAAGTTTCAAGCAGTGTGGGGCGCGCAGACCTTATTAGCTACGATAATGAGACAGTTTGGTATCGGTTCTGTGGCAGGTTTTGCTTATTTTCTAGTAATACTGACTGTTCAGTATAGTCCAGATGAGACAGGAAAATCATTGACATAATTAATCACAAAAACTTCTTATTTATATCATTTCCTCTTAGAGAAAACAAGTGCATTGCTTCTTACTGCAGCTTACCTTAACACCTTGCAATAAGACTTATTTTCCAACTAAAATAATCAAGTTTAATCCGTCTCTATGCGTTTTGTAACATAATCTACATTTCTTAACTTTCTGCAACAGCACACGAAGAACGGTTGCTCCAATTCCCAAATCATAAACGATTGGCACTTACATCTTGTCGGAGCAACTGAACATTAATAGTTTTCGCTCAATTAAACAATACGGTACTTTATAGTTTGTACACGAGAACGATACGGCCAAATAAATACTTCAATGCGCGATCTGTAGACCAAAACATACGGTGTTTTTTTTTTGCTTATGCTCTGTCATGATAAAACCTTATTCGTGCGTTTCTCTAGTACGTTACAGAAGTATTTATTACTAGCTTGTGCCAGCTACTTCATCTGCAGAATTTGTATTATTTGGGTTAGCTTAAATTATAACTACAATATCTTTTTAAATTATAATATCTGTTACTCTGTTGTATAAGCTATAATATTATTGCAAAGTTTCATTAAAATATATTCAGTAGTTTTCACGTGAAACAGTAACAAATAGTTTGCAATTACTCTATGTTAGAGGAAGTTCTTATGACTATTATAGACTGGAGGTCGTTTGGGGCTTAAGGGAATGTCCTCTATGATAAATTACTTTCGGACATTACTTAATTTTGCTCTGTTCAAATGATAATACAGGCTTAATGGCTGCAAAACACTACTGGACAAAGACCACTGTAGCTTCAACGGCCGCAATTTTGTGCCCCTTTTATCCATCAACCTCCGACCAACAAAATTTTACAAAAGTACAAATTACGTTCGTAAAACAAATAAAGATGAATATATGAACATTAAATGTGAAAGTTTTAGGAAGGTATAAATAGTTTGTTTCTTGTCAGCTATCAAGTGGTAAAAGCAGATAATTATTCAAATTATATGTATAAATATGTTGATTTAGGATATTACGCAATATGATGAACAGACTTCGAACTCTACCTCGATGACAAATTGATGGAAAAGCTCCTTAATAATAAAAAGAATACTTCTACCCTATGCCAACATGTGCCTCCTTTTTCCATCGGTTTCCCACCGTCCTAATAAGATTTACGTAGTAATTATTTATTAATCTGTGACGGTCTCCCCACGCTGAGTCATCCGCCACGCGGTCCTCATAAGTGAAATACTTGGAGGTGGCCAATGTCCAGCAGTGGACGTCCATATATATGCTGATATGCTGATGATGATTCATTTAATTACGTCAATGATCTGTGATCATTAACTTGTCGAGACAAAAGTAGCGCATAAAAAGGAGATCACATTAAATCGTTTAAAAACGTTTTCTATTGTGGTCCCAAACAATAAGATTTCCAATGAGAGAAAACTGTGGTTACGTTACGCTCACGGTTCTTACTAATGTCAATGTAAAGGCAATCTGACGTCATAGCTGGCCAGCAGGTATAATTCTAACATTTTGGTTACAATAATTTATATGAGACTAACTACCGGTCTCGGTTTCGTCCGGGTACTACATTATGCATTTATTATATAATATATTAGGTCTTTACCTATGAAATTGCCGTTTTGTATGAAAATTTTATCAGAAGTTAGATTTATCATACTAACGTTTTTTAGATTTTTCAATAATTATTAAACATAATAGAATGAAAGGAGACGGTTTTTTTTGTTCGGCGAATAGGCCACCACCACAAATTGTGGCATTTAGCAATGAAATGCATATCGGTTTATTCCTTATAATCTCTAGTTAAACAGTCTGCACATATCAAAACTTTATCTTGAGGGAATACTCTGAAATACGACAATCAAAACATGACTCGTGATAACGTAAAATCTCACAACAGCTATTGTCTAATGAATATACACTAATAAGGCAACCAAGACCTCTCGAAATAACGCAGTTTTTGCTGACTATTGCTTGTAGCTCTAAAATAATAAGGTAGTTCAAAAGAAACAATACACTATATATATGACACAAGAAATATTTATTACTGTTCACAATTATAATTAACACAGTCATCTCTTAAAGCAGTATTTCATCTTAGATAGACGCAGGTGGCTCAAGCTCACCTAAAAGCAGAGCCCAAGATAAAAACCACACTTTACACATCACAATGCACAGCAGCTAACAGTGACTGTACCTGTGCTCAATAAGCAATAACAACAGTATCCAGCAAGAGCAGCTTTAGTGTGTATTATGCACTCTATCTAAAGATCCCATTTTTATAAAATATAAAAGTACAAATAAATCATGCATTTATCTAATAAAATCTGAAATAATAACAACGTTGTCATGACAGTGTCAAACTGATTGAAACTGTACTACAGAGTATCTGCTATTGGCTATTATTTACGTTTCGTTCTACGATTATTTTTAAAGTACGTTACTTGATAATTTGTATTAACCATTGATTTATAAAAAACCCTAGATGCACATTTTCAAACAAAACTAACAGCCAAAAGTGTCACCAAATTAAACATACGCAATAAATACGTATAGTAATATCGTAAACATATTTCTTTTTTCAAATTCAATCTTACACGCATGACATAAAGTTGTATTTAAAAAGTAATGCACATAAAGCAATAAAATTTAATGATTGACGTTTGCCGGTAGAACAACGCGATACTAATTTAAAAAAAGTGCACAATGCGCCCATTTGTTGCGGACGTTTTTGGGAAGTGGAGTGTGTATCTTTGGTTTTTTGTAAATCAATGGTATTAACCATTAAAATAAACCTAAGAACGTTCCAAAACAAGCATTTTTAGGTGTAATCCTTTTTTATTATTATTTCATTATTCCCTCATCGTTTAAGTATAATTTGTATTCGGTTAACTATATTAAGATAATAACTATTTTTGTGAGTAATATGAATAATAAACATTACTGTTTAGGGTGGTGCGAAAAAAAACCGTCTCCTTTGGTATCAGTAATGGCGCACATTTAAGCAAACTATTGTGTTTAAAACAAAGGAAAAAAAAGTATCAGGGAAGAAGGTACAATTAAACAAATGGGAAAATCCGCTGTTTTATATTGGACCCATGTTCACAGGCTTATTAATAATACAAATAATAATTATTTTTCTTTTGTTAGATGTTGGTAATATCCTGTATTTCTTAAATAACAAAAAATATTTAAACAATAGGTATTTTTTAAAAGAATATAGAGTCTTAAGACTGCGCAGAAATAAAACGGCAATTTCATAGGTAAAGACCTATTATAAACCTTCCTCTTAAAACAGGAAATCTATCAAATATAACCGCTTGATATTACATTTAATCGGTAGATATATTGTATATACATTCAAACATTTTGATCGTAGTAGATTTTTTGATTTAAAAACAATTCTACTCTACAATAATTTTAAAATGAAATAAATTAGCTAAAGTACCTATTGCTTAATTAAGCAAATTCCTTGTTGTAAAACTGAGACATGCAAAGTAAAACGATACTATCAAATAACTAATAAACATTATACCAGCTACCGGTACTTTATAAAGAACTACCATTTGGTTATTAATGAAAACATGAATAATTATAGTTGTATACGTAGCCTTTAACAATCATTTTGTATGTAAATAAATAATTGCATGAACTCAAGCGTAAAAACTACAGACTGACTTTAAGGAAGTTTTTTTTTTATAAAAACACATTCCCCCCTCTATGAATCAAGCCACGTGTGTCGCGTGGATTTTTACAGACATGTATAACGTATAAAAATTATATCTAAGCTCAAAACAATCGTTTTTGGGTCGACAGTGAAAAAAAACCCAATTGGGTAAAAACGGCAAAACTGGACAAATAGGGCAAAAAAGTTTTCGTAATGAAATTTCTATTTTATTGTAAAGTCGTTAACATTAAATTTTTTTTTTCATAATTTCGAGTTTTCATCGTGACCATAGATTATAATTATCTTTAAATGAGTAATCATGACATAAAAAGCCCCAATATTTTGTTTGTTTACCAAATTTCTCAGGCCCAAATGAATAGGCTATAGTTCTTTAATTAAAATCTTTACATTGTATTACCTGGATCACTTGTTATAACTAAAATATATTTTTTACGGTTTATTAGTAAAAGCCCAGTGACCTGGACATTTATTGAACAAAAACGGACATTATCCAGTGAATTGTTCAACTACCCTCAATTCGTGGTGTCCCTGGGAATCATCTTATCAGCCCATTAATGCCCCACTGCAGGGACGGGCCTCTTCCAATGACGGAGGGATTCTTGGCCTACTAATACCACGCTGGCCAGACAGATTGGTATAGGGTTTAATTTCAAATTTTCCTTCTTTTTATTTCGTAAAGATAATATTCACGAATAGTCCCTTAGTCGGTTTTTACGACACCCATGGGGTGAGATGGGGTGGTGACATATTGTATTCTTACTCCGTCACCACACGAAGATCCCTGGGAATAACTGCGATAAAACAAAAGCATTTTACTATTTTCTTTACAATAGAGTGCTGATTTTTAGTGTGAAGGTTTAGGTATATGTTTTATTTCAAGTCTTCCAGTTAAATTGTCATATATTTTGTCTATTACAGAATGACACTGTTTGAGCGTATCAAACAGGCCTGCCAAGAGAGCGGGGAGCTCTGGGAGGATCCCGATTTCCCCGCCACACAAAGTTCCGTGTTCTACCACCAAAAGCCATCCTTCGAATTCGAGTGGAAACGTGCTAAGGTAAGCACTTTCACAAGCCTTTATTTTAATACTTATTCATTTAACCTTTGTTGTGCGGACCGCTTTGTAAGTGTCGTAGTATTCGGCGCTCCGTAATTTCTGCCTTCCCCTCGTGGAAAGAAGCGTGAGTTTACGTGTTTAATTATTTTAACTGTTTTTTTTATTTATTAAGGACCGCCAAAGAAAGAAAGCATATATAGGGAAGAGATAAATAAATTTCAACTGATATTAGTTTTAAACTGCTGATTTTTCTAAATACTTACATAATATAGGGAATAATAGGAAATATGAGCACGTTTTAGGTTATATAGTATCATGCACTATGATATGAAACGTATTATTCTTTTTAAAGTAATGCTTAAATACCAAGGGATTAAATACTTACAAAACTATTGTTTTATTCATCTCAGTAAACACCAAGGTGAAAGTATTCTCTCTCATACATTGACACACTTATAAATAGATTCGTTTACTTATCTACTTATTATGTTAACTTAGGAAAGCATGTTATCGAGAAAGTTATTTAACTTAGTAGTTTAAAGATTTACGTAAATTATTCTATCCAATTAAGCCTGCTTATTTTTTTTCTCTCCGGGCACTAGGATCCCATGACACCCCTCCCATGGGATCCACAAATATTTTTTTCGCCGCATGAATCCCATGGGAGCCAAAAGGAATAAAAACTATTTGTGGATCCCATGGAACATTGTTTGGATGTATTTAAAATCAATATTTAAGCGGTACGAATTAGTATATTACGCGTAATGCGATTTCGTGTCTTCCAAAGTAAGTAGCTATTTTCATAATAACTATTCAAGCAATTTCTTTGATTAATCGTAAGTTTGTCGTGTAGAAACGGCGAAAAGTGATTTCAATATTATAATCAGTAAAAAGTGAATCCGCGTCGATCGCGGTTATAATCTCTACATTCATCAAATAACCCTACAAAAAGAGAAACGTTTACTACGCTGTGTAGTTTATCATTATTTATGGTTCTTTCTATTTAGTTGGTTTGTACCTCTTACGGTTCAATAATCGCGGGCTTTTGGTTCAAATTGAGAAGTCATTGTTCTTCGTAATAAGTTTTTTAACACAGAACTACTCAATCTTTATCTATTGTGTAATAATACAAAGTACTAGCTGACCCGTCCCCACTTCGTTGGGCGGCAAAAAAAACGCGCCCCTTTTTTAAACACATTTCATTACTGCTCCACTCCTATTAGTCATAGCGTGATACTATATTATAGCCTATGACACTCCCCGATAAATAGACTATTCAACACGAAATATAATAATAGACTATTCTCAGAAAGAATTTTTAAAATCGGTTTAGTAGATCGAGAGATTACCCCCTACAACGTCACAAACACACAAACTTTACCTCTTTATAATATTAGTATAGATTAAAGTCTCATTCTAGGTATACCTAAGTGTCGTGAAAGATTAAGATCTACAAATATTATTATTCTGTCTGACCAACTTAGTAGTAGTTATTCCAAGTTTCCAGTCGTCCCTAAAGGAGGCGTGTCCTTGGACTGGGACATTAATTCCCAGTTACCTAGAATATTAAAGATAATACGTGTATAATAAAAATCTTGTGGATTTCTAATAGTCCGAGTGAGATCATACCTACCCAGCTTTTATCTCCCAAGCGTGGGTATAAGAAAACTGGTCGCCCATTTAAAGTAAATAGTTATTATAATTTCGTTGCAAATGTTGCTAAAATCATAAATGCTAACTTATTTAGTTATCTGTCTCAAAATCTATTAAAAAAGTTAAGTTACCTATTTTGTATGTAAAAGACACCCACACCTGAATGTCTACAACTCATTTAATAAGGAAATTCCTAAGTTGTGTCATTTTAATATTATATTGTTAACTTATTACAAATATAAAAAATCTACACAACGCCATCTAGTCTATAAAACTAAAGAAGTACTATAGGTACTAAATAATAGACAATAAATAAGTAGGATACTTTTCTATCTGTGTGCCATTCCAGAACCAAGTATACTTAGATATCGACATATCTAAGTATACTTGGTTCTGGAATGGCTAAAATACTTAAGACGCAAAACGGAAGAACCTCTTACTCGTAGGACGTACGACGTGAATGATTTCAGGGCAGCGCTATAAATAAAGAAAATCTTAATATTGTCTTTGTCCACAGGATATTTACCAGAACCCGTCATTCCTCTTAGACAAGAATGAAGGTTTCGACGTCATTCCCGGAGAAATGGGTAAGATTATTTATATGTACTTCTTTAATTATTAATTACTTGTTAGTTAAATGACGCTCTTCGATCTTCTGAGTCTTAAAGCTATATCATTTCTCTATATATTTCCCGCTCTTACGGGTCTTATCGTGTGATATCTTCTCTTCTATCTCTTTTTGGAGTACTCAGACTACAGCACTTTAAATTAAATTTGCTTTATTTTATAAACCACTCTACATTACCACCTTCAACCACACGTAGAATAAAATATAATAATATTCATATTTACATAGTCAAAGTTAATCTTTAACTATTAAATCAAAAACCAGTTTTTTGTACAAAAATGATTATGCCAAGCGAAAAGCAAATGATTAACTAGGTACGCTTTCTTATAAATTAGAAATTTTGGTTATAAAACATAGATAAGCATAAAATTAATGATATTCGAATGAAACCCTTTCTGGACGAGGTAAAAATATCCTCTGCGTAGCAGGCTTAAACTAAAATCACTACGCCACGAAGGTTGTCGACAAATTGTGTGTTGAATATACACCGGCTGATTCCGAACACTTATGCAAGTGAAAAATCTTTGAGGACTCTTCCCGAGTAAACTGTGGCTAGCCAAGCGGCCGACCAAAAGTTGATGTAACATACTTTATGTCTTTATTGTCTAAAGCCCGATTTACACATCGACAAGTACAGTAGCGAGTTAAGTAGTAAGTTGTTTATTAAGTTGATTTAAATAGATCTCCATATTATTATTTGGCGAGTTAAGTACGAAGTAGCCCCCTTTCTCGCGTCTTGCCAACTTAACTCGCCAAAAAATAAGATGGAGATCTATTTAAATCAACTTAATCAACAACTTACTACTTAACTCGCTACTGTACTTGTCGATGTGTAAATCGGGCTTAACACCCATCGACCACTGTATTGCTCAGCGAATATTACTTAGTTAAGTGATTTGGCCTGCGTGCTTGTACCGTAGCAAATGCAGTTGTTTTTAATTATAAGCTACTATATGTAATAAACACTTTGATTTGTTGGCAATGCGAATTTTATGTTTTATTGTGGCTTTTATTTCTTGTTTTGTGTTATATACTTTAGTGTTTTATTATTATTGCATGCTTTGCTATTAAGCTCATATAAATCCTTCTTTGAGAGAGTTTAACCTGCATTTTTCCTTTGGTCCATTTTCGTAACTGAGTTTTCGTAACCAGTTATCAAATAGGAATTTTTTTTCACTGTTTCGTAACCAGTTATTAAAAAAGACTTTTTATTCCTTTTACATAACCAGCTACGAAAAAGGAAAATACTATCACTATTTCATAACCAAACAGGAATATATCCAAAAATAATTAACTAATTTAATTGACTAATCAGTTAACCAGTTATTTAAAAATCTTTTTGTTCCTTTTTCATAACCACTAAAGAAGCCTGAGTATATTATTTTTTTTAACTTTAGGTAAGTACGGAAATCTGATTTAATTTCATACCAAATAGATTTTACGAAAATTTATAAACATATGTAATGTTTGTATATAAAATATTTATTTAATGTAAAATGGACTAATAATTTCTAAGCAATGGCCTACTGTAATATTTTCTTTGGACAAATCTTCAATTGCGGAATTAACCTCGTGGTCGATTTCCTCATATGTACCTATTGCTTTTTTTTTGTTTTCTTGTGGCTACTTATTTTGGTTTCTTTAATTAACACGTCTAATACCTTCGCCAGTGAGGGGTTTTTACGTCCTACAAATTTATTTAGTCTGGCATGCCATCCCTCAAGGTTGTTAGTAGTACGGTTTTCTTCACCATGGCAGCACCACATCTTAATATAATTAATGCTTTTGAACCATGTTTTCTTTAAATAATTATTGAATTTTTTAATGTTCTCACTTGTTGGTGGATTTCAACATAGAAGCTGAGACTTGATCATTTCGAGTAATTATGTTATTATTATGTTTAGTAACTAGTTATGAAATAGTGATATAATTTTCCTTTTTCGTAGCTGGTTATGTAAAAGGAATAAAAAGTCTTTTTTAATAACTGGTTACGAAACAGTGAAAAAAAATTCCTATTTGATAACTGGTTACGAAAACTCAGTTACGAAAATGGACCAAAGGGCATTTTTTTCATTAGGTACTTTAGTTAAAAAATCTCATAAGAAAGATCTAACACCCGCGTAATAAAAAAAGGCACGTGCCTATATAAAATATATTTATCATTTTGGGTGTGGCGAATGAGGCCTTCACTGCCATTTGCAATCACTGAATCATAATGGATAAAGCTGGTTAAGTACGTCGTTTAGGTTATCCCATAGATGGGTGAGGCTCAGTGGTATATCAATTAAGCGTCTCCGTGCTTCGGAGGGCACATAAAAAGCCGTTCCCCGCTATCGTCATAGTGACACTGTCATCACGTCAGAGGCCAATGAGCGGCTTGAACAACTCTCGACACCACATTGACCACTAACTAAATAAAAAGGTTCTATCTCTTAAACAAATCATGCGAATAAATGCGTTGATTATAACGGCACATATTAATAAAAGCACTCTTAAGTAATACTTAAGCAGTGAATAAATTATCATAATCATAACTGATTCACCTATGCGCATAGTTAGTTAAATATTAATTTAAAATTAATACCTGCTTCTGCATTTTTATACTTATTTCGAAAAACGTTCTATATTTCTATAGGATTACTCATATTTACTTACATATTATGGTGGGCGCAAGATCATACTGGGTGTTTTGGAAAAAGAAAAAGCGTGACACCTTAAAGTCACTGACGTGCCTCGATAAATAATTGATTTTATACTTGCCCTTTGAAGCACAGTGACGTTCAGATGCATTCTCTATAAATATTTATGCTTTTCCGATTGAATTTATTTTCTACAACAAGATTACCAATCACAATTTTCTTAGTAACCTTCATATCGGCGCGTATAACTTTCACGAAAACCGGCCTAATCACATTAATGAACTTGTAGGTAAAAGTGAAATGTTTTCACCTATACCACCATAAACTCAAGCAAGTTTAGACTAGCTATATTGTGTTTACATCTACGTAACTATAGCTGCAATTGATTACGTTAGGAAAAGTCCCGGGTTGTATTATATCGGGTCCTTTAAGCGTACCTACTAGGTACTAGTATGATACAACTTTTCGACGAACCGCCAAAGTGTCGTCCACATTGTGTTTGGACTGAGTAAAATTGCTGTTTGACTATCATAGCACCAAACATGTTCACAATGCCACATTTTTATTTAAAAAAAGACGTGTCTGTAGAACGAAGATGCGGACAAACGTCTTATTTGCGTAATGTTCATGAGTAGACGAGTGTAGTAAGTGCGGCCGATCCGTTTCGCCTTGCTAAGATAGGCACCTCTAGAATGAGAAGTACAACTGCAGTACGATTACTGAGTGCCATACCAGAACTTCCTTTATTAATGGCAAAGTATTTGACGTAGTTTTAACACAAAACGCTGCGTTGTGCCCAGATTTTTTATGTGCGAAGCTTAGTTTCTTATCACCTTAAATCATCAGCCAATAGACTATAGTTGACAATGATTTTATATTAAAACGTCATTGATAGTTGGAGATATCTTCCTTCTGGAAATATTTCGACTGGAACAATGTAGAGAATAACCCCCTTACTCATAAACGCCTCTTAAAAATCAATGGACTAAAATTTAAGAGGCGTTTATGAGTAAGGGGGTATATACCTACATAACTCGTTAAAAAGTATTAAGGTAACACCGACGACGACGCCATAAATAAAAAAACAGAAACGAGTAGAGTAGGTACTCAGTGTCCGCTCTCCTCTGCTCAATCATTATTCATAGCGGCAATTTACTTACATCCGTAAACCTAGTAAATTGCTTCCGCTGTTTTAAAATAGCTCTATCGTTCAAAAAAGGTTGTTGTTAAGAGCGTATAAAGGGCTCACTAGCGCCGCCAATTGACAAAAAAATCATTTTTCGCAAATAGGATCAATAATGCAGAATGTTGTCTACTAAGTCTTGAGAAAAGGCAATAAAGTATTTGTATAACATACTCTCAACACTATATACATCCATACGTACGGTTGGTGGACTCTAGTTTCCACACTTAGACTCTCTTTTGGCCCATTGTGTGATCCATCCATACATAATCACAAACTTTCGCATTTATAATATTAGTAGGATAAGTATAGCGTTTTGTGACATTTTTTTGTTTTCTTAGAGACATATTGCGTACCTACTTTTCATTATTCGGCTTTGACGACAACCTGGTATTATGTATTATAATAATTACTACTTTGACCCTACACAGAATAATATATTTTTATACCTCATATGTTACCTACATAAGTAATTATTATTTATAAATCAAGCCAATTCTGGATTAGATCTTACCAACCTCTGGAACTGCTGTCGCATAAGACCTCTTCGCCGCCGAGTAGGCAACTATTTGATTCCGTATTCTAGCTACAAAGATACCGTATATAGAGGAAGTGAGCTAATTACTTAACTAATAATAACCTAGTAGGTACCTAGGACTTACGTTATGTCTTCCATGCGTTGCGTAATTTATTGCACCTATATAATAAGTTATGCAAGCATTGTAGGCGTTACAGGTAGAACAATCAATGTAGCAGCAAATTAGTATTAAAAAGACTAACACATAATTGATATACAAACATATATTCACGCCGGTTATTTATTGTTTGCCCGAAAATTATATACCATAATATTCTTATGCCCGAATTTCTTTTCCATAATTTTATTGGACATAACGGCAAAAATAACTGTTTCTAACTCTACTTTCTTCCTCTCCTTACCTCTTCTTCTTGGTGGCTTAATTGAATTATGGCAAGTAAATATTATGGAAAATGAAAATTCGGGAAAATTAAGCCTAAATTCTGGCAAGTGGAGGTATACGATTCACGCCTTATTCCCGTGGACGTAGGCAGACAAACCTTGCTTCGCATACGTTAATAACATATCTTAATGCCTGTAGGTTCCGAGTACGCTCTTACCCTTTCTGAAGACCATTGATATAATATTATTAGTACCTAAAATTAAATGCCAAATGAATTTTCCATAACAACAATTTTCCAGTTCAAGGGTCCACAGATTCATCAAACCTATATACCTACTATAAGTACTATACTATTAAAGCTCGTAGTACTCGTAGTCTTCATTTCATACATTTAAATGATTAAATTCTTTAATTACAGGTGAGAATTGGATGGTGTCCTGTTTCGGAGTACTACATCTTACCAAAGGTCTATTTTACAGAGTAGTTCCGGCAGATCAGAAATTTGACGATTCATATGCTGGCGTATTTAGGTATGTCACGATACTTACACTTTTTTTTAATATTGTTCCCTTGTCATATGTCTATATATGAATATTAAATTCTGAACTACCATTTAATTTATTATTTTCGGGTACCCGAAACTGTTTTATGCCCCTTGACATTGCCCTATAGATTTATCGTGTGGAACTTCCGACACAGTCAAATTGCTACTAAGCAATTTGACTGTGTCGGAGTCATCAAAACAAGCACTAGCTTGTTTTGATGACTAACCCCCGGTTTCTGAAACGCTTGTCAAATCAATGTTCTTAACTCGTATGTTAATGTGATCAGCTCTGTCAAATCAAATCTAAAGATGCTCCCACATTGCCGTTAAAAATATTTCGCAAGGCAAACTGCGAGCGAATACCAGATTTAAAAGCTCTTGTAACATGTAACAGTTCTTAACAAAATGTAACAATTGACCACATTTGTTAGTAAATGTTTTTTATGTTAGAAAATGTTTCCATTTCTTAAATGATAGTTGTCCACCATTTCTATGATAGTTGTCAATAATTATGACACTTGGTTATTTGATTTTTTAAATGATCAGTCACTCGGAAACTGGGGGTAAAACTCTTGAAAGTGTGCCTGTCTGACGCCCCGTCAAGAATCAAAAGATTTGTGTGCATATATCTCTTTGATTGCATCTGTGTGTATGTATGAACATGCATATACAAAGAAACTGTATTGCAAGCTTATTAGTTGTCCTGTATCCATAAACTTGGCTTGGATTGAGACTAGACGACGCGACGGCGTTAATAAATTTAAATTATTATTGCTTTCTTGTAACCTCAATATATTTTTTCTCATTTAGATTTCGCCTATGGTGGTGTGGACAATGGATCGAAGTGCTAGTTGATGATCGCCTTCCCACATATAACGGCAAGCTGTCGTTCCTACAGACACGACACACACAGCAACTGTGGCCAGCTTTATTAGAGAAGGCGTATGCAAAGTTAGTACTATTATATTTTTCCAGTAATAAGATACCAGGATTTCAAAGAAACCCTCAGGCCTCCTTCAATAGAAAGCAGATTGGCATAGGGGCAGTCGACTTGGTATAGGGCCTTAACATTTTTGTTTATTTTTTTTTGTAGAGGTCATGTATGTAAACTTTAGCCAGTCAGCAACGACACCAATGTGATGCCTTGGAAGTGTTGACACCTTGTATTCTAAATTCTTCACCATTCTAGAAGCTCTTTAAAAAAAATGAGGTAAAATGAGGAAACTCAAGCCTCTCGCTCATGCCCTGTCTTTATCTGTTTTAAAAACAGTAAAAAGTCAACAATATTTATTTATATTATTTATTTAATTAGGTTACACGGATCTTACGAAGCATTAAAATACGCAAAACTATTAGACGGACTAGCTGAATTCACTGGTGGAATAGTTGAATCGGTGCCATTGAATGAAGAAACTGACGCTGAAGACATAAAGGACATGTTACAACACACGAATCTCGTCACCGCTTGCCATATTGCCGCGGTAAGTTTACATCCTACATCTTTATACATAACTAGCTGTACCTACGACTTACGTAACTCAGCCCACTAATCTGTCAACTGGATCCGCGGAATCAGTTGATCACTTGCTATGGTTAAGGGTCTACTCAGCCCGCAGGCTCAATTAACAACTAAGTACGGCTAAGGGTCTACTCAGCTCACGCCCAGTACCCATGGTTCGCGGTCGCAGTAGTGTAACGTACGACATGGTACTTTTGGTACTCGGCCTCAACGACGAAGGGAAGAAGATCTTTAAGATCGACTCCCTGTGCCACATGTGCCAGATATATTCACATCGGAACTCCTTTGCCTGACCCAGGTGCGTCAAGTGCCTAAGCGACCACGCCACAGCCGTGTGCGAGAGGCCTAAGGACAGGTCTCTTTGCCTAGAGCCACCGGCGTGCATGCACTTCAGTTGACCCAATTCGTATTTTTAGGGTGTAACTCAGCCCACTAATCAGTCAACTGGATCCGCGGACTCAGTTGACCGCTTGTTATGGTTAAGGGTTTACTCAGCCTGCGGGCTCAGTTTACCACTTAGTGCGGCTAAAGGTGTACTCAGCACACACAGTAGTGATAGCCGTTACACACTTGACACTAAATCGCACGCGTCATTTTCTATTATTATTTAGACGATTTAGTTATAAGTTACTAAAAGATCATATTAAAGTACTTCTGCATAAATTATATTTATAATTTTATTTTCTTGTGGCAAAAGATCAAATTGATTTTCTCCGCAATGCGATCTTAACAACGCTACATATTGTTGGCCAAACGAAAAGCAGTCTCGACGTAGATCGATTCCTACGAAATGTTCCTGGGGTCTATAGGCTTTTAGGTTTTTTAAGGCTATCCTGAAAATTAAGGGGCTTCTAAGTAATAAAGTCTAAAGAGGCTTTTAGGCCTTAGATGTAGGCCAAGCCAAGGACCAACATTTTTTTTGGTCGTATCGTGATGTTATTTAGCCTAAAGCCTTCCTCGCTCCTCCTAATAAATGGTCTATGCAACACTAAAAACTAAATTCAATTCAAATAAGTAGTTCCTGAGATTAACGCCTTCAAACACACTTCAGATTTATATATTAACTAGCTGTAAAACGCGACTTTGTCCGCGATTAAATTTTGAGTAGGTCCATAGGTCAGGCTACAACATAGCTCTCTCCATTGCCCTCTGAGTGATCATGATTATTCTGAGTAGCCCGACAGGTCAGGCTACAACATAGCTGTCTTCATTGCAGAAATTACCTGTTTTCTGCCGGATCTCTAAGGGCGCGTTAAAAACCAGTCCTTTTATAGCGTTTGTAGATTCTAGTAAAAGACGATAGGCTTAGATGCAATCTTTCAGCTGTAACACGCTGACTAAGTCCAGAATTCAGCAATGCCACCACTTGGAGGTTTTTGTGGGTGAACATCGCATGGACGCAGTAAATAAGAGGAGCGAGAAACTCTGGGAGCGTGATAGGGGTTATTAAATAAAAGTTTCCTAGCTTTTTTTCATTTACGTGAGTAATTTTATAAATTTTCGTCAAATACGGTAAATAAATAGGTTTGTACGGAACCTACTAAATTCAATTCGAAGAAGTAGTTCCTGAGATTAGCGCGTTCAAACAAACAAACAAACTCTTCAGCTTTATATAATAGTATAGATATAGGTATAGATATAGATTTGAAGGTATTTTTTAAGTTATACTTATTTCATAAAACAGTAACTGCCCCTTCTGGGGCGGCCTGCCTGACTCCGAATATTTCTGTGTTACGACGGCCGCGCAAAACAGCTAGAGGGGCAACGATGACAGCTTTCGGTCCAAAAAGGTTTCTTAGCCAAGTCCGGTACCAGAAATGACATGTGATAGACAGGAAATGGGCGGAAAGAAACCGAAGAAATCTAAAAGAAACTCGGTCAAACTTAGCATATTTTTTTTAAAGTATAAATATGTTTCAGACACCAGAAGATTCAGTACCCGAACTCCAAACAGAAATGAATTACGTCATAAACAATATAGAACAAGTGGAGAGCACAAAGGGTCTGACATACGTGGTGCGACTCAGAAGACCGTTAGACACTGGTGCATTAAGTGTACCTTTTTTAGTTTTGAATCCCACATCGTAAGTAATGCTTGCAGCTAATAATTCTTTTGAATTTGCATAAGTTATTGAATGACTTTAGAGGTGTAAAAATCCAGGATTATCTTTTTGATCCTTTCTTGGAGATCATCTGCTTATGATAGCGAAAATAAAACCGTATTAAGTTATAGTCGTTATAAGTCCGATATGACTATGATATCGTTCTATTTAGTATTCCCAAACATGAATGAAAAGGTTTAACAATCCCTGCCACGTCAAATTACGGAAGGTGGCAGATTGAAGACAGCTAAATAATTGAATTAGTAGAAGATTTTAATTAGTTGTGTAATAGAGGTGTCTGTATTCCGATTGTTGAAGATGTCAGGATGGCGGGATGGAAATATAAACCAACAATATTATAATTAAAGTTATGTATTAGTTCAGATTCTAGAATGTCGACCGCGAACGATACTGTATTATAAGTATTTAGCCCCATTTTTTGGGACTTATGTTGACCACATTTAGAATATATTAATTATATATTCCGCAATAGTATAAAGGATGGTAATTCCAACATTGTGCCTTCAATTAAAACTACTACTTCAAAATGTTCTATTTTAACAGGTGGTACACAATTCCTCAGAGTGAAAGAGATCGATTTACAACATCGTCAAAAGGAATCTGGATGTTGTTTTCTGACTTTAAACGTGTGTTCAGCCGCTTAGATGTAGTATATTTAGATTGGGAGACATGTTGGGCGGAGCCATTTTTAAGAAATAAACAAAAATGGCAAATGAAATTACACCATTCAGAGTGGAAGACTGGAGTTACTGCGGGAGGATGTCGCATTTATGAAGGTACTTTAACTGCATTTGTAAAATTTATTCAGTAAACTGACACAATAGATTATAATGTTTCTATGATCCGACGAAACCTGATCTTTGAGTCACTTCTATTGGCTATACTTTTATCTGTAGTCGTATCAAAGAAAACAGTTTTTGTTTGACGTTTCACACCCCAATAATTGGTTGAATTTTCTAAATTACATTTATGTATTTTGAGTGCTAAAGAGAGAAGAAGTTTAGTTACTTTTTAGTTATTTTTAAACTTAGTTGAATGAGTGAAAACATTATGGTATCGGCTTGGAGCTTAAAATATTTATATCAAAATTTATTTTACAGATTTTTTTCACACAAATCCTCAAATACAAATTGTAGTATCAGAACCTGATACAGTATTAGTATCATTAAACCAACATTGTATAATGGAACCAAAAGTCATAGGTTTCAGCGCATACAAGATTCAAACTCCTTTAAATGAAACAGCTAACGAATCTTTCTTTAGAAAGTTAAAGAGTAATATAAGTTGCCAGTATACGAATAATCGACAAGTCACACACAGGTAAGATTATCCAGCATATACCAGCCCATTAATGTCCCAATGCAGAGACTCTTCCCGTAATGTATGAATACTTGGCCTACTAATACCACGCTTGTCAGACGGTTTGGTATAGGGTTAGGAAAAATAAACTTGACAAATAAAGGAAGTATTTTAATTTAACTCATTCACGCCACGCCATCTAGTCCTACACCAAACAGAGCTTGTGTTATGTGTATAAGACAACTGATAAAAACATTAATTTTTATTCTATTTAAAATGGTCTCGACCAATGATGTTATGTTAACATATTATTATGATGTTATCAAAGAGGAGAATTCTTATTTTTGGTCTCTAGTCGACGTGCAACAGTTAAAGAAGAAATGTCATCGTGTGTTTATAGACACAGAACCAACTATCATTCTAACGTTACTAAACTACAAGCGATCTCATATCACAAATAATTATTAATATTTACCGAAATTAGAGTTTATTTCAAATTATTATCATAATATTTTTGTTTCAATTGCGCATGCTTGACTTTTCCGTATTAGGAACATTTTTTTGATTGATTTATGAGCATATACTCGTAACATGTCTACCTTTGAGAATTTGACTGGACGCCATGACGAGAGGTTGAGCTGTCATTTATATATTTTACAACAAATTGATTTTTCGAAGATTTTGTGATGCAGAAAAGATGCGGTTTTGTTTTGCAAGTTCATCGTCAGTAAATAAATATGTTTAAATATGCAAGTGATTGGTGAATAGCTGGTGGCGACGTCGTGATCAAGCTGTTCCTGTCTCCATCATACGCGTTCCGGTGAAGTTCTCCTGGACGGCAATGAAAAGAGAAGCATCGTCTTTTTAATGTTGTTTTTTTTGTATGTGTAAACTTATACTCTTACTTACTGAATGTAATGTATTTCACTTGACACTGGCAAAATATGTAACTATGTTCATGACGCCATAATAAATAAATAAATAATAATGTCTACCTTTATAAAACGTCATTGGTTTCGACAGATATTTACCATGGACTTCTTTTATACAGGTCACTATCATCTCGTCTTAAACGCAACTGGTAGCAAAGGAATTAGTCGAAAGAGAGCACAAATCAGTGCTCGTAAAAATTTTGACATTTCAACGTCGCCAAAACAAAAGACTACCAGAAAGAGATCAGACATCAATTAGTGCTCATCAAAACTAACCTTATTGACAATTCAAGATTAGGTGTTTTCTTGAAGTTTAGCTGCACTATTAATAGCCTACCAGAATAATGTGCAATATGAAAAATGACAATAAGGTCGAAAATCGCTAACACGCCTCGTTTTGATGAGCACAATTAATTGATGTCTGATCTCTTTCTGATAGTCTTTTGTTTTCGCGACGTTGAAATGTCAAAATTTTTACGAGCACTGATTTGTGATCTCATTCGACAGCCTTGTTTTGGCGACATTCATTTGTTTGTCGATGTAAGAGACCCCCCACGCTGGCGTCTTTAGAGCGTCGCGTCGTCGTCATGCCAGCGTCAGCGCAACGTTCCCCTCTAAATTAACTCTGTCAGCGTTTTTGTTTTGTTTTTTTTTATGAGTTCTCATATTTTTTAGTTTAAATAGAAACAGACTCAAGTATGTAGCACTAATTCACTAACCGACTGTACGATATCTACCGTTTTAAGAATCTGTCATTTCCAGAATCTGTCCTTTACCGAAAAACTTCTTTCTGTACTTACCTCATTTTCGATTATAATAAAAGAAATAGCTATTAATTGTTATGAATTTCATTACTTAAGTTTTAATCTTAAACTCTTTAGAAAACAATTTAACTAAAAATTTTCCTTACTTTTAAGTTTAAACAAATCTTTGTACTACGCTACTGTTTATATTTTTTTATGTTTATTTCTTGCTTCCATTATTTTCTTTAGACAATCGAATGGTGTAATCATTCCCTTTTCCCGCAGTCAATAACTTCGAATACTCAGCATTGAACTTTTTATCTCCCTTTTTTATTATTAACATTAAACACATTTTTCTTTACCATTATATTGTATTTTCGCCTCTCGTAGTAATTTCTCCAAAAAATGAATAAACGTGGGCTTTGAGGGCACTCGGCTATTTAACCTGCGATACCATGCTTCAACAGTTTTTGTCGTCCGATGCTTTTCGTGCGTAGAGCTAATCATTGGCAAAGACAGCCATTGTTCTGTTCTCATAATAATGGAATTTTTGCATATCTTCTGTATCACATGCACTTTGCAAAAGTTTATCCACTCATCGGATATGTAGTTAGTTGGAAGCAACGGTAAATTTGCAGTCAATCTTACTGTTTGTCGCCCTTCATGGGTATTTGTAATATGTATTAAGATCGTTTCCCTTTTTCCATATAGATTTATTAAAATGAAAGTAGCATCCGGTTAAGGTCGCTTCAGGAAATACTGTTTGAAATGCTGTATACTGGGCTATTTCGTAGTCGCATTTATAAAAATCTATATTAACTGATAATTTTGTTTTGATAGCCTCGAACAATCGAACGTAAGTATTTTTACTTTTATCAGGCAGCAAGGCATAGACCATCGGTGCAATGTGGGTATGGTTTTCATCACTCCCAATATCCAAGTGCAGAGTAAAAAATTGGTAGAAGGTTTTGGGCACTCTTTTGAACGTACAGTCTCCAAAAAACTGATGACCCCTTAACTTCGTTTAAAGTGTTTTGACTGTTTTTGGTACAAAATACCAATACTTTGTCATTATTGTCCCCATCACTCCATACTAAAAAATTACGGGCAAAAATTTCAGGCACCTAGATTTCATTTAAATTTTGAAATTCTGTCTTTATTACATCTAAAAAATTTCTCCTCTTTCTATATAACGTATCCTTGTTCCAAACAAACATGTCCATTTCGGTTATGTTTCGAGCTTTTATGCAATTCGGAAATTTTTTCTTCAAAAATTTGTTTCACCGGGCATAATTTTTGCATACTTCTTTTTTACATGCATCAATTATTATATCATTTTTTTTCTAAATCTATTTCTTCTGCAGGAATGTGTGGTTGGAGGCGTCTGTACATTTTTTCTTCCTGTGCCTCATTTGATCGACGCACTGCATTCGCCACGGTTTGCACAACGCCAACTAGTACTATCATCTTTCTTATTCGTTTTATTTAAGTTGTACCTATACCCATTATGTAATAGAGATGGATGACCCCCTCTGGTTCTCTACGAATACCACATTACTACTACTCGGTCCCGGGTCCATTTCAATTAAATCGTATTTAAAATCAAACAACACACAACCTATACTTTACTGCAGGAAAATTGAAATAATAGGATGACAATAATTAAATGACAATGTCAAAACTACTTATAATCTTAAGTAGCCAGTATTAACAATACCTACAATAGGAACCTGGCAAAACCACGGAAGAAAGAATCAAGGAAGTGCTAAGTAGGCGTGGTAAGCGTGTCACTTATACGCTTTGGTACGTTACTTGTCGCTAAAGGTGATACATAACGCGAATATGACCTTTATGAACAACATGTTAAAGTATATAATTGCTAGAACTGCAAAAACCGTCATCTATCGACGACGGAAAAATTAACTCGAAAATTGAATTTATGTCTTGATTACAAAACGTCATATAATTCTTTGTGCGCTACAACAAAATACCTTCTATTTATAGTTCATGAAGGTTTACTCCCAGATGTAGGATCAGCTGGAGGCCCGTCCCTGCAGTGGGAAATCAATGGGCTAGTATGATGATGATGAACAGGGACTCAAAAGTCAACACAGATTAATTATTTATACCTTTAAGCTTATTTAACTATTAACTTAATAACTGTTTTTTTTTTTACGTATGATGTTACCACTTAAGAAACATATTTAGAGGTTTATGGCCAGTTGAGTTTAAGACGAGATGATACTGAGACCAGCTGCGTTTGAGACCAAATGATACTGCTACCAGTTGCGTTTAAGACGAGATGAAACTGAGACCGGCTGCGTTTTAGATCAAATACTACTGCTACCAGTTGCGTTTAAGACGAGATGAAACTAAGACTAGCTGCGTTTTAGACCAAATGCTACTGCTTCCAGTTGCGTTTAAGACGAGATGATAGTGACCCTTTTATAAGCCAATATGAAAGAATGCTTAAAAAAAAAGTTTTTATCTGATCTCTTATACTTACAAACACTCGGGTTGAGACTAGAAGACGTATAAGAGGACAATAAACCTAAAATAAAAATATAAAGAAGTCGCTGACAACCTTATTTGATTCAATTTATTATTTTCAGGTTCTCTCTAGGAGCAAGCACATATTTAATAGTCCCTACAACGTACAATCCCCGAGAAGAAGCAAACTTCACTCTTAGAATATACTCTAGTAAACCAATTAAAATGAAAGTATTAGATAACCCATCGAAAATGACAAAGGCAGCCCTTATTAAAGCACCGCAATTTTACGAAGGAGACAGCTTCGCACAGTATGAGGATTTATTTCTACAATTAGCAGACGAGCACAAGACGCTAGATGCATTTCAATTGCAAGAACTATTAGACGAATGTTTACCTAATGATTATATAAAAAGTTGTACGTCAATTGATACGTGCAGACAAATCGTTTTATCTTTAGATGTATCCTTTTTAAAAACTAAATTTGTTCCGGAAGACACAGTGAGACTTACGACCTTATTAAGGGCAGAAACATCGCGAGCGAAGAAACTCATGAACGATACTTATTGCCAAATATAGCTGTGATAATGTATTTATTTAGAGATACACTTACCTAAGGTTATTTATTTATTTATTCTTTAATAATGGCGTCATGAACATTGATCATATTTGCCAGTGTTAAGTGCATTTAATATTACATTCAGTAAGAGTACACAAATATAATAAACCATCAACGTCACCCATAATTAGCCGCCTTAATACTTGAAAAATGTATTTCTTTTTGTAAGATCGTTTGGTTGTTTGTTAGGCTACGCTGTCTCACTATAAAGAGATGCGTTAGTCATTGTTTACTAGAAATAATTTTTATAACTAACCAATACAGAAGAAAGGTACAGGTCGTATTTTTCTCTCAGATTTCAAAGATCTTTTATGCAGCTTGAAATATTGGGAGTTAATATTCAGTTCTCATGCCCGAGAGAAAATGGGAGTGTTAAGAGCGGAGAGGTTTCGCGATGCTCTCCAAGAGGTTGGTTTCACAGTTCCAGAGAAGGTCATGAAAATTCTCGTCCTCAGGTATATGAGAAAAGATGGTATGCTGAGGTTTGGGGATTTTGTTTCGGGTATAATGCATTTACATCGAGCTTTTGGTGAGTATATTTTATATCATATTAGAAAATATTACTTGCCGCGGCAGAGGGGTTGGCAGCATTATAGTCTCTTCTTACATTCTTTCCTTTTAAGTTTACCATCTTTTTGAGTCCCTACTTTAAACAATGCTTAGTTGGGAAGTAAGTAGCGCTAACTAAATGAAATAATAAACATTAGATTTAAAATTCACTTATTAACAGATTATTTCAAACAAATTTGTTATTTTCAGAAACATTTCAAAACGTTTTAAAAGAAGGTGCAGAGTTAAATTTAACAGAGGTACTTCTTATATCTTAACTATTAACCTTTTATTAAAACTGATTATGTAAAGATTTTAACACTTCAAGATAATAATATTTTTGTTTTCAGTGGGTCAAGAACGTTATACTCTGCTAAGAATTTAGTTTTTAAAGTTATTGTATGTAACTAAGAGACTCACACAACATCTGCGTCACAAAAGGACATTTTAGCATAAGAATACATAGATATTTTCAATCTGTCAAAGAGTTGTCTCAATTGGTTGAGTCCTTTCGTTAATTGCAGCGCAAAGCTGACAAGAGTGTCTAGGTTTTCAGTTTTCGATTCTTATTTTATATAATGTTGTTATTTGCTTTAACTCCTATACTCAAATGTGTTTTTAATAGTTGAGTTTATGACAATATTTGAATTTGTTATTGTAAATTAAGAAAATCTGTTAATTAACATTAAGGAATAAACGCTTACATAATATGACTAAGTAAGTACGTAAGTAATGGCTCGGGGAGCAAAGCAGCCTAGAGTCTGGGGAGTTTACTTTAAAAAACCTAGTAAGTAATGATTTTGAATATGACATGATTATGAAAAATATTGTTTAAATAATTGGAGGTACTGTAGGATCCTGCCGTTTGGCAAAATATGTTTCGTCAAATTTCACTTCCCAAAAAACTTATCGCAAAGTTTCATTTCCCAAAAAAATGCTTACCAAATTTACATTTCGCATTTTATTCACTTGGTCAAATATTCATTTGGCAAATTTTTACTTGCTCCAATTTTATTTAGTCAAATATACAATAAGCAAATGCTTTATTTTGTCAAAAAAATATTCCGTAATGAAGTTCGTTTAAATTTAAATATGGGTGAAAAATTTAGGTTAGATTAGAACTGCTAGGAAAGTAGGTTAGGTTAGGTTTGAGCTGTGACCCCAACAGAGCGCGAGCCGAGCAAGCGAAGCGAGCGTGCAGAATAATTTTTATTGTCAGTGCAAATTAGACCAAGTTTTTAATGGAGTGAATTTAGACTAAGTAAATCATAATGATATTTTTAGGAACAAGGAGAATTTGTTAAAAAGAACAACTACAAACATTTACAATTTATAATCTCATTAAAATAATTAAATAAGTACAATCTGATGCTTTAGACTTAAAAATGACAATCATTCATTAATTCCCGCCAATAGCAACCCCTTTTCTCTCCCGCCAAAACACAATATTCGTCAAACCATAGAGTAATGTCATTTTTACTCGTCGAGCGGTAATGTTACTAAAAAGTGGCCAGCTATTCTTCTAATTCTCCTAACACGGCCTCTCCTGACTGGAGGACGTCCTCGTGCTCCCTATCATTCGTGACAGCTCGCTCAAGCGTGGACTCCTCATTTTTGTCATTGCAATCTGGGCCTGAGAATACAAAAAAATATTTTAATTTTGTTTTTTATATTTTTTGAATATTACACACATGAATAGTAGTGAGACCACCACCACGAGTACAATTTTAGAATAGCTTGTGTGACATAGGCACGACGTTAGCTTATCACACAAGTAAATCAATATTCACACATGGCAGAGGCACGACGTTAGCGTACCATGCGGCGTCCTCATTTGTATGACATAGGCACGGCGTTAGCTTATCATACAAACTCTGCCTGTGTGACATAGGCACGGCGTTAGCTTATCACACCAGAAAAACAATACACACAAATAACTATGTTGAATCGGGACACCGGTCGAAACCAATGACACATCGATTCACAACAACAACTAGGTTGAATCGGGACACCGGTCGTAACCAATGACACATCGATTCACAACAACAACTAGTTTGGATCGGGCTTACCTTCATTGCTCGGCTGTACCTGACCTCGACTACTAGTACGTTCTAGTACAGACGCACCGGCACACGGCATGTGGCCGCTGTGGCGTCATGCAGACGTGCTGACACACGACGTGTGGCACGAAGTGCAGCCGCTGTGTGGCTGCTGTGGCGCATCTGCAGACGCACCGACACACGGCATATGGCCGCTGTGGCGTCATGCAGACGTGCTGACACACGACGTGTGGCACGAAGTGCAGCCGCTGTGTGGCTGCTGTGGCTCATATGCAGACGCACCGACACACGGCATATGGCCGCTGTGGCGTCATGCAGACGTGCTGTCACACGACGTGTGGCACGAAGTGCAGCCGCTGTGTGGCTGCTGTGGCGCATCTGCAGACGCACCGACACACGGCATATGGCCGCTGTGGCGTCATGCAGACGTGCTGACACACGACGTGTGGCACGAAGTGCAGCCGCTGTGTGGCTGCTGTGGCGCATCTGCAGACACACGGCATATGGCCGCTGTGGCGTCATGCAGACGTGCTGACACACAACGTGTGGCATGAAGTGCAGCCGCTGTGTGGCTGCTGTGGCGCATCTGCAGACGCACCGACACACGGCATATGGCCGCTGTGGCGTCATGCAGACACGACGACACACGACGTGTGGTACGAAGTGCAGCCGCTGTGTGGCTGCTGTGGCGCATCTGCAGACGCACCGACACACGGCATATGGCCGCTGTGGCGTCATGCAGACACGACGACACACGACGTGTGGCACGAAGTGCAGCCGCTGTGGCGCATCTGCAGACGCACCGACACACGGCATATGGCCGCTGTGGCGTCATGCAGACGTGCTGACACACGACGTGTGGCACGAAGTGCAGCCGCTGTGTGGCTGCTGTGGCGCATCTGCAGACGCACCGACACACGGCATATGGCCGCTGTGGCGTCATGCAGACACGACGACACACGACGTGTGGCACGAAGTGCAGCCGCTGTGGCGCATCTGCAGACGCACCGACACACGGCATATGGCCGCTGTGGCGTCATGCAGACACGACGACACACGACGTGTGGCACGAAGTGCAGCCGCTGTGGCGCATCTGCAGACGCACCGACACACGGCATATGGCCGCTGTGGCGTCATGCAGACGTGCTGACACACGGCATAAATATGACCGCTGTGGCGTCATGCAGACACGACGACACATGACGTGTGGCACGAAGTGCAGCGGCTGGGGCGTCTCCGCAGACGCACCGGCACACAGCGTGTGTCACGACGTGTGACCGCAGACGAACGTTGCTCTTCCATTGCAGTTAAACGATCTTAAATTTTATGCATTTGGTTAGTTAACACGTAAAGGAAATCATGTCTATGTGCGCTCCGAGAACAGAGTGACTTTCGGTGCCTAAAACTTGAATCACTGACGGTTTCATCACCGTACATTATTCTGCTGATTCGGTGACATCATTTCACCCTACTCACACATAGGCATTACTAGCATACAACGTAATTACTAACCAAATAATTGTGTATAAATAAGATAACAATAAGCATTTTAATTGTAGACCATTTATAGCCGTGGTTCTATCCACGTTACAACATAATAAACTTTACTGAAGTTTGTGACGTGTTTCTACTCAACAACATCCTACATGTACGGTACCTTACAAGTCCGTACAATCACTATTAACATCACTATTACTCTCAGAGTTAAGCATGGTTCTAGAACGCGAGTTACAATTTCTAAAGCGGCTTCTGCTTTTACTACTATTGTTAAGCATTTTAAACTAAGTTTCAATTTTTAATAAAATTTATCAGTGTACAGGTTATAAAAATAAACAAGAATCGAACTTGGTATAGGTACTAATGTGAAAGCAAAACAAGTAACATTCACATGTACACTGAGTAATTACAAAGTCATATCATGTAATCATAGCCTAAAGCAAGAAAATATTTCGCCGGGCAAGTAAGTACCCATACACGAAATAAAAAGAATCACTCTATTGCAAATACTGTTTTACAAACAAATTGGAACGTACTCACCAATACTTATACAGCACTTACTACAATTGAATAGCGAAAAGCGGATTAGACACGTGAATTTCTTATCCCACTTCTGATTTTAGGAACAAGGAGAATTTGTTAAAAAGAACAACTACAAACATTTACAATTTATAATCTCATTAAAATAATTAAATAAGTACAATCTGATGCTTTAGACTTAAAAATGACAATCATTCATTAATTCCCGCCAATAGCAACCCCTTTTCTCTCCCGCCAAAACACAATATTCGTCAAACCATAGAGTAATGTCATTTTTACTCGTCGAGCGGTAATGTTACTAAAAAGTGGCCAGCTATTCTTCTAATTCTCCTAACAATATATAATATTTTGGAATAAATATATTTGCCAAACATTGCTATGTAATTATTTGCTAAACAAGAATTTGCTAAAAATAGTTTTGCTATCTGTAAAATTGCGAAAAGATGGTTTTGCCAAATGTTTTTATGCCAAATGATAATTTGGGAAACATACTTTGGTAAGTGTCACATTGGGAAACGTTTTTTGCCACCTACGTATTAGTTAAAAATTTCAGTTTGATACCCCTACGCGTTCTTGACAAAAATGGTTTTGACGTCTGTCGTGTCTGTTTAAGCAGATAAAATAAAATTTGTATAAAACCCATACTTTGTTTTGATTCTATCCAATAAGTTATGATTTACCTATGTTTAGCTGAACACAACAGATGTGACCAAGTTCACAAGGTAACAAGGTAAGTGGAACGTTTTCCCTACGATGAAAATTTTTACAGTAATATCATAAGACGCGCCTAGATGGCGTTGTACAGTTGAGTTTTAAGTTGCGGCTCTGGCGCCGTATAAAGCAATGGTTAAATTTGGTATTCGAGACGGGTACTCGGGTGGCCTAGTGGTCATGGCGCTGGACGCGTATAGTCCAGAGACGCGGGTTTGAATCCCGCCCTGAGTACCAATTTTTTCCATTGTCTTCTTTTCGAATATCATGGCTCGAGCTGGGCTTAGGCAGGTCAATTAGGAGAGCAGTAAGTACACGGTTTCTCAAGCATTTCGTTTCGAAATATACCTACCGTTAATTAAAGTCGACTCTGTGCGAGAAGAGGTATAAACTACGTCTGTTTTGATGAACTAGTACCTAATCAAGTTAAACAAATATGCAATACTCACCTCTACTCGCGATATATTTCATCTTACTGATTGTATCTGTCCCTTGATTTTGGGTTAAACCAGCTTGCATGGCATTTAATTCTCTATTGCAAAGACGGAACTCGAAGAATACATAAATAATCACCATCTCATTTCAAGACTATCAACTAGTAGTGCGTCAATAACCATGCGAGAAGAAAAACAGAGAAAATCCCATTGTGTCTAGTTACCATGCAAGCTTCTCTGATGAATGAGGTATGTTTATCAGACCTACGTTTATGAGACAATTAATTCTTGGCCGTAAGTACTTTCAGAACAGGAGACCTTATTTTGTATTTTCATCAGAATTTAAAAGAACTTTTGTATTGTATTTAATCACCATAGAATTTTTTACCATTGCGAAAGGATACAGGTTCCTTTTGAGGACTCTTAATTAAGAGCTCTTATGACGATAATATAAGTGAGATAATTAAGTGAGATAATATAATGATTATAAAGTGTATGGACTATTACAAGGATATTTAAATAAGCTCAGAAATATTTTGTTTCAATAATTTGATATAATTACAGGTTTCTACTTAACTTATATAAATAAATCTAAATTAAATTACTATATACAACTACTTAATCACCAGCAGCACATATAAATTTCGCAAGGAAATATATTATAAAAGTAGCCAGCTCTTCATTTATTTAAAAAAGAATGTACTAGTTGCAAGGCACAAATTCGCATTATAATAAAAAATAATTACATAGTCATAAATAATTATTTTGTTGAATCTACAGAATAAACATGTTAAAAGATGAATATATATATACCAAATTGTTAACACTACATTGATACAACTCTGCAGAAAAATAGTTATAGTACATGCTTGCTGTGCAGAGTTCAATGCCTGCACAATTAAATTCTTTGAATGCATAAACACTTAAAACAATAATTATGCATGATTATCAATTGTATACTAGACTACTTATATGCTTATTTAAGGACTAGATTACCATATCGGTATTCATCATTATAATCAATCAGTAATAAAAATTGTACCCTTTTACTATGAATAAAATATACTCAAATGCTATTTACTCATTTTTTCAAAAGCTCTTCATCATTGCTACCGGAAGCTGCTTTATGTAGTTCAAATAATTGTGCTATCTGGTCATCTGTCATGTGATCTAATACTTTAGGGTTTAAATATTCACCAACTTGTTTTTTCTTTACTTGTTGAAGAGGCTTCATTTGTTTAGCTAGTGTTATTGCATAATCCTGAAATAAAAATATTAAAATAGTAGTTTATATTTAACAAAATAAAATTTCACAATGTCTGTAGTCTTGAATTAATAAAATTGACTGTGTTGGTAACAACCATTACATTATACCAATGACCTAGTTAGGACGGCAGATAGCCAATGGATAAGGGAGCCACGTGACTGCATAGGGTGGAAACGTTCGCAGCCTACCTATGTCCAGGACTGGACATTTATAGGCTGTTAAGATGATGATGATAGTAAGAATTAAATGACTGAGTATGATTCCAAAAAACAAAAACTATATTTTTTTCGAAAAAAAAAGAATTTGCATTACCGTCCACTCATTAAGAAATATATTTGCTTCATTCGGATTACATTTTTTATGTCTTTTAAATTCATCTCTAGCATAGTTATCTCCCATAATTCGTAGTTCAGGAGGTAAAGCTCTGTGTACACGAAAAATAAGCTTGTACAAGCGTCGAACACGTAACAAATGTTCAGAACTGGCCATCCTGTAAATAGCAGAAATATATTAGGTATTAACAAAAATATGACTTTGTGGCTTGGCTAATGAAAAATAATAATACAATAATTAAAAACGAACTAATAAATTTAACTAAACTTTATATTATAGTTTAGCCAGTATACTATTGTAGTCTTTGGTTACGTTTGTTAGTATTTAGGTACCAAGTACAGCTACTTGTATAAACTTAGTTTTACATAGCAACAATTTAATGGGATAGTAAAAGCAACTACCACTCGTCTTTCGAAAACATAAAATATGTTTACAAAGCTTAAATACACAATTATTAAACGGTATATTCATTAGATAAATCTTTAGTAAATTATTACTCTCCTAACCTATAATCGGTATATTGACTTATTATCTAACATGAACATTACATTTACGTACCTGGTGTAGGGATAAATTATGTGTCATATTATGTTAAAATTCCATTGATTTCAGGATTGTTTAACATTAATTTTATTTAAATTTAGTTAGCTATTCGCTATTTTGATGTAAAAGGCCATACTCGGATTTTTGTGAAATTGTCTCTACTGCACAGAGTAAAGCTGACATAGACATAGACAAGACAACATTGACAATGACAACAACAGAATGACAGTCTTGCAATAGTCTGTGATAATCACAGTCTTTTTTTTTGTTGAGGACGAGAGGGCGACTATAGTGTGACCACAGGAGCTGTGCACCTCCTGAGGTATGCGCGCGGCGAGAGGGGGGTGGCGACATATAGAGTACATTTTATATACTGGTATAGAATAATCAGTCTATGATGTAGCTACTAGCGACATCTGACGCAATATACTTAAGTTATTTGGCTGGTACGGGTCGCTACACGAGCGGCTGTAGCAGTTTTCTATTAAAAGACAGTCATTTTTAAAAACTACAAGGAAGTATTTACACTATTGTATAGTTTTAAGCGTAAATAGGAACATTATTTGTGTTTTTATAATGTAACTTTGAGAAAAATGACATCTAGCGGAATGTATCAAATAAATGTATAAAATGTATCAAAGAAAAATATAATGTTCGAATTGTTGTGACACTGCCGTCATAACTCGTGACAGCAGGTATGTGTCCGTTGTGGTAGCATACACAAGAGCTATATCGAGTTGATTACTATGCCAAAAAACTCTGCATAAATAAAAAAAAAATCCAAATCAGATATACAGATTACCCCCTTACTCATAAACGCCTCTTAAATTTTAGTTCATTGATTACCTTAAATTCTTACGGTTTTATTTGGTATAAGTTTGATTTTACAAATAATAATCTCGCTAAACAGTGATTAAATTTAAGAGGCGTTTATGAGTAAGGGGTGAGTTCTTATTTATCACCTTTACCTTAAATTCTTACGGTTTTATTTGGTATAAGTTTGATTTTACAAATAATAATCTCGCTAAACAGTGATTAAATTTAAGAGGCGTTTATGAGTAAGGGGTGAGGTCTTATTTATCACCTGCATATTTTTAATAAAATATGAGTATATTTGAGTTACATTGTGATTAACTAAGTAAGTGTAATATATTACAGCTGATATGTCTATAAAGTCGTCAAATTTGTGATTTTTATTAGTTCATTAATCTACAATAAACTAATACTGACTTACGAAGAACAATGTAAACAATGAGTAGAGTAAATCAAAGTGGCATGAGGGAAGTGATTTTTAAAGTTATAAGGCGATGTTTAGCGGGGCACGATTCTGGTCAACTTTTATGAGATTTGGATGTTGTTTATGGGCGAACTGCAACTTTGATGAGTATGTAATCGTGTTAATGTTTTTCGTAATCTGTCTCCAGTAATAAATTCACTCCATTTGAGATCTAGAGACCAAAAACAGGCATTGTGTACATAGCACATTTTTAGGTTAGATATTCATTGGAAGTAAGAAAAATCGTAGTACGACCATTTCTGTTGATACATTATCAGTTGCATTAGTATAATTCAGTCAAGATTTATCCCAATTTGAATTTGAATTAATTGCTTTAGGTTATAGACCTAAAGCAACGGTTTTTTACGGTTGATATTGATAACTAAACTATGTCACTTTCGCATCAACTGGTCTGTCTACAAAAAATAATTAATTGCAATATTTTATTAAATTTTATATCATTTAGCTCTTAGTAAATCCATGTTAAATGATATGTATCTTGTTGGTTAATATTTAACACTGAATAAATTTTAGTTAGGTATTGTAGTTATTCTTTCCGTTCCATTAGAATTATTAAATTTAAAAATAACAGATTTAATACTCCTGGTAAACACAGGCAAGGCCGGCCAAAGAAAGAAATGGATGTTTCTATATTTCTGATCTCCCCCACAAAATACAATTATGTTCTGCAGTAAAAAAGAGGTATATAACATTTTTCTTCTTTTACCTGTATTTTGTTTCTAGTTATGCCTAAATTTATTGTAGGTATAATCAAATGTTCAATTTACATAACTTTTGTAAAATTTCGGGTTCCAACCCTCAGAAAATTGCAGATGATAGCTAGAACTGAGATGGATTTTAATTGTAGTCTTGAAGTTCTACGCAAAACTTTAAATGCAATAGGCTTACCTACAAGAAATGCCCTAGTATTATAAGTGCTCTAATAGTGTAGTGTTATTTGAACATAATTGTTTTGAAAACTATTTTGTCAGACTAAATAGGGTTGCTACGCACAGTGGCGCCCTAATTTTTTGTCAGGACTTTATAGACAGACTGTACCTACATAAAAAAAAATAGTTGTTGTAGTTTTAATATTATAGCGTAATGAAATAACTCCAGCCCGGCCCCTAAGAACCGTTAATATCTCCGATAATATTAAATTTTGTATTGAAATAAAGTGTTACACAGGCGTTATTTTAGGGTTACATTTCTACTGTATTAACAGAATTACTGTACCTATGTTTTGTAGTTCTCGAGATATTCAAATCACTTGTGAGCATATTATCTGTAACAGTATTATGAACATAAATTAACATGGATTTTTGACATATTCCACTGTGAATTCGCATAAAGGATTTACCTACACTAATTCAGTCAGAATTTCACGTATTATTTTTACATAAAGAATTTATCAAAAGAAAAGTTCCCTTTCTACCAGAACTATCACGTGTACGCTACCATAACGGACACTTATTGTTTCTTCGTCCCCCACCTCGCCGCGCATACCTCAGGGGGTGCACAGCTCCTGTGGTCACACTATAGCACAGAGTGGATAAATTTACGAGTAGGGGCACGCGTCCTAATGTTGGCACTGCACCAGATTATCAGCACCCCCAACTAAAACTCAAATTATAAGCTTTCTATTAATTAATTTCGGCTACCATTTAACAAACATTAAAATAAGATCCTTTTGGAATTATAAACTGATCCAAACACGACACTTTTTGAAAAAAAAAAGCGATATTTTTAAAAACGCGGGAACATGTCCTTCACATTACTTTGTTTTGACAGTTTCTTATGATCGTAGGTAAGTTCAGGTTTTTTTATTTTACTTTATTTTAGATCTTTTAGATATTTTTTACTGAACCTTTAGGTTTTATTCATGTATAAAATGTTTTATAAGGTTTATCTGACAATGGAAATGAACGTTATCTTGATTTTATGTTCATAAATGAGGTGCTGACATCTGGGTTCAATTTTTTTGCGAATTGCTAATTATCAGCACTGGTACTGTTACATGACAAAGTGGTTATTGTAAAGCGTGATTATTTTATGCCTAGAATTCAATATTCTTAGAAAAAGTACTTACTCTATGATTTCGGATTTCATATCCTGGCATGGTGCTGAAACTAACATTGCTAGTTATTTTCATAGTGTTTATATTATGATCAAAAGAATGTCTATTATTTTTTGGATTTTTTTATATTTATGTAATTATTTTTCTGAAACTTCGGTTGTTAGGCTAGGTATAAATAAAGAGATTTTACTATAAACATTGGATTATTTCATTTATCTACCTAATTTTATGTCTAATTTTAAGGTGCTGATAATTGGCTCAGTCAATGCCAATAATTGGCGATGATGGTGCCAATAATTGGCGCCAGGGTCATTATTTAGTCAGACTCATCTAAATAAAATGTGTATGAATAATAACTATTTTTTATAACAAAAATCAATTATTTATTAAATAATGAACCAAGAAAGCATATTGTTATAGTTGTTATCATTATCATTACTGTGATAAACGATGTTAAAGTAGGACTAACTCTTAAAGTGCTGATAATTGGTAACATCACCCTAGTTTGTTTGTCTTCTGGGATGGGACATTTACTACTTTACGCAGGCTGCGGAGTGTAGTGGGGCGGATGGCCCTCAACCAAAGTAAATGACTGATTTAAGTTCAAGTTTTAAACACAAAATGATGATGATGATGGTTGAAAGCAGCCACGAATCACGATTTGTCGAGTTTGAAAGCGATACCAAACTTTTTTTAGAAAGCTCTTTGAGTAACAAAAAAAGAAACGGGAAGACGAGCACACTTATAGTTTCCTTTCTTCCGTGATAGTTTCCTTAGAAAACACGTTATCATCTGAGTTCTCTAAATAAGCTGAGATGTCTTAGGTCCTCTGACCGCTTTAATGATTTAGACCTAATCTTGTAATTTTATACCTAGGTTACGGAGTTCGATGGCATTGATAAAGCTTGAACTTTCGGATATTAGTTAATCTCCCAAGTCAAAGCTCCATCAACTAGTCACCTTAAATAGGTGTCGTGTACATTAGAATAATCTAATAACGTATTAGTAGGCCAAGTATCCCTCCGTCATGGGAGGAGGCCCGTCCCTGCAGTGGGACATTAATGGGCTGTTATGATGATGATGAATCTAATAACTCAGTTTTATCCAAACCGCGCGCATTGAAGCGTGAATTGTATCAACATATCGTATCGTAACGTGCATCGTGCTACGATTTCATGTCGAAAATTTTTACGTCGCTGGTCGTAGATTTTCACGATACCTCGGCTGGTATCGTGTTTATGTGTCCTTTATCCTCTACAAGACCACCTTATAAAGGACGACATACTGATAATAAGGGAACGAAAGATCATCTCTCCTGAATGAGAATCCCTTTTCACCTAGGATAACAGTTGTGGTAAAATTATTAAAACAAAACAGATATTTTATATATTTATTTTTAGTCAGTTATGTATATCAAGGCTCACATTTCAGTGGCTCCATCTAATATGGAAGTAGAAATTACATTGCTTTTCGTTAAATACACAAAGTACAACAAATAAAGTAATATTTACAACAATAGAAAAAAGTATGTCACCAATCATAACATTAAATATCGAAATATAAGGTTGTCAATTTTAAGTACTAGTAATTTGTTATTAATTTCGTTGCAACAGTTGAAAAACATTACAAACAACATCAACGAGTTATAAGTAAATAAAGATTCAATTGTCATAATAATATAAGGCTTGTCTTGTTCTGACTATTCTATCATATATATAACTATTCATCAATAAATTCTAAGTATATTCATTATGTATCAGTATCATAAACATTGAGCTTATTTATAATAAAATACTTAACAACCATGAAGGAATATAAATAGAAGAACTTGATAAAACACTTATTACTTATATAAAATAAGGAAATATATTAAAGTTGCATGCACCTGGCACTAATATTCTTCTATTATTTACTACAATTTTTCTATTACGGTAACATGTACTGTTTCCAGTGAAGTTAGGGAACCCAAATTTATGTGTGGGGGAAAAACAGACTAGTGATTAATAAGTTTAATTGTATTTTAAACATATTTTACTTAAAACAAATTTATGAAAGTCAAGAGGATTACATCAAGGCACATTTTAGGACTAAATAGAGAAAATTAACGACAGGTGTTGCAACCATAAAATAAAATAACTCCATACATGCACAGCTACAATTGCTTTTACTTTAACTCTATAGCATCATGTCGTTAAAAAAGTTTTATAATTCATTGGATACATTGAAATGAACTTTACCTAAAGAGAAGTTTATATACTTCTTGACTTAACTATAATATCGACCTACAGTAACTTTTACTCTAACTACCATTCTAATAAAGTAAACTATGTACAACTTTCAAAACAGTATTAAACACAACATAATATATTGCTTTTATATTAAGCGACAAGTTTCTAACATAAAATATTATTACTATGTATATTGCTTAGTATAAAAACAACCATTATTTAAATACATAATTTAACTTGCAAATTAGCCGGGTGTTGGCTTTATCGTGTACTAGATTTTCTCTTGTATGAAAGGATGTGCGAGGCAGTGGTTGACAGAAGCTCGTTTAGCTGGATCAAGCATAAGCATTCGTTCAAGAAGGTCCTTCAATTGAGTTATTTTCTTAGCCTCAGGTGCAAGTAGTTTGTGATGTGGAGGGGCGAGCTCAGCTTGAAGATCTCGAGTTGCCTTTATGCTTGAAATTATTACCACTTTTTCCTGCAAAAATATTAAGATATATTTGTCAAAAGAGATTATCTTAAGAGTTCAGAAATGAAGTCAATATTATGGGAGTACAGTGACTGCTAGATGAGTGAAGAGACAATTTGAATCCAGAGATTTATATAATACTATCTGTTGCCCGCGACTTCGTTCACGAAAAAAAAAATTAAGTTAGGTAGTACAAACATTCAATTTTTTTTCTGTGGAAGATCAAGGTTTTCGTGCCATCCAAAGCACGGAAATGCTTAGATGAAATACCACTAAATGGTCACCCATCTATAAAATGACTTCGCCGACATTGCTTATCCACCGCTTATTATTTCTGAATCAGTGATTGCAACTGGCTGAGAGTGGCTGCCACTAAAAATGCATTAAAAATACAAAATTCTTTTTCTGCGTAACCCAAAAAAAAGCCTTGTTATTTGTTATAACATCAGCTATCTGCCTATAAAAGTCCTAGGTTACACTCATCAATAAGAAATAAATACTAATACTCACTCTTTCTGTAATCTTGTCCAATTCATGATATAAAAAGTTGCAATTTCCATCAAAATGTTGATCCTTGAAGTAGCCTTTTTTGATAATTTTATTTGGAAGCTTTCCTTTTAGATCCATGAAATACTTTAGCATTTCATTGTTTGATTTTCCACTAAACATTATTTTTCCTGTTGAAAGTTCGTATATTGTGCAGGCAGTTGACCACATGTCTATTCCATGGTCGTAGGGTACACCTAAAATGATTTCTGGTGACCTGTAGAACCTCGAGACGAGGTATGGTGTGATCTCATTGTCGGATACGTGTCCAGCAGCACCGAAATCGCACAGCTTAAGCATTAATTTGCTTTCATTGACAAGAATGTTATCAGGTTTTATATCTGAAACAAAAACAATACTTTGGCTATTCGGTGATTTCAACATGGTATAAATGTTTTTTATGTGGTCACTGCGGGATAAATTCAAGGTTCTTTTATCAGATCTAGGAATATAAAAATATATAGGACTAGCTGACACGTGCCCACTACGTTGGGCGGCGAAAAAAAACGTTATCAAGCGTCCTGTTTTTAAACATTTCATTACTGCTCCACTCCTATTAGTCATAGCGTAATTATATAGCCTATGACACTCCCTTATAAATGGACTATTCAACACAGAATTTTTAAAATCGGTTCGTAACAAACACAAACTTTACATCTTTATAATATTACCTTACCGACTCGTAGTCACACCAAGGTCGTCACACCAGTGTGACAAACGAGAAAAAGTTTACTATTTGTCACACTGGTGTGACAACCTTGGTGTGACTACGAGTCGGTAAGGTATTATTAGTATAGAAAACTGGACAAAATTCTAATCAATTTGTCTGGTTAGGACATACGGACACTTAACACATTACTCAGTACTTATGTTAAGTATCTCTTTATCACTGATGGAGTCCCGTATTTCTCATTAGGTTGTTATGATTTTTGCAAGCAATAACACTAGATACTCGTTTTGTTGTCTAGTTTTCTTATAAAAAAGGAATGCAACATACACCCAAATTTAAATAATTACTCCTTAGTAATACAGAATCATTTCCGTGTGGTGACGGAGTAAGAATACAATATGTCACCACCCCATCTCATCCCATGGGTGTCGTAAAAACCGGATAAGGGACTATTCGTGAATATTATCTTTACAAAATAAAAAAAAGGAAAACTTGAAATTAAACCCTATACCAATCCATCTCGCCAGTGTGGTATTAGTAGGCCAAGTATCCCTCCGTCCCGGGAGGAGGCTCGTCCCTGCAGTGGGACAATAATGGGCTGTTATGATGAATAAAGAAAACCTTACCTGCATGTAAGATACCAGTCTTCTTTAACAATTTGAGTGCCAATAGCATTTGTTGTGTATAACTCCTGACAGCTTTTATGTGTATCCCACTGTTTTTACCATATTTCTTTAGTACCTCTCTCAAGTTCATAGAAAGAGGTTCGAGTACCATACACAGATGTCTTTTGTGAAAGAAATGTCGGAAAAGTCGAAGGCAGTGGAATTTGTCCTCTGGATCTGCGTCATTGAGACGCTTAAGTATTTCTAATTCCCGAAGACCAGTTTTGTGCCTGTAGAGATAATTAAAAATTAGTAATGTTATGTATAATAAGTTACAGACAACTCTAAATTTCAATTTCTAGAACATAATGAATCCGCGTGGTGACGGAGTAAGAATACAATATGTCACCTACCCATCTCACCCCAATGGTGTCGTTAAAACCGACTTAGGGACTATCCGTGAATATTATCTTTACGAAATAAAAAGAAGGAAAACTTGAAATTACACCCTATACCAATCCGTCTAGCCAGCGTGGTATTAGTAGGTCAAGTATCCCTCCGTCATGGAAGGAGGCCCGTCCCTGCACTGGGCCATTAATGGGCTGTTATGATGAGGAAGAACACAATTAGGTACGCCACTTGCTCCACTGTCAACGTGGACCTTGGGCTTTATATAAGTAAAGAATAGCATTTTTCTGCATAATCTGGAATGTACACTCAAGGAATTTAATTGATTAGCAGTTTGCACAATTTTGAAATCAGTCAGGTTACTATTTACCGACTACAGACGACTGATGACGAACCCCGACATCTTGGCAGTCGTAAAATTTAATGGACAAGGTGTATATACTGTCTATTTAAACAGACTTGCTCTAAAACGTAAACATATATGGCGTCGTGTCAACCACAGACTAAAGACTTTAGTCTTTAATCTTTGAAAAATGTATAGGAATCAAGGACAAAATTCTATAATCTACAAATGTCAAATCGTAAAAATAATTTTATCTGTGAAATTTTATGTTGGAAAAAAATACATTTATTTAAAATTTACGAAAGATAGTGGATAAATCAAAGTGATTTACGTGTTTTCTATTGCATAAACGTTTAATGCTACTTTCCAGAAATTTTCATCCATATCAAAGTGTGCGATTGATGTAAAAACTAGTGAATTTGCAATATGTGGTGTTTGTTTACTAAATAAATCAAGTAAGGATGAATACGGTATACCTAGCCTTGTCTATCTCTATCTATGACAGACAGGTATTTTGAAATTCTTTAATTTTATATTGTTGACAGACCAAAGTTCGTGACACTAACCCCCGGTTTTCGAATGACTGATCAAGGAAAAATCAACTAATCAAGTGTCAAAACTATCATTTTCAGGAACTAAAATGACAGTTTTGACACTTGATTAGTTGATTTTTACATGATTAGTTATTCGGAAACCCGGGGTAACTTTAATGTATCGATAATACTGTCAAAATTTATTTTTTACTCTTTGGACAGAATGGAATTTTTGCAAGTTTGTAAACAAAGGAGTTTGAAATGCGATTCTTACTTATTGGCTGTATATTATCTTATCTCTATTTTGAGGTGTAATATCTTTCAAAATATAATACGACTAAATTACGTAGGTTGTCTACCTGCTAAACAATTAATTTCCCTGACCGTACACAAGCCGTTTACCATCACGCGTACAGACAACTCTAAATTTATATTGATTATATTTATATAGATATTTCGCCTTTAACACCATCACACCGTATAAAAACAACTCAAAATGACAACTTACATAATTTCATTATTTCTAATGATTTTGACAGCCACATCGTTGTTCCCTCGTGCTTTGTCTCTAGCTCTAACCACGTTAGAGAACACACCTTGACCAGTATAGCCATATACCGTATACCTCGTATCTAGAGACTCTCCTATACGCACTCTGGAAAAAGTTAAATATTTAGAAAAGGTTTTAGAGAATGTCATTGAGTCAACTCAGTTCGTTAATAAAATTAAAAAAATCGATTACTATAATAGTAATAATACATAATGTCAACGGATAACTAATGTTTAACCTGACAAATGGTCACTCGACAAACAACGTTTCACCAAAAATGGTTATTTGGCAAACAAGACATTTTACAAGGGGACCCCGTTTACCCTTTTTAACTTCCAGAGTAAATATGAATCCCTAAACGTTACATCAAATATAATTGCACGTTAATATAAATCTCACCTATAGTATCCTTCCGCATCATCCCAGTTATCTGTTAGTGATGGATTTTCTAGAGCATTCTTACTCTTTGGCTTACCAGCAGTCGGCGTCTATGAAAATAAAAAATACTTTAATTTTTAAAGTGAAAAGATTTAAAAAATATTTTGAATAACATTGATTTATCGATTTTGCCATTATGTCAAGAATAATTATTTACATATTATTTCCGTTTGTAATTATAATTTACTAAGTGTTGAATTTTATCATTATAGTAAAAGATTATTAACTAAGTATAATAGTTTACAAAGTGTCACCTTTTGTCATAGTGCTTTCAATTTACTAAGTAATAATTTATCAAGTGTTTCTTTTTGTCATGAAAGTACTATAAAATTACTAAGTATAATAATTTAATGAGTGTTCTGCTTTATCTTATTATCAATTTATTAAGTGTTCCATTTATCATACTATCTATTAATTATTCTAATTATAATAAGTAACTTATATAAGCTTAAGAACCTAGCTGTTTTATGTAACCGTATGTCTAAATAAAACAACATATTCACAGTAATTCCCCAATTCATACATTACCATACTCACATCAACACTATAGTTGTCCTGATCAGCAAACATGTCCCATTCTCCACTCTTGATTGACTTCTCCAACTTTATATCGACTTTAGTTGGTGCATTCTGTGAAGCCTTTAGATTTTTCGCATCAGATTTTGAATCCTTCGACTTTTCATTATCTTTGTCGGTGTGAAAGTGACGGCCATCAGTATCGCTCTTTTGACTGGTTTGCCGTTCAATTTTCGGTTCATGTTTTTGAGGTGGAGATGCCACTGTAGAATGGTGTTTCTGTTCTGTACCTCCAGTGCTTGTGTTATCACCACCAAGACGCTATGGGAAAGTTAAATTAATTAAAATTTATGTTATGAGGTATTAACATGAGATTCATTTTAAATCTACTAGCGTATTGATCTCTTGGCTGTATGATTAAAATGTAAATCATAGACACATTCATATTAATAAGTAAGTTAATATAAATAAGGCTATTTGGAATTAGGTCTGTTTTAAGTTTCCATTATAAGCCTTAAATTTATTTTTATTTTTTTTACTTTTACATCACTTAGAGAATAAAATGAGGTGGTGATATTTTAATTATTTCAAATTTAGGTACAATATCATATACAAAGGCAGACTTGATTCTGAAGACATTTTCTACTAGTTAACCTTGCATTTACACATTTTTATTCTTATTTTAAAAATAATTACCTTCATAAGTTGTTCCCTTTGCTGTCGCCTTCTTTCAATAATTTGTTCTTCGGTTTCTTCATCATCATCTGTATTAATGGATATGTTGAGTTCTTCATCACTTGAACTCGGAACTATTTGTGCGACCTCATTTGCAGAACTCTGTCAAAATAATTAAAAAGTAAAATATAGTAAGGTACACCTACTACAAAATCTATTTACTAATTTACGTTATTTAAACCTTATTTCAAATTTTAAAAACATCTAATCGGGACTTACCTTCCTTCTCGACCTATAATCAGGTTTAAAGTGTCTATCTCTCGAGCGATCTCTATAACGTTCCCGAGATCTTCTATCGCGTTCAGAGTGTCTGCGATCACGTGGAACTGGTGACCTTGATCTCCTGTGGCTTCTGTCTCTCTCTCTACGTTTTAACTCCGCTGATCGACGTTCACGGTCACGCTCTCTCTCTTTCTCACGTTCTCTCTCCCTTTCCCTCTCTTTATCCCTGTCGCGTTCCCGTCTCTTTTCTCGTTCTCGCTCTTCTAACTTCCGACGTTCCTTTTCCTTTCTCTCTCTCTCCTCTATCCTTCTTTCCATTTCTTTCCTACTTTCTCTATTTATTATCTCTCTTAAATCTTCCTCACGTTTCTTAGGTTTGTGTTTTTCTCTTTCTGATGAGCGGTCCTTACTTGATTTATGTTTACTGCTCCTCTGTTCATTAATTTTGTCTTTTCTTGACTTCTTGTGAATTGGTGATTTTGCATCATCATTTATACATATAACCTCATTGGATTTATTTCCTTTTGTGGGTTTATCTTCGTCACTTTTGTCCGAGAAGTAAGCTACGAGACGAGCTTGAAGTAATTCTTTCTGCTTCATAAGTTCCTCAAGATTCAAGTCATCTTCTATAAGTGTCAGTTCGGGGCTAGCGCAGTCATCTTGATAGTTTTCACTTTCTGAGTTTGATGATATAATCTCTAAAGTTTCTTTCTTTTCTTCTTTTGTTGCTGTAACTTTATCTGTGCTTTGTGATCTGGATGATGCATGCCCATTTTTTGTCTTAGCCTCATCCGGAGTTTCCCGTTTCGCTGGCTTCACGGTTTTACTCTTCTTCATAAGTTCCTCTACATCTGACAGAGAAGTTTCACTTTCAATTTTAGGACTTTTATGTTTCTCCTTTTTCATTTTCTTCTTCTTTTTGTTTGTCTTATCACTACTTTCGTCTGTTGTACGCTTACGCTTCTTATGCTTTTTAGTTCTCTTCTTTTTTTTGCTCTCATCATCATTATTATCGCCATTTGCTGACTTTTCTTTCTCGCTGATACTGCAAACAAGTTTATTTAAAATTATCACATGTTTCCTAAGTAATCAATTTCATTAGTATTTGGTTCTATTAAAACAGAAGCTTATGGCATCATTGGACACAATGCTTGTAATTTAAATTAAAATATATATTTCTTAGATGTTATTAGGGGTCTTTCAATTTAGGCGTTTTGTACCTACAAATCATGCAGTGCTGCAGCCGTGCGGCGAAAGCTCGACACTAATGCTCGGTAAAGCAGCCGCGCCGCATGATTTGTATGAAAACAAACGAACGCACTGCAAACGTGCGACACGAAAAGCCTAAATTGAAAGAACCTTTACTCTAAAACTGTTACTTAACATGTAATAAGATTGAACAAACAAAGCACTTACTTTTTGTCCATAATTACTAGTATTGCTTTTTGTTTTTACCTGTAACAAATTCATAACTTATTTAAAATCAAACATAACCAAGCATTTTATGAAGCAACATTGTAAGATTGACAAAACTCCTAAAAATAAGAAAACAAAAGCTTAATGATAATAATGATTTATGATAATAAATCCTTCGTGATATAAAATGAGGTAGTGACTACACTAACTCAGACTAAGGTAGACCACGAGTCTGACACAATGCAAATGATGTAAAGTAATGAAAAACAAATGAGCAAAATAGATTACTTAATGGTATGCAAAAAAAAAAGAAATACAGACATCCAGCAGGTATAAAAATTGAAGTACGATCTACCTACATAGGTTGGAGAAGATGGCAAACGATGGCCTTAGCATAGAGATCACATCTGTTAAAGACAACTAGAAACAATTTATAATGTTAAATGATTATATATAAGGAAGCACTGTAAAATATATATTTTTTTACAAACAATTTTTTTCTTTAAATTATTAACATCCTATTACACCCAATAATTATTTCCAGATTGTGATATTCATCATCATATATCAGCCACTGCTGGACAAAGGTCTCCTCTAAATATTGTGATATTATTATGAGGTTATTATATTTCCGATCTTTGTGTGTCTTATAGTAATCAAACATTGGCAAACAAGTTGAACAAAACTAATGTAAATTATTCTGTTCTGTTATTGTCATTAGTCAACATAATAATATACAGCTGTAAATTAGTAAATCATAATTTGCAAACTATTCTGTTGCTGGGTTCTGTAGATAATTATAATCATTAAAAAGGCTATACTCTACTACGGGCAACTACCCCTATGGCTAGTTTCCTATAATTTGCATTATTTGATTATTCAGATCATGATAACAAATAACGATTCCAACATGCTCACACTATGCTGTGACAGCAAAACAGTTAACTGCAAACATAATATAATAGTGTTTTAGTTGTCAATTTATTAACCTACACAAATTCCCAATACTTTGACACTTAGTTACTTAGTTTAACATAAACTGGGAGTAAATTGGTGTATCTATCTCTGGAAGGAGACCTGCCCAAATAGTGCAATTTTTAACTACAACAACAATCTTTGCATACCAATATGACTTTGTAAGCATGAGTAAAGAATGCCATCTGCAATGAATGTGAGTAGGGATCATCCACTGACCAATTACACTGACTGACAATGTGGTTCATATGATGTTGGTATATTTCCCTTTAACTTGATTGCAGAATAATTCCTATGTAACAATTCTTAGTAGAGTAGTTATAATAATATTTTAAATGGCAAAGAGGAAAAAATAATATGCATACAGAAGCCATTGAAGTAATAAAGCTTTTTTATGGATTTTCATTAGCTCTCCTAGCTTTTAGCTCTATGTTAGAACCTCTACCATATTTTGGTGGAGTGTAATCCTACGCAATAAAAATGTTGGAAGTATTAGTAGGATGGCCGTTTAACAACACAAGATGGACCAACAAGTAGGCAACCATTAGACTTGCCTTTCGCACACTCGGTAGAGATAAGGAATCTTTTGAAATAGGCTTTTGATGTTGCTTTACTGATATATTCAATATTATACAAAAGTACCTTTTATTTGACAAGTACCACACTGTCATTGTATTGAAAGTGACAATATTTTCAATTAAGTACATATATGAATAAATTGATAAGGAAAATGATGATTATATTAGCTACAGAAGTATATAGACAGAATAGGCGGACAGTTTCTTTCCAGAAACAAGATCTTATTTTGATATTATTATAATGTTGATATCTGATGTAGGAAGTTATATTTGCAATAATGATGTTAAATATGATAATGTATCTCTAATTTTGAATTACAATTTAGTTTAGAGTCCTGTGGAACGTGGAACGCATTAGAAGGGGTCAGTACAGTGCAGTAGTCCTCAGTCACAGTTTCATAGCCAATTTGAGTTATCAAGCAAACTAACTGAACATCTAGACATAACAATTATTAAAGTGTAAAAAGACAGTGTCAATATGATAATACATTAGTGGTAGTGATATTAAATCAGGAGGTTTTATATTGTACTTTCATTTCATACACCTAATGACTGTAAAACAAATAATGTTGACAGCCAACTCAATGCAGGTCAAGTGCCTTAGTAAAAGACAGGTTAAAGACAAATGCATCATGATAATGCATGCATTCTGGACGTTAACTGACATCAGTTATTGAGTTAAAAGATTATATGCTTACAATCATGGCATTTTTCATCACTACAATAAAATATTATTAAGCAAAACGTCATTTGCAAGTAGATAAATCAAACTCTACACAACCTCTAAATATTTAGAGTAACAGTCACTTTCTCCAATAATAAAGAAATAAGGTAAAATAAAATATTTCCCACATTTGAGGTTATATGCAATATTTACAAAGGGATGTTAAAATAAGTAAAGAAAGGTATACCAAACTTATAAAACCAGTTTTGCTTTGTGGAAGATAATGTTTTAAAAGAATAAATATTTACCGTCACGCAATTTTTTCATAAAATTATAATCACTATGCGTTCTTTCTAAAAAGGCCAGGCACAACCGCAATTATTTCTTGATCAACACAATTTATTTCCTAAAATGACTAACGTGACATTTTTCGACAAGTGGGCACCTACATAACTAAAGTGCCAAAGATTAAAATTTTAGCGTTGTTTGCGTCTAGATGAGACAGAGTAAAAGACACCAGTCAATCAAAGGAAATTGTTTTCGAAAGAAAAATATTGTTTATGGTAAATGAATGAATGAATACATAAATATATTTCAAAGTTTGGTTTTCGGGTACGGACATAGGGTGGCCAGGATAAAAGAAAGCTTATCTTCAAATTGTAAGAATTTTCATGCTGAAGCATAGTATATTGATTATATGTACTAATAAGACGCCCCGCACCGTGTAAAAGATCAAGTATATTTTTTTAAATAACAGAATATGAGTAATTTTTGATTAACATGTTTGTGATCACAGATATCTGAATAAAGGAGATGTGCCCTGAATGTCATTTTGTATGGAAACCTAATGTCGCCAGTTTTATTAACACACACAGCTATAGAATATACGAATAGACTACTGTTCTCAATTACATCTAGATTATCAATGAACGCAATACTCTGTCTCGTTTTTCCTTGAAATATCTCCCTTACAGGGTGTCACAGCGAACCAATCAGCGCTACTATATTTAAACAAATAAAACAAACTTCAAAAAGTTTAGATAGAAGAACTACTACAATTTAAAACTACTACATTCAAAAAAATTACATTTATGCTAGGCGTTGACCTTATCGATAAATAATTAATAAAATTTATCGATAGACAAGACATATATTTTATTAAAAATTAATTACTTATCATATAAATAATAATTACTTTTATATAAATATGTATAATATAATAATATATAGGTACCTAATTGTACAATACTTTTGTAAAATAATATTGTGTGTAAGATCGTACATGTCGTGAAACAAATTAAAGGCCTACGCAGACCGGGACGGCATGGCAAGGGATTTTAATTTTTACTAATGGAAATTCAACCGTACTGTTACAGAAATACGACATAAATTGCTATGCTTTAAAATGATGCCGTGGCATTGAAAGGGATTTTATCGCACGGCATTTTTCATTTTAAAGCATAGCAATTTATGTCGTATTTTATTACAGAAGAACAGAAACATTTAGACTGATTTAAAGCAAATCTGATAAAACCAGTTAAAAGCATGTGTGTGCTAATAAATGGATGAGCATTTAAAAAAAACTTTTAAAACCACTGTAATCAACATTTTAAACCTATAAGTTCTAGAGTACTTACTTCACCTTTGATTTAGGATATTATTTCAACATTGTAATACTTATATTGAAATTACATAATTTAAAATTTAAAAAAAAATTTTTTTACTTTATAAATCTTTTACAGTTTTTAATTCCTACAATACACGACTTTTTATCGAAAACGATAGATAGTCGTAGTCATGAACGGGTCGTCACTATCGTTTGGTTGTTAGAGCGATCACGGTTAGCAACCACTTGTTATACGTAATATCGTTGAGCGCATAGTTCATTGCTTCATATATTCATTGAATGACTAGTTTAGACAACATTAGAGAATCAATGTATATGTTACAAAAATATTATAGTACTTAATTGTCCGAACATGAAAATAACATAGTGAGGACATCGAAGATTATTTTTTCATGATTTTAGAGGTAAATACAATAAAATACATGTACTAATATATGGTAAGTGATTCCATTATTAATCAAGTTTTTTTTATTGCTCTTATTTTTACAGGCAACCACTGAACAACTCGGCATTTTATATGTTATCCCGGTCGTTGTCAAAACACAGCTAAACCTAGGTGACAGACATTTTTAGCTATATAATCGTTCTAATCATATTGCGGTTTGACGAAAACCCCGTCATACCACTTCTCCTTTTATTTAGATTTCTGTGTTTGTGATCAATAAATATAATCACAAACATTAAAGTTTTTAATAAAACCTTTTTAATTAATAAATTAAAATAGAAGTATACAGGGTGGCTCATTCAAATGGGTCAGTATGGGAAAGTCTTAAACTATAAGTCATACGAAGATTTGTTCTTGGGAACCATGTCACCGATTTTGATAAAAAGAAAAACTACATTCATACATTTAAAAAAGATACTGTACCCAGCTGGGGAATCGAACCTGGTTATTTTGCAAAAATAAACTTATACTTTTTCTATTTAAATATCGATTCTGTAGGTCATAAGCAGTAAATATCTCTATGAAACATTATGTTTAAAATCAATAAAATGAATTTTTTTCTCATTCCTCTCTTTATCATAGTAGGTGTTCGAAGTGGCCACCGTTTTGTTCAATACAATATTACCCACCCTGTATAATTTAAAACGAAGACAAACAACCCGTTCTAAGAAAACATTAGCTAAATCAATATTTTCAAAGACAGATGAGTAATTTTCTAAATAAATAAAAAGCCTTTTAAGTGCATTAAACTCCTCGTAACTATGTAACGAGGCGATGTGAGTACATTTTCAATTATCAAGTATAATTTATCAAGTTCAAAATAAGCAGAGTTTACGTTATTTATGTTTGTAGAAGATACATTTCTAATTTTAAAATATGTACTTACTTGTAGTTATGACGTTCAGTAAATTAAATCCTCGTCAACATTTAAATCAAGGTAAGCTCAAAGCTTAGGTAAAATAAAGAATCAAATAATTAACACGTGCCGTAATTTAAACGTGCGTGTTTGAAACGACATTCCGAGGTAGACTGGTAGAATCAGCTATGCGTAAGAGCGGGTTAGTTATGTATGCCTCATCGCATAGGTGGGGAGACATAAAGCCCCGCCTACTTACACGACCGACTTGAAGTTGTTGCAAATGGCTGCGCAGATGTAAGTTTTGGAACTAAATGACGGGGAGATTTTCTTTGTTTCTGTACATCCGCAAACGTTCGTTGGCGTCTACTATAAAATAAAACGTGAATCTTGGGAAAAAGTGAGCCTTGCACGAGAATGTCATTCCAGATAACATAATGTGTGTGGGACGTAAGATTTTCTGAGAGGGGGATAAGGGGTACTGAATTTATACATTTGGTCTTTTCTGCATTCAACAATACATTGTTTGCAGAAAACCAATTTGAAATTGCAATCAAAATATTGTTAACCTTATTTGCATTTGCAGTATGCTTGTGCAGCAAGCTAGCATAGTTGCACGTCGACTAGGGACCAAAAATTAAAATTATTCTCTTTGAATTTTCATGAAACTTGCGCTTATAGCTTATCTACCTTTTTTAATAATATAATATCTTTGAAGGAAATGAATTCAATACAACGATATGTAACTTGTAGTCTGACCACAGCTTAATCGGTTTAATCTCTTAAAATATAAATTGTCATCAATGTATTAATTAAGCGGAAAACGCAAGGTGGGGATCGAGACCACTCACATGGTTATAGGACGGCGGGAAACTGAAAATACTGGTAATTAATAACTATGGACTTCTAATTTCATAATAGTACGCGACACACATTACTTAATAGTAGATTGCCATATGCTCACAAATCAATGAAAAAAATGATGAAGAAATGATTTAGACCGCTTGTAATTTAGTATGTACCTTTAGAATGATAGGTGGTGCTGTGTTTATAAACACTCGATGGCATTTTTATTAGTTTTTCTCTGGGTTTTACGTTCTTTTGCTTTACGTTTTGACATGCAAAACAGTTGCACTTCGACTAGAGACCAAAAAATTGAATTGTCCTATTTGGATTTCCATTAGGCTTGCGCTTAACATATCTACCTTTTTATAATATGTAACATCATTGGTACCCTCAAAAATTATGCAATGCAATGAACTTGATATTTTATTAAAAGGGTTTTCAAATAAATGAGAATGCAAAAACATAAAATAAAATTAAAATTTATGTGTAAGCTCTATTTCTAGTAAAATACTATTTTAGCCTAATGAATACCCGATAAGTAAAAATATTAGAAGAAAGAGTGAGTTAAGTGAACTAAACTATGCGCGAGAGTGTCTATGGTGGAAAATGACATTTTATTGGAATTGATTGACCCGATATTATTTGACAAACAAACAAACTTACGAGTTTTGTTGCAATACCCTCGATTGTCTTGTAATTACTAAAATACGTATTATTTTACTCTCTCTATAGTGCTTACTGTTGAAAATTCACACTAAAGTTCGTGCCGTGTATATACAGCTATTCAGGTAAAGCTTCAGGCCGGTTTGATTAAGCTGAATAATTTAATTGTCTTGACACCCAAGATTAATCAATCTGTTTTATAACAGAAATTTTAAGAAATAAAATGCCTTCCGTAAACCACGTTTCTCATGATGACGAAACAGGAGAAACCATTACATACAATGTGAACGACGAAACAGGAGAACCATTGCTGGAAGATACTTCCCCTTCTATTGACTTTGCTATAAGACAAGTATCAAAACCTCCAGAGGAAAAGTACATGAAGTTTCCGCGAGGCTACATTACTAAAACCAAGAAGTTTCAATCCTTGAAAGATAGTATATTAGCTGGATCTAACCAAGTGAGTCATCGTATGCTACTTATTCCTACCCTGATGATATTTCCCAGCTTCTTTTGTGTGATACTAATGTTGTTGGAAGTGTACCTCCATGTACGCTGTCACAAGAAAAATAAGTCATTGAATGATCCTAATATTTACTACCGAAGTCCTTTCCATGTTGTCACTAGCATCTTTTGTGGTGTTTGTCGTGATTGCAACACTGCTTCTCGGATTGGTCAGCTGCAGGATGAGCGCCGCAACCGTCATGATTATTTTAGGAGTATTGTAATTTAATTCAAGCTCATTATTAGTAGCTGGTCTAGGGTGTGGGGATTAAAATTGGAATATATTAACTGTTTAATGATTGTAGTGTACATCATCCATCCTCCTTAATACAATCTATTTTATATATCTTGTCTAAAACATTGACATACAATCATGGGTATAGATAAGTTATTAAAAACTTTAAGATCTTATTATATTTCTTTGGATACTTTATGTAGATTAATTGTTCTATATTATCTGATATCTGATAAGTTGTTATATCATTACCAGAACTGTTTATTGTTAAATGTAAGGGTTCTAAATAATGCAACTAATTACAAAACTAGGTAAAGAACTGTATCATCTCATTACAGATTTACAATTACAAAGAAAAACTACTGTTTCTTTGTAATTGCAAATCTGTAATTATTTTAGAGATAATTTTATTAAGAAACTAAAAGAATGATCATGACAACTATGGATAATTAGTTAACAATCTTTTATGCTTGATTAAACTTTTATTATTGTTAAAAATGCTCAAAAAAGTGCTGTTCTATAAACATAGGTTTCCATAAATCTGATGGCTACAAAACCAAGTTGTGTATCATGGTATACAAAAGCTCCATTTTATTTTCAATTAAAATGGTTAGATTACATTTATATTTTGTAAATTAGCTAGCTGCATATTAAGATCTTGATTATTGGTTAAAAAAATAAAGAATCTAATAATTCTTAATTAATCAAATAAATAATATAATCACAACAGCCATTTTAAATATTACTATGCCAGATGGATTAATATACTTTGTTTTAAGTTTTCCTTTGTTTTTAAATAATATATCAGAAGCTGGAGGACATGTTGATCAAAATTAAACATTCTTTATACTGTAGGAATTTAATATAGGTTTTAAGGGCTCAGGTGGGATTTTGCATTTTTAATCAGTTTTTATTTCCAAAAAGTTTTTATTAACTATTGTTTTCAAGCTTGCAAATAAATTTTTATCTACAAATTAGGACTCATTTAAAACATAATAATGGTTTATAAAAGATGTAATATTATGTTTTTATTGTGGTAGTATTTTTTACCTGCTATATTGGATGGCATTATTTTCCCACCTGGCTGTATAAAAAATTGTGATCTTAGCATTTATTTATGTATTACTTATTTATCATGAAAACAACTGAAATTGTTTATACTTACAAAGGTTTTATTTATGGTGAAGGTATATTTAGTAATTTAAGTAAAAATGTTTTACAGTTATCCTTGTGTGGTACTATATAAAGGTTTTAATAAAGGTATTAACTAATACTTTATTGTACTTTTTATTAAGTAGTACTATCTTTTTTTATTTTACCCATGTTCGTTGCTAGTACTAGACAATATGAATTATTCCACTTTGCCCTGCTTGCTGGGGCAAAGTGGAATAATTAAATGACTATAATTTCGGATTGGAATCTGCCCCACTATATATACATGTTACAGCCAAAGTAATTAAATAGATACTATACATAAGGACTGGTCATTATAAATAATATCAAAATTGACTAGACTATGTGATAAATTAATTAGTTTATCTAGATATTATTTATAATAGCTGATCAAAGTAATAAATACGATATAACCAACTAATTATTACGTTAATTATTATGAGTATTACTGTATTCTAGCACTCGCCGGCCGCTGCCGCGGCAATGAAATCTGTAGGTAAACTAAAGCAACTGGCATGACTTGGTAAAATTAAAACTTCTAAAAACTTATCACACGGAAGAGCAAAATGTTTTACAAAAATGTGTAAGTAGGGGCAACGCCCCAAATGCTAGCATTGCACCCCCAACAAAAACTAAAATTCCATCCATCCATATCAGCCTATGGACGTCCGCTGCTGGATATAGGCCTACTCCAAAAGTTTCCACTCTGCGCGGTCTTGTGCCTCCCTCATCCATCGGCTTCCCGCCGTCCTAACCAGGTCGTCGGTCCACCGTGTGAGGGGTCTCCCCACCCTGCGCCTTCAGATAAGATCCTTTTGGAATTATAAACTGGGCCACATTTTTTTATAAACGCGGGAACATGTCCTACAAATTACTTTGTTTTGACTGTTTCTTATGATCGAAGTTAAGTTCAGGTTTTATTTATTTTAGATCTTTTACATATTTTTTACTGAACCTTTAGGTTTTATTCATGTATAAAATGTTTTATAAGGCTTATCTGACAATGGAAATGAACGTTATCTTGATTTTATATTCATAAATGAGGTGCTGACATCTGGGTTAAATTTTTTTGCGAATTGCTAATTATCGGCACTGGTACTGTTACAAGACAAAGTGGTTTGTAAAATTGTTAATCCATATTTTTTATTGTAAAGCGTGATTATTTTATGCCCAGAATTCAATATTCTTGGAAAGTCTTCCAAGAATATTGAATTCAAAATTCTTAAAGTGCTGATAATTTGGTATGTAAAGTAAAAGTTAACCTATGTCGAATCCAAAACCATTTAGAGATTTTAGATCAATAAGTAATAAAATCATATTTTTAGCGCAAAAAACCGAAAGATTGTGTTTATTTTTACAATTATACATAAATTACTTTGTCTTTCATTTTTTTTGTCTAAATGATGATTTTTGTCTAAAAAAACAGAAGTTTGTTCATTACTCAATAATTAAAACAACTAATTTAAGTATTTTTGCTTTCCTACTTATAGTTTATTTGTAGTAAACAGTTAAAGTAAGTAATTCGACCGCATATATATGACGTCATACATGCGGTCGAATTACTTACTTGTAACTGTTTACTACAAATAAACTATAGGTTAGAAAGCAAAAATACTCAAATTAGTTGTTTATAATTAATAAGCCTTTAAAATAAAAATATAAAAAAAATACCAAAAAAAAACTTTACATACCGAATTGGTAGCATCACCCTATTTATTAAATAGTGAACCGAAAAAGCATGTTGTTAAAGTCGTTATCAGTATTATCACTGTAATAACGATATAAAAGTAGGACTAACTCTTAAAGTGCTGATAAATGGTAGCTTCACCCTAAATACATTTTGATTGACCTGTCAGGCGTCAGGCGATGCATGGTGACGCGTCTTCATCATCATCATAACAGCCATTAATGTCCCACTGCAGTGACGGATGTCCGTATACCCAGCAGGACCCTACGTCTGATTCGATTGAAAACCTAAATTCCACGTAGGTAATAATTTGTACCTTCCGACTAGTGTAAAGAAATAATTTGTACCTTTACAGTTACACAGAAAATTAGAGTATATTTCCAGCAGGACCCTCCGTGGTTTGAAGGTATTTTGACCTGTGGAGTATGTCATTGGGTAGCGGCTAATTTGTACCTTTAGAAAATTTAAGCTATGTTTAAAAAAAGTTATTAGTTTAGAAGAAATATAACCATAAAAATTTTATTCATCCAGCAGGACCCTTTTTTATTCTGGGTATTTCAGTCCAGACAAAGATAGTTTCTAGTAGTATTGAATTTGTACCTTTCAAAAAAGTTATCACCTAATCCAAATAATGAGTAGAAGTAAGCAAATAAGTCGAAAGAAAGTATTGTAAAACGGACTTTATTTATTATTGTTTATGACTTACTTACAAACAAAGACAAATAAACGCAGACATCACACGCACACACACATGCATATAACACACACGCACACAAAGCATACAAGACACATTAAGTGGTGGTAGATTACGTAGAACTTTGTATTATGTCTAGCTTACAAACACTGATACACACAACACACCCAACACACATGCACACACACACAATGCATACAACACACATTGGTGCTGGTAGTTTAAGTAGTAATTAGTATAAGTCTTACTTACACACAAAGACACAATCCAATTCATCTATATCTATCTATACTAATATTATAAAGAGGTAAAGTTTGTTTGTTTGTATGCATTGTGTGTGTGTGTGCATGTTTCTTTGTCTTGACTGAAATACCCAGAATAAAAAAGGGTCCTGCTGGCTGAATAATTTTTTTATGGTTACATTTCTTGTAAACTAATAACTTTTTTTAAACATAGCTTATATTTTCTAAAGGTACAAATTTGCCGCTACCCAGTGACATACTCCACTGGTCAAAATACCTTCAAACCACGGAGGGTCCTGCTGGAAATATACTCTAATTTTCTGTGTAACTGTTGAGGTACAAATTATTTCCTTACACTAGTCGGAAGGTACAAATTATTACCTACGTGGAATTTAGGTTTTCAATCGAATCAGACGTAGGGTCCTGCTGGGTATACGGACACCAGTGACGGGCCTCCTCACGTCGTCACGGAGGAATACTTAGCCTACTAACACCACGCTGGCCAGACGGATTGGTATAAGGTTTAATTTCAAGTTTTCCTTCTTAAGTTTCGTACAGATGATATTCACGGATAGTATCTTAGTCGCTTTTTACGACACCCATGGGATGAGATGGGGTGGTGACATATTGTATTCTTACTCCGGTGACGCGTCTTACGGCTCCAAAATTGAGATTGTGACTAGTTCAGACCCCGGAGGTGTGTAAGAACTGCAATGTCAAGAACTTGCGCGGGCGTACATGCATTATGTACAAACTTATATTTATTTACCCGCTGTGACGATGCACTGTATGCCAAGCTTATTATTTTTACCTAGCATACAGTACCTATTTTTTCTTGGTGTCCACGATATCGCCAACAAGCTGCAGGAGAGAATGCTGCGATAATATGATAAAGTTATATTGAGACCAATTGAATATGTTAGAACTTGGCGCTCTAACTGTCCATCCTAAAGCCCGATTTACACATCGACAAGTACAGTAGCGAGTTAAGTAGTAAGTTGTTGATTAAGTTGATTTAAATAGATCTCCATCCTATTTTTTGGCGAGTTAAGTACGAAGTAGCCTCCTCACTTGCGTCTCGTCAACTTAACTCGTCAAAAATAGGATGGAGATCGATGTGTAAATCGGGCATAACTCGAATTTGCAGAGGCAGACCATTGGGTCTACCTCTTCGATTTTCATGAGAATGTCCACAGTAAAAGAAAGGCTAGTGTATTATAATGACCACAACAAAATGTGTATATGTTACGGGTAAAGCTAGAAAGCGTAGTAAACCTGGGTTTACCCGGGTCAACTTAGTATTACGACTATACCAAATTGTCAATTGTTTAAAATGACCAAGTCTCCTGGATTCTCGGAGAAATAACTGAATTAGCTTGTGGCCAAACTCGTAGGCTCTAAAAGGAAAAATAATTAGATGGGACAACGCCCCAAACGAGCACTGCACCAGATTATCAGCACCCCCAACAAAAACTAAAAGCTTTCCATTAATTAATTTGGGCTATCTTTTTTGGAATTATAAACTGAGCCACACCACATTCATCGATTTAAAAAAAGTGATATTTTTTATAAACGCGGAACTTGTTCTACAAATTACTTTGTCTTGACTGTTTTTTATGATCGAAGGTAAGTTCAGGTTTTTTTACTTTACTTTCTTTTAGATATTTTTTTACTGAACCTTTAGATTTTTTTTTATGTAGGGAAAAGAAGGCTGACATTTGGGTCCAATTTTTTTGCGAATTCCTAATTACCAGCACATACATGGCAAAGGGGTATGTAAATTGTTAATCCATATTTTTTAATGTAAAGCGTGATTATATTTATATGCCTGAAATCAATTTTCTTGGAAAAAGTACTTTATGATTTCGGATTTCAAATCATAGCATGGTGCTGAAACTGACTTTGCTAGTTATTTTTTTATAAAGCTGATATTCGGATAAGAATGTAAGAAATTTAAATAAAAATGTCTAACTATCAGTATGTAACATAGACATAGACAGTGTATTTTGATTAAGTACTAAATTTTTTTCCATTGTCACATAGACTAGTTTAGGTGTCCGTATACCCAGCAGGACCCTACGTTTGATTCGAATGAAAACCTAAATTCCACGTAGGTAATAATTTGTACCTTCCGACTAGTGTAAAGAAATAATTTGTACCTTAACAGTTACACAGAAAATTTGAGTATATTTCCAGCAGGACCCTCCGTGGTTTGAAGGTATTTTGATCTGTGGAGTATGTCACTGGGTAGCGGCAAAGGAGATGGAAACTTCTGGGCTAAAGCCTGTAAATTACTGTACAGAGTAAGGATATGCCTTAAAAATCTTTTCTATTTTTTAATAAAATAATAATAAAATTACTCAATTTTATTTAGATTGTAACTTGAAAAAAAATAGAAAAGATTTTTAGGGCATATCCTTACTCTGTACAGTAATGTACAGGCTTTAGCCCAGAAGTTTCCATCTCATTCAAAAAAAAATTATCTTGGATTTCAGATTGCCAAAACTAACAAAAGATTTAGCACGAGACTAATAAGTGTGAAGCTATAAATTGATAATACTCTCATTTCTGTATAATCTTGGCCCAAAACTCTTAGTGAAGGTTTCATTCTCCTTTGTACCTTTAGAAAATATAAGCTATGTTTAAAAAACGTTATTAGTTTATAAGAAATATAACCATAAAAATTTTATTCAGCCAGCAGGACCCTTTTTTATTCTGGGTCTTTCAGTCCAGACAAAGATACTTTCTAGTAGTATTGAATTTGTACCTTTCAAAAAACTTATCACCTAATCTAAATAATGAGTAGAAGTAAGCAAATAAGTCGAAAGAAAGTATTGTAAAACCATAACATTACTTAGATACCCCAAGTATCGAAGTAATGTTATGGACTTTATTTATTATTGTTTTATGACTTACTTATAAACAAAGACAAATAAACGCAGACATCACACGCACACACACATGCATATAACACACACACACACACACACACACACAATGCATACAAGACACATTAGTGCTGATAGATTACGTAGAACTTTGTATTATGTCTAGCTTAAAAACACTGATACACACAACATACCCAACACACATGCACACACACACACAATGCATACAAACTTTACCTCTTTATAATATGTATTAGTATAGATAGATATAGGTTAATTGGATTGTGTCTTTGTGTGTAAGTAAGACTTATACTAATTACTACTTAAACTACCAGCACCAATGTGTGTTGTATGCATTGTGTGTGTGTGCATGTGTGTTGAATGTGTTGTGTGTATCAGTGTTTGTAAGCTAGACATAATACAAAGTTCTACGTAATCTACCAGCACTAATGTGTCTTGTATGCTTTGTGTGTGTGTGTGCATGTCTGTTGGGTGTGTTGTGTGTATCAGTGTTTGTAAGCTAGACATAATACAAAGTTCTACGTAATCTACCAGCACTAATGTGTCTTGTATGCTTTGTGTGTGTGTGTGCATGTCTGTTGGGTGTGTTGTGTGTATCAGTGTTTGTAAGCTAGACATAATACAAAGTTCTACGTAATCTACCAGCACTAATGTGTCTTGTATGCTTTGTGTGCGTGTGTTATATGCGTGGGTGAGTGCGTGTGATGTCTGCCTTTATTTGTCTTTGTTTATAAGTAAGTAATAAAATAATAATAAATGAAGTCCATACCATTACTTCGATACTTGGGGTATCGAAGTAATGTTATGGTTTTACAATACTTTCTTTTGACTTATTTGCTTACTTCTACTCATTATTTGGATTAGGTGATAAGTTTTTTGAAAGGTACAAATTCAATACTACTAGAAAGTATCTTTGTGTGGACTGAAAGACCCAGAATATAAAAGGGTCCTGCTGGCTGAATAAATTTTTTATGGTTATATTTCTTATAAACTAATAACGTTTCTTAAACATAGCTTATATTTTTAAAGGTACAAATTTGCCGCTACGCCGCCAGTGACATACTCCACAGATCAAAATACCTTCAAACCACGGAGGGTCCTGCTGGAAATATACTCAAATTTTCTGTGTAACTGTTAAGGTACAAATTATTTCTTTACACTAGTCGGAAGGTACAAATTATTGAAGGTACAATTAACCTACGTGGAATTTAGGTTTTCATTCGAATCAGACGTAGGGTCCTGCTGGGTATACGGACACCTAGTTTAGTTCTTGGCCAACCAATTAGGGAAACTGATGGCTGGCGGCCTAACTCCATACCAAACATCTCTGACACAGATTAAAGAAGGGAGACAAATAAAAGCATTGTTATAGAAAATACAGATTATTTATAATCGTGTATACATCTATCTAAGCTGCGGTATAGAGTAGAGTTATAATAATACAAATCAGACACGTTACTCTTTTAATAAGATGACACCAAATTTCAATTGCTATTTTCTTACATGTAAACGTAAAGATTTATATAGAGCAAGAATCTTTGTGAACTATTTACAGCTGTAATATTTTTCTTAACTTTTTACTGTAGAAACACTTATAGAAATGAAATCACAAATGCATACATAGAGGACAGAGAACTACTGATTGCAATTTTCTCGTATCTTTCGTATTTTTATTAATATTAAAAGGACAATTAATAAAGTATATTATTATATATGGTTTCGGGATTCTTTTTTTGACTATATTGAAGTTAATTACAAAAAAATATACGAGCTTGGCCCACATCTGTAGTCTTCTGGTGGCTTATAATAACATATCCAAATCACGATACAATATTAAATTAAAGTTTAACAAGTACATACATAAAAGCACGAAAATTCCTGATCTCATCAACGTCAGTTAGAAGTTTTCATTATAACTGTGTAGTCAAAATGCCATTCTGAGGTTTACACTGTAGATAAAAAAATACATAATATAGATTTCCCCTTTCATTCAGAGAACTATTGACATATAGATTACGTACAAGCCTATCTGATAGAAATGACATTATTAAATTTTATTCAAACATTAATTTCATTTACATAACAGAATTCCTGAGTACAATTAGCTTTAAAAATGAAAACTGCATAATCATAATATATATATTAAACATTTACACAATTTTTATTCAATATATAATTAAGACAAATACGGACATTTTGTTATACCTATTTCGTTTACACATACCGTATCAGCGCAATGTTAGTTTTGTTACACTGTACTTTTGCACCTTTACTCAGACTATAAACACTTACTGTTTAGCTCATCATCCTCTAAATTAACTATTATATTAAATTCCTAGTCGATATACGAACCATTCCTATCCATCTCTCATAGAACTGCAGACAGTATTTTAATTTATAGCTAACTGTATACAGAAATAACAATGTACTGATAACTACATAAATTTTTGAAAACTTAATACACATATGTACGAAAAACGATAACTGTCAGATGTGTTAGCATATTCAATATGCATAAAACATTATAATAATCTGTATTTTATACTACGTGCGATAAAAACAAAAAAATCGCGCCAATAAGAAAACATTGTAACACAAAGAATTAAATAAATAAAAAATCTAAACTTAAAAAAATAGAAAAGTAAACAGTTCCCATTCTTCGCACCAGTGATATAGAAAACACCAAGGGCTCACATACAGTATTGTATACATTATATCGGTTACAACATTTTCTCAATAGCCAAAACATATGGAATTTATGTGTTTCAAATTTTACAAATTATATGTTTACTAATTACAAAACCTATTCTGGATTTAATTAAAAACTTAACACATTTTGTAGAATCGTCCATGTTAATAAATAAAAAAAATCAAGTTTATTATGCACATTGACTATAAGACATAGCATTCGGTACTTGAAATAGGGGCAAAAATGCAAAATCTATAATAATTAAAGAAAAACTTGTGATGTTACATAACAATGGTTAGACAAAAATAAGATACATTTACAATCATGTTAACGTAAAGCTTCCAAAATTGACACATTGTAATAAACGGGTCATAACTACTAAACTGCCATATCTTTAGAATTTATATCAATGATTATACAAGACGTAAATTGTGTGTCAGCCTCTGTGCTTTTATACTCAATGAAAATGTTTTATTTATTCCAAATATATAAACCATACCATCATCAAAACATAAGTATAGCCCAAATACCTCATCTAATAAAATCAGAATGTGAAGCGTTTTAACTTTACATTTATCTTTTGAAACACATATTTTTATTATTTTTAATAGGACGTAAATTGTACTTTAATTTGTAGTTACTGTGAAAGATTATTTTTTGATTAAATCGAGCACGAAAATGTTTTATATTTTTATAGTAGTTCAATACATAATATATATATATTGTAACTTTAAGATTTTTATACAAGACAGAAAATATAATCGATATATTATATTTGTCTTATAATAAGTGTTATGTCTCCTGTAAACATAATTACGACTACATTTTACATTTAATTGAGATAAATGCTAAAACTGAAGGGTTCCGTATATGTTAACATGATGTAGCATGACAAACTATTACAATAACTGTCTGATGAGCAAGATTGCAATGATATGTATTTCATATAACATATAACAACCACTACAATAAATTATTACTGATTATTCCATAAATAAGTTATAATATGGGCGTCATAAAATAACTGGTAAAATATATGATACCAAAACTCGCGTCCATAGTAATTATATACAATTATGATTGTCCATAATTTGATAAATCAGTATCAGCTTAGCACATAATTTACTGGGCACGGAACCCTACCTATTTAAATATATAGTGTTAAATAAATAGATATAGTTCAACCATCCATTTATTTAAATAACAGTGCGTAGTGTATAACAACACGTGTCACAAGGTTAAGAAACTTCAAAACACATTCGCTTCCGTCCTAGTATTGTAATATCATAACACCTTATTTATTAACCAAACCATTATTATTATTCATGTTGTTAAAACTTGTGTGTAACGTTAGCACAATGTAATGAATTACAATACTGGAAGTAGCATGTGTCAAATAATTACAAGAAAATGAAAAAAATAATAATTGCTCCATTAGGTACCTTAACATTAAAAAATGTTGTAATTACTTGATACATAACTCTGAGGCATTGATTTACGTCTAGGCTATGCACACTACGAATATATGCTCCTTTTGGCCCAGTTTCCGATGAAAAACTATAGGATGGCCTCTCAATTTTGCAGTAAGCGAAAAAAAAACAATAAGCTTTATAAATTTCACATGGCTGTGCCAAGCTGTACTGAATCCTATATATAACAAAGAATTTAGCGCCTACAAATCAGACTGGTACTGCTTTAGTTTCAAGGAGAATATATTCTACAAGTGTGATGTGTATGAATAAATGTAAATATTTGTAAAGACAATTTACGATCCAAACTTGAATTTAGTAGGGACTTGCGCTGGCACTGTGAACATGTAACCTGAAAAATTAAAACAACTTTAAATATCTAGAAAATATATTATTTTACCAATGAACAGGTATGTGTGGATAGATTAAGAATTCATACTGTCTACTAGCATATCGCGAGTTTTCAAATAAAATTTATATGAATGACGCAAAGCTCGCTCTCACTCGCTTGATATTATTAGGTAAAGTTTGAAATAATCGCAAGAGGTGAACCATATTAGAAACTGTAGTAGGACATTTCTCTGCATTGCTTTGGCTGGTTAACCTACCTCCGCTTTGTTCAATGCGTTTGCTATCCTGTTGCGCTTTGCGTTGGTCGGCGAGCACGAATACGGTATTCAATTGCTTCTGTTGGGCTTCGTTCAAAGTGCTCATAAGAGCATGATATAACACTGGCTCGGCGCCTGATAGAGCTGAGAGAACAAAAATAATTTAAATTATAAAATAGCATTCTAAAAGTTTTTATTTAAATTTTTAGTTTACATAGGTATATTTAATTAATCCATCCATATCAGCCTATGGACGTCCACTACTGGACATAGGCCTCTTCCAAAAGTTTCCACTCTGCGCGGTTTTGATTTAATTAATATGCATATTATATTACCTTGCAAAGTGTTCTTGAATTTGATGTATTCGTCAATAGGACAATCCTTCTCGTCAAGTGGTGTAGTGTAACACTCAATGGCTGTATCTTCTGGTTCGTAGTCGTCATCATCCTGCCAACAGTATCATACGTTAGTATAATGCATTTCTTTATTCTTTACAATAAAGAGTTGAAAACTCACATGCACTAACAAATTCAAATATTAAGTAAATTATAAAAAGCTAGTTAGTTATATTATATGGAATAAGCTGGCCATTGACTTGGGTCTTAGAGTTCATAAAGAATAACTATCAATACATTTATTAGCTTCTTTATTTTAGTTGGTTTATTATACGGTTGTTTAACCTTATGATAAACCAAAACCAATGAATGAAATTTTATTTCTTACTACTTGGTATCATGTTACTGGAAAAACGAACAGTAAAACACCGGCCTCCGCAGTTATCTCAAAAGAAGAACGAATCGCAGCGCGACGTAAAATGCTAGTTTGGTGAAGATCTGACTTCGGGTCAATCATACCTATTGAAGATATAAGAATACAGTGTGTCACCACCCCATCGTATCCTATGGATGCCGCAAAAACCGATTATGGGACTATCCGTGAATATTATCTTTACGAAATAAAAAAAAGAAAAACTTGAAATTAAACCCTATACCAATCCGTCTGGCCAGCGTGGTATTAGTAGGCCAAGTATCCCTCCGTCACGAGGACGCCCGTCCCTGCAGAGGGACATTAATGGGCTATTATGATGATACTTATTGAAAAGGAAATTGGGTACAGCTTATCTATAAATAGTTACATTTACATAATTTTTACTAACATTATCACTTTCGTCATCAGCAATCTTGGCCGTTACATTAACACCTTGCTGCATGCTAGTCTTAACTGCCATTCGAGCTAAGTTCTCGAGATATTCGTTATTCATTTCTTCTAGGTCGTCTTCGTCGCTTGACAACACATCTGAGAAAAGGAAATAACATCCATTTGATATACTAACATTTGAATTGGTTGAAAATCTAAATAATAAATTATGGCAGTGTAATTAGACTCTCTTATTATTTTTTATCCGACTTCAAAAAAAGGAGGAGGGTTCTCAATTCGGTTATATTTTTTTTTGTTTGTTACTTGATTTCTCAAAAACGGCTAAACCGATTTGAAAATATTTTTTTTAGGTAAACCCGAATTAAAATTTATTTTACTTATTATTCGGACTTTACCCAAGACGGCTGGCAAATGCCAATCTTGAGCGGCGCGCGGCGTCGGCATCAGGTGAACATTGGCAAACGCCGCCGGCATGACGACAACGCTCTAAAGACGCTAGTGTGGGGGGTCTCTAAGTTAACCCAGGTAAACCTAGCTTTACTCCATTTTCTAGCTTTACCCGTAACATAAACACGATACCAATGCCGAAAATCACAATTTAATTTGTCTGTTTGTTATATTGGGATGCAGTCGTTCAGCCAAAATGGTAAACGTACATACTATCTTAATAAATTTTTCGTGAAGGAAGTTGCGGGTTACAGCCAGTATCTTATAAAATTAAAATAATGAAACCATCATACCTTCCTCTTCCTCTTCGCCATCTTCTTCAGAGGAAGTCTCTTCATCGGCTTCAGCCCTCAACTCGTAAGCTCGCTTCAATCCATCAAACAGTACCAGACAAGAGGGCAGGATCTTTGGGACAATCTCATCCAGGTTTGGTCTTTGTGGTCCCATTTCCAAGAGTGTACATATACCGAGTACACACAATTTTCTGTCATGCAGGCTAAAAATAACAATTTGATTATAGAGACAGAGTACAGAAAACAGTAGAATTATGATGTAAATTAAAACTCATGTTAATTTTTAATAACAGTCAACACCTATAATGTAATACTTTGTATACATATAATACTATAGAAGTTCTATGGTATTAAAGCAATAGTTTCCCTATAACTTACTATCCAAGGGCGAGGTTTATATTAGATAGGCAAAATATATCTGCAGGGATATTTTAAAATACTTACCCCATAAAACAATCTGTGTCATGGATCCATTGTTTGATAAAATGCTGCGTAATTGAAGCATTTGGTACAGACTCTTGAAGCTTATCCAGAATAGAGAACAGCAAGCAAGGATTGCAATACAGTATTGCTATTAGCACCTACAAAAACAAATAATAATTATGTTTTATGAACATGACTTAACTATAAAGTTGGTTTGAAGCTATTTCAAAATGGATGGAAAAGATAAAAGTATCACTATTCCAATAAGGTAATCTTTTTTTGCATTCACCTCAAATTTTTGTTATATCTTAAACTTGCAATAACTATTTACTGTAGTGATTTTTTTAGCACCCTAAGTTGTTATATCATAGCCCATTATATCAAGCCGAGTTCTTGATAAAATAGATTAGAAATACTTTTTAATTCTACCATTGTATGAACTGGCTCAATATTTACTTTTCAAATAGATGCATGGTTAGTAGAATATACTGTCCAATTCTATATTAAGTATATAATCACAAAGTATGTATATCAATAGGGCGACATGTTCACAAAGTGAATAAGCCCTTTGCTGGCCAATAAAGATTTAAAAAAAAAGTATATAATCATACCTGCAGTAACATAGTTCTAAGCTCAGATGTCTTCACTTTCCTGGTGAGTCTGTTCAGTACCAGTTCCACAAAAGATGGCAGGCAATTGTCAATCTTGCCAGAACACTGTAGTACCATAACTTCAAGAAGTTTAGCAGCGTATATCTCTGACTCATCCTCAGCATCGGAATTTAGTACCTGTAATTAATACAGCAGGTTAGAAGAAGAAGAAGTTTGTTTTAGAGTACATCGCCAGCTATTTTACCAGTGTAAAGCATAATCTTAACAATACTTTTAGCATACCAAGAATGAATAACATTATCAAACATGCAGGAATTGACGGAGAATGATCGCTGAGCAGGTAATGGGCAAGATATGCATTATACTGTTATCAAAAATTGTCTGTTGCAGCAATAAAACTCTTATTTGCTGATAAAATCATTGCCTATTTTTTATTATAGTATTTGCGTTTAAATAAAGTTCAATAGGTGGAAGGTTTGTAGCTCTAAATGAATACTATGTAAAGGAATATCGCAAGCAGATTGAACAGAACAAGGGCTTTTAGGTTTTGTACTTTTAACTTAGTTGTGTACATTTTACAAAAGTCGCTATCGAGGTATTTTTAAATATTTATTGAATTAATTCAAAATGAAACTGCTGAAAATATAAATTGCGCAAGCTAATAGTGTTTATTTCAAAAGTTTTAGTATATTTCACTAAACAATAAGAAGTAGCCATTGTAAGATAAATAATGATAACATAACCGCCGCCAGCGTGTATATAACGCCACTTAATCCTAAACTAAGCAGAGCTTAATATTACAATCTATGAATCTTTTTTAATTTTATCCCCAATACTGCACCAATTAAAATGCTTTATGAATTCATCGCAAGCAGAAAAAAATTATGAAGTCAATCAAGAGCTCAAATAATAGTGAAAACAAAAACGTTTATGCAATCGAAAATGGTATTCTATGCCAGTTCTAAAATTTCGGTAGACTCATTTTTAAGGTAGATGCATTTTTATAAGTTAAAAAAGTGCTTCAGCAGTTTGTCAATGTTTTTATATAAATATATATAACAGAACAATACATGGGCAGTGTTTATAAAAACGCATGAGGTATTTTGCATGATACCTTCTCATAAACTCTGTTTGTAAACATATAACTAGACATTTCCTAATTCAGTTCATTTGCACAGTGTTTATGTGCAAATGAACTGAGAACATGAGAATTAGTATAATTTTTATAATGAAAGATTGATTAATTGTAATACTATTTGCACAGCCATAAGTTTGATGATAATCGCAAGCATAGTAAATGTAGATGGAATATAGTTTAAGGCAGTGCTATTTAAAAGTAGTTGAGGCTCATAATTTTAAAAGTTAATTAATTAGTTTTGAGGTTGGTAAGTATTAAAAAAAGTATAACTTTCCTAACTAACGCACAGCTGATATATTAAAAAATTGTATAATACTTACAGCTTTAGCCATGTTGAACATAGCAAGAATATGATTTTCATTGGACAAGAAGGCATTTGTGTCCACTGTGATGTAGTTGTGCAGAACAGGCATCATATCAGTGAAGTAGTCAAAGCCTTCCTTTTCAAACACTTGATACAGTAGCTCAAGTACTTTCCACATGTCAGCCGAAATTGTTTTGGCTGTCAGGTTGCAGAGCAAAGTCATAGCTTCTTCATAATATTCTGTATAATATACAAACAATAGAGAATTAGAACAGTAGTGGTCCATCCATAATTTATATTAGAATTTATCTTACGCAAACAAAACAATAATTTTAGTTATGTTTAATTTAAATTTTGATATATTATGGATGCTTTATGTCAATTGTCAACTAAAGTGTGTTGTTTGCATAAATAAACTCTCAGACAATGATGGATGCATCAAATTGCAAGTGTTGAAATGACCACATGAATACTAAGAATGGAATTCAATCTAAATATATTTGAACAACAATGACGTTAAGCAGATACTTATCCATTTTAATGAGTCTATAAATTTTATGTATTTTTGAATCATAAATGATTTACCTATAATATTATGTTGCAATATATGCCCAACAACACGCAATACAATCTTCTCTAGTTGCGCCATAATCTCAGGGTTATCTTCCATCACATTTAGTATAGTCTCCATGGTATTCAGAAGTCCCATAGCTGTTATAGCTTTCTCATCAGCACCAGAATCAGTCTCAATTACTTTACTGAATGTAGTCGCCAAATGATCTGTTATCTCATATGCCATAGGCATTAAATGTTCAGTATATAATGGTACAATCTTTTGTAGGACATTAGCAATATTGTCATTTTCAGTCTCACGAAGAACTTTGAGTAGTTCCGTCGTCACAGCTTTAACTTGCGGTTCCAAATATTTGTGTACTTTATCCTGTGACGACAATAGCATCTGTATGGCAATGGCGGCCTCTACTTTGACAGGCAACTCCGTGTCATTGAGAAGTGCCGTAACCGTCAAACGCACAGCTTCATGAAGGAGTTGCTCGTTCTTGAAGCGTACGCTAGCAAAACAATGAAGTGCCCAGCAAGCTCTCGCTCTCATATAACCGAGCGCACTGTGGAACTCAGGAAAGACATACTGGCTAAGAAGGGAGTCAATCTCCTCCTTATAAAACTTCTTTTTAATAAGTATATCATTCAGAGTTCCGACCATATGCAGAGCACCGTCACGTTGCCTTGGTCCATACTCTCCATTTTGACTGGTCAATACTTGCATGCATAACTGCATGGTTCGTCCCAACATATCCTTGCGCTTTCTACAACAAGATACTAGAAGTGTCTGTGCTGCTGTCACAGGTGATACAAAGTCCTCGAATATGTCTAAAAGAGAAAAATATTCATTAATTATTTTGACAACATAAAATCAAAGGCTACATGTGTTGCTAAGCTTAAAACTCTAGAACAGATGATCCAATTTAAAAATACGTCTCAAATTTTAATGAAGAGGAAAATTGCCAAGGAGGCAAAGCCAACACACGCGGGCAACAGCCAGTAAGTAGTAAATACAATAAATTAATACATAAATATTTCGATACCCATTATAAGATCACAAACACATTGAACTATTTATAGAATAATAATTACGTGCACAATAATGTTTTATAACAAATTGAGTTACGAAATCCAACTTGACATGGCAGACTGTAATCAAAATCCTGTTTTCAGTTCAAGTTTTTGTATATTAAGATCAATTAACATTATGTATTTATTTAGAGCCTTACCGAATTTAAGTCGTATGTATTCGTGAGGGTCAGTTTCCCACAATTCTTCATCGGTTTCAGAGTACGACATCAGAGGGAAGAGTACGTCTTGTATGATGGCGAACATGTGCGGCTTCAATAACTTCCATGAGTGAGCGTGCGTCACGCTAAAAATATTACAAAATTATACATAACGAAAAAAACATTTATATTAATCCCATAATTATTTTCATGATGTAAAGATGATAGCAGACACGATTATAGGTAACAGCCGGCGATGGTTCTTAGCCAGGCCATCCAGTACAGAATCAGGAACGTTATACACCGAAAGAAAGCGTTATACCGTTTAAGATGAATGAAAAGAAGTTCGTCCAAAAATGCATACTTTGCAGTGCTTTGCACATTTGATGACCAAATAGTAGTTGACCCAAAGCACTGCACCAGATTATCAGCACTCCCAACAAACTCTATAGATTGTGCTATAAACATTGTTTTGTTTCATATTATTCACCTAATTTTATTACCAATATCACAGTGCTAATAATTGGCTCGGTCAATGCTAATAATTGGTGATGATGGTGCCGATAATTGGTGCTAGGGTAATTATTTAGTCAGACTCATTTAAATAAAATGTGTATGAATCAAAACTATTTTTTATAATAAAAATCCATTATTTATTAAATAGGAAACCGAAAATTGTTTATTAGATTGTTCCTTAATCTAAAGAAATCACTGTTCATCATCATCATCATAACAGCCCAATAATGTCCCACTGCAAGGACGGGCCTCCTCCCGTGACGGAGGTATACTTGGCCTACTACTACCGCGCTGGCCAGACGGATCAAATCACTGTCGATGCAACGTTAATTACTTATATTAAATCTTTGTACCGTATCTACGTTAAATTTTAGGGATTACGACTTAAGGTATATCATAATAAAAAAAATCCAAGGTACCTATTAGCTAGTTTTTATGTTATCATATGTGATACATATACATATGACATGAAATACCTAAGTAACTACCAGTGTGGGAAAATTTACGAGTCGCAATAAGCAAATGACATGGATCATAACTATCGATCTGTTCAATGGGTAATAATGTAATAGACCGGTAGTTTAATATGCCCTTCGAACCGCGCATTACATTTCTTTTGAAATATTAACTTCAATCCATAAATTTAATCGTAGAGGGAAAATTGAAACTACCAACCACCTGCGGACGACATCAGACTCTGTACATTGAATAACGAGCTTATAAATACTGATTCGCGAAAATATAACTGTACTGTGTTTTTTAGTAAGACTAGTATTGTACTTTGACTACGGTGCTTGGTTACCTTTATTAAATTATCCTGGACAGTAACCTAACATAGCCCGGATTCTGGAAATATAATAGTTTCCTATTTTATAAAACCTACTTTGTTTCAGGTTATTAAGTTAACTGGATTGTTACTAAGTGTGTTTTATTAAGTTCTTAATCTGTCACGTCATGTAAAGTCACCTGCCCTAATACTCTAATATTTACTGAGTCTAAACGCTACCTAAACCTATACTTAAAAACATAATTCGTAGGTATTTTGTACAGAAACAAAGGCAGCAATTTAAAATTAAATTACTCTATTATGCAGGGAAGCAGACATTACTTCAAAGAGAATAAAACCTAGTGAAACATATGGTTGAGTTTTCCTACGACACACCATGAATAATATAAAAGAAGTGCATTTTCCTTACCAAGCTAATTTATAATTTACTGCTAGCTGCAATGACATTTCTTTTTAGACAATTGAATAAAATATATTCGTAAAGTATTTTTCAATTTATTTATTGCAAAAGTAGCTCCCATACTACGGTTTCGAACTGTGTCGTTATATAAATAAAATGGCACATTACATCCAGCATAATCAAAACAATCCTTAGTGGATCGCAAAATTAAAACTATATAGCGTGAGATACGAAACCATGATTTCTAGTTTTTAATGGGTGTTTCTGCAGCGAAAGACACTTTATTCTTAATTTAGACCATCCATGGAGGAGCGAAGTGATGCTAATTGTATATTATACAGCAAAGATAAAATGTCAAGGTGTTTATAAAGGTTAGGCATACAGACATGAAATTGAAAGAAAAGATTCCGCTACACGCACAGATAAATACAATCTATCTATTTAATCACGGAGGTTAATATTTATTATTACTTTGTAACAGCAACATTGTACAGGTTTAGAACTCAACAAAAAGCTAATTCTAGAATAACCTACATAATGTATGAAATACAAAGAAGATTTTCATAACAAAAAGATGTCAATATGGCAGATATAAATTGTTTTGTATTTACATCTTTGTCGTAATCTACACGCGTTTTTGAGATCTAGACATTGGCGTGACTGATAAATTAGTATTCTTTTATACTCTTTGTACAGACGTTTACACTTCCAGAACAACCGAGCGGATTGTGTCCTGACGGGATAAATATGCAGAGACCTCAGATAAATATGCAGGGCACCCTCCAATAACAAAAGGGCACAGAAAAAAAGAAAAAAATCACCCTTGTAATAAAAGCGAAGTAGGGTTGATCTTTAGTAGATATTATTGGGCCTTACCTATCTACACGAATTATTTTATATTTGTACGTAGAACCGACTCACACAGTGGACTGATGAACTGATTACTAGGGAGGCACTATATCTGGTGGTAAGCACGTGTGAAGTAGCTGACTCCTATTTTTAACAGTGGATGTCTATCGGCTGATATATTGATGATAATTTGACCAATTTTCGGCCATTCATTGATACAGCAATGTTTTGAATCATTCTTACAAGGTAAATCTCATCTATGTACCTAATAGTATAAATAATGTTAACATTGAAGTATATGCTAAATACTTTTTACGTTTTCACCATAATATTATGCTGCTTCAACAGCTAATTAATTTTTCTAAATTTTAACACAATCCCTTGTCGGCTGTTTTGGAGATCGCAACTGGGAATCTAGTAGCAGTGTATTGCTGATTGAAGCGGCAATTTTATTTCACATTGTTGATAACTACTAAACAATCTTTAACTTCTACTTACCACTGATCAATGTAGCTGATTGTCTGCTGGAGTACACGTGGTGATATGTATACCTTATTGCGGTACTGGTCGAGCACTCTAAGCAACACTTCCAAGATGCCGCCGGTGAAGGTGGTCAAGTACCATTCAGCAAATTGTACGTATTCTTCTCGCGCATTGACTGGACTGCCATATCTGGTTGGATAGAAAATTAGGTCAAAGTCAAAAACACTAAAAATATAGTAAAACATTCGTTCTATCTCATTTATACTAACTTTATGTGTTAAAATAGTATTGACATTTATAAGAATTTTTTTATAAAGAAGCATTAAGCAATAAAAAGCATTTCTAATAAAGAATCTAACTGTGTTAACAATTACTACAACAGCCTATAGTATTAAGCACATATTACAATAGGATTTATCCAATTCACTTTTCTGACTTCCCTATAAATAAGTAAAAACTAAAAATCATACCTTTCAAACAGTCTGTTTAGGGTGTGAACTGCCCACTTCTTACACTTCCACCATGGCAGCTCCATACGCTCGTCTTCATCCACTTGCAGAGTAGTTTCTGGCACTGGTTGTTCCATCACTGAACGGAGTATCTCCATCCATTTTGTAAATATATCCTTTGTGATCAAGTCTAGGGGTAGTATGTACTAAAGATAAAGAAAAGGCAAATCAGTAGCTGTTCAAATGGGATCACAAATAATTAACAGTTAATTAGTGTAAGTTTACCTTTATTAGGCCGTAGAAACATTTAAGAACTTGTTTCTGTATTAAAACTGATTCAACGGATTGATCAGCTTGGAGATTCAATATCAAGTTATACATCATTGGCATCAACATGTTCATTGCCTCTATTAATGGTACTCTTTTCTCAGCAATATGATATTCATAGTTCTTTATTAGTTGGTAGAGACATTGTAGTGCTCCCATCCAGCAGTTAGGCTCAGGACTTTGAAAGTATATATGAATTTTATCAACTACTTGTGTCCAACGAGTCGGGAAGTCATGTTTGATAATAGTTTTGAGACAAACACACAACTGCACGCGTATTATTTCAGGAGCTTGTATTACAGCATCTACAATGATGTCTCTGATCATACCGCGGTCTTGTTCGTGAATACTGAAAGGGATTGCTTCTCCCTCTTCTGCATCCTTCTCCTGCCATCCTGATGTTACAAGATTCTTTAGATATACTGCACCAGCTTGTCTTACTGGTATGGGAACATCATTGAGCATTACAACTTGTAGCAATGATGGTGCAAAACCAATTATTTTGTGAATCTGTAAAAAAATATTTAAATAGTTTTCTAATATTGCAATAAGCTTAAAGTATGGTATTAAAGTCAGCTATGTCTTCATAGCCACAAATGTTATTGATGTTAAAGACTCTCATGTGTCTAGCCTTTATGATATAAATGCAAGTTTTAAAGAGACCTTCTTATTGTAAGAAGTTCTCTTAAAAAATTGCCTTAGCATGATATCATGTTACATACAGTCCTAAATGTTTCCCTTAGGTAGACTTAGCTAAATTTGTAAGATCCTTATATTACTGCTATGTTCCAAAGTTCTATTTTTTTTTTATTAGCTTTGCTTAGTTTAGGACTAGATGGTGTTGTGTGAATGTGTGAGTAATATTTATATTTATTTATTTATATTTACTAGGTACATGGCACAAAAAAAACATAGACATTGCTAGTTATCTCATTAGTATTTGTCTATAAGAATGTTTATTTTTATAGTACATACCATGAGCTCAATCAGTTTAACATGCTTGTCTTATGTGAAATATGGCCAGTAAGTTGTTTATTTATGTCTTCAATGTCAGGGAGTACTTCACAATAACTTTATGTTAAGTGATAGTTTTTATTGTAAGTCACTTAAAACAAAAGCACCAACTTTCATAGTAAAAATGGTTATACGAGATTATTCAGAATCAAACATAAATAAGGACAATATGCTTAAAATGCTCTTGAGCTTGTTTAAATCATCCTATCCCAGTTCAATGAACCTCCTCGGACAGCGGAATCATCCTTCAATTGTCTCCTATTGAAATAATGACATGTACATCAAGACCATAGCATATATCCTTTTGATGTACATACAACATCTTTTGCAATAGATCTATATCATACAATGTGTGCTCAGCTCATGTCAGTTGTGCACCCCTCAGTACCATTATACATATACCTATTTACTATGCTGATACTATAAATAGCTTTTAGCAGATTTCATAAACATGATGACTGAAAGACTTAATATAATTAAGTTTTACCCATAAACTTTAATAATCTTATTGATATATAGGTAAAACATCTGTTGTATTAACATGTAATATCTAGCCCTACCCCATGGCCAAAGCAAGTGTAATATTTTTTTAAATTTACAGGTATTGTACTTAATGTAATATTCTGATTTGTTAGAAACATTAAAAAATCAGAAATAGCTGTGACATTTCTTTTAAATTATCTAATTGCCACTAATTACATTAAATAGATGTTATGTGTTATCATACAGTTAGATTAGTGCACTTTGCATCCTTGTTATTGTTAAATGAGATAGCTTTTTTTATTTAAAACAAAAAGAAAGTGTAAACTGTTTAGAATATGAGTCATACAAGTCAAAGTTGTTTGATAGTTATATTAACCTAATTGATGATTAAAAAAATTACTATTTTGACGACATAAGAATATAATGACCTTCTAAGTGTGATGAGTTTCATTCTTTCTATATCAAACTTGATGTTAAACCCTTTACAACTATGTCTGGTCAAGTGGTATAAATAGACCAAGTTTTCCTGTGTCACTGGCAGAATCCTATCCCGATGGGAAATTAATAGACTGGAAAACATTAATGAAAAAGTTGAAATTCAATAATAGTCTTTGTTCATATACTAATATGAAGTGTGATATGGCTATTTAACATGAAACTTGAGTGACACAAAAGTTTAAAACACTCATTAAAATCAGTTTGTACTGTATCCATAAAATTGTTAAGAATGACAAATTCTTTGACACATACCATAATGAGTGGGTATCACAATAGAAGCACAAAATTACATATGTTTTGTTGTGCATACCTACTTAGAAACATGTTTTTTTTAATAATTTATTACAGGATCCTCATATTATTTTAAACAAATGTGTACATTAATTGAACAGAATAAATTAACATGTACCCTAAGAAACATCATTAATTCAAATTAAATTAAATATACCTACTACTTTTTATTAGTACAAAGAGTAAGTATGATATTTTAGGTCCGTGTTTTTAATGAAAAAAAGAGGGTACCTGTATATAAAGGAATGGAATTTAAGTGGATTCTGCTTGCTGTGATGCAAACTACAATTTAGCCCCAGGTAAAGTTTAGCATTGCAAATAATTTATACAGTAAATTCAATTAGCTTATTGATCTGTAACACTAATTAACCAATTTCATATTACAAAAAAATGTTAAAATTCAAACAACAATTTAAGACAACAGAAGAGAAATCGCGCCAAAATCCTACAGGACTCGGTTTTTTAACTTAGCATAGCTATTTATAGCAACTCCTTTGCCATTTATCATGACAAGAACAAGTGTGGTTAGATTATCTCATTGAAATCGTATTTGCATGCAGTTTTACATGAGTAAAGCACATTGAGGTAAAATTATACAGAATGGCTGTCAAATGTAATTTGATAAAAATAACCAAACTCCAGAGCTAAAACAAAGTGCTGGATTTTCACACCAGCGCGACATGTCATTAACCGGCAAAGTTAGAAAGACATATTTACACAATAAAAAATTAATAATTTTAGAGGTATGTAATTTGGTCGCGTTATAAAATTCTTGAGCATGTGGTTAGATGGAAGTAGAATAAAAACTCACCTGCGAGAGTTGTTCTTCTGCCTGCTGCCTTTGGTTAGGATCGATGGTTCCACGCAAAACTTCTGTCAGCTTTCTAGTATCCATTTTTAAGTAATTAACATTAAATTACAAAATAAATATAATTTCTGCAAGGGCACAAGCTGCCGCCGGGCGTGGAAGTATAAAAGACAGTTTGTCTATGGTAGCTTAATATGTCACGTGACCCAAAATGGTATAATAGGCTCCTGTAAAAAATTGGATGAGGACTCATTTTTTACTATGTGAGGTGATTACTTAGTTCAAGTTAATAAAATAATGTTAAAAGTATAGCTGTCCACTTCTTTTATTAGTACAATGGCCTTTGGTCAAACTAAGTCATCATTTTGTCATTTGTTTATTCATTTTGATTTGAGACTTCCATGTTTTAATTATCATGTAGTAGTAAAATGAGCGGATTGCCGGTAAATTGCCACTGTTCTAACTATAGGCCGACCGTTTATCTCAGTCCCCGCCTGCGGTATGAAAGGGACGAGGGGGCGGGGTAGCGGTGTCCGTTATGATAGCGTACACAAGAGCTATATCGAGTTGGTTGCTATGCCAAATAAAATAAGTTTTTACAAAAAAAACCGACTTCAAAGACAAAAATTGCACTAAAAATTAAAAAATAATTAGTTGTATTTTGGTTTTGCAACATTAAATCAGACATTCTTTTTACTTAATTATAATCTAAAGAATAGGTTCTTTTAATTATTGTAAAAAGTATTGTTAAGGATATTTCTTGAAGAGTCTACAAATATATTTATTTGTAGATTCTTTAAAATATAATCAAATTATTACAAATAATGTAATATTATTGTTATTTTTGGAGTCGGTGTCAGCCACGATAATTATATTCTATTTTATATTCCTGACTTAAAATTTAAAGAAATATGGCGTCTTGGTATACACAGACTAAGATGAGAAAGTACTACGAATCAAAGACAATTACTTAAAACTAAAAACCATTTAAAGTGATCAGAATGTGTTATACAAAACTTTATTGCCTTCGACTTTGTAGACAACATTTTGCATTATTAATCCTATTTGCGAATTACGATTTTTTTCAATTGACGGTGCTGGTTAAACCTATATAAACGCCCAAAGTTATGGAAAGCTTTAATCAGTTACTAAATAGGTATATTAAAAAGTTTGAACGTGACACAGGTATTTTAAAATATATTTATTTAAATATGATAAAAATAGTTATTTAATATGTGTTTAATTTTTAAACCAATCCATAAACAATCAACAACTTTATGTCATAATGTCGAAGTCATATAATAATATAATCTGCAATTCGTGGCCGCCATTCCATTTGCTTAGGTATTATCGTATTTCGTTGGCTGACACCGACTCCAAAAATAACAATAATATTACATAATTATTATTTCATTATCACATAAAAATGAAAAACCATTTCTTTTGAAATAAAATAATTTTAAAACTAATTGCCATTTTTATTTTGTGTCTTACCTATTTACAATTTTATTGCATGACACCTTCCTAGTTCGAATTGTTTTTATTAAAGAAAGATGTTTGTTGGGATTGCTAGATTACAATAATAATATACTGTTAAAAATCGTACAGAATTAAGGTTGTTAGTAAGTTTAAGACGTTTTTCATGAATTGTCGACATTTAAGAAAAAGCACTTTAGGGGGTTTTGAAATTATATACATACATTAAAACAGGTATGATTTAAACATATTAATTTGTAAGAATCAATCTTAGAAAATATTTACAGATAATAAGAACAATAATAAGAGCTTTTTTTATTTTTACACACTACCATAACGGACACCTAGTCAGTATGTCAGTATGACACTAGTGCAGTAAGCTAGTCCGTCTTCTATAGAATTTACAAATTTCAAAGATGGTGGCGTCATCTTGCCATTTAAACTCGTACTTTTTTAGAGAAAATATGCAATCTAAATTATTACACAATTTAAAGCCTGACCAGAAAAATAAAAAAACCTCTCCAGGTATTTCGATTGGTTTAGGGTATAATTTCAATTTTTCCTTCTTTTTATTTCATAAAAATAAGCTAGCTAAAAATTAGAGCTGTGTTGTGATGTGATGTAGTTCGGGTCACAGTATCTAGATGGCGCCGTTTTGCCAAAAAATCAAGAGATAGCTCTATCCTTTGTCCTCGCCCCCCGCGCTCCCCTATTACCGCAGGCGGGGTCTGAGTTAAACGGTCGGCCTATAAAAGTGGACACTATTGAAACCTAACCTAACCTTAATATCTATTCACCGAACGACTCACAATATTTCTTTAAAAAAAATAAGCTTATTACAAATGAAAAAGTATGCACCACAACAATATAATTAATTAGGTATAATTACAGGTTGTCTATAAAGTCAAGAAATTAAAGTTTGAGGAACTAAATTGTTCATGTGTCTGGCAACACTGAAATTCAAAATAGACTTGTACATGAGCTGTCATCGAGTAGAAGTTGCGGAACGGTTTTCATTTTGTGATTTTTATAAGTTCAATAATCTACAATAAACTAATACTGACATAAGAAGAACAACATAAAGAATGAGTAGAGTAAATCAAAGTGACACGTGGGAAGTGATTTTTACATTTATAAGGCGATGTTCGACGGAGCACGAAGCTGCTCATATTTTATGTGATTTGGATGATATTGGGCGAACTGCAACTTTGATGGGTATGTAATCGTGTTACTGTGTTTTGTAATCTATCTCAAGTAATATATTCACTCCATTTGCGATATAAAGACCAAAAACAGGCATTGCGTACATAGCATATTTTTAGGTAAGATTGTCATTAAAAGTAAGAAATATTGTAGTACGACGTATTCTGTTGATACATTATCAGTTGCATTAGTATAATTCAGTCAAGATTTATCCCAATTTTGAATTTGAATTAATTGCTTTATGTCTATATTACGGTTGATAACTAAACTAAGTATGTCACTTTCGCATCAACTGGTCTGTCGACAATGAATAATTAATTGCAATATTTTATTATTTTTTATTATTTAGTTCTTAGTAACTCCATGTTAAATGATATCTTGTTAGTTAATATTTAACACTGAATAAATTTTAGTTAGGTATTGCAGTTATTCTATCCATCCAATTCTTTGCCTGTATTTTGTGTCTAGGTATGTCTAAATTTATTGTAAAAGTATAATCAAATGTATAATCAACATAACTTTTGTAAAATTTCAGGCTCCAACCAACCCTCAGATAGTTGCAGGTGATAGCTAGAACTGTGATGGATTTTAATTGTAGTCTTGATGTTCTACGCAAAATTTTAAATGCAATAGGCCTACAAGAAATGCCCTAATAATATAAAAATCGAGATTTGCCTGAAGGCCTAAGGAAATACATTATCATTCTTCATACAAGGTAACCTTTATACATATTCTTTTGTATAGTAATTTTTCTCACTATTAACTGTATAAAACAGTTAAAGTAATAGTTTCTAGCCTATTTTCCCTTTCTACTCCTCTTGGCCCCCTATACACCCCTCCAAATAAACCAATAATCAAATCTTTTTTAATAATAATATTAGTAAGTATAGTTAGTAAATCAGTAGTTTCCGTGTAGTGACGAAGGAAGAATACAATATATCACCACCCCATCTCATCCCATATGGGTGTCGTAAAAACCGACTAAGGGACTGTCCGTGAATATTATCTTTACGAAATAAAAAGAAAGAAAACTTGAAATAAAACCCTATACCAATACGTCTGGCCAGCGTGGTACCAGTAGGCCAAGTATCCAGTTATGATGATGATGAATTGATATATAAAATAACAGAATATTTTATAAAATCATCACTAACAAGTAACTATTTATGTTCCCGCAGGTCACAAAATGTTGGCAATTTCTAAAAAGGGCCTTCAGCAGCATCACAGCTGAAACTTGGAAAAACAGTTGCCATCGCGTCGAGAAGCTCGAATCAGAATACTACAAGAGAAGAGGCAAATACTGACGATAATAGCAGCAGCAAAGAAAGCTTTAGTGATGACGATGATGAAAAAATCCTACGATGAAAGCGATGAATAAATCTCCTTGTTAACTGTATACATGCGTTTTTATTACTCTGATTTAATCCGTTAATTTATTCTAATACCCATACCATTCTAATAGGTGAATTTTGACCCATGTAGTTTAGGGTTGGTGTATGAAATCGATTAAGAGATTTATCGATTTAGATAACAAGCGATTAATCGATAATCGATTATTATTTATAGTTTAGTTTTTTAAGTTTGGTATACATGTGGCAGCAGCCATATAGTAGCAGCACTAAAATTAAAACCATAGAATATAATTGTTTTGCAGAAGTCAAAAATTACGTTATGGCTCATAATTCTTACACTAAATTATGTTACATTCTATGGCTCAAAACAACTGTCAAAATTTAAAATAGCTTGACTATAGTGCATATAAAACAGAAATAAAACATCGTCATCTAAAATGTTTAAAGGGCTAACAATACTTTATTTTCTATAAAGGTCATGTTATAACAATTATTCAATTTTCTCAATCACTTAGGGTTTCAACCAATGAAATAAATTATCTCATTATGAGTTGTGTGAATTTCTTACTTGAGTATTAGATATAATGTGTTTCAAAATTACTTATTTTATTTTAATAAATTACTAGTATGAAAACTATTTTCTCAGACTAAATAGGGTTGCTACGTGTAGCACAGTGGCGGCCTCATTTATTTTCAGGACTTTATAGACAGAGTGTACTTACAGATAATCCTAATTAGAGATATATTAAGACTATCCGAATATTATAAGGAAACAATATTATACTTTTGCTTTGATACTCATATTTACTTGCATATTGATACTTGTTTAACAGTAATGAGACAAACACTCGTAACTGAGTTTACCAACCAACAATGTCGTTTATTTTCTTCAAGGCAATAAATATTTAATTTTACCCTCATACTTATTTTTATAATGATATAAATAAATAAGAGAGCACCATCCGGCATCCCACCCCGTTCTCACTAGTGTTGCCGAACTATCGATAGTGATACTATCGCTTGTTTCTGTCAAAAATCATCTACTACATCGATAGCACTATCGATAGTATCGACAATATCGATAGTATCGATACTACTACTACTACTCGATTGTATACTTTACGTCAATACTATTGACATGCATCAATAGTATCGATAATATCGATAGTATCGAAGCTCGTAAAGATAATATCAATAGTATCGATAGTATTGTTTTAGAGAGCTTCGATAGTATCGATACTATTGACAGTTTTACAGAATCGATAGTGACTTATATTTCGATAGTATCGCATACTGCGCAGGTATAATTATTCAAAACAATCTACAGTATCGATAATATCGATAGTATTGCTATGCAGAATTTCGAAACTATCAACAGTATCGATAGTATCGACAATATCGATAGGATCTATACTCCAATCGATAGTCATACTATTGGAAACTATCGATAGACTGTCGTACTGCTATCGATATTCGCCAATCGATCGGCAACACTAGTTCTCACTACTATGCGCACCCATGTAGATCAGCTTGTAGTCATTCCTAACAGAGCGGCATTCTGTGCCATTCCACCGAGTCTCCTGCAAGAACCCCACTGCCACCTTTCGCCTGTACGTCAGCTATCTTCCTCGCGCGTCCAGTCAGCGTGCCAATGTTCCATGTTGCGAAGCTGAGTCGTCTGGTTGGGGCTCGCGTCTTTAGACGTGCCCACCCTCTGCACGGTAGCCCTTGCCCACTTAACACAGGAGTGGAGCGAGGCTCCTGTGCGCCGTTATGCGGCCGCGCCCAGCCCTACGTGTTGCTCCCATGTTTCTTTCCATATTCTTCTTCTCCTCGGGAATAGGATATGTCACCGTTGTTGGTTACCAGAGCCTTATCATGATCAGCAGGGTGCGCCGCGGGCAGGCAAGGTTGGCTTGGGGTGCAAAGTTAGAAGTGCACCCCCTTACATCCCTAACTTTTACATCTCACCGTACATATCATGGTAACCAGGTAAATTTAGTGTAGTTTGTACCAATTGCGCATGCGTTACCTATACGAATTTGAAACATTTTTTTCGTTGATTTGGGAGTGATATACCCCCTTACTCATAAACGCCTCTTAAATTTTAGTCAATTGATTAATTAGCTTAAACTTTTACGTTGTTTGGTATAAGGTTGGTTGGTTTTCGTAATAAAAATCTCGCTAAACAGTGATTAAATTTAAGAGGCGTTTATGAGTAAGGGGGATAATATCTACCTCTTTTTATTAAAATATCATTGAATATATAACTGTTTTGTTCAATCATTACAATTTATTGAAAGGAGAGGGTTATTACAGAATGCAAAGCGCTAAAATGAGATGTAAATAGTAGTAGGTGTCATACTAACATAGTTATCAGTGGTAAGTACACTTGCATCTGTCAAGTTAACTTCCCTATCGTTATCTGTGAACCATGCTTCAACTTCAAGTCTCAACCCTACAAAACGAATAGTCAAAAAAAAAAAAAAACTCGGCGATCAAAATTACTGTGTGGATGGATATGGTTACCTGTTATCAATTTTATCTAAAATTTAAGTAGTACAGTGCAGTTCAAGTGTTCATCTTTTGGAGCGTATGTTATTAATTTCTCTAACTGGCGATGTGCCTAGTATTGAAATCAATATACTTAATGTATTTGTGACAATATCAAACAGATAAAATGGATCATGAAAATATAATTTATTATTCAGGGTTTCTTATTTTAATAAAATGATTTCTTATAATTTTTAAATCACATAATTCCTTGTTTTATAAATAAAATCTATCTGCTTATAATTGATTGAATATTGTGAATAAAATGAATTGTCAATATATAAAAACATCCATCAAGACATCCCAAAATTTAATATAGTTTATCTATACCGAAATTTTATAAAATTATTGGTATTCTAAGCAAGGTAATAATAAGTATTTTTATATAAAATATAAGTTGCATTGTGGTTTATTTACATTAAGATCAGCTGTCAAAGATCTGTCAAATCATATAATTTCGGAAATCAGTACTTTTTGCCTAATATTGCTTTATGTTTATGTAAATAAATAGCGTTTAATAAAATTAAATTGTAGATAGTTATGTAAGTTTGTGTTTTTTCTTTTAGCTTAATAATTTTGTATTTAGTTATCTTATTTATTTATTTTCGTGTATAATTATGTTATTCTGTTTAAAATAATCATCCTGAACAATTGTTTGTGATTTGTTTTGGTTTACCATTTATTTGGTTAATAGCATGGATCATGACACTTCTTGATTAATGACATTACGAGCCCCTCGACAAGACACTGGCAAAATATGTGACGTTTCACATGAGGCCATTCACGAAGAAGTCAAGTCAAGTCAAGTCAGTACTTTTTGGACCTTTACCATCAGCAACTTAAACATTTCTCCTGCTATTTATGGAGCAGAGATACTTATGTACACTACTCAAGTTCTAAAAAAAGTTTAGGCTAACCTCATTAATTATTCGACCCTTTATTTTATATAGGTAGAGTTTTAAAGAGTTAAAATATGTTCAAACTTTTAAGACACACATTTGTCATTTATGCTTTCTTCCAGTCTTATTCCCTATACCTTGTTAGACTTTTGTCCTCTATAATTAAATGATTTTCATTTTCAGCCATACCTTTTAATAGAACATAACTATGGTGATATCTTCATAAAAATATTGATGAAATAGCAAGTGATGATATTTTTATTGAAAATTCAATAATAATGAGATATAATAAACAGGAACTGATTTCTTTAGCTTCTCAAACATCACAAAATTTTGATAGGGAAGGTGTTCTTGTATTGAAAGAAAGACAGGACGGCTTCTTCAGGAGATCTGAAGGTGAGTAAATCAAGTATAGTTCTAAAGATTGTTCAAACTTTGCTAGCAATTTCATCATGCAGCATAATTTCAATCATGACTGCTGTAAGAATAGCATTGAATTTCTATTTTTTTTATTGGTGCTAGTGAATTATAACCTTTCTGCCTTAGTACTAGGTAGATTTAGCATACAGCTAAATTAAATTGGAGACATCTTACATAGACCTTATAACATGATGATGATGAGTATAGTTATTAGTACAGTGAAGGTTTTGTATACTATAAGCATCTGTTTAGATTTTTTTATCTGTAATATTGTATGGATTTGTATTATGCTAACAATTGAAGACTGAAATGAAATATATTTTTAGGCTGTTCAGTAAGATGGTTTAGACTCCGAGGTAATCTGTTATTCTACTTAAAAGGCCCAGAAGCATGGTATGAGCCTGTTGGTGTTATAGTATTAGGACATCATCAAATCAAAATACAACCACAAGATGAAAATGGACATTGGCCTTTTCAAATTGGTGAGTACTTCATGAATTTAAAAATAATAATATGATTGTTGAGATAAAATACAGTTACATACTAGTATCCATTTATGAATGTATATATTTATGTATATTTATTTGTTACCTACAGTGAGGAGAAAATTTGAGTTGATAGTTCAGTCACATTATAATGAGATGAATCTCAACATAAATATCTTGTACAGTACCTGGTCGTAAATATTGCACATCAAGCTTTGGAAAGAGACAGTCAATTTCGACTTCGTAGAGTGTTATCTCTAATATAAATATTAATAATCCTCACACATTCACTCAATGCCATATCCAATCTTTGTTTAGTGGTACTCATAGACTAGGGCTGTTACGCATAGGTCACGGATTTGTTTCCGATATATGCAAATGAAGTTGTTTGTTACTAAAGTAATTAGTGTTATAAGCATTTCATACAGGTTATTAGGTACAGTACTCGGCCGTAAAAATTGCACATCGACTTTTGTTAAGAGATAATCGGCCTATTTCGGCTTCGAAGAGCATCATCTCTGTACAAACTCAAACAGTCTGGTATCTATTAGCAACTGTTAAGAGTATGGATTCCACAGACACGAACTTGCTAGTGGGCGGAGCCTAAAAGATTGTTGTCGGAAACGTGCACGCTAAATTGTATAACGTACAAATAATATTTACATATAATTAAATACTATTTGATAATAATAAATTATCAAATGAAGGAGCAATTAACTTTCTCCGTTTAAATGGAGTTGTGACTGACATGCGTACCCTAAGGGTGACAAATCAACATCGAGCTATGCTGCGCTGTACTGCGCTGTGCTATGTTTGGTCAACTCGCTCGGCTAATATTTTAATAAGGATACAAACAAACCATGCTGTGCTGCGCTGTGTGAGGCTACGCTCTGTTTAAAAACGCTGCTGTCTCGAGCGAGGCGCGCTACCCGCCGTGCTAAGCCGCGCTGTGCCGAACCGTGCTATGTTTTTTATGCTGCGCTGTGTCGAGCTATGCTAGGTTTGGAGCACGCTGCGTGCCCCTTCATTGCCTTCAGACGTCTGCTGATTACTTTATACTGAGCTAGATTGTTAAAAAGCGTAGCTTAAGAAACACAGCACAGCACAGCGCAGTACCGTTTAATTGTTAAAAAAACGTAGCTTAAGAAACACAGCACAGCACAGCGCAGTACAGCGCAGCATAGCTCAATGTTGATTTGTCACCCTTATGCCCGATTTACACATCGACAAGTACAGTAGCGAGTTAAGTAGTATTTTAAGATTAAGTTGATTTAAATAGATCTCCATCCTATTTTTTGGCGAGTTAAGTACGAAGTAGCCCCCTCACTTGCGTCTCGTCAACTTAAATCGTCAAAAAATAGGATGGAGATCTATTTAAATCAACTTAATCAACAACTTACTACTTAACTCGCTACTGTACTTGTCGATGTGTAAATCGGGCTTTAAAACAAATTATGATTTGATAGTGTGCGACAGAGATGACGCTCTACGAAGCTACAATTGGCCAATTGTCTCTTTCCACAGGTCGATGTGCAATACAAACGACCGGGTACGGTAGGTACTTGGGAATTTCATAAACACTTAACAAAGTGTTAGGTTAGCTGCTTAGTTTAAAATACGCTTTGTTTAATTCTAACAATAAACACAGATGTTAGGAATGACGTCAATGAAGCTGCTGAGGTACATAATTGAATAATAAATAATACGAACTATGTTTCTTACATGTGATGTCTAGCAAACGAAATATCTTTAAATTTACATATTTTTTCTTATAACAGTATGGGAGAATGGCGTATGTTATAAAATGGCAACGTTCCATGAATCTGAAAGGACGCTATGGTTGAAAGCTATAGAACTCGCGCCTTACGACAATATACAATCACAGGCCAACGCACTAAGGGAAAGACTGAATAATATCAGGCCGAACATAGATATAACTAATTACAGACTACAACAAGGAATTGTTACTGGTGAGTAAAGTAACTCTTAAGGCTAGCGCAGACGAAGGGCAATGTTCGATGTACTTTAATATCTCTCTTTAAACTCCTTAAAACTACCTATCTATTACTTACGCGCACAATGGATAAAAAATATCTTGTGTGAAATATGACAATGCAACGTAATGTGCGAATGTTTCTTTTCATCGCAAAAATATGTCTAAGCAACACATGATCACACAGACATAGAGGCCATGGGCAATTGCCGAGCAATTATTTGTTGAACATGTTATTAACATTGAGGGATTTAGGTGCAGGCCTTTGTAAAATTGTTTTAGCTCACGTGCATTACATAACCATAAGCAATGATATTATTATTAATTATCTCTTTGTCCATGCCCGAAGTTAAAATATCGGTAGATTTTTTCTGCTTTGAATGTTCTAGGAAGTAACTGCTTTTCTTTGATGATGGTCTGATATTTATGATATAAAATGTAGGGCGACTATACATGTGTATGGTTAGTCGCTTAAATCATGTGCCTTCAACTAATTATTATTCTGATCGACTTGAACTCGGCCGTACTGTATAGCAAATGTCGAGCTAAAATCCCCTTTTTAAAAAGTTTAGTATAGGCATTTCTTTGATTTGTATTCTTATGTAATTTATATACATATTTAAAACAATGAATAGGGCGACTTATATATTTATTAAGTATATAAAAACAATTAAAACGGATATTTCTAGTATACATAACTAAAAACTACGAAATAATAAAAATATTAGACTTTATAAGTGTTATTTTGAAAACATAGAATGGAGACAATACTAGTAGGCAAAACAAATCATGGTTTTTAATGATCGAAAATCGATAACAAACAAGAAGAAGCTACACGTATAAATAATTTCGTCAAAATAAAGAGAATTTACCTCAAATATCTATGCTAAGGTAATAAAAGTTCAAAGAATCGAAACTATAAAATGAAACTTTTCAATTAATTCTTTGAATCAATTAATTAACTTTAGGTATATCGTAGGCCACTGTTCGACATATCTTCTTACACGCGCCATACTACAATTAACTAAATTAGAATTAAATTCTTGAAATACTTAGTGTATCATAATCAATGTATAATAATGTTAAATATACTTTGTTATCAGATATGAACGAAGTGCCATTATGCGAACTAGCGTTATCATGCGACAACTTACTGTGTGACGCTCACGGAAGACCTCCTTCACCTCTTATCGTGATCTACATCAAGTATGACAAAGGTTTATGTGTCAAATATGGCAATACAGAGATTGTCGAGGTCAGTAACGATTTTATTATCTTTATTAATTTGTAAAATGGTACAGTTACAGAATACCAAACAAGCAGCAATTCGGTATGTAAAGTAAAAGTTTACCTATGTCGAATCCAAAACCATTTAGAGATTTTAGATCGATAAGTAATAAAATCATATTTTTAGCGCAAAAAAACGCAAGATTGTGTTTATTTTTACAATTATTACATAAATTACTTTGTTTTTCATTTAACGTCTAAATGACATCATGTCGCCCGGCTCAACAGAAGATTGTTTCTGCTTTCATTGCTCAATAACTAAAACAACTAATTTGAGCATTTTTGCCCTCCCACCTATAGCCTATCTGCAGTAAACAGCCAAAGTAAGCAATTCGACCGCATCTATGACGTCATACATGCGACGTCATACATGCGGTCGAATTGCTTACTTTGGCTGTTTACTACAAATAAACTATTAGTAGGAAAGCAAAATTACTCAAATTAGTTGTTTATAATTAATAAACCTTTAAAATAAAAATATAAAAAAAATACCAAAAAAAATCTTTACATACCGAATTAGGATAACTTTACAAAACATGTTAAAATCTGCACTCCAGTGCTACACAGCTTAATACAGCTTTAAATATTCCTACCTACTGACTAATAGTATAAACGCGAAAGTTTGAATCTATGGTTGTATCTAGGTTTATACATAAATTATACATTAACTTACCTTTATACCTAAAAAGATTTATATCTTTTACGCAAAAACTATTGGACGTACTTAGCTGAAACTTTGCAGTAATATAGCTATTGCAATTTTACTGACTGTCCTGAGTCTGAAAGTTAATTGCGTCCCTTTAATTCCATTGCTTGCTGTTATATATTGCCCTAGATATTCCAAAAGTATAGCCCACTATTGTAAATTGTTTTAATTGAATTAAAAAACTATTTTTACTTGTTTCACACAGACATGCAGTAATCCGTGCTATTCGAAAACGATTCTTTTTCGTGCAAGCGACGGTCTTACTGGCACAGCGCTTGTACGTATCGTAGTATACGATGTCAAAGAGAGGGTTTCTGAGACCGCCGTACCTATGGGATATACTTCTATGCTGCTTAGTACTATACAGGTATGTTCCTATAACTATAGAAACTACTTGATATTTACGTTTATTTTTAAATTATTTATGTAGTTATATAACATGTAAAGCTTTGGTTAGGGTTAGAGAAGAAATTGAAACTTGAGACGGGATTGGAACAAGATCTTTTTTTCTGTTTTTGCCCTTAAGCCAGGTCAATGTACCCTGCACAAAGCCTTTTCAAACGGGCAATCCTAAGTACGTATATTAACTTGCGATCGCGTTTTTCTGAAATCGGTTTTAGTTAATTTTTTTACCTTTTTTTTTGTTCCATATGTGCCAACAAGCAACTGAATATTTTAGTCTTAATTCATCTTATAGGAAGCTCAAAGAATGCGCGTGGCTCTTACCACAAGGGACCAGAAAACCGTCGGCTTCGTGACCATAAACGGCTGGAGCTTAGAACCCTCATACATCGGTACAAGTCCAAGCCATGCAAACGACAGAAACAGTATAGACATACCACAACAAGTATTGTGCCATCGTAGATCTCAGTCACTCCCACCAAGATTAGGATTGAAGTTAAAGTTTCCTTCTTATGGAAGTTTGTTGAAGCAGAATTTTGTAAACAGTTTTCAAGTAACGTACAGGTTTCATTCAGGATTGGGTGCAGATATAACTGTACATGAAATTATGGCTGAACCTAAACTATGCTTTAAGATGCCTATACAATTATTGTAAGTATTAAGGTTTTGATTTCACTTCTGTTTTTCAAAATAGTTAAACTAGGTAAATTTAGTATTATTAAGCTGGGGGTCGTCCTAATTAGGATTAAGCATTTCGAAAATCCGTGTGGTGACGGAGTAAGAATACAATATGTCACCACCCCATCTCATCCCATGGGTGTCGTAAAAACCGACTAAGGGAATAACCGTAACCTATCTTTACGAAATAAAAAGAAGGAAAACTTGAAATTAAACTCTATACCAATCCGTCTGGCCAGCGTGGTATTAGTAGGCCAAGTAACCCTCCGTCACGGGAGGAGGCCCGTCCCTGCAGTGGGACATTAATGGGCTGTTATGATGATGATGATTTCGAAAATCCTCCTCAATCATTGATAGAATATTCTTAATTTTTTAAAGAGTAGCCGCTACAAAAATTAAGCTAAGATTTTAATTAGATTTTTGTTAATATTCGGTTCTTAATGTTATTTTTAGAGATATATACATAGAAAGAGAGAAGGAACTATTAGAAGAGTTGCTGTCAGTCGGCGAGATTTGTGGTCAGTGGCAGTCTCGCCAGCTAGAACTAGTCAGTACACACGTATCTCTTCTCAAACATTATTGTAACTCTAGACGGTGTATGCTTAGTATGGAGAATCATTGTTTTAAAGCGAGCTGTAGGAAAGGTAAGTGTTATACTTTGTATTGTTTTTTTACTATGCAGCAGAATAACTCGGTGTTTTTTTTATTACACGACCAGTCGAATAAGTTGCTAGTCTGATGAACAGCTCCAAGCTTGTAGGAGATGCAGAAGCATATGGTGCAAATATAAACCTTAGAGAGTGTCTGCATGCTGTCGTTCAGGACACAAAATGTTAAATTCCATAGCCCTGCTGTAAGCTTCACATTTGTCTAGATGCAGAAGAATCAGGTGCATATATAAACCTCAGAACTTCTCTGCTTGTCATCCTAAGATACAAGCTTTTAAGTCATGGCTCTGTATACTATTTTTCAGATCTTATGGGTACGGTGACGTTTAGTATTTGTCATTACTAGAGATGTAGTAACACTAAAATCGTTTTTAAAAATACCGATTATATATCTAACCGATATAATTTACAAACAAGAATAAATGGATTATGGGTACAAACTTTTTTTAAATATTTATTAATTATGCCGAATCAATGCGTGATTCATCTGATGAACAGCTTGATGAATTACTTGATTCGTCACTTACATGACATAATAAGTGAAAATCTACTGAATTGTCTAATCTGATGTCTCTTCCTCTCACAGTCATGAAGTATTAGATTTTTGTATTTTCCAATCAGCGGCAGTTACGTGGTCACAGGTCACAGGCCTCTTTTAATAATGACATCATCAAGATTTTATCGCTATGACGTACGAATCCCGCCAAAAAAAAACTTGCGGCCTATTCTCGTAAAAACTAATATTGAGTTATAAGACAACTGCAATTATTATATTAATTTCTATGATTATATAAAAAAAGTTCATCGATTTAATCAATTTTATAAAAAACCATTCGATATTAAAAATTTTATTGTGTCAATCTCTATTGAAATTCGTTCCGAGTCGCACATACGATTTTAAAATTTATATGTTTATATTTTACATATTAGGGTTGAAGATGGAATATAAAACAAATATTTCATATAATTTAATTCTATATAAACGTCTAAATAATATTTTTAATTTTTTATCAGATCTGATTCATAAATTGATAGCTTTTATTTTTAAATTCTACAAAAGTAAACTATACCCCTTCCAGCGTAAGTTTAGCTTTTTGACAGTTTACGTCCATGAAGTTTCGTAATACTTCTGCTTATTTTTCAAACAAATAATATTGTATTTCATGGACATACCCATGTTTTTTTCAGTTACCATGGTTACTTAGTGATGGACACTCATAACGATTACCACCATTATGAAACAAATTACAAATAATCGGTAGAAATAAATGCTATGAATAAACCTGAACTCTTCATATTACGTTTATAAAATGTAATATGATATTTTAGATTAGCTATAACCCGCGAATGTGTCACGTTAAATTATGTATTTTAAATAATACCTAAGCTAACTATAATTTTATCATTTTAAGCTATAGGCTAATTCTATTATCATAGATAAAGAAAGAAAGAGTAATAAAATGTGAAAATGTAAGTTGATGTAAGGATCCAAATGTGTAAAATAAAGTAATTTGAAAAATCGCAAAATCGCTTACAATCGAATGGCATTACATTCGAGATACTGCTGAACGTCACTAACGTCAACCTGTCAAATGTTGTTAAATATAGTGGAAAGGGTATAAGTAACATGGAAAAGATCAAATGTCACCGTACCTTTCCTATCTGATAAAGACTATAATGTATTTAACTACTGCACTCCTTCACTGCAACAAATCAACATAGACGGACTCTTTAATATGTTTTTTATAACCATACCAAAGACAATAAGTAAAGGGTTTTAAAGAAAATTACATGATATACATATTATTATATGTTTTTTACAGGTTGTTCATGCATGTAAAAAAAAACTTATTTTTATGATTTTATTACTCCCTAATTATAATGTTAAACAAATATCTAATATATAAATTAACCTTGCAGAGGATGCTAGTTTAGAGTTCGCCCCAATAAATCTACATTTACAACGTATGTGGGTACACAACGACACGTTGAACAAGACTGGCTTCCACGACATCGTTACTGTAGGGGCCTTCGCAGCGCATACACATAAGGCTGAGAGGACTGGTGGACTTATTAGGTATGATTAATATGATAGTTTTTCCACCCCATCTCATCCCATGGGTGTCGTAAAAACCAACCAAGGGACCATCCGTGAATATTATCTTTACGAAATAAAAGGAAGGAAAACTTGAAATTAAACCCTATACCAATCCATCTGGCCAGCGTGGTATTAGTAGACCAACTATCCCTCCGTCACGGGAGGAGGCCTGTTCCTGCAGTGGGACATTAATGGGCTGTTATGATGAATATGATAGTTTTGACATGTTTTCATATAAATTGTTTATTAAAAAGTAAAGAAACTTTATTAAGAAACTCTTGAAATTAAATGTGTCATTTAACCATTATCGTGTCTCGTATATCTGTATAATACATTCCCACTGTTTTACTATTGTATCGACTGGCGGGACAAAGAACCTGGTATAACTATTTTAAAAACATTAAAACTGTACCAATTTTGTTTGCATAATGATATCTTGAGTTTAGAAACTTAGTTTATTACAAATTCTTAAAAATACTAATATAAGTTACTATATGTATATATAAGTATTAAATATAAACATAATGTTTATAGGTTAGTACAACAAGTAAAGGACATAAATAGTACAAAAGCTGAGCTAAATTCAGTTACAAATAAAATTCAGGCCGAATACGACAACGTGGTTGCTGTAAGGCGATTAAGAGATGACATATTTCAGGATATGGAGAAAATAATCATGCTGATACATGCTAAACAGTTTACTGAAATAATGACTGTTCTTGAAGGTAAGCCTAGGAATGTTAAATATTTATTTTTCATTTTTTAAACCAGGACCGAGTTCTGTGGCGCGTGTTGGGAGAGGCATAAATATGTCCAGCAGTGGACTGCAATAGGCTAGTTTATTTATTTATTTGGGATCTCCAACAAAGAATACACAATACAAGTTGTTTTATACAAAATACATACAATAGTCTCAGTCTTGATTGAGTAGTTGATTGATTAATGTAAACCTGAATCCCTCTACTTCGTTACGACTAGATTATTTAAGCATTTATCCGGATTTCTTAAAACAGTTCTACAAATCTAACTTTCTGTGAGTAGCTTTATTTTGATAAGATGATCAACAATTTCAAATCATAATTATACTACTCATAAAAAATTAGCTTTAATAGTAATCACTTTCCAAAAAAAAAATCTAAGCAACCCTGACTAATAAAACAGTGAAACGGACAGAAAAAAGTAGAATTCAAGCGGAATCCTGATATTGATTTTTTCCTCACCGATGTCTGATTTGTCCCTTATAAAATTATCTACCTGGCAATCCCTATCAAATGTTTAACAATACACACTTATGTTTGATAATGGTGATAACACACATTGTATGCAAATAGATATCGTGCTGCGGTTCTTAATATAAAACGAACGTAATTGCAGGATATAGGATTGATTTATATTTGACAACCAAGACATAGTACTTATTTAAAGTCAATGGCTGCTATGCAGTGGTTTCGGGTTAGATATTATCGCATTATACGAAGGTACTTTTGACTTGTTGGAAAACCTAATAAATAGGTACCTAAAACTGTATTAAACTGTCTGGCCAGCGTGATAGTACGTTAAGTCTCTCTCTAAATGATATTTGTTAATGACGTTGTTGCTTTTATATGAAATTTAATATAATGTTCATATTATTTTAGTTATAAAAAGTAAAGTTAAAAGTATTTTGGCGCAATGGGAGCCGTCTGTCATCGAAGAATCTCTGTCATACATTGGATGGCCCAAGAATAAATGTGATAATACAGATCAACAGGTATGGGGTTCATTTTGACTTTATACACCATACTTATTTTAGGTATTTAAAGCCTGTACTATCAGCCAGTACTATCCCACTGCAGGGCAAAAGCCTTCCCTTCAGGCTTACTTTTCTTAGTAACTTATATGAATGGTGTTATTGTAATATTAATCCATCATCTTTTTTAAAAGTAAATGATTATTTAATCATTAAAGGGTAAATACTTTTTGTTTTCCACCTTTCGGTCGCTTTGCAGCGACCATGGTCATAGTGGACTAATGCAATGGTTCTGCATCATCTTCACTCTGGCAAGTCTATGAAATATACCCTCGTTTGTTCGTCAGATTTTACTTTTAACCACAATTGCAAGCTTACTTAATTGCCATAAGGTTTACATTCACTTAACACTGAGAACCACATCGTTGTTCCTAATAAAACTTGCTTAACTTTTTTCTTTATACCTATTTACAGGCAGTAACAACTATTATGCATCTAATGGATCAACTTGCAGTATTCGATACGAATTCAGATTGTGATACATTCGCCTCTTCAAGTTCAAGTTCTAAGGAAACGTCACCCACTGGCGAAACACCGACTCTATCATCTAGTGTACCAAACATATGCAACTATCCGGCAAAGAAACTTCTAGAAACTGAACTACAATTTCATAACGACTATTTCAAAAGTGATACAGAGAATTTAGAAAGGGGAGGTCTTAATTATTCTTTTCGTTCTGTGAGATTGTCTAGGCCGAGATTAGATGGGCAAAGTTTGTCTTTTGATTATACAAAGAGACATGGAAGTCTAAGACACGACTTTAAAAGTTCGGCCTCTTTGGAACAAGTATCTTACAAGTGTCTGGTCGATGGATTGAGGAACGATAAAAGGAAGGTGGGTTACTTAATATCATTTAATTTTATTAATTTAGATTTATTATATCATTTATACAGGGTGTCCCAAAACTCGACGTTAATTCGGAACCGGGTGATATGGCAAGTCATGCTGGTTATTAAAAAAATAATTAAAAAAATCTAAGTCGCATGGTTGTAAAGTTATAGGCATTTGAAAAAAAACGCAAAAATTCCCACTTTGTGACACTCTTTTCCCTCCTGTTGTCACAAATCTTAATTTTTTCCAACTTTTTTTTTGCTGTGTTACCCTGAATAGTGCCTCTTTAAATTCTAATAAATAATTTAAAATCACCTGGTGTAGTTTTCACATCAATATGACTTATTTCTTAGAGTAAAATTTATTATGAAAAAAATGTCCAGTTTAAACTGACTGTAGTGAAAAAAAAAAGTACTACGCGAGTTTGGCAAGTTCCGCCAAAAGTTGGCGCATTTAGTAAGGATTTGAAAATGGTATCATACTTGGTAAATTGTTGCCGCTATCATGGACAAAAAAAATCTTTTTTGTAAAATTTAGGAACCGATTCCAATGCTGAATAAGTTAAACTGCTAAGTAGTTGAACCGGAAAGAGTCATCATATCAAGTGAAAAGTAGTAGAAACAGTAGTATTACTTAAAAGTGCCAAAAATACAGCCCATCGTATTTTAAAAACACACGAATTTCTTCCGTACCACGTTAGTACAGCGAGTACAAACGTTAGTATCCGGGGACTTCCAACATCGAGTAAATTTTCCCGGACAATATTGAAGAGGTACTGAGATGACTCTTTTTTTTTTTTAAAGTTTTGGCCTGATGATTTAACATTAAAAAAGACAGCAACATGAACATGCATAATTTGCATGAATGTAATGAGTGTAACTCGTGGCTTTTTAAAATTGCGATAGGCTGTACTTTTTGGCACTTTCAACTTATACCATAGTTTCTACTACTTTTCACTTGATATGGTGACTCTTTCTGGCTCAACTACTTAGCAGTTTAACTTATTCAGCATTGGAATCGGCTCCTAAATTATTATTTTGCAAAAAAGATTTTTTTTGTCCATGATAGCGGCAACAATTTACCAAGTATGATACCATTTTCAAATCCTTACTAAATGTGCCAACTTTTAGCGGAAATTGCCAAACTCGAGTAGTAAATTTTTTTTTCACTACAGTCAGTTCAATCTGTACATTTTTTTCATAATAAATTTTATTCTAAGAAATAAGTCCTATTGATGTGAAAACTAGACCAGGTGGTTTTAAATTATTTATTATAATTTAAAGAGGCACTATTCAGGGTAACACAGCAAAAAAAAAGTTGGAAAAAATTAAGATTTGTGACAACAGGAGGGAAAAGAGTGTCACAAAGTAGGAATTTTTGCGTTTTTTTTTCAAATGCCTATAACTTTTTTACAACCATGCGACTTAGATTTTTTAAAATATTTTTTTGATAACCAGCATGACTTGCCATATCACCCGGTTCCGAATTAACGTCGAGTTTTGGGACACCCTGTATATAAGCTAAATGTTTTCACCGCCCGCGTTTTTCTTCCTTCACAGGGTCGCTTGCTTGTTATTGTAAGCAAGATGCTAGCTTAAAACAACTATAGATAAAATTTAAAATTATACATAAATATAATACTTCCTAATTGATTAATACATGCTTTTGATTTACTGCGAATATAATATTTATTGAAAATAATAATAAGTCCATATTATGCTAGGGTTTTCTAGGTAATGCTTGCGAAATAATATTTTGAACTAAACGAATACCGTATGCATTTTATCCCGTGTTATAAACGGCGAGGCGATAATTGATCTTTATGTAACAGCCATTAAGTAAAACGCTATTGCGTGATCATTATATGAGATATGTTTGTATTTCATATATTTACATCATCATCATAACATCCCATTAATGTCCCGCTGCAGGGACGGGTCTCCTTCCGTGACGAAGGGATACTTGGCCTACTAATATCACGCTGGCCAGACGGATTGGTATAGGGTTTAATTTCAAGGTTTCCTTCGTTTTATTTCGTAAAGATAATATTCACGGATAGTCCTTTAGTCGGTTTTTACGACACCCATGTGATGAGATGGGGTGGTGACGTATTGTATTCTTGCTCCGTCACCACACGGATAATTACAATATTTAAGTAAAAAGTTATTTTAATACTCGTTTATTGTACTTACTCTTTTATTTGTACTTCGTATGCTTCCTAATATGCTTGCGAATAGGATATGAATTTGTACACGCTGGTTCTAAAAAAATGCGAAAGAATAGAATCATATTGTAATAATATATAGCTAAAATGTGCATACTACTTTAATTACGACCCGTAGGCTTACAATGCAAAAGTATAACTGTTTTTACATAAATAGGTAAAAAAATATAACGTACCTAATATTTTATTGCGTTATTTGTTTGCTGTGCGTGCATAAGCATAATTTGCCGGCCGGACTCGTGGTCACACCAGGTTGTCACACCAGTGTGACTATCAGGAATTTTTTTCTTGTTAGTCACACCGTCAATAATACAACACCTTGTATTAGGTATGAATTAGTGCGGCGGATGATTAACACCTCTTATTCATCGATATTTCATTATGACATTTTATGCAAAAATAGAATAATGTTAGTGTTAGTTCTTCTGTTTATTCCTTTTTTCTATCACTGGCAATCTTTGAAGTTTATGATAAACACACCAAATCAGGTTTGGTGTGTTCTTCATAAACTAACTAACACGTTCCCCTATTTCGCGGACGTAACTTTTAATTTTTCTTTTTTCTCTTCTTTAGGTCGTGAAGAGGCGCCATGCTCCACGGCAAAATTATATATTTGCTAAAGATAATTTTGTTTTAGGGTGTCAATTAAAATTATTAAACCATGAAATATCAGTAGGCCATTTCCTTGAAATGCTGAAATAATTTTGTACTTACTTTAATTTAAAATACCTAGTTAGTTACTTTAATTTAAATATCATTTTGTTTGTAACTAGATATATGATAACGAATTTTAACTTACATGTCGATAAAACAGCACTAGTTGACAATGACAAGTAACGATACAAGGTGTTGTTTTAGTAGCGGTGTGACTAACAAGAAAATAATTCCTGATAGTCACACTGGTGTGACAACCTGGTGTGACCACGAGTCCGGCCCCATAATTTGTTGCACTTAGCTTTATATTTATTGTCTTTCTTTTCGGTTTTCTAGTTATACCTAAGCTTTATACATAGTCAAAAATTTATATGTAACCCTTTTATAATTTGCGAAATTGTTGTTTTGCTTAATGTCGACTGTTATAATTCTGTATTACCCCTGTATATAAGTGACGTATTTATAAAAATCATCATTTTGTCAGCCAAAATACTTAATTACTGAACATATTTATGCCTCCTACAAACTGCCGGCAGTATTTATAGTGTCGATCGTTCGCTGCACGGCAAGATTTGTATAAAAACAAGCGAACGTTGCTTTTGCCGTTCGAAAAGCGCATGGCAGCCGTACGGCATGAAACGGCTAAATTGAAAGAGCTATTATAAGTGTAAAAACAGAAATCAAAACTTTTTACAACGTATTTCTTTGTTATTGTCTCATTGGTGAATATAATTTTCTTTTTTTATACAGATAGCACAAGCCAATCTTGAATCTGGCAAAGTAGTTGACCAGGCAGAGAAGGAGGATAATATAAATTTTCTTCGTAATGTTGCCATTATCGTGGAAGATAGTCTGTCTTCTTTGGGTGAAGAAATAAACAAGTACACAGAGAAAAAAGGTAGCTTAGATTTGTCTACTATTATTTGTATAATACCAGCTTGGTCACAATCATTATAAAAAAAAATAACAGTTCCAACAGATTATTGATACCTAACGAAATCTATATTCCTTGAACATTACTGAATTAAACTCTATGGGACCGTTATAAAATAAAAAGATATTTAAATTGGACAAGAACATTTCGCAGTTCTAAAATAACATACTTTAAAAAATACCAATAAATTGAGCATCATCCTCCTAGTTTGGTGGACACACATAGTGTATAGTATGTTAAAAAGTAACCAAATAATATTTCACACACCGCCAAACTTTTCCCAAACTATGCAGAGCTAAATAAAAAAGTGTGACCAACATGGTGTGGAGAATTGTTGTGAAAAGCCTTAAGTGTGACTTTAGTGTGCCTTAGGGTCATAGCACATATAACGTAACGTAAACGGAGCGGCATCGCCTCGCCTTTTTCCTCGGTGTAAAATGTCAAAAACCCGATTACGTTACGATTCCGATTAGTGTGCGTTGCAGTAAGGAGTTTCATACAAATAATACTGAACGGCTCGAGTTGATACGGTGCCGATCCGTTTACGTTACGTTGTATGTGCTACGACCCTTAACGACATTTTATCTCATTTATCTAGACGTAGCAGAAGAAGATTTGGATTCAATAAGAAATCGTATGGATGCTGTAAAGCTAAGTGCAGATGACGTAGCTAAATGGATGAGAATTGCTCATGCGGCGTTACGATTACGTTGTGAGTCACCTCATTGGGCCAGAGAACATGCGGCGTTGCAGACTAGAAGAGATACTTGCTTCTCGCAAGCGGTAAGTCTTTTTATACTTTATACAATCATAACAACTCTTTAATATTAACAGCTTCAGGGGTAAAGGTGCCGTATATCGAAATGTCTTTATTTGTAAATGCGTGCACGCAAGATAATTACTTAAGTAATTCACAATTATGCCCATGTTCTTTGTGTCCGTTAATTTCTAGTTTGTAAAGTCTCTGAGACATAGGACCTTATCTCTAAGTAAGCTTTGTCTCTTTCTAATAAAAAAGTTGACTCGATTTCAAGAATCAACGGCCTCTGATTCAAATTTAACAATCAATATAACTATAAAACATGATTCATGGATGAGGGGCGCGTAGGATATTTGCAGTAGGACGTAGTAGGCCCAGGAGTGGACGTCTATTGACTTCTTCTTCTTTGCGTGGCATTGACAATCAGATTGTGTCAGCCCAAAATTTGCCACGAGTACTGCACTCTCAGGAGGTCTTCTACTGTGCAGGTATTTGGTCCCAAAGAACAAGATAACTAATGTTCCGTAGGTTGTGAAACAGCACCACACATACATTTCTGGTCCTGGTCTTTTGATTGATATGATTATTCACTGCTAATCACTGTCTTTATTGAATTACTTGTATCGCTATTAAAATAGTTGAACTCCATGAATTCCAGCTATCAACTGTAACAGCGGGAATCCTCTGCTGGCTATCTTCAAGACCGGGAGACGTCATAGTAAAGCTGATCAGTTCAGGACTTGGTCCTCTATGTGGATTCGAAGGACTTCTAAGTCTTTATTCTACTGAGAAAGCCATGTGGGGTGATATGGTGGTCGCCGTGGAAGATTTACAGACTGTCGTGTTTACATTGACGAAAATTGGGCATAGGTATGTAAAATTTATATTACAGTACCCGGCCGTAAATATTGCACATCGACTTTTGTAAAGAGACAATCGGCCAATTTCGGCTTCGTAGAGCATCATCTCTCGCACGAAATACAAACAGTCTGGTATCTATTAGCAACTGTTAAGGGTACGCATTCCACAGACACGAACTTGCTAGTGAGCGGAGCCTAAAAGTTTGTTGTCGGAAACGTGCACGCTAAATGTAACACCTACACCACACACAAAATAAATGTCTCCCTCGGTGTGTCTTCCGCAGCGAAACACAATAAAATATTATTTTAAAACCTATTTTAAGTTATCTCTATTTACCCCTGTTTCATTACTTTTTAGGTACCTACCTACAGTAATAAATACAATATGTATATGTTTCCTACTGCTATTCAATGAGTTTTTCTCTTTCTCATGCGACGTTTCGTGTAACAGCAATCTTTTAGGCTCCGCCCACTGATGAGTTGGTCTTGACGAGTGTGAGAAGTGGATACTCTTAACATCAGAACTATGTATATTAAATCGATTAATCGTTTGCTATCTAAATTATTAGATCTCTTATAACTGTAAAATTCACCTATTAGAGTTGTCAGAGTATAAGGAAATAAACGATTTTTCTATTTCTAAATAGTAATTGTTTATAACATTTCAGTAATACATCAGTACCCCGAGTGACTGGAGCTAGAGGATCACTCACCGTATACATGCCTATATCTGATTCTCTTTACACCAAATTTACATCTAAAGAAGTGAGTATTCATTGTAACATAGTGTTTACCAAAGTAAAGTTGTCTAGTAATTATGAAGCTGTTGATAGAAACACCGATCACTTTTACTACAATTGAATATTGTATGTAGTTCAATTGGGTTACTCAAATTTAGTAAGGGTGTGGCACGGGAGAATAGTGATGAACTTATCCATAACAACCCATTAATGTCCCACTGCAGGGACGAGCCTCCTCCAGTGACGGAGGGACACTTGGCCTACTAATACCACGCTGGCCAAACGGATTGGTATAGGGTTTAATTTCAAGTTCTCCTTCTTTTTATTTTATAAAGATAAAATTGGATGGATGCTGGATGAACTTATAAATATGGTTTATAAAGAAATAAAATATAACAACCCAAAATTAAAAAATATTACAGCAGCTCTCATTCACCATAACGGCTGTGTTCTTCAACATCGGTATAAACGAGAAGGCGACCTTAGCCGAAGCACTGGGTGAAACGACACCACAATATCACTCAAACAGCGATAATCTAGACAGATTGAATAAGTACTACCATAAGTATAGTAAAATATTCCCAACTGATCACTTAGCGGCTAGTAGAGGTGAGTTATTTTTAATTTCTCTAAAACTCTAAACTAACTTTTTAAACTCATGTCGATACCCATAGTCGCTAAACTCATAGTCGCTAAAGCATCTAAAGCGCTTTTCTATTGCGCTTATCCAAGAGCTTTACTCAGGCCAAAACATTAAAAATTTTATACTGTACTTTTGTTAGAAGCCATTAGGAATACGGGTCTGAAATCTGGAATTCGTGTTATCACAAATACATTAATCGTATGGAGAACATCCAGAAAAGGTTTATCTAGTATTTGTGTTATCATAAAAGAGCGCCTTACTTGTCCGAAGACTTCCTTATCCTCTGTAAAAAAGTACTATGTTTTACCCCTAACTAATAGACGAACAATCACTGACTTCATTTAATTAATTTTCCACAATTCTACTATAAATTTCGATATTCTATTATTTTTTAATCAGGCAGAATTTAAAGAGCACTGCCTAAATCACCCACGGCCAAAAAAAATTGAATGTCTTTTAAATTCTATGTCTGGCCTAAAAAGTTAATTCCTATATGAATATAATTTCAGCATCATCAAGAACAAAGCCCCTAGAGGAAGTTATGGAAAACTTAAGGATAGCTGTTCACAAGAAAGTACCAAAGAATGTCGAAGTTTTACAACTTGCTTCGTTGGCTACAAGACTTATGAATGGTAAGATTTACAGATATTTTTTTAAAGATAGCTCTCAGCGCTATGTTTCCTGCCCTTTGTCGCGGGTACTTTTAAAAACATCAATTTAACGGATACAAATAAGTCATAAGTCATTTATTTCATTTACAAAATAATTTATGTTGAAATTACATAATAGGTACAATTATAAAAGAAAACATTAAAAGTTCTAGCTCTCAACATAAATAACATCCGAACTCAGATCAAAAATTTGTGGATCACACAAAAAATTGTCGACTGGTCGACCTCGTGCGCGGCAGCCGCTTGGGGTACCGTCGCGCCACCGAGGCTGTCAAGTACCGGTAAACTGGGGTTACTTTGATGTCGTGGGGTAACATTGATCATTCAATTTTCTTTATTATAGAAGCGTTATTTTCGTGCAAATAAAGCACGCCATACATGTGACAATCCTGATAAAGGCTAATACTTTAAATCGGTCATCCTTCTCTCAGCACATTTTAGAGATAAACGAGTGATCAACAATGTAGCCCCTGCTTATTAAAGTAACCCCACCCCATTCTACGGTAGTCAATATTACAATACGGTTCAAAAAGGTTTAGGCAAAGATCATTGTAACCGGTGCCAGGCTGGTCAGACAGGTTATCATTGCGTTTATATCAAGTTTTATTATTAATCTCTTAGTCTATGACTAGAAGAGAGGCGACGGTATATGAGAGCGACGACCACAGAAATCTAAATAAAAGGAGAAGTGTTATGACGGGGTTTTCGTCAAAACGCAATATGATTAGAACGATTATATAGCTAAAAATGTCTGTCACCTAGGTTTAGCTGTGTTTTGACAACGACCGGGATAACATATAAAATGCCGAGTTATTCAGTGGTTGCCTGTAAAAATAAGAGCAATAAAAAAAACTTTATTAATAATGGAATCACTTACCATATGTTAGTACATGTATTTTATTGTATTTACCTCTAAAATCATGAAAAAATAATCTTCGATGTCCTCACTATGTTATTTTCATGTTCGGACAATTAAGTACTATAATATTTTTGTAACATATACATTAGAGATGCATCTAATGTTGTCTAAACTAGTCATTCAATGAATATATGAAGCAATGAACTATTCGCTCAACGATATTACGTATGACAAGTAGTTGCTAACCGTGATCGCTCTAACAACCAAACGATAGTGACGACCCGTTCATGACTACGACTATCTATCGTTTTCGATAAAAAGTCGTGTATTGTAGGAATTTTAAATTGTAAAAGATTTATAAAGTTTAGTAAAAAAAATTTTTTTTTAATGTTAAATTATGTTATTTCAATATAAGTATTACAATGTTGAAATAATATCCTAGATCAAAGGTGGAGTAAGTACTCTAGAACATAAAGGTTTAAAATGTTGATTACAGTGGTTTTGAAAGTTTTTTTTAAACGTTCATCCATTTATTAGCACACACATGCTTTGAACTGGCTTTATCAGATTTGCTTTAAATCAGTCTAAATGTTCATCTATCAATCCCTATATTCATGCTATTGTTTTAATTTAACTAGGCGCAATATTGCTCGTGCATTTTGGCATGCGCATGCTCATGCTTGAATAAATGAACTGTACACGCTAAATTATAAATTATCGCTAGCTCTCCCTCACAGAGCGTTAATTTTGTATGACAACAGTCAAAATGTTACAAACTGCTGCGACAATAAGGACGCAAAAGAAGTATGACGCTTGAGTTCCTTCAATCTGCGATATTACGACATCAGTTCTCGGATTAATTTGTTTCACGACATGTACGATCATACACACAATATTATTTTACAAAAGTATTGTACAATTATATATTATTATGTTATACATATTCATAAAAAAGTAATTATTATTTATATGATAAGTATTTAATTTTTAATAAAATATAAGTCTTGTCTATCGATAAATTTTATTAATTATTTATCGATAAGGTCAACGCCTAGCATAAATGTAATTTTTTTGAATGTAGTAGTTTTAAATTGTAGTAGTTCTTCTATCTAAACTTTTTGAAGTTTGTTTTATTTGTTTAAATATAGTAGCGCTGATTGGTTCGCTGTGACACCGTGTAAGGGAGATATTTCAAGGAAAAACGAGACAGAGTATTTCGTTCATTGATAATCTAGATGTAACTGAGAACAGTAGTCTATTCGTATATTCTATAGCTGTGTGTGTTAATAAAACTGGCGACATTAGGTTTCCATACAAAATGACATTCAGGGCACATCTCCTTTTTTCAGATATCTGTGGCGACGACGCTACGTTATATAAAAGGAGCGTCACGACACTAAACAGGGGGATTCTAATCCAGACTTTCACATGTATCGCTTCAGAGCTAATAATTGTTATGATCGAGAAACCAAACCCTAGATCACTTTAGAAAAAAACTGGCTTGGTTTGGCCCGCGACTTTGTCTGCATATTTTAGACTATTATGCATATTACAGCCTCTGTGTTATTCTATTGTGTAAGATATATTACTTTAAAATTTCATCGAAATCCGTTCAGTCGTTTTTGCGTGAAAGAGTAACAAACACCCATCTATCCTCACAACTTTCGAATTTATAATATTAGTAGGATATTGTACATTTTCAGGTATAAGATTTACATCGTGCAAGAGTGCTAAAGACAGGACCGGGATGTCAGTGACATTAGAGCAGTGCTCCATACTCGCATCGGAATACCACCTCGCTGAACATGAAATGAAGAAAGCGCTAAGTATCATGAGAAGGTAAGATTTTTATTAATTGAAAACAGATTTATTTCTTTGCTCATGTAATGTCATGTCCTTTTATGAATTTTTGCTTGTTGGGTTGGCGCCCCTGTGTTGAAGTTTTCAACTTCAGGAATGGCGACGCGTTTACAAACGCTGCTGCCAACCTTTGTTGAATCTGTGTATTTCGTAAACAATGTTTAGCTTTAAGATGGTGGCGGGAATTTTAAATTATTGATTGTTAGTTTAATGTATTGTACAAACTTTGTTCTATTTTATGTGTCAGTGTCTTTCAAGACGAATAAATTGTTTTTCTTTCTTTCTTTCTTTATCACTTTTTTATATTAGTATTAGTGGCAAACTCTATCATCCTCACTGCTAGACCTTCACCCTGACTTCCACATGTTTAAGGACAATTAATTATGGTCGGTATTTCTGTCTCCTGTCCAGCTCATATATATCCCCATCTCTTTTAAGTAGCCTGCCGCCACTTCGATTTGCTGATTAACTCTGGCCCACATCTCGTCAGATACTTTAACTTTCAAAGATTACTTACTGTTAATAATAATATTGCTAATTTTATTCACAAATAATATAATTCCCGGAAAATCGCGGAAAATGTCAACAATTTTTCGCAATTTCTCAGGTTTATCAACTATTCATTGTATTTAGATATTCATAAGGTTAATGTATTTTAATTTAAGTTTATTCCCTATACTTTTACGAACACGACGATGTTTTTCATTTTCAAATTGATGCAGTAATTTTCTCGTGTTAGCCGTTTTTATCAAGACGGAAAACTCGCAGTTTTTTATAAACACATAAAAAACTGCGAGCGTTGCCACTTGAACGTTGGACTCGCGAAAGCGATTCGCGCAGTTAACGTTCAAGTGGCTATACAAGATATTAGTTATATTTTATCTGAAACTAATGAGTTTCACGCTGCTGGAAGTTAGAAAAAAATCAAATTATAATTTTTGAAAAGAATGGCCTGTGTTTCTTAGCCCTATTCTTCTCACAGCCCTACTATACTTATCTGCGAAACTGACGGTAGTTTGGGAGGTATACTTTACCTTTATGAGTGACAGAAGAGTATGTTTATGAAAGCATTCTTCGTAAACACTGCAGAGGCACTCTGAGCATCTTGTTTGTATTTGTAAGGTAGAGTTCTTCATCTGTTCAGGACAAGCTCGAAACTCACATTTAGCCTACTATAGGAGTGAATATATTAATTTATTTTATTATTCTCTTTATTTACATTTTTCACATTAATTTACATTTTTAAATATAGACATAAAAATAAACACATTTAAAAATATAAAAAAAAGGTAGACCAAAAAAAAAGAAACACACACAGACGTAACATACGTACATACGTACAGACATACAGACGAAAGCTTACAGACTAATACCATAGTAACATATTTTTAAGACTAAATGCCAATTACCAGCTTATGCAAGTATACAGCCAAATGGTGTCGTTAATAAAACTAATACACAAAAAAAAACAACTTACAAAACCTACCAATAAAAACGGAAACATATAGGTATTAGTTCTCCGACCACCTTATTACAAATCCTAGAGCCTTATATATTATATTGATAGAATTGGCCGAGTTTGCATCTATGCACCCTATGACCCTAACGTAAAACTTTTCATTCACAGTGAAGGCTGTCGCAGAGAGAACACAATGAAGAATATAGCGGTAAGAAAATATGCCTTCACTAAAAAACAAGTAATGGCCCTTCCCGCCGAATATAGGCCTCCGTCGGGCTCATACGGTTCATCACAAACATAGTTACAAATACTAGAAGTACGTATATACATGGCTAATGCTGGATATTTGTTATATGTAACATGCAATGAACATGTTATGAGTGTCAAAAGCACAATTATTATAACTAGATGATAAAGGCACAGTAAAACTTAGTACTTAATACGATTCTAAATAGAGTCGATTTTGTATCGAATAACGTTTATAAACAATTTTTCGTATTGCGGGGTCTAGTGAGTAACGTAATACGTATCGTGAATTGTTACGTATCGTGCACCTATCGTTGTGTTTGTTTGTATTACTTATACTGAATAAATTACAGATCACGTATAGGTACATGACGTATCGTGATTACTTTACTAATCGTGAATAATTCACGTATCGTTAATAGTTCACGATACGATAACAATTCACTATAGATAAATAATCTACTATACGTAATAGATTCACGAAACGTACTATGCGTTTCAAATAAGAATGGACGCGTCAATGACCTCTTAGCTGTCTAAGTTCGATTAAAAAGTACGGACACCTTACGAATTTCTTTGGATGACGTCACAATATGGCGCAGGGTCATGCACATTCTTATTTGAAACGCACATTACAGTAAGCGCCGACAAAATCGGCCGGCTTGAAATTGATGCCGATAGCTGCGCAGTTGTCAGGTTTCATACTAAATGGCGGAGTGGGGAGGGGGTGTTTTATTTGTTCCTGTTATGCCCGAACTTCTTTGATATCAGCTAGCCTTAGGCCGGCCAAGTTATTTGCTGGCGAGTACTTTAAACTACACACATCAAAAAAGTCTAAGCAACATGCATGATATTACAAATTTACCATTTATATTAATTTATTTTACCATTTATTTTAATTATAACGTTGTATTTTATTTTTAAAATAATATTTTTAGGGTTCTATGATGTAAAAATAACAGCTGTTTTCTTTATAAGTTCTTTTAATAACAGAAATTAACAATATTAGAATATACAGGTACATAAGAAACTAAACTTTTTTTTTACAAATTGAAATTTCTTAAGAAAATGAATTTATTGTGAAAGAATAGGACAATTTAATACAAAGTATGGCCTCCTCTGCTATTCAGAACTTGTCGGCAACGATTATTCATTGAATTAATGAGACTGTTTATGTCATCTTGCGGTATTCGCTCCCAATGGAATTGTAGCAAATCCTTCAGCTATTGGGTTGTTGTCACTCCGTCCAAGTCCTTCAAAACACGTCTCTGGAGCATGTCCCATGCGTGCTCGATGGGGTTGAGGTCTGGCGATTGTGCAGGCCAGGGCAATACCTGGATGTTCTCCGTTGCCAAGTATTCACTGGTTCGCCGAGCTGTATGTGAACGCGCATTGTCATGCATTAACGTAAAATCGGAGCCAAAGGTTTGTGCAAATGGATGGACATAAGGTCTGAGAATATCCTCAACGTAATTTTCAGCGTTCATGTTTCCATTTACAAAAACGAGCTCAGTTCGCCTGTTCTTCATAATACCCGCCCATACCATAACTGTTGAGCCGCTGTATGGATGAACTTCCTGAACGCACCTGAGTCTTTCAGTATTTCCGGGTCGACGGTACACTCGCACCCTTCTTGTATCAGGCCTAAACCCGAATCGCGACTCATCGGAAAACATAATTTTATCCCATTGTTCCTGGGTCCATGTTATGCGTTCTCTACACCATTAATTTCGACGAGCGCGATTCCCGTGACGTATCGGTGGGCACCTGATAGGGCGTCGAGCTCGTAGGCTGTACTCATGCAGTCGATTTCGCACAGTTTGGGGACTTACATCAACACCACTTGAATTTTGTAGCCTCAAACTTATCTCTCGAGCGGTTAACATCGGCTGGCGTCTTGCAGTCAGTTGTATGTACCGGTCTTGCCGAGTGGTTGTACTCCTTTTACGGCCTGGATGCTGTTCAGCGGGTTCCCCTGTATTATTGTAGCGCTGCCAAAGACGACAAATAACACTTCTATGAATACCAAAATGTCGAGATACCTGAGATTGATTACTTCCCGCTTGCAACATCCCTACAGCTCTTTGCATTTCATCTGCCGTCAAATGACGTCGCTCCATGACGTAAAGAATATCTAACAATTCAATTTTGTCGCCAACTGTATTTAAATGGTTGGTAAAATTATAAAATCAAGACTAAAACGTAGCAATTAACATGCACTCAAATTCAAACAAATTCGCAGTCATTTGAATTTTATGAAAAAAAACAAAACATAATCGAAATTTTTTTTTTACAACCAGCCAGTATGTCATCAATAACAAAAAAGTTTACTTACCTATACACTTTGAGTGAGTAAATACTTAGAAATTAATTAATATAAATGGTAAATTTGTAATATCATGCATGTTGCTTAGACTTTTTTGATGTGTGTATTTACGTATCGTGATTCGATTTCGTATTGCGAGTGGATCGTCGTAAATTTTTAACGTATTGTAAACGGGTTAAGAATTATCAACACATATGAATCAGTACATCATATTCTTACTCATTTAATTGGTTTATATTGATTACCAAACCAAATCACAATTAAATTATATTGCACTTATACCTTTTTAGTAGTATTAATTACTGTTATTGTAATGTAATTATTAATGTTACAATATTAATTTATTACAGGTAGTTAGTAACTGTAAAAAATATTGCTTGATTTACAGTATGCATATTAAAATGTGTCATTTCTTTACTAAAATACTTTTTAATTGGAATAGAAAATTATCTTGTGCCATAATTATTACCATGGCTTTAATAATTATACTGTATGAGCAAAAGATCTGAAGAATAACATCGTTTTGGCTTTAAAAATTTACATTTTTTTAATTACTTAAAAATAATTATGAAAAAAACTTAAAAACAAAGTAAAAAAAGTACTTAAAACTGTTGTATTTCTTTATTTTGTATATGTACACATTAAATTTCGTAATTTTAATGTTAACCTTGACCAAAATCTTCCAATGTAGTTGCCAAGGACTTAAAATAAGTACTTATATAACTATTTTTCATTAAGTATATTTATTAAAAAAAAAACGAAAAAAATTACGTATAAAGTGCATGTTACTTAAAAAGTCATATAGTCGTATGAATTTATCTTTTACTATAGTAATTTTTGGCCAATTTAGTCAGTTTTCGGTCACATTGAAACATTTCAAACTATGAAACTTGTGCCTAGATAAATGAAAATCAGTATTCAAATCCAATCTTCCAATAAAATAGTGCCAAATAAATAACAATAATTTAACGAAACTACTTAAAATTAATAGCAATATATAAAACGTAATAAATAATAATTAAATCGACGATAATGATATATTTTCACTTTAACATTAAATTATCCTATTTGGTATGATATTGTGATAAAAATAATGGACTGAGATCTCATAGCTGCCAGAAATTACTCATTTTCTGATGGACAAAATGTACTCAAGTGGGGTAGTGGTGGGGGTGTACTTTAACTTACTTACTTTATTTTAACATAATATTTTACTCAATATCGTTAAAAATCAAAATTCAACACTTCCCGACACTCAAGATCGGCATATTTACCTACTTTTAACAGATATAATATGAAAAGTCGCCAAGCTAGCAATTAGTTATACAATCAAAATACACCCTACCCAGTGTGCACATTTATTCCATAAGGAAATGAGTAATGTCTGGCAGCCTTGGGATCTTGGTCTATAAGCTTGTGAGATACACAGGCTAGTCAATTTCTAAAATTTAAATGCTAGAAAATCTTAATACAAAATTGACATTGTCTAATAATTATATGATAATTCACTTGTAATTCATACACATTCAAATGGCTCACACGAGCATTTCTTTGATATAAATGTATTTTTAATAATATAACACCAATTAAAGGCAAATTTAATTCTTGCTTTGTTCCTTACATTAAAAAATATTGAACACATTTGCATAGTTATACTACTCTTATACTATTGTTTAATACCGAGACAGCTAGTTGATAATTAAGTGAAAATTGGTTTAGTCACAATAAACACTTTTGTAGGTAATAAATACGTTGTAAAAATATCTTATACAAAATTATTAAGCGTAAATAATAGGTACTATTTTGGATCTGATTTGCTTTTTAGTTACTCTACACCATGCTAAAATTTCGTTATATGATACCATCATTCGTAACTTAGGCATAAAACCACAAGATCTTGGACTGCAATATTTTAACAAAGTTCTAGATTAATAGCGTTCAAAATTACTATAAAGAAATAGTACATTAGGGTCAAAAACATCAAAATTTTTTTCGTGGCTTCCATTTAATTATTCCATTATGTTTAATCAAAATTAAATTAACTATTTGATTCCCTAAATTCATATGAACAGAAATAAAAAGGTTCGATAAATGTAAAGTTCGTAATATAGCATTAATTGAAATAATATGAAGTTGAATAAAGTATAAAATTATAAGTCCACAACACCAAGTGATCCGCTTAACAACGAAATAACAATAGAAATAGTTACAATCTAAAGGTAATAATATGTAATTATCATAATAATAAACAAACAATAGTACAAAACATTCGAATAATAGAAATAAACACCATTTTGTTACAAATTCGTAACACATAAATTTTGATTATAAACAGTAGCTTTCTTCAAATATTTTGATCATTGCCTTTTAATCCCAATTATTCGGGTTGTGACTTTTTATTAACAAAAAAAAAAATAATCAGCCATAAATACTTATCCAATTATTGTTTTGTGTCAAAATTGTAGTACAAAATAAATGATATTTTGCTTAATTTAGTTATTCGTGCTTATGTGCGTATATGGCAGACTCTTTTATATAAACATTAAAAAGTTTGTAGCAATAATACTAACCTTGAGTCTTCCAGTCATGGATAGAAATTTGTCTAAATTATAAACCTTAGATATAATTTCTTGTTAAAAGGTTTACTTGTCGAAAGAAAAAAAGGTTTTACTTAACGCAATAAATAATAAAACACCAAAAAATTGTCTGTAAGAAAACTAAAACAAACTATTGCTATGTATGTTTTTCTTTAGAGCGTTTATTGATATTTTTAAACCGTTTAATTGTTAAATTAAAAGTGGCCAAAAAACAAAAATCATAATTAGAAACCTAACTAAATAAAATAAAAGATAAAAAACATTTCCTTCGTATAATATACTGCATTGGTGTAAAAAGATAATAAGTAAAGATACATTTTTCTCAATTACATTTTGAAATATTTTCGACTTTCATTAATATTTGGTTAGTTGTGGTAAAAGTAATTCCAAATGATTTTGGTATTCCTACATTTTCATGTAACGCTAGTAATCATTTTTAATTAATTTTACAATAACATAATCTTAATGGCCCCTTAACAAAAATATAATATTATGTTCTTATAATGAGTCTCTTTTATATCAATTTATTTTTATATTTCATATTTATATTTTTAGTTTACGTTTATTATATTATACTTTTACATTAAGTAAATAATATACTATATTACAATTTAAATTGTAAATGTTTATTTACATTTTTGGTATTGTAAACGTACATTTTTATTTTTTGTTATACTTTTTGGACAACTTTAATTGTTATTATCATGATATGATACTTTAAACCTGAACCTAACTTATACACAGATTACATCACAGAGGTAAATCAAGGAAAGGATTTTAGTTAGTACCATAGAGGAAAAGAGTTACAATTAGATACTATTTAGTTGTTATTCCTAATTAATATGACTTAAAAGTTACCTTGAGAGGGGCTTCATAAAATCTTGTAGTGGAGATATAATATATTTATAAATATTTAGATATTTAAGTCACGTACGCTAGCATTAGAACTTGAGTAATAGGTGTTTGTATATCTAGCTGGTTCTCTTTTGTCACTGAACGAAAGAATTGTAGGGGTTAGTTGTAATTTTGGAGATATCATCATATTATTTTTGTGGTTGAATTTAATCTATAACTAACATAAGTTATGGTTTGTTTGTGATATATATTATTATAGTGTGTAATATATATTATTAAATTCTTATATAGTATTCTTAGAATACTTCGTGTGTCAGTGACAAAATAGAATAATGAAATAATGCAACAATGTTAAAAAAGAACTTAAACGTTACCCACATACAGTAATTTGGTTCCCAAATATATTTATTGTTATTATCATATTTCAATGTTTAATGTACTTAATATACATATTGTGCAAAATGTTGTACACATATTGTATTATTGTGCAGTATGTATATGGTAGTATTTACATGTAAGTTTTTGAAATAATAATCATATTTGCTTTATATATGTTTGCTGTTGTTCTGATAAGACTAGTTTATTTAATATTTTTGTTGATAAAACTTATGTACTTAACCGTTACTAACAGAAGTCAAAATTTAAACTAAGCTTTATATTATTTTACCAATCGCTGCCATTAACTATTTGATATCATGATTAATTCATTTGGTTAAGAAATAGAAGTGCAACGACTGGTCCATTTATACTTTTTCAAATTTTATTTATAAGTACGTCGTATTTTACTTCCTAATTAATTGCGTGCGCCTTTTACTAAGCAATATTTGTTACGTATTTAAGGTTGTATTTATTTTATTATTACTAAGTAATAATTAACTTTATTTAATAAAAAATTAAGCAATATTAATTTCAAATCGTTGTTGATATGTGGTCATTTCATTGCCATACATATGTCTGCCACAAACGGTCAAACGCATATAAGTATACCTAGGCAGATAGGCATGTTACCCTTTGTTGCGTTACGTAGTCGGGGAAAATGAGCCCGCTTTAAGAAAAAGTTTATTATTTAAAATTACAATTTACTCTATGTGCTGTATGATCTGCTGTTTGATTTTGATTAGCTTTATCGTTTTTAAGGAATTTTATTTAAGACACAATTATTTGAGCATGGTTTGAAAATAAGAATCGCGATTTTTACAAATCCTATGCATTTTGTAACTGAGTTGTTTACACGCGGTCCTGATTACTGTTATAAGAGTAAACATAACTTACAGTACCCGGCCGTAAATATTGCTCATCGACTTTTGTAAAGAGACAATCGGCCAATTTCCGCTTCGTAGAGCATCATCTCTGTCGCACACTATCGAATCATAATTGACCGAGACAATGAAAGAGACAATCTCTCTTTCCACAGGTCGATGTGCAATATTTACGGCCGGGTACTGTACTTTATTATTGAACGTTCTTTATTCATGACTAAGAATGAAATTCAATTGAGTTTAAATCTAATTTTTTGTTGTTTATTGTGAAAGGTCCAAATGTACGGGTTAATTTGATGGGATTTCGAAAAATTTGGAAACACTGAATTTCAATACTATATTGACTTCCACTGTATTTTAAAAATATAATGATCTGTAATATCTTTTTGTGAGAAGGTTGTATGTCATTTTAAGCACATTTGTAACTTAATTAGACTTATTTTTTTTAAAATAATTAATAGTTGTTGTATAAGTGATTTTATTACATTGGATTGTACTTAACTTTCAGTTTTAATTTATATAAAATATTTAGTTGACACAGATATTTTTAGAATTGTTTATTATTATGAAAATGGTTATTTAGGAGTTTACGGGAATACGCTCCGAGAATATTCGGAATTATTACGGTTGCTGTTGTGTGTGCTAGAGTAAACAGCCAGCAATTTTAAAGAAGTTTGTTTAAATTTACGGACTTAAATTGGAAAAGTTGGAGCCTTATGTAAGAGGTTATTTTGTTCAGGCGATGTGTATGCTGCTAATACGGGTTGCTCTTATTAAAAGTAAAAGGTGTATCACTTTGAAGGCTGTTCTATAAGTGTCTGTGTCAGCCTTACTAATGTAGGTATGTTTTTTCTATATATTTACTTCAAACTTTTTAATAAGTGTTATCTTTAGGTACATATCATTTATTAGGAATTTGACAGTTATTTCTTGGGTTTAAAACTGACGAACTTTTATTAAGTTGAATAATTATTTTGTTAAAAGAGTTCTATTATGTAAAAGTTCAATTATGGTATGCCTGGAAAGTCATTTAAGAATATTGCGATTACTTAGCATATTTATGTATTTCTATGATTAGACGAAATGTGCTATCTACGGATAATGATTTCGGTATTCTGTGTTTTTAAGTAATCGAATAGAAGAAACGTGTTTTATCTGACTTTCCACGCTCTTACTGAGTTGTTATTGTTAATTTGAATTTTGAATAAGTTTGTAATCGCCCTTGACACGACAACTATGAGTGTCTCGGACCTTTACAAGTATGAATATGATGAAGTTAAAATTACCCAGCTCAGGACGTTAACTTATAGATTACATAAATAAAAACCCTGGGTGAATTTCGAATCTGCTACTTCGTGCATAGGAGCTACATGCCGTGACCGCAACACCTATAGTAAACTGTCAGATTCCATTTGAATTAAGTTTATTTGTAAAATTTTACATAAATAGATGTCTTCCCTTATATACAGGGTGGCTCATTCAAAAGGGTCAGTATGGGAAAGTCTTAAACTATAAGTCATACGAAGATTTGTTCTTAGGAACCATGACACCGATTTTGATAAAAAGAAAAACTGCATTCATACATTTGAAAAAGATACTGTACCCAACTGGGGAATCGAACCCGGTTGTTTTGCAAAAATAAACTTATACTTTTTCTATTTAAATATTGATTCTGTAGGTCTTAAGCAGTAAATATCTCTATGAAACATTATGTCTTAAATGAATAAAATGCATTGTTTTCACATAGTTTAATTTATTATAGTAGGTGTTCGAAGTGTCCACCATTACAATATTCAACAAGTTCAGGCATGTAAAATTGTCCCTACGGTTGTTTGTACCCCTCTACTAGTTACATACATCGTGTTACATAATCATGTGGCATTGCATTAAACTTTTAAGGAAGTTTTGTTATCTACAGTAATATTATTATCATGCAACTACTTACTTCTATTAATCAAACACTAACAATCAATTGAAAAGCCCACATAAGGTATGTAGATATTGTAGATAGGTACAGAGACGTGTTAAGTTAAGCCTCATTTGAAAATGGAACGTTTCAGTATAACTGATGAAGAACAGGCTGCATGAAGATACAAAATGCAATAAGAAGATCGTTGCCTAAACGTGTTAAATATTGTATTGAACAAGACGGTGGCCACTTCGAACACCTACTATAATAAATTAAACTATGTGAAAAAAAATGCATTTTATTTATTTAAAACATAATGTTTTATAGAGATATTTACTGCTTAAGACCTACAGAATCAATATTTAAATAGAAAAAGTATAAGTTTTTTTTTTGCAAAACAACCGGGTTCGATTCCCCAGCTGGGTACAGTATCTTTTTCAAATGTATGAATGCAGTTTTTCTTTTTATCAAAATCGGTGTCATGGTTCCTAAGAACAAATCTTCGTATGACTTATAGTTTAAGACTTTCCCATACTGACCCTTTTGAATGAGCCACCCTGTATACTTTAAGAATACAATATATTATTTATTATGTGATGTTGATGGAGAACTAACATAATAAGTGCAGGACTAGATAATAGCAAGGGTTTAGTTTAAAAACTTTTTTAATACTGGCGTCATCTACTAACGGAGAAATAGTGTTATCGTAGGATCGGTATGACTAACATTTTATTTACTTTATTTTGTTTACGTATTTCTTCGAAATTTCCTCCACTTTGATGTCTTAAAGACACCCATGGGTGAGATGGATAGAGGATATCTTGTGTTCTTACACTGCCTTCGGACGAATACTGGAATAGATGACCGGAGACCTAATATAAACAATAAGAATGCGCTGAGGTAGAATTTGAGTAATGCTGGTGGCCAGTCGTAAAGCAAAGTGCGCCATTTCAAGGCTAGCGGAATACAGAAGTCCCCTAGAGTAACCCATTTGTAGCTGTCATTCTCATCTTGGTTTAAGAAAGATTTTATAATTCCTTTGTCTGATTGACTTTCCGTGTTTCCTAGACCTACTCTACTAGTTTGTGCGCATATCATGAACTTTTTGTATAATTGTAACCAACCATGGAACTGTGACTCGAGCGCAGATGAATTTTATCAGTTGGGACAAATTTTACAATTTTGTCTTTAGATGTTGATAAGACTTGCATTTTAGTGACTCTTAGATGTTTGTAGAGTTCCGTTGGTTTTTTTAGTTTCATCCCAAAGTTATTTGTGTCTCGATACAGAGCGGAAGAGTCTGCAGATTGAGCTATCTCTAGCCACGATTTCAATGTTTTCGTCACTTTAGCATCTAGTTTTTTCAAAAGGTTGTGGTTTAAATCATACACGAGGAAGGGCCAATAGAGACGTGATGTTATATACTATTTTTCATATCTTATGGGTACGGTGACGTTTAGTATTTGTCATTACTAGAGATGTAGTAACACTAAAATCGTTTTTAAAAATACCGATTATATATCTAACCGATATAATTTACAAAGAAGAATAAATCGATTATGGGTACAAAATAAGAAACTAATCTTTTTTTAAATATTTATTAATTATGCCGAATCAATGCGTGATTCATTTGATGAACAGCTTGATGAATTACTTGATTCGCCACTTACATGAAATAATAAGTGAAAATCTACTGAATTGTCTAATCTGATGTCTCTTCTCTGTTTTTTTCCAATCAGCGGCAGTTACGTGGTCACAGGTCACAGGCCTCTTTTAATAATGACATCATCAAGATTTTACCGCTATGACGTACGAATCCCGCCAAAGAAAAACTCGCGGCCTATCCTCGTAAAAACTAATATTGAGTTATAAGACAACTGAAATTATTATATTAATTTATATGCTTTTAAAAAAAAAATTAATCGATTTAATCAATTTTATAAAAAACCATTCGTTTTTAACAATTTTATTGTGTCAATCTCTATTGAAATTCGTTCCGAGTCGCGCATACGATTTTAAAATTTATATGTTTATATTTTACATATTAGGGTTGAAGATGGAATATAAAACAAATATTTCATATAATTTAATTATATATTAACGTCTAAATAATATTTTTATTTTTCTATCAGTTCGGATTCATAAATTGATAGGTTTTATTTTTAAATTCTACAAAAGTAAACTAAGTAACATGGAAAAGATCAAATGTCACCATACCTTTCTTATCTGATAAAGATTATAGTTGTCGTATATCCAGACTTTTTTTACGTTATTTATCGGAAATATGTATAAATAAGAATTCTTTTGGAACGTAGTTCTCGCTTAGATTCAATAGACTGGTCTTATCTCTCGTTACTTACTGTCTCATTAGCTTACCTTTACATTTTCGATTTCCTCTTTCATTGCTTCATGTCATTTTGCTTGAACAATTATGCCTTTTGGAATCGTGAGTTAGTTGGCATAATCCACTGCTATCGTTTAAAATGAAGAAAGCCAATAGTTATTGCAATAATGTATGCAAAACTAAGCTAAGTTTAAATATCTCAGTACAAAATACTAATTGAATGAAAACGTTATAATTGTATAACGGCATCTAAAATGTTAGCACTTCATCGCCATCACAAGAGATCTGTTTGTAGTTGTTCTTTTTTCTGGATTAGGCTGTGAATCTGTATGTGAAACAAGTAATTAATAAATAAATTATTATGTTGCTTATTTAGTGTGTTTTATTTTAAAATATTACATTTGAACAGGACGAAATATTGCCAGCGGCGCGTAGGAAGAAGTTGACGATAGTTTTAAACGAACTGTTTAGGGCGCGGCGGGAAACCAATGGATGAGTGGCACATAATCATATAAAGTAGTAATTTTTGAAGGAGGCCTATGCCCAGCAGTGGACATCAATTGGCTGAAGTGAATATGATGAAAGAAAAAAGTTGCTATATTTTTTTTTAGCTTGTGACTTGTGACAGGATAATAACGACCGTTCCATTGTAGTACCGAGAAGGGGGAAGGCTGGTGTGAGACTAGCGAAATAGTATTATTTAAGTAAGTTTTTTATCTGTGGCGGATGGTCGCGTAATGAGGTTGCCGTGCAAGAGGTCTCGGGTACGATTACCACGCAGGACAATTCTTCGTGTGATCCACAAATTATTGCCCCGAGTCTGGATGTTCTTTGTGTCCTTTAAATTGACATTTGTAAAGGCCCCCGCGACACAGGGTTGATCCCTAGTTGTGTAGTGTTGGAGTTGTCTTGTAAAGATAAAGATATAAGCCAAGGAAAAAACAATAGGGGAGGCCAATGCCCAGTGTGACCGCTTATGACAGACAGGGAAACAAGAATTAAAAAAAAAACAACATTATAATATTAATGATCTCAATATATTAAATCAATTTCCTGTATAAATATTACGATTTCTAATTCTATATCTATGTAAGTAGGTACATATAACTAAACACCCAACACTTAAAATGAAGCTACACATTACAATTTGAAACTTATAGCAAAAGTTATAAGATAATTAAATTAATTTTAGCCGTGGGTTTATGATAATACCACTTTAGGTTGCCTCTCCCTCGGAGCGAAGATACAGAAAAGATTAACCAAGAGGTACACAATATCTAGAAAATCTCAGATCCTAGTTATTCCTACTTCTCCGTTTCTCTGCTCCGTTGTTTCGCTCCGCCCCATTGGGTATACAACCTTAATGTATGTATGTTTAGGTCTAGTTTCCATAAATTACTGGAGTTGGCTCGTCTTAAGGTGGGACATTAACAGGTTCTTGTGCATAACTTTGCACAGGACCGCGCAGGGTTGGAATGTTTGGATGAGGTCCAGCAGTGAATGTTCATAGGCTGATAATACGAGTATGATGCATCACTTTGCCTATAATATAATAAGTATAATAATTTATTATATTATACTACTTAGGATAGGTTTTTCGATAGGGATTCGATAAAATTTCCGCCATTTGTTTCTCTAGAGATACTATCTGCGAACTCTCATTTAGCCTGGTTTTATAATACTCGCTAAGATGGCATGTTTATACCAATAAAAAATTGTATAAAATATAATGGTATAAAATAATAACGTAAAAGATTATAAAGAAGAATGATAAAAGAAATGAATAGTATGGGGAAAAGAAAAGTAGGGTGTTGTTATGTAGACTATAGTAGCTGTAATAAGTAGGTAATTTGGCAGTAGAGAACCGGAAAAAAAAAACACAAAAGTCAATTTGATATAAATATAAGTCACTTTACTTACTTCCAGTTTGTTTGTTAACCTTGGCTTCTAAATAGTTTTAAAAAACAACGTCATTCATATAAATCTAATTAGGTAGGTACCTAACTAATTTTGATGAGTAACTTCGTAGAATAACCTTTTAATAAAAATAACATGAAAAGGATTTTTAAATTGATTAATAAATTGCTGAGTTCTGAGGAAATAAGCACTAAAATAAATACAAAAGAATAGTTTATGTACTTGCTTCTGTTTTTTAGTCTGTTAATAAAAACATCGTTGTCATAGCATTCGTATTTAGATAGTCTGCTGTATTAAGAGATTGATACGCAAAGAACCGAATGTTAAAACAATGAAAATATAATGTTACGCCAAGGTGGACATATTTGGAGGAGGCCTATGTCCGGCAATGGTTGTCCATTGGGTAACAAGATGATAATGATGTTATTTGACTGTGAGCTTATTGAACACACGCACCCTTTTCTTGGTCTTAGAGTTACACTTCTGTACCTATTTCTGTGACATTTCCTTAGTTTAAGTACCTACTAAATATTTCTAAACGTACTATTTACAATACGAATTAATATAATTAATTATTGATATATGAATGTTATGATTAATGTCAACTGCGTGCATAATATATCGAATATGACATATACAGTGAAGTTTTAGGTAATAATTAGTTTATATTCTACATATTTTTACTATTACAGGCGCTCATAGCAAACACTCAAATGTTTTGTCTGTGTTTGTAGTTAGGCAGATGAAAGGGGTTTACTTTTTTTAAATAATATCCGTATGTCATATATGTACCCTGTGTCGAGGAAAGGTCGACCATTGCCAAGTACATCCAGGCTCCGGAGTCCGGACTCTGGACATTAATTTGTGTCATCAGAAAATCAAACAATGATTGTCCTGTTTGGAGTTTTTACCTGGGACCTCAAGCTCTGTAGGCATTATGCTATACCTATCGTATCTAAAGATGAAATACTTGCATGATTATCATAATTTTCAAGTTAAGTACCGCGAGGGAAAATTTCTAATTATACTATTTAGTAACTAAGAACAAACTTTAAGGGCATCCCATTTTATAGCCATTTAATTAGGCAGTTTTTAATTTTATTACAAGCATCTTAATCAAGGAAGAATCTTTTTTAGGTTTATATTTTTCTAACGGCTTTATTGTATGAAGTTAATGATGTAGTATTGTATAACAAAGATTTTTGTTTTAATGTTTTTTACACTTTAAATCGTAAAGTTGCTGATAAAATGTTGTTGGTAGGTATTAAAGTAGCACTTATTAAAATCGTTATAACTGTTTTGTTGGGCCCGGTTATTGAAAAATGGATGCTAGTAAGGTAAAAGATTAGGACAAATAGGTGAAGTTGAAGGAAATTGATTCGCTGCAATGTACCTAGTTAATATAATTAAGTACCTAGTCACTTGTCGGAGCTCTGAAACTACTTATGTGTGACAAAGAAGTCGTACATAAGTCGTGTCAAACGCCTTCCGATGATCGTGAAAAGGCAGGCTTTTCGTATTTTTGACAGATCGTAACAGAAATGTACTAAGGTATGTTTAGCCGTTCCCCAGTACACAGTGAATATGCTCTACACTGTCTGAGACTACGTTGTGTAGTAGGTATATATTTACATCCAGTATTATAGTTAATGTAGGTATTATATTAGTAAGTCTATTATCTACTATATAAAAATAAGTCGGGTTTTCGTTCCTGACGCTATAACTCCAGAACGCATGAACCAATTTCCACGGTTTTGCATTAATTGAAAAGGTCTCGGGCTCTGTTAGGTTTATAGCAAAGAAAATTCAGGAAAATTTTCAACAGTAACGCGGTAAAACTTTTTTTCACATCACATAAAATGAAGACATCTGGTGGCGAAACAGAGTTCGCCGGATTTGCTAGTTTCTTATAAGATAACGTTAATTTGTCGAATCTACGAGTAATTATCTATCACTTCTATCGTCATGTTTTATATTAATTTGACATAATTTTGTACAAGTTAATTATTTATCTGTAGAGATAAAGGTACAATGTTCTAAATCTTTATGATTATATCAATGTGAATAATATGAGGAATATTATATTATTGTATTAGTATTGTTGCATAATGTAAAGATAGGACATAGAAAGGACTAACAATAAGTTAAGGATAGTTGGTAATAAATATATATCTATGAAAATAAGGTAAATAACGATGGTGATAACGTAGGCGATGTGGTCGCTAAGCGACAAAGCCTATAAAATTAAATTAAAAGGTAAATAACAAAAAAATATAGAAGTAAATAGGCCTACATTGTACTAGTAGAATATTAATGCAATCTACGTTTCTGATTAGACAAAGGAAGGGATTCGGAAAACTTGGGGTAGTATGACAATATAAAGAACTAATCTTGAGATAACCATTTAAGCTGAATATACAAACGCTTAGCTTAACTATTAAAAATAAATAGTCACATCAATTTTTAAATACAAAATGTTAACTTGACGTGTGGTCTGTGTGCCTATGCATAAAATATTGTAGGTTAAGTAAGACATACGGCCGAATACTCAAACGTCTTTTAAAAGTAAAGCGGCGCTTAAACTAGACTTTTGTATGAGAATTTCTAGTTTAAGCGCCGCTTTACTTTTAACTGACGTTTGAGTACCTATTCGTTTGTTATTTTTTAATGTAAATGACATACAAACTACGTATACTCGTATATTATGAATATATTATAACTTATGACATGGAATGGTAATAGACATTATTTATAGTATCATAGTTTACAGCTAATATATCTGAGACATTCACTACCAATATACATACAATGCTATACTTATGATTATAATCTACAAAATATTTAGGAACTATTATAATATAATCTTATGTTTTACATTAATCGAATTGTGATCGTTTTAGAACGATCTCTTTTGGTAGAATAATCATAGCAGGTTAGTTTTTGTAGAGACATGCTAAACTTTTATTTTATGAATCTTCTTTTCAGGAGATGAAGAACGAGTATTTTTCATCAACATCCTTTTGCTTAAAAATAATAACTATGTACAAAATATGATTATACCTTATTATAGTTACAAATGTATTAAATATCTACGAGATAATTTTCAAAATGTTTACTTACGTTATACCATTATTAAACAGAATACATTATAATATATTATTCAAGACGCACTAGACGCTATTCGTTATAAATATTGAATGTAATATACTTACGATTCTTAATTATTTGTTTTCTCTATTCCTATATCAAAACAGCTACGTTCTTGGCTTACATAATATATTTACATAACATTGAATTTTCTTACAAGCTATAACTTTAAGTTACTGAAATCGACTTTTCTTATTTCGATTCGATACGCCATTTGAAAACTTTGATTTCTACAATCATTCCTCTTTTTACAGCTTTCTTTACTCTTCAAATATTTTACATTTTTAAAAATCCGTTCCGTAAAGATATCACGCTTTCTTTTTAAAATGTAACTCCTTGGATCAATGTGTTAAATAAACCAGTTTGGTTTAAAAAACTACCGAAGGAGTCTGGTTTAATAGTCATGTCCTCATGCTACCAGACCTTCAAAAGCGTGGTCCGTATGTCAGTAAAGTTCGTTAAATGACATCGGATGAGGATGTGGTGTATGTACTCTCATGTCATCGATCGGCTGCATGGGTTCAGATAATAACATCGTGTTGGGTCCAACATTCGGCGGTGGAACAGAGCCGGGGACAAGCGACCCGTTAGTGTGACCAGGATTTGTAGACTCTTGACGCATCATGTTGCGGCGCCATTTTGCACGAGCATTTTGGAACCACACCTGTTATGATGAAGAAAGAATTAATACTTCTTTGGAGGAAGTAAGAACACCTATAGGAGTACAAATTAGCTTATTTTTGACTTTCAATAGGTTTGTACCTAATAATCAGAATCACAACCACCAAAATATATTATATTCTTTAAATGGTTTATTACAGGGGCAGGCCTCTTCCAGTGGCGGTGGTAAAGTTGGTTTACTAATACAAAAAAAAATGTTTTGTTGTATGTACTTTTACAATTTTGTTTATTCCCCAAGCTTGATACACATAATTATACTCGCAATTATAAGTACACTCGGCATGGGGAAAAACGCAGTAGTTTTGCCTGAAGTTGATATTACGAGTAAAAACGAGCAAAAACCTTACCTGTAATACTCTTTTAGACAATCCAGTCTTCTGCGCCAATTGTTTCAAGTCTTTGGCGTCAGGGTTTTGATTGATAGCGAAGTAAGACTTCATGGTTCTTAGTTGGTGGTGTTTGAAGCTCGTACGCATGCGTTTTGTACGTTGTGTGTGGCTGGATACGCTGCCCGGTGATGCTACGGAGGAGTCGTATGCGAGGGACTCCATTGATGAAGAGAGGTCCCCGCGGTGAAGAATGTCTGTAACAACGGAATTACAATGTTATCATGTGGTTACTGGCTATCCTGATACCAAGAGTCGTATTTAAAGAGAATCTTAGTATGGTTCATCATCATAATCATCATAACAGCCCATTAATGTTCCACTGCAGGGACGGGCTTCCTCCCATGACGGAGGGATACTTGGCCTACTAATACCACGCTGGCCAGACGGACTGGTATAGGATTTAATATCAAGTTTTCCTTCTTTTTATTTCGTAACAATAATATGTACGAATAGTCCCTTAGCCGGGTTTTACGACACCCATGGGAAAAGATGGGGTGGTGACATGTTGTATTCTTACTCTGTCACCACACGGATGCATCTTGTACGAGTATATTAGAATTCTATTTTTAATCATTAACTAATTATCAACTGGAAGTGACTAACTAGTGACATTTCTCAATTTAAGTGGTCAGTACCGAGAACCCACATCCTTAAGTTTTTCATACTAAATGAAAGGAAGTACAGATTGCAATGCTGCGGTTAAATCGGCAGTCGGCAGACCAAGACTTAGAGATAATAGAGGATGTTCTGTTCCGGGGACTGAGAAATGGACCATGGAGGTTTTTATCTAAGCGTAGTACAAACAGTTTTGACAGTTACAATAAGTTTTATGTGTAATTTCAATAATGTTGGTTCATTTACAGATAATGTATGAGGAATATAATATATTTAATTAACCCCCGACGCCAAAACGACGGGGTGTTATAAGTTTGTCTCGAAATAAAAAATAAAAATAGAAGTAGAAAAAATAAACATGTTCCGTCTATTTCTTTCTCATTTCTCCGAAATTACTTAAAAATTTACAAATATAATATTATTATAAATTCAACAATGAATAATCCAAATACAAAAACATTATTTCCGTAATGTTAATCTCATAGGAGCAACATATAATAAAAAGTCATACCGTACTCAAAAGCAGGGGGCATATCGTTTCCTATTTTAAAACAAGGAAGGCATATTAATTGATAAGCTCAACTCCGTAAACACTCATTAGTGTACACATCAAACGGAAATGAATGGTCAGCAGACCCACTGGCTTCGCGTCAAAACAAATAACTTGTATGATGAATGTTCCGATAATTGGTCGCGTCGTGATCGCCTTGATAATGTGGACTAGTTAGGGTGAATATATTTCTTGGTATTAGTAGGATAATGGTTTACTTTAGCTGTTTAGAATTTTAAATGTATACAATACAATAAATAATTATTTCTAATAGAGCAGAGCTTGTAATGTAGTTTAGACGACGAATAGACGTTTTGTAAATACATAGATATTATATAGAGAAATTACCTAGACTAATGCAAATATTCATGTTCACACAAAGATTTGAACTGACAGATAGTCCCGAGATCTAGTTCTAGACGTCTGCTTAGTACCCATCCACTGATTATTACTCCGCAGAGGTCATCGAATAAATACCATTTTAAATTTAAAGTTTAAATTCTTGTTAAACAGAATATGTGTCTTTATTAAAATATTAAAGCACTATTACGTTTCAAGGTAGGTACTAGAATTATAAAAGCTCAACTTTGTTTACAACAACATCTAAATGGATGGAGGATAGTAGGAGTATTACTATGGATATTATTATGTTAACGAGTAGACAATTTGCTACAGGATACGGTTTCTGTAATATGGCAGCATTTGACTAAGGTGCTCACTAACACTCTGCAACTACGACGTTAGACATAATGTTAGGTTTATGTTTTACATGAATGGTTTTATATTAATTGAAAGTTAGTTTCTCTTTGCTATGACAATAAACAAAGGATTGTCAGCTAAGTTTACTGCGAGGCAGATGATAATTGTTATTTTTAGGGACTCTGCGGAGTATTATATTTGACGCATTTTGTCAATTGTTCGTCAAAACATTAGTAAGTAACTTTAAAATAGACTTTTTTCCTCGTTTTGTATGTATAAGTTAGGAGACGTTTGTTATGTTAATCACAGAGAAGGTGTGAGATAAGAAGAAAAAACAGGTTTTCGGATAATTTGGATAATATTTAGTGAACATTATGATTTCGTAAATAAGTATTTTAAAACAATTATAATTATCACGTTAACCTGAAATTAACCCAAATATGATATTAATTACATTTTTAAATATAGAATAAAGGTTAGTTACTGCTGGTTAGGGCTCCAGAGATAGGAACCTCCTACCTGATACGTGTCGTGTCGAGCAGTACTGCCTTCTGCGTCAGACCTATGATCCAACTGCTCTTGGGAATAAGTCGATTTATTTATTTAAATTATTATTTGAGATTCATATTTACATGTCATTGTAAAAGTGATTAGGTTAATTGGTTTTATACTTGTTTTCATATCTATTAAAACCAGTTGGATTTTTCAATCGTGTGTTATGCTATAACAGTGCGTTATGTGCCTATGGTAAATATTCTTACTGTAACACAGGTTTGTACAAACCCATTTCAGCCACCATTCCTTCACAAACACTATTGTTATATTTATCATACAATTCCTCTAGATGTAAGTTTTTATTGTGAAGTAAAAATAATCTTATACGTTTTACTTTAACACTTCTTTTGATTCGTATGACTTGCAAACTTATCCTATAGGCTTAGAGTGACATGGGGACCCTAATAATAATAGGTTTTAGTAATAAAACCGGTGGTTTTATTAATATCTCGGTATAACACTTGGGTGGTTCGCTGTATTAAAAGAAGGTACGCGCCGATGCGCAACGAGCTAATTTATTAAATTTATAATTAAATATATTAAGGTGTGTCCGTTTGTCAGAGTCAAGGGGTCGCGGTCGGCCTTTTTACTTTTTCTTTTTTATAACACCATCTTTAAATTTTACGATCGTTAGAACAAAAAACAATTAGGTAATAAAAAAATATAGTATCAGTTTGTATGGTTTTAATGGTTGAAGTAATATAGGTGTAATGTAAAAACAGCTTACGACACAATTCATGTACAACTTTAATTTCATTTTTTATTGTTTTATTTGATGAAAAAGTATACAAGTGTATGTTAATAACATTATTTAATAGTTAAAAAATTTAATCATAATGTTAATAGGAATATAGAACAACACATTAACCTGCATTTTAGATATCATTTAAATTAACTAGCTAAGCATTGAATTAAAACTTATTGAGTCATTCATAACAGCCTATTATTGTCTCCTGTTACGGATACAAACTTAGCCTCGCTCTATATTGACAAGACGAAAATTGTCAAGGGTATAATGGCATTTTTGTTACTTTTTAGTTTTTTTTAGATAATATCGGCGAACTCTACTTAACAGGTTGCCTGTCCCGGCTGTAGACACAATAGTAAAACAATGGGTACGTATCATATATGATAAATGGGACAGGGAATAGGTTAAGTAAGCTTTTTAAAACCTATGTATTGAGATGGGGCGGTGACACTAAGATAAATAGATATACGATTTTTTTTTTTTTAGTTTTGATATTCTAACCTTGTTATATGTACCTTACCAGGCCAGCTATGTCTTATAGTGTCCTTACCACAACGAATTATAAAATAAAAGTAACATTTCAAGACTAAAATTATCTATCTTTACTTCTATTTAGAACCGTATTCATTTCTTAATAAAAAGCATATTTATTTGTACATGAATTTTGTTATTATATTATACGCAAGAGAGAAAATGTAATCCCTACAAGTTGGTTATTATATTTACAGGTAGTAATTGATCTATTAAGCTCCTCATTGTCGTTCATCTACAGTTAATGTTTTGGATTTATATTTTAATAGCCGTTTATTTCTCGGCGATTATTATTATAGGGTGTGAGTTTGTTGTATGTTTATGTGTGGGTTTACATAAACATAGGCTTGTGTGTTATAGTGTGACCACAGGAGCTGTGCACCCCCTGAGGTATGCGCGGCGAGGTGGGGGACGAAGAAAAAATAGGTGTCCGTTATGGTAGCGTACACGTGATAGTTCTGATAGAAAGGGAACTTTTCTTTTGAAAAATTCTTTATGTAAAAATAATGCGTGAAATTCTGACTGAATTAGTGTAGGTAAATGCTTTATGCGAATTCACCATGGAATATGTCAAAAATCCATGTTAATTTATGTCCATAGTACTGGTACAGATAATATGCTCACAAGTGATTTGAATATCTCGAGAACTACAAAACATAGGTACCTACAGTAATTCTGTTAATACAGTAGAAATGTAACCCTGAAATAACGCCTGTGTAACACTTTATTTCAATACAAAATTCAATATTATCGGAAATAACGGTTCTTAGGTGCCGGGCTTGAGTTATTTCATTACGCTATAATATTAAAACTACGACAACTATTTTTTTTATATGTAGGTACAGTCTGTCTATAAAGTCCTGACAAAAAATTAGGGCGCCACTGTGCTACACGTACAAAAAAAATACAAAATACAAAATACAAAATTCTTTATTTGCTTAATGTGGGTTTACAGAGATGTTACAATAATATGAGTTTCACCACACTCGGCCACTCAGCATGCAAAATTTTCTTAAAATATTTCCATAACATTAATATAATATTTAATTAATTGAAATAAATTATAAATGTCATGTTTTTTTTCAAATTGAATTAGCATCTAAGATTAAATAATAAGACTAAATAACATAAACAGTTTCTAAATACTTTTGTCTTCTATAAATTGATTAATTGTATAATATGCCTTATTGAGTAATAACATTTTAAGTTCATTTTTAAAACTATTTAGATCACTTTCATTACGTATGTTCTTTGGTATTTGATTGTATATCTTTGGACCCATGCATATGACGCTCTTGTGTAGTAATGCTGTTTTTGAGGGTCTAAGGAATAATTTACCGGTCTGACGAACTCTTGTGCGAAATTCAAACAAATCTGGATTTGATTTAATAAATAATGCGATTTCCATAATGTACATGCATGGTAGAGTCAGAATCTTTAGGTTTTTAAAATGTGGAAGGCAGGATTCTGTCTGTTCCAAGCCACAAATAGCTCTCAAGCACCTCTTTTGTGCTCTGAAAGCACAAGGCACGTCAGTGGAGTTGCCCCAGAAAATTACACCGTATCGGAACGTAGCGACCCTATTTAGTCTGACAAAATAGTTTTCAAAACAATTATGTTCAAATAACACTACAATATTAGAGCACTTATAATACTAGGGCATTTCTTGTAGGTTAGCCTATTGCATTTAAAGTTTTGCGTAGAACTTCAAGACTACAATTAAAATCCATCTCAGTTCTAGCTATCATCTGCAATTTTCTGAGGGTTGGAACTCGAAATTTTACAAAAGTTATGTAAATTGAACATTTGATTATACCTACAATAAATTTAGGCATAACTAGAAACAAAATACAGGTAAAAGAAGAAAAATGTTATATACCTCTTTTTTACTGTAGAACATAATTGTATTTTGTGGGGGAGTGCAGAAATATAGAAACATACATTTCTTTCTTTGGCCGGCCTTGCCTGTGTTTACCAGGAGTTTCAAGCTTTTCATTATTTTTAAATCTGCTATTTTTAAATTTAATAATTCTAATGGAATGGAAAGAATAACTACAATACCTAACTAAAATTTATTCAGTGTTAAATATTAACCAACAAGATATCATTTAACATGGATACACTACGAGCTAAATGATATAAAATTTAATAAAATATTGCAATTTTTTTTTTTGTAGACAGACCAGTCGATGCGAAAGTGACATAGTTTAGTTATCAATATCAACCGTAATATAGACATAAAGCAATTAATTCAAATTCAAATTGGGATAAATCTTGACTGAATAATGCAACTGATAATGTATCAACAGAAATGGTCGTACTACGATTTTTCTTACTTACAATGAATATCTAACCTAAAAATATGCTATGTACACAATGCCTGTTTTTGGTCTCTAGATCTCAAATGGAGTGAATTTATTACTTGAGACAGATTACGAAAAACAGTAACACGATTACATACCCATCAAAGTTGCAGTTCGCCCATAAACATCATCCAAATCGCATAAAAGTTGACCAGAATCATTCTCCGCTAAACATCGCCTTATAAATTTAAAAATAACTTCTCGCGTGCCACTTTGATTTACTCTACTCAAAAACAAATTTGACGACTTTATAGACATATGTGTAACACTTACTTAGTTGATCACAATGTAACCCAAATATACTCATATTTTATTAAAAATATGCAGGTGATAAATAAGCAATCCCCCCTTTACTCATAAACGCCTCTTAAATTTAATCACTGTTTAGCAAGATTATTATTTGTAAAATCAAACTTATACTAAACAAAACCTTAAGAATTTAAGGTAATCAATTAACTTAAATTTAAGAGGCGTTTATTTGTATAAAGTAATTCCTAGGAATATGGTAGTGTTAACGATTTCTAATTCCTTATCATTAATCTTAACAATTGGATTTTTTTAAATTTTTATTTTGCAGAGTTTTTTGGCATAATAACCAACTCGATATAGCTCTTGTGTATGCTACCATAACGGACACCTACCTGCTGTCACGAGTTTTGACGGCAGTGTCATAACAATTCGGACATTATATTTTTCTTTAAGAATTTCATGTTCTTAGAGTATTTGATACATTCCGCTAGATGTCATTTTTCTCAAAGTTACATTATAAAAACACAAATAATGTTCCTATTTACGCTTAAAACTATACAACAATGTAAATACTTTCTTGGAGTTTTAAAAAAAACTGTCTTTTAATAGAAAACTACTACAGCCGCTCGTGCAGCGACCAGTACCAGCCAAATAACTTAAGTATATTGCGTCAGATGTCGCTAGTAGCTACATCATAGGCTGTTTATTCTATATCAGTATTTATCATGTACTCTATATGTCCACCCCCCTCTCGCCGCGCGCATACCTCAGGAGGTGCACAGCTCCTGTGGTCACACTATAACATAAAGTGGGCTAAAAGTGAGTCAATAGCCAATATAATAAATTTGATGAGCCGTTGCTATGATGAGCTACATGCTTATGCTTATTATTAGCTGTAAGGAGTTCATTAGTCGCATTTTACGACACCCTCGCGGTGGGATGGGTTAGTGATGTCCGGCGGTGCTATCTTGTCGTGACGTTGTAAGAATTCATGATGTCACTTCCGATTATTGGTGTCGTAAAAGTCGACTATGGTAAAATTCAGACATACGAAAAAAAAACTTGACTTAAGATTATTGCATCTTAACATATACAGGGTGTCCCAAAACCCGAAGTTGACCCGAAACCAGGTGATAAGGCAAGTCATACTGGTTATCAGAAAAATATAAAAAAAAATTCTAATGGATAATAAATAATAATATAAAAAATAAATTGCGATGGGCTATATTTTTTGGCACTTTTAACTAATACTACAGTTTCTACTACTTTTCACTTGATATGGTGACTCTTTCCGGCTCAACTACTTAGCCGTTTAACTTATTCAGCATTGGAATCGGCTCCTAAAAAATAAAAAGTATTTTTTTGTCCATGATAGCAGCAACAACTTACCAAGTATTATACCATTTTGGAATCCTTACTAAATAAAGCAAATTTTGGCATAACTTGCCAAACTCGCGTAGTACATTTTTTTTCACTACAGTTAGTTAAAACTGGGCATTTTTTCATTATAAATTTTATTCTAAGAAATATTGATATGAAAACTAGACCAGCTGGTTTTGAAATATTTATTAGAGTTTAAAGAGGCATTATTCAGGGTAACACAGCAAAAATAAAAGTTGGAAAACGTTAAGATTTTTGATAACAGGAGCGAAAAGACTGTCACAGGGTGTGAATTTTTAAGTTTTTTTTCCAATGCCTATAATTTTACAACCATGCCACTTAGATTTTTTTTTATATTTTTCTGATAATAACCAGCGTGACTTGCCTTATCACCCGGTTTCGGGTTAACGTCGAGTTTTGGGACACCCTGTATACATACATAAACTCACGCCTTATCCCGTCCGGGGTAGGCAGAGATGACAGAACGCCACTTGTCACGATCCTGGCAAACAGATTCAGCCTCGTCCACCAAACATGCGCGTCGGTTACGAGTGCTCTTTTTATTGCATCTTAAGTCAAGTTTTATTACTATTGGGCAATATGTCTGGCCAGTGAGATAGATATTAGTAGGGTAAGTTATCTATCTCAGAAACCTTTTGGGTTATACTGGCATCGCTTTAGTAAAAGGTATCAGCTATCTACATAACTAAAACCCACAATGTTCCACCTATTCATCGAGGTTACTACTGCATTACCCCTGACAGGTGATGGTTAACTTAAGTGTGAGCCCCAAAAAACCTAATCTGAATCTGTATCAAACCTAGCTGGGTAATAAAATCAAATCAACGCTGCAAAGCTCCTTTTTAATTGCTTAATCCACCTTCAAGTAGTGTGTAATTGTTACAGAGTTTAAGTGGAAGGGTACAGTAGCCAGTAATTACAGGGCTATGGGGCTTAAAAGCTTGTGGCTCAGGTAATAAGCGCGAAACAATGGTATTATCGATACTTATATTACAAATGGGAAAGTGTGTCTGTTTGTTTTAATTTCACGGCAAAACGGAGCGACGGATTGACTTGATTTTTTAAGTGGAGATAGTTGAAGGGATGGAGAGTAACATAGGCTACTTTTCTTCTTTTGTGTCCAGGAAAGGGGAACAGTGCTACCGCGCCAGTAAGCCGCGGGCAAAAGCTAGTGATATTTATACTTGTAAAACTCTGAGTGTTTGTCGTATGGCCAAGCGTAGAGCTTAAAGTGACATTGATCCGCAAAGTTATTAGAGACCAGTGTACTTTTTCAACTTTTTTGAAATTATAATGTTGTTAGAGAATGTACCTAATGTTTTGCGAATATGGTCATAAAAGATTATTAAATTTTCAGAATATGATCTTATGAGAATCCTGTTTCGCGAATATCGTGTTTTGCGAATGTGGTCTTTTGAGAATATGAGATACAGCGACGGATACGGTTATATTACCTACTGTCTAAACTTAATGTATGTCGTTACAATTAATTATTGAAATCTTTGTTGTCAGCTTTTAGGGCTATCGACAAGTCCTGGTGCTGCTGAGTGGGTTGACGACCTATCAAAGATTTCCCTTGGTATACTCGTAATAAAGGGCAGTATTTTAAGTAATTTAGTGTAACTCTGTTGTACTTAAAACTGCGTTGAAGAGTAACGAGGATGAGGGAGATAAATATTAGGAAACTATCTGTTTACTCCCAATACGTTAAACATTAATTTGTTTCTCCGCATCAACACACAAGCAATCTAAGAGTCGACTAAACAACGACGTATCGTTCAGACATCGTCACAGCTATAAAAAAGGCCTATCAACTAACAATTCTCAGTACATAGTAACCAAAACGACCTCAATCAACAATAAACACACCGACTGACTTTTATTTTATTTTTTTATAATCAAAATTAACATGTTACTGAATTTGGGAAGAACGTATAGACCTATATATTTTTAACTAAGTAATAAAGCATCAGTGTTGTAAACTCTTCAATATTAACGATAGGTTATAAAAAAAATAAAGAAGCCACGGGTCTGTGTATGGGTTATTACTTGTATAGGCGCCGCATTTTAGATTGTGGTGTAAATAATGCGAGGGAGCGTTAAAAATGTGTTGTTTTGCAAAGATGAAATGGTTGAGGTACAGCTTGTCCTTGGTTTCAATATAAGCGGAATATGGAGACCCAAAGTTATCGATATTACGTTTAAGGTTGTCTATTAAAATTGGTCATAGCGTATCTATAAATCGTGCTCATTACCGACAGCCGATGATGTAGAAAGAGCGGCAGAGTCTGATAAATGAGGAAGGCGTTAGGTCGTATGATGTGAATACGTTTAGAGGAGATATCTCGTCCCACAGGCGCGAGGTCTTGCTGTGAGGATAGTCGGCCATCTTGAGCTCGGCGCCGATGTCCAGCAGGCGTGGACGCTCTGGTGGACGTCTTTTTGTAAACATAAAGGGCTGCTTAAACGATCCATAAATGATTGTCTAGAGCCTGGAAGTACTCTGACACATGACTTAATCTTAGTGTTAGAATTATCTTTTTTAAAAGAGAATTTACTCTACAATAGATGTTGAAAGTCTTGGGGTATCTTAAGCTCATTAATTTTTCTTATTCTAACAAAGTATAAGTAAAGTTAAGTAAGGACTGAGATTAATAATTATTACTTAGATTGTCATCTAAAAATACGGAATTATTTTTAAAAATAAAGCAAGTTATAAACGAAATTGCTTATTATAAATATCGGCGTGATTTTCAAGTTGGATTTTTTTTTTAATTTGTAAATAAATACTTTTATAAATTATTTTAGTGTATTAAAGAATTTTATATAATAATGTTAAAACGCTACCTTTCATATCTTGGGGTTACAACAATACGATTGGGCCCCTGTAAACCAATAGTGATGTGAAACGAAAGCTGCTACGCTGGTAGGTAGTTGTATATTTGTCGTAATCAAGTTAACTTTGACACCTACGAATTTATACACATTATATTATTCTCACGTTAATACTGTGTACATACAGTAATACATTAAATTAGACACTCTTATTACCTTATTATAAGATTTAGTCTTGAATGAAAATCTTTAAATTGTACCAGATTAGCTAGAAACAACTTTTGTTTTAATCTTTAAAGTAAAGATTGTTTTTACGTTTTAAAAAATACAACTAACATAACAATCAATCAATGTAACAAACAGAATAACATCTAGACCTATGAACAATTACCTATTTAGAGATTAGATACACAAGCAATGTGTCGTCGGATTCGAAACCGCGACCTCCTGCACCGCAGCCACTACGGATTACGGAAAGGAGTTTTATATGTTCATGAATGTTTTAAGATGACATTGTCCTGAATGCATTTCATCCCTAAAGTGACGAAGACACTTGACACCCGAGGTCTTAAGGCCAATAACATCCAGTTCATGTCCCCGCAGTATGAGATTAAATTGTTTGCTATGATTGACTTAACCGACGTAGCTTTGATCACTACCTACTTGATACAATCATTGATTAAGAGAGCTATGCAATTCCATTTTCAAGCGGTTCTACATTTCTTTTTGACCATGGTAAAGTTAAACGGTTGTAGAAACAGGGCAGATATGGATGCATATATGCATGGTGGGTTTTGCATTGAATTTATGCATATAAATATAAAAAAAGCCTTATTCGTTACTGATTTGCTACCGAAGCGGTAGAGACCTACCCTTTGATAGCATGCATTCCTCGTCATTAGTTTTTTATGTTTGCCATTTTTAATCATCATACCAAAACAATATTTCTTTGAGTTATGATTAACGTTAACACCGTTACTCAAAAGCACCTTTTCAAACCCTTAAAATTTTGTTATAACATTTATAATATTTACACTTCCTTATTTTACAATTTATCATAATAAAAAACAATAAAAACTCATAATTTGTAAAATATATCCAACCTTTTCTGTAACAACTGTCCCGTTCGCTTGACCAAGTCAAAATTTAAAGACAGGTGATGGCGTCATGTTAACGAATTTTTTGTCTGTGGTCAAAATTGTTTTAAGCATTGTTTATGGTTAATTGTTTTTATCCGATGGGGAGTCCGTTTGTTATATTTTTTGTGCTATTAGATTTTAATTAGGAAGTATAAATTGTTTAAAATTGATAGAGGGTTTTACCATTTAATTTTTTATATTATCGATAATCAGATGTAATGGTTAGACATTTAATTTATCTATTTGTGTATCTGTGTTAAGAAGTGCACGTGCCTAACGTACTACATAACTGTTTTATCTCTTTGAAATCGTGAAGACCGCCATCGCCATGCGTATGTATATTCTTTTAATTTCAATATGGGTTTATCATAATAATATATTAGTGGATTAATAATAAATGATATTAATTTAAAAAAAGATATGCTAAATGTAATTTTGATTTCAAACTTTCTTCTAAAAAACTAAACCTAACAGTCTTAATGATTTGTTAGAAACATAATAGTAGTACAACAGTCCTCAAGTAGCAAAGGAAAACTTAGCCTACTTACACCACGATAGCCAAACGGATTAGTATGTTCTACGTTTTTTTGTTCCTATAGTTACACTTACACCTGCGGTATGAGTTGGAGATGCTACACCATATTTTCTTACTCCCTCACCATATCGATATCAGTCTTTTGTTAGTGACTAAAAGTCCTTTCTAGTTATCTCCTTCACACTTACAGCTGACTTATTTTTAACGTTCTTAAAAAAACAAAAGAACTCTATTTGCTTTTGACCACAGAAAACAAAATTGAAATCTGCTCTTCTAAATGTCCTATAAATACTAATTTGAACTCTAATCTCATAGTTGTAAGGAGTTTAATAAAATATAGTCTTATACCTAACTGGCACTTGAGTATTTTATGGGGGATAGATAAAATCGATATGTCATTTAAAAATTGACTATCACTTTTTTTTAATTTTGTTAATTGGAAACATAATGTAGGTGGTAAAGCCTTTAGGTTGGTAGCAAATGTTTAGCATCTTTTTATTTTACTGGCTTTTTATTTTATCACTTTTAATCATATATTTATCTAGATATCGTAACATGTGATTGTTACTGATAAGGTATTAGCTTTTAAACTACGTTAGATAGACTTATTACTACACAGGAAAGACAAGCAGGAAAGAGACGACGGGAAGGGAGAAAGGATAGGAGAAGAAATAGAGTAAACTTAGAGATTCTCGCAAACCTAAATAAGGTGAGACAAAGAAAAATAGAGATCGAGATAAAGTCAATGACTCTCCTGTGTAAACCGGGAGCATTCAAATTATCTGAACGACTTTCAATTAAGTAGATAGATAGAAATATTTCTTGTATCGACATCTGGTATGAACTTAAGTAAGTACATCATTTCTTATTGAATTGGCTTTATAATTCTAATCTTATTACGATAAAAGTTAATGTAATACACACAAAGTATTCTCCATTCTACAGATAGCTAATTTCAAAACTCAATATTTGCATACGACCGTCTGCAATATCGTCAATCTATTCCACGATGACAGATAAAGCACGAAACTAACTGAAGCACTCTTTTAGTTCTCATTATTGACGTCACGCGCGTAGCTCGAGTGTCGCTGTTGTGACAACATGGCTCCCTTTTTGGCGGTAAAATAGAGCGGGCGGTGTAGAAAAGTCAAGTGTTACTAAAGGTGGTAGATTTTTACCGTGACTATTTATAGCATGATATACTGCTGCAAATTATTTGGGTTGCTACACGCTGATATCCTGATACAGTCGAATCATTAGTTTACAACGATCACCTTTTTAGACTTTACTATCCTCCTATTAACTTTACTTTTTAAACACTAACCCCTCTAAATCGATCTATTAATATAAGCCACTCATCACCACATTATTACGAATACAAATTCAAAGTAAAACCCCTAATCTATACCTTTATTATAAAGCTAAAGAGTTTGTTCGTTTGAACGCACTAATCTCAGGAACTACTTCTTCGAACTAAATTTTGTTTTTAGTGTTCTATAGAGTCCATTTATCAAAGAAGGTTTTCTGGCTACGACCAAAAAAACATTATTCAATGTTAACTTTGTATATTATAATGAATAAGTTTTTTTATTGTATTATAAAATAGATTTGAAATTTAAAATATAGGTAATAAGTATTGGCCAAGGCCACAAAAAGTTAAAATACTATGGCAGGCTATGAAAAAGGCTTAGCCTCAAAAACCTTTTTGAGGCTTTATCACTTTGGAGACCCTTAATTCATGGGAAAGACTTAAAAAGCCTATAGGCCCCGGGAACACTACGTAGGAATCACAGATATCTGGGATTTACGTCGAGCCTGCTTTTTACACTGTCAACTATATTTGTATGTAAAGATCGGGTTGTGGAGAAAATTAATATGTTCTTCTGCCACAAGAAAATTAAGTAAAAATATAATTTACGCAGAGGTACTTTAAAGTGTTCTTTTCAATTATTACATTATACACATATTAAAAATAATAACATAAATTGACGCGTGCGAAGTAGTGTGTGACGGCTATATTTAATAAATTTGGGAGGTTGTGTACAAAAATAAATATTATGCCAAAATTAACTATATCACGCGCACGAAGACGCGAGCACAACTAGTGTTAGTGATATATATTATGTAAGTACGACTTGCAAATGCGAAATGCATTCAATACCGTTCCAACCCTAGACGTAGATAAGGTCAAGTTGGCAATTTGTCGTCATTGACAATTTGACCTACGATGTAACGATTAGCAATTTGATCTGAATATAGTTATGTCAGTTAATCGGACCTTATACGAGTAATTAATACACCTGTACCTACGTACATTTGAACCTTGCTTGAGGGAGGCACAAGACCACACAAGGTGCCTATGTTTGAAGGTAGCCTATGTCCAGTAGTATTGATTGGCTGTTATGATGATGATGTATATTTGTACTATGTATGAAGATATGATTGTAGACGAAGCAAAACAGGTTTGTATCATCATAACAGCCCATTAATGTCCCACTGCAGGGACGGGCCTCCTCCAGTGACGGAGGAATATTTGGCCTACTAATACCACGCTGGCCAAACGGATTGGTATAGGGTTTAATTTCAAGTTTTCCTTCTTTTTATTACGTAAAGATAATATTCACGGATAGTCCTTTAGTCGGTTTTTACGACACCCATGGGATGAGATGGGGTGGTGACACACTGTATTCTTACTGCGTCACCACACGGATGTTTTATACACAGGTTTGTATAGATCGTGTATATCTCTCGTTAGTCCAAACCTGCCCTTATGGAACTTGAATTTATGTGTATAATCGTACTATGTTTTGGCTAAAGCATTCACACTCAATTACAATCATTATAAACGATAAGGTTAAGCAACGTCTGCGAGGTCATTCCATAGATGGGTGACCGCTCTATCGTATATTTAATCTGAGTGAATACCAAATCATAAGGAACGGCTATGCTTTTCAACTAGGCTTTTTTCCTAAATAAATTCACTATAACTGCAAAATATGTAGACTGATTTAATTCACTTTGAATCTACGAGTATATTGCACGAACTAACAGTGCTACCAATTAAAAATTACAAGATGTTATGCAATTTATTAGCACTTGGATAATGTAGGTTAAGTTGATCTACACTTGACGGTATGCATATTGTGGTTATAGTGCGTGGCTGCTACGTAGAAGTTTCGAGGTTTGTTTCCCGGTCAGTGGAAAAAAATGCGTGAATTTACAGGAATGTTTGCATTGGTCAGGGTATTTGCTATGTTTATATTTATATTACATGTATGTAATTATAAAAAATGTTGTTGTTGTCTAGTTGTAAATGCGGTGAAGATTTTCATTAACGTTTTAGCCTATTTGTACTCTACTATTCTTGAAGGTATCTAATCAGTAGAGACCATAATATAAGAATCGGGGTCTCCATTTAGTCAGTTGCAATAATTGCTACTTAAGGTAAAAAAATGTTCCAAAACGTCAATATAAATAATATATCCTATGCGGCGTAGTGGTTATATTACTTGGCTGCTACGCAGAGGTCTTGGGTTCGATTCCCGCTCAAAATATTTGTGTGCATAAACATGATTTTTTGCATTGGTCTGGGTGTTTTATATGTATAATTATATTTACCAAAAGAAGAATTTAAGTATGTTTATCTGCTGTCTGGTACCCACATTACAAGATCTGCTTAGTTTGGGACTGAATGGCGTTGTGTGAATGTGTGAAAATTTATATTTAAAAAGGTACAAACGCGCCTTGTACAGTGTTTAGAAAACTTTCCTTTTACATTCATACGTTTAGTAAGACTTTTTTTTGCAAATTTCCAGTTTTTAATAAAAAAAAATCTTGTGATAATTTACGCCATAAATGCGGGTCCTTTAGACATGTTTGTTTTGATTGAAATAAGTTTGAAATTAAAAAAGAATCTAAAATTGCTGTTTAAGAATGATTTTATTATGGTCATCGTTAAAGACTCCTTTGACTTTGGATGCAATTATATATGTTATAGTCAAAACTCATAACCGGTCAAAACCACTTTTGACCGAAAAAATCAGTCAATAGTGGTTTTGACCGACGTGCTTAGTCAAAACTCATTGAATATTGATCTTTAATACATATTAGGGTAAAAGTCCGAAACAGTTGGTTAGGTTAGGTTAGTATGGTGACCAAAGGAAGGCTAGAATATAATAATACTATATTCTAGTTTTACATTAAAAAAAATGTTTCTAGCACTCGCCGGCCGCTGCCGCGGCACGCTCGCTACGCTCGCTCGGCTCGTGCGTCCTTTGGTCACCGTACTAACCTAACCTAACCAACTGTTTCGAACTTTTACCTTAATATGTATTAAAGATCAATTTTCAATGAGTTTTGACTAACATCGATGATCAAAACCACTTTTGACTGCAAAAAACAGTCAATAAGGGTTTTGACTAAGCACGTCGGTCAAAATCACTATTGACTGTTTTATGCAGTTAAAAAGGGTTTTGACCGGCCATGAGTTTTGACTGTAACATATATATTAGAGAAACAGTTATAATACAGCTATTCACGTCGATAAAACAAAATGTTGCTTAGAAAACTTTATTACATTACATTTCTATTTCTATAACTCTACTCAATACTTTATTTACAGAGTAAGTAGGTGTATTTAAATACAGCTTACGTGAATATGCTCATTGCTAAATAAAGGAAAATAATCTTAAGTATCAAGAAAGCCTAGAGTAACATTATTTTAAAATAACTATGTTTGTCCCTCGCCCTATTCAGCCTAACGCCATTATTAATCGGGTCGACAAGTCAACAGAAACTGAATTCACCTCAATGAGTGCCTCGCATTTCGACGTTATAAAGAATAATCCAAACCGACCCTAACTGAGGACCCAACTCTCGCAAACACATACTTCTCACTCTAACTTGGGGGAAAACAACGAGGCTGAGAAGGATAGAGACAGTTTTGACAGTGCGTCTTCTATTCATTAGTCGTGATTACGGCACGGGATGAATTGACATCTGGGACATCGGGGTAGGCGCTCGGATTTCCCTACTGAGGTTTCTGCTAAAATTTTGAGAGAGCGATTTCTATGAAATATGTAGGTATAGCGTCTGGGGCGAAACCGTCAGCATCTCAGCGAAGATGTTGTATAGGTACCTATACTTATACTTTCTTACAAGTAACGTCGAGTTCAAAGAGGAGGCTCGAACGTCTTTTTTCATAACTTGTTAAGTAGACTTAGAAATAATTAAAAGTTTTAAAAATTCATTTTTAATTACACGATAAAAATTGATAAAATTCGCCATGGAGACAGTCGCAGTCGCCGTTTTTATAAAATAAAATATATCTTACCTAAAGCGTTGCCAGCCATTCTCATTCCTTGTGATTGCATGTCATCGGGAGATCCTTGTGTAATTTTTCTCTTACGCGGCCGTCCTTTCTGACTAGGGCCTCCATTGTAATATCGTGAAGGCGAATCGCCTTCACTGTGCAAATCTTGACACCTGGACAGAATAAATCCAATTAATTTTTAACTTAATATTTATGCCTATGAGGTGGAATTTTGATTAATTTTTCTCGGATACACATTTTGGAATTTATGTTCCAAATACTTTGTCCCTATTAGTATTATGTTGGAGTTAATTGGCGGATATTCGGGAGCCGGCTTTGTAGGCTTACGTCCTTCGATATAAGATAACTCATGACATAAGTATTTGTTTGGAATCAGACTTTTTATAGATTTGACTTTTTATACATATGTGACGGAGTATGAATTATATTTAGTGATGTCACAATCTCATGAGTATGGTAGTATGGTAACTAAGGGAAAGCTCTTTTTCATATACCTGTCCGTCTGGTCAGCGTGGTATCAATACGTGAAATTTCCATATGTCGCTGGAGAAGGTCAGTCCCCTCCAAGATTAGCAAAATTCGTAGACCTAGGCATGCTCTCGAAGAGCCGGACAATAGGATCACGATCGCTCAACGTAGAGCTTACACGGCTCGCGAAGCCACAACAAAATGTCCGCGATTCCGTCCTCGCCGTCGAGGCCGGAATACGCGCCGCGTTCGCTCCTAGAGGGCGTGCCTTCCGCACGTCCTGTTAGTCAGTGACGGTCCAGGCCGAGGTTCGTACCCCAAAGGGGGTGCCCCTGTGGCACGTCACTTAAATGTCTTTGGTTGAGGGCCATCCGCCCCACCACAGCCCGCGTAAAGTAGTAATGGTCGTCTGAAACCGACTACTCGTCCTCACAAAAAAAAAAAAAAAAAAGAAGGTCAGTCTGCCCCTGCGATGTGACATTACCGATAACTTTTAATCGAGCAGGTATTACCTTTACGTATTTTATGTATGATTGCCCATTAGTGGCACGTGTGCTTCTTGGCACGTGTTGTAAGCAACTAAAGCTAATTTATAAGTGTACATGTATACATAGAAATGATAAGGTTGTATTAAATCAGTTGTCACTGAAGGTAGATTAAATTAATATTATTAAAAGGTATAAATGGTACTTTAACGTCAATTGCAAGGCATCCTCCAGTGATAAAGGTAAATATAACAATATAATATTCTTTGTATATTCATACGATGCTATATATTCCTGAACTAACCAGGACTTGTATAACTAGATAACGGATAAACATACCCATACAGAAAAATCAGAGGCCCAATCTGTTTTACAGGATCGTGACAAGTAGCGTTCTGTCGTCTCTGCCTACCCCGGACGGGATAAAGCGTGAGTTTATGTATGTATGTAAACAGAAAAATCCCTGAACAATGATAAGTATGAAATACTAGTTAAAAGTAGTAACGATAAAACATAAAGAATATTTACCTGTATACCGACATATCATCATCACAATACTCGTCAAGGCAAGCAGAATCATAATGCGGCCTGCAGTACACCAAGCCGTCTCTCATACCAAACACGTCGCCTTTAGACAACTGAGAGCCACAGGAAAAGCATGTGAAACATGATAAATGGTACACCAGCTCTCTGGCTCTCATCACTAGTTCGTTTGCTGTGATACCGTTGCCGCAGCGAGCACATCTCTTCACACAAAAGAGTCTGTAACAAAGAGAATTTTATTTAATTACAGGTGGCTGATGAATTGCCGCTTAAAAACGCCAGCCATGCTAGAGTACAGCCAAGCTGTTTATTCCGGATAAAATTAAGATTTTTACTGGGAAATTGCTAATTTTAGATTGAAAAGATTAACATTCCGATTGCCGTAAAAATAGTACTTAATCTTTTTTTCAAAATGCCCGTGGCTTAATGACTACTTTCACTACAGCGATAAAAGAGGTTGACGTTCGACGCCCCCTTTGAAGCCTGGTGAAGTTCAGATGAAAAAGCACTGAGCGGTCACTTATCTATGGTATGACCTCACAGGCTTTAACCTGTCTCAATTATAAATCAATGATAGCAGCCAGCCGTGAGTGTCTCCGACTCTCTTAGGGTTCTGCAGAAAAAAAAACATCGTGAAAAATGTAACCTAATTGAATAAACTTATCGTGACGTAGGTATAAGTGAGTCCTATGGTATGGATATGGTAACAGCTAGTCTCAGTAATATTAATAACGCAAAAGTTTGTAAATATGGATGGATATTGTTTAATTTTAACCTTACAACCTAATTGAAAAAATAATGTAAGTAGTACCTTATACATCAGAAAAACAGATAGGCTTCATTTTATAAAAATAGTATGTGAATTTTTTTTAAATAAGCAGCCGTAGACGCGGCTAGTATAAAATGCAGACATAAAATCACTTCGTTACTCAGCTGTTCTACTTTGTAAGAAAACGAAGAAGAAAACAATTGAAAGTATACATATAATTTACTTTATAGAAAGTTCATGTTCAATAGTTTCCTCACAACTACGTATAATGACGTCAGAGGTTTTCAAAACTAGTTTGTTGAAGTCAAACAAGACTTCCACTTATTGGATTTCCAACAACGTAAAGAATACGTTTTGTTGAAACTCTAGAATTGTCGAGTTGCAATGACGATGCGGGATTCAAGTTACGTAAAGTTTGCAATAGTTTCCTTTATTATATTTATTGCTGCGAAGTTATTGTTTATGTTATTTTCGTCATTTACATTACAAGTCGTCATTTTCGACAGCCCACAGAGGTACTACAGCCTATTTTACTCATATATGTAGTTCCTAGTGATACTGACTGTTTAAAAGTCGTCTTGTACTACAGCCTACAGTACCCAAAGGCTACAACAACTACAACAACAAATAATCCTTCATTTGTAAAGTATTCATAATTCTTTCTCTTCTTATACTTTTACGACACTTGTCACCAAATAGACAACTTTTATAATTCTCTATAGCAATATAACATATGCTTACAAAACCATAAAGAGGATAATAGCAGAATCATCATTCATTAATTATTCCTCACCCCATAATAAGCTAAAATGTACCACCCAAACCCACAATTTGACATTTACAACTTGTCACTAATTTACCATACAACCCTATGCGTCTGGGGGATAATCAATCAATGAATATCACAAAATATTGACGCACCCCCCTTAAATCAACAACTATAACATATGTTCTGACTTACCTAGAGTGGGGTGGGCAAAATTATACCACAAGTGTAATATTTTGACAGTTGTTGAAGATGTCACGATGACAGTCCTGTCAATTATATTTTGACAGGACATGTTTTTCACTTGTTAGCAATTATTTTTGCTGAGGAAGGAAAACATGACGTGTTCTTGATACCAAACAGACTGACTGGCATAGTAATAATTGGACAAGTTAATTGAAGACACAATTGCTGAGAAGGCTCCTTCTTCCTTGCTTTTCTCAGCCAGCCTGATCTTGCTATCACATTGGTCCACCTAGCTGTACCCGTTCTACGAGTGTTACAGAGTCTGTACGATTGGTTCATCAAAGATACAATTTAAAACCCTATCAAACCAATTTAACACCGAGTAATATTGAATCCACTCCATTTCAACCCAGACCTCACAAAAAAACCGACCAAGCAAAAGTTTTCAGAAATTACTCTAAAAAAAAACCAATCCGTCCAGCCTGCAATTCTGCCTGTCCCTAGTTTATACTAATATACAACACTAACTAGATATACACCTGTACATTCAGTCAGAGCGGTTAATTTTAAGCTCGGCTTACTTAGTTAACAAAATGTAGTTTTCAGTATTTGAGTCCTGTTAATTAAAGTAATGATCCTAAATTCGTCAGAGTTTACATTTAATTGGTCGAATAGTTGGACATATAGGGTACAGGTGAAGTTCGTGATAGATGTAACTAACATTCGTTTATGTCATGTTTGAGGATTAGTTCGTATGACTTATGTTGTTTATGTAATGTGAGTTAATGGATGGTTTTGTAAGTGAGATATTTTGGAATTTATGGAAATGTAGGACAGGGATGACTGCGTTTGCCGTAGGCATGACGAACTGTGTGGCAGAATTTGCACAGATTGGTGGCTGAAATAACAAATTGGAGTCGCGGCAAGGCAGTGGAAAAGGCCTTTGCCCAGCAGCGGGATGATAGAGGCTAACACTAATTAATTAAAAATCTAATGAATCCGAAACCTTTGTGTTGACTGCTATAACTCGCAGGTTTTGCTAGTTTGTCATAATTATCTACAAACACCTTTGTCTCAAGTTACCACCACGTGCGGTCTTGTGCTAAGACTTTCAATTCCAATGTACTTAAGGTTGTAGATTGGAACTTGACAGTCTAAGCACAAAATAAAACAATAGTATCTATTTTTTTAATTATATATAGCATAACATCATTGCCGGGAAAGGAAAACATTGAATGAAACCTACACAAAACGAGTGGTTTTAGGACGATAAGATTCCTTATTCAAAACTAAATATATGATACCTCGAATATTATTACGCATTATAATAATGTTTTTGGTTTACCATATAAATATGAATCATGTACCTACCTTATGTTATTTCTATAATGAAGACAGAGTGTGTGAAATACCATGTGAGTTTGATTCTGAGTGACAGCTGCTTGATTCCTTATTGATAAAGTGTCAGTAAGCTACCGAATAAAAATAAGCTAAAAACAAAAACAGGTTCTACCAAAAATAATACCTAAAAGGATAATGATGTCTTAAGGTTGGTAGGTGAGTTTTTTTACCCACCGTAATTGAAGACTAGCACTGTTAAGTTTACAATTACCCACCGTTTTCGATTAATTGTTGAATAGAATGTGGCAACAAATACAGATACTGGCAAATATAACACTTTATATTTAAATAAATTTTGTTGCTTTAAAGATTTTCGTTTCAAAGAGTAAACCACCGAGATTAATCTTTGTATTTCCTTTAGCAAACACACATGCACACAAATACTCAACGGTCAATAATGCTTTGTATATGGGCTACACCTACAACATTAAATACATAACGATAGATAAAAATTTATCTGTAGATTATCTCCAAAATATTTCGCAGAGCTATCGCAAAGCGCAAACTCGTCGCATAGCAAACGCAATCCTAAATGAAGTATAAATATAAAACACAACAAAGTGAATATAGGTAACTAAACAGAATAAAAAAGCACGGCAGATGTACGGCATGAAACGGCTTAATTGAAAGAGCCCTAAGAAATCTCTTATGTAAATAATAAATAATCTCCGTGTGGTGACGGAGTAAAAATACAGTGTGTCACCACCCCATCTCATCCCGTGAATATCATCTTTAGGTAATGAAAAGAAGGAAAACTTGAAATTGAAATCATGAAAAAAAAAACCAATCCGTTTGGCCAGCGTGATATTAGTAGGCCAAGTATCCCTGCGTCACTGGAGGAGGCCCGTCCCTGCAGTGGGACATTAATGGGCTGGTTGTGATGATACAAAATAAGGGCTCTTTCAATTTAGCCGTTTCGTGCCGTACGGCTGCCGCACGCCAAGATTTGTATGAAAACAAATGAACGTTGCTTTTGCCGTTCAAAAAGCGTACGGCATGAATCGGCTCAATTGAAAGAGCCCTAAGAAATCTCATAAGTAAATAACGACAAAAATTTCCAAAGATTCTATTTTGTATCCATTGTGTATATTTCAATAAATAATTTAACGTATAAGTATTACTTAATGATTATGGAAGCCTCGGGTAAAAGTATCGGGTAATTGTAGACGTAAAATCTCTTTTAAAATATAATTTGCTACATACATTTTTGATCATGAAAATAATTTTATATCGGGCATTGTTATTTATTATATTACAATTTTCCTCAATGACCTATTTACGATAATTGGCAAAATTACAAACCGATCGTTTCACAATGAAATTGATTAACAATTGCTTTAAATCAATGATTTTGTTCATTACTGAAAATGGTTATTGTGGGTTGTTGAAAATCTAAGAACAAAGAGTCAAGTGTTTGTTTGTAACATATTATTATATTGAGCCGTGCAAATGGCACAAAGCCTTTTTGTTTTATTGTCCTCTTCATTTTACTATCCACTTTTATTCGTTCATTCGATATTTTCGTCCTATAACTTCTCTGTCTTCGTCTGTTAAATAAATTTTCACGCCGACAACATCTCAGTTCAAACCTGTAAAGTTCATTTCATCAAATTATCTCTCCTCACCTGTAATAATCTTCTTTGCAATATATGTTTCCGTCTCTTGAGAAGCAAGTCAGCTCTGTGTCCAGAGGAACGCGGCACTCGCAGCATCTTAAGCAATTACCATGCCACTGTCGATCCACAGCAAGTAAATAGTACCTGGTTGAAAATAACACATCAAAAATCTGTTTATAGGCAAAATTGCTGAAAAAATAGTCAGATTCCTCCAAAGTAGGATAACAGAGCAATATGGTCACCACTCCATCTCATCCCATGGGTGTCGTAAAAACCGACTAAGGGACAATCATCTTAACGAAATAAAAAGAAGGAGAACTTGAAATTAAACCCTGTACCAATCCGTCTGGCCGGCGTGGTATTAGTAGGGCAAATATCCCTTTGTCACGGGAGGAGGCCCGTCCCTGCCGTGGGACATTGATTGGCTTTCATGATGAGGGTAACAGAGGACAGTCTCTTTACAGTGTTAAAGGTTGTAAGTCAAGTTTTTTCTTCTTACGAGACCATGTAGGCCGAATAGGAAAAATATTCCTACTCTCTGGTCCTACGAATCAAAGTTTTAATTTCTTTACTTCATCATTAAAAACTTAACATCATTATTTTTGTCTAAATATAGATGTTGAGTTATTTTATAAATAGTGTTCGCAGTAAGTATTTGTTGTTGAGACTACCTAGTTTTTCTTTAAAAGATATTAAGAATAGCACGGATTGTCGAAAAAGATTTGTAGGTTTTAAAAAAAAATAGGTCATGTTATTTTTGGGGATTTAGGTTTTCAGACAAGTGATATTATGAAACATGGATTAAGTGCTAGTTACCATTCGGACAAATGATGATTCGGACAAAAAATGCTATGACACGCTAGATTATGGATATAGAAAATATAGAACCTAACCTATTATTATTATTACTAAAATAAATGTTGACGTTGTTCATTTGTACCTCCAATTTAACTGTTAAATCACGATTAACTGCGGTACTACACGACATACAGTTCAAAGTTATGTAGTGTTGTAGACGATCCCTAGTATTTAATAGTTAGTTGTTAGTTGTTAGTTCACTAGTTTTGATGTGGCTTTACTTAGTTTTGCTTACTTTGAAACTTACGACTTATCTGTTCATTAGTTAACGGTATAAATAGTAGGTACAAGACTGAATTGAAATCAATATTTCAACAATAACGTCTGTTTCTGGACAAAGTATTTCCAGCAACAGTTACACGCTATTGCTTGAGGTTTGTTAAGCGGGCACAGGCGGTGGTCATCGATCTAGATGGACCCTTGCAGAAGAAACTATCCTGTACGTCGGCCTGTGTGCTTCTTAAGGCAATAAAGTCTTATATCTTAAGGGTATATTTGTTCAAGATAAAAAAAGTTTTTAGCACAAAATGTACTTAGCTTAAAATGTTTAGAAACTAGTTTTTTGAAGTAAAACTACCGTCCACAAATCAAGGACAAACAAAATGATGTTTAGCGAGCTCACCTGTCCTGTATTCTCCCCCCGCATCCCGCACACTCATCAGGGGCCGCGGGGGATCCCTCTGAACTCTCTCGTTCCTTCAACATGTTTTCTGATTCCTTTTTAGAAGCAGAACTGGACTCTAAGTCTCATACAACAACGTCCATTTCACCTTGAACGTTAGTTTTGTCGAGGACTTTCGGTACATTCATAATAGACAGCTTTTTGCGCGACTGTTCTGTAGAACCGAACCGGGATTCTTCGGGATCTGGTAACAAAAAGGTTTAGTTGATGCGAAGTTTGGCTTGTGTTCCGGTTGTTATATAATATTATACATTATAATGTTCTCATGTGTATCACAAAGAGTAAATTCGAGTATCTATCTACGTAAGTATATATAGCATTTGATTAGTAAAATAGTTTGAAAGTATCTAAGATAGCCATTATGCATAAAAATGGCCCATGCACCCTACGAATCTATAATCTATATCTATACTTATAATAAAACTGTAGAGAGATCAATTCTGTACATTGAATATATGTTAAAAATTAATATTGGAGGATGAATGGTGATCGATACTAATGCCAAAAATGCAATCAATAAATTTTTTGTCTGTCTGTCTGTCTGTCTGTCTGTCTGTCTGTCTGTCTGTCTGTATGTGCACGCATGGGTCAAAAACTACTGAAGGGATTTTAACCAAACTTGGTACGATTGTAGTCCATACTCCTGGTCAGGTTATAGGCTATATACCATAACGCTAAGACAAATAGGAGCTGAGCAGTGACGAAAAATTTGAAGCAAGTCGGTTGAAAAAACGCGCGTTCGAGCTCTTATCATCGCATACGTTGATCATACGCCAAAAATATGTATTACAAAAATAATGGTCTTCAAAAGATGTACAAAAAAGTCCTGAATAGTATATATCTATCTTTTATATATTAGCCACAATAACGTGTTTAATCGTTAGGGTTTGCTTCAAAGTGTATTAAATACATAAATATATTTTAATTTGCATAGACATATCTTTTTCAAACTCCCATATTTCAAAAGTACACTTTAATTTCTTATTCATAAATAAAAAATTATAGAAATCGGTTTATAAACACTCAAGATATAGATGAAAGAAAATTTACAAATGTCGCCGCGCCAGTATGAGTACGGCTGTACGGTTGATTTTTGTTTAACGTCCGAAACGGCCAACCGGTGCATCTATATAATTTCATTCACATTGACTCTTAATGCGATAGGACGTGGTTCTTATTGACTGTTCTCGGAATAAGCGCGCTTTAGATATTAAAATACATAGATACGTAGTTTTTAGGTATTAAGTTTAAAGTAGGTAATCTATCTATCTATACTATAATAAAACTGTAGAGGTCGAAATGTCTGTTCTTTTCGAAAATTCAGATAAAAATTATCTATAAAATCTAGAAAAAAGTCAACAACACTACACACTTACAATTTTTAGAATTAATGTCTATCTGTCTGTCTGTCTGTTTGTTACCGCACATCTTTAAAACGAATTAAAATATAATCTTAAGACCAATACATTGTATTGTAGCCTTTCTTATTAGGCTTAAACTGAGGTATGTTTCATCAAAATCGGATAAGTATTACTCGAGATATCGCTAGATCTCTTTATTAGAACAGTCCAATACAAATCAGGGGTCATGAAAAATGGATTTGGTTAAATGTTGAATGAATTTAAATTTCGTTTCTTTTGTTCACGAGATGGCGTTACCAGTAGTAATCATAAAATAAATGATTTTTTAAATAATCTATAACTATTTTATTATAGTGCTATTAATAAGTTATTCCTTTTAAATGTTAATAAAATTAACCATGAATCGTATGTGTAATATCAATTATAAGTCTTATTAAATTAAATCAATTATAAGTTTACTTACTTTTTTAATACGTTTATTTCCAAATAAATATACAATGTTTGAAAAAGAAAACAGAATCGCCAAACTGTAAATACAGTTTGTTGGCGAAAAAGGCGCTCTTACATAAACTTACTATCTAAATAATTTTTAAACAATAAAAATCTCAGTTTACCAGTAACTATATCAGCACACTATATAAATAGTATGTTAAATACTATTTACATAGCGTGTCTTAACCTAATAAAATATATAATAATAACATACATACATAAGCATTTTTCTGTATTTTTATTCTTTACAATAGTTCTGTGACATTTATAATAATAATACTAAAACTTGATTGTTATATTTTTGTGTTTTTCGTAATTAAACGCAATTTAATTAAATATAAATTGTATTAGTAAGCTATTAATCTAAAGTATTAATTATTCTTTTGGTATTAATTTAGTTTAAACTGTAGTAGTTACTGGTCAACGTAAAAGTATGCAACAGACTCCACCTGTTATTATTAATGTAAATAAATACAAATAACTTTTATTACTTAATCACAGGTACAAAACATCTGACAAAAATAAATAGTCTTAGTTTAGACGCAGTCTTCATAGATCTGTCTTTGTAAAGGTCTGTTTTTGAGAAGGTTTTGGTTCGTTCGTTAATTTTATACAATTCGTTTGTAGGTATATCTGTTTGTTATAAGGTTTAAAAAACGATTTTTCAGTATTAAATCGAATTGCGAAGTAAGTAACATCCGCCACGCGAACGAAGTCGCGGGCACAGCAGCTAGTCATAAATATAACGACATAACGATTTGAGAGAAGAAGAAGATCATAAAAATGTAACGTTAAGAGTACTAGCAATATAAAACTGAGTAAAAAAGGGTTGGTGTCTAGTTTCCCGTCTTCGGGGCTTCTCAAGGCAGCGATTTATCTGAACAAAATAACTTCGCGGTTGTACCAAATTCGCGGACATAAATATTTGTTATATCGATACACAGCAAACATTATATTATTTCGAGTCTTTACGGTACATCACTACACATTAAGTAGTAGTTCTAACAATAAGGGTGTATAAGACTATATTTAGTTAAGCATTGGCAGTTCAACACTTATCTTTAGAAAGGAGAATGAAACCTTCACTAAGAGTTTTGGGCCAAGATTGTACAGCAATGAGAGTATTATCAATTTATAGCTTCACACTTATTAGTCTCGTGCTAAATCTTTTGTTAAAATAAAAAATAAAAATAAAATATTACTGTACAGAGTAAGGATATGCCCTAAAAATCTTTTCTATTTTTTTCAAGTTCGAATCTTAAAAAAATTGAGTACTTTTATTATTATTTTATTTAAAAATAGAAAAGATTTTTAGGCCATATCCTTACTCTGTACAGTAATGTACAGGCTTTAGCCCAGAAGTTTCCATCTCCTTTGAAAGCGCTTATTCCCATAGAGTCTGCTCTTCCCCATAACTAATCATCTTAACAGCCCAATAATGTCCCACTGCAGGGACGGGCCTCGTCCCATGACGGAGGGATACTTGACCTACTAATACCACGCTGGCCAGACGGATTGGTGTAGGGTTTAATTTCAAGTTTTCCTTCTTTTTATTTCGTAAAGATAATATTCACGGATAGTCCCTTAGTTGGTTTTTACGACACCCATGGTATGAGATGGGGTGGTGACACACTGTACTCTTACTCCGTCACCACACGGAGAACCACCCATACCTAACATTCCATGAATATCATATAGCCAAAATTGCTTTTCAGCTGGATATAGACCTTCTCTTAAAGAGACCACCGTGCGCAATCTCCCTGTAAATAAATAACCTCACTAAAGTAATATAGTCGGATGAGTTCAATAACACGCTTAACTTTATTCAGTACGGATTCATGGAACAAGTATCTACCTCCAAAGAATACAAAATACATATGTATGGGTTACCTTCTGCATTTAAATATATACTATTTTCCATACCATTATTGGTGTGCACAAATCAGAATACACACAATGGTCTCTATGGGACCCTTTCAAAGACAATGGGTGTTTGTCTTTTTATTTTCATTCGTGAGGCAGACTGTCGTTGCATATTTTTGAATATATACATTTTGTTTCGTTTTTTAGATGACTACTGTAGCATGCTGGAATGATAGAAAGCCTCCCTCTTTGATTTTGTATATAACTTTTAATGTGCTACTACTGAGAACGTTTGACAAAATCAGAAAAAGTTTTAAAATGATTTATGTCTTTGATTTATTTGAAGTGTTTGTTATGCGTATTATAATTTTGAGTTCATGTACGTGAATGTATATAAGCGTCTGCACATTTCTTACAACAGCCACGTTAAATGGTAATAGTTGAAAAAGTACTTTACCATGTATAAAGTACATTGTACAAACAAACTCTACGGAACTCCATGTACTTTATAATTCTTAGAAACGTAATTTTTACTCATCATTTATGAGTAAAAATTACGTTTCTAAGAATTACTTTTTACATTATACCGACAACATATTTCAGTATCGATAAAACGTATTAGCTATGTTCCCCGTAGCTAGATTATATTTCATCTAATTATTATTTCATAAAAAAATATTAAATGAATTATAGCTATTAAAGCGGTATCGGTGCGTGTGCGCATGGTAGCTCGTGTACTGCCCCGCCCATCGCCGCGCAAGCTTGTACAGTTGACAAGTTAAGTAAATGTTTATAAGATCTGCTTTTTTATTTTGATTAATTTGTACTTTTTTAAATTAAATCCTTAATTTTTTTTTAAATACATAGTTTGTAATATGTATTGTATTTATTTTGTTCAATGGGTAATTCTTTTGTAGTTCTAGTGAAAACGACTTTAAATAACATGTTTGTGGTTTGACAACCAGATAACATTGACGTCTCCGTAAAATATGTTTAAAGGAAAGTTCAAACTTAGTTATGTTATGTTTATATGTTCTCTAGTATCCTTCATAATATGATATTTGTATAACATTTACATTTACCAGAATGGCTTTGGATTGGAGTAAACGTTTGTGCATGAAAAAACATTTCTCACTCGGTGAAGCCATTAGTTGACACCATTTAGTTTTAAATTAAGAGATGCAAAGTGATCAAGACATTAATTGCACAAATAAATTGTTCTGCGTGGTTCTCGTAATGTAGTAAGCTTGACGAGCTTCAAGAAACGAACGTACTCCCTTTTTAAAGGTCGGCAAATGAGAAGGGACGAGACCTTGTATTCTTAGAACGTCACCACCCCAAAAATGCTATACAAGTCTAAATTTTAGTTACAGTACAAAATAAAATAAAAATACAAGTGGGTTATTAGAAATAAAATAAAATATCTACTTAACGCTTTCTTTGCTGACAGTACCATTTGAACACATAAATATGAGCTGTGTAAGTTTTTAAAAGAAAAGGTGTAAAAATGTGTGTTAATTGATTGAAGATAAAACGTAATGTGTACCCCCACCTATTGTTAAGTTACTGCACCTATTATTATTTTTGTCCTTGCTTTATTTCTAACTTGGTATGTGAACAAAACTAATTAAAATGGATATAATGTTCTGAATCTAATGACTATCTTTATTCTGTATTTTGTTGCATAAGAACGCAGTATTTTCTCTGATATTATACGATTGGTTTGTATTATTTTGTTTTTTATTAGTCTATAATATCATAGCAATGATGTCATTGTTTTGCATAAGGAGATAACTTTATTTTAGATTTTATACGCAGGCACATACAGTACGCAACAACGTAAAATGTGGTTGAGATGAGCTAGACAGGGCACATCAAAACTGGCTTTGGGATGGACCTAGTCTGTAATGTGAAAGTCCTATGCCCAGCAGTAGGATGATGTAGTGTAACTAACTAATAAGGCATAATTAGATTGAACCTTAAAATTAAATTTCATTCTAAAGCGCTACAGAAAACAAATTACATAATAATACATTAACCCTAAATAAACCCTATTTAAGTATATATTTTAATCACTTTCACATAACACCATCTAGTCAATTAAACCTGATAAAATTGTAAAAGGTCATAAAACAAAAATCTTTTGAAAATGCACTTTAGTTTTAACATGCTCCGTTAGATGGCGTTAGCAGTCACATATCATATTACTTCGCTACTTAATCCTCTTTTATAAAACAATCTTTAATATTTTAAAAAATACAACCGAATTGAGAACCTCCTCCGTTTTTTGAAGTCGGTTGATAAATAAATATTGGCTTTTACTGCGTAGTGCTACAATACAATCTTTATTAAATATATATTTATAAGACTAACTGAACTCGCATCTTCAATCCGTGTGGTCAATAATAAAAATGGTAATTTTACGATGGTCCACAAAATGTAAGAGACGATCTTGTTTGTGTTCAATGGCTATGTCTTACAATTTCTTCCAGACCTATCCTTGGTCTACAATATCAACGATACACAATATCATTATAAAGTTGATGCACTTTATTACAAAACTAGCTGCTTCTATCGGTTTAGCTTTCGTAAACGAAAGTAACGAAAATAAATTTTAGGTAATAGAAAAAAAAGATCTTTATTTTACTCTTTTAGGTGAATATTTAAAAAACGCGGTGATCCGTATTTCTGTGCCCATCGCTACTATTTTTAGCGCTTTGTCTTAAAACACGTACCTAAGTAAATTGTCCAAATTTAAAGTCTAAAACTCTTGGATTTTCGCGCGTGTCTTAATTAGCAGACAGGAGAAGGAGGCAGCCAAAATGAAATAATTAAAATTTCCCACTGCAAGGACGGGCCTCCTCCCGTGACGGAGGGATACTTGGCCTACTAATACCACGCTGGTTAGACGGATTGGTATTGGTATTAACCATATATGAAACCCAAATATTATCACATTTTATAAAGACCACCCTTTTGATACCCCATGAATCAAATACAATGATAAGAGCCGACACGAAGTTATTATTTTATGTCAAAATATTTATAAAGAACCGATAAGATTTTACCACAAAACGAGTTCAAATAAGGAAACGGTAAAAAGAAATAGTTAAAAATTTTACACAATCGTTATAACTGAAATCATTAAATTAATCTAACTTTATCGTTAAAGTAGTTTATCGTTAAAATAACGGGAAAGCAACGATAACGTTTGTAGAGTAATTAAAAAGTTCATGATTCGGTGTTTCATGTCCTTTCGTATAAGCTTTAGGTAATGAGCACTTTCATTTGTGTCTCTAAACTTCAGAAATGTATATCAAACAATTGGAAGAAAACGTGTTCTGCGTATTCTGAAAATAGGCTTTCTCTTAATATATCTATCTTATATGACACAGTGCTTTCCTCCGACACCATGTCATCTGTCTACAGTGTCAGAATCTGCTACCCTGAGACCCAACAACTCTCAGACAAAGGAGATAGCCCGAAGTACCTACCGAAAGCCTTAGTTTCGGTAGGTACTTCGGGCTATCTCCTTTGTCACTTTAATCTGGCAATCTTCAGCGCTGTCATTTATACTTCTACTCATTTCTCATCATAGTCCTGTCCATTGCCTTCTTGTTAAATCTTAGCTTTCTAAGAAGACTACCTTTCTGCTTGCTGCGAGTCACACTCACACGCCAAAGAACATCGTATTTAGGCACTGTTAGTCTACATGTTAATACATATAAGCATATTTGCCGAACAAGAAAATCTCTAGTTACGTTAAGATAGATGTATTTCGGTTAAAGCTATTCCAATATCTTGAGAACTTCCAATAGTTCCCCCGCTACATAGTAGCAGGAAGTGCCTCTTAAATATTGGCTTAGTCCCAACCTCTAATCCCGAGTATTCTGAGAATCAAATACGAGGGAATTGTTTGGTAAATTCAAAATATTATAATATTATATCAGAAGATTTTTGATAAACAACTCTTTCATATTGAATCATATTATTTAAAGTAAATATGCGTGAATATTTTCTCTTGTTTTTCTATTTATTCTCGTATGTTATGCGTTTCTTATGGAGAAGTAAACGTACTATTAAAAATATAAAACTGAAATGCTATAAAATGAAATATATAAAACATAATAATAAATATCGTAAACGTCCAAATCAAGCTATAAAATAAATTGTATGTTTATTGAATTTGCACACTTCACTTCACTAAATAATAGAATATAAAAGCTCCATGAACACACTCCAAGAAAGTTATTCTTTATACATTTAAGTATATTAAACGTTGAGTTAACTCACCGATATTTTATATTGGAAATAGAGAATATGTAAGTTAATATTAAAATACGTTTACCGTCTCTAACAAAATAGTTTCTCGATACAAGCCCGTGTATAATACCTTCAGTATTGTTATCGAGCTAACGGGCTGCCATTAAAATGATCGTTTGCGGTAACTATAAAGCGCACTTTGTTTATTAGTGTTCACAACTGTTTTATTACCGTTGACACACTCAAGTTTATCTCAACTTGTTTTTACTTTAGGTCCTTACTTGGAGGATTAAATGTTTTGATTTTTTTAGTTTATTTATAGCCATTTTCTTTGCTGATTTATGAAGCAAAAACGTGGATGCTGACTATGGGCTTACTCAGAAGGCTAACTTTCTGTTAGGAGGCAATGTAGTCTCGACTATAGTAGCCCTGCGAGTTCAAATAAGAGTTCGAAGAAGCGTCTTTCAGTGACAGAGACAAACTTAAGCTGCTTCTTATTTAAAAGTTCTTAGGCTCCTCATCGTAGGTACCTACGACTACTACATGCTTTTATGTAGTGTAATATAAAAGCTGCCGATATCTAACTTAATCTTTGATTAGCTATCATCCGTCGCCTTAATTCCTATATTGTATGCGTGCTTTTCGTCATGTTCAATGCGTTCATACGGGTAACGTGAAAAAACATTTTAAATTATGTTTTTTTTACGTGATAAAACATTATGTTACTATTTTTTTAACTTTTACTTTGAAAAAGAGACAGCAACAATTCTTGAACTGTGTCATGAAAGTTGTACAAGTTTAATTTAATGGATAAAACTTTAACTGAAACTTGTGAGTTTTATAGCGGCGTAATCACGCGTAGCGAGACATATTAATTTAAAGAAAAAGTTAACTATGTACTTTAACACTATATTTATCAATACTATCATCATAACAGCCCATTAATGTCTCACTGCAGGGATGGAACCTCCACCATCCTTCCTAAAGGATGCCCGTTTCTCCATCGGTGTTTAATTTCTTGTCTCGTCTTATTCCTCCGTCTTTCATCAGTTTCTCGCCCTCCTAAGCACGTCCTCGTTTCTTACCATCTTTTATTTTCTCGCTTATCAAACTTTAATAACATTTTGAACTTGTTTTTTGAAAATTTGAATTGAAATTAAACCGAGGTATTAGTAGGCCAAGTACCCCCCGCCACAGGAGGAGGCCCGTCCCTGCAGTGGGACATTAATGAGCTGTTATGATAAAAAAGGTAGTCCCTTTTTTCTCCGAATATCGATCGTCCGAAAATCATAAGCCCAAATAAGTTTACTATAATCATCACTTTCCATAATGTTCGCGTATACGAAATAGTATGTTACCTAATCGTCTTTACCTATAATACTTGTGTGTCATAAAATGGGGCACTATAATTATTACTATCCTATTTTTTCTTGCTATAAAGTAAAAAAAAAAAAAAGTCAGAAACAGTTGGTTAGGTTAGTTTAGTATGGTGACCACATCGCGCAGAAACCTTTTTTTTTATGTAAAACTAGAATAAAGTTTTTATGTTTTTTAAATATTATAGATTGTGATGATTATAGCAAAAAAAATTAAGTCATGTTATGTTTAGGGATTTAGGTTTTCGGACAAGTGATATTATAAGACATGAATTTAGGGCTAGCTACCATTCGGACACATGATGATCCGGACACAAAATGTTATGACACCTTAGATTATGGATAAAAAAATTATGAGACAAAATAGAGAACCATGAAAAATCGTCCAATTGCGAGTCAAACTTCCACCGAAAATTGGTTTAAACTAGATAGTTTAAAGTTTTAAACCAATTTTCGGTGGAAGTTTGTATGGTAATGTCCATCAAATATTTTATTTGGTTTAACTACGATATTTTGAGCAATTGGCGACACTTTATAAAGATACAGTATCTATAATATATAGCTATTTGAAATGCTAATCCTAAACAGACAAAGTCGCGGGCACCGGTTGTTACGTGAAAGAGTAACAAACATCCATCCATACTTACAAACTTTCGCATTTATAATATTAAATAGATAGAAGAAATATGAAAGAAGCCTTAAGCATAAGTAAATAGTTAAGCAAATAAGTATGCAATATGTAAATAGTCTGGGTTTACAAAGCAGACGTCGAGTTATTTGCTAATAATATTACTGTTCAGACATTTTTGTACAAATCAAACATGTTATTCGTCTTTCATAAGTTTATTAAAGATATACAAATAAGTAAAAGTTAGGGCTCTTTCAATTTAGCCGTTTCGTGCCGTACGACTGCCGCACGGCAAGATTTGTATGAAAACAAACGAATGTTGCTTTTGCCGTTCGAAAAACGCACGGCAGCCTAACGGCACGAAATGGCTAAATTGAAAGAGCCCTAAAAACTGCGTCGGTACGTAGGTTTATTGGCGTATAAGAAAAATATTTCTACTTAACTTAATATACACAGGGCAGACAGGGGTCCAAAGCCCTACCACTATGCGTCATTTTTTTATTTACGGATATGATGATAATAATCTTATGCCATTATGACACTACTGATACGATGATTTGTTTTCGTCAAAGTCAATTACAGTCATCACAGACTAAGCAGCTCTTATAGTATGGGGTACTAGATAACATAAAATAAACATAAAAATTTGCATAAAGCGGGAATTTAAACCGAGACCTGTCGAGACCCGAGACTGAATTCAAATCACTACGCAAGTAAAAATAATGTTATGATACAAAATAAAACTTACGTGATGTACAAATTAAGTTAATATACTTTTTAAAAAAGTACACTAAATGGATAACACTGCTTTCTCAAATTCAAAAATATACAGCTACTAAAATAATCACTTAAAAAAAATACTTGGTTATGTATGGTATACAATGGTTGCAGCGCCTAATTACAGTTATCTCCTATGTAAAAAAATTACGTCAAGAAAATGCAGCAGTAGAGTTGGTTGCGCCGCTTCTTCTCTACTAGCGCTTTGGAGGCGGTGGTAAAGTTTTCAAAACTTTGAAATGTTAATAAACTTAGATTAAGTAGTGTTAGATGACGTCAAAAAGATGCAATATTATTGTACTATTTTGAAAAAATAAATGAATACTGAATATTAAAATGTCACTAGCTCATATTACCAAACACACCAAATTAAAACCATTAAATTATTTAATCAACAGTTAAAGTGTATTAAAACTTTCGATGAAGTTTAAACCAAGTTACAACCACTTACAATGAACCACTACCACAATAATTTCAGTTTTTTTCAATACCACCAATTACTAGCTACACATTTACAAAACAATATCAAAACCAATTAGTTAATCAACGGTTTTAAAACTTCCGATAACGTTTTAAAATGTTATGTTGTTATATCACTATTTATATTATTTTTTTTATACCACTTTTTAACACAAGCCTATCTATTTCGCAGCGTTTCTAGCTCCACAAATATTTAACAAGATCAGAACCGAGCTTCATAAAATCGCAACTCTCAATAAAGGGTGCTGACATTGTGCAATCGGAATACATTTTACACGAATGAGGGTATTCCGCTCTCAGTTCGGGTCCCTCCCCGTCACTCCCCTGACAATACAGAGGGATTTTGTTTCTCTACCAAAAAAGGTATTGTTGTCTAGGTGATTTTATTATGTTAACTAATAGAGAGCGGTATTTCGGTGAGGTGGTACTGGCTTGATTTTTTTTCATACGATAATTTTCAATATTAAACTGATCATGTCATTTATTAACACAAGCTAAAAGATGCATTATTACAGACGACAACTTAGCAAAGCTTGTACTATGGGTACTAGATTACTGTTAAAGTTACTAGTACTTATACTTTTTTTTGTTAACATACCAATTACACTTACAATAAACACCATGTCCTTTTTTTAGAAAATAGGCTTTACTCCAAAACCTTACAGCCATTGTTGCATTATATTTATTTTGTTGAACATGATTGTTTGCTTTGGTCTGGGTGTTTTCTATGTATAATATGTATGTATTTACAAAAAAAAGTATTTAAATATATTTATCCGTTGTCACTAGACAGCAGAGATTGTACTAAGGGTACTAACCCTTTGTACAATCTCTCCTTAGTTTGGGACCAGATGGCGTTGTGTGAAAGTGTGAGGAATATTTATTTATTTTTATTTATTTTATATGTATTCTACAAAAACTGATACTTATACATGAGCGGTTACAAGATTTTGACGAAAGATAATTGTCCTTCATTTCTTTATTAGGAAATGTATTCAAGGAAAATTATCACCTGTCTAATTCGTTATTTGATTATTATTTATGAAAGCTTTGACGATCGCAAGATGTTTCGTTTTAAGCATAAATTAATTTAGTAATTAAATAATATTATGGCAGCTTATGCATGGAACTTTTGTTGATTTCGTTATAAATAAAGTGGGATTTTAAAATTTCGTTTGGCTGTTTCAGCATTTTGCTCATCGTTCATATTAGAAGCATTGTATATCGAATGGATCGAAACGGCTACTAATAACTAATACTCTGTGGCGAAGTTTTTACACCTACTTATGTCTCTTACGCTGAGGTTTCGAGTAGTGCCTTTCGTTGTTTGTATGAATATGTTTGAATTGGTTAGTTTGTTTTCTATGGAATGTTTATTATTGGTACATTTTCACAAGAAAATAATACGTACCTGAATATGCGTATTGGTTGCTTAGTATCTATAGTACTAGCTTTACGTAGACTGGCACATAAGGCGTTGCGTGAATGTATGAGGAATATCGTATTGTATTATGATTAATCTTGAACGAATTTTTCTAGCATACTTTATGGATCAAATGTTATCTATATACTTTATTATACATTAACAAAAAATTGTTTATTCCAAAATAAAAGTCTCGCTGACCCATAGCTTGACAGTAAACGTCAAAATTAATTGATGTTATACGACGTTTACAGTTATACCCCTTCCAGCGTAAGTTTAGCTTTTTGACAGTTCACGTCCATGAAGTTTCGTAATGCTTCCGCTTATTTTTCGAACAAATAATATTGTATTTCATGAACGTACCCATGTTTTTTTCAGTTACCATGGTTACTTAGTGATGGACACTCATAACGATTACCACCATTATGAAACAAATTACAAATAATCGGTAGAAATAAATGCTATGAATAAACCTGAACTCTTCATAATACGTTTATAAAATGTAATATGATATTTTAGATTAGCTATAACCCGCGAATGTGTCACGATAAATTATGTATTTTAAATAATACCTAAGCTAACTATAATTTTATCATTTCAAGCTATAGGCTAATTCTCTTAACAGAGATAAAGAAAGAAACAATAATAAAATGATAATGTAAGTTGATGTAAGGAGCCAAATGTGTAAAATAAAGTAATTTGAAAAATCGCGAAATCGCTTACAATCGAATGGCATTACATTCGAGATACTGCTGAACGTCACTAACGTCAAGCTGTCAAATGTCGTTAAATATAGTGGAAAGGGTATAGTGTATTAAGTAATTAAGAAAAAACAGCACATTAAATGTTTTGTTTTTCGATATAAATATTCTAAAAAAATAAAAGTTTGTTCTTTTGTAAACAATTTGCTAAAATAGCTGTCAGCAGTCATGTTTAGTGGCGTTAACAATGTGATCAAGGAAATTACTAATTGGCGCAACTCATTAACTCGGAACTCATGTTGAGATTATCTTTTTTTAATTATGTAAGTGAGATATAGTTAAGGTATTTTGCTTTAATTTTTATATAAATAAAGTACCTACTTAGCCTTTGTCTTTCGTAGTATCATTATGTTAGCTAGCTAACCCGTCCCTACTTCGTTGGGGGGCGAAAAAAATGCGTCCCTTTTTTAAACATATTTCATTACTGCTCCACTCCTATTAGTCATAGCGTAATACTATATAGCCTATGACACTCCCCGATAAATAGACTATTTAACACAGAAAGAATTTTAAAAATCGGTTCATTAGATCCAGAGATTACCCCTACAAGGTCACAAACACACAAACTTTACCTTTTTATAATATTAGTATAGATAAGATATCGTTAGACTTAGCTAAGATAAAACTATGCTAACTAAATGATTAAGTTCTTGAAAACATCTGAATACTGATCTATCTAACCTACTTGGTATAGTTTACCTGGTAAAGTTACAGGGATATTTTTTTTTAAGTTGTTAAAGGCCAGCCTGACTATGTCAAGTCGCTCTATTTGATTTGACCGAATTGGATTGTAAGACGAATTTAACGGGCAATTGATGGTCTTTGGAGCCTGGGCATTAATTATTGATCTCAGAAAAAAAGGAGCACCGAGGCTCCTGATCTTTAGTCAATCCAGAACAAAGCCAAGCTTGCCTACCAAGTAATGAAGATGCATATTCCTGCAGTTTCACTGGCTACTGTACCCTTTCACCTAACCAACACTCGTCTGATTAAAGATGGATCAAGCGAACACACATCAGTGATATCGATTTAAACGGCCTGTAGCTGAAGTGGCCTAGCACCTGTTCAATATAATAAACCAATAACCTATTTAATATCAGTATTATTTACACTAAGTCCTAATTACATTAACCACTAATTACATTAAGTGCTAATTACAAAGATTTGTGTGTTATTCATTGTTTAATTAAAAGCTCGGAAAAGCTGAATTTGTTAATTTACAGTAGAGTTCGTTTGAGTAGTTCTGAGTTTGGTAACGATGTTACTGTGGAATTGTTCGATGAAAACTAACTGGGAATTAAAGTTTTTATTGTGGTTCTTTGGAATTAGTACGTTTACCTTAGTGGATGGTTACAGTAGTTAGACGAGGACTTAGACCAACACGTACTTAAAATTTTCTATTTAAAAAATTGTCTCCGAATTTATTGGTATAATATTTAAGTATTTGGGTCGCATTGACAGTGGTTCAGTATTTACCTAGATTCGATCTAAATTCATTAACTAATTGTGATTCGAACCAACTCAGGGTGTGTAGCCTTTCAAACAACCAAGCATTTGTTTATTTGGGCTTATAAGTTTAAGTTAACATAATGTTAATATGCACGTTCACCAGTGGACCGCTCATGTCTGAGATAAAGTGGCTAACGTGGTATGAAAGTTTTTTAGCCACACATGCCTAATGTTGTAGACATGCCTTAGCGACTTTTATTATTTAAACGACAATTCGATTGTGGGACTGACTGTACCTTCCTAATATTTATTATTCTTATTAAAATGTGGTTGCAACAGTCTGGGGAACTTACTCGAAATAGTATTTGAAGTTTTCCTTCTTTGTTCTTCTTAAAGAAGGCAAATATAGACTGGATAAGTCATGCCGTCTGGCCAGCGTGCGTACCTATGTAGGTCAATAAGACCATCCCAGCTATGGTAAGTTTGCCCATAAACTTGTAAGTGCTACGAATAAATCGAGTACCAATTTAAGTAATTAAATTTATTATTAATAAATATATATTATAAATAAAATAATATATAAGTATTATAAAAATATGTTTATTTAATTTAATTTGTAATTTATTTTAATTTTGTTTAATTAAAGTTAAAATCAGATTCCCGTTAATAGGACAGTTAGAAATTCGAAAAATAAACAAATAAAATAAAATATATACCCTAAGTCTTTTTGATATTTTTTGTGTAAGTACCTACATACCTAATGTCTAAAAAATATTTTTTTAAAGCTACGTAATAGCACAGATAGACTTCCAAGTCTATCTGTGCTATTACGTACGTAAAGTACCTATACTAGGGTCCACCCTTGTATAGGTACTTTCTCATCTCAGCCAAGATACGTCCACTGCTGGGCATAGAACTTCTTCAAACGTCTCTTTCCCTTTTATATGCTGTTACTTCATCCATCGCAACCTTGTATAGAACCTACTACATCCCTTGTAATAAGAACCATTTTCAAATGAACATGTAATGCTTGATGTGTTACCTACTATGTATTTATTGTAATTATCATTTCTAATAACAATTCGGCTATTCAATAAACTAATATCATAAGTTATTTCCTAGAGTGAAAAACAAAAGGAACAAAAAAACTCCTAACACGTTCACAAAACTCCAAATTATTTCTATTAAATACTCAGACCTATGCTAAACTTCATATTCCTACGCACAAAGTTTTGCATTGAGCGAGAACCAAACCCGAGACGTTGTAGAAAATTGTTAAAAAAAATCTTGTTTTAAAATGTTTGCTTTGAAGTAGCCAGCAGGTGCACTAATCGCTGCACGCATGCATGCACTCTTCAGACGATATATCTATTGTCTTACGCAAGTTAAAATTGTTTATTATTATTATTATCATCTAATCATTATATTATATTGTTTTTAAATAGGTGTAGTAGGTATCAGACTAGATTCAGTCTAGCTATTCCACCGTAATGTCAAAATATACATTTTGATAAATGTTTATTTTACAAGTACCTACCTAATCATATTTTTAGTTAGTGACGACCTGACGACGAGTTTTTATTATCCATATCAGCCTATGAGTTATGATTTTATTATATCTAAGCCTGAATACATATTTGACATTTGACACGTTGGCAGAATAATTGGCTGACGATGTAGCCATGATAAAAAATACATACCTACCATTAGTCGAGTACGTACGAGACTGCCTAGAGACTATTAGTTATATTAAAAAGTAGTCATATAGTATTTATACTTCCTAGGACTCCAGTTCAGTTAAATTTTTAACTTATTTCATATTTTTGTATAATTAAAAATATTAAACAGTCTCTACCTATGTGTACCTACCTAATTACTAAACATGTAACCACATCTAGCTAAACTATACTTTAAAAAGTTAAATGAAATCTAAACATACCGTAGAAGTGTATAAATGTAGGAAATTAATAAATTTAGTTTCAGAAAAATAAAAACAAACTCTATTATCATGACAAAAAACTCCTAAAAAACTCTACACTCTACCTAGCATTCAAAACTCACTAACAAAAAAACAAACTAACATTATCTACAAACAATATCAATGAAGCCAAATATAAATAAAACAGTAAACATAATTAAATTATTCAAAATAAAAAGGACAGTCCACTAGAACATACCACATCATACAATTTCAAATTTTACCTCCTACACGCGGTCGTCGTATAGGCGAGACTTCACACGCAACGGTCAGGCCAACGCGAAAGCATTCAACTGTTCCGTATCCGTAACAGTGCGCTAACTGTCAAGCGGCAGACATCTGAGGGGCGCTATGCCCAATAAACCACGCCCCTATATACCATTACACCAATCAAAACACTTTACAATCCGAATGCGACACGAATCCCGAATTTGTGTACGCTATCTCACTCTTACTCCGACATAGGTTCACTATGGGAGTTAGAAAGAGATAGATTGTGGATTGTTCGGTATTTTTGTTCGATATTCCGTAAGGCTTGTAGTTCCAAACTGAGCTAACTGCTTAAAAGTATCATGGAATTTTAAACTTTATTTGTTGGGAATAAAGGTTTATTTTAAGTTAGTTAGAATTAAAAGTTTAAGCAAGTTATTGAATAAAGCGTTACACAAGTTACTGTAAATACAGAGTCGGTTTGTGGCGGAGGATCGATTATTTGAAGAAGGTCTATAGCACGAAGGCGAGGAGGTATTTTAGGCTCCTTTAAAATGTATTGTTTAACATTTATTCATGTCTAGCATTTAAAATATTTTTCTTTATTCAATGAGATCATTTACCTTTGACTTTTTAGTATTAATAATGTTTTTTTTTTCAAAGGAATATCCACGATTATGTCCTAGTGAAAGGTCTCGAGTTCGATTCCCATTTAATGCAAATATGAAGTGCATGAATGTGAATGTTTGCATTGGTCTGGTTGAACTAATTATATAGGTAGGTATATAAACTTAAGGCTTTAGTCTCTCTATCCACATGGGACGTGGAAATAGCGCTACGTTTAAATATGTATACGAAGTATATTTATCACTCGTCTAGTCTTAGCTTCTACTACGTATGTACCTAACTTCTTCTAAGTCTCCTTAGTTTGAGACAAGATGGCGTGTGTGAGTCTATGAATAATAATTATATAAATTAATGGATTGGAGTATACTTTTAGTATGGGGAAAGGAATCTTCATTACCTCAAAAGTCAGTAGGCAATAAGTGCTCTACCAATTAAAAACAAACCGTTTCAAAGAATTTAGTTACTACATACTTGTAAGTTGTTCTCATTGAAACTTTATTCGAAATTGGTAGTAACTTAATTTTCAATCTATCAAGTAGTCCGTATACCCAAAACCTTTTTAATCGAACTCTTTTTAACTTAATTTTAATGTAAAAAAAAATTATTTGAATTAAAATTAAATATACTTATAATATTAATAATAGTATTTAATATTAGTATATTATTTAATATTGTTACTACTACTGTATGTTTATTTACATAGCAGAGTATATGTATATTTAGAAACATCCTATGCTTCCTCTTTCTAGCAAAAAGATAATAAAGATTTAAATCTCATAAATGTTAGTAACTAAAAATAGTTCTTAATAACCTTAACTAGTGTTTTACGTGTGAAGATACAACTCAAGGTACAGATACATTGCCTGTCCTCATTCACTTTTGATTTTTGTACATAATAGTTAGCAAGCAATGTACCTCGTGTTAATAAATAATTACCTGTTTGGATCTTCTTACACTGTGTCTACAGTATGTTTTGAGTAGGCGTGGACACGTAAGAATTGTTTATGGTTTTAATAAAGATAATAATATATTTCTTAGAAAATACAAGGATTTACTAAGAAATTACTAGATTATTTCTTGGTATGTCGTTTGTCCAGTCTTATGGGGCATTTGTTTTTGTATTTCGTGAAAAATAAACAAATGTCATAGTTGGTATTAGTAGACATCCTCTGTAGAGTAGTGACGCTTACGATAGGCAGAGGTCGTCGCGGGTCTGGTTACTGCGCTTGACATACGAGAATATTTGTGTGTATGAACATGGATGACTGATTTATTCTTGCGGTACTTACAAAGATAAAAAAATATAAGCATATCAAATTGTCTAATACTTACATGAAGTATTTACTGCCATCACTGCGTCTAGGAATTAACATCCAGATGTAGGTATCAATCAATTAACATCCAGATGTAGGTATCAATCAATTAACATCCAGATGTAGGTATCAATCAATTAACATCCAGATGTAGGTATCAATCAATTAACATCCAGATGTAGGTATCAATCAATTAACATCCAGATGTAGGTATCAATCAATTAACATCCAGATGTAGGTATCAATCAATTAACATCCAGATGTAGGTATCAATCAATTAACATCCAGATGTAGGTATCAATCAATTAACATCCAGATGTAGGTATCAATCAATTAACATCCAGATGTAGGTATCAATCAATTAACATCCAGATGTAGGTATCAATCAATTAATTAATCAACTAGCCTATTGCAGTCCACTGCTGGACATAGGCCTCTCCCAACACGCGCCACAGAACACAGTCCTGCGCCGTCCGCATCCAGTCCGACCCAGAGATCTTTATGAGGTCGTCGGTCCACCTAGCTCGGGCCTCTCTAATGAAGCCTCTTTAACGCGCTAGCTATCATTTTTACTATAGGCCATGAGGAAATACTGAACAGAATTTGTGGCATGGAGGCCTGTCAATGTCGTGCATCTTGGAGGCGGAGGCTCCAGGTGTACCCCAGGAACAATAATACGAGACATGGACCAGACCGATACAGACCTATGGACATAGATCGCATGGATGTTCCATTAGCCAAATTTTATAAATTCTCATCTCTCTAGTAGCTTACTGAAGTACTCAGAATCCCTCGCCACTGCATATAAAGTACAACCATTCATATTTAAACTACTTATAAAAAAACCACTATGTAAAACTATTCATCTATATTCATGAACTTTTATTATATGCTTAATATTATAGCACTAACATTTAACATAACGTTATAATAAGTTATAGCAATAACGTAACGATAATCAAAATTAAAAGTAGGTAACTGCTTATACTTACATAAATTTTAGTTAACCTATTGTTGGTTAGTTAAAATTCTATTATCTATTATTACCCTTAATAATAATAATGAAAGGTGCTTTATTTTCAGTATAATATCTTTATTTTCAAATGTATAGTCATCATTATTACTAACCCTCATAATTCTATCGCATTAGGGTACAATTCAACGGACCGTGGCCAGACTAATATCTTATACGAAGTTTAAAACAATACCTTGGTTAAACTTTATCTAAGAAATCGTAAAATTATATGAACATAATAAACATAGTGAAATTATTTTAATGTTTTTATATTATATTATTATATTTCTTTCTCTCTTTCTTTCTTATAATCTTATCAGTTTATAATAAAAGTTTAAATGCGGTTAGTAATGTGGGGTGTGAGTTTATTCGATTACGATAAACATTCACATGGGCAAAGGGCTCGATAATGAGGGCCCAATAAACTTTGTTAACTGCATATGAATTATTTTTACTGTTATCGACTGTAAAAGGCGTGTTTGCTTATTATTAATAATAAAACTTCGTAGTTATAAGTTCAGTCAATTCTCTATAAATCTAAAATGTCCACGCAGCTGCTACATTGAAGTGTTACCGGACATGCAATGATGACCAAATTAGTGCAGAGTTGCGGGCGCGAAAACCACGTGCCTAGGAGATTTCTAGTAACAGGAAGCGGGGAATATCAATATATATATATATATATAAGAAGAATGAGCTACAGGTTTTCGAAAAAAAAAAAAAGTATTTATTTACATTTATACTTAAACTTTTGAAAAAAAAATTGATCCTCGTTTGCAGTCGATTGGTTGCCTACTTGGAAAATAAAACAATATAAGTATTATACTTACTTCATTTTAAAATATTATTATTTACTTTCCGTTGAATCATCGCCACTCTTACATAAATTATTATTAATGGTTCTGTTAAATTTTCAATATTTATACCTATTTGAATTCATGTGACAATATAGACTATCAAGCGGCATTCAAACAATGAACATCTGAACGCGCCTTTTGTCTCTCATCTTCAACCAATCACGTGCGTCCGGCTTGTCACCCAACCAACTTGTCTCGGTAAACAGGCTAGAGTAAAGACGAACATAATGAAAACGTAGGTTACAGTTCTACACTTATACATATTATTACCAGCTATGCCCCGTTTTGATCTGCAAGGTTTGCTAAGTTTATCCTACTATCTTTAACGTCCCTATAATCTATCAATCAAAGGACAACGCAATTACACGTCAACCTTACATCCATAAAAATAAGTCCCAATTTCCAATGTTTTTCTGCATCTTTTGCTTGACAATCCCTCGTCGAATGACTTCAAGTGTATATTAACCCTTCAGTAGTCTTGTAATGTTGCCGATCTGATAAAGCTAATTAATGTGACGGTCAACAAGCGATTTGTTTTTTTTTAAATGGCAGGTGCCTCAGGCGGCGCTGTTAAACAGCCCATTTTGATTTAATACAGAAATCATAGGAAACAAGTTTTTTTTTTCAAAGCCATTCTTGAGTTTATAATGGTTATTGGAAATTTTATGACACCTTTAATGTTCGTATAAATTTTCATTAATAAAATTACATAAATTGCAACTTTGTAAATAAAAGTACGATTTCATGGAAATACCGAACATATTAACTAAGTATACAGGTTTTAAAAATTCATCTAAATTACCTTTTCGTCTTCTCAAGAGGTTTCGTGATAAGAAGGTGTGACATTGTGTATTCTTAGACAGTCACTAGACTTCAACAGTATGAGTAGGTATCTAACTCATGTATCCTAATTTGATGCTTTTCCATATAAATATATTATTAAAATCTAGCATCCTCCTTTCTTCTAAACTGCCATACCCAACAGGGTCTATATTGTATCTGTGTTATTAAAGTAACACCTTTTTGTAACATAGTAGTGCAATAAAGATATTGAATATTGACGTCTCTCTTACTCCGAAGTACTTATAAATAATAGAACAACAAAGAACGCCGCGTTACTAAATATCGATAGCATATCAAACATCCGTTCAAAAGCATTTGATAAACTCTACTAAAGGGCAAAACTTTAATGAATTAGTAAACTTTAATATTTTGAATTAAGCATTATTGTTTTGTATTTATACTAGTTTCCAATCAGCAGCCCTGTAAATTAATGAAACAATAGTACACGGAATTCTTTCGGACAACTGACTTGTCAGCTCTCTTTAATTATCTTATAGAAGTCAGATTTATTAGTGCTTTATACAATGGTTGCAGCACTTTATTACAGTTACAAAATTGTTGTAAAATTATAGAGACGTCTCAAAAATGCTGCTATAGTAACTCTAAAGCAGGATTTTTTACGCCGCTTCTTCTTTACTAGCGCCTTGGAAGCGGTGGTAAAGTTAGAAAAACTTTTAATATGTAAACTTAGACTAAGTAGTTTTAGACCAACGTCTATAAGTTGTTATTTTGTAACATAACAAATAAATGAACTATGAACTAAGGAAAACTTTACTGGAAACCCTATTCTAACTAATCTGGCTAGCATTGTATTGGTTTGGTAGGTATGAAATAGCAACTGCAGACCGCAAACGACGGGGCGGGCAGACTTCTGACAAGATGGAACGATGTATCGATCAAGGGGGCAGCCGATGTATGAAAGAACCGCTATAGGCGGTAACACATCCCGCTTTTTAATTACATTTACCTACTTTCCCGGCACTAGTTACTGAGGCACAGTGGCCACTGTTCACTCCGCAAAGCCACCCCTATCGTGAGCGTGTAACTCGCGTTTCGTCCGTTCCTATCAAGTCGAAATACTGTATATATTTGTACTATGCTACTACAGATACCAAATGATAAGTAGGCAACCTAGAATCGATAGTAATTCAAGCCACCCACTAAGGCGTTTAAGGTGACCAACGATTTAACCTCCAAATCACGGAAACGCTCAATAATGCTATTGAACGGTTATCTACACAATACATTTTGTTTTACATTTAAGTCCACTTTTGCTTGTTACCATGTGACTCGAAGGTTAGGCTGGTAAAAATATCATGGGTTAACAGAGGATACTTATGGCACGTGTCGTTATAACCACTTAGTGTGCCTAATGACCGCTCACAGGCGAGTGATAGGTTTGGCATAGAATAAAATAACTTTGTAGATGTTCCATTATAAAATCCTATTATATTACTTTCTTAAGAACTGTTAATATTTTACTAACCGTGAGGTGTTGAGATCGGGGACCTAAAAACCTTCTTTCTATTACGTAAAGATAATATTCACGGATAGTCCCTTAGTCGGTTTTTACGACACTCATGGGATGAGATGGGGTGGTGACACATTGTATTCTTACTCCGTCACTACATGGAGATGATGTTCTTTGTGTGCGTTAATTTGATATGTAAAAGTCCCTGCAACACATGCATCCCCTGTGCGGAAGTGAACTTTTTAAAAGAAAAATTTATATTATTTACAGAACGCAGGGTGGGACGTTCTATCTAAGCGTATTTTCTTATTATACCTGCCCCTTCTTAATACCTTCTAAAGTCTAAGCAACTTAACAGCTTCTGAAGTTTAATGTTGTATTAGATTCGTATTCTGCTCCGCAGTTTCATATGCATCCGCATAAGACAGATGTCCTAAACTGTCAAAAAATATTTAAGTGTAGATCTAAGTCTTATTAGTTAGTAGTTAAATTATTATTTATTACATTAGTGGAAATTAAATTGAATTGATTAAAAAATCTTTGATCATAAAAAATAGATAAATTGAAATAACTATTTGACCCTCTGTTTATAGTATTATTAGTCTATGTCCACATCACAAGGGCTGCGTCATGCTACAGCGACGTTCATCGTTCCGACACTACGCGCCCCCATCCAATTAACGCCACATACTGACAACTTCTCATTTTTGACTTTTTACCAACAAAGCTTATTTTTTTGCGATAAATATCGGCCTTTTTTTATGAATTAATTTGTTTTTTTTTATTCTGAAAATGAATAAATACTTAGTATCGTAACCCTACCTGATACTGAGATTGGTCTTCTAGTAATCCGTCATTGATTTTCAAGAGAAGAAAATATTATAATATTTCTGGACACTCACATAAATCTAGTACACCTACGAGTAAGTGCTAGTAGCATACTACTTCTAGAACTAGGCAATGGATAAATCAACTTACTGTTTGAGGTCTTTATTTGATATTGTCCTTTAATGCTGCACGTCTACCTACTATACAAGAGCTTGTTTGTTTAAGAAAATTGAATAGTTGGAGTCAACTAATCTTTCTAAATTTTGGTTACGATCATGACACTTTAATGGCCTTGTTTAGGGATAAAGTGGAAATATGTTTAATAATACGCTATTATCTAAATAAAACATTATAATATATCTTATGGCAAGTTTTCCTTCTGTTTTCGCTAAGAATTCTCCTTTCATCGTGACAGACAATAGAAGCGGTCGCCTTTGCAGAACGTTACTGCCCCTTCGGCTATCGATTCTGTTTCCCCTTGCTATGTTTTTTTAATGGAACTTTTTTATGGGAAAATTTCTTTAAACCTTTAAATAATGTGCTGGTTAATAGGTATAGCTCCTTTCATGCAGGACACTTTAATAAATAATAGACGTATATTATTTAACTTTTTTTCTTATCTTAAAAAGACAACTCGACTCTCTAGCGATCATGCCCTGTGCCGCAGGGACTTTTCCAACATCAATTTTACGGACACAAGGAACATCCAGAATCAGGACAACAATTTGTGGATCACACAAAAAAATTTAACATTGCAATCTGTCTACAGTTCTTTCAGTTAGCTACGAGTATTACAACTACAGAATAAAGCCCGATTTACACATCGACAAGTACAGTAGCGAGTTAAGTAGTAAGTCGTTGAACAAGTTGATTTAAATAGATCTCCATCCTATTTTTTGGCGAGTTAAGTACGAAGTAGCCCCCTCTCTCGCGTCTCGCCAACTTAACACTTGTCGATGTGTAAATCGGGCTTAAAGGAGTTTTAAGGCTTTCTATTTTTAGAATTATTATTATTCAATAATTTAATATAATCAGATGTTGTAACAATTTAGACATGCTTTGCATGAATTAATAAAACAAAGAAGTAAAAGCCCTGTTATATAAATTGATTCGATTTGATGTGAATATAATTATGCATTTCCTATTTATTTAATAAGCTATTTATATCTTTTAAATAGTGTAAATGTAGTATAAAATTTACAAGAATTGCATTATAATACCTCGTAACTATTTGTTTAACGTTACCGTGATAATTTAATAATATTATGGTTAGGTATTTTCAACGTACCTAATTATAATGGACTATATACCTACCTATACCTATACGACTAGCAGAAAGTCAGAGTTGAAAATAGTAATTAAATTTTTACAGCCGTTGGGGCAAAAAGGTTTTGGAATGGCGACCGTGTACCGGAAAGCGCAGGGTGGGGAGACCCCTCACAGGGTGGACCGACGACCTAGTTAGAACGGTGGGAAACCGATGGATGAGGGAAGCACAGGACCACACTAGGTGGCAATACTTAGAGTAGGCCTATTTCCAGCAGTTGACGTCGATTGGCTGATATGATGATGATGAAGTATAATCGTCTTTGTTGTTGTGGACTTATTGACTAAAAAATCAAATTGCGGGTAATTTTGTCACTTGAAAAGTAGTAAAAGTGAAAGTGTATATATGTAACCGAAATATTATCACATTTTATAAAGACCACCCTTTTGACCCCCATGAATCAAATCCAGTGATAAGAGCCGATATAAAGTTATTATTTTATGTCAAAATATAAAGTAAATATATTTATAAAGAATCGATAAGATTTTACCACAATTATCGTAATATCTTATATTTTTAGAAGTCAAGGAAAACTCGAAACAGTACTTTTAACTTAACCACGTAGCTAGATGGAAAAAGTGTGCACAACATTGGTCAAAAATAACCACTATCGTAAAGGAATATTTAAAAGGAGAAATAATAAATAAATGCTAAATTTATTTCTGCACTACAATTCCAGCAATGAATTGCAAGTTAGAAGTTTTACAGACAGTCGCAAACACCAATTTAAAAAAGATAGGATAGAGCAACTGCAGAACAATTGCTCTTAAGCCCGATTTTCACATCGACAAGTACAGTAGCGAGTTAAGTAGTAAGTTGTTGATTATGTTGATCTAAATAGATCTCCATCCTATTTTTTGGCGAGTTTCGTACGAAGTAGCCCCCTCAGTAGTCGATGTGTAAATCCGGCTTAATGTCCAATTCGACAATTATGACAATAGTTTAATGTTAACTATTGTTAAGCTCCTGGCTACTTATTAAGCTTTTGCCCTAAAAATAAAAATCCTAATGTTTGTAATTTTTAAAAGTCAACTGGGCATGATCAATTATTTAGAGACTCTGGACAAATATCCTGTGAATCACGCACATAATGTCCTGCGTGGGTTTTAACCTATACTCTTATTTGTTTAGCTATTTAACTAAAGGTAAACAAATCATAAAAAGGGTTCTTTTATAGGTATATTATAAAAAATTATAGCTGGGAACTTTCCTAAATTGAAAAGTAAGCTTGCATGATAGCGCGGCAACAATTTTGACAGTTATTTCATTATGTCGGATTTCCATATCCGTGACATTATTTTTGTTTACCTTTAGTTAAATACCTAAACAAATGGAGTACACAACCTCGTTTACTACAGTCACCACCGAGGCCATTGATAAATACACATCTCAATCACATGCCCAAGGTGTCATAAAACCAATTACTACAATAAAAAGAAATTACTTAGGGAAAAGTACTTAGAAAAACGGAATTAGGTGAAAACATTAACAAGAGTAAACACACAAACAAAATAAAAAACGACTCGTGCACAATAATAAAACCGAAGCATTTAATTAACATCCCCAACACTTGTTCCTGTGAAAATTACTCAGTGGTTGAAAAAAGATTACACTGTGTCGTCTCGCATAGCCGACGACAGATTTATAATAATTAGAAATTATACACACGGTAGATTTGTACAGCACGCATGTTTTTATGTAAATGTTTTGTGATTGCCGATAGCGACGTTATAAGTTTTAGACTGCGTGTCTTATACAAATTACCGAAACAGAAATTTTAAGCTGAAAATAGCACTGATTAAAAAAATGTGTCAAAAGCTTTTGATATTGACTGTTAGGTAGAAATTGTTTGGTCGCTTTTAAGATCCTCGGAATGAGATGATACCCCACAATTCTTGGTCCATATTCAAAATACACATTGCTTAACGTTGTATGTACAAACTACATACAACGTTAAGCAATGTGTTTTAAGCCAATACATAACTAATAGCTTAAACTAATGCTATATACACTTAAAGTTCACAGTTCAGTAAGTCAGTGCGTTCTGTTTGGTAAGAGATACAAAGACATGTTACACATATTATGTCAGACGTCATAAGACATGTCATAAGCCTATAATAATAAGACATAATTTAGATTGTCACACAAACAATAAAATAAACAATGTATTCCTAGAAGTCCATTTATTTCCGTACACATAATATGAGCGATATTTCATAGTATAATATAGTAAGATTTTACGACACCCTTGGGATAAGCTCGTCTGGTAACACCCTGTATTCCGGTTCTGTCACCACACGGGATATAAAATAAAGTATTAAGATCTTAAAACATTTTGCTTCATGTTCTACAAGACTGTATGTATCATTCAAACTAAAATAGACGCCATAGCTTTCATCTCATTATGCAGTGACAATTATATTTCTGTTGACGGATACCGTCAATTTTATCCCCTAATTCAAAGAGATAAGGTTTAAATTATGATCAAAGGAATGTAAACAGATTTTGAAACATTGTTTGCAATATTGTACTAATGATTCCAAAATCTTGAGAAAAATCAGGAAAATACGTTTCATGACTAAAAACATTGTCGAAAGATGTATAGGTACTGTAGGACAAATACCTTCTTAACCAATAGTATGGAGATTGTGTCTGGTGGACGGGTTCCTCATAGCAATGGTATGTAAAGAAAGGTGAATGGCCGACTTTTGGCCGTCATTAGAAAAATATATTATCATCTTTACAATAGCGAAGATGTCTATCACTTGTTGATGGAATGTGTCCACAATAAAGTTGAAAGAGAGACCTCGTTCGCGAGTTGATCATAAATTATTTGGATATTGGCGTATTCCCAGGTTTCTTAACTTACGCTAGCAGTGATGAGGCAAGTAGGATTTATAAGTTTATTCATGAGACTCTTAGCACTTAAGTTGTAATAATTGTAAAATATTACGATGAGGCTGACTTGCTCATAAATGACCACAAGCCTCTAAATAAATATAGATACTTAATAAAAAAAATATATCTTATCAATAGTTTCAGGCGGATCATTGATATCGAATGCGTTTTTCATTTAAATGCATGAATAGTTTTAATATTTCAAGTCGTCCTTACAATATCCCTCTCCAAATCGAAATATCCCTTACACAGCCTCTTGCTCTTTTAGCAGGCTCCTAAGATACATTTTGATGTTTTGTTCAAGACACCTTTAACCACCCCACTGCTTTAGATGTTTATTCAGATTTAAAGACAATTTAATTATGTTATCCTAATCCTAGTTTCCTCCTCTCGTGTATCTGTTCAGACACAGCCACGACACGTGTTTTAGCGTATCCTTTTCGTCACCATACACTTACGCATTGAAAAGAATATCATTTAAAGTAATATAAGAAAATCTCATCTGGTCAAAGAGCGTTGTGGTAGTAAAATTCTTATAGAATGCAAAAATACATTTTGCTGAGAATGTCTTCTCGCTATGCTAATGACCTCTTTGTCGGTTCCGTACAATAACCGACCAATCACAATACAATACAGAAAATAAACGACCAATCACACGCCAAGTAAGAAACTTCGTAACAATGTTTTTGTATGCGATACGTTTGTTCCGCGTCTCTGACCAAAAATGGCAAAACAATTTCTTCTTAAGTCAACTTACTATAGCTATACCTGAATATATAGGTACTTATTCAGCCTATAAAACACAAAAGTGTTAAAATTCACTCAAAATAGCATAAATTTTATATCCTTGGACGTATTTGGATGCTTAATTCTCATCAAATTTGGTAATACAGTTAAATTCCAAGTACAATTCTTTAACGGTAGACGCCGCCTTTAAGTCCATGTACCACAAAAAATAGGTTGAACGCGTTCAGTCACTTTTTACATCTACAGCCGGTCAAGAAATTAATAACAATTGCAGCTTCATCCTTATATAGGAACACAAAAACAGAAGTACCAAAACCGGAATGGCGGACTCACTGTGGTTGTCGAATTTAAATGAAGTACATCACTCGAGTGAACAACTTTGTAGGGGTGTCATTATTTTAGTCGAATTACTACTTTTTGTATCGATTCTTTTTATATAAAGTAACTAGGGATGCTATTACAATTAACTGCGAGATGTAGTTTTACTTTATACAACGCCATCTAAAAGAAAAACGATGTAAGAGTAAGTACATCTTTAGGATCGGGTTAAAGCCCTATACCAATCTTTCTAAACAAGATGGCAATAGTCCAAATGTTCTTTAGTTCATAGAGATTAGGCATGTCTTGTGAATGATAAACATTTCGTTTACATTTTTTGTTAATGCTTTCATATGATATACAGAAAACATCCAAAACAATCTTATATGAGGCTATTTCGACCTGTGGCGGTCGTTTTGTTCTAGGACAACAAGTAAATATTTGAAGGGAGTCAATTAACTGATTTGGTGATGTTGACGACGAAATCTTTTTATTAGTGAGATCTTTGCTGGTCAGATACTATAACAACTTCAGGTATTTAACATCACACAGGATCGTCAAAGCAACGATTATGTAAAATACCTACAAATAACTATATCGTTTTCCTTATTTACTTACTACTGTGTTGACGTAAGTAAAACATATAACAATAAAAATAACATAAGTATATAATATAACAGATGCGGAAAAACGTAACACTGTAGGTATTTGAATAATTAATTTATATTTTATTTATTTTAAATACTATCTGGGTAAGTAAAGTAAGGATAGGATGGGGTTTCGTAAAGCGTTACGAAGAGGGAGAATACAGACTTGGCAAAAGAAAGAAAACTTTATACAGAATCCTACACCAAGGTGTCTGGCCAGAGTGGTAGGTATAACGATGCTCTATCTCCTTGCGTGAAACACTAGTATGCTATGACTTCCAAACAACCCTGACGAACGACATTGTATCGTCAAACAAATCGGAGATGGAAAACTTTGCGTTTCAAATAAGAATGGACGCGTCAATGACCACTATCTGTCAAAGATCGATTAAAAAGTACGGACGCCTTACGAATTTCTTTGGATGACGTAACAATATGGCGCAGACTCGTGCACATTCTTATTTGAAACGAGTAGTACCTCGGTTTCAAATCCCAGGCAAGACATTTATTCATTAGGTGTAAAAAAAAAAGATCTAGAGCCTGAATTAAAATACCTTTTCAAAGTTTTCTTATAAATGTTTATATTCACAAGACATGCCTAATTTCAAAGCATTAACAAAAAAATAAACGACATGTTTATTCCTTGTGGACAAGGAATAAACATGTATCCGTAGTATTAGTTTTGTCTAGTCTATGGCTAGATGACTTTCTTTTTCCCATACCTATTTCCTTGGACTACGTTGACAGCTAAAAAAAAGATTTTAAGTCACATTTTCATATTGTATTAATTTGTATTTAGTAGGTAAGTATTACCTTGTATTATTAGTACCTATTATTATTGCGATAAGGTCCTCCCTCAATGATTGACCACACACTCTCAATATTATATTTTAATATCCTTATAGGTATTTGTAGTAATAAATGTGTAAGGAACTAGTAAAAGATATTTGTTATTGGTTTGGATAAATATACATACAGGGCTAGTATTTAATATCTTTAATGTCCCACTGCTAGGATCCCAGTATGTATCTAAAGACTGTCTAATTCTGTTTCTTCTAGATTCGATACTTATAAGCAGGCGAAGTGATTTGTTTTGTTATAAGTTATTGTGTTTCTTCTTTTTGTAAATGTGTTATTGTCTAGCTTTACTGTAAATAAATTGTTTTTCTTTCTTTCTTTTGAAGGTAAAATTGAAGTGTTTTAAAGGTAAAATTGAAGTGTTTCAAAGGTAAAATTGCCCTCCGGCCCTGGAGGAGGCCTGTACCTGCAGTACGACATTATTATAATATTTATGCACTTTAGGAATTACTTAGTTTTTCACGACCTTCTGTTATCATTATGATTTTAGATCAGGATTTTTATTTTTATCAGCTTTTGAGTAAAACAATGGGCCAGGCGTATTTTAGTACATTTTTACACAACCTTTACGACTTGGGGAGCTTCAAGAAACGAGCGTACTCCCTTATTAAAGGTCGGCAACGCATCTGTGATTCCTCTGGTGTTGTGGGTGTCCATGGGTGGCGGTGATCACTTACCATCAGGTCACCTGCTGGCTCGTTTGCCTCCCATTATATAAAAACAGAACAAAAAAAACAACGTCAACTAGTCCCAAACCAAAACTCATCGCAGCTTATACGGGTACCAGCGAGGAATTATTTTAGAACCAATATGCAAACATTGATCCATGCTCACAAAGTGTTTTAAATGGAAATCGAATCACTAAAACCACGCGTTGGTCCTTTAAACTAACTGTATCTTGTGAGCTTTTAGCAATCAAATAGCGTTGCATCGAATTTTTACAAAAATGTAAAAACCCATCGAGTTTTCTAAATATAAACACACTTCAGACTGACACCTGAATAAATTTATGATTAACGTCGTCATACTTTAAAAAAATATTAACTCTAATATTTTTACTTTTAACATACCACAAAAATAAGTGGGTAGTACGAAAAGAATATAAATTACGTTGGTTACAAAATAATTAATAATAATAAAGGTTAAAAGAAATATCTGTAAAATTACTACCACTTTCACAGATGACTATGAGATTCGAGTATAAAGTCGCTAAGAAACTCAGACTTTTATTTTATTTAGTAATTATAATATTTAATTATTATAGTAATTTCTCCGTGTGTCACCACAAAACCGACTAAGGGACTATCTGTGAATATTATCTTTACGAAATAAAAAGAAGGAAAACTTGAAATAAAACCATATACCAATCCGTCTGGCTAGCGTGGTATTAGTAGGCCAAGTAATCCGGCCCGTCCCTGCAGTGGGACATTAATGGGCTGTTATGATGATTTAGTAATTGGTTTTGATCACCGAAAATAATGACATCAATATTTCCCTTTTGATCGAGTTACCATAAATGCGAGATACCAATGAAGTGTTATTGCTTAAAAATAAGATTTGCCTAAAAAGCTGTTTGCCTTAAGTGAGAAATGCTCCCTATGTCCACTAAGATCCATTAAAAAGATCCATTGATGGATCTTTTTACACTTAAATCACACACTTATGTCCACTTTAATCCATGATCCGAAAATATTTCAAAAATGGATCTTTTAGCACTAACGAGTGTAATAAAATCCATTGTAAAAAATAAAGCGGGTGACACATGCAATCTTCTTTATCAACCTTAAAACTTTACTGGCAGAATTTTAAGACATTCAGACAACTACAAGTATATGTAACGTCACTGTATTTGATAATTCGAATCATCACAACCAATTTATAAATAATTAAAGTTTTTATTTTTCGTTATGGAAACATCCGATTTTAAATATATCAAAAAATAAAAGGGGTATTATGCGACGGCTTCAAATACCACAAGAAGACGACGTACACGCAGAATTTAGTACTATGGAGATGTCATTTTTGGATTTTGCATCTTGCTTTATAGTTTCTAAAATAACCTAAATAGTTTTATTTCTCTTGCCCAATTTTTTATTAAGTCTTGAATGCCACTCTTCCAAACAAAATTGTTTGTCCTGTGGCGTTCACCAAAAACGGACCAAATATTGCTCACACCAATCAGTCAATCACCACCCCAACTCAAATTAAAATAAAAAAAACATTTATACTTACGTCACTATTAAAATTTTGATTGGTTTTCTAGACTTTTATTTACCTATTGAAAATGGCTACTGTAGATGCAGCTTTATAATGGATTTGAAAAAGATCCATTTTTAAATATTTTCGGATCATGGATTAAAGTGGACATAAGTGTGTGTTTTGAGTGTAAAAAGATCCATGGATCTTTTCAATGGATTTTAGTGGACATAGGGGAAATGCTGATCAAGCTGCATGAGTAAAATGTGAAGTTAACTAAGAAGCACATTGCCTAAATTTAATTTAACTATAACGCAGTTTGCCAAAAATACAAGATGACTGAGAGGTCTGTTTGCTCTAAACAAGAAATGACAACGAATCAGCATGCCTGAAATGTAAAATGACTTGGAAGCCGATGGTCTGAAATACTATAATGCTGGTTATAAGCCGCTGACCTACGGCAGCCGTACGACACGAAATGCTTAAGTTAAAGGGTATTTGACTGCCCTGCGTTTGAATGCTAGTGATGTTTCTTATTTATTTGACAGCGAAATGAACAGGTGAAGCTTGTGATGTTGCCGTTCTGCTGTCGAGCATTCACCGTACGGCTGCTGCATGGCTGCCATACGGCTGCCGCATCGCATGATTTGTATGAAAACAAATGAACGTACGGTTGCCGTTCGACAAACGCACCGCAATGGCACTGCAGCCGTACAGCACGAAATGTCTAAATTGATAGAGCCCTGAGGCGAAAGCAATGGCAACAACTTCGAAACTAAAGACATAAAGGCGGAACAATAGTACCTATTAAGTCAGGAAAATCCATTTCAACATAAAATACTTCAGACATTTCAAATGCTTATGTTCCTTGTTACATTATAACAAAATAAAAATATTGCATTCACTAAGACAATAGCATCTTACATGGAATCAGATACAAGATAACGAGCCAATGAAAACATAAAAAGCCATGAGTTTTGCCATTAAGGTAGCACTTTTATTTGTTGTGTTGTACTCCTTTAGCAAAAGCTGAGATATAATATGAGTTGCAATATTTGCAGGGGTCCATTCCACCCTATTTATTAGGTAGTGTATTTTTAGTACAGCATATCGCTCTACATTCTCTTTGCCCTTACCAAACAACAAAGGCAAGAACATCAATGCTCACGACCATAATTTTCGCATCACAAAATTATTATCTTACAAGGAATAAATTAAAGGCACCCAAAGGATACGCCTTTAATAACTTTGTGATATTGTTGCCGTGAATTTAATGAGTAAATCTGCTGAAAATTTACTCAAGGTCAAGTTAAGCTTCTGTTCTGTTTTTTTAATAAAATGGCCCCATCGTTTCCCAATGATTCTGCCAACGTCAAGGTGGAGAGAATAAAGTATTAAAAAAGAAAAATGGCCGGTCCCTACTAGAACCCAAGTTAAGCTTAATTTATTGTTTCGTTTCTTAGACATCTGCAACTTTTTAAAATCTTATTTTGACACCATGTAAGAAAATAGCGTTTTTTTACCAATAATAAATAATTCGTTCGAGAACAATAAAAAAAACGGCTGACGTTAAGTCTTCCAACACCTTTATATTAACATGTAATTTTAACATATACTCGCTAACAAAATGTATAACAATAAACTCCTTTGTATTACTACACGAACCATTTTGTTTCGTACTTGGTTAGTGCTTTTGAAAATTGGAACGTTTTTATCTATTACGTGTGAAGTTTTGATGCATATTGCTTTTGAACAACGGCTGCTATGCGACGTCGATTATTGTGAATATAGGCTGGAGTAATGAGATTTACGAGTAATACAAAATGGTATCCAGCGTGATATAGGTAGCAGGCCAAAGTTTTTTAAACTTCAAATCTCGCACTAACGAATACTGATACAATATTAACGGACAGTGTGAACATCTCTGTAAGGCGGAGATGTAACAGGGGACCTCATGGTGGACAGTTTTTAGCAATTTTTATTATTATAGTGGCAGAAGAGCAGCCATCCCACTTGGTAAATAGTAACCATTGCCCATGGACTTCATCATCGCCAGGGCGCAGCCAGGTTCCTTGGAATTAATGCACTCTTCAAACCTCGTTTGAAAAAGAACTAGTCAACTTTCACCACATTTCTCTTACGTAGAATATAAAGACGTCCCTTTAAAATGATACATACTCTGTTATTTCGGTAACCGCAGACTGTCATCGGCTTGTTAATAAACTCAGGTGTAGAGGTTACAACTACAGTGTAGTGTTACAAAGGGGAAGGATCAAAGGCGATTCGATTCCCGACAGAGAACACGCGGTACATGTTATTTTAAGCGTAGACTTGTTTAGGGCTGAGTGATTTCTTGTGATAATTGAAAATAAATTGTACGTTAATTTAACATTATTTTTAATTGTCTCGAAAGAGGAGGAGTTTATCAATTCGATTTTTTTTAAACTCAGTACTTAATTAGTTTTTGATCTGCAGTGGTAGACAGGTGCATAATGAATAAAAACCGCGGTGGTTCCTTTCTTTACAAAATGTTGCAAATAAAAATAACCTTTTCACTTATTATTTTTGTATATCTTAGTGGACGATTTTAAATTCTATCTAGACGTTGCCATGGAAACTATTTTATTATTATAATATTTTTCTAAAAATAGAAATACACAACCAAAACATTACACATAATATACACATTTTTCCTTATATTTTACCTCAAAAATACACGTGTTTTGTTTTGTTCGACACTACAAACAATCAATCAATAATCTTATATACATTTTTGGTGTCATTAGTTCATTAGTTAATTCATGCTTCGATTTCTGCTCAATGAATTTTTTGTGTGCAAATAAATGAATATTTGTTTTATTTGGGTGTTTTTTAGGTATTTAACTATAATATAAATTAAATAAATAAAGTAAAAGTTTTGCTTTTGCTAGACTAGATTCACACAGACCGATACGACTAAAATCCCATTCCACATACTGGTAAGTAAAAATCATTATCATCATAACAGCCCATTAATGTCCCACTGCAGGGACGGGCCTCCTCTAATGACGGAGGGATACTTGGCCCAGTAATACCACGCTGGTCAGACGGATAAGTGCAAATACAATCCAAGAACTTAAGTTCCAAAATTCACATAACATTTTAAACAGAAGATCACCGCTGTCACCCAACGCCTATTACTTCCATATTCATACAACGCCATCTAGCTAAAGACATTTACAAATCTAAGCTTAGTACCTTCGTACTCCACAACTGATAAACATACGTAATGACGTCGACTCACCTTTCCGCAGCTCATTTTTCCTATAGTCATATAATTTAATGTAGAGATCCCAAGGAGTTTCCAATACCGTCATAAGAGACGCGAGAGGAAGTTACCTCATTAGTCCCATACAAGATTGTACTTATTTAAATAAACTGACTGCTGACGACCTCTGTGGTGCAGTCGGTATGTTACATGGCTGCTACTTAGAGGTCTCGGGTTCGATTCCCGCTCAATGCAAATCTTTGTGTGCATGAACATGATTGTTTGCATTGGTCTGAGTGTTTTTTATGTATAATGTATGTATTTAAAAAAAAAAAGTATTTAAGTATGTTTATCCATTGTCTAGTACCCATAGCACAAGCTTTACTTAGTTTGGGACTAGGTGGCGAATGTGTGAGGATTATTTTATTATTTAAATTTTATTAAAATAAACTGTGAAAAAGGTACACTTAGATTATATTGAAAATAAGTATCTCGGTCCTTTCTCAAGTAAATCTTTCAATGTTTTCTATTGTTTTCATAATATACCTCACATGTTCACGGTACAACAGCTAATTCTAAACTAAGTACCTAGAGCTTTATACTAAGGCTACTTCACAACGGATATGTAACTACGAGTATGCTTTATATTTATTAATATTCATATTTTCTATAAATGTCTTCTCGTTATCGCCTTATTTTTATATTATTACTAGTTATTGACAAAATATACCTAAAATAAAAATGAGAGAGAAATAATTGTTATATTTACCTGAAATTCCAAGGAAAATAATTCCTCAAAATCAATTAATAACTTACTAATAATTCTACTCTCATTTCTAAGAAATAACGTTGAAATAACCTTAACAAATCAGTTCATTAACACCTAAAGTTATACAAAAGGTAAATAAAGTAGGTATATTTACTATTATTTAATTCAAGATATGTTTTCCTAGAGGGCAATGAAGCAAATATTAGGAGTAATAGTATTTTTAGTAAGATAAGGTAAAATACATTTTACTGTTATTTAATATGAGAAAACTCTTTCCAGAGGGCAATAAAGAGAGCTAAAGCTAATTGGGAATTTGCTGAGTAAACGATTAAAGTGATTATTGATTAAAGTGCAAAAAGTCACAAAAAAATGGACCCTCAGTCCTCACATAGGTACATGAATATTTATAGTTTGACAGTACTTCTGTTGAGATAATGTATTATTATTTAATTAACTAAATAAAGTATTCCTCTGTCATGGGAGGAGGCCCGTCCCTGGAGGGGGACATTAATAAGCTGTTATGATGATGATGATGATTTTATTAGCAATGTTTTATATACGATACCAAATTTATCATAATAGTTTAATGATATTTTCATTTCCATTTTAGTTTTTAAGTATATGGTTGTGTTTGTACATCGTTTTAAGAATTTCCAGCCTGTATTTTTATTACTTTTATATAACTTGTAATGCACTTGTGACAACATATAACTGGTTTTATGTTATTTATTTAGTTTTTTGTATACTTAGATGTAAATAACTGTTTGTTTTCCTAATAAAATAAAATAAATATCCCCTTGCATGAATGTGGCTCCTCCAGTGACGGAGTAAAACCTACTAGGAATATATTACCCAGTCAGTTTGACATAAGGTTGTATGAAACGCTTTCCTTCGTTGCTTATAGATATTATATCTAGGTATCTGCTAAAGTTGCATTGGTATATACCGTTTTCTCTAGTCGATACTGACTAGAAAAAATGGTATGGTGATACATTCATTCACATAGGTACACGAAAGTCGTCTACTTGTAGGTATAGGCTCCTTTCAAATCTTTCAATGAAGTACTTCTAATACATTCTTAGCATATTGACCGCCTGTCAAATTTACTGTTCTGCTACAAGTTCTGATAAAAACGCAAAAATAATAGCACTAAAAACCGCTATTAAAATCTCTAACTCTACAGAAAAAGGCGAGTTCAACAAAACATCCAAACAAAATCAAGCATACATATTTACGTGGGTAATAAACCGTACTATATACATTTACGACGACGGCGCCTGCCCTGTAATCAACAATTTATTACTGTTAACTCTATCAAGAGGTTACAGGTATTTTCGTGAGAACACAAGCACCTTCCAGGAAACTTTAACTATTAATAATATCAGGAATACAGACCAAATCCTATTTTTATTGGACTATAGAGTGTTATATTTTTTTTCTGCTACTCGGAATAATAGAGGTTCGAGTGTGTAATAAATGTTTATTTTTTAGAGCGGTACAGTTTAAGTTTTACGGTAGCTGTAGAAAAAATTGTATTGGTGTACTATGGTCCCGTATAAATATGGTTAGAGGATTGGCTTTTGTTGTTTTTTTTTGGTTTTAGATATTCGCGTACTGTAAAGAGTTAGTCCAGCTTTTTGAACACTATCATAAATAACTTTTAAAATTTTCATTTAATTAAAAAATAAATGCTAGAAACTATATAAAATTAATTTAAAATTTTAATAATATTATTCTTGGACTTCTATTTATTATTTTGATAGGTTTAAGGTAAAAATACCGCGCTTTTTCTTAGGTTTATTCCTAGCACAATTTTATTGCATATAAAGTATTTCTTAGCAGCTGTTGAATGGCCCAATGGAAAGATGGAAGTCCTCGATTGACAAAGAAAAATTTAGCCTAATACTTTGCTGGTGTGCAAGGTGCTAATAAAATATTGTTTATTGAATTTTCCCAAGTCATCTTTTTACGACCTCTGTGCAAGAAGGAGTAGTAACATTTTGTATTCCCATCATTTTACCACGCAGACAATACCATACTATTTAAATTTAAATCTAAAAAGGTTTAAAAGTTAGTTAAAATACTCAACATAAAGTTACAAAGATTTACAACGTAATAAATAGTTACGGAACTCCAATAATTACAATAGTAAAGTGTTATGTTAGGACTATACTTAGATAAAAACGTTCCCAACATCTAAACATAACAATGACTTAATATTTTTTGTGACACTTTTGCAAAATCTGCACCTGTGTAACGCCGCAAGTTATAATAGTGCCGACATTTAAATGCTACAGTTTACATATTTAATACTAATTATTAGTCTCCGTGTGGTGACGGACGTAAGAATACAATATGTCACCACCCCATCTCATCCCATGGGTGTCGTAAAAATCGACTAAGGGATTATTCGTAAAATTATCTTAACGAAATAAAAAGAAGGAAAACTTGAAATTCTTGAGCTCTATTGGATGCTTAACATAAGGCACCATAGAGTCATTCTGGTAGGTAAATAAAAAAAAAAACCCTATACCAATCCGTTTGGCCAGCGTGGTATTAGTAGGCCAAGTATCAGTCACAGGAGGAGGCCTGTCCCTGCAGTGGGACATTAATGAACTGGTGTTCTATTCAATAATGGGAGATAATAATTATAATACTATACGTCACGCAAACCCTACCTACTAAAGCGAATTGAAAACTTTTAGGAGCTGATTAAAAAGTAGATATGATTGGCATGGAACTAAAGTGGTCTATGTGACAATGGAAAAAATTTCAGTAATCAAAAAACAGGTCTATGTTACATACTGATAGTTAGATATTTTTATTAAAATATCAGTAAATTCTAAAGTGTACGTAATTTTTATTGATAAGCTTACATTAAAAACAAATAAGACTCTTGATCTCTTTTCTCGGATTAATTTATTGTTTTTAATATCATACATCGAATTAGGGCCACTTTAGTTCCAGGCTAGCCATATTATCATCATATCAGCCTATTATGGTCAACTGCTGGACTTATGCTACACTTAAAGCGGTTCTGTGCCTCCCTCATCCATAAGTTTTCCGCCGTCCTGATTTGCTCGTCTGTCCGTGTGAGGGAGCTCCCTACCCTGTTATAGTAGATAATAAATAAATATTCCTTATACATTCACATAACGCTATCTAGCTCCGAACTAAGCAGAGCTTGTACTATTCCATGGGTAATAGAAAATGGATAAACATACTTAAATACGTTTTTTTGTAAATACATACTAGACTAGCTTTTGCACGCGGCTTTGCTTGCGTTAAATTCGGGGTAGCACTTTTTCCCTTTTCTAGACAAAGAAGAAAAAAAAAGTAGCCCATGTTATTCTCCACCCCTTCAACTATCTCCGCTTAAAAATCACTTCAATTCGTCGTTCCGTTTTTCCGTGAAATAAAGACAAATTGACACACTTTCTCATTTATAATAGTATGGATATAATATTGTTTTGTAATGTACTCGAACATCATTAAGTTCATGCTCGTATATCATTTCAATTAAGTCAAATTGTGCTGATAGTCATTCCATGGCGTATTTTGATGCATCAAATATTGAGGTAAGTGTCACTTCATTTACGTTATTACAGGGATGTTGTTCACATTGCGCAAATTCGTATACACTCACGTAAACTGTGTTTCTCTGTTTAATGAGAGAGATAAAATATGAACTAAAGCAACTAAAAACATTTCTTTTAAATAAAGATACTGCAATGGTGACGGAGTAAAAATACAATATGTCACCACCCCATCTCATTAACCCTAAATATTATCTTTACGAAGTAAAAAAAAATCCGTCTGGCCAGCGTGGTATTAGTAGGCCAAGTACCCCTTCGTCATGGGAGGAGTCCCGTCCCTGCAGTGGGACATTAATGGGCTGATGATGAATATAACAAATTCGAACTTGATGGAAAGTGTGAATAAAGTTCCGAGGGGATGGCAGCGAATGGTAGTGCCAAACATTTTTACTCTAATTTTTTTAATTATTTAATCTAGTAGAGCAAGATCCTAGAAGTGGCGCTAATGGTCTACGCCTTCTTCTAGGATCGTTTTGCAGTATTATTATTTAATGTATAATGTGGTGAATAGTACAAATGAATGGTTAACAATAAAATAAGAAGAACATAAGAATTGACAAAAGTATTCTAGATTACAACAATGCTTAACATATAAAATAAAGTTAAAGTTATTTACATACATCCTTTTTTATATTTTTTTTATATATCTTTTTTTTTGACAACTGCAATTTTTTAGTTGTATAGCATATTTAATTGTATGATAAAGAATGCATGTTTTTTTTTTTTTTTTATTATACAATCAGATAAAAAACAAACAAAACAGACACTTATTTAAACAAAACAGATTAACAATAAAGAAGAAAAATATAAATGTGTGAACTAAAATAAAAGACAATATTTACATAAAAATTACAAAATTTACAGGTCTTTATACAAATCATCAGCAAGTATATGTAGCAAGTTATATGTGCATGTGTGAATATACTTCACTGTATCGCTAAGTTTGATTAAAATGTTTTAATTCTTTAATAATATATGAAATATGGTTGATGAATATGTTAACTGTTTCTTCGTATTTTATTAAATGAATTAAGTAGTGTGGATTGTATGGGTCTATATCGTGGTTCTCACATGTATATATAAAAGGTAAACGAGTAATTTGGAAGCGTGGACTAAAAAAAAAACATTTTTACTCTGTCGTCATCACCTTACCGTTTTAGCTAAATGTTTTTTCTCACTACTGTAAACAATCTAAATGTCCTTAGAATGCATAGGTACACTTAGAATTAACTAAAGAAAGTACCAATAGGGAGGTCCAATCGATAACCGATGTCGTGGAAAGGTATTAGAAGGGCGATCACGTACTAAAAGACACTTAGAAGGCAGACCCCTCACACGTTTGACTGACCCTTTAGCAAAGACGCCGCGGGAGGCACAAAGTAGTGGAAACTTATGAAGGGGGCGTTCTATAATGGTGGAAATCTTTTGATTCATATACTATGTATATCTATAAGTTCAGTTATTTGGTCAATGTAGATATTAAAAGTTATAACCGAGAAGCAGGATAGCAACATTTTGAAAACATTTATTTGTTTACAAATTTTGTAATGCTTTTTGAAAAAAAATCAACTTTTGTATTTACTTATGTACAAAATGTCTAAAAATATGGATTTTATCAGAAATAAAGATTAATTTAAATTAATTTAATTTAAAGTATGCTGATGTGTGCGTATGGTATGAGTGTTCTTTTTACAAAGTTACTCCAAACACGACGAAATTTATAAATAATTTAGAAAATAATTGTGAAATGACAAAGCGCGTAAATAAAAAAATAGTTAAAAGCATAGAAAAAAAGTTACAATTTATGAATTAACATTGACCAAATTTTTAATTTGCTGAAATAAAATTACTGTTTTATTATGCTGTTATGCTGATTGAGAATCCTTGATTTCAGAAAAAATAAAAATGAGCTGACTCCCGTTTTGTGATCATGGCTGGTGTAACCTGGCCTAAACGTCGACTGTCTCAAAGTAAATAATTTATTTATTTATTATGTAAATTAAATTTCACGGCATGACAGAGCCGAGGCGCCAATGCGCTGTGAAATAATATAGTTTATTGTACGCGCAGGTACAAACGTGTAAATAAAGTAATAATAATTAAAGTGTTTACCAAACATTCGCGTTACACGGGTAGTATGTATGTAATAACATAAGCACCATGAAACGCGAAGGTTTATGTTAATATTGGTCTTATAGTAGGGAAAACCACCCAATCGTTGGCACTCTTCCAATTATTGGCACTTATGAGTTCAGTTAAAAAAAGGAAACTAAAGATTATTCAAGTTTAGTATAATTATTCAGTTTAATGATTATTTCTTTAATACTTTTATCATATTTTATTTATTTCATATGCCAAAATATGGAACAATAAATTTATCAAAATACTTTTAATGGCATTAGTGCCAATAATAATATGATTTTCTATAGTGTTTTGAAAGTTTAAAATATCAATATTAATATATTCTATTCAATCAAATAAAAAATATTATAAAAGGAAATATTAAAGTATTTTCTTTGATTTTATTACATGTTTTGTCAAGTAGCTTTTGTCAAAATTGATAGTTTTTTCATTTTAGACTGACATTGAAGTTCACTTTTAAGGTGCTAATAATTGGGTGGCTTACCCTGCTAAAATTTTGTATTGCTGTATTGTTTTTACAAGCTTATTTTTTTTTTTAGATATTTGCCTAATTATCTCCCCCTACGAACTTACTACTTGAGACGAGCCAATTGAGACAATATAAAAATTAAATGTTTATTGAAATAAAGAAAAAGAATTCGTATCTTGAAATGAAATATAATTTCGAATTGAAGTACCATTCAAACAATTTCTTCTTAATATTATTTTCTCATTTATGTCTCTTTTATGGAGTCACTAACCTCATTACACGTGTATCATAGTATGTAGGTATACCAAGGGAAAGTTACTGATCTTAGCGGTCTTTCAATTTAGCCGTTTCGTGCCTTACGTTTGCAGTGCGTTTGTCGAACGGCAAACGTCGTTCGTGTGTTTTCATACAAAATGCACGCCGCGGCAAAAAACGGCTTAGTTATATATTTACTAGACAAATAGGTAGGTATTACTTTTTTTTAAGACCGAGAGCAGAAAGGGAAAAGCCCACAAGAATCCTTTCCTTGTAATCCAATTTTGTCTATTAGCGGCTGAGGTGAATACTAAAAAGACGCTTCTTCGATTAGACTTAATTTAATAGTTTTTTTTAATATTTCATTTATTAGTTCTGGATTTGAACCTGATCCCTCGTGCACTTTTGATACCACCGTCATCACACAAAGAAAGTGCAGAGAATAATTCAAAGAACATGAAATAACTGTTTAGAATGGTAATCACGACCCAGTGCACAGCAACCTTTATCTCGCCCGCTGCGCCACCTGGGCAGTTGACTTTATGCTATCCAAGAGACGATAGTAATCATTTGTATTCCAATAACATCACCACACAAAAGCTAAATAAAATAATATAAACTATTCTAGAAGTAATCAGTTCATATTCACATGCCCCATTCAAAATATTCATAACCCGTTGATTAGTAATAACATCTAACCGTGAACGCATCTTTTACACTACAACACTTTTCCCTAAAACCTCACGAAACTTTTCAAAGGAAAATAGACTTTATACTGTAGATTGTAGAGTTGATATTTCTTTAATATTGTTGAAGTAATTAGGCGTAATTAGATGTTTTGCTAGTGGGTAATACCTCATGCGAGACTTATACTAGTCTGTTGAGCATTAAATACTTACAGCAATTTGTTTATGTCAAAATTAAATTTTATGTACATTATATTTTCAAACACATTTGTATATGGAACAGGTAATAAAATTTAGCCGTTGTTTTTCCGATCCGTATTTCAAATGTTTTAAAATGGCTGATTTTTTACTCAAATTATAATGAATTCTGGTTATGTTTTTCGCAAATATTTGGTACTTATAAATTAGAATTTAAATATCAACAGATATTAAAACATCATTGTTTCCGTATCTTCAAATAATTCTATACTGTCTGTGGATTATGCAAGTTACAACTACGATTAAGAATAGTCATTTGTGGATTGAACAAACTATTGTTCTATCTTAGACACGCTGAACCTGTAATTGCCAAAACAGCTGATGTACGATCTCCGACAGTTTGCTATCTTAGTCACGATCTGACTCATACCAGGCGTGCCTATCGATTAAAACACTATGCCAAATGTAGCATGGAAGCCGATTTTGAAATACCTAGTTCTGCAGCTGGGGCCTGGGGGTGCCATAAGTTCACTTTTTGTAAGTCCCTATATTTTAGGGACTAGATAATCCTTGAAAGATCAAGACTAAGGATAGGATTCCTAAAGTAGCAGCGAGTGAACTTCACTCTTTACCGGTCTGACATACCAGTTAACGAGACAGCCAGACACTACCTATAAACACCAGTTAATCACCAATTAGAGCTAGATATGGAACTATTTAATACCTCCCGCTGTTGACGTCACGAAGACATAAGCCAAGGCCAGCATTCAGCGCAAATTAATACAAAAAAACTTTAATGCCATAACATATCAGAATATGCAAATCATTAACACTTATTTTAAATATGTCATCCATATAAACAAGTTTAAAACAACGTGAGCCGAACGTCCACAGCTCGTTCATCAGGCTAAACACACACCGTCGGGTCCAGGGTTCGATTCCAATAGTTATGCAAATAGCGACTCGGAATGTAATGAGTGGCCGGCAGTTATTTAGACCCGAGTCGTAAGTCAAACTCTGCTTCGAAATTGAACGACACACATAGAAAGGTGTGGAGGCGACGTAAAATATATTATTTTTACTTTCCATTTTAAATATTGGGATTATTTTTTGTCTGAAGTGTTGAACCTTTATTTGTGTGAATAATTTCAGTTACATAGTTAAAATACAAGATTATGTAAACTTTTGCTCAATGTAACAACGACGAGCGAACTTACCATTTATTAATACTTTTCTCTCAAGTTTTCATCCTCTTTCAGAGATGAAGTTCCAAAATTTTGGCCTGATATGAGCTGAGGGTATTACGTGAAACTTTAAAATTAATAAAGACTACAAAATTGCAAAATAAATGTAATTTAAATCAACTCCACCCATCTCTATGTGCTCACAGCTCACACCTCTACGACCACAAAATTAATAACACCGTGATTTTTTATTCTTGTCTCTTTCTTGCACTTATTATTATTTAAACTGTATTTCCAATTCTTATTTATTGTTATTTATATAATGTATGCTGATCATTTTTCAATGTTTCTACATAATTAACACTTCATTTTCAATGTTAATCATTTTTTCGATGTTAATTTTATTTTTGTTTTTAGTATTTATGCCTCGGAGTCGTATATCGGACGATAAATTAAACACACGTATGGTAACAATGTATAAATTATTTGTTTTTTGTATTGAATAATGTGTGTTTGGGATAGATAGTTTCACTTTAGGATAGACTACGTTACGATTGAATAGTGATAGGACGGCTTGAGAAATGCCAGTCTTTTCGTCTATCTGGTCTTTTACAGGTGATACAGTAACATAACAGTTTTTGTTGGCACAATTATGTAGTGCCATCTTTTCAGGACTCCGGCATAGCACCCAGCCTGTTAGACGTTCTCTAAAAGGTCTCATGCGAAGTAATATTATCTATCCACCTTAACCATTAGAGTCTATTTATTTCTTTCAAAGCACTACCACATCATATATATTATAAACATTTATGGAAAAGAAAAAAATACAAAATATTTTATCTATTAAAGTCTTTTCTTTTTTTTTTCTTTTTTTTTTAGTCTAGTCCAAATGATGACAAGTAGTGGATACTTTGACCCAAACATGTCAAAGTTTGACATGTTTGCACTTTACGTTATGTGCAAGAACAGTTTATCTGTTTTAAGCATTTGATTTCAATCATGGATTTATGTTTCGTCAAAGTAATTTCGCAAAATATCGTAAATCAAGGCCCTTGAGGAATGTAATTATACTGTCCTAAATACGTTAGTAGTTTGTTTTAAAAAGTGCAATATCAATCCTTCTTCAATACTCATAAGAAGAGGTTTTAATTTCGTCACCATCAGACTGATGAAATTTATGTTGTTATATTACAAAACGACTCTGCAAAGATCCCTCTATCTTCTTCTGTAATATATATTTTTTCAATCTTAAGTAGCTACCTACACACAATGGTAAAAACACGGAACAAGGTAAAATTAAAAGTTCCATCCATCCATATCAGCCTATGGACGTCCACTGCTGGACATAGGCCTTCTCCAAAAGTTTCCACCCTAAAATTAAAAAGTCAAAGTTAAATGTTCAAAATTAAAAGTTAACTGTCATCAATTTAGAAAAAAAAAATCGTACAACTAAAGCTATTTCCCTGTAGAAAACAATACCTTAAAAGTTATTTGTTTAAGCAAAATCTAACATATTTAAGTACCTAACATTTTACAAGCACTAGGGTCAGTCAATGAAAACGAAGCAAGGAATTTAAATCGTCGGGTTTTACGATGGAACAATTAAAGGCTTTTTTTATTTTCAGTGCCCGTTTTATTGTTGGCAGGACGATCCGACTGTTATTGTGAACTGTTTGATTTTTAATTACTTTAGTGTATAAGCTATGTTTATATGAGATTTTTGATTTATTTGTGTTTTGTGGATGACGTACGTTTATTTTTGGTTCATTTGATGGTTGAAATCGAAAGGGTTAAGCATTTAAAGGTATAGGTATTCTAAGTGCTATAAAACAAACATGGTAGTTTTTTGAAAGTGGATAACAAAACCTTTCAACAGGCGGAAATTTTGATAGGGAAGCTTTTAAAATGAAAAGGCAATCAGTCATTAGAACATTTACATTTTTCTATAAAGACATGAGAATGTGGCCATATCGAACCTGACGGCAAGCGCGAGCGTCGCGAATCTACACCAGATATTCAGCAACCAAACTAATGTAAGTAGATAATATAACTGATGACCTCTGTGGCGTAGTGGTTATATTATAGCATGACAGCCACGCAGAGGTCTCGGGTTCGATTCCCGCTCAATGCAAATCTTTGTGTACATGAACATGATTCTTTGCATTGGTCTGGGTGTTTTCTATATATATGTATGAATTCGTATTTACAAAAAAAAATTGTCTAGTACCCATAGTACAAGCTTTGCTTAGTTTGGGCCTATTTGACGTTGTGTGAATGTGTAAGGAATATTTAATATGTATTTATATTATTCCTATCACATAGAAGTCAATTAGAATCACTTGAATTAGTCATCTCATAATCGTGGTGAGTTCCTATTCTTTACCAGTAGGGAAACAATTCCACAATTTTCTTCTAAATAATTTAATTGCTGGTCCTAGGATGTTTTTAGCTTAGTGCTTTATCTTGTTAAGAGGTCATACTCTGGTTTCTGGATTACAGGGGTCAAATTTGTGGAAAAATGGGTACCATAAGAATATGAAAAAAAAAAAACAATTACATCTTCATCATATCAGCTTATGAACGTCCAATGCTGGACATAGGCCTCTTCCAAATATTCTTTACTTTATCATGTTCCTCTCATTCATACAATAAATACAATAATTAGCTACTTAAGTATAATATAAGTAAGGTCATTAACCTTTTAGAATTTTAATATTTTCTCGCAATAAAATGTACTTAGATTAAGTTATCCTTGAGATTTTACTATTCGTTAAAAGAAAATAAAACAATCTTTAATTTTATTTTTTACTAGCTGATGTCCATGACCCCATCTCATCCCATGGGTGTCGTAAAAACCGACTAAGAGACTCACCGTAAATATTATCTTTACGAAATAAAAAGAAGGAAAACTTGAATTTAAACCCTATACGTATTAGGCCAAGTATATCTCCGTCACGAAAGAAGGCCCGTCCCTGGAGTGGGACATTATTATTATTATTATTATTATTAATCTTTATTGTACACCATAAACAGAAACACAATTATAAAAGTAACATACAGAAACAATTACAAATGAAAACATACAAAAAGGAAATAAAAAAAACACAGAAAAGAAAAACTTAGTAGGTAGTACAAGTGGCGGCCTTATCGCACTCGGCGATCTCTTCCAGGCAACCTTTGGATGGATTTGGTGAAATGTATTGTGGGGTAGTGTGAGGTGTACTTATAAATATGAATTGAAGTAGATAATTAAATAAACAGAATGTTATAGCGAAATTAAATATAACTAATAAAGAAAATAACATATACATGCTAGATACATACTGAGAAAATACAATGTAATAAAGTAACGTGATAATTCACACAGGGAGTGACAGGTAGTATTCTTTCACTTGGCGTTTAAAGACCGGAAGGGACTGCGTCTTTCTGATGGTTTCAGGCAAAGCGTTCCACAGCCTGACAGCTTTTACAGAGAAAGATCCATCAAGAAATTTTGTGGTGTGAGGCGGCATTTTCAGTTTAAGGTTCTCCGATGATCTCAAGGACCTAGAATGTGTGTCATGGAGAAACTCAAAACGTTGCTTAAGATAAGAAGGACTATGGGGATCAAAAAGAATATTGTAGAGAAGCGACAGAATGTGTGCATCCCGGCGAAGTCGAATAGGTAACCACTTGAGTCTGAGTCGGAATTCGGAAATATGGTCATACTTGCGTAATCCAAATATGAATCTAATACAGACGTTTTGGAGTCTCTCAAGTTTGTTTAATTGGTCTTGGGTGAGATCGAGATAGCTGGCATCGGCGTAATCAAGAATGGGTAGGAGAAGAGATTGAGCGAGTGCTATCTTCGTGGAAGTCGGTAGAAAGTTCCGCAACCTTCTTAAAGAGCCTGCCGATGCAAAAACCCTTCGGCTTACTTCCTGTAGTTGACGATCCCACGTAAGCGATTTGTCAATATAAATGCCGAGATTTTTAACATTTTTACTGTATGGAATGACTTCACTACCACAGGAAATAGCAGGAAGCTCTGCCCAGCAGATTTTAGACGACAGCCTAGGACTACCAACGACTATGACTTGCGTTTTTTTTGGATTGATCTGCAATCCAAATTCTTCGCTCCAATTGGATATGCGTTTTAAATCAGCGTTTACATTTCCTATCGCAACTGATAAGTTCTCAAGGGAAGCTTGGGAATATATTTGGAGATCATCTGCGTATAGGTGATAAGAAGAAAGAAGTTGATTAGTGATAGTATTTATGAAAATCGCGAAGAGTAGGGGAGACAAAACGCCACCCTGTGGTACACCGGCAGTGGTAGAACACCAAGAGGAATCAGTCTGATCTATACAAGTACGCTGCCGGCGACCAGTCAGGAAGCTACGAAACCAGAATAAGGCTGTCTGAGATATGTTGAGAGAGCGCAACAGGCCAACCAAAACATCATGGTCAACCGTGTTAAAGGCGTTACTGAAATCGAGTAAAGCCATGACAGTGAGTTTCCCTTCTTCCATACCTGTCCTGATATCTTCAGTTATATGAACAAGGGCAGTTGTGGTGCTATGGCCTATGCGGAAACCAGATTGGAGGGGATTGAGGATACGATATTTGGTCAGGAATGAGTTTAATTGTCCATAAATGAGACGTTCAAGGACCTTAGACAAGAATGGAAGGATAGATATAGGACGATATTCGGACAATGAGGAGGGAGTTTTAGTTTTGGGAATAGGAATTATTTTGGCGTCTTTCCATGCAGTAGGAAAAACGCCTTTGGACGCAGAGAAATTAAATATGTGACACAGGATAGGAAGGATTATGTCAAGGATAGGAAGAATCATAGCACGACTAATACCATCACACCCCACAGCGCCAGAAGTGATTGACCTGATGCACTCCTCAACAGCTCGAGCTGAAAATTCAGTAAAAACGAAGGAAGAAAAGTCAGGTCTAGGAAGGGATAAAAGATAGTTTATAGCTTTATTTTTGTTTGTCCCATCAAATATAGGCGATGTAGAAAAATGAGTGTTTAAAGAATTTATATCTAAATTTAAAGGATTGCAATGTTCCTGCTTACCAACGCCCAATGACTTCAAGAACCTCCAAACCTTTGCCGGATCACTATTTTGCACTGATTGATGTATGTGACGACGTTGAGCGTTCCTACAAACCTTATTGCAGTGATTACGGATCGCTACAAATTTTTCCCAGTTAGAGCAAGTAGGACGTTGCTTATACCGGGACTGAGCAGTAGCCTTTCTGGTTAGCAATTTTTTTATGTCGTCGGTCAACCACGGACAAGGTAAATGCTTTACCTTAACCGCTCTAACTGGGGCATGCTTGTCGTATAAAGTTGTCAATGCATTGGTGAGTAGTGCAACTTTCTTGTCCAAACACAGAGCCTCCAGCAACAAAGTCCAATTAATATTTCTTGCATCATGACGGAGTTTGTCAATATTTATGGCGCGAAAATTACGATTTAGAATGACTTTAGGTTTAGGTTTTGGTTTACGCAGTTTATATGAAAGGAAAAGAAGGTCATGGTGAGAGAAGCAATCAGCTGCGCATTGGCCATATTTCTCGACATGGTCCAAAGAGGACACAAACATGAGGTCAAGCAGAGACGGAGAAGAGTTTGGGCGGTTATGAGTAGCATTGAGAGGAAGAATAGAAAGATTATTAGACATAGCAACAGAACGAAGCAAGTGTGATCGAGAGTCGTTTTTAAGCAAGCACGTGTTAAAATCACCCATTAGGATAGTGTGACTGTACGAAGGAATCATAGTTTCGAGAAGATATTCAAGAGAGGAAAAATAACTTATTCGGAGTGACGGGCAGTAATATACGCCAAGCAGCAATTTAGAACGATGAAAAGTAACCTCAACAAAAAGATGTTCGCCCCCATTTAGGGGAGGAGGCTGCGGTGAAGTACTTACTATAGTAAAAGGAAGATATGTTCGCAAGTAGATGGCTACGCCGCCGCCGTTACAAGGAGTACGATCATTCCTGATTAGTACAAATCCTGGAAGAGAATAGGAAACTGAGGACAGGCATGGCTTGAGCCAAGATTCAGAGACAAGAATTGCATGAATGTTCTCACAATCAAAATTAGCCAGCATATCAGGGAAATGAGCCGGGATACTCTGGGCATTTATGTGCACAACATTGAAATTCCTTGGAACATCAGAGAAATGATAAGAAACTGTTTCAGAAAGTGAGGGCACACTAACAAAGCTTGTGTCATCACTATGCGTAGAAAACCAATCATCATTACTGTCTGAATATGATGTATTCATGTATAATATAACAAAAATATTTATGAAGTTATATAATGTATACAAAAATATATAAATAAATAATTATATTGAAATAAAACGTTATGCTTAGTCTTTCATCCATCTGCCGGTTCTGATACAAGATAAACTTAGAGGAAAGAATACAAATAAAAACAAGACAAAACATATAAAAGATAAATCAAAATCGTTCTACACCGATATAAACTAATAATATTTACTACAATTAAATAAAACAAAGAATAAAATAGGTATACCAATAAAATGACATTTAAAATTAGACAAAAGAAAAAAAAAAAAAAATTACATTGACAACGAGAATGTCATTCCATTTCCGCTCTGCATATAGCAACATTGTAAAACAAGTAATGACATGACAGTGACATATACAATAACAATAAGTGAGGTTATGTGAAAATAAAATTAAGTGAAAAGAACAAAAATAGGGGGTAAAAGAGTTAGAGACTTAAACATTTACTAGTTACCCGATACGCGGAATAAAAAGAAAAGCAGTTATCGAGGGGTAAACCATCACTTTTTAGCCCTCTTTGATCTTGCAGAAGTACTCTTTGCAGTCGTTGGTGCTGATGCCTCTGCTGACAGGGGCTCAATATTAGACAACTCGGCCTGAGTGGTGATACGATGGCGTGTACCATCACTACCATGCACATATACGCTGCCCTCGCGAGTCCAACAATTATTGATGCCAAACTTCTCCCTAGCCAACATGAACATATCATGACGCCTCTTCGTGAGAAATTCGGAGACGGTGATACCAGAACCCTTCAGCTTAGTTTTCATAAACCATATCTTGTCCCGGATAGTGACATCTTGAAACTTTACAAGGACTGGCCTTGGCTTGTTAGATGTGTGACGCCCAAGTCTCTGACAACGCCTGATGTCATTGGTAGAAAAACTGCTCACCTTGAGTTTGTCACAGCAGACTCCTGCGGCCACCAGAGAAGTGTCCTCTTTACTATCTTCAGGGATGCCATGGAAGAGTAATATTTTTCGACGACTCCTCATCTCCAGCCCATCTACATTGTGAGTCAGCATTTCGACTTGCTGCTGCAGATTGTTGAACATGGTAGTGACAAAGTGCTTAAATACAGTGAACTCACATGATAGAACCGATGTTGCAGTTGATGTGTTGGAGTCCTTTACAAGCTTAGATTCAAAGTCCTTCATTCTTGAAGTGAACATTTCTTGCATTTCAGCCATGGTCTTCTTAACAGATTCCATTATGTTGTCAAGTGATTGTAAAATAGTAAGTTTATTGTAGAAGTGTTTTGTTTTGTAATATTATGGGGATAGTATCTGATCCGGCAGAGGGGTGAATTAGCACTTAAACGGTGTCATAAAAACAAATTAAACACTATTTAAATAATTTAAAACAATAAAAATTTCAAGAGCAATAATGTTAGTATGTTATCTCAACTACCCTCCCTCTAATTCATTATCATCACATATTCATCTATCACATTAATGGGCTGTTATGATGATAATGATGACTAGCGGATAGCTGACGACTTCGTTCACGAAAAAAATGTACAAAGGTTCACCATTTTTTATTCTGCCTTGGAAGTGACTTAACGACTGTGTCACTACAACGACAACAGGGGTCGGCACTTTATGTACCCTCCAAAGCACGGAGATGCTCAAATAAAATACCACTGAGTAGTCATCCAACTATGGAAAGACCTCGCCAAAGTTGCTTAACCACTGATATCGTTTCTAAGGATGTGAGGGGCAGCGAAATGCATTAAAAAAAAGCAATTTAATTTTTCTTCTGCGGAACCCTAAACAAGAAGCCTTACTTAGATGTTTTTCATAACATCAGCTATCATAGTGAAATACTTTTTTTTTGCGGAACCCAATGATTTTGTAGACGAGTTGTCAAAGTTACTCTTTTAATATAAGGCAGTAAAAGCTCCATTATAAAAAGAAATACCTACGATACGATTTTGTAATTTTTTTCTGGAACAGGAACCCTAAAAAAGAAGCCTAAGTTGTTCGTTATAACCTCCCGTAAAAGCCCATTGAATAAAATTGTATAGGTACAGTCACGAGCAATAATATGTACACATTTTCGCATTTTGTAAACCAGTTATCTAAAGTTCTGCCAATCCAAAATTGAAAATTCGAAGATTAATTCAAAACTGTACGGAACCTCTTCTAAATTACGAATTCATTTTGATATTGTAATGTCTAGATAAACGTGCAGATAGTTTAGAAAATTTGAAAATGTGTACATATTATTGCTCGTGACTGTACCTACCTTAATTTTTTTAAGATTTTTGTTTTATCTGCGGAACCATAAATAAACTTCAAAATCTAATGTAGCCTAGTTGACGCGCCGTAAAATTTAAAATCCAATAGTGAAAGTCCCATCCAAATCGGTCAAGCGGCTTTGGAGATTAGTTGGAACTAAGAGACAAACAGCCAAAAATATTTTAATTGTGATTTTCGGTATTGGTATCGTATAGACATTGATATATACATTAATATGTCCAATTATTAAATAACCAGGAATTTCATGTTACAAACAGACACTTCAATTTTATTTGTATGTATAGAAGATAATTCCATTGCGGCAGCCTTTGTTGAGATCATTCAATGAAAATTATTATTCATTTTATGTCTAAATAGGTGAATACATTCTTCTTCGTTATGTTTTAGGTACTATACCATAGTCAAATATAGCTTTCTTTTATAAAAGAAATATGTTTCGATTTAGTTAGTAACCGTTGGGAGAGGTTTATGTCCAGCAATGGACTGTAAATAGGCTAGTTGATTGATAGTTAGTAACCGCGAGTTGCTAGTACACTCTAGGTTTGGAAAGATTATATTTTGACTTATTAGTTATTGAACTTTGCTACTCACATGTACCAATAGGCGGAGATTTGATTGAGGCACCTTGTTTAACAGTCAACACCTACACTCTAGGTATGGGAAGATTATATGACCTATTAGTTATTGAACTTTGCTACTCACATGTATATATAGGCAGAGATTTGATTGAGGCACCTTGTTTAACAGTCAACAAACACACATTGAAATATCTCCAAATTTTCTAAATTCTAAAAAAATCTTAGTCGCTTTTAACGAGACTTACGGGATGAGGTAGAGTGATGACTATATACCTATTGTCCTATAGTAAACTACTATAGCAATCGGTCACCATAACATAAAACAGTTTGTTTATTGCCATTTTCTTTGATTAGAAAAAAATCAAAGTTTTTATCCATCGTAGCTCTACCATTATAGGTGTCAAATTAACCCTTTACCAATGGTGTCTCTTACGACGTTCTTCTCTCAATAGCATGTGAGTATAATCGTTCGGAAGTATTAATGATTTATGAGACGGGTAGTGTTAAATGATGATTGTTTAATTATCGAACGGCGGCGCCCAATCCCATTTCCAAATGCAAATAAGGAAATCTTCTGTTTATGAACTCGTTTGCGTTATGTTCACACTCGTCGATATTCTTTAGGGAAAAATATAGATTACTTTATTTAATTTCATTTAACACGTTTGAAAATTTTTAACACAAACAAAAAAATATTAAGATAGTATGATCATTACCATGATGTATGTTTTTGAACGTCTTCTGGACATAGGCCTCTTCCAAATTTGGCGAAACCTGTCCTGTTCCTTGCTCATCCGTAGTTTTCTTGCGCCGCCCTGTTTCGTCAGTGTGGCTTTTTAAAAACAAGCAAAACGTGCTACAAATTTCATCCAAAAACAGTTTTTCATCCAAATATATGGGGAAGTTGATGAACCAAAATTGTTTAAACCTTTAAATGTTAATCAAAGTATTAAACTATATTTATTAATTCGCCTAAATAATATAATGAAAATATAGTTCTTTAGTCGATTCAATTATAATAGTTTAAGGTAAGCAAATATAACAAAAACCGCCCCATGAGTGCCGACATATCCAAATAAGTATAATAATTATAATTATTAAAGTCAGAAAAATGCAGTCCATCTAAACTTTTATGGCATCAGTTAATCTGAGTTTTAATCTATTATAATTAACTGTTAAATTTTTTAGTACCGACATGAAGATTGCTTGAATAAAATACGGGACGCCGAAAATATTGTTAAAATTAATATAATGCCTTATTTTATTATGCAAAGCAATTAAAGTTTTCGGTATAAGTTATTAAGCTCTATTATCCCGTGGTACTGGTTTTCATTTATCATGTTTATATTTTCTATGTAGCCAAATAGTAATCAAAATAAATATTTTTATTCTGAGATAGAACATTATATTAAAAAGATATAGGTAGTCACACAAGGATCAAGAGAAGTATGCTGAAATAGTTTGGATATTTTGAGATACCTCTCAATCTATAAAGCAACTTTCCAGCAGAAAAGATTGGTATTAATTTTATTAGCGCGAAAGTAACATTAGTAGGAGACATTGACTACCAAAGACTTGCAGGGATCCAATAGCTGACATAAAAAGTGTAAATGAAGAAAAGTGATGGAACGAACGAACCGCAGGGGAACCGAAGTGACCGATATAGCGCTCAGAATTGGCGTTGGGCAGGGCACACAGCGGTGAGAACTGACATCCGTTGGGGCAGAAAGGTTCTGAAATGGCGACCGCGTACCGGAAAGCGCAGGGTGGGAAGACCCCTCACACGGTGGACCGACGACCTTGTTAGGATGGCCGATGGATGAGGAAGGCACAGGATCGCACAAGGTGGCAATATTTGGAGGAGTGGATTGACTGATATACTTAATGAAGATACGATACGTGTTTCGTAGTCTCTGCTTTTATGGGAAAACTTTATTTATTTCTTAAAATTAGGCACATTGACAATACAACCATTTTTTACTTAATGCAGCCACACAATTTGCTTTTGTATGTATCAATAATGTACAGAGAATGCATGCAGAACAAGTATTGCAACAAGCATAAAAAACTAACTAACAAAAATGAGTCGTTGGCATTATGCGTGAATATATACATAATTTACAGTTTTAGAACGCGGTCACCAGAACTTTTATGCCCCACCATATCGGTCTGCCCGACCGGCCATGTAAGAACCTCATGAAAATGTGACTTTGTGTAGGTAAAATGGTACAGTACCTAGTGATATTACAAAGCTATGACACTTAACAGCTTTTGTTATCATGAAGAAAGTCCAACGCTCGTATACCACCTTAAACCAAACAGAATAAAAGTCAAGTACGTGATACTTGCCTCTCAATGTTTCTCTTGTAACAACAACAGTAAGTAATCAAGTAATGGCATAACACACCTTTCCCTTTTTTTCTACAAAAAACTTGTTGATGTAAACACATCCTTGTTAGGCGTTATTACAAGAGCAAACACAAATAAATTAACAATCGTATATTGGTACCCTATAAGCTAAAACGATAAATGACAGGAATATATCACAGATGATACATTCTGCCCTCGAGTAAATAACGTGGACCTCCGTCCGCAGTCCAATCTCAATAGTGAACATATAAAGTTTTGAAGATAGAGATGACGTGTGTTTAAGTTTTTGTTTTTGGTTGGTTTGACTACGATAATAGCTTAAGCATGTCTGAATGAGAGCCCCTTCTTCAGTGATGATGGAAAATTTGGCCTTGGGGTTGTTGTTACCAGGTTAGTCATTAACCACACGATTATATCATGATTTTGTATGCTCAGGCGAACTGTTAACTCTGTTTATTGGAGCACGGTTTTTTTACCAAATATTATTAACAGAAAGTAGGTACGAAGATTAAAGGGAAGCAGATGTTAAGGAAATTAATGTAATTATACCCCGTTTATGTTTTACTACCCAATATACTGTGTCACATTATACTATATCAAGTTTACCTTCTTGTTAACTGGGATAACTTTTATTTCTTGTCATATTTTACTACACCAAAAAAATGATTATGTTGTGTTAGTTTTATTGCATCACTAGACAAACGAAAAATTAGTCTAAGGTCACCTCTAAACATTTTAAAGTCATTATAAGTGAGTTATTACCAATTTTAGTTTACGATGTCTAAGTACAGGTATTGTTCTATGTTATGAACAACGGGTTGTAACACCATTGATGCATAGATCTGTTATCTTAATACTGAAATATAAGCACGTGGGCATTTGTTTTATTGGGAAAATAATATAAATTATGCCATTATTACTCTTAGGTTTAATGAGTTAAGTATAAATAAATAAATATTTCTCACACATTCACACAACGCCATCTAGTCCCAAACTAAGCAGAGCTTGTACTATGGGTACTAGACAACGGATAAACATACTTAAATACTTTTTTTTTGTTGTAAATACATACATATTATACATAGAAAACACCCAGACCAATGCAAACAATCATGTTCATGCACACAAAGATTTGCATTGAGCGGGAATCGAACCCGAGACCTCTGCGTAGCAGTCATGTTATATAACCACTACGCCACGAGGTCGTCAACATACAACAACATAACATACATAGCATACCCTTTTTGCGAAGTAAAATGAGTCAACGTATCTACGACTAAATCTGCATCAGGTGCATCATCATCATCATCATCATCATCATCATCATATCAGCCAATCGACGTCCACTGCTGAACATAGGCCTCCTCCAAGCATTGCCACCTTGTGCGGTCCATAATTAATCAGGTGCATTATTGAAACTAAATATATAAAAACTTAGTTTGGTTTGATCTAGATGTTTCTATAGGTAAATAAAAAATTATATATATCATTATTATGTATATGCGTCCTTTTATTATACCCATATTACCAGCTCAACTTCAGAATAATATATCTTATTACTAGCAACCGGCGGCCCTGGCCTTGCTTGGGTACAATATTTTTAATGGAAGCATTATACATAAACGTTCCTCTTGGATCCTTATATCTGTTAAAATATCCGTTTAAAAATCCGTTGCGTAGTTTTAACGATTTAAGCATACATTGGATAGAACAAACAGCGCAAGTGATTTTTATATACTATGTTGTGATTATTTACAAAATAAGTTTGTATGTGTTAGTAATATCAGAAACTGCTAAACATGTAACATAAACATGATAAAATGTGACTTCTTCGCTGTCGAACAACCACACTTCCTATTGCAATCAATCAAAACTATTTCCAAAAAAATATAACCTATACCCTCATACAAACTAATGAATTATACAACTACAAACATCCATTTATAAATCACTGTATAGCATATACTAATTTATTTACATATGTATAAGGTTCACAATTCTTTGAGATTCGTCTTTGTGATTGAACCAATAAGTTTGTATACATTGGTTCCTCTGAAAGTAACCAAATCCTCGGTTTACCGTTTAGGCGCTTAATGGTTCGTATTTTTTTTTATTCAAAGCGAATGTTGTATCATAAATTATGACATGTAACACCCACTTTTTGAAGGCGAGCGACAAGAATATGTCACGTGGCACTTACTATAAGAACTCGCAGGCGTTACTTTTCTATGTGATTGTAGATTTTAAAAAGGTATTTTCTGTATAAAAATGGTGACGGGATTGGTACATATTTGTGGTACATTTACATTTAATGTGGTATTCCACACTACCACAGAGTCCCTACTCTATTTTACAACCAGGTTGTTATAGGACCAATATGAGTATTAAAAATAGTCTCGGAGGCAGTGATGTTCGCCAAATACTACGTTAAAGGTTCCCACAGAACAAAAAGTAGACAGCGGAGTCCCAGTTTGTAAGAATCGTAGAACTTTGCGCACAATACACTCTACCTACCACCTATGCGAAAAAGTCGTGACTCAACTCAAACTCAAATATCTTTTATTCAAAGTAGTACAATAATATTGTATCTTTTTAACGTCATGTAACACTACTTAATGTAAGTTTATAAACATTTCAAAGCTTAGAAAACTTCACCACCGCTTCCAAAGCGCTAGTAAGCGGCGTAACAAACTTTACTGCTGCATTTTCTTGACGTCACCTTATTTAGTAGGTAACACTAGGTAACTGTAAAAAGGTGCTGCAACCATTGTATACCATATACAATCATTAAAACCACAATAATAAGATAAGGAATAGCGTTCTGTAGGTAGTACATAAAAGTGGGAGCACCAAATCACATTTATAAACAAGTATCTAGTGAATTAATGTCTTTATGTTATTTTTTAATTAAATGTATGTCTTACTTCTGCACTACAGGTACCTAAGCAGATTATATTATAATCAATTTAATTAGTGCATAATATGGTCAATGATTAGCAACAGTATCCCTATTACAGACTGACCAAAATAATCCAGTAATTAACAATTAGTTATTGTGTGTAAAAGCTATTTGAGGTTATTGAATATGGTTAATTAAGGTTTTAATACTAAATGTGTAGGTAGTTGTGTAGTTACTGCTTTATGTATGATTCAAATCAATGTATCAGCCTTATATTGCAGTCCACTGCTGGACATAGACCTATCCCAACACGGAAATAATGAAATTACAATGCCTGTATAGTGCCAATGAAATAAGTCATAGTGACCAGATAAGTACACAGAAAACATGGTTCATCGAAATTTCTATTCTTAGAAAGCACGTTTCGCCGAAAACTTTGTTCTTAGAAAACATTGTTCGTAGATATCTCGGTACATAGGAATCACTGTTATCAGATAACACCTTATACGGCACCTTTTGCAGTAAACTCTGTTCGTAGAAACAACCTCTAGGAAATAAACTATTTATTTAAATATAAAGATCTTAAGCTCATGTTAAAATAGGTAAAATTAGGGGTATAGCTTGTAAAAAATTACGTCTTGCACTTGTCTATTTTTTTTAAGAAGAGTTCATTTATCTATAAAGATAATATAATAAGCTTCAAATGCATTTGTCACGCAAACTACATAGCAATAGCTAGACATTAAACAGTTTTACTAAATCATAACTCACTCAAAACTCGAGTTAAACAATTTATGTGTCCTTAGTAGCGGTGATCGGGACGCCCTTTGTAACTGAATACGTCTCCGAAACAGGCGCCGGCCTTCGCCACTCAAGCGCAAAGCACAAAAACACATCCTTTGAGTAATAGCTAAAGGAGTCCAGTTTATTTGTGATTTTGAACTGAAAATAATGCGCAGTTTACTTATTTCGTTGTTATTGCAGTATTTTGTAAAAGAAGGGACTTTGTAAAAGACTTCTATGTTGGATAAAAGGTCAATAAGAGAAAAGAACGACTTAAGGTGGACTTATTTCTGCAAGATTGTAACTTTATAGGCTTTTATACGCGATAAGATTAATTCTAAATTCGATATTCATGAAGTACCTTATTATATAGTTACATAATCTATGTTTAATATGCATGTATTTACCAAAGAAAGTATTTAAGTATGTTTATCCGTTGTTTAGTACCCATAGTACAAGCTTTGCTTAGTTTGGGACTAGATGCCGTTGTGTGAATGTGTAAGAAATTTTTATATTTATTACTATATTTTAATTAGAAAGACTTATTCTTGAATACTTACTTCTAACCTACTTCTTGCAACCGCCTTAAGCTCAATGAATTCCCGCGGTCTTGTCATCCTTGTACCTGCATGCTGGTCATAGGTCAAACGCCTTCACTCTTATCTGTTCTCTTTTTATTCTTTAATACATCGGTTGCCTGCAACCTTGTCCAGATCGTCGGTTCATCTTGAGACGGATCTGCCTGTGTTTTCCGGAACGCGGTCGCCATTCCAGAAACTTTACTCCCCAACGTCAGTCGGTTTTGCGTACTACATGCCCTGTCCACTGCCATTTAAGAGTAGCAATCCTTTTAAACTATAGCTTTGGTTCTCCTGAGGATCCCTTTATCAAATTCTGTAAGCCTTATTATGATGTCTTAAAAAAACTAGTAGGAAAAATAAATATAGTTCACAATATAACAAAACAGTAATAGGCAATACCTGCCTAATAATTATGTATATTTTTCTTGTCGTTTATTATCAAATAATTCTGTATCATTAGCGTGGCAACACCGGTGTGTACGTCACTTCCCGTGTCATGGCGGGCACAGATTCCTTGATAATCATTATTGATGATTGCGATTGTATAGATACTATGGTTTTTGTGGCAACCGATGTTGTATGGTATAATATTCATAAAGGTAGAAACTAAAAATGTATTTATTACAAATCCATACTCATATTATAAATGGGAAAGATGTGTCTGTCTGTTTGTTTTTTTTTTCACGGCAAAACGAAGCGACGAATTGACGTGATTTTTTAAGTGGAGATAGTTTAAAGGATGGAGAGTAACATAGGCTTTTTTTTTTCTTCTGTGTCCAGGAAAGTGGAATAGTGCTACCCCGAATTTAACGAACGAACCCGGTGGCAAAAGCTAGTATTTAATAATCTGATGATTTTAGAACATTTATGTTGAAATTTAATACACAATTTGTAGCTATGCAGATATTACTCAGTGCAATGTATGAACTAGGATCAATAGAAACATGCTTTGTTTCGTCTACGTTCATACATGCCCGTCGATTGTGCTCGGCACTTGCCCTGTCTAAACAATTACTACCCTTATAGACTTTCTAGTGCATCCCCTACCATCGTTATCGACGAATATCAATATTGAAATCGTTATAATCGTGACTGTATTTTATGAGTTTAGCCATGATCCTATGACGTTAACAGAATTTGAATTAGAATGAGACAATACTTGAATCTCATGAAACACTTTACCTCAATTTAATTAAGCAAACACTGTACCAAATTAAAGGTTATTTAATATCGTTTTTACGTCATAAAACACTGAGGTAGTGTTATACTTTATTTAGAAAATCTTTTCCTCTTTTCTAACCATTGGACATCTCAACTTAAACATCAACAATCTAGGCCTAAAATCTGTACTAGGCTCTTGCTACAGCGCCAAAATATAGAAGGCTCAAAACAGTACAAGGTATAAATTCCGGTATTAATCATTCTTGTTATAGTGTAAATAACCACGAAATTTTAAGTAAACATGTAATAGATCTACGTTACTCTGAAATTATCGCCAGCAAAGCCGCGGGCAAAAGCTAGTAACATATAAAAACGTTTTAAAACCCACAAAGATCGCTGTTAATTAGTTAAATCTTGAGCCACTACCGTATATGTAAGATAGTGCCAACTCACTCTACTCTAAGGGCCAGATTCAGAGACCGCACTTTGTCTTTACTTTAGCAAAGTCTAGTTATTATCTCTGAATTTGAACAACATTAAAGTAATTTTTCGCATGAAAAAGTTTACTTTCATTATTTATTACTACAAAGTAAACTTTTCATGCGAAAAGATTACTTTAATGTTGTTCAAATTCAGAGATAATAACTAGACTTTGCTAAAGTAAAGTCAAAGTGCGGTCTCTGAATCTGGCCCTAACAGGCGTATAGGTAGGAATGTCACTGTTGCGCTGTTGATTGACTGATTTACGGGCCATTCACGTTTCTATCATTACGCTTAGTATAGTATATCCTTACGTTTTTTTACGATATTTGACTGATAGTACGAACTTCAAATCGCAACAATGTAACTGTGACAGAGTGCTTGAGTCCTAGAAACAAAAGTATCTGTTTTAAAAGCGTAAACTACTTAAGAGTTATTTTTTTTCTTTTCACAACGAGTTCCCTTTTTCCTTGTAGTTATAAAACCCACATAGTGGTGGATTCAGTCTTTTAAATCTTATTTGATCATTTTGCCTTATTCTCGACCTCCTCGCTGTCATTCAAATCATCGTTCCTCTTTGTAAGAACTGTGCCCTATATCGTCAGTCATACACAAAATACCTACACATACAATTACAATTTTTAATTACCATAGTAAGTTAAAAACCTTATTTTATACCCGTTACAATAACCCGGACGTTTCTTACCAAAGCTAATTTTATTAGACGAAAAAAAAACGTATTGTTTGACCATAAACATAGTATTATTGTTGCAAAAATATTTTAATGTTTAATAATAAAACGAACCACTCGGAACATTTTACGTCATTATAAATTATTTGCACATTTGTTTTTTATAGTCTAATAATTGTTTTATGTGTATACTTAATAATGGCATTAATAATTTTAGTTGAAAATCAAGTTGGCTAGCGGTTATAGTAACTGTTATTTCTCTTTTCAAACTCTTCTTTATATAACCAATATAACGCAGAGGTCTCGGGTTTGATTCCCGCTTAAAGCAAATCTTTGTGTGCATGAACATGATTAACTCTTTTAACAGTCTGGTAACACAAAACACTAGGTAACACTAAAAATTTCAAATCTTATTCTTTTTCATTTGGTAGTTAGGCTATTGGTATTGAATAAGTAATAACTAGAAATGAGGGGATTCACCATGAATATGCAGATCTCTGTTGGTAATAAAGGTCGTATTCCCTTAGAATCAGAGTTAGTTACGATCCTGATTCTTTCAAGCGAGGCGTGAAGAAGCATCTTTTGAAGCTGCCATAGTGGAGACATTCATGCCTCTACAAATATTGTAGCTTGCATGATGCTCGCCATTCTTGGACTCTATTGGATGCTTAACATCAGGCACCATAGAGTCATTCTGGTAGGCCAATTTAATCTAAGAATAAGAGTTACGATCTTTATAAGACAATCAATCAAGAGACATTATACTGTAGATTCCTGTCAATGTATTTCTTCTTGAAATTATCCTTCTTTATGGGATAATGAAGGTCTTTGAGTCGGACTGGATGCGCAAGGCGTAGGACCGTGTTCTGAGAGCGGCCTATGTCCAGTAGTGGACTGCAATAGGCTAGTTGATTGATTTGATTGAAGTATTTCATTGTTTACCTTTTTTATAAAGAGACGGCAAACGTGCGTCCTCAGTTAAGGTACTAAGGAGTGGGCGGTCTGAAATTACTGAACTCCAAATAATAAGTAAAATAAGGATAACGCTGGGAATAATAAGGGTAAGGTCAAATAATAGGAAATACATAATTAGTGCGACATATTGATTTGAAGTTCAGGTTGCGGTGAGACTCCAATAGCTGTACCCTCGGCCTGTACTTCAACTTCCGGTGGACGTATTCGACGACGTCATCTACCTCCGTAACTGCCGTAAGCAGCTAGTATTTACTAAATGTAACTCCACGCAGGATTAGCCCGGTTCCTGAAGTGGGACATCAAAATGATGTAACAAGGACAAGTAGCTGTATGTGAGTAATAAAAAGCTAGACATACCTACCTATAAAGTAATCGTAATACTTTTAATGTTTTAGCTGTAAAATCTTAGTGGTGCAAACGAAGTATTCTTGTTTTTACGACCCAAAAGTTTTTAAAACCCCGGTTTGTTTATTCATGAATTTCAGATGGCGGGATTTTTTTTTAATGTTTTTAATTCTCATATAACAATATGTTCTTACAATACATAGGAAAGGAGGTATTGCCTGTCTAGATTTTTGAATCGTGACGTCATTTGGGTTTATACAATTATAATAAAATATCATTAATTTCGATGACCTCTGTGGCCTAGTGTTTATAGTCTATGGTTGTCACGCAAAGGTCTCAGGTTATATTCCTGCTAAATGTGTATCTTTGCGTGCATGAACATGTCTGCATTGGACTAGGTCTTTTTTGTATATCAAAAGCATGTAATTACTTATTATTTAACATAAGTTTTCATCTCCAAAATGCTTATTTAATATAAAATCACTTACAACGCTCTAATTTCAAAATTGATATTTAATTAGAAAATCAATCAAATCCAAAATAGTATAAACAGTCTTTAATCAATTCACTAAAACTGTCAAATCAAAAACATGACAGAGCACATTCAAGCCACCATTACTCGTACTTCTACATATCTACAACTACAAGAATTTAAATATAAAAAAAAATCAAGACATGACCCGTAGTATTGGTTAGCAAAACAATAAGAGCCACCTTCATTAAAAAATTTGGTAGTTATATATTATGTCTGTAACATTTGTACAGTCATGGTAGATGACAAGGGAGTGTAAAAAGGTAAGCGGTAACGTTTCAATCGCTACCATATTGCTGATTCATTCCGTCGATATGTTGGGACTATTACTTGGATAACTATAATGTGGATATGCCGGTTAATATGCATGTATGAATGTAAACGGAGCAGGCTTGTTAGGATAGACACCAAAATACAAGCAAACATGTTAATTGTATACTGAGTTAATTTTATAATTCTTGTATATTATGAAAAAAAAAATGCAATTTTGTTAACTGGGAATCCAGATGTCACGCAGTGTATTGATGATCATATTAAGATTGCAGGAGACAAAAATGGAAGAGGAAGGTCCAGAACAGCGCCAGCATAAAGTGGGAAGTGGCCCTATGCGCAGCTGAGGACGTCGTTTGGCTAATAATGATGATGCTGATGATAGATTTCAGAGCCCTAGACAACATATTAGGACAGTTTTTTTAGTAAGAGTAGTAATTATATTGTCTACAATTTACTCTTGTGGGTTCCTGCGAAGCTTTTGATGTCCTGTGTGTCAACACTCGATTGTTACAACTCGAACATATACAACACCTTCAATATTACAGTTCTAGTATATATTGTATTCATAGAAATGTTAATAAAATGTACTCTAATCCATATTTACGAAATCTTAGTCCAGACAGTCACATTCTGCCATCGTATGATAAATGAGCAAACGTCGTCGCATTGTAGTACCGACACGTCTTCATTTGAGTTATTCAATCATATTTGTAGCTCACAACTCAACGATGGTGCAATTAATGAGTTGAGGAACTATTTGTGGCTTAAGGGTGTAACCACATTATTCGACGCGGAATCGGCTAAAGCCGGTCAAAAAAGTCTTTATGCCGACGGAATAAGAGTGTTACTAATAGCTTTCGCATCGGCTCGGCTCGGCCGACGCGACGCGACAGCTAATCGGCGATAAGCCGAGTAGTGTGGTGATACGCACTCGGCTTAAGCCGATTCCGCGTCGATTAATGTAGTTACACCCTTAGAGGGAGTTAGCGATGGTGTGACAAATACTGCGAGTCTCGCCTGTCTAAGGTAAAGGGCGTGGGACTTTTAACTCTTGGTCTGCGAGACTGTGGAGGCACAGAAAAGGTGGTTGAGAAAAAAAGCAATAAAAAATACCAGCACGTCGGACTCTCTGGCCGTTAATGCACAGACAAGGAAATGTTTTTTGTGTATTTAAGGTAATACATACATACAGACAAAGTTCTTACAGGGATATTTGAATCTGACGTTTGTTTCTCGTTGTAGAAAGTGCACAATCTCTTTGTGAGATCGGCGTTTCGAAAAAGATAAGCTCTTTTTCGAAACGCCGATAGTAACTCTCAATGCAGAGGAACATTTAAGTAGCTTTAGTTGCAAGGGTGGGCTTTGTTTCGACTAAGAAACCACTTTTTGATGAGACCCTAATATAATCATAGATTATTATAAATGCGAAAGTAACTCTGTCTGTCAGTCTGTCAGTCTGTCTGTTACTCTTTCACGCCTAAACGGCTGAACGGATTTTGATGAAATTTGGTACAGACAATATTTAGACCCTGAGAAAGAACAAAGGCTACTTTTAAATTTTTTTTTACAAAAAAATCATATGTTCTAGATTTTTGTAATTTTTACCAGTGTGGGGGTGAAATAGGGGTTGAATTGAAGATAAGACAATAAATCTTGGTACGTAAGCTTTTTCTAGATACGGAATTCCCAAAATTACGGTAAGTACGGATTCGGAACGGGAACTACAAAGCCAAACTCACATTCACTACTCTCTCACTCACAACAAATTCTGATTCTGATTGACAAAAAATAATTTCACGCGGGCGAAGCCGCGGGCGGAAGCTAGTAAAGTATAATATGAGATATTATTTGTAAAATTCGTTATCTATTTGACAATTAAAACAAGCCTGGAGACATTTAAAACACGCTTTAAGAATATTTAACTCTATCCGTATCTAACTTATACCAACACCCAAGTATTTGTTCCAACTCGAACAAGAAGCAATCACTGACCATTCTGAGTTCAAACAAGTCTTTGTATTAGTAACACTGGTAGTCCAACACCATACCAACTATTGTGCCTTGCTCCTCACAATAGATAGCGTGATGCGCATCTTTACGTTCGATGACTGATGATTTATGTCTACCGATGACTTTGATAGCTTAATCCTTTCTACTTTTTTTGGTATAATTGTTTTTATTTGCGACTTCGATATCCGGTATTCAAAATCTTTGGTTAGTAAAAGGATTTTTTTTAGTTGTGGATGTTTTGGATGTTTTTTAGAAAGTAGTTAAAGGTATCATTATCATCGCATGAACAATCTGCTACAGGAAAGGGCCTCTTCCATTGATGAAGAAGCTAGGTCGCTAAATAGGATGTTTGTGAAATTTCGATCTTCTTTTGTTATAGTAGAGCGTATTGCAGTTTTATTTCTATGTGTCGGCTTTTACGACAATTGAATAAGCGTTGACATCAAGCTTTTCTTAGTCCTTCACCAAAAAAAAAACGATCAAATTTATGAAATGATTATGTAGTGAGTTTGTGTTTTAATAATCTCATTCAGTTTGTGTTTTTAGGGTTCCGTACCAGTTTTGAAAAAACAGAACCCTTATAGGATCACTTTGTTGTCCGTCAGTCCGTCAGTCCGTCAGTCCGTCTGTCCGTCCGTCCGTCCGTCTGTCTGTCAAGACCATTTATCTCAGGAACGCGTGGAGGTATCAAGTTGAAATCAAACTGCTAATTCAACGCAATCAAGAGATATAGCCGTTTTTGTCGCATATTTAGAGGGGCAAAGGCAAAAACCTACAGGGTACTTCCAGTCTACCTACAAACTTGAAATTTGGCATGAAGCAAGGTCTTATTGTACATGTAATGGGAAAATTCCGAAAACCTTGAATTTTTACTTCAATCATATTATATTTTGATTTCATTGAATTTTGGCGGGAAAGCTGAGTCACGTGACCTGTGACGTCATAGAATTTTGGTCACGTGACCTGTGACGTCATAGAATTTTGACAGATGAGTCGTGACGTCACAGAATTTTGGCGGCAAAATATTTTTTGACAGCTGAGCCGTGACGTTTTTGAATTTTTGACAAATGAGTAGTGACGTCACATAATTTTTGACAGATGATTCGTGACGTCACAGAATTTTGACGGGAAAATATATTTTAACAGCTGAGCCGTGACGTTTTTGAATTTTTGACAAATGAGTCGTGACGTCACAGAATTTTTGACAGATGATTCGTGACGTCACAGAATTTTGGCGGGAAAATATATTTTAACAGCTGAGCCGTGACGTTTTTGAATTTTTGACAGATGAGTCGTGACGTCACTAAATTTTTGACAGATGATTTGTGACGTCACAGAATTTTGGCGGGAAAATATATTTTGACAGCTGAGCCGTGGCGTTTTTGAATTTTTGACAGATGAGTCGTGACGTCACAGAATATTTAACAGATGATTTGTGACGTCATATTATTTTGGCGGGAAAATATTTGAGACCTCTGGCACTTTGACAGCTGTCACTTTTGACAGCTGTCAATTTTGACAGATAGGCGTGACGTCATAGAATTTTTGACAGATGAGTCGTGACGTCATAGAATTTTGGCGGGAAAATATATTTTGACAGCTAAGTCGTGATTTCATTGAATTTTTGACAGATGAGTCGTGACGTCACATAATTATTGACAGATCAGTTTTGACGTCATAGTATTTTGGCGGGAAAATATTTTTTGACAGCTTAGTCGTGCCGTCATTGAATTTTGGCGGGAAAAATAGCATTTAAACAGCTGAATCCTGACGTTATCACAATTTGGCGGGAAAATAAATAGGTTTGTACGGAACCCTCGGTGCGCGAGTTAGACTCGCACTTGACCGGTTTTATTTTTATTTCGTAAAGTTAATATTCACGGATAGCCCCTTAGTCGGTTTTTACGACACCCAAGGGATGAGATGGGGTGGTGACATATAACAATAAGTACATAATAATATTATTGGTATGAAACTAAGGCGCAATATTTTGAATGATGCTTAGATTGGATTGCTTCAGTATTTCAAGTAGCTTAACAAAACATAGATTAGTATTGAACTTATAACAACCTCGTTACTAAGATATTTTTATTCTGTTTTTTGTATTATTGTTGAACTTAGGAGGCACTCAGAGCAAGTTGCAATCATTAAAACAATAAATAAGTAACAATGGCTAGATTATTCATTTAATAGATAGGTAACCGCTCAGTTGTATATTAATTAATTTAATTTATTTAAAATATACATTATACAAATTACTTCTACACAATATTAGGTATGTTAGCCTATTAAAAGTAATTATCATTCGTTTTTATAATTAGCAACATTTAAAAAGAAATGAAAAATTTAGAAACAAAAAGATGACAAAATACAAACTCTACAAAGTATCTAGTATTTATTATAGTACTTATCTAGTATTTAAGCTGAGCGTCTTCGTTCTTTGGCGGGCTCATAGTAAGTTGGTCCTGTCGTTGTAGTGACTCAAATGTTAGCTAGCTGCGTTAAAGGCCTATGAGCAGCTTGAACAAATATCAACACACGGTAACCAAAAAACGGTAAAGAAGAAGACATTAAACTTGATGTAAACCATTAATTATTATTAATTAAAAACACGTTGAAATCTTTAAATCAAAACTAACATTAATTAAAGTCAAATTTAATTATTATTGTCTGAATTTAACTGTTAAACACAAAATTAATAACCTGAAAGTCGTTATTCAAAGTATAATATAATTAGTAATGTTTTTTAAATCTATATTATAATTAAACCTTTATTAGGTAAGAGGCCATTAAGCAAAATAATTTGATGAATTTTTGCGTAAAAACGTGTCAAATTAGAGTACTTAATTAACTTTAAGAAATATCGATACCGGAAATATGAATTAATGTAAAGGACAAAACCAAGGTTTTCAGGAGAGCCAAAATAAGATTTCCTTCTCACAAATCTGATTGTAATTTTTTAACTATGGGTTGTACTTAAAAAGTGTCTAGGACAAAGTTTCTTAGATTTTTGTATTCTTTACACCTAAAATAACAAAAAACCAATAAAACCTATAGTTTAAAAGATAGCATGTCCTTTACAGTAAATAACATTGAATACGGGTGACATACGTTAACAAAATTTTAGATGAACAATGAAGAGCATTGATGTAAGGTACATAAAAGAAATAAGTACAATGGCGACTATTAACGTAAAGGACATTAAAAGAATTCGTATAATAAGAATCATTGATGTAAGAGACATAAAGAATTAAAATATTTCGAGTTTTTAAAGTAATGATATCTTAACGGTTACTAGTTTATAACAAAATAATATTTTATACTATATTCATGAACTATTACTATGCCTTTGTCATAGTTGAAATATTATTAATGTCGGGCCAAATGCTTGTTTACACTAAGTTTGAAGGATCCGATATCGTACGATGAGGGAAAAACATGAACTGGCGGTTTGTTCCCCAACTCAATCGTTTGCCATAGAAAACCGAACCTTTTGTTGCAAGATGATATCTGACAGATAGTCTGAATATGACATCGTAGACCAGCACAAACGATTTTGTAACGAAAAGTGGAGGAAGGGGCAAAATCAAATAACTCTTTTGAGCACTCTCTGTAGCACATGCGTTAGAACACACTAAGAAACACGACATCCCTGCGAAGCTGTAGTGACTCCGCGTGATCGGTGATCTGGTCGTTATCGATTATATGACATGCATGTCGCTGCCGTCAGTATAGAGCTTCCATGAAATACTTGGCAGAGCCATCCCAAAGTTATGAGCCCTTTACGTGTATAAATCGTGTCGAAGGTTCATCGCTGACATGTTCAGATAATCCTGCAGTTACCGCTATTAAACCTATGGCAAAAAGGGAGTCTTTTGGTGCTAAACGCGCAAATCTGAGTGTACTTGGCGTTGCACTTAACCAAATTGTAGGAGTGTCATTAAGCTTATCTTTATTAATGCTCTTCTAAGATAAAAGAAGATACAGGAACTGCGCCGAGACTCAGCACACCATACGTAAGCAGATTGCACAGAGTGGCACAACCCACCCTGTGAATTATCCAACGCAATCAGGGCAGCCTCACCTTTCCAGAGCTAGTCAATTCGATAGTACAAAGCGAGATTGTTTGGGTATCATCGTTGCTTTGCTCGCGGATACGGTTTTCAGTCAAGGAAGCGGCAAATGGGGAGGGAGAGCAGTCACTTATCTCTCTTAGCCCGCAGATCTAAGCGTAATAGGAGTGCGGACAAGACAGGACAGTCGGAAAAGACGACCTCCAGCAGCTGTGAGGTGCCTGCGGGCTGCAAACTTTGGCAAGATTAACTAATGGCGTAAAGTCTTTGCAGCCCAAACAGGACGGCGTAATGTACCACGTACGCCACTTTAAGGAGGAAGCGCATGGCTGTGCTTCATTATTTTCGGTCCCGCAGACTCGGAGCATCACCCGCTGTGATAGTTTAAGTAAAGCCAGCCTTCTCGCGTGTCCTGGCTATTTATGAGTAAGAGAGGCACACCATAGGTTTTTGTCGGCTTCTTATAATAAAAACAAGGAAGATAACAAAAATACTTTTATGACCTCTTTGGGACTATACCATTATCTTTTGTTAAAATTATTATAATTGAGAACTGTAATTGGTAGCTTTTTCTTATACAAAAAAGATAAGAACATGTTTATGCTACTGAACTCAACCTTCGCAAGGCTCTTGCGAAGGTTGAGTTCTCTCCTTTACCCTTTACTGTGCTTCTTCTTTCAGTTTGTTTCTCTATGAAAAGGTCCATTTTGCGAGTTCGGTCACCCTCTAACATCGTATATGTTATTTTACCAAATAAAGAGTTCTTTAATCTTTCTTTCAAGGATAGCATGATTGCTATCTACCGGGATGTCTAATTGTTTGCTTTTTCGCAGAATGTTTAGAAAAGTTATAAATATTACGATGAAAATTTGAGGCAAATTGTAATGTAAAGGACATGTATTTAATACCTTCTTACGAAACACTAACGTAAAGGACAATACTTAAAACATCTCAAATGATGCAATAACGTATGGGACCTGTTGTAAAATACTCTCAATTTTTATTTAATGTAAGTGCCAAATACTATGAGCAAGGAGACTTACGTTAGTTTTTATACAAAAAAATATTGAATGTGTCATATACAGCAAGTTTTTTAAAAAGATTTGTCTGTGCCTAAAGAAAAATATGTACTGTAAAGGACATTTTTTTGGAGATATTAAGATTTTAAATACACCAATCGATAGAGCAGGAAATTCTGAATTCAACGATATATATAACTCATTTTTGACAAAATGTCCTTTACATTAATTCATATTTCCGGTATCGATATATTAACATTCACTTTTATGATGATAATGTATAAGTGTAGACGAATCAAAGCATCTTTCTAAAGATCGTGAACAGTATAAGTACTGTCTCTAAGTAGGTATTACGAGACCTTGAGTCACGAGGATTTTTAAAATTAAGAAACTTAAACTCATCCAGACTCGTATCAAAGAATTTGCCTCTCAACATCTCCTGCAATGTCTAACCATGTCTAACATAACACGTAAAGATATGAAAAATCTCCCTCCATATCGAAACGTCCTAAAAGCTAAATAACTTAACAGCAGAATGACCTATTCTCAAAATGAAATAAGAGCAATACGTCCTGTTATCAATTAGCCCTATGGGCAGAAAGTTTTATGTATATAATTTGTTTTCACTCTCCGTGGTTTTAGTCTCTCATGTCTGATGTTCATAGTAAGTATTAGGGCTGTCTGTCGTGAACAGTTTTGACAACTTTTGATTGATTTAAACAACCGTATGAAATACCTACGAGTAGCTTTATATCACAATGCAAAAATAAATGAACAAAGAGAATGTAACAAACAAAACATTCACGCTTTAACATGATACCTATAAAAATAAATAGAATAAAGCTGTGACGATACTAGTCAAACCAATTTCATTGATAGTAACAGAATATCGTTCGCCCATCGGTACGTACTGGCTTTTGTAAACGCTGACCAATTTTGCCAAACTCACGTGAATACGAAACTATTACACGATGAATTGCAGACAGCTAGTCAAAGTAATTTCTACTAACAGAAATTCTAGTCTCGTTTCAAATGTTTGTATACTAACTACCTACGTTAGTAAGTATATAATGTACAATTCGATAACTGCAAACGAACAGCCATCGTGATAGCTATGAATAGCTATAGCCTTTTTTTGCTAAAGTTATAAATGTAAAAGCTCTTTAGCTATTGGGAAAAACTAACTTACGCTAGCTAATGGCTAACTGTAAAAAAAATACCGCATGCTTTTCTTTAACAACGTCGATGGCAGATTTCATAAAAAGCCTACAAGAATAAACTGTGAACAAATATCCTATTATTGTATTCCCCGCAATATATCTCTGATGCAATCTTCAAAAATAAACATCATTAATAACAATAAACAAATAAAATTACTATACAGATAAACAATACATCCACAATACTAGTAGTAGGGTGTAATTGATAATAGTTTATTATATTTGTTCTACAGCCCCGTCACATTCTACCCTCGTACATATCACCACATTTATAATATTTTTACTAACCCACTATTTACTTTTTTAATGGGGTTGAATTGATAAGCGTTGAGCGGTTAAAAAGTAGCGCTGGATGCTAATCAATAGCTAGGGTTAGTTTTGTATTTTTTTGTAAACATAATGATTAATTATTTACTGTAGTAATAAGAAAATTATTTAATATATTAGATTCTGTTTAGTTTTAGCCAAACTTTTTATTCGTTGTCTTTCGTAAATATTAATTAATCATAATCAACTTTACTATTTATGGTATCTGAAAAGTAATAAAATTTTTCGAGCTTGGCGTCTCTCTATTTGAACCGTAAAGAGGTTTTATTTGGTTCATTTTAATTTATTAGCCAAACTACTGCCTACCCGAAGCCTAATAACAAAACCCGCTGTTCTCTCACAACTTATACTTAACAAATAAACATGTCCACTATTTGCAAGTATGTGACGTTAAAATATTAAAAAGAAGGGCTTTACTTGTTTATCTATTGTTAAGTTGAGAACTATTCAAGTTATTTTTGTTGTAAAACAATCATTTGTGATTACGAATGACGGGGCGAGTCGCCATTGTTTGGTGAAAGGGCGAATGGTGGTGTTGATTTTTATGTGATTTTTAATGGTAGTAGCTAATTTTGATGTTTTGGATGTGTATTTGTTGTAATTATTAGCGGTGTGGTATTGGTAATAATAGTTTAAAATTGTAGATCGACACTTTATTGTAGGTAGCAGTAATTTTAAATACAAAATCGTGAATGCCTATAAGGTTTTTTGATTCAGGGCTCCTTCTGGCTATAGCTCAGCCCGCGTCCACATAAAATAAAAAAATAAAACTTATGAGGGTAGGGTATACAAATTGTGAACCCAATAAACTTTTCCATTAACTGTACAGTAGACGTGTAAACTCGTAGTTTCTGAATGCTACTCACCTTTTTAGTTAGGGCGGCGGGAAGCCGATGGACGAGGGGGGCACAGGACCGCACGAGGTGGCAATACTTGGAGGAGGCCTATGTCCAGCAGTGGAAGGCGATTGGCTGAGATGATGATGATGGTGACTCACCTTTTTAAAGTACCTATATCACTTGTTTGCGCACGCTTCAGCTTGTGTTCAAAAGACATCGTGGTAGTGGTTGGTGTATTGTTGATATTGAATTTGATGCAGTAAAAGTAGAAGTTTAAACCAAAAATAAATGAAATATTTTCATTATAAAATAAAAATAGTTTATTTTGGACTACCTAATTGTATCCACAAAGTTTTTAATGTATTATTATAATGATTGATTTCAATATTATAAACCTAATTTTGTATTGTTAAATAAAAATTAAATGAAAATAATATTACATTCAATTAATTTAAAGAGCTTTTTTTTTTTTGTTTTTATTTACAAATATTATATGTATTACAAAGTTACTTAAATCTAAAACGTCTGTTTAAAAAAATTGTGTGTGTTTCTATAGCGAACACTGCATATTTATTGACTTCAGTATCTATAGACCAGCAATTGGTTAGTACGAGTAAAAATAAATTAAAAAAAAAACTACTCGACCACATTCTATCAGTAGGTATCTCAAATATCAGACAACCAGAATCCGAAACTGCTCATTAGCGATAACATTCGACCCCCGTTTTGCACCCTTAACAATTGTAAGGGGTGGAATGATCAGCAACATATGTCCAACCCTATGGGTCGTTTGATGCCCTATTATCTGAAATCAGACGGAAAGTATGTTTCTATCTTTTATAATACTTATAGTACAATCCCCATGTTGAAGTAGAGATAGTGATTTTGATGAACTTATAATAATGCCACTACGTATTGTTGGCATCAATGGTACTTTGAAATGGGGTACAGGTGTAGGATTATTTTCTGCTTCATAATTAAGCCAGCTTATTTTTTTGCTTCAGCGCGTAAAACTACTGCGAAATTATTGGAAACCATAAATTCAAAGAGTACCAGGGCGAAAGGTAGTACTCCGTGTGGTGACGGAGTAAGAATACAGTGTGTAAAAATCGACTAAGGGACTATCCGTGAATATTGTCTTTACGTAATAAAAAGAATTTTTCAATATTTGGAGTTTTTTGGACCTTTTAAAAAACCAATAAGCCGTGAAATTATTTTATTAATCCGCGCCGCTTAATGCCTTGTAAACCTTCCACTTACTTTTAAAATTTATATTCTCAATGCTACCTTTTTATTTTTTGAATAAAAGTTACCCATTTTATTATACAAATATCATAATAGTTTCAAATTGTAAAACAAATTATTAGGCATGTATTATGTCAACTATAAATTGGTGATGCCCATAATATAATGTGGGTGGTACTAATGAAGTCATTGCCATAACTGGATATGCGATGTTCCGTTCAGTGAATTTAACCCTTGCTTTAATTTTATGACTTACGTCGTCTATATCATATAGTTTATAATTGAGTAGGGGCCAAACCGCAACGGGTGTTTCATGCACAAAATAACTTAAATTTTTATTAATAATTTATTTTATTTGATTGTTTATTTGTCAACTAGTTATAGTTTTTTTATGCTTGTTAATTATCTATATTTGCTTGACTGAAATTAAAAATGTTTCTTTGTTATTATGTTTACATTCAAGTCTAGCATTGATACCTACTATAAAAAGTTTGTTAGGATAAACTATTCGCAGATCTTCCATATTATTTTAAGATATAAAACTAAACTAACTACTAATTAATTAAATAATCAGATGCAAAGATCGAATATTACATTATGGAAAAAAACACCTAGACCAATGCTTCGAAAATCTTTGCGTGCATAAACATAACTAAACATGCATGTTCATGCACACAAAGATCAGCACAAAACATACGGAACCTTCACAATATATTCGTGTCAGCCAAGCACATTAACAAAAAGCTTGGCAATTTGTGCGTACTAGCCCGATACTGATGTTATTTTATTAGTACATCCGTATCTCGTTAACACCGACTGCAATTTGATTACCTTCGTTCTGATGTTAATTAGAACTATATTTGTTATAATAATATTCATCATCTTGAAAGAAGCTGAAAGTGTGTTTTTGCTGAACATTTGACACCTAAAGATGCACATTTTGTTCCCAGTAATGGGATCAATCAACTAGCCTATCGCAGTCCACTGCTGGACATAGGCCTCTCCCAGCACGCGCCACAGAACTCGGTCCTGCGCCTTCCGCATCCAGTCCGACCCAGAGACCTTTTTGAGGTCGTCGGTCTGCTGGGGGGCGTTCTACTCTAATAATGGGATGAACCTCCTAAATTAACAAAATTAAATTTAATCTACTTTCAACTTACTTTACTTTACTATGATACTTGCTGGATGTCTTATAGATTGATTTTCTTCTCAAATGACTATACTTACTTGCGTTAATATTATGTCGGTAATATCGTAAGGATGAGAGAATATAGAATCAAACACATTTAGGATTCACAAGCTTAGAAGCTTAACTATTAAAATGGCCAATTAAAAACAATACAGGCACGTACTGCCTTGCCATGTTACAGGAACATAGGGTAATGTTGGCCACTGTAGGTAGACGTTTTTAGAATTAATTTTCCTTCTTTTGTCTTCTTAGTTGCAAATTTGCAAGACGTCTTTAAACACGCGTAGAACAGAAAAGGCTAATAAATAAAACATCCCTAAATATAATTGCAATCAAAATAATATTCAATATAACTTAAAAAAAGGATTTATTAAACAGCAACACACAATTAAATTTTCCACTATAACGAACAAATCCGGCCAATTATACGAACGTTTTACGGGTGTCAGCTATTCGAGGGGTTAACGTAATCCCAAAAATCAAGTAATGCTTGACTACAACTCCGTATGAGGGGTCCCCCTTCTAACAAAATGCACCTGTTACCTTTTAATACAAAAGTTTTTGATACTCAAAATAAAAAGCGTTTGTGATAACGAATGATTTGTTAAATTTATTTTTTTGATGTAGGTATCTAAGTTTGTATCTTTTTGAAGAATGCCGCTCAATGGAATAGGAATTTGAAGTAGATAAATAAATAGATGGGAGATAGTGTTTACTAGTAAGTGATAAGAATAATAATAGGTAGGTACTCTTTACACATTTACACACTAATCTATTGTCCTAACTAAGTGGTATACTAGTTCTAACGGATAAACATAATCAAAATCACGGGAGGAGGCCCGTCCTTGCAGTGGGACATTAATGGTCTATTATGAGTTTATGACGAATAGGTAACACCAAAGCAAAATTTATATTTAAGCGCACAAAGATTTACATTGAGCGGGAATCGAAACCGAGAGCTTTACGCGACAGTCTGGACTGTAACCTCACGCAACAGAGCTGTCATAAAACAATATTGCAAAATATGAAATAATAACAGCCCATTAATGTCCCACTGCAGGGACGAGCCTCCTCCCGTGACGGAGGGATACTTGGCCTATTAATAACACGCTGTCCAGACGGATTGGTATAGGGTTTAATTTCAAGTTTTCCTTCTTTTTATTTCGTAAAGAGAATATTCACGGATAGTCCCTTAGTCGGTTTTTACGACACCCATGGGATGAGATGGGGTGGTGACATATTGTATTCTTACTCCGTAACTACACGGAGTGAAAAATATTAAATAAAATTTATATAAATATTATACGGGTAGGTATTATTTATTGGAAATATTTCCTGACGTGTGCAAAATCAAACACTCAGTTGAAATATTCTTGGTTGTAACTAAAGCGTTAATTATTTCGTGCAGCTTGTTCAATGATTGATTTACAGCGCGTTCACAGGTTATTCGAACTGAATTGATGCTTCAACGAATCAATTTGATTTATTTGAATAAAAAAATTGATAGAAAGAGCACTTTAGATATTCGCAATAACTTCGTTTCAAAAGAATTATTTTTATGGATGAATTTCATCTGGGTATTGCATGTTTTTTTATTACTTATTATGGATCAGTTTTTGATATAAAAACCATGTAAAATTCAATATGGAATTTTATATTATAAAAATATTCTTGTTTAGTATGGATGAGTTTCAACCAGGCACTACAAGTTTTTTTTCTAATTATGATAGATTTTTTTTATTTTTGTAAAATCTTATATTTATTAATTAAAAATGCTATATGGTATTTTATATTTAAAAAGCAAGAGATTGACACTACACCGAAATTGGCAACATTTAGTACGTGGACGATCGAATTTCTGAGACAAGCTCCTCTTTCCTAGTACATTATACAATAAGTACTTAATAAATGTTTACTCTTATTGACAAAATCTTAGGTATAAGCTTAGGTTTCATTTGACGCATTATCATGGTGGTGCTTTCACAAAAATGGTATTGTTCCCGTAATTATAATTGGTTGAAATATTATTAATACTTTAATAATTTGTTATAATTTAATGCTACATGCTTTTTTAGATTGTATCACAGAATGTATGACTGTTTGTTAAATATTCCTAAAATAAAATAAATACACGGACATTTGAAGAAAAGTACTTTATGTTTTTATTTGTTTTTGAAGTTATTTACTTCCACTTTATTATTTTGATCTTTACTGACGTATTATTTGCTATTCAGGGTAGAGTTGCCTGATTTTAAAAAACTACTGTTCCAGACCTTATAAATCCCTCACACGGTTGACTGACGACCTAGTTAGGACGGCGGTTGATGGAGGTACAGAACCACGCAAGGTGGCAATCTTTGTGCAGTGGACGTCAATTGGCTGATATGCTGATGATAATGATGATAATGAAACATTAAAAATATTATAAGATACAGAAGCGTTTTACTTGAGGGATAACGTATTTCATTGAAATTCTGCATAATAATATCATCATCATCATCATAATATCAGCCAATTGACGTCCACTGCTGAACATAGGCCTCCTCATCTACTGCCTCCTTGCGCGGTCCTGTGCCTCCCTCATCCATCGGTTTCCCGCCGTCCTAACCAGGTCGTCGGTCCACCGTGTGAGGGGTCTCCCCACTTTGCGTTTTCCGGTACGCGATATAATATATAAATATTATTATTCATATTCTTTAATAGCAGACAGGTTTCTTTTGATTATAAGTGTTGGCTTACTAAAATGACAACGTTTTACAAAATTGTTTGAGGATGTCGAAGAGGTTTATTATTGAGTATTAGTTCACAACGCACATGCAATGTCACTCTGAGGTTAACTTTTTGTCACTTTTGATGTCCTTTGACAGACGTGTCAGTATTTTTTGTGAACAAAAAATATCACATTTAAAAGAACGAACGTCTTGTAATACACTTAACACTTATAACTAGAACAAAGACTGTCATTAATGAATTTCCACGAATAGTGAAGACGTGTCTATTCTCTAGACATTGAGCGGTAGCTGTGCGCGGGTCAAAAGCGAGCCTTGAGAGAAAGAAAGAAAGAGGTTGCATTACGTTACCTATGGTAGAAGATTGAAGAAATGTAACATAAACAATACATAATTATGATAATTTATTGTTTTCTTTTTTAATCTCATTTATTTAAAAGCCATACATCGTATAGATTAAGTCGGCAATTTATTATTTTTGTTAAATATAACAAAAATGACGAGTAGGTACATGATTTGTTTCGAGTTTTTTTTTAAATTTTAATTGTATGTTCATTGTTTATTAACAATTATTTTATTTTTTTAAGAATTATCTGCCAAAGTATAATGAAATCCCCTGAAGATGCTGCCAGCTTTGCATTTGAATATAAAATCACTTATGGAATAAGAGAAAAGAAAAAAACAAAAGATTCATTGTTTTTAAAGTACTCAATGTAAGGCTTAATTTTTGTATGATTTTGTTTTGCTTCTAAGTGGAATTATAAATGTTAGAAATAGGTACTTCTGTGTTGACTGGCAATTTATTGTATATTAAAATTATTGTTCTTTTTGTGCTCCTCATTTGAGGAGTGAATAAAATACAATTTTTGACAAAATTCATACTCAATTTGATTTATTTTTGATCCGATTGATTAATTTATTTTTAAATTAATTCTTTTTTTTATTTTCAATCATAATTTTGTTATTCTTTATTTTAAATGTAAATTTTAATATAACTTAACCGATTGTTAACCTACTGTAAATGTCGAGTTAGCCTGTAAGTAATTATTATGCATATATATATATAAGTTTAGTGTGTATTTAAGTGTAACGCTTTTGTATAATAATTGTTGGATGACCTATTCAAATAAATAAATAAAACAATGAAATAAAATATATACTTGGTTGTTCAGCATTCATGAAGCTAAGCTACTTAACGTATCTTCTCGTCCGCATTGCCGTGCCTGAAGACAAAGGGGAATGGAGAGCGCTATGTTGGTAGTCTCCATGCGTGATCGAATCCCAAGAACTGAGATGTGAGTTTGATACTTACCATGTACTCTTACTCGATCTCTGCACCGATACAAGATCAATCAATCAATCAACTAGCCTATTGCAGTCCACTGCTGGACATAGGCCTCTTCTCGAACTCAGTCCTGCGCCTTCCACATCCAGCCCGACCCAGAGACCCTTATGAGGTTGTCGGTCCACCTAGCTGGGCGGCGTCCTACACTACGTTTGCCGAGTCGGGGTCTCCACTCTAGGACACGTTTGCTCCAACGGCCATCGGTCCTTCGACAGATATGAACAGCCCATTGCCACTTCAGCTTGCTAATACTACAAGATACTAGATAGTTAGTACATAATATAAATAAGTTTCCCATGTCAATAAAGACACAAGCAAACATTTTCAATAAAAACAATTTCGGTGGCGGTTCTTTTATAAGCGTTGAGTAAAAAACTCAAGTACTATTGTGTTAATGTACCGGTGTATGTCATACGTCATGCGAGTGTAGTACAAGTGGACGTCTGCCACCTGACGGTGACGTCACGTTACGTCAACTGACGTCTATGGACTAGAGAGATGAATAGAGATTACTTATTTGTATGTTTGTTAATTTTTTTTGTTGTTACAAATGTGTGAGTGTTCTATGGTTATTTATTTGTATTAATTATTGTCTTATCATCATAACAGCCCACTAATGTCTCACGGCAGGGACGGGCCTCCTCCAGTGACGGAGAGATACTTGGCCTACCTAATACCACGCTGGCCAACGTTTAATTTTAAGTATTCCTTATATAGTCCCTTAGTCGGTTTTTATGACACCCATGGGATGAGATAGGGTGGTGACACACTGTATTCTTACTCCGTCACCACACGGAGCATATTGTATTGTCTTATACTATTTCATTACGAATTGAGAACCTCTTTCTTATTTTAAATTATTTCGTTAAAATAGGATTAAATATAAAATTAATATGAAACAGTAGTGAAATGTATTGTTACATTCATAAAATTACGGGACTATGGAACTTGAAAGCTTATTATGTTTAATTGCGAGTGTAGTGCAGCGCCTCTCAAATCTTCAAATAGTTTTATTCGTAAAACAACGAGTTCCTTTGTTTATGGGTGTTTCTCCGAAATTCGATTTTTTGTCTGATTCATATGGGCTAATTTTTTTTTCACATTTTGACTTATCAAACACGTTTTTGTCAAAGCTGATAACCTAATATACAATGTCTGAAAAAGGCACACTTTTTTATGAAATGGTTTTCGAAATAATTAACTTTAAATTTTTTGAGGTCATATAAATCAGAATTAGGAACAAAAATGAAATTCTAGTTATAAAAATCAGTCATTTATTTATTAAAATCACAGTAGATAATCACAATGATTATCACCACACCTAAATCTAGTTATTAGAAGCATTGACAACTTGACAATATCAATTATTATCCGTGCCGCCATATTAACAATATGTGTGAAATTCTGATTAATATAGTATTTTTACCGTATGAATCAGGCACATATAAATCAAAATTTTGCCTTTTAACATCGGTAAATCACTACACGTATACAATTAAGGATTGCTATTTATACATAGGTTTTTAGTCCCCAATTGAATTATATTTTTAACAGATTCAAGTTTGAAAACCATTTAAGTTAATTATAACAGCCAACATAGTAATCAGAAACACAGGTGAACCAAAGTAATATGAATCAGCAGGCCAATTCTCGAAACATAGTATTTAATTTAACTTAATTTTTAATTTATTTTAACTTAATTTTTAATTAACCCAATGTGGTATTCTTGTCCGGTAAAGTAAAAGTTAAAATTAAGTTAAATGGCAAAAAAGAGTTAAATATCAGAGTTGCCAGTTTACGGTATACAATTTAAAAGATTGGAAATTTTAATAGATTTTCTAACACGCCATATATAGAAATAAAACATTAATATATAAATCAACTACAGGAAATTATCTTCGGTAAATTAAAATATTATAAGTTCCGTAAAATTCTATTCTAAGAAAAAAAAAATGAAAATCAGGGTCTTTGAATGTAATAATGCGATATCCCTAACTTGTTTTTCCCGCTCGTTTCGCTTCCCTCGCGCACGCGCACTGCCGCTCCTAAAATAAACACAAAGGTTTTGACGTTTCTTAATGACAAGAATAGCGCGAAAATTACAACTGTCACTTTAAAAATTATAGAATTGTTACAGTACGATTACAAAATTTTAAAAAGATTTTAAATTATAAATACAAGAATACCTATTGTGTCACAATTTGACAACTAAAAGTTAAATTAACTTTATTTTTAACGTTTTTAAAGAACGAGAATTGACATGCAGATATTTACATTTATATCTCCGCAACAACACGAACCAGCCACATGTAACGTCTTGACCACGTCAGCAGAGTCTCTGGCTACCACCAGCACTAGAAGGGATCTCCTGATGTTTCGTACTTAGCTAGGTACGTTCGAGTAAAGCGCGCGAATATGAATCAGACTTTTGTGCCGGACACTCACAATTTATTTTTTTATTAAAAAACTATCGCAAATATTAGTGCCATTTTTTTTTTGTGTAAAGCAACAACTAATATTCTATCGTAATATTTATAACGCACATCGATTCGTTAATAAGAAAAAATGTTACTGTTACTAACGTTCAAGAAACTGGGGTACGGACACACCATATTAATCAGAAAAACGCTTTTTAATATTTTTTTAAAAATATATAAAAATCTATTATTAAAAAACAATAACATGTGCAAGATAGGTAACTGTCTAAACTATGCTTAAAAAATAAATTGCAGTTTGGTTGGTCTGTTAGTTACAAAGAAAAACCTCCAGACATCAAAAATGTTGGGCTCGAAGAATCACCCTTATCATAAAGTGGTATTAAAACTACGTTGCAAGGACTCTTAAAACTCATTAAGCTTCATCCATCGACTACCTCTGTAGCGTAGTGGTTATATAACATGACTTCTACGCAGAGGTCTCGGGTTCGATTCCCGCTTAATGCAAATATTTGTTTTACTGTGTTTTGTTATTTACATTGGTCTGAGTGTTTCTATGTATAATATGTACGTATTTACAAAAAAAATATAATTATAAGAACTAATATCCGTTGTTCTGTTACCCATAACACAAGCAGGTTAAGCTAGCTTACTTTGGAAACAGATAGCGCTGTGTAGAGATATCCGTAAATATTTATTTGTTATTTTTTATATCAGCCTATGGATGTCTACTGCTGGACATAGGCTTCCTCCAAATGTTTCCACCCCATGCGGTCCTGTGCCTCCTTCATCTATCGGCTTCCCACCGTCCTAACCAGGTCTTCATTAAGCTTAGTATCTAAATAAATGCAAAACGCAAAACAAATCTCACCTAGATACGGAAACTGACTAATGGCAACGTAGAGCTTTTACTAATTACCCAGGGAACATAATATTCACTTAAAATTTACACTTTTACATAAAATTTACGGTTAAACGATATTCTCTACACATTTCTCTGTTGTAATAGAACAGGCGCCTTAAAAAAGCAACGTCATGCACCAGCCTACAATCATACGCTCTTCGAAATAATTCAATTCGTTCATAATTTGTAGTATGTATTGAAAAAAAGCTTGAACAATATAATTATGTATTAGAATGTGAAGAAAACTTGTGAATCATGCTCGGGAACAAACAAGATTACTGACTATTATAATACCAACTGTGGTGAGATAATTATATATCAAAGTTTTTAACAATTTAAGGGTGGCTTCTTGAAAGTTTGTAGGTAATTTGAAGGTTGTTTTAACCTGTTTTGGAATACTTGTAGGATTAGATCGCTGAAAGTTTTGTACGGACAATAAATAACTGTATAATGTGCAGTTGTATTCATGGTCATACATTTTCAGTCTGTCAAGTATCTGGGCCGGACTGGATGCTGAAGGCTCAGGACCGTGTTCTGTGGCGCATGTTGGGAGAGGCATAATAATATGTCCAGATGTGGACTGTGATTTTTACAAGTAATTGCATTTTAGTGCCTATTGGTTTGTAGCATAGTTTATTAGTTAGCTGCCATTGTCTTAAGGAAATGTATGTCTTTGTACTAGATAGTTCTTTGCGTATGTATTTTTTTTCATCTTATAGGATAATAACTACAATAATTTTACTAGAATACCTAATTTTAATATTTTATTATACCGAATCTGTCTGCCAGGATCGTGACAAGTGGCGTTCTGTCGTCTCTGCCTACCCCGGCCGGGATAAGGCGTGAGTTTATATATGTATGTATGTAATTTTACTAGCGGAACAAACTGTTTGCTAACTAAGTTACCTACACCTAATTCTCAGATCTTGACAAATAATCAACTACAATCCTGGTTTTTTCAAGCGAGGCGTGAAAAAGCATCTTCTAAAGCCATTAGTGGAGACATTCATGCCTCTATTCTGCCCATTGTGTGATCCACAAAATTATTGTCTTAAGTCTGTAAGTTCTTTGTGTCCGCTTATTTCAAGTATTATTGTAAAAGTCCTCGCGACACAGCGCTTTAACCAGTGCGAGAGTTGCCCTTTATTATAAAAAAAGCTCCAATGCATTTTGTGAAGGAATATATACGAGTACAAATGTTTAGTCCCCTTTACCTTATTGACGATGCAGTGTAGATAAACGAGTGTTACAAAATGTTCGGTTGTATCTAATTCTAAAAAATATATAACAAAACTTTACACCTTTATCTGTGGCCACGAAAACTACGTTTATCGATAATTTATTTTAAACAGGCGCAGATTCATAATATGCTGCAATTTTTTTTTATCATGTATTTAATTAACATAAAAATGTTCAGTCTTAAGATATCCATTTTTAGATTGTTAAAATTTTGCTCTTCGTAGGATTCGAACCATTAACCTAGCTTACGGCAGCCACATACCGCCGTTGTTGAAAAGTAGTAAGCACTGTTTTAGTTTACAGTTAAAGCTTTCTTTCCTGATAGCGATAGAGATTGTTAAATAGAAGTCCCTTAATCGCATTGAAGATGCTGTGTAAGCATATAAAGTTTTAAGATAAATATGAGAAGAGTAAGTACCTAATACTGGTAATAATCTTAATCTATCACAACACAAACATAATATATTTAGATAAAAGCCTATCAACTAATCAAATCAAATACTACACAGTTTTTATCATCATAACAGCCCATTAATGTCCCACTGCAGGGACGGGCCTCCGCCCGTGACAGAGGGATCATTGGCCTACTAATACCACGCTGGCCAGACGGATTGGTATAGGTTTTTATTTCAAGTTTTCCTTCTGTTAACTTTGTAAAGATAATATTTACGGTTAGTCCCTTAGTTGGTTTTTAGGACACCCATGGGATGAGATGGGGTGGTGACATATTGTATTCTTACTCCGTCACCACACGGAAATAATACATTTAATAAAACATAAATCTAAAACGCCTTAAACAAATAAGAATATCTTTTACAACATCGCTGAATGTATGGCTTAAGCACAAAGTTCTTTAATGCAACTATCGATCGATCATACAGTATAAACTTTTGGATTAAGAGTAGTGACAGAACACGACTAAGCGAGAACAGTGCAGGTGACCGAGATTTGATTAATCGACTAAATAAAATTAACCCTACGGTATCGATTTACATTTTTTTTGTCATTGGTAAAAGGAGAAGTTTTTTTTGCATCACCTTAAACGGTAACGTGTATTATTCATATTACTCACAAAAATAGTTATCATCTTAATATAGTTAACTGAGCAATATTTCGGAGCTTATTCAATACAAACAAACAAACAAAAAATCAAAACTTTCCTCCTTATGATATTAGTATAGATTTAATTGATTGAATAGTTTTAGATATTTCTTGATCTATTTTATTTTATTTTACAATTTTAGGAAAACTTACAGCTAGTAGATATGTATAATATACAGGATTGATTAGAATGTTGGAAGACAATTTGTAGGTACATAAAGATCGCTCGAGCAACGCATACACAGAAAGATACCCCATATAGTAGATATAATATACAGGATTGATCATAAAAAATGAAGGCTAAATAAAAGTTTCCACAGATAACAAATATTTCCAACATTATTGTCCTCCTAACAGAATACGAAGTTGCAATTTGCTGGTATCGCTTGCACATCCTTCACTGTTTCTCTATGACTTTATATAACTACTATATCATATCGCAAGGCATATATTCTATAGTACCAATGTTTTGTAAGGAATACCTGATACAAGATCCTTACCTATTGTAGCTTGAAATTCCCTAGATGCATACATGAAAAAGCAACTTACGTAACTTATATGTATTCCGTACCTTAGATTTTAGGTCTGGGTAGCTCAAGGATGCCTTTACTCACTGATAAAAAGATTATTGTCATTTTAAATGTTCATACAATAGTTTTAAAATATACCTTCGTTCTTTTATATCAAGCCATATTTCTAAAAAATTTAAACCTAAGCGTTATTTTGGCAAAATTACCTAGTGCTCTATTTATCTTTCAATTTTTATTCAAAAATTTTTTTATATTTTTATTTGGTGTAATAATAATTAATAAAACTAATTCAACTCGACCCCTAACTTACCTTCGGTGTACCCGCTCGCGCAAAACAAAAGGTCATTGAATTTTTTTTTAAATAAATAAATGTATTACCTTTCCCTAGCAAAACCAACAAAACACCCCGTTCACACTGTTGAGAACAATCGGGAATATCAAAACTATCGGATAACAAAACATTTTTTTTTAAATTCGCATTTGCACGCATGGGCTAGAGAGGCGCGTGCATTGCGTCAGAACGGCGCTCATTAGACTCACGCCGGTTCATACACGAGGCTGGCACGCGACGTCTTCATTACCCACCAGTAACCACTCGACTAACATTATTGTTTAGAACACGCTCCTATTTCAAATATCTACAACTTTTTTTTCTTTTTTTTTAATAATCGGATCACAGTATTAATCCGAATGTTATTCGATCAACATAAACAGGGCGTTTAGAGGTTAGTTGCAGTGTTAATAGTTATTTGTATCTATACTATAATTTAGAGATTTGCGATATTGTTAGTTTGCTGTTAATAAAGGATTAGTTTGTGTTTCTGGGAGAATGGAATATGCGATGTTAATGTGTAATCTGCTATGCAATTAGTTTGAAGTGCAACGTTTGTCGGCTTAATATGAATACATAATAGTAGACACTTAGTATTTGCAGGATCTAAAATAGAATATGTTGTATTCTATTATTTAGTCTAAATTGTTGTGATTATCTTGTTTTAATTAAATATTTGTATAAGTAAAAAATGTTAAATCAAATATAAGTAATTATGACATAGACCTCTCGGTCTACTATATTTTTTTGGCTGTCGAGAGATACCTCTAAGGCCATGGCCTTGAGGGCCATCCGCCCCACCATAGCTCGCATAAAGTAGTAAATGTCCCAAAAGACAAACTACTCATCCTCAACAAAAAAAAAACAAACTTTACCTCTTTATAATATTAGTATACCTAGATACCTTATCATTTGTACTTAGGGAACGCCATCTTCCCTTCTAGTTGTAAATTTCCCTTGATAGTCTCCTATTATGCATTCCTTTAATATGTCCAAATAGTCCTAAAACACGCTCGTTCGTCGACTCTACATCTTCTTACAATTTCATTTGTAATAGAACTATACATTTTAGTTGAATCCTAAAATGTAAAAAGCCAGATGTCTAAAATTTTTAATAACGTGGTTACAGTAAATATTAAATATCAAGGTACAACGAATTTAGAATAAGCGGTTCATCTTATACTGGTTATAATATAACAAAGTAAGAAACCAAGATAACTTGATCTGCTTGCAAACATGTCATAATGGCAAATATTGAGGGATTCAAAATGTTCTCATTAGGAGCTGAATGCCTGATACTTTACCAAAAATATTTTTCCTCTAACCCAACCTTTCTTAATTTACGATACTTATTTATATTATTACAATTTTCAAGCATAATTTTAGTAGTTGTGGAAAATCTATTAAAAAAAAAATTACATTAAGGTTTGTCTAGTTTTTCTGTCGTCTCTGCTTACCCCGGACGAGATAAGGCGTGAGTTTATCTTTGTACGTATGTATGTCTAAGTCTTTTGAATACAATGCCCTTTTTCATTAGCCTCCTTACGGAATTACTTATGTAGCGAGACCCTTCAGGACGACTTCGTCCACTTTCCTAAACTCGTCTACTTCTTAAGTTGACCACTTTGCTAACTCGTCCACCTACGATTCCTAACTTGTCCAATTCCTAACTCGTCAATATTCCTAACTTGTCCATTTCCTAACTCGGCCATATTTCTAACTTGTCCATTTCCTAACTCGGCCATATTTCTAACTTGTCCATTTCCTAACTCGTCCATATTCCTAACTTGTCCACTGTTTTACAGCATACCATGCTGCTCAGTATACAGGACACACCAGAAGCCACGCTCATTTTTCTACATATTCTTGTCAATGTATATGTTATAGTCAAAACTCATAACCGGTCAAAACCACTTTTGACCGAAAAAATCAGTCAATAGTGGTTTTGACCGACGTGCTTAGTCAAAACCCTTATTGACTGTTTTTTGCAGTCAAAAGTGGTTTTGACCATCGATGTTAGTCAAAACTCATTGAAAATTGATCTTTAATACATATTAAGGTAAAAGTCCGAAACAGTTGGTTAGGTTAGGTTAGTATGGTGACCAAAGGACGCACGAGCCGAGCGAGCAAAGCGAGCGTGCACGATAACAATACCGAAAATCATAATTAAAAATTTTTTGTCTGTCTGTCTGTTTGTTCCGGGTAATCTTCGAAGCCGCTGGACCGATTTCGATGGGACTTTCACTATTGGATTGTAAATTTTACGGCGCGTAAACTAGGCTACTTTAGATTTTGATAACGGTTAAGGGTTCCGCAGAAAAAATAATATAAAATAATATAAGCCATAAAAAATTTAATGATATAAATACTTTTATTCAATGTGCTTTTACGGTAGGTTATAACAAATATATAAACTTTTTTTTCATTTTTTAGGGTTCCGCAGAAAAATTAAAAACATGAAATTTTTTACATTTTAAGATTTTTCACAGGGATTTTATAGGCAGCCACTCACAGCCTTTTGCGGGGGCTAAGCAACTTCGGCGAGGTCATTCCATAGGTGGGTCCCCACTCAGTGGTATTTCATCTGACCGTGCTTCGTAGGGGACGTAAAACTCCAGTCCCAGTTGTCGTTGTAGGGACACAGTCGTTATGTCACGTCAAAGGCCTTTTTATAGGTTTCCGCAGAAAAAAAAATAGTGAACTACCTAAATATTGTTTTTGTGGACGAAGGTCGCGGGCAACAGCTAGTAATGTAATATTATTGTTATTTTGGGAGTCGGTGTCAGCCAACGAAATAAGTACGATAATACTTAAGCAAACGGACTGGCGGCCTAATAAATTAAAAATGGTATATAACTAGCGTGGCTGACACCGACTCCAAAAATAACAATAATATTGCATTATTTGTAATAATTTAATTATCTTTTAAAGAATCTACAAACAAATATATTTACAGACTCTTCAAGAAATATCCTTAACAATACTTTTTACAATAATTAAAAGAACCTATTCTTTAGATTAAAATTAAGTAGAAAAAATGGCTGAATTAATGTAGTAAAACCAAAATACAACTAAGTAATTATTTTTTACTTTTTAGTGCAATTTTTGTCTTTGAAGTCGGTTGAAAAGATACCTTCAATTAATACTTAAATAAATACTTAAAGTCGACGAGTTAGAAAAGTAGTCAACTTAGGAAGTCGACGAGTTAAGAAAGTAGTCAACTTAGGAAGTTGACAAGTTAACAATATGGTCAACTTAGAAAGTGGACGAGTTAACAATATGGTCAACTTAGGAAGTGGACGAGTTAAGAAAGTGGTCAACTTAAGAAGTAGACGAGTTTAGGAAAGTGGACGAAGTCGTCCTGAGGGAGCGAGACTTGTATTACGAGTACAAGCACCTTAATGTTTCAAAAGTATAAGTACAGAATTTGTAAATAATATTTTTTTGCTTTTTTGATTTTCTTGCAATAAATTCCCTAATAAGACTCTATTCCAATTTATCTCTCTATTATATTTTAACTCCTTTATACAACTTCGTGTGGTGACGGAGTAAGAATACAATATGTCACCACCCCATCTCATCCCATGGGTGTGGTAGAAACCGACTAAGGGACTATCCGTGAATATTATCTTTACGAAATAAAAACGAATAAAAAAAATCTTGAAAGTAAACCCTATACCAATCCGTCTAGCCAGCGTGGTACTAGTAGGCCAAGTACCCCTTCGTCATAGGAGGAGGCCCGTCCTAGCAGTGGGACATTAATGGGCTGTTATGATGATGATACAACGCTACCATTACCGTTTGCAGTTACCGTACCGTTAAAGGCAACCTTTGGTTGAGAGGCAGGCCAGAGAAAAGTGACCTATGCTCTGCACGGGGACGTCTATTGCCCGAGACAGGCAGAGAGAACATAAAAATTGATATCAAGATATCATCTTGTTACTTAGTTAAGTGCTTTATGTATATTGTTAAGTGTGTCTACGAGTATATTGTAATGTGTTTCATATCGTGTTTTTTAGTACTTGAAAGTATTCAAGCACCTACAGAAAAATACAATAATATGAAATACATTTCTCATTAAAACAATATTAAAAAATAAACAACACCGCGTAATATGTACTTGGAGAGAAAAGTTATTTGAAAATTGATTCTGGCATTGTTAGCCTTTTATTTCAAGTTATTTTGTTCATTTCTTTTCATATAAAGTAACTGTTATATTTTTCAAGATTTATTTTTGCTTAATATTTTTGTCCGTGTGGTGACGGAGTAAGAATACCCCATCTCATCCCATGGGTGTTGTAAAAACCGACTAAGAGACTATCCGTGAATATTATCTTTACGAAATAAAAACAAGAAAAACTTGAAATTAAACCCTATATCAATTCGTCTGGCCAGCGTGGTATTAGTAGGCCAAGTATCCCTCAGTCACGGGAGCAGGCCCGTCCCTGCAGTGAGACATTAATGGGCTGTTATGATGATGATGATGATTGTCATGAAAGGTTTAGTTAAGTGTGAAGTTAGTTAGTGTCAGCCTATAAGTCCGCTGCTGGAAACAGGTCAAAGTTTTTATTTCAAAATTATCAAGTCTTGACGCAAGGAACAGGCCTTTTAGTACAAGAAAGAAAGTAAACTATTTATTAGCAAACTACTACAACAAAATTTGGATAAATAAACTTTACACTTATAATTTTGCCGCAAATCAGACACAAATCCGTAATTGCCATCAATAACAACTAACTAGATATCATTGGTCACGCCTTCATATTTTCAGCAGCCTAAAGTATGCAATATTAACATTCTGACCCAAAGCCGTTATCACATCCTAGCCTCTTCATACTCACCTTTTTCGATACAATTTTTCAACACAGATTCTTGTAACATACTTCCTCGCAACAAAACAATTTGCAACGATCCAATTCCTAGCAAAATCAAATATACATTACACGCATGATTTTATACGCAATACGCAGATATTTTCCAGTATATTAATACCGTTTTGCTAGTATATTAAGGGTCCGACTCATTAGTACGGCTGTCGGCTTGCAACCGAGTAGGGCTTAACCCGGCGCGTGTCGGCCACGCGCAAACCCCCAAATTATTTCTACATACCTGATTTATTCTAGCTTGAAAAAAGTTTTTATTCATTTTATTACTAGTTCTGTTTGTCCTGCGGTATTGATAGTGATGTATGTGTGATCTTTTAATGAGATATCGTCTAGGAGTGGATTATTGTGTGTTGTTAGAGGGTAACGCCGGGCGTTACAGTGAGTGTTTCTTGAGTACTTATCTAGGAGTATGTCAAGTATGTGTTTTTGATATTTATTACTTAGAATCCTCATGAGTTGACTCTTAGAGCGCCACTTTATTACATGAACTAAGTAATTTTAATATATTAATATAATATTAATATGAATTTTGTTAAAATCGCCCTGGGGTGACGCTATTGACAAGCAAGGCGAGTTTTTATTATATTAAGTTTGACAGCGTGGGAATTAATGCAGTCAACAGCTTTTCCAGTTCTTACGATGAACTTGGTATGCTAACCTCTGTGATTATTAAAAAATAAATGTAAATCATACACATCGTACAAATGATTAGGTAACTGAAATAATTGATTGTCTTGCGAAGCAACTTCTTTAATGAATAGAGTGATTCTGAAAACTTATCGATAGACTGACTTATAAAATTGATACAAAACTTTGTTATAAAACGTGTTTCGTTTCGTTTATAGGTCACTACACAGCTTAATTCAATTATCAACAGAATTACGGAGAATACCACGCGATAACGTAATCGAATTCTTATAATTATGATCCGATAGAATCGTTAAAATTTTATTTTATTTACGAATGCAAGCGTAGTAACTGGATACAATTGCCAATTCACAAACAATTTTCCATTTTCTATCTATCTGATTTTACTCACTCCTCAGTTTGTTGCAATTTTAATTGCTATAAATGTAGGTAGAAAATCGTTATATCCGATTCTGTAAGTACCGATTATTAACATTCATTTATTTATCAATGTTATCTGCAATTTGATTTATTCAATTCTTCGAATCAATCCAGAGATTTGTTAAATATTAAAAGCGTTAGTAATGAAATAAATAACAATTTCCAATGAATTTAAAATATAGTTATATATTTTTATTTGTATGTAATATATATTCAAGCCATAAAAAATAATATCAAGGTAGGCAAAGACTACGGAATGCTATAAGTAAAGTAGTATTAACTTACCGTTTAGTACATTGATGACCTCTTTGGCGTAGTATCCTTGCCAATTCTTGCTTAATGCAAATCTGTGTGCACCATCTGTGTGCAATGGATAAACATATCTACCAATCAGGATATGTTTATCCGTTGTCTTCATTGTCACCCACATTGCGACATAGTTGGTATCACAGGTTGGTATAGTTTAGGACTAGGTAGGCGTTGTTGTGAAAATGTGTAAAGTTTATTAAATTATAATTATTAAAAAGACTCCGACTCCGTGTGGTGACGGAGTAAGAATATAATATGTCACCACCCCATCTCATCCCATGGGTGAAATGTCCCATGGTGTCCCTTAGTCGGTTTTTACGATACCCATGGGATGAGATGGGGTAGTGACATATTGTATTCTGACTTCGTCACCACACGGAGTAGATAATAAAACATACGAATATAGTTCAAGAACCGTACCGACTAGATAAGTACCTGTCTGTCACTATTAATAATGTAACTTATTAACAATAAGCCACCTGTGTTCAAATTAGGGGTTAATATGCATTGCATTATAACAGGGACGTTTTGAGCAGCGCAGGTGTTTAAGATTAATACATTGATATAAGCCATTGGATTAATTCTTATATATTTTGATATTCAGCTACTGTTTTTGGCAAAAGAAAATAAATTTCTTTTTATCTGTGTAATATTATACTTGTACAATTTTTCGTCTCATCAAAAGTTGCTCTTAAGAAATAGTCCATAATTTATATTACTCAAGAATTAAAAAAAGAGAGAAAGTTATTTATTTGCAGACATCTATTTAAAACGGCAAATCCTCAATATTTAATTAACTTTACCAGCATTTACTTTTACATTAATAAAGTAGAAGTTTCCTATTTAAAATATTTTACTTAATAGAAATAAACTTACATTTTAAACAGCTTTAGTTTTGAATAAAATTTCAAATAAATCATTTAAATTGAATTGAAATTAAATTGAATTTTAGACAAATATATTAAAGATTGTGTACGCGATATTTAGATATTTAGGTTTAAAATTTTAAACCGCGATCTAAATATCGCCAATAGGAGAATAGATAATAATATATTTTATAAAGAGTGTGAAATTAAAAAGCTTATGATATAGAATAGCAAGATTCAACAAAGAAGAATGACCCGGACCACGGGAAAAACGATGGGAACAATGCCTTAGAAGAACTATTTCCCTAGATCGGCACTCTTTGTTCATATAATAAAAAGAGTACGGTTTTAGGTTTTTTGACTTAACAATGGGGCGAGGGCACAGACCGCCACGTGGCGAAAAAGCATTGTTTAGACTATTATACAACAGTGAACTTTAAAGTATAACTGTTAAGGTATAGTTTTCTTTGATTTTGCGTGGAAATATATAAACAAAGTAATTTGTAAACATACGGGATGATTTTTGTTACTTTAGTTATTTGATTAAACGGTAGATATTATAATTTTTCATACAATGAGGATCGAACAAATTACGTCGAGCTATGAATAGGAAATCAGTAGAGCCTACTCTAGGAAGTTTTCAATAATGCGATATCAACAGACATACAGAATGCCCAGAAACAAGACAAATGATTGTCTAAGGTGGGATTCTGAACTGAGAGCGTGGCACTGTGGCAGCATAGATTACTAAATAGTACGATACTACGTAACTGGTGACTATTTCGCCACCGAGGCAATCATTTGATTACCTTTGATTTAATTAAAGAAATTGAATTAATATTTTCAAAAAAGTGTGAGGAATATTAATTTTTATTTAATATACCTACAACTTTTAAATTCATATACTATTTTTAAATTTTCTGTCTATTTTAGTTTTTGTTAAGATTTAAAAATAAAACGCAGCGTTTTCTTACAAATTTTTCTTACGTATATTATCTTAAAATCCCGTATATATTGTTCCTAGCAACACTGAGCGATATCCCTATAATAATGAGCTACAATTACATGCCACATCGATGAGAATCATTGATTTGAGGTAAATTTCACACTAATCTGTTCGTGTTATGTATTTTGTCAAAATCTATTAAGATTTTATACAGAGTGATTTCTTATTTTCTACGCAAATTCAAATTTGATGGGTAAATACATCGCGTGATGATTTCGCAACAATAATTGAGTAGGGACGACCAAAATGTGTTATGGTTAAAGTTCTTTTACGCCACGCTGGAGGTTGCAGGTTCGATCTCTGTTTAAAGTAAAGCATCGTTTTTGTTTGTATAAACATAGTTGTCTGATTTGGTCAAGGAGTTTCCAACATTGTGTGTATTTACAGAAAATAGAATTTAAAGATGTTTATTCATTACCTAGTGTCCATAGCAAATGTACTGCTTAGTTTGGGGCTAGGTGTAGTTGTCATAAATAGTTGGAAAAACTTAAAATGATATCAATTTTATAGTAAATACAAATAACAAATAAGTACTACGAAAACCAAAAAAAAAACTAACCATTCATTTAACCGAACGGATGAACCGACGAAAAGACATGACTGTAAAAAAAAACAAAAAAAATGCCAAGAGAAGTGACAAAAAGCCCACAGCACGAGAATACAACGTCATCGACTCGATCTTTTCATCGATCAATTATGTATGATTCATTGGCTCGCCAGTCATGTCAGGGGACACTCCAAAATATTGTGATTCTTAAGATATTATCAAACTTCACGTATAAATAAATATGTTACGACATTGTCACTACGATGTAGGTATTTTGTTTTATAAAAAATGACATTGTTGACAGATTAAAGACTGTGTTATATACCTAGAGATTTTAAACTATCGCGATTTGTATACATAATACTATATTCTATACGGGTCTTACTCACAGTATAATAATATCAATGTACAACAATTTCATGCCTCTTAAAGTCCCCGCGCTAGGACAAGACGAGAATTGTCTTTTAAAGTACAGCGAAAATTGTAGGCCGCTTCAATCCTCATGTTATAAGAAATCGTAGCAAAAACCAAACTATATAATCTCTCACTTGACACTGGCAAAATATGTAACTATGTTCATGAGGCCATTAATAAAGAAATACAATATACAACTATATTTAGCTACAGGTATGTATAGGTATGTGCATGCACTGTATGGAAGGAGTTGCTTTGAGGCTATGTAGAGATCATATCATATCGGACGTCCACTGCTGACCAGTGCTATCTGGTGTCTCCCTCGTCAATTGGTTTTACGCCAAAGGATGAGATTTTCAGGTCATTATTTACCTACGTGTGGTTATATTAAACATTTATTCTTTTTTTGAACCACTAACTACTTATTACCACGCGAACTAGACGAACTTCGTGTGCTAATCTTCTATGTTATTTATTCTTTCAAGGTGTCATCATAATTATCATCATAACAGCCCATTAATGTCCCACTGCAGGGAGTAAGAATACAGTGTGTCACCACTCCATCTCATCCCATGGGTGTCGTAAAAACCGACTAAGGGACTATGCGTATATATATTATTATCATAATAATCAATAAAAAATAATCGTAACAAAAAAAGGAAAACCTGAAATTAAACCCTATACCAATTCGTTTGGCCAGCGTGGTATTAGTAGGCCAAGTATCTATCCCTCCGTCACTGGAGGAGGCCCGTCCCTGCAGTGGAAAATTTATGGGCTGTTATGATTAAAAAAAGTAAGTAAGTTTGCTCGTAAACTCCAAATAAAAAAGAATATTATCACAAAATACTGGACCACAGAAATTATAACTATGTGCTGGACTATGAAATGTAATCACTAATAGTGACACATTCTAGGAGACGTTTCCTAACACTTATTAGATAAGAATCATCTTCGAATCAATGAGCATTCATCACGTTTTTTGTCGACCACAACGCCACCTATCTCAAATGAATCCAATGCAATGTCAATGAATCGAAAAGCAATCAATAATGACGTGAAATAAAATCCTCATTCCCAAATTCCTTAATCTTATATTCATTGCTATAAGATTCAAATTCGTGTAATTTAATTCTTCTGAAGTGTTGTGTTTTGTTGGTAACGTTTGAGATGTCATATCTATGATAAAACAATGGGACAAATCTAAATTGACGATCGAAAGTATCTCTCTGTGTCATTTTAAAATATTTTTTTTATGATTACGTATAGGTATCCTATTTTTTCTTGTATCATTTTTGACCTCAAAAGATTTTGTCACCGTTATCGTTTATACCTTTTGTAAAATTGTGGTTTTTACTAAATAATAAAACAGAATATAACGGATAGGTAGAGGACGAAACATAGCAGACAGTGAAGGTGACCGCTAACGCGTTGTAAGGGGGCCTCCTTAAACCTACATCTGGGTCGTAAGTCCCAGACGCTGTTATGCAAGTGTTCCGTCCTCTATTACGCGATGTACTCGGCACCCGCTCGGAGAATCCATGGAATGCTAAGATTAGGTCTTATCTAGCACTATGTGTTTTTTTATTTCTATGATATTGAGTGCTTTACGTAGATCTGATGAAGATCGGCATTGCTGGCGGCGCACGGCAAAAAACTGCATGCTCAATTTGTTTTTGACATCCTCCGGCTTAAGCAGTGCATGAGGCGCTTTGCTTGTTACGCCTAAAACTTTAAATAAAGGTCATTCATGCAGTTTAGTTGGTTCTTCAAGACCAAGTTCGGCTTTGCCAGTCATCTGAGAGCATATGACAGAAGAAACGAGTAGTCTGGATCGCTGTCCCTGGATACGGTGAAGAGAAAATCATCATAGTATTTTGTTGCATTTTTCTTTACACTTATTAGGTAGTATTAATATTAACCACGGACACAGTACACTACACTGGGAACGTGTTAATATAACATATAGCCAATGGGGTACGGGCTAGTTCAGGACAGACTTCTCACGCGATATATCTTTGACCTGAGTGATACATATATAAACATAACTGGACATGAAGACCATCCTGACATATACAAATAATTTATTTTAGACAAAATATGCGTAAGTATCTATAATTTACTGAACTTACTAACAAATATCCTGCGTAACTCACAACAGCGTGTAAGTTACACTATGGCATCAAACCAACTTTATATTATTAAAAAAAAAACTCAATACCCTTAAGTCACAGTCGGTTTAAACGGCCAACCGCATTTGCCGCTAAGCAAGTTTTTGTCAACGTTCGCGACCCGTATAGTCCGGAAACGTCAAATGATCACAGACAATTTCTTCTTCATGCAGTTTTTTGTTGGCGCCTTTATTTACCACTGGCCGGCTACTTTGAGCATCGTATTGTTTTTATAAAGAGGTTGTAAAGGAGTATAAAAGTATTTAGTGGTGGGAAATCTGTTTAGCAAGAGGTCGTCTATAGTTCGTATCAATGCTGTTCTTGATTAATTCATAGTGTGCCAATGTTACAGTGTTAAGGTTTAGGTAAATGGGTTAGGTATGGGATTTAACAACTTGTGTCTCAGGGTGACAACCAGTTCGATGTTTTTTATTATTTTTAAAGAAAAAATTTCTTCTGAATAAATAAGCATGAAGCGCATTGCGCAAGCATTGTAGACGACGAGCAAGATTGTTAGCGTTATGACTGTGACGTAAAATCAGTAAGTATGTAGTCATCATATAAGCCTATTAATGTCCCACTGCAGGGACGGGTCTCCTCCCGTGACGGAAGGAATTTTGGCCTACTACCCCTTCCAGCGTAAGTTTAGCTTTTTGACAGTTCACGTCCATGAAGTTTCTTAATACTTCTGCTTATTTTTCAAACAAATAATATTGTATTTCATGGACGTACCCATGTTTTTTTCAGTTACCATGGTTACTTAGTGATGGACACTCATAACGATTACCACCATTATGAAACAAATTACAAATAATCGGTAGAAATAAATGCTATGAATAAACCTGAACTCTTCATAATACGTTTATAAAATGTAATATGATATTTTAGATTAGCTATAACCCCCGAATGTGTCACGATAAATTATTTATTTTAAATAATACCTAAGCTAACTATAATTTTATAATTTTAAGCTATAGGCTAATTCACTTAACATAGATAAAGAAAGAAACAGTAATAAAATGATAATGTAAGTCGGATCCAAATGTGTAAAATAAAGTAATTTGAAAAATCGCGAAATCGCTTACAATCGAATGGCATTACATTCGAGATACTGCTGAACGTCACTTACGTCAGCCTGTCAAATGTTGTTAAATATAGTGGAAAGGGTATAATACCACGCTGGCCAGACGGATTGGAGTAGGGTTTAATTTAAAGTTATTATGATTATCAAGGTATACCTAAGTAAAATTATTTTACAGCGAACTTGGCACCAAATAGGCAAATTTTCTTTACTTTAGTTGGTTAATCAGGTGGCCAAGGTAATACCAGCTTTTTCCATTATCTTTTGAAAAAACTCAAGTCTTCATTATCCATGGTAACATGACTCAAACCCAAACAATGACAACAACAAAAAGAAAATAAAAATACAACCGAATTGAAAACCTCCTCCTTTTTTTGAAGTCGGTTAAAATCTGCCTTCTCGTTTAAAAACCATACCATGTAGGTCGAATTCCCCAAGTAAAGTTACACGTATGCGTGTCGATTCACTATGTGTGAGTTACCGCCGCCTGCACCAAATGTGTGTCATGAAAGACTTAAAAACTGCACGGTACATTGCATTCCAGAATGATTTATTATGGGACTACAAAAACTATACTATATTAGGGCTGAATGTTACTAAAGTTGGGCATAAAAAATATTATGTTTAGTTGCTTTCTGATTGTGTTATTTTATCAGTCAGTAGTCAGTAAATGCTTACTCTGTGTGTTACGGAGTAAGAATAGACCATCACTACCATCAATATCACCACCCCATCTCATCCCATGGGTGTCGTAAAACCGACTAAGAGGCTATCCGTGAATATTTTCTTATGAAATAAAAAGAAGGAGAAATTGAAATTAAACCTTATACCAATCCGTCTGGCCAACGTGGTAATAGTAGGCCAAGGATCCCTCCGTGATAGGAGGAGGCCCCTGCCTGCAGTGGCGCATTATTGGGCAGTTATGATGAAATGCATAAGCTATGAAGTTTAAGTTTGCTAGAGTACTACTTGTTGATTGCTGTCCTGTCATGTTGGTTAAGAAAAGAAATGTGGGTTTTAGTTGACGAATCGTACCTTACGGCCTTAGTCACCTCTCTACAGAGCCAAAAGCCTTTGGAAGACCTGAAATAGGCTACCAAATGTACCCAAATAATTGCGTATACTTATAAAATATGCAGGCCCGATTCCTACCTGCAACTCAGATACAAAACCGCCGTTCTCCCAATACAGATAAATTCTTATAAGACTCTTACCCCCGATTTCTGAATGACTGATCAAGTCAAAATCAACTAATTAAGTGTCAAAACTGTAATTTTCAGGAACTAAAATGACAGTTTTGACACTCGATTAGTTGATTTTGACTTGATCAGGAATTCAGAAACCGGGGGTTAGTTATTAAGAGCTAGATTCATATCCATGAAAGTCGTTCTGTAATAACCAACCCAATTGTCAGATATCTTTATTTATACGCCATTGAGTCCCAAGCTAAGTAGAATATGGGCGCTAGATATAGAGTTTACATCATCATCATAACAGCCTATTAATGTCCCACTGCAGGGACGGGCCTCCTCCCATGTGATTTAGGGATACGTGGCCTGCTAATACCACGCTGGCCAGACGGATTGGTATAGGGTTTGATTTCAAGTTTTGATTCTTTTCATTTCGTATAATAAGATAATATTCACGGATAGTCCGTTACTCGGTTTTTACGACACCCATGGGATGAGATGGGGGGGGGGGGGGGGGGTGACATATTGTATTCTTATTCCGTCAGCGCACGGAGATTAAACATACTCATAATATGTATTGATATTTTTTTTTTATTACACATTCTATAAACATATAGGTACGTACCCAGATATATGCAAACACACAAATCATGTTGCATACAAAGATTTGCATCAAACAAGAATCTAGCTCGATAGGTATACTTAAAGCGAAGACGTAGTACATAAATTCATAACATTCCATTAATGTCCCACTGCAGGGACGGGCCTCCTCCCATGTGACAGAGGGGTACCCTACTAATACCACGCTGGCCAGACGGATTGGTTTAATTTCAAGTTTTCCTTCTTTTTATTTCATAAAGATAATAATTATTCACGTAAAGTCCTTTAGTCAGTTTTTACGACACCCATCTCATCCCAGGGGTGGTGACATAATATTGTATTCTTATTCCGTCACCACACGGAGAAGTACCTAAATTATTACAAAAATATTACCGATTAAAAGTCAAATAAAACGCGTCAGTAATATGTTATGGTAAGTTCATTGGCACATGTTGGTATAATTATAATAAAAAAAACCTGAAAACTTAACTTTATCAAAGTAATTGATATAATTTATATTATTATCATCAAACCGTTTAACTTGAGCTAAATGTATGATACTGACATTTTAAATTAAAACATTAATTAAAAGTTAAAAACTAATTGTTTTTGATACTTTCATTTTATTTAATGCTATTATTATCTTGTTTTATTTATTAACTTGATATTTCTGTAAAAGTGAGATATATTCCTCACACTTTTACACAACGCCATCTAGTCCCAAACTAAGCAAAATATGTTTAACCTCTGATGGTTAAACATATTTTTAATTCCACTTATCCTGCTCATGGCTCAACCCAACCCTGCTAAAACTAGCGACTTTCATAAGTTTTACTGTGTATCTCATATATCATCATAACAGTCCATTTATGTCCAACTGCAAGGACCGGCCTCCTCCCGTGACGGAGGAATACTTGGTTAGGGTTTAATTTCAAGTTTTCTTTCTTTTTACTTCGTAAAGATAATATTCACGGATAGTCCCTTAGTCGGTTTTTACGACACCCATGGGATGAGATGGGGTGGTGACATATTGTATTCTTACTCCTTCACCACACGAAGTGTCTGATCTCGTGTATAAACGGTTAAATGTTGGAACCCGCTACCAGCGCCCATGCTTTTTTCTTCTTATGCCCTCTAGATTCTGAGATGCGTGAAGCAGCTCAAAGGTTTTAGTAGTTAGTTTGTAGTTAGACAAACAATTAAGTGATGTTTATAATTAATGCGAATGATGGAGTAGAGTCCCACTGGTGACCATGTATTAGAAGACGCAGGATGGATAGGCTCATAAAGTTTTTTCTGCCGTGGTGGAACAGTCATGGGCGCTCACTTCATAATTGTGTCTTCTGAGTCTATAGAATTTTGTTACATACTCCATAAAATTACTTACATCTGAGTTATCAAATATTAAATAATATTTTTCACAGTCGGTTAAAAACAAACCATAACATTACATACATACATACATATATACCAAATATATATGTAAAACCAGTTGCTTTTCTCAGAAGTCAAAAACAATGCTGCAAGCCTAAAACATATACCGTTATGCGGTTATACTTTTCTCCCTTTCCTTCTTATTGGGGACCTCATATCGTTGTCCTGTTCCCTCTTGAATGGAAGTTGCAGACAGTAGGACCAGTTTTTGCCATGAAGGCTCCTGTGGAAATGATTATGGAGACACATTTAGCTATATACAATTATTGTTATGTAGCTAGCTATCTGTTGATTGTTGTTCTGCATTTGGTTACGATTGACGTTAAAAATGACCAGCTGATATAAAATAAATAAGTAGTTTTTTATTCTATTCACTTTTATAGAACGATTACATATTTTAATGTAACTTCCATACTTTTAGGCTTTATTATAAAAAAACCATATAAATGTATAGATATACTGTAGATCTTACTATCTTTCGAAACCTTACATAAAATAAAGGAATAGAAATGAAATGGGAATTATCCATTTCAAACATTTACTACATAATATCGACACGCATAACAAGAATCTGATTTTCTTAACGGATCATAAATAGTTCCTTCTTTGTATTTCATCGATTCCTTAAAATTATGAGCAGTTGCATTTGGCTAGATCGGTAAAGTGAAATTGAGAGACTGTAGTCATTTTATATCTACGAGTACTATCCTTTTTCTTCATTTAATCGAAGGGACAATTTTGTTCAGAAATAATCTGTTTATAGGTTCACACACAAACTCACATATACACACACACAAACATACATTTCTCGTAATGGGTCGTAAATTGTAATCTTCTCATGGGAAATTGTATAATCTAACATAATACTTGTATCACCTCTGGTTACACCCATCCGTGCTCTTGCCTGTCTAGAGCGAGGAGAGGCTGGTAATCTGTCATAAAGGTTTTCCTAGTACGGATATCAGTCTCTCACACTGAATCACCTGTACAATTTGTTAAATTAGTTTTAAATTATATTTATATTTTTGCATGACTTGTAACATTTCTGTATGAGAGAGAAAATATATTTTTATTTCATTTCATATTTCATAGGTGTAAATCACAAAATAACTTCATCCGTTTTCACCTTTATTGTTACCTCTATATACTTACTTATACGGACGAAATCAACCATGGCATGAGATGGGATGAACACGCATTAGTAAACCATCACCACATATTTGCTTAATGCATCAGCTGGTTAAAAGTCAATCTTAAAAGCAAATATTGTAACTATGAATAAACGTATACACTAAATAGTTAATCACCCCTTGTATAAACAAATAATATGTTCCCCTTCCAATCAGATAGTGCTAGCTAAAACATGTGTAGCATGAAAATCGGTTCAGCAGTTTATCAGATTAAGGGGATAAGCAAATTAATTGTTGTTAACTTTTTGATTTTTTTAAGTGCGTAATTTATTTATTTGTTTTTTTTTTAAATTTAGTTTTTTTATGTAATCTGTTAACGTGTTTAAAAGTCAAGAGGTTTGAATACCTCTTGTGGTAAAGTTTTATACAAGGTACATTGTCTTGTTCACATATGTACATATTTGCATTAAGGGAGAATATTGAACCCGAGATCTCTACACAGTCATGTTAATGTTTGCATTAGTCGGTGGGTTTTGTATGTAGGTAATTATAATATGTAGTATGTACCTATTTATAGTTTAGTGGAACATCTGACATGTAACTGCGAAGCTCTCACCAGACAAAGGATGAAGCTACTAGGAGTGGGATATCCTACCACTAGTGACTTCGACAAGGTGCCGCTAGGCTTACTCATCTCCTTGGCGAAGATGATTGAGGAAGCTGTGGGGTCGTGAACGAGGGACCAGCACAAATGATCCTATGAGGTCGAAGTACATCCTGGAGGGTCCCCGAAAAGGAGGAGCAGAAGATAAGAAGATGTATTTATACGCCTCCCCAAGTAACGTAAAATTGTTATACCATGCGAGCTAGACAAAATTTGCACTACATATAAGGATATTTACGTCAAACTATTGATCATAAGTTTTCATAAAGATATTATATATGTACAGTTTTTTAGTCAGAGGTTTCGACATGGATACTATACAGATGACGTAGTGATACAGAGTATTCACAATGTATTATTACTTTTTTTAATCTAGGGATCGATTACTTAATTTCTTACAATAAATTATCAAAAACAAAAAGAAGATAATAATTTATATATCACACAAATTAATCTTACGTGGGATTCAAACTCGCACTTTACGCAAACACGACCGCTGAGCCATTGAGGCATCTTAAGAACACATACATAGATAAACATTGTACAATTTAAAAAAATAAGTAAGGAAATAAACTCAAAACATGTAAAGAGATATTCCTCGTATTGATAAAAGGTGGAATTTTTTAAGGAGGCACCTGAGACCACCCAGCGGTCGGGTGGTTTTATTTATTAGTTTAATTAAAACAGCATAACTCAGGGTCCCGAGTTGGGTGTCTGTGTCAGCCAGTAATTTTTAACTTAGCTTCTGGGCAATTCTTTGTCAAAATATTGTTAACTTATAGGTGGTAGGTTACATAAATAATTTATCTAATAGTGTTAGTTTGATTTTTTTAATGGATTTTTTTTTACTACTGGCCAATGGCTCATTTTTTTTAAAAAGACTCGGCAATATGCCCGTGTTGACTTGGTGAAAAGCGCGAATAAAGTTTTGTTTTTGTTGCCTGTACCTTCCTTCTCTGGCTTCACACTATTTAAAGTGAAAAAATATGTTTAAGTATTGCAGTGTTAGGTAGCCTCTGGGGGACATACTCTCCGTTTTTTCATCTTACTCGCGATTATTGATTGATGACGAAAGTGTGTCTGTTTGTCTTTCTTTCACGGCAAAACGGAGCGACGAATTGACGTGATTTTTTAAGTGGAGATAGTTGAAGGGATGGAGAGTAACATAGGCCTTTTTTTTTCTTCTGTGTCCAGGAAAGGGGAAAAGTGCTGCCCCGAATTTAACGCGAGCTAAGCCGCGGGCAAAAGCTAGTTTAATATGAAGCTTTTTCATCATTAAGTCTATTTTGCCTTCATTTTCCAGTGCATAGACGAGGTTCTTCCTAACTACATACTTACTGGTCAGATGGATTGGAATAGAGTTTTAATATTGTTACAAATTAAAAAAACAAAAAAAAAGCTACAAAGGTTTGACCTTAGTTTTTTTGGTACCTATCCGTCTTAATAATATTCTTTAACAGTGTTGCATAAACTAGTCTCAACCATAAAATGTGATAGGTATTCCCCTGTTATAATCAGTAATTTCCAATATTAATTACTAAATCTTTCAGTCTCTGCAGGTGCAGTTGTGTTTTTATAAATTTTTTTCAATGCTCATTCAAGAAGGTTGATACAAATTATTCTCTCATTTTTTATTTTTTGGCATAATGTTCAACATTCAGAAATCTACTGATTGCTGCATCAGGTATAGTAGAGCCCCTCTTGTAGGCCAATTAATAAACTCCTTTTTCAACGTGTCATGTGTCCTGGATGCCTGATAATTTCAAAGTCCCCGCTACCCTAGACTTATTTCCTAGTAGATGATCAGTTGTTTTTAAAAACATACTTTACCAAGGATCGATTTAACAGGTGCAACAAGGAAGTAATATGTGACAACGAAAAGTACCACGATCCCGTTAGTTTACTACAACGAATCACGTAACAACGAATGCACGTCACCACGAATATCTTAGCAACGAAGTCATGCGACCTCGAATAACACGACCCCAAAAACTCCAGGCTAACAAAATTCTGAATGGGATTTGAACCCACGATAACCACAACACCTTGTAAATCTTTCGATAAATGATTCTAGAACCTTTTTTTCCACCTGCTGTTAGCTTTGTGTATTAAAGTGTACTGTACTTTGTGTATTACAGTGTATTAAATTAATTTACCTAATCTATAATTTGACAAAAATCCCGGCAGAATATATCTATTTGTTTAATATCAGCCCAAAGTAACTATCCCACGCGGACGAAGTCGCGGGCTGCGGCTAGTTTCATTATAAAAATACAAAACTCTAACCAAAGATTTGATATTATAATACTTACGTAATTTGTTTAGTTGTCGTAATCAGGATAACGATCCGCAAGAGTTGAGGATACCATGCCGGATAGGTCACAGAAGTACTGCCCTTTTAGACATTGCAGTCAATGTCATACGGAAGTCGTCCACGACTCGTGGAAGTTAGGGAAACAGATCTTTGCCCACCAGTGGGATGATCAGAGAAGAAATTACTTTAAAAAATAAAAGACAAAATACAGTTGAAATATTTTTATTTAACAGTTTTGTTATAACTTTCAGTTTCTGGCATTTTCCGAATAATAATATGGTACTTATCATGCCGAAATTATTTCGAAAATGTTTCATTATTTTGTTTTATAATAATAATAATTATCCATAGGTTATATAATAAAACATTCAATGTACGATAAATATCGTGTTCGGCTACATATTTATATATACTCGTATTATTGTGAATTATTTTTTTATTTATATAATAATGTAATTAAAATCTATACAAAAAGGAACTAACAGTGCGTGTACTTAGCCGGAATATTAATTAGGCAATTCTTAAAACTACTTAAAAGACAGTATATTTAAAAAACTTTCAGATCAAAAGAAATATCTATGTTGAACAAAAATAACTGTAATTTTAAATGAGAATCGCCGGCCAATATATACCTTAACCTATGGCTATCATCATGATCATCATAACAGTTCAGTAATGTCCAAAACATAGCTTAGTAATACCACGTTACGCTAGCCAGGCGGATTGGTAAAGAATTACAGTTTTGCCTTGTTTTTGAAGATGATTGATTACCCGCGATCGTGCTCGGCTTTTACTATAACTGTATGATGAGATAAGATGGTGATACCATTATATCTTACACCGTCACCACACAACTGTGATGACAGCTAAACTACCCTATAATAATATTATTACAAACTATGGAAAAAATTCACATTTATATACTAATCCTTAAATCTAATTTTAAATATTAAATTGTCAATAAATAAATAGTAATATATTAATAATAATAAAAAAAATCTCCGTTCCGGTCCATTGGGCCATAGAGAACATTAATTATTTTAATTGGAACAGAAATCTATTCTATACTTAACAAGTTATTTTCTGTTATACCTTATATTATAAATAATTTATACAAAATGTTTAATTACAGTCATGGTACTCCATTATACAGAACATAGTGACTTATATCAGGTAAAACATATTGACTTTAATAAGACTTAAAACATAACAGACAAATACATATTATTTTGTATGCTCACAACGACTGGTATCGCCATAAAACTATTTTAAACTTGTCAAAATTAACTTTTTACATTTAATATATACTTAATATATATAATAGTATGAATATTATAATGATCAATTGCCTGTTAAGATACTGATTATAAAATAAATGTAAATAAGAAAATTAATTTCTAATTTACTTTTTATAAGCTAGCGCCATTTAATTTGACAGTTATTGATGGTGGTCCTATAAAATGTCATCATGTTTTCTATTAGTCTTATACGAGTATAAGTCACTTTGTTTCATCGTTTACCTTAATGTAGACTCTTAAATATGTACCAAATTATAGTATCCAAAGTGATACGACAACATCAATCAATGATTTCTTAATAAGTGCCATTTTTTGTAGTATCTTATGCTTAATAAACAGTTAATTGTTTTCTTTTAAATCATTACATTTTAAAATACGAATAATGCTGTAGCAGTTTTTAATTTTTGAAGTGACATAAAGGACAATTATTGAGGGAACCACAGACTAGGTATTAATGAAATTTTTTTTAGGAATAATATTGTCTTCAACTCGTAATAACATTTTTGAAAATTGAATCCTTTTTCTACATTATCCGGAAAGAATGAAGAGAAATAGAGCACATTGAAACTCGAGACAGAATTGTAACTTGCGTTATTTGAGTAAGACGTCTCAAACGCCTTTGACCGTTAGGTCACCAGAGACCTACAGGAATTTTTCTACATTGATAATACTTTACAGACATTTCATTCCACAAAGTTCTTGGAAAATTTACATATTTATTTCTTAACAAAATGCTGTATGATTAAATAGACGACAACTGCCCTCCATGAACTAATTGCAAAAAAAACGAGAAGCTAAATATTCATCCTAACCATTATCAAATTGACCTCAATACCAAATAAATATGTTACTATATAACAATAGTTCTGACCATTATAACATAAATATACAACACTTAAATATGTCAGATCTTATATAACATATAATGATGAGAGTCCATAGAAACACTTAGATACACAACCATTCATTTATGTCCACTTGAATAGTACCGATAATGGAATAACTAACGAAATATGTCGGAATGCCCACTCACACAAAATGTTTATAGCGCTCATAAGGCGCAGAACTGGGGCTATGGGCAATCCATAGAGTTCGGACTTGGAGGCCCTCCCATTACGCTGTACGGAGGGCTGTGCGGCGGAAGCGACTGTATCGAGCCCATCGGTCCGTGGTACATGTCCATCTCTAGAGATGCATCCGGGGAGCATTTCTCTGCCATCTTGTTTTCTTGCTTTGTCACCATCCTCCGCCACTTCGCTCGCGCATTCTGGAACCAGACCTGAGGACAAAAAAGGAACTTCAGTACAAAATAATTTATTGTATAAAGATCGCAAGCGCACAGCTATAGGTACAAGAAGGTAGGGGTAACAAAATTCCAGTTTAAATTTTCGGAGTTTCCGGAGCGCGGAAACTGGTAATGGCGGTCAAGTTTTTGCGTACGTGAGCGCGTTCCTGACCACCCGTTTACGTCGATGTGATTTTATCTGTAGCTCGCTTCGTGCGTGATCGTACCACTCGAGGCATTCCAGGCATTTGGAAAAACTACCGAAATGTTGGTGACGTCATTTGAAAGCAAAAGATTACGATCCAAGATATTTATTTTTCTGAAACATAAGATATTGTTTTGCTTAAAGTATTGAAATAGGCATTAAAAAGTAAGTAAAATACTATAGACAATAAGATCTAAAGAAAGATGCAATATAAATAAAAGTAGGCATTGTTAAAGTCGGTCATAGATATAAAGAGAATGCGAGTTCGTTTCTTCTTGTACTTGATTCTTCAAGATTCAGGCGCTTGGCGGCGCGCGCGCGAATCACGTAACCAATCAGGCGAGGCCATACATAAGCCCCGCCCACCACGTTATGGCGGCTAAAGTTGCCTTACGCCAAATTTAGATGCCCGTTTCTTTCTTGGCCCTGGAGTGGTCGAATGTCCGGAAAAAGCAGAAAGTTCAATCACATTTATTGTGTACGCTAGAGAAAAAAGTTGAACATAGACTGGTCTCGTATGCTGAAACTTACAACGAAAGCTTCACAATATAATAGTAAAACCATTTCTTAGTTTAATACAAATAGATATCTAAAAACAGTAAAAAAAATGTAGTAAAAATTGATCTAAGTAGTATGTATGGTTGAAATAAAACAAAAGAAACGTTTGCAAACATAATTATCATGTAAGTATTTCAACAAATCAAAGCGCATCTAGTTACCTACTAATCACTGTGCCCGCCCGGTTGTCCGCCTATCACACATAGTCGACTAATTGAGTAATCGATTAGACATTGGCGTCGATTCAGTTGTTTCTAATCGTTTAAATCGATTCTATCCACTCTACACCTTAACCCGTGTTTATGTGAAAATGAAAATTCTTTTTCAACGGGTTTGATTATAATATAGCTTACTGTGGAAATAACAAAATATGTTTATTTTTCAGTTATTTACATTGTGCCGGCTGTGTTTTGTTGTTTTGAGGTAAAAGCAGTCTGTCAAACGCACTTCTACAGATTTGGTTGAGGGCCATCCGCCCCACCACAGCCAGTGTAAAGTAGTAGCGGTCGTCAGAGACTAACTACTCGTCCGTCCTCAACAAAAAAAGCTTCTACAGCGCTTTAGTTAAAATGGAGAGGTGGTTTGGTTACCCACTGTTAAGCTGTCATTATGCATCTTTCATAGGTCTAGGTAAGTAGTATATAAAATTAGATTAACTGATGTAGTATTTACATATAAAATAGTTTTTTAAGTAGATTTAGACAATATGTTTTTTGTTCAAAAACAAAAAAAGGATAATTCATAATATGTAACCAACCAATCCTATGCGAAATTATCTGCTGCGGCAAATACTTCTTCATAACTAAAAGAGACCGATCCCAAAAGTTTTAAAAGAAAACATTAAAGGACTGTCAAGATACTATCTTTCTATTCTCAAAGCATGAAAATAAATCGTATAGTTAAATTAATCGTTGACTATTTGTTGATTAAGTTCTCGAGACGTAATTTACCAATCAATTTGACGTGTTTCACGTGTGCCAACTGGCACCGAATATTACTCGACTATAAATAACGAATAACGATTAGCCAATTGTAATATAACTAAATGGTATGTAATATAACTAAATGGTAGGTAATTTGAATGAGAACGTCTCTATCAGATACAAATTATAAATTTTATTTATGTACTTAATAAATAATAATAAACGAAAACAACAAGCTAATTATCTCCAGTTGCAAGAATGGGCCTTTTACAGTTAGTTAGAAACTTAGTAATGGTTACAATTTATAAACTAATTTTAAAGATAACTCAATGCAACCAAATAAAAGTGTGAAGATTTAAAAATGCTTTTTTTAAATTTATTTATTTCAAGGTACATCAACAATATACATATTAAAATCTGTTCACAATAAATCTTAGAAATAATAAACTTATATAAACCAAAAGTGGTCAGTAAGTGGTTAATGGTCAGTAAGGGCAAAGAAACGTTTAATAAAAATACTAACGAACAATCCTCCTCTTTTTATACTCAGTTAAAAATCTCAACGAGAGAAACAAAGCAACACAATTGATGACTGCCTTGTCACGAACTGATAAAACAATATTGGTGGTCTTACAAATACAAGGCCTCGTTATGAAAGACATTGTTCGGACCATCGCTGATAATGTCAACAGTTTCGACTACCGTATTGTTGTAAAAGAAAGTTAGATGTTTTCGAACAGATGTCAATAAATATGAATGGTATAATATTAGATACTATACTTAAACTTACGTTCTGATATTAATTGCATAACATATTTATTCAACGACAGAAGTTCAGTCTAAAATATGTGGAACTGGTGTTTATTATACGTAATAAACTAACTGAATTAGGTATATATTAGTTTAAGGGATATTTGAAAATGAACATCAAAGGAGTCTTTACTCGTTAATGTATGCAGCAAAATACTGATTACACATCAAATATTACGGGACGTGCTTAGTCAAAAGGTATTTGCACAAGGTAGCTAATTACCTAATATTTACAATAGGTATCAAAACAGCTGGGTTAGGTTATAGAATTATACAACACTGATGCTGATCACTCAAATATTAATAGCGAAAATTTTTGATATTATGAAGGACTGACATCAGACAGAGGCAGAGAGAGAAATCCATTATTAAACCTCACAGTTCTTTATTTAACTTCCAGTAAAAACATCTCTTACTTTAATAAAATATTTTTTCCTCTCAACGGAATTAAAATAGCTATTACAAATAAATTGCTTCCACTGCAAAGAAGTTACACGCCAGACTAATACTTTTTATAGTAAACAAGAATAGATAAAAATAAATAACATAAAGTATTTATTTTCCTCGAGTGTTATTTACGAGAACTTTTCTTTAGGATTTCTTGGAATAGTTGGAAGAACATTTTCTTCAATGAAATTGCATTCTTTGATTGTAAATGCGCACACCTACATAAATATTACGCTAACTAGAAAAGTAAAATGTTATTAAAGATTTTAAAGGGAGATGAAACGATTGACATTTCTCCACAGGTGTCACTGACCGTGCTCTCAAATGGACTCTGCCGAAACGTCAAGAAGATAACACTTTACGTTAAAAACTAAAGTTAAGTGTTATATGTATACACCTTAATAATTATTTATCACAGAAGCTAACTGAGTAGGAAGGAATTGCGCAGACACATACCCGTAGTAAGATGTAAAATAAGAACTCTAAATATTTTAAATTCTTGTCAGTTGTTTTGGTAAGCTTTTAATGGCAGCTCTTATTTGATCCATTGCAAGAATGGGCTGCATCCAGTGACAGAGTAAAGCTAGGTTTACCTAGACCTCGCGGAACATATAGGTTAATATTATCGTGTTCTGTAGATTAGACGCGCTTAAGTAGCCTTTACGACAATCTCGGGATGAAGAGGCATCATCACACAGAGGGAATTAAATACCTAATAAAAAAGAATTGTGGGAGGCTGAGTAAGGAAAATCTCGCCACTTAGTTAAACTCGAAGGACTAAAGTTCAAATTAATTTAATTGCTTTATAAATAAATATAAGGCAGACAAAGTCACAATATAAAGCTAGTAAATTCACAGTCCCGGCACATCAAACAAAATACAGCAAGAGAAAATTGATAACACGTTAAGATTAATAGCGAAAACTTTCTCTTAAATCACCTCTTAGTCAACTCGACTAAAACCACAATGTTACTATTCTCGTTCACATTTCGAATAAATAAGCACTCTAAGACACATCATTAGTTATACAGAAGACCACACATTTCAAATTAAAATAACTCTTATAACTGTAAATATAAGTTTCAAATTGCGGTGTACGAATGTGTAAAGACAATTGAAAACATTCACCCGAGTAATTTTTCAGCGGCTTGTGTCTCTACATATATTTTTATTTATGATATCTCTTTTTTATTTTGTTCGTTTTGAAACGGCTAAATGATATATGTTTAATGAAATATTGGGTTGTCGGATAATATGATAAATTAGTGTCAAATATAAAGATTGAGATGTATTTTGCACTGATGTTGTGTTTGTATGAAATTCGTGGATTTATAATAATATTTAGTTTTAATAGCATGACCAGAAAAATAGTGTCCTTCGAATATTTGCCACGATTTTAACGAGAAAATTTAATGGTTTTCTGATTAAATACGTGGCAGTATTTTTATGAATTGTAAACAGATTATTGTTGCTGTGGAAGCTGGTAGTCTTTTGTTTGAAAACTAGTTACTTGAAGAATAATTTATGCTATACCGTATTCATCCTTACTTGATTTATTTAGTAAACAAACACCACATATTGCAAATTCACTAGTTTTTACATTAATCGCACACTTTGATATGCATGAAAATTTCTGGAAAGTACTATTATACGTTTATGCAATAGAAAACACGTAAATTACTTTTATTTCACCACTATTTTTCTTATATTTTAAATAAATGTTTTATTTTCCAACGGCAAATTTCACAGATAAAAATTAATTTCATTATTTGACATTTGTAGATTCTAGAAATTTCATAGATTCGTAGGGATGCGTACCAAAAGTGAATGAACGATTGGCATACGAATAAAATGATGATGTTTAAATAAATCCTACTAACATTATAAATGCGAAATTTTTTGAGGATGTATGGATAGATGGATGTTTGTTACTCTTTCAGGCAAAAACTACTGAATAAATTTTGATGAAATTTGGAATATAGGGTTAGGTTAGGATGTAGAATAACATTTGAGCTACTCATACAACGCGGGTGAAGCCTCGGGCATCACCTAGTCAAAATATAAATAAAATAAAAATTATTTATTTAAGTACTAGATAATGTTGTTTAAGTGAATTTATAATTTTGTTAATCTACATGATTCTAAAATTACTATTCTGAGATTACTATTTTAAACCAAAATCTTTTGTCAGATGTAATAAAAACGAAAAAAATAAAACAGATAACCTCAAACTATCTTCTTTAAAAAAATACCACTCCCGCACTAGAAATAATTCCTGTGTCACAAGGACTTTTTCCATTCATTTAAATAACGGATATTACATTTATTAAATTATTTAATGTATGTGCTAAAAAATTTGCCATAAACCGTTCAGTACTAAAAGAACTTTAACTCTTTCAGGTTTAGTGGTTAGTTATCTAACCACCTATTCTCGATTTTTTTTCGCATATTGTAACGCCATCTATTGCATAAATGCTTAAATACTATGTCTTCGTAAGTCGTAAGGTTTACATTAATGTGACACATTGGCGCTGTAGTGCGACAGTTAAATTAATACTTGTATTTGAAAAAGTGGTTCAGTGCAATTTGTCGAACGGAGCAAAATGCAGCACAAAAAAAAGTCCAGCACGTACTGTATGGCAATGTAGCACCTGTAAAGTCCCTCTTTGCATTCGCAAAGATAAAACATGTTTTGTAGATTTTCACAAAAAATAAGATATTAATGTCATTTTGATACATTTTTTTAATAATTGTTTTACCAATCGCCATGGTGGTTATTAAACTGACCACCTCATTCCTTGAAAGCCTTATGCGATAGATTTTTTTTTTATGTTTTATTTTATTATATGAACCATACTCATTCAAAATAAATTGTTGTTTTATTTCAAAAGTTAACTATATGAAACTGTGGCTGAAAGAGTTAAGTGAAGATTTCATTCATTCACATCAGTTACACATCTCTAGCTATCAGTACTCTTTAGTCTACGGTAGACACGACGCCATATATGTTTACTATTTAGAGCAAGTCTGTTTAAATAGACAGTACATAAGTTATGACACGTGCATCAATTAATTATATTATCTAACTCGATTAATTATACAATTCGAACAAGAGTGAATGAAATCTTTAAAATAATGTGCCTTTACTTATAGTTGACTAATATAGTATAGTAGTTATTAGAATATATAGATGTTAATAAACAAATAAAGTACATTGTACACATGCTTAATCCTATACCAAATAATTTTTTGACTAAATATAATAGTTTTTATAGTGTAACGTTAGTCGGAAAGTTTTGTGTCTGTGAAAATAACGTTAGTTTAGTAAAAAATAAAAGGAAATCGGCCTAGTTTAAAAACATAATTATGTAGGTAACACTGAACCAATTAAAAGTTAGAGATGAAAAATATGTTACACTGTGCACTGATTCAAACAAAACATTTTGACGAACATCATTCAATAAAACTAAGAGAACACGAACACAGTACAACCAGTAGTCTATCTCGGCCGAATATTTATTATATGCGCGGTACGTAAACATGCGATAGGGCTGCCCACCTCCAGCTTTTTAATTACATTTACCTACTTTCCCGCTCGTTACAGAGGCACAGTCGCGACTGTTCACTCCGCAAAGCCACCTCTATCGTGAGCGTGTAGGTATAACTCGAGTTTCGTCCGTTTCTATGAAGCCGAAATACTGTATACATTTTTACTATGTTCAAAGCGTTCAACGATATTCTACCGGTAAGGGCCAGTACACACTATTTGTCATAGAGATACAATCTGCCTGTCTCACATCACAGTAGCTAGCGGCAGACATTGACTGAATGATCTTGAAAGTATATTTAAAATAGTTAATATACATCTGGTGAAGTTATTATGTAATGAATTTGTTGTTAATGATTTTAGGAATGTTTTGGTAGTTCTATTGCTTATTTTAATGGTATATGTGGCGTGGGAGTAATAGATCATGGGGTTATGCAGAGGTATCGAGTTAACTTTCTGCTCAATGCAAATTTTAGTGTATAACTGTGAATGTCTCCGTGTGGTGACGGAGTAAGAATACAATATGTCATCACCCCATCTCATCCCATGGGTGACGTAAAAACCGACTAAGGGACTATCCGTGGATATTATCTTTACGAAATAAAAAGAAGGAAAACTTGAAATTAAACCCTATACCAATCCGCCTGGCCAGCGTAGGCCAAGTATCCCTCCGTCCGGGGAGGAGGCCCGTCCCTGCAGTGGAACATTAATGGGCTGTTATGATGAATACCTCTGTGGGGCAAGTTATAACCAACATGTAGTAAGTAAAGGTCTTGGTTTTGTTTTGAGCTCAAAGCAAAATTGTTGATTCTATAGGGTATTTATGATGTATGAAAAAGTGGAAATATGTATGTTTGTCCGTTGTCTAGTATCTATGGTACAAGCTCTTCTTAGCATGGAAGTATTCATCTTTTTAGTTGTAATATCAGGACTAACCGGGTACCTACGTAGGTGCCTTTACAGCTCTGTGCTTTTTGCGAAGTCACACTTTTGATTGATGCTTCCAAGAGTCACAGTTGTGGAAAAGCGGATGCGATTAGACCCCAAAGAAAGACATAAAATCAATATTTGACGACCGTATTAAAAAGAGGAAACATAATGAATATTTTATTAAAAAAGCTGCATACATTTCCTGATACCCTTACATAAGCACTAATGTAAACAAACAAACAACAAGCCTACTTAACAAAGAATATGACACGGCAATATTCATTAAATTAGTACAAACAAATAATTGAGCAAATGCCATGTAACACACGCCTCCGTGACACCTCATTCCACGTCACAGCTCATTACATACACCACAACTTCAGTGACATCGCAAATTGCCCCCGCGCATCCAGCTAGAACAAATGAGCCCAAATTATAACGTAATTCTTGTGTACCTTATTCTGTTGTAATAAGACTTATTTTTGAATGAAAATATGTTAATAGTTGTGCTATTATGATATAGGCTGTAACAAAATGATTGTAGTACTAGCTAAATTATAATGTAATTCTTGTACACGTATCAACTGAATCATACGTGTACTTTATTTTGTAGTAATAAGACTTATTTTTGAGTGTAAATGTGTAGATAGATGCGTTTTACAAATAATGATATTGGTTATGAAAAAAATGATTGTACTATCAATTACTTTATGCTAGTACTTAATAGCTTATTATTGTAATTCTGTACGTCTAGTTATTGTAAGGAATGAAGGGTGTGACAAAACCTCCTTGTAATTATAATGTCTCTCATACGACGACATCTAGTCCCAAGCTATGCATAGGACTATGAGAATGGGTACATAATTAAAAATGACCATAATTGAACAACCTATGTAATTTAATGCTTGGAGGAAGCTATGTCCAGCAGTGGGCGTCGATTGGCTGATATGATGATGATTAATGTAATTGTACATAAGTAATAAAGATCCCAACGCAAATATTCATTCATGTTCGTAAACGCTATAACTGGGTGGGTGTCAAACCCAAAACTTACTGTACTTTTGATAAAAATATTTAACTAATAAATATTATAGTACTAAAACGAAATCGGGGGCTTCCACCACGGGGGCAAAACACACTGGGGGCGTAACCTACGGACCCTTCTATATAAAGCCTGGACACATAGGTTGTCAATTTTATTGGCAAAGGAGGCCAAGGGCAACTTCATAAATCATATTCCTGCTTTTTTACAAGAGATGATAATCGAGATCTATCAAGGGCTAAATCTCACTCTTAAAGTGAGTTTCAAGCGATATTACAATCCATGCAAGTCGTGAAACAAATAATAGATCATTATTCAAATTAAAACATTAAATCAAAGCATCTTTCAATTTGAAACGTATAATTACACATAAAACAAACTGTAAATTGATATCCAATTTAGTCAATGCTTATAATAAAAAAAAATACCCCATAAGGACCTCTAATAAATAACTGAACGATCAAAGCTAACAGCGTACGCAGTATGTAAATAAAAACTGTAGAAATGTGATTAATAGCCCCGTTTTCCTTAAATAAATAATATTTGAATAAATTAAGAAGGGAGAATTACGTCCGTTCTTTGCGACTTCGCGCAACCAAATGACAAATGGGCGTCTTTTGAACATACAGCGGAAATTATCTGCCCAACGGAGCGTCGCTGTGCACGCCTGTACTAATTACTAGAGAGTGTGATTTGATCTTATTTCTATAAACAATTTTTAACTTTGAAGTCACATGATAAAGTTTAAAATTGAATAGGAGGATACGTTTATTATTGTCACAAAATGTACTTAGAAAGCAAAATTATACGCGGCCAAACGTCGAGGTGTGACCATCCGATACTAATTGCGAGGGTGGTGTGCCATCGCCTTTGGCCGGGTTATTTGTGTGCCGTTCAGGCATCTTTATAGTGTTCGAAATCATGGCATGAAAACGTTTTAAAAATAGAACGGCGTAATTATTTTTTTCTTGTAAGCTCTTTGTATGTCGCTTATTTTTTTTCTTATATCTTAAATCTATCTGTCGTCAAATAATGTTAAAAGAAATTTAAAATAAATAATGCAATTTATGTCTTATGAAGATTTATTGAAATATTGGCTTTAAATTCAAGGATATCTGGTTTAAGCGATCTGCAATTTCACAGAATATACACAAGCACTACAGACTACACAGAACTGCATAAAAAAATATGGATATTGAAAAACGATTTATTAATCGACAAAGATAATTTTAATAGTCGATTAAAGTCAATGGCTATGTGAATAATCGCATAATAAGGGGAACAACGAAAGCCACTTTTCAGTCGACTAATTACGACCGACTTGTGCAGTTCAACTCCAATCATTTTTCAGAATGAAAAAGAGAGAGAAAAAAAAAGAGAAGTGGAGTGACAAATCACGTAATTGCGGACGCAGGGAGAGATATATGGCGTGGTTTGTTCTAAATGTGCGCCTGCGCAGCATTTCGGTTGACACTGCGTCTATATATTATAGCGCGCTCGGGGCAATTAGAACGCGCACCTGTTTGGAATGGGCATTTAAAAAAAAAGCAAAGATGACTGTATATTTTTTGTGGTTTTCTGAAAATATGTTTTGAACATGTAAAAATAATCTGTAGTCTTTAGTTATGATAAAATATAATAATGTCATATAATATTTCTCAAACGAACTAAGCAGTACTATGAGTACTAGAAAAGTAATAATTACTTATTTAAAAAACAACAAGAGCAAGTAAATCATTCATGTTGTAAGTATACAAAGTTATTATAGTTTAAACACTTCATTGAGCTTTTAATCTTGTTTAGCACTGCACCGCAAAAGTGACGCATGTTAGTAAAATTTCCTATTCGAAATAAAAAAAAATAAAACACCTTAAAAAATTCCAACATAGAAAATTTCTCCTTAAAATAAGTCGTGTAAAGGCCGTGGTCAAACTAACATAAAATATATTGGATTTATTTGAGTGTACACTATGTAGCTTCATAGTCGAGAGCTTTCAGCATAAAGTGCATAAAACAGACGCCATACATAAAGGCCATTTCAAAAGCCTCGTTTAGAAACGCAATACTCTTTGGTGTCGAGGCTCAAGTGCTCACCAGCGACATATGCATTCACCAAGTAGGCAGCAAGCAACATCTCTACTCAAAACCTTTGAGCCATTTGCAATCTTTAATTGCTCTCAATCCTTATTTACATGGCAGTAAAGTTCAAATTCAACCTAAAAAGCAATTAGTCTCGTAATTCTCGTAAATAACTTGAGAGGTGAGAGACATAAATCATTCGGTTTCAGCCCCTCGTGTTGGGTTTTATTTAGGGATAGCTGAAAATGCTTAGCTTTTTTATGCTGCCGCATCGACATCACTTTTATGAGTTTATTAGTGCCTATAATTCTTTGATGCCGTTTCTTGTGATCTGAATTGAGTTGTAAAGACCCTTGGTACCCTCGTACATCGATCGAACGATCCGGAAAAAGAATCGACGGCGGCACAATGAAACGAATATGACCCAGTCTAGTGATTTAAACGGTCAATTAAAATTTAGAGACTAATATCCGTAACTAATACGTTTACGTTCCAGTGTGTATCCAACATAGTGCACAGTAAAAATGCGTCGTACAAACTGCACACACAGTTTGTATAAGAACAAATCGAACAGATAATACGTATACGACGCCTTTTGTAAAAACAAAAAGGATTTAAAGTATGCTAAGACTTTTAAAAAGAGAAACAAAGCACTTTTCTGCCTCAGCATACAGCCAAAAGTGCGTCGAGATACAAAAAGGAATAAGATACTATCTTCTCAATATGGCGACTGCAACTCCAATGCTTTTTGTCGGGAAAAAATCTCGATCAATATTCGCGGAGGGGAGAGAGAGGTCGACTATATAATTGGTTGTTGGATATATTTATGCTACTGATATCGGATTCAGGTCGGCTACGATAAACACATCCTATATACGGACCCTTACAAAGGATCTGGAAGCTCTAACAATTATAGCATCGAGACGGGAACGATGCGATTAGGACACTGTTTATTCTATGCCTGGTTGTTTTATTCTAAAATAATGCTTTGTTCATACAAAAACTATTTGTCGGTTGCAATCTAATAGCACAGTTTGTTTAATAGAATTATTTCTTAGACATATCAACCGTAAAATTTTGCTAAAATGTTAACTATATTTCTTTACTATTTACTACCTATTTAATAATAGCTACCCAGCGGACTCTGTCCACACAAAGTATAAACTACAGTGTAAATAGAAGACAAGTTCGAATATATTTGGTCAAGCGACGTTTGTGTTCGTTACTCCGCACATAACACGACGCCTCAAGAGACTTCGAAGTCGGATGCTAGTCTAATATTAACATACAAGTTTACATTAAACCAAAGCTCGCTAGAGGAGACATAGAACTTTGAATTTGCTATTTAACTATATATTTACTCGGGTTCCTGTGATAGACTAAGATAACAAACAAATGAAGACCTGTGTTCATTCCTCAAACGTTGATTCGGTGGTTGGAAGTCAAAGCAAGTTGTCTTTATTTAACAGGGTACTTTGTGTTGTGATGTCAATGTTGACTTTGTATGAAAATATCAAGGTTCAATGACATGATTTGCACGACAGATGAAAAATCAAAGTAAAGTCTTCTGTAAAAATGTAAAAAATAAATATTTTTCTCTTAGTAACATTTGCAAACTGTTTGGAAATTACTTTGTTTTTTACTTATTAACATTTGCAGTTAATATCACAAGAAAAATCATAATAATTTTGTAATATAATATATCAAAACTGTTTTAAAAATATGAAAATATTTACGCGGTCATTATATACATTGGTGACTGCTCAATTACAATGCATCTTCGTGCTTCAGAAAACATGTCAAAAGCCTTTACAGACTAGGTCACACCGGTGGCCTATATTATACATATTATACAACTAACCACACAAAACAATAAAAATAACAACATAGTCACAACACTATATTTAAATCAACCAAACAACTTTAATATCACAACCTAAGAATAATTTCACTATCAATACCAGGAACAGAGCGTCCATTACTCGATTGTTAGCCCACGTGTTGCGTAATATAAGAGAGTTTAAACACATAATGACGAGAACAAAGGGAAACTTAACCGCTCTACATTAAAGAGCCGCTTCTAACAAACAAATTAGCCGCAATACTGTACGCTAAACGTTGAGATGTGTATGCTGTACCAGTTAGTACTGATGGTCAAAGTTACCAACCAAATGGACGGCTACTTTGACTCTACTGTCAAAGGAAAGCGATGCTATTTTGTTTTTATTGAAATTGTAAGTACATTAAGACAGGTAATCTCTCCACCTTGACTTGACTTGACCTTGACCTTAGCAGAATCATCGGGTAACGATGGGGCCATTGTATTAAAAAATATAGAACAGAACAGAAGACAGGTAAAGCGATTATTCTACTGTATGATAAGGCGACTTCTTGGTATAGGGTTTTATATTAAATTTTACTTTTTTGCTAGAAAATAAAGGCTAAGGGATTCCTGAGACATCTTTTATTCGGGATAAGATGAAGCTTAGTAGGTGTAATTTGACATCACACGAAGTAAGAAATACTTTTTCCTTATTTTAAATTCATATCATATGCCTTACTTAACTACTTACTGTGAGCTCGGGTTCAATTTCACAAAATTCTTCACTTACCTGAGAACAGTGATTATGGCCGCCAATAATACGCCGGCATACAATTACCATTAAGCGAAGTTGCAATTTTGAGGTTACAACACGCAATTTCTTTGAAGCCAATCATGTTGACATCCACGTATGTTGGTAGATCACCGACAACTTCAACTGTCTCATACTTACATTTATATCAATCCTTTGCCACTAAAAAAAAACAAGTTGACACAAAACGGCCAATTTCCAAATTTGAATTCAGGGTGTTGCAAACATTATCAATTTATAAATTGAATTCCGTACCAAACGTCAACCGTCAAAACGAGTGACGATAAAAAAACGGTTGACGAAAACGAATAAATAAAATTGGCCTTTATAAAAACATTCGCAATGCAAAACGTTGATAAGTCGATAGGGGCAAAGCGACGCGGTATCAGCAGTACATTAAACTCGCATTAGCTTTCAACTACCGGTTTGTTTAAGACTTATTTTATGCGTTTGACACACTTGAGTTCAGGTTTGACTCACTGTATTGTAACTTGAGATGTTAACTAGAAGTTTTACATGTCACGAAATATGATAAATAATTTATTTATCGTCCTTTAAAAGTTACGCGGAATTCATAATTAATCTCATTTTAAGACTTTTTAATTATTTATTGATGTAGATTTAACTAAATTTATACTTTACAGAGTAATAGTTTTAACAATAACTAACTAAACAATATAAACATTTAATTTTATTGTAAATTATGTTGATTAATCCAAAAACCGTAATGTTATTACGCCTATGGGTTGCATCAGTTGAATTTTACTGTTGTTTAAGTACTTCATTTCAATAAACGAACAATTAAAGTTCATCATTTGAAACTAATGGCAACTTTACATAGTTTAGTAACATTGGTTAATTATAATTAAGAGCAAAATTATATTTATGTCTTCTTTAAGTTTAACTGCAATCGACGATTTGAGAAGGTTCAATTTCGTAATGTCTATTTATTTATTTTTTAAATATTTAGATCAGTTTAATAAATAAAGGAGTATTAATTATAATAATTTGCTAATCTTTCTGAGCTACATAACTGTCAGTTAACTTTAAATATACGATACGATTTAAATATATCATACAATTGTGGGTGAATTATGTTATTTTTGAGTAAATAGATATTAAATATTTATAGCAGAACATTGTAAATTGTCTCAATGATAATTTAATTGCAAGAATAATTATTTACCTATGTTAATTAAAATTCTGACCTTAATAACTAGTTATAAGATTAAAACTACTTGTAATTCTATTTTTTTATAACGCACCATTTCTTTAATCTTTGTTTTATTTTTGTATTTTAAGTAATTGTTTGGCAGGAAGTTTTTCTTTTTTAAAATTATTTTTTTATATTTGTTTGAGTAGTTACACAACTGTTCAATATAAAAATATCATCTTGTTATGTAGTAAAGGTAGTCAAGAACGCCTAATTTTAACAAATTTATTAACTATTTATGGGATTTTAAGACTTTAAAAATATTTAATTTGCGTTTTTGCGTTTTGAAAAAAAATAGGAATCGGCCAGCAGCTGTATCGCTGTAAACAAGAACACGTGTGAAATTGAAGCGTTTCTTATCAACATTATAGCTTGTAATCATAGTCAACTATATTCTAACGTCTTGATCACTATGTTAATTATAACCTACCTACGCATGATATAACTCTTCTCGATTATCTACTCGCTGAATATAAACTCGATAGTCTATTAATCGATTTAAAAGATTATTTTTATTAGATGTATAATACTGTAACTCTATATGGTTTCGTGTATTATGAAATTTATTATTTATTTATTAAATTGTACTTCAAACGCATAAAATGAGTCTATGACATATTAAAAAATATATATTTTTAAAGTTAGTTTCATTTCTAAAACTTAATATTATTATATTTTTTTGAAACGAACTTAACTTTATTAAAGTGAAAGTGACGAAGTATTTTATTACCTGTAACACCCTTTTGGGTAGTCCGGTCTTCTGGCTGAGCTGTTTGAGATCCTTCGCGTCAGGATTGTGGTTGATTGCGAAGTAGGACTTCATGGTACGAAGCTGGTGGTGTTTGAAGCTAGTCCGCATTCGCTTGGTGCGTGACGACGACCCCAGACCGGCCCCGCCTCGGAACCCCATCTCCAAGTACTCGGGGTTCAGATCTGGTTTCAGAAGGACAGGGACACTGCTAAATGATCGTTTTTAATTATTCATGAAATAGTAACTAACTTAAAATATAACTTAAGTATAAAAAAGATTGGTCAGTGGACGTCAATTGGATAATATAATGATCATGATGATGATGATAAAAAGATACCTAATTGTGTTAAAATTTAGAAACAAATACCAACCTATACGTACTTATATTAGTAGTTTATTAGTAATGTACTACAACATACCCACGGAACATCGAACATACAAAACACTAAAGTAAAACACTCTGTAGTTAGCAATAGCAAAATAACAAATTATTAAAAACATTGATAATGTAATAATTATTATAGCAACATTCGCATCGCCAATTCGCAAAACGTAGCAATTTATAAATTATTTAATGGAATATGTTTTAATTTTTATAATTTTTTGGATTAACGATGTTTAAGCAAGATAAATGATGATTACTTATAAATAATTAATTATGTTAATTATTATTATGTTTGTATTTGAACAGAGAGATAATAAATTGAAATAAGAGTTTTAAATTTTTACTAGTTTATTTATCCGATTACATAATTGCCTATCGAGCATCTAGTAAAGGGTTTTATTACTACACTTTGTTTTTTTTCTTTATTTCTTTTTTTTTAGTCCAGAGAAAATAAAATATTTAATTGAATGATTATTTACTCGTTTTGTTTATAATTTAAAGTAGACGTAAAACCAAAAAGTTTTTATACATTTTATTATGTTGCAGTAGTTAAATAATTGTAATGCATACATTGCCAGTTCATTCTCATACAAATAGTAGACATTATGCACATGAACAAGAAATGTAACTACAACTAATTAACAAATTGCACTTAATAAAGTGATAATAAGGCAATATTTAGCATGTGTTTTGTTAAAAAAATTCTAGGCATAAAACTTGCATGTGTGTCGTAGGTAGCAAATATTACGACATCTATGCTACAATTAATGTGCCTCTGGAAAACTTGGGCTAGTCAGAGAACGTGATTTATTCCACGTGTACTATGGGTTGTATAGAAATTTTACGTCATCATTTTCGTAGATGTGTGGTGACGGAGTAAGAATACAATATGTCACCACCCCGTCTCATCCCATGGGTGTCATAGAAACTGACTAAGGGACTATCTGTGAATATTACCTGTATATAGAATGAAGGAAAACTTGAAATTAAACCTTATACCAATCCGTCTGGGCAGCGTTATATTAGTAAGCTAAGTATCCCTCCGTCACGGGAGGAGACCCGTCCCTACAAAGGGACATTGATGGGCTGTTATGATTTTCGTAGATTTAATATCTGTTAATTTACTAAGTCGGCTTTTACGACAATGAAATGAGATGGAATAAAGACACGTCGTATTTTAATTATACTATTTATTCTATTGTTCTATTATTCCCTCTTATATGAATAGTTCTCCAAAGGGGCGTTATTAGTTCCTAAGTACAAAAAACCGTTCGCTTTTAATATTTATGATTCATTTTCATTAGATTAAATTTGATATTTAGATAAGTGTTACATGCCCATAAAGTATGCAAGTGATATTAAGATAATTTAAGTATTAATTAGCAGATAAGAAACAAACACAAGCTTGGTTTTATTTGTATAATATTAAATCATTAGAATGCCTTTTCTGTGTGGGGAGAGACGGAATCATCATAACAGCCCATTAATGTCCCAATGCAGGGACGGGCCTCCTCCAGTGACGGAGGGATACTTAGCCTACTAATACCACGCTGGCCAAACGGGTATAGGGTTTAATTTCAAGTTTTCCTTCTTTTTATTTCGTAAAGATAATATTTACGGATAGTCCCTTAGTCGGTTTTTACCACACCCATGGGATGAGATGGGGTGGTGACACACTGCGGCTGTTCAAAATTGAAACCTAGTAACTAATGAATTCAAAATTGTTCAGGAGACGCAAAAAACAGGTTGATCACTTTGATCGCTTGGCCTTAGTGAACTATCAAAGCTAGAGATATGGGAGTTGGACCAAAATATGCGTTATAGAATCATTTACGCTCAGTAATAATTAAAATTGCAATAAAATGAATAGTACATGTTAAAACTCGTTTACTTTAAAATTATTTGTTTCTTCATAACAATTATTAAGTAACTAATAAAAACAAAACACAGTAAGTTTAGTTGCTAGGTTTTAAATTTGTTAAATTTTTTAAATATGATAATGTAAAACTATTTAATAATATAGCTTCTCATGTGGAATTGGGTACAACCTACTGTCATTCAAAACCAAAGTCTTTCTGGTCAGATTAGGTCACCTTAAAGAATGCTTTAGTGTGGAGTTAGAATTAGTGAGTGTGTGGAGTTTGTCGTCGCATCGTGTGTAATATTAATAAAACAGCTAATTAGGTGTCTGCCAAAACATTTTTAATATAAAATATAAAAGTAATGAGCAAATCAAAAGAAATTAAAGCTGCTGCTTAAAGCAACTTCAATTTTAATCATTATCGACTACCGTCAGAAATTAAGTCTGCAGATTGATCGTTTGTAGGTAGATTAATCCAAAATTCTCTTCGACTAATCGGCATAAGCGGCACTAGTTTGGAAACTATGCCTTCTTTTTTTGAAGAGTTCACTCCGCGTGGTGTGGTGTCTGCAACAGGAGGAAGTATCGATATATCGAACTTCTTAATTAGAAAGTTAAGTTCTAAGTAAGGCTCTTCAAAATCAGTCTTGTATAAAAGATTACGTGATCCCATTGTAAACTTAGCTTCGACCACCTGGATTAAGATTGGATTACTGTAACTGTCAAAATAATAGTAACAATGACATTCGAAAGTGTAATATATACGAATGCCGATGCCTATGAACTTGGTTATACGATGTGGCAACAATAATTACGTCTAACATTAAAAAACAAGCTAAAAGTTAAGAAAAATACAGGAACATCCTAATATTTTGAGGTTACATCACATTCGTGGCCGATTTTTTAAGATAACTCGATAAATAACAAAAGATTAGCACTTACCTCCAATTTACTTCATTCTGTAAAGCACTAAAAATAAGTTTGGAGAGGTAAAATTGTTGACGCCTCATTTTAAACAATAAAAAACACGGAGAAACTCTAGGTAACGACGGCGTCCGTCGACTTACTAAATTGGTTGAGAGCATTTAATACGAATATCACAAATTCAAAACAGAGTATCAAGCAATAACAATTTTAAAACCTAGCAAGTGTGCAACTCTTACTAGGTTTTTAAAATTGTTTTCGGATTTACTATGTTTTAAATTTGTACTTTTGAGGAGTTTGTACGTGTGTTTCAAAATACCCCGACTTGCCAGATGACTAACTAGAAAAGTCGTACAAAAATGGGTGTTTTAAGCAGCCCAATTTATCGACTATGCCTAGTAAGTCGAGAAATTGAAGAAACACGATTTTTCAAAAAAATTGAGTTACTAGGTTTTACTTTTGAACAGCCGACTGTATTCTTACTCCATGACCACACAAATTTACGGAATACATGGTATCATTAGTCTGTCTCTTCCTACGTAATCAATCAGCCTAGTAATCTGCCTAGCCAGTGTGGTATTTATAAGTCAAGTCTCCCTCTGTCACTTGAGAAGGCCTAACTAAACAATAGCCCCCTTACTCATAAACGCCTCTTAAATTTAATCACTGTTTAGCGAGATTTTTATTACGAAAACCAACCTTATACCAAACAATGTAAGAGTCTATGCTAATTAATCAATTGACTAAAATTTAAAAGGCGTTTATGAGTAAAGGAGTTGATATTTAGCAGTTCGAATAATTTATTATGCCGTAATATTCGTTTCGTATGGTATGGAAAATATAAAAAATAAATTAATTACAGCAATAACTATTCTAACGGAAGCCAATATACATACTTTTAGGCCTTTTTTTACCATACCTCGATGTCTTTTGCTCGAATTATCTCTTGTTCTATTTCTAAACCAATACGCATTCTTTATGAGCTTAACAAAGTAAATTAGAACAAAACCAGCAGTGTAAAAGAAACCCCGTTCTAAATTCCATTTCTTTACTCATAGAATCTACGGTCGTATAGTAAAAGGCACGGAGTATTGTTTGCCGTTACAATACCTTCGTGACGTCATACGTTGCCGTGACGAAGGCACGGTGCTAATAAATAAACTGAATTATTGCGTGGTTTACGATACGTTTCAAGATTTGCTGTTTGGTATTAAATTTACTAAAGGCGTTTAGGGATAGGAAAAGTTATACACTCAATTTTGACAATTGTGGCATATTGCCGTGTCTTTATAAAAATATATAAGTATATATTTATACATAAAATAATTATATACAATAACATATTATAATTATATTATATAAGTATAATGTTTCAAAAAGTAATGTAGAGACTGATAATACAATTAAACATATTTGTGTATTTTGTAAGGCAAACTAAAAAAAATCTAAGTTACATTTTATTTAAATTAAAAAAAAAACATAAAGAGAACATTTGCATCTAAATGTCAAATTTAAATATTCACAGATTGACAATTTATTTTTTTAAACGTAGGTAAGTGTGCGTTCCGGAGTCCGAACAATTAGTAAGTATGTAAGTAATTATGCGGTGGCCGGTTCGCTCGGTATAATGGCCGCGACCGATACGTAAAACGAACCGCGTTTTCGAACGCACCACTGAGAATGTTCGATTTTTAAAATTCAAACGGTTATGGTCGAAAACAAAATACAATATTTTCAATGTCCGTTTATGGTATTTTTATGGTTGTTTACTTACGTTCGAAGAAATTAAAAATGTTGAAAAATGAGTGTACCGACATTTTTTTTTTGTTTAATGATACTAACTTACTTTCCTAAAGTATCGATGAAGAAAATATATTATTATGTTTTGTAAGGTGATATCACCATAAAAAAAAAAGATTTTGCGTGTGGTAACGGATTAAGTACATAATATCATGACGACCACCACATCTTTACCCACGGGTGTTGTAAAAGCCGAAAGTTCGTAGATATCATTACTACCACCACTATGAGAAATACACATTATAATATACCACTAGGTACAAATCTAACCAGCGCGGTATTACTTGGCAAAGTATTTCACAAGTAGCAGAGGAAGTTCATCCGAGCTTAATATGTCCATGGCAGAGATTTTATGATAATGATAAAAGATACAAAATTTCTAAACTATTTATGTATTTTGACTAGTAAAGTAAATAAACATATAATTTAATTTTTAGCAATAACTGTAACAGTTTCTGTCTGACTGAATTAAACTCGAGAGCAAAAGTTCCGGGTCACTAGCATTTACTTCAATATCTTGAAAACGAATAAAGCTATCGTATTGAAATAAATTGAACTTTATAGACAATTTAATAATCTTTCATTAAACATATAAAACTTATTGATTGGCGGTAAGTAATGGCACTAAAAAAGTTATAAAAAAAAAGATCCATTTTTTTTAAATCAGAACTTCTAATTTTCACTACTGTTTTTGCTTTTGTTTTTGTTCTGTCATAAAATGTATTTATAAGGAGTCATCCAGGTATCCAATAGTCATTATTAAAGTGGTAATTATGTCACTCACACCTGAGGAATGTACGAGAATCCTCACGATCCTGGAAAATGGGAGCAGTCAGCGAGAAACAGCAAGAATAGTCGGTGTATCGTTGTCTACAGTTCAGCGTGTTCGCCAGCGGTTTCTAGAAACTGGTTTGAACCTACGCAGACCAACAACAGGCAGACCCAGGTGTACGACGGCACGGGAAGATCGATATTTAGTGAACTCTATGCTACGAAATCGGTTTCTTACGGGAACAGCACTGACTCATCATTTTTTAGGACTTGGTGGAAGCAGCCCTTCTGCTTGGACTGTAAGACGGCGACTTGCTGAAGGTAATTTGAAACCATTTAGACCCGCAAATGGTCCGAAACTCGAGAGACACCATCGTATAGCAAGACGAATTTATGCACGCGAACACTCGAATTGGACGATTGAAAATTGGTCAAATGTCATATTCTCGGACGAATCAAAATTTATGCTGTATACACACGACGGAAGGGCAAAGGTGTACAGAAGACCAGGAGAAAGATTTATGCAAGCCTGTATTGAAGAAAAGGTGTCATACGGTGGTGGTTCGGTACTCGTGTGGGCTGGAATTTCTGCGGAAAGCCGAACAGAGCTTGTACTGATCGAAAACGGTACTCTTAATGGCGTAAGATACGTGGTTGAAATCCTCAACGAGCACGTCGGTCCATTTATGGCAAGACTTGGTGAGAATGCCATCTTTATGCAGGATAACGCCCGTCCCCACACTGCTCGTGTAGTGCAAGACTACCTTGATGAGGTGAATATTCGTCCCATGGTGTGGCCAGCACGTAGCCCCGACCTCAACCCAATCGAGCACGCCTGGGACGAGCTCGGACGACGGGTAAGACAACAAGATCCTCCTTTAATTACGCTTAGTGACTTGAAACATGCATAGGTAGAGGAATGGGAGAACATTCCCCAACAGTGTTTCAGAAACTTGGTGTACAGCATGCCAAATCGCATTGCAGCAGTCCAGACAGCACGTGGGGGTAATAACAAGTACTAAACCGTGTTAAAACTACTTGTAAATATAAAAAATTCAATATTTTCAGTTTTGGTTTTACAAGCAAAATGACGCCATTTTTAATTTGTCCTTTTAAACATAATAAAATAAATGGTCAGTAGTAAATGTAATGCATTTTATTTTAGTAACATTAAATTGTCTATAAAGTTCAATTTATTTCAATACGATAGCTTTATTCGTTTTCAAGATATTGAAGTAAATGCTAGTGACCCGGAACTTTTGCTCTCGAGTGTATATGAAAGTCAATTCTCATAACCTTAAAAAAAAACTAAAAAAAAAGTGGGTATAAGAACTGGCACTGATCGTGCGATGCGCTGCGTTGACGGCCGTCCAGTGTTTGTTCGACATGATTTACTCCTCAAGTACTGATAACATAAACCAGTTTATAAAGACCTCTCGGGAACTATATCGACTCCTTGCGGCGATCTATAAATGGGTCAATATAGAGGGGTGTGGTGGGTCAAGGTATCCTCGTTGGTGCGAAGCAGCCTGAGGCGTTCGTGCACTTGCTTGATGATACGGTCTCCGCTAACAGAAAGTGAGACATGCGATTTTTTTATATTTTTAATGTTAGGAAAAAATATATTATTAATTTATATGTAACGGTTTTTGGTTCTTTGATAAAGATAATGAAAAAAAAACTTATTACTTACATATTTGCAAAACATTAACTTTTCGTAGTTTACTTAGTAAAGATCACAACATAAATCTAACCAATACTAAATGAATCTAGTGATGTACCATCACTGACACGTCACTTATCGATAACCATCGACACAAAACGTCGCGTCCTAAAAGAAGACATTATTAATAGATTGAGACACAAAATTGTGAAGATAAAGGTCGGGTCGATAAAAAAAGTAAAAAAAAACATTACGGGTGGGTAATAAAAAGACCTGTGATATCATAAATCGTAGGTACCATTCATGTTTTAAGGCCGAAAACAAAAAAAAATGAGATTTCCTTAAAGATAAAAAACTTCGTTCGGTGGCCACATTTTTTATGTAATAGCAAAAACAGTCCATTCGCTTGACCGTGGCTTGTGGTAATGTGTACACGGCAATATTATTGTTTTTATTAATTTCTTTGACTTGTTACTTGGTTTGATTAAAGATAATTATTTAATTAACATACTTATCATGAATGTTTTATAAATCGTTATTTAAAAACTTCATATAATTTCATAGGTCTCGTAAAAGCTGTATAAGGGAAAGATTGCAAATAATATCACTATGAAAACGAAATAAAACTTTACACTGTAAATGCATCTAGCATGAGTGTGGTAAGTGCAAGTTTTCTCCTGCTCCTTTAAAAAGGCCTTTATCGACTAAAGTTCTCCTTTTCATCTATAAATAGTTATAATATAATACTATTGATATCAAAATAGACGTGATTGAATACTATAATTTATGTATGTATATGCATTATATCAAATGCTTAACATAGTGAAACATAATAATATGCCAATACGTCATTCATAGCCAAAATAGATGACAACTTGTCAGTAAACGTACCCTAATTAATTCAATTAGATAATTAATTAAACCATTTTGTGTGAAATTCCTTTGTGAATAGTCAATGAATAGCCAAAATAAACAACAATCAATTATTTTAATATAGTTTTCATTTATTTTAAAATATTTTGACTTTGTTTGCTTGTGTTGGTATAATATTTATAATGATTTATTTTAATTTACCTTATTTAGTTATTGGTTTAATACAATTGATTCCAGTATTAAAATATAGTGAAAAATAAAAATATTAGACACGTTAGTTTTTTTCTAAAAATAGACTTGCAGCACTAGGAATCAAGTACTGTGCTGCAGGGAATTTTACAGGCATAATAATATTTTTATCAGGCAAACGAACAAATTAATGACCTGCGTGGCATTAGAACTGCTGCGTCAACTGCGCCAGGCACTCTTTTGATACTTTACAAACAATTATTTAAGTATACTTTTCATTTCAAGATAATATAATAACTGCTGTTGAAGTAAAGTCAAGTAAGCCTAACCGAGATACAAATCTCTAAGTAAAGATTATTCCAAGTTGTCGACACGATTAAATATGTAAAATATTAAATTCGTCGGGAGTATGTGTGTCGTATCGCATAACATAGCGACGGGGGGCGCTACCGGGGACACTAACTCACGCAGTCGACCGCCATCTTATTAGTACTTAAACGTTAAAATTATATAGAAACGATAGATATCAAACGTACATCGGTATTACGATGAAATTTTATAATATTTACACATCAGTGCGTTGACTGCTATGTAAGTTTTTGGTGGTGATCAAATTTTATATTAAATTCCTTGTATATTTTTTGGTTAAAAATTCTAATCACTAGAGATCATGCTCTCATCGGGGGAAATTCAATAAACCTAATTTCAATTGACGCATCAAACAACTAGTCTCAGGATTATTATTTTTTTGTCGATCCCACAAACAAATGTTTTGCGTGGAATTTATGTCTGTAACCTCGTGGACGTAAGCTGGAGAGCGCGTAATTTTTGTTTTCAAAATCCTTCGTTTTAGAGTGTCGCGTTTTCAAAGATTCTAAAAACTAAACAGGTAAATAACGTATCAAAAAATGATAGTCAGTTTCGTAGAAGGTACTTCTTTATTTTTTAAATTTCATTCACAAGGACAAAAAGTTGTAGCGACTCTGGAAAACAACAGCTTTAAAGCTTGTGAGTTTATTGGTTAATCTTTTACAGACATAGACACGACGATAGTGGATACAGAAAATGAGAGAAATCTGTCATAAAAATAAGTTTCAATCATATACTATAATGTGTTCTCTGCCTAAGTCCCACCTGTCAAAAAATTTCATCGACAGCAGTCGCCTCACTATTAGACATGGCACCCTATGGACTAAACAAAAACTTTATGAGCACATTGCTTTTAATGTTACCACGAATGTTTTTTATATGGAGGCATAAATTAACAAAATTTTATTAAATAAAATAAAAATAGTTAAAAAAAGAAGCGAGTGACCGCAACGACGCTAACGACCTTCAGATAAAAAAAAAGAAAATAAACTTATGAATGAAAATTTATGAATGAACTAAATTGTAGACTGTTCTCATAACAATTATATTCATTAAGTTATTTAATATAATTCATAACTATATTATATTATTATGCGCAAAGCAGCACGTGAATCTGGCTGTTAACGCGGTTGGTGACTTTAAGCAGACATTATGCAAAAAAAAATACTTTCGTTTATTCGTTATTTAAAATTTTACAAACAATAAAGTTTCTAATCCCAACGAACCTAAATATTTTGGCATATCTTGAGGAGAAGGAAACTTTGTCTACAAAAACGAAGCTAGCCATTCCTATTTTTTGGTAAAAAAGACACTTTATGAACAGCCACCCGATGCCTAGATATTTTCATTACACACATGTTATGTGCAAACTTTCCTTTATTATTCATCTCATATACTAAACGTTGAAACTATACGTATAAACTTTTCTTTAGTTGGCTCACATAAAAAGGTAGCGATAAAATTGACTCATATTATACTTTTACTCCGTTACCACACGGAGAGTAGCCTTGCAATGTGAAATTACTAAGAAAAAATAACGAATATTTCAAATAAATTAACGATCGATACTGTCACCGAGTACGGGTCAATCCCTAAAAAACTATGACATAAACTAAAAAAAGGGACAAACATCTCTGTTTTATACCGAAAATTACTTAATTCATTCCGGACTCCGACTATAAATAAGTGTTTCAATAAAACTGGACTTGCCACTGATACAGATGTCCCGGAGTAGATAGCGGCAAACACAAAATGTACAAGGATATCACATTAGGGATGTGACGTATAACGTGGTGTGAGAAAGTTACGGTTCTCTTATGTATAACGCCTGTCGATGTAGAGGACTTTGAAATTATTTCAATAGTAATTCTTTTGATCAGGTATGTACTTATTGGTTTGTAATACATTAGATCGTGATGTCAACAAGTCTTCTTAGTTTTAAAGGTAATGTTCGAGAATTGTTTGGTAGGAAGTCAGCAGAATAAGTTATAACTATACTCTATATTTATATGTGTCTCTACTCTCATATGTATAATTTATACAGGACAACATACGACAGTAGTAAGGTACACTGTTAAATCTCGCACGTCGCGTTCGTCGCATCGCGTCGCGTTTGTCGCCCACGCAGGACACCGCGTAAGTCCGCCTCATCATGTAAGTACATTAAATTGTAAATAAAAATGAATAAATTGATTATAAACGCGACTTTGTTCGCATGTGGGTAGAGGTTTATGTAGCAAAGTATTTCGGTTATGTTTACTGGTATGTGTTGTTGTGGTAAAAATATTTTATTATAATCAAATTTCAGTTCAGTCTTGTAGTATTCGCGTGAATAATTTTCTTATATAAAAAAGCAAACGTAAAATCAGAAGATTTCCATATATTTTTACATAAAAGTGAAATTGCGTAGCCAATTTTGAAATGTGAATCTAACAAAATACTAGAGGCCGAACTATGGCATAAAACTATTTCAGCTGGCGATAAGCCCTATGCTGTAGCGATGGTATTTGTGGCAGATTATAGTTAATATTGTTTTAGAACGTATGAGAAATAAAATAAATTCATATTGTTGGAAACAATTTAAAATAAATTTAATATTTTAGATAAAAGAGCAACAAACAAATAAAATCCCTGTACAATGTAATCGATTACGACCAAATAAATAATAAAGCAAAAATAAATGTCAACAAGACCGATAATAATCGGTAGGAACCGAATTATAATAAATAATAAATTTCCATTTGAGAACACATTTATTATGGCGTTTGCAACGATCCAAGAAATTGAAATAGTCGATATGCTTTTAATACAATATTGCCGTGAAGATTTGATCGTAAGTGACTTGTAAGTAATAATAAAATATATCGATATAAATTTGCTTTTGAACAATAAAATTGGTTTCTCAAAACACTAAACAAATATTTACAGAAGTCTAATATAATAATAATACTCTTGAAATGTACGCACAGACATTGTACCTACGCACTTTGTGTAACTATGACCAGGTCTTAAATAGTTCTGAGATTTGAAAACATATTTTTCTCTCGTTACCATTACGGCGCTTGTACACGGTAAGAAAAATCGCAGGGCCTACGCCAGACAAGACAAATCTTCGTGTAGACGTCAAGAATTTTGTCTTTTTCGTACACGAAAACTTTTCTTGTCTTCCGCAGACAAGACAATTCGGAACGTGTACACGCCAGGATTTTTTTCGTGCAGTCGTCAGACGGGCGTAGGGCGCGCAAGTAATAACAAGTGTGATAATCAGTGTGAGTTTCCTTTAGTAAAAATGTTAACTAGAAAGCAAACAAGTATGATACCCTACTACACCGCTCCCCGCCCCTGCGCAACAACGTTCGCCGTGTCTTGTCTTGCGCAGACAAGAAAATTTTCTTATGCATCGCCGGCGCTGTGTATACAGGTCGTGCTTAGAAACGACACGAATTCTTGCGTAGGCCCGGCGATTTTTCTTACCGTGTACAAGCGCCGTTATGCTATTTAATCACAAACTAACAATACAACTTGTATTATGGGTACGGTACATTGATAAAAATATATCTTTATTTTATATGTTACATATTGCCAGAGGGCACTAATTGTAAATGGACTTCTCATTCGATATGTCTTATGTGGCATAGCAGAGGACTGAAATAATAAAATAGAAAAACTAACAGTAAAGTAAAATGATTTTGTTATTTTTATTTCGGAATCGTGTCTTTAGTCGCGAGGAGTTTTGTAGACATTAAATTGCACGAGACAACTTTATCCAATCTTTTCAGTCTAGTTTACTTGATGAAGGTAAACACCTATAAGTACCTATTATTTACGAAATACCTGTAAAATTACTCTATTATAAAATCACAATATGAAAGCTCTGACTAATCAAAATGTTAAATTAAAAGACAATCAAAATGCGCCAAATCGTTATTGAAGCATCTACCAACTAAGTTATAACATTATTATTGTAAAATAATATCTAGAGAATACAATAAAATACAAATAGAAAAATAACAACAGCTTTCAATATAAAAAGTGGCCTCCGTATTTAAAAAAAAGGAAATTTTTACCAAACAAAATAAACAGAGACAAAGTTTTGTCACGAATAAAAAAAAAGTCACATCCAAAAGCCGTTTTGTTTCGAAAATAATTTAAAAAATCGAAAAAGTATAGCAACCAACTACCGGCGGTGTTGGAACGCGCCCACCCTATCAACGATCGTGGACGCTACTCGAAATGTCTGATACAAAAAGCAGTAAAAAGTAAAAAAGTCACATATTTTGGCAGGGAATAAATCACGAAAGGGACGCTATACCAAATTTATGGAGGTACAACCGATGCACTCGGTAGAAAACTAAAGACAAAAGATTTAAAATAGTGATCAGCTTTGAATCAGGCGAGTGGTTACCGCGGCATTGCGAGAGAAAAAAAAAAGCAAAACACAGATACTCTATTAGGCGTTTTAGAGAAGTCACTGATAATGTAACACTTTAAAGATTCTGTGAATAATACAAGTTATTCGGGTTACTTGTATTTTATTCAAATTTGATTGTGTTTTTTTTGTATTTGTTGAGAGAATAATTGAATGGTAATGAATATAAAGATTATTTATACAGGTTTACCTTAAACAATTTTCTACTACATATTAATTTATGTTTTTATTTTTTTAATGTTTTACGTTACGCAGTAATGTAGGAACATGTATTGTTTAAAACAATGTTAAATTGAATAAATATTTTGACTGTGTTGTTTTTATTTACTAACTGGCTGTGGTTATTGTAATTTTAGAAACTTTTGACTTATTCGGTATATTATTATATTTTTTATGTTAAAAATCATAATATAACCTTTTAACGTTATTTTAACACTATTAAGACAAATTATTCTATTTTATGTATAATAATTACAGTAATTTTCTTAAATACTCAAAAATGTCGTTCTTGCTATGTAGATAATACTCTATACCTATATTCCATTTTCAAAATTTCAACGATCGTTTTTTTCTTTTTTACACTTTCTATCTAACCAGTAACGTTAGTAGGAACCAACAAGAACTCGTCAAGAAGCCATCGAAGCAGCTGTCCTTCGTTCCCGTTAGTATATTAGGAAACGGCTTTTTTTCTTTAAGTCATTAAGTTGTAATTTATTGACACTAGAGTCAAATATTTAGAGAAGTATACCGTAATTATATAACATATTTATATATGGTGATTGTTTTTGACGTTTCCTTTTTTTATTTTTACGTTTTCTTTCTATAAAAGTTGAATAAAAAGTATTATCGGGATCGCCACAACAAGCCGTTTTGAATTATTGGTTATTGAATAACTCAAAGTACCGGAACCTTACATCAATGCTTTTTTTATGATGCCGTTTATTACGGAAAAACAAAATTGCAGTTATGAAAAACATGACATATTATAGCATAGCTTAAACACCTAAGTAGGTGTTTAATCATTGGTCTTCCATTATCTTTACCCAGCCGTTAGTGGGAGATCTCTTCTGCCCAATATGAGAAAAGTCCTCCACGGAATATTATTACAACATGGTATTTTAACCCATTGATGTCGACAAGGACTACGATACTATATTTATATACGAATACTAAATAAGACTCACTTGATAAAACTAATAGATCATGTCAGGGGTATTAGCACAGAAATATGAATTATATTTATGGGTAATTATATTAGTAGACTTTTGTTCCAATAGACCTGGTAATGTAATCTATACATAGTAGGTATAAATTAATTAAAGTCGCTTTTTCTGTCATTATGTCCCTTTGTATGCTTAAATCTTTAAAACTACGCAACGGATTTTGATGCGGTTTTTTTTTGTAAATAGAGTGATTCAAGAGGAAAGTTTATATGTATAACACATGCATAATATAGTAGAGACACCCATAAAAATTTAGAGATTTCTAATGAAGCTGGACATAAACGTTGCTTAGAGACATTCTGCAGTAGGTGCCCGCGCGGAGCCGGGGCTGGTCACTAGTTAGTTTTTTTTTCTTTAAAAAAAGACAACTCCCGCACTAGGGATCATGCCCTGTGTCGCGGGGACCTTTTACAAACATCAATTAACGGACACAAAGAACACCCAGACCAGGACAATAATTTGTGGATCTCACAAATTATTGTCCTGCGTGGGGATCGAACCCACAACCTCTTGCACGGCAGCCGCTTGCGCTACCGTCGCGCCACCGAGGTCGTCGAGTTATAACAGAAGATTCCAGAATACTTGGCATAATACGCTGTTTTGAATAAAGTAAGTTTTTCAGTACATAAATACCTTATGTAATGTTATTTATAACCGTATACAATACATTGCAAGAAAGGATGTTTTAACACATCACTCAACATTGCTAATCTTTATGTAATTAATTTAGATTATTTTAATTACATACTAATTGATAATATTGACGGAGGTAATAACATTCACAGTGAACTTGTAACTGAAAGGTAAGTTTTTATAACTGTTTAATTTTATTCTTCTGATTAAGTTGGTTGTCTTCAAATTTTAAGTCTCTTTAGCAAGTGGACTTTAAATTAGTTGCATTTAAATGTTAAGTCTCTTAAGCAAGTGGACTTTAAATTGGTTGCCTTCAAATGTTAAGTCTCTTACGTAAGTGGACTTTAAATTGGTTGCCTTCAAATATTAAGTCTCTTTAGCAAGTGGTCTTTCAGGTAACATCGCTGTACCTATTAAATACACCTCACACGCACAGTTTAGGTGGAAGTGTTCAGAAGCTAATTAACTGGCAGGGCTATGTGACTTAACAACTTCTGTGTAGGGAAAGCATTGCTGACGGTCTCGAGCCGCGGCTATCGCTTACCATCTGTTGGGCCGCTTGTCCGTCTGACATCTGAACGCAAAAACAGTAACAATATGGAGCTTCATCGATGTATCAGGAATTATAGTTTTATAAACACAGTATACCTTCGACATGGAAGGAGGCCCGTTCTTGCAGTGGGGCATTAATGGGCTGTTATGATGATTATGATAAAACAGAGTTGCATACAAAAGTAAAAAAAGTAAGTCCATAATATACACAACGGGTGTTTTGCTTATTCCTGTACGCGAACTTCTCTAAAAGTTAATTTTAAGCCAGCCAAGTGAGATAACGCAATCTGTACTGTATTGTACTGTACTTACATAAACTGTAACTACATGTATAGTAGCTAATAACTTTAGTTAACTTATGTACTTTGATTACGAGAAAATACGCTAAGTTCTCACCGAACCCACGGCAAGTTATCTAAGAGCCTCACGTATAGACTACGTGCGATCTACGCGTCCCTATTCACGTGTTCTAGGTGCGATCTGATACGATCCACCTCCGAGAATGTTCTACGATAGCATTAAAAAACGAACTGAAATCATAACTAAGAGTGGAATGTTTTATAGAATAATTTTGGATAATTAATAATTATAAAGATTTAAGACTTCTTACTTCTGTGGTGACGGAAAGAAAGTTGTTTCAACTGAAGAATGGCCGTCCTAGATAAATAATAAATCTACTAACTTACAATCACCAAAAAATATTGACGTATATTTTGGCAAAAACCGTAGGTAAAGGTAATGTAGGTATGTTTACTTCTTGTCTAGTATCCATAGTACAAGCTCAGCTTAGTTTTGTGAATATGCGTCGAATATAATTAATTTGATTGTTTGAGATTTTTTTTTCTCGTTTACTAAGCAAAATTATTTTGTGCAAAATTTGGCATGAGTGATTATTCCTATGATTTAAAGGATTTTGAATAGACACAAAATTTTTACACAGCTCATTCTAATGATTACACATATTAAATATTATAATCGAACCCACTTAAATATAAATATAAGTTCAAGCGGTCTTCACTTGTGTAATGTGTAATGTATTCTTGCGAATGCCCTATTTGAACACTATTTTAAATATCTTACAAAGTGTGTCATATAATTTATTAGTGTCTTTCCAAGCCTGTATTGTAACCTGTAATCGCTTAATCTTACTAGACAGGTGCCAGCTAGTTCTTATTAGGCAAATTGTGTACCATATACGTACCTAGAAAATAAAAAAATATGAATGGTTGTTTTTTCGCGATCGGTTTTTTTGACTTTGACGCTCATCGGTATTTTGCACATGCATGCATGACATGTGGGTTTTATAAAAGTAATGTTTTAATGTCAATTTATTTTATTTTTTTATCGTTATGTTATGTTAGCACATTCAGCCAATCGAACGAACTCATCGTTCTATTGTTTTTGTTCGTTTTTAAATGTAGAATACATAGACGTTTTATTTTTAAATTATTATTGTTCTCTTTGCACATACTCGTAACTATTTCTGCGATTGGTATCTAAGTATCATTTATGTGCTACGGGCCATTTATGTCCAAGTGCAGGGACGTGTCTATTAAAATTATGGAGAGAAACTTAGTCTACTAAGTACATTGGGTAGATTGGTAGAGAGTTGATAAGGCTCCTGTGCTTTTTGTTTTTTTAATGGCAATTTCTTTCATCTCTAAAAATACCATACCCTACTATTAAGTTGTAGTACTATTTAGTTCGGTTGAAGCCTCAGACCATATGAGGTTACCACAGGGACAACACATTTATATTAATTAACAGTTTTAATATCAACTGGTAGCACCGTTTAAAACATGAATGGACACTATAAATATCTAAATTTCTTTATTCAATTGCTGACAATACAACACCACATAATTACCATAATAATAAGCGACAAATTTATAAAAAAAAAAAATAAAGCCCGCCCCCTTCCGACGTAAGATTAATGTCCGTACATAAAACGGGAATCGAACCTCGTATTTCGGTTTCCTATTACGTGGGGTGGCACCCCACCCATGAGAGATATATTGCAGTAAAAAATATAATTAGCCGAGCAATTTGATTAAATAGTAGCGAACAAAACATACTTCAATTTTTTTATCTGTATTTAGTAAGTATTTAGTTTTATAAAAACCTTTATTTAAGTACTAAAAATTATTAGGATTATGTGTGGTGACGATCGAATGTCTTCGCCAATGAAACAGAGGCCTAGTCGCTGGCCATGGGTTTTATATGGCCAGTGTGACCATTATAGCGTCCGGGACTGCTCAATTAAAAACTTAAAGTGAAAAAGCGTCAGTCATACAGCCAGAAAGCTCCATAAATATGAAGACGGTGAGGGTGTGCAAACTGACAGAGAGGCAGAACATTTTTGAATAGCTTTTTTGGTAATTTGTACACCGCCATATGGAATGGTTACCATTACATATCGGTGTGGTGACGGAGTAAGAATACCTATAATATGTCACCACCCTAAGCCATCTCATCCCATGGGTGTCGTAAAAACCGACTAAGGGACTATCATCTTAACGAAATAAAAAGAAGGAAAACTTGAAATTAAACTGCAGTAGGACATTGATGGGCTGTTATGATAATGATGATGATGACCATTACTTAAAAAGGCCTATCTCTGCAGTAAGACAAAAGGGCCACATCAAGATAGAACGCCTACAATAAACGCGATTATACCTATAATGCTTATTAATCTTTTTATTAAACAAATTCCCACACTGAATCTTTTCTAAGACAATGATCATCCATGCTTTCTTCTGCATTACAATGTTCCCATAGCGAGGTTACCTCAACATAGATGTATTATAGCTTAATATTTAAGTATCACGCATATGCATGAGAAAAAAAAACATCGAATAGCCTGTGTCGACTCGCCTTTATAAAAATCTGTAGTAAGTATTTAATATGAGCGATGCATAAGCAGTTTTTATTACTGAACTCATTTTACACTTCTTACTCATTACAGTTTAGGGTTGTCGATACGTGTTTTATTTGTATGAGATCTATGATACTTTTTATGAGCAAATATAAGGTATTTTGCTATGGGTTATATAACTACTACTACTACTACTACTATAATGTTCTTAATTGTAACATTTACGGAATGCCACCTAGTCATAAAATCACTATTTGTCGCAATATTTAGCGGGAATTGCAGCCGAGACCTCTGCGTTGCAGTAAAAATGAACCACACAGAGATTAAACCTATTGTCAGCAAGAATCTACATCGTAATATTTAAAACACCGCGCTTTTTTATCAATAAGTGCTAGCATTAAATGTGATATTATAAAATTAATATTACATATAATTTTTTACCTATAAAGCTTATGTATAACTAGAAAAATCCGAAAAGACGCGTCTCTGGAAGCGTATAGTCCAGCGATGCGGGTTCGTTTCCCGCCTCAAGTATCAATTTGTTTCATTGTATTTTTTCTTTTTAAAATTAATATGTTACCAAAACATTTGGCGGTACCTGCAACTTTAATGTGTAGCTGCTATTTTTACCGAACAATCAAGTACTTAACCTCTGACTGAACCGACACGCCCTAATAAAAGTGGAGGGAGGTCAAAAATAGATGAGGGAGGCACAAAACTGTGCACAGTAGAAACCTTGAAAGTAATTTTGTCCAGGATCTTTTGCTTATGATGAAGGCGATGCAGTTGAAATATTGAGAGTTTCATATTTTTAAAACTATAATATTTAATTAAAAATATTTAAAATCGGCAACCCTAGTACATTTACCTACATATGAACGTCTGCCATACTCGTACTTATGAATTCACCCATGCAATATCACTTAGGTATTCAAAAAGGTCTCTGGGTCGGACTGTATGCGGAAGGTATATCCTATTTCCGAATTATGATTTTTTTTCTATTGGCGGCGCTAGTGAGCCACGTAAAGGCCCTTAAAAATGGTCATAAAAAACTAACCGCGAAGAATACAGTTTTCTTAGAACAATACCGAGACAGCGGCACCTACAATCCCTCTTTAAGCCTTCCCTCTAAGACAAAGTTCATTGATATGTTAGAGTATGATGAACCTACACATCACGCGAGCTTACCGCTTGCACGTGAGAAACTGGTTCTTTAGCTATTTTAGACCAATAAGGTATATTTTAGACCATTCTGCACCAAATTGGCTGATTTATAGGAATTTATGTGTAGTCTGATGTGGTTGTAGATTATCTATACTATCTATACTAATATTATAAAGAGGTAAAGTTTGTGTGTTTGTGACGTTGTAGGGGGTAATCTCTGGATCTACTGAACCGCTTTTTAAAAATTCTTTCTGTGTTGAATAGTCCATTTATTGGGAAGTGTCATAGGCTATATTACTATATAGCCTATGAGCGTGATACTTCACGCTATGACTAATAGGAGTGGAGCAGTAATTAAATATGTTTAATAAACGGACGCGTTTTTTTCGCCGCCCACGAAGTGGGCACGGGTCAGCTAGTGTATTATATTTTTAGGATTATAAATTTTTGGAAATACTTAATTTGGTTGGTGTTTTTTTTTATTCTAGGTGTACTTGATAACAAATTCATTGTATTAATGTTTTCTGCGGTACTTAGTAAAACATTTGTACTCCTTATAACATTAACTATTTTCTGCGTTTCCCTAAGTCTTCATCGTAAGGTTTTAAAGAAAAGAAAACAGACACAAAGATCATCCTGGCTCAAGATTTTTTTTTTGTTATGACGACCTCTGTCGTCGAATGCACTAACTGACACAAAATGTGACGTGATTTCTACAGGCACACCTACCTATTGGCCTACTGATCCTAGCAAAACTCCAGATCTCATAGATTTCTTTATTTATAAAAACATTTCAAGAAATTACTTAGAAATAAAAGAATGTCATAACATGAACTCCGATCATTCTCCAATAATATTAACGTTATCTAATACTATACTAAAAACAGAGAACTCTCCCAGTCTAACCAACAAGTTTACAGACTGGAGCAGTTTTAAACTAGATCTAGAAAATAGAATCAACCTTAAAGTGCCAATAAAAACTTCCCAACAACTAAACCTGGAAGTCGCTAAATTTGTCAATGATATTCAACATGCTGCTTGGACAAATACTCCCGCAATCACGAAAAAACATAAGGGACCATCATATCCTTCAGACATTATTGACTTATTGCGCACAAAGAGAAAGCAGAGAAAAATCTGGCATCAAACAAGATCCCCACTAGACAAAAGATTACTCAACAACTTAACTAAGTTACTAACTCGAAAAATTAAACATTACACCGACACCCAAACAAATAACCATTTACAATCGCTAACTGCAGATAAAAGTACAAATTTCTCTTTATGGAAAGCAGTTAAGAAAGTAAATAAAAGAATTGATCAAATTCCTCCGATTAAAGATAAAAATGGCAAATGGGCAAGTAATAATGATCAAAAAGCAAAAATATTTGCAGAATACCTAGCAAATACATTTCAGCCATTAGAAGCTCAAGAAGATGATTTGTCACCCAGCTATATAGTAATCCAAGATGACGAAGATATAAAACTTGTTACTCCAAAAGAAGTCACAAAGGAAATACAAACAAATATTAATGCAAAAAAGTCACCTGGATATGAACTTATCACTGGTGAAGTGCTTAAAAATCTTCCACGGAAAGCAATAGTTAAGCTTACAACTATAATAAATGCTACATTTAGACTTAAGCATGTCCCGGATTTGTGGAAAGTTGCAGAAGTAATTATGATAGCAAAACCAGGGAAACCTCCTCATGAAGTTAACTCTTATAGACCTATATCACTGCTTCCAGTTATATCTAAGCTCTTTGAAAAACTTCTGTTAAAGCGTCTGATTCCTATAATAGAAAAGAAAAAAATAATTCCAGACCACCAATTTGGGTTTAGAGAAAAACACTCAACTATTGATCAAGTGCACCGAATAGTAACAGTCATAGAAAAAGCTCTTGAAGAAAAGAAAGTATGTACTGCTGTATTTCTTGACGTTGCACAAGCATTCGATAAAGTTTGGCATGACGGCCTTATACTGAAGCTAGAAAATTGTTTGCCAAAACAATACTCTGATTTACTTACGTCTTATCTTTCTAACAGAACCTTTCGAATAAGGCAGCAAGATGCTTACTCTGAAATTAAAGAAATAAAAGCAGGTGTTCCACAAGGAAGCGTCTTAGGTCCTGTGCTGTACTTACTATTTACTAGTGATATTCCAGAACTCAATAATAATACTATGGCTACTTTTGCCGATGATACTGCAATTCTGGCTGTTGCTGAAACCCATCAACAAGCTGCAAAAAAATGCAAGTCTCTGTTAATAATGTTCTAAAATGGACAAAAAAATGGAGAATAAAACTAAATGAATCTAAATCTGTTCACGTTGATTTCACAAACAAAGATTCGAAAACCGCGCACCAGGTATATATAAACAACAATCAAGTACCATATGCTAATACGGCTAAGTATCTAGGAATGACCTTAGATGCAAAGCTACGCTGGAAAGCTCACATAAAGAAGAAGAAAGATTATTTGGACTTAAGATATAGAGAAATGTATCACCTTATAGGCAGGAATTCAACCCTGTCTATCCAAAACAAGCTTCTTATATACAACCAAATCTTGAAACCAATTTGGACCTATGGTATACAACTATGGGGATGCGCCAAAAAAAGTAACGTTCAAATAATCCAAAGATTTCAAAACAAGGTGCTGAGGAGCATAGTAAATGCGCCTTGGTATGTCAGAAACTGCGATATTCATAGGGATCTCAAGGTGGATACCGTCGATAAAGTCATTTCAAAGTTTGCTACAGCCCACGAGTGGAGGCTTCATCACCACGTGAATGTCGAGGCTATCCAGCTCCTCGATAACACGGGACTGGTGAGAAGGCTTAAAAGGACTAAACCGTTCGAGTTAGTGTAGTGATTTTAGTGTTAGTGAAATAAGTGTTTAGTATAAGTACTAAACTATCGGACACAAGAACAAAGTGCTTCCCCTTAATAATAAACTCTAAGATGACGTCAATGGATAATCACTTAGTTGTAACATATTGTAAACGTTTAAGTTAAATTAAAATTACTTATTAGTCTTAAGACTAGATTGTAATATTAGTATTGTATTTTATTCTTTTTAAATAAAATGACAATAAATATAAAAAAAAAAAAAAAAAAAAAAAAAAAAATGACGACCTCTGTGACGTAGTTGTTATGTAACATGACTGCTACGCAGAGGTCTCTGGTTAGATTCCCGCTCAATGCAAATCTTTGTATGATGAACATGATTGTTTAAATTGGGCTGGTTGTTTCCTATGTATACTTAATATGTATTTACAAAAAAAAGTATACGAGTATGTTTATCAGTTGTCTCAGTACCCATAGTACAAGGAGAGCTTAGTTTAGGACTAGATTGTTATTTGGATGCATGAGGAATATTTATTTATTTATTTGTAGACACAACCAATTGTCCTCTCTGGGATTCAAAGTAAGTAGTTAAACTTCAGAAAACTACCGAACTCTACCTATGTATTAACTTTAAAACTTTCGTGTTTCATTTTATATAATTATTATTAACATGGGTATTAACATGTAGTTTAAAAGATCTTGCGACCATTTAAACTACTAACTTAACCAAGCAATCAATAATTATAAACCTAACAATAATTTATAGACTTTAACAAAAAGTTACGTATATTCTTAACACCTACACCTAGATAGAAGTTATTCGTCCGTATAAATTGCCATTATTTATGGGTTAAGTAATTAGGTAATAATCGTGACGAGTTAATGAGTGCAAAAAGTTTTAATTCAATGATTACAGCAATGGCGGTAGCGGCTTGTTGTCAGTTTCAGCGGGTCGATTCCCACGCAGGAATAATTATTACTTTATATTATGACAACAGCCTGACAAGTCATGGATTTCCATTTCCGTCATTCTTGAAAGTGTTATTGCCCGTGTCCTTATTAAAATAAATCTCTGGGTCGGACTGGATGCGAAAGGCGCAGGACCGTGTTCTGTGGCGCGTGTTGGGAGAGGCTTAACTGCAATAGGCTAGTTGAATGATTTATTTTTTTTTTTTTTTTTTTGTGTGGACGAGTAGTCGGTCTCAGACGACCTTTACTACTTTACGCGGGCTGTGGTGGGGCGGATGGCCCTCAACCAAAGACATTTAAGCGACGTGCCACAGGGGCACCCCCTTTGGGGTACGAACCTCGGCCTGGACCGTCACTGACTAACAGGACGTGCGGAAGGCACGCCCTCTAGGAGCGAACGCGGCGCGTATTCCGGCCTCGACGGCGAGGACGGAACCGCGGACGTTTTGTTATGGCTTCGCGAGCCGTGTGAGCTCTACGTTGAGCGATCGTGATCCTATCGTCCGGCTCTTCGAGAGCATGCCTAGGTCTACGAATTTTACTAATCTTGGAGGGGATGTACCCGGACGCCCCGACCACTAGTTGGTTGGGGTGAGTGGCAGCCGAATCAAAGTAGCGGCGGGAACAGAGTTTCATGTGTTGCTGGATAGTAGGCAACCCGAGGTCTATGTGAAGAGAATGATTTATTGATTATTTAAATAAGTTACAGCTGTGTGACACATTTAAAATTCGATTGTTCTTTTTGTTCCGCCAAATTATCGTACTAATTTTTTTTTGGACTTCGTCTATTCTAGGTATTTCAAGTTTGTAAAAAATATTTTAATAACTTTATAATAATCATTTATATTTTCCTATTGATGAGGTTTCTTCAATGACGTATCAAAAAAATATTATTAGTTTTTTTTCTAATAGGAATGTTCACGGTTTGGTATTATTTTATTAGTAATAGTTTTCAGTAACAATGGTTAATATTTTGATTGATAAATTATTTATTTAAAATGTTACTACCTATTTTACTTTTTCAAAAGAAAAGCAGACGTATTTATTAATTAAACCTCTTTGTTACTTACAACGTTGTTACTCATTTCGAAATTTTAAAAAAGTACTCCCGTCGCTTGATGACGACCGAACTCTGTCAGATAAAGACAGGTTTTTGTATCTCAAGTTTAAAAAAAAATAAAAAGACCAAACATTCGGGAAGTCGCTCCGATAATCTGGCGATGATAAGTGCGGTTTTGACTTTAATGTGTTAATAAATATGTAAGCATTTTGTCGGAGCGAGCCCAATGTTCGGTAGAACGAATACTTTAAACATAACTATATAACTTCGCTTGAATTTTGTTAATATTAAAATTCGCACTGCATTAAAAACTCACCAAGATTGGCAGACATAATTTCTTGATCTTTAGGCTTCTTTTTTCTAGGGCGCCCTTTCTGTCGAGGGGGAGGTGCGGTCGATCCGTTGAAGAACGGACCTTTAGGAACATCGGAGTCAACCCGTGCAAATTCTGGAGAGGGGTATGGAGGGTAATGTGGGCCGGGAGGGGGGCCCGCGTATGGACCGGGACACATCTGAGGCGGTCCTGGAACAGCCATGTGCGCTCCATACTCCGGCATAGTTTCATAATGCAGCCTGTTGACGAAAATAGCTTAATAATAATAATATTGTAACCTATTATTTGTGTAAGAGTTTTCTTATTTTTATTATCATTATTTTTAATATAATATCATTGGATTTCACAATGTGTGTTGAAAAGAAATTACCACTGCAGTGGTAAATACATAGTTAAAATTAAAATTAAAGTTATTGTATTGGTTTCTCTATTCAGTTTGACTTTTATAGGACCTAACATTTATTTAAACCAAATGACACATTTTAATTACTACGAGTATATCTCTACAGACAACACAAACAAAATATCAAACCTTACCTGCAATAAACAGCCGCATCCCTGATACCGAATGTATCTCCCTTATTAAGGGGTGTACTGCACAGCGCACACGAGAAGCAATGCACATGGAACACCAGGTCCCGGGCCCTCATTACCAGCTCCGAAGCAGAAATAGGTGTGTTACACCTTGCGCAACGCTTGGAGCCGTATAACCTGTGGACAAGAGGAAAAAAACAAATGAATATCATTGACGACCTCTGTGGTGTAGTGGTTATATAACATGACTGCTACGCAGAGGTCTCGGGTTCGATTCCCGCTCAATGAAAATCTCTGTGTGCATGTACGTGATTGTTTGCATTGGTCTGAGTGTTTCTATTTATAATATGTATGTATTTACAAAAAAAAGTATTTAAGTATGTTTATTCGTTGTCTAGTACCCATAGTACAAGCTCTGCTTAGTTTGGGACTAGATGGCGTTGTGTGAATGTGTGAGGATTATTTATTTATTACGAGTATTATTTACTGAACTTAGAAAAAGTTATAGAAGGAACTTCGACGGTTCGGTAAAGAGTTTTGCATCTATGTTTTCGTTTTTTGTAGTAGTTTTATGTATGGTATGAGGTTTCTGCAAAGAGGTTCTGGGTTATGTATAGTCAAGCATTTTTGTAAATGACCATGACTTTTTGATTTGCTTTTGGTGTTGCTTTTTTATTACTTAATGTTTTATTATATACCTATGTATTATTACTTATAAATATTATATTTTATTGTAATTATGCTAATTACTTAGATGTCAGATTAGTTTGGGACTAGTGAGATCGTGTGATGATTTCTTTTGCTAACAGATAAAATAATACTTGAGTAATATAATACCTAGTAGGATAAATAATTATTACACAAGAGAAATAACAACTTACTAAAAAAAAACTCAAAACAAAAATTACGGGGTCAACGAGCCTATAAATGAACCGAAAATGCTTTTACAAATACACCTGTTTAGTGAATATAAATCTAATTTATAAAGTAATAAAACTTTATTTTATTTGCACAGTTTCTGTGACTTATATACTTGTGTTATTTTAAAGCCTTGATGATAATTAATTAATGAATATGCATTATTATCATGTATCATATTATAATATTATAAAAATCAGGCGCCCCCAATTTAAATTTTTAATTACTGATTTATAGGCAAAATATCATAATCTACGACAGTAGTGTCAATAACCTTACAACTGTCTGTGATCCACGAATAATTATCTTGGGCTTGGTAATTTGTCACTCAAAATCAAGCGTATAGTCCAGAGACGCGGGTTCAAGTCCCGCATCGAGTACCAATTTCTTTTTCATTGTCTTTCTTCTTTTCGAAAATCAAAGGAATAAATGGATGCATTTTTGCGAATTTGTACGTTTTCACTTAAAACTATGTTGTTGCTGTTTTTTGTATTTATTTAAAATAAGACAAACAACTCTTATAAAAAAAAATCATCTTTTTTACTAATAATGTTACAATGAATTAATTTGTTTGTAATTTACTCTTCATTATTATTATATTTTAATAATCTATTATTATATCATTTATATAACAAAATAAATATAGAAATTCCTTTACCTAAAATCTTAGAAGCACATGTTATCTTACTTCGGTGTCCAAAAATAAAAATGTCGTTTCTTACTGACCGGTCGAAGTCTTTGGTTTTAAAATGATAATTAAATGCATCCGGCGGTATCGAGATCCAAGATAGCAGGTTCTACTCCCGAGTGAGACATCCCCGTGTGGTCCCTTCCCTATCTAGATCAAACTTGGTTAGTTTAAATAAGACGTGAAGGAAATACCATTTGGACATTACATTTTTTTTAAATATTCTTCACATTATCTATGAGAATCTCGGTAAATGATGTTTTTAATTACTAATAGTGTGAAGATGTATTAAATATGTTAAGGATTTTCTTAGTAATAGATGGAATAAGTAAAGTAATTGGTAATGTAGGGTTAAGTTACTGTATTGTAATTGCTCCTCACATTATATTGTAGACTAAGCTTGTATAGAAATTAAATAGATATAAGTTCAAACATGTAAATTATTTTTAAGTCTTTATTTGTGAGGAGGAATAAATGAATATTATTATTAATATATTATTGTTTACTCGCTTTGAGTCCTTATAACTATATAATATTTATACTAGAACTCTTCAGTCGAGTAATTTACAAATAAGAATAACAAAAGATACTTTAAAAAAGTTATCATTTATTGTTTTCTTGATTTATTTAATCTGAGTGTGGAACTGTTCACAAAATCATTTCCGACAAGAAGAATGTATTTGTTTAGAAACATTTTTTTTAAATAATTAAAATTAAAAAATAAACTATTTTACCGTAAGTAATGGATGAGACTCGATTAGTTCGGTTCACAGCATTCTTTGGCGCAAATAACTTGATGCCAAGTGAATTATAAATGTAGGTATGCTATGTTAGCGGTTAGGAATTTAACTGTTTAATTTTTTTTTACTTATAATTACAACAAAATATTCGCGAAAAAAAACCACTAACAAAGAATAGATTATGAATAGCAGAAAGTTATAATGGAAAATATTTAAGTATTACTCGTATTAAATAATTTAGTAGCGCTTTAAAGCGATGTTCGAAGGCAATTCCTTTTTCATTGAAATTAGAGATGAGCATTAAGAGTGTGTGTCCGTGTTCTGTGGCGCGTGTTGGAAGAGGTCTATGTCAAGTAGTGGACTGCGATAGGCTAGTTGATTGATTGATTATAAATACGCGCAACCTAAGATCGCTGGCTCCGCCTTGAAACTGTTGCGAATGGCTGCTCGGGTATTTTGAAACTAAAGCAACTAAAGCGGAAAGTGTGAATCAGTGTTTTCTTAGCAATTGCGTGATGGAAGCTAATTTCAGCCGGTCAAGTAAAATTTGGCGATTTGACCACAACCTTCTTTAAATAATGATCTAGACAGATAGCCAGACAGACGGACAACAAAGTGATCGTATAAGTGTTTCGTTTTTTATTTCGAGGTCGCCTTAAAAAAGACCACAAACTTTCTTTTCCTTTTCACTAACAGTGAGGACGCGCCTTACTCAACATTGAAATGAAGTTATCGACGGCTCGTGGGCGTAAGTCACGAGCGATGGTATCGGAAGTCGAGTCCCGAGTTGAGAAACCATTGTTTACCTAAACAAAAATGTTTATTGAGTATTATATACCTACCTGTGTATAAACGTTGGATGAGTATATTAAAATATAAGAAAAATATATTAATGGTGTACAGAAGTCTTTATATTGAATGTATTTTATGTACGAGTATAATATTGGTAGATTAGACAATTTTAATGTCTGAAGGAACTATGTCACGTGTGTCTCACCTTTAACTCAAATGAAATATAATTATATTAATACTAACATCACTATATTAATTTGTACTTAATAAAACAATAACATATATAATCTAATAACAATTAAAGGAAACTAAATAAAAATGAATAAAATACAAAAAACTAAAACAATACCTCCCGTTTCGGTCGCCGCATTAGGCTAACAAGCATCGTATTAAAATATTTGGTATCCGAAACCCTTTATCGGCAAGATGTATAGGTCGCTACGCTAGAAACGAGACGATTATTCACGGACCAAACATACAATGGAACGCGGCAAAGCTTTATTTGTAAATAATGCGTTCCGCCAAACGAATATGACACGCCAATTCGCTAGCCGATAAAGGTGTGTGAGAAATGGATCAAATGTGACCGGGTTAACGCGAGTTAAAGGTTTTCTTTTTGTTTCTTTTGCTGATAAAGTATTTAATTAATTATTTTTTTATTATATTATAGTTTTACTATAATAGCTACTTTATTGCCTTTATTGTCCTACGAAAGGACGGGATTCCTACAGGAAAAGTATGAAAAAAAACGCTTATAATATGACTGAGAAAATTGGAACCCACTATCACGCTGTCGTGACGAATAAATAGGTATAGAGTTTTATAAAAAGATACTCGTTTATAATTTTTGAGAATTTTTTTTAGTCTCTTTTTACGACACCCATAAGACGTGATAGGGTAGTGTAAATGATGTCAGACATAAACGGGTTGGTAAGAAAGTTTTTCTTTGCGTATTTATAATTACTATTTTAAATAACCTTTGAAATAACATAGTTAAACAGACACGCAATGTCATTAATCGCCTTTGAACAGATGAGGTTGTCTTACGCTCTCATAGTTTTATATTCAATAACTTTTTGCTCCACATTGAAGTTATCTGTGCTAAAAAAATATTGTGGTACGCAGTAATAAATATGTAGACATAAACAATTATTTTTTATTTAATATTTATTTATTTTATTATTTTCTACGTAAACATAACTGCGCCCTAAAATAACTTTTGACACAATGGCCATGATAATGTCAGCTCTTAGTATCGTGAAGTGCGTTAAAAATTTCCACACGTTATAAAAAGGGTATAGTCTTATTTTTCGTCACACATGCTAGCCACAAGAAAACAATACTCTGCAGAGCTCCAAATACACACCGGGCAGCTACAAGAAGACAAGACCGACAGAGCCCCACAAAACCATGAACTACAACATAATTAACTCCAAAGTGCTCTCACTAGTACTTTAAAATAACAAAACAATGCAATACTCTAGACATTCAGAGCTCAGTGATAATCGTAATAGTTAGTACTAACAAGTAATTAGTTAAACGTCTAACCAACACTGAGTTACATTGACTATGCTGATGCATTGATAAGCGTTACGGAGTGATAGCGAACAAGAGTATACCGTGTTACTATGAATTTGTTTTTAGGTTTGTATTTTATACTGTTGATAGTAGATTTTTTGAGGTGATATCGGCTATCTAGCCCAGTTACTTAAGTCTTTACAGTCAGATTCAAGACAATCATAAGTAGGACAGGCGTAGGATTCTTAAGGTTCCTTTTGCATAGAAGCTGCATATACCCACTCTAACAATCATCATCATCATCATCATAACAGCCCATTAATGTCCCACTGCAGGGACGGGCCTCCTTCCGTAACAAAGGGATACTTAGCCTACAAATACCACGCTGGCCAGACGGATTGGTATAGGGTTTAATTTCAAGTTTTCCTTCTTTTTTATTTCGTATAGTTACCTAATATTCACGGATAGTCCCTTAGTCGGTTTTTACGACACCCATGGGATGAGATGGGGTGGTGACGTATTGTATTCTTACACCGTCACCACACGGAGAGGCTCTAACAACGGCAATATTTATTTATTTTAATAACATCAAAAACTTAACTTTATATTAAAAGCTGTAATATCTGCCATCTTTTTAAATTTAGTTACCCCCAGTTCTAAAACTGAAAGCAAACATTTATCATGAAAATGATGGCAGGAGTCGTGATAAAAATGACGTAAATCAGTTTGACATCACTGGCTTCCTGCCTAAAGCCATCATGATACGCTACACTTATAACATCTGGACCATAATACATTAGATATGAAGTAACGACTAGTGGTTGTATGCTTTAAAAATATTTTTGGAGCTTATTTCGACTACATTTTTAGTTAGAAAGCACTTTTTTTTCTTATTTTTAATGTTTACACAATGCTATACTTCAGCTTAGCGTATTGATGGCAAAACGATGCTGTGTACTAAATTGATGTAGCCCAAAAGTCTGCGACACGGACTGCGTTATCGCTGGCAATTAGCTCTTCCTGAGTGCAGATGTTAGGGCATCCAGGACATGATAAGAGGTGGGCCATAGTGTGTGGGGCGCCGCACAGGCAACTCAGTCCATGCTTTACTATAGCAAAAAGACAACGAATAAACATACTTTAAAAGTGGCCTAGTCTAGACGGACACCGATGAATGAGGGAGGCACAAGTTTGCGTAAGGTGGCGATATTTGGAGACTTAAATTCATAAGTAAACGTTAATTGTCTGATTAATGGTAAATTAGAATACATCTTTTAATAACTGTGAATGGCAAACAATGGCTGTCTGAACTGTCCAAAATGCACAGAAAATGACCTCATAAACGCCACTGACAATGCAATCACCGTGGCCAAGTTCTGGACTGGTTGCAATTGACCACCGATTATACTGCATTGTGTGCCTTACGACTCAAGGGAAGTAGAAATGACTGCCCAGGCTGATCAATGAAATGGGAAAACGCTGAGTGAAAACTTAGGTTTAGCTTAGTTTTCCCTGGTCAGGTTTCTCTCCTTTACTAACGTAAGACGTTTAAAAGAGTGAGAAAAAGACAAAGCACATACTAAATGATAAAATTTTACTTAGTATAAAACACATACTCACAAGTTTCCAATGTTTACCGTCTCATATAACGCGCTTAGACAGCAGCGACAAGATGCCGGGAGCATTAACGAAGGTAGCGTACATTTATATAGAAACATGATATGCCATACATCTTGCAGTATACACAACCTTATGCCCACAATAATAAAGTGCATTATTAAGTAAATAGTTTGTTATGTAAAATATGTATGTTTGGCAAGGAATTATAAGTCACGAAATGCATAATTTTGTCTTACCTCATTGATATCATCAAATTAAAACATACATAAGAATGCTTCAGTTGAACGGTGATAGAACTGTCTGTCTACCTCTTCGTAGCGTTCATGACATGATAGCAACTAATCTCATGTTAAGAACGGCTGCAGTCCATAAACCGTGAGGACAAAAGGAAAAGGAAGTGCTACCGTTGTCGTCATTGTACCCCACTACCCAGTAGTTCACACTACGTTAAAAAACCCAAAGTTATAGGAAGAAGATAGCAAACTTTTGAGGCATCCTGAGTTTTAAATTTGGAAGATTCGTATTTTTCTGTGAACAAACGTAGATATTTTGAAAAAAGAATCTTGTTTGTCTTGTAACTATAACTGTATTTTATCAACTTTTTTTTCTGTTTTTTTTTTAACTTAATATTAGAAACTAGAAGAAAAGTACTAAGTATAACAATGTATTAGTGTTTTGCTAGCTCCACATTAAAGGGTTAAGCCATAGCACCTAAAACACCTGTCAAGTTATGAAATGCATTAAAATGTCAGTGGCTTATCCAAATGGCTTCCATTAATTGTAGGTCATGCATTATATTACTCATAATTACGGTTAACATCTATAAATATCGTAGCCATTTTTATGTAGTAGCCATTTTAAATGCATTAAACCAGTTTTAACTGGAAACTTATCATTTTATTTGAGATAAGAAACATTTTATTAAATTGGTCTAGATATAAGTGATTTCTGAGGTAACATCCAAAGCTCTCGGTAACCTCTTGCTTTCTGTTTGGAGTCAATTTAAAAGATGATCAGGAGTCATCATCATAACAGCCATTTAATGTCCCACGGGACGGGCCTCCTCCCTTGACGGAGGGATACCTGGGCTATTAATACCTCCAGACGGATTGGTATAGGGTTTAATTTCAAGTTTTCCTTATTTTTATTTCGTAAAGATAATTACAATTTACGACACCCATGAGATGAGATGGGGTGGAGACATATTGTATTCTTACTCCGTCACCCCACCATACTTTCCCTTAGTTACCATGAACTATGAGATGAGACGGGGTGGTGACACAAAAGCTTTTTTACACTGTCACCACATGAAAAAACATATACAAGGTTTTATGAGACCAGAATCAACTCATCAAAAGAGGATTTAGTACTGTTCATGAAGATGTATTTTGTATAATAACTGTAGTTTGATACATTTAATTTCCCACGCTAATCGAAATATTAGCATATTTACCTATGTGCTAATAAATGATGCTAAATGCTTGTATCAGATTCTATGTTTTTGCTAAATATGTCCATAGAATATAATTATAATATAATAATTGGGTTTTTTATTTTGTCAAAACAAATCACAAAAGATAGGCAAATGTGAGTTAAGTTAACTTCTTAAATGGCTTGACCGGTAGGCTATTCTGTCCAGTAGCGAATCTGCCTAATCGCGAATCTGTCCAATACAGAATCTGCCATATTATTATAGCGAATAAGGGATCTGAACAATGCAGTATTCATATTTGCTGTACTGCCTTTACTTTGCCAAGATTACAGAGCTATGGTCCCATAGTCCCATATTTAATAAGACAGCGCCATCTCGGAAGGGTAGTGGTAATCTTTTAATATTGCGATTGATTCTAACAAGAATGTTACTAACCGACCCCAAAATAAAAAAAAAACTAAGTGGCTCGTTCCCGCAACTTTGTCATTTATTGCGTATATTAGACAATTTACGCAATATCTTAATAATAAATTGTAGCTTGTGTATTACTTATTCTGATGTATAAGCTACATCATTTAAATTAAATACATTCAGTAGCTTTTATCTGAAAATTTTAAGAAAATTTCCATACTTATAAACAACCTTTCGCCTTTAAAATATTAATAGGACTAGCGTAAGAAATTTCATATGTTTGTATAATTATATAGTTAGTATAAAGCTCTGGTTTTAGAGTTGGTGTCTAGCTTATTATTTAATTAGAAATTATGTTATTAAAAAAAAAATTAAAAAAAAATTACATTTTATAAACGCACATATTTATATTAGCGTGGTAATTATAAATCTTACACACATACTCCTAACTCTGCTTAGTTTAGGATTAGACAGTGTTGTAAAAACGTATGACTGAATATTCCAGTACTGCTTTAATATTTGTTACAGTAACTAAACCATAATTAACTACAGTTAACCTATAACGACAGAAGGTCTAACAAAATAAACTTAAACTTTCATAACGCCCCAAATACCAACGACAAATGGTCGACAAAACTGTCGCAGCTAGATTGATAGGGCGTCTCCGATAGATGTCGTTGGTAGTTAATTAAAGCCGCGCCCCGGAGTCGTCGCGGTGTCGCCTACCAATCGTCCGGAACGATATGGGGTGAATAACGAATGGAACTCGGATTATTCTCGTTTGAAGTACGAAATATGTCAAGCATTTAAAGATGAGTGCTTCCTTAAATAACTTTGATCAAGTGTGTAGGGATTGTTGTGTATTGTAATTGGTTACTTTCTTTTCGTATTTGTCATTTTTTCAGTGTCACAATTTAACGCACCGGGAAAGTGTCTTTCCAACGTACAAAACGTAAGAAAACCTGGACAATTTTAATCACTCACCATAATAAGCCACAAGAAGTTTACTGTTGGAGAAACTCGAATTTACATGGTGCTGTTCCTCCCTCATCCATAGTTTCCTGTCACCCTGATCAAATCGTTCGTATAATTCGTACAGTATATAAATCTAGTGTATTTAATACACAACTAAAATACACTAAGAGTTAACTTAGATTTCTTAGTTAATGTAGTTCTCAAACTAATTTTAGTAAACCCACATAGGTACTTAATTAGTCGAATGCTCAAAGTTTCACAAGCAATTACAACACTAACTTACTAACATATTAGCAAGCAAAAGCCTTACTAAATTATCAAATTGATATAAAACTTAGGTACTTGTAGTTTTTACTTTGCTTTACGAAAAAGAACAGATTTATAAGAAAAACAGGTTATATTATTTAATGTCCCTGCTAAGGACAATAGAGATGCTAAAATATTATTTATTAATATGCCGTTCACTCGCGCTTGGTTGGAATAAAGAATGAGACTCGACATACTAAGCCCCTTAGATTAGAACCGAATACATAACAGACTAGACTTCCTTTCATTCTCAAAGGAAAGTTGTTTTCCTCTAGTCTGAACTGATATAATCGTAGAAAAAGATATAATTAGTAATGAACTTTCACAAGCAATCGACTTTAAAAGTCTTTCAGCTTGAGTTCCAGTAGTAGGGGCGTCTGAAGCAAGAGTTATTTTTAAGCTCATAATTTTAGAAGTAGAGTAAGTTAACTTTAATTGATGGCTAACACATTTACCTGCCTACACTGTACTCGTTACGTATCATAAATTTCTACAATATTAGCTTTGATAAAGTTCTAATTAGTATATGCATAACTTTATATGAATTGCATATAGTCTTGTTGAACTAAGCGTATCGAGTGCTTGGATGCTAACATAGTTTTCGTGACAAACTTTTATATTGGATTAATTTTAAATACATTATCTTAATATTCAATGTCTATTCAATTATTTTCTAAGGTCTTACAAATTATAATTCTAGCGGGGTTTCAGATTTTTTGCAGCCGTCTAGGCACAACTAAGACGCTATTAAACCTGAATGTAATCTTTAAATATCCTTTGAAGAAGGAAAACAACGAAGTTTTATACGCATGTAGGTGCCAGAGATTGATTGCTAGGAGTATTGACATAAGTGCCCCTCGTGTAATGAAAAAGAATGGAAGATACTAGAAGATGGAGACTCTCCATGAAAAAGATATTCAAAGAGAGCTTAATATTTTCAACTGTCTCAATGACGACATCTATTATGGCCACGGGACAGGATTATTTGCAATACTAACGTCTCATTATTCTAGAAAGTAATTTTAAATCCTATTCACGTACACTTTGAAACAAATTCAACAAAATCAACACAAGCATAAACCATTACAATTCTACCCTAAATATTCAACATTATACAAAGTACTTTAACTTTCTAACCAAATAACTTTTTCCCATACCAAGTCCTATATAATTTCTAAGCCGCATCGAAACGGAAGTCCAATTACCAAACGCAATTAGATCATATATACATATAAATGACAGAAATAACCCCTAATTTCACATTCCTTATAACTATTAGCATATAACACAAAATATTTTGAATAATATTGTAATTAATTATATATATACACATCGATCATTCTGTATGTGTGTGTTTCCTGTTTGAAATTGTTATTTACAGTTGATGTTAACTAAGAAATCACTTGTTTATTTAAGCATGCTTGTTACGTTTCGGCTTTACATTTAAGTATATTTTATTCGTCGTGTACACACAGCAACACATCAAGTTAAACATTTTCATTTGAAATTGTATCTTATTTCAAGGTATTAAGGTACATGAGTGTCTAGCTTGATTAGTTGCTGTGTGTACCTATAATATAATAGGTGGAAGTATATTACCAGGTGGTCCTTCAAGTTTGCTCGCGTGGTGACTATTAAAACCATTAATCATTTAATAATTTGTCGGAGAAATGTTTGTTTAGTTTGCATCTTGCCCATCCTTAATCATCAATTCGTACTATGATTCCTCAATAATCCCCTCTATTGAGGAACCATCAATAAAGGTTTTAGTTTTCTATGGAAATAGACTAACACAGAAACATGCAGAGTAGCTCTTGACATGAGGCTCATAGTTAGGATCCAGGTAACCGATATCTCTTTTACATTTTTCTATCTAAGAAGGGCTTAACTAAAACCTAAGTAGGTATTACGTGTTCATACGAACCCTTAATAATAGGTCATACAGCGAAGTTTGCTGGGAGTTCTATTCCAGAATAGAATCAGAATTGATAACCTCACTGTAGTAAGCGATCCTTTAGAAGAGCCGTGTCAAGATACTTATTATATCGAAAACGCGTACGCGACATTTTTGACGTTTCAACCGTCACAGTTGCTGCTAACAATAGTCGAGTCGTAAGCTTATACCAACTTTAGTAGTATATAATAGCAATCACCCTATTGTATTACAATTGAGTCTTAAGTTCATAACACAATAACTATGATACGCCGCGGTGCATTTCAACCACACGTATTTACACACTTCGACAACTTATTTAATAGGCTAATTGTAATTTGAACTGCCTTTTTTTTGCAAGCACGTGTATGCTTGTAACTTGCATGTTTTACAAGATTCTTTAATTGTGAATTAGGATAAAGTTGGTGCAAAAAATTGGTGCTAAAGGATGACACTTTTTCGCGACTCGGCAAACGTAGTGTAGGACGCTCCCCAACTAGGTGGTCCGACGACCTCAAAAAGGTCTCTGGGTCGTACTGGATGCGGAAGGCTCATGACCGAGTTCTGTGGCGCGTGTTGGGAGAGGCCTATGTCCAGCAGTTGACTGCGATAGGCTAGTTGATTGATGAAACTTCTAAAGAGTGGGGTAGGTACAGTCACGAGCAATAATATGTACACATTTTCGCATTTTGTAAACCAGTTATCTAAAGTTCTGCCAATCCAAAATTGAAAATTCGAAGATTAATTCAAAACTGTACGGAACCTCTTCTAAATTACGAATTCATTTTGATATTGTAATGTCTAGATAAACGTGCAGATAGTTTAGAAAATTTGAAAATGTGTACATATTATTGCTCGTGACTGTACGATATGCCTTTTTAAGTTTGGTGAACTTTTTTCATCATTCGTCGTGTATCTATATAATATCCACCTATTATAGCTATATTACCAGTGGAGTCTTCAGGTTTGCTCGCGTGGTGACTATTAAAACCATTAATAATTTAATTATGGTGGTAAATTAGTAAACAGTGGACCTGAACCTAAGCTGTTATGAAAGAAAGAAAGAAAGAAAATTATTTATTTTGTTGCACACAATATACAGTAACTAATTATCAATTAACAAGGTATTACAAAAATGCACACAAAATAGGACCTAACTCAGCTGATCGCTGTAGCGTCATAGACACTACAGCGCTGATATTCTGTTATATGCCGTTCATGGACGTCAGTAATACCAATATTTACGTCAATACCTACAATGTGATACTTCACGATCTTGTGTCGTCTTGGCCCAGAAGACTAAAACTTACAAAACAGAACTTTTTTAAATTTAGAATTTAACTTTTTCTGGTTACTGATTTCGGCCTACCTACATAAATTTTAATGCCCCTAAAAGGACGCTTTCCATTGGATGACAATTTTACCATAAACAGAGTTCACTGACCTCAAAAGCTTACCTATGAATGAATAATCAATACACATTATAAAAAAAACGAGATACAAAAAAGAACTAATATATATTTCACACATAATGATGGAGTGTTTCAAGCAATCTCCAGACAGGGACTATCACTTGTCTAAAACTTATCTCTATCTGTCAAGTAATGTGTGAGTATGATTAAATAAATATGGTCCTAGAAATAAACTTATTTAAAGTGAATTCGAATCTTTGACTACGCTATTGAGGTCTGATTGATTATTATGTTTTAAAATCTTTACTAATATTATAAAGAAGTAAAGTTTGTGTGTTTGTATGTTTATTTGTTTGTGACGGGGTAATTTCTGGATCTGCTGAACCGATTTTAAAAATTCTTTCTGTGTTGAATAGTCCATTTATCGGGGAGTGTCATAGGCTATATAGTATCACGCTATGACTAATAGAAGTGGAGCAGTAATGAAATATGTTTAAAAAAGAGACGCGTTTTTCTCGCCCGCAACGAAATGGGCAAGGGTCAGCTAGTTTGATACATTTTGAATGGGGTATGTCGCTGAGATTCGGTACTTACTACAGTGTTTAATGTGTATTGACGACCTTTGTGGCGTAGAAGTTTATGGTTCCCAAGCTTTGGTTTCGTATTCGATTCCTGGTTAAAATTTATTTATGTATAAGACAGGGACAATTTCACGCAATGTGTGTCAATAAAGACGAGGCCAGAAAGAGACTTCTTTTTGCTGATATTATGATGATGATGAATAAGAAAATGAATTTATAGGTTTGTATATATTAGTTGTAGTACCTAAAGTACAAAATTTGCTTATATTAAAATAAGAGGTCGATAAGTCGATGAGGAATCATACCAGCCCATTAATGTCCCACTGCAGGGACGGGCCTCCTCCCGTGACGGAGGTATAGTTGACCTACTTATTCGATAAGGAAAATTATTGTGTTTTTTTTTTAGTCATACATTTACTAACACTCTAGTAGGTAGCTAGTGGTATGAGCAATTAGATTTACAAAGTAAATTATCCATAATCTTAGTTATGGCGGCTTCGATTATTAAAGCACCAACAACCAATCTTGACATTAACATCTGTAATGCGGGGTTTGGATCCCCGATCTCGCAATCAACAGTCACATACCAAAATTTATATTTACAACCAAATCAGTTTATAACCTTAGAAATCAACACAGACAAATATTTCAAACGTGTCGCCTTACAATTTGATAAATAAGACAAAAATTTTATATAAACGACAAACTTTTATTCCCGTATAGTTTCAATTAACAGAGTTATAAAACACACTTAGTTTTAATATGTTTACTTTAGACTATCATAAAAGTAATAAACATGATGTAACCTTTTTGATGGCAACCTTGTTCTTAAAATGTTTTACTACTTAAATGAAAAAAAAAGTTATTAAAAATTATAATCAGAACTTTTTAGCTTTTCTTTCTTTGTGTTTTGTACTGCATAGAGGTTTTCTATTAAGAGTATTGTTATTGTTAGCTGGATATTGCGTAGACACAACGACATCAACTTCTAAAGTAAGCAGACCTAGTACTTGACAACGGCTAAACATACTTGCTTATTCCTTTTTTTAGATGGGGAGAGATTAACTTTTACAATCTTTGAAAATACACTTGCGTGCAAAAAAATCGGCCCACTCTTAAGGTTTTGGCTTAAAGTACGATAGATTAAAAAAAATGAATTTAACAATGTTTTTTTCAAAATGTGGGGTACGTGTAAATAAAGTTTATAAACCTTCACACAGTATTAAAAGTCATTTTATAATTAAGTAATTTTTTTTGGTTAATTGGATTCCAAACGATGTCTATAGCGGTGGGCCGATTTTCGTGCACGCAAGTGTACATACTCTCATACATATTGATCTACTATATCAAAACTATTTAAGCGACAAGAAACGCTACATAGATCTTCTCCAACGGAGAGTCCATTATTCTCAACATTTTCCCCTTCTCAACCAGTTCCTTTAAATCCTTTTTTATATTCATCTGTTCTCTATGTTTCATAAAATAATAATAGAGACAAAATATTTTGACAACAACAATTAATAATGTCTACATTACCTTATCAACTTAATGTAAAGAAACAGGAAACTACACTATTAGTATGAAAATTAACATTTATATATTTTAATAAAATTAGGCATAAAACAAATAGATTCTCACATTCTCAGTAGCACACGAACCGTTAAGATAATCAAATACATTAAAATAACAAATAAAAAAGCTTCTTCATACCATTAAAAACATTCGAAAATCAATCAACACTCGAGAAACAAATTTTATAATATCGACTAAGATATCGTTATAAAAAGTATCGATTTAATTCGATGTTTGATTCGGATTTGTCATTTCGAGTTTTACAATGTCTATTAATTTTATCTATGTATCGAGTTTTATTCGTTCGTCCGTTGCCTACCGTTTCATTTTTATTGCACGATAAAAGTTCGTGGGAATTATTTTAAGTATATACCTAATAACTATTTTAGAACCTAACTAATGGAACGAGATTTTTAGTCGATTTTAAAAAAAATTGTCTAATAAATCAAACTGTGATGTCAATGTGGTAAGAAATAAATTTAAAGCATTTTTAAGTTAACGTTTCTATGAGGTGTGTTATCTGTCAATAAAACACTTAGTATTTTTAAACTGTACCGTTTCGATCACGACCAAAGACGGTTAACAAACAAAGGTAGGTAAAATACTCTATACCTTTTCACCCAGATGATAACGTATAACAGTATTAAATCCCTTATTTAACGAAATGCTTATCGCATGTAAGCCCTGGGTAGTGAAGTGGTTGGCACTAAAAAGTATTAAAAAACAAGTGAAGTAACTTAATTATTGTCGAACGCTGGTCAAATAGAGATTTATTTTACGGCTGCTGTTGCTATTTAGACCCAATGCTGGGCAAAGATTCCCCCCACTGCTTTCCAAGCATCCCTGTCTTTGACAATGTCCCTTCAGATTTTAAAATAGGCACCTGGATCATCGCGCCAGGTTTTGCACGTTTTATCTCGGTGACGACGTCCATCTTCAGGTATCCATTGCTAACTACCCTAACCATCTGTCCGAATACATTTAACATATTTATTATACAAATATTCAGAATAAAATCTCTAGTTTTACAAAGAACCAGAATTTCATTTAGTATGTAAAAAGGGTACAAATTTCACACACCCCTGCTTAGAAAAATCAAGCGAATTTTTAAACTATCATGTTACAGAATTCGTAACAAATCTTGGTGCTGGGCACAGCGGGATGTATGTAGTATTTGTTTGCAAATAAACACCGGGCCGATCCCCGAGGAGAGCGGGGTTACCGGACAATGGTTACGCAACCCCGGTTGCACAATAGCAACCAGCGGGTGTCGGCGACGTGTCGTGCGCGCGCCGCGGTTTCTCATGTGAAATAGGAAATAAATATATTTTTTTACGTCTGTATTACGTGGGGAATTGGATGGTATGTTTGCGTTATAATTATCGTATTTTAATATTTACATATTATATTTTTGTGTGGATGTTTTACGAAACTTTGAATTTAGATATATTATTATAATAATATTTAATCTTGCAATAATTTAAATAGTGTATCTATAGTTTTAGATTTGTTTGTTGGCTTATCTGTCGGAATTCAAATAAGTACAAAATATCATCACAGTTTCTCTCATGTATGGCCGAAAGTTTAACTATTATTGTATTTGACCTCTTAATATCAAAACATATAGAACGCTACCAACTTATTAGGGTAGTAATAAATAATAGTCCCAGCAGTGGAACAAAGAATCTGGTAAGATTACGGATTGGACAAGACTCATAACTTTTTGTGGACGAGTATTGCCAGGTGAAATAACAATAAGTCAAATAGAAAAAAGAAATCTCATTTTTCAAATCGGACTTCACCAAGATCATCATAATAGTCAACTTTAGGAGTATTATTAAACAGATGTTTGGACCTACAACAAAATCTTAAACATAGTTCATTCAATACTGTCTTACCAGGAATTAACTGTTCATCATCATAACAGCCTATTATTGTCCCACTGCAGAGACTCCTCCTATGACGGAGGGATACTTGGCCTACTAATTCCACGCTGGCCAGACGGATTGGTATAGGGTTTAATTTCAAGTTTTCCTTCTTTATAATATGTAAAGGTAATATTCCACAGATAGTCCCTTCGTCGGTTTCTACGACACCCATGGGATGAGATGGGGTAGTGACACATTGTATTCTAACTCCGTCACCACACTGATAATTAACTGTTGCTAGTTGTAAACCAAGTTAATATTTTGTGCGATCTTTTAATGATTGCCTTGAGGCAGGTTGTTAAACATTATTTAATTAAATGTTTTAAAAGTTACAGACCCTATTGAGGAAGTTGTCTTTTTTAAAACAAAACAAAAACAATTTAGATAGCGGTGCTTTCCTATTTATTGCTGGAGGCCAAGTCCCGAAGTATATTCAGTATCCAATACACCTAAACAAGATTTTACATAAAAAATATAGCTACTGTAAACCATAACATTGCTTTAGCTTATCCCCTTTCTAAGCGAACCACTACGCTTACCCCCTTACTCATGAAAGTCTCTAAAATTTAATCACTTAGCGTGATTTTTATTAGCAAAACCAACCTTATGCCAAATAAAAGCGTAAGAATTTAAGCTAATCAATTGACTAAAATTTAAGTAGCGTTTATGAGTAAGGGGGTAAGTATTTAAAATTAATATATTTATTTCATTAACTTTGAAATTATATTTTTTATTTGGCGCATAAGTGTGTTTGTCAAACGGTGTGACGTAGTTCAATAGAAATAAACCTCTTTAAATTAACTTGAAAATCATATAATACAAACCATACAATAAACTTTCATTAACAAAGAAACAAAGTAAATGAAAAAAAAAACAAAATGTCAAACAAAAACATAAAGCAAACAGTAATCAAGTAACTAAAACAACAGTTAGAGAACATACTCATTCATTGTTATACAAAAATCTCGACATTGACATTTCATTCGCCCACTCGAATAATCGACTAAAAACTTTGTGTATATTTACGCGAGTCAAGAGCAGAACCCTTCTTTAAAAAAAATTCAAGTGTATGACAACTCTATAGAAACGATTTTAACATTTTTATTCGACTAAACAATAGCAATCGCACAATAGAGATGGGACACGGTACAATGAATAGTCTGGTAACTGTCGACCATAAATGATAATAGAGTTATTCGATGCACGAAATCGCATTATTTTGCTAGTTTCACTTTCCATTGTAGGGTTATTGTGGTATCGTTTTGTGAGACTATAATTATTTACAATATCAAGGAGTGTATTTGATTTTTTTAATATTGTACTCAATGTTCCACTCTATCGCGGTTCTGTGCTTTCATAGGTAGGTTGTCATCGGTGAAGAAAGCACAGGATATGCACTACGTCCTATGCCTAATCTGAATCCTGTCCAGCTGTCGTCGATTTTTATCTAATCTTACTACCTACGTCACCTAGGACTTACTTACTACGTAGTCTAGGAAAATAAATCTCCTGCTGCGCATAGGTTTTCTCCAAGTATTTCTACATAAAGCATTCTGTACCTTGCTCATGCATCGGTTTCCCGCCGCCCTAACCAGGTCGTACATTCACCATGTAAACCAGAGTTCTCACTCCTATTCAGTTCGTTCACTTAGGTTTTCACTTGTGGCGCCACTGTAGTTTTCACCTGTGTTATGGAATACCAAAGAAAGTTTTCACTGAGTTTTCAAGGAGTTCAAAAGTGAGACGTTACGGAATCGTATAGCTGCTCAGCCTGCGTATTTCGCTACGACAAGAAATAAAAAAAAACACACATACACAACTAATATTCATACGTGAACATTAAATCAAAACTCAAATCACAATAAATTCAAATACAACCAAAAAAAAAGCAGTCCTAACCCACAAAAGTTCATAAGAAACGATTAGTAACATTGAATAATATAACCAAAACATGTTTGGGGTCACAAACGTATAGAATAATATAGTCGTCAACCAAAATACAATGTAATTGTCACAATTCATTTGTCAACAACACAATAAGGGATGCAACGGACTATACCACAAAGCTTATAGAGTCACCCGGTATTGCTAGAGGAAAAAAAATGCTTCCGCTTATGCCATCTGCTTTTACAATAGTCTTTGTAGGTCAAATAGGGATTGTTAGCAAGTCTACTAGTTTAGGATAAGCTAGCGGTCGGAGAGTCTTTGGAGGCAAAACAGTTGGGTTTTGTTTAGTTATGAACATGTTAAAGCCCGATTTACACATCGACAAGTACAATAGCGAGTTAAGTAGTAAGTTGTTGATTAAGTTGATTTAAATAGATCTACATCCTATTTTTACCTCCGTGTGGTGACGGAGTAAGAATACAATATGTCACCACCCCATCTCATCCCATGGGTGTCGTAAAAATCGACTAAGGGACTATCCGTGAATTTTATCTTTACGAAATAAAAAGAAGGAAAACTTGAAATTAAACCCTATACCAATCCGTCTGGCCAGCGTGGTATTAGTAGGCCAAGTATCCCTCCGTCACGGGAGGAGGCCCGTCCCTGCAGTAGGACATTAATGGGCTGTTATGATGATGATGATGATGATGACATCCTATTTTTTGGCGAGTTAAGTTGGCGAGACGCGAGAGAGGGGGCTACTTCGTACGTAACTGGCCAAAAAATAGGATGGAGATCTATTCAAATCAACTTAATCAACAACTCGCTACTGTACTTGTCGATGTGTAAATCGCGTATAACGTTCGTACAAGTATGTGAGTAATTTTTAAATGAATTGATTTGCAAATTGTACATAAATAACGTTTGTTTTCAGGTTATATGACACGTTAAAGACTTCGGATTTAATTTTCGTTCAATTAAAATATTTGAGTATATTTTGTCCAGTAGGTAATCACAGAGCTATGCAAGCTATGCTAAGTTTGGAGCTAGATGACATTGTGCAAATGATAAAGGCTTATTATTATCTATTTCTAAACTTCCAATCTTGACAATCATCAGACAATCAATCAGAACTTGACTTAACGAAAGCGAAAAAGTCTTACCAGCTAGGTATTACAAAGTTTCCCTTCATCACTGTAGAAACCTAATCCCTGCAGTGGGTCATAATAACAATAAAGTCAAATGATAACACGTGAAAAAACTTTCTTATACCAATCATGCATACCAAACGAACTAAGATAAAAACAAAGATCTAGTACACTACAATCTAGATACGCCATAGGTCATAAAGTGACGCGCGCACCCAACTATACAACAAAATTAAGTGAAGAACGAACAATATGATGTGAATAGCTGTTGATAAGTGATAGATAAACGTGTGATAACAGAACATTGTTATACGTGATCAGAGTACAAAGTTTATCATCACAAAGTGACTAACGCTACAGTCTGATGGAGTGATAAGTGCATGGAGGTAAAGTGGTCTAAAAGTGGGCGTCCTTTTCTTTGTGGGTGCAATGGGTTACGTGATAGTTGGAATTGTTTGTTACTCAGTTTTGGTGTAGTAATAGGAGTTATGTTACGATTTCTATTTGGTATACTAATTTATGTTTACCAGCTGTAATTGTGTTGCGATAACTGATAACATATACGTTATTTGTATGGTAAAGTTGATCCACAAATGATTCTTCTGAACTCTGTTAAATTGCGATTTGTAAAATATCATATTACACAGGGCTTGATTGAGATTTATTTAAAGAAAATTATTATAAACTTACTATAGGTAAATTATCTTAGAGAGATTTTTGCATTTGTAGTTGTGTACGGTCAGCACATAAGGACATAAATAATTGAGAACTTTTATATTTTTTATACTTTTTATAGTCAGTTACACCAACTGCATCAAATAACATTAAACAATGACAAACCATTTTTAAGAACCTGAACAATATAATTTTTTAGGTAAAATTTGACATTCACTGACTTTTTGACTTTTGACAGTCAATATTATATTCTTCTTAAAATTGTGCCGAACCTTTTTTGGTCGTAAAATGAAATTCAAATCTTTATTTTAGAATCCCTGTTAATAAACATAAACAAATACTACTACAGCTGCAAAAATCTCTCGAAACTAATTTTACCATACGATGCCAAAGTTTACCTCGGGCATATATCATCATCGGAACATTTTTATTTAACAATGTTAAAATAATAAAATATTGATAAAAAAATATTACACAAAATAAATACTTAAATAATAAAAATGTGACAGACCTTATTTGCTGACCGTATAGTGGAATTCAAATTTCAAATTTTGAATCCGTGTACATATACGAACACTACTACAAATGCAAAAATCTCTCTAAGATAATTTACCTATACGTATATTTATTATAGCAAAAACGTAGTACGTGTTTACAAACATATCTAATCGTGTGTGAACAAATAAGTATGTGGAATCATATCTAACTTACTCGTAACTGTACCTTACTAGGACCGTTTAGGAGGAGTTCAATGACATACACACATACTGAAGAAATATATATAAAAGATTGTATATATTTTATGTATGTATATTTGCCAAAATGTTTATACTCCTTACTTTGATTTAACACGTTTGAAGTTAAAATACACTTTGTATATATCAATTAATTGAAATTTGCTCTCAATCGACGCCAACAATGTATTGAGAAGTAGCGAACCAAATAATTGATTGTACAGTACGCCAATTAAAACCGTGTATCATTCAAAAATGAATTTCAACTGCATTTTCAGTCTGTTCTAGAAGTTATGTGGGTTTTTCATATTGATTTGATTTTTTTATAAAGTGCTTTTTATTGGTTTTTTACGCAGTTAATTATCAGCTCTTAAGTACAATACGCCTGTGGCATTTGCAGGGTTATCCCTGCCTGAGTAAGAAACTGGGTCTACAGTATCGATGGTAGATCTTAGTATCTTTTAAAAGCTGTAGATGAGGTCAATTCAATTTGGAATATAATAATAAACTAGTTGGATCATAGGTCTGATGCAGAAGGCAGTACTGCTTGACACGGCACGTATTGTGAGGAGGTTCCTATCTCTGGAGCCCTAACCACCAGTAGCTTGGTCCCTGTACCCGATGCTGGTGGGTCTACTTTTTTTTACTAGTAAACTACTTTATTAATAAACAAATATAACAATTTCGAGTCAGTTTGATTTAAGTAATTATATTGTACACTTTAATCAAGTAGTTTAAAGTAATTAAAAGTATATTGTATACTTTAATCAAACTGAGTCGAAATTGTTAAACAAACAATGTAATTCCCAAAAAAACAGTAATGCGATTGTGGTTTTCTTAGTCCATCATAAACCACAATCCTTTATAATCGAAAGAGATTAGCTATTAAGGCTTCCTATTTTTTTTTAATTTTGCTCTTTGCCTTTTTATTAATCTCATGCATTAGACTTTAGAAGAAAGACGTCAAAAAATACCTATTTAAACTAAACGATTCCTTTCCGTAAGTGTGTTGTGCCCAGGTAATTAATGAATTAGCCATCATTAGTCCATAGGACAAGGAAGAAAGCTTATTCTCAATGAATATTTATAATATTTAAGTGAAATATAAAACTTTGAATCAACAAAAAATATAAATACAAGCAGGAAATGTTATTATTCATACATCACATAAAATTCCTTAAATACCTTACTATTATAAGCTGTAATGTATTTTCCCACAGGAAAACATAAAACATTTCTTGCCCTTTACCTTGTTCATAACATTACCTACGATATTATTTCAGTCTCATTTTTTATTTACTACACTTTTAAGTACTTGCTGTGCTAACTATATTAATATATTATTATTTATTTTAATTTCTTCAAAAAATTAGTTAGATAGCTTACCTAATCCCCAAAATATGGATTTTTTTGTGAATTATTCAAGTAAATGACCGGCATGCTCCCAACGGCAGAGGTAGCTGCAGCCGTCGACATTTTAACTTCGTAGATTAGTGTTAAGCCCGATTTACACATCGACAAGTACATTAGTACGAAGATGCCCTCAATCTCGCGTCTCGCCAACTTAACTCGCCAAAAAATAGGATGGAGACCTATTTAAATCAACTTAATCAACAACTTACTACTTAACTAGCTACTTTACTTGTCGATGTGTAAATCGGGCTGTAGTTTTTTTTAAATAGTCTTCTGTTTAATACGGTGTAACCATTGAATAATCTGATCTGCCAAACTGTCTAACCGACATTAAGTTTTCATGGCAGTTAACAACTACATTATAAGTATATTCATATTATTTAGAAAACTCCTATTATTATTATAGTTAGCACATCTAGTAATGATTGTTCCCCGTGCCTCGCACGCGCATCAGTGATGTAAACCACATAATATCTCCGCACTTTGACCGATATCGTTATCTGTAGCTTGCCCCTCATGTTAGGCGAATACCTATATACTCGATCGATCTATGTAAGTACTATCTCAATAATATTGGTATTATTTAGATATTTCTAGTTAACTCATATACAATAAGCCACATTAGTTCTATTTTATAGATAAACTAGCGACTTGCCCCGGCTCCGCACGGGCAACCACTACAGAATGTCTTTAAACAGTGTTTAAGCACAGATTCATTTACGATTACATTAGAAATCTCTAAATTGATATGGGTTTCTCTACTATATTATGCATGTATTATACATATTATAAATGTTCCACTTGAATCACTCTACTTATCTATTAAAAAAAATCGCATCAAAATCTTTTGCGTAGTTTTAAAGATTTAAACATACAATGGGACATAGGTACAGAAAAAGCGACTTTATTTTATACTATGTATTGATAAATATTTAAACTAAGCAGAGTTTGTACTGTGCATACTGCGCACAAAGGCAACGGATAAACATACTTTAATACTTTCTTTAAATGTAGGTATACAATATTATCACAGAAAACACCCAATGCAAACATGTGGCTACACACAAAGATTTGCATTGAGCGGTAATGGAACCCGAGACCTCTGCGTAGCTGTCATGTAATATAACTACTACGCCACAGAGTTCTTATTTCGGTCGGTTATCATTGATTGTGAGACACTTCATCCAGACAAAAGACTGCTGTACCTATAAATGACTGTCTTTGTCATCTATTGGCGCCAAGTTATTTGTTTGGGGTCGCGGGGCTTTTACTACGTGATCGACCAGCAGGACTCTGCGTCACATTTAGTATAGATCCATGCTAACAAATTACTTAACAGTAACGGCGCTTGTACACGGTAAGAAAAATCGCCGGGCCTACGTAAGCATTCGTGTCGTTTCTAAGCACGAGCTGTATACACAGCGTCGGCGATGAATAAGAAAATATTCTTGTCTGCGCAAGACAAGACACGGCGAACGTTGTTGCGGAGGAGCGGGGAGCGGTGTAGTAGGGTATCATACTATTTGCTTTCTAGTTAACATTTTTACTAAAGAAAACTCACACTTGTTATTACTTGCGCGCCCTACGCCCGTCTGACGACTGCACGAAAAAAATCCTATCGTGTACACGTTTCAATTTGTCTTGTCTGCGGAAGACAAGAAAAGTTTTCGTGTGCGAAAAAGACAAAATTCTTGACGTCTACACGAAGATTTGTCTTGTCTGGCGTAGACACGGCAAATTTTCTTAGCGTGTACAAGCGCCGTTACTGTTTATTAAAGGTACCAACTAATACAAGTACTTGTTCTATTGTTAATTGAATAAAATAACACGGATGACTTATTAAAATCTGACAGAAAAAATAAATGTCATGAAATAAACTCTATCTTAGTATGACGATATGATATACTTGTACAAGTTGCCCACTTAATAGTAAGCTGTAGAGCTTTGCATCTGGTGAGCAACTTGTTGAGACATCAGACAGAGGCAGAAGCAATAGTTGATGCTTTATTTACGGTTTAAGATAACTTTATTTCTCAAAAGAATTGCATACATTCAATTCGCTTACTGAGAAACATATGTAATAACTAAACTCAATATTTAGAGCGCACAAGAATGTTCTCATTATACACAAATAAAATAGTTACACTATACAGAAATACAATACACCATCACAAACTACTAACCAGACACGAAACAAAATTTTTATAACTACATATTTATATCAATAAATGTGGGTAATCGGAACTCATTGAACGGTAGACTCGATCGTACGTTAAACAAGTAGAAACATGGATGCATCAGTCGACCCTTTACTAGATGTGGCATTGTTGGCATAGGCAGTTTTTAGCAATTTATATGAATCATTGATTATTATGTTATTTAAGTTCTATAACCATGTAATGTAACTAGCATCTGTATCCATCTATTAGGACAAGTAAATATGTAAAATGATAGTATTGATTAATCGATGTACTGAGTACTCACCTACATATGCATTTATCTTAAAATTCGTCGATCTAACCTTATGTCAATGTTCAACGATGCTTAAGAAACATAAGAAAATCTACTTAACATATTTTCTGGGAATGTATTCTTTGACGAAATAAATTTGAGAATAATTAATGTAAATTTCCAGTAAAAATCTAAAGTGGTACTATAATTGGTAGAAGGGAATTATCGATTGGTTAGAGGTTTTTGCCTTCACAAATACTTATAACTAACACATGATCCTTAATAATATTCATCATAACAGCCCATTAATGTCCCACTGCAGGGACGGGCCTCCTCCCGTGACTGAGGGATACTTGGCCTACTAATACCAAGCTGGCCAGACGAATTGGTACAGGGCTTAACTTCAAGTGTTCCTTCTTTTCATTTCGTAGAGATAATGTTCACGGATAGTCCCTTAATCGGTTTTTACAACACCCATTGGATGAGATGGGGTGGTGACATTGTATTCTTACTCCGTCACCACACGGAAAAGTAGATTACGTTGTATAATTGCGTGAGAAATCTTTTAATATTTACACAACAGGAAGTCGTTGACCAAAATAACTTTATGCTTTATGTCTATTAAATTTATGCAATAACTCGTAAACTACACAAAAAAAAAAGTTTAAATAATAAATTTATCAGAGTTCAGTGGAGACCCAGTTTACATTTAAGACGTTATCTTCCCCTACATTGTATGTAAGACAGTCCCGAACGCTGATATTAAGATGAAACTCTCACGATAAGATAGTACGGGCACAGCATTCAGAACTCCGAAATTATCATTTATGAATGACTGCGCAGCGGAACAGGTGTATGAAACTATTTTGTATTATGTTTATGGAGCAGGGGTCATCTGATGACGAAATCTTACTTTGCATACGATGAGTTTTATCATTTACTTGCTAAACCGTAAATGTTTGTTCAAGGCATACTTATATTACTTTAAAAAGAGGTTCCCAATTTGTATAGTTATTTGGTCTAGCTTTTAATGCTCGAGGAACACCGTGGGTTTTACTCGTAACAACTCGTAAGTATTTTCTATCTTTTTGGGAAAAGGATTCCTTTCCTACTATGTAAAAAAAAACTTATGACAATAATCCTAATCTTTATGTGCATGCACACAAAGATTTGCATTGAGCGGGAATCGAACCCGAGACCTCTGTGTAGCAGTCATGTTAAATAACCACTACGCCACAGATGTCGTCAAAACGATTTCTACTATTTATCACAAATTATTGTGATTTACTTTGTGCCTGTTATTTCCACGTGTGTAAGTCCCTTGGCACGAGGATGCCTCAATCGATCGAGACGACTCCTCTATACAGTACAAAAAATATAGACTCTTCAATTAAGTGATTCAAATCTTGGAAATGATATATTTACAATATAATTTTTCTTCCTGTTCATGAGAGTTTTTGAGAGTATCAGAATGATTCTTGTAAATTATACTTAAGTCGTTAAAAAAATGTAATATGTAATACTTTTCTTACATTTTTGTTATAAAATCGTCCGTTAAGAGGTTTGTGTCTAGTGTTGTCTGTTTTTCATATTGTTAGAAGTCGGGTATTTAACTTTTTTTTTTAATAAAAAATACTTAAATAGGTCACAAAAAATTCCTAGACTTCAAACTTAAAATTGAAAAATTAATTATTCAGTAATCTAATTTTTTGAGAGGCCTATACCAGCGGTGGAGTTTGATAGGCTAGTTGATCGAAACTGAAAATTTTGTCTTTTATACCTTCTCATGTACTATCCTTACAAACCTTATATGCTTCGTATGTTTTTGTACATATCTTAATACAATATGTCCATTTGGTTCCTAGTGCTACTCATTAGCACTTTCTGAACGATGTCACCAATAAGCCTTTCCAGAGCGTGTCCTACCTTTTTTTTCTATAATGAGAGGCAAACGAGCGAGCAGGTCACCTGATGGTAAGTGATCACTACCGCCCATGGATACCCGCAACACCAGAGGAATCACAGATGCGTTGCTGACCTTTAAAAAGTGAGTACGCTCGTTTCTGGAAGCCTATAAATTTCCTATCATCCCTTCTCTCAATGCGTCCTAACCTCAGCATACTTTTCTCTATCCTTGTATCTAAGTAAATTTTTTTACTAATAATAAAATATCTGACTTAATACATATTTATTTGTAGTAATAAAATATTAACAGTAACCAGTGCATATCTATCCTTATATGAGATAACTACGCGAAGGTCCAGTGACCCGGACACGTTAGATAAATGCGTGAAAACAGTGTTTATATTTAGTTCTCGTGCCGGGTTCCGGATAACGCTGTGTACCTGATCTGAAGGCCAATAGGGTAAGGTGTAAGTATGAACTTTGTACGGACACGTGCTGGCTTGGAAAGTACGAAGATAAATGATATAATGTATAATTGTAGATTATATTTACGCAGCGGCATTTCATCCTAAGCTAATCAGAGCTTGTAATGACAACGGATAGTCATACTTATGGGTCAGTACCCATCCGTCCCCAGTAGGGTATTATTGGGCATTCTGTACCACTTTCGTCCAGTCGCTCCGCGAAACAAGTTTCGCTCTCGCTCAGGACTCGTGGTCCAGAACGCCCAATAATATCCGATCGATTAACGGTAACATTTTAGTTAGTTCACAAAACGGTAAACGCTCATTGATTGTAAAACAGTCACACTACGCACGCCTGCGATGTTTTCCCTATTTCTTGTGTTCGTCATAGCATGGATATTATTATCTAACGTTAATAACGATACCAACATTGTTTGCGAACCGACAAATGTAGCAAAACAAAAAAAACAACTATAGATGTTAGAACTCACCTGTGACTAGTTGTGTGGGTTGACGTGTCTCTCGGTGAAACAAGTTCTAAATTAGTCCAGATTGCCTAATATAAAAAAATTAACCATAAGTACTTACCTGTTAGCTATACCACACTTGTAACCTTTACCAGACCTATTTGTTATCTATACTGTATTTATTCAGTGTACCGTACTTGATATTAGGTTTATAACAAGCACGGTACACTCATTGTGTTTATAATTAGTAAAACAACGATTGGGTACATCTTAAATAAATAATTTATTTATCACTAAACATTTTCGGTTCCTCAGTAAATAATGTGTCGATCGAGCGTATAAATTCTTGCAGCTTGCGCCACTGAGGAGAATCACTATTCACTTGAGCTTTCAAGCGGAGAAGGGCTTTTTTCCACAGTTCTAGCGAGTCTGTCCCATGGACATCGTTCGTCTTGTAAATTTTGAAGTCAATGTAGTACTCTCCTTCAGTAGTAGCGTATCGCCGCTCGTTACCGTTGGCGACCTTGTTTATTAAATATGATGCTAACTTAGAATCTTCTTTAAATTCTGAAGGAGTTTTGCATTTCCTTATACCGAAAATGTCAACGGGTTCGGTTTTCTTACTGAAACAATAAGTAGTTTTTAGTAAACAGTTAGGTAAATAAAATTCTGTTTGTTGTTAGTATAACCGAGTGGTTGTTTGTTAGTATGATAGAGTCCTGAAAATTAATATTAACATACACAGCAACCTACTTTTATAAAAATAATATTAGAGTCTATATTTTCGTGAATACTTTTATTTACCGATCTAAATTCAGACTATCTCTAGAAAGGAAAAATACTAAGTAAATACACTGTTGGGGATCGAACCCAGCAACTTTAATTCACCAGCTGTGTTTATCTAGTGTAGTACAGTACGTTATACACATAGTTGTTTCACACTCACAACTTACTTAAAACCTTTTTATCAAAGAATTAGAATATATTGCATTACTAATTTATAAATATAATAATTTATATTATTGCAAACGATTGTGTACAGAACGTTAAATAAAATATATTAACATCCAATATAACCTGATCACACATTGTATAGTCTTTCCATACAATAAGAGGTCAGAATAAAATGGTATTAATAATTAGATTTGACGTTGATTGTACATATTTAATAAAAGTTTAATTACGTACCTTTTACGAATCGAATTAGTCGATGGAGTTTTACGTTTCCTTTTTCCATTGCTGTCTGCAAAATGTTTCGATTTAGCTCTGCCTTCGTCTGCGACCTCCTGATAGCTGTACTCGCTCTCTGATCCGGACCTGAAATAGCACAACATAATTATTAGTAGGGTACTCTATCATTATTTTTACACCCTACCCAAAGTTATTCTAAAACGTTAGGTACTTAAATGTAATTTTACTTGAGTAAATGTATAGACAGACAATAACATCATGCTCAAGCCAAGATTACAAGTTGAGTAAAGTTAAAATCATAAAATCAAAGTTGAACTTAACGCTTTCTTTCTTCTTATGTAATTACTAAAGATACATAATGAAACATTTAGCTAGTAATTAAGAAGAAAATCAATTGAATACGGTACATAGATTAGATAGTATACTTATGTACTTACATTATAAATGTTATGGTGCTGATGATGATAGGTACAGCAGGCAGGTGTCGTCAGGCAGTTTGAAGCGCAGCGGTTCTTTGTATACTTCTTGATGATTACTTCCACACTTGCAGACTTAGTTTCGTTTAATGTACGGTAGTGAAATAATGTTTAGCTTATAAATCAAGAAACATGTAAAACAATGTTAATTTAAAAAAATATTAAACAGACATGTTATTGGTGTATCAATTGACTTTTTTTCTTGTACGGATTATACTTGGTCAAAAATGATGTCTAAGGAATTTTGAATAAAATCGAACAAAATTGCTGACTATAAAATAAAAATATAGTGCAAGTAGCCTGACTACGTCATATCAAGTTCTATGGTTCCGTATAATTATGTATTTATTTTAAATCAAAATAAATGCTATGCGGTAAGTACCTATTTAAATTTTAATTGGAATTGTTAATTTTTATAATATTATGACTTATTTTTATGTGATAAACACAAGTAATTTGTATTTTACCGTAAGATTGTAAGAACCGTTAGTCGATAAATTGTAAACTCGCACTGAGATGTACAATTTATTGCTTTTATTTCATATTATATTATAAGTTTATAGTTTCACAGATTAGTGTAACTAACAGTTGAAGACTGTCAGTTTCTGACTGAAATAAATGGAATGGATTAAGTCATCTCAGTACGCGTTTACAAATAATCGACAGTGTATAAACTGATTAGTTAATTAATAAACTGGCTGTTCTTACAATCTTACGTTGACATATACAATATCTATATATGGTACGAAATTAACTATAATAAAGGGAGCTAAACAATAATAATAATGCTATTTGTAAATTTATAATCATTGATATTTTTGTTAATAGAATATTATCGTAAATCCATAATAATTATTTATACCGATTTAGATCTACTGTACCCTAATAAAAAGTAGGTTGAGCGCACGTATTTAGTTACATATTAGCAAATTTCAAGCGTTTCCAATAACTGGTAATAATTATTTGTGTTAATATTAAATTGCTGAATTAAATACCTACCTAGCTATCTAATAAATCGAATAAATATTTTTATAATACAAAATTCTAAGATTACTTATATTAATTAATTTTAACGAATTACTTGCATTCAGCAGACGTGTATTTAAATACAGCAGAAATTTAAGTACTTAATATGTGAATACAAAATACTCCACGACTTAAAAAGGTAATAACTATTATGTTTATTAAGTTAAATACATAAGGAAGCTGTTTGATAGAAGTATGTATACTTACATATATTATATACTTCTTTCTTTTTATATATTTCTTTTTTTACAGAATATTAAATTAGAAAAAATAATCGAGAAGTGATATCGATGAATCAAAATCAACTAAATACACATTTTGAATTAGACATAGAAGTGTACGAGCTGAAATCATTGTACCCACTTGCACATTGGCAGGTAATCTAACAGGAAAATATTTATTTTATGTTACAGATTTATTGTACCTATGTTTTGCTCTTTTTGAACTTTAAATAAGTAATAATATCTACCTCTTGTTATAATAATATATACCTATTTATATTAAATGCAGTTTTTTTTTTTTTTTCAGGATGAAAAACTAATTTGCTATATAAATGATCGAAAGAGAACAGTTGATTCCTGTATCAACATAAACTAAAATTAAAGATACATAGATAGTTAGAGACTGAAGTGTTCCAGCTGAAATCATTGTACTTCTTAGGTACACAATGAAACAAGGTAAAAGAAATATATATTGTATGTTTCTTTCGTTTTTAACTTTTCTTAAGTAATTATACCTCTTAAATAGTTTTTTTGTTTTGAAATACATTATGACTATGACTTAAATATAACTATTTCATAATACTGTCCACAGGCTAAAAGTTCAAAGGTGTTCAATTATGTCACCTAGGTACCTATTATATATATATATTTTTTTTTTTTTTCAGAGTGAAAACTAATTAGCTAGCTAAATGGTCAAAATAGAACTGAATCGCTCAATCCTGTATCAATATTAAGCTGAAATTCAAGATACTTACAAAATAATAGTTTAAGTAAGATAATTATTTTTTAAAGTAGGTATTTACGATAAGAGTCATTTCATATCATCATCATATATCTTATAAATTATACATTATTAACATCATATTTTATAAACTAAACTTAATATTGTATAAAAAATATTGTTAAAAATATTGAAGTAGGTACTTAACTTTAACTACTCTCTAATAATGCCTCATTGCACAGTTTGTAAAATATTTGTAGATAATCGACGATGGTCTGGTCACTTACGAAGTAATAATCATAAAAACAATAGCACGACCCCATTGTATGATAACGTTGAAATCATTAATTCTTCCTTTAAATCTCGTATTATAACTTACAGAATTCTTGCCACCGAAAAACAGTTAAATATATTGCCTGAGATGTTTCTCCATAATAACCAAAAACAAATTAAGAACCTAATCGATCAATCGTTACAAAGACATACATCAATTAAAATTAATTTTGAACTTTTCTCTGTTTTTCTTATGTATAAAAACGAACACCAAGAAATTAAATCGTTCACCACAAAAAATTATGTTATTCATTTAAATTATGATTTCGAATCAATTTACAAAACTATACTTTTAAATTTATTAAAGAAAATTGAAGAGTTTCAGGAAAGAGATAGTGGATGGACATTTTTAAAAAATTCTCATTTAGAAATCAATATAAATAAATATCAGCCTCTCGGCGGATCCAAATTTATAGCTTTACCAAAATTTATAATAAATAAAAAAGCTGTGTTAAATATTAGAAATAATGATAGTTATTGCTTCTTGTGGTGTATTGTAGCTGCCTTGTATCCCACAATACAACATCCTGACAGAGTATCGTCGTATCCTCATTTTCGAGATGTTTTAAATATTAATAATTTATTATTTCCAATTACATTTTCGGACATCAATGTTTTTGAAAAAAATAACCCCTCTCTGAATATTTTCGTTTATGGATTGAAAAATGATAGAACAATTATTGGACCTTTGTATAAATCTAATAATAGTAAAAAATCAAAGAGTATACACCTTTTGTTTTTAGAAAATAATACACATTCCCATTACTGTCTAATTAAAGATTTGCCACGTTTGGTTAGAAATCAAATAACTAAACATCATGGTAAATTGTACTTATTATTATTTTTTCCGAATTCAAGTAAATTTGAATCACATTTATGTGGAGGAGTTGTTACAGTTTTACCTGAAAAAGGTTCATTTTTAAAATTTAAAAATTATAATAGAAAACAAAATATTCCATTCGTCATATATGCTGATTTCGAAACTTTACTCAAACCGATTTCCGGCGACGAATTGAACACCGGTAATACGTCATACTCACAAGTACACGTGCCTGCTGCGTTTGCATATAATATAGTATCATCATTCACTGAACATTTTAAAGGTTACAGAAGTTATCGAGGCAAGGATTGTGTAACAAAATTTGTACATTTTCTTACTGAAGATGTTAAGAAAATATATCATAAATATTTGACTAAAAATGAAACTATGATATTCACAGAAAACGATGCTGTTAGTTTCACTAGTGCTATTAAGTGCCACATTTGTGAACATTTATTGTGGGGAGATAAAGTAAGAGATCACTGTCACATTACTGGGCGATATCGGGGTGCAGCACATAGACACTGTAATTTACAACACAAGTTACCCAAATTCATTCCGATATTTTTCCATAACTTGTCAGGATATGATTCTCATTTATTTATTAAAAAATTAGGTGAAATTCCTGGTCAGATAAAAATAATACCAAAGACCAAGGAAAAATACATATCCTTTTCAAAGTTTATCCCTATTGATAATAACGAGTATATACAATTAAGATTTTTAGATTCGTTTAACTTTTTAGGAACAAGCCTTGACAAACTTGCTAAAACAATGCAAGTTAAAGATTTTATTAACCTTAAATTTCATTTTCCTGATAAAACACAATTAAATTTATTAACACGAAAAGGTGTATATCCTTACGATTATATGACAAATTGGCAATGTTATAAGGATAAATCTTTACCATCAAAGTGTCATTTTTATAATTCATTAACTAACGAAAATATTAGCGACGAAGACTACAATCATGCTAAAACTGTTTGGGATAAATTTAATATACATAACTTAGGAGAATATACGGATTTGTATTTAAAAACAGATGTACTTTTGTTGACAGATATTTTCCAAAATTTTAGGAAAACATGTAAACAACATTACAACCTCGATCCTGCATTTTACATAACAGCACCTAGTTTGTCCTTTGACGCAATGTTACTTAAAACAGGTGTTGAATTAGAACTTCTGTCGGACTTAGCAATCGTTAGAATGATTCAAGATGGTATTAGGGGAGGCTTATGCATGTGTTCCCGTCGGTATGCTAAGGCTAACCATAAATACATGTCTGACTATAATACATCTAAATCTTCTAGTTTCATAGTATACCTTGACTGTAATAATCTTTACGGTTATAGCATGTGCCAGTATCTACCATATTCAGGTTTTAGGTTTCTTAGTGAACGCGAATTGTATAATTTACACGTAGAAAATATTACAGATAATGCTGAGTGGGGATTTATATTAGAAGTTGATCTTTTATATCCTGAACATTTACACGATTACCATAACGATTTGCCTTTTTGTCCAGAGAAATGCATTCCCCCAGGCGGTAAATCTAATAAACTAATTGCTAATTTATATAATAAGTATAACTATGTCATACATTATGTACATTTAAAAAAATGTATAGAACATGGTTTAATACTACGTAAAATACATAGAGCTATAACTTTTAGACAGAGTCCTTACTTAAAGCAATATATAGAATTGAACACACAATTACGACAGAAGGCACAAAGTGCCTTCGAACAAGATTTTTTTAAGTTACTGAATAACAGTGTTTTTGGTAAAACATTAGAAAATACTGAAAAAAGAGTAAGCGTACATTTAGTTAATCAATGGAGCGATCAAAATAATCGTACCAAAAAGTCCATATCCGCTGAAAGGCTTGTATCCAATCCTTATTTCCATAGTGCTTCAATTCTATCTGAAAACTTAGTTGCAATACAAATGAGGCCAGACCAAATTATTTTAGATAAACCGATTTATATAGGATTCACTGTATTAGAACTTTCTAAGTCACACATGTATAATTTTCATTACAATATTGTAAAGCCTTATTACAAAGAGCGAGTACAGTTGTGTTATACAGACACGGACTCTTTTGTGTACGAAATATATACTAATGACTTTTACTATGATTTAAAGTATCAGTTTTTACAATATTTTGACACCAGCAACTATGAAGCTATGAACTATTTTAAGATACCGCTTATCAATAAAAAAGTTCCTGGTTTATTCAAAGATGAAATGGGAGGAGAATATATCTCCGATTTTGTTGGTTTAAGATCTAAATTGTACTCTTTAAAAACTCAAAAAAAAAATCACTAAAAAAGCAAAGGGAATAAAGTCATGTGTAGTAAGAGATTTAAGTATTACAGATTATGAAAATATTTTATTTAATGGTGGAGTTATCCATAGAAAAAATCCAATGTTTAAATCAATAAAACACGAAATATTTACGCAGTCTATCAACAAAATTGTATTATCTAACAACGATGATAAACGAGCGATATCTTTGGATAAAATATCAACACAAGCTTGGGGTCATTCATATATGCTTAAAACTAAAGATGAGGTTTAGACTAAGCTTTCTTTGCTGTGAAAGTGTATAAGTAAATTACTACTTTATTTTAGTATTAAGGTATTAGATTTAAGTATCGATTGTATATGTAAATATATTAATAAATGAAAATATTAAAAATATATTTAAGTTCCATCTAAATATCTACCTACTTAGTAGGGTTAAGTACTGCTTTTGTTTATGTAAAAATAAAATGTTGACTACATTTACTTGTTTTATTTAATTTATAAATATAACCATTATAATCCATGCGAACAGAGTCGCAACCATAAATAGTTTTTTATGATTATTATATAAATATGCGTTTGCTATGACCTACTTTCAACCGTATGACAATACATACGCTTAGCAAGCGTTTTACGAACAACGTTTCGTAATGCCCTCCTTGATGGCTCGGTGGTAGCGTAAGCGACTAACGTGCTCGAAGCTGTGGGTTCGAATCCCATGCAGGACAATTATTTGTATGATCCACAAATTGTTGTCCTGAGTCTGGCTGTGATTTGTACCCAATAGTTTAAATATATATGTAAAAAGTCCCCGCGACATACGAGTAATACCTAGTGCAAGAGTTGTTGTCTTTAAAAAATAAAAACAATAAAATGTTTTTATTAGATGAATATTAGCGAAAAATATATAAAAATGAAATGTTATATTGTTATCAATTCATGATGATATATACATAAGACCATCAGTTTATATAAGTACATGCATAATATTATATAACTATGTAAATATTTTTCTGTCGCTCATTTCCACTATTTTGGTATTTGAAATCGAATTAACTATATACTTAACCAATTATTAATTCAAGCGAACAAAGTCACGAATAAAACCTTGTACAAATTATGTTCTTTTTCTATTATAAAGTTGGATTATAGTTGAATATAAAAACATAGAAGTATATAGAACAGGATGTAACACGAGACCAATATACCTACATTACATACAACCAACCTACATTATAAAATGCAATACAGACAATAATGATATACTAGCGATTGCTCCAGTCATCGCTTAGATATAAATGTTTTTTTTTTAATATTAAAAAAAAAACTGTATTAAGAATATAACAATATTCTTAATATATATTTTTTTATATGTAGTCATGTAGTAGACTTTTTCAACTGACAAACATACTGTGCAAATATTTCTTCTTGCAGACACAATATGCATTATTAGCATTTTAATATATAGATTGAATTAATTTGTATAAAATACTTTATTTTTTTCAATTACGAAATATTATTTAACTCGTGTACTTGTGCTACAGAATCATGTCAATGGTAAGTTTTTAATTAATAAAATAAAATAAACTTTGGTTACCTTTGGGTTCAATAAAACAGTAACTTATTTTAACAACGTGTTAATGATTTAATTATAATTTGTTTCAGATTTCCGACTCAACGATTATGTTCAGTCAGTATGCTCAGGATCCTAATGAAGACTATAACGAGATGCTTCGCAAGGAAACCGTATGCTGCAAACAAGTAACGAAAGATAAGACGTTGAAACAACGACGTAAGGAGAGATCGAAGAAACTGAAATCTTCAAAATCTTACGTAATGAGTCGACCACAACGACCTGGCATTAAATTGATAAAAGTTTCAGTGCTAGACCTATGTAATAACACTCCTGAAACCTATGATAGTGATAGTGATTGCGAGAACGTTATACTAAGCGCGCAATATATTGTTAAAGACGCTAATGATTCTGTTCTGGACGAAACTGAATCATTGGTGAAAAAAATCTCAAAATCTTTAATAGATAATGATTTTTACTGATTTTTTTTAATATTGTAGTTAGTTGATTAGGTTATGTTTAATGTAATAAATTGTATTCATTTTATGTCTCTAATGTGTATTAGATATTAATGTACGTATATTTGTAATAAAATAAAAGCATTATATATTTGTAAAAAGTATTTTTATTTCCTTAGAATAATAGATTACAATTTGAACTTTTACTATTTTCTAAATATTTTTTTATACATATTACATTTTTTAGTGCACAGTGCTTTAAATGATAATTACAATTAAAATTATTTTTTACACCACTGAATGTTTTGTGTAGCACAGATAAATTAGGACATTGTTTTTCGTCAAGTTCTAAGACATTACAATTCACACACAAGTCCTTAACCCAATTAATTTTCTCCAGACCTTTTACAATAATATCCTTACTTTCCAGGTATTGGACAATTACACGATGAAATTCTCTATAGTCTATGAAACCTTCGTTCCAATAAATTCCTCTGTTTCTTTCCAACCATTTAACTTGCTTTTTTTCGTCATTTGTTAAATATTTAAACAAGTAAGGTGGCTTGATTAAAAAAGTTTGTGTGTATTCAGAAGTGGCTAAAGCTAACTCCTTTAGTATTATTATTATTCTGTATACGACTTTCAACCGATAACAAGCATGGAAAAATCATTAAAAAGACAAATTGTTGATGCTGCAGAAGCTGTAAAGAGAAAAGTACGGAACATGCGAGATATTGAGATTAGCAATAAACAAGCATTGGAATCAGTTTTCAAGCCTGTAACAGAATCTCTCAACCTGCTTTCCAACGCTAATAATCAAATCGAAGGTCCATTGAATAAACAAACTATGCAGAATGAAAATCCAAAAAGTAAAGATGACAGTGATGAATCTGACAATGACAGTGAAAGTTCTTTTCAATCATTGGTTGATGATGTTAATATTAAAGAGCACGACACTTCATCCTGGTCGTTATCTTCAGAAGCCCTACGAGACATCCCGTTTGGCGTTCGAGTAGATCAAGGGAAATTTATGTTAGGGTCTGCTAATATAACAGTTGGTGATGAATTTATTGTAGTAGCTGGTTGTAAATATCGTAATACACCTGGTTTGAAACAATTGTTATTAAAAAAGAATGTAGATTTAAGCGTAGTTACAGAGAGTGACATGCAAAATTATAAATCGATGTTGCTTGATACAAATGCACATCGTAGAGATTTCGAACCAAATAAACCAATAAAAAGTAATAAGGGAATGAAATATTTACAAGTTATTAAACCGCTTTTCTCAGTACAAAGTACAATTCCTGGTAAGCAATCTAAAGGTAAAGGAATGTCAATGAAAAAAATGTGGAGACAAAATGTGGATTACATTTATTGGGATGATCCAAATGAATTAGTTGATAGATTAAAGTTGTTAATAGCATCTCGAGATGCTGGCAATACAGGCTTAGATAATGAAATTATGTCTATTATTGAGGAATTACGTGAAAATAAAATTATTATTAAATAAAAGTTGTATGTATATAATGTTCATTTTATTTCTAACCTTACAGTACAACACACTCTAAACATGAATGTAGACAAATTCGGTCATTATATTCATAAACGAATGCGTTTATCTGAGTTATTCGAGATTAATAATAACGCTTTGTATAAATCTGAAAACGGTGACTTTGATTTGAAAGCATCACGACTAAGAGGTATTAGACTGCCTGAAGAAGCTGATGACGTGGTAAATAAGGAATACGTAGATAAAATTAAAACAGAAATTATACAAGAAATTAATAAGTCGCTACACGTTCAAAGTATTTTAAATACAAAGTTTACAAATACTTTGCTTCATTTAGAAGACAAATTTTATACAAAAACCACTGTAGACAAGTTAATTAATCATAATGATAAAGCAACAAATTGTTAATGAAATACACAAAGCAGCACGAAAAAACTTTCTGCGACGACCTGTAATATTGAAAGGAATCGATGATTTATGGCAAGCTGATCTGATAGATATACAGACGTTGAGAAAAAGTAATAAAGGATATAATTATATTTTATTAGTGATTGATTGCTTTTCTAAATACGCTTGGGCTGAACCATTGAAATCTAAAAACATGATAGATGTTACACATGCTTTCGATGAAATATTACGTAGTAGCCATCGCAGACCAATCAACTTACAAACTGATTCTGGAAAAGAGTTTTATAATACAACTTTTAAAAATCTTATGAAGAGGTTTAACATTAACCACTATTCTACTTTTTCTACCAAGAAAGCTTCAATAGTCGAGAGATTAATAAAGACTATCAAAAATAAACTATACAAATGTTTTAGTTTAAATGGAAGCTATAATTGGTTAGGATCGATATTGACAAATATATTGAAAAGATGATGTCAAAGATGACAACCTTAAATATTCGAAATTTTAATCAAAGATTACAAAGGTATCAAATTTAGTTCTATAGCATCCATTATTTTTAGAACAATCTTTATTAATTACAACATAGTTGAAGGGTTCACTCCATATCCTGGAACACATTTCACGGAATTCAAACCAAGTCATATCGGTATTAACATGTTCATCATAAACATGTCTTAAATTAATGTCATCTTGTTTAAAAAGTACTATCAGGTTAGCATTATCTCTTACTAATTGTTTTGGGATTTTACTGTATGTTTGATTTAGGTAAAAACAATCGATGTATTTGTGTCTACCCATAGCAAAGTAATCACGCATATTATTTTGATTCTCACACGCCACGTCATCAAAAATAATTATAGAGTTTGGTTTCGCATCCTCAACTTTTAACACTTCTTCATTTCCTTGAAATTTTTGTAATGATATACATGGTACTTGCTGTAAAACCTTTTCTAAAAACACATATTTTGGTTGAAGTAAAGTTTTTGAATATATGTAGATGTTTTGAAAGTTTAATCCATTTTCATGTAGAAGTAGACCAATTAACAAGTTTGTTTTGCCACAGTTTGATGGTCCGCAAATAATGCATCGTATGGTATTAGGTAATAATTTTCCATGACGTGATTCAGTCTTACAAGAATCATTGCAAATTATATTTAATTGCAAAGATTGTGGTTGTTTGACAAATTTCATGTTATATACATATTACAGCTTAATTAATAATGATCAAGTTTAAAGATTGTTAATCTTTATAAATACTAATCGATCTTAAATCTACTCAACTTCTTTTAAGTACTGGAACAAATTTTACCATCCTATTATCCTCCTCACAATATATTTTTATTAATTCTGTCTATAATGACACAAACACACTAAAATTAAAAATACTGGTTGTTGGTAATTTTTAAAGTGCCAGTTGTTGATGTCTTAGCTATAATGTCGTCATTGTTATTGCTCACGTGAATATATTAGGCGTTAGTTATTTATTGAAGTTTCGAAGCCACACGTCGCTGGTTATATTAAATTTATATTATTGGGCATTTTGGACCACGAGTCCTGAGCGAGAGCGAAACTTGTTTCGCGGAGCGACTGGACGAAAGTGGTACAGAATGCCCAATAATACCCTACTGTCCCCCAATATCGGTCCCTTGAATTAAAGTTGTAGACTGGTCACCTTTTCAGGTGGCCACTGGGCTCCTGGCAGGGGCTAAGGGTTTTTTTTTCTCGTTAATACAAGAAATAAAATTAAATATACCCATGCAAACATTCATGTTAATGGTGATTTGCATTGAGTAGGAATAGACACGTAATCTCTGCGTAGCAGCTAAGGACTCTAGAGTGGTCGAATATAAAACTGGAGACTGTCAAAATATGTACAAAAGAACAGATATTCACTCGTATCTTCTAAACTAAATTATCCATAGCTGCCTAACTATAAAACCCAAAACAGAAAACAAGAATAGAAACAGCAATCGAAACGAAATTTACATTACTAACAATCAAAATGATGATCATTCGCTTAATTGCCTCCCTACCAAGAACTGTAAATGTTAACAACTGAGTCAAAACAAAACCTTTAACATATGCATACAGTATTATAATACAGGATGGATTTTATTGGGGTCTGACGGTCTGATCAACGATTTTTAGTCTGATGCATTTCAACATTTCGCTTTAACGTCGTTTCGCGTCGTAAAACCCGATTGATACTTACATATTTTATACGTAAACATGCTGTAACAGTATAATATACCTGATCTTACTTCTAAATTAATTGTACGTAATATATTATTTGACAGACTGACGTTTATACTAATTAATGGCTGAAATGTCCAAATAGTAAACGATTGCATCCGCGTCACAGACTTAGAATACCTAATTGCGAAAAAGGTAATAATGTAAATAAGTGAAAAGTTGTACTATTGCCTCATGTGGTTTCGATCGCTGTGAGAGACGAAAATGCCTGTATTTATTCTGACCAGTTTGACTAGTGTAGTAGATAAATATTAATTCGTTTATGCTAGATTTATAGCCTTATCTTAAGTTAGAAAACATTCATAAGGATCGTGATCGATTTGATTGATTTAACTTTTAAAGGGTGCAATAAGGCTTTTAACTTCTTGGTTAGTTTAAGTAAGTTATTAGGTAGGTTTATTATAATATTGCTTCATCTTACTGTTTTTAGGAAATCACTAGTAAGCAGTTTTATGGATAACCTTATCAGACAATTTTGCATTATTCTATTATTATTAAAATTTATTGTAATAAAAATTGTATTTGCAAAATATTGTAGTTTATCATACTGCAATGCATTTTCTGTCTGATAGTACAAAATCTGGGCAATCGCGAATCTTATGTGTTGAGAATCTGGTGAATTGCGAATCTGGTAAATTGCTTCTGACGGAACGCGTCAACCTAATTGATATGAAATAATTTTTAAGATTTTGACATGAATTCGCTACGTGCGTCGCCGTCGTCGTCGGTGTACCTAACCATCAGGACCATATCAAAACGTCCAAATTTACACCCATCTAAGAAGTCACACTTACAAGTACACTTTCTTCTAATTAGCATATACAAGAAATATTTTATCTATTATCTAAATAAAACATAGTGAAATTAAAACACATCAATCTTTTCTAAATTAAATACACGAACGTATATCAAAACACTGCTTTAAATAAAAGTATGAGTAGTATAACAAGCCGACGTCGTTGTTTTTATACTTAATTTCGGCATGAATTATAAATCTGAAACATATATGTTACCGTTTCATATCTTGGTGTTATAAATCGCTTGCCGAAAACAAAGCAATGTACTCCGTTATGTTGAGACAACCGAATAAGCGGTTTTGTGATTGATAACCAGTTAAAGCTAACTAAAACTACGCTATCTTTTTTTTCCATTAAAGATATATTTAGACGTACACCAGGTTTCAATGAGCAACCTTTAATTCAAAGCATTTCATTTATTTTTGTAACAAAAAAATAACTATGTTACATACATAGTTACTTTTTTCTTCGATAAGTTTATATAGTTTAAAGTTTACTAAACTTTACCTTGTCCTATTAGATTTTCAAATTTAGGCTTTACCTTCCTTGTTTTTCAATTAACGAAAGTTAACCTAAGCTTTTAAGAAATTTAATTTGTATTAAAAACAATGAATTCGTCAAAACTATGTCCGCCCACACTCGGTCGCTTATAATCATACGAAAACAAATTTACGATCTCACAGAGGAATTTAAAGTCAGCGCCAAGCAAAATCTGTAGCAAACCAATGTATACAAAATATTAATGAGTTAATTGTGCACCAGTTTAATTAGTGCTTGGTGCATTCAATGACGAAAATTTTGCTCCTAATGATTCAGTGCGGTTTAATTAAATCGTAAAATTTTATTTACCATCAAAGAGGGGTGGTTTTACGTGTTTAAATTTAACGTTGAATATTTGTAACTATATTGGATTAATTGTTGAAATTTTATTAACGATTGACGTAATGAGTACGCGGCGGTTGGGCACTGGCTTCTATTATAAGTTTACTCTGCGCACGAACTTGTGTCTTTCTCATCTATGAGAGTTAGCAGACCCCTCATGTTATGTATTACACAGTGACATTATCTAGAGACCTCGCTGGAATGCGAACCTCGCGTCCCGTTCTCCTTTCAACCCCCGCGCTTGCATTGGCGCATCAGTGATACGTCTGACGCGACGTGAGGTCTTCGACGCCAGGTCTCGAGATAATGTGACCAGGTAGTACCGATAAATAATTGATAAAGGTGGTCGATGGATGAGGCAGAAAACTGTGATACGAGACTTCCACCACGTCAACTTCTTTGTACAGTCACGAGCAAAAATATGTACACATTGTAAAATTTTCTAAACTATCTGCACGTTAATCTAGACATTAGAATACCAAAATTATTTCGTAATTTAGAAGAGGTTACGTACAGTTTTGAACTAATCTTTGAATATTCAATTTTGGATTGGCAGAACTTCAGATATCTGTTTTACAAAATATGAAAATGTGTACATATTGCTCGTGACTGTACACAGAGGATTCAATTTTATTCGCGCACAATGTTTTAAATAAATGTATGAGTAGCCTGAAATTGGTTTTAGTAGGTACTCTTTCTACAAGAGTTGTCTGTTACTCTTACTATTTTCTTCTTTGCTAATGTGACGACTAGACGGCGCAGTTTAATCAAAATTGAATATCACAGACGACACTAAAAAAAAAATAATATCTTCTCATTATAGCAATAGCTTCGCTATTTTATGTTAATAAATCCTAATGTGACCGGCGCGGGGCTTTGGTGTGAATGAAAAGACAATGCGGTCATACTCCCATAAGATAGCGATCATGAATATACTCAGTGGAGCGATTCATGATACTGTACTTAAGAAATGGATTAAGTTAATGTTGGATAGACAACTTACTTAGTCTATCATACTATAGAGACATTTACAAGCAATTGAAACTAATCGATAACTTATAAAATAAGTTGCTTTACAGAAAAGTTATTTCGCGGTTATTGCCATGGAGGACAATTCTTGTTGTCCTGAGTCTGGATATTATTTGTATCCTTTAAATTGACTTTTGTAAGATCTCCGCGACTCAGTGCTAGGATTATCCTAGTGAGTGCAGAAGAACCTGATGTAAAGCGCAAATATAGTTTTATTTTATTTTATTATTTTTTTTTAGTTTAGAAATAAAGGCAACGAATGGTAGTTATTTTATTATTTAGCTAATTAAGATGACGGGAGCCTGGTGATCTGTAACACAGGGTTAGCCCTAGCACAGATTCCAAGTATCGCGCAAAGGTTGTACACTGCTTTCATTTAAGAAATATATAGTTTATAAGTACATTTGTGGAGAAAATAAATGTTATTTTATTTATTTTCACTCCGTTGTCATCACCGGTCTCGCCAAAAGCTTTTTCACACAAGAATTTCAACATGACCTTTGGTTTATAACGTTATCATTATAACTAGACAATTACTAATTAATCGCTTTTAACTTAAGAAAAATAAAACAATGTATTCTACAACAGAATAGCTTTCAATTCTTCAAAGACATACAAACAAAATTCCTTGCAATCACTAAACGCAAACGAGGCGCCTGCAAAAAAGTTAATTTCTCATGGTTTTGTAAAAAGCCGACTTAACTTCTACCCTTCGACATAAAATGTAGTTAACTTATCAAACCAATAGTATTAAAACAGTTAAACATACCATTGTATTACCAAATACCATGAATACCTCAGACTTATAACGTAAGTCTTAGACCAGAATGTCTAAAACCATATCTTTATCAGACCGTATCTTCATAAACTTGACAAATACAATTCGTACACAATTTTAACCAAACAACCTTATTACAATAGAGATAAGGTATGAAATGGTTAATTATTAAGATCGTGATGTGAATATAAAAGAATTAAAATGATTTTCCCGCCGGAAGCTCGCGTGACGTCACGGATTATGCGCTTGCGCAGCCAGTGGATTAGCGCGATCAAACTTCTTCGAAACACGCGAGGTATAATTGATTTTTTCCGAATGCTCAGAGGTCCAGTAGGAACTTTAAATATAAATATAGATATAAATGCAGGCTGTTTTGGGATATGTTTTAAAAAAAGGTATGAAGTTTTCAAATGTGATTAGCAATCTTGTATAGGATTCAAACCTACCAAAACCGTATACGCAACCGCTTTGCCTCTACAATTTAATTTAATTTGCTGGTCGAATCTTACAACTCGATTTTTATTACACGTCTAGAAACACAACTCACTTGGCATTCGTATATACCGTCATCTTAAAACCCAAGTAAAGTTCCTAAAATAAAATTCCCGTAATAGGGATTAAGCCATGTCGCGTTTAAACAAACTCAATGCAATAACGAGTAGATAGCAGAAATTGTGTTGTGTCATTTGATCTTAAGACCTTTTGCGCTGCATCCGCATAACTTTAAGGCTCTTTCAATTTGGCCGTTTCGTGCCGTGCGTTTTTAGTGCGTTTTTCGAACGGCAAACTCACGTTCGTTTGTTTTCATACAAATCATGCCGTGCGGCGAACGCTCGACACTATAAATACTGCCGTACTGTTGCTGTACGGCACGAAACGGCAAGATTTGTATAAAAACAAACGAACGTTGCTTTTGCCGTTCGAAAAACGCACGGCAGCCGTACGGCACGAAACGGCTAAATTAAAAGAGCCCTTAGTCTTTAAATATGTATCTTTATGTAATCGAAGTTCTAATATATTGAATCTAATTCCTAAACAAGCTAAAGCTACCTATACATGCCACCACGTTATACACTCGTGATCAATAGGTACATAACAAATATATACACATTAATGATAACATTATTATGATTAAACATTTAATTTTATTTATTTATCGTGGTATCCATTACTCTAACATTATACTAGGTACTGTTATCAGTTAGTCGGTCCGCCAAGGGGCCACTGCGTAAAATGACCTGGCCTAAGAGTGACCTTTACGCGATGCAATTGATCCTAATCACCGGTGACTCAATGATAAGCAAGTTTTAGGAATTTTGTTACTTTTGTTAGTTTATCAAATATTGGCGGCAGAGTATTTTGTATGAAATCAGAAAACTTAGTAGAGGTTTAAAATAACAAAATATTAAAATCATTTGAGTAACTTAATTTCTTTTTTTCTTTTATATTCTTGTTGTTGTTATTCTACTGGCCGGACAGGCGAATTGCTAACAAAACTACCAATGATACAAGTACTAAAACTTATTTTGTTATTTTACTAAGCACGTGCTTAAACCAGTGACTAAGTAAGCGATAGCCTCTCCCCAAAGTAATCAGTACAAACCATCTTAACGTATGACTGTGTTAAGTTCAACTTAACGACAAACTTCTGACATTACATCCGAGCGGGAGTTCTATTATGATCAAAAATTTTAAAAGCACTGCTACCCACTGTACCGCCAAGCTTACAAAACAAAATATACTTTACTGTCTATTAATTAGCGTCCAAATTAAAATGTCACGTTAATTCTTAACACGATGAAGCCACTGTTTTCCCATGGTCAGTCCAAAAAACCATAAAATATATCTAAATTTCATAAACACGAAGATTTTTGTGATAAAACACCATGGGAGCAGGTTATTAGCCATAAAAGATAAAGATTATTACAATTCGTTGCGTTCTCGAATAAACATATCGAATAATATAATCGACAAAGATTATCAAATAAAGGTAATCGATATGGGATGAAACCTTGATGTAAGTAAATATTTTTCTTAGTAGCCATTGAATGTTCGACAGGACCAAAGAATTATGCAGTAACTTAGCCTACTAATATCACTTTGACTAATCGTAATCGTTTCGAGTTTTCCTTCCTTGCAATAAAACATATCTTAATAACACGCGATGACAAATCAAAGATAAAAGCTCTCTAAGTTTACAGAAGGTTGTTTTTTGGCTCATTACCCAACGCTTAAAGTGCCCTCAATTTGTTTTTCTCTTTGCTGTGTGTCTTTATGGTCAATAAACTATTTTCTTTCTTTCTTTCTAATATTCTTACTCCAGTATCATACAAATGAATTTATAAATAATCTCAATTAAACAATAGATTTTATTGTAGCGTGATTATTAATGGTATTTACGTGATAAGAAAGGCGAATAATAGAATTTTAATTTCACGTATATTATATTATTTCATGCTTTATAAATTACTATATTTATAGTTTATACTTATTTTATGTTCGAAGTCTATGAAAAAGTATAGAGTACAGGACACGGTCTCGTGAACGAGACTTTGCGAGTGCAATAAGAGCGTCAAACTTTTACAGTAATTTAGTATTTTTATTTTCAAACTTACTTTATATTTATGTAGTTACTACCGAGGACTTGATACCACTAAAGCTAAGGTAATAGGACTGTTTGTAAAGCATAGATTTCTGAATTAGGTATGTAAGGACAAGCTAGAGGCTACCATCAGGCCAGCGACTTATTCTTCTCGTTACCATATCCTTTAAAAAGAGGTTGTCTAACTTAAATCAACTAATTTATATAACAGCTGATACGTTATGATCTCTCTAAAAAAAGGTAGAAGATATTATAAGAATAAAGGACCCGTAAGTGCAAGCGACATAGATATAGAGAAATGATTACGGCCCTAACACTCAGATGGTAACGCGATATCATATAGTAACTAATGCCTAAAACCAAATACTGGCTAAATATAATCACTCATTGACACTTTGATTAGGTAAAAACAAATTCTTAAAAATAAACAGACGCAATCCAGTTTGGTTCTTAGTAACAATTTTTAACGGTACACATTGAGTGGGCGCAAACGTAGTGACAAGGCCAGAGCTTTGTAAAAAAAATACAAGTATTTATATTATTCACTTTCATGTCACGAGTTGATCTTTCTTTTGCCTGCGGCGTTCCCTGCTTGTGAGAACAGTGCGTAAGGTAATAAAAGGATAGTGGGATAATTTTGACAGGTATGTTAACATGTCAAAATAAAAATACAATCTGGAGTACTGCTGCATAAAAGCAGTGAGCCAATTTGATAAAAATAGATTAAATAGGTATTTTACTATAATTCTTGGTTTTAATTCCAATAGGTGTGTTTCATGATTATGATGACATAGTAAAAAATAATGAGAAGAAAGAATTAAAATAAAATGTAGGTAGATGCTTACTAAGAGCAGACAAGTTTCTCTCCATAACAAGTAAAGCTTCTATCTAATTTTGACATGTAACATAACTGTCAAAATTTATCTATAAGTTCTAAATTCAAATACCTTACAAGCATTGTTAATCTGTAATCTAGATTGAAGTATATTTAGCTTGCCATTTAAAAAACAACAACGTAAAAATTAAGCGTGGTTATGTTACATTCAGTAAGAGTCATGATTGAGTAAAACTTCTTTAATAAATTAAATATAATTATAACACATAAATTATATAGAGTCGACAAACTGGTTTACTTCAGGTCAATGATTTATATGTAGGTAGTATAACATTAAAATTATACATTATATTATATAACAATATGTGTTAAAACATTTTTGTTACTCTGTTTAATACTAATCAAGCTTTTTCATCAACTGTCAAAATCATAAGTAATTAGTTAACCAAATTTTACTTTTTTTTATGTTTACTTACGAGGCTCGTGTGTGTCGTTTATCGGTATAACTTACAACATACGTTTTATTTTAATTTATGAACTATGCCACAGCTAACTTGCAGACGAAACAGTCTCAGACAAGACAATTATTTCTAGGTAGCAAAAATAAATAAATAAATATTCCTCACACATTCACAGAAACTCCATCTAGTCCCAAACTAAGCAGAGCTTGTTCTATGGGTACTAGACAACGGATAAACATACTTAAATACTTTTTTTTGTAAATATATATTTATATGCATAGAAAACACCCAGACCAATGCAAACAATTATGTTCATGCACACAAAGATTTGCATTGAGAAAATAACTGTCTAGTGTTGGATTAAAATACATAACAGTAACTTCTTCACCCCCTACCACCAAATGAAATCTCTAAATATATATCATAGCATTGATTGCCCTCAGTTCTTTAATTAGTAGGTACTTACGATGTTCAAACGAGGCCGCCAAAGAACAGAAAACCGATGAATAATATACTTTACTATGCTAATAAAACTTGTATAGAGTGCTATTTTAAAATAACATGAAATGCACAATTATTACAAAAATATTTATATCGTTACAAGTGGCGTTATGTCGTCTCTGCCTACCCCAGACGGGATAAAGCGGAAGTTTATGTATGTATTTATATCATCGAATCGTAATAATTCCCGCACTAGAGATTTGAGATTGAGCCCTATGTCGCTTAAACTTTTACAGACATGAAAGTAAATGCACTCAACTCAAATGTACTACATCATCATAACAGACCATTAACGTCCCTCTGCAGGGACGGGCCTCCTCCAGTGGCAAAGGGATACTTGGCCTACTAATACCACGCTGGCCAGACGGATTGGTTTAGGGTTTAATTTCAAGTGTCCTTCTTTTTATTTCGTAAAGATAATATTCACGATTACTCCCTTGGTCGGTTTTTACGACACTCATGGGATGAGATGAGGTGGTGACATATTGTATTCTTACTCTGTCACCACACGGAGATGTGAATGTAGGTACTACATACCTATTATTATAATCGATGACAAAAAATTTACAAAAAACCGAAGCGTGGCCTTAGTGGTGTCAGTAGATTGTTTTATTATTGCATTAAAAAGGTAGACGAGTAAGCAGCCAGCCCAACTATGGTAAGTGTGAACCGCCGCTAATAGACGTCAAAGATGATAGGTAGAGCAGCCTAGCTAGGGACGCAAATTGTTAAGTCCCTATAATATAGGTAGGTCCTTTAGGTAAATTCTCTCCAAATTTCCATTCCTGCAGTAGGACATAAATGTCTTATAACTACCAAGTAAATACAGATAAGGTATACAACGTCACTAAAAGTCAATCATTAAAATGGTAGAAATTAGAATTTCCGAATTGACCCGACTTAACCCGATCTTAACATAACGTCCAATCAAAAGGACCGATGCACGAGGCCGCAATAAACCCACCATAATATATGCGCGAGAGTCGCGTTGAAGACTTTTATTAGTAATTTAACAAGTGTCAGGTACGTACCACTATTTGATTTACGGAGACATAACGTACTTGATGATTTAATGCTGTCGTTTATTGTACATCAAGTTTTGGTTGATATATATATTTGTTATACGTAAATAAGGTAGCTATAACACCTTTTATACTTAAAATTATAAAGCTTTTTTATTTGTGAGAACTGTCTACTTTCATTTGTCTTTTTTAAATATTTAAAGTGCTTATGGGAAAACTACTTGGTAGGTCTCACGAATGCGCTTAAATTCACCTCAAAACTCAAACTCAAATTGTTTATTGCATTCCATAGGTTGACATGTGTTGAATATAGGTACTTACAGAGTACATTAAGTTCCGTATGGACCCTGTCTCCAAGCAGTAATGTTGCTAAGATGTTGACTACACATGCTGATAACATAAACAGCCCTATAATTTCACTTGATTTGAAAGAAGGTAACCCGGCTAGAAGGCCGTCTATTTATATCTATTTTTAATAGTTTACTTTTTAATTGTTTGACTTACCATCAGAAAAATAAACTATTTTAAAAATAGAACACAACTTTACTTCAAAATGATAAGCAGAGGAAGGCAGATAGAAATTGATTACATTGCGTTACCTCTTAATAAGGTATCTGTAAAGAGTTTTGATATCCTTTCAAAAGTGGAATATGCCATTCTAGGATATTTCAATATCCCTGTATTGAAAGGCTTTTCAAAACTCCAAGCAGGTGCTTTTACAACTCATATTGAAAAGCGAGAATTTGTATCCGTATTTCCCAGTATCATTTTAGTACCCGTCCTTATTTTTGAATTGAAATATGCCGATAAATCGACATAACAATTTTTTCTTGAAATTTTCGAGTGATTCTGAAAAAGGATTATGTCGAAGATTATGTCAAATTCAATCGGTAAAGCAGAGTATCGCTCATACTGCACAAGCACACGAAAATAGGCCTTAAGGTGCCGTACCTTTTATTACTGTCACTGTACATAAAACAAATTATATTATGAAATAAAACATGTTTTTTTCGATATAATTATAAAAAGAATAATAGTTTCTGTTAAACAACTAAAACATAACAGCGTTACGGTCTACCAACTCTAAATGTACTGCAATACCTCGTTAAATTTTAATTATTATAGTCGTCACCTAATCAATCATTACCTGTATTCTTACCCGTCTAACATCCTGACCACTCTAGCTCATCCAAAAAAGTAAAATTTGTAGCGCACACAGTAAATTTCAATCATTGGTTCATATAAAAAGCCTAAAATTTGAAACGCAGACACCAAATTTTAATCCCTGATCCGTAAACTTTAAGCTTTCTTTTAACTTTTTTTTAAACGGTAAGAAAAGTCGGCATGATCATTCCATAGAATGTTAGGTAATCGCTTGGTAATACATCTCAGAGTCTTCTTGCTTCCTAACTTCCTAGGGTATCAATAGATTTTAAACTATCGTGAATTGTAACATAATACTTTAAACATCATCACATTGTCGCAGCTTAAAAGCTGGGAGACGTAATTAGTGTAGTGTGTCGAAATGCGTACAATACGGCGAATACTCAAAATGTCAACCAAGTGAGGGTAGATTCCATTCTCCGCACTTTACAAGGACGACGCTCCGCTGACACCAGTCCCTCCGCGACCACGGCCCTTGCAAATCAGCCGAAACGTCGGAGAAAAACCTAGGTAATTATTCTAGGATAAGTAGTATTTACTTACGAGTAAGACTCGTATAGAGTACCTATAGTATTCCTAAGGTATCTACGTTAAACTTTAGTCCCATCAGCCGTGTGCCTATGGGCGGCTTGAACAATTCTTGATAACAAGTTGATCTCTAACTAAACAATAAATCAGAAAGAATAAAGTAAGAGTTGATCCTTAATCATCTCTTATTAAATGCCTTTTTTTCTGAACCACTAATATAACCTACTTTTACACGATCGAGTAACACCCAATATAACATCTCCAATTTTAATCGCGCTCGGTCAACGTGTCAAGTTTAATCAAAACTGTCATGACAGAATGAAAACGTATCATCGATCTTGTCAGTTCAAATCGATAATGACGAGCGGACAAAGTCAATATCTATTATCAATAAATCGGTATATCGATGCACAATCGAATATGTCATCATGTTTTAATCGATTCAAAGTCAGTAAGAATATAGATTTGGCGCCTGCGTTTGACGGAGTGGAGAAAGAAATCGTCACCTAAGACTGGCTTTCCATGTCACAATATAGGTATGTATATTTCTTATAGATATATGTAGGTACCTATATGCCGTATAACAGTTACCGGTTTAATTTTAATGTCGACTATAAACCTTTAAGGTCAACTTCGGTCTTTGCAAGAACAGAAAACATAAACAATAAAAGGTGGATTTTTTTTTTCTATTGCAATTTCTAATGACTTTAATTATTCTTTCGACTAAGTATTGTTTTTCGTTGTTTTTTAACTTTTACTGGTTTGTCTTTTCAATTCGTTTCAAGTTTCTAATTATCCTAAAGCAGATAATGATCATAACCAAATAACGGATTGCAGTCGTTGTACGAAGACTTTCTTTTTCTCACTTTTATCTGTATAAATATCTTCTCCTCTATCTATCTAGAATATCTTCTAGAGGGAAAACTCGAAAATTAAGTTAGCTTTTAAGACATTGCAATTTAAGTAGCCTTGATAATTTTGATCTCGAGTATAAACTCGCAATTTGAAATCAAATCGCAACCGCATACCGACCAAAACAGAAGCATAAAAATATAAAACTTAACATTCATGTTCAATATTAACTATATTTATAAATTTTAATATTATAATATCAGATTGTATAACTTTTATAGTAATAATATGTCATAATCTAGCAAACGTTGAAAGTATCAATTACAATAGGGAACATCATATTAATTCTTAATTTTTATGACGTAGTTAGTGACGTCAGAGGCAGTAACGACGTCATGAATTATCGAAGACGATTTGAACAGTAAAAAGTGAATATATGAGGGATATAAAAAAGAAACTTAGCTAATATGAGGGTATGGTTATACTCATAGGAGTTGAGCGATTTTGATTTATTCAACAGGTTGGTGTTTATGAAATACATGTCGTTAGGACTTGTACTCGTAGTGGAGAATCATTTTGTCGACCTCTGTGGCGTAGTGGTTATTTAACATGACTTCTACGCAGAGGTCTCGGGTTCGTGTCCATGAACATGATTGTTTGCATTGGTCTGGGTGTTTTCTATGTATAATAAGTATATATTTACAAAAAAAAACGATTTAGGTATGTTTCTCCGTTGTCTAGTACCCATAGTACAAGCTCTGCTTAGCTTGGGACTAGACGGAGTTGTGTAAAAAATTAAAAATGTGGGTCGCACCAATAACTATTCTCCTACGTGGATTTTAAAACCGCAATCTCGTGCATGACTGCCGTATTCCACGATCTTCTGGCAACCAACTCATATAGAATGATGTATCAAAACAGTGCTTACCCAAAATAAATATTACCTATGAGTTTTATCCATATATTCTGAACGTGAACGATGAAAAACATTAGTTTTTCTTATAGATTAGAGACGGGTTTGATATTATCATCTAGATCATACTTCAATATTAAAAAATAATAATAGGCGTATCACATTTTATAAAATCAACAAATTAACGATTTCTTTGCAACTATAACTAATTAAGAATGAATTTATAAATAAAAGAAGTATAACTGACTAAGTATGCATGTAAAATCACTAGTCTCTTTGGTTTAAAGTTTAGCCAAAGTATTTTTGTATGCAATTAAAAACATTTTTATATTGTAACCATTCTAAAATCTATACAAAACAAAACCCGCTATCCGCTGTCAATGCGACATAACTTTGTCCGGACGTCCCGTCGCGCCTGTTCAGTCGGCGTCACCGCAGTACGTGTCCCGAGGCGATAAGACCCAGTGAGTTGTAGGCACTGATCTAACGTACATCAGATACCATGACGAGCCCTTCAGCCTACAAGACCTTTATATGTACGGGTATGTGGCTAGCCTGGTGAGAACATTCCGGAGGACAATATTTTTAGGGAGAAATATTTTTTGAATGACATTTGCATCACATGAACTTTTTTTATACACAACAGGTTATGTTACATCATAATAGCCTATTGATGTCCTTCAACGTTGACAGGCTCTATACAGGAAATTTGTATAAAGGAATTTATATATGAAAATGGTAATGTTACCATAACAAAAACATCATAGTTACCTATTCATGACCTATTTCTTTTTTAAAAGGTCGGCAACGCATCTGTGATTCCTCTGGTGTTGCGGGTGTCCATAGGCGGCGGTGATCACTTACAATAAGGTGAGCTGCCGGCTCGTTTGCCTGCCATCATATAAAATAAACCCACCACAATGACCGGCCTTCTACAAGTAAGGAGCAAAATTTAGCTTACTAAAATCTCGGGTAGATACAAAGTAATGTCAATTATCGATGTATTTTTACTCTGTCACCTTAAAAAAAAATATCGCACAAACGCGTTCTTAAAATTTTAATCAACATTAAAAATAATCCAAAAAAAAAACACTAGACACTAGAAGCAAACATTTTAGTGACGCAATAAACGACACATCGTTGTCAGGTCTCAAATACCTTAACACCAAAGGCCACACTTAAAGCTAAATTTTGAAACGCGTTAGCAAGAAATATAACACTCGTGCAAATTTATTATTTTCCATGTCATTCATCTAGAGGTATGAATAGCTTTTATAGACCCCTAAGCTTTTAAAATGGCACATATGCGTACAGGTCTTTTATGCTTTTAAGGGCCTATACGACTGTATGATTTTACTGTTTGCTTTTACAACTTACTGGGTCTTTTGCAGTACAGCCTTTTAGTGTTTAGATTGGTGTGCTAAATATACGTCAAATATTCCATATTCCTGTCAATTCTATTCTTTCATTGCTTAGGTGTAGTAAATGGTTTTGTGTCATAGCTTTAAGTTCAAATTGTAAGGAAGATTCGTCTTTGATATGCCGCAAGTAACGGTATGTAAGTCTTTTTATTTATTTAATTGATTATTAATCTTTATATATTCTATGAAGCATTCAATTTGTTTATTCTAATGGTATTTGATTATTTTATAGTCATGAACCCGGAATATAAGTCATGACAAATTAGCTAAATAGTAATCACTTCCCAAAAATGTTCTAGGGAACCCGGAATTATGCTTATGTTCATTACAAAACTTATGGCACAGCTCAAATAAAATATGAATTTTGATCAAAAACATTATTAAAAGTCTGTAAAATGAATATTATACACTAAAAAAAAATGCACTCTTTGCAAATAAATGAATTCTTTTTGTATAGATAAGTAAATTCTTTTAGACAACAAGTTATAAATATTAAGACAAAGTGAAAGTCTAAAACAATGAATAATGAATGATAGTACAAATACATACAAACAGTTAGTTTGTTATAGTTAATACTAATTGAAATAACATGTAGTACAATTTTTTTCCTAATTATAATTATAATTTGCACAGTTTTTTGCTATTTTTTGTGTAACTCTCTGAGAGGTCGTCTACATACATATTTATTCTTGAACATCTTTGTAATGAATTAATTATGGATAAAAAATATTTAGTTTTAAATTTGACTGGTCATCTCTGTTGCTTTGACTTTGAGCAGGAAAATTTGGGAATTATAGTTATTACTTGTATTTATCGGTAAAACTGGCAAAATACACAGATTATACTTCTGTGGAAAGTATCCTGATTGACGAAGTACTGATAACCGATGATTTTCGGAAAATATTGTTCACGGGTATCGATCACATAGGTCAAGTTAACTTTAAAAAGATATCTCTGCCGAGTACTGGTACAAAATTATAAAAAAAGCTCTTTCTGCAATTGAAAAAATAAAATATTTAAATTCGAGTACTTCTTTCTGCAACTTTTTTAATAAAATATTCGAATTTCAAATTTGACATCCTCTACTGTCAACTGACTGTGTATGTTAAAATGCAAGGTTGTGCCGAACTAGTACCTTTATTATCTATCAATTACTATGAAACAAGGACTGGGCCTACTTCAGTTTTTCTTTCGTGCTACATAAAACTACTAACTCTAGTACGGATTAACATAGAGTGCATACAAGTCGCCCCATACTTAGTCCGAAGTAAAAACCGGTTAGTGTGAATATAATTAGGTAAGCGCCGTTCTACATAGGACACTTCGTTCTTAATCAATCTTAAATTGTTTCTATTTGATACTATAATACCTTGTTAATGAATAATGTGTCATTTCATTAGTTATAGATAAAGTATAGATAATACTTTATTGCACACCAACTTACATAAATACAGTATTGTTATGTTAGTGAAAGAGCTTTATTGCTGGGTAAACCGATAAATTAATGGTTGAAGCATGAGGAAGTCAGGGGTAGCTGCCATTGTCCAACAAGGGTTAAAGCCAAAACCTTTACGTAACAGCATTAAACAACATATACAAGTCAATTACATAATTAAGACCTTAAAAATATACGTTACTAAAAAAGCAGTTATTAATGAAATTTTACTTGAGAATGATTTAAGTAACACTTAATAATAATGAATATACTTAGTAATTCATAATATGTTCATACATATTATTTCATTCATTAGATAAAACCACAGAATTTCTATGAAACTAGAAAACAAAGATACTTAACAATTTAATTCATTAACTAATTCCCCTGCTTACGCCAATTACGTTATATGTGGTTTGAACGTATTACATGAAGTGTGTAATATTTCCATCTCTAAGCCTTATATTCTTGGAGAATAAAATTTATAAAGCTAGAAATTAAAACCACTTGAGGAATATTCTAGAAATACTTTTTACTATGACCTATTTTCATAGTACATATTAAATTGATATTAATGTGACACTTAGATGTAGAAATTCTTGTTATTAATGCTAAATACCCTATGTCTAACCGCATAGGAATAAGGCATGAGTTTATGCATAAATGTATCTTCTAAATAGTCTATACTAATATTATAAAGAGGTAAACTTTGTTTGTGACGTTGTAGGAGGTAATCTCTGGATCTACTGAACCGATTTTTAAAAATCTTTCTGTGTTGAATAGTCCATTTATCGGGGAGTGTCATAAGCTATGTAATATCACGCTATGACTAATAGGAGTGGAGCAGTAATGAAATATGTTTAAAAAAGGGCTTGATAACGTTTTTTTGCCGCCCAACGAAGTGGGCACGGGTTAGCTAGTTTAGTATTATACGAGAGCGTGGACTTGAGTTCCACTTATGAAAAATAGTTTCTGCGATCCATAGATAGTTTACCTGGGCTTAGATATTATTGCACTGTAAAAGTACACGCGGATTATACAAATAAAGTTGAATTAAGATTATCTCGTTTCTAAAATTGTGTTGTTTTCATATTTCTTAAATTGGAACCCCGTTTTCTCACAAACAACCTCATTCATACAATTGTAACATAATGTAATTTTTCATAAAAGTTACATTAAACCAACTTTAAAAAAAAAACACATTTTTAATAGCAAACCTTTTTTGTAACTAACAAGCAAGAAAATAGCTTATAATTACAACCTCCAGTCAACCATTAAATCGATCTTTTAGAAGAAATATACCTGCTTACCCGCCATTATACCATCATGAAGGTTTTTACATTAAAAGATATAACTTTGACATAATTAAGACATTAAACAACTTGGTATTGCTTATAATCAATATTATACACCTGCTACAATAGACACGATAGCGAGTATTTAAAGTATAGAGACGACCTACATTATTTTAATAATACTATTCCTTGTTTTAAATATCTCTAAAAAAATACTTACGAACTTTTAGGGTTATAGTTCATAATTTTGCTTTGACGCTTTTTTCGTGTTGTGTGAATGTGTGATATTATTATATAACTTTTCTAAAAAAAACGAATCCAGCATTTTACACCAATCCTTACGACATGATATATAAATGTAAAAAAATAAACATTCAGACTCAGGCCATTCAATACTGGATTAAAGAAATAATTTTTAATTTAGTCTTAAAATTCGAGTATCGCAAACGGACTGTTTTTAGGCAATTCTATCGACAATTATTTCTACCAATTTAGTATAGTGATATGGTTTTAAGCAATATAATAATATAATATTATTATTATTATTATATATTATCAATATTTTATTCAAAATTAATTGTTAATAGGATATTATAATATTATTTTTAATTGGTGTTGTTGTTGTGTTATCATATTTAAAGGATTTAATTTAAAGTTTTCATGTAGATTTCAAATTTTAATTTAATTTTTTTAATTTTTATATTGCCAATGTTTGTTTTTATTTTAGTTTGTCATTATTTTAGTTTGTTTTTTATATTCGCATGCTGTGGTTTCCTGTAATTGAAGGAATACACGCCATGTTTCTGTAATTTTAAAATTGATTTCTGATATGTATTGCCTTTGTTGGAGACCCATAATAAATAAATAAATAAATAAATAAATATTACTATCTTCTCTTTACGGCATACACATATACTGTGTTCTATTAACATTCTTCTTTGTAAATATAGAGATTGTTTTCGTCATAACTAGTCATCTCTATCCAATAAAGCGTTATATACTCAATACATTTTAATTAGCTAAAGTATGAATTGGTTTAGCGCTTCGTAACATTGTTTGGTCATCATGTAATTAGAATTTATTGAAGCTAATTGTTTTAGTAATGAAAAATTAACTAAACGCATTCAGCGGGAACTTTACACAGTGTAACTACCACTCGTGTGGTGATGGTATTAGAATACATAGTACCTATCACCACGCCATCTCATACTTAGGAAATATTTTTGTCGAACTCGAACCGATATTAAAACCATACGATGTTCATCCTAGTTATCGGAGGTTTCAGGCAAGTTCGAGGACCACATCAGTCACGTAACCTATGCCGAAATGATAAGTAAATAAGGGTAAATAGCATGGTGCGTTAACATTTACAATCATGCAATAATAGTTTATTGTTCCGTCTGGTCAGCGTGGTATTAGTAGGCCAAATATCCCTCCGTCATGGGAGGAGGCCCGTCCTTGCAGTGGGGCACTATTGGGCTGTTATGAATAATAGTTTAAAAGTAATGAAAATTAATTACCTGAAATAATCGTTCTTGCAAAATATGTTGCTGTCTCTCGCATAGCACCGTTGCTCAGAATCCAACGGCATTTTGCATTCGCAACACTTCAGGCAAGGAGTATGCCAGCGACGTTCTAAAGCCAGTAGGTAATACCTATCAGTGATACGAGAACCGCATCCAGCGCAGGGGTCATCTTGCGGGGGTTGAGGGGTCTCATCTGGGGGCTCTCGCTTTCTACATGAGGTGCAGTCGCGGGGAGACCCGGGGGATGTAGCTGGTGCCACGGGGGATAAATCCCCACCACCCTCGTATGCTGATGTAATGTATCTCTCATTTTGTTGCTGTAACAAAAGAAATTACAAAGTTACACACGGCATGAACGTGCTAAAAGGGCATGTACTAATAATTTTGCTTCCTTGGATTTTAAAATCAATAATGGTTCTTTTATCCGAGTGGCAAAGGCCAATTTGTTTAAAATGAAAGACTAAATTACTAATGTATAGCAAGTTGTCTATTATATCACCAAAATAAAACATATAATATATCCTGTATCCACCTTTAGTAGAGTAGTAGTCTAGACACAGTCTCTCATCTTTTACAGTCACGATGTGAAATTAAAAAAACATAAAAAATATAATTATGAAATATCATTTAGTTTCAGATGAATGAAAAGCCCAACAAACGTATATTTTTTGTATGGAAATAAGTATTAGTATAAAATGATTTAAACATCACACATAAATACGAAAATCGTAAGTATAAAATTGCAACATAGGTACATAAAAACAGTTAGTATAATTTAAACATTATTTTATCTTCTTACATATTATTTACAACATTTTATTAAATTATATTATGATAATAAATTTAATTTAAATTTAATACCTACTTTACTAATTGTTATTTGAATTGTTAAGCTTTTTTTTTAATTTAAAATTACTTTAGAATTTATAATGGATAATTCCGTAACTATTTGCTTAATCCACTAGCCACAGATCGCTCAATTTTTTAATATTTATAAATAATATAAATTGTATATAATAAGCACTAGTTTAGATTAATTAGTGTTTTCGAACTGCATCATAAATTAACTAATATCACTTAACACTACTAAGCAAAACTTGAATTAGGCATACCTACTAAATAACACTTTAAGATCCTAAACACATTTTTTCTTTTCAAATCTAAGAGCCATTTTAATACACGCTGATTTTCTCTGGAAATCAAACTTAGGATTAATTCAAAAACTTTATCATAACAGCCCATTAATGTCCCACTGCACGGGCCTCCTCCCGGGACAGAGGGATACTTGGCCTACTGATACCACGTGGCCAGACGGATTGGTACAGGGTTTAATTTCAAGTTTTCCTTCTTTTTATTTCGTAAATATAATATTCATGGATAGTCCCTTACTTGGTTTTTTGACACCTACGAGATGAGATGGGGTGGTGACATATTGTATTCTTACTTCGTCACCATACGGAGAACTTTAAACGATAATAAATCTGGACATCGCTATTCGGGATGGGGATTCCCAAAGGCTCTGTTTGTAACGTGTAGGCGTACAACCAAACAAAAAAGGTTGTAACGTTATTATTATTATTTACTATCGTCCACTATTAAGCCTCTTCATAGAGTTACGTACTCGTAGGTACATGTCTAGACGTTGTAATCAATTTTGTGTCAGTAAGTTCAACCGATATAGGGTCAGGGCCTCTCTACCTACGTTTTAAATGTAGGTCATTTATTCTCTTCTTATGTAATGTCTATTTATATATTTATAATATAACATTCCTTACATATTCTTAGAGCTGCATAGGGCCCAAACTTAGCACAGCTTGTATTTTATAAATAACTTTTTTTGTTAATATTTATTCATTATCATTATATCAGCCATTTGACGTCCATTGCTGCACATAGGCCTCTACCAACTATTTGCACCTTTCTATCCTTTCAATATCTAATTATTATACCTAGGTAATACCCACACCAAATAAAACAGATATGATGCGGGGACCGAATCTGCAAACACCTTCCTGGCAAGCAAAGGTACCGACCACGATGAAATATTAATATTAAATAAGTGCGCATTATTAAGGTGGCAGCATTTGAAGGAGGCCTATGTCCAGCAGTAGACGTCAATTGTTTGATATGATAAGTCCGCATTCAACCGCTGGTTTTATTAACCGGCGAAAGCATAGTAAGATCGAAGATTTAGTAGAGGTCATTGAACTTGACAAAATTAAGCATTAAACAATAAAAGTGCGATTTTACTCATTCCTGTAATATAAGGTTATTTAAGCGTAGACTAAAGAAGGGTATTATAGCACCAACAGACATGACGCTACCCACGGGATAAATTTTCCTACCTTTATCCTTAATTATTTGGGGAATATTTCAACCCAAATATTTATTTTTAGGTCTATTCTTTTATATTATCATACCAACCGCGTTTCTACTACGTTCTAAAATAGACACTTTGCCGAATCATAATTATATGCAAATTATCCTACTCTACTCTTTGGCTCTCTATAGTGACGCCGCTAAAGTGTCTTTCGTTTCCCAAAGAAGACACTTGACTACATACATAATATAGACACTAGAATTATACTATAAACTGTCTATGTCCCAAAATAGACACTGCTACTTCACTATAAAAAAACAACGAATAGACTAAAACAAGTACATGATATATATTTTAAGATTAACATGATTAATGTAACACGCGTTCATACATTATCTTATAACAATCAAAGTGGTGTATGAAACAGCGCAAAATATTATGCCCAAAAAACTTAACAAAAACACGAGAAACAAACGAACTGCAAAAAATATTCAACATTTGACTTGTATCTTAAGGCCTCTACATAATTTTCACAAACAAAGCTACGGTACAAAACTAGCATGGTCATAATAATTATTGTGAAACAAAAAAAAACATAGGCAAACAGTTAAAATAGCAAAAAGATTACTTAAATAAATAACTACTGAATAAGATTGCCGACAAAAAAGACCATAAAATTGTTTTACTGTATATATTTTATATTACGTTAATAAGTTATTAGAATTACGTTACACCGCTGTTTGAGGCACATACAATACTTTAAATTTAAACTATCATGAAAGCTCATTAGCGCCCTCTAGCAGGGACCGGACAGTAACTTGGTCTACCACGCTTTGTATCAAAATTGTTCACCATCTCGGATCAAGAAATATCAAAGCATATTTAAATGTAAAAGCTAGTCAAGTTATAACTCAAATTATTCAAAAATCAATGGCTTCTGTATTTCAAACAAGTTTTCATATTAAAATTGTAAATTTAAAGATAAAATCTTTACTCCGAAGCATAATATTTTCTACAGTAGCTTTCATAGATGATTTAATAAGTAATTTGTAGTTATTCTTGTTAGTTAGTTTATTAAAATAATTTTCTAATTAAAAAAACTACTTCAACCAGAACGTTAATACCGATACTTGGGCAATTTGGTTTATTTTTTTAATTCATAGCATTTCTATATTTTTTAATGAAAACTAAATTAACAACCTACTTTAATATAAAATTTATATGGGATGAACATAAAAGTAGGTTTTGATCAAGAAAATTCGAGTCTGGAACCGAAGATAATACTTAGTCATGATTTGACTTCACTCGTGTATTATGTTCCCAATCGTATCTTCAAACTACTTCTACAGAACTTGATGTAAAAGAAAGGATAAAATGCAGGTTCCAAAAATTATTAAAATTAGCTCTATACACAATTTAAAAGTAAGAATTTTCGAATATAGAACACAAAAAACAAAACTGCTTTAAAGTACCGAATTACTTCTAAAATGCCATTGCAATAAAAAAATAAATAATTGTCCTTGATTAGAAATGCTTTTTGGTTAAAGCAATCATAAAGCTACCATTAGAACGGACAGAACCACAAGAAACGTCAAATACAAAAATAGAACATAATTTTAATAATAAAATTACAACTTGTTTTTTGATAAGAAATACAGCATTAGACGCTTGTATAACTTTTTTGTTATAAAAGTCCTATTGTTTTTAGATGTGATAATATTTTTAATTATGTATCAAATAACTACTTAAAATTTTGTATGTGTTTAGTTTATAACCGCGAGAACGGTTTTAAATAACCTTGTGTATTATGTTTTTTTTTAATAATTCAGACTTTAGTTTTAATGCCGACGGGTTAACACCCGACGGAATTTCATCTAAACGTCTCAGTCCTTCTGAGAGCGCGTTAAAAGTTGGTTAAGACTATTATAATTGACTGAATAAAAATACTATATACAATTACTACTATACCGTATTCATTCTTACCTGATTTATTTAGTAAACAAACACCACATATTGCAAATTCACTAGTTTTTACGTCGATCGCACACTTTGATATGGATGAAAATTTCTGGAAAGTAGCATTACACGTTTATGCAAAAGAAAACACGTATATCACTTTGATTTATCCACTATCTTTCTTAAATTTTAAATAAATATAATTTTTTCCAATGATAAATTTCACAGATAAAATTAATTTTATTATTTGACTTAAATAGATTCTAGAATTTTTTCCTTGATTCCTATACATTTCTCAAAGATCAAATACTAAAGTCTTTAGTCTGTGGTTGACACGACGCCATATATGTTTACGTTTTAAAGCAAGTCCGTTTAAATAGACTATAATTATGTATATATTTACTTGTTGCAGTTACAAGTTTATGCTTTGAAGGGTAAGAGTCGAAAACTTTGGAAATTCGGTCTCGACCGTCATCGTAGTGAGACAGTCGTTAAGCATTCCGAGGACTATACTCGTAGGAGGCTCGAACGATTCTCAATACCAGGTTTCGCACTTACCAAACGAAACAAAAAGAAATAACATGAGAGGGTAGATTAATTAAAAAATATACTATAATGCGTTCATAACATAGTTCTTTTTAATGTATAAGCATAGAATTAATAAATATAGATTAACATTTAATCAGCAGACGTTAAAAACTATTGCAATATGAGGTAATTCAGCTGGAATTACAACACTAATAATTATTAAACAAAGGTAACGTGCTAGGAGTAGGCCATCACATAGGAGAAGGATGATCTCAGCAGTTTCCCACGTGTTAGCAGTGGGACGTCAATACTAAACTGTTTAATAAATATCGGAATGCAATCATCAAAGACTTAAACATGTATTTTATTAATTTATTTTGCTCTCAATATTGTGAGTTTTAGCTATAAATATTGTAATGATAAATCATTTATTAAAAACCATATTGACGGCGTAAAAAAATAAATATTTAAATTACTTAAATGCTTCTTGAAGTAACTAAATTAGAAAGGTATTTTCTATGTATGATATGTACTCGTATTTACAAAAAAAAGTATTTAAGTATGTTAACCCATAGTACAAGCGCTGCTTAGTTTGGTACTAGATGGCGTTGTGTGAAAGTGTGAGGAATATTTATTTATATTTAAACTTTACTGTAGTTTGCTTTTACGACACTCGTGGTATAAAATAGGTTGGTGATATCATGTGTTGTTACGTTTCGTCACCACACCGCTAAGCGAAAGAATGTACAAAGTTAATATGAAAATATAAGCAAACTAAATTCTTAAATATTAATTTTAACAAAAATGTTCTTAATAATTATTGAGAAAATAATTCGTCACACATAAGAAATTAAAGAATTTTTTAATTGAACGTAATGTCCGAACATTCTATCTACGGTGAACGTCCGAATAAAATGAAATATAGTTCTGTAGTAACTTGTCATAAATTAAAATACCCTTTTGTAAATGTAGGAATCATTTTTTTAAATATCCATTAAACTACGATGTTTTCATCCTCTACTATAAAATAAAGTGGGAAGCCGATAGATGAAGGAGGCGCAGGACCGCACAAGGTGGCAATATTTGTAGGAGGCCTATGTCCAGCAGTGAACGTCAATTGGTTGAGATGAATGAAATAAAAGCCACAAATGTAAATATAATTATTTAATAATATTAAATAGAAATAAACTACTCAATTTTCTTCTTTAAAATGTTTAAAAATATTTTTTTATAAGACCTTTAATGTTTTACTGCACCCTGTCTTTGCAAGTAACAAAAAAAGGATGAATACCGAAAAACTTTCAAGAGATGGAGCTTATTAATTAGAATTCAAAATAGCAATAAACCTTAGACTTTTGCAAAGAGGTGAAACAATTTTGGTTATAGATAAATTTGAGTTCAAACCTTTAACCAAATTTGGCTTCAGTACATTATTTAACAAACCCCGACTTCGTTTGCGCTGAATTAGTTGGTATTTCGAGTGGATTATATAATAAATACAATACCTTTACAAATTGTTTCCTATGTGTTATTGGGATAAATAAGCGGTATCAAAGTACAGTTTCATTAAAATTTATTCAGCATTTTTTACGTTAAGAGTAACAAACATCAATACTTAGAAACTTTCGTCTTCATAATATTAGTAGGATACGCTTCAAACCCACTACCTACAGACAACTTAACAATTGACCCACTGCACAGCAGTATATCATGTTTATTAAATTACACATGTAATATTCGTTAGTTTTGATAAGTTATAATGAATGGTGTAATTTGGTTTAAGTTCAAAAAGTTCTCACACATTAACGGTATCAAAAATAACTGACTATGTGAATTTCATTTTTAACGTTAATTTTGTTTAATAATATATTTTATGTTCGTCATTGAACAAAACTTGATATTAGTATGGTCTGCAAGAACAAGTTTTCATGCCAGTGAAAATAAAGGGCTGCAATGGTTGTAACATTCTTCGAAGTAGTTATTAAGTATATTTTCCCAATAAATTTTAACTCTTAATTGATTATAAAAAGAATAAATCATAATTTTGTGAATAATATTCAACTTCAAAGTAATTTTCGAATTTATGTATACTTTGAAGTTTTGAAGGCATTAAAGAATATTACTCTTCCTAACTGTAATAATATTTAAGTACTTAAATTACTAATCTCGCATTTTTATTATGAAAGGATTTAACAAGAAATTATTTGTTAATATTTAATTACATACAAATAATTTATTTATTTAATAATTACTAATTCCTTTAAAAAATAATAGTAATTATATTACTTAAAATAACCCATAGTATTACTCGTAAATACCGGCGCCCGCGCCGACGCAAAGTTTACAAACATCTAAATCTTCATTGCAACGCCAAGCAAACCTAAACAAATCAGAGCTTGTAATGTCATCTAGACAACTGATAAATATACTCCTAAAGCTTTTATTTTATTAATAATTACTTAAAATTATATTATATAAAAGCAATCCTACTCATTGTCCAAAAAAATAGAGCAACAAATCCCGCCACAAAATTTTAGTCAACATTAAAATTAAATCGCGTTTTAAATTAAAATTACTACTTCCGTGTATTTCAATATTAAATATTTATTCGTTTAATTATTATTTTGTACGCCAATGAACGCGTGTATAAAATGAATTAAACTTGTATTTTATAGGTTATAGTAAAATTAATTTATTTTTCAATTGGATACGGAGCGTAACAAAAATTAATCCATTAACAGTAAATATGAAAATAAAAACAGTCAATGAATGTTTTTCGTTATATTCGCGTGTAATGCAAAAAAGTTTAAACCTTAATAAGATACAGTTAACGTTTCTTTTCAATTACAAGACTTATAATATTTCTTATGACTCTTTTCTCATATTTCCGCCTCAGGCTAATGAGTAGGAAAAGCAAAGAAAAGATAACAAGGCAAAGGTTTGAGTACAATGCGTCTTTTACAAGAACATTATATTTTTTTTAATGTAAATAACGAGCAAACTACTTTGTACATCATTTTGAAGATACATTTGCCATTGTAGGTAAATTTGTATAAGTCGTGTAAGGATATTTCTAAGAACATAGCGCTTCATTTGTAGTAACGTAAAGTCTAACTTCAAAACATGATACAAAACCCGTTTAAACCTAATAAACCAAAGCCCCAACACCATAGTCTCTAGATACTTATTCTTAGATATTTTTTTAATGCTTTCCCTGCATTAGGAAATTCATGAGACGAATCCGTAACAAACGAGAATCAAACAAAAAAAACAATTTTCCTTAAATACGCCATTAAATACACAATATTTTAAACGTAAAATAACGTTATAATTAAAATAAAGCTACCAATAATTTGCTTAATTAAATGATATTTAATTAATTAAAACTTATAAGTTATTAATAGTTTGTAAAGGCTTGAATTTATTTATTAACCAGTGTTGTTCTCATGGCTTTAGTATAGCCCCGTGTGAAAGTGGCAAACATGCATATTCATAAGTATTCAGGGTAACTTATATGAACATAGATGTTTTAGTTATAGGTACGATGACCAGATGGCGTGGTGGTTGTGTACTTAAGTACTTGAAACATTGAAGGCTGTGGATTCGATCACTGCTTTAGTCAAACATTTAAGAGCGTCGCCTATTTGATTTTTGTGTTAAAATGTTGTAGGTATGGTTAATATGGTTATTCCGCCATCAGACAGAAAAGTAAAAGAAGTACTAAGGATTATTAAATTACACATCAATTTTTACAAATAATTTGACCGACCGTGAAAGAGTAACATACTTTCAAAAAAGGTTTAAATCCATACTAATATTATAAATGGAAAAGTGTGTCTGTTTGTCTTTCACTCATGGTGGAGATAGTTGAAGGGATGGAGAGTAACATGGGTTTCTTTTTTCTTCTGTGTCCAGGAAATCGGAATAGTGCTACTCCGAATTTAAGGCGAGCAAAGCCGCGCAAATAATATTAGTTTGGTTAAATTAATTAAGGTCTTTATACTAAGGTAGCTATAATTATGCTATCTTAATTATTATGCAGATATTGTTAAGCCTTAAGTAACGTTAGTGCGTGTCACAGTTAACTTATCACTTATTGGCTTAATGTCTAAAGCGATTGTTGGTACAGTCACGAGCAATCATATGTTTACATTTTCACATTCTGTAAAACAGTTATCTAAAGTTCTGCCAATCCAAAATTGAATATTGGAAGATTAGTGTAAAACAAAAAGGAACCTCTTCTAAATTACGATATAATTTTGGTATTCTAAGTCTAGATAAACGTGCAGATAGTTTAGAAAATTTGACAATGTGTACATATTATTTGCTTGTGACTGTACATCACGTGGAAGCCCTGAGAAATAGATAAAGACTTTTTGTTGTCATAACCGATGAAGTTACACGCAAGCTGTGAATAATTACTTAAGAATACATTATAAACTAGACTGTGAATATTTACGACAGCTAAAGGTCTCAATAATAATTCAATTATCGGAGAACGACTTATTTAACTCACTACCGCCATCTAGTACGAAAACTAGAAGAGACAAGTTTAGTTGTATACATACTTATAAATAAACTTTTGTACAAACAAATTACTAAGAGTCATAGACCGATCAAGAAGCTATTTTCATGAACACAAATGCTTGATTTGAACGGGAATCAAACTCACAGAAGTAAAATAACGACCTCGGGGGCGCGACGGTAGCGCAAGCGGCTGCCGTGCACGAGCTTGTAGGTTCGATCCCCACGCAGGACAATTATTTGTGAGATCCACAAATTATTGTCCTAAGTCTGGGTGTTCTTTGTGTCCGTTAATTGATTTTTGTAAAAAGTCCCCGCGACACAGGGCATGATCCCTAGTGCGAGAGTTGTCTATTTTAAAGAACAAAAATGAACAAAAAAAGATCTTGTTAGAAGGCAAAACTGCTAAATAAGAATTTTATAGCTTTTACATATTACTAAGATATTGTTTTAAACTTTAATATAAATACCGAAGACACGTAATAATATTTCTTTCTAAGAAAATTAAATCTTATGTAAATCCTTGAGGGGAATAAAGGCAAATAGGTATATACATCTCGGCTTTTCTTTCGTAACAAACAATGATAAATACGTACCTACTATTTCACTTTTTAATAGATTATACCATTTTCATTTCATAATGCACACACGATTGAATAAATAAAAATATAATTTAATAAATTCTGCACAAAACATCACAGCGATTTTTGAACGTACATTCGATATTTTTACAAAGTATTGGATTAATTACATTTCAATGAAATAAGAATGTAAGTAAATTATACGTTTATTTTATTAACATTCATGAAACTGTTTTCATTCATTTATTTTTTTGACAAAAGATTTGTGTAACGACCCATTTATTAACGATATAAACATTCAGTTTGCACATTTTATTTTTTACACTTAAAACAATAGATTTTTAAAGACTAATATAGCTTTTAATTAAAAACGAATAAATAGCTTGCATTCGGTATAATACAGAGTATATTGAATAGTATAAATAAACTATGAATATGTGTTACTTATAAGTTGAAAATGTAAAATTAAACTATTGAGAATGTAACGTTAAAATGTAAAATTTATTATTATTTTCGATGTTAATAAACACAAAGTGAAGTTTAGTAAATATTATTCAACACCATCTAAACACAAATTAAAGTAGAGCTTTTACTATATTGTATTAAATATTAAATTATTCATTACATCATATAATATAAAATACAGAAAATAATATACTAGGTACCTATACTTTGACAATAGATTTAAATTATTCCTCCTTATAAAAACCTTGAGCCCTACACTGTAGCAAGTTAAGTTGGTAATAATTATAATATAGTATTATAACATTAAAATATAATATAAGTTTTATTTAAACACACATAATTATCTTCACGTAAATATTAAATAAGTACACAAATAGGTATTCTTTTTTGTATAAATTGATAACGATAATTTCTCACCTTTGTGAAAAATGTAGGATTTTTTTTAATTAAAATTAGTTATAACTAATTGTTTCACAAAGTAATGAAAAAGAATAGTTATTTGTTCAAGTTCCCTTTTAAACAAAATAACATAATATTGAACAATTAAACAATGTGTAGTAAAAAACTAATATCAACTATAAAAATAAAAAATAATTTAATATACTAAATTTATAAAAAAAACTTGCAATTAACCAAAGTAAAAAGTTAATTTTAATATTTAATTGTCTATAAACAAGTTATTACCATCTAATTGAATATAAAAATAATTAATAAAAACTATAAAAATATAATAATATCAGAGAAACTGATACTTATTTCAATAAATTAAAAAAAATGTGCGCTTGTTTGTTGTAGGTATATCTAACAGCTGCGTGTTACAATGCTTAAACTATTAAAATTCGTTATTTTAATTTATTTATTATATTTAATAATAAAAAAGGGTGCATGTATACTACTCTAACTTTCTACGGATGATAGGTATTTTAATTTTTTTTCGAACAGCTAAAAATCGTTTCGCGTGGAATATTAGATAGGATAGTTTTCATTGCCCATTATATCGTATAGAAATGATAAAAAAAATACTTTGGAAGACTTTGTGCAATTGTCATATTTGTAAAAAGTGATAAAATAAATAGTGGAGTAACCTTGTAAACGTGGTTGTGGTTATACGAGAGATTTACACTGAATCAAGTTCAAATCAAACGTTTTGTAATCCTTACATAACAGCCCATTAATGTCCCACTGCAGGGATGGGCCTCCTCCCGTGACGGAGGGCTACTTGGCCTACTAATACCACGCTGGCCAGACGGATCAGTATAGGGTTTAATTTCAAGTTTTCCTTCTTTTTACTTCGTAAAGATAATATTCACGGATAGACCCTTAGTCTTTACCTTAGGTTTTTACGACACCCATGGGATGAGATGGGGTGGTGACATATTGTATTCTTACTCCGTCACCACACGGAGAATCCTTACGCCTAACAGAAATATTATTCTGGTAAATAACTGATTTAAAAAATTGTAATACACACCCACATTCTATGCAAGCTATTTATGGTGACATTGTATACTACAAAAGAGCTTAATATATGGTTCTAAGCGATAGGTATTTCTATACTTAGTATTTACTGAAGTAAAATAAACTAAAAAATAAATATTGCAAAGGTAACTTTACATGACTCTTAAGTGCTTACTTAAAAGAGGAGTAAGTTTTATTAGTAAACTTTATGGTTTATCGCGACTTCATCTGTGAAGAATTATTATTATTTCGAGTAGTATTATTATTGTAAATGAAATATCTTTATAAATGTAGCCTCTATGTTACTGTGATGTAATTATATGCTATACTATTGCACAGTTTCAGACAAATCCATTCAGTAGTTTGTGCGTGAAAGAGTTACAAACATCCATACATCCTCACAAACTTTCGCATTTATAATATTAATAGGAAGAATAAAAAGAGTTCAAAAATCAATAAGAGGATATAACGACTAAAGTGATTTAGCTCCTTTGCATCTCGGGTTTGATTCCCGCGCGAATAAAATATTTATGAAATTTAAAATAATTAAATTTATATAATGAAACATAATAAAATAAAAATAATCATGATATTATAAACAAAAGGTATTGTCGAGTAATTTTATTTTATGTCTGGTATTGTAGACAAGACATGAAACCAAGTGCAACAGCAACCTTTTAAATATAAAAAAACATAATTAGTTTAAAAAACATAGTTATAAAAGAGAATGTTTTGTTTATTTTAATAACAATTTTAAAAAGGTTATATGTTTGATATTTAATTACCTTTATACTATTCTAGTTATGCCGTTCTTTTGACTTAACATAACACAAACGACAAGCCGACGCACGCAAGTCATACCGGTAAATACATTTTTGAAACTTTTAATTAAGCTAATTTTTAATCCTATCCTATGCTACTCCTACTAATATTATAAATGCAAAAGTTTGTGAGGATAGATGGATGGATAAATAGATGGATGTTTGTTACCTACTCTTTTACGCAAAAACTACTAAACAGATTTTGATGAAATTTGAAATATTGGTAGTTTAGGGTGAAGCCGCGGGCATCAGCTAGCTAATTAATATAAGTAAATATAAAACTTAATAAAATATTGTTGACGTAGGTAGTGGTGTGTACATGATTGCTTTATTTAGGCACCGAGTTTTATTCCCGCTTAATGCCAATCTTTAACTCACCATAAACGGTTAGATACTTTATTTTTAGAAATAACGTTATATATATTACGATATTTTATTTTTAGATATACCCACATTAAAAACTCGTAATGTAGACATTACAGTATAATATATAATGTGGGTATTTCTAAAAATAAAGTAAGTATAGAAGAAATATATGTTTTTTCCGATGTCTAGCACTGATAGAACAATATCTGCTTAGTTTAAAACTAACAAGCGTTGTGTGAAAGTAAAGTAAGATAAATAAACCTAACACCACTGCACCTCGCGGTCCAGTCGGAGGCAGTAAGAGCACTCTACAGACTAGAAGGTCTTGGGCTATGGAACGACACCGGAAATAGCACAAGACACACAAAGCCGAAGTTATCTAGGCAAGTTGAAGATGCAATCAACATGTGCGGCGACCAGATGCCAACAAGTTACATCTTCGAAAGAAAATTCAAGATCATCATTCCAGAAAGATCTGAATGGTCAAAAGGACTCGAACCACCAGATGGTAAGGGTAAGATATGGTACACGGACGGATCAAAGATGAGCACGGGTACCGGAGCGGGTATTTACACCAAAGACTACGGCAGTAGCATAAGCATGGGTAAGTATGCGACAGTCTTCCAGGCAGAGACCTACGCGATTACAGCATGCGCACAAGGGAACATCGATAGTGGAGTGAACAACGAAACTATCTATATTCTCAGCGACAGTCAAGCAGCACTCAAAGCCCTAACGGCACCAAGAGTCACCTCTAGGCTGGTCAAAAATGGCATCCAGGCCCTAAATAAGCTTGGTAGAACTAACAAGGTGAGACTGGTATGGATCCCAGGACACCAAGGTTACGTCGGCAACGAAAGAGCCGATGAACTTGCAAGGGAAGGATCAAGCAGGAGTTTCGACGGACCGGAACCATGCGTAGGTCTTTCAAAAGGTACGTTCCTAATGGCCGTAAATGACCAGACGATACAGCAACACTTATCAGAGTGGCAGCAGTCGGCTGGCATGAGGCATTCAAAGCTCTTTATCGCAGGAGCAAATCCGGGCAGGTCCACAAAATTGTGGAACCTAAGCCGCAGACATATCCGACTAATAATCGGTATGTTTACAGGTCACCTTCCCGTCAACGACTTGTTGATGAAGATGGGACTATCAAGCACCAACCAGTGCAGAGCATGCGGTGAGGAAGACGAAACAGTGGAACATCTGATGTGCAACTGCGAAGCCCTCACTAGACAAAGGATGAAGCTGCTGGGAGTGGGATATCCTACACCTAGTGACTTCGACAAGCTGCCGCTAGGCTTACTCATCTCCTTCGCCAAGGTGATTGAGGAAGCTGTGGGGTGGTGAACGGGGGACCAGCACAAAAGATCCGATGGGGTCGAAGTGCAACCTGGAGGGTCCCCGAAAAGGAGGCGAAGAAGATAAGAAGAAAGAAAGAAGATAAATAAACTGTATTGATACAGTTTAGTTAAATCAAAAACGCTTAATATTCTTATCAAAAGTTTAATTATGTTTCTATTTGCTTCGTATTTTCTCATAAAGTAAGGAAGGACATTCCCCTATATAATCTTCCAGGGGTAGACCTAACCTATATTAGTATACCTATTCGAATTTAGTTATTAAGCTTTTTTCATATTTATTTCATTTCTGTGCTTTAACATTAATCCCTGCAGTGAATATAACGTTTTCATCTTATTTGATATGAAAATAGAAAATTATACTACTGTTTATTTTTACCGAGAAATATGTAAGCATTTTGTCTTATATATTGTTTTATCTGTAACTCGCCATGTGTTAATATCTATTAAACAATAGCTATTCCTAAAGTTATAACATAAAAATATAAATTACTCTACGAATAGGAATAATTCCTAAAGTAATACAATATTTATCTAACTGTAGAAATAGTTGGATTAGAGGGAAAAAATAGATAGTGGATACAGTCAATTGTTTTCATAATTATGCAATAAGTCCTTCGCAAGATAATATAAAGGAAATAGCCGAGATTTATTTTGTATTGTATTTATCCAGTTCCTATAATATATACTTTACTTCACAGTAATAAAAGAATATTTTTATTTATCTGACGCTACTAAATATTCCTAAGCATTATTATAAAACGCAATGACTGTTGTTTAAACAAATATTTGTTTTGAACAGGATATAAACCCATGACCTAGTGAACTGGCGGCGTATAAACGAGCGCTTTGCCACAGTAATATCATCATCTCAGCCAATCGACGTTCACTGCTGGACATAGGCCTCCTCCAAGTATTGCCACCTTGTGCGGTCCTGTGCCTCCCTCATCCAACGGCTTCCCGCCATCCTAACTAGGTCGTCGGTCCACCGTGTGAGGGGTACAGTAGTGTATTCCTAATTAATCTTTGCCCATAGAATGAAATTGTATTGCCAAAGATTAATTGTTATTATTAAATTGTTGACTATGTATCAATTGTACAGTTTGATCCTAAATCGCCCCTTTGTAGTCCCACCTCAAAGGCAGGCTAGACTATTGAGGTACCGTATGCGTAAATGTCATTGATATTGTCAAATCATTATTACTTAGTTGACTCTAAGGTTATGCTGGAGAGGTGATATTAATATGACCCTAGTCTGTGACCGCAAGGAGTAATATAAAATATATTAAATGTGTATACTTCATTGTGTAATTTAATTATACTTAAGCTATTGCTATAAAAATTAAGTTCTGACAATGAGTGTTAGCTAAAGCCATAAGTCGATGGATGAGGGAGGCACAGGACTGCAGGATAAACATATTTGAAAGAGGCCTATGTTCAGTATGTGAATGTCCTTAGGCTCATTATGAGTATTAAGAAAATACTTATATTATATTTTAAAGTATGGAAGAAGAAGACGTGCTGCGCCGACCCCAACTAAAATTGGGATAAGGGTAGGGGAATGATGATGATGATATTTAAAAAACTATTACGAGTATAAGTAACTTGCTTTAAAACAGCTTATGGCTACCTGCCATATATTTAGTATTCTCATTAAAAATATCAGGGCACAAAAGCTTTATGTATTTTTCTATTAAGTATTACTTTTTCTATCCAAACAAAGGTCAGAATAATATATAAAAATAGGCATTAATATCTTATACAATACTTATTGCACTAATTATTTTCTAAAGCGTTTTAATAACGAGGAAAAGGGACAACAATAGCTCTTGTAGGTCTACGTACAAAAAACCAACCACGCAACAAACGCATTGGTTTAAATTATTATATAGATACTTATAAGATATAAGCAGAACTAATAATCTTATAAATTATTAATGAAAAGGCTAGGTTACTAACAATTGAAATCAATATAATTATAAATGTTAATATTTACTAAAAAAATGGAATATGTATTAAATCCTTTATTATTTCAGTCATAATTTATTTCTATTAATTGTTACTAAATACTACAATAAACTTTATTATTTTATAATTATGTTGGTGTTGATATTTTAAAAAAATAGGTTTAAAGTAATAAGTTATTAAGTAAACGTAAAGAAATCTTATTGACATTAAGAAACACCATATCTCTTATAAACAGTGGTCATACACCAAGCCAACTTGTATAACAATTATTTTATACTCTAGTAAACTGAAAAAAGTCGTAATTTATTAGTTAAATTTTGTGTACAGTGTCCTTGCAAGCATAGAATAGTTAGTGCTTTGCACAAAACAACTCTAATAAGTCTGTCTGTATACATATAATACATAGCTACCTACAATGTATAGTAAATACAACAACACGTGTATACTATATTCGTAGTACATATTATATGACTACGAGTATACTGAGAAACATACTGCTCTTAAAAATATCGTTTAGACAAGCTCCCTTAACACAGATTTAAAAACATTAACTTGTAATCAATTAACATTACATATTTATGTTGTTATCATTTTATTTACAGTTGGTCAAATAAAATAAATAAATAAAAAAAACATACACAACAACAAAAACATAATTTATACATAAATAATAAAAAAACTAATCAGAGATAAATTTTTAACAACATAAAAAACTTTAAATTCCCGAAAAAAAAATAAAACACTCACTAATTTAAAATAACGTACCCAATGCATCGTTCCCCTCTCCTCGTATACTCCCATCTGGGGTTCAATTTTTTCGTTTGCTATTTTCGAATGTATGGGCCTCTGCCCCACAACACTGCAGCACTCACTCGCGAGACATGCGTGCGTCGTCCGCCGCAGCCGATGCGCAACTGACTATGTTAAATCTCCCCACCAGCGAAGGTGGGCCCGACGCCGCCCAGAGCAACGCCCCTCCCCACCAGCATTTTAAAAAAATCTGTTTACGATTTTTTCTGCCGTTTAAAGCATTTCGGCGCAATAAATGCTTGCAATTTTTCCATTCAATCATTTCTACCGTAAAAATACACAGGTTCGTGTAATATAATTATTGTTATTTGGTCTGGTGATGAGTTAGGAAGACTAGTTATCTACACCTCATGTTATCCGGAATATGGGACAGTTCGCACAAATTAGCTCTATGATTACTAAATATGGAAAATTTACATAACTCTATATCAATTGGTCTTGCATGGTATTAGTTGGGGATGTTTCATGATTTCCTCGTTCAATGGAGAAGGTCTGAGAATTTTCAAAATATATCCAAAAATAATAAAATTGTTACAGATATTATAATCGTAATGTAGAGCCTATGTGCGTCATCAGGGGGCTATGTGGGATTGCCCTGTGTCGCGGGGACACAGACATAGAATAAAGGGACGCGATGAACATAGACTCGTGAGATTCGAATAAGCGATTTTAGCTCCAAACAAGATTGCTTTGACATCAATGCCGTTATATTTATTTACAGTTTTTATTATTTTTCTGTGTGTTTCTTTGTAATTGATTTAAGTCTGTAGTTTATTAATAATCTTGATTAAAATGTTAGAATGTTGCTATTGTTGAAAACAATAATAGAAGTAACACTATAGTAGGAATTTTAATTCGATTCCTGATTTGACATTAGCTACTGTCATTTTGTGAAATAATGATACCACATATAATAGTGTAGTGATGAACACAAAAATCGATAAACAATAAGTGTGTGTGCCAGCAGTTTGCCAATTAAAGACTAAATTATTGATTTTTATTTAAATAAATACATAATTATTCATAATAATAATTTATTAATTAGTAATCGCTGCTCTATTTTATAAAAAGTTAAAATTTATGTTTTTATATTAAAAACAAAACTTATTGAGCCTAGATAGATTTTAGTATTGGCAGCCTGTGTGCGCTCGTGCAGCTATCGTCATTTTGTTTATAGTGTCATTCGGCTTCATTCTCCCAGCCTGACTGCACGAATACCTATCTTATTTCATTGCGAATCGATATTAGTTTTTTTGTCAACTATTTGTTTTGGTTTTCCATCAAAATGGATCCTCAGCCAAGTACATCACAAAAAGACGTGGATGTTTTCTTGTCCCCAAGAAAAAAACGTCCACGAAAAGCTTTCACTGTTACTGAAAAAGTAATGATCCGCAACGCCTACAAATACGTGAAAAATGAAATTTCTTCGCAATTGGAGGCCTTTCAAGTTGTGGAAGAAAATGAATGTATGAGCAAAGTTGCTGACATATTGGGAATAACCTCACGCTCTGTTTGTAACGTTTTGAAGGAAGTAAATAAAGGTGCGCCGCCAACTCCTCCTAAAAAATCTGGACCAAAGCGAAGTTTTAAAGATAAAATTGATGAATTTACATTCTCTGCAATACGAAGAATTGTTCATCAGTTCTTTTACCGAAATGAACCTCCAACCATTTCAAAGGTTAGTCAATCAGTCACACTGTATTATTTTAAACCTAAGTACATCTTTTATATATATACCTAAGTAATGATTCCAAGCTATTATAAAATTTACTATTTTAGATTTTACAAGTGATGAACGATGATCCAGAAATACCCAATATTTCCAAAGACACCCTCAGAAAAATTTTGAAACATCTTAATTTTAAATTTGTTTCACGGTCACGCAAGAGCACACTTATTGATCGAAATGATATAATAACTTGGCGACAGCGTTACTTGCGATCTATATGTCAGTTTCGACGAGAAGGGAGACATATATATTATCAAGATGAAACTTGGGTTAACGCAGGTACGGCTAACATTTATACACAAAATGAATTTATATACATTTTACATTTTAATAGTAATATTGAATGTTAATGTACTATATTTACTTTAAGGTCATACTGTAAAAAAAACTTGGGTGGACATGAAAGTCACATCATCTCGACAAGCGTTTTTGGAGGGACTGACCACTGGATTAAAAAATCCATCTGGAAAAGGCAAACGTCTCATAATTAGCCATATAGGTAGTGAAGAAGGCTTCCTAGAAGAGGGGCTCATGATTTTTGAAGCAAAGAAAAATTGTGAAGATTACCATGATGAGATGAATGCAGTTTGTTTTGAGGAGTGGTTCGCTGGAGTCTTACCAAAATTAAGACCAAACTCAATTGTGGTGATGGATAATGCACCTTACCACTCCCGAAAATTGGAAACGGCACCAAAAATGAGCTGGAAAAAAGCTGAAATTCAAGATTGGCTTTTAAATAAAAATATTTATTACGAACCAGATATGGTTAAAGCTACGCTTTTAGAACTGATTCCACATAACGAGTCTTTTCTAAGTACGCTGTAGATGAAATTGCAGCACAACATGGGATCACTGTTTTAAGACTTCCCCCTTACCATTGCGAGCTAAACCCTATCGAATTGATATGGGCGCAGGTAAAGGGGCATGTAGCTCAAAATAATAAAAACTTCAAATTGACAGACGTGAGAACTTTATTTCAGGAAGGCATTCAAAAAATTACGGCTACCGAATGGTCTAAATGCGTATCCCATATTGTCAAAGAAGAGCAAAAAATGTGTAGGCTAGATACTTTAATTGACAATATCACAGACACATTTATAATAAATGTTACAGAAAGTGACAGCGATAGCGAAAGCGATGACGGCGACAATTTATAAAAATATTTACAATATTTTTTTTATGTACAGTTAAGGTAATTATTGGTTCGTCACCTTAAGGCCTATTTTCGTGTGCTTATGCAGTATGTACTACGTATATGTATACTGATTTGATAAAGCAGAGTATCACAGTCTGCTTTACCGATTGAGTAGTACATTATTATTAAATATTGCAGTCAATAAAAAAGTCAATGGTCGGCTGTCACTAGTGGGGATGACAATACAATATCGGTTACCTAGGATACAAAATTAGTCCTTCGTGAATGCTCGTGAATCGGAAATAATATTTAATACTATTTATTTCATATTTAATTTTTATATTCTGTGGTTATAGGCATAATAAATTATTATTTCAACAATATTTATGTGACTCATAAAATGGCTGTAATTTCGTAAGTATAAGAGCACTATTTTTTTCCTTTTCGCACTATTTATAACTATTTCAGAACCATTTTTTGGCATTCATGAAATATCAAGATTTTATTGTGAGTATGCTGGGCTAAGACACCATGATCACAGTTTTTATTCATTTCACACACAATTACCTATAAAAGAAAAGTCTCAGATCGTTAATTAATCGTCAAAACTAAAAATACCACTAATTTTAAACGAGAAGAATCGATCCGGAAATATTTCATTTCCATATCGAATAATTTCGCAACGTCACTATTTAATACTTGTCATAACGTTGCTACACTGAAATTGTCAAATCTGGAATCGAATTAAAATTCGTAGTATAGACATACAATTCGTACTTCCCTCCATACATCAAACAGTTTTATTACATTTTTAGATATAAATATTTAAAAAAACATTTAAAAATATAAAAAAGATAGATCCACCAGCATCGGGTATAAGGACCAAGTTACTGGTGGTTAGGGCTCCAGAGATAGGAACTACCTCACAATGCGTGCCGTGTCAAGCAGTACTGCCTTCTGCATCAGACATATCCAACTGCCAAGCGCGAGGCTCCCTAGATGTGGATAGAGACTCCTTGGAATAAGTTCATTCACCGAAAGTACTATCGGGACAATGATAGCCGAAACAATATTCCACATGTCGACAACCTCATGAGCCAAATATTTTGTTTGTTTGTCTTTTTTGGCTTTCACAAGATTCTTGTCTTGAGGAATGGTGACATCGATTATCATTACACGGGCGCTCTGACCGTTATCTATCAACACAATATCAGACTTATTGGCAACAATAGGCCGATCAGTGATGCTAGATCGGTCCCAATCTGTGGTCCCAATATAGAGTAACAAAAACCATAAAATGCTAAAGACGACCGGGAATAAAGGAATTTAAACACTATTAATTTCAACAACCGGGTCTCAACAAAATTATATTAAAGAGCAAGTTGTTGATTGACAATTCTGGCTACTTGCTTGTGTCTATGTAAGTATATTCACCATTCGCAAGACGAAAACAACCAGAAACAATATGGCTGAGTGATTCTCATATTTATACTATTATTATAGTACCTACTTTTCTCGACACCAACAATTTATACTACGCTAACTCGAATTTTAGGAAAATTCGTTTTTTACGCTAAAGTGCTTAAATTGTGCTATTTTATTTGTAATAAAAAAAATCATGAAGCAATAAAAATCACACTTGTTTAGTACTGTGACCGCCCGTAATACACTACGCTGACTACTAGTTAGACGTGTGTAATGCGTAAAATAATATTGTGAAATTAGGGGTATATACGGCTAACTTGCACTAAATTAAAAAATATACACAATTAAGGAAAAATATAAATATGAAATAACTATAAATAAGTGAAACAAATATTAATCACACAAAATTTCAAAACAAAATCCTTATTAGTATAAAAGTTATCGCGTTTTTTGCTTTTAAATGCGTCTGCTGTAAAGTTCACTTTTATGAGTTAGCTTAGTATAAATTGTTGGTGTCGTTCTGTAGTCTACGCCAACCACCATCAGAACAGAGCATTGGTATATTTTTTTTTGTCGCATCTTGCATCTACCTCCTAGCATTAGTAGTTCTAAAGGATAGTATATTTTCAGACATACGGTGACCCAAAACTGCACATCCGATTTCTTCATGGGCTGCTATCGGATATTAGACCTTACTACTTAGTAAACAAATGTTATATTTGTTCGCAGGCTGATTGCATTATAAAACAGACAACCTACCAATCCATGATTGCCGCTGTACGCATTGACTTTGCTTACGTCTATAAGATGTTGCTTTTATACTTACCATGATAATGCTTGTCTGCTATTTTCGATGAAAACTTCTGCATTCAAAAATGTACTTAGATGTAATTAAATTCAATAATGTTATTTTTAATAAATACTCACAATTAGGGTAATTACATACTTCCAAAGACGTTTTCTAAAGGTAGACATGGTATTAATGCTCACAAATAAATCAAAAAAATGTTCGGAAATGACAAGCATGCGCAATTGATACAAACTACACTGAATTCACCAATAATCGTGGTTATTAAGGTGATTTGTACATAATGACCCAAAAAAAATATTATGACAGTGATTTAAAATAAACTTTAATATCGGAAATATTCGTGTGGTGACGGAGTTATCCGTGTGGTGACGGAGTAAGAATACACTAAGGCCTTGTTTACGGAGAAGCGGGGCGTAGGGCGTAGCGTTGAGCGGGGCGGACCGAACTGAATTCAAATATATGGCGTTGTATGGGTGTGTTTACGGAGAAGCGCTTTTGACACATTTGTTTGAAATAGAGCGTCGCACGCTGCGTCGTACGCAGAGGTGCACGCGGCGGCGCACGCAGCGGTGCACGCGGCGGTGCACGCGGCGGAGCACGCAGCGTCAATTCTCGCTGAAGCTATATATAAATCTAGTTGATTTGATCGAGACGAGCGTACTTCGCTATACAATTGACGTATCGCCGCGGGCCCCGCGGCGGGCTCAGCGGCGGGCAAAGCGGCGGGCACCGCTACGCTTCCCGCCACGCTTCTCTATAAACAACGTCATATATTGCTATAAGTTTGTGTTTACGCGTGCGATGATGCGTGCCGCTTCACGCCCCGCCCCAGCGTAAACAGAAAAAACGTCCTACGCCCCGCTCAACGCCACGCCACACGCCCCGCCCGACGCCCCGCTTCTCCGTAAACGTGCACTAAGGGAATAACCGTAACTACTATCTTTACGAAATAAAAAGAAGGAAAACTTGAAATTTAACCCTATACCAATCCGTCTGGCCAGCGTAGTATTAGTAGGCCAAGTAACCCTCCGTCACGGGAGGAGGCCCGTCCCTGCAGTGGGACATTAATGGGCTCTTATGATGATCGGAAATAAATAACAATTATTTGCGATCGCTTATTAACGTTTGAATGATAGTTGGTGCTGTGTCTATAAATACTCGATGGCATTTTATTCGTTTTTCTCAACGTTCTATGTTTGTTTGTTCTACGTTTTGACCAGCATGAGTTGCACGTGGACGAGACCAAAAATAAGAATTCCTATATTTTAATTTCCTTGAGGCTTGCGCCTGTACCATATCTATTTTAATATAAAATCATTGCATATTTCTCTTTCACTTCAAAATGATTTATCTACTAATTGTCTTCCAAACACATTTACATAGCGCCATCTAGTAAAAATCTATACAAACTCTATGGGGTCTGCACATCAAGTAAGCATTTATATTTTTTTTTTAGAAATTACCTCATAATACTCAGGCTCAGTTGTCATGTTCATGCACACAAATATCTAACTTGAGCGGGGATTAAATCATCCGATGACCTCAAGGAAATCAAACAGATTGTCTTATAAGAGAGCTTTTAACAGGAGTGATAGCAGCTAGTTGTAACTTCAGTAAAATAGCAATACCCCTTTTATTTGTTTTACAGTATTAGTACAAATGTATAGGTGGACTATACCTATAAATATGTACTTCTTACCAAATATTTTAGCACCAACAAATATTTCCACTACTGGACAATGGACATAGGCCTCTCCCAGCACGCGCCACAGAACTCGGTCCTGCGCCTTCCGCATCCAGTTGACCCGGAGACCTTTTTGAGGTCGCCGGTCGGTAATATAAGTGTGTATAAGTATAGTATTGTAGCTTTCTTATTCAGACTCAATTTTAAATGCCTCGATAGCGCGGCGGCCGAATAAGCGGGTACCAAAGTCGTGGGCTTGAATCCACGCAAGATATTTATTTGAGTGATTTACAAATTATTATCATAAGGCTGGATGTTCGTAGTGTATGTTAATGATGTTTGTAAAAATCCTCGCGACATAAGACTCGGCCTTACTGCTTTTTTTTTAAATGAGAAGAGAGACGAGAGACGCAGTCATAATCATCCACATGGATGCAACCAAACAATTATGAGGATAATAAAGAATAGCAGACAATTGTAATCAATGAAAACTTTTCATTGATAAATATTATATAAACGGGATATAAACGTGAATTCATATTCATTCACATTTTCGAAATAGATTTCCATTTATACACAAAAATAGTGGTGTATTTATCGACTATCGACTTCAATAGATGGATTTCGGTTACAAAATAGTCCGTGTTTTTTTTATTCTCTATACCACAGACTGCTTCAGTTCAAAAGCCACTAAAAGTTAAAAATAAAAAATTCTGTACAGTTTTGATTCTAGTTTCAAAATACAATAAAAGAAATCCTGTGCGTTTCAAAGAGCTATATAAAAAAAACCTATGAATGTTCCTATTTCAAAATGATTGCACTTTTGTTTCACGTGGTTTGCCACTAAAAATCTGTGAACCAATTGTTTACCAAACCAATGTTTTATTTAAATTCTTTTATTTTACTTTTTGTTAAGTAAATATTGTATTTGCTTGTCGTGAATGATATATTTCATTTAATTTGATGACCTCGGTGGCGCGCCGGTAGAGCCAGCGGCTGCCGCGCATGAGGTTGTGGGTTCGATCCCCACGCAAGACAATAATTTGTGAGATCCACAAATTATTGTCCTGAGTCTGGGTGTTCTATGTGTCCGTTAATTGATGTTTGTAAAAGTCCCCGCGACACAGGGCATGATCCCTAGTGCGGGAGTTGTCTTTTTTAAGATAAAAGATAAAAAAAAATTCATTGATCTGGTTTCGATGGGTAGGTTTACCTACTTCCAAAAATTTCGTCCTTTTGTAATAACGAGAAAAGAACGAAAAAAAATACGATTACTTAAATGCTTAAAAGTTGCATAAAAGAGTTAGATTCAAAATTAATAAAGTGTCATAAAAAAAAAACAGAATAAAAAAAAGAATATATTGTAATTACAGAAAATAGGTATTACATATAAACAATTTAATTAACCACTCATTTCACCACTACGCATTAATCTATCACACACGGTGCAACCTGAAAAGAGAAAAACGTTAGTTAAAATACGAGTACCTAACGTCAGTTAAAATTTTTAGGTGTCGAACACGGGATCAAGTGAGCTCGCACTCGCGCACCCCTTCATCACATTAGCCATAAACGCAATCCCCACGCTCGCCACGGGCGCATTAGTACGGTACGTACGACGCGACGGCGACGTGACGTCATCGACGCCAGGTCTCGAGATAATGTGACCGGGTATAGTAAATGTTTGGAGGAGGCCTATGCCCAGCAGTCGACTGCTCATGGCTGGAAGACATTGAGAGAAAAAAGCGTTATATCTTACCGTCCCAAGTCTTAATACGCGGTTTAGTGCTCGAATAAGGTACGTAAGCACAATCAGTTCCAGTGTTATTTTCCTGATGAGGCATAAGCCAACAGTGGGTCCAGCAGCAGCAATACAAGAAACGTTTTGCGCAATCATGGATTGGTAGGTTGTCTGTTTTATAATGCAACCAGCCGTACCATTCTGGGGTCACCTGTGAACAAATATAACATTTTTTTACTAAGCGGTAAGGTCTAATATTCGATAGCAGCCCATATAGAAATCGGATGGATACTGATCCTAGCAGTTTTGGGTCACCGTATGTCACAAATAATTCATTTGCGTAATCAAATGGTGTCCCGAAAGCATTTGGCGTCATATTTTTAATTCGGACATACTGCGACCTTAAGCTCACGAGCGATTAAGAAATGGCTACTTAGTCGCCGTCACTATGATCAGGACAAATGCATTTTTACATCAATATCATTGAATTATTTTTATGACAATGGGTTTCTTAGTTGAGACCACATGAGAGATTTAAATGGTTCAGCTATGTAAGAAATGTGTCTTGTCCGTGGAGTATTCAAAACCGTTTTCAATATGACAGTGATGTTACATCTCGTCTGTCAACTGAATGAGTCTCTTAACATTGAATTCTCGAACTAATGAGAAATGCCTACATAATACCAAGATGATACATTGATAAAATGCACTATCTTTCATCAACTACTACAGGACTATGAAAAGACCTATTGATCTAGAATTTTAATATAGGTAAATTGATACCTTTAACTAGGTTTTTGTAATTACCAAAACGCGATAGCTTGATTTTGGCTCGATCATATTTATTTTTGAAAACACCTCTACAAAAACAGTTTTTTACATATTACACGGAAAGTACACTATCATTATGCTTAGGAATTACTCAAATACATTCGTAACATCAATATTAGTATTACTGTAGAATATCATTACATAACTACAACCAATAATTTTTAATGAATCAAATAAGATTTTAGCAATTTCTAAGCGCTCCGGATCGTTGCGGGCGCATCGCAATTTCAGACCTTATACCGATTAGTTAACGATCGATACAGAATGAGTACGGTCGACGATTCAGTCGGGCGATGGCCCTCTTCGACGCCGGACCTGTGCATGTCGACTCACCGTTCGTACTAAATTTTATCGCGTAATTTTTAATCGTAGGTAAAATATATAGGTTAGGTTTAAAATATATACCTAAGTTTTTATTAATACTTTGTTCTCTTTTATAAGTAAATAATAGTATTATTTTATAATAGTTATTTCGATAACATTGGTTCGTAAAATATTTTTGTAGTTAACACACAACACATTAGATAAGGATTTGTACATAAATTGTTACATTTTACTAAACATTGCTTGCCATTTCGATCGCCATCTTGATACCATGTTCTTATTCATTTCAATTGATTTGAATGAAAAGTACTTTTTTAATGGTAAAAATTGTTATAATATCATTGACATACTTTTCTACAAACGTAACAATCATTATTTTTGTGTAATTTTGACTGAATATTTCGTAAATCTAATAGAAACACAACGCATAAATCTCGCGCCCACCTGGAGGCCGCGGGACAATCACTGCTCGTAAGGTCATTGACAGGGAATCCGCCATTTTCGTGCACAGGCTAAGTAGTATGGATACAGTTTTGGGAATGCGTAATTTTTATGATACTTTTTGGTGTGGATTATTATTTGTTTTGATTTTTTTGCTTCTGGAAATAAACATATTTTTATTTAGTATGGATACAATTTTGGGAATGCCAGTGTGCGTAATTTTTATTTTTTGGTGTGGATTATTATTTTTGATTTTTTTGCTTCTGGAAATAAACATTTTTATTTATTTATTTTCTTTGTGTTTGTGCTTGTGCTTGATTTTATTATTTTAACGCATGTGAAAAAAGACGACCAAACACTCGCGGTCCCCGACGTGGTAGAGGTGTGCGAGTAAATGAAATATTTTTTAAATGTCAAAGTATTTTTAAATAATAACATTCATTAAAAAAAAGGCTAAATAACTCATTTGTATTTCATTTTCATTAATTATGTCAATGATTACAATTATTAAAGAAGTCGCCACTTTGCATATCCATACTAGCTTAGCTTGGTAGTATGTCACTCTTGGTACTTTTTGTTGCGAAATTGTATGTTTTAGTTGTTAATTTCTAACATGTTTTTGTATAGAAGATATCTTCTTTCTTTTGTTTTTTATGTAGAAAATGTTATTAAATTTAGGAATATACACATACATCTAAATAAATTGCAAAAAAGATCGTAACAAATGCAAAAGTTTTAGGGCATCTTTTTGAGGTCATTTTTTTCAAGTGTTTGTGATACTTCATTTATATCTTAATTACTTAATATTTTTTATATTTGAAACTATTTATAACAAGAAAAAAGACCAAACTATAGGGTAAGTTAAGATTTAAAACATTTAGTGCCTCAGGAGTCGTCGGTATTGAAGTACAAAATGTGCTAATTTTTGTACGTGTTTCGGGTCGTCTTAAATGGCCCACGTTATTTTAAAGGTTGTGGTGTACAAAAAATGTTAGAAGACATGTGTTTTTATTATTTATTATTGTAAAGTATGTTATACTCGTGTAAATAAAATAAATAATTACTAAAATAAATGCTTTATTTCTTTTTTACTCAATTTTTTATTCAACTTTCTGGGAAAAAAACGCTTCTATCACTTTTACCCATAGAATTTAGAAAAAATCAAAAGGGGAAACATACATTTTTGAACATATTACATTAGGTTACTTAACCACAATTCTAACAAGGTATTATTTTATATACTTTTCATGCATAATTCGTAAGATATTGCCGTTTTGATGACACGCGCCACATAAGCAATAAATCACGCGAATACGGTTGGACAGGTGCGCCAAGGCGGCCATTTTGACAGGGACTGATGAGAGGTTATGTCTTTTATAAAACTTAGGTAATGTTCGCCATAACTCAACCAAGTACCTAGTTACTGTTGACCCTTTTGATAATGCAAGCGTTTGTTTATATAAGCGATTTTAGACTATATGCTCAAGTGTAATAAGTTTTATAACCGTTTTCGTCAAGATCACGTAATTGAAATGGCCTCAGTGGCGCGGGCAGTGCGGGCCGGTCGCGGTAGTGGCTTGCGTGCACGAGGTCGCGGGCTCGAATCCAACCAAAAAAGTTGTTTGAGCGATTCACAAATTACTGTCCTGAGTTCGGATGTTCTTTGTAAAAGTCTCCGCGACAGTACCTAGGAGTTGTGTGAAACTGAAAAAATCTAAGAAATAATATTACTCACCTATTTTATTTGCAAGCTTAGGTAGGTAGGTACTTACTGATAAGATCTAAATAATACTTTTTACTTTCGCGGAAACTTTTACAAACATGAAACAAACGAACACAAAGAACGTCCAGACTCAGGACAGTTGTTTGTGGATCACACAAAAAAATTGTCTTACGTGAGATTTGAACTCTCATGCACTCCACCGCGGGAACGTTTACAAACATGAAACAAACGAACACAAAGAACGTCCAGACTCAGGACAGTTGTTTGTGGATCACACAAAAAATTTTCTTACGTGATATTTGAACTCTCATGCACTCCACCGCGGGAACGTTTACAAACATGAAATAAACGAACACAAAGAACGTCCAGACTCAGGACAGTTGTTTGTGGATCACACAAAAAAAATTCTTACGTGAGATTTGAACTCATGCATTCCACCGCGGGAACGTTTACAAACATGAAACAAACGAACACAAAGAACGTCCAGACTCAGGACAGTTGTTTGTGGATCACAAAAAAAATTGTCTTACGTGAGATTTGAACTCTCATGCACTCCACTGCGGGAACGTTTACAAACATGAAACAAACGAACACAAAGAACGTCCAGACTCAGGACCGTTGTTTGTGGATCACACAAAAAAACTCTGCCTGTAGTCGTGTACGTCTGCCTTAGGCAGTGGCGGGCGCAGTAATCGGTAATCGTAAGTCAGCATGAAGAGTCCACCACAAGGGCGAGACGAGACGAGAATTGAAATCGCACCGAACTCTTTCCACCAAAAATTGACATCGCGACATGCGTGTTTCTTGTTAATGTATTTTGAACTCTATTTAAGAAAAAATACGGTTCATTTTTACACAAACAAAAAGTAGCAACAAACAACAAGCGAGTGTTTTTATTACAAAGTTAATATATACTCTATTTCCTAAGCAATACGGTTCATTTTTACATAAAGATTTCAATTTTTGCCTCGTTTCGCCCCTCTGGTGGAAAATCACCTAGAGTTCAAATCTCACGTAAGACAATTTTATTTGTTCCATCCACTAATTATTGTCCTGAGTCTGGATGTTCTTTGAGTCAGCTAAGTAAATGTTTGTAAATACCCCGCGACACAGGACAATACATAGTGGGGCTATTGTATTTTTTTAAAAGTTCTATTGTTTTGCGTGAGATTCAAACTCGCGACCTCGTGCACTGCGACCGCTACCCCGAGGCGGTCAAATTATTTTTGTGATCCCCAAATCTTTGTCCTGAATCTGGATGCGCTTTGTGCCTTCATAATACCTTGCGCGGGTGTAAATTAAAAAAAAATAGGGGCTACATGTATAAACATAATAGACCGGTAGATAGGTTTTTCTGTAACAGAATTTTCTGTTACCTACCGCGGACTGACGTCACAGTATAACCAGTAGTCAAACTGGGCCGAATATTTATTATAAATGGGTGCGCGGTACATAAACAATAATAAACATGCGATCTACTTTGTGTTTCCATTTAGTTTTGTAATTGTATATTAATACTTTTTATTTTTCTATTTTATATTTAAATAAATAGGAAGTGTTCTGTAAAAAACGTGTTGTTTTATGATTGATACATTTAATTTAAAGAAACATGTATATGTTTGTATTTATATCCACCATGTTTGTGATATAAATAAAATACTAAATTATAATATTAAGAAGGTACTTAACAAGTCATTCAGTAAAGTAGGTACAGTACCGGGCCGTTTATATTGCATATCAACCTATAGAAAAATACAATCGGTCAATTTCGGCTTCGTAGAGCGTCAGAGAAAAAGTCGATGTGTAATATTTACGGCCGGGTACTGTATTTATTATATTGGCCATGTTTGTTTGAAATTGAATTTATCGATAACCAAAACCAAACTTTAAACAGGTCTATTAGATCTATTCTAACGTCAAAATAAAGGCATCGAGGTCACTTTATGGATGGGTGACCAATCCATTCAAAAAATGACATCGATGTCATTGCTTAAATTTACCTAGATCAAAGTGAAAGACACGCATGGGGGATTACATAAAGGGGGGCTAAATTTTCATTATTATTGACCTAAGTAGGGGAGCGAGGGGCTTGTTGTAACAGTTTTCATTAAAACTAATATATCTTGAGATCTATTGATTAAATGTCTACTAAATAAATATGGATGGATGCTGTAACTCTTCCTGAACTAAATCAAGTAAAAATAATACCATAACTATTCTTCATTATTTTACAATAAATTATTTTCTGGAAGAAGTGCGGTGTTACAACTTACCTCGTGCTTGGGGCAAGTTGTAACATCTACAGGGGCAAGTAGTAACGCCAAAAAAAACCGACAATAATACCTCTAATCATTTATTATTTGCTTGTTTTTAACAAAATTTACATCTCTCTAAAGTAAGTATTGTATAATTCTTATCAAAAATCAACGTAAATACACTTTTTTAGTAATCAACACTTAAAACTTAAATAATTAGCAGTCTTATTTAGTTAATCACTACTTTTAATCATCATGGCACTTTGAAATCTTTATTTTTTGTTAACTTACCCTTCCCTACCCCTTTCCTTTGACTTTTTCTTTAATTTTGACATCTTTTTTTTTATTTCATCTTTTCCTCATACATTTAACATGTTACAACAAGCCCCCGAATTTTGTTACAACTAACCCCATGATATGATTTTTAACATTTATCAAGATAACTATTTAAAGAATTTAGCAATCATAAAAATTGTTACACATTATCAGAGATTAATCAATTTGAATGCAAATAAGACACAGAAAATTTGAAATTAGTCGATAATAATAACGCAAACCGAAATTGTACGACAGTACAATTTTATGTCACCTGGCAAAAATGAAGCGCATGCACACTTCCACCCATTGCGCCAGCCGGGCAGGACACTATCTATGGTAACATGATACGGCGTGGTTTATAGGTTAAATCTAGTCAAAGAAGTAGGTCAATTGCGTTTAAGATCCTAGTGAAAAGAGCCTGTTACTACTTACCCCTGTTACAACAAGCCCCTCGCTCCCCTACAACAAACCGTTTTCGTGATAAAAAAAATACTATATTATAATATTAAATACCTAAGTCATTTAGTAAGGTAGGTATTTATATCAGCCATGTTTGTTTGAAATTGACATATGAATAATATATTTAGTTTCAATTTATAACACACAGTCCGCTCGTTACTGCGGCACAGTAGCGACTGTTCCCTCCGCGATCGTGAGCGTGTAGGTATAAACTCACGTTTCGTCCGTTTCTATGAAGTTGAAATACTGTATATATTTGTACTATGGCACAGAGCGATAACGTGTCCTTGAGGGCCGGTGGGACGACGACGGCGCACACGGCGCGGCGGCGCGTGAGCGAGAGTATATCCGTCTCATTCGCGCGCCGAGGGGCGCGCCCCTCTGGCCACGGCCGAATTCAACTCGAAAATTTTCAAAGCAGCGTCTTAATTAGCATGAAGGCCATCCAGGTCGGTATTATCACTAAGCGCACCCAATCCACAATAAAACAGTTGTAAAAAATAGTCTCCGTATCAGAACGTCAAACTAGTAAAATAGCCATTAGGTAAATATTAATGGGTTTAATGTGTGAGATCGCATGACTTCTGTGCTATGTTATTCGTAGTGGCAGTGTGTGACAAGTGTGAGACATAACAATATCAGTATAGATCAGGTATCAGCTCGGCTGAGCTTTAGCTTTACTAACGTCTAGGACCAGTGGTTACCATTAGGTGGACCCGCATATCTTCAACCTAAGGATATTTACTCTGAACGTCCCAAAGTGAATGGCCCGCGGGCCATTCGAATGTAAACAAAAATCGTTTACGTTCCAATGGACCGGTGATGAAAAAGCTTAAAAACATATCCAAAGGGACAGTCGTATAACAGCATTTATTATCATCAAGGATGTTAATTTATTTGATTAATATATACTATGATGAATTAAAATATATGATTTGTAGGTATAGTTATAATTTAAAAGCTCATAACTTCTTTTTTCACCCGTTAAAAAACACAAAAATACATTGAATTACCTGCGAAGCGTCATAATTCCACTTGAACCTCGGATTGTACTCGACCCAACGACTTCTACCAATCATATAATAATAATTCTCGTAGAATTTATTTCCCCACGAATCCACACCCACGCACCTGCCATCCTGGAGAAAAGGAAAAATAATTATTGTATTAGAAAAAGATACATAATATCTTTCATTAAAGATATTCTAGGTTTAATTAAAGATATCTTTTTCTGCCGTGAGAACAAATGAAAGGTCAATGTACCTAGGATCGATTCCTTATTTTCCTATGTATCCTCGAGGGTACTGCGAAATAATAGTATTAACAGCTGTACCCTTGGCTGTAAAACCCGACCAAACCATATAATTAAGCATAGGTTATTAGGAATTTCGTTATCAGCGTCATCATCATCATCAATATATCAGCCAATAATAGATGTCTGAACATAGGCCTTCTCCAAATATTGCCACCTCGTGCGGTCCTGTGCATCCATCGGCTTTCCACTGTCCTAATCAGGTAGTCGGTCCATCGTGTGAGTGGTCTCTCCATCCTGCGTTTTGCGGAACGCGGTCGCCATTTTAGAACCTTTCTGCCCCAACGGCTCTTGGTTCTCCGTTCTATGTCGTCATTGTATTCCAATAATATTATACCTATACCTACCATATCTACATATTATTACGTAGTGTAGGACAAATAGGTGGAGCCACTACCTCAAAAAGGTCTCTGGGTCGGACTGGATGCGGAAGGCGTAGGACCGAGTTCTGGCGAGGCTTATGTCCAGCAGTAGACTGCGATAATGATTGATTGAATTCAGTGTTTAGCCACTAATATTCTTAGTTGACGACAATAAACTAGCGATTCGCTTCGCACGGGAGCATTGCCAATACTCTACAATATTGTGCTTGCATGTTGTTGTTGCATAAAGTGATTCAAGAGTGTGAATCACTTAAGTGAGTTGTGACTTGTGAGTGTGAGTGTGAGTGAGGAAGGCTTGTGTGTATAACACAAGCCTTCCTAGTTAGTAGTTTTAAAGATTTTTTCATCTGACCCGTGTCTGAGAGACAGCGATTTATGTTGTGATGATAGTTATTAGGAAATTTAAAACAACTAGGTGGACTGACGACCTTAAAAAGTTCTCTGGGTCGGACTTGACGCGGAAGGCGCTGGACCGTTTTTGTGGCGCGTATTGGGAGAGGACTACGCACAGATGTAGATTGCGATAGGCTACTTGATTAATTTATATTATAATCCGTCCTCATTGAAGTTACTGACTAGTAAAATGAATTTAATATCTTTGGAGTGGTGTTTTTACTAAAATAATACAATTTCAGGTTTAACTATTTTTCCACTAGGGCTTCGACGAGTAGAATCATAAATATGGTTATGTTTAGGGATTGCAATTGCTGGATCCAGCATACAGCAATCCAGCTGGATCCAGCGCCTTTTTAAACATGCTGGATCCAGCATACATCTTGATCCAGCGATGCGGATCCGCAAACGTATCAATTTCTATTGTTTAGTTTTGTGTTGCCGCCATTTTCGAATCGGCGCGGCACCGTTGCCGTTCTGTCACCATAGCGTCAGACTTTAAACTGCTTAATTTTTAAGGATTAACGAGCGGAGAGAAGATTATTTCAAAGCTTTTTTTGTTTGTTAATACAAAAATACTATTGAAAATTAAAATAGTGTTATTGTTACGGTCTTTTTTTAAAAGAATGTTAATTAAGTTAATTTTAAAAGAATTTGTAAGACTGATTGCTACTGATTAGCCGTCCTATCATTAAACATAAGCGTAATTAATAAGATAGTGCTTAAATATAACCCTTCGGAGCAGAATGTACAAAACGCAAAATATACAATTCTCAAAATGTACAAGTAAACCTTAATTCACACATATACTGTTTTGTATAACTTGTTATAGCAAGAACAGAAACAAACACAGTGGTTTTTGATGCTAGTCTCGGACCAACCTACCTACCAGGGCCAAGCCCCTATTAGGTTTGGTTAGATAGGTACTTACATAACCTTTTTTTTTAATTTAGTTTTTTTACCACCAAAGGTATCTACAGAGCACCGGTTTAAATTAATTTATATAGTACTAGGCTAGCACATGCATGAAGGAGGTTTTTATGAGTAGGAGTATCCAATCTAGTAGGAGTTCTACCCTTCTGCAAGCTTCTGCAAAGTTAAGGTTATATGTTTGTTATTTAATTTTATGTTGATTATGTTGATTTTAAATTATTAAAAAACCAAAGCAAATTAATATAAGATATCACCAAATGAGTGGAAGATTTCAAAGATTATCGTAAGAAGTACAAATTAATAAAAAAAGTCAAATTTCGTCTTTTTACTTTCGTTTCACGTTTGCTGGATCCGCGCTGGATCCAGCTGGATTCAGGTCAATCCAGCAAAAATTCCGCTGGATTGAAAACGCCGCTGGATTGCAATCCCTAGTTATGTTAGATTGTATTATAGTGACAAATTATTAAGGTTATTACCTTCAAAGTATCAAATCTCCATAATTTACTTAGGGCACCTATAGGACCCCCATTGTGCATGATTAGATGTATAGCGCGCATCCATTTTCCTATCATTATTGATTATTTGAAATATAAATAATATGAAATAAATTTAATTAAAAGTTATGATTTTTTACAATTTTCGTATATTTTGACACAGCGACCATAGAGTTTGGCTATAATCACAGAACAATTATACTCAAAGGCTATAATGCACTCTGTGGTTTGACATCTCAAAGATTAGGTAGGTACATAAATACTACTTGGTTTAAACTTGAAGTGTAATTATATCTACAAATTAATCACATCTATCTAATTAATTCACAGATTTTTTATATTTATAACATCATTGGTGTAATTATATCTACTATATTATGAAAATAAGTCAGGTTTTCCTTCCTGACGCTATAACTCCAGAACGCACTAACCGACTTCCACGGTTTTGCATTAGTTGGAAAGGTCTCGGGCTACGTGAGGTTAATATCAAAGAAAATTCAGGAAAGTTACAGGAAACGAAGCCATCTGGAGGCGAAACGGAGTTCGCCGGGTTTGCTAGTTATGTATATTAAAAACGCAAAAGTTTATAAGTTCGTTACTATAAGATGTAAACACTACTGATAAGATTTAATAACCTTATAATATGGATAGATAAGTAATAAAGCTACATCAAGGTAACGCATAGGCTACAATTATTTATAAAGATATTCCATTAATTATACAATATAGGCAGACGAAGTCGCGTATATTATTAACATAATAAGTATTCCTCACACTTTCACACAACGCCATCTAGGCCTAAACTAAGCAGAGCTAGTATTTGAAATAACGGTTAAACAGACTCTTGATCAGCTGATTTGTGAAAATGATGAATTTAAGTATTAAAACTTCTATTAAAGTCAATAAGAGAAGGATAACAAATATTCGCTACGCCAAAGATCTTGTCTTAATTGAATGTTCCGCTAGTATATACTAGTACTAGTTAATATAGAACTACAGTAATTGATCGCCGAAGTTATTTGGAGCTTTTTGTCCAGTTTGCGGTGGTCGGCAACTGGTACCCAGCCATTTGTTAACAAAAGATGAAAAATTATCTTGTAACTAGGTCACCTCTTATGAACCCCACGTGTATGGAAGGGGTGGCGAGTTGCACTCTACAATCGTTGCCTTGCGGCTATAATTATTTCTAACGTCAACCAGTATATACTTAACTAAGTCTTCGAGTCTGAACTATTTACCGGACTCTGAGTGGACAACAAGTAACAAATAAATTAATACAACACAAAAACTCTTAACTACATAAAACACATGTCAATTCAGAGATTATAATCACACAGTACATAATTCCCAATAACACAGAACACATACTCAGAACAGTACATTAAAATACTTCACTCGCAACAACAGCCATAACAGGACCCATTATCGCAATCATAAAATTAGTCTGTACACCTCTTTAAATGAAAAAAAAAAAAAACAAACTATAGACACAACATTGACATACGTCAACGCTGTCATTATCATTACAGGAGACAAGAAAAAGATATAATAATAAAAAATATATAGTTATATTAATGCAATATGAGAACAAAGTCCCTCGAGAAGCAAGGTGTACAAAAACCTGCAAATCAACAATCATACAGGGTAGAGACAGAGAGTAACCCGGAAACGACGCTACAGTATTTTCAGGTATATGTGTATGAATTATTTATTGCGTATGTAGGTACACCATGATTTCGTTAGGACATTTTCCTTAAGATTATAGTGTAAGATGAAAGAAATTAGTGTGAACAAGGATGAGATAAAGAATATTGCGAATTAAAAGAAGAGGGAAAGAAAAAGAGAGAGTTATGAGGATCGAGAAAAGTATGCCAGAAGAAGTATGTTTACCAAAAATAATAAAATTAATGTGGATGTAGAAAGCATAGTAATTGCAGGAAATAAGGCCTTCCTTACACGTATTGTAGCGAATGTTGGATGTAGCAGGAGATGTAAATGCCGCAAAAATACGCTTCCTACTTAGTAGAATGTGCAGCGATAATTTGATTGACTAAGTAATTAAAACACGAAAGTAGAGTCTATTTCTAAAGACAGAGTGAAAATGGATGGCGTAACCAGTCCGTAGCATCCTACAGGTTAATAACAATTATATTGTATTATCGGCTATATTTGTATTGAGTACCGCTCGATCTCCTTTCTGTACAATTTTTCAATCGCGTGGTCACTCTACTTGTTCCCTTTATTGGCAGTTTAACAACGTTTTTGTTGAAGACAATGCTCTCACATATTCAGCGTGCAATTGTGCTTTAAGCAGCTCCACTGCTTCATTTATTTAGCCGCTTTTCCGCTTAAGGGTACCACCTGTCAATTTTTAAACAGACCTGCTTTGAGAATTACAGAATTTGAGGATGGTAACTTTCTTAATTTGAACTGGATTAGAAAACTACTTGTTGTTATAACCTTTTTTTCATTTAGCTCTATCATCATATCAGCCAATGGACTTTCACTGCTAAAACAGGCCTCCTCCAAATATCTTCTAATTGCGTCTTGTGCCACTCTCATCCAACGGTGTCCCGCCCTACCTAAGTCTCAGAAGACAAAGGGCTTCGACAATGTGTGTTGCCAAAGATAACGTATTGAATCTCGACGCGGTTGTTCACTATGGGCCTTCTGAAAAGGCTTATGGCCACCCAGAAAAAAGAAGAAAAGAGCTATGTTGCATTTCCTCCGAGGATCAGAAATGAGGATTTTTGCAAGAGAACCAAAGTGACCGACCTAGCTTTTAGGATTTCCTGGTTACAGAGTCGGTGGTAAAGCACATAGCACGAGAAACTGGCAGCCGTTGGGGTAGAAAAGTTCTGGAATGGCGACCGCATACAAAAGGCAGACTGGGTAGACCCCTCACGCAGCGGACTTTCAACTAAGCTATAGTGTCTGAGACGAAACAAAATATTACATACATACATACATAAACTCACGCCTTATCCTGGCCGAGGTAGGCAGAGACGACAGAACGCCACTTGTCACGATCCTGGCAAACAGATTCAGCCTCGTCCACATTCATATAAACAAAATATTATCCGACATAATATGTGCTGTCTACGAAGAGTGACTTCTACTTGCTCTACTTTCTTGAAGCCGTATCGCAGGTACGCTTTGAGAAAGAAAGATATTAAGGAGATCGAACCCGTAACTTAATGGCCTACGCAGACCCGGACGGCATGGCAAGGGATTTTAATTTTTACTAATGGACATTCAACCGTACTGTTACAGATATACGACATAAATTGCTTTGCTTTAAAATGAAAAATGCCGTGCGATAAAATCCCTTTCAATGCCGCGGCATCATTTACGTACCTATATAATTTAACTTTTCAGATATCAGTGAACGTCCTAGAGGCTCGCAAACTAGTATGGACAAATGCTCAGAATCCAAACAGCTATGTCATCGTAGTACTTGACAAGAAAAAGTATAGAACTAGCGTCAGAAGAAATATGCAAGAACCTTGTTACCGTGAGGTACGTATTTATTATTTTTATCTGCTGGAAATAGGTAGGTACTTACTTAATAAATAAGTAGTAAGTTTCTTAGCAAGCTAGAAGCTCGAACTTGCAGGGATCGACCAACATCTGTTGGCCTCAGATAACTTTTCAGGCCGTTAGCTGCAGGTTAAGGTTAATAATACACGTCGAAATACCACGACAAAGTCAAAGGTAACTCAGTATTCATTCACTTTCTAGCCGAAGCGCCATCTAAATTAAGACAGTTGTAAGTGCTTCACTTTCATCTCAATTAGGTAGTACAGACCTATTCTAAAGGGTGAGAAACAGATTGTTATCCGCGCCATCTAGTGCCTACAGTGATTAACTGCCAGGTTTTATTAAAAAGAATTTACTGTTATCAATGAAATAATTATGCCAATTATTAAAATGGTACTTTAAAAGAACAAAAATAATAATTGATGTAGAAGCATTGATTTACAAAAAACCCAAGATGCACATTTTCAAACAAAACTAACAGCCAAAAGTGTCACCAAATTATACATACGCAACAAATACGTATATACCATTTTTCAGATCTTATGGGTACGGTGACGTTTAGTATTTGTCATTACTAGAGATGTAGTAACACTAAAATCGTTTTTAAAAATACCGATTATATCTAACCGATATAATTTACAAACAAGAATAAATCGATTATGGGTACAAAATAAAAAAACTTTATTTTTTCAAAAATAAATTAATTATGACGAATCAAGTGATTCATCTGATGAATTACTTGATTCGTCACTGACATGAATAATTAACTTAAAATCGACTGAATTAATATTAATAATGAAAGGATTCCAGTCTCCTCCACCTGTACAGCCTCCAAACATGCAAGGTATAATTCGGAAAACCTGTACTATTATGTTTTAGCCGTCTAAAAAGACGAACAAAATACTTTCGCTACAAATCCAATACACCAATGTGTCTTATCCACCAACACGATACCAAACCAAGATACCATTCCATATAATTTCACAAAAACTTATATTTATAAGAATTTTGAAATGTAATTAAGGAATATTTAAAAAAAAATTAATCGATTAATCAATTTAATAAAAAAAAAACCGATTTTAACAATTTTATTGTGTCAATCTCTATTGAGATTCGTTCCGAGTCGCGCATACGATTTTAAAATTTATATGTTTATATTTTACATAATAAGGTTGAAGATGGGATATAAACCAAATATTTCATATAATTTTATTAAATAATCACGTCTAAATAATATTTTTATTTTTCTATCAATTCGGGTTCATAAGTTGATAGCTTTTATTTTGAATTTCTACAAAAGTAAACTAAGTAACACGGAAAAGATGAAATGTCACCGTACCGTTCCTGTCTGATAATAACTATAGTAATATCGTAAACATATTTCTTTTTCAAATTCAATCTTACACGCATGACATAAAGCTGTATTTAAAAAGTAATACACAAAAAGCAATAAAATTTAATGATAAAATTGACGTTTGTCGGTAGAACAACGCGATACTAATTTAAAAAAAGTTCACAATGAGCCTATTTGTTGCGGACGGTTTTGGGAAGTAGAGTGTGTATCTTTGGTTTTTTGTAAATCAATGAGTAGAAGAGTATTAAAAACAAATTATTTGTTGATATTTAATACTTTAAAATTATCACATTATTATCATAACAAGTTAATTTTAGATGATAATTTTCAAGCATTATTTATTTTTTAGAGAGACGGATATTCTATTGCGTTAAAAAATATTACAACAAATACTTAAAAACGATAATTTCAAGCTAGCGCCATCTTACAATTTGTATATGAACTCAGAACACCAGTCTGGCTTACGTTAGACAGTCGTGTTTGTAAACTTCAGCAGTACTAACATAGATGGCGCTATGTTATCATAAAAAAATATTTTATAATGAAAAGAAAGTGGCAAGAACTATAAAAAATTATATTATTTTAATATATAAGTTTAGTGTAGTTTTACTTGCTAAGTTCTATATAAACCATTAAAGTCCAACAAATCTAATAGGTACGGTATGACAGTTCTGACAAATTGAAAATATTGTTATGAATAAATACAACACTAAAAGGGTTAGAGAACAAATGCTAGATAAACCAAAAGCTACTAACTATTATGGACAAAGAACAAACAATTATATGATACCTAAAGTGTTCAACAACATAAACTTATTAAGAGAAACCCCCAAATTAAGTCCCACCTTGTTAAAGAAACAATTAAAAGATATACTTTTGTAACATAAAACTTTTTCCAGTATTATTACTATTGTAGTTGCCATGATATTGATGTAAGTAGGTACATTAGACCATTATAAACATAGAATCTAAGTAGGTATATGGTATGTAGGTTATGTATTAAAATTAAGAGCGCTTCTCGCCGTTAAACAGTTATGTTTGGCGAGTTATAAATGTTAAAATATTGTAACCTATTTTATTAAATAAACTTTAAAAAAAAAAAAAAAATAATAAGGTTGGGATAAAAAAATCGATTAATAGAATATCCGAAATTTAAGAAATCGATTACGATAATATCCGATTTTTAAGACACTTTAATAATTAATCTCATTATTAGTAAAGAGTAGAACCTTTTGTAAAAAAAAACACCACATATTGCAAATTCTCTGGTTTTTACATCAATTGCACACTTTGATATGGATGAAAATTTCTGGAAAATAGCATTAAACGTTTATGAAATAGAAAACACGTAAATTACTTTGATCAAACCACTATCTTTCTTAAATTTTAAATATATGTAATTTTTTCAAAGTCAAATTTTGACATAATTTGTAGATTCTAGAATTTTGTCTTTAATTCCATTTCTCAAAGGTCAAATACAGTCTTTAGTCTGTGGTTGACACGACCCCATAGTTGTTTACCTTTATATTCAAGTCGTAATAAATAAACAGTACTTACTATTAGATCTAGTACTTTTAGAAAAAAAAAATTCCAAACATTACTTTTATTTAAATTATAATTAATTAAATAAAAGTAATGTTTAGGATTTTTTTTATTTACTACTAAGACCTTAATAAGTTGCCTCCCGTCACCTTCGACCACGTCGAGTACTAGTTATAAGTAATAGTTAGTTACGTGTCTAACGATAATAACGATTTTTCGTATATGTAAACGATTTTCTTGCATACAAGTGTATCCGAAGAGTCGCAACACTACGAGCAGTAACCTAACTACGTGACTTTGCAATGAGGTCAAGAATAGAACTATTAGATATTATTTACTATGTAAATATGTGTTATTTTGCTTTGTTTGAACGTTTTAAATTAAATTTATATATTAAGAATTGTACATTTTTAGATACAATAATAAAATCTTTCTAAATTCATGGTTTTACGAAAAAGGTTTTCGAAACTGAATAATGTACGCATGAACAAAGTTGTTTCAGTTTGAAAAATATGAAACGTCATACTGTATCTTTTAGATTTGTTGAACTGTAGTCTTTTATTTAAACTTTACACCAGCAAAATTTGACCGTTAACCACTAAATAATTATAGAGATAAGCGAAAAATAGTCATATTATAACAGCTACATAATTTACAACCAGCTGTTTATTTATTGAAAAGACGGAAATTTATCAGGTCTACGTAGTAACGGAGATTAAACGTAAAAATTATTTGAAAACGTTTATTTTAAGTTAGCGCCATCTCACGACTTCTATATAAACTCAGTTCATCAGTCGGTCTTACAATATACAGTCGACTTGTAACAGTACTACCATAGATGGCGCTATATTATGTTTATAATAAAAAATACTCTTTAATATTTATGTATCTAATAAAATATAAAGATTTACTTTCATTTTCAATATAAATAGAAAATAAAAATTATTCTGTCTTTTACAAAGTTATAAAAACTAAAGTAGCATAATATGTTTTTAACAAAAATTGATGGTTTCATTTTATAGAAACAAAAATATGAGAATTTACATTTCTTTGTCGTTTTTGTTTTTTTCCTGAGACCTATTCTGGAAATTATTGAGATTATTTAAATTAGTGCAGGGGTAGTTGGATCCTAAATGTTGCAATTAATCCTTTGTTTAAATAATCATTTCATTCAATTTCCCAGTATTGCCCACAACACAATTTTATTTCCCCCCATTTGCCATGAGATTCTGGTACACCTATACATTACCGTGGTAACTACTCTAAAGAGTACTAACGTTGTGGTAGTTTATAGTTTCTTACATTATGCGCAAGATGGAATTTTAAACAACTTATTTGTTACAAAAATATTTTGCTCTTGTTGAGGTAAATAACCGAGGGCGTAGAGTGTCTGAGAATTGTACGCTCCCGAACACAGATGGCGCCTCTGTTGCGGTACTATTAATAGTTTTGAGCCCTGATTGGTAATCGGACACCTACTTATGTTGGAAAATAAATGTTATTTTGTATATAGTCCAATCAATAAAGTAATTATAGAGTGCGTGAGCGGGAACCTAAGTGATTTCTACAGAAATTTATTCAGGGTAGGTACTTAGAGATATAACATACTAAAAGTCACCACCTCTAGGAGGTGAGGCGGAGGGGGGAGGGAGGGTCAAAGGTCTCAATTTTGCGTTTTTTGCGTATATCTCTGAAACTACGAGAGCTATCGAAAAATGATTCAGACAAAGTTTGTAGATCGTAAAATTGTCTACAAAAAATATCTCAACACTTTTCTCCTAAAAAGCATCGCTTTCGAGATATCGTGACTTTAAAGGGCAGAAAAGTCGTATTTACGACTATATGCACACACTAGCTTTTTCCCGCGATTTCGCTCGCGTTTATAAATATTATGAAAAATAAGGCTTATTTCAATATATAGTAGCATATGCATGCTTGGTCTCAGCCTAATCGGTTTGAAATTGACAAAGTTACATACAAACTTCCATCCCCTATCTTATTCCTTTAGGGGTAGAATTTATCAAAATCCTTTCTTAGCGGATGCCTACGTTATATCATCTACCTGCATGCCAAAATTCAGCTAGATCTGTCTAGTGGTTTGGGCTGTGCGTTGATAGATAACTATGTCAGTCAGCTAATATATCTGCGTGTCGCCGTTGAGACCAGACATATTCCTCTACTCAAAATTGAAAAAGCGTGTAGTACTTATTGAGCTCACGGTACCGTGGGAAACTAACATCTAAAGACCACGCAATTAAGACAAATAAATACTTTGACTTGACAAATGAGATAACCAGAAATGGCTATAGGGTTACTCTGTATGCCGTGGAAATAGGTGCGAGGGGTACACCAGCTAAATCCCTCTACAATCTATTAAAAGAACTAGGACTGCCGAGAACTTCAGTAAGCTCTCTACTATCACGAATGTCCAAAACGGCATTGTTAGGTTCCTACCAAATTTGGATAGGTAGAGGACGGAACATGGCAGACAGTGAAGGTGACCGCTAACGCGTTGTAAGGGGGCCTCCTTAAACCTACATCTGGGTCGTAAGTCCCAGACGCTGTTACGCCAGTGTTCCGCCCTCTATCACGCGATGGACCCGGCACCCGCACGGAGAATCCATGGAATGCTAAGATTAGGTCTTATCTTAAATAAATATTTTTGGCACTAATGCCAATAAAAGGATTCTGATAAATTTATTGTTGCTGTGTTGACACATGAAATAAATAAAATATGATAAAAATATTAAATAAATAATATTTGAACTTGAATAATCATACTGAACTTGAATAATCTATAGTGTTTTCTTTCGTTTTACTCACTTTTAACTCTTAAGTGGCAATAATTGTAGGACTTCTAACGATTAGGTGGTTTACCTTAATTTGTTTTATATTATAAAATTACGAAAACTTTAAATTGAAATATGCGCCAATGACGTCATACAAGAAATGATAGGGATGGACATAGAAGGAAAAAAGAGAGAAATTCATTAGATTATAACGTTTTACCGAAAATATGCTCTAGTAACAGTCAATAACGTTGACATTACTATTTGTTTTTATAAATACCTAACGACTATTTGCTAATACAAGAGAACTGATATGTCTTAGTAGAACTGATACTGATGTTTTGTTGTGCGATATTGAACCTAATAGTTTTATGACATGCAACTAACAGGGCACATTGCTGACAAATTTGAACAAAGGGATGAACCGCGATGCTAATATCGCGTTGAACAAACTTCCATCTCACGTGTTTCCTCTATAGAATTATATTATTTGACGACTTCTGTGGCGTAATCGGTATATAACATGGCTGCTACGCAGAGCTTTCGGGTTTGATTCCAGCTCAATGCAAGTCTTTGTGTGCATGAACATTTATTTACATTATAACATGATTGTTTGCATTGGTCTGAGTGTTTTCTATGTATATATTATAGTATGTATTTACAAAAAAAAAGGATTTAAGTATGTTAACCCGTTGTTTTGTTACCCATAACACAAGCAGGTTAAGCCTAGCTTAACCGGGTGCGCCAAAGTTCACCTAAAATTTCAACTCCTATAATTGGAAGTCCGAAAATGTTCTTCCTAACATTTTTCATCCTAACAATCGCAATTCCTAATTTTTTTGTCCCTAATGTTAATAATCCGAAGCATTCAACTTCATAATTTCAGTAGCAATAAACATCTATTATACTATTATTTGTTTTCCTATATTTTCTCAACATAACCATCGTTTATACTATAATTTAAAGTCATATCTTTTTTATTCAGATTTCTTTTTATTCATAATAATCAATATTATATACATTAATTTTGTGTAACTTTGTTGACAACATGTAGGTATAACATAATATACCAAAGACCAGAGCAAAACCAGAGTCCCTCTCCCATCATTCAGTCAAGATCCTGAAAAGAAGTGGGTCCTATTTATAATTATTGGCTTAGGTTATGGTAGAACTGTGACCCCAATGCACGAGCCGAGCGAGCGCAGCGAGCGAGCGCAGCGAGCGTGCCGCGGCAGCGGCCGGCGAAGTGCCAGAACCGAATTGGTCCCTTAGGTACTTATTGGTTTAGTTACGGTTACGGTAAACTCTCAGGCCACAAGCATACCCAACTTTGAACGAGTCCTGTTTTATGGATTTCATTCATTTAAGACAAAAATATTCTAATAATTTAAATAAACAATTCTTAATTTTAAAAAAATGTGTAAAAATGTAAAAAGTTGTTTTGTAATTACAAGAAATAGTATAAAAACAAAACTTTTTATTACTTTCACTTGGTAAATATTTCATGTATGTGTGGACTGAGGGCCCATTTTTTTTTTTGCGGTTTTTTGCAGATTAATCAACAAAAGTGCATAGTTAAAGTTGTTAAAGAGTTTGTTAAACGAATATCAGAGTTTGTTAAGACGTCATTCAAAAGATATATCGCTTTTAGTGGGTCCCTCAGTTCAAACACAAAATCTCCCATAATTAGATAGGTAATGAATTAAACAACAATTTTTTGTGAAAAATCCTTAGTTAAACATGTATAAACGTATAAAAAGCATTGAAAAGCCTAATATGAGTAGATAATAAAAAATAACAAACGTTTTAAAAGGTCCCTGAGGGCCCACTTGAATTTATCTCATAATTAATAAATTATAGCATGAACATTAAATATTCCTAAGCCAACCATTTGTTAAAAGGGCAAGGATAAATTTAAAATTAAAGAAAGATCACAAACAGTGATAATTATTGTTATTTTTAAGTTTTTAAGTGGTCCCTCAGTCCACACACTATGCAAATGCTAATTGTTAAATATATAATTAAATACAACAATTACGAAAATGGGGAGCCTTTCAGTGCATAGTTAATTATGTATTTTATCGATCTATATTTATCTTGTGTCTGGTTTATTTATATTTTTTGTCATTTTAACTGTTTTATTAATTTACATACTAAGTCTGGTGTGAAAGTCATCGCATTCTGGCGCGAAAATAAATATATAAATATTGGTTTGTACGGAACCCTCGGTGAACGAGTCAGACTCGCACTTGCACGGTTTATTTACTTATTGAAAGAAAGACAGAAAATCTATTTATTTGTCAGACACATAAAATAGAACAAAGTTTTTAAATCCGAAAAAGAAAGACAATGGAAAAAATTGTTACTCGAGGCGCGACTCGAACCCGCGTCTCTGAACTATACGCGTCCAGCGCCATGACCAACTAGGCCACCCGAGCATCCACCTCGACCACCAAACTCGAACTCAACTGTACAACGCCATCGTGCCTAGATGGCGTTGTACAGTTTGTAAGTTGTGGCCCGGCGTCGTATAAAGCAATGGTTAAATTTGGGGGTCAAGACGGATACTCGGGTGGTCTAATTGGTCATGGCGCTGGACGCGTTTAGTCCAGACACGCGGGTTTGAGTCCGGCTTCGAGTACCAATTTTTTCCACTGTCTTTCTTCTTTTCGGATTTTTCTAGTTATACCTAAGTTTTATAGGTAAAAAAATATTTGTAATTTAATACAAAAAAAATTGTAAATTTTACGGCGCGTAAAATTTACTATATTAGGATACTTTAGATTTTGAAAAATATTTAGGATCTCAGGAAAAAGAATAGGCGAGATTTAGTACTACATAAATTATTTTATCGTGATGAAGTTGCGGGCTACAGCAAGTTGAAAATAAAACTAAATTAATTATGACTTATTGTTCTAAAACCACAGACAGAACGACTGTGATTTGTCATCAATGAGACCATATGAAATTACATGTAAAAACATTTTCTCCTTACTGCTTTCCGAAATTCTACTACAGTTATCATCGTAACATTGAATTTTTTCATTTACTAATGAACATGTATTTTTTTATTGTTTGTTTACGTTTGCATCAAATAGCACTCAATTCGGTCCGCATACGACCCAACACAATTACAACTATTTACTTTTATCTCACACTTTATGACTATGCAGAAACTTTAAAACGTAATGTAACATCATTCATGTATGTAATGGTTCTTGATTATCTCTTGACTGCATGGACACTCTACTTGTCCGAAAAACATATTTTGTAAATTTTTCGTAAAAGAATTATAAAACCAGTGATAAGATAAATACAGATCGATAATATACAAAATTAACTATGCACTGAAAGGTTCCCCATTTTCGTAATTGTTGTATTTAAATATATATTTAACAATTAGCATTTGCATAGTGTGTGGACTGAGGGACCACTTAAAAACTTAAAAATAACAATAATTATCACTGTTTGTGATCTTTCTTTAATTTTAAATTTATCCTTGCCCTTTTAACAAATGGTTGGCTTAGGAATATTTAATGTTCATGCTATTATTTATTAATTATGAGATAAATTCAAGTGGGCCCTCAGGGACCTTTTAAAACGTTTGTTATTTTTTATAATCTACTCAAATTAGGCTTTTCAATGCTTTTTATACTTTTATACATGTTTAACTAAGGATTTTTACCAAAAAATTGTTGTTTAATTCATTACCTATCTAATTGTGGGAGATTTTGTGTTTGAACTGAGGGACCCACTTAAAGCGATATATCTTTTGAATGCAGTCTTAACAAACTCTGATATTCGTTTAACAAACTCTTTAACAACTTTAACTATGCACTTTTGTTGATTAATCTACAAAAAGCCGCAGAAAAAAAAATGGGCCCTCAGTCCACACATACATAATATTTCTTTCTGAGTATGAGAGAAAATATTATGGTGAAAATGTTTAGGGATAAAAACGTTATGATAAAAAACATTAGGAGTTTGAATATATTTACATAACGATATTATTAATAACGACTTTCGGAAACATGAGTGTTATGAACATCGCCGGTAGCAATACAAATAGTATGAATGAAAACTTTAGGATTAAAAATTTTAGGAAGAGTGATCATTCGGATTACAAATCGTTAGGAAGAACATTTTCGGAAGAAGAACTTTAGGTGAGCCAATATGGACCCAGCTTAACCTTGCCTACTTTCGCAACAGATGGCGCTGTGTAGAGACTGATGTCCGTGAATATTTATTTATATCGAATGATATTCGGTCCTTCGTAACGTAGTGAGAAGAAGCATTTGGCCAAACCGACAAGATGATGACGACGTAGTTAAGTTATTTCTAGACTGTCATCTGTTTGCTTCATTTCTGGACTGTATTCGCCCTTTCCATTAGCTTCGATATTACCCTGTTTTAACAAAAATATAATACCAATGGCGCTTGATTAAATTTTATACCACGGTGGCAAACAGGCATAGAATACGGTCCACATGCTGGTAAGTGGTTACCATAGTATATGGACGCCTGTAACACTAGGAATTTTATTATGGAATTACACGCAAAAACTTATTCCCCCCTCTTTGAAGAATCCCATACGTAGTAGCACCTGGAAAAAACCTCGTCAGAGAGATCATTCCACAAACGGATGGAAGGAAATTCCTCTAAAACCGTGTTGCATGGAAACATTTACGCTTAAGTGTGTGAGCGTTTGTGTAAACGCGTAGCAACTAAAAGCAAAGTGACACAATAGACCAGATGACTGTAGTGTATTGATGTTGATGAAATTATGAAAATACTAAGCGGATTTTTAAAGGGTTGGTTAGAATTTAATCATGGAAAAGCGAAGGTGTTAGGGGCTTCCTAAAATGGCGGCTGGGGGCGCGGGCGGGCGGCCATTTTCGCCCCCTGTTAGTCCGCTACTGTTTGTATTAGTACATTTATAATAGGGGAATTTTTAATTGCACCTCTATTTAAAATTTAAGCAAACAACAATTATCCACTAATAATGTACCAGCATATCAAATAAATGACTGTTTATCAAATTAAATAATTGTATAACTAAATGTGTAGCATAAGAAAAGGTCTAAAATATATCAAAGTTAGCGACTTTTTTTATCTAATTTTACTACGAAAATCTTGCTAAAACCACAGATATAAGCACTGTAAAACAAAATTACTCGCCATATAACAAAAATACTGATTTGCACACTAAATTATCCAATATTACCACCGAATTACTAAAATCATTATCTAAAATTGCATAACAGAGAATGCATGTTTTAGGTTATCTAATGACTACACTAATTTGCTACTTGTTGAACTAATATCGCTTTAACACAACTATATTTTTCTTTGTTCAACTGTTTTGTTGACACTTAAAAAATTTTGACCGATTTTGAACTTTTCGATCAAAATATCATTTGGTTAGGTTATGTTAGAACTGTGACAACCAACGCGCGAAGGCGAGCGAGCGCAGCGAGCGGGCCGCGGTAGCGGCCGCCGAGCGCCACATTCTTAATTTACGAAAAAAAAAATTTTTCATTCTCGAAAATTTTACAAGTCCTGGCTCCATTATGTCACACCACCTGCAGAAGCTAAAAACATACCTATCAGGATAAAGCGAAAACGCGGACGACCAACAAAAGCAAGACCTGCCCTGATTATAGTAAAAATATATATTTTTTTAATATTTTAATTAATTTGTTAAAAAAGTCTGAGTAGTCTTACCGTTGTGCCATAATTAGTGATTATGATGATAACACTTATTTGATTTTTTGAGAACTATAATTTAATAAACATGACTGATTAAATGGTGTTTTATTTAGAATAACTCATGTTCTTTAAAATTTAGTAGGTGACGTATTCCAAAAAAACAGATTAAATGTTTCGTTGCACTGAAAGGATAATTAGATTTACTATAATTATTATATCAGATAGTAAACTAGTAAAATAGTTTAGCTTTAAACATCAAACAGTGTAGTACATTTGATTTATTTGATGAACAAATTTAGTGTGCAATTCAGTATTTTTTTTAGCAATTTCGAATACTTTGATAGAAAAATGTGGATTTACAGTTGTAAGATTAAATACTACCCTACCCTACAATATAAATAATATGTTTGCACAGACCTGTCGCAGATAATATTTTTTTAAATGATATTTATTTATTACATACTTTTATTTCACACAAGGAAAGTATTACTAAATTAGGACACACACAGAGATTAAATTAGGACACACAAAGAGACTAAATTAGGACACAACACTTAGGTAGTTAAGTAAATTAGATCTCAGACTTTTGTGAAACCCTGTTTCTTAACTAGGCAAGGCCTGTATTTTAAGAGGCAGTATTCAAGCCGCAATCAATTCAAGTAAAACTATTTGTCTCATTGTCTATTACAAAATTTAGATGTGTTATACCTTTTTGTTATAAAAAAGAAAGGAATGAATTATTTGTTTATTCAATTTAACGGACACAAAGAACGTCCAGTCAGATTTAGGACAAATTCGTGGATTGCATAAAGAATTGTCCTGCGTGGGAATCGAACACGCGTCCTCGTGGACATTAGCCGCTACCCAGAACACGGCACCACCGAGGCAGCTGGGCTGTAGTGATAGCAGGAACCGATGATGTCACAATAACACTTTGGTACAATGAGAAAAACTACTGAAACTTTTCGTAATAATTATGGCGTTAGTTAGTTTTGCATTGAACATTAATATAATATTTTAGTAAATACTAGCCGGTTTTGCAGGGCTTATACAATTTATACTTTATCGGCATCTACTAGTATAAGGGCGGTGCCAAAAGTACCCGGCCTGACCAAGAGATGGCGGTAGTTACTTAAAAAACTAGAACTTTATTAGAAAGTGCATAAACTGTAATTCATAATACATATTATATATTTTATGTGTATTAGAAATATGCGCTATCACGGTGCACCATCATGGTGCCACTATGTTGTTTATAATATACAATACTTTTATTCAAAAGGACTGAGTCTAAATAGGTGTTGTGTGACCTAGGTTGTATTCTGGCTCCTTCGTTTAATACAGTTGGGTAGCAGAACTTAAAAATGTCGTACGGTCCAAAATGAGAATCGCAGTGGACGACCAAATGACTTGACTACTCCAGATAATGTAAAGAATATCCTCAAAGCGATAATAAAAATGATCATTAACTGAAGCGTGCAAGCTCACAGACTCAGTAGACATGTCTAAAAGTGCGATACATTGCATATTAACTGCAAGAAAGTTTGGACAGAAGAGAGCCGTGCGCCAGATGGCTGCTGCGTTTGCTCACAGTGGATCAAATATAGCGTCGTGATTATGTTTCCGTCATCGATTGTTTGCAAATAAAGTGATAAATATGGCTAAAATTTCAGCTTGATACCTCCACGCGTTCCTGAGGTAAATGGTCTTGACTATAGTTGCAAAACTTCTGATTAATACGGAATAATACCGGAAAAAATCAGGGAAAATTTCATAAAATCGGATTTATTCAAAATTTATTTAATAAATATTTTTATGTTTTATTTGCTGGAAAATAGTATTTTGCATCGATCGTCGATCACCGACGCGCCGGCGCCGCTACAACTTTGTGCGCCGGCCGCAGCCTCACGTGCACAACCCGTCTGCACGACTCATGTCACGACGTGAGTGGTTCACGTTGTGACATGACTCTCGAGTTGTTCGGCAGCGGTGCCTGGTGCGGTAAGAGAGAGAGGACATGCTTTGCGGAGGAGCTTTCCCCCCGCGAGTGAGTGAAAGATTCGATCGAATTTTCCGTCAAATGTATCGCCCGAATATTAAACTAATCTAAAATAATAATATAAAACTATCGGTACCAGACAAAATGCATAAATAGTTTATTTACAATTATTTATACTTACCTATAAATTATAATTATACACATAATAAATAAAAACATAATAATATAAATTTTATAGCACATAAATAATATAATAAATACAATAAAATAAATAAATCACGTGACAGTGCGATCCGTTGAAAAAATCCCAAAGTTCCGGTATATTTCGGTATTATTCCGATTTAATCAACTTGAATTATTCGGATTTTTTCCCGCTAGCATCTATAGTCTTGACAGACAGACGGACGACACACTTTGTTGCCTATCCTATGAGGGTACGGAACCCTAAAAATAGATAATAATATGACAAGCAATAAAGTCATAATTTTGTTATGTTAGATATATCCACCTTGATTTTCCTTCATACGTGACAGGCAGGACTGTCAACCTAGTGCTTTAATTATATAAATCTTTATAGGTAATAAGGTTTTAAGGTAATTTTAAAATGAAATACTTACCTTTTAGGTTGGCGTATTTAAAAATCAGCATAACGTGATTGAAATTTATAAGTACTTGTACTTGTACGTAATATTTTTTTGTTGTTTTTTTTCTTTTGATTTTTGTTTATTATTTTTAGGTAAGTGGGTACATCACATTTATTCGTAATATAAGTAGACTAGAATAATAATATAACGTAATATAAGAAGACCTATGAGTAATTATTGGGTCTAGTTTATAATATCGACAGGCACTACATCGATGGTCGCTACATCGCAAACGCTCCATCGATGGGTTACTGTATCGACAGTACCCTAATAGTACAGTCAAATAAGGCTTAAATAGGGGCAAACCTCGGAATGGAAGCGAATAAGCTGTAAAGGAGAATGGGCGGTTTCGTCCCATGTGTTGTAACACTTTGTGACCTATATCATTTGAAAGATCTCAGCGAGTGCTATGTTTTATTGTATGGGCATAACTCCGTATCTCGTGCAGGGAAAGTGTTATAGGGTTTTTAAAAAATAATAAAAATAATTTAAAATGTCTTAACTAATTGGTCTATTCATAACTTCTACTAAAGAGATTTAAAGGTAGAGCCTACTTTGACCCAACATCCTCTCTGTCACCATTGTAAACGCAGCGTTGAGAAGATTGGAGACATATAAAATGAGTTTTACGGCGGTCCTTCTGGGTAGAAGAGTTCTCAAGCTTTCAGAAACGTTTGCGCAATTACATGGACAAAGAAAAAACAGCTCCCTATGCTTCCCGCCATTTTGTTCCAAATATGACATCTGCTCAGTCAGTTGCAACAACTTCACATGGGACGCACCCCATATAAAACTGCCCATTCTTCTTTGCATAAACCTTTGTTTTGGTGTACTAATGATTGGTAGAAAAGTCTCATATGATCACGTGTCTGCGTCATAAGTTATTCAAGGTCAAAGGTCAGTCAGTTGCAACAACTTCACATGGGACGCACCCCATATAAAACTGCCCATTCTTCTTTGCATAAACCTTTGTTTTGGTGTACTAATGATTGGTAGAAAAGTCTCATATGATCACGTGTCTGCGTCATAAGTTATTCAAGGTCAAAGGTCACGAAAATCAGTTTTTTCCCATTATCTCGTTTTGTATCGGAAATACGCATTTAACATTTTAATAAATATTGTAGATCATAAAATTGTTTACAAAAAATGTCTGAACACTTTTCTCCTAAAAAGCATCACTTTCGAGATATCGTGACTTTAGAGCGCAGGAAAGTCGTATTTTCGACTATATGCACACAGTCACACACTAGCTTTTTCCCGTGATTTCGCTCGCGTTTATAAATATTATGAAAAATAAGGCTTATTTCAATATATAGTAGCATATGCATGCTTGGTCTCAGCCTAATCGGTTTGAAATTGACAAGGTTACATACAAACTTCCATCCCCTATTTTATCCTTTTAGGGGTAGAATTTAACAAAATCCTTTCTTAGCGGATGCCTACGTTATATCATCTACCTGCATGCCAAAATTCAGCCAGATCTGTCCAGTGGTTTGGGCTGTGCGTTGATAGATAACTATGTCAGTCAGCTTTGAGTTTTATATAAATAGAAGATTTCCGCACCACCTCTGAGGTAGATAAGGTCAATCTTGCACCAACATTAAATCAAATACAACAGTAATTTGAATCAAGCTCAAAAAAAGCTCGGCGGTTTTTTAGGGTTCCGTACCAGTTTTGAAAAAACGGAACCCTTATAGGATCACTTTGTTGTCCGTCTGTCCGTCTGTCCGTCTGTCTGTCAAGACCATTTATCTCAGGAACGCGTGAAGGTATCAAGCTGAAATTTTCACCAAATACTAAGGCTTGTTGCCTCTTAGTGCTGTAAAAAATTCAAAGTGCTAATCCAACGCAATCAAGAGATATAGCCGTTTTTGTCGCAAAATTTAGAGGGGTAAAGGGCAAAAACCTACAGGGTACTTCCAGTCTACCTACAAACTTGAAATTTGGCATGGAGCAAGGTCTTGTAGTACATGTAATGGGAATATTCCGAAAACCTTAAATTTTTACTTTAATCACATTATATTTTGATTTCATAGAATTTTGGCGGGAAAGCTGAGTCACGTGACCTGTGACGTCATAGAATTTTGACAGCTGTCAAAGTGACAGCTGTCACTTTTGACAGATGGAACGTGACGTCATAGAGTTTTTGACAGATGAGTCGTGACGTCACAGAATTTTGGCGGAAAAACATTTTGTGACAGTTGAGTCATGACGTCATTGAATTTTTGACAGATGAGTCGTGACGTCACAGAATTTTTGACAGATGAGTTGCGACGTCATATTATTTTGGCGGGAAAATATTTTAGACACCCGTCACTTTGACAGCTGTCACTTTTGACAGATGTGCGTGACGTCATAGAATTATTGACAGATGAGTCGTGACGTCACAGAATTTTGGCGGGAAAATATATTATGACAGCTGAGTCGTGACGTCATTGAATTTTTGACAGATGAGTCGTGACGTCACAGAATTTTCGACAGATGAGTTGTGACGTCATATTATTTTGGCGGGAAAATATTTTAGACACCCGTCACTTTGACAGCTGTCACTTTTGACAGATGTGCGTGACGTCATAGAATTATTGACAGATGAGTCGTGACGTCACAGAATTTTGGCGGGAAAATATATTATGACAGCTGAGTCGTGACGTCATTGAATTTTTGAGAGATGAGTCGTGACGTCACATAATTTTTGACAGATGAGTTGTGACGTCATAGTATTTTGGCGGGAAAATATTTTTTAACAGAGCCGAGTCGTGCCGTCATTGAATTTTGGCGGGAAAAATAGTATTTAAACAGCCGAGTCCTGACGTTATCACAATTTGGCAAATAGGTTTGTACGGAACCCTCGGTGCGCGAGTCAGACTCGCACTTGACCGGTTTTATATTAACGTGGTTTCTCCAGTAGGAATACTCCTACCACATAGTGATCTATCAACGCACAGCCCAAACCACTGGACAGATCTAGCTGAATTTTGGCATGCAGGTAGATGATATAACGTAGGCACCCGCTAAGAAAGGATTTTGATGAATTCTACCCCTAAAGGGATAAGATAGGGGATGGAAGTTTGTATGTAACCTTGTCAATTTCAAACCGATTAGGCTGAGACCAAGCATGCATATGCTACTATACAGGGTTACAGGAAAAGTCGTGCTAGATCCGTTAAGGGCGTGGAGTACCCATCATTTCTGACTTATTTTACTATGAAACACCCTACCCTAAACTTAACCCTTTTCGAGATATTCGACTTTTAATTTTTTTATGAAAAATTGCCGATTCTTAGGCTACTAAATTAATTTTTTATTTTTTGTGTATCTTAATTATTATTATTGCATTTTTACATGGGTAATAAGATGCTTTAGGACGTCAATAATTAAAATAGTGCATAAGTTAATTGAATGGACCGTAGTAGACAAGTAAAGGTTAAGAAAAACAAGAAAATATTGGAAAGGTTATTTTTCTCTAAGCCATAACTAAAAAAAACATTATGGGAATTGTTCGGCAGATGTTTTTCTAAATATTTACGTTTCATCTGCTATCTGACGAGGTATAACAGTCTAAGGTTTTATTCAATTCCATTGAAAAAAAGTTAGTTTTATAGGCGACAGAGAAGAAGAAAGAAAATTATTACTTAGCCCTAAATAGTAAAATAAAACAATACGTGAGCATGAAATGTTATTTAATGAGGTTTTCTCATAAGTTTTTATTGTTTACAGGTCATGTTCAACATGGCCGCCTCTATTTCTGACACATTGTCGCATCCTTCTACGGAGACCAGTCCTCACTACTCTAGTGGTCAACGTGATCCTTATTTTGTTTGCTGCATCCACAATCCTTTCTCTTAAGTCTTCTACAGACGAAACTGGATTCGGCTCGATAAACTCTGTCAAAAACGGCCACATCCGGTACTCGACGACCAGGGTAGCGAGTTATGTATTCATTGCGAGCTTGCGCAGACACACAATGGCAGTATCCGTATTAAATAAGCATATCAGCATATTCCTCAGGTGTGTAGGACGTCATCTTCAACACTTCCGTATCACAGGTACAAATCAGAGTCCGGTTAACAAGCACAGTAGTCACAAATCAGAAGAAATATTCCAGAATCACAGCCAAGTCGAGAAAAAGACCAAAACGATATCACATCTACTATGTACGAAGCACAAAAGCAGACTGACAACCAAAACAATACCCCCTGTTGTATTCCCATATTTTTTCTTTCATTCGCACCTACATAAATCTTTACTTTATCTGGTTTAAACTTGGAGGACAATAAACGCGGGACCGTTAGACCTGCTACCTGGAGCGTCTAAACGACTTTTTTTCCATGAAATGTGATACAAACCCTAGACTGTTATACCTCGTCAGATAGCTGATGAAACGTAGATATTTAGAAAATCATCTGCCGAACAATTCTCATAATGTTTTTTTTAGTTATGGCTTAGAGAAAAATAACCTTTCCAATATTTTCTTGTTTTTCTTAACCTTAACTTGTCTACTACGGTCCATTCAATTAACTTATGCACTATTTTAATTATTGACGTCCTAAAGCATCTTATTACCCATGTAAAAATGCAATAATAATAATATTAAGATACACAAAAAAATAAAAAAATAATTTAGTAGCCTAAGAATCGGCAATTTTTCATAAAAAAATTAAAAGCCGAATATCTCGAAAAGGGTTAAGTTTAGGGTAGGGTGTTTCATAGCAAAATAAGTCAGAAATGATGGGTACTCCACGCCCTTAACGGATCTAGCACGACTTTTCCTGTAGCCCTGTATATTGAAATAAGCCTTATTTTTCATAATATTTATAAACGCAAGCGAAATCACGGGAAAAAGCTAGTGTGTGCATATAGTCGAAAATACGACTTTCCTGCGCTCTAAAGTCACGATATCTCGAAAGCGATGCTTTTTAGGAGAAAAGTGTCCAGATATTTTTTGTAGACAATTTTATGATCTACAATATTTATAATGACGTTAAATGCGTATTTCCCATACAAAACGAGATAATGGGAAAAAACTGATTTTCGTGACCTTTGACCTTGAATAACTTATGACGCTGACACGTGATCATATGAGACTTTTCTACCAATCATTAGTACACCAAAACAAAGGTTTATGCAAATTTACAGCTTATTCGCTTCCATTCCGAGGTTGAATGCTTATTTTACTGGAGTATAAATCGATGGTACGCTACATCGACAGTACCGAAAATCGACGGTATGCTACATCGACAGTACACTAAAACGACGGTACGCTACAATGACAGTGCACTACATCGATGGTCGCTACATCGACAGTGCACCAAATCGATAGCACGCTGCATCGACTAACCAACCCAAGCCAGGTTTCATTATTTTTTATTATTCTAAAGCCTTTTTTTTATTATATTTTTCTATTATTCTACGATTTATTAAAATTAGGTAAGTAGGAATATTGTTATTTTTATTGTTCTACGAAATTTTTGAACTACTCAAGCCAGAATTAAATAAAAAACACAGGACTTTTTAAAAGTTTTTACTTAATTACTATTTGTTGAATTAGTAAATTGCTTGATTTTAATGTAAGTACTAAGTACTATGGTGAAATAAACATATAATATTCGTATGTAACATTGATTTACTTATAGTTTTTTTTTAACTTCTAAAATTAACAATAACAAAAACGATTGATTTAAAACATTCTAATTATAATTATGTAATTAACGAGTATTTTTTTGAAAGTTTCTTAAAGGGACTGCTAGTAGTGAATGCAATCCGGACTATCCGTAATCCGAAAAATCCGGATATCCGCCCATTTTTACTCCGGATTTTAATCCGGATTCTAAAATAGCAACTTTACAGGAGAGCACTTTTAGTAAAAAATAGTTACCATTTTGAGAATTGTGAGAGATAACCTTTTATCTATATCGTACATATAATGAGTTCTATCCCTATATTACCATTTTACTGAAATAATGTAGATATCTTTTTATACGTAGAAAGATATCTTACATGGAAGAAGACATCTGCCTGATGACCGTTCATACGTCGTCAATCGCTACAAAAGAGGTCATTTCGATATAAAATATTATAATATAAACTGAGTAATAAGTTCTGAGACGTTCTTTTATGGATATTTAATGTAACAAAAGCGACATAAACATTCCATTAATGTTATACAACAAAAAAATATCAAATTTGTCAACAAAAATATTGTAAATGTCTTCATTTACGTTGCCTATAACATTTATATTCTTAATAGGAAAAGTAGGTACTTAGGGAAGTAAGAACATTAAACAAAATAAATTGATTTAAAAAATTTGACAACAAAACGGAACGCGCAAAACAAGACAAGTGACTGTTCTCTTTATCTAGGTTACAACCATCTGTGGATGCTCCAAAGTAATGGCGGATAACTGGCAAATGTCCGTTTTTACGGTGATGTATTTTTAAATTAGAGTGTAGATGTCTTTATATACTTCCTGAATAATTTTAATTACTGTAGATACTTAAATAATTTTAATGCAGAACTTTAGGTAAAGTTATATAAAGGTCATTTCGTACAACAAAGAAATTTGTAGAAATGTAGTTAATGTAGTTGTCCGCATTAACTTTGCTGCCATCGATTTTATGTATCATAAAATAACATAGTCTTTTTTTTTAAATTAAGTTAAATTAAGTGAGGTTAAATTATTTTGTTACTTTTGTTAAGTTACTAATTTGTCAAGAAGTAAATTATTTATGTTTACCTGAATTTCTATTATTTTAACTTTTAATTGTTAGTAACGTTACTCAGCTGGGAGCTCACGAGTTATAGACAGATTATTTTAATAAGTAATGCTGATTATTTTCGTGTAAATCTTTAATAATTTGAGGAACAGTCTTTATTTTTGACCACCAAAGTAATTTGTATTTATTATTTAGACTTAAAATTAAATAATTACAAATAACAAAAACAAAAAAAAACGATTTGATGTTTTGATTTTCCAGTGTTTTTTTTTAATCCATTTACACAAGTCTAAGAAACATCGCATTAATAAACTGACCTAAGTGGATTTGTTTAATTTTATAAAAATCCGTAAAATCCGGATTATCCGGATCGGACCAAAAAGCCGTTCTTAAAAATCCAGATTTTAAAACAGGACGGATTTGCATTCTCTAATTGCTAGTAATACTTATATTTAATTTTACACAAAACATTTTGTTTATCAGGGTTCATGTTGTTCTGGGTAAGGGAGCGAGGGGCTTGTTGTAACAGTTTTCATTAAAACTAATATATCTTGAGATCTATTGATTAAATGTCTACTAAATAAATATGGATGGATGCTGTAACTCTTCTAAATCAAGTAAAAATAATACCATAACTATGCGTCATTATTTTACAATAAATTATTTTCTAGAAGAAGTGCGGTGTTACAACTTACCTCGTGCTTGGGGCAAGTTGTACGAGGGCGGGTCAATAAGTCCGTGACTTTTACCATAAAACACAGCTTTTTATATAAAAACTTATTTTCGTTTTCAACGTAGTCTCCTTCGAGCTCTATACACTTAGCCCCAAGTTTCTCCAATTTTTTTATCCCTTCCAAAAATTGTATTTTGTAGAGGTCTTCAAAATAGGCATTTGTGTGTGAGGTGACTTCGTCATTGGTGGCAAAACTCTTTCCGTCGAGCCATTTCTTTAAATTTGGGAACGTAAAATAATCACACGGAGCTAGATCTGGTGAATAGGCCGGATGAGGGAGCAACTCGTAGCCCAATTCATGGAGTTTTGCCATGGAAACTGCACATGTGTGCACCCGAGCATTATCCTGGTGGAAAAATCTTTTTACTTGGCCAAGTGCGGTCGCTTTTCTTTCAATGCCTCATCGAATCGACCTAATAAGTTGCTGTAATATTCACCATTGATTGTTTTTCCTTTTTGAAGGTAGTCAATGTGGATAAAACCGCGTGCATCTCAAAAAATAGTCGCCATGACTTTATTGGGTGACAAACCCACCTTTGCCTTCTTTGGCGCCGATTCACCCCGAGAAACCCACTGTTTTGAATACTGTTTGGTATCCGGTATGTTGTGGTGGATCCATGTTTCGTCCACCGTTACAAAACGGCGCAAAAACTAGTTCCTATTGCGATTAAACAAAGCCATACGTTCCTGCAAAATTGTCACACGATAGTGTTTGTAGTCGATTTTGAGCATATGCGGCACCCGTCTTTCTGAAAGCTTTCTCATACCCAAATTATGATTCAAAATTGAAACCACTTAGCCATATGAGATGCCTGTGGCTTCCACAATCTCTCTCACTTTCAATCCCCGATCGAATAGAACCGTATCATGAATTTTTTTAATTGTTTCGGATGTGGAGACCTCATCTGGTCGTCCAGAACGTTCGGCATCTTCTGTGCTTGTATGGCCACATCAAAATTCAGTAAATCACTTTTTACCATGGAAATGGATGGTGCAGAGTCCCCATAATATTTATCAAGCTTAGCTTTGGTTTACGTCATAGATTTTTTTCGCAAAAAATGATGCTTTATGAGCACACGAAATTCACTTTTTTCCATTTTCTTATTAGTCAACGCGGTAGTCTGATATTAACGGCCGTTAAAAACAAACTAATTGTCAAAACTTGTTCAATTTTTGACAAGAATCAACTGACAGATGACTCTTGACGGGAGCAGTGTTGCTTTTTCAAAAAAGAGACGGGAAATCTAAAAAGTCACGGACTTATTGACCCGCCCTGGTAACATCTACAGGGGCAAGTAGTAACGCCAAAAAAACAGACAATAATACCTCTAATCATTTATTATTTTTGCTTGTTTTTAATAAAATTTACATCTCTCTAAAGTAAGTATTATATAATTCTTATCAAAAATCAACGTAAATACACTTACACTTAAAAATTAAGTAATTAGCAGTCTTATTTAGTTAAACACTACTTTTAATCATCATGGTACTTTGAAATCTTTATTTTTTGTTAACTTACCCTCCCCTACCCCTTTCCTTTGACTTTTTCTTTATTTTGACATCTTTTTTTTTATTTCATCTTTTCCTCATACATTTAGCAACTTGGGGCATGTTGTAACATGTTACAACAAGCCCCCGAATTTAGTTACAACTAACCCCATGGTATTATTTTTAACATTTATCAAGATAAATATTTAAAGAATTTAGCAATCATAAAAACTGTTACACATTATCAGAGATTGATCAATTTGAATGCAAATAAGATACAGAAAATTTGAAATTAGTCGATAATAATAACGCAAACCGAAATTGTACGACAGTACAATTTTATGTCACCTGGCAAAAATGAAGCGGGTCCATATTGGCCCACCTAAAGTTATTCATCCGAAAATGTTCTTCCTAACGATTTATAATCCGAATGATCACTCTTCCTAAAATTTTAAATCCTAAAGTTTTCATTCATAAAATTTGTATTGCTACCGGCGATGTTCATAACACTCATGTTTCCGAAAATCGTTATTAATAATATCGTTATGTAAATATATTTAAACTCCTAATGTTTTTTATCATAACGCTTTTATCCCTAAACATTTTCACCATAATATTTTCGCTCATACTCAGAAAGAAATATTTATCAAGTGAAAGTAATAAAAAGGTTTGTTTTTATCATTGATTTACAAAAAACCAAAGATACACACTCCACTTCCCAAAAACGTCCGCAACAAATGGGCGCATTGTGCACTCTTTTCAAATTAGTATCGCGTTGTTCTACCGGCAAACGTCAATCATTAAATTTTATTGCTTTATGTGCATTACTTTTTAAATACAACTTTATGTCATGCGTGTAAGATTGAATTTGAAAAAAGAAATATGTTTACGATATTACTATACGTATTTATTGCGTATGTTTAATTTGGTGACACTTTTGGCTGTTAGTTTTGTTTGAAAATGTGCATCTAGGGTTTTTTATAAATCAATGGTTTTTATACTATTTCTTATGATTACAAAACAACTTTTTACATTAAACCATTTTTTTTAAATTATTGTTTATTAAAATTATTAGAATATTTTTGTCTTAAATTAATGAAATCCATAAAACAGGACTCGTTCACGGTTTTGCTTATGGCCTGAGAGTTTACTGTAACCGTAACTAAACCAATAAGTAAAGGACCAATTCGGTTCTGTCTGGCACTTCGCCGGCCGCTGCCGCGGCACGCTCGCTGCGCTCGCTCGGCTCGTGCGTTGGGGTCACAGTTCTACCATAACCTAAACCAATAATTATAAATAGGACCCATTTCTTTTCTGGATCTTGACTGAATGATTGGAGAGGGACTCTGGTTTTGCTCTGGTCTTTGGTATAATAAGTTATACCTACATGTTGTCAACAAAGTTACACAAAATTAATGTATATAATATTGATTATTATGAATAAAAAGAAATCTAAACAAAAAAGATATGACTTTAAATTATAGTATAAACGATGGTTATGTTGAGAAAATATAGGAAAACAAATAATAGTATAATAGATGTTTATTGCTACTGAAATTATGAAGTTGAATGCTTCGGATTATTAACATTAGAGACAAAAAAATTAGGAATTGCGATTGTTAGGATGAAAAATGTTAGGAAGAACATTTTCGGACTTCCAATTTTATGAGTTGAAATTTTAGGTGAACTTTGGCGCACCCAAATGAAGCGCATGCACACTTCCGCCCATTGCGCCAGCCGGGCAGGACACTATCTATGGCAACATGATACGGCGTGGTTTAAAGGTTAAATCTAGTCAAATAAGTAGGTCAATTGCGTTTAAGATCCTAGTGACAAGAGCCTGTTACTACATACCCCTGTTACAACAAGCCCCTCGCTCCCCTACTATACTTTTTCCTTTTTTATAGCTACTTTTTTATAAGTGTTTTGATAAGAAACAAAAAAAAATACTCGTTAAGTACTTAATTATAATTAGAATGTTTTAAATCAATCGTTTTTATTATTGTTAATTTTAGAAGTTTAAAAAAAAAACTATAAGTAAATCAATGTTACATACGAATATTATTATGTTTATTTCACCATAGTACTTAGTACTTACATTAAAATCAAGCAATTTACAGATTCAACAAATAGTAATTAAGTAAAAACTTTTAAAAAGTCCTGTGTTTTTTATTTAATTCTGGCTTGAGTAGTTCAAAAATTTCGTAGAACAATAAAAATAACAATATTCCTACCTAATTTTAATAAATCGTTGAATAATAGAAAAATATAATAAAAAAAAGGTTTTAGAATAATAAAAAATAATGAAACCTGGCTTGGGTTGGTTAGTCGATGCAGCGTGCTATCGATTTGGTGCACTGTCGATGTAGCGACCATCGATGTAGTGCACTGTCATTGTAGCGTACCGTCGCACAGTGAACCAAAACCCCAATCTAGCTGGACAATATTATTTAAGGGTTGTAGTAGGTACTAACCACTTTAAATTATCATATTATAAATAAAAAAAAATTATAAACCATTTATTTATGACAAAATCAATAACCAATTTACGCTGACCCTGTTAATCAAACATTTGGTACGTGTGCTAAGGTCTAGTTAAATTTGTTTTTTTATTAGGTTAAATTATTGTGTGTTTTGTAGTGTAGTTCGATATTTAAAAACTTTACGTTGATTCTATAAAATAATTAAGGAATAATACTGTACTAATTTACTTTAATTATGGAAATCAAATTAAACGATAACATAATTATGAGAAACTCACTTTTTATTGACAAACCTACTATTTAAATCACTTATTCAGATCCATTGACCTACTTTAAGTGCCCATTTTCTACTTTTTTATATGTATAACTTGTGCACTTAGCATCAATGTAATAAGATAACGCTACGTTATTAGACAAGCAGCGTTGTTGGCAAATAAATTCAGAAAGCCATTGCTGATCTTCTCAGGACTTTCAGTAACATTTTTTATTATATTTGCTATATCGCGTTGTCCCGATAGCCTCGTGGATATTTGAGCAGCAACTACCAATTCATCTGCACCACGAGACCTTAACATATCGTCAACGCGGGCGACCAGGACTTGAAGTAGGTTGACTTTCTAAAGATGACGTACTAGGCTGCAAAACACGTACTATTGTCACCAATATTTCTAGTCTCAAAACCGTCTCGATTTCTTCCACATTTCGACCATTTTTCATCTAATTTTGAGCAAATTCGGCTTATATTCTTTTTTATATCTCTTAAGCATGGCTCCGTAGCGTCTTTTAAATCAAATTTTGATGAAAAATAGTCATATAGCCCTGAACATTTTTTAATTTTTGGGTACTTTAACCACTGTTCATAAAAATCTCACTACGAGTTACCTCCACGACGTTTTCTGCAAAAAAATCAAAGTTGGGCAATCGTGTGCTTCTTGAAATAACTTTTTTTTTAAAGGACATGTATGTAACTTTATTATATAAAAAATACAGCCAGGGTACAAGAGGGTACAAGTAGTTCCATGTCTATCAAATACAGAAAAACGGCAAAAATCACAATATTATTTCTTGAACAATAAGTACCGTACGTGAATACTTGGTATTCCGAATAACTATATTGTGAAACATATAATACATACCATCTACTTCACAAATCATGACTAATGTTAACACAATTTTATTTATATTTATTTCCAGACACTGACACAGCAAACGCAAGAAAGTGAATATTTTCATCGTTAAAAACCCACATGTCCACTTATGATTAGAAATTAATTAATTATCGGAGGGTAGTTGCTAAAAAAAATTACTGAATGACTACCTCTGGTTCATAACCTACCGATTATACTATAAATAGTAAAGATATGGGTTGACCCTTTTTGTCCAGCTAGATCGGGATTTTGGTTCATAGTGCGTCGTTTTAGTGTACTGTCGATGTAGCATACCGTCGATTTTCGGTACTGTCGATGTAGCGTACCATCGATTTAGGGTACTGTCGATACAGTAACCCATCGATGGAGCGTTTGCGATGTAGCGACCATCGATGTTGTGCCTGTCGATATTATAAACTAGACCCGTAATTATTTGTTGCAGCTTGTAAATAATAGTTGTGTTAATTTACTTCATGTGTAACATCCAGCTTTGGAGAAAATCCGCTTACATAGTACAGGAGTGGGGCAAGCAAATGTAAACGTTTCAAAACGTATTGGTATGCGGATACACATGTCGTCTCTCATGCCACCACACAAAAGGGTTTTTGGTTCTTTGAAGTATAGGCTCTACCACCAGCTGCAGTAGTATTTGCAGGCGTCAGTTGAACTACTTCTCGGTTAATTTCATCCCAGATTGAAGATGAAATGGAGGGCTGGTTCGGCGTTATGGGTATGGTATTGGGATCTAAGTCCAGTTGGCCTGTTGTCCTACCCGTGCCAACTTTTGTTTAAGAAGGCTTAGGGCTTTTCCAAAATTTTGAGTACTTTTAAAAGCCTTTTGCTTGAACCGTGGGTCGAGTATAGTTCTTTCGGTGTATAATAGATTTAACTCTACGAAGTCAAATCGTTTTCGTAGCTCTTGGTCTAGTTTGATCAGTAATTGATTAGGGGCATCGTTTCTTATTGGCTGTTGCAGAAAAATTTGCGTATTTAACCGCATTAATTTGCCAATAGGTATTACTTTTGAAAGGGTAACATTTTTCTCTGCACTTATTTCGAACATTTGCAAAAGTTTCTAAAATTGCCACAACTTCTTCTATAACAGACCAGTGATAGTCATTTAGTGCCAAATCACTGCGGAATAATGCTATGGTGGTTATTACCGCATCCTTAACTGACAAAAGCCTGACCAACATTTCAAATGTCGAATTCCATAGAGTAGAGACATCCTGTTTTAATTTTTAAACGGGTAAATTTAGCTTCTTTCCTAAGTTTTTGGAGTAATCTGAACGTTGAAACTAAAAACGGTAAATTTATAAAAATATCTCTACTTAGAAAAAGTGTTAAAATCAATAATGTAATTATTGAATATAATTAACATCTTTGGTAAGAACGTCAAAAATAAAAAAACTAATTTAATATTCAAATAAAATGTGCAGGTGTTATTGCAATGCCGAAACGAAATTATTCAATATTATTAGGGCGCGGCCCCACCTTCAAATGAAAAGTCCAAGTTTAAAACTTAACTTGATTTTCAAGACTCGACTCTAAAAATTACGATTTTTATTAATCTGAGATTCTGAGCGGACTCCAATATAATACGACTCTGAAATAAAACAACTTGAGTTCTTCATTAAAATACTTAAGTACAACTTAGTCGCGTGTCTTTTTAACAAAGAACACGAGGCGTTTAGCAACGATAACCTGTTTATAACAAAAAGTAGACTATTTGTTAATCCAAGATTCCGCCTATATTCATAGCAAATTTTATTTAATATGGTGGTTAGACGTAAAAAAGTAAAAAACATACATTTCTCGCTCACTCTCAAAGTTTCGCATTTATAATATTAGTAGGATGTCAAATCAACCAATCTATACTAAAACATATTATAAAGAGGTAAAGTTTGTGTGTTTGTGTGATTGTGACGTTGTAGGGGTCATCTCTGGATGTAATGAACTGATTTTAAAAATTCTTTCTGTGTTAAATATTCCATTTATCAGGGAGTGTCATAGGCTATATAGTATCATGCTATGACTAATAGGAGTACAGCAGTAATAAAATATGTTTCAAACAAGGACGCGTTTTTTTCACCGCCCAACGAAGTGGGCACGGGTCAGCTAGTTATCAAATAAACTAGATACATAATGTCCCTAGTAGTTATTGCGTATGTATCTGTTTTATTCAAAACTCATAATCGGTCAAAACCACGTTTGACTGCAAAAATCAGTCAAAAGTGGTTTTAACTAAGAAGGTCGGTCTTAATTAAATTAAAATTGACTGTTTTTGCACATTAAAGTGGTTTTAACCTTCGGTGTTTGTTAATGATAATTGAAAACTGTAAGAATAAAAAAAAACTATTGAATAGTGTATATTTAAACCTTTGTGGTTCATGTAATTGTAAAAATGATAATAAATAAAAAAAATAAGGATTTCGGTCACAACCACTATTGACTGTTTTTTGTAGTCAAAAGTAGTTTTGACCGGTTATGAGTTTTGACTGTAACATATCCACTGAATAAAAACAGTGTAAGTAATATTATATCTACATTCATCTTTAAATCTCATTGTCATTACAGCGTACGAGCACGGCTTACGACTCCAACGAGTCGAGTCGATTTAAAATTCTAGAGCCTTTTTGTCACGTCTAAGTCTTCTAAATTACTCGTATTTTTTAAAAAGGGTTTTATAATAATAAAACACCAGTCATAGTCGAAGACCCATAAACGGGGTCACGATGGGCCACTGCAATCTACGGTCATGGGTTTCACAGTAGGGATTGGGGGTAAGCGAGCGATACATAACTGTGGGTCATATTCGTGTGCTCCAGTGGACACGTAGACCCACGTTGGCAGTTGAGCTATAACCGCCTGTCCTAGCAAGTCACGCGTGTATCAATGACGACAATTCGTGCGTAATCTCTCCGTGCGTTGCAGTGGACCCAATCATGTTGTTCCCCTATTATGTTCTTACAAAACGAAACTTAATACAAGTGCGTAGCCTCTCCATGCAACGCAGTGGAGCCGCACCTTTATGGAATCGCAATTAGTAACCATACAGACAGAGGTGATAGGGTTCGGGCGTGGGACGAGGATAAGGGGGGGGATGCAGGAAGGGGATCGCATTTTAGGGAGGTGCAGACATATTATTGTGACTGCGTACTACCTACATAATCAACTCTTCAACGTAATCAATATCCCTCCCGATCAGATAGTCTGAGTAGGGGCAGGTATCGCGGAAAACTAATTTTAAAATTTTTTGCCGTCGTAATATTTTTTTTTTGACGGAACTTTTATTTCATTGGTGTTTAGCTTTTATTGAGTGAATGTTATAAAATTATATAGAAATTTATAGGTATTATAAGTTCTGCACCATCAAATTAGGCTTAAGTACTTACCTGTAAAGATGGAGAATGTATTAAATAAATAAATATTATACACAACGATTGTTAAAGCTACTCTTGTCCACTAAATTAGTATAAAAACAGAGTCGCTATGCCTGTGTACCCTATGTTTGAATCTTTAACTTCAACGTCGCAACGGATTTTCGAGCGGTGTTTGTAAGAAATTAAGTAGAATAGGAACGCAACCGAAGTAGTTCGAATTATCTAATTAATCTGGAAAAATTGAACGGTCGCGACAATTTTGCCACGTGGAAATTCACCGCAAGAACCTATCTCGAGCACGAGGGTTTATGGAACTGCATAGAACCCAAGGAAGAAAAAGTTGACCCGACAAAGGATATCTTGGCTAAGTCCAAACTGATCCTATTAGTCAACTCGCAAAACTATGTTCACATACAGGATTGTAGGACCGCGAAAGAGGTATGGAACAATTTAAATAAAGCATTTGATGACAACGGACTCACCAGAAAAGTGGGTTTACTTAAAGAATTGATAAACACATCGCTGGAGTCTAGCAGTGGCATAGAGGAGTATGTAAGTAAGATTATGAACGCAGCACATAAATTGCGTAATATTAACTTTGATGTTAACGACGAATGGTTGGGTACATTAATGTTGGCCGGTCTACCTGATCAGTACAAACCAATGATCATGGGACTCGAAAGTTCAGGAGTCACAATAAGTGCAGACCTAATTAAGACCAAGCTTTTGCAGGAGGTAGTCTCTACAGATACAAATAGTGCACTTTACTCACGTACTAAGAAGGGAAAATTTAATACATTTATTTAATACAAACAAGTGTGTTACAATTGCAATGGTCATGGCCATTTAGCAAAATATTGTACAGTAAAAGGTAAAAAGGAGGTGCAGAATTATGAAAGTTCCAGTTTTGCTGCAGCATTTTCAGCAACTGCCGATGAAATGAAGAAACAATGGTACATAGATTCCGGAGCATCCATGCATGCACATGTGTGGTAATAAAGAATGGATGTACAATCTAAGAGCACCATCAGTTAAAAGTATAGCAGTCGCTAACAGTGAGCCGCTACCTGTAAAGGGTACAGGAGAAATAAACGTAAAAATTGTACAAGGAGGTACAATTCAGTTAAAAAATGTGTTATATGTACCTGGACTTGCAGCCAATCTAGTATCAGTGAGCACTATTACAAAGAATGGGTACAGAGTGGTCTTCAATGAAAAGGGTTGCAATGTCAATGATGGAAATGGAAAGTTCATACCTATGCTCAGCTACATTGAACAATAGACTTTATGTTTTGGATATGCAGTCAAAAGAGGAAACTGTTCATTTGGCTTCCAGTCATGTAAGTTCTAATAATATAAGGCTGTGGCATCTTCGGATGGCACATTTAAATGTTTCAGATTTACAAAAGTTATCAAATTATACTGATGGGGTGGTGCTAAATCGAAATGAACAAGTAAGGTTGCATTGTTCAAGCTGCTGTGAAGGTAAGCAAGCAAGGTTGCCATTTAAGCAAGTTGGCATCAGAGCAACAAAACCATTGGAATTAATACACTCCGATCTGTGTGGACCAATGGAGAACGCATCGTATGGAGGTATGCGATACTTTATTAATTTCATAGATGATTATACTAGGATAGTACATGTATATTTCACAAAAGATAGAAGAAGAATTTTAGATATATTTAAAGATTATAAAAGATACGTAGAGAACCAGCTGGACTTTAAAATAAAAATCTTAAGGACAGACAATGGTAAAGAATACTGCAACAACAATTTTGAGAGATACTTAGCTAACTGTGGAATTATACATCAGACATCAGCACCATACACCCCACAGCAGAATGGATTAGCAGAAAGAATGAACAGGACACTTGTAGAGAAAGCTAGATGTATGATATCTAATGCAAATTTAGAAAAACCTTTTTGGGCTGAAGCCATTGCCACCGCTGCCTATATTATAAACCGTTCCCCCACCAGAGCTCTTAACAATACCACTCCGTATGAAATGTGGACAGGCCGCAAACCAGAACTGTCTCATATGAGAATATTTGGTTCCGAAGCGATGGTACATGTACCTAAGGAAAGAAGACAAAAGTGGGACAAGAAATCGGAAAAAATGATATTTGTAGGATATTGCGAGAGAACAAAGGGATACCGTGTCATGCATCCCAAAACACATCAGATAATGAAAAGCAGAGATGTTATATTTTTTTGAAAAACCTAGTCTGTGTGATGAGTTTCTTATTTCAGTTCGCTCAACTGAAGAAAACAAGCTGGGATTGTCAGAGAGGTCAAAACCTGATGACCAGTCTAAGGAGCCAGAAGCTGCTTCTTCTTCTCAACCTGTGGACAGTAAGCCTAGCTTAAAAGAAGCAGTAAGTGATACTGGTAGTGAGTATGAGACTGATACAGCTGATGATCTCGATGAGACATATCACCCACCGAAGCATATTGCAATTCAGCAACAGGAAACTAGTAACATCACGCTGAGACCACGTAACAGGGATGATAAGAAAGGTATGTTATGTTTCTATACTAGTTTATCTGATCCTCAGACAGTAGAAGAGGCATTGTTTTCCACTGAAGCTAATGAATGGAAACAAGCCATGAATGCTGAGATAAATTCTTTAATGGAAAATGAGACTTGGAATCTAGTGAAACTGCCCTCTGGGAAAACTGCTTTACCAAACAAGTGGGTATTTAAAAGGAAAACTAACCAACAAGGTGAGATTATTCAGTATAAAGCTAGACTAGTCATAAAAGGTTATGCACAAAAGAAGGGTATAGACTACCATGAGGTATACTCTCCTGTGGTGAGATGGACATCTATTAGATATTTGTTTGCCCTAGCTGCACAGCAAGACCTGACCAAATGGACGCAGTCTCAGCGTTCTTACAAGGATCTATAGACACAGATATTTACATGGTACAGCCTGAAATTTATAAAAATGGTGATGAGGTTTGTCATTTGAATAAATCAATATATGGTTTAAAACAGGCCAGTAGATTGTGGAATACAAAATTAAGCACAGTCTTAAAGGAAATGGGCGTTCAACAATCTAGAACTGATCCTTGTGTTTACTTTAATATCAACATTGGAATTTACATTGCCATCTGGGTTGATGATATTTTATTATTTGTTCACAAAGAAGTATAATTGATAATTTAAAGGAAAAACTACAGCAGAAGTTAAAAATGAAGGATCTAGGAGAAGTGAGCCAATGTTTGGGTCTCAATATTACCCGAACAAAAGATTCTGTTATGCTAAATCAAGAAAAATATATTAAAGAAATATTGATAAGATTCAATATGTCAGAGTGCAAATCTGTCAAGACACCTGTAGAAGTTGGACAGAAATATAATGAAAAAACTGCATTTGAACTAGATTTCCCGTATCAACAGGCTATTGGAAGTCTTCTGTATGTCGCTCAAGGAACCAGACCTGACATATCATATGTAGTCAATGCTTTAAGCAGATACAACACGGAACCGAGGTCTGAGCACTGGAGTGCAGTAAAAAGAGTCATGCGATATTTGCAAGGGACTAAAGACTACAAACTTACATACTCCAAGAATGGAAACAGAAAAATCACAGGCTACTGTGATGCAGACTGGGCAAGTGATGCTCGAGACCGGAAATCGTGCACCGGTTATATCTATTTGTTTCCGGGAGGTGCTATATCGTGGTGTTCCCGCAAACAACAGACTATCGCCTTGTCTACAGCGGAGGCGGAGTACATGGCCATGGGTAGTGCGGCGCAGGAAGCTCTCTGGCTACGGCAGCTGCAGGCTGAAGTTGGTCGCGGCCCTGACACCCTGCTCATATACTGCGACAACCAAAGTGCTATCAAGTTATCGAGCAATGATTGTTACTTACCTCGTTCGAAACACATAGATATTCGATACCATTTTATTAAAGAACATGTAATAAATAATAACTTAAAGTTTAGTTATGTTAAGGGTTGTGAAAATGTTTCAGATATTTTAACCAAGGGAACTACTGTAGAAAAACATTTGTATTGTGTCACCAATATGGGATTGCGTTCCGGGGAGGATGTAAGAAATATTAGTAGAATAGGAACGCAACCGAAGTATTTCGAATTATCGCCGCTTCTCGGCGCTTCTGTCACTCTTCTTGTTATAACCGTTGTTACGGTAACTGTGAAAATCTACTCCTTTATATTTTATTACAGAAACTTATATGTACTAATATCCGTGCCTTATTTCACCTAACCTCCTACAGTGTTTTTAAAAGATAGAGTAATTTAAGAGAAAAGTTTAGGTATACGTAAAAAACATGCATATCTATACTAATATTATAAAGACGTAAAGTTTGTGTGTTTGTGACGTTTTAGGGGGTAATCTTTGGATCTACTCAACCGATTTTAGAATGCGAGTCTCGCCTCCCTGCCCTACTTTATAAAAGTGTGATTTATAATTATAATAATATTCTTTAAAATTATAATATGCAACTATTATACTAAAACTTGTAACCTAACAATTATTACAATTTGATTTAAAAGAATACAAAATTATCTACGTTTCTAAAGATTGAATGTTTTTTTTTAATATCTAAAAAAGCTCTGCTGATAGCATGCTGGCTACAACTATGTACAGACGCTATGAGTCATACTCGCTAGTAGACCTGCAGTAGATCAGCAGCACTTGGCGCTCACAACCTGCAGAGGCGCGTATCTCGCTACGGCCTCCACCCCGCCCCGCTGTTGCAGATGCTGTGAGTCATGAGTGTGACGCGGGGCGGAAGACGTGGCGAGACACGCATCTAAGTTTTATCCAACAGGCATTGTCTGAACCTAGTACTAGCCGGAATGGTATCGGATAGACCTAGTTGTATCCAACAGGGATAGTCTGGAACTAGTTCTAGCCGAAATGATATCGGATAGCCCTAGTTTTATCCAACAGTGAATGGCTAGAACTAGTTGTAGCCGGCATGATGAAGGCTAGACCTAGTTTTACCCGAAAACAATCGGCTAATACTAGTTTTAACCAAGAGTATGTGGCTACATCTAGTTCTAACCGACTAAAACTAGGTGCAGCCGCGCTTCGTGTATTAGCCGTAACATATGCATAATATTGTAGATTATAAGAATAGCGCAGATCACTAGTAATTATTAAAAAAAAACCCTTAAAATGTTATTAATGATCTTTTGACTAAAAACTAGTTGTTTCATATAAATGTTATAGAGGTACTAGGTAGATAGAAACCGGGTGGCGCGTGGAGATAATTAATCCGTAGCAGATGCAACCCTAAATTACTGACCACGATGTTGACGTGAGGGGCCGACTAGGTACAGGGAGAGAATTTCAATGTCAACTAGCCCTCATGCTTTTAAAACCAAAGGGGTATTATTTGGTTAACAGTCGAATGAATAATAACTTTTGCTTTGTTTACATATTATTATGAGTATTCTATCCTTATTTATATCTATACAAATTTATACATTTTTATGCTATCTATATCATTAGTCCAGGATCCATAGTAAGGTAACCTTGTAATCCTTGACAGTACTTTTATGGGATTAAGTTGGAAAAAAGTATTTACTCATTTTTATATGAAAAGCCAAGCCTTTTTTTTAAGTATCTTTCTGCCATTTTGTGGAAAGAGACCGATTTAATAATTCCACAGTAACGTTATGTTACGTTACTGTAGAAACTTAGAGACTTCTCAGAAAAGAAAACGGGTAAATAGTTTTGCTAGGCAATAACCTAAAGAATTCTTAAGAGACCGGCTACCGTAGTGTAGAAGTGAGGTGTATAAGAAAATCTCAAAAAAGTTGTCATAAGAACATAAATGGTTTTATTATTGTATGTCGCTTTATTAATCATTAGAATATTGTAACTAATACGTGTTTATCGTATAATAAAAAATGTTATAAGTAACCATACAAAATGTAATTTTATTTAGCTTACCCTATTAAAAGAACATTGTGCTATTTTTTTTTATATTTATTTAATTCAGAATAAAATTCCATAATTTGTTAGTATACAATATATTTACTTAAGACTATGTTAGTAGATTATTAATAAAAAACATTATCTTAAATTAAAAAGAGCGCCTCTGGAACCCATGTGTATGATATTTCAGTGACGTACCATCGGACAATCTATTCGACTAATAATGATGTACCTCAGTGTATTTGATGTACCTCAGAAAAAATGTTTAAAACTGTAATAAAGACTGCTCAAAATTATCTATAAAATGGATTATAATTAAGTACAAATTATTTTCATTATTCTTCATCTTAAAGTTTACAAAAATACCTAAAATTTATTAGTGTTCGTGCCAGGAAGGTACTACCTAGCACGACCACGACCTATTTGTTATAAAAGCGAAAATATAATATGAGTACAAAATTTTAAACTCATAAGTACAATTAAGACTTCTTAGTACAATTTTTTTCATGAATATGTACAGCATTAACACTTTCGCTGTTCGTGCATTACATGTAATGCACTGATGAGTTAGCTCCGTACGTCCGTGCATGACATACAATACACTATTAACGTCCATGCATTGTATGTAACGCACTTTTGGACTTGCAATATTGATACTGATAATTGTCTTAGGACAGTGAAAGTGTTAAAATTAATATTATTATCCGTGGTTGTGTTGGGTAGGATCACACGATGAATTTCTTCTATCTCTAAATTACAATTTCAATTTAATAATAATATTTGCAATACGTGCAATAACAGAAATATCAAAATGTACATTGAGCTTAACTAAACGGTACTCAGCAACCCGCTGTTCGTGCTTCATCGACGTCGAGATTACTCTCAAACTAATCCTACTATTAGCGATGGAACTAATTGCCTGTTCTCAAATAGACCCCGCGTATATTCGGAAAGCCAATTAGGTACCTAGTGTCTGCGAGGGTTTTAATCCCAGACAACAGCCACCCTTCCGGCTAGACTCGCGCATAGCAACGCGCATCCCTCGCCGTGGATACCTTTGTTTGGCATGTGCTAATTAAACGTTTAAATTTCAATAGATACAAATATGAATATGAATGCGGCAAGGGAACATAATTATATGTATGACGATATGGAAAGGGATGGGAAAATTATTAATAATTTTGGTCTGGATACCTGTTATTCTTTTAAAGACAATTCTTTTACTAAGCCCCTAGTCCACTGCCATGTGTAGCACTTTACAAACACCAATTTACTGGGACGCAAAGACAAGAGAATTGTCATGTATGGGGTTGGAACTGCAACACCACCACAGCGTATTTGACTTCAACAGAGTAAAAAAGTTACAAGACCCTCTTCAGCCGTCCATGGAATGACATGGTGTGGTATTATCTTACTCTGTCCTTACCACACAGCCAAGCTCTATATACCTGTTTCTCTGTTTCTCTGACATGGTAGTGTTCCGAACCCTCAGTAAACTTAGCCGTTAAGTTAGACGTGGATATGTGATCACTATAAAAACGTTGACTTTCATAAGTGTCACTAACGTGTCTTATATGAAATAAATATTTTTTCATTATCTTTTTTCATTTGTTTTAATTAAGAAGTTTTATTTCAGTTCTTCATGTTCGAGTTATACCAGACTATCAGAGAAGTCCAACAATCCAACTTATGGCTTGCTGTGATGGAGCCCCGATGTTGTGCCCCTCCTAGACTTATGGGAGAAGCGACTATTGATCTTGCCTCAATATGGTCACAACCACGTACGTAATTATCTGTACTATAATACGCTCGTTATCTTCCATTATAATCATAACAGCCCATTAATGCCCCACTGCAGGAACGGGCCTCCTCCTGTGACGGAGGGATACTTGGTCTACTAATACCACGCTGGCCAGACAGATTGGTATAGGGTTTAATTTCAAGTTTATAATAATCACGGATAGTCCTTTAGTTGGTTTTTACGTCAGCCATGGGATGAGATGGGGTGGTGACATATTGTATTTTTACTCTGTCACCACACGGAGAAATACACGCCTACGTTATCATCTAAATACTCCAAAAAGAGATACAAGATATTTAACAAGAATAGAAGACCCGTAAGCGAGCGAGATCGATAGAAAAATCATATGGCCCTAAGACTCGGATGATAACGCGATGTCTATAATTTTTATTTTGATAGGTACTATCTAATCAGCTTTCTTTGGCAATAATTTTGTTCTAGACTGTAGTCGACTGTATAGTTACTTTACCACGTTTAGAGTGTTAGTTGCATATCATTAAACTACACTGGGCCGCAAAGAAAACGGCTTGCTTACAAATACCTTAATAATTTCTAAAATATTGTCTTTATGAAATAAAGACTAAATAAAGATAATTTTATAGTCTATAAATGGCAGTCATAAAAATACAGTTAATCAAGTTTATTTTTGATAAAAGTTTTTGCAGTTTCGTGAGGCAATGTTTATAATATGTGAATCTTTTAAATGCAATAAATAAATGATCCCTCCATAATTTCTAATCGTCTGTATAAGGAATCGTCTACCGTAGTAATAGGCTCTGATAAAAATCATACCTCAATTATGGAAAATCTACCCGACTATTAAAATCTTTTTTTTTAAATAGAAATTATCATAAAAAGGAACAAATTCAACAGTAATACAAAATATGAATTCCTCGTCTGACAATAAAACATTTTCTTTTTCACCTTTAAAAATATTTACAAATGCTTAGTTTGTTTCATACTTTGAAATGTTGCGAAATACCTCCGCAAAGCCCGATTTACACATCGACAAGTACAGTAGCGAGTTAAGTAGTATTTTAAGATTAAGTTGATATAAATAGATCTCCATCCTATTTTTTGGCTAGTTAAGTTGGCGAGACGCGAGAGAGGGGGCTACTTCGTACTTAACTCGCCAAAAAATAGGATGGAACTCTATTTAAATCAACTTAATCTTAAAATACTACTTAACTCGCTACTGTACTTGTCGATGTGTAAATCGGGCATAATAGGTGTTTTTACTTACTTGTGCTTTCTAAGTGCGAATGCATATAACTTTCTTACCACTTAGCTACAAGGATGGTACCTGGTACAATGGAAGGTGCCCAGTGCAGAGTTTGTTCTTGTGACATACTTAATATAGATCAGCCATCCATATTGCAAATTGCGTAGTGCGCACAGAATACACTTGCATATTGTAATGATAAAGAACGATATGCGTTCTTGGACTAAAGCATTAAAATGTTTTTCAGCTAACAACCTTTTTAAAAATAATTTATTTTTCTTCATCTTTCGTTTTACGAGTATACATAATAATATGTAAGTATACATAATATTTATAAATAGCAAATCCAATTTCCCACAGAATATAAAGTGCCAAGTTGAACTTTTTGATGATTTGATTTTATTTTGATTAAGAGGTAATATTTTAATGGCATGAAAGAAAACAAGAATTGATAGTAAAAGTTTTATGTGCTGTATTAATACAACATGAAGAATCACATTCATACACATTATACAAAGACTTACACTTATTAGTAATATTAAGGTTATTATAAAAAAAATGTAAATTAAATATGTTAAAAATATATTATAAAATTATCAAATCGCTATACTGCTATGGTATTATTATCAAAAACCTTAGTAAGTAATATAAATTCAAAATTTTATTGACGTTTTCGTCAGTTTAGCCTTAAACCCTGTTAAAGTCAAAAATTAAATTTTTAAACTTTTTTTTGTTAATAAATCATTTTACATAGGTATAAGTTAAAAAAGGATATCTTATTGTAACAACCATTATCAAGCCAACTGCCAGCCAGCTAAACTTTAAAATTATATAGTATATTATCTTGGTATAAATAAAATTAAATATAATCTTATCCTAAAGAGAGCTTCACATATATTTAAATACAATGAAATCGTTTTATAAAAATTACCATGTATACCAATATTACTAAAATATTATAGGTATAAGGTATATCGCAAAGCATCGCTCAGCTTTTAATTTTGATCCTCATTATTAGGGGGGGGACGGGGTACAGGAGCAGAGATGTACAAAAGACTGAATTCACCCATAATAGTGCCTATACGATCTGCCGGGTCAGCGGGCGCATGGCGATTACCGCGCCCTCTTGGTGAAACACGTCCACGACGGCCGCGAGCTCCTTCACCTCTTCCAGGCGTTACAAGAACTAGGGCATGAGTGGGCTCACTCTGCCCACGCACTACATCTCCACGTCCTCGCGTACGGTTGCCACGGTTGCGCCCACGCAAGGCGTCCCCACGAGAACCGCGATGGATTCCTCTGGCGCGTACAATGGTAAAGTCACCCCCACCATCCCTCTCATCTTGGTCAAGCGGAACTTCTTCAGCGACGGTGTCACTATCGTCACGAGAGCCACTAGGCTCGGCACAACCGGCTGTGGAACAAGCGCCACGATTGCGTCCACCTTTGGATCGCGAACGCCCCCGAGATCCTCTGCCTCCCCGCTTTCCTCGATTATTGCCGCTGCTCTTGGCACGAACGGCATTGCTATCTTCATCGTTTTCTTTTTTATCGTCGCTTGGGGTGGGACACCTCTCAGCCCCACTCTCAGTGCCACTGCTTTCTTTAATGTCAGGCTCAGCTTTATCCATGGCGCTGAGAAGTCTTAATTGGGCACTGATTTCTTCATTATCTGATTCATCCTCCATCTCACATTCATTATCCAAACGCATTTTTTTTGAGCCCATGTTATCAGACATCTTTTAAAAATTTTCGTACACTTTTAACTTTTTTCACACAATATATAATGTTTGCACAGCACCCGACTACCTTGTTTGAGCCTTATGTTTTGTTTGAGCTACGGTGTGATGCCGGCGCCGGCGTAATACACATCACGAGCGCTGCCCTAGCAACGCTCCGGTGTTGCTACTTAAATGTTTCTCAGTTTTTATATTTTATATTATTTTTTATAACATGGGACTGTTCAATTAAAATCATTACAGTTTGTTAAAATCTCGGCAACAAAATTTACTAAATGCTATACGACTACGAGCGTTACACCTTGATTTTTTTAAATTTTTATATGTACCTACTAGGTTTACATGAGTATGGCACAAAAATTTTAACACGAAGTAAAGCATATTTTTACTAAGAAGAAACATAAAATATCACCGAAAAATACATATCCGCTTAGGAGATATTATGACCATTTGATTTATTACTATTTTTAACTTGTTTTCGTTATAAAATCTATTCTACCGAGTAGAGTTAGGGATTGTAAGCATGATTTGTGTTTTTTATTTTACTATTGTATCCGGTTCTAAAGGATAGTTAAAAGAAAAATTGTCAAAATCACTTATTTTTCTTTTAACATGTTTTTTTTGTATTTACTTTACTGTCGGTAAATACATCAACCTTAAAAAAGATAACTCTACTCGTTCCAATTACTTAATACGTAGGTTTGACGACGAAATGTAGTAAAAATATTATGTAAAAATTTTAGATGGTCTTAACTTCTAAACGGATGGGTATTTTTCAATGTTTTTTTTTTTGCCCTTACCAAAATTATACCATACTCATTACTCATAACATTGTCAGCTCTAGTCTAATGACTCAACAAGAAATCTTGGTTTACTAATAGGTATTATGCTTGTTAATTCAATTAGTACAAGATCAACTTAAGTTATCATTCTTTTGTTTACGTTCTGTTATCTGTTATATTTTTAAAGACACTGATATTAAAAATGAAGCAGTTCAATCTTTAAAAATTACTTGCAAATACATTCTTTGTATTAGTAGTTATTTATATATTATGGTTTGTTTTTTCGGCCAATCGTTAAGGGATGTATCGTTTATTCGGTCAATTATGGAAAGAAACATAGTTTTTTCGACCAGTAGTTAATCGGCCAGTTGAATTTCGGAATGCCGTGGTAAACCTTGAGCGGTCCTGTATGTCCCTCATCTGTTCGGGTTTCTTTACTAGTTCATCTGTCAACTGTGTGGTCTCGCCAATCGGCATCTTGCAGTACCCAATTATTTATATCCCAATATTTTTTTCTCTTACAGATCATCAAGTCTTTCATAAATGGGCACAGTTAAGCTTACCACGGAACCCGGCAGCTGGTGCAGTTGGTTTTCTTAAAGTTGATATATCAATACTGTTTAGAGGAGATTTGCAAGTTTGGCCAGTTGTTGCAAACGATGAAAGGATGGAAGTTGAGTTAGTAGCGATGTTTGTTATTTTCATTCGTAGCTATTAAACACTGTCACAAACATGTCTAAATCTGTAAGTGTCATACATAATCAGAGTATTTAAACACCTTCAAAACTTATATAGGTGGTCGCTCTTTGAGGTAGAGGTGATATGAGAACGTTTGATTATTATTTAATGAGAACAAAAATACAATGGTCGAATTACGAAATACTGTGTGATCAATGCTTGTGGCCTATTATCTTATGTTTTAAGTTTCTTTATCAATTTATTCATGATACCAGCTAATAGTTAAGACCTAGGCACTGATTGCATTCTACGGCCAGAGTTTAGCAAAAAGTTTGTATTAGTCAGGGCAATCAATTAGCTTCATAGTGAACGAAGCCTGGAGTATAGTGCTTGCTTTGCTCGTTTTTGTAAGGTAGCATCTAATGAACATAACGTCTTAAAACGTAATGAGCACCATCTTCACTTTAACCTGACCACAAACTGCACATGACAATGTAATAATTTCTTTTTCAGTAACCTTTTATTACCAACTGGATCAGAACAACAACCAGCTAATTATATGATTACTATATATGGAGTGTTCGGCTTACCAAATGCAGCTCTGGGTCAACCAGATAACAAACGCAACATCAACAAATTACCCAGCTCATTTGTTAGAGTATCATTTTGTGGATTATCGGTAAATTAACTATAAGCTTATTGATTTTTGTTTGTTTTTTCAACACCCTCATCACCATTATAGCCCATGAATTTTCCACTTAGGAAATGGACTTTATCAAAACGTATCTTATAGAAACTGCACTGACTGGTTTTGGGTCTTGTGGCAAGATATTCTTAATAAATAAATAAATACTTCTCATACTTTCACACAATGTCATCTAGTTCCAAACTAAGCAGAGCTTGTACTATAAGTACTAGACAACATCTTCATCAACTTCATCTTTGTTAGAGATATATATTGTGAAGCCCGTATTAACTTATTGCGATAACCTCGCTAAGAAATAGAGTGGTATCGTCATGAATACATACTTTATTTGATAAATTTTATTGCAGGCACAAACTGCAACCCAATTACGCACCAATCACCCGATGTTTTGCGAACAAATAAGTTTAGTTGAAATGTTTCCTAATATGAGCGACCTGATAAAGTTGGAAGTCTGTTGTGCTGATGGAGTCCACAACAGAGTTATAGCTTCTACCCTTCTTATCCTAGGTCAAATTTCGCACGAAGGAGAAAATGGTGAGTTTGGCCACATGCCTATTGAACTTTGCACCAACCGAGAGCATAAACGTTGGAGACAGGTCACTGAAAAAGTCATAAGGGATCACGTTCCCCAGTAATGAGGTAACGGTTTCGAACAAATTGAGTTTCGATCTTTACACAATTCAAACGTGCTTGTGTGTTTGGTTTGAGTGTTTCTATTTATCATTGTAGGTAAATATTTATTCAGGTAAGTATGTTGAAGGCGCTTAGTTCACGGTTTAGAAAACTGACTATTTTGTTGAGGCAACTATCAACTTTTTTTTAAAGTTGCCACGTGCTACAATTCAAGAATCTGTGCAAGAAGTGATGCAACTGGCAACCTAGTTGAGCAACAGTTCCAGCTCTAAGAGCTTGAAAGTTAGGTGACAGACACTGTTTGGGTCTCTTTACAGCCGTATTTAATTATTTATTTATTTATTTCTTATAGATTTTTGACACCTTGTGATCTATTGACAGATTACAATCTCTCTCATTAAGGCATTTTGTATTTCAATATAAGTGTATAATGTAACATTTTAGTTTTTTATATTAGTTACTAAATTAAATAATATTTCAGGCTATTTGCCATGTTTCGGTCCATCACTGCTCCATATGTATGGCTCCACTTCGGATGTAGTAAGTTCGTTTAGTGATAATGGTCCTTATCATCGAGGAGCAATATTGGTGTCCCTCAAAACAGTTATACCATATTACCAACATGGACTGGGAAGTACCAACGTTGAGCCTGTAGCACCTTTACTACCGGTAAAGTATCTTGTTTTTAAAATATTTATTTTTGTTATCCTATAGATTTATTTTTATTATTGACTTTATTCACTTCTACTTCTTCTTTTGCACTCTTTTCACGGCCCACTGCAAGGACAGGGTTGGTCTACTAAAGTTACACTGTTCATAGGACTTATTATAGTATTTATATCCAGTTTGTCTGCTCGTACATGGATATTGCATACTAAGGATAATGACTTAAAGAAACATGCAGAGGACATTATGTTTTTGTTTCATTGATGCCACGATACTGGCTAAGGAAACCAATCAGGCCTACTACTATCATGAAAAGTGTATACAATAACTAAGTGCGGAAAGTACCTGACTGGTAACTGACTTATTAGGAATACTAGTTTTAATAATACCAAATGTAAATATCAAGGATTACGGTTTGATCTTTATGCGAAGCATCGGATTTATCCTTTCGGCTTTTGAAGGGATTATTTTACCAATCCTGGCTAAGAAATATCTAAACGTATTATTCAAGTCCCTTTTAAGAAATAAAAAAAATATCAGTTCCAAATTTCATTTTAGTAGTTTAAAAAAAAATATATAGTAGTTTTTGATATTCCATAAACTGGCAACACTAAATTCAGATATATTCATATCTCTGCTGCAATACAAAGTGCAGTTTATTGATTAATGACCTAGGCTGGACAACCAATCAGATGCTATGTGAGCCCTGGGAATTCTAGGAAGTCTCAGTAAAAGAGATGGCGTCTAATGTATGACTGGGATGCTCATAGCAAGCGTTTATTTTTATTTTGATAGTATTGATTTTAGTACCCACGCCGTGTTATGATGTTATGATTGGAGGGAGTTAATTGGCGAATAGTTTAATTCAAAAGAGACCCTAAACTCTTGACGTTAACATCGATAGTTACATGTAACTTTATTAATGATGATTGACGTAAATTACGCATTTTTTTTGAGATGAAAACTTGATTGCTTGACTAATTTAATGAAATGCCTATCCCGTAGGGGTAATAATTCGGATGAAATTTGGATGATACCCTTTCTTAAACAAAAAGCAGATTTTACTTAGTCGGTGGTGGTTACGGAATAACTGTGTTCTTAGGAAAAGCACATTAAATAAACAACAACACAACCATACGGAAAATCTCCTGTTTGGTTTTTTTTAGAATAGGTTAGGTGTCGTAAAAGCCGACCAAAGAAACTACTACAAAAGAAAGGTTTGCTGATGCTTTCTTTACATGAACTTACTCGTACTTACTTACTTTGACGACCTCTGTGGCCACTACGGTTATATAACGTACGGTTATATAACTGCTACGCAGAAGTTTCGGGTTCGATTCCCCCTCAATGCAAATCTTTGTGTGCATGAACATGATTGTTTGCGTTGGTCAGGGTGTTTTCTATGTAATGTATGTATTTACAAAAAAAGGTATTTACGTATGTTTATCCGTTGTCTAGTACCCATAGTACAAGCTCCGTTTAGTTTGGGCTAGATGACGCTGTGTGAATGTGTGAGGAATATTTATTTATTTAGTTGTAATTATTATTAATTATTAATTTTTCTCCTTGTATTGTAAATACTTGCATATAATTATAGAAAACCAATGCAAACATTTTGTATTCATCCACACAAAGGTTTAAATGAAGCGGAAAATAATATTTTTCAAATTTTTTGCTGTAAATAGGTAGTCTTGTTAAATAAGTCTTGCTTAAAGTAAAATATATCGTCGCACATAATGTAGTCAGCGACAATCAAATAATTTAGTATCACAAAGGACTTGAAAGATTCTGTTGTAATAAAACAGCTTGCATTAGGTGGTAGGTGACTTCAACAAGAGACTGTCTGGGTCGGTATACTTCCAAGCTGTAGTGTGAAAATGTTCCTGAGCTTAATAGAGTAGCTAGTGCCATTGGGCTATGAGACTAAACAATTTCTATCTAGAGGAAGCATAGGCATTAGCTCGTCTTCTAGTACCGCCGTAGCAGGAGAGGCTTGAGCACCCTTGAGGTGATTGGGCCAGTACTACCAACCTGGCTCGGGAGCAGGCACGGCCTGTCGTTTCGTGCGACGCAGGTGCCCTCGAGGCACGGGTCCTTTGGGAATTACTTGTTCCAAATAGGCAGGGAACCGGACGCTTGGTGTCACCACCTTAATAGAAGCCGTGGTTAGCGCCATGGCCGGCAGTGCAGCTTGCTGGAACGCGATGGTGACCTTCTGCGTCACAGTCCTGGCGCGAAAAGAGGCTGCGAAGCAGGAACGGGAAGCATTCTGGGGCAGGAGGAGGGTGGCCACCGCTCTCTTCCGAAAACCCTACATGGGTTTAGGGGAATGTGATGACGTACGACGCCCCCCCACTCGATGGGCGGAGGACCTGAGATGGCGGAGCGTATTAATTCACGCGCGCCTCTCCACATGTAGGGGGAGGAGCACCTCGCTCAATCCTCGAGATGGGGCCCGCTAAGACCAGCACTAGTAAGGGGCTGCGGAAGAATCATGATTTCCGGCGTCCCTTAGCACACGTGAGAGTCGGAACACCGGGGGTTTTGCTCAGTAGAAGACTGCCAGACCTCTCCGCCCTCTATTACTCTCCCCCCCTCCTCCCTCGAACTCCATTAGAATTTCCTTCCAAAAAAAACTCTTAGCTCCTTGATTACAGACGTCCAAGAGCAGGGGTAACCATTTAGCATAAAAAAGTCACTTAGGTACTAGTCTGACAACTAAAAGCAACAAAAAAGAGATTCCTCGGACCCCCGAAAAACGAAGCAGACGTAAATATTGAGTGCGAAGCCGTAAAATAACCGTGTAAAGGGAAGGGGACTAATGAAAGGTGAAATGTATTACTGTGTATACACCTGTGTAGTGTATTTAGGCGTCAATCACGGGACTAGACGAGCTATGATATTGGTGTGTGCGCCGACAAACGTACACAATAGGAAGCCGACAAACGTATGTCTGGCTTGTCCCTATTTAATTTGTGTTTGCCGTGTACAGATTTATCTGTACTTACATGTAAAAAGGGCATTTTCTGGTACCCATGATATAAGGTGGGGTGGTTTTATTTTTATTCTTACTTCATAGCATCGTGTACTTTTCGAGAAGAAAATATTATATTATGAAAAATTAATAATAGGTCTTTACCTATGAAATTGCTGTTTTATTTCTGCGCAGTTTTTAGACTCTATATTCTTTTAAAACATAATATTAAAGTTTAATTTTTTTTTTGTTATTTAGGAAATATAGGATATTACCAACATCTAACAGAAAATAATAAATAAAAATAATTATTATTTGTATCTATACTAATATTATAAAGAGGTAAAGTTTGTGTGTTTGTGACGTTGTAGGGGTAGGTAATCTCTGAATCTACAGAACGGAATTTAAAGATTCTTTCTCTGTTGAATAGTCCATTTATCGGGAAGTGTCATAGGCTATATAGTATCACGATATTACTAATAGGAGTGGAGCAGTAATAAAATATGTTAAAAAAAGAAAAGCCTTTTTTGCCGCCTAACGAAGTGGGCACGGTACAGCTTGTAAACATGGGTCCAATTTAAAACAGCGTATTTTCTCATTTGTTTAATTGTAACTTCTTCCCTGATACTTGTTTTTTCTTTGTTTTAAACACAAAAGTTAGCTTAAATGTGCGTCATTCCTTATACCCAATTTCATTTTATTATGTTTAATCAAATTATTGAGAAATCTAAGAAAACGTTAGTATGAAAAATCTAACTTCTGATAAAATCTTCATACTACACGACAATTTCATAGGTATCAACCTACTCGTAATATAAGAAAAATGAAACAGCCCCATCTTGTAATAAACTGAGCAATCAATTTAAGTATAATTATCTAGTAAAGTTTTGGTACGTTACATTAGTTCGGTTCACTTCAGCATTACTTTAACAGTATCTTTTATACTTTATGTTAATCCACAATATTAACTAGAGAACTTTCTTCTGTTTAAAATGGTACTTCTCGCCTTTTTTTAACAATCTAACAATTTTATTGCAATGGAAAAGTTGTGTACCTACTTATGGCTTTTAAAAAGGAAATTGACTTATTACCTATTCATTCGTGTAATCTATCTTAAAGCATTGCAATATTTAAAGGTTATCTTAGTTACTGTAAAACCTCTAACACAATATAATACATTTAGAAAAATTCTCCTCATTCTCTAGTATTCATTTAAATAATAATTGACGCAAAAATAATGGCGAAAAACCTCCGCAGCGCCATCTTATATTGATGTTTTAAATTAGCTTTTGCTGTCGAGTTTTCTTGTTATTTGTTATCTCTTTTTTATGGTAGATGGCAGTGCATGCAGTTTTAACTGCAATTTTGATATTTTTTTTTATGGGCCAATACAAAAAAAAAAACTCGCACACAGTTTGCGTCTATCATAATAATATTTGCGAATTATGATTTTTTTATTAATTGGCGGCGCTAGTGAGCCCTATAAACGCTCTTAAATTTAAATTAGAAGAAATATATTCCAGATGGCTTCTATTCTATTTTAAAAGTACACTATTTAAATTCGGTCTACGTAAAAGGAATGCACAAATTTTTATAAACAGATGTAAAAAGGCGTTCTAAAAATATACTAAATCTTGTCTTAACCCCAAAACATTTTTTTATTGTATTTCGATTTATTCCGATGCCATAACCAAACACATTATTGTGGCCTAATATACTTGAGTCACCGATATAGGCCACACCAAGTCTGCCATGCCATGGTATGGCCTATATTCAAACCTCTGAAATATTCTCAAATAAAATGTAAATTGCAGGATAGTTTATGGATGATTGAAGATTTCTGTATTTATTGTCCTATACTTGAAGTTTCAATGCTAGATCTGCAACTATGTGGAAAAATGTGTGGCATTGCTATGACGATTGGTGAACTTCCTATTGATGAGCATGGGGATGAGGGTAAGACACCTAAAAAGTTAGTTATTATTTAATTCCCTTGTATAGTATTCTTTGATTAGTTTTATACACTTTTAGCTCTGTAGTTGTTAAATAAATCACAAAATTTATTACTTTTATTGCAGAGTTTGTGACGCTGCTTTCCGAAATAAGTAAGTTTGTTTTTAAATATTATTCTTCAAAATTTTAAAGGGTGACCTAATTTAATTGCACGCCAGTATATTACAACCATTTTGTTAGTTGTCCAGTATCTATAGTACCTACAAGCATTGCTTCTCTTAGGACTTTTTATATTAAAGCTCATGAAACACATCACAAGTAATACAAAACTACAGTACTAGATGGCGTTATGCGAAAAATATTTAATTATTAAAACAAATGAATGTGTGTTTTTTTTAGAAAATCGTAAACTTTACTATACGGGATCTTTGGAAGCATTAAAGAGTAATTCAGGACTAGGATATTTACAGTTTGATACAAAACTGCCCGTCTTACAACTTGCAACTAGATTACCAGATTTTAGATTTCGTGTATACAGAAATAATATGATGAAAGGCATCGCAAATGAGTTAGTAAGTATATTTTTAAATGGTATTTTTTGATTTAAGTAAGTTAGCAGATGAAAAACCGATTCCCTTGGTTGTAAGTGGTATGCGACCGTCATTGATGTCACCAAAGCTAGAGATGCCACTGCATTTCCTAGAGATTTTTTAAGCCTTGTTATTTCACTAGCTACCCATACCTTTCCTAAGCATAGGCCTATATAAGCACAGTAACATTTTCATGTTCAGAAAATGACTTCCTCCAAAATCTCCTCAAAGCTCCTCTCCAAAATCTGTGATTCCTGTAAGTATTCGCAATTACCTAATATAAATACGAAATTTTAAAAAACTTTGTATTTCTGAAACAAATTTAATCAAAAGATAAAATGAAGAGTTAAATTTTCTTCACAGGAGCAAAACCTAGAAGAAATTGAAGGGCGTTTAAAAAATATAGACTGCAATAGTCCTAATGACCTAATCGATGATTTAAACCGTATAGCAGATGAAACAGCTGGCAATATTGTAAAATTTCTTGACATAATACACTATTCATCTTTGAACTCTAGTACTGATAATTTTTCTACACAAGCAAAGTATACCACAGAATTAGATCAGAAGCAATTATCATTGCAAAAGGAAGAAGCAGTAAGTACATTGTTACCATAAGAAAACACATTAAGAGACTTACAGCAAATCTGTCGATACGATAATAAAATATGATATTTTGTGATTTTTGAAATTTTCCTTCTCTCCATCGTGATATCAGATTTAGTAACGAAGACGTGGTCGTTATTTATTAATGAACCCTATTATATTACTCATAACTACAAAAACGACAGTAGAAACTATGGTCGGTGTTTTTACTGATAGAAGATTGATAACAGTTTTCGCACTATCTCTCTGTGCTGGTAATAAATAAAAGAATCAAGCTAATAATAATACATACCATTTTTCTGTTACAAGGAAAAAATCTACCAACAAATTACAAAGAGAACAAATTGCAGTTCATCGCTGAGTCTCTTATACGCTCCCTGTAAAAGTTCAGATAGCATGCCGGTATCAAAGAAACACGTAAAAGTAATGCTAAGCGAAATGAAAGCTTGGGCTGAGAATTTGAGAAATCTCGTTTTTAAGGTATTTATTTTGCATACATACGGTTTTTTACATACATACAAGTATTCGTATATCGTTTCTTTTGCTGAATTCATGTAAAATTTTTGATGAATACTGCTGATTCTTTTGTATAAGCGAACCATTGATCAACTGACATCCTTATTTATTATTTACTATTTGGGCTAAAATTTCCCTCCCTTTTTTCTACGCCTCCTTATTCTTTGCGAATCTAGCGATCTCTAGGGAGTATTCAAGGGCAGGCATATGTATAACAAATTGTCACGCCAGTATCAAATGGCGGTCTAACTATTTTTTTACAATAATGGTAACGAGACGAATAAATCGATTGTATTCAGGTAGGGAGGTAACTTAAAAAAGGTAAGGCTAAGGTACTTGAAAAACTGTATACTTGAAAAATGCAACTGCACTTGTATCCTTGAAATGCAAGCTATTAAGTCCAACTTTCAAATTTCACTTGTAGCAGTACACTAGTACTCTTGATAGTGTTACATTTAGACATTAGTGCTCGGAAGTGAATGGAACAATTTAAGTGGTCTTCTGTTGAAGATACCTATTCCCAAGGTGCTGTCTCCACGAGCGATAAAATCGCAGCGATATTATCGTCGTGCCATGTATTTCTATATACTCTGTATGAAGGTGTCTCCACACGGCGATGTTATCGCGGCGATTTTTGTTCAGACTCGCCGCGATTCTATCGCTCGTGGAGACAGCGCCCAAGAGTACTTCGAGCGTTTAATGTGATTGTTATTTCAATGTTATAGACGTCAGAAGGGTGGCCAGATATCGTTGTCTGGTTACTGAACGGCGGTTCAAGAGTTGCACATTACAGAATGTCTTTAGCCGACGTCATTTACTCATCTATACCAGAACAAAATGGTCGAAACTGTGGACGCATACAAACTATTTATTTAAAGGTCTGTAGTTTAAGGTTCGGTACACATATATCAAAACGTAAAGGGACCGTATCAACTCGAGCCATTCAGTGTTATTTGTATGAAACTTTTTAACGCAACGCACACTAATCGGAATCGTAACGTAATCGTATTTTTGACGTTTGACACCGAGGAAAAAGGTGAGGCGGTGCCGATCCCTTTAGGTTTTGATATTGTGCTACGACTCTTAGGACTTAGTTGAGCAGTAATAATGTAGTACTTTAATGTTAAATGAAATAAAAGGCTTCTGTGAAATCGTTTCTGATTAGATCCCTGCTCAATGTAAATATTTGTGTACTAAAAATAAATGCTTACATTAGTTTTCTATGTAAACTTACATAAAAATAAGTACATGTTTGTCCGTCGTATAATATTCGTAGTACATGTTCTACTCAGTTTGGGACTAGACAGCGTTGTGTAAATGTTTCAAAAAGAAATAACCCTTCCAATTGCAGCCACTGAAATGCGCAAAACACGTGCTTACTCCAGGCTCAAACTGTTTCTGCATAGCTGGCAAAGTTGAACTGATTTGCTGGGTAGGTTTGTATAGAGACTTCAACGCATTTGATTCGTATTTGCCGAAGGGATACAAGATAAAAGTTACCGAACATGAGATGAATATCAAAACCTCTTCTATGGTAAGTACTTGGCTATATTATAACCACTTATAACCACCACAACTAACTTTGTGCAGTCTTAAATAACAAGGATATTAATTTATTTAACTTACATAGTACCACTTACGAAAGTTGAAAGAAAATGGTTTATCAGTCAAAAGTTTTTTTTTTTTATATGTTTTATACTAACACTAGTCATATAAGTTAATTTGTAATACTAACACTATGGACTTGGTCTGAAATAAATTATTTGAATTGAAATTGAATTGAAAAGCAGGCAACTTGCAACAAGTGGATCTGATAATAACATGAGCCTTTCTTACGATCCTTGGTCCGTCAAGAGGTCATCATTGTCATCATCATCATTACCAGCCAATTGACGCCTACTGTTGGACAAAGGCCTCCTCTAGAATAAGTCATCATTATGATTGATAATATTCCAAGCGGCATATTAGTCACCAAATAGACCCTCTGGTCTGCTTGAAAAAACGATGGGCCTATTTAACATTTGGGTACACAAAGTAGACTCTTCGACCTGCTTGAGAATAATTAAAGGCCGTCTACTTAAGAATCTGGGATAGTTATGAACTGCTTTGATGACCTACCCGTCATGTACAGGTCGATATGGCATCGTTAAATCTAATAATTTTAGTCCCTCAGCATTGCATGAACAGTTTACTTTCATTTTTAGCCAAATACTGTTGTTATCAGGTACTGGAATGTCGTGCTTTTATATACCGAGCAAAGTTTAATGATACTCTAGAAAATATTAATTTATCGCATATGTTTGTAAGGATAAATACTATGAATGGCGTAAAGGATACCAAGGTATGTATGTTTTGCGGTAGCGAGAATGGCATCAATAACTGTAAAAGCTTTTTTATTATTGTAATATTCATGTGTAGTAATGCATAGTAAAATAATATGTAGGAAAATTGGCGCTACAACTGCATGTCTTTGTAAAACAAGCTGAAAGAAAGGATCATGGCAAGGTCGAAAATAGGGCAAAGTTCAGGGAAAGATGGATGACTCTCTGACTATGTGGGATTTATAGACGGGAGAAGAGGGAGAGAGAGTTATTCATATTCCGTCACAACGACTGACCCCATGTTACACTATTTACCTTCATCCTAGTAAAAGCTTTGTTTGTACCATACAAATACAATATAAAATTATTAAGGTTTTTACTTAAGTACTTAAGGATATTAAATACTTTGGTACTTACAGGAGATACAAAAAAGTATGACTCCAATTTGGAACCAAGTGTTGAAGATTAGCAAGTTGATACCATCGAGTGAAGATCGTCTGAATAGCGCTCCACACAGTGTTCTTGTAGAGATATATGAATATGACTTAGCGGTTAGTTTTTCTTTACAAGCTTTCGTTTATTTTTAGCGTTATGGTTGCAGGTTTACTAATGTTTGTCATAATTTTTAATGCCATAATTTTATATTCCATAATAATATTTGCCATAATATCATTGGACATAACGCCAAATAAGATCGACGGAGCCGCGCTTCGGGGGTCTCCTACTTTAGCGTCGTTTAAAAAATAAACCTACAGTTCAACAAATCTAAAAGTTACAGTTTGACAGTTCTCTGACAAATTGAATAATAGGGTTGAGGAAAAAAATCGTTTACTATAATATCCGAACTTTAAGAGATCGATTACGATAATATCCGAATTTTAAGAAACTTTAAATTGATCTCTTACTTGTAGTATTAGATCTAGTACTACTAGTAAATAATAAAATATTCTAAAAATTTATTTTATTTTAATTATGATTAATATTTACATAATTTTTTTATAACAAAAATATAGATATATAATAATATAATAAGATGATGATAAATGTGTACCTAGTTAAAATAAAGTATTATTTTTTTACTTTTTAGTTGTTATTTTTTTCTATAACTTAAAAAATATTAAATTAATTTATTTTAGGTACCTATGTAATAAGTTATTTATGCGATCGCGCAGGTAACGTGTCGATAATTGACAATTTGAAAATGATATATTCGATTTTTCGTTATGTAAACGAGTTTTTTTGCATACAAATGTATCAGAAGAGTCGCAACACTACGAGCAGTGACCTAACTACGTGACTTTGCAATGAGGTCGAGAAATAGAACTATTAGAGATTATTTACTATGTAAATATGTGTTATTTTGCTTTGTTTGAAAATTTTCAATCAAATTTGTATATTAAGAATTGTACATTTTTAGATACAATAATAAAATCTTTCTAAAGAAGAATGGGAAACGTCCCCACCCTTGTAACACCATCATCTATACATCAAATGAAAGCCCTTGAAAAGTTAAGCATTTTATTGTATGACAGCAAGTCTGTCAGTCATGGGAGAACAAAGTTATTGAGGAGAAGAGAATAAAAATAATAAACGATAATATTACATAATTTAAGCTAATGTTAACTATATGTATAAGCACGATAGAGTCAAAGACTATCTTACAAGTAGAGTGACCATACATCTAGAACATCCTACATCATCCAGAAAACCATGAATTTTGTTTTTCAAATAAAAAACATACAGCTTTCATAAATATAAAAACTCGTACGTCATATAAGCCAATTGATGTCTACTACTGAACATAGGCCTCCTCCAAACATGGCGAGGGTGGGACCCTCATCCATCGGTTTACCGCCGTCCTAACTAGGTCGTGGGGGGTCTCTCCACCCTGCGCTTTCTGATAGGCGGTTGCCATTCCAGAACCTTTCGACCCCAACGACTGTCGGTTCTTAGTGCTATGTCCCCTGCCCACCACCACTTTAACCGGGCAATTCTGAGCGCTATGTTGGTATGCATAGTTGGGTATATTAGAAAGATAACTGGACCTGACGCGGCAACTACTTCCAATGTAATGCTTCGCTGAGGCTCTCGAAGCGGTTCTGTAATATGAGTTGGAAGTTCTCGGGATGTGGACTGGTATAGGTCGGAGCGTAGACTTCATCATCCGACTTCTTTCCAGCCTAGGATTGATTGCTCTCCATCCGGTGATCGCTTTCGGTTTTCACCGAATTGATCACTGAGACATCATTAAATATATGGCGCTTTGTCGACATGATGAAGTCAATCTCATTTTTAGTGACACCGTCAGGACTTATCCAAGTCCACTTGCGGCAGTTACGCTTCTTAAAGAAGGAGTTCATCATAAAAAGTTTTTCCTTCTCCACAAAGTCCGCAAGCATTTGGCCCAGTGGATTTCTTTGTCCATATCCAAAGAACCTCACTCTCCACTTATTTCCACTTCTAGGGCCCAACTTCGCAGAGACTTCTAGGGCCCAACTTCGCAGAGGCTTCTAGGGCCCTCTTCTTCACCACGTTGTTCACGAGAGACTTATGAATGTAAAAAACCCGACACCTCCCTGGGACTGTTGGTCTCCCTCGTGGAAATTGAGCAGGTTACCAGACTTAAGGGTTATCGAGTCCTCCCCCTGTCTTTGGACTTCAGATAAGCCGACAATCTCCCACCGTAACCTGCTTAATTCTTCCTCCAGTTCTACGACCTTCTCGTTGGTCCGCAGTGTGCGCACGTTGTATGTTGCCAGGACCAAAGGTAGGTTGTGTTAATAGCCTGGTACCATGGCCGCTACCTTACCCAGGAATAGCCAAGCGACCGGGGACTGGGGGCCGTTTATATTGGTGTGTTGTCATTTTCATTTTTGAGGTTTATTTGGCCTTCTTTACCACGCTGGCCACTCTGGCCAGACGGGTTGAAGGGTTTATTTCGAGTTTTCCTTCTCTAGCAGTGATAACATAAGCGTAAAGTTTCCCTTAGTCGGCTTTTGCGACACGCGCGTGACGGGATGACAAGGGGATGGTGTCATCATGTATTCTTAGTCCGTCACCATACGGACATTAAACTTCTCACCCCTAAAAAGGCGCCCGGCTCAGAAAGAATAACAAATATTGTCATCAATTTATTCCCCGAACGTCTCTTGACCCTTAACATGCATCTTCAATGTCGCAATATCAAATTGTGTCTTCCCACAACAGTGGAAAGACGCCGTGGTTATCGGAATACCGAAACCCGAGAGAAGAAGTCCGAACCGGCTGGTTATCGACCTATTAGTCTTGAGTCGTGCCGTTGCCGAGCCTAAGGAACATAAAGTCTGTCGTTTACTATTTCCGCAAAGGTTGCTGCACAAAAAACATTTCTTTAATGGTTCTCTAAATCTTTAGTTTAGCAAGGCTAGCTATCCGAAAGTCAGGAAAATGCCGTGGATGATTTTCTGGATGATGTAGGATGATTTAGATGTATGGTCCGTCTACTAGTAAGATATCCTTTGACTTTATCGTGCTTATATAGTAAATATTAACATAAAGTATGTAATATTATCGTTTATTATTTTTATTCTCTTATCCTCAATAACTCTGTTCTCCCATGACTGACAGATTAGTTTCATACAATAAAATGCTTAACTTTTTAAGTACTTTCATTTGATGTATAACTATGAGTGTTACAAGGGTGGGGACGGCTTCCATACAAAAATGCCCATTCTTCTTTATGGTTTTACGAAATAGGTTTTCGAAACTGAATAATGTACGCAGGAACAAAGTTGTTTCAGTTTGAAAAATATGAAACGTCATACTGTATCTTTTAGATTTGTTGAGGTGTAACCATTTTTTTTTTTTTTTTTACCTGTCCAAGTCAGATTGCTCTAAGCCGGGGTCTTAACCATAATTATGTTATGCCAAATGAATATTATGACCGAGGACGATTTCCTATGGCAAACAATATTATTGGAAATGAAATTATGGAAAACAAGAGAATACCATGGTTGCATTTATATGAATCACCTATCGCCACCAAAAGTTTTACTGCTGCCATATACCTCCACAAATAAAGTTAGCCTACTCTATAACATGCTTTTGTTTTACCTTCTTTTTTGACATGGCACCTTCTTTCCACTGCTTTTCTGATATAGTCAGAGTAACTCTATGAATTTTAATTTATTACCAAATAACATTACGGAATCACTTTTATTAGCTACGGAACAAAGTAGTTATGCATAATTTGCATAGTGTTACTTATCATTATGATTCTCAAAACATCCAATGAATTACATCTTAAGGTTTTTTTTTATTAAGACGAAACACTCAATGATCATTTACGTTTCAGAACAAAATTGAACTAATAGGACGTTTACAACTATGCCCTATAGTTGATAATAGACAAGACTATTTGTATGCTCCCAAGCTGCAATGGCACGATATATATAGAGGAACTGAACATGTGGGACAAATTCTTATGTCTGCTCAATTGCTTCAGGTAATACATGAAAAAGGTACCATAATAAACGACCTCTGTGGCGTAGTCGCTATATTACAATATGGTTAATACGCAGAGGTATCGGGTTCGATTCTTTGCTCAATGCAAATCATTGTGTGCATGAACATGATCGTTTGCATTGGTCTAGGTGTTTTTTTCGTGTAATCCGTATGTATTTCCAAAAAAGAACCCATAGTATTAACTGTGCTTAGTTTGGAACTAGATGACGTTGTGTGGATGTATTACGTACGTGGCGATCATAAAGTAAGTGGGAGAATGAAGGGTAAAGTGAATTCACAAATTTTACTTCACTACGTACACGTATTTATACTTAGTAAAGTAAAATTTGCTTGCTTTTGCCCTCCCGATTTTTACTACACCTATGTTTAAATGGGGGGTGAAATTTTGACTTCTTATTCCTTCACTACTCGTATTTTTACCACTAGTAAAAAACATAATATTCTTTTCTAAAATAGTACCATTTTGTAAAACGCCTTTTCATTGAAATTTTACTTCCTGAAGGTCCCAGAAACTTTGTTGAAAAATACTATATATTCACAAGAAGGTGTACCTCTTGATACTTCAGTGGGAAAAAGTGGAGAAGACAACTCGGAGGAAGTGGAATCATTGCCACCGAACCTTATACCCAAATCAGCAACCTTCAAGTAAATTATTTTATTTTTTAAGCGAATCAGATAGATCTCATGTCGTTTGATGTAAAGCAGTCAGTGATATCCCTACTTACTGCCATTTAAATAATGTAAGTCTGTAGCAAGTCGATGTAGCAAGCAATGTAGTTGTATTAAGTAATGTATACTGTAGCTATCGTGGTGGTTGTAGTGCGACCAACTTGAGAGTCATGAGTCACCACTTCAACTTTCCTCACACCAATGGTACGCATAATACATAATCACCATGAACGAAAATCAAAGTAGCATATAAGGATATAAGGAGAACTAATTGGTGAAATCTTTCAAAAAGACAAGCGTCCGTCTTTCAAAACCAACGTAATTGTTTGAAAATATAAATAGAAATAAATCTAGGCATGTTTGTAAGGATGTTACTGGGTTCCGTAGATTCTGCCTAACACCATAGAGACAAAGCGTTAAAATATTTACATGTATTTTTTTTACAGGGTTGACATCTATTGGTGGGGCTTAAGAGAAGTAACTGCTTCAAGAAAGCCATGCGTTGTTTTAGAAATAGACCAAGTTGTACTAAAATCAGACGTGCTTACCGACAAAAAAGCTAATTGTAATTTTCCTAATGGAAGATTATCACAGATCTTTGAAGCTCCGCTAAGTGAAATATATGCTCCTCCAGTAAATATTAGACTGTATGACAGCAGTTCTTTTGGAAGAACCATGTTCATGGGTACAAATGTCGTGAAGAATCCAAGCAAATACATTGTTAGCTGGCTACCTAAAGTAGAGAGAGAAGCGTCGCTTTATCACGTTTCGATAGGCTCGACTAATTATTTTCAAGGTACTATTTTGTTTGTATTTCAAAATCCATTATTGTTTTAAAGCTAATAAGTAGAAATATACCTAACTATATCGATAAAACAAACAGATTTATCAAAGCCATGCAGTGAATGAAATAATTTATTGTTGTCTAACATTTATTTATCCAAAGGTTCTGAAAAGCAAAAGAATCTCTTAGAGTTCTCTGTCCAGGCGTAATTTTTTGTCTGATACATTTTTTGAACCATTTTACTGCATTTAGTACTAATGAACTTAAATAAACCAAATGTTTAGATTTTTGCTTGTATATTTTTTGCTAAATGATTTTATTGTAATAAAATTTATAATTTTAACAGTTAATCAAATGTTAAATGTGAAGCATAAAAGCGAGGCAACATCACCTTATTCGTCATCAGCATTATCAGATGCTTCTGGACCATATATAAAACAATCGAGGTGGAAGAAAATATTCCGTCCTCAAGGTTACAAAGAAGAACAGTATGCATTGCTGCCAATATCTTCAAACGAAAAGAACCAAGTGAAAGCTTTGAAAAATAGTTTTGACGTGAACGACACGCGAAATTGGTGGACGAGATTCTATTCTTCATTTAGGGTAATATAATTTTAATAGTTATGTCACAAAGTTACTTAAAGTGGTGATCTTATTCGTAGTGAGGTTTCAAATAATATCATTTAATATTACAACATTTACATGTCAACATTAATACAAGTATAAGGACTTTCATGAAATGGCCCATTTAGACGACTAAGTGCCGAATATACCTAGGTAAACTAAACTAAGGCTTCATTGTGAGTTTGTGTTTATAATGTGCGCTGTTATCCAGAAAAGCTAAGTTTATTTCCACTTCTAGCAAATCGTACAATTATGTAACGGCAGTAATTTTATTTATTACTCGGGGTTTTGTTTTCGGCGCGTGTTGTGAGAGGCTTATTATGTCCAGCAGTGGACTGCAATAGGCTAGTTGATTGATTAAGTTTGTGTTTGTTTTAGGAGAATTCAGACGATAATATTCAGGACGATGGCTCTATCGTGGTAAGTGTGGGTTTATTTTATACGATATTATCACGAGAAGAACTTTACGCTCATCTGATGGTAAGCTACACTCTTTTATGCCAGATGAAGAAGGACCGGAGTGTTTCTTAACAGTAATCTTATCATAACAGCCCATTAATATCCCACTGCAGGGACGCGCCTCCTCCTGTGACGGAGGGATACTTGGCTTCCTAATACCACGCTGGCCAAACGGATTGGTATAGGGTTTAATTTCAAGTTTTCCTTCTTTTTATTTCGTTAGGATTATATTCACGTATAGTCCCTCAGTCGGTTCTTACGACACCCATGGGATAAGATGTAGAATTATTGTGTTCTTACTCCGTCACCACTCGGATATTCTTGAATATAAAAATTAGATAATAATTTTCAGATATATCGCTCAGAGCTAGAAAGTCAACCGGAATTCTCAAAATTTAAAGATTGGTGCAGTACACTTAGGCTGTACAATGGAAAGAAGACAGGTATACCAGAAAAAGATGAACAGTTGTACTGTGGGTTCCTGAAAGCCGGTATCGCTATATACAGATGGCCTCCTCCGAAAAATACTGTTGCGGTAAGCTGCAATGGTGTAGAACTGTATAACGGGTACGTTGTTATTTTCTTATTGGAAATATCGAAGTCGAAGTCCTATTAATTTGCTAAACTGAAAGAAAGATTTATTGCATTTCGTACAATATTTTATATTATAAAAAAACTATTAAGATGACTGCCGATCATCAGATAAACATCAAAAATAAAAGCTCGAGGAAGAGCGTGAATAACTCCAAGGCTTTGTAGAAATAACAAGTGACGGTCCCACCACTACTAGAACCTATAGTACTTACTAAATATTAATTCTTTGTTTTCAAGTTTCTTCAACGACTACCCGAATAACGATCCAGCGAAATTCCTCGTCCGCGTTTATGTTATAAAAGGAATGAATTTGGTTGCCAAAGCGTTCACTGGCAAGTTGGATCCGTATGTTGTGATCAGTTGCGGAAACAAGCATCTTGGTGATAGAAAAAGTTTTGTGAAAAACACATTGAATCCAGTTTTTGGAAAGTTAGTATACCGCGTTTATAATCCTACTAATATTTTAAATGCGAAAGTTTGTTTGTGAGGATGTATGGATGGATGTTTGTTACTCTTTCACGCAAAAACTACGGAAGGGATTTTTATGAAATTTGGAAAACTACTTATAGTTTAGGGTGTAATAACACAACAAATAACATTTAGGTGACCTATATCACGTGGGCTAAGCTGCAGCCATCGGCTAGTAATGTAAAGATTACTAGCCGAATATTATTTAAAGGCAATTTTCGATATTAAGAGCCTTTACGTGGCTCACTAGCGCCGCCAATAGAAAAAAAATCATAATTCGCAAATAAGATAAATAATGTTGAATGTTGATAACAAAGTCTTGAGAAAAGACAATAAGGTATTTGTATAACACACTCTCAAAACTTTAAATGTTTTTTAATTAGTTAAATATCGCATTCGAAAAAAAAACGGCCGTTTTTGTTTATAATGCAATATTTATTTACTTGAAAAACATTTAAAATGTTGAGAGTGTGTTATACAAATACCTTATTGTCTTTTCTCAAGACTTTGTTATCAACATTTAACATTATTTATCTTATTTGCGAATTATGATTTTTTTTCTATTGGCGGCGCTAGTGAGCCCTATAAACGCTCTTAAAAGGCAATTTTCGTAAATTCATTACTTGAGGATTAAAATATTAAAGCTTAATGTTATCACATTTCATAAAAAAACCTTTTAAGTACTGACTACTAACATAACACTTATGTTATTATTTTATTGTTACTATTTAATTGTGTTATTATTTAATTTAATAATTATTTAATTAAACAATTATTAAATTTTTCAGAATGTTTGAATTTCGATGTACCTTACCAGATGACTACCTATTAACAGTATCCCTTTACGATTATGATAGTACACTGCCCGATGAGCTTATAGGCTCAACTTCTGTTGATTTAGAAGATCGAATATTTTCTAAACACAAGGCCAGGGTGGGGCTTGCAGCTGAATACGAGGCGTGAGTAACTTACTATTATTTAGAACTGGTTTTGTATTGATAATAATAATACGCCCATTATGATTTTTTCATAAATTTTAGCATATACTGAGCATTTGTTTTTTCGCCGCCATTCTGATCATCTTTGGGAATTAAACATGGTAATAAGAAATAGGTATGCCAGATAGGTGTCCATTATTTTCTTTATTAAATTGAAGTACAAGGAACTTTGTTTTAGGTGACTGTACTTAGCTCTTCTTCAATACATGACGTGGCGTAAACAGCTTTCTTCAACAGCCACTAATTCGTAAGTCCTAGACACTGTTATGCCAGTGTTCCGTCCTCTATTACGCGATGGACCCGGCACCCGCACGGAGAATCCATGGAATGCTAAGATTAGGTCTTACTTACATTTATTAACCTTCTTAAGACATTTTTAGGATCGGTTTATTTTATTTACGAATATAACATTTACCGTTAGTTATGTTATAGCTTTCTCTGCTAAAATTGATTTGTGTTTAAGCACGGGACCACATAAATGGCGAGATTGCGTTAAGCCTTCGACTATCCTAGAAGAATTGTGTGAAAAAAATCATTTACCTTTACCAAAGTTTCCTGATCCAGGCACTGTTGTTGTCAATGGTGTGGAATACAGAGACACTGAATGGATAGGTATTTTTTGGTTTGCCTTTAATTTATTTATTTAATTAGTAACAGTTTTACGATATTTTCTTAAACTAGACTCCACAAAACCGGCTAAGGGTCATAGCACATATAACGTAACGTAAACGGATCGGCACCGCCTCGCCTTTTTCCTCGGTGTCTAACGTCGAAATCCGATTACGTTACGATTCCGATTAGTGTGCATTGCAGTAAGGAATTTCATACAAATAATACTGAACGTCTCGAGTTGATACGGTGCTATTTAAGCTAATTTAAAGTAAATATTTTATTTTCGTATTAATCTCATCTCCTTTCTAAAGACTGTGTTTTTTTACAGTAGAACAAATCTAAAAGATACAGTATGACGTTTCATATTTTTCAAACTGAAACAACTTTGTTCATGCGTACATTATTCAGTTTTCATGATTTCATGAATTTAGAAAGATTTTATTATTGTATCTAAAAATGTACAATTCTTTATATATAAATTTAATTGAAAACTTTCAAACAAAGCAAAATAACACATATTTACATAGTAAATAATATCTAATAGTTCTATTCTTGACCTCATTGCAAAGTCACGTAGTTAGGTCACTGCTCGTAGTGTTGCGACTCTTCGGATACACTTGTATGCAAAAAAATCGTTTACAAATATACGAAAAATCGTTAATATCGTTTGACACGTAACTATTACTTATAACTATTATTCGGCGACGTGGTCGCAGAATAATGGGGGGCAACTTATTAAGGTCTTAGTAGTGAATAAAAAAAAATCCTAAACATTATTTTATTTTATTAATTAATTATAGTTAAAATAAAAGTAATGTTTAGAATTTGTAAAGGTAAACAACTATGGGGTCAACAACTTCAGAGTGTGCGATTAATGTAAAAACTAGAGAATTTGCAATATGTGGTGTTTTTTTTACATAGCTAATCAAGTAAGGATCAATACCCTTTACTAATAATGAGATAAATTATTAAAGTGTCTTAAAAATCGGATATTATAGTAATCGATCTCTTAAATTTCGGATATTATAGTAATCGATTTTTTTATCCCAACCTTATTATTCAATTTGTCAAAACTGTCATACCGTATCTTTTAGATTTGAGTAACTGTAAGTACAGTATGAGGACATTGATAATATGATTGGTTTTTAAAGAAAGACAGACAACAATGAGGAAGCGAGAAAGTGAGATTATAATTTATTGATGATTTTGAAATTGTATATTATGCTGTTAACAATAAGTGCTATATTTTGTTGCACTGCAATGACTTTTTATCGAAGTGCAATGTTTCCGTCACCAGTGTCATTTAGTAAGACATGATGAAACATACAATGTCAAATAGAAGTAATAGCCCAGTCAAAATAGACTAAATTATGATTAAAGTTTGCATTAATTCCCAACAAGCTGGATTTTTGTGCAGGCCTTGAATACGTCATTACAAATGATATGTCAAAAGTCCCCATCGATCCCGCTTGTGCGTTGTTTTTTATTCGAGGTCAAAGGTCACAAATTTGCGTTTTTTGCGTATATCTCTGAAACAACGAGAGCTATTGAAAAATGATTCAGACAAAGTTTGTAGACCATAAAATTATCTACAAAAAATATCTCAACACTTTTCTCCTACAAGGCATCGCTTTCGAGATATCGTGACTTTAGAGCGCAGGAAAGTCGTAATTTCGACTATATGCACACACTTGCTTTTTCCCGCGATTTCGCTTGCGTTTATAAGTATTATTAAAAATAAGGCTTATTTCAATATAATAGCAATATGCATGCTTGGTCTCAGCCTAATCGGTTTGAAATTGACAAAGTTACATACAAACTTTCATCCCCTATCTTACGCACAGCCCAAACCACTTGACAGGTCTGGCTGAATTTTGGCATGCAGGTAGATGATATAACGTAGGCATCCGCTAAGAAAGAATTATTTTGATAAAGTCTACCCCTAAAGGGATAAGATAGGGGATGAAAGTTTGTATGTAACTTTGTCAATTTCAAACCGATTAGGCTGAGACCAAGCATGCATATTGCTACTATATATTGAAATAAGTCTTATTTTTAACAATACTTATAAACGCAAGCGAAATCGCGGAAAAAAGCAAGTGTGTGCTTAAAGTCGTCGTTGTTTCAGAGATATACGCAAAAAACGCAAATTTGTGACCTTTGACCTCGAATAAAAAACAACGCTGAAGCGGGATCGATGGGGACTTTTAACATATCATTTGTAATGACGTATTCAAGGCCTGCACAAAAATCCAGCTTGTTGGGAATCCTTACCGACTCGTAGTCACACCAAGGTTGTCACACCAGTGTGACAAACAGTAATCTTTTTCTTGTTAGTCACACTACTGATTTCTCAACATCATGTTTAACATAATTGCTAGTGCAGTGCCTACATACTCGTAGTAAAATCTTTTGCCGACAATTAATAAGTACAAGTTACTACAACCTCGTATATAGAACTGACCGGTTAAAAATACATTGATATAAAATATGTGATTTGGTGCTCCCACTTTTATGTACTACCTACAGGATGCTTCCTTATAGTTTTAGATGTTTAAAATTTATATTGATTCCTTAGTATAATTCTTAGTTTTTATGGTTATACATAATTATATAGGTTGCTGCACCTTATTGAAGTTAGAATGTTATTAAATTAAGTATATAGTCTAGAAATAGCAGTTAGTTTCGCCGCTTATTTACGAAGCTTGATAAACTTTGAATATGTAAACTTAGATTAAATAGTAGAATAAATGAAACTGAATAAAGGAGAATTTGCAACGAGAACTAAACTCAATTCCGGAAAAAGTGTTTAAAAATGTTTTGTTTGGTTTATTCTTTGGTGTAAGTAAGTTTGTCGTTTCCAGAAAAGCAGAAGATGATACAATTTATTGAATAAAAAACGTTTTGCCTAAACAAAGTAGTACCTACATACTTTGATGGTTTCAATATAAAAACTTAGTACTGTAACTTGGACATCACTAGTTTAGAAATAAATACATTAAACGGTGTGTCAAAATCAGTAGTGTGACAAACAAGAAAAAGATTACTGTTAGTCACACTGGTGTGACAAGCTTGGTGTGACTACGAGTCGGTAAGGTTGGGAATTAATGCAAACTGGATATCTATTTTGACTGGACTATAAGTAGGGATTCAATCTTTTATAATTTCAACCTTATGCCGAACGCCATAAGATACATTTTAATGTGATAATTTTCAAAAGTTATGCTAAAATTATTCAGCTATTTTCGGTAATCGGATGTACTTTTCTTACTCATTGATTTGCTGTCTTTCTTTAAAAGCCAATCACATTATCAATGTCCCCATACTGTACTTACGGTTAACTGTATGGCTTCACTGAAAAACCTTGAATGATAATTATGCGCTGGTTCGTAAAGCTAAAACTTTTTGGGACCTGCAACGAATTTAATCCAAAGAAAAATGGAAGAGAGTCGATGAAACTCTTCGTTTATAGAAGTTAATGAGATTATTGTATTTTTATTAGATAAATATTACAAGTCACCTGGTGAACGTAGAGAAAATATTTGTTTGAGTCTCTTACACAGATGGCACACATTGCCTATATGTGGGTACCACTTGGTGCCGGAACATGTTGAATCGAGAAGCTTGTATCATACTGAGAAACCAGATGTAGAGCAGGTATGTATGTTACAAATAACTTTAGCTAGAAACTGCCTGCAACTTCGAACCTAGATTTTAGAAAATTCTTATGAGATTTTGGAGATTTCAAATGATGATAATGATAGAACATAAATTGTAGCCTAACTTAAAACTACGTTTAGCAGTAGACCTGATTAGTAGACTATACCCCTTCCAGCGTAAGTTTAGCTTTTTGACAGTTCACGTCCATGAAGTTTCGTAATACTTCTGCTTATTTTTCAAACAAATAATACTGCATTTCATGGACGTACCCTTGTTTTTTTCAGTAACCATGGTTACTTAGTGATGGACACTCATAACGATTACCACCATTATGAAACAAATTACAAATAATCGGTAGAAATAAATGCTATGAATAAACCTGAACTCTTCATAATACGTTTATAAAATGTAATATGATATTTTAGATTAGCTATAACCCGCGAATGTATCACGATAAATTATGTATTTTAAATAAAACCTAAGCTTACTATAATTGTATCATTTTAAGCTATAGGCTAATTTTCTTTACAAAGTTAAAGAAAGAAACAGTAATAAAATAATAATGTAAGTTGATGTAAGGATCCAAATGTGTAAAATAAAGTAATTTGAAATATCGAAAAATCGCGAAATCGCTTACAATCGAATGGCATTACATTCGAGATACTGCTGAACGTCTCTAACGTCAACCGGTCAAATGTTGTTAAATATAGTGGAAAGGGTATAGTAGACTAATCATGATTAAAAGAAAAAGATACCAAGTAACACAATAATTTAGTCAACAATATTTATTTTTTGCTGTTTTTAGCAATAAAAAAAAATCGGTTCTAAATTAATATCATGCATAATAAATAATATTTATAAAAAACGGGATCGTACTTTTAAGGCTTAAGGCCAGGCGCGCACTACGAGTTTTTCGCCGCGCGGCAGAAAAGCGCAGCGGTATAATGTCGCACTGTAATTCTGTACCAAACAGTTTTACATTGTATTGCGCGCACTTGACGGCAGAGCCACCGCAGCCCACCAGTATTACTGTGCGACATTATACCGCTGCGCTTTTCTGCCGCGCGGCGAAAAACTCGTAGTGCGCGCCTGGCCTAATTATTAATAATAATTACCTCACCTACAAATTATGCACCTACGCTCTAAGGCCAGGCGCGCACTACGAGTTTTTCGCCGCGCGGCAGAAAAGCGCAGCGGTATAATGTCGCACTGTAATACTGTACCAAACAGTTTTACATTGTACTGCGCGCACTTGGCGGCAGAGCCACCGCAGCCCACCAGTATTACAGTGCGACATTATACCGCTGCGCTTTTCTGCCGCGCGGCGAAAAACTCGTAGTGCGCGCCTGGCCTAACCTTGTAAGCAAAGAACGAGATCCGAAAAAGAAACAAATGACGTATACAAGTTAAATTTTTATATGATTTATTAAACAACTTAATTAATTGTTTCGCAGGGTAAGCTAATGATGTGGGTGGATATATTTCCTTTAGATGCTGACAAATATATTCCACCTCCAATAGATATAACTCCAAGAAAATTAAAGACTTATGAACTTAGAGTAATCATATGGGGTGTTCATGGAATCAATTCTGATGAACGAAGGCACAGAGTGACTGATATTTACATCAAAGCGTTAGTATTTTTTATTATAAAGTATATTTTTTATGTTACATTCATTTGTTTTAAGAAACATCTCAACCACGTCTCTCGTCATCCCAAGGATCAGTCCTGTGGGTAAATCTAATTATTAGACACAAAATCATATACAGTCAGGTTAAAATATATATAATTTATATCCCACCGAAGGAATAAATCATCATCATCATCATATCAGCGTCCACTGAAATATGAATATGTCTGACGTCCTAATTAGGATGGCGGGAAGCCGATGGATAAGGGAGGCACAGGCCCGCACAAGGTGGCAACACTTGGAGGAGGCCTAAGTCCAGCAGTGGACGTCAATTGGCTGAAGGAATGAATAATGAGGCAAAATGCGGAAGTGCGATCGCTAAGCGGAAGATGCAGAGTGAATAAACCCCTCTTGCTTTGGTGGTATAAAAAACGACTCAAGCCGTTGCTGTTTCGGCTGCTATAAAACGTACTCATGTAATGGGCGATCTCAATAAAGATTTAAACCTCTAGCAGTGTCACAGCTTTTTCTTTTTTCTTATCAGATGGCTTGATACAGTAGACCAGGCTCAGTATACAGACGTTCATCAAAAAGATGTGGAAAGAACTATATTTAATTGGCGAATGATCTTTCAATTCCAATACCATCAAGCAATGAAGAAGGTGATTATTATTTTATATTTAGTTAGCTGTTGCTCGCGGCTCTTCTTGTCATTGTCGGAAACAAAAGTAGCCTGTGTTTTAAATACATAACTCAGTTATTCCTAATTCATTAGAAAATAAGTTATTTTTCTGTTTTTGGGATTATACTCCCAAATAGATACCAAAGTTATATGATTTCAAGGCAAATTGGTTTTAACGTCAAAAATACCGTGTGTAAAAATCATCTAAATAAACGAAATTTAGTTTAATAAAATAGGCATCAAGGCTTTCTTTTTGAACTATGATTATTATGAATTTTTGTTTTTATTATTTTAATTGTTTTTTTTTGCACCTTTTGTACTAATAGTTGGTGAGAAAAGAGAAAGGTCCTTTCACAGAGATCGAGGGATATTTTCCTCCCTTATTTGTACTGCAGGTTATTGACAGTGATACACTTTTGCAAGAAGAGTTTCTAGGTGAGTCAGTATTACATTGATATCATAAAGTGGAGGAAATATGTTTTCTTGATATTATAATATTTAGGGAACCGCAAAAAGCGCCAAAGAATATTTTTTACTTGTCAATATCTATAAGAAGCTATTTTAAACTATTTGAAAAGGATGTTATGTAATATTATTTCTTTCAAAAGTTCTAGAAGTCTGGACTGTATTGGTAATCCATTAACCATGAGTTGACCATGAAGGCAAGTCTCTCGCTATCAAATTATACATTTCAGATCTGGTGAGATGAGTGTAATAGAAGAAAAATTGCATTCAAATTAGATTTCTTCTTTAAAATTTCAGGCTCGCTGTCTTTTAACTTGAACGCAATACCTAAGGGAGCGAAAAGGCTTAGTCGTTGCAAAGTAAAGCAAAGTGATCATCACAAAACGATCAACTTATTCTCAGTTATGTCGGTAAGAGCTTGGTGGCCATTGATGCATACAAATAGACATACGGGGATCAATAAAGCAACTGTAAGTAAAATTATACTTGTAGTACTTAACTACAGTACCCGGCCGTTTATATTACACATCGACCTGTGGAAAAAGACAATCGGTCAATTTCGGCTTCGTAGAGCGTCGTCTCTGTCGCACGAAATACAAACAGTCTGGTATCTATTATAGGCCGACCGTTTAACTCAGACCCCGCCTTCGGTAATAGGGGTGCGCGGGGGGCGAGGACAAAGGAGAGAGCTATCTCTTGATTTTTTGGCAAAACGGCGCCATCTAGATACTGTGACCCGAACTACATCACATCACAACACAGCTCTAATTTTTAGCTAGCTTATTTTTATGAAATAAAAAGAAGGAAATATTGAAATATACCCTAAACCAATCGAAATACCTGGGAGAGGTTTTTTTATTTTTCTGGTCAGGCTTTAAATTGTGTAATAATTTAGATTGCATATTTTCGCTAAGAAAGTACGAGTTTAAATAGCAAGATGACGCCACCATCTTTGAAATTTGTAAATTGTATAGAAGACGGACTAGCTTACTGCACTAGTGTCATACTGACATACTGACTAGGTGTCCGTTATGGTAGTGTGTAAAAATAAAAACAGCTCTTATTATTGTTCTTATTATCTGTAAATATTTTCCAAGATTGATTCTTACAAATTAATATGTTTAAATCATACCTGTTTTTATGTATATATGAGTCATATAATTTCAAAACCCCCTAAAGTGATTTTTCTTAAATGTCGACAATTCATGAAAAACGTCTTAAACTTACTAACAACCTTAATTCTGTACGATTTTTAACATTATATTATTATTGTAACCTAAAAACCCCAACAAACATCTTTTTTTAATAAAAACAATTTGAAAAACAAGGTTATTTGCAAAAATAGATTCGTTTTAGGGGTACTAAGAAGTTAACTTTAGGTTTTAGTGAAATTTGAAAGTAACCGATACCGTTTTAGAGGGTTTTGAAGCAATCACTATTTTGAACTAGGAAGGTGTTATGCAATAAAATTGTAAATAAGACACAAAATAAAAAAGGCAATTATTTTTAAAATTATTTTATTTTAAAAGAAATGTTTTTCATTTTTATGTAATAATGAAATAATAATTATGTAATATTATTGTTATTTTTGAAGTCGGTGTCAGCCAACGAAATACGATAATACCTAAGCAAATGGAATGGCGGCCGCGAATTACAGATTATATGACTTCGACATTATGACATAAAGTTGTTGATTGTTTATGGATTGGTTTAATAATTAAACAAATATTAAATAACTGTTTTTATCATATTTAAATAAATATATTTTAAAATACCTGTGTCACGTTCAAACGTTTTAATATACCTATTTAATTTTAGTAACTTATTAAAGCTTTCCATAACTTTGGGCGTTTATATAGGTTTAACCAGCACCGTCAATTGAAAAAAATCGTAATTCGCAAATAGGATCAATAATGCAAAATGTTGTCTACAAAGTCGAAAAGGCAATAAAGTTCTGTATAATACATTCTGATCACTTTAAATGGTTTTTAATTTTAAGTAATTGTCTTTGATTCGTAGTATTTTCTCATCTTAGTCTTTAGTCTGGTGTATAAAACGACGCCATATTTCTTTAAATTTTAAATCAGGAATATAAAATAGAATATAATTATCGTGGCTGACACCGACTCCAAAAATAACAATAATATTACATTATTTGTAATAATTTGATTATATTTTAAAGAATCTACAAATAAATATATTTGTAGACTCTTCAAGAAATATCCTTAACAATACTTTTTACAATAATTAAAAGAACCTATTCTTTAGATTTTAATTAAGTAAAAAGAATGTCTGATTTAATGTTGCAATACCAAAATACAACTAATTATTTTTTAATTTTTAGTGCAATTTTAGTCTTTGAAGTCGGTTTTTTTTGTAAAAACTTATTTTATTTGGCAAAGCATAACTCGATATAGCTCTTGTGTACGCTACCATAACGGACACCGCTACCCCGGCCCCCTCGTCCCTTTCATACCGCAGGCGGGGACTGAGATTAACGGTCGGCTTATAGAAACTGATATGGGTATGCATTTCACAGACACGAACTTGCTAGTGGTGCGACATATAAGGCCGGGTACAGTATGTACTTGTTTAAGAATCATTTATTTTGTTACGCGTTTTATGAAGCAAAGCGTTTAGAGCAAATAAGATATGAGTTTTCCATTTTAAGCAACTTCAAAGCCTTTTAAACAAGAAGATATTTTATCATCATTGATCTATGTAGACTTGACTGAGATTGCAAGTAACTATTTGAATTGAGAAACTCCGCATGAAGTTGGTTAATGAAGAGTTTAAAAAAGAGCATGGTGATACTTATTTATTTTCCTCAAGATTTTTTAATTTTTTTAAATATATTTCAATTACAGGGCATGATAGACCTAGAGATGACATTGTTGCCTAGAGAAAAGGCTATACTAATGCCGGTCGGGTTAGGGAGAAGCCCTCCTTCAGCATTACCCAGCCCTGGGTAAGATTACAGTTGTTTTAAACCTCTTACTTTAGTATTCATCATAACTGCCCATTAATTTTCCACGGGCCTCCTCTCTTGACGGAGGAATACTTGCCCTACTAATACCACGCTGGCCAGACGATTTGGTATAGGGTTTAATTTCAAGTTTTCCTTCTTTTTATTTCGTAAAGATAATATTCACGGATAGTTCCTTAGTTGGTTTTTACGACACCCATGGGATGAGATGGGGTGGTGACATATTGTATTCTTACTCCGTCACCACACGGAGAACCTTAAAGTTAATATTGCTTCAGTTCAAAAGTTAAATATTATATTATAAATGAGAGCTTTGTTGGACATTTTCTAAACGTATCCAACGTTTAGAAAATGTAGGGTCAAGAATCTAGCGAACTTGAAATTAACAGTGAACGTTCTTTGGGTAGGTCTATAATAATACAACGTATATAGCGTAATTGTCTAATTGAATCAATTTTTATTGGTTCTGTGGTTGGTCACAAAATGGTTCAAAATTAATGAAAAGGTTCGTGCTTTTTTTTAATTCACGTCTTTTTTCTACAGAACATGTGAAACATCCAGTTTTAAGTCGTTGAAAGTGAAAATGTGTAAATGGACAAGGAATCATACGTTATGCTTAATAGCTTTATCCGTGTTAGCTATTTTAATGGTGGCCGTGTACCTAGAAGTACCTCAGATATTCTGGGAAGAAATTACGGGGTTAGTATTTATTATTAATTTATAACTAAGAGGTAGGTTTGAACAAAATAATCGTAGAACTATATAGTCGGAGATTTAATTACTAATATACTGATTACTATTCATAGAAATACTAGTAAGAGAAAATTTAAATATCGAACCCAATGAGATGTAGGTAATTAGGTAAAAAGTAGAAAAATATTATTTATGTAGTTTTTAAAGTTTTGTTTAATGGGTTCAAATTCTATAAATGTCTTAATCAAGAAACAAGGTTAGCCCTCAGATTACCTATTGACTATTTTTCCCTAATTGTGTCATATTTGGCCAAGAATTATCAATCTTTTAAGCAGTCTCGTTAGATTTTTTTTTCACTCCATCCACAAAGTCATCTTGTAAATCAGCTTAGTAAATCTAAACTACAGTATCTCAATTTTCAATCGGTAAACCCAAAAAAGGAGGAAAGGAGAATATGTACTTTGTTGAAGAATTTCGGTACTAATTCGTTGTTTAAACAGTATCATTCAAAGGTTGTTTCAAGTGTTGTTTGTGGGTTTCATGGCAAAATTAGTAGACGTCGGTTCACGTATTTAAAGATACATACATTATTTCTTCTTCCATTGACTGCATCTAAGTTTTTAATCAAAAATAGATTAAAATGGTTAAATCTATTTCAGTGTGATGACCACTTATGGAACATTAGTCTTACTTTGTCTTGCAGATTTTTGAATCATTTTGGACATAATATAAATCGCTTTCCATTTTTGATGAAAACTTAGATGGAAATTTAAAATACAGAAAATGACTACAAAGTTTGGGCAAAGGTGTTTAATACTCGTTTCAAATAATAATGTGCATGAAAGGTAGAAAGCGGAAGCGGGAAAGAAAAACTCCCTCATCCATTCAGACAATACTTGGAGGAGGCCTATGTCCAGCAGTAGACGTCGATTGGCTGATATGATGACGATACCACAATATTTTCTTCGATTTAAGACTTGCTCATGCACATTTTATTTGAAACGTTTAGTATCTGTGACTTACCTTTCGCCAGTTTATTGGCTGAAGTTTGCTTTTACTGAGCACCTTTCCAGAGTATGTACTGCAACTGCGAAATTTTTAACGACAATACGGAATATCACTTTATCCTACCCGTTTCTTGAAAACGGAATATTTTGATCAAACTCACCACCGGGCAGTTTTGGATGTATGTATGTCATTTATTGATGATGTATGTATGACTAGGATATGCATAGATTTTCGACTATCCTAATATTATAATTTTATAAGTATGATAACTTAGGTTATTATTATAGTAAGTATATTTATATTATATAGAAGAAATGAAATAAACTTCATTCATCTCATACCGAGCGGTTTTAAAAGTCGAAGAAGATTCAGCAGGCAGATTCATTAAAAGAGTGAAGAAATTCTATCTCACTTATCACTTTATCTATCGTAAGTAGGCCATTATTGATGTCTATCTATAGATAAGAAACGTACCTTGCAGTGGAACTTTAAAATCGATATGCTTATAAAAATTTATATACTGTGGATGGATAGAAGAAAAAATTGTTATGTAATTTATTAAAATCTGTTTCAAATGATTTACATATAACTTAAAGTTTAGAAGCCAACATTCTAGTTGATAAAAACGACCAAATAAATGTATTTTTTTTATATAATTTGTAATCTTTCCGCCAGGCATGAAGAGGAATAGAAGATACTGATTTAAGAAGTCTATATTTATTTTTATTTTATAAGTCTTAATTGTATATACGCCCACTTTCTGAACGACTTATCAAAAGTTATTTTCATATCCAAACAGGCATGTATAAAATAATTATTCGTCAAAAGTAGCGCGCTGCCGTAATGTGTCATTAATAACCAACTTATCAAAATAAATCTTAATTCATGAATTGGTAAATCAAAGCACTTTCTTAATATTTGAATATTGCCTTATGTCTTCAGAAGGTGGGCGAGGATAGAGTTACTGAATTGTAATTGACGAAAATACTGTTACCTAAGTACTTGGAACATAATATAATATAAAACTCTGATCTTCTTGTAAAAATCAAAAATATAATTTAATATGACCGTAATGCAACGACTCATATTTTTAACTTTAAAATACATAACAAAGCCATTTTGTATTGTCAGTAATGGTAAGTATCTTAGCCTAAAGTACATGAATAAGGTTAAATAGTTTAATATTTAGTCACATACATAATACTGTTTTGTTCGATAAACTGACTTTTGTCCGTAGTACGATTCCGTGGTCCGGTCAACCTGAACACCGATAAATCATTTATCTTATTGCTATGACTGTACTAGAGAACATTTAACAGCTCTTAATGTTGACCAGACTTCAGAATATCTCAATAATCATATCAGTCGATAAAAGTCCCACTGCTGGGAAGGGTCTCTTGAATAGATAAACGGAAATATTTTCTTAAAATGTGACGCTAGCCAGAGGGTACAGCGTTTTGTTTTGCGATGTCAATTCTTTTTTTTTTGCAGATATAGTGACTGCTTTACAGTAGGACCTTGATCGGCTTTTAGATACCATCGGAATGAGATGCTATTGTATCACCATGTATAATTTAGTTTGCTTTTGTATAAATAAATTGATGTAGATTATCATTCTGTTCTTGGTTTAGCAAAAGTTGGTTTGGATGGATGTTATTCCTCTTCATTATGAATAACCCCCTGTTTGTTAACAAACAGCATTTGTTAGCAACACCACTAATAAACACTTAACGATACGGAAATATTTGCGATAGTTTTTTTTTTAAATAATACATATACAGGTATCAATTTAAATGTAGATGCTTAATCAAATTCTTGGCCAATAAATTTAGCTAATTTTCTATTTCCTTCGTTAATGCAAGTTACATAACCAGGGCCCTATTTAATAAAAGCGACAATTGTCAGGTTTTAACTGTCGAGTCTCTAAGAAAATATTTGTGGCAATGACAATTGTGTCGCTAATTTCGACATAATTGTTGCAACATTATAGAATAGCGTTGACATTGGATGAAATGCCTGTCGAAAATCTGTGACAATTGTCACATATGTTGGCTTCTAATGACAAATTAGTGTTTAATAAAACAACTTTTTAAACAAAATATCGTCAATTGTCGGATTTTCGCCTGTCACCTATCACCTGTCATTGTCGCGTTTATTAAATAGGGCCCAGTTTTAAGATTTGGAGTAATGACATAGTCCTATCCATCATTATTAAATACACGTAATAATCAACCATTACATGTACAAACCATTATCGCTCTTTGAACTCGGGTCATTTTCGTAGATATGTTTTTAAGCGAGGAATGAACCAATTCATGCATACTAGTACTATTAGCTAAACACTTTGCCGTTTAGGACTTTCTTTTAGCAGCCTTTTCAGATGCATGGCCCTTTGCCTAATACTTGATGGTCTTATTCTTACGCCTGAACCGATGCAAATGGCATTCCGAACCTATACTTTTTCAAATTGAGACACTACTTAATAATATAAGTAAGCAATATTATTTCTTATCTTTTAATAATAGGTCTACCTATGAAATTGCTGTGTTTTTTTCTGCACAGTCTTTAGCCTCTTTATTCTTTTCAAACATAAGCTCATTAATTCAAGTTCGTTCTGTAACTAATATTTTTACTATTTCGGATTGCAATGTTAGGGATAAAAGTACCAAAATTACGAAGGTGTTGCTAACATTAGCTGCTATTAACAATGAATCCACAGCCACTTAGAGTATAATAAATAGACTATACTTGGGCCATTACAAACGTGCGAACTGACGTTATAAACCATTACGTCCAAGGGATGAGACAATGCCGCTATACCTATAAGTGTGAGCGAGAGGTCTGATTAAAATGATAGACTCAGATCGCACCTTTGTAATGGCCCAAGTATAGCGATTTATATAAATATATCAAAATTGGAGCTCGTGCTACAGTAGTTTGAAAAACCGATTTTTGATTAACATTTCAGTAAATATCCAGTTTTGAAATCATTCAAACTAACGATAATTGTTTTGCAGCAAAAATAAATTTTAGTTTTTCCTAAGTAGTTTTTATATTTATGTTATTTTTTAAATTATTGTACGATATTGTTTTGAATGTGAAATTTGTGTTTTTTATACTTAAGTTATTAATTTTATAAGGATTAGAAGGGTTATCTATTCAATGTTATTATTTACGTACGTTATTTAAATTTAAGGCATTTTGCAGGACAGTTTTTATTTTGATCCAAAATTAGCCATCTTAAAATTGTTACTCGAGCCTTATGGAGATAACGACTTTTGTAATCGAGTTTGAATTTGTGAAATCAAAACCTATTGCGATATTTTAAATTAGATATTTATAAGATTTTTAAAGCACATAAATTAAAATAATATTTTAATTTATGTGCCATTTATAGTCTATTTTATGTTGAAATAAATAGTTTTAACTTTTTCTGATTTGGTTTTATTGTTCTTTGTTTAAGTACGTATAACATGCCCCAAATCCGGTGCTAATCCTTACGCCCGTCCCGACCTGCTTATATCCATATAATTCATACGACTATTTAACTATATTTTGGTAGTGCAGCTCTGTGGGGTTAATCTTACGCACATTCATTTTTTATGTGGACCTTATGCACCGAAAGGTTCAAAACCCTAACCTATCTGCCCAACATGGTATCAGTTAGCAAAGAACATATTATAATTAGTTACCTATGCTTTCCAATCGCCACTAAATAACCCTTAGTCAATCAGAGGGCTGATCATTCACACCGTCAAATACTGCTTGCAAACACCGTTACAACCGTATCGCCGCTGATAACACAACAAGGGGTATTGTGAGTCCGGAGGGATATCAAAAGTACGTAACACAAATGTAATAGTTCCTAATTAATAATGTGCATAATTACTTTGTAGACAACACTTAAGAGCGGCTCACTAGCGCATCCAATAGAAAATAAATCATAACTCGCGAATAGGATTAATAATGTTTAAAATTACAAACAGACACTTCAATTTTATTTAAGGTACTTGCGGTAAATAAGGGCCACCTTAATCTAAACCTAAATAATTTCTATAAATAAAGGAATATAATAAAATATTTAATATCATGTTAATGTTTATTTCAATATCTGCATCAGAAAGTACTATTACAAGTATTTTCATCTCAATTAGGCATAGTAATCATGATTTTAAAAAACCCTCTCTTTGGCCCTTAATAAACGTATGTAGTTTTACAAGGGCCAAATTTTAATTCAAATATTAAAAGAGTCATCAATTGAAAAAATATTGTTTTCGGTTTTATTTGACTTTAATTATCATTTGGCATTAAATCACGCTTTTAACATTACTTAATCAAAGGAAAAACTAGCAATGGCTCTTAATAAACTAACGTAGCAAAAATATGTCATAAAAACCTTTATCCATTACATATCGTCAAAATAATCACAGACGTAAACAATGAATTTGTAACTTTTTAAATATTATCTATGGAAATTACAAAACTAAAACATTTTTTTTTATAAATAAGTAGTACGGTATAAGACAGGCCACGTACGTGGCCCGTCTTATCCTTACTATAAAATCTGTTGTTATCGAGATCAACAGCTTAAACACTTTTAAGTTAATTAAAGATATTAGGGATGATTTATGATACAAAAATAATAACATATACATGCTTAATAATAATAACAATTATAGGTATTAAAATAACCAAGACTTATGAAATTTGTTAAAATTAATTTACATCCTATATGTATAATAAGGGCCGGCCTATGTACCCGCCTCGAGCGTGGCCCTTATTAGCCCATGATGATAGGATAATTGAAACCGGTAAAAAGTATTGTATTTATTAACACATATATATATTTTACCTTAATTAGCCTACACTATTGTATAACATTCGCAATTAATTAACCAGATTTGAACAAACGGCTGTATTTTAGGTAAAAAAAAATTGTTTTGGCATGATAAAATTATAGTGGAGCGACGTTGTCTATCATTCTCAACTGACTCGTGGCTACTGGTAAGATTGATGATCGTGCGACGACGCGAGCTCGGATCTTAGCTTTCCTATTGGTCATTTTTAAGCATGTGTAAATGTACGGTGCTGTGATCATTAAAAGTGTCATTTTCAAGCAACGGCTCTTGATACCCACCGGCTCTTGTTACCCGCAGGTACCTTATATGTATAGATCGAAGATTGTTAATCTATAAATAATAAATAGACCCCTGATCTATCGAACAATGAGGTACTGTTTGTTCGATTGATCAAGCTGTGTGAACTATGTTTAATGTACGTGGGAAACTTTTTGCTCAACGATACATAAATTAATTTGTTGGTTACGTATTTATGGCCAATTTCATCAATAATTTTAATTTATACAGTAATAAATCTACATCATGCTTTCTTTATCTAAAAGACAAACCTCTGGTCTGGCCAAGCAGTAAAGTGTACTATGGTACTATAGTATACTATAGACTAATATCTATTGTTCTTTCAATAATACTTTCACTTTTACTGAAACTTGTCGATTCCTGCTGTTGGACATAGAACTGCGCAACTCACTAGAAATGGGTTGACTTTCAAAATTTTATGCATCTATTTAATAAATCTCTCAATGTGTCTTCTTAACTTAGCACGTCACGCCATCAACATATCTGCGTTACAATAAGAGAAACCATTTAAATGATTTGTCCATTGCGCGGCTTATCACGCATGCCCTTTACAGTAGGTGTGGTTGACGCCCGTTCGCTACACACTCATCGCGATGACCATAGCAACCGCAGCCGCGTTCCGTCGCATTTTAGAACGCACGAAACTTTTTTAAAAACTTTATTCTGTAAACTTTTTTTATCTGTGCCCTCAAGTGAATGAATAGTGTTTTCGCGGTAAGTTTTTTGTTATTTTTTTTGTGTTATTGTAATTTATTTATTTGTTGTGTAGAAATGGTTTCTTTGTGAATATTTAAATTTTATTAACATTTTATTGCGAAAATAAAATCGAATCTATCGCAAATAGAAAATCGTAAGTTATTTTGTTTACGTAAAATATATTTGTATATAATTGTTTAAGTAATATATAATTGAAACTTTACTCAAACAATCTTTTTTTATTTAAAAATATAATTTGCCGCTGTATTAAGTTTGCAATTGAATAACGTAGAAATGAATAGGTACCTACTTAAATAACTTTTATTACATTTAATAAAGAGTTTATTTATAACATTTTATCGTTTTGTAATCAAGAATTATAATATTACATTCGATATTAAAGAAACAATAAGGTCTTACTGATATAAATATATCATACCTACTTAATTTTTTATTTGCTCGCTGTTGGTAGTCTGCTCTGCCTTAAAGATAATATTTATATTGTACTTGGGTAAAAAAGGTAAAAATAGCTGCAATGATTATTATGTATTTTTACATAAAAAGAAAATGACTTTTTAAAACGTGTCTCCTACGTCTAATTCTATTAGAATTAATAAGAGTCATCCTTTAGGCGGTAGTACACGTCATACAGGGTGGATTTTTGTTGATTTAAGGCAGACGGCCAAGCTGCCCCCTAATGGTAAGTGATAGTATAATGGTAAAGCCACGACGACGCCGGGCACTAGTCATAAATGTTAAGTCGAATAACCTTGTAATTTAAATAGCCAATGTGGGTACATTGGCTATTCAAAAGCATGTGCAAAATCTTATTGTAATTAATCTTAATTGTAATTAATTTAATCTTATTAATTACAATATAATTTTGCACATGCTTACTCCTTACTATCACATCCAGCATTTTAAATGTTGAAGAAATCTACTAGGATAGTAGTGAACAACGATAGTGAAGTCATTTTAGTCTGTATTCGCACTTAATTTGGGTTCGATGCTCTCACATCAAGCTGGCCGTGTCATAAAGAAAATTTTCGTAAGATATTTACCTAGAATAAATCAGTCTTTAAATATATCGCTATAGATTGCTTTGAGGGTAGGTAATTTAACTTACTATTTATTTGACCCCTATGGCCTAAAGGACGTATTTCCTCTAATGAAAATCTTTGTACGCATGAACATGACTGTTTACATTGTTTTGGGTATCTTCTATGTATTTACTAAAAGAAATATATTATTATCTGTAGTTTAGCACCTACTGCACAAGCTCTGCTTAGTTTGGAAGTAGAGTTAGCTCTGTGATTAAGTACCTAAGGAATATTTTATTAATATCACCCTGGCCTGCTGGATGGGCCTGGCCTGTCTGTCCGAGTGGTGACGGAGTAAGAATACAATATGTAATATATCTCATTCCATGGGTGTCGTAAAAACCGACTAAGGGTCTAACCGTAAATATTATCTTTACGTAGTAAAAAGAAGGAAAATTGGAATTTAAACCCTTTACCAATCCATTTGGCCAGCTTGGTATTAGTAGGCCAAGTACCCCTCCGTCACGGGAGGAGGCCCGTCCCTGCAGTGGGACATTAATAGGCTGTTATGATGGCCTGGTGGTATAATTATAGTTTTATTTCAAGTTTTTCTATATTATTGCGTACATAGATTATATTAGCGATTATATAGATTATGTTAGCGAACTTTCTCGTAGTCAGCTTTTACGTCGCCCACGGAATAAGATAGGATAGTCATGTACTTTGTCACTGAATATAGATAAGTTTGATTGTGACTAATTATGATAAGATGCAATCTATTGTAATGTTATACCTCAGTGACGTCATGTAAATAAATATACTGGCGGGCATAAATTTTAGGCATTTTATTTATTTTCTTTCTTTTCTTACTTACCAGTAATAATACAATTTGTTTTAAATTAAATGCCTTTAATTTTAAATAAAATATTGTGTGAGTGAGTGATTCCATGAGAAGAAGAGAAGATTAATGAGAAAAAATATAGCACATTTTTTCAAGTGGCCATTTTTAAAAAAAGGGTAAAGGAAAAAGTAAACTATGTATCTCTAATGTTAGGGTTAATGTTTATTTTTCCTGGTTGCAAAAGGAAGGCTTCAATAATTATGTTTTTTTTTTTTAAACAAACTGATTTGGTTTCAGTTTATTTTTTCACGTGAAGAAACAAAAATAAATAAATCAATCAAATTAAAATTCATAATTTTGTGTTTTTTTCAAGTTGTATAACCAAACAAATTACTATAAAGAATTACCTATTAACTAAGGTGAGCTAGGTAGTTAGATAAACTCAAAAAAAACTATTTAAATTTATGACGAAAACTCTACCGCGATGTCATATTAAACTTATAGCAAATATATATAGAGCGGAATATTCTTTTTGTATAGAAAAAACCTATTGACGACCAGCAGGTCAATTCTCGAAACATACTATTTAATTTAACTTAATTTTTAATTTTTTTAAATTTAATTTTTTATTAATCCAAAGTGGTATTCTTGTCCGGTAAAGAAAAAGTTAAAATTAAGTTAAATGGCAAAAAAGAGTTAAATAACAGAGTTGCCAGTTTACGGTTTACAATTTAAAAGATTGGAAATATTAATAGATTTTCTAACACTCCATGTACAGAAATAAAACATTAATATATAAATCAACTACAGGAAATTATCTTCGGTAAATTAAAATATTACAAGTTCCGTAAACTTCTATTCTAAGAAAAAAAAATGAAAATCGGGGTCATTAGATGTAATATTGCGATATCCCTAACTTGTTTTTCCCGCTCGTTTCGCTTCTCTCGCGCACGCGCACTGCCGCTCCTAAAATAAACGCAAAGGTTTTGACGTTTCATAATGACAAGAATACTCATTTTAGCGTGAAAATTACAACTGGTTTTAAGCTTAGTTACAGTACGATTACAAAATTTTAAAAAGATTTTAAATTATTGTATAGTATTGTATTTTTTATTAATGGCCTCATGAACATAGTTACATATTTTGCCAGTGTCAAGTGAGAGATATTACATTCAGTATGAGTAAAAGTAATTATAAAAATAACATATAAAAAACAACATTAAAAAGTCGATGCTTCACTTTTCATTGTCTTTCTTGAGAACTTCACGGGAACGCGTATAATGGAGATAGGAACAGCCGGACCACAATGCCACCAGCTATTCACCAAACACTTGCATATTTATTCATATTAATTTACTGACGACGAACTTGCAAAACAAAACTGCATCTCTTCTGCATCACAAAATCTTCGAAAAATCAATTTGTAAAAAATATATAAATGACAGCTCAACCTCTCGTCATGGCGTCCAGTCAAATTCTCATTTTAAATTATAAATACAAGAATACCTATTGTGTCACAATTTGACAACTAAAAGTTAAATTAACTTTATTTTTAACGTTTTTAAGGAACGAGAATTGACATGCTGATACAAAGAGTTAAGTAGGTACAAGTTCTGCCTAGTTTGGGACAAGATGGCCTTGTGTCAATATACGGATATACTACTGATATTATTATAAATGGGAAAGATTGTTTGTCTTTCTTTCACGGCGGAAAAACGGAACGACATATTGACGTGATTTTTTAAGTGGAGATAGTTGATGGGATAGAAAGTAACATAGGCAAAAGTAGCCTTTTTTCTTCTGTGTCCAGGAAAGGGGAACAGTGCTACCCCGAATTTAAAGCGAGCGAAGCCGCGGGAAAAATCTAGTTATTATTATATTTAAACAAATGCTTTGATACAAAAAGCCTAAGATGCTGCCTCCACTATCAGTAAAATCTAGGCGATATTATCGTCGTGCCACGTATTTCTAAATTTATACTCTTTATGAAGGTGTCTCTACATGTCGATGTTATCATGGCGATTTTTGTTCAGACTCGTCGCGATTCTATCGCTCGTGGAGGCAGCGCCTTACAGATGAGCTGAAAAGAATAATTATCACACTTTTTTAAATATCCCTACCGTTAAATGAAATGAAATATTTTTAAATAAAATAAGCATTTTAGTATTTGTCTGACAGATTTATAAAGTTTAATCTTGTTAATACGTATGAAGGCAGTGAATAATATTTTGTATTAAGTATTTTTAGCTTAAAGTATTTCCTATTACAATGAAATTGAGCCAAGTAAACATTAGTATCTTAAGTTTTAGCCAAACAAACAAGCAATAGAAGAGATCACAGCACAGCATAGAACGCTAACCATACCAGGCAAGGTGAACTTCAGAATTGCCCATAATTACTGATAATATTGTTCATAAATGTAAGTACCTTAATTATTTAAGGCAAAAGGCATCCAGTGTAAGATCCCTTTACAATTAAATTGAGTACGGGGGTCGCCTACATTTTGGTAAAGCACATCGACCTTTTGCAGCAATAAAAGGGATTAAACTAAACTATACTATACCTATGCTATAACACTGCTAAAGTTAATCTGTTACTGCTGTCTAATCTTAAAAATGTAGAACTAGGCTTGCTGAATACCTAGATTTTAATAGGTATGATATGATAAGTATGACGTAATTCTAATATCTACACAAATTATTTGGTTTTATCCTGACCTTGAGGCCTTCCCAAATTTATTTTAATTAAGTAAGCTAATTTAACAAATCTTAAAGTATACGAATACGTTTCTGTGTACATTGTTAAGATGAAATAATCATTTTATCTTATCTGATTATTACTATAGTACGCATTGCCTTATATTATGTTATTAATCGTAGCTAGTGCAGCAGCTATCTTATAACAAACCACTATCTTATCAAAAAGATGTTGCGTAACTAAATGTTTAAACGTTTCAGGGGTATGAAAATTAAGCTAAGTCTTTGAATTAGTCCTTATTCGTCGTATTCTTCTTTCGTCGAATTCTTCTTTTGGTCGGATTCTTGATTTGTCATATTCTCATTTCGTCGTAATTATCATAATAATATAAATAAATCTATCAATTACTCTTTATAACAAGATTTTACTCTAGAAAAGTATACTAATACTATTTTTTACTCGCCACAGATCCATTGCTCACACATAAATCTTTTAAGGGTTCTCTACTAAAAGGACTTGTAAAATTACGCGTCTCAAAGAGAAAAGTAAAGTTAAACTTTTCTTCTTATATTTATGTAAAAAGGAACACAAAGTTTTAGATGTTTGACAGTTTTTTTATAATTTTTGGGCTATATTTGCGAACGCACTTTTAATCCGGGACGAAGTCGAAGGTGTATAAAAGCTTTTTTGGCGCGGAAAATGCCTCTATGCACACCTCTAATTCCGGGGAAAACATTTGGGTAGTGTGGGGCTTGCACACACTAAAAGACCCCGCCGTGTCTCTCTCCGCCATTCGGAGAGACCTCTAGCACTGTTTTATTATAACTTCAGCGGCCAACCTATAGGTTGCCCACATAGGGCACCTTGCCATTGTACCCTGACTTCTGAGCACCAGTACTATCATCATGGCCGCGGATAAAGGATTCGTTCTCCATTCCGCTAAGAGGCCATTGCACGCAAGTAAGTATGCCGACGACGCCCATTTATCCGGTGATGGATCATGTCAGCTGAGGCATAGTTCTCTCTGATCCGCTCTGCCGCCTTCTTCTGTGAAATAATGTATTCGCTGCGCCGAGTGGGCTTAGTTGCCTTTCAGCTTAGGCCCATCCACAAATCTAGTGCTGGTTGAAGCGCTGCCACAGTTCAAAAACCGGCCCGTGGAACCTGCAGCTGCGTCCGCCTTTTTGCCATTACGGTGATTGGCTCGCTAGTCGCTCCACCTCTTCAGTTGATCTGGCATAGGACCATCGCCGTCCTTCCGACCAACCGCTATTTGACCGAAAGGGAATTCTAATTATACGTTTTCAATTTTTATTTACAACTTATCCTTTGTCGTCTCTGACGAATGCGTAAGAAATATTCGTGTCATCTGTAAACATATGTTCTGGTTCGGATGTATTTACGCCCGTGACAGTGCGATATCAATAACAACAAGAATCAGTATGCCAGAAGACAAAGTTTCTTGCTCTGGTGTTGTTTTAGAAATTATAAAAGGTAATGTGATTCAGGACTAACTTACTCGTACCTACTAATTGCTTGACTAAATGACCAAAAGGGTAATTATATTGGAAGCTAGGTGTTGTTTACATTCTTATCTGCTCTCACAGTCGTTGACTGTTCACAGCTATATGATGCAATTATCTAGTATGCATATTTAAAATATATTTATATAACGCAGTTAAATATATGTTTGTGAAATGTATAAGTGTTACAAATACGAGTAGATACACACCAATCTTTTTATTTATTAAAATAAGACAACTAAAATCTATGGTTTGAGGCCTGTCTCGCGGAAACTTACAGAAATGATTTTTTTGGACAAAAAGGTACAACCATAGTTTATGTTAAGATAAGGAATTCAAAAACGAGAAATCAATATCCGTTCTCTATAGGTAATAGATGCCCTATGACAATACGTATAATCAGCCGCCTTATTCGAGGGTATGTCATTGCTATTCAAGATTGTCTGTCTGCGCAGTAGGATTTTAACGAAGGTATTATTTAACTTAACTAACAGTACATAATTAAAAAAACAGCTTAAATTTTTTCTTTCAAATGGTTTGGTTATCTTCAGAAATTCCGTGTACGTTATAAGCTGATGGGAAAACTCTGAGTTATAAATAAAGCATTACCGGGATTTCCTATCTATGTTACAATCAGGCATAACATTAATATTTAAGATTTTATTGTAGTAATAAAAGTTTACACAATGTCTCTGTTATCACTAAAGTCAAATGAGATTTCTTGATTTATATATAATAAGGTAGTGTTGTTTTTGATAGTAGTTACGTATCTTTACGAATAGAGAGTGCATCGTTAAAAGAAAAGTATTTGTGTTTTAATTTACAAGTAAAGTGTTAAAGACAATGTCTGAAAAAATAAAGAAAGTCGAAAATGGGAGTAAACAGGCAGAAGAAGTATCATATGATCAATTGATTCAGTCTGCGGGCGAATTTGGCAAATATCAATTATTTCTCTTCTGCTGCACGTGCCCGTTCTACTTTTTTGGTGTATTTGCTTACTTCTCACAAATGTTTGCAACTGAAGTCTCTTCACAACATTGGTGCTGGATTCCGGAACTACAAAATCTAAGCATAATCGAAAGGAGAGATCTAGCTATACCTCAGGATGAATTGTCACCTTATGGATATTCACGTTGTTTCACTTACGATGCTAACTGGACTACAGTCTTGGCCACTGGGACTAGACCAGATAAGACTTGGAAGACCGTGCCTTGTGAAAATGGTTGGGAGTTTAATAAAACTGAATTTCCGTATCCCACAATAGCCAGTGAATTAGGATGGGTATGCGAAAAAGATAGCTACCAAGCGAGTGCTCAATCACTTTTCTTTGTTGGATCAATTATTGGTGGTTTCCTTGTTGGCTGGGTAGCAGACCGCTACGGAAGACTACCTGCAGCAATATTCAGTAATATGATAGGAGCTGTTGCCGGTACAGCCAGTGCGTTCTCTCAGAGTTTTGCCCAATTTGCTATTTTCCGATTTTTCATGGGCATGTCATATGACAACTGCATGATGATGGTTTATCTCATAGTACTAGAGTACACCTCACCTAAGTACCGAACAATGATAACAAATATGTCTTTTGCTGTATTTTTCACCATAGCAGCTGTTGCCATTCCGTGGATAGCTCTGGCTTGTGGAAATTGGAAAAATGTTATTTTAGCCACGAGTATACCTATGGCGTTATCAATTGTGTCTCCGCTTATTATTCCTGAAAGTCCAAGGTGGTTTTTATCGAAAGGCCGAGTAGATGACGCCGTTACAAAAATCGTCAGAATAGCTGAAGTTAATAAGAAGGAGATACCGCAACATTTAATTGAGAATTTCAAAATAAGTGAGCAGAAAACTGAACAAGTATCTGGTAATATTAAGGACTTGTTAATGGTACCAATTCTGAGAAGAATATTCATAGTTGTTTGCTTAGAATACATGTGTTGTATGATTGTTTACGATGCTCTAATCAGGACTCTTGGACAATTGGAATTTGATTTTTTTGTGTCTTTCTCATTAGTATCGGTAACTGAACTACCTTCACTAGTAATAATATCATTTGCTTTAGATTTTTCAGGAAGGAAACTCATGTTAATAGCAGTAATGATTTTAACTGCCGTATTTAGTTTAATGATTCCGTTTGTTCCAAACGGTTTACCATCAGTGTTATGTGCAGTAGTAGCAAGATTTGGTGTAAACATGGCTTGCAATACAACTATGCAATGGTCAGCTGAAATGTTGCCAACGTCCGTAAGAGGTTTAGGTATATCTATAATTCACATATGTGGTTATATTGCTACGGTTATATCTCCTTTTATAGCATATCTAGATACTTTTATGGTAGGTTTGCCTATGTTGGTAGTTGGCGGCGTTTCAGTCTTTTCTGCTGTTATTGCTTTTGTTCTTCCTGAGACAGCTGGAAAGAATATGCCTCAAACATTTGAAGATGCAGAAATTTTAATAAGAAGTCAAGGTCTATTGGAAATTCCTTTTCTTCAAAAGAAGAAGAACATAAATAATAACGAATAAATTATAACTTCATAATGTTACAGATTATAAAATAAGAATTTATTCCAAGCTCTGCAAAAGTATCATTTCTATGCTTGCTTATGTATGTGTTTATATAAGTGGTCTCTATTGTATTAGCTGGCAAGGTAGCGCAATATTATGTCGCTATTTGTGGACCAGATGGGCGTAGTGTATACGCTAAATATTCGAATAGGTCCCAGCAGAATATGTTCTCTATGTTTAATGTTTATGTAAATGTGTGAGGAGTATTAGTTTAGCTTTTTGTTATTTAAAAATGCAGTATGTATTTACAAAAATACAATAACAGTAAATGATAATGTTAATTAATCAATTATTTGTCTAGTACTCGAAAGTACAAGCACTGCTTTATACGCGAATTGTCTTATTTATATAATATGAATAAATAAAATGTTAATATTGTGCTATGCGTTTTTTTAATGTACTTTGTAATTTAAAAACAAGTCAAGGAAAAAGCATCATTACCAGCCTTTGTCAAATAAATAAATTTTTTGTTGAAATGCTTTGAATCTAAAAGACAAATTTTAGGGACGAACTCGTCCACTGATGTACTCTGTCTACTAATAACAAGCTGTCCAGAACCACGCCTTAGTCTAGATTATTTTAAGTTTCCTTCTCGGTTAAATATCTAAGAAGGATGTAGGTTACAAATTCTCTAAACCGACTTATATAACAACCTTAACGAAACACGCGTAAGAAAGAATAATATTTTCTTTACAGCTCATACTTTAGGAGAAAGATATAGGTCCGCTTATAGCTGATTAAGGAAAAGTTCGCGGACATTATTTATAGTAAAAATATTTAAGGTCAAATGAGAAGTTATGTCTGACCAAATGGTTTTAGTAGCCTAAGTTTCACTACGTTTTTATTTTAAATCTTTATTTTTTATAGAGGGTTTAATCATTAAAGATTATGTCACCCTCGAAGACAAAAGTTTCACTACGTTACTAGAAGAGTCTTGTCTTGGAATATAAATGAACTGTAATGGTTATTTAATATTCTCTTTTTGAAAATATACACGAATATCAAAACGTTGTTCTTCTTTCTGATTCCCCTTCAAGTAGGCCAGGTCACAATGCATCTTAATATCAAAGATCCTCAATACCAATGAGGTTTTTATGCTTTGTTCCTTACCTTTCTTGTCGCTTATGAATGTATTGAAACAGGAATATCATGCATTCTGATATGTTATGGAATAAATTGGAACTTGGTAATGCGTCAGAAATTATCATAACTGCATTGCTTTCGTTATTATGTATTTCTTGTATATCAATGCGTTTTATTTCGTTTCCGTTGAGAATTATTGTATTTTGAACAGTTACCTTCCTCACTATGAAACAATTTGTCAACTGTTTGTGTATCACACAAATAATAATTGTCATGTTTGGAATTTAAATCTCTGACCTCGTGTACGACAGCCGCTTTTGCACGTTTGCTTTGCCACGTAGGCAGTTTGTAAGTAATAAAAAAGATAATAATTTTACGTGTATTATGTACATTAAATATTTCTTATCATGTTGTATTAGTTATGTAATGTGGTTTGTTGATTTAACTAATTATTTTATCATCTTAGTGATAAATTATGTAAATAAAATATGTTATAAGGATTAAAATTATATAATATTAATTTAATAAACTTGTTTTATGATTCATTTTTTTTTTGTATAAAACCAATTTTTATATACAACCTATTCCGTATTTTTTTTTTTACTTGAATGTTTTATTTGGTTGAAACGTCTCCCTCTCTAATACCTATAATAATATTTATGTTAATTAATGAATGCCTAAATTTTGACTTCTGTAGGTAAAGTAAGGTATTCTTGTAGGTAATTTTGTAATAATTTAACCAACTTGTGGATAAGATACTACCATTATTCAGATTAATATAAAATTGGTAGTCGGTAACTACCTAGATTTTTAAGAATAACATAATCCGCAAACTCATTACCATCCACATTATCACAGATTATTTTTAAACATTATAGAAATAAAATTATTGCCCGGTTAAAGTGGCAGTGGTCAGGGCACATAACGCGGAGAACCGACAGCCGTTGGGGCAGAAAGGTTCTGGAATGGCGACCGTGTACCGGAAGCGCAGGTTGGCGATACCCCTCACACGGTGGACCGACGACCTACTTAGGACGGCGAAAAGCCGATGGATGAGGGAGGCTCAGGACCGCAAAAGGTGGCAATACTAGGAGGAGGCCTATGTCCATCTGTGGACGTCAATTGACTGATTATGATGATGATGATTACAGAGATTAATTATAATAAAATACAAATGTTAAATCATAGACAGATCCATTTGTTTACAATAATTAACTTTGCGTAATAAACGGCGCAGTATCCGATACTTTGTAGATGACTGTATTTTCATAGCTACTTTGTATTATATCCTACGACGTAGATTCATACAAGTCGCGCGATCTTACTTGGCCGGCTTCAAATCAGCTTTCAGACACGTTCGCGTATAAAGAGGTAATTAAGAAAATAACCTTTTCTTACGCTCTCCGGTATTTATGTAGTTCTAAAATAGATATATTTGTACCCATTTGCAACAACTTCCAAACTTAGATTGCGGGTACTGTACTTCTATACCTTGAGGTTCGTAGCAAATATATCAAAACGGAATAGGATCGTCAGCGTATCAACTCAAGCCATTCAGGATTATTTGTATTAGAATAAAACTCCTTACCGTAATCGGATTTTTGACGTTTGACATCGAGGAAAAAGGCAAGCCGGTGCCGTTCCCTTTACGTTTTGATATGTGTGCTACGACCCTTATACCACATGTCCTAAACACCCGAAGTTCGCGAGTTAGAGACTTGGTGACCTGTCTGATAAAATGTCCGATACTAGTCAGCATCACTTGGGGACTACATCGTTGTCCCCAGTCTTAGTAGTGATAAATCATTTAAAGAATTCAATATATTTATAACGCCCAACGGAATTCTTAATTCATTATGGATATCATTGAAAAGTTGCCAATATTTTATTTCAATATTTATTTTTATTGGCATTCCTTCAATTCACACATTCTTTGGGATGTAAGTGGTACATCAAATAAACTCTTTTATGTAAATACACATCGGGTTTATAAAAAAAGAAATAAACTTATTAACAGCAAGGATAACATAACGTGTAACCATTTTGGATTTCAATTTCTATCGCTTTTTTAATCGATTTAAAAAAAAGAAGGAGGTTCTGAAGTCGATTGTATTTTTATTCGTTCTTGTTCATACGCGTGTATTTCTGACGTCATCGTCAGTTTAAAATAATGAATAGTTAGAACTGGTTTGATTATGGAGACCACAGAAACTTGAGGAAACTCTTCAACGGTATATAGCAGCTCCCTTGTGTTTGGGCTTATTTTATTTGTATTGATGAAAACCTTACACAACTTCACAAACATGATCTGATGAAAACTTTACATGAAAAGTTTTGATGAAAACTTTACATCAACATGACTGCAATTGCGGGTATGGCGTAAGGAATTATGTCCTCATTTTTTTGTTTATATATAGTAGACTAGCTGTCGTACCTCCCCTCCGCCGACCCGAGGGGTGCAGGTGAGATCCAAGATGATGATAGCGGAAACGAGCACGCTAAAATTGCCAAAAATGCTTTTGGGGAAAGAGTAATTACGCAAAAACCTTACAATGTATCTTGTAAAATAAAATTATATATATTTTCGAATAAATAATAATCTATGCCTAATGCTACATTATATTTACATTTATCAACGTTTACTTAATCCTATTTTATTACGCTGAAAGTTCTCATAAAACGTGCATAGAGTTATTATTTTTACTGTTTTATTTAGCAATAAGCCTAAATAATAACGAGACAAACCGATATCATCCATAGTTTTAAGTATTTATTATCAAATGAAGGAGCAATTAACTTTCTTCGTTTGTATGGAGTTGCGATTGAAATGCTCGACCTTAATACTTACGTTTCTTGTTAGTGATTGAATAGTTTAATCAAGAACGGAAGCCTTGTCGAGTCTCAGACGTTTATATTATGAACTCCCTTTTATTTCACTGCACATTAAATATACCCTTTCATTTATATACTTAGTGAATCTATAAATAAATGTGTTTGGATTTTTTTCTTAAAATAGTAAGACATTATCAGACGGTTTGATAAAGGATACGGTTAATTTAAAATTTAATATAATTTTTTTGGGTCAACGCCCTTATTTACATTTATCACCACTCACTTAAAGTGCGAGTTTACTGACTGCGGAGGTGGGTGATAGGGCAAAGTAGAGGCAAGAATAAAAAAAAAACTGACAAAACCACCGTAATAGACAGGATGTGAGAAAGAGAGTTCTTCGTTATTTGAAATCGGATCCAAAATCAGAAATAAGACTCCAAGAACATTACATTCACATTTTTCATATAAAATACCTGTCCTTATAGTTGAACCATCAGTTAAAAATACTGTATTAATCAATCAGTGAAATTGGTTTAAACGATGATGTCAATAGATAGATTAAAGTGGCGCTCTAAACCAACATTTACACAAAAATTGGAATTTATTTTGGCTTGGCGTAAATGTTTACAAGGATGACGCATATTTTCGAAAGGTATAAGTACCTAGAGAAGAATTTTACTGACTGTAGTGTAGTAGTCTAGTATTTCTTTGACTTTCTTACTCTCTTATTAGTCCAATGCTTATACTGTGCACAAGATGGCTGTAAATTGACAAATATAAATCCTCCTTTATTTTCATTGTGCGGCAAACTAACCTCTATGGAGCAGTCAAAAGAGATCGCAGTTTATTTGGTATAAACACGTCCATCATTACAGCTAATCGTTGCGCCTATCTCTTTCTTAGTATAAGAGTACCAGACGCGTTGTTATAGGGTTCTATTAAAGTTTTTTACAAAAGTAAAATTAGCTATTTTGATGAGTATATATTATGTAACCAGTTAACGAATTGGTCTATGTATTTCTTGTATAGTCTAGCTTTATCTTTAACTAAACTACAGATGACGACATTAGGATGTTATCAACGGTGTTAATCCCTCTTACTTTCTCATAAATGTGATTCCAGTAAGTAAGGATCAACATTGTGACCTTGCAAAGCACCGTGCATGACTTAGAGTGTGTCTCGGGGATAATCTCGTCTTGGATTAAGTTGATAGCTATCCATGCCAGCTTGGTGTCGATTAACTTGACTTTCACTATAAATTTGTTGTGTAGCTTTTTCATGTATAAAGTTTGTTATTTAATCTAATGATTACTCTGTGTACTCCTATTAGCGTACCCACTGTGAATTAGATTAATTATTTAGAGGAGAGTTTCTATTAGGTTGGTCTTTAATTAAATGACTTTAATAATATGAAATTGTAGTTTTCTTTCTGCGCAGTCTTTAGAATCTTTATTCTTTTAAAACATATTATATTGTTAAATTAATTTTTGTTATTTAAAAAATATAGGATAAGTATTACCAACATTTAACAAAAGACAATAAATAAAAATAATTATTATTTGTATTAATAATAAGCCTGTGAACATGGGTCCAATTTAAAACACCGGATTTTGACCATTTGTTTAATTGTAACTTCTTCCTTGATACTTCTTTTTGTTTTAAACACAATAGTTAGCGTAAATGAGCGCCATTACTTATACCAAAGGAGACGGTTTTTTTTCGCACCACCCTAAACAGTAATGTTTATTATTCATATTACTCACAAAAATAGTTATCATCTTAATATAAATTAAATAAATAAAATAAACCTAAGAACGTTCCAAAACAAGCATTTTTAGGTGTAATCCTTATTCCCTCTTCGTTTAAGTATAATTTGTGCTCGGTTGTAGTTAACCGAGCACAAATTATACTTAAACGAAGAGGGAATAAGGATTACACCTAAAAATGCTTGTTTTGGAACGTTCTTAGGTTTATTTTAATTGTTAATACAAATTATCAAGTAACGTACTTTAAAAATCATCGTAGAACGAAACGTAAATAACAGCCAATAGTAGATACTCTGTAGTACAGTTTCAATCAGCTTGACACTGTCATGACAACGTGCGTTGTTATTGTTTCAGATTTTATTTGATAAATGCATGATATATATTATGTACTTTTATATTTTATAAAAATGGCATCTAAACCTGCTCTTGCTGGATACTGTTGTTATTGCTTATTGAGCAGAGGCACAGTCACTGTTGGCTGCTGTGCATATGTGATATGTAAAGTGTGGTTTTTATCTTGGGCTCTGCTTTTAGGTGAGCTTGAGCCACCTGCGTCTATTTAAGATGAAATACTGCTTTAAGAGATGACTGTGTTAATTATAATTGTGAACAGTAATAAATATTTCTTGTGTCATATAAATAGTGTATTGTTTCTCTTTAAATACCTTATTATTTTAGATCTACAAGCAATTGCCAGCAAAAACTGCGTTATTTCGAGAGGTCTTGATTGCCTTATTCTGGTATATTCATTAGACAATCGCTGTTGTGAGATTTTAGGTTATCACTAGAGTCATGTTTTGATTGTCCTATTTCAGAGTATTCCCTCTTGAGGGAGTTTTGATATGTGCAGACTGTCTATCTAGAGATTATAAGATATAAACCGGTATGCATTTCATTTCTATACTCGCAGAATTTGTGACTGGGCCTATTCGCCGAACAAAAAAAACCGTCTCCTTTCATTCTATTATGTTTATTAATAATTGAAAAATGTAAGAAACGTTAGTATGAAAAATCTAACTTATGATAAAATCTTCATACAAAATGAAAATTTCATAGTATAAGTATCATCATCATCATCATCATCATTTCAGCCAATCGACGTCCACTGCTGAACATAGGCCTCCTCCAAGCATTGCCACCTTGTGCGGTCCTGTGCCTCCCTCATCCATCGGCTTCCCGCCGTCCTAACTAGGTCGTCGGTCCACCGTGTAAGGGTATAAGTATGTATGCAGTAAATAAACGAGTATAGCTTACATACATAGACACATGCAAACAGAAAAAAAGTTAACGGAATTTTACCAATACAGTTTATTTTCATTATTTTTACTGTCCAGCCTAATTAAATAAACGGAATTTTCCTTAACGTCTTCGCTTCAAGGTCGGTAGTCTATTAAGTTCCGATATGACGTAAAGGAAATGTAACCTAGTATAGTGATGTAAAGGCTGATTTACACAGGGTCAGTAGACAAGTCAGTCGCAGCGCCAATGTCGGCGCCGCGACTGACTTTAACTGTTTACATGAAGTAAGTAGAAGTGGTGCGTTTCTCACGGTGACCACACGTGTGTGAAGTCAGTGGGAAAAATGAATTTGCGAAAACAACTGAAACGAAGATTTAATTATTTGTTAAAAAAAATATCAATTTTGCTGTTCAATGAGTTAATAGAAATGGTAGAAAATGAGATAACTAAAATTAAACGACCGTAGGTAAGAAAATGGATTGACGATAGAAACGAAACTGGTGGCTCTGCTTTGTTGCTGAAGCAATTGCAATTTGAAGATCCTGCGGAGTACAAACTGGTTATGAGAACTTCATTTAAAAAAAAAACGTGGTTACTCTACAACGCAGCGGCAGTGACAAGCACGCAATGACTTGTCTGTTTACACGGGGTTTATTTGGCTGTCACGGGGGTGCGCGGGTGGCGGGGGGCGCCAACTGACTTCAAAATATTCGTGTGCGAATATTCAAGTCAGCGCTGACTTCAAGCCACTGTACTGACTTCAAATCAGTTTACACGGGCTTTTTTTCGAGTCAGCGCTGACTTGCCTCGAATTTGAAGTCAGTTACTGACCCTGTGTAAATCAGCTTTAAAGCTCATATAATTAAGTATTTGATGACAATTTTTTTGTTTACCTTAAATCGTTAAAAATTAAGTTAACTTTTAGTTATCAAATTGTCTTATCTATTGTGTGACAATTTGACAACTAAAAGTTAACTGATTCATCAAAATATAATCAGTCATATAAATAGTGTATTGTTTCTCTTTAAATACCTTATTATTTTAGATCTACAAGCAATTGCCAGCAAAAACTGCGTTATTTCGAGAGGTCTTGATTGCCTTATTCTGGTATATTCATTAGACAATCGCTGTTGTGAGATTTTAGGTTATCACTAGAGTCATGTTTTGATTGTCCTATTTCAGAGTATTCCCTCTTGAGGGAGTTTTGATATGTGCAGACTGTCTATCTAGAGATTATAAGATATAAACCGGTATGCATTTCATTCCTATACTCGCAGAATTTGTGACTGGGCCTATTCGCCGAACAAAAAAAACCGTCTCCTTTCATTCTATTATGTTTATTAATAATTGAAAAATGTAAGAAACGTTAGTATGAAAAATCTAACTTATGATAAAATCTTCATACAAAATGAAAATTTCATAGTATAAGTATCATCATCATCATCATCATCATTTCAGCCAATCGACGTCCACTGCTGAACATAGGCCTCCTCCAAGCATTGCCACCTTGTGCGGTCCTGTGCCTCCCTCATCCATCGGCTTCCCGCCGTCCTAACTAGGTCGTCGGTCCACCGTGTAAGGGTATAAGTATGTATGCAGTAAATAAACGAGTATAGCTTACATACATAGACACATGCAAACAGAAAAAAAGTTAACGGAATTTTACCAATACAGTTTATTTTCATTATTTTTACTGTCCAGCCTAATTAAATAAACGGAATTTTTCTTAACGTCTTCGCTTCAAGGTCGGTAGTCTATTAAGTTCCGATATGACGTAAAGGAAATGTAACCTAGTATAGTGATGTAAAGGCTGATTTACACAGGGTCAGTAGACAAGTCAGTCGCAGCGCCAATGTCGGCGCCGCGACTGACTTTAACTGTTTACATGAAGTAAGTAGAAGTGGTGCGTTTCTCACGGTGACCACACGTGTGTGAAGTCAGTGGGAAAAATGAATTTGCGAAAACAACTGAAACGAAGATTTAATTATTTGTTAAAAAAAATATCAATTTTGCTGTTCAATGAGTTAATAGAAATGGTAGAAAATGAGATAACTAAAATTAAACGACCGTAGGTAAGAAAATGGATTGACGATAGAAACGAAACTGGTGGCTCTGCTTTGTTGCTGAAGCAATTGCAATTTGAAGATCCTGCGGAGTACAAACTGGTTATGAGAACTTCATTTAAAAAAAAAACGTGGTTACTCTACAACGCAGCGGCAGTGACAAGCACGCAATGACTTGTCTGTTTACACGGGGTTTATTTGGCTGTCACGGGGGTGCGCGGGTGGCGGGGGGCGCCAACTGACTTCAAAATATTCGTGTGCGAATATTCAAGTCAGCGCTGACTTCAAGCCACTGTACTGACTTCAAATCAGTTTACACGGGCTTTTTTTCGAGTCAGCGCTGACTTGCCTCGAATTTGAAGTCAGTTACTGACCCTGTGTAAATCAGCTTTAAAGCTCATATAATTAAGTATTTGATGACAATTTTTTTGTTTACCTTAAATCGTTAAAAATTAAGTTAACTTTTAGTTATCAAATTGTCTTATCTATTGTGTGACAATTTGACAACTAAAAGTTAACTGAACCTAATTTTTACCGATTTTAAGGAACGAGATTTGACATGCTGACTTAAGTAGTTTGGATTTTAAATAAATGAGATTTAAAAAAAATGCCCGATATTTCATTAGTTTATGTATTAGGACATCTTATACGGGTACCGTTCTTAAACTGAAAAGGAGAAAACAGGAACACGAAAATGTTTTAATAGTAACTGATATACCTACCTACATTCTGAGGACCTCTGTGGCATAGTGGTTATACTATACGGAGGCCTCTTCAGGCACCGCCTGTAAGAAAATCTTTCCGTGCATGAATATTTTTTTGTTTTTAACATATTATTATCTTCATTACACCTCACAATAGTTTCATTGCAGAGCCAAGCACCCTAAACGAATGGATAAAATTTTTATGGTGTATTTAAAAAATATATAATATGTTTACTGTACGAAAAATACTATTAAGTATATAAAAATGTTTTTCTTTTTACAGAATTAGTGTCCAATAACTTTAGAACTGTCGGTCGGTTACATCCACGTTACCCCCCTTACTCATAAACGCCTCTTAAATTTAATCACTGTTTAGCGAGATTTTTATTACGAAAACCAACCTTATACCAAAGACAATGTAAGAGTTTAAGCTAATTAATCAATTGACTAAAATTTAAGAGGCGTTTATGAGTAAGGGGGTACATCTCTATTCATACATAAGCACTGGCATTAATCAATTCAGCTTTTCGTACATCCCCCGCCAAAAGTTTACGACCACACTAGCCGCAATAAACTTTGCAAACTAATTACATTTTTCATTTACTTTGTTTATTAGTTGAGTGGACTTATATTTAGAGAATGTTATATGAGTTTATATTTCTTATAGTCAGCAGTTATTAAGTGGCCATGCAGGCCCAGTTTCCAACTCCAAGCTTCACAATAGAATGTGCGATGTCCTGAACCTGAACTGCATCAACATAATCTCTTTTAGTTATTTTTGATTATAAAGTAGTTATGTACCACCAATACGGAACAAGATTGCCAATAATTAAAGTGCACTGTATTTCAACACGACTACATATTGGTAGACGTATAAAACCTTTTGATAGTGAACGGACTTAATGGGATGTGGCAGCAAAGTAGCAGATTAAATTAAAAAGTAAATATTCCTCACACATACACAACGCCTTCTAGTCCCAAACTAAGCAGAGCTTGTACTATGGGTACTAGACAACGGATTATAAACATATTTAAATACTTTTTTTTTGTAAAAACATACATATTATACATAGAAAACACCCAGGCCAATGCAAACAATCATGTTCATGTACACAAAGATTTGCATTGAGCGGAAATCGAACCCGAGACCTCTGCGTAGCAGTCATGGTATATAACCACTACCCCACAGAGATCGTCGAGAAGTGCGGCTAAAGTACATGAGGTCGCGGATTCGTATTCCTCGCAGCATACTTATTTAGTGCCTTCTAGAAATTATTGGCCCACGCTGACTGACACATGGCTCTTTCCCTAGTGCGGGAAAAGTGTCATTAAAAAAATGTTACATTGCAAAACCTTTCAGGGGAAAACTTGTATTGTGGAACTGTATCGTTGAACTAGAACATTAATAAAAGCATTTCCATTCCTCCAACGTCAACTTTAAAATGACATTCGATCTTGGGAGTGCCCCAAGGGTCGATTGTCACGTTTCTAACTTTCCGTAATTATTATCTAACTGTTATTACCTAGTAGCCTTCTCAGACTTGAAGGCGTGGCACCATTAACCCGATGAGCGATGTATGATAAGAACTTCAAATTACTAATTGATTAACATAGTGGTAAATTTGTTTAATTTGTATTGCGTGGTCGTAAAGGACCTAGCGATTGTTGAAATATGAAGAAATATGGGTGTGAGTTTGGCGTGAGCCAATTAATAAAATTGTTAAATAATTCCAGAATATGATATTATTTTTTTATGGTTTTAAGGCTGTTTACCTTATACCAGTTCTTTAACTATGACATGCTTTACAACTTGAAAAGTTTGAAAGATACTTTTTACTCAGATATAGAAAATTAAAAGTTTGTGGGTATAGACATAAGATTGAATGCTTTGTAAATGTTTAGAGGCGGCCTGTAAGCTGTGGGCGTCATTTGGTTGATATGATAAAAGAAGATGAAGTGATAACACTACAAAAGGATTCTTTGTTAAACATAACTAAAAGCAATAAACTAATACTGCAACAAGTAGTGCAGCAGTAAAGCACATTTAGTTAGCAATACGAACTAGCGGACCTATCCCCAGTTCTGAATGACTGATCAAGTAAAACCCAACTAATCAAGTGTCAAAAGTCTTGTCAACTAGCATTTTCTGGAACTAAAATAATAGTTGACACGAGTTTTGACACTTGATTAGTTTATTTTTACTTGATCCGTCATTCGGAACTGGGGATAGGTCCGCTAGTTCGTGTTGCTAACTAAATGTGTCTTTACTGCTGCACTACTGGTTGCAGTATTAGTTTAGGCACCCAGCTCTAAAATAAAATGTACCTTTATTCAGTTTAAAAATAACTTTTGACTGAAATTATTTAGGCTAAATTATTCGGATAAGAGCTCTTACACACGAGCGGCATGTTCCCAACGCAGAGGTAACTGCAGTCGTCCTTATTAAACGAGACAGACCTATTAATCCATAATGTATTTAACAATCGAATGCAGCAATTACCCGAATAAAGAAGCAGTACTTATAAGTAGAGTAGCATTGTAGTGTGTGGAAAATTAAACAATCGCTGACGTATTTTGTCTGTCAATGGTCTAATGTGAGAAGCGATATAATTTTTTTATACCACTTTGGTGGCAAGCAGTCAGATAGTCCAACTGATGGTAATAGACTATCGCTGCATCACACAAACAAGTCTCACACGCGTTGCCAACCCTTTAAAAACCTTTTCTCTTTATACAAACAAAAAGAGGAACACTTAGGTACTTCGACACAACGAGCCGCCTGGTCAATAATTCCGTAAGCCATGCACTTACTTATAAAGTACTTTGCAAAAGAGACCTTAAACCTTGTTCTTCTATAAAGTAAAATTTGATTTGGTAATTTAAACTACGAGTATTTTTTATAAAACTGTACACTAAATAATATATGTAAATATTGTTTCAAAAATTCTAAGACATTCTATCATCTTATTTTTTTACAGAGTCTGATGTAATGCCGAGCAAGTGGTTGCTTAGTGGAGGGGCCGTGCGCCCTCCACCGCAGTGCCCGTCAATGGGTCCCGCCATCGTGGCCACTCCTGATGGCGCCATGCCGTCTGTGCAAGTCATAAGTAATAGTTACGTAGCAACGCCTAGGAAAAGAGGCTTAGCGGTAAGTGTTACTTTACGATCCTTTATAAATAATTATTAAATATTCCTCACACATTCACACAACGCCATCTAGTTTCAAACTATCATTAACATTTTTCTGAGTGTTTCTATGTATAATATGTATGTATTTACAAAAAAAAAGTATTTAAGTATGTTTTTCCGTTGTCTAGTACCCATAGTAAAAGCTCTGCTTAGATTGGGACTAGATGACGTTGTGTGAATGTGAGAGGATTATTTTTATTTTTATTTATTTATAGCTAGCTATTTAATTGAAGCTTTGTCTTTTTATTTCTTGCTTTTGATAAGGCTGAATCCAAAAACAGTAAAAGACTTACCGCAGCTATTGCAGAATAAACTGGAGTTAATATTCTTCCACCATATATACACATAGTTAAGACTAAACTTAGGGTGACTTACCTTCAACCAGGATGCCTTGGGAACTAATTTTAAAAGCACATTATTGTCACATAATTATGCACTAAGTGCAATTTTATTCATAAAAGAACTGTCAATTATGCCGACTAAGTAACTTGGGATGTTTCTATATGATATACACATTATAATCTTTCCGTTATGACACAGTATTTTTAAGAATTCAAGACAATTTAAAGTTACTCTCTTTTATGTAAAGCGGGCTTTTTATTTCCTAGAAAATGAAACAACGTAGAAAGCATGTTTATGTTTGAAAATAAAAAGTACTTTACTGCTTCCATTTCGAGCTATATTTTTGTTGACATTTTCGTCTTTTTAAAAATTATAGTTAATTATGAAAATATTTAAATATAATTGGAAATGCCTCTTATGAACGATAGATTTAGCCTACTAAAGCCACGCTGACCAGAAAGCCTAATAGTAGCTCTTTATGCCAAGATATTCTTCCTTTATTTTTAAATTTTCACAATATTGCATATCATTAGGACTACTTGAGTATAGGAAAACCAGACAGCTAGAATCTTTGACAAGGCAATTCTTAAAAAAATCCAAATATTTTTTTTCTGAAGATTAAATTATGAAGATTAACTACAGACTAATGCAACAAGCACAATCAAGATTGTAGAGATTGAAAGACTATTTTGAAAATATATTTGTACCAACAAAAGTGTATTTAATTATCTTGTAAAATGAAAGAGAAGAAGTAAAGGAATAAAACTTCAAACACGACATGAAGTCGCACGCAGTCAGTTATACCTTCTGCGGTAATTGTAAGGACGTTTTATTTATTAGTAATGTTTTAACTACATACTATGTAGTATACTAATAGATATAGTTGACTATTCCCTTAAGTTCCGCTAGTAAACCACGCAAAGTTCATAGGTAATAAAAATGATATGAGTCTCCCTCGACGATTGAACTTGAACTTGCTTAATTAATTGTATTGTGCTATCATCTTTTATAACAGTACGCGTAACATTTATACCTTTATGTTTTCAACACTCTTCAGTTAATTAACACTTTGTATACATACAAAGTTTTACTGTTGCTTTTGTGGTTCCTTGTCTATAAGGAACAAAGATTTTTTTACATGTCTAGTACATGCTTTTATGTGGAAAAACGTAGTCTCTTCATTTTTTAGCTACATATTATGTATCTTTTTTAACACCTTGTAATTAAACGAGCATTTGTTATTTAAATAAAATTATTTTAAACTTTAAAAACGTCTATTAAAGTAAAGCGGCGCTTAAACTAGAAATTCTCATTCAAATGTCTAGTTCAAGCGCCGCTTTACTTTAACAGACGTTTAAGTATTCGGCCGTTAATGCTTTAAATAGACTCTACTCAAACCAGTGAGTTTGGTTATGTTATAACCAAGTAGCTAAAAAGTTTTCAAGAAACACAAGAAACTTTTTCATGATTTTCACATAACGCGGTCCTTTACCTCCTGTACATGTTTGTCTTATCAATCAGTTCCCCGCTACCCTGACCAAGTCATTTGTCTGCTGAGTGAGGCGTATGTCCATCCTGACGACTAGTTTTATTTTATCATGGCGAGCACACTTTAGATCGAAAAGTTGGAAGTTAAAGCCAAAATCTATACGTAGAGTCTTTAAGAGTTGATGTTTAAATTAATAAGGAATACAAAAGTCGGTCAATAAAATCTAATACAACTGGCAAGTAGGCTTTGACTAGAGATTATTATTTATTTTTAGGTACTTACTGCTCATAAACAGAAGCACGTAATTAAAATATTGCGTCTCTATTTTTGTACGGAATCCTAACAGCGTAGAATATAAAGGGAACCCGTAGCAATAACAATTTACAACTAGTTCTACGACTTGTATCACTTGCCTGGGGGTGGGCAAGAAGCTTTTTGTAATCAGTAGTTCGTAGAAAATTGAATAATCTATATTTTACAGTACTCCAGTAAAATAAGCAGTCAACCTCGGAATGGAAGCGAATAAGACTAACTTAATTAATAATAATAACTTATGACGCAGACACGTGATCATATGAGACTTTTCCACCAGTCATCAGAACATCAAAACAAAGGATTATACGAATTTACAGCTTATTCGCTTCCGTTCCGGTTTGCCCCTATTTTAGCCTTATTTGACTGTACTACAGTTGGTTTTGAATAAAACAAAATAGAATACAAATGCTTGACAATCAGACCTTGTGATTTGTATCTCGAATTATTTGTAGTTGTGTTCCACGCCAAACAATTTGAGTCCTCAAACAATAAATATGATCTAAATCTGATTAATTCGGTATGAGAGTTACAATTTTCAAAATAAATATGTTTATCAGTTGTCTAATACTCATAGTATAATCCAGTTATTTTCCGTAGTCCCAAAACAAAACGAAAAATGGAAGATAGTTTTTAAGTCAATATCGCTTTTCTGTGATCCCATTAAATAAGTTGTGTAGGATCGCCATGACACTGATTCTATTTCGAGGTGTTTGCTTAGATGAGATGTTCAGAAAACCATCATGGTTTACAAACCACTTTTTTAAACTATCTTTACAGGGCATTCAATAGGGCTTTGGAACAGGTGCACTATATGTATGAAAGATGTTATAAGTTCGGCTTTAGCGGCCTCGAGAAGCGAATTATTTCCGATTATCCCTATTTAATAATTTGTAAGTTTTTTATCACCGGGTACATTGGAACGTAGACGATTTTTGTTTATGGTCGAATAGCCTACTGGCCATCCAATTCGGGCCGTTCAGACTAAATACTAATCATGTTCATGCACACAAACTTGAATTTTATTTTCTAAGTATGTATCTTATTGTTACTAACTTAACTTAACTTAATGTCGATGCAAGTGGTTTTTTACTTGTCTACTCTTCTACCAGCCGGCTATCATTCGTCCTCTGTTAATCAATGTTACTACGCAAAATATTAGATTTTATATTAAAATACCTAATAATAAAATAGGATAACGATATAATACCGATAAAAAGTAAACAGACAAAATTCTAGGTAATCTACTGTTTCACTTTAAATTATAAATACACGCGTTCCTTTACTTATTGATACATAAAATATGGGCCATAAAACAGTATATATGCATACATAATTGTAATTCAAAGGCATTATTCGACGTATAACAACGTTATCAACGTTTTCATATTTTTTCTTTACCTGAATACTCTTTGATCATATAAATAATAATTGAGTAGACTACTAAAAGGTTTGTTTAAGTGTTTTTTTAAGTATTAGAGTGTTTGAGTGTACAATATGATGGTACTCTAAGTCTTAGATTGTCTTTTGTTTTTATTTAGAACATAAAATAAATAGAACAATTTTATAAGTGAATTAATTAATGTATCTATTTTTTCCGTATTCATGGGCTCGAGGAGTTGTGTTGCTGTTACAAAATTGTTCCTTGTTGCGCGCATTGTCTGCTTCATTATTTTCATATGGCATGGCCCGTCTTCATTATTTCCTTATTTGGCATGGCTCGGCTTCATTATTTTCATATATAGCATGGCCCTGCTTCATTATTTTTATATGTGGCATGGCCCTGCTTCATTATTTTCATATGGCATAGCCCTGCTTCATTATTTTTATGTTTGTCATGGCCCTGCGTTATTATTTTCATATATGGCATGGCCCTGCTTCATTATTTTCATATATGGCATGGCCCTGCTTCATTATTTTCATATATGGCATGGCCCTGCTTCATTATTTTCATATATGGCATGGCCCTGCTTCATTATTTTCAATATTTGGAATGGCCTTGCTTCATTATTTTTATACATGGCATGGCCCTGCTTCATTGTTTTTATATATGGCATGGTCTTGCTTCATTATTTTTGTGGAAAGCTACCTTGATCCCGTACTCGAACTACCCCGGTGGTAGCTCGAGTGATGCCAGTGTTTTATGGGTGAAAGAACACCGTAGTTTTCAGTCGGTCCTCCTGGTTTAGCAATATCTCCTTTCAGAGTTTGGTATATAAAAATTCATTTATAAAAATTCTTCTGATTTTACAAAAGAACAATTCTCTAACAAATTTTTTATGTAAAGTATCCTCTCTTATAAGCTACAATAACGGATAAAATACCTCAAATTTGAATTACAAAACACAAAATGACCTCGTAACGAACTAGAAAATATTTTATAAAAATATACAAACTCGACTTTCTACGTACAACAATTTCTGATACCTATTATAAACCGCAAAGATTTCTGCATAATTTGAAAAAAACTGAACTAAGTGTAAGGTTTCAAAGTTTATTTAAGTTCTCGGAAAATTGTGTCTTTTGTGCAATTAATTGCAAGTGCAGGAGCAAGGCTATCGTAGTTACTATCACGTGCTTGAAGGTAAATCGATGACCTTTCGTGGCACCGTTTAAAGTATCCCACTGAGAATTGTTTCCTTTGAAAGAGATAAGCTTGACGTACTTTTTGCACGATAGTGAAAATTTATTAATAGTTATTAATCAATACGACGACCTCTGTGTCGTAGTGGTTATTTAACATGACTGCTACGCAGAGGTCTCGGGTTCGATTCCCGCTCAATGCAAATCTTTGTGTGCATGAACATGATTGTTTGCATTGGTCTGGGTGTTTTCTATGTCATTGTATAATAATAATGTATGTATTTAAAAAAATAAGTATTTAAGTACCTATGTTTATAAGTTGTCTTGTACCCACAGTACAAGTTCTGCTTAGTTTGAGACGAGATGGCGTTGTGTAAAAGTGTAAAAAAACATGCATTTAAGGTTTTCGCGTTGTTATAATCTTACTATGACATCGAATGATACCTATACTTACTTTGGTCATTATATATGATGACAGTCTGCAATCTCGTTTTATTTCCTTCTAGTAAATGACAATGCCAATAAATGCTTTGTAAGAAAACAGAATACGAAGTCCTAAATAGGTTTTAGTAGCAAACAATACACTTGTTGAATAAAAGTTCTTATTAGATGGCTACTTTGACTTTCTGTAACGAACTTGGGAACTTTTTGTAAAGGACTTCTTCTTTTGCATCTGTTATGTGCAAGCGTGTTGCTTATCAAAAGGCGAATAATTTGTTTGACTCATCACCTCTGCAAAAATAATGTAGATACTTACGGGGTGTCCTGCGTGGGCGACGAACGCGACGTACGCGATCAAATCAACGGCGTACCCTACTTGTGTCCTATGTGACCGTCTGCGACGAGACGCGACGTAATCATGTAGGCCATACATTGCGTGTAGCATCGCGTCGCGTCGCTTTCGTCGCCCACGTAAGACACCGCGTTATTCAATTAACGTAGTAATAGACTCTATTATATTGTTTTCTAGGAATGGGTGTGGACTTTGACTGGACAAAACCGAGGCAGAGAGAAGACTGTTGATCCTGGTGGCGAGCTACAGATTATGTTGCCAGCCCAACCTGAGCGCAACAATTCTGGAGACGTATGTCTACTTGCCGAGAGCCCTTTTAGGATATTAAGGGTAAGTGGTAGATAAATCTCTGTTCAGTAGAAATTAATAATATTTAGATCAGTATAATAAGATAATATTTTAATTACATTTTTCATTTTGATTAACCTGCATGTCAATTCTCGTTCCATAAAATTGTTAAAAATTCGCTTAAGTTAACTTTAGTTGTCAAATTGTCACACTGTAAATAAAATTTTAACACGACCATAAAAGATTACAATTGCAATAGCAAAAACAAGACAATTTGACAACTAAAAGTTAACTTAACCGAATTTTTAGGAACGAGAATTGACATGCTGTTCTAATATAATACAATCACGTTTACCAAATAACGAAGAAACTATAAACAAAATAAACAGAGCGAAAATATTACGTAACACACAAAAATTTCCATCGAGGAACAGCAATAGAACCTGACACTGCGTTGCATGACATGTCCTCAAATAGGTGTCAGCATTCATATCAGTATATTTTATTTAACACTAGTGACCAGCCCCGGCTCCCCATGTGCACCTAAAGAACGTTTAAGTATAGCTTCATTAGAAATCATTAAATTTATATGTGTTTCTCTACTATATTATTCATGTGATATACATATAAACCTTCCTCTTGAATCACTCTATCTATTAAAAAAACCGCATCAAAATCTGTTGCGTAGTTTAAAAGATATAAGCATACAAGGGGACATAGGGACAGAAAAAGCGACTTTATACTATGTTTAAATAGTATACCTAATATTTATAGGCGTTCATAATAACTTTTCTTAGAAAGCTTTATCAGAATTTTTAATTTTGTAGGTACAATAACAAGTATTAAAGTAGGTAAGACGGCCATAAGAGTAAACCAAAAAAGCTACCCAAAATATATCAAAGGAAAGTTTATCTTAAGCTTAAATTATTATTTTGTATACTTGTCATAAGCATAGCGACACTTTAATAATTATTTTTTGCTAGAAAAGCGATCCTTGAAAGTTAGTAAGTACATAAAAATAAATTTTACCCTTCACGACGATCTTTGTGAAATATGATATGAGTAAATATTTAAAAAAACTAAAGTTATGATAGTGGTAAAGATTGCAAAACATGACGCAATTATAAACCTTTGAGGCTATAATTACTGGAAAGTTTGAGGTGAACCTAGAAGAGAGCTTAACGCAATAAGCTTCCCAGAAGCGCTGAGAAGTACTATGTCACGTTTGCCGTTGGTCAGACAGATACTTATTTGTCTAGTACGCAATTTTAAGCCTCATTAAAATTTTAATCTATTTTTATATGTTTTGTATTTGTACAGGTAATCTGCGAATTTGTGAAGTATTTAGCGATTATTATTTAAAAAACACTTAGTTTCAGTAAGTTAATTAATGAATTGGTTACATGTTTAACTATTGTTCATCTATTATGTCTCAATTAAAATTAACATTTAAAGTGCCATGTATGGGATGGTGACATCTTCTATTCTTATTCCGTCAGCCCACGGATAACGATACGTGTATGATGAGCTCAAATAAATGAATAAATATTTATGACTCCCTTAGGATAACAAGGGCTGTTGGCACTTTGTTTTTTATAGATAAAGCACTGTTAATTGAGGTCTTTTAAAAAAATATATTTTAACTGACGTAAAGACACCCAGGTTCGGTGTTTTTGTTTCTTTTCACACAACGCCAATAAAGCTTGTACTATAGGTAAAACATACTTAAATACTTTTTTTGTAAATACATACATATTATACATAGCAATCGTGTTCATGCACACAAAGATTTGCATTGATCGGGAATCAAACCCGAGATCTCTGCGTAGCAGTCATGTTAACCACTACGGCACAGAGGTCGTCAAAATCATTTCTATATCGCTCACGGCAGTCGAAACTGTAACAAACAGCATTATCATCATGATAATATCATTAAACTTTTGTCACAAACTCTATTAATACAACCGTGAAGAACTAATGGTGTATTATAACACTCGAGATAACGATATCAGTGTCATTCGGTTAAAATGCACTCGTCATAGATTATGTAGTGATCGATATGTCTAAACACTCATTGTGGGTAATCGGACTATTTAAACTTTGTGGTGTGTTGTTTTTATTATGGACAAAATTGAGGGAAAACGTAAAGCAGGGTTCAGTTCAGTTCAGTTTATTTCATTTATTTTCTCAATGATATGTTACAAAATAACAACTTATTGACGTCAGGGGATAGAAGAAGTCATGTATTGGCGTCAGAAGCGCTGAGAAACTCTTTCACCTCGCCAGATACAGATATAGGGAGAGATTTTCAAAGTCGATGTCCCAACCTTTATCAATTGGAGAGGAACATTAAGAAGAAGAAACTGTAAGTTTAAGTTTAATTGAGGGAGTTTGGACCGCGCAAGGCGGAGATATTTTCTAAGAGGCCTATGTTCAGCTGTGGACTACCACTGGCTGATATCATGATATCTATATTATAGATAACAGCCCATTAATGTTCTACTGCAGGGACGGGCCCGTAACGGAGGGATACTTGGCCTACTAATACCACGCTGGCCAGACGGATTGGTACAGGGTTTAATTTTAAGTTTTCCATCTTTTTATTACGAAAAGATAATATTCACGGATAGTCCCTTAGTCGGTTTTTACGATACCCATGGGATGAGATGGGTTGGTGACATGACATATTGTATTCTTACTCCGTCACCACACAGAGAATGATAGATAATCATGTAGTGATTTGATATGTCTAATCTCTTATTGTGGGTAAACGGACTTAAGTATTAAGACTTTGAATTACTGGAAACTGTTGCAACCAGTAGTATATAAGCCATTGAGGTGAGTAACGTCGTAGAGGTTTGTTTTTGTTGGGTTACCGTACCGATATCCAGTAACTAGCTTACGTAGCTAATAAAACTTGCAGTGCTTTAGAGAGCTGACTCAAAGTATGTCCCGGTTATTTGATTAAAGACATCTTAGTTTTTTAGGGTTAGATACAATTTGAACCAGTCTATTTGTAAAAGAGACCAACATATAGGTTAAAAGTAAAGAAAATTTTCGAATTAAAAACTGACTTCAAACTACTTTTAATAGAAATACAGTGTAAGTTTCTTAATTATTGAGTGATTTTCCCTTAAAGTGACAGTGACGCAAAAAAAAACAGGCTTAATTTAATTATTGCCTGTTGTCATCATGATATTATAATATCGTACTACCTACAGTTTATTGTTTAAGTGATGTAACACGTTTAAGGAAGCAAAGATTCTACTGCGCGTTGGTTTCCCTACAACCTGTAACAATGGGATCTTCATAGCGCTTCTAGAGTTTATAAATTCAAGATTTTTTGTATTTCAAATCATTGTCTAAATAAGTTCAAGATACATTACTGTTTATATTTCAATAAGTCTACAGTTTTTGATGAATATTATTGTATTTTATAAAACCAAACTAAGTATTATGTATTTTATAAACGCATATTTGCGGCAACAAATAGAAATCTTATTGACTGATTTTTGGATAAAGTGTCAAAAAACTTTTAGTATTTCGAGTTTGCTAATAGTTAATCTGATTTTAAAATAAAACTATTACTATCCATTATATTTAATCATCATCATCATTCCCCTGCCCTTATCCCAATTTTTTTTTTATTTGGTGTCGGCGCAGCATGTCTTCTTCTTCCATTCTTTCCTATCAGACGTCATATCACAAATCACACTCTTCGCAGCCATATCGTCTTTCACACAATCCATCCATCGTTTCTTTGGTCGTCCTCTTCCCCTATATCCATCCACATACATGTTCAACACCTTATATTAAATTATATATAATCTTCATCCATTATATTTAATCACGGATTAAAAATATATACTGACCTCAACCAATTCTTTTATATTTTATCACAATACAAATAAAAACATCGCAGATTTTATGTACTCTATGAAACAAAATTTTATTAGTCTGCCTGAGCAGCCTGTTCGTAGGCATAGCTTCCTACCAGTACTGGAGTCTCTTCCCCGTTTTGACATTAATAGGCAGAATGGAATTAAGGTTTCATAACTCTTTTTAAGTGCCTTAAATTTGTATTAATTAATCTTACATTACGAGTACATTATGTACTATGTTACACAAGACAAAAAGCGGAACGCTTGTTTGTGAAAGTCGTAAAAGTTGGCCCTCAGTAGCTTCTGCCTACCCTACATGGAAAAACACGTGAATTTATGTATGTATGTAAGTCTATGTAAAAACATATTTCTAATATGTAAGTCGTCAATCAAATTTAAGCTATTACATGACTGACTCATCCAAGTACTTAAAAGAATGAACAATATCAACTGGGCGGAACCGATATGCTTTTTATATATTGCGAATATCCATTATCTAATGCGTTCAATTATTGTATAAAAAGTTCCAAGTTTCAACGTAAACTAATAAGCTGGAGTGAAGCTTTAGTTGGTTAATCAAACTCTATAAAATAAGGGCACGTGCTTGTTAACCTTAGTAGCGATTTGCGGAGCGATTTCTAGTTAAAAAACTCTTGTGTTTTGAATTATCACAAGGTTACATGTATTTTTTTCTGCTTTTGTTTATACAGAGACGACATTTATTTTGCGATCTTATACTTAGGCAGCTTTTATGGCACCTCTGAAAGTAGTTGGTTGATATTATTTTTGATACCATGGGGTTAGCAGAACGATGTAATGACATAATTTTGTTGTCTGGCAAATCAGTGTGAATAAAATTTCGCAACTCCCATGGAACATTGTTTGGCTTGGTGCAGGTCTCCCATAATGTGCCATTAATAATAATGGCATAAGTTGTATTAGGTACATTACAATACGTTTTTTTTCGTATGATATTTTAACTTAATGTTTTGTTTATATACTTATTTCAATTTTACACAAACAAATGTACACTCGTCCACATTTGATTTAAGAGTTAGGACTCGCAGAAATTTACTTTGGTCGATGTTAGGTAAGGGCGTCCCTCTGCTATTTGTGTTTCCCCGAATTGTATTTATTTTTCATCTATTACTATTGTCAGGACTTGTCATGCTCACTATAATGTCATTGTTTGTGGTGGCGTGGAGGCCGGGTCAATCCCTTCCCTACGATATGGCGAGGGGGTTGATGGCTGGCCTTTGTGTTATACTCGTGAACGGGTGCTACTTGGGGTGACTGGTCGACCCTGACATTAAGTAATTTTCATTTTTGGTACACCACTTATTTATCTAGGGGATAATTTAGTTGAGCGACGTTTTTATTACTAGAAAACTTTATAAATGTGATTTGGTGCTCCCACTTTTGTGTACTACCTACAGGACGAATCTTCTAGTTTAAGATATTTAAAAATGTATATTGATCCTTTAGTGCAATCCTTAGTTTTTATATGGTATACAATGGTTGCAGCACTTTGTTACAGTTACAAAATTGTTGTAAAATTATAGAGACGTCTAAAAAATGCTGCTTTAGAGTTTGTTACGCCGCTTCTTCTTCTTGGAAGCGGTGGTAAAGTTTGGAAAACTTTTAATATGTAAACTTAGACTAAGTAGTTTTAAACTGACGTCAATAAGCTGTTATTTTGTAACATTATGTTGAAAAATAAAGAAACTGAAACTGAAACTTTCCTTTAAAATAGACCAAAATCTTAAGCTCCTTATACCAGACAGGTCTGACGCGGGACTTAAGGTATTACGTTTTTTCTGATATACTTAAATAGGCGTAGAAGTTGTTATATGCCGTTTTTGTAAGTATAGTCATTTAATTAATGAAATAGTGGCTTCCAGGAGTTTTGACATTTTTATCTGATCTTTTCAAAGTCTATCATTTCCACTTCATATTTTTCCGCTATTTTATGTTTTATCATCAAACTCTTGAATAATCATCAATATCATTATAAGCCACTGTAAATTCACTGCTGGACATAATTGATCTCCTCCAAATATCTCATCTTGCGCGGTACCGGGCCTCTCACAATTTTATTCTCCGTTTTTCTATATCAATACATTAGTTTTCGTGCATAAATAACAGTGTGCTGTAATCCAGCCTTTTATCTACAAGCTATAGTTAAGCCCTCGGCGGGGCAGCAATTGCGACAAGCGGCTGCGTGCATGATTTGGCGGGTTTAAATCTAGTCATAAACCTTGGTATAATTTGTACCAGCGCGATTTAAACGTTTTACATACTAAAAAAATAGTACTCTTAGCGTCGTAGCACATATAACGTAACGTAAACGGAATGTCACCGTATCAACCCGAGCCCTTCAGTATTCTTTGTATGAAACTCCTTACTGCACCGCACACTAATCGGATACGTAACGTAATCGGATTTTTGACCTTTGACACCGAGGAAAAAGGCGAGTTTACGTCACGTTATATGTGCTATGACCCTTAGATGTTTTAAAAAAGTTACAATTAATGATAAATTACTAAAAAAAGAACGTAAATATAATAAACCGCTCCCGCCCTTATCTATCCGCTATTCCTGTGCCAATATAACATAGATCTTTTTTATTGCGTTCCCAGCGATAATCGGTAAACTCGTTATCCAGGTAATGGCAGATCGTTGTATCTCGATTAGTTAAGATAAACACGGCTCATGTAATCCCAGCCATTGCCATTGTCGATGTGCCAATGAAAGTGATAGGATGTAAAAGGAATTATAATGTGGCAACTATTCCGTCGTGCCAACACCGTGCCTATACTACCTGTGACTCCTACTAAGTTATATGCGGTGAGTATTTATATGAAGAAAAACATTAAATTAAAAAATTAAATGTAATAGTACTTTAACTACCTCGGTGGCGCAATGGGGATATCACGAGGTCGCGTGTTCCATTCCCACGCTTTGTGCAATCCACATTGTTATTGTCCTGAGTTTGAATGTTCCTGTGTCTGTTAATTTCGTATAATATATCATCATATCCCATCGCTTCTCGTCGGTATTGTAAAAGCCGGTTAGGGGAAAGTTTGCATAGATAGAACAAGCTGGCTGGGGCGATATTTACGGACCGTTACGACTTGGGGAGCTTCAAGAAACGAGCGTACTCCATTCTTAAAGGTCGGCAACGCATCTGTAATTCCTCTGGTGTTGCGGGTGTCCATGACCGGCGGTGATCACTTACCATCAGGTGACCTGCAGGCTCGTTTGGCTCCCATCAAATAAAAAAAATTGATTCGTTTTCAAAGTGTATGAACGTGAACGTTTGCATTGGCCTAGGTTTTTTTATATTGTATACTCGTAATATCTTATGCGTTGTGTAGAACGCAGAAAAGCTTAGCTTAGCTTACGACTAGAAGCCGTTGATTAAATATGTTAGGAATATAATATTATACCTACGAAATTTGGAGGAGTACTTGACATACAACCCTGTACCAATCTGTATGTCTAGCGTGGTATTAGTAGAACAGGTTTAACTGCCTCAGCGGTGGCACAGCGGTCGCAGAAGCGAATTACGTCCACGAGGTCGCGGGTTCGAATCTCGCCCAAGAGAAGTATTTGTGTGATCCATAAATTATTATGTTTAGTATGTTGTTGCGATATTACGATGCTATGTTATGTACGGCACAGAGCACGACCCCTAGTGCGGAAGTAGTCTTTAAAAAAACGCGCTGTCGGTGCCGGGGGCTCGTCCCTGCAGTGGGACATAAGTAGGCTGTTATGACGATTACTTACCAATTTTTTTTTAAATATTATCCAATAAACAAATCCTTTGATAATAAAAATAGTGGTCGATATTGTTTAACATACCTAATCAACCCTTAAATGTTTCACTGGAGGGTTTCCTCTAACCTGGTGTCCTGCGTGGGCGACGAATGCGACGCGACCACCATACTTGTGTTCTCTGTGACCGTCTGCGACGAGACGCGACGTAATCATGTAAAACACTTGTCGCGTCGTTTTCGTCGCGCTCGTATGACACCGCGTAAAAATGAAAAAAGTTTTAGCCTACTAAATCTGCGCTGGTCTGCCGGATTAACACATAATATTTTTTTATCTACACCACTCTGTATCTGTTGGTAAATTGAGCAGCTAAAAAAAACTGATTAAACTAATTCCATGGCACAAAGAATAACCGGAAATATTTTTAACATTTTAGGCTTTTATCTTGTATTTTTTTGGAATTTTAACTATACCAACCCGTCTGGCCAGCGTGGTATTAGTAAGCTAACTATCTCTCCGTCACGGGAAGAGGCCCGTCCCTGCAGTAGGACATTAATGGGCTGTTATGATGAAGCTTTTAACACTTAGCCCTACTTTGCCACTATTATAAAAATAAGTACCTACACTGTTATAAAAATATAATACTGGCGTGAAATTACTTCTTTTTACTGATTTCTCGATATATTATATAGTTTTACAAGTCTTGTTAACCCTCGGTCCGTCGCGCGATTTTAGTTACGTCGTTCGTCGTGCGGGGTCTTTGAAAACCCCACTGATTAATTGGCAGGTACTTAAAATAGGGCATTCCAAGTACTTGACATTAGACTTTATTATGACTTACTAATTAAATTACAATAAAACAAATCGAATAAATCATAGTATTTTTATATATTGTCTTATTAAACTTACAATCTTAAAGTACACATAATAAAAATTTCTTTGTGAGATCACATTTATAAAAAATTAAGATAAAAAATAAACCTTACAGGTAGTTACTTTATATTATCACTTTTGGCATCTTATGTAGTTAACCAACTTTAAAACATAAAAGTTATATTAGAAAAACAAAATAACATATACACTTTTAGGGATCAAAATCAGTCTTCACTTAGATCAAGAAATGTAAAGAGTAGCCTCAGTGGACAGTGATAACAAACAAGAGCAGTAGACTAAGTGCCAATGAGTTTGTTGACTACATTCACTCCCACGTTTGTTTTGTTATAAAATGAGATAACTTCTGGAGTTTTCTTCTCAGGATTGTTATCTACAACACCATCGTAGTGCATTGTTGAAAGTAGCAATACTGCCTTGTCTTTTTTAGGATATGACCGTAATATGCGATGATTTTGCGACTCACTCATTTTCACTGGTATACAATATAATAAACTAATCTGAAACAATAAAAAATACATTAATAATACACAATTACAAATAAAATTAAAGAAATTATACGTTTCATTTTACTTACGCCGATCGTCGCGTGGGGTCTTTCAACGCCCTGCACGTTCAAAACACGTCCGTATCTCGCAGGATTTGCGCGCGAGCTGAAGTAAGCCGCAGTCCTCACCAGCTATGACTCGTTTTAGTAAGGTACATAAAACAGGGGTTAGATACAATAGCTTTTTAATTGTAACATATCCATGTTTGTAATGTTCGGGCGTTTAAAGACCGCACCCGACGGACGGAGGGTTAACAACCAACTAACCTGCTATGACAGAATCGAAACAAATATTACCAGACTATAATTCTCCCTCAAAGTCATTAGCGATCCACGTCTAGCAAATAAGCTTCCCTCTTTTACCATTCTACGCCTGATTCATTCATCTATTTCCGATAACACTTGTCAGATCGGCCACTCTAGGTTACATTTTGCCAATTCGTAGTCTCCACTCAAGGAAATATCACCTGTTTACTGCCAATTCAGTATTTGTATACTGAAGTGGCAGTACCTTATTCTTAGAAGTATAACGGTGTGCCAAAAAGACATTAACTACATTAAGATTTTTTTAGAAAGATAACGCCCTTTCTTTAATACAAAAATTATCATTTAGTATAATAGACTGATTACGGTATATAAATAATAATTGTTGAAGGCATATATAATTATCACAATTGTTAAATTAGGCTATCGAATTAGATATAGATGTAATAATAGTTACTGTGGCGTGTGAATAAATAATCGGTCTTTACCTATGTAATTACCGTTTTATTTCTGCGCAGTCTTTAGACTCTATATTCTTTTAAAACATATTATATTGATTAAATATTTTTTGTTATTTAGGAAATGTAGGATATTACCAACATCTAACGAAAAATCTATACTATAATAAAACTGTAGAGGTCGAAATGTCTGTACTTTTCGAAAATTCAGATAAAAATTATCTATAAAATCTAAAAAAAAGTCAAAAAGCACGAAATTACAATTTTTACAATTAATGTCTGTCTGTCTGTCTGTCTGTTTGTTACCGCACATCTTTAAAACGAATTAATATAGTCTTAAGACCAATACATTGTATTGTAGCCTTTTTTAATAGGCTTAAACTGAGGTATGTTTCATCAAAATCGGATAAGTATTACTCGAGATATCGCTAGATCTCTTTATTAGAATACCATACCATACAAATCAGGGGTCATGAAAAATGGATTTTGTTCAATGTTGAATGAATTTAAATTTCGTTTCTTTTGTTTACGAGATGGCGTTACCAGTAGTAATCATAAAATAAATAAGTTTGTAAATAATCTATAACTATTTTATTATTAAGTACTATTAATTAATTATAAGTTATTCCTTTTAAATGTTGATAAATTAACCATGAATCGTATGTGTAGTATCAATTAGAAGTCTTATTAAATTAAATCGATTATAAGTTTACTTGATTGTTATATTTTTGTGTTTTTCGTAATTGAAACGCAATTTAATTAAATATAAATTGTATTAGTAAGCTATTAATCTAAAATATCAATTATTCTTTTGGTATTAATTTAGTTTAACCTAATAGTAGTTACTGGTCAACGTAAAAGTATCCAACAGACTCCACCTCTTTTTATTTATGTAAATAAATACAAATAACCTTTATTAGTTAATCACAGGTACAAAACATCTGACAAAAATAAATAGTCTTTCCCTGTTTTGCCAAGTATCCCTCCGTCACGGAAGGAGGCCCGTCTTTGCAGTGGGATATTAATGAGCTGATATGAAGAAATAAGCGATGTCATTTATTCTAACTTACAAATTTGACAGCAGATGGCGTTGTGCCTGTGACGTCATTTTCACTATCGCGGTGTTAAGATTTTTCTTGATAGAATGACGTTCGCTTATGTCTGTCATTATGAGTTTTGATGCAGTCTCTAAAGAACTGTCTTTGTAAAGATCTGTTTTTAAAAAGGTTTTGGTTCGTTCTTTAATATCCTAATTCGTTTGGAGTATATTCTTTCGTTACAAGGTTAAAAAACAATTTTTCAGTATTAAATCGAATTGCGAAGTAACATCCACCACGCGAACGAAGTCGCGGGCACAGCTAGTAATAAATAAAAAGAATGAAAATCTGTGAACATGGGTCCAATTGAAAACAGCGGTTTTTCCATTTTTTGAATTGTTAGTTCTTCCCTGATACTTTTTTTATCTTTGTTTTAAACACAATAGTTAGCTTAAATGTGCACCATTACTCATACAAAATTTCATTCTATTATGTTTAATAATTATTTAAAAATCTAAGAAAACGTATGAAAAATGTAACTTGTGATAAAATCTTCATACAAAACGGCAATTTCATAGCTTTGTAAAGACCTATTAAAAAGTGCTTGAAAGATACTGAACACCACAGAGGTAGTCCATCCTATTACTTTATATAAATACATCATTAACTCTAGGACTAAATAAAATAAACCGGTCAAGAGCGAGTCTGACTCGCGGACCGAGGGTTCCATACAAACTATTTTTTGACTTAGCTGTCAAAATATTAATTGTACCGCGAAAATGTGTTCAAGTCACGACTCATTTGTCAAATATTATTTTTTCGCCAAAACTCTATGACGTCATGCGTGAGTCACAACTTATCTGACAAAATTCTGTGACATCACGACTCATCTGTCAAAAACTATTTTCTCGCCAAAACTCTATGACGTCACGTGTCATCTGTCAAAATTTTGTGACGTCACGAATCAGTTGTCAAAAGTTATTTTCCCGCCAAAATTCTATGCGGTCACGACTCATCCGTCAAAATTCTATGACATCATAAATCATCTGTCAAAAACATTTTCCAGCCAAAATACAATGACGTCACGACTCATCTGTATAAATACTATGACGTCACGACTCATCTGTACAAACACCCATGACGTCATGAATCATCTATCAAAATTCTATCACGTAACGACTCATCTGTCAAAATTGACAGCTGCCAAAAATATGTTTTCCCGCCAAAATTCTATGACGAAAAATGTAAATATTATGATGGAAGTAAAAATTTAAGGATTTCGGAATTTTTCCTATACATGTACTATAAGGACCTGGTTAGGACGGCGGGAAGCCGATGGATGAGGGAGGCACAAGACCGCGCAGAGTGGAAACTTTTGGAGGAGGCCTATGTCCAGCAGTGGACGTCCCTAGGCTGATATGGATGGATGGATGTACTATAAGAGCTTCATGCCAAATTTCAAGTTTGTAGGTAGACTGGAAGTATCTTGTAAGTTTTTGCCCTTACTCGTCAAAATTTTAGACAAAAACGGCTATTTCTCTTGATTTCGTTGGGTTAGCAGTTTGATTTTTTTACAGCACTAAGAGGCAACAGACTTTAGTATTTGGTGAAAAAAGCTTGATACCTTCTCGCGTTCCCGAGAAAAATGGGCTTGATAGACAGACTGACAGACAGACGGACAACAAAGTGATCCTAAGGGTACAGTTTTTTCAAAATTGGTACGGAACCCAAAAAAATAATAGTATTATTATTTTTTACTAATCTTGATATATAGGAAATAAAGTATGAAATAAAGGCTTATTTAATTTTTGGCAATAACATTTTATTAAAGAGCAATATTTTTATGAATATGAGTTTTATCGAGTAGCACTGGTATTATCAAGAAACCAAGACCTTGGCTACTTGACAATCACTGCATCGATTTTTACGTTAGTAAGTACTTTCTGAAGCAGGGAGATACTTACTCAGAGGAGTGGGTCAGAGGAAAAACATACTTAGGTACTATCTTAGTGTCCTATGTTGGCGACGAATAAAACGCGATGCGATGCTACACGCGACAAGAGTCCTACGTGATTAGGTACGTCGCGTCTCGTCGCAGACTGCCACATAGGACAGAAGTAAGTTACACCGTAGATTTGATCGAGTACATCACTATCGCCTTCGTCAGGTCGCGTCGCGTTTGTCGCCGTTTAGCGATCAGTGCTTGCTCAGCTAAGACAGTTGTTAGCTCCTCAAACTTACCTGCCTAAAATAAAATAAAATATACTTAATTAGTTACCATAAAAATATATTGGGAAAAGTTATTAGTTTTCGGAAAGCTATAACAATCATAATTCAAGTATTCGTGATGATTTGCAGTAACTCTATTTGCAGTACCTCTAGTAGGAGTTAGTCACTATCTCATAATTTTCTAATACATACAACCGATTCCCAAACAAGGGCTTAAAATAGACTAAAAATTTACTTTCAAAATTTCTTTAACTCAAATAATGAAAATCCATATTGATTTTTTTTGATAAAAACCAAATTCACTTACCAATTTTCATAAATATTCTATAGGACTAAATAGGTAGACCAATTAGATTTAAAGAAGTCCTGAATCCTGTCTGAAATGTACAGTCAAAACGCTTGTTAACAAACAATAAAAACGAAATGAGTTTTTTGATTTTTAAGATAGTAAATAGTACAAGGCACAGTCTCTGCCTACTCCCATGGGGACTATATAAGACTATACTGTACAGTACCTACGCTTGCATTCTTTTTAAAAAGCATTCTGGTTCGTATATCTAAAAGATCAAGTAACTGACATTTTCAATGTATCAGTTTGTGCCTTTTCCCCAGCGCGGTAAGACGGACAAAATCCCCAGATTCAAACGAACTTACTTACAGAATTGGTTTATATTTTAAATTCCCTACTTCTAGCTGTTTTAAAACTCAACCTAACCTATCCAAATCAGATTAATCTAAAAAAAATCAACGACGATCATGGCAAATAATTGTACCAATGAGTTTATGGAAAATGAGGGAATAGCAGTTACAGACATTTGCTAAATAAACATTAGGCTCCATAGTAGCCGATGAAATGTTTCATTTAATCTGCATGCCCGTCCCATACTATATTGCTCAAATATGCACGTTATAACCAAAACAGGAATATGGATTATCTAAATCAGGTCTATTAAGGAACAAAAACTTAAGTTCCTCATTCAATTAAAGCATCAAGGACCAATCATAACGCAAGATGTATGTTTACACAGGTAACTCAACAAAACTTCGTTACAAAAAGAAAATGGTATATTAAAAGCTTCCTAATACAATTTTATCTTTGTTACATTAATGACATAATTTTTTCATGTAAACTCATAAAAGATTTACTGAAAAGCAGTAGCTTGAGATCCACTTAAGTATAGTAATATGTTTTACATAAAATAAAAGACATTATATATCAAACGCTCCCATAACTGGCCACTTAATGTGTATAAAAGTATTTAGAAAGTACTCGAAAACTCTTAATATTACCAGGAGTATTGTTTGATGTATAAAGTCGGGAACTTTGCTACGAAATTTTTAGTTGAAGTTATGTAGTTGCCGTTGACGCCCGCGTGTATCGGACCTATATTTTCAGGCAGATCAACGTTGTTTCCTTAAAAAACTAATTTAAATTTATAATTAATGTTTAAATTGATATATTTATTCTTTAATTTTGTGTTTACTAGTTCATATTATACGTAATGGCTTCGTTTAGTCAGACAATACGTTTTAGGAATCTACCGAATTTGAAAACAGGCGCTATCAAACTCCCCCGTCATTGGTCTAAAATGTTGGGATTAGTACATGTAAATAAAGCTTCCATTGAAGAAATGTTACAGGTAAGTTATTTTAAATCATATTTTTTAAACAATAAGACTTAATTTTATTCGATTATAAAGTTGCATAATACTTTAAATATATTTAAGTATGTAATAAATGGAGAATAAATACATTTTATTCTTATTTCAATTTGTGTTTATATATTTTTAATCAATATTTTTAATAATTCTATTATATTGTTAACATTTTTAAAATACCTAACAGTTAATTTCATTCCAATTAAATGACTTACAATAAAGACGAAACATTGTGACCTTGAAAAAAAACATGGTTATTAACATAAATAATAAAATATAGAGACATGTAATGAAGCTTCTAATAGCATATTATAAAGTATTTTGAATGATATCTTAGAGGTCTTTATCCGTAGATAAGTTGTCTTAAAACGTGGTTATACCAAGTGTTTTATTTTGATACGTATACTCTTGTTTACATTGTTTCAATGTAGTGTCACAAAAAGAAGGTACCTTTTAAATATTTTAACAGTATTTCTAGTTTTTAACTGATACTAAATGATAAATAACCATCCTCTGGTCCTGTAAACTCTAGGATCTCTTTCAATAATTAAAATTGTTTGTTTTTCTTCTGGTAAAGCATGGGTTGTAGGAAACAACCTTTGGGTCATGTACAGTGCCTTCACTAAACATTATTCTTAACTAAATAATAGGTCTTTACGTATGAAATTGCTGTTTTGTATGAAGATTTTATTTTATTAGACGTTTGTTTTTTCATACTAACGTTTTCTTAGTTTTTTCAATAATTATTATTAAACATAATAGGATAAAATTTTGTATAAGTAATGGCGCACATTTAAGCTAACCATTGTGTTTCAAGCAAAAGTTCTTCTTTTCGAAAAAGAGCATCAGGAAGAAGTAACAATTAAACAAATGGGAATATCCGCTGTTTTAAATTGGACCCATGTTCACAGGCTTATTATTAATACAAATAACAATAATTTTCATTAACTGTTGGTAATATCATATTATTTTCTATATAACAAAAATAATTTAAACAATATTCTGTTTAAAAGAATATAGAGGTCAAAAACTGCGTAGAAAAGAAACAGCAATTTCATAGGTAAAGACATAATATATATTATTAAACATATTATTATGAAGGTATTATTTTATATTTTAACTGCCTTGTCAGCAAATGAGTTGTGTATGCAGTTGGAGGATTTGAATTCCAGACAGGGCATTATTTTGTGCAATCAAATGATTGTTTGGAGTCTAGATGTTCTTTGTGTTCGCTAATTTATAGTCTTTAAATGTCCAGGATTAAAGGCTCGATCTTTAGTACAAGATTTTTCTATTAATATATTTTTTTTTTTACGATCGTCCTTCCTTTTTAAAGGTCGGCAACGCATCTGTGATTCCTCTGGTGTTGTGGGTGTCTGTCACTTACCATCAGGTGACCTGCTGGCTCGCTTGTTTCCCATCATATATATATATATAAAAAAATAAAATCACGTATTTAAGCAAGGCCACTACCCAGTTTACTAAAAGTTCCAGTTAATTTGGAACTAGATCCGAAACTAAGTAAAACTTTGTTTGTGTACTAGGAAACTAATCAATTACATCAACATACCTTTTTATATTTACTGTACTCATGTAGATCTCGATAGCAATAGTAATCACATTTTAAATGTCATGCATGTTGCTGTGAATTGCTATAGACAGTTGATTGATTGGCAATTGTAATATTGTTGCATTAAGGCGCAGGACCGTGTTCTGTGGCGCGTGTTGCGAGAGGCCAATGTCAAGCAGTGGACTGCAATAGGCTAAATCATTGATAAATAATAATCATCAAAAATAGTTGTGAATCAAGGCATAGTTTGTCTTTTGTCTCCACTACACTTGTCTCCATAGTATCTGTAACTTATTATTAACTAGTGACCCACCCCGGCTCCGCCCGGGCACCTACTACAGAATGTCAATGCAATGTTTAAATACAGCTTCATTAGACGATTACATTAAAAATCTCTAAATTTATATGGGTTTCTCTACTATATTACGCATAATAAACCATAATAAACCTTCCTCTTGAATCACTCTATCTATAAAAGAACCGCATCAAAATCCGTTGCGTAGTTTTAAAGATGTAAGCATACAAAGGGACATAGGGACAGAGAAAGCGACTTTATTTTATACTATGTATAGATATAGATACCCTCTCATTTACGCCTTATATTATTATTACTTACATACATACCGTAAATAGAAACCTAAAGTGTTATGGTTACAATAAAATGATTACTAAAACATTTAAATGGTACTATTAAGTTAGGTGTTACACTCAATTTTATTAAAACTTTTTTTCTTTGTCATCATCTTTATTAGTTTTAAACGCTTAACATTAGAAGTCCGATCGCCATCTTTTAAAACATGTTGATTATTAATATTTATTATCAATATTCTCCGTGTGGTGACGGAGTACGAATAATAATACGAATAAGAATATAATATGTCACCACCCAATCTCATCCCATAAGGAACTATCATCATCGAAATAAAAAGAATGAAAACTTGAAATTAAACCCTGTACCAATCCGTCTGGCCGGCGCACGTTGGTTCAGGGGCGGAAAAAAGTCTTTTTTATCAACTTTGTTTAAAATGTTTACAATTTGGTACACATATACTAGAATCTTTTTAGAAACGAGACATACAAAAAATACGACTACATTATCAGATTTTTTAATTTTATGATGCAAAGAAGTAGAGTGTTCGACAATTAACAAATTTCGTGCAAAAAATTGTCTCGTTTCAAGTATGAATAAAACCGAAATATTGTTATACTTAGCTTTTATTCTTTGTTTGATTGTAGCTCTAATGTGTGTCATTAAATAAAACGTATAAATTTTAATTGATATAATGACTATTTACTTGTCTTTACACTTTTAACAAAGTAGAGAATTTGGAACCATTTCTTTTTAATTATGAGGCTATAACTAGTTTCCGTTACCGACCGTTAGACAATGATATGCATAAGGAGATTCATTAGACCCTATAGATCATAAATACATCAATTTTAGCTGCGACTATCTGCGACCTTAGAAATACCAAGTCATTATTTACGTGCAGTACCTTGTAAAAAAACTCTCCACTTCATGAAGATGCCAAAGCTCTATTAGTGGATAGCACCCATCTATAAATATTTTTTCTGTATTATTAATCAATTTATAATGTTTATTTATAATTCTGCTTAAATGTATCCTGTTTTTCGTAATGCAATTCATTGGAATATAAGTTTGAAGTAATTATATATTATATTGTATCACGAAAAACCATGTTAAAAAAATTAGTAATGTGTATTATTATATCTTTGTCTTTATACACTTGATAAATTCGTTTTATCATTTTATTAAAGTTTTATAGTTATATGCAACGTATTATCAGATAAAAATAATATTTTCCGCATTCCCGTACAACCTGAACCACTGTGCGGCGTGGTATTAGTAGGCAAAATATCCCTCCGTCACGAGAGGAGGCCCGTGCCTACAGTGGGACATTGATGGGTTGTTATGATGATTATCAATATTATTTGAATTTATATTATAGGGGTAAGAATACATTTTATCAACACCCAATTTTTTTAACTTACCTTAGATCGGTTGCATCTTATTGTTCACTTACAGATATCATAATAAAATCATAAATTTGATTACACAACGTGCCCATGTCCTTGTCTGTGAAACGGTTAGGTAATGTCAGTCACGACATTCATTGTAACGGTTATCCGATGCGTATCGATTCAATTCAATGAACAAAAATATGATCTAATAAATTAAATATAAAATTTCCTGATTCTTAGAAGTGTTTGGCGAAATATGATGGAGACAAATTAACTCCTATTTGGCGAAGGGAGAATGCAAACAAATTATAGAAAAAGACAAATAATAAATATAACCAATAGAAGCCAGTTTCTTATTATTTATGAAGTAATTATAATAATAGTCATCATAATTATATTACAAACGGGAAAGCTTGCAAGTATGAATGGGTTTTTGTTAGCCTTTTACGTAAAAACTTGAATCTATTTTAATAAAACTTTACAATAATATAGCTTCTATGAGAGCACATCTAAATGCCATATTTATTTAAAAAGAAAAAACAAGTGCGATGAAACAAATGTCAATCAGGAACATTGACGACTCCATGTTTGTGTTTGAAGGTGTCAAATCTTCAAACACAGACATAGATGCGTCATTCGTGAACCAATGAATGATGTTCTTTACGCAATGACGTCATTTGATGCTGTCAAAACAGTCATGAGTGTTTTAGATATGATATTAAATTATATTTTTAACAGGTCTGTTATGCAGAAGGCCGTCTAAGTTAGTATTACCGCTTAGTACACCTTTAGGATCGTAGCACATTTGCATACTACTTCTTAAGGGTCGTAGCACATAATATAACGTTACGTAAACAGATCGGCACCGCCTCGCCTTTTTATTCGATGTCAAACGTCAAAAATCCGATTACGTTACGATTCCGATTAGTGTGCGTGGCATTAAGGAGGTTCATACAAATAATACTGAACGGTTCGAGTTGACATGGTGCCGATCCGTTTTCGTTACGTTATATGTGCTACGGCGACCCTTATGAAGTAGTGTGTAAATGTTGTCGTGTTTAAGTGGAAGGTTACATTAGCTGGTGAAATTATAGGGCTGAAGTACATAATAGATAGTTTCCCAGGATTGGCATCAGCTTAACTTTGCTCTGGCTAACTTCCATGAATAAAGTTAATTTATTATCAGTTGGGCCGCATGCTTGTCTGCCAAATGCAGCAGTAACAAAAGAAAAATATGTTAAAATTTATAACTTTTTCTTTCCATGTGTGTTTAAAGTTATAAACCCATTTTTTACGCTTATATAAATCAGGGAAGAGAAACTTAAAATGAAATCTTATTCCAACGTCTCTGGCCAGCGTTTTATTGCAAGTAATATAAATAATATATTTTATAAATATTACTCACACATTCACAAAACGCCATCTTGTCCCAAACTAAGCAAAGCTTGTACTATGGGTACTAGACAACGGATTAAATTATTGTTTGTATTATACATAGAAATCACCCAGACCAATGCAAACAATCATGTTCATGCAAACAAAGATTTGCATTGAGCGGGAATCGAACCCGAAACCTCTGCGTAGCAGCAATGTTATATAACCACTACGCCACAGAGGTCGTCCAAGTAATGCTACCTTGTACGTTCCTGTGCCTCCATTATCAAATCTTACATGACTACTATTAAATATGTAAAGTTGAAGTACCTTATGTTACAAAGCACTTTTCGGTCATTTCAGTATTAATGATTGCTTCGCATGTCATTATCTGTTCAACACGATGCTACCGTTTGCAATTTCAATCGCACGTTTAAACGGCGTAGAACTATGAGTGAAGCTTTTCGGTCATCGATTATTCGTATAATTCGGTATCGATTTCCGATAGTATCCTTGATATAGTGGTCTTATAGTGTTTGTAATTCACTGCCTTTTCATGTCAAATTTTCAACTAATCACCACTTTACATCAGGATTCAGAACAGCCCATTAATGTCCCACTGCAGGGACGGGCCTCCTCCCATGACGGAGGCATACTTGGCCTACTAATAACCACGCTGGCCAGAGGGATTGGTATAGAGTTTAATTTTAAGTTTTCCTTCTTTTTATTTCGTAAAGATAATATTCACGGATAGTCCCTTAGTCGGTTTTTACGACACCCATGGGATGAGATGGGGTAGTGACATATTGTATTCTTACTCTGTCACCACACGGAGAATAAACAAGAGTACTGAATAATAAAAAAACCTATCGAAACTAGAGTATAATAATAAATATCATGAAATAGCAAATAAATATCAGTCTGGAACTATTTCCTTCCTTCATCTATTATTGTTACCTACAATTTCTGTAGCAGCATTATTTCCTAAGGCATTTAGTTAACTTCATATTCAATTATAACGACGTGTTATGTTTGATAGTATCTTCATCATACGTTAATTATTCAGGCTCAAAACTAATTGGATGACTTGAAATTGTTTTGCCAAGGACAATATACAAAATAGTAGTGGAAATATTAAAACCTTTTGCATAGAGCTATGTCTTGAATGGCCGCCTCGCCAGCGGTTAATACTACTCTGTAATTAAATATTTGAGGGAAGTAGGTTTGACTGTAAGCCAGGATCAATAGTGTAAACTTGGAAGCAAGTATAACAACTATCACCAGGTCCGATGAAACAACGAGTACATGCGATGTCTAGATTTACAAGACTTGCAGTAGGTGGTGATCCAGGTTCGATTCCCACGCAGAACAAAGTTGTTTGTGTTTGTTCTGATCTGTACGTTAAAATTGTTGTCATAGTCTTCGCACTCAAAACAAGCGAGACCTGTGTCGCAAGTGCAGACCTTAGATCAAAAGTTGTAATTAAAAAAAAAATCTTTGTAACAAAGTTTCGTAGCCGTTATGTACGTAGGCGAGAGATCGGTAAGCTTGCCTAGCTTACCGATCTCTCGCCTTTGGCTTTTACATTGACTGGCTTTTATAAAACGTATCTCCTGTTATACGATTTAGAGTTCAAAGTAAAATGACATCAACAGTGTGAGCGGACAGACGGACAACAAAGTAATTCTATAAGGATTCCGTTTATTCAAAATTGGTACGGAACCCTAAAAATGAGCCAGTATCTAAAGAACGAAGAGTCTATTAAAATACAACAAAGTTGTTAAATTTATTGGCAGACACTTATCGTATAAAAGGTTCCCATAAGACCTATCAATATGTCTGGGTTCCGTTATATTAGCAGACTAAATATGTCTGTCGCGGCTGATCTACTCAATTCAACAATAGGCTGTTAGATAACAAAAATGGATTGTGAAAAAATATTTCCAACAATATATTACTTATGTAAGTAAGCTTAGCTTGAGTTGGGTAGTACTGTTTCATTTTTGTCCGAAATTTTAGGTTAATATGAGAGAATATTTGCGAAAATTCCGTAGGTATAATTAATTTTAACATTACATGGAAAATGTTTATCTTAAAATCTTTATTAAATTTAGGCCCATCGTCCTCTGTGACGTAGGGGTTATGGAACAAGACTGCAGAAGTCTCGAGTTCTATTTCCGCTTAATGCATTATCCTTGTGTTAATAAACATGAATGTTTGTAATCGTTGGTGTTTGCCTAAGTATATAACCTAACAAAGAACGGATACAAAAAGGTTTATCGGTTGGCCAGAATACACATTATAAAAAGGTTTATTATGAAACTAGTGAATGAGAGCAATAGTTTAATTATTAAAAAAATTCAAAAGAAAGTCTTTAAATTAACGAATATCAACTACAAGATATTCTTCTTAAATAGATAAGCTACTAATCCTGTAAATATCGTTTCATTACATATTATAAATTTTACTTAGAAAGCTTAGGTATAACTAGAAAAATCCGAAAAGAACAATTTTGTTTCCAATGTATTTCTTCTTTTCGGATAACGTTTCATTTTCAAACTTCTAAGCCAACGTATAAACCTAGGTACACAAACTACTACCCTATATTAAACTCCGATACCCAACACTCGACGAGGCAAGATGACTATATCCTCGACCCGTGCAGCAAAATAACAACTGCGTACAAAAATAATAAGTTTCAAAGCTACGGTCCCGTCAAAGGCCTTTGATTAAAAGTTCAACGCTATCAAATTTATGGATACAATTTTTTCATCTTTTGTATTAAGTAAATAAGTAATAATTAATATTTTCTGTGATTAGACAACATAAAACACATACCCATCCCCTTTTTATACCATGGCATGGGTGACGCTTTACAAGATTAAGATATAATTTGGAGTAACTGTTTTTTCAAACTTGAAATTTGGCATGAAGCACGGTCTTATAATACATGTAAAGGGAAAATTCCAAAAACCTTAAATTTTTACTTCCATCGTATTAAATGTATTTTGACTTTTTCGTCATAGAATTTTGGCGGTAAAATTACTTTTGACAGCTTATTTGTGACCGTCGTAAAAATTTTGACAGAAGAATCGTGACGTCATAGAATTTTGACTGAGGAGTCGTGGCGTCATCACTTTTTGGTAGGAAAATAATTAGGTTTGTACGGAACTTTCGGTGCGCGAGTCAGACTCGCACTTGACCGGTGTTATTTATTTTTTATTGAAAGAGGTTTTCAGTTGGTCTAACTGATTTTTAATTCGAATTGTTTAAGAAATTCAGTTTTAGTGTTAAGAAATATGGAATTTCTATAAATCATCCATCACTGTAGTACTTTTACTATTTTAACACTGAATGTGTAAGTAAAATACTCACAATAAAACTATCAGTCCCTCCCATCGTCGTCAACTCCCAGACAGTTGCCTTTGAAATAACAGGGAAACAAAATCAAATCTACACAATTTTCACTCAAGAATCAAGATGAAAGGAACATAGAGGCAATCGTTTATCTCATTAGAAAGCTCAAAGCGTCTGCGGTTAACAGTCAAGGTCATGTCTGATGTCACACTAAGTGCTTTGAAGGAGTAAAGACAATACGAAAATATCTAAGTAATGTGAATGTAAAATCAAAGTTATCATCATTTCCCTGCCTTTAACCCATTTTTTTTGTCCTTTTCCACATGCTGCAGCTGCTGAAAGTTTTGGCTATGTTTTACGGCCGGCCGCCTGCCTGACGCCAACCCTCCTTGGGTATGCTGTTGTTGGTGATTTACTCCCCACCAGGAGGTTGACCCGAGGTGCTAGGTGGTATGCACCGGGCCTCTTACGACACCCACTAGAGGATATGAGGCAGTCCTATTCTAACCGGGAACCGCACGGTCAAAATCAAAGTTAATCTTGAAAAAACCTGTCGAGAAAATAAATAATTATGTAAAAAGGTCATGATTCTTTTGTATCACCAGTATAATTTTCGAAAAGTCAAGTAATTAGTCTAAGTTATGAACCGTAAAATCAGCAATATAATAGTAAAAACCCCATCAAAATTTGTGTAGCCATTGAATATGATTACCTAAAACGAACAAACAAAATGACTATTTTTTTTAATCGAATACGATTTTGGCATTGGTGTCTTGTACACACAGGTACACTAACATATCCATGCAGTTAGTAAAAATGGTGTAATGTTACAAACATACACTTCAATTTTATATAAGAAGATACAGCTCTAAGTTTAAGTTATTACGTAAGGTTCATAACAGATTCGAGTAGGTAACAAAAGCCAAGGGCAAGACCTCAAGCAATAATAATTTTTCAATTGAAAAGTATTGCGTAAAAGAATATTTTTTATAAGTTCTTAAGAAGGAAATAAAGAGATGTATTCTTCACTGTAACTGGTTGTTTAGGCTCGTAGCACAACGTAACGTAAACGAAACGGCACCGCCTCGGCTTTTTCCTCGGTGTCAAACGTCAAAAAACCGATTACGTTACGATTCCGATTAGTGTGTGTTGCAGTAAGGAGTTTCATACAAATAATACTGAACGGATCGAGTTGATACGGTGCCAATCCGTTTACGTTACGTTATATGTGCTACAAACCTTATACAGACAGCGTCCAAACAGAGATGTTGTATTTAACATACAATATCACTACTAAAATATTGAGAGTATAGGTTCTACAAAATGAAATGGAAACGGTTCTATGACGGGCCCGGAAAAATGGTGGCTACTAAAATGTGACATTGTAGGCTTTAAAATTAAATGGAAAATGACTGGATGACAGGTCCGGAAACAGTGGCAAGAACTTAGAGAGGCCTATTTCCAGCCGTAGACCGCTCAAGGCTGAGTGAGACATATTTAAAGAGGCTTTTAGCTGAGCTAGATCCTATTTTGTGGGCATTTTTTTTTGTGTCAACAAAATAAATATTTTTCTTTCTTTCTTTTATATTTTTTTTTCTAAAATAATAGCACCTTGTACTTAAAACAATCTAATTCTTTCTTTAATGACATAAGCAAACATAGCTTATTATAACCAAGCCTCAATACCGAGACGTGACATCGGAATAGCTTCTCCTTAAGTATTTTTTTACAACACTACATAAGATGGAGTAGTGTCATTTTGTATCTTAGTAGGCCGTTTCATAGAGGCAATAATTCCTTCATGATATTTCAGAACTGATATACTTTTCACCTACTTTTGTTTTTGATTGTACGCCCAGATAAAATATTATATAAAGGTAAAGCCGCTATGACATAACCGTAGGCACCGTCTTAAGTCTTCTATTACATGAACAATGTACAAATAAAACCACAAAGTTTTCAAGGGTCAGATCTCCCGTTACACGTAAGAATAAAATGAGATTCGATTTAAATTTCAACCTTATGTTAATGGATTGAATATAAATCACGTTGCATCCTGTTTCTATGAATATATTGATTAAGAAACAACACTCTTGTCTTTTTAGTACTGGTCATATTTTAAGGCGATCAATTTTATTTTGCGATGATCAATGTCCGGCTGGTGATTCTGGGGTTATTCTTTCTAAGGCTTACCTGAAGTCCCCGACATATGCCAGCTTACTGAGCGTCTAACAGGCCCATGACATAAACAGCTTTCAGTGACGATAATATCGACGACCTCTGTGGCGTGTGTTACATAACATGACTGCTACGCAGTGGTCTCGGGTTCGATTCCCTCTCAATGCAAATCTTTGTGTGCTTGAACATGATTGTTTGCATTAGTCTAGGTGTTTTCTATGTATAATAAATATGTATATATTTAAAAAAACAAAACAAGGATTTTAGTATGTTTATCTGTTGTCTAGTACCCATAGTACAAGCTCAGCTTAGTTTGGGACCAGATGACGAATGTGTGAGGATTATTTATTTATTTATAATATCTTTCGAGCTTTTCACACTTCATGCAAAAACAATAAAAGTACTGCTCATATTAAGGCGGGTCCTGATAATATGTATCATTCGACGCGTAACATGATCGCGAGCATATCACGTATCAAGCCTTGTATGATACGCGTATAACACCTATTCATAAATGCGATCATGATACATGCTGGCGATACAAATATACCATAACAGTATTGCCAGCATGTATCATGATGTACAAAGATCGGATCGGACAAATGATACATATCAGGATGCGTCCTTAGATGCGTTCAAATCTGCTCGCATTTTGAATAACAAATTTGCCGGTCAAGGCGATCGGTCAGTGATCGATGCATGAGTCGCACCCATGCACGTTGCAGTTTGTGTGTGTCTTTCCTCGTGCTCGGACGGTTTGTATTGTGCAATAGCCTCTATCACACGTTTTCAAGAGGTTAAGTAACAGCCGCGACAGCAACAGGTATTTAAATTCTTGATGTTTAATTGTATCACATCTCGTGTCCCATATCATACGAGTATTTAGGATATTTCTGTTTCGTAACTATCGCGTACTTATATTTTGTACTTTTTTGATTTAGCTTATTCGTTTACTGTTATTGTTTTCTATACTAACATTTTAAAGAGGTAAAGTTTGTGTGTTTGTATGATAGTGTGTTTGTGACGTTGTAGGGGGTAATCTCTGAATCTAATGGACCGATTTTAAAAATTCCATGTCCATTTATCGAGGAGGGTCATAGGCTAAATAGTATCACGCTATGACTAATAGGAGTGGAGCAGTAATGAAATATGATTAAAAAACGGACGCGTTTTTTTTGCCGCTCAACGAAGTGGGCACGACAGCTAATAAATAAATGATAACGAGAGCTGTTTATATGCACTTATAAAGGCAGATCACACCGGGCGGGTTTGTTGTTTTTGTTGATTTATATTATGTGTATTAGGGTGATCTTAAACAATAAAACAAAGATTTATCCGATTCTTTTTTTTTAATGGACGTCTGTGGCTGATAGTTGTAGTCAGTCACGGATGTCCATTGCTGGAGATAATATGCCTCCTACAAAAATTTCCACCTTAAGCGGTTATGTGGCTTCTTCATTCAAGAAAAGATTAATTAGTATAGAAAACATTCCAAGTATAATATTTGTTCTAATTAACTTGTGTGTGTCTTGCAATATCCATACTACTTAATATTATAAATGGGAAAGTGTGTCTGTTTGTATTTCTTTCACGGCAAAACGGAGCGACGAATTGACGTGATTTTTAAGTGGAGATAGTTGAAAGGATGGAGCGTAACTTAAGCTACGTTTTTTTTTTATGTGTCCAGGAAAGGGGAACAGTGCTACCCCGAATTTAACGCGAGCGAAGCCGCGGGCGAAAGCTAGTAACATAATAAAAGTGTGTAAGATTTTATTATTTTTCTTTTTGCTACGTTTAGGCTTAGTATGTAGGCATATAAAGTTTGTTAGACTTCGTAAAATGTTTGTGTGTGCTATAAAAACAGTAATATAAAATTAACTCTCGAGGTTGTTTCTTCTTGGGAAATATATTAAACTTGTTGCTGTCTACCTTATATTATTATTTATTTTGGTATTCATGTTTCAGTTTCTTTATTTTTCAACATAATGTTACAAAATAACAGCTTATTGACGTCAGTTTAAAACTACTTACTCGTAAGTTTACATATTAAAAGTTTTCCAAACTTTACCACTGCTTCCAAGGCGCTAGTAGAGAAGAGGCGGCGTAACAAACTCTAAAGCAGCCTTTTTTAGACGTCTCTATAATTTAAAAACAATTTTGTAATTGTAATAAAGTTCTGCAACCATTGCTTGTTGTTTGTTACCCTAGCTATGCCTTCAGCAATCAGCGCATTTAGTGCATTTATTAACGAAATAACTTTGTGAATACTATTTTGAACTCGTCAAAACGCAATTATAATAGTTATCGCTTAAAGTTTAGTTAAAGCTAAGGTATCTATTGCTTTATGACCATCAGTGGACATCGATTGGCTAAAAAAAAACAAAACAACCTCTACGGCGTAGCGGTTATAGTCTATGACTGCGTAGGACACGCGTCATGACGCGCGGTATCGGGTTCCAATAATAGTTCTCAATATATCAGATTCATCTAGAAGCAGATGTAGATGTCTTTTGATATGATAAATGCGTTATCAGCCAATTTATGTCCACATTAGGTAATAAAGTGATGATAGAGATGTTAATTACTTTTTATAGGTGTTTGATTAATTTTGATAAACTTTTAACGTCTGATGATTAAGTGCTTTAAGTACTTTTTATCTTTCCCAGTTAATTTTGCTATTTACATGTATGACGATGATGATTTATGATCATACTACCTCAGAAAGACAAGTACCGTAGTATATCAAGGCTGTTTGGCAACTAACAAGGAAGAAGATTTCAGCGAAAAACAACACTGTGCTGTGTCTAGAATACTTTCAAAAACACCTGATCAATGGACACAAAGATCCAAACCTAGCTTTAAAACGGGACGGGAACACGCGACCTCTTGCACTGCAGTTGCTTACGCAACCGCTCCACCTCTCAGACTGGCCTTATACAAAATGCATCTTAATTTGCGAATTCCCTCTTAAAACTACATACACAGTCAATCCAAAATCATAATAACAGCTCATTAATAACCCACTGCAGGGACGGGGCTCCTCCCGTGACGGAAGGATACTTGGCCTACTAATACCACGCTGGCCAGACGGATTGGTAAAGGGTTTTATTTCAAGTTTTCTTTTTATTTCGTAAACATAATATTCACGGATAGTCCCTTAGTCGGTTCTTACGACACCCATGGGATGAGATGGGGTGGTGACATATTGTATTCTTACTCCGTCACCACACGGACCAAAATAAAAACAATATATTCTATTGTTCTTACAGGCAGCTGAAAGTGGAAATGTTGAAGATTTTATGCGTTTGTACCTTAGCGAGCCTTCAAGACTAGCCGTGAGGGATGGGAGAGGTCGCACTGCAGCTCATCAAGCAGCTACCAAGAACAATACCAACATATTACACTTCATCAACAATTATGGAGGAGGTACGTATGATATTGGGTCCTTCAAAAGTAGTGAGAAGAAGCATCTGGCCAGATGGAGTCAAGTAGGTTCAAGTATATCACAAAAGGTTAGCGACCTTGTAAGCTTTCTACCAAATGAAACTTCGCACTGTTAATACCACTAATCAACGTTTCTCATTCGAAATTAACTCGAAAATAAAACAGTAGCGTGAACAATTCATGTTAGGGTGATATTACGAGTATTATGCTAATTTATACCCATTACTTACACAAGTAGTACTTAAATAAGTCATTTTACACGTAAACAAAATTGACTTTTCAGCTAATTTTATTACCTAACTGTAGGTATGTACACTCAAGGAAATTAATTGCTTTGCAGTTTGCATAATTTTGAAATCGGTCAGGTTACTATTTACCGACTACAGACGACTGATGACGAACCCCGACATCTTGGCAGTCGTAAAATTGAATGGACAAGGTGTATATACCTAGCCTTGTCTCTCTCTATCTATGACAGACAGGTATTTTGTGTTCAAGTAAAATTCTTCAATTTTATAATGAAGTTCGTGACACTAACCCCCGATTTCCAAATAACTGATCATGTAAAAATCAACTAATCAAGTGTCAAAACTGTCATTTTCAGAAACTAAAATGACCGTTTAGACACTTGATTAGTTGATTTTTACATGATCAGTTATTTGGAAACCGGGGGTAACGCGAACTTTGACGTGTCGATAATACTTTCAAAATTTATTTTTTACTCTTTGGACAGAATGTAATTTTTGCAAGTTTGTAAACAAAGGAGTTTGTAATGCGATTCTTACTTATTGGCTATGTTATCTTATGTCTATTTTGAGGTGTAATATCTTTCAAAATTTCGGTATATAATACGACTAAATTACGTAGGTTGTCTACCTGCTAATCAATTAATTTCCCTGACCGTACTATGTACCACTCACGCATTGGATCGAATGGAATATAGGGTCAGGCATAGTGAAATTTTGTAAAACTTAATTTAACGGTAATGAAGACATTAAGGTAAATGCACCAGTGGATGACTCTATAAGCAAGGAATTCACACATTTTTGCACTTATCTCGCTAATTATCAATTTTATCGACTTCAAACAAACGCTAATGCATGAACTGGTTCTTCATCCATAATATACGAATAAAACATTATTTATTAATATTTCTATTATTGAGCTATTTCAGTTTTTCACAACCTCTGAAATTGTACTAGGGGATGACAGACAAAATCTCGAATGTCCCAATGTATGACTATGAAAAGAAAGAGGTGACCCAGTATATGACAGGATGTTTTAGAGATTTCCAAAGGTATCTAACTAGTTCTAGAGCAATGTATTAATAGGCTAACTATTGGAGATCGTTTTGGGTGGCAACCTACGGTCATGTGGGTAAGAAGTATGAGGAATTTGGGCGTGTTCACGGTAGATGTGGATGCGGGGCTCGCAACTAAGAGTGTAGTGACATCCTTAGGACAGGGTTGCTGATCTTGCCATCGTAATCATGTATTTGTCTGAGCAGCGAAGCAGAGCTTGGAGCTACAAAGGTGGTGGTGGTCAGTCTGTCTAAGAGTTTACGCAAATGTGACAAAGAAACTTGAGACTAACCCTTCGATACCTCGTCTAATGCCCTTAACACGTCGTCCTGAGTATATTTATACGTTCTTGGAGGTATATTTGTATAGCAAAAAATATCTGAAACCAATGTATGACACTGTAGTCTTGACCGAATGAATGACACCAGTCATACATTGGTACTCCATAGAAAACCAGTCGATGATACCCCGTGTCAGGCACTACTTAAACATCAAATAAATATTTTTTGTTAACAGGGCAATTAAAATATAATGTTCTACTTCATTTTAATTCAATAATAATGATATTTAAAAAAATATAAATTTGTACTAAAGAATGACATAGGTATAAATATTATATAAACGGGATATTAACGCGCATTTTATTTACCTTTATTTTACTTGACGTTTCGGCACAGGTTGCACTGGCCGTGGTCGCAAGCTGACTGGTGATGCGCCGTCTCAGCTTCGTCTTCGTGATAGATAATATATTATTATCATCTACCCTCGCATCTTGAGATGTTAATATAAAGTCCCCCTACACACAACACTGACGGTATCGCTGTTCTGTACGTTAACCGACCGTTCAGAAAAGGGAGGTATTGTTTTTGATATCACTGGATTCCACGTTGCTGACAACTTAAAACCGTCATCCCGGTTAAAGTTCTTAGGGGACTTTTTGATTTCAATGGCCTCGCGCACAAGTCTTGAGTAATGGTGGCGATCGGTGGAGATTACCCGTGGCTTATGAAACTCGATCCAGTGATTAGCGCCAGCGTTCATTAAGTGTTCGGCGATAGCTGACTTGTTGGTCTGTCGGTTCTTCACAGCAGCTATGTGCTCTTTGAGCCTTTCAGCAATGGTCCGCTTTGTTTGCCCAATATAAGAACTGCCACAGCTACAGTCAATCTTGTACACGCCAGGACATTGCAGAGGTAATAAAATGCGCGTTAATATCCCGTTAACGCGATAGTTTAAAAGTTATAATGACATAGGTGTCATCCACTACTAAACATATAAAAAATTACCCAGTGAATGACACCCCTCTAAAAAACTAAATTATTAAATAAAATCAATTTAAAACCGTTTATATTTGTCATTTGTTTCATAACGTAACAATTTCAATAATCACTTACCTATATAACATACAATCCTGGCTATAATATGCACTTTCACTAAACAGTTCCTTAATAAATCAGATAAGTATCGCAATGCACGTCTAACTAAAAGCACTCGCGCGCTAAAACTGATTCATAATTACAAAAATAATTATCCCATCGATGACAAATTTTGCAAAAATATCTTAGATAGTACTAGTAGTCTATTTATCTTATTTTTTTAGTAATATTATTATTTGTTGCCTTATTATCTTATGTTAACTACAAAAAAGTCATTGATTGGGTACCTGTCAGCCACTGGTGCTTTTACCTTAAGGCTTTGGGAAATCATTTGTGTATCGCTCGCAAAATAATTATGTGGGGGATTTGAACTGGTAACATTGTACTAGGACGCCCCGCGTACCAGTCAGTTATCATAACAAGTTCAAAAGCTACTTACTTACATACTGTTTATTCTTTGTGTTCCTTCATTTTCATGTTTGTAAAAGTCCCTGCGACACACAGCGTGTTTCTTACTCCCTTACTCATAAACGCCTCTTAAATTTTTGTCAGTTGATTAGCTTAAATTCTTACGATTTTGTTTGGTATATGGTTGGTTTTCTAAATAAAAATCTCGCTAAGCAGTGATTAAATTTATGAGGCGTTTGTGAGTAAGGGGGCTAGTGAGGAAGTTGTCTTTTTAAATATAAAAAATAAGGTTTGTTCAAAACTAAGTTTATTTTAATAATATGTTTCGCCAGTATAACATTATAATACAAAGGCCACACAAAGACACGACATACAAAAGATTTGCTTTCATAACCCCACGTAAGCTTGCTGTATTTAGAAGAAGGTGAATGACCGACATGCTATTCGATATGTCAATTAACGGATAGAACAATACTCAAGTTTACTCGAGTTATTTATAGAAAAATATAAATATCTTCATCATAACAGCCCATTAATGACCCAGAGCAAGGACGGGGCTCCTCCTGTGACAGAGGGATACTTGGCCTACTAATACCACGCTGGTCAGACGGATTGGTATTGGGCTTAATTTCAAGTTTTCCTTCTTTTTATTTCGTAAATTTATATTTCACAGTCGATTTTACGACACCCATGGAATGAGATGGGATGGTGACATATTGTATTCTTACTCCGTTACCACAAGGAGACATAAATATCTTACTACATAGGTCGTATATAAAGCTATCGGGCGGGATTTTTTTCGATTTTATTTTGTATATATTTTTTTAATTTCTATCTCCACCATGGTCTGCAGCGATCCCTGTATCGCTGTTACTTTTAAAGACATAAAAATAACCTTAAAGTTCATCTAGGTTGAAGACAATAATTTATAGATCTCACAAATTTTAATAGTTTTGGAACGTATTATAATAAAAGCAATTAGCGTGGAATTCGAATCCGCAACCTCGCCTGCAGACGCATACACAACCGCTTTGACACCGAGGCATTTTGTATCTACTGTTTTAGGGTTCCGTACCGATTTTAAAAAAACGGAACCCCCATTGGTTTACTTTGTTGTCTGCCTGTCTGTCAAGACTATTTTTCAGAAGATCGCGTGAAGGTATCATGCTGAAATTTTTAAAAATACTAAGGTCTTTTGCTTCTTAGACCTGTAAAAAAATTAAACTTCTAAACCAACGCAATCAACAGATATAGCCGTTTATGATGCAAATTAGACAAGCAAGGGTAGAACACCTACAGGGTACTTCCAGTCTACTTACTAACTTGAAATTTAGCATGATGCAAGGGCTCATAGTACATTTAAAGGGAAAATTCCGAAAACTTCAAATTTTTAGTTTTAATCATTATATTTTGATCATTTCGTCACAAATTTTGGGGAAATATATTTTTTGACAACTGATAGTAACGTCTTAGAATTTTTACATATGAGTCGTGACGTCATCACACTTTGGCGGGAAAATAAATTGGTTAGTACGGAACCCTCGGTGCGCGAATCAAACTCGCACTTGACCGGTTTTTTCTTTAATTCCTAATTATGAAATAATAAAGAGAAACCTAGGCCTTGTATGAAACCCTCGGATTGAAAAGATGTAGTTCAATTTGTTGAAGTTAAAATGTAAATATAGGTGTAAAATGTGCTGTATACCATATTGTATTTTGACGCAACAAAACACCAATTCGTTTCAGATCTAAATGCTAAGGATAACTTCGGTAACACACCACTTCACGTAGCCGTTGAAAACGACGCCTTAGATGCTGTAGAGTTTCTTTTGCAACAGTAAGTATATTTTTCTTCTCTTAGTATTCATCATAACAGCACATAAATGTCCCACTGCAGGGACGGGCCTCCTCCAGTTACTTGGCCTACTTATACCACGCTGGCCAGACGAATTGGTATAAGGTTTAATTTCAAGTTTTCCTACTTTTTATTTCGTAAAGATAATAATTATTCCGCTTAGACTATCAGACGGTTTTTACGATGAGATGGGATGGTGACATATTGTATTGTTATTCCGTCACCACACGGAAAACTCTTAGTAATGTAGCAATCAAAATTATAGGCTCTATTAGATCGCGTCATCATCTAAGTCTTAGAGATATATTAAGTCTCTATATCTATCTCGCTTGCACTTACGGGTCTTCAAAGTCAAAGTTAAAATATATAATTCGATATAGTACAACCTTCGTTATATTATTATCTTAATAATGTCAATTAATACTACTTAACCTAAGTATACATTTGAAAGTTTAGAAAACTTTACCACCGCTTCCAAAGCGCTAGTAGAGAATAAGCGACGTAACAAACTCTACTGCACTTCTATTCTTGTAGAAGCCATACTAATATTATAAATGGGAAAGTGTGTCTGTCTGTTTGTCTTTCTTTCACGGCAAAACGGAGCGACAAATTGACGTGATTTTTTAAGTGGTGATAGTTGAAGGGATGGTGAGTAACATAGGCTACTTTATCTCTTTTTGGAATACTCAGATGATAACGAGCTGTCTATAGTATTAGTAAGTCTCCATGTTTATCTAGAACCTCCAACATCTGGGAGGTTGATAAAAAAATTAAGATGAAAAATTCAAAGAATACGCATACATGGAAAGCAAACGGAGTAGTGTTATTCAGGCATATAAAGTTGTCCGTATGAAGACGTACTCCGTCTTCATACGGACAACTCACCACACAGAATACAATATGTCACCACCCCATCTCTTCCCATGGGTGTCGTAACAGATGAAGAAGTAAAAAGAAGGAAAACTTGATATTAATACACATTAAACACTATACCAATACGTCTGGCCAGCGGGGTATTAGTAGGCCAAGTATCCCTCCGTCACGGGAGGACGCCCGTCCCTGCAGTGGGACATTAATGAGCTGTTATGATGGTAAAGTCTGTTTTGGACTTTTTTTAATAAAAAAAAATGTAGTAAGTAGTAACTAGCGTTATGGTTTAAAAATAAAAGCAATGTTATTTTACTAATAAACTAGAGAGTATATAGAGTCTTATTTCTTACAGTCGCGTAGACACGAGCATCTTGAATGACAAAAGTCAAGGTTGCTTGCATTTAGCCACCGAACTTAATAAGGTAAGTAAGTTCATAGTAATATATATATATAGTAATATATATATGTTCATAGTAATATATATATTAATAGTAATATATATAGCCATATTTCAACAGAGAGGCGGTTTTTCAATGATAAATCTTCTTTTGCAGTGATAATTTTTTTATATTTAATGATTTTCCCACTTTTTTTTGTTTTATTCCGTGTTCGCTAGATGGCGCTACGCTAAAATAAAACAAGGTATGGTTTCGTTACCTACACGAGTACAAGTACTTGAAAACCATTCTGAGTCCAGAGTAACAAACACACAAACGGTCAGTTTAGCTGACTCGCAAATTCATTAGTTTTTGCAATTTTTTGATGTTGCTTGTTCCGTACAGTCCAGGCAACCAATATTGTCTAAATAAAAGTGCTTAGAGGGCTCACATATCGTTGTGAGTTAACCTACCGAATCCTACAAAGGCCTTCAAAGTAGTAATGTCATAAAAAAGCGATGGTGATCATAAGATATTTTTTTTTTTACATCTTTATTTTTTATGGAGGGTTTATTAAAGATTATGTCACCCTCGAAGACAGATAAGATAAGATGTTAATAAATGACGAATCATATTCTTATCCGTTCGTTGTCTTTGCCATTAGAATCATTTTTAAGTCAGTTATCTTATTATAATAAATTATAGGGTAAACCTTATGTTTGGATTGAAATTTTAACATTATTATTTAGGTGGCAGTTCTGCAAATCTTTGCGAAGTATAAAGAACAGTTTATTGTTGAGTTGGGAGGAGAACACGGTAGAACAGCGCTGCACTTCGCCGCTATACACGACCATGACATATGCGCCAGAATATTAGTAAGTAACCACTTGCCATAAAATAAATAAATAAATAAAATAAAAAATTATTTATTGCTTTTAAGACACATACAAAAAAAAAGAAAATACGACAATTATGTAACAAAAGAAATAATATTAAAAGCAATTGGAGAAGGCTCAGCTTGTGCTGCACAGAGTGGTTTTGGGCAGCGCTGATTTTCAGCTACCCCGTTTCACTGTGTTGGCGACATAGTAACGCTAACGCTAACGACCACGTTAAAATAGAAATTACGAAACTAAACTAAAAAAGGAGACAAAATCAATTACCATTAGGCTATTAAATATTAAATAAAATGCTATCATGTAACGACCCCAGTTGTTTAACAATACTTCCTTTGAACAATTTTATTGTGCTGGTGGACGGGCCTCCTTTATAATTTTTTTACAGCCACAGTAACCGCACGGATTAAATAAATATATTTTCCTCATACAGTCACACAACGCCATCTAGTTCCAAACTAAGCAGAGCTTGTATTATGGATACTAGACAACGGATAAACATATTTAAATACTTTTTTTAACATAGAAAACACTCAGACCAATGCAAACAATCATGTTGCACAAAGATTTGCATTCAGCGGGATTCGAACCTGAGACCTCTGCGTAGCAGTCATGTTATATAACCACTACGCCATAGAGGTCGTTGAATTGTTAGGAACTCTATTTAAGTTCACAAAGCAATACCTAACGTCATTAGGGCTACATGTCTTCACCTTGATCTCCCCAACATTTGGTCTACTTCTTTGAGTGAGGTATAAATTATTATTAGTTAAGTTAATTTATTAAATAAAATTAATGTTTATGCATCTAGATCACAGATCTTGGCGCTGAATGCAAAAGATCATGTAACAACGGATACTACCCAATACACGAAGCTGCAAAGAACGCTTCATCCAGGACCATGGAAGTGTTTCTTCAATGGGGTGAATCCAAAGGATGTACAAGAGAATCAATGATCTCTTTATATGATAATGAGGGAAATGTGCCACTCCATTCTGCTGTCCATGGAGGAGACATCAAGGCTGTGCAGTTGTGTTTAAGATCTGGTGCAAAGATATCGACACAGCAGCATGATTTATCTACTCCTGTACACTTGGCTTGTGCACAGGTAATTGAATATATTTTTCAATTTGTGTCTTTTTAACCTCTTAAATTTCAATAATGGATGCTGCATAGATGCATAGAACAAAAGGGCTCTTCCATAGACAGTTTTTTTTGTAACAGTCAGATTTATAGCACGTGAAGACAATCTTTTACGACGCTAATCCGAAATGAACCAATACTATACCTTCAACTGCTAAATGTGAGATACCCATATATGAAACGTCAATGAAGCAAACGTTATGTATCATTTAAGGTTTCAATCAATTACAATATACTAATACTTCTATTTTACCATTATTTCAATTCCAAAAAGACGGTGCACTACATTTTAATACTACGCTTATTATTGCAGGGCGCCCTTGAAATTGTAAAACTGATGTTTACAATGCAACCAACTGAGAAGCTTGCTTGTCTTACTTCGTGCGATGTACAACGAATGACACCTATCCACTGCGCTGCAATGTTTGATCATCCTGACATTGTCAATTATCTGATCACTGAAGGTTCAGACATAAACCCTTTGGATAAAGAGAGGCGGTCACCTTTGCTGTTAGCTGCATCTAGGGGTGGATGGAGGACTGTCCATACTTTGGTAATTTGAACTTTATTAATACTAGTTGAAGGTTTTATGAGCAAAGCAAAGTTTTGAGTATGTTGTTCTTAAAATACTCATATTTAGAACATCTTCAAAATATCAGTATCTTATTTATTCAAAAAGGCGTCAAATCTCAAAACAAGTGCTTCGTGCAAGTTTACGATTAAAGAGGCTTAACAACACCAAAGCCTATCGCTTCTTGGTCCAATAAATAATATTTAAACCATAATAATGGGAATTGGAGATTGGAAATGGTTTTCCTGAATTTGGATGATCTTTGCGTACGTTAAATTGTTTACCCCAGTTACTCAAGGCATAATCTCTAGTCCGGGAGCTGGCTCATTAAAAGATAAAAGTTGTCCTTTATGATATTTGGTGAGTAAAACCTTTTTTTGTTGAACTTTTACAGATTCGTCTTGGCGCTGATATAGAACTTAAAGATATAAACAGCAGGAATGTACTCCATCTTGTCGTAATGAATGGTGGTCGGCTAGAAGACTTTGCTGCTACATGCAGGGTATGCTTGAATTAGTTTTACAGTTTATTTTAGTAACTTGCCTTTTAGGCTTTTATGATTTTACATGGACAAGAGACTTTTAAACATAGCTAGCTAAACGAAACTAACGGTTAAATTTACGGTAACCTAAATTCTTTACTTGCTTTTTATTAATTACTTAACATTTGATGAAATATATATGTTTTTAATTCAGGCCTAAGAATCAGTTAGATCAGATGGCATAAAACTATGAACTTATGAAAGCGAAAGCTTGACGTAAGAAGTTATTGCAAGAAAATGAGATCTTCTGACTAAAGTTCAAGTAGTGTAGTCCAATGTCCAAAACCTGTACATTTAAAAGATGAAGGCAAACCTTACTTAAAATGCTTACGAAAAACCTAAACTTCCTCTGATCGGTCATTCTTAAATGTAAGAATATGTTTGTTTAAAATTCCTTGCTTAACATAAAACAGTTTACGTTAAAGGACCGCTGTGACAAAAGCTTGACTCAATTGTTAAACGAGAAAGACAACACTGGCTGTTCACCTCTTCATTACGCGAGTCGTGAAGGACACATCAGGTCTTTGGAGAACCTCATCAGGCTTGGAGCTTGCATTAACTTGAAGAATAATAACAATGAGAGTCCGCTGCACTTTGCTGCCAGGTAACACATTTAATTAAAATACTAAACATATTGTATAGCAAGACCGCGCAGGGTGGAAACGTTTGAAGGAGGCCTATGTCCAGCAGTGGGCGTCTATAGGCTGATATGGATGGATCAAAGTATATCGTAAAAGTATGTTGCGAAGAGGTATATGACCATTTTTGGTCTTCTGTCTTCCTTCTGAAAACCATAATAATATGCTTAACTTTGTCATAATAAGATGGCTGTTGCTATGCCGTCACGAAAAAACTATTCAAAGAAATTCGTTGTTATCTGTTATGACGGAGTCTACACATGTGATTTTCATCTACTGTTTTATTGCTTAATCTTCCTATATCAGCGCGTCGGTCTGAGGGGCCGCCTACATACATTTTTAATTGGCGCTGGTATAGGAAGGATAAAATTTTACAGTTTATTTAATCACACACATTTGTGCTTAATAAAAAAGTTTTACTAGTTTATCCTTTCGTAACCAAATATGATAAATTCCAGATACGGCCGCTACCACACTGCTTGCCAACTTCTTGACTCCGACAAAGGAACTTTTATCATCAATGAAAGTGACGGAGAAGGCCTAACTCCACTTCACATAGCTTCTAGAGAGGGCCATACTAGAGTTGTCCAACTACTTCTAAACCGTGGAGCATTACTACATAGAGATCACAACGGAAGAAATCCTTTACATCTAGCTGCTATGAGCGGTTATACACAAACTATTGAATTACTGCATACAGTGCATTCACATTTGTTGGATCAATCTGATAAAGATGGCGTAAGTATTGTTGAAATCGAAGATTTTAGATTTACTGTTAATGCTAAAATGGCTAAAAAAATAATAAACTACAGGTGATAATAATAATCCAGCAGATCTTAAAATACTTATTAGGTATGGAAAGTCAAGATAGAAAACAAGAATAAACACAGACACAGGTAATTAGGGTCAAGTTTGAAATTAATTAGGGTGTAGCTTGTCACTGAACATTATCGCTTTACGCACGCAAGGATAGAGCGCAAATCAAACAAGTGATTTAAGTGACGTTGAAGGACAAACCTTGTCGAAAGTAGATTTTTCGTTAATCAGAAGTTTAGAACAAACGATGACGACGAGAACAGGACAATGGTTGATCTAATTTGTATTCTTGAACAGTGCGTTTTTTTTATTGAGCATTTATGATCCTATCATAATACAAGCTAGAACTAGACACCAGAGTCGCGTCTCTTGCAACATGAAATTTATGTGTCAATACAACTTAATGGTGAATTTAAAATTTACAGAACTCACCCCTGCATCTGGCCACAATGGAAAATAAGCCAAACTCTATAGCACTTCTTCTTTCCATGGGCTGCCGACTCAGTTACAACAACTTAGACATGAGTGCTATTGACTACGCCATCTATTATAAATTCCCAGAAGCAGCTTTAGCTATGGTTACGCATGAGCAACGGTAAGACTTTTCTTTTCTTTTGTTATCTTATTTATAATCATTTCTGGGTTATGTAAATCGTCGATTTCTCTGTTAAACTCGTGTATGAAAATGAAGCCGCTATTGCTTATGAAGCCGGCTAAAACAATTATCCACATTAGGTCTGCAGCTAACCTTTTACAACATGACAATAATTAATAAATCGACGGGCCCCAAGAACAAAATCTTATGGAAAAATAAGACGAAATGTATTTTATTGTATAATCGTATTCTACACACTAATAACTATACGACACCGTTTTTATTTTTTTAATATCCACTCGTCTGGCCAAGGCGCCGTAAATCGGCGCCTAAAAAAAACGTCCATCTGGCCAAACGCCGTAAATCGGCGTTTTGACAAGGTCAAAACATCGTATTACTTTCTTGCCATTTAGAAAATATTTCTTATTTGTTCTAGTCCTTACTCATTACAAATCGTCTATGCATGATATTTCTAGTCCTCTCATATAAAAATCATTTAATCTATGGAACAAAAGCTATGACAGATTTATTTTTGAATCTGTCAGTCATTTGTTTACGTTAAGCGAGTCGTGTTACGCGTTATATAAACATTGAAGTTTAAATTGTATTTGTGCTTTGTTTGTGATTGTGAGTGGTGTTATGTGAAGTTTAATAAGTGTTCATTGTTATTGTGTTACAACAATGTAATAAAACATTCGTAAGTGGTTTATTTTTCATAACACGGAAGAGCAATTTTTTTGCAAGGTATGATTTTTGCAAGGTAAAGTTCATATTTTTTTATTTATTATCAAGAATCTTATTAGATTTATACAAATTTCCATTTAGAATGGGAGATAATCGGCTTATAAGAATCTTATTGGACTTATACTAAATTCCAATTAGATTTAAAGAAAATCTGCTTTTTCAAACATTGGTCAGCTTAAAACCCCTGACTGGCAAAACGCCGAAAATTGGTTGGCCAGATGTGCAATTTTCCGCCATTTTGTCTTGCCAGACGAGTGGATATTCTCTTGCATATTGAAATAACCAATCGAACATTGTCGTATCAGAAATTATACTTCTACAAACATTTATGTTTAGCAAATATATTAAAAAAATTAATACTTAAAAAAAGTAGTGGTTTGTGGTATTTAGTTTGAATGATAATGTTTTTTTCCAGTGCCAAGGAGGTAATGTCACTACGATCAGACCGGCATCCATGTGTCACCTTGGCTCTTATCGCGTATATGCCGCGAGTATTTGAAGCTGTTCAGGACAAGTGCATCACAAAGGCTAACTGCAAGAAGGATTCCAAGAGCTTTTACGTAAGTTTGGACTTGTAGTTATTTATGAATAGATATATTTTTGTCTTTTGAGATTTGTATATTACTTTTTCGTCTTAAACAAGACCCATTAAAGATTTGGGGACTGCAAAGAATCAGAATTTATGAAAGTAATTCTTCAAAATTTTGTAGTTTTATAAATCAATGTTCATCAAAACTACTCTGCAAAATTTTTGGTATTAGAGCAGTATTTTTTTTCCTTGAATATGAACACGATTTCTGATAGACTTTGAAGAACATTAATTGACTTAGTTGTCAGTTTACAAAATTTTGGCTGTAATACTTCCAAGATTCTTAATAATGTAATAATATATTTAGATCAAGTACAGCTTCGACATTCTATGCCCACAATTAAAAATCGAAGAAGGGATTAACAATAGACGGAAATCTGAAAATGTTTCCAAAACTCAGAACATACCGTTACCAGCTCTAAATGTGAGTTATTTCTAATATTTGCTGCTTTAATAATTTAATTTGTTCTTTTTCATTTGCGCCGTCGCAGATTAAGTACTCATTCAAAAACTATCAACGGTCGAAGCTAGAAGTTGACGCATTGAGACTGGCCCTCAATAATCCAAACTATCGTCCTGAACCGTTGTGTGTTATCAACGTGAGTTGCATACAATGAGGAGTGGTGGCTAGCTTATACACAATACATGTGCACTGATAACTTGATTGTTCACTAATGTTCTAACAATACTAACCTAACTCTGCAAGTAGATCAATAAAAACAATGTTAAATCACGCAAACGTAGACCTAAGAACTGTTTGTATGTACTTAGGTCACATATTTGACCATTATTGGTCTCTATTAATCTAACATTTGTGTACATTCCAATAGTTTTAACGCACTTTAAAATACTAATAAAACAAGCTCCCAATTTGGGCCCTTGCGGTACTCCATTGAAAATAAATTCTACACAACACTTTATTCACAAATTTAGAGAATCAAATTGTAAATACACGCGCTCATTGATGCTTTCCTACTGCCATTAATGCTGACTACGGTTTATAAATGTTTAAATTTGTTTATTTGGGTTTTGCACTCTTCTAATATCGACAGCATGCTTTGTTGCGGTGATGGTAATTTCGCGAACAATATTGTGTTTCGTTTCTGTTGTTTTACTAAATATTATTTTATTTTTTGAAAATTGCTTGTGATGATATTTGTTATTAGAATTTACAAAAAGAATAATTCTTACATCCGAAACATATTCCTTATTTTCAGGCAATGGTTGCTCATGGCAGAGTTGAGCTACTAGCTCATCCATTAAGTCAAAAATATTTGCAAATGAAATGGCATTCCTACGGAAAATATTTTCATCTTACCAACTTATTGTTTTATTGCATATATTTGATATTTGTAACGGTATATACGTACTTGTTGATGTCAAACGCTAGCTCATATGCAACGACGAAAAAAGTTAACTGCCCAACCAATATGAGTGATGCTGATGGTAATAATACTTCCCAACAAAATATAAGCTTCAATCCAGGTAAAGAGTATTTTCTTGTTTATTCAAATAATTGGTTTAATTAATTAAAGGTTAATAATTGGTTTAAAGTATGAAAATTTTGGTAATGTCGGATATCTAGTAGTGTTTTGGTAATAATAATCTTTTTGATAACATAAAATTCGTCATAATATCACTTTTAGAGTACTTAATGTAATTGGTTGGATGTTACAATTTACTCAAGCTATTCAATCAGTTAAGATAAAAAATGTTCACAAAAATTGTCTTCTTTGTAAAGTAAATAACACGTAAATTACATAAATAAGTTATTTCTTTGTATTATTGACCCTTTTTCAACAATCTTGATTAAGTTGAGTCATAATTCTCAAAAATGTTACCAGATTTTATGACTTTAAGAAAAAGCAATTCTTATTTTATTCTAGAATTTATTAGGGGTGTGATACTTTTCTTTCTCATAATCTATTTGACAAAAATAGTTTTATTTGCTACTTACCTCGTCATTATTTTCTAAACTATTTCTTTAAAACTAATTTTAATTTATTGTCATAAAAGTTTTGCTTACATTCTCATTTGTTAAATATTGTTTTATATACATTTTTTGCAGACTTCGAGTCAAAAGTAGCTATGTACACTAGCACAGTATGTATATTTGCCTATAACGCCATATGTTTGATCCGCGAAGCTTACAATATAAAACAACAAAAGTGGCACTACTTGGTCGACCCCTCCAATTTAGTTTCTTGGCTTCTTTACATCAGCTCAACTATTATGGTGTTTCCAACGATCATTGGATATTTCGACGACATTCAGGTAATATTTATCGCAAGCATCTTGCTATTTTAACTGTATATTTATTATTGTATCGATTATTTTGTTGCTTTTCCATTTTGACTTTCGTTTTTCTTCATAAAAGCCAATAAATATGTCACTGCTGAGACGGCTGTTTCTTGACCAGACGGACTGATTTGTAGATAAAGTAATTAGTTAGGCAGATAATTTATGGTTTACTCCGCCTAACTAATTACTTTATCTTAGTCAGCTTGTACAGCATTCACAAAGATGAAATGAGATTGGGTATGGTTATGATTACTCCATCACTACAGGTGCACTACCTTCTCCTAGTGAATAAATTAAATGTTCTTGTATTTTGTTTTAGTTCTCAGCTGCATCGATAACAGTATTTCTGTCTTGGTTCGAGCTTCTGCTACTACTTCAAAGATTTGATCAAGTTGGAATCTACGTGGTTATGTTCCTTGAGATACTGCAGACCCTTATTAAAGTCCTCATGGTGTTTTCAATTCTAATCATCGCATTCGGCCTGGCGTTCTATATTCTTTTGTCTAAAGTGGGTCCCGAAGACACGGTATTTATGTATTGTTTATACTTATGTAGAAATTTGGATAATATCATTTTTATACAAAAGTCGGTAAAGTATATTATTTAATATATTTACATAATTACTTACTTAAATGAAAATTTCCAAATTTTTATATGCTTTGCGAGCATGACATGTCATAAATAAATTCAATATAAGTTCGGGTGAAGTACAATTAATAAGTTTTATGTAGCGAATTTCAATCACCAAAAAAGCTTGAACGCTATTGCGAGGAACTTAGCTTAGCGAAACATCAATATACCCTAGGACGTAGTGTAATCTTTTATCTTTTCAGGGTCACCATTTATCTTTTAACAGCATTCCCATGTCCCTAATGAGAACCTTTGCTATGATGCTTGGAGAAATAGATTTCGTCGGTACCTATGTTCAGCCATATTACAAATCTGAAGCGGAGACACTTCTACCTTTCCCGATGCCAACGTTCTTCATACTTGGCTTGTTCATGGTACTGATGCCGATCTTGCTTATGAACTTGCTTATTGGTTTGGCTGTTGGTGACATTGAAAGTGTTCGACGTAATGCCCAACTTAAGCGTCTTGCTATGCAGGTGAGATTAAAATATATTAAAGGTCATAATTTCAAAAGTTTCATTTGTGTTAGATAGTCCATTTATCACGGAAAGTTATATACTTATTATCGCGCTACTGCTTCTGTATTTAGGTCCACTTGAAAGACACTAAGTATATCAAGGTTGGAATACCGGTGATTGCAGTCGTCTAACCTATCCTTACCTAGATTCTTCTTGACAGCAACTGTTTCTATAAGTAAAACGTTTAAATGCTCTAACAGTAAAATAAATATAACTCTCATTTCGTAGGTTGTGCTACACACTGAACTCGAGCGAAAACTTCCAGCTATACTCTTAGAGAAAGTAGACAAAGATGAATTGATTGAATATCCAAACAACAAGAAATGTAAACTTGGTTTCCTTGATCTTATACTACGCAAATGGTTCTGCAATCCTTTTACTGATGACAGTAAGTATATTTACCTTTTTAATTGATTTAGCTACCCAATATGGTGTTCATCGGTGAGCTATGTGGTCAGTTTTTAAGTCAAAGTTGTCTAACATTTCATATATTAAACATCTTGGTGAAATGTTGGACAATACTGTTTAATAATCCATTCTCGATTTTTCTAAGTCTAATATATAATTAAAATACTCTAGCTGGTCTGGATTTAATGTTGGAGAGCAACGAAGACTACATTACAGCTGAGTTAGACAAGCAGAAGCGTAAACTACGTGAGATGTCCATGCTGTTAGAACAACAACATACATTGGTCCGACTGATTGTGCAGGTATAATCATTAATATTAATGTATTATATTTTTTCGTAGCAACTCCAAAGTGGTCTAGTATTGCTCGTCCACAGTTCTGTTATTATCAGATATTGTATTGATAGTAATTGATCAGATTTTATTTTGCCACAAAACTCTTTTTTCTTTTTCTAATGTTCATCGCCAATTATAAAAGGTTAGTTATCAGCTTCAATAACTTCTCTTTATCTCTAGCAAGCTAAAACAGCTGTACAGTGATAAGTGCAAGCTCCACTTGGTTTGGACTGAGATTATATTTCTATGAATCTATGAGGACTGTAATATGTGACAACGAAAAGTAAAACAACAGGTCGTGTTATTTGAGGTCGCATGACTTCGTTGCTAAGATATTAGTGGTGGCGTGTATTCGTTGTTACGTGATTCGTTGTAGTAAACTTACGGGGTCGTGGTATTCGTTGTTTCACTTTTCGTTGTCATATATTACACCCAAATTTTCTATGTACCTGTTTCTTACCATTAAGCTCGATAAAACAAATATACTCTAATTTGAGTTAAAAAAAAAATCATCTAGCTGGTACGAACAGTTCATGTAAATTAAAATTCACAGAAAATGGAGATTAAAACCGAAGCTGACGACGTAGATGAAGGTGTATCGCCGGGAGACACTCGAGTAGTTCCTCGCTGGAGTTCACCAAGAATACGTAAAAAGCTTCGAACAGCTTCGTCTTTCAACAAAGGTGGCTAAAGAAAATACAATATAAGAATAACATCTGTTCTATGTCTGTAATATTCTATTCATATATTTTAATCTATATAGCGGGTTTATATGTTAGATTATTACCTTGTCAACAGATTAAAACCTTGTTTAATAGTCAATATACATCTACTAATGGACTTAAGCCTCCTTTAAAGGTTACCGTCGCGTATAATCCTTTAAGCCATCGATCTCATCACTTTAAATTATGTATCTATTATATTTATGTATCTATTATATATGTAAAAAGACATAGATACTTATAGCCATTTTAATAACATTCTGTAGTTGGTATTTCTATGAATATTATATCTAATCTATTTTCACATATTTATTTACTACCTACATATTTATTAACTACATAAACCATAACTTATAATTTTAATAATAAAATCAAGTTATATATATTATAATAATAATTTAATATTATTTGTATTGTTAGATTAAGACATATTTTAATTTTAAATGATTAGTAAATTCTTAAAAGTAAATATAAGGATAAGTAAGTTAAAACGGTGTCTCCATATTACCTATACTTTAGTTTGTAGTCTTTTACATGCTGTAATAATTGTTAAAAATAAAATTAATAATTATATATCTAATTATATTACATTATCTTTTTAAAGAAACTTATATTATGTAACTAAGTATTTATAAAGGAAAAGGTAGTTTTTACATTATATAAATATATTTATTAAAAAACAACAATACAATTTAAAGAAATAGTTACAATATATATTTTTTAAATAAATATTATCTAGTCTTAGACATACGAAAATAAAGTTAATAAAACTATAAATTTATAAATTATGCATAAAACACACCCAAGCTATTTATTTTTATTTGAAACTACCAAAGCAGTAATTTTACCTATGTATGTTTATTTATATAAATATAATTAAGGTATCAATATTATGTTTACATTACGAATGTAAACAACATGGCGTGTTGTCAATATAAAATTGGTTCCACAATCACCTACACTACGTATTATATGTATTTAGGTACACTCAAGGAAATTAATTGCTTAGCAGTTTGCACAATTTTGAAATCGGTCAGGTTACTATTTACCGACTACAGACGACTGATGACGAACCCCGACATCTTGGCAGTCCTAAAATTGAATGGACAAGGTGTATAGACCTAGCCTTGTCTATCTCTATCTATGACAGACAGGTATTTTGTGTTCAAGTAAAATTCTTCAATTTTATATTGAAGTTCGTGACACTAACCCCCGATTTCCAAATAACTGATCAAGTAAAAATCAACTAATCAAGTGTCAAAACTGTCATTTTCAGGAACTAAAATGACCATTTAGACACTTGATTAGTTGATTTTTACATGATCAGTTATTTGGAAACCCAGGGCAACGCGAACTTTGACGTGTCGATAATACTTTCAAAATTTATTTTTTACTCTTTGGACAGAATGTAATTTTTGCAAGTTTGTAAACAAAGGAGTTTGTAATGCGATTCTTACTTATTGGCTATTTATTATCTTATGTCTATTTTGAGGTGTAATATCTTTCAAATTTGTTATGATTATTTCGGTATATAATACGACTAAATTACGTAGGTTGTCTGCCTGCTAATCAATTAATTTCCCTGACCGTACATTATTTTTATTTTATAAGTACCTTTATGTTTATGTATGAGAAAAATATAAATAAGTAAATGTTGTATACATTAATAGTAAATGTGTTAGGATCTTAATATACCGTTTTTTTTGTAAAGTAAAAACCTTGTTAAAATTTACACAATAAGTAAATTGAACGCAAATAGTAAAGTATTGGTCTGTAATACGGTCCTTTTTGTTGTAAAAACATAATTGATGTCTTACTAAACTGGTAAATTTTAAAGTGTAGTTCTACTACTACTAATTCAAAGGATTATTAATGGAAATGTACTGCTTTAACCTCAACCTCATCCTAATAATTAACTCTTAAACGTCAATTTACCGTCGTATTTTATGTTACGTTTCCAAATAAAATTTTGCAGTAATTGTTAATGTTCCAAGAAATGTTTTCTTTATACAAATAAAAGGTTACATTTTTAATAGCTGAGGACTTATATTTATTTTAAATCTGTCTTAATAAAATTTGTTTGAACAAAATAAATAAAATAAATAATGAGTACAAATTGTGTAAATAGTACATACACAATGTTTTATGTTGGGTCAGGTCTGTCACACACTTTCCCAGTACTATGATTAATTTTTCTCTTTGTATAATAAATTTAAGGAATCGTTTTGTTGACCATACGTCTAGTCCTCAACCACTAATCGTGCAACCACATAATCAGTGATGCCGTAAGAAGATTGCAATCTACAATCTTTCTAATGCAATGTTAATTAAAATTTACAAATAAAATAATGTCGTTTAAAAATAATTTTACATAAAACATAATAATTTCAGAACTTATCAAAAGTACATAAATATTACTTTTTATTTCCCTAATCTTAATTTACTGACGTGAGCCTAATATTACGGAAAGTATAAATTCCTAATAATAATAAGTTTTATAGAAAAAATTATTACGTTTTATTGTTTAAATTTGTTTAGTTAATATCGTTTAAATTTATTTACTAAAACTACATAGTAATATGCGTTTATATTGTGATGTATTTTGTTAAATATTTTATGTTATTGTAGGGTTTTGGTGGTGTAGGGTTTCGTAATTACTGTGTATTTAATCTTTTAATGGGAAAATATGTTACTTAAAAGATAATTTGTTTTAATTAACTGTTCTTGTATTTTAAATTACATTACCGGTAAACCGGAGCTACTTTGATGTCGCGGGGTAACACTGATCGCTTAATTTTCTTTATTATAGAAGTGTTATTTTCGTGCAAATGAAGCACACCATACATGTGACAATCCTGATAAGGGCTAAAACTATAATAAGGTCATCGTTCTCTTAGCATATTCAGAGAAAAAGGAGTGATCAATGTATCCCCTGCTTATTAAAGTAACCTTATTCTACGGTAACGGATTTTACTACGACATGCAAATAATCACCATTTTTAAATTCAAACACAGATTTAAGTGAATTTCTCGTTAAATGCTGTTAATTTTTTTTTGTATAAAACATATCAACATTAACTGTAATAGACATAAAAATGTAACGAGTGGTGCAAAAGAAAGATATAAAAGTATGTATTTTTGGATAAATCCTTTTTTTGATAAATAAGTATATTGAAAAAGTATCACAAGTGTCACATTAAAAATGTAATAAAAAATAATACTTATATTAGAAGTAAAACTTCCATTTTAAATAGAATTAAGTACTTATAATTTGTGGAAAATTTAATAATAGCTGCAGAATTTTCTAGAGTCAATAGATTAACTATCTTCATCGGTTCTTCCAAGGTTATTCACAATTAGTTGCTTTCTGTATCAAATGCAATGCATTCCACCAGCTCAGCAGGACGCCTTCATTACACAGTATTCTGTAAGCTAATGAAGTACCTAATGCACATGACAAACAAACTATCTTTTAAAAATAAAATGTAGGTAGTTTTAAAATATTTCTTAGTTTATTTTAAAAATCGAACAAATATATTTTCTAAGGCGAAGGGAATGTAATTTGTAATAAAAACATAGCTATTGTTAATAGAGCAATTTTAGCGCAAGAAAGACACAATGTTTTTTAGTTCACAATTTTAAAAATTACCGTCGTATTTTGTCTCAATTTTATTAAATTTGGCTCTTATAAGCAAAAAGACAAAAACCATTTTAACAAAATCATTATTAAACTTCTTTATACTATAATTAATTTGTGGAGTAGTGGTTACCGTTAAAGTACATACAAATCAGTCAATTGATTGGGTTAACTATCGGAACAATAATCGCAGAATCAACATAATTATTATTTTGTTACTTTATTGCACTAAATGTTGCTCATCAATTTTGATCTCAGACATTATTTTTCGTGTCATATTTATATATTAATTAGAATATTTATATAATTAAAGTTGTTTTTTATGTATTTTTATCTTATATAATTAGGTTATTCCTAGTTAGAATTTAATGTAACCAAGTTAACGGCAGCCAAATGTCGCCAACCATTATATCCCTCTTTTTTTTCTTTACTGATATGAAAAATGATTTCAATTACATTATTAATCAATGTTATAAATAATAAAAATAATATAAACCGTACAGTAATTTTTTTAATAAAATATTTTTAGTACGCATAAATGTATTTTTATTTTATAAATATCCTCCTAAATCCTAATAGTTAAACCTAATTGAGGTGAGCAATAATATGGCAAAACGCAACATACCTTGTGAAAGTAATTTTATCTATCATTTTTTTTCCTTACACATTCACACAACATCATCTAGTCCCAAACTAAGCAGAACTTGTACTAGGGGTACTACAAAACGCGAGTTTTCCCCCTTTTTTCGACAGACCATGATCCGTTATAGTTCAAAATGCCGTTTGTGATAAAAAACGTTATTAAGTCGGCGGTAATGTCTCGAGCGGATAGACATACATAAATTCATTTTTTTTTTGTAAATACGAGTACATACATATTATACATAGAAAATCCCCAGACAAATGCAAACAATCATGTTCATGCACACAAAGATTTGCATTGAGCGGGAATCGAACCCGAGACCTCTGCGTAGCAGTCATGACAAATAACCACTACGCCACAGAGGTCGCCAAAATCTAGCAATACATTAAGAGTACTACCTAGTGCCTACGAGTAAGTACCACTTGTTGTTTACAACTATCAATTATTTAAATTAAATAAACTTAACTTTATTATTTAAAGTAAATAAACTTTTAAGAGCTATCAATATCTGTTAAAAGCGAATCTTTCACTTTCGTAAACAAAATGTAACTGATAGGTACCTACTTAATTAAGGCAAAGGAATAACAAACGCGCTTTAGTTAAAAACTCCTTGAATTTATTTCTGTCCTTTCAATTGAAAGTAATTTTCTCTAAAATGTAGCAATAAGTACATTTAACATTTTTTCTACACAAAATTCTGTTCTTAACCCATAAACATATTTTATGAAAACCGTAATGCTGCTGATGTAAATACAAGCTAAAAAGTAAATAATTAAGTATTTTGATTAGTTTTGAAGTTAGTGGCCACAGTACAAGTTATTCTTTCTAGAAACTAGATGGCGTTGTGTTGGTGTGTAAAAATATTAGTACAGTACCCGGCCGTAAATATTGCACATCGACTTTTGTAAAGAGAAATCGGCCAATCTCGGCTTCGTAAGCACGAAATACAAACAGCCTGGTGTCTATTAGCAACTGTTAAGGGTACGCATTTCCCAGACACCAACTTGCTAGTGGGCGGAGCCTAAAAGATTTTTTTTGAAGCAAGCTAAAGTTGCCCTAAATAACTTTGGGGAAAGGGTATTACGTACAAATAATATTAACATGTAAATAAATACTATTTGATAATAAATTATCATATGAAGGAGCAATTAGCTTCCTCATATTGTATGGAGTTGCGACTAGCATGCGTACCCTTAAAACAAATTATGACTTGAGAGTGTGCGACAGAGATGACGCTCTACGAAGCCGTAATTGATCGATTGTCTTTTTTCACAGGTCGATGTGCAATCGGCCGGGTATTGAAATATGCTGCAACGTGTGGCGTAGCCGTTATAGTCCGTAGCTGCTACGGATAGGTCTACGATTAAAGACATTTTATACGTAGACGATTGGTTAAAGAAATTATATTATTCATGTGTGATCTTATCCATACCTCTGGGTTCAATAATTAGCGTATATAAATCATTTTGGACAAAATGACTTAAACATACCATTTTATTTTGAATTATTTTCTCTATCGATCTGTTATTTTAAATCGTTCAAATCCACAAAAAAAAATGTTTATACGACCCAAAAATTTAAGACTATCATACCCAAAATAGAATTAAATATTAATGTAAAGGCTGAACGTATTTTTTTTAATGTTTTATTTAAATGTCATCATCATCATATCAGCCTATGGAAGTCCACTGCTGGACATAGGCCTCCTCCAAAAGTTTCCACTCGGCGCGGTCTTGTGTCTCCCTCATCCATCGGCTTCCCGCCGTCCTAACCAGGTCGTCGGTCCACCGTGTGAGGGGTCTCCCCACCCTGCGCCTTCCGGTGCGTGGTCGCCATTCGAGAACTTTTCTGCCCCATCGGCTATCTGTTCTCCGCGCTATGTGCCCTGCCCACCGCCACTTTAACCGGACAATCCTGAGCGCTATGTCGGTCACTTTAGTTCTCCTGCGGATCTCTTCGTTTCTGATACGATCACGCAGGGAAACTCTCAACATAGCTCTCTCCATTGCCCTCTGAGTGACGGTAAGCCTTCTGAGAAGGCCCATAGTCAGCGACCACGTTTCAGCTCCATATGTCATCACTGGCAACACACATTGATCGAAGACCTTTGTCTTCAGACACTGCGGTAATGTGGACGAGAAGATACGTTTTAGCTTCCCGAACGCTGCCCATCCGAGTTGGATTCGACGAGTGACCTCCTTCTCGAAGTTGGACCTACCCAGCTGGACTGACTGTCCCAGGTAGATATACTCGTCGACAACTTCGAGTGTAGAGCCTCCAACCGTGATTGGAGTGGGTGCAACATGGACATTTGCCATGATCTTGGTCTTGTCCATGTTCATTTTAAGACCCACTTGTTGAGAGACTCTACTGAGGCCATCGAGCATTGTGTTGAGGTCATCCATGGTCTCAGCCATGACCACGATATCGTCAGCAAATCGAAGGTGCGTGATATACTCGCCATTTATGTTGATGCCGAATCCGTCCCAGTCTAAAAGCCTAAAAGCATCTTCCAGTGCAGCGGTAAACAATTTCGGGGATATGACATCACCCTGTCTTACTCCTCGCTGCAACTGGATAGGGCCTGATAATCCACCCTGAAGACGAACCGACATGGTGGCGTTTTCGTATAAGCACCGCAACACTTCGATATACCGTTGGTCAACTTGGCACCGTTGGAGAGACTGCAACACTGCCCATGTCTCGACCGAATCAAAGGATTTCTCATAGTCCACAAACGCTAAGCATAGGGGCCGGTTATACTCATTTGATTTTTGTATAACCTGCCGCAGCGTATGAATGTGGTCTATGGTACTATAACCTTTTCGGAAACCGGCTTGTTCGGGAGGCTGGAAGTCGTCCAGTCTGCGTTCGAGACGATTCGTGATGACTCTCGAGAACAATTTGTAGACGTGGCTCAGAAGAGTGATGGGTCTGTAATTCTGAAGGAGCGTTTTATCGCCCTTCTTGAAGAACAGTACCACCACGCCTCTGTGCCATGCCTGTGGCGTTTTTCCCTCAAGTATAACGGAATTGAATAGCCTCTGAAGAGCCACCGGCCTTCAGTAGCTCGTTTGTGATTCCGTCATACCCCGGTGCCTTGTTGTTCTTTAGTTGTCGGAGAGCATCACTAATCTCACACAGACTGACGTCCGGGATTTCTTCGGTATGAGTGTCGCGTAAGTCTAGCTCTAGGATCGACGGCTAGATCGCTAGGTGGCTGTGTTGTAGTATAAAGCTGTCCGTAAAACTTCTCAATCTCCTCTAGAAGCTCAGGCTTGGACGTCACTATTCTGCCATCTCCAGTCTTGAGCCTAGATAGTTGACTCTGGCCTAGAGACAGATCTCTGGCGAACACTTTTGAGCCCTTGTTTCGCTCAATGGCTTTTTTAATACAGACTGTATTAAAGTGCCGAAGGTCGCGATTTAGTGACTTAGAGATCTGCCTATTGAGCCTCCTATACTGTTCGGCGTCGTCTGGAGACTGCAGTGCCATCTTACGCCTTTGCTCCATGAGCGAGAGAGTATCGTCGGAGATCTTTCTTGGTCTTCTCCGGTGCTGGGTCTTAAAAGCACCGGAACCGACTGTACGGTCGTGGTCGTCCACATCGACACATTCGCTGAGGCTCTCGAAGCGGTTCTGTAATATGAGTTGGAAGTTCTCGGGGATTTGGACTGGTGTAGGTCGGAGCGTAGACTTCATCAGCCGACTTCTTTCCAGTCTAGGATTGATATTTAATGTGCCTCTAACCATCCGGTGATCGCTTCCGGTTTTTACCGAATTGATCACTGAGACATCATTAAATATATGGCGCTTTGTCGACATGATGAAGTCAATCTCATTTTTAGTGACACCATGAGGACTAATCCAGGTCCACTTGCGGCAATTACGCTTCTTGAAGAAGGAGTTCATCATAAAAAGTCCCTCCTTCTCCATGAAGTCCGCAAGCATTTGGCCTCGTAGATTTCTTTGTCCATATCCAAAGAGCCCCACTCTCCACTCATTTCCACTTCTAGGGCCCAACTTCGCGTTAAAGTCCCCCATGACAACAGTGTATTGGGTCTTTGAGTTATGTATGGCTCCGGAAATATCCTCATACATCTCTTCTACCTCATTGTCGGAGTGAGCTGACGTGGGAGCGTAAACCTGTATTACCTTTAACGAATATCGTTTGGTAATTCTGACGACAAGGTACGCAACCCTCGAAGACACACTCTCGATCTTCACCACGTTGTTCACGAGAGACTTGTGGACGATAAACCCGACACCTCCCTGGGACTGTTGGTCGCCCCATTTATTTCATGATTATTATTTAAATGTAATAACCAAGATTTTTATCAGTTGCATTTATTTCTGGTTTATAGGTACGCCGTACAAAAATTGATTAAAAGTTTTCATTTTATATCCTTTTTTGAACAGAAGAGTGAGATACTAATTTTATATAATTTTCATAGGGCGTATAAACCAGAAATAGATATTTTCCAAGGCGTATATCCATGCTAACTTCTAAACGAAAGATGATTATGATTTGATGATGTAGTCTTCTTGATCTTCAAATTATAACAATCATTCTTCTAAATTATCTTTATGTAACTTCAAAAACAAAAATGCTATGAATTTTAAAAATTAATATACGATGAATATACTTTTATACTATTTTATGTAAATGCATACATGTTTTAAAAAGACTTAAGTCGTCGACGAAAGCCGAGACCGCATTTTTATGAGTCCTCTGAAGCACAGATACGTTCAGATGAAACAACATTGCACGGCCATCCATCTATAAAATGACCTAGTCGACATTGCTTAACGAGCGTTATAGTTTATGAATAAGTGATTGCAATAACTACTCTGCGAGCTATGTGTACTTAATTCATTAACTCGAACAGTTGGTGGTAATTGATAGTTAATTGTTTTGTATGGTTTTGACGTCAGGTCGACGTCAGTGTTAGTTAGATACCTAATTTGTGTTTTATGTCACTATTTAGTATGAAACAAAGTCGCTGTCTGTCCGTTCCTATATAAGGTGTACATCACCAATGCCAATGCCTCATAAATTTTAACACATGGTAGTATAATTAATTTTACTAGGCAGAAACAAACGTGTCCTAGAGGCCACTCTAGGACACGTTTGTTTCTGCCTTACACTTTTGATCTCCAGATCGCGACTCGGCAAACGTAATGTAGGACGCCCCCCAGCTAGGTGAACCGACGACCCCAAAAAGGTCTCTGGGTCGGGCTGGATGCGGAGGGCGCAGGACCGAGTTCTATGGCGCGTAATGGGAGAGGCCTACATCCAGCAGTGGACTGCGATAGCTATGATTGATTGAGGCAGAAACATCGAAAAATACCCATCCGTTTAGGAGATAGTTTTGACCAAGTCAGTTTTAACATTTTTTTGTTCTTAAACCTATAATAACGAGTAGAGCTGTATCCATGTAAAAACAAAAACAGTTAGTTCTTAAAAAGGGTTTTTAGCTTTATCTTAGTAACGGCTAAACCAATTGCATAATAAAAAATGCATATATTTATAATCGGTAACTCTCCTCATTCTAATAGGTTTCATGGCAAAATGAGGTAAAAAAGCAAATATTAAAATTGTCCTAATTATCTTCTAGGACCGCACAAGGTGGCGATATTTGGAGAAGGCCTGTGTCCAGCAGTGGACGTCAATTAGCTGATGTGATGATGATGATGATTCAAGAGAAAGGTTTGTATGTAAAATTCACAATAAGTACTCGAGCGAAGCTGGAGCCGGTCGCAAGTGTATAATAAAATCAATCACCAACAAATTGTCACGTGTACGGTCATTATAGGGCGAGCAAGTTGCGTGACTCTCGTATATTACACACTGCTGAAAAAGTATGTCGGCAAAAATTCAATAACATGGTCATTTCTCATCGTTTTACACATGCCTTGGTTTCAGACCTTTTTTTTTTTTTTTTTTTTTATTCTCCCTCTGGGTCTCTTCGCAGGGGCCCCGGGTATGCACCGTTAAGCATCGACCCCAGGGTCCCCTGCAGACCTCGGCCGCTCTATTACGGCCCCGTCCCTATGTGGGAGAGGATCCCCAGTCCTCTCTACCGGGGGGGGGGGCGTGTGTGGGGGGGAGCACCTACACACGCCAACGTCTTGGCCTGCTTCTGCACGGGGCAACGGGCAGCCCATCCGTCCCGTTACCCCCAGGCCCCCCGTCATGGAGGTCGGAGATCGTTGGCATAATGCCTCCTCCGACGCCCAGGACGCGCGGCGACATGCGGGAATGAGGGATCTCTCTCCCGCAAGCCCTCCGCCGCCTCCTTCGCTAGCATTACATGCTCGCAAAAGGTGGCGACGGCCCGCCACGCGCTCTCGCTGGAGACCATGGCCTGAACCATTTTCTCCAGCGAGAGAAATGCCACTCCTAGACCCACAACGAGGTCCTGCCGTTGCCGTGCCCACGCCGGGCACTCCACCAGTGTGTGGAGCGAGGAATCCTCGCTGCAGTTCCGGCAACTGTGACATTCGGGCGTTGGCTCCCGGCGAATACGGTGCAGATACTTACCGAAGCATCCATGCCCGGTAAGCATCTGCGACATCCGGTAAGAGAGGCTGCCATGCCGCCTCTCGAGCCAATCCTCCATGACCGGACTTACCGCCCTGATAAGGGCGTGCCCGTACCTCGGTTGCCCAAGTCGCTGTCTCCATTCCTCCATGAGATCGTCATGGAGCAAGGACCGCTGCGCCTCGACTTCGCGAGGGGCAGGTATATGTCCCTGCTCCAGAGCCCCCCTGTGCCACCGATACAGTGACGCGAGAGCCCTCGCCTCCAGATCCCATGGAGGAGTTCCGGCTAGGAGACTCGCCGCCTCAAAGGAGATCGTACGATATCCCCTGATGATTCTGACGGCCAGCATCCTCAGCGGACTCTGAAGAATAGTCGCTGTGCTGGCCGTCAGGCGCTCCGCCCATACAGGCGCGCCGTATAGCGCCATCGATCGTACGATCCCCACGTAGAGTCTCCTACACGGGGTGTTAGGTCCCCTCATGTTGGGCATAAGCCGCGACAGTGCAGCTGCGGCGCCCTTAATTTTGGGGACGATGCTTCGGACATGTGGTCCGAAGCCCCATCGGCTATCGAGGGTGATCCCAAGATATCTCATCGAGGGCTTGATGCTGATGCTAACACCATCCACCGTGACACTGGAGCCTGGAGGGGGCGCCCGTCTGGGTCCGTGAAAACACAGGGCCTCAGATTTGTTGAGCGCCACCTCCAGCCCCAGCCGCCGGATTCGGGCAACGACCTGGGCAACCCCTACCGTGGCCGCTTGGGCTGCGTCTTGGAACGTTCTCCCTCGTGCTGTCACGAGGGTGTCGTCGGCGTAACAAAACACCGCGACACCTCTGGGGAACGAACCACGCAGCACCCAGTCGTATCCGATGTTCCACAGGAGCGGGCCAAGCACCGATCCCTGTGGAACACCGCACGACACATCTCGCCGACCTGGCCCTAGCCAACTAGGGTAAGCTATGGCCCTCTCAGAGAGATAGGCCCCGACAATGTGGCAGAGGTAGGGGGGCATCCGATGATAATCGAGTGCCTCCCTAATGCAACTCCAAGGCAAGGTGTTAAATGCATTGGCGATGTCAAGAGACACCGCCAACACCACCTCACCCCGGGAGGTCGCTTCCTCTGCCAGGCTACCCACGCACATGATCGCACCCACAGTGGATCGCCCCCGGCGGAAACCAAATTGGTTATCCGCCAGATCTGGCCCTACCACCGTGAGATGCTCGACGAGGCGATCTGCAATGATACGCTCAAAGAGCTTGCAGACCTCGTCAAGCAACACGATCGGTCGGTATCCGGATGGTGAATCCACCGGCCGCCCCGCCTTTCGGATGAGGACCAGTTTCCCCGTCTTCCACACCTTCGGAAACTGACCTCTTTCGAGGCATGCGCTAAATAGCCTTCTAAGTCGGGGTCCAAGCTCCGCAAGGGCCACGACCCATGCACGGCCTGGAATGCCGTCGGGTCCGGGCGCGGTGTTCTTTTTGGCCTTGAGCCGTCGAACCACCGCCCCTAGCTCACCCTCTGTGACTTCGGGCACGTCATTCTCGCTACGACTCGCGTTGAGTACTCGAGACGAAGCCATCGTCGGGGGGACATGCTCCTCCCCTCCCGATGGGAACAAGGCGTCCAGCACTCCCTCCAGACGGTCGGGTTGCAGACTCTGCGTCAGCGGGGGGGCCCTGGGGCGTAGTTTGCCCCGTACCAAAAGGTATGGGCGTCCCCACGGATCCTGGTCCAGAGTCCCAATCAGCTCTTCACGAGCTGATTGCTTGGCCCGTTTTACAGCCGCCTGGAGGGCTCTTTTGGCTGCCCTGTACCTCTCATGGAGCTCCGTCTCCAGGGTTGCCGCGTTGTCTGGGCGGCGACGCCTTCGGCGGAACCTTTTGCACTGGCGGCGTGCACGGACGCACTCCTCGCGGAGTTGCGCCGTTTCTGCGTTCCACCAGTACGCCTGGTTCCTTGCCGGGGTGCGCCTCACCCTTGGCATCGCCGCGTCGCAGACTAGCGACATGGCCCTCTGGAACCACTCTGCCTCGTCATCAACGCAGACAGGCCTGTCCGGTGCGGGTACCCAGGCCTGCACGGTAGCGGCTTCCAGAAGGACTTCCCTGCTCATTTTTTTGAGTGCCCAACGAGGATCCGGAGGGCTGTCAATCCTCAGCGGTGCAGAGGCATCGGGGTCGACGCTGAACCGAATGTATCTGTGATCGGACAGCGTCTCCCCCTCCTCCACAACACGCCAGTCCTGGACGCGAAGGGCAAGCGCAGGGGTCGCGAACGTTACGTCCACGACCGATTGGTTTCAGACCTACATAAATTACGAATGTATTTATTTTATACAGTTTTTTTTATAGAAGTTTACCTAAACTTCCTGCCTCTATATCCGTCATGGTAGGTCATAATTACAATGAGCATAGTGGTCCTAACTTTTTTTTAACATTTAAAGAATTCTTTGTTTTGCTTTTAACTTGATTCGGACAACGCCAGTAAATTATGGTTTAATTTACTATTTCACACTAAAACAGTGAATGAATTGGAATTAATCTGAAATTTTATATAACTATTTAGTTATGCATCAGAATAAAAACAGGACAAAATTTGGGGTTTGGCGACTATGGTCTAAAACGAAAAATGATGAAGTATAATAACGTCCACAATCAATGTATAAAAATGTCAACGAATAAAAATGCCACAATATAAAAATGCCACAATATGAAAATGTCCACCTATAAAAGTGTCACTATATAAAAATGTCAACCTAAAAAAATGTCACAAATACTAAGCCAATATGAGGTAATGCCTAAGCATTGAAATGAATGTTTCGCATTTATTTATGAAAATTATAGTTCAAAGGATAAAAAACCTATTCAATGAATTATTTTTAGCCACACACAAGGTAAGATATAAATACTTGCCAAATATTAAATTAAAAAAAAAGTACATATTATTCAATATATATTTATTATCACATCTATATATATATATATATATATATATCACACGCCCTGCTTAACATATGGTAGCCAAACATGGTCGCTAACGGAATCCCTAACAAACAAACTAAATGTCTGTCAAAATAGTATAGAAAAAAGTGTCATTGGAGTCAATAGAAGAGATAAAATAAAATTAACAGAAATAAAAAACAAAACACAATTCAAACAGGCACATTCTGTATATCGAAGACTATAATGGCGCGCTATATGCTGAGACAGAGACAAGAGAAATGGACCAGTATAGTAACAGAGTGGTATCCAAGAGACGGTAAAAGAAAGAAAGGCGGTCAAACAAAAAGATGGGAAGATGATATGAAGAAGGTGGCTGGTCCAGAATGGATCAGAGTTGCAAAGAACAGGGAAAAATGGAAATCTTTAGAGGAGGCCTATGTCGAAAGACAAACTGTTTCTAAAAACAAGGATTCGAACGCGATAATTTAAAATATTCTAAATGTATAAAATCAATTAAAGTTAACGTTAGTTTAAAAATAATGTTTTATAAGTGTAACAGTAATAAAGGCTAATTTTATTTTATTTTATTTTATTATTATCACATAAAAAAATAACACTTCTTTGAAAAAACAAAATTACTCTTAAATTCAGACAATTTTCAAGTAAAGACCATTTACTACTCAGTCGATATGAACCTAACCCTTTTTAAGCTCATAACATCTTTAGGTAACATCAAAAAATGAATTTAACAGTATTTAATTTTTTTTTTATCCCATTCAATTAATCTGGCAGAAAGTGGGCATTATTATACTTCACCATTTATCCACGAGGACCAAAATATACTTTGCCATTTTTCTACTTTGACAAAATTTATTGTTGGCATTTTTATATTTCGACATTGGTATACAAGTTGACGTTATTATACTTCATCATTTTTCGTTTTAGACCATAGTCGCCAAACCCAAAATTTGGTCACGATATTTCTTCAAAGCTCGTCTAAATATAATCCAGTGTGTCGCACAAAAGTGATGTGTGTCACGATTGATCCACCGTCCACTGGGTGTTATTCGTAAACAGTAATCGATAACTTGTGTTATATGAAGTCCGGCGTTTGTTTGATACTGTATGCAAGCTTTAAGGTCACCTGACCTATAGAGCTTTCTTGTGCCCTCTTAATTAACTGTTTATTTGATGAGTTGATCGGACTATTTTACACGTAAATGTTTACCTGTGTGGTGACGGAGTAAGTATACAATATGTCACCACCTCATCTCATCCCATGGGTGTCGCAAAAACCGATTGTGAGACTATCCGTGAATATTATCTTTACGAAATAAAAAGAAGGTAAACTTGAAATTACACCCTGTACCAATCCGTCTGGCCAGCGTTGTATTAGTAGGCCAAGTATCCTTCCGTCACGGGAGGAGGCCTGTCCCTACAGTGGTTACACTTTTGGATTTATTATAATATTATGTTACGCTCAAAGATCAAAATAATTGCATATGTGTTTTACGTCAATACTTCTCCAGACCTGACTAGCATATTGCCACCTTAGCTTACTTATGCTACCATTCTTCCAAAAGTTTGTCGTTCAAGGTAGTTTGTCTTGCCTAGCGTACTTGCAGTCTGCAAATTGTAGACTAGACTGTTTTTAATGAGCTATAGCTAATTATTGACTCACTCTATTGCATACGTTGCAGTTTTTTTTTCGTGCTTTGCATGCCGTCTACTACTGAAAATATTTATATTTTACACGCCTTTATTCATAAGTAAAATTTTCTAAAAAACTAATTACATAATAATTAAACTGATTTCAATAAGGAACCATTACCTTATAATTGATATTTTAAAATAACCTTAATAAGCTCCTATTATACAATAAGAAATAAATTGAAAAGGCAGTCAAGACTATATTATTAAGCTTCATTATTAAACGTTTTATTAAATTTAAATTCATGACTAATTGTTTAAAACTAGTAGTTATGTCTGTAAGAACTTCAAGGAGACAATAAACTGGGACATTTACAGTTCAATGACAGAGTTTTTGGATTAATAATTTAGTGTTAGATAAAGGCAATCGATCATGTCTTTTAAGTAAGTAGTAGAAAGTATTAAAGATAGCTATTGTATTGGTAATCATAATTCAATAGGTTTAGTGTTTGGAATATTAGATTTTATGTTTAATAGAATCTTCGAAAATAAAAGGAAGTTATTAATTTATTTGGTAATTTTGTTTTTAAGGTTGTTTATCTAAGATAGCGCATTTTCGCAAATCATAGTAATTAGTTATAAAAAATTAGGTTTCATAAACAAAACCAATATTTTGTATATTATTTTTGTTTGGGCTGTTTAAAAGGTTAATTTTATACTTAACCATCCTTATAACTTACTGGTTACTTTCAAATCAAACAATAGCAATTTTATCAAAATTTAGTTGTTTTCATTTAATAAAATATTATTTTTGTAGATCATCCAAATAAAAAAAATGACGTTAATATTATATTTGATTACAAAAGCTCTGGTGGAAGTCGGTGTTTTAATTGGACAAATTATTTTCATGCTATATTTATTTTTAAGGATTTTCTAGGTAACTTAAGGCCTGGGCACACCGGGACGGCATGGCAAGGGATTTTGCCGTGAGTCAGCGCTCGGTCGCGGTAGGCAACGGCATCCCGTTGCCTACCGCGGTATGCCGCGGCATCCCGCCACGGGGGCCTGTGGCGCGTCTTTTGATGCCGTCCGATAAAATCCCTTTCAATGCCACGGCATCATTTTAAAGCATAGCAATTTATGTCGTATTTCTGTAACATTACGGTTGAATTTCCATTAGTAAAAATTAAAATCCCTTGCCATGCCGTCCAGGTCTGCGTAGGCCTTTACGTGTAAAGCAAGCCCATGGATGTTTGTTACTCTTTAACGTAAAAACTATTAAATGGATTTTGATGAAATTTAGAATATATAGGTAGTTTAGTGTGTACAATTATCGTGTACCGGAAAGCGCAGGGCGGGGAGACCCCTCACACGGTGGACCGACGACTTAGTTAGGACGGCGGGAAACCGATGGATGAGGGAGGCACAGGACCGCACGAGGTGGCAATACTTGGAGGAAGCCTATGTCCAGCATCGGACGTCGATTGTCTGTAGGGTGTAAAATAAAATTTGAGCCACGTATACAACGCGGGTATAGCAGTGTGCATCAGCTACTTCTTAATAATAACGAAATAAGTATACTTATAGATATTAAGGCTACTTAATGGCTAACGCAGAGTATGACGGCATGGCAAAGTATTTTAATTTTTACTAATGGAAATTCAACCGTACTGTTACAGAAATACGACATAAATTGCTATGCTTTAAAATGATGCCGCGGCATTGAAACATCATTTTAAAGCATAGCAATTTATGTCGTATTTCTGTAACAGTAAGGTTGAATTTCCATTAGTAAAAATTAAAATACTTTGCCATGCCGTCCTACTCTGCGTTAGCCATAAGTCTCACATATTTATTTTCTATATTGGTAATTGTAACATGATACATTCGCCTTTCAACCTTGTAACTATGGGGTCGGGTGATAACCCCGCGGTGAAGCGACGCCTATCATACAAAGACCAACTATTACTGAACTAATTATACCGTTCAAACGTTTTATACAAATAATTGTCTTTTACGTATAAAATACGTTATTTTAACTTAACTAATCGTTGCTTATTAAACAGTTTTATTTATGCATCTTTTTCGTTTTGTTGTTACTGATAAAAGTGTTAATAATATAGTTTGCCATTTAAGCTTTTGGTTAAATCTGTATTAATATTATAAAGAGGTAAAGTTTGTGTGTTTGTGACGTTGTAAGGGGTAATCTCTGGATCTACTGAACCGATTTAAAAAAATATTTCTGTGTTGAATAGTCTATTTATCGGGGAGTGTCATAGGAGATTATATCGAGGAGCGGAGCAGTAATGAAATATGTTTAAAAAACACGATTTTAAAAGACAAGATTATTTTCTTATTAATCGCCGGCCCAGTGTACACATGTCGTGCTTAGAAACGACACGAATTCTTGCGTAGGCCTGGCGATTTTTCTTAGCGTGTACAAGCGCCCTAAAGAAGTGGTCACGGGTCAGCTAGTTATAAAAATAGTTAGCCATTTAAGCTTTTGGTTAAAGGAGACGTTCCATTTGCCCATACATCTGGGGCCCACCAAGAACATACATGAAACCTTGTGTGTTATGAAGATAAATGACTACTCTATAGGCCTGTATAATTATTTTTACCATAAAACTTCGAGGATGTGAGATATGTGGTATTTAAAGTGAAATTATATCATACTCCAAATAGCTCAAAATACAATTATCACATAACATGTTATCTAATTATTCATATTTGAATGTCTAAAATAAAACCTAAATATAATCCATAATCAAAAGCGAATTAATATACAATAATAATCTGAAATAAATCACATCAAAACATTCACAATACGTAGTAGCAACACGAATCACAAAGTACATTGACACAAATGGAGTGACACTTGACAGATGAGAGATGTTAAATGTGTTGCAATGATTTAAAAAAAAATACATTCGACTTCTCATTAAAAGGAAGACAACATAATTGTGTTACAATAGTAGGTATTGCGTACAAGTTCTATTTTTTTAACGATTAAAATATAAGAGTCAAATATATTGTTGGTGATTATTATATGTACTTTTATATGAATAAAATATATATTATCTCAGACATTAATTTTTACCCACATAATATTATTTTATTTTCAAGGGTGGCAACATAAAAAATATCCGCCATTAATCCAACCAATGATTGAATTAAAATACTGTTCACAACCATTTAAAACTAAAATCTTTCCCCCAACTTCTACGGAGAAATGGAAAACACTAATTGATTTTCAAAATTATTTGTTTAATTTTAATTATTCAAAACATTCTGTTCGCTCTGGGCCCCAAATGGAATGTCTCCTTTATCATATCTTTTTAGTTTATCCGGTGACTGTGGAGTAGCAGTTGGTAAAGCATAGTACGCAGTAGGAACACTCTTAACGCGTAGAAATTTTCTTCGCAATCTTTAACAACACTGTAAGTCCTGCAAGATTTACTTAAAACTATACTGTGGTTTCCACAGTATTTATAAGGAATTCATTTAAAATACTTCAAAATTCAGGGCTGTAATCTCTTATACAGATTGATTTTAGACGACCTCTGTGGCGCAGTCGGTATACCTATTACATGACTGCTACGCAGAGTTCTCGGGTTCGATTCCCGCTCAATGCAAATCTTTGTGTGCATGAACATAATTGTTTGCATTACCTACAGCGGAACGCCACAGAGGTCGTTAATGTACTACTAATATTAAAAAAAACCTGATTAAGTAGACCTCTTACTTGTTGAACCGATCACCAAACAAAGGTGTTTCATAATAAGCTGGTTAATTGAAGTCTTTGTATTTTCGAGTTCTATCGGAACCATCGGAACAGTTTATTGAACGAGCGTAGCGAGCGAAGCAAAACCATTCCACCACTTTTAGACCATTCTACCACGCAGTCTGGCAAGAAAGCTGGCATTTCTCGAGTCGTCCTGGCAGGTGCTGGTCCCCATGCACCATAGAACGTAATGTATATTAAAACATCTAGACTATCTTTATTTCAGACAGTATTGTTACAGTGTTTGACTCGTGAGGTTGTTGTTTCGATTACCACATAAGGGCGCTTGTACACGCTAAGAAAATTTACCGTGTCTACGACAGACAAGACAAATCTTCGTGTAGACGTTAAGAATTTTGTCTTTTTCGCACACGAAAACTTTTCGTGTCTTCCGCAGACAAGACCAATAGAAACGTGTACACGATAGGATTTTTGTCGTGCAGTCGTCGTCGTCGTAGGGCGCACTAGTAATAACAAGTGTTATAATCAGTGTGAGTTTCCTTTAGTAAAAATGTTAACTAGAAAGCAAAAAAGTATGAGACCCTACTACACCGCTCCCCGCCCCTCTGCAACAACGTTCGCCGTGTCTTGTCTTGCGCAGACAAGAATATTTTCTTATTCATCGCCGGCGCTGTGTACACAGGTCGTGCTTAGAAACGACACGAATTCTTGCGTAGGCCCGGCGATTTTTGTTAGCGTCTACAAGCGCCGTAAGTCATATATTTATTCAATTGTAAAAAACACATTTAATAATGAAATTACTAAACAAGTTAGTATTGGTATTCAGTAAAAGCCCAAAGGACACAATGCCGTGCCAAGCTGCCATTGGAATATCTTTTATAAATTAAAACATTATATCTTAAAATACAATTAATTTGTTTTATCATAATCAATATTAATAATAAATTGTTCTTCTCTATTGTCATGTACCGGACACTCTACATTCTTGCACTCTGAAACCACCTTATCATAATCCCAGGAGTGTCACTGGGAATCGTCTGTACCCCCGACACCACAGGTGATCACAGGAGGAATCATCTTAATCCCCATGACACTCCCAGTGGTAGCACGGGGAATTATGTTACTCCCTAAAATACCATCGAGTATTAGGCATCGGTGAGGCTCGGTAGAGCTCGGGTAATTCTTGAGTTGACTTAACTTGACTGCTCTTCGATGTTTCTGTAGTCTGAACTAAGTATTCTGTAACTACCCATAATCAGCTACGACGTCCTTAGGTGTGTTAACGACTGCCGAGACCGCTCTCAGGCGCCCAAACCCGCCCGACGCAGCTCTCAGGCGCTCGAAGCCGACCGAACGCCGCCCGGCGTAAAGCGCTCGAGCCCTACCAAGCCGCACCGATGCCAACTGATAGTGGGCGCCGGGGCTATCATTTAATGATCTCGCGGGGATAGAAAGGGACTCCAAGTGCCGAGAACGACGACAGACAAAGATGCCATAACACAAGCTGCGGTCTTATTCACAAAAATATCAGATGTCTTTTGATAAGGATAATATCACAGGATAATATTTAGATAACTGTTTAGACAGTCTTTTTAGGTTTTACTCAAAGATATTATATTATATTAATAAAGGTAGATATGTTATAAGCGCAAGCCTCAAGGAAATTCAACGAAGAGAAATCTTATTTTTGGTCTCTAGGCGTAAGGTCTGTTTCAGTAATAGAATATAACTTGGTAGATCCTGGACTATGGTTTATAGGCCATTTAAAAAAGATGTAACGCTCGGCTTATTTGCCCTGATGTATTGATTTCTTATATCGATATGTCGCAGGGAAATGAGGAAACCAGAGATTTCACGAAATCACTAGGGATATCATGAAATCCCGGTAAAGGTCGAAAAAGTTCTAACCTAACCTACAGAAGTTGGAATCCTTGTGTTTTTTAACCTACAAACAAAAATATGAGCATTTCTTTTCTGGTAGAAACGAGATTTCGTCATATCCCTGGTTTCCTCATTTCCCTGCGACAGATACAAATGCAGTAACCGCTATCTATCACAAAGATGAGAAGTTACAGATATGATGTTCGTGCTTAAAACATTCACAGGTTGGTTCCTTAGTAGACTATGAAGATAACTTTGCAGAAGCAGGTCTCCTCAGTGTGTAGAGGTAATAATACCCTTAAGCAGAGCAGGTTATGGTCAAGTTTACCTTTTCCGTTAGAGATATTGCCTTTTAAGATGCAGCAAGGACTCATGATCTTTGCGCCATCTCAATGTACTCATTCATTCGTAATGAGAAATGATAAATTTACCTATACGGGTAGGTATACCATGAGGTATACCTTGGGCCACTCATTCAAGGAGATGGGGAAATGGATAAAGTAATTACGCACCGGATCAACTCAGGTTGGATGAAATGGCGACAGGTTACAGGAACAACGTGGGACCCACGGAAGCCTCTTAAACTGAAGGGGAAAATATACAAAGTCGTCTTAAGACCTGTAGCCTTGTATGGGTCGGAATATTGGGCCACAAGGAAGGCGGATGAAAGAAGAGTACATGTGGCTAAGATAAGAATGCTTAGGTGGATGTGTGGTGTGACAAGGATTGATAAGGTAAGACATGAGTATATGCGAGGAAGTATGAAAGTAACGCCAGTAACTGAAAAGATGAAAGAAAACCGTTTGTCTTGGTATGGACATGTAATGAGAAGGGATGAAAGGCATGTAACTAGGAGAGTAATGAATATAAATGTTGATGGATGGAAAGGAAGAGGAAGACCGAAGAAAAGATGGATGGACTGTGTTAAAGAGGATATGAAAGAAAAGGGAGTGAATAATGATATGACGGCTGACAGGAAAGTATGGAAGGAGAAAACCATTTGCGCCGACCCCAAGTAAATGGGATAAAGGCAGGCAAAGAGAAAAGGGTTGGTATACCATGACTATATACATACTAATATTATAAATGGGAAAGTGTTTGTCTTTCTTTCACGGCAAAACGGAGCGACGAATTGACGTGATGTTTGTGGAGATAGTTAAAGAACATAGGCCACTTTAATTTTTTCTTCTGTGTCCAGGAAAGGGGAACAGTGCTACCCCGAATTTAGCGCGAGCGAAGCCGCGGTCAAAAGCTAGTTAGGTAATAAAAATAAAACAAATATTTATATGGATGTAGTTTTATTATCAGACATTTTAACAAAATAGCCAATAGTAAAAGACTTCCATAACCCATTTTAAGCAGACTGTGAGAGACTTTTACAATAAATTATAATATATTTTTTAATACATTTTAAAACATTTATACCATTTGAAACATTTATATCTTGAATGTTATAACAGCCCATTAATGTCCCAGTGCAGGGACGGGCCTCCTCCTGTGACGGAGGGATACTTGGCCTACTAATACCACGCTGGCCAGACAGATTGGTACAGGGTTTAATTTCAAGTTCTCCTTCTTTCTATGTAAAAGTAAATACTCACAGATAGTCCCTTAGTCGGTTTCTACGACACCCATGGGATGAGATGGGGTGGTGACATATTGTATTCTTACTCCGTCACCACACGGATAATTACATTTTAACACGGATAATAACATTTATATGATAATCCTATATATTTAAACAAATTAAAATTTCTTAAATTTAAACATTTATGCGATTCAATAATGTATTATAAGGTAATGTAGCCATACTTTAAGTCAATTCAAATATATTTAAAGATTACAGACACTTATTAAATGTAACAATAAAATATCGTGCTTGTCCAATGTCTAGTTCTTAACATTATGTACTAACCCCTTACCATAACAGTTTTATTTCATGATAAACATTTCAAAACATAAGTTAATAATGTAACCATTGTATACAGAAAATATGTCTGTACTAATTTGAGTATAAAAATATATACATTTTTATATTAACATAGAAAAATATATTATGTATTTAATATATTTTTTTATATATTGTCACGTTATAAAAAAATATATTAAGCTAATTTATTGAAACAAATGCACGTAATAAATAACTGAACTATGAGTTTTCAAATCAATTTACTATTTAGAAACTCATCGTACAGTGTTACCTACTGCACCCAATAATACAACAGTTTTATTTATAATACTGTACCGTATCACTAGTATCAATATAACTACAGTAGGTTTAATACGGTATAGTCATATTCAGATACTACCTCAAACAATATAGTAAAATAAATATAACTGCATTTAAATTAATTTAAACAGAAGAATAGAACTGTAAATTTAAAATTACTTTAAACAAAAGAATAGAACAATGAATTTCAAATTTGAATATAATGAAGAATAAACTTACAGCGGAAACACTTTACACTGATTTGTGTTAAATATGTTTCTGTGGAATTCGCTTACAAATTCTGTCTGTATGTGTACCCTACATTACAGGCTATTGTACTCCGTAGTCGCAATAGCAGCTCGCGTTCCTACCATGCTGACTACTGTCTCATAAACTTAAAATAGTCATTAAGGTTATCTGGTACTAGCAGTTACCTATATTCTTTTAAGTAAAAAACTTTAAACATCTGCAAAATATAAAATTGAATTTTCCTTATAAAAATATTTCTTAGTTTTCCATCTAAAACTTCAATCTTATTAAACTCTAAGACTTATTTTATAACATTTATATTTTTTTTTGTGCCTTATAAAATAAACATTTATTAGATGTAACATCAAAAATTTAACACCAATATTAATAGACATCTAATTATATTTTAACACCAATATTTGTTTTTGTAATTTTCTCCTTAATTATTATCTATATTTTATATTTTTTTGTTCGTTATGTGCATCCCAAAATGTATCGATGTAGCCATATCGAACCTATGAGCAGGCTCGTATAGCTTTTGTGTATGATTAATGACAACAGATGGCAGTCAAGAAATGGCTTAAATATTTGTTTATCCAGCCTTTTAGTTACGACCATCCGTTGCCAGGTAGACCAAAAGCTGGATGTACACCAGCTGATCCCCGAACACAATATTTGCAAGTGCAAAATAGTATCGAGGGTTTTTCGCTCGAGTGTACTAAACTTAAGTTGAAAGATGGTCTTTTTTACCCTCGGTCGCCTCTTACGACTCCCACGGATAGTAACGGGGAGGTGATTAGTATTCTAAAGCCGTCGCCTCACGGCTAGAACAGTGTCAAACTGTTACGTGTTAATAATAAATGCATGCGTCTTAGCCTAAAGTAACATATTTATAATTAACTTAATAAAACTATTTCATTACCATAGCGAACATTCATTGTAAGTTAATATTATAATAATAATATAATAGACACATAGAGCCAGTAGATAGTCTTAAATCTATTGATCTGCTATCATTCTAATACCGCACAGCTATAGTTGATGAGTTACTTTTGTAAGTTACGTAAATTATCAGGACCATTTATTTATTGTTTATGTAACATTCATTATTAAAATATAATTATAATATGTTAGTATATGCTTTGAGAGGAATCAGTAAAGTTGTTAACGATGAAAAATATAATTTCTATAAATTGTTTAAGGTCTTTTCTGGTACTAATACCAGTCAGATACAATGAAGCAAACGAACTGAGCTTTGCTAGGACTCAGTTTGATTACATTTTGAGTGGAATGTAATTTAAACTCAAATATTTTGTTGATGGTATGTAATCTTAGTGTAGTAAAGAAAGGCTTAATATTGCAAATGTTATTTAGTTTGTTTGTGACACAAAGGGGCTGCGGGTACGAAACTTGGGATGAGCGGAGCGACGGACCGTACAACGTCGCTCCCGCTCCGCCTTCGCTCCGCTCGTAGTGCGGCATCAGATATGACACCAAAGCAAATTACAATACATTAGTATACCATAGATTATATTATCTTAGTTCAATGCCACTTAAATCTAAAAATAAAATCGGTAAGTAACCCAAGAAATATCCTTTATAGTCACTAGATTCAAATAAATTTATTTAAAAATTTTGTTGTAGACGTGCCCGTGCTTGTGCAAAACCTTATGTTGGGTACTAAACTTTGCCGGGATAATATATGTTTAAATTAAGCATATTAATAGATTATTGTGCACCATGGCTTGCTTAGGCCTGGCTTTTAGTGGTAACAGGCCAGCCAAACTAAGCTAGATTTGGAAACTGAATCATGTTGATCGGTACTATCTCTAACAAAATTTATTTTAAATAAAATAAACCCTTGGCTTTTTAGTCTACATTGGTTGTATAAAGAATTGTGTTTCAAAATACATTAAATATAGAACGAAGTATAAAATTGATAATATTAAGATGTACTTAGCAAGTTTAGCAAGCTGTTCATAAGGTTCCGCAACTAGTGTTGGGCTCAAGCACTGTTTAACACGGCCATGTGTGCAACTATACCATTTAAATATAACCTTAACATATCGATTAAATGCGATTAAATAGGTACTGATTATTATATAATAATAAGATAAAAGCCATTAATAACTTTGTTATCTAATCCAATGCCAATAAAATATTCTAAATTTCTAAAAATGGTTTACATGTTGTGGTCTTCTTTCGCCTTCATAAAGTATGTTATCATGTCTATCGGTAGAGGGAATACAATCGTCGAGTTTTTCTCAGCAGATATGGTGTTCAGAGTCTGTAAAATATTATTTACTTTTAATTCTTTAATTCTTTTCCAATTTTGTTAAATGATCATCATCATATCAGCCTAAAGGTCCTTGCTGGACATAGACCTGTGTAGACCTCTACAGCTTTCTGTTTTAAGCCTCCTATTTTTTCTTAAATAAATTGAGCTTATTTCATTTTGGTGCAGAATGCATAGAATTTAACACTGAAGTGTACAACTTTTCCTTTATAGAGCATAACGTATAGAACCAAGCACTACATTGAAAGCATGAAGCGTACACAAATATATATAACTTTCAATTTTAACCCTTTCCCAGTGCAGTGTACCACATATGGTTCACGTGCATTGTTTACTATTGTGTCTGCTAGCGGCACTGTGAAAGTATTAAATTATGCTTTTGTAATAAAACTGTTAAGGAACTGTGTAGTCAGCAGTTTAGAGAAGTACCTGCAGGTATCGTAGCTGAAGTGCGGCCGGGCTGTCTCCGATCACTTCCGAAGCTTCACGAAGCGCCCGTGACGCCTTCTGCTCTCCTTCAGCCGCTATAACCTTTGCCCTCGCTTCCCTGGCTGCCTCTGCTTCTGCTGCCATTGCCCGTTGCAGTTGTACGGGCAAACGTACGTCCTTGCTGTTAGGGAACAATTAGGAATGATTTATATAGGTATTAGTTACTATTTTGATTTATATTACCTTCATAACAAACCTTTAATAATCTATTGCAGAACCGGCTATTTTTGAAGCATTTATTATTTAATCTAAATAAATATCCTACATTAAAAAAACGATAAGATTAAAACACACTTTTACATTTTAATACGTTCGCATAAAAATAAAACAATCTTAATTACAATAAATATTAAAATAATTAAAAATAATACACGTTTTATATTAATATAACTAGCTGACTCGTGCTCACTTCGTTGGGCGGCAAAAAAAAACGCATACATTTTTTAAACATATTTCATTACTGATCCGCTCCTATTAATCATAGCGTGATATTATATAGCCTATGACACTCCCCGATAAATGGACTATACAACACATAAAGAATTTTTAAATTCGGTTTAGTAGATCCAGAGATTACCCCCTACAACGTCACAAACACACAAACTTTCCCTCTTTATAATATTAGTATAGATACATGCGTTGATCCCAAAACCGGACCGGCAATTAAGACGAGAGATCGATGGCTGAGGAAGGTATAAGATAGCGCGCTATAAAAGCATTTGTAGAAGACCTATGTCGAGCAGTAGACGAATACCCCAGTTTGACTTGCATATTCTCTTTTTAACAGGCACAAGTAACTTCGTTTTTTCACTGGTTTTGACCTTTATTACAAGGCTATTAGAGTTGCTAATTAGGTGGCAATATAATCACCACTGCTAGCAAAAGGGAAGATTCGTAGCACTTTTTAAGTCAACAGCAATATAAACAACGATTTAATTTGTTTTTAAATGTAATAGAAATGTTTTGAAACATGACCCAAATTGAAGTACTTTAATATCGTGAATTAAAAACAGCCATCTTAACAATTTATTATAACTATTTTGTATGTAGTAACAAACAAATAATATTTAAGTGTAAGTACTTATTCGTTGTCTAGTGTCCATAGAACAAGCTCTGCATACTTTCGGGCTAGATAGTATTCATAATAAATTTATAAAAAACCAAATGATTTAAAAAAACCGGCTAGCAGTTTTACATGAAAGAGGCCACATTATACAAACCCCGGAAAACAAAACCATCCTTTTGAATAAGACAGATATCATGTGTCTACACAAAGTAATTGTAATATTATATCTATGTTAAGAGATGAACTATTACCATGGTTATTATTTATTTCTAAAAATAGCTACTAAAAGGATTTGATGAGAGGAAGAGTCAACAAATTCGGCCCACACTATCTGTCTCTAAGGCCTCATGGACAAGTAAAATATCAAGTTGTATATCCTTTGTTAACTAAAGAACAAAGGGGTCAAATCCCCACCACTTTTGGACTACAATCGTATCACTATAAGTTCTGAACATAAATATAAAACATTATAAAACTGATTCTAAAATGATTTTTTGCAATTATGATTAAATGCGATAAGTGATTTTTGAAATTGATTGGTAAATGTCACTGAGCTGCATAGTTGATCAAAAGACAAATATTTTGTATATGATTTTTTTTTCAATTGGCGACGCTAATGAGCCCTGTTAACGCCCTTAAGTTTTTAATAGCTTGTACTGTGGGTATTAGAAAACTAAAAATCAAACTTATAACCCTTTTTTTGTTAATACGTATTTTAAATTGAAACGCCCAAAACTAATAAGGGTAGAAGGATTAGTTATTGGATAAACTTTCACAAAACCATAATATATGATAATAAGTTAATGAATAATTAATTAAATATAAATCCTCCTATTTCATAGTTCAGTCAGTTCACCAGAGGGATTAACTATTTCCATCGATGCTGTAAAACCTAACTACTTGTACCTGGGCAGTTTACGGTTATAATATCTATAAAGAATGAAATTGACTGGGCTGGCCACATTTGCCTCATGCCTGACCATCTATGGGCTAGAATTACCACCGAGTGGTGCCCAGATTCGGCGTCGCGGCGGACCACGTAGGAGGTGGCTAGATGAGATAGATAGGACACAAAAACACTGGCCTTCATTGGCCAAGGACCGACAGTTGTGGAAAACAAAAACCTTTGCCCAGCAGTGGGATAATTAGGGATGAAACGAACGAACGAACGAAGAATGATATTTTCTTGGTATTTGTATCAACATTCCATATTGATGTCATGCAGATACTTAAGTGTGTTATATGATTTACGAAAGATTTACTACTGCGACATTTTACTTTCATCTCGGTCAAAAAAAGGTCAACTGCTAGTCATAGGGCTCCTTCAAATGAATCCCTGTTCCTCTACCCTGTAACTCCCTCATCCTTCGGTTGCCCGCAATCATTGCCAGATCTTCGCACCACCATGCGACTTCCCATAAGCGATCACCACATTCGTCGAAGACCGTGGTATTAAGGCACTGCGGTAATACAGACTAAAAAATAAATTCGCCGAGTGATCTCTTTTGCTCAAAGTTGGACTTACGCAGCTGGACTGATTGACCCAGGTAAGCACAAGTGTAGTACCTCAAGCTATTGTAGTGGGTGTGACATGAACTTTTACCAAGATCCTGGTGTTGTCCATGTTCATTCTTAAACCCATTCCTTGCTAGTGAGGCTATCGAGCATGATGTAGCGATAAACAGTTTTAGAAATATACAGACTGCCTAGTCAATACAAGATAGTGTTCTATATCTCTGAAACTGGTCACGCTTGACTTCTCCTTGCTGCAATCGGCATTTCCTGCTGGATGGTCTTCTAATGCGGATTATAAACTGCTGCATTGTATATATGTGTTCGAGGCTACCGTATTATAGCAGCTGCGGTGCCCTCAAACAGATAAATACAACGCAGTACAATTTCGAGAAGTTCCATTTTCATACTTCAAGCTGAACCGACGAGAACTGTTTGGTACCTATTTCTAAACCTCGTGAAAAATACCTTCTTTATCAATATAAAATTATTAGTTAATGCACTTCTTAGATCTGGGAAAAGGCCTTTGGTGATATATTCACACTGAATGACCTGAAGAGTTAGTAAAATGTTGTGTAAAGTTTTTATTTAATTGTTTTTGTTTTATTCAATTGTTTTATAAAAGACAATTCCCACACTAGGGATCATGCCCTCTGTCGCGGGGACTTTTTACAGACATCAATTAACGGACACAAAGGACACCCAGACTCAGGACAATAGTTTGTGAAACTCACAAATTATTGTCCTGCGTGGGGATCGAACCCACAACCTCGTGCCTGGCAGCTGCTTACGCTACTGTCGCGCCACCGAGGTCGTCTATATATTTAGTTGATATACTATTATTATTGCGTGGTTTCCATTTGCATTCGTTCCACCACTCACCACCATAACCAATAGTCAAGTAGTTCCTGATATTTGAGAGGGGAAGACAAAAATACTGCTCGCTGCGAAATAGTGCGCGAGTATGAGATGCTTATTAGAGAGAAGAAACCTTTGATTATACAACCCCGTGTACAACTGCCTGAAATATCCAATATCAAATAAAATTTCCAGTTTCCCCCGATTTTGAATTCGGGGGAAGATGTGATATAATTACCAGTTTTCCCCAATCGGGGGAAAGTATTCGGGGGAAACTGGGAATAGATGTAAATGATGTGTTGTATAAAATTTATGTGTGTGAGTCATAAAAATATTTACGCACTAGCAAAATGTTTTGAAATACACAAGAAAGTACTTACATCTCAACTCGTTCCACTTTGATACCCCAAGCTTCAGTGGCCTCGTCCAACGAAAGTTGCATGTTCCCGGAGAGTGTTTCCCTCTCGCTTAATATTTCATGAAGTGGGCGTGTGCCCATAGTGTTTCTCAAAGTAGTCTGGGCAAGAAGCCTTGTAGAGTGATGGGCATTTTCAACATTCGCGATCGATATAGTCGCGTTGTGGACTCGGTAATAGACCACAGCGTCTACTGAGACTGTTACAGAGTCCTTTGTGAGAACCTAAAAAAAATTTAGATAAAAGTTTCCTTTCTTTAAAATTAGACCAAGGTAATGAAATTTGGAATTTTTTTAAACGAAGCCTTTATAAAAATATGACATGATCAAAAATTTTGCAGAAGGTACAAACGTACCAATTATTTGCAAACTAGAACTCAATCTTTCATCGTATGGACAAATTAATTTATTGAAGAGAAAATTCAGTTAAAGTCGTAAGTATGTGGAAATATAATTAATTTGAACAAATTACTCACATGGTAAAAAAGGGAATGTCGGGTTAAGAACAGATTGCAGTATTATTTTATTGTGACTTACCTCTTGTGGTGGAACATCGTATGTGCGGGTTCTCAGATCAACGCGTGCGTAAGTGTCGATGCAAGGCAGAATGAAGAAAATACCTAAGAACAAAGTACAAAACATATATATGTCGCAGGGAAATGAGGAAATCAGGGATTTCACGAAATCCCTAGGGATATGACGAAATCCCATTTGTACTAAAAAAGAAATGCTCATATTTTTGTTGGTAGGTTAAAAAACACAAAAATTCTTTCTTCTGTAGGTTAGGTTAGGTTAGAACTGTGACCATAATGCACGAGGCGAGCGAGCGAAGCGAGCGTGCCGCGGCAGCGGCCGCCGAAGTGCAAGGCATTTTCGACATTTACCGGGATTTCGTGATATCCCTAGTGATTTCGTGAAATCCCTGGTTTCGTCATTTCCCTGCGACATATATAAACTATTATCAAAGACAACAAGGCGCTTCAGACATTTGTAATTTTTTATTGGCGGACTTGTACCGTTCCACTTAAAGACTTCTTCTTAATTCTCCGTGTGGTGACGGAGTAAGAATACAATATGTCACCACCCCATCTCATCCCATGGGTGTCGTAGAAACCGACTAAGGGACTATCTGTTAATATTTTCTTTACGAAATAATAAGAAGGAAACCTTGAAATTTAACCCTATACCAATCCGTCTGGCCAGCGAGATATTAGTAGGCCAAGTATCCCTCTATCACGGGAGGAGGTCCATCCCTGCAGTGGGGCATTAATGGGCTGGTATGATGAATGTTGTATATAGCGGAGACGGGCTCTTGCTGAAACTACGGTTGTTTTTACTAAGTTTTGATACTTTTTACTATCAGTTCATCATTTCTAGTACCAAGACTGCGTTCTCTATGTTAAAGATAAAAACATATTTAATGTGTACTAACCTGGACCTTTAGCGCCTCCCGATAAAAGGCGTCCAAGGCGAAAGATTACGGCTCTTTCATACTCCTGGACAACCTGAACAATCAGATACAAGTCCTGTTAATAATAAAAGTAATATAAAAAGTGTATATCTCCGTGTGATGACGGAGTAAAAATACAATATTTCACCACCTCATGTCATCCCATGGGTGTCGTAAAAACTATCCGTCAATATCTTTACGAAATAAAAAGAAGGAAAACTTGAAATTAAACCCTATACCAGTCCGTCTGGCCAGCGTGGTATTAGTAGGTCAAGTATCCCTCCGACCCAGGAAAAGCCCGTCCCTGCAGTGGGACATTAATGGGCTGTTTAGATGATATGGCAAAGGGACGCAAAGTCACGGATTGCAATCCCAGCAATATACCAATGATTATAATAAGTATCAAGCCTAGATTTACTAAGTGGCTGTTAATGTCATTTCCATTATGTAGCATTGGTATTTACTTAATCAAATCCACACATTTTAAATATTTTTATTATCTTATTTAATTTAATTCACTGTAAAAATATATACAGGCATAATTTTCAGTGTAGAATGTTTAGCTTTGGTTGCATTTCGCACAAGCAGAACAGTATTAAAAAAGTTATATTCACCTAGCTTTATGTACTGATTCGCACATATCTAGCAAATAAATTGCGTACAATAGTACATAGAGTACCACTAAAACGACAATTGAACGCATAACTTTTATTCGACTCTAACTCTCTTCTCACGCGGTGGCAATATTTGGAGGAGGCCTATGCTCAGCAGTGGACCTCAATTGGCTGATATTATGATGAGACTCCAATATTAAAGCAATAACGATATTTTTTTCGTTGACAGTCAGTTCTCCTTGTGGGGAGAGTAATAATACATGTTATAATCACACCTATTATCTCACAAAGTATCGTAAAAGTGGACAAGAAATTTTTTTGTGCTTTAATCTACATGTCAATTCTCGTACCTTAAAATTTTTAAAAATTTGGTTAATTTAACTTTTAGTTGTCAAATTGTAACACAGTAGGTATTATTGTATTTATATATTTTTTTAAAGTAATGTAATCGTACTTTAACTAAGTTTAAAACGGCATTCTTGTAATTTTTAAAGTGACAATTCATGTAATTTTCAAACTTAACGTTTATTTTATCATTGAACTTTATTAACTTTATTTTTAACGAAATGTTTAAGGACCAGAATACAAATTTTAGATTAATAAAAAATTAAATTTAAAAAAAGTGAAAATTAGCAGCCTGCAAAAAATTAAAATTAGCAGCCTGCAAAAGCCTTTCCTTTTTCCTTAAATTAAGTTGAATTAAATTGTACGTTACGAGAATTGACCTGCAGATTAAAAACTTGGCAAAAATAAGGTGCTATTAGGTCAAGTTTCAACTGGTTAATGATAAAATCCCGTCCCTTTTGAGATCTTAATAGGACCATTGTGATTAAAAACAATGTGTTCCCCACCTCATAATTTTCTGGTACTGAAGTTTTCTAGTTGCGCAACCGTTTTATCACGTGGATTACAAAAATGCCTATATTTATCTAAAATGACAACTCCTGATCTAGGGATTCAAAGAGGTACTATAACGGGTACTAAAAACATCTAGACTTAGACTTATCAAATGAAGATAGAATTCAAACTCGCCAACTTGTATACTCGAAAACGAAATGGCTTTATCAGTTTTGACAAAAAATTCTATCATAATTCAAATTCATTAAGATCGTTATTTAATGTTTATGTGTAAGCTTGACGTCATTGGTTGACCGTAATCAAAACTATGCTTTGATTAAAAGTGCAATCTATTTTAAACTTTCACTTCAACGCAATAAATAATAATATCTACTAACACAATATAAATGTCACTATATTAAACTGTAGAGTTTGTATGTGAAAAACCATGAAAAACCATTAAATAATTTAAAACTAAAGTCAACTTGTTACTTGTGACATTACAAGCTTGTCATTTCAGAAAAACTGAAAATGTAGAATTTAAATATTGGCTGGTAAGCCACCCAATTGTTGGCACCTTAAGAGTGGACTTCGTGTCAGACTAAAATATTATAAAATGATAATATACTTTAATCTTTGCTTATACTTAATCATTATAATGTGATTGAATAGTATTAAATAAATATTACTGGCACTAAAGCCAATAAAAGGATTCTGATAAATTTATTGTTGCTCTGTTGACACATGAAATAAATAAAATATGATAAATATATTAAATAAATAATATTTGAACTTGAATAATCATACTGAACTTGAATATTCTACAGTGTTTTCTTTCTTTTTACTCACTTTTAACTCTTAAGTGCCAATAATTGTAGGACTTCTAACGATTAGGTGGTTTACCCTAATTTGTTTTATATTATAAAATTACGAAAACTTTAAATTGAAATATGTGCCAATGACGTCATGCAAGAAATGAAAGGGATGAACATATAAGGAAAAAAGAGAGAAATTCATTAGAATAAAACGTTTTACCGAAAATATGCGTAATATGTGTTGTACCTAATTAATATTTGCACGCCATACATGGCAGAATATGCTGTAACAATAATTTTTAACACCTGTAAACCCACCATATTCTTGAAAATAAATTATTCTTTCTTTCTTTCTTTCTTTCTATGCTCTAGTATCAGTCAATAACGTTGACTTTACTATTTGTTTTTATAAATATCTAACGACTATTTGCTAATACAAGAAAACTGATATGTCAAAGTAGCGTCATGCTTTAGCTGATGTTTTGTTATGCGATATTGAACCTAATAGTTTTATGACATGCAACTAACATTCACTCTAGAGGTGATAAAGCCATTTAGTTTTCGACCATACATATAATCTATTTTATGCTCAGTATTCTTATAAGTACACACAGTTAATAATTTCTACGAATTAGAGATCGTAATTTCCTTTATTTTTATTTCCTTTTATTTTTTATACAATATGCACATTTTTTTGCAAATATTCGTATCTAGTTTGCGTATGAAGTAAGGAAACAAAATGTTGAAATAAATATATATAATTATATCTTGTTAAAAAAGGACTTAAAACATTAAACGATAATTTTAAAAAAATAGTCCATTATTTAACTTTTACTTCATAACAAAAATACATACGTCGAGAAAGCAAATGATAAACTTGGTTATGAGTTACTGAAGCTAAATATACCTCCCGTAGACAACTGTTGCGTTAAAACCCTACCATTGTAAACTCGCTCAGTTTGAATCGAGACAGAAAATCGTTTGCGAGTTTATGAAAGTATTTTTTTTAATATTTATTAACTAGTTACTTAGCGGAATATTTGAAGATTAATTCTATTTGTTTTATTTAAGGTCTTTTTAGGATTATCCTAGTAGGATTTTACATATCTTTTTACTTCGTAGAAATTAAGATTCGGGTCATAATTATGTATAAATTTAGTAAAAATCAAGGAGTTTTTTTTTTATTTTAACAATCTAAATCACATATTTATTTTAAGTTAAGAAACTCGTAAAATAAGAAAATGCCTCTCGCTAAAAATACCAACCACGCAAGCATTACATCGCATCACTTGAAATTTAAATAATAAAAAACATAATAAATATTAGCAATATAACACTAAAATTAGTAATTATTTAATTTAATCATATATTTTGTATGAAGATCGCCAGCAATTTAAATAATTAACAAAGTTTAAATTTAATTTAATAAGCAAAATTGTGGAAAACTTTTTGATAGCGGATTCTTTAAATTATAGACATTGGTGATTAGTTGTGATTTATTTAAATTCCACACACTATAATATAACACTATAACAGTAAAATTGTATTTTGTATTTACTCTTCTGCTACAATTTACTTCTCAAATAATTCTCGGCCGCCATGGCAACTTAGTTTTATTAAATTGTAAAACCAGGCTTTTTTAACAGTTACTTCGTTTTTTTATGTATTACGGATTTAAACAAATTGTAATCTTTTTAATGTATCAAATAGAACATATTTCATGTAAGACACTGGATTAGAAACTCTGATTTTAATATAATCTAAACCAAAAATGTCGCATTTAAAACATTGAAAAATAGTGAGAAGTACGTACGTAAATGTCGAGGAGTAGAGATCGAGCGTAGCGACCATTGGTAGCGGCGGCGGCAACGTAGTCTGAAGAAACTCATTGAAGTCACGAAGCACTTTTATTTCACAGCCGTAACCATCGACAAATAATTTATTATTAAAAGTAAATTAAATTACTTAGTTATTATTTAATCAAGTAAATAATAACCAATTAATTTAATTTACTTTTAATAATAAATTATTCTCTGGCCACGGCTAAGTGGAAGTAGAGTTTAATTAGCAATAAAGTATGTTTATCACGACTAAGTCACTAAGAAGTTTAACGAGACGTCTACGCCCCCAGGGGGCGCAAACAAATGTGATCTTCCTAAGCACTTGTTACTCCTTATATTGCTGTCATCCCCTCTCCTGAATCACCCCATGTACAGAAGCGCGCAGGTATATAACAGCTAAATAATATATAAAAATACGGCGTAATTTTCCTTTCGCAATAATTCTTAGTATATAGGATCAGCGCCTCCTCACCCAGCCAACGTGACTCAAGCTCCCCACACCACAAATTATTAAGTACTTTAGAAGATTTTGTAAATGCTTACGTATACAATTTGTTTCTAATTTTAAACCTTTATTTGATAGTAAGTAAGGTTAATAATATTATAAAAGGAATAGTAATAGAATAGATAGAATATTTATTTTGCAAATATAGGTATAAAAGACATTATAGATATTAAAAATAAACATAGTTCTGCTATAATTATTTTACCTAGGTAGGCAAATTTACAAAATTTTACAAATTATAGTTACAAAATAAATTAAAAAGTTATTTTGCAAAAGTCTTTTAAATGTACAGAACCAAAGTCAATTAAAACAAAAAGTAGAATAAATTTATTCTACTTTAATAAATAAAACAAAATCTAATAATGGAAACTAATACTAATATACTAAACTAATACATTCTTTATTGTAAAACAAAATATTTGTAAGGAATACGATGACATTATACTTAGTAATTAATTCCTTATTACTTTTTTAAGAGACTAGGATATGTTCAAATGTATGCAGTGTTTAATAAACCAATACCAAGTCAACCACACGTTATATTTTATACAATTTTTTTTTTGAAGCGCGTATTTATTGCTTAATCACTGGCTACTAATTGACAGTCTACTCGTAATTAATTGTACTCGTAATTATTATATCAAAGTGAGATCCTTTGTATGACTCCATTCATCATAACAGCCCATTAATGTCCCACTGCAGGGACTGGCCTCCTCCCGTGACGGAGGGTTACTTGGCCTACTAATACCACGCTGGCCAGACGGATTGGTATAGGGTTTAATTTCAAGTTTCCCTTCTTTTTATTTCGTAAAGATAGTAGTTACGGTTTTTCCCTTAGTCGGTCTTTACGACACCCATGGGATGAATGAGATGACTCCATTGTAGTCACAAAATAAGCTTACATTTTACACAAATAAATTAATTATAGACGTTATTTCATATTTTAACTTTTACTTATGTATATACAACAAGAAAGTCTTTCTTTTTTTCTAATGATTGTACAAAAAATCTCTTACTTTGTAAATATTTGACATCTTGTAAGCTTCGACTTACGTAGTTGTTGTTATGGGGATTTGAGAAGGTACTAATGTGTTTTTCTCTAGGTATGGTAACAAAATAAGTATGTATTATATCCTTCTTATGTCGTCGTGTATACGTAAATATGGTAATAGGCTTTTGTGATATCTTTGATTTGTTTTTCTCATAGAAGGAAACTAAAGAAATAATTAGGCAACTAATTTAATTTATATTCTACAGTAGAAAAAATATTGTTCAAATTATTGAAAGTAATTTTGATGCATAGTTAGATTCTTGCTGGATGGAGGGGTGGAAACAAGGTGTTCTTCGTGTTGTTTGTCTCTATGAAGGATGCTGTATTTGCATGTTAAATTTATTTATTGGAGTTGTAATAGTTACAACAATTTATCTTATTTACTATAGTAGGTTCAACATTAGTTAAGCTGTTCTAATGTAAAGATATTTATTACCTATCATTAAATTTAACATATAATATAAATATAGTTTTTAAATTTAAAAGCTGACTGGTACATACCAGAGCTTTGGTACCTATTACAATGCAAATATTTAAAATACTTAATTCCGTATTTATTAAGATTGAAACCAAATTAATTAGCTACTTAGTTAGTTCTAAGGTAAAAAATATACAGAAATAAAACCTTACTGAGAAGTTCCTGCTCTGTTCAAGGTCTATGATAAATATAAAATTATCACTTATTTTTAGTTTCTTATTTCTTAGTTTTTCCAATCGACCTACGCAGTTTTTACTGCATTTGAGATATTTATTAGAATTTTACAATTTTATTTTCCCTTCAAAGAGTGAAAAATGGTTCTTAACGGGAATTTTCTTTAAAGTCAAAGTAACGTCAATAAGAAGCTTTCTTTCCGCACCGAAGTTGCAGGGATGAAATTACTTTCTATAAATAAATCTTGTAGGTACCGTGTACTTTTTCAAAATAATTAAAAAAAACATCATATCTATGATAAGATTATTACATTATTTTCACATTCAATCATCTTATTTTACAGTAAGAAATCATTGCACAGCAAGGCAAGGCCAGTGATAACATAAAAAAAAATATTTTATGAAACTAGTCCGTCGGTTGGTGATAGATTAAGAAAACTCAAGAGACTATTCATAGCGAAAGACTTTAGATTAGACAAACCAAGTGGCGTAACACAAAAAAAAAATAGAAACCTCTACCACTCCGTCTGAACCGCGTGGTTAAAAGAAAGTCTAATACCATGCGGGTCAGGGTCAAATTAGACCCAGTTTCCCTATCCGTCTGTCCCTAATCACAACAAAGTATCCGTTATGATACTTTCATCATCATCATCATCTCAGCCAATCGACGTCCACTGCTGGACATAGGCCTCCTCCAAATATTGCCACCTTGTGCGGTCCTGGGCCTCCCTCATCCATCGGCTTCCCGCCGTCCTTACGAGGTCGTCGGTCCACCTTGATACTTTAAAATTATATAATTTTTATGTGCATAAAATAGAACTGATTCCATTAAGTGTTGTATATTTTAACAACAGAAGTAAAGAAGAAAGACAATGGAAAAAATTGGTACTCGATGCGGGACTCGAACCCGCGTCTCTGGACTATAAGCGTCCAGCACCATGACCACTAGGCCAACCGAGTAACCGTTTCGGATTTTTCTAGTTATACCTAAGCTTTATAGGTAAAAATACATGTAATTTAACAGAAGCAAAAATACAAAATAATGCTTTTTTTAAAGTTAAATTTGCATGAAGTAGTTTTTGCAAGTCATTTAAGTCAGCTATTTTATTTCCGTCATCTACGAGTAGAATCAGGTGTTATTTTACCTGAGAAACAAAACACGTGTGACATTTTTAATATCTATTATTAATCTGACGTTTTAGTTCATTGAAAGTTTAGTACTGAGAACTTTTGTCTTCCTGACATGTGGTTTTCTTCATTTATGTATGAGCTAAATCAAATAAGATCATCGAGTTATATGTGAAAATAGGTAGTTACTTTAGTTAACTACCCGTTTTAACAAATTTACCTACTGCTAAAGAAAATTAAACCTTATTATGCCCTAGACAAAAAAGCTTTGCGTCAAATAAAATTGATTTGAAAAAGCTTAGTATATGATGTGATAAATTTCCCTACTCTTTCTATAAAATGCTATGCTTGAATGTTACTCTTGGTAGGTCGTCTTTAAAGACGTACTTATATTTATTACTTAATATATTCCTTAGCTTTTCCCTTTACAAGGAACTCCTTAAGATTATAAGCTGTTATCAAAGCTGAAGTTTAAAATAGAACATTAAATCGATACGAAATTTGACCTCTACCAATTAGATACTGTGAATGTGTGTTGTAAATTGTACCAAAGTGACGACGCGTCATTAGGAGACAAATTCGAGTACCTATTATACTTATGGTTGGAATTGTAAGCTCATTTATGTTAGGACATGTAAGATTACTTATTTTTTTAAGACGTTAAGATAATGTATCTTATATTTGTACTAAATAAATATGGAATAGTAATAATAGCACATTTAAAAATTATTGCAATTAAAGTAAAGTTTTATTAATATAATAGTTAAAATATAATTATAATTGTTGTGCATTATTTTGGCCTGTAGTTAATATAAAAATAAATGTAAATAATAAAAATTCATAATTAGTTATCTTTTATTTTTATCACATTAACCACATTATTTTTTTTGTAAGATACTTAAATGTTTATTTTTATGTATATTTTACTATTATTTATTTTAAAACCCAGAACATGTAAATTAAGTGAGTGCAATGCACGCATTTTTTTATTTTCATAAAAATATTTTTAGAATTATGTTTATTATTTATATTTGCCTCAAATAGTTAAATATTATTATTATAATTACAATTAAATAATAACATAGTCACGGCTACGGCAACAAAAAAAAAAAGTATTAAGTATAATAAGTTTTTGTTACAATAAGCTGTTATTTTGTAACATTATGTTGAATAATAAAGAAACTGAAAATGAAACTTTGTATCATTTAATAATAATAATAATCTGAAACAGTTCTACAGAATCGCCTTAATCTTGATATAATTATTTTTTCAGTTTCCCTTAAGATAATGTTTGTAAAATACCCGCGATCGAGATTATAAGTAGTGCCTAGTCTTAAAAAAATAAATTAGCTAACTCTCTTTGACAAATGTTCCTAATAATTAATTAAAAACAAACGCTTCTATATAAACGAGCAATATCAGACAACGGTGGTGTAATGATTCTCTTTACATAAAGTTTGGTTAAAAATAAATAATATATATAACCTGTTACGCAAATACGGCAAAACTTGAAAAGATAGCTTTAAAAATTCGCGTAGATATAAAGCATAGCACATTAGACAGCCAGCAACAACACTTAAAAAAAAACAAATATTTTAAATTTCGTACAGACCTTGAAACAAATGAAGAGTGAGAACGGCATCGTCATAACTACCAGTATCCAGGATAGAACCACGAGGATCTTGCCACAAGTTTTTGATTCTGAATCCGCATCATCGTTAGCTGAAATATAACTTTTTGTTAAAATTCAACAACTATAAACTGTTAAAATAACTATTTAAATTAAAATGTTTCATTCCGAAAAAAGTAACAAAAATATATTTAACTGACAAGCGGTTATTGTTGGGTATAAGTGTTGTCGACTAGACATTTCCATCATCATATTTCAAACATCGATAAGTTGAATATGACTGCCGCATGTGACCGTTAGTTATTTACTAACGCTAGTCGATATTACGTATGAAATATAATGTATGCACGTGGGAACCAGAACATGGTAACTACTAGGTACGTTTCTTCATATAAAATTAAATAAATAAATACTACTAAGTTTTAAAATACCTGATGACTCTGTCACCGTCACCACCATAGTTGTTGAATCAGAGTAACGCGCCAGTTTGAAAATAAAGTTGGTCACGTCTAACCGAATCGGGGCTCGGTGATGTACTGATTGGTGAAGAAATTATTTCCAATAATATAGTATTGCTAGGTATTTCCTGTGATGTATTATTAGAGGTTTTGCGTACAGCTTTTTAGTAGGTAGTACAGAGGCTTGATTACGTGTCGTTTAAAAGGATACTAGTTTATAAAGCAAACTCTATGTATAATAGATATGTTTATAAACGTTATAGTTCATCGATTTTTCTCATGAATTTTATTTGTAGCTTCTCACGTGAATATTTTCATTAAAAAGTTTTCCTTTAGTGACAACTTTATTTGAGAATACAATCTCCACACTAGGGACCAGGGGCCGGTGTCGCGAGAATTTTACAAACAAACAATTCGGACACAAAATAGGTACACACATACCTAAAAGCTTTTACACTTAATTAATACATAAGTTAATAGTTTACTTTTGCCCGCGGCTTCGCCCGCGTTAAATTAAGGGTAGCACTGTTCCCCTTTCCTAGACACAGACAAAAAAATAAAAAGTACCCTATGTTAATCTCCATGCCTTCAACAATCTCCACCTAAAAAATCAAGTCAATTCGTCGCTCCGTTTTGCCGTGAAAGAAAGACAAACAGACACACTTTCCCATTTATAATATTACTTAGTATGGATTAATAAATTTAAAATGTAATTTTCATAAATGTGTGAAAGTCTAACTAACATTTTCATTTTGTACAAAGAAATTATTATCACTACGATAATTACCTTTAAATAGTACTTATAATAATTGCTTGATTGTTTTTTTACTACTAAACTGTAGTAGAAAATGTGTTTCCAATTATATATGCTGACTCACTGAGTATTTTCTAAGAATATACAATGGCCGGCTCTAGCCTAAATTAAAGTGATTGAGTAGTTTGTTATATTGGAACTGCCTCGATGGATGTAGCGCGTCTGGTATGTTTGCGGAGGCCAAAGTGGATGACTTCTATGCCATCATGCGCAAGCGAAGTGCATCCATAATGCGGCGATTCAGAGACAGTCCTAACAGTATAGTAGATACTCTGGCAGACAAAATTGATGGGCAATTTATTAGACACTGGGCAAGTAGACATGTGCGCCCTAATGTCCATGTCAATAATTGATAATAACTGTATTCTACTAACATTAGAATAAGAAATTACTAACACTTTTATGGATCTCTGGTCTGAAATAAAGAATTTATTATTATTATTATAAATAGAATTAATTAATTGTCGATTGGCTGAAATAATGATGATGATGATTATAAATAGAACCGTTGAATACCTACTTTGTGTAATGCAATCACAGGATTGCATTACACAAAGTAGGTATTCAACCAAATACAATTTTTGAAACTCTCTATAAGCTTGGTATTAGTCAAATGTTTGATTATCCAGCTATTGAAAGGTTTAATGAAGCCTGCTCTATTTGTGACAGAAAAAGATCTGGCTGTCCACATAGTCTTCCTATAAAAAAGGCTGTCAAAGCAGTAAGGGAAAGAATTCGAAGAAATCTTGTCCGAAAGCAAAAGGTTTTATCTCGGGAGATGAAGGTAGTACCTAGAACCATGTCGCTTATTTCAAAAGATGATTTAAGACTTGCAGCCTATAAGAGACGCACTGTCATTTTGTAACTAATAATTTAAAAAAAGAATAGAGTGGTAAAATTAACTACATAAGCGGTCCGCACAAGGAGGTCTGTAACAGAAAAATGTTGTTGACGGATGAGTTCTTTTTTTAAATCGAGCTGTTTGAACAAACAAAATGACCGTGTTTGTCTCAAAGCTCTAAAAAAGTTTCCCAATTAGTCAACAAAGTACAACGTGGGCATTATACAACTTAGTGATGGTTTGTTGGGGTTTTAGCTATTAAGGAGTGACTGAGCCATATTTTTGTAAAAAAAAGGTATCAAAACACCGGCACAAGGGTATCAAGATAAAATAACAATGATAAAATATAACAATATAAACCCTTAATAACACCATGTTCAATAATCAAGAATGGTCCTCTCAGCAAAACTTGCGCCGGATCTTAAAGCTCGATCCACTCAATCTTGGGTAGAAGCAAACGTTCCGGACATCATCAGAGCTGAACAGTGGCCGTCGTAATAGTCCCGATCATAATCCGCTGGATTATGTTTTATGGTCAGTTTTACAGAGTATGGTTTGCTCTAAACGCCATGATAATTTGGATTCTCTAAAACGATCAATACGGTTGGCATTGATGATTATTCCCATGGAAAGAGTACGCGATTCCTTAATAAATGACCTTAACGCGTTTAAAGAACTCCAGTGCAGCCAATGAAGACCACTATGAATAACCTTTATATAATTTTAATTATTATTTATTAATGTATTAAGGTGACACAGTGTTAATGTATGTTACGTACAGTAGATTTTTTTTTCATTGTAACACCTATGGCAAGACTAGGTATATTTGTGTTTAAACTATAATGTTTTGCCTTGGTCTTAATGTAAACCTACTTCTTTACAAAAAATAAGTATGGGTACAAGTATTTATATCTAAATAAATAAATATATAATACACATTCACACAAAGCCATCTACTTAGTCCCAAACTAAGCAAAGCTTGTGCTATGTGTGCTAGACAGCGGATAAACATACTTAAATACTTTTTTTTTGTAAATACCTACATATTTAACAACAAACACAGAAAACACCCAGACCAATCCAAACAATCATGTTCGTGCACACAAAGATTTGCATTGAGCGGGAATCGAACCAATCTTATCTAATAAATAGTACTTACCCATATTACAAGCTCTGAAACTGTGTATTATATGGCGTAATGTACGTGAAAACAATTTTATTATTATTATATTGGCAATTCCTAGTAGGACGGTTTGACGGATATATTAAATATTTTAATAAAAAAGATTTTAACGTTTTCTATCGAACCTTTTTATGACAATACAACTATTTCTAAACGATTGTGTGAATAATTATTCAATAGTAAAATCGCTGGTAAGTCAAGTTTTGCCGATAATATTTTGTATTATAATATACTCGTAGCATATTACGGATAATAATTTTCCTCTTCAAACACGCGCCACAGAACACTCTGAGAAAAGGCCTATAACTAGCAGTAAGTAGAGTGTTATGGGCTATTTGATTGATTATATTCTTTACACATTCACTCCACGCTATCGAATCCCAAAGTAAGAAAAGCTTATAACTATGGGTACTTACTTGAATTTACTCGATAACTAACAAACATATTTCAATATCATTTTTATTTATGTTTTCTTTATTTACATTTTTAAATATATTATTATTATTTATGTTTCTCTTGTCCATAATACTCGGGTCTATTGGAGACCCGGTTCTTTGGAAGGCATACATCGCAGCGAAGCCAAGAGGTAGAGACCCTTTAAGAGATATTTAATCTGGTAATGGATACACACGGCAGATACCATCTCTGAACGCACAATATTATGGTACCAGAGATGATTTATTTATGTATTTATTATCATGATCAATGTAGGTATACAAAGGTTTTACTTTTGTATGCACCAATAAGTGGCTTCTGCGTAGCACCCATGTAACTGCACTACACACAGGGGTCGTCATATATTATTATACTAGAACATGAAACTCATCATCATCTCAGCCATAATACGTCCATAGCTGGACATAGGCCTCCTTCAAACGTCTCAACCTTTCTCTTTACTTTGCCTCCTTCTTTAAACAGTTGCCTGCAACCTACACCAGTCCACTTTTTGTGGACGAGGTCCAATCTGTTTGCCAGGGTCGTGACAAGTGGCGTTCTGTCGTCTCTGCCTACCCCGGACGGGATAAGGCGTGAGTTTATGTATGTACGTATGTTATATTTTTGTAATAGATGGTAAAAAACAGATTTTCATTTTCTAACACAATAATAGTTGATTATGATCTGTAATACAGGCTGCAATTGCGTGGGAAATAAAGCGCTAAACTCCAAATGGACCGTTACATTCCCGATAATGATAGCCTACCTTTATCATTATTTTAAGTAGGTATGTGAAAAAAAACCTGACCTGACTTAACTGCTTAAGTGCCGCGAGGTGGAATCAATTATTTGTACGATACTTTGTGCGATCCACAAGCTATATTGCCATTTTCTTTTTTTTTAATGATAGGAGGCAAACGAGCCAGCAGGTCACCTGATGGGAAGTGATCACCGCCGCCCATGGACACCCGCAACAACAGAGGAATCACAGATGCGTTGCCGACCTGCCATAAGTCTAGATGTTCTTTGTGTCTGCATGCTCCCTTGTGCTGGAAGCTGCCTGTGAAAATATTCTGACCATGATAGAGGGCAAGTGGGAATCACCTGTCTGCCTTCTTTTTTACATAATGCCACATTAGTACAGAACCTGAAGTACCTTCTGCGGATTTATACCTATTTACTTGTCAGTAGAACCTAGCCGCTGCCTGGCATTGAGCGGGCAGTAGCGCGGGAGCGGGGCGGCAGTTGGGCGCTCCTTGTTAGCAACGCCCTACTCCCGCGCCGCTTCTGTGTTCGAGAACTGGGTCATATAAATGTACGCGTTACAACGCCCCACTCCAGCGCCGCCGTCGCTCCCGCTCCGCTGCCCGCTAGCTATCTATATTCCTTCATCATCATCACCATCATCTCAGCCAATCTACGTCCACTGCTGGACATAGGCCTCCTCCAAGTATTGCCACCTTGCGCGGTCCTGTGCCTCTCTCATTCATCGGCTACCCGCCGTCCTAACTAGGTCGTCAGTCCACCATGTGAGGGGTCTCCCCCTGCGCTTTCCGGTACACGGTCGCCATTCCAGAACCTTTCTGCCCCAACGGCTGTCGGTACTTATTCCTTACTTACCTATATATATGTAGTAATGGTAATTGCATGTTTAATGATACATAATCCGATGAACCTACCGATGTAACAATTATGGCGTCCATAAATGATAATAAACTGGCAAAATAGTGCAATTTACCTTACATAATAGGAGGCCCTAGACTGCAGGAAAATGTTGATAACATATTATTACCTATTTAATTTCACCATCGATTCGAACCTTCAGTCTGATGTAAAATGCTTGTTACAATTAAATTACTTATTTCTTGACCAAGTGCAAAAAAACTTTTTTTTATTAAAGTATGGAAACTAATAAGTAAGCCAAGTATCCCTCTGTCACGGGAGGAGGCCCGTCCCTGTAGTGGGACATTAATGGGCTGTTATGATGATGATAATGAAAGTATGGAATATTTTCGTGAATATGTCAACGCTCCGGTTGGAGGCGGTTTTTAATTAGAAAACTATTTTAATGTCCGATTGAGTTGAGGAGATATAGTACGTTTATGTTTAGGCTATAAATAGTATTGGCAAAACAATCACATCACAACCGCTAGGGGACGCCATAGAGGGCATATTTAAGCTCGATAAGTGTATACCTTAAAAAAGAACAGCTGAAAAGGCAAAAACACAGGTGAGAAAGTCGATAAAGCACAGGAACTGTAAAAGAATGGTGTACATGACCTTTTCCATAGTAACAAGGGAAGAATTATTTATTGTTTTTGTAAGCAAGAGACGAGTTTATATACTTAAGTGCTAGAGAATTTCCCAGAACCAAACCAAACCCACTTTAATATTGTTTCTATCCATTTAATTGATGTTTGTAAATATCTTCGATAAATAAAAAGCTTCTCGTGGAAAATTTATAAGAGATTTTCTAAGGGCAGGCTAATAATTAAGATAAGATAATTTATTTACAGTCCACTTAAATCTATGTACATATTTCTGTGATAGCCATACTAGGCATAGCCTGTAGTGAGGCTATAAAACTTATATAAAGGACATTGCATTAAAAACATTAAGTTACAATAATATCGTTATAAGAAGTGTAAAAATAAACGTGGGCTTAAGTTCACAACAAGGTTATGGGATCCAGACACGCCCACATGGCTCTTAACTGTTATAATTGGGATTTTTGAAAACCCTCGAATATTCTATTGAAATATGTTTTTAGAGTACATAATATTTTAAAATAACTATTCTCTTGAGACATTTATTATTGGATCTTTTTATTCTATCTTTCTATTAAAAAAGACAACTCCCGCACTAGGGATCATGCCCTGTGTCGCGGGGACTTTTACAAACATCAATTAACGGACACATAGAACACCCAGACTCAGGACAATAATTTGTGGATCTCACAAATTATTGTTTTTAAGAACATAATCTTTTGTTTACGTTATGTATATTAAAATGAAGAAGTTTGTATTCAAAACGATTTCTTCATCTATACTCTATATCTATACCTATATCATAAGTTTTGTGTTTGTGACGTTGTAGGGGATAATCTCTGGATCTACTAAAACGGTTTTAATAATTCTTTCTGTGTTAAATAGTATATCGTATAGTATCACGCTATGACTAAAAGCTGCCGATTTCTCGAATATACTGTGCTTTCCTACATATAGAGACACGTGATCTTAAGCACTGCGAGTGAATGCGTGTTAGGTTTGTGGATTTCCTAAAAACATAATCTATGTTTTTTACCATAGTACCAACCCATAGTACAAGTTCTGCTCATTTTAAAGTTTGATAGATGGCTTTGTATAAATGTGCGAGGTTTATTAAAATACTGATGTTTCTAGCATTACCATTTTTATGGCTTGGCAAATACCCGGCACGTGGCAGTTAAAAAGAACATCGTCATGACGTCAATATTTCCACAAAAACAAAAGAGTCTTTTCAACCAACTTTATGAAAAAACATGCTTTTCTATGATTCTTATACAATCATAATTTAAAGGTTTTTTGTCCTTAACTTTTTGAAAAACACTTTATAAACAAAAACAAAATGTTTTATATAAAATTAAATGTCAACACGTGAACGAAAAAGAAAGGGGTAAAGGTCATGTAATGGGGTGAGTAAAACCCACGAAACTTACATAAATCTAAAGAGAGTTATTTTTAATTGTTGCTTAGTAAAAATTTAAACGTGTCACTTGCGTCAATCACGTTGTGCGCAGAAGCCGTCGGCGTCGCTCTTTGTTCTATTTACTCTAAGACCATATTTATATAATAATAAGTCGCATAGAAATGAGGAAACCAGGATTATAATGAAATCCCGTTTCTATCAGAAAAGAAATGCATATATTGTTGCTTATATTGTATTATGTTAGCTAGTTTGTAGGTTAAAAAACACAAGGATTCCAACTTCTATAGGTTAGGCAAAGTTTAAATTACTGTGACTATAATGTACGAGGCGAGTAAGCGTAGCGAGCATGCAGCGGCAGCGGCTGCTAAATGTGTGCAAGGCATTTTCGACATTTACCGGGATTTCGTGAAATTCTGGTTTCCTCATTTCCCTGCAAAATATACTAACATGTACTTTATGAGGATGACGCATTAATTTCTACGCAAGATAACCATACTGTTTTTAAGGTTTGATGTTTGTAAAAGGTCCTCGCGACACAGGGCATCCCTAGGGCGGGAGTTGTCTTTTATATAAAAAAAAAAAATTGAAAATGTCATAAATATCTCTTAAACGAATGGATATATTATTATTCAGTTTGGGCATTATTAATAAATAAATAAAACAATTATTTACATTAATATTTAATTATTCAAATTATAAAAAGTAAATAATTCTGATATATCCGTTGTACATACAATGCTATATTAACTTACTTTGTAACATCTATACTACTAGTTTTAAGTTCCTAATATTTGTTTAATTTATTTTTAATTTAATTTAATGACATCCGTCAGAAATGCCAAATGCATAGCACTCGTCTTTTGTCATAGCATTATAGGCAACAATTACGTCTTGTCATCGTGCTTCTTCGTATGCTATGTAATTAAGATCTTTCAACCTAAGGCATCAGAATAAGGGTCATAGCACATAATTATAACGTAACGTAAACGGATCGGCATCGCCTCGCCCTTTTCCTCGGTGTCAAACGTCATAAATCCGATTACGTTACGTATCTGATTAGTGTGCGTTGCAGTAAGGAGTTTCATACAAAGAATACTGAACGGCTCGAGTTGATACGGTGACGTTCCGTTTACGTTACGTTATATGTGCTACGACGCCAAACGTCCGTCTTAGCTGTCGGTCATAAGTTAATACTACGATGCATGTAGATAGATATTTATGCAACGTTATTGGTGCACGGTAGTTGTAAATAGTTGAGACAAAAGCCTCGATTGTCGATATCTAAAGGTGCTTCGACTCCATCAGTGTGGAACCAGAGACGAAACGGCTTTACTGTACCTGGAAGAAATAATAATAATTATATCTACAACTAAGTATGTTGCAATTTAGTTATCCTTGCACATGGTGGTCAAATAAAGGATATTGTTTACCCTTTTTTTCTGGTTTTATAACCGCTATTGATATAGAACAATTCCTAATAGAACTGTTTGTGTTTCTTGCGACAAATATAACGCTCTACAAAGCTCTACGAACGTGATTAACGGACTCTTTCGACAGGTCGATGTGCAATATTTATCGCCAGGTACTGTAGTTATTTTGTACTTCAGTATTTGCTTTTTATATACCTAATATCCGAAAAAAGTCTAAAAATTTCTTACTTTTAAATTGCACGCTGAAAAGAACGTATAGGTACGTAATGCGCCATTAGAAAAATACATACTAGTTAGTTATAGAAACACCTTTGTACAATAAATGACACTTATTTATACATTTATAATGAGGTTATAGAAAATTCTCTTTGTTCGTTTTACAGAAAATATATAAAGAAATTATTATATTCTACTCTGTAATTTTACAATTACGTCACTCGTTATTGCATCAATTTATTAATATTTTATTAGAAGCAAACGTTTTCGTTGCCATAAATATCATCATAACAGCCCATTAATGTCCCACTGCAGGGACGGGCCTCCTCCCAAGACGGAGGGATACTTGGCCTACTAATAACACGCTGGCCAGACAGATTGGTATAGGGTTTAATTTCAAGTTTTCCTTCTTTTTTCTTCGTAAAGATAATATTTACGGTTAGTCCCATGGTCGGTTTTTACGACACCCATGGGATGAGATAGGGTATATGGCCATAAATATAATTTGCATTAAAATGAAAAATTTTTGCCCTAAGCTATAGCCTACATGGATGTCATTTAGCGCGACAGTTTAATTGTGTGGTGTCCTTGTGATGCAAAAACTACATTAGTATGAAATTTAAAAAAGCCGTTCTCAAAGTTGTTCTCATAACAACATGAACTTTTGTATTTATTGCAATAGAAAAACAATGATTTAAGACAAAATAAGTGTTTTGGTTCGTGATCGAGCCTGCGTCTTTTAAGTACCTACTTAAACGCTTAAAGGTAAATCGGCACTGCCTCGCCTTTTTCCTCCGGGTCAAACGTCAAAAAATCGATAACGTTACGATTCCGATTAGTGTGCGTTGCAGTGAGGAGTTTCATACAAATAATACTGAACGGCTCTAGTTGATACGGTGATGATCCCATTCCGTTGTGAAATGTTTGCTACGACCCTAAGGGTCGTAAAAATCCCTTTACCTTTTGATATGAATGTGTGCTACGACCCTTAGCCAGCTTGACCGCTTGGCTGTTTACTCGATGTCTAAATTAGTCCATTGCCCTGCATAGACAATAAGGCCATAATTCTAAATATTTCATTCAATAATCCGCCATCATGACCAATCTTCAGTAAACTTTCAATGTTACAATCAATGATGTTATATTATTTATTTATCCGTTGTCTAGTATCCATAGTACAAGCTCTGCTTAGTTTGAGACTAGATGGCGTTGTGTGAATGTGTGAGGATTTATTTTATTTTTTATTTTTCTGAGTCTGGTTGTTCTTTGTGTCCGTTAAATTGATATTTGTAAAGTACCGCTACATCCATACTAATATTATAAATGGGAAAGTATGTCTGTCTGGTTGTCTTTCTTTCACGGCAAAACGGAGTGACGAATTGACGTGATTTTTTAAATGGAGATAGTTGAAGGAATGGAGAGTAACATGGCTACTTTTTCCCACTTTCTACTGCGGGCAAAGGCCATAATTTATATTTTCTAAGTATAAGTAATAATTTCTTGTACCCGTACAAGAAAGAAGAAGAAGAAGAAGAAGTTGTCTTTTAAAAATATAATTAATTAATTAAAGTTTGAGCAACGATAGATTTCCTATTCAGTTCATAATTATAACAAAGCACTTATATTTAGAATAGCGGACATTGATGACGTCTATTCGGCGTACCGTTAAATGTATCACATAGTCATGCATAAGATTCAATCAATGCTCAAGTTATGCATGAACTTGGCTGTTTGATTTGGTTTTGATATTACTATAATGTCTATACTAATATTATACAGAGGCAAGGTTTGATTTCTTGTCTGTTTGTTTGAATTGAATAGGCTCCGAAACTACTGAGCAGTTTTGATTAATTCTTTCACTGTTGGAAAGCTACATTTTTTCTGAGTGAATAGGCTAATATTTTATTTTTTTTAAAATGAGTATCTTTACTTAAATTAAGACAAAGTGTAAAAAAATATTAAAAAACAATATTAATGCCCGGACGAAGCCGGGACCGGTCGCTAGTATAATATAAATATGTATTTGCGAAAATCATTTAAATGGTTGAACACTTATGTGCCTATTTATATTTATAACTTTGTAGTTATGTTTACTTTGGGACTAGATGGTTTTATGTGAATGTATTAGGCTATGGCTATTGTATTTATATAGCTATAAGTTTTTACGTGAAAGGCTTACAAATATCCATGCTAACAAACTTTCGCGTTTATAAAATTAATTAAATATATAAATATTCACGGACATCTCTACACAGCGCCATCTGTTCCCAAAGTAAGCTAGGCTTAAGGTGCTTGTGTTATGGGTAACAGAACAACGGGTATTAATACTTATATACTTTTCTTTTGTAAATACATAGGTACATACTATACACAGAAATATTCAGACCAATGCAAATTCAACAATCATGTTCATGCACACAAAGATTTGCATTGAGTGGGCATCGAACCCGAGAACTCTGCGTAGCAGTCATGTAATATAACCACTACGCCACAGAGGTCGTCAATTGAATTATTATTGCGTGTGCGTAGAGTACTGAATTAACATTAGATTATTTTTTTATTGATTTATCACGGCTGTATCCATATCAGCCTGTGGACGTCCACTGTTGGACATAGGCCTTCTCCGAACGCTTCCACCCTGCGCGGTGTTGTGCCTACCTGCCCATCCATCGGCTTCCCGCCGTCCTAACCAAGTCGTCAACACGGCTGTATAAATTAGCGTATTCATTAAAGTTATTCATGTTAATTTAAACAAGAAATCGTCCTTACAAATAATCATCGGAAAATCTTCCTATATTGATTTCTTCTTAGTAGCGATATTGCTATTCAATACAGCTTATTAACAACTCACAGTAAAGTTGAGCCTCCTACATCGTCATGGGAAACCTGGCATTCAAGTGACATCCTTTGTGTTGGATATTGTGACAAGTTTTCATCTTGTTTTTCTGTACAGATTAAGTACCTACATTTGCGCACTTTCATGAAGCCGGGTTTTGCGTCACATGTTAGGGCTCTTTTAATTTAGCCGTTTCATACCGTACGTATTAAATTTGAAATAAAAAAGCTTTTTTACAGTTTTAAAAGACTTTTATATAAGTATTATATTGATATATTAAATATTTTTTTTGTAAAACCGTGACGGACGCCATAGATAGATATTTAGGTATGACGCGGCCTCTGTGGCGTAGTAGTCTTAGATTGCTACGCAAAGATTATGCTACGCTTTATGAGCATAAACAAAAAGTGTGTATTGGTTGAGTGTTTCGTAGACCTAATATGTTTGTATTTACAATATAAATGTTAGTATGTCGACGAAAGCCTTCTGAAGCACGGAGACTGGGCGGTCAATTATCTGCAGAATAACCTCACCGACACGTTCGTCCCATTAGTGGAATATTGTTGTATCATCACATGTAACAAAAATGATTTTATTGTAAATTCGTTATCATAATGACGTAAGCTATCTAATGATATATTTTTTTTATAACTTTTGTTCTATATTTTAAAAGTTATGAAGTTCGAATAAAGTTTTTGCCGCGCGGCATACCTAAAATAACGTCTCACGACCACATAACGCGCGCTCCCGGCTCCGTGCGTAGCGTTTCTTCATCACAACGCACATTGTTCAACGGAGTCGGCAAGAGTGAGGTGTTGTAACAATGGAAACCGACAGTGGCGATCAAAATGGTCAGAAATCGGTCAGAAATCAATTAAATTATTGTTATTTTGTTTACATACACAACGTTGTTCATTACTATTGAGAATTAAACGTTTAAATTAGTAATAAGAAAATTATTTACAAAATAGAATATACGTAAAATACATATTTCATGGATTTTTATAAAATTTATACAACATCCATAAATTTAAATTATATTTAATGGAAAATAAACAATTTTAGTGTGTTAATTACATTGTTTTAGGTCTATTACACAAAATTATTGACATTACCACAAAGACAGTATTTAAAATCACATAAAACATTTTTCTACCAAGTTGCCGCATCTTTTTAAAAGTAAGTGTAATCCACTAAAATACTTTACTGATAAGTTTCTTAACATGTTAATATACAATGAAGCTTGTCTTATTTGTTTCTCTAATTTTGTAGTTTCTTATGCACATATTATATTTTACTACGCATAATTGTATCTTCTTTTCGTCGGTACGTACACATGAAACATTATTCGACCAAATTATATTTTAAAGTGTGCGTCGTAAGCACTTATGCTACTTTTTTCTGTTAATTAGTTTCTTGTAAAACATTATTCGAAATCTAAAAGTGTTATAAAATTATTAAATACAGTATTAATTGTACACAGCTATTCTTAATATCTAATTTTCGGCTAATTCTACATAAAAACCAACAAATTTTACAATTATATTGGTGTTTCAAAAAAATCTAGGTCTAACTTCATAGTACACACATTCGTGTGTACTACACATAAACAGTCTAAGCTGGCCGAGCGATGGTTTCATAATATGTACAACCAAATGCGAGATCAGCTTACACTGATTCTGTATAGGTTGAACGGTAGAAGTGTGTACATTTGTAAACGTCGTTCTACTTGTCGTGATGGATTAGCGGATCCATCGACTCTTACTGAACTGCGTCCTGTAACTCCGTTCCAAATTCAATCTGCATCCAGTTATGAAGCATCATTGTTATCAGTATAGCAGCGATTTTAAGTATAGTATCGAAGATTTGTATACCTACGCCCATGCTTTCACCACCTCCGTATCAGACAAAGTGTTATAGTGATTTTTATCTGATATATTCAGATCAGTCAATTGAATCTGACTTGAGTTATGATAAAATTACATTTCCCAGCAGTCGACTAAAAAAGCGCCACTTGCCAGTCAAACATTCAAGACAAAAAACGTATTTAAATAGTATTCGTAAAAAGTACTGGATAAAACTGCAAGGTATTAAAGAATATTTTTCGGAAGAACATCATGATCCATTCAATTCAGTGAAGCAACCGAATGCACCCATAGCTAAATCTTACTCAAGTCAGTTCAACACTGAGAGTAACGTGATGGCATTACGTGCACTTTCTGATCAAAGTCAATCGCTTCATGGTATAGATCGCTCTGTTTCTAATACTGTCATATCACTTTAATCACAAGTGCAAGCTATCGAAGAACGTTCTTCAGAAGGTCCTAATTAGTCTAATTCTATGAAGCAACACTAGCTCCCAAATTGCTCAATCTTGCCCAACTCGGTCAAACACTGAAAGTACTGTGATGGCATCTCCCGCTCCCTCAGCTCAAAGTCAATCATTTTATGGTACAAATAGCTCTGTTTCTGAACTTGCGATACCACGCCAATATGTCGCGATAATTGGACTGTTCTAGGAAGGAAACGACAACCTTGGACAGGAGCACTCTACTAAAACTGGGAACGTATTTAATACAAAACAAATGGGTCTATCAAGTGCTTTGCTATTAGTTACGTACAAAGCTTAGATATATTTAAATAGTTTTAGAGTTTTGTGACTGAAAAAAGCAATGAGAGTATGTGTTAAAGTACACAACTAAGAGGTCATGTTGTGCGTACGTGGCGTGTTTGGCCAGTTCCTAGATGTGATAGCTGTCTACAATATCCTCAGGAAATCTATTCATACGACGATGGAAAAATTATGGTTTGGACGGGAATTCGTGTGGGTCTTAAAACAGACTTAAGTACGTTTTGATCAGTAGCACCATGACGGCTGAAAAATAGCTTAACGAGGTTGTTTGAGCTTCTAGTTCCAATAATCTACCCCCGTATACTACATTTTGACCAAATGTTTAAGCTCATGGACGATAACACCCATCCGTTTATCACGAAAGTGTTATCCAGATAGTTTCAGGAGCACGACATATCGGTCTTATCCTGAATCACTCAATCACCTGGACTAAAAACCATAAAACACACGTAGGAAATGTTCCAAAGAAGTGCTTTGATGAATTTTCCTGCAAAAATTGCGATTGAAGAGCAACTTTTTTGCATCCTAGTCGGACATGGAACAATATACCACACCAAGACCTGGATAACTTAATCCTTTTACGTTTACGTTTTTTGGATGTACTGACTAGTACTAAGTTAAAAACAGATTAATAATCGCTTATTGTTCAGTTAAGTTTTTAATTTATTTGAATAAAACATTATTTACGCTAAAATAATATCTAGATTGTAGCTATATGCCATTTATATGGCTACAATCTAGAATTAAATAAAATTGTAGTGTATAAAAATATTAACATATTGAATGTTATCTTCAATAATTTTTGAGTTAATTGAGTAAATACCAAATATCCCTAGACAAAGTTGATGTGTGTATTTAGTCTATAAAAGCCGGATCTCAAATTTAACCAGCACATATTCATGTGATCAATAATTATTATTGCACAAAAACACTGGCCTTCATTGGCCAAGGACCGACAGTTGTAGAAATTAAAGGGAGAGGCCTTTGCCCAACAGTGGGATGATAAGGGCTGGTACGATACGAATAATTATTATAATTACGTGTACCTTCTTTATAGTCGCAATCATAAAAATTCGGCTTAGTTAACTTTTAGTTATCGGTAACGGAGTAGGAATACAATATGTCACCACCCCATCTCAACCCATGGGTGTCCTAAAAATCGAAGGGACTATCCGTGAATACTATATTTAGGAAATAAACGAAGGAAAACTTGAAATTAAACCCTATAGCAATCCGTCTGGTCAGCGTGGTATTAGTAGGCCAAGTAACCCTCCGTCACGGGAGGAGGCCCGTCCCTGCAGTGTGTGTGCAAGTGCATTCAATACTTGTAAAATTCACATCATTACTTACGTTAATACTTAAGACGGGCGGAGCCGGCCGACAAACTAGTATTATATAAAACATCTTCACGAAAAACATTGACATAATTTTAGGATTTCGTAAAATATTGTTTCACCTGCACATACATCGTGATTAATTTGGTCAAATAACGTTGCATGTGTTCAAGAGACAGCTCCTGAACTATTTTCGTTGGCAGTACAATGTTATGTATGCACATGCGACACACTATCTACGCACAGGAATAGTTTTTAGACTAAATAATTATATCAATAATAGCTGTATTTATATCTATGTTCATTGTAAAAATATTACATGGCTAAAGTCTTCCGTAAAAAAGTTATAAGCAAAAAATGCTAGCGCAAAACTTCAAATCGCTCTACTGAAAAGTAGACATTTTGTAGATACAACATTGTTCTACTAATGGGACGCGTTGCTTAAACAGCTTTATTGTTTTCTAGCTGACCCGTGACCACTTCGTTGGGCGGCGAAAAAAAGTGTTCCTTTTTTAAACATATTTTATTACTGCTCCACTCCTATTAGTTATAGCGTAATACTATATAGCCTATGACACTCCCCGATAAATGGACTAATCAACACAGAAATAATTTTTGAAATCGGTTCAGTAGATCCAGAGATTACCGCCTACAACGTCACAAACTCACAAACACAAACTTTACCTCTTTATAATATTATAGTATAGTATAGATGAATCAGTGAGTGCTTTTTCCATTGTCTTTCTTCTTTTCGTGCTTTCTATTTATCCTTAACTATATTTTTAGACTAGTTATTGTAGGGATTTATACTTACTCATAACAGAAGAAGCCTGCATAGATAAATCAGCAGAAAACGTACCACCACATATTCTATCGGTACACAAAGCTTGGGCTGGTTGTATTCGTCCAACATTTGAAGCACAAGGTATCAATAGCCAATCATTGGCACAACTATTGGGGCCAGCACCCGAACCAATCATAGCGTTGACAGCTGTGTTACTATTACCACTTAGTGTGAAAGCTCTTGAACGATTGTTTGCTGAAAAACAATTAGATATATAAGACAGGCTAATCAAAGAAATGTTGTTTATCTATTAAATAATTAAGCAATTAAAAAAAGGGTTTAAGTATGTTTATCCGTTGTCTAGTACCCATAGTACAAGCTTTGCATAATTTGGGGCTAGATGGCGATATGTGAATGTGTAAGGAATATTTAATTTTAATATATAATTATTAAATAATGTTTTGATTGGGTTGTGAGGCAGTTTGCGGTCCGTGTCGTTATTTTGTAGGATTACTTAATTATTCCGAGGGATTACCTGAACGCTTCGACACATGTCAACTGGGAAGAGGATGTGGTTTTATTCGGTTCGAGTTCGTCATGCCCATGATCCTAATATCCCTGAATATCAAGAAGTATCATCATAACAGCCCATTAATGTCCCACTGCAAGGACGGACCTCCTCTTGTGACGGAGGGATACTTGGCCTACTAATACCACGCTGGCCAAACGGATTGGTATAGGGTTTAATTTCAAGTTTTCCTTCTTTTTTATTTCTAAAAGATAACAATTATGGATAGTCCCTTAGTCGGTTTTTACGACATCGATGGGATGAGATGGGGGTGACATATTGTATTTTTAGTCCGTCACCACACAGAGAAGGAATATTAACACTTTATACTTATTGTTTGTCAATATGCTTACGGACATACAAACAGAAGATAATATATAATAATATGTATTTCAACTCACCCATATCAGTACAAGCAGTATACTCAATACCACAAAAGTTCCTCTCCATCCTGACGCAGATTGCGTAATCTTGGTTACTCAGTTGAAGTCCTGATGTAGGATCGTAGTTGAAGGATCGAAGCTGCCCTGATACTCCAGTGTGGTACTGAAGACAGCCAACGTCAGCTAGTACAAAGAAAAAATAAATAAAAAAAAACCGAATTTGGAACCTCTTCTTTTTTTGAAGTCGGTAAAAAAATACGGATAACTGTGTCTGGCTTTTTTCTGTGTATAATATGTATGTATTTACAAAAAATAAAGTATTTAATATTTTCATAGTACAAGGTTTGCTTAGTTTTGGACTACTTAGATAGATTTGTGTGTATGTGTGAGGAATATTTATATTTATTTATTTGTTTAAACTTTGTATCGACATAATTTTTAACCCTGTAAAAACTTTTACTAGGTTATCCGCGATCTATTCTAAATAAAAAATAACTATAAAACTTTTATGTCCTGGTAAACATGACTAATGAAACCTTCCTTGTTTATAGTATGATAATGAATAGTAGTTGCTCTTCTGATAAACTACCTACATACAAAAAAAGAAAAAAAGTTGTCCTAATGTAATGTTATTTTAATTTTTTGAAATGATAATAAATAAAAAAAAAAATTATTCGTATTAAGTATCTGATTAGAGAAACAAAGCTACACACTTATGAAAGCTCAAAGGTTATCTACAACAGAAGCATAAGCAATATTTATGTGCTTTACTAAATATAAACGTTTGGAGTGCCTTTATGGAAAAGATGATTCCGTTCTTTTAACTTCAGGACAGTATAAATATAAATATATTAATAATATTATTTAATATTATATATTAATTATACGCTGTTCCAATTGACAGCTAAATAGGCAAAGCACTGTATAAAACCTCATTATGTCACCTACATTGTATGTATAGTCGAAAACGAAATGGCTTTATCAGTTTTGACAAAAAATTCTATCATAATTCAAATTCATTAAGATCGTTATTTAATGTTTATGCGTGAGCTTGACGTCATTGGTTGACCGTATTCAAAACTTTGCTTAGATTAAAAGTGCAATCTATTTTAAACTTTCACTTCAACGCAATAAATAATACAATCTACTAACACAATACAAATGTCACTAATTAAACTATAGAGTTTGTATGTGAAAAACCATGAAAAACCATTAAATAATTTAAAACTAAAGTCAACTTGTTACTTGTGACATTACAAGCTTGTCATTTCAGAAAAACTGACAATGTAGAATTCAAATATTGGCTGGTAAGCCACCCAATTGTTGGCACTTTAGGAGTGGACTTCGTGTCAGACTAAAATATAAAGTATCATAAAATGATAAAATACTTTAATCTTTGCTTAAACTTAATCATTATTATGTGATTGAATAGTATTAAAAAGATATTATTGGCACTATTGCCAATAAAAGGATTCTGATAAATTTATTGTTGCTATGTTGACACATGAAATAAATAAAATATGATAAAAATATTAAATAAATAATATTTGAACTTGAATAATCATACGGAACTTGAATAATCTATAGTGTTTTCTTTCTTTTTACTCACTTTTAACTCTTAAGTGCCAATAATTGTAGGACTTCTAACCATTAAGTGGTTTACCCTATATTGTTTTATATTATAAAATTACGAAAACTTTAAATTGAAATATGCGCCAATGACGTCATGCAAGAAATGATAGGGATGGACATACAAGGAAAAAAGAGAGAAATTCTTTAGAATAAAACTTTTTACCGAAAATATGCTCTAGTAACAGTCAATAACGTTGACTTTACTATTTGTTTTTATAAATACCTAACGACTATTTGCTAATACAAGAGAAATGATATGTCAAAGTAGCGTCATGCTTTAGCTGATGTTTTGCTGTCCGATATTGAACCTAATAGTTTTATGACATGCAACTAACATTAACTCTAGAGGTGATAACGCCATTTAGTTTTCGACCATACATACCCTATTTATTGTGATTAAAGGAATTTGTATTTGTATTCATCATCCCTAGGCATTGATTTACAAATCAATGTCCCTAGGATTGTATTCTTTTATGATAGATAGATTGCCATCTTTTATGTAAAAAATTGCTACATAAATACTTTTCTTTAGCTCTATTAAAGCAAAAAAAATTAGTAGGTATGTTAAATAAATTTATTTTTTAGTCAAACAACGCTGTGTTTTTTTTTATACATCCCCTAAACAATTGAATAGGACCTAGTCCATTTTATCATCCACATTACAGCCAGTAGTGAAATAGGTTATTTATGGCAGTTTTATAAACTTAAGAAATTGACATTACAAATAAATATAATAATATTGAATTTTTAAAACTTTTAATGTTGGAAAACGTAAAGTTATATTATCGACCCATAGTCCAATTAACCTTAATCTTACATTAATTAAACGTATTCTAAGAAATATTCTTTTAATTTTTCATGTGAGAGCACAAAAATAATAAAAAAAAGACACTAGTAGAAAAAGACTACGGTGATGCATTTTAAACTAAATAAATTTCTAGGAATATTTGTACTCAAAGATCAAATGGCAGTGACATACAGAGAGCTAGATTTAAACTTAACACTTCGTAATTTTTTTTTGTGGCTTCTTCTATGAAATATTTAATTTCATGGAAAAATAGGTAATCTGGAAAATAACGCTGTATGCTTTGTAGCTGTATTTTTCTTAACATTTCCCCAAGCCTTCTACGACTGCCTTGTGTTAAAGGAGAGAAACTTTCCCTGCTTTTACAAGACGCTACTTATCTTAAACATGACTGTTCCTTCAACTAGAAGTGTACAATAGTAGAAAGTGTACAGTAACTAAAGAAATGGGACTAACTACGATCTGAGAAAAACTATCCAGGATATTAGGGGGTACAGTTGCCCAGCTAGGCGGTAACTACTAACTATCTATCCGTGAATATAAATAAATATTCACGGACATCTCTGCACAGCGCCATCTGTTCCCAAAGAAAACTAGGCTTAACCTGCTTGGTTGGATACTTATATTTTATTTTTTTGTAAATACATACATATTATACCTAGAAACACTCAGACCAATGCAAATAATTATGTTCATGCACATAAATATTTACATTGAGCGGGAATCGAACCCGAGACCTCTGCGTAGCAGTCATGTTGTATAACCACTTCGCCACAGAGGCCGTCAAAGATGGAAGAAGAAATGAATTATTTTCTAAAACTTATAGTATTTTACGTACCTTTGTATATAGAACTGCACGGTATCTGAGTCACTTTCACTTTCCATAATCTCTCGAAGGATCTCCCACTCGTAACGAATGTCAGCTTCACAGGATTTGTCATACCAATTCCAGCATCAATGTACACTGTATCAAATAAAAATCTATTAAAATAGGATTGTAGTATAAGGCGTTCAGTTATCTCTGTATACTTCCATCTGTACGAAAAAGAAAAAAAAGGTAGCCTATGTTACTCTCCATTCTTATGTTACTTTCCAATTTGTCGCTCCGTTTTGCCGTGAAAGAAAGACAAACAGACAGACACACTTTCCCATTTATAATATTAACTAGTATGAATTATCATAAAAAATCAGTCAACAGACATTCACTGCTGGACATAGAGTTCCTCTTAATATTTCCATCTCTCGCGATCCTGTGCTTTCATTATCCATCGGTCTCCCGCCCTTTTAACTAGGTCGTAGGTGCACAGTGCAAAGGTTCTCGTCAACCTGTGGCTGAGTTTTCCGAAAATATAATATGATCGAAGTAAAAATTTAAGGTTTACGTAATAATTTTTCCTTTACATTAACTATAAGACCTTGCTTCATGCCAAATTTCAAGTTTGTAGGTAGACTGAAAGTACCCTGTTGGTTTTGATATTTTTTCAGCTTCAGGAAGCAACAGACCTTAGTATTTGGTGAAAATTTCAGCTTGATACCTCCATGCGTTCCTGAGATAAATGGTCTTGACAGACGAACAGACAGATATACGGACAATAAAGTGATCCTACAAGGGATCCGTTTTTTTTCAAAATCGGTACTCAACCCTAAAAATATGAAAAATACTAGCACATAAGTTTTGAGTTCTACTCACTTGCCCTTAATAAAGTATGTCACCAATTACGTTCATTTAAGTATTTTCTATTGACGTTATCTTATGACGTCAGCTACTACTTTCGCGATGGAAATTTCCTTTGTTATTCTGTCATCTATTCTCTCAATAAGAACAAACCAAGTAAATATTACTTGACACTTTTCTATATCCTCCTCACTAAGTCTGCTTTCAATTCGCAACGGTTTCTCATTTTGCTGTTTTGCACTTTTTCAATCAAAGTTACATCATCATTTACATCCCATTAATGTCCCACTGCAAGGACGGGCGTCCTCCCATGACGGATGGATACTTGGCCTACTAAAACCATGCTGGCCAAGCAGATTGGTATAGGGTTTAATTTCAAGTTTTCCTTCTTTTTATTTCGTAAAGATAATATTCACGGATAGTCCCTTAGTCGGTTTTTACGACACCTATGGGATGAGACGGGGTGGTGACAAATTTTAGTCTTACTCCGTCACCACAGGGAGGTTACAAAGTTACATGTATTAAGATTTATCTTAATACATGTAACTTTATACATTAACGTAGAAAAAGTAAAGCAGGTTTCAGTCATGATCATTACATACCTACTATGCAACCAAAATTTGTATTAAGCATTATAACAAACTATGCTAAAAAAAGTAAAATATAAATAGTGGCTTAGTACCTATAGGACTAGATACAGTAGTGCGAAAAAAGAATACTAAATAAGAAAACGTCCAACATTTTTAAGCTTAGTCAGTTTTCAAAGGCATGAATAGTTTCTGACGTTTGAAGCTTATGTCAGTGTTCATGAAATGAAAAGATTCTAATGGAAGCCAGCGCCCGGTCGCTTACGTAACAAGGTACTTACGGGGCGCGCACCGAACAAAATGCAGTCCTGTGACCTTTACATTTTCTAGTTTCTTTAGAAAAAATGACGTAAAGCTAGCAACAACGGTAGAGAAATATTGAACGCTGCACTGTAACAATTTTCCCTTTCATTCAGGGTTGCCATAATATAACTACTTAATAGAAAATGATTTTACTTTTTACGCTTCGTATTTTTAGTAACTATTAAAAATGATTGGTTCGACAGTAGTCATGAATGCCATGCATTAAGGTTGATTTTCTTGGCTACCTAAAACTTGTTGTCGTGTTTTAAACATAAAAAACATAACAAACATGTTAAATTGCCAGCGACACAGGAGAGCCCAGTGTGAGTAGATTTATAAAAAGTATAAAGTAAATACACGTGAATTGTCGTTTACTGTTTGAAAATATACTTTTTAAAAATAGATACTTTCCATTTCGCTTATTATCGCCTATATTGTATAAAATATGCGCTGATGAGTTTGGTTTAAAAAATAAACTTAACTTCTATTACAAAAAACTGACTTACTGTGACCACCCTGATTGAGTCCACAAATAGCAGGAACAGGATTGCCTCCAGAAACAATAAACTGGTCTTGATTACAAACGTGATTCATTTGATCAGGTCCCGCTATAGAAAATCTATCGAAATCCAACCTAAACAAAATATGATTGAATTTAATAATTTACACAAACTTTCCTATAAAATTGTTCCGTCTTATCGACATTCTTTGCTCAAATAATGTTAGAAAAACGTTGTGACATTTCATTACAAACATTTCCAATAGAATCAATATTTCCGAAGTCAATGTTAAATAAAGATTGTATGAAGGTTATTGTACTAGGTTGTACGTGATCATAGTCGATATAAACAATGAATATATTTACCCAAAGGATATATAAAAGCTGTGTTAATCACTGGATCTCTTCTTATTTGATGAAATACAAATATGTATATACTGGATATATTATCATATTCATTTAGATAATAATTCTAATAAGACCATGAGATACATTCATATAACTTTGGTAAATATTTTAGATAAAATAATTAGGCGGAAGAGATAAATCTTTCAGGATCTTAGAACTAAATCGTAGTATTTTAGACTAGCTTTTGCCTGCGGCTTCGCTAGCGTTAAATTCTGGGTGGCACTGTTTCCCTTACCTGGACCAGGAAAAAAAACCTTAAAATATCACGTCAATTTGTCGCTCCGTTTTGGCGTGAAAGAAAGACAAACAGACACACTTTCCACTTTCCCATTTATAGTATTAGTACGAATGGACAGAACAGTACAATAATAAAGAGATACTAGTTTGGGTGTAATACGTGACAACGAAAATTGAAACAATGAATACCACGGCCCCGTAAGTTTACTACAACGAATTACGTAACCACGAATGCACGCCACCACTAATATCGTAGCAACGAAGTCATGCGACCTCGAATAACACGACCCCTTTTTTCGTTACTAGGAATCACTTGAAAAGGAATAAACGCCACAACGAATAACATTGCACCGAAGTCATGCGATCACGAATAACAGAACAACGAATTCACTACTAAGAACACTGTTTCATTTTTCGTTGTCACGTATTAGGTACATCCGTGTTGTGTGAGGATTATTTATTTATTTAAATTTTTCTCCCATACAAGATGGGCACATTAAAAATAATTTTACATTCACCTAAGTTCCAACGCTTAACCTGTTGAAACCATACTAATACACAAATACTCACAGATTCTTAGTACTACTCGGTATAGATTTCCCCCGAGTACACGAAACGGTAATTTACCTGTATGTACAGTTTGTCAATTAAAGTAAGAGATATCCCAAGAGATTCGGGAAACCATGCCTAAGCGTTTCGCAATCTCTAGTTCCGTTTATTAAAGGATAACTTCAATCAATGACCTTGTTGTCGAGGTCAATCTCTTAATGGAATTCGATAACTGTGTGATATCTATACTCATATTATAAAGAGGTAAAGTTTGTGTGTTTGTGATACAAAGGGGGTAATCGTAAAGATTTTAAAAATTCTTTCTGTGTTGAATAGTCCATTCATCGGGGAGTGTCATAGGTTATATAGTATCACGCTATGACTAATAGGAATGGAGCAGTAATAAAATATGTTTAAAAAAGGGACGTGTTTTTTTAGCCGCGCTGCCCAACGAAGTGGGCACGGGGCAGCTAGTTAAATAAGGTACTTGCGGTAAATAAGGGCCACCTTAATCTAAACCTAAATAATTTCTATAAATAAAGGAATATAATAAAATATTTAATATCATGGTAATGTTTATTTCAATATCTGTATCAGAAAGTACTATTACAAGTATTTTCATCTCAATTAGGCATAGTAATCATGATTTTAAAAAACCCTCTCCTTGGCCCTTAATAAACGTATGTAGTTTTATAAGGGCCAAATTTTAATTCAAATATTAAAAGAGTAATCAATTGAAAAAATATTGTTTTCGGTTTCATTTGACTTTAATTATCATTTGGCATTAAATCACGCTTTTAACATTACTTAATCAAAGGAAAAACTAGCAATGGCTCTTAATAAACTAACATAGCAAAAACATGTCATAAAAACCTTTATCTATAACATATCGTAAAAATAATCACAGACGTAAACAATGAGTTTGTAACTTTTTAAATATTATCTATAGAAATTACAAAACTAAAACATTTTTTTTTATAAATAATTAGTACGGTATAAGACAAGCCATGTACGTGGCCCGTCTTATCCTTATTATAAAATCTATTGTTATCGAGATCAACAACTTGGACACTTTTAAGTTAATTAAAGATATTAGGGATGATTTATGATACAAAAATAATAACAAATACATGCTTAATAATAATAACTATGGTATGCATTAAAATAACGAAGTCTATTGAATTTTTTTAAAATTAATTTACATTCTATATGTATAATAAGGGCCGGCCTATGTACCAGCCTCAAGCGTGGCCCGTATTAGCCCCTGATAATAGCATAATTGAAAACGGTAAAAAGTATTGTATTTATTAACAAAAATTTATAACTTATCTCAACTAGCCCACACTATTTGTATAACATTCACAATTAATTAACAAGATTTTAACAAACGGCTGTATTTTAGGTAAAAAAAAATTGTTTTGGCAAGATAAAATTATAGTGGAGCTGCGTTGTCTATCACTCTCAACTGACTCGTGGCTACAGGTAAGATTGATGATCGTGCGACGACGCGAGCTCGGATCTTAGCTTTCCTATTTGTCATTTTTAAGCATGTGTAAATGTAGGGTGCTGTGATCATTAAAAGTGTCATTTTCAAGCAACGGCTCTTGATACCCATCGGCTCTTGTTACCCGCAGGTACCTTATAATAATATTTATGTTGTAATTAGGTTTATCGAAAAAGAGGTCCATAAGTTTTTAATGGACTTTAAAAAGAGAAGGATGTTAACAGTTCGATTTTTTATTATTATTTTTTTTTTTTAATTTTTTTTTTTTTTTTTTTTTTCATATTTAAAAAAGACAACTCCCGCACTAGCGATCATGCCCTGTGTCACGGGGACTTTTACAAACATCAATTAACGGACACATAGATGTTTCGTACCAATCATTGACGACCTCTGTGGCGTAGTGGTTATATTATAACATGACAGCTACGCAGAACTATCGGGTTCGATTCCCGCTCAATGCAAATCTTTGTGTGCATGAACATGATTGTTTGCATTGGTCTGAGTGTTTTTATGTATAATATGTATGTATTTACAAAAAAAAGTATTTAAGTATGTTTATCCGTTGTCTAGTACCCATCTGCTTAGTTTGGGACTAGATGGCGTTGTGTGAATGTGTGAGAAATATTTATCTATTTAATCAATGGTGTGACAACCATACTTAGTCTTTTCTAGACCAATTTAGAAAAATGTTTGGAAGTGTTTTAATTAGTACTCAAACAATATCATACAAATATGAGGTACTAGCTGATGCTCGCGGCTTCACCCACGTCGTGTAGGTAACCTAAATATTATTTTACACCCTAAACTACCTATAGTCCAAATTTCATTAAAATCCGTTCTGTAGTTTTTGCGTGAAAGGGTAACAAACATCCATCCATAATTCCTCTAAAACTTTTGAATTCATAGGTTAGGAGGTTGAAGCGTTGTGACCGGTAAGGTGATGGCGACGGAAAGAAGTGGTTTTTCAACCGTACAGCCTTCTTGCCTGTAATGTATTAGTGCTTTCCAGGATCAATAAGCTTATATTCCAGTGTCTTTTATAAAGAAAAAAATATGGAATTACTGTAAAACGGACATAAATAAAATAACTTATTATAAGGGGAATCACTGCTCTGGTTTTCTGGAGTTTTAATTTCATACTTATATTAGGTCTTTACCCATGAAATTGCGTTTTGTATGGAAATTTTATGCAAAGTTTGATTTTTCATACTAACGTTTTTTTTTGTTTATTCAATAATTTTATTTAACGTTATGAAAAAAAATTGGTAAAAAAATAAGTAATAGCGCACATCTTATAGCGCTAACTTATAGCATTTTAATCATAAGAAAAAAAAATATGGAAAGAAGTTACATTTGTTTAAATGGTAAAAACCACTGGTAAAATTGGACCCATATTTAGCCGTTGGTAATGTCCTGTATTTACTAAATTACAAAAATAATACTATGTTTTTTAATAAAATAGAGGCTAAAGACTGCGACGAAAAAAAACGGCAATTTCATAGGTAAAGACCTATTATTATGTTAAATAAACATATTTACTCAAAAGTTATAAAAGAAATAAAAAAAAAACGCTCATATACAGCTTTAAAGAGAATAGACTGTACAAGACTTTCTTTCAGCTTGAATGCCTTACCTTATCTGACAAACATCAGGATGAGCTTTATTAATAGTCAGTTCACAGGAGCCTATACCATCAAACGCTGAAGGATATCCTTCGTTAACGAAGTATGTACTGTTTTCTGAAGTTCTGCTTTGGCATGACGTCATAACTGGAATACAATCAGTGTTATGTAGGTATAGTATACAAACGTCAAGCACCTTTCATCAAAAATAGTCTTTATAATTGTATATTTAAATTTATGGACTCTCATACTGATTTCCGAATTACTAAACCCAGAATAACGTTACCACGAAAACATGCAATCACGAATAACGTTACCACGAAAACCTGCAATCACGAATTTTCATTCATCGCATGCATGATATGAATCGTGGAGACTTTCACAAGTGTGTCTAATATAGGACAAAAATGTGTTCAAGATCAAAACATTCATAGTATGAGAGTAGCACAATCCGTTGTTCTGCTTGGGACTCAAAGCTATGAACGATATACAGTATGTTTGTGTCTTACTTCTGAAGTAAAGTTCTTAATATCATGACCAATTTGAAAAAAAACACTATTTATTTCAAGTTGTTTTTTATAAAAATTTCATGCAAATTAGTTATTTAGTTTTGATCTCATTAAAAATCTGTGAATTATGCACGTCAACGAAATTGCGTACCTCCTATTTTATCAGTATCAAAGTTCTGCTATTAAACTCACACTCTTAGCTAATGTATAATTATGTATATTATACTTACAAACGCAACACAATCCAAATCCATTAGCGCATTTCCCATACGCGGATCCTCCTCTTCCTAGACATTCTCGCGTAGTCATGCAAGTACCATTATCCCCTGAAGCGCTGGCACATTCACCATTAGGAAAAGTCACCACCGTGAACAGTGACAGAACTGTAAGAAGAGTAAAAGCATGGCGTGTATGTAAATCTAGAGTACGGTACACTGGACTGCGGTTTAAGTTCTTTTTATACCACGTTCATGGCGGATGTTATCCGTGTGGTGACGGAGTAAGAATTTAATATGTCACCACCCCATCTCATCCCATGTGTGACGTAAAAACCGACTAAGGGACTGTCTGGACTGTGAAAATGAAGGAAAACTTGAAATTAAACCGTAAACCAATCCGTCTGGCCAGCGTGGTATTAGTAAGCTAAGTATCCCTCCGTTACGGGAGGAGGCCCATGCCTGCAGTGGGACATTAATGGGCTGTTATTATGATGATGATGGCGAACAGGCATAAGGACCACCTGGTGGTAAGTGGCATCTGCAGCCTTTAAAACGCCTGCAATAACATAGGTATCACACCTCTCTTGAAAGACTGTTCTGTTGTGTTTAAAACCTCGGCAAGGAGATTTTCCACAAACTGATTTTCCGCGGGATGAAATTCCTTTTTGGAACCATGCTGTAGGTGTCCTAGGTTAAAAACTAAGTCGATAGAAACACGCATGCTGTCAAAGTCATAATGAATATAAGTAGCTATTCACCATATTAATAGTTAATGGTAATACAACTCGTCGTAACTAACTTATTTAGTTTCATGATTTTAAAATGGCGGACTTACGTAAATTCTCTAGATCTTTTATGGCAGCCGAATAAAAGTTTTAAAAGTACAAACATTTCTTACGAAATATGAATAGGTAAAAAAAAAATTTTCTCTTAAATACCACGGTCACATAAGTCACGTTGTTCAAATTCGGGGTGTTTTCCTAATTTAGCTTTGTGAAAAGATTTCAGAATCGTGGTGTTTGCGTAAGCGTCATCTGTTGAATCCATACTAATACTTTCATTTGCTAACTTTTAAAAACTTTTTTGTTTGAGCCGTCATAAAATTTTATGTTTAGGTATTTCTAAAGAAACCGAAATAGGTGTTTAATTAACCTTTAAAGTTCGGCTTAACTTATTTCAACACGTCTTTATGAAGAAAGCAGAAAGAAGCTCACAAAATGTGTTAGAATTAAAAAATGAAAGGTCAGCTTTTGTTTTAGTTTCGAAACTTAATGTAAAGACTTTTGTAACTACGTCAAACGGGTTGAATAACAAGTCGCGTGTTAGATGAAAACAAAATAAAATATTGTGAAACATAATAAGACTTCAAGGAACTGCAACTTTATGCATTAATACTAAAACTAATCTGTCTTCTCTACATCGGATCGTCTATTTTTTTTTAAGTAGTAATATAAAATTTATAACTAAGTATTATGTTCTATTTATTCCTTAAGTTCCTCCAATATAAAGTAAAAATTGAAGTTATGTATAGTAAATTATGGCAAGCATAAACTAAGAAAATAATACAATATTCCTAGAATTCCCGTAATTATACCTAAATAATCTGTAGTTTTATGCCAACCTCAACTCAAAGTACCTACACTTAATTATTTCATTAAAGTAATGTCTCAGATCCCAACTCTGTTAAGCTAAAATAATTCTTAGGGAAAAATTAATAAAGCACATTTTTAGAACAGTTAAAAGGCTAGCTGCACTACACTACTATACGGGTGCACCAACTCTTGTACGACTCTGCTTCATTCAAGGGAGAAGACACTGAAATGACTGATTCATTTCAGTGTGTTAATTCGCCGTTTCGTAACTATTGTACAAGCTATGCATTAGTTTGCGAATAGATGATGTTGCTGAAAGGATATTAAACTATAAAACGGCCTGACGCGTCACCCTAGGTGTTGACAAGAACTCACTACCGGAATACTGACCGCTGAGTCAAGATTTCACATGTCAAGAGAAGTTGAGTTGCGGCCCGGCGCTGTAAGCAATGGTTAAATTTGGTAGTCGAGACGGATGTTCGGGTGGCCTAGTGGTCATAGCGCTGGACGAGTATAGTCCAGAGACGCGGGTTCGAGTCCCGCCTCGAGTACCAATTTTTTCCATTGTCTTTCTTCTTTTCCGATTTTTCTAGTTATACCTAAGCTTTATAGGTAAAAAATTATATTATGTAATTTATGCATGCATATTTCTTTATTGTCATTTTGGCTTCCACAAGATCCCCTCATGAGTAATGGAAATATCGATTGTCATAGCACGGAGGCACTCTGACCGAACCGGAAAACTCTATGCACAAATGTGGACTTAAATTCCAAAGGCAATTTATCAGTCAACCTTAGCAGAGAAAAGTAGTATTTTTTTTAAATACTCTAAGCCTACAAGCATAAAAAGGTATGTAATTTAACATTTTATTTACTGCTGAGCACAACCAATCCCTTCGGAGCATAATGTACAAAACGCAAAATGAACATGACACGTAAAACCAACCATTTCTTAAAATGTACAATTCGCAGACTGTGCAATTCTCAAAATGTACAAGTAAACCTAAACTCACACTAAGGTGTTTATAAATATAAATGTTCAACATCTTACATCGACTTTCCCTCTCATGTGGGTTCCAGATCATTTCTTCCCTTCGATTCTGATGTCTGTTATCCAACGGATTGATACGCAACTTATCGCCATGTCCTTTACGCGCATCACAAGACACAAAATAAAAGGCAAAAATAATAAAAACACCTTTCATATCGACTGTTTAATAAGTGAAGTAAAAATGAGGCTTATAATATAACTATTTGGTTATATATGAATGTTTTTGTATAAAGAACAATAGTAGTTTTCACCTATTAAAGTGATGGTGACAATGTGTTGCGATAATCGTCTCTAAGTCAACAACCGTAACTGCTTTTGTTGTATAATGATGGCAGTTAATGCGTAATCGGTTTTATTGTAAATAGATATTGGTGCAGTAGTTGATGTATGTACAAAGTATTTTCAAGCATAGTACCTATGCCTAATTGACTTATGGCATGGAAGCGAAAGATAATTTTTATGGACAACTTTGACGACCGCTCAATGCAAATCTTTGTGTCCATGAACATGATTGTTTGTATTGGTCTGAGTGTTTCTATGTTTATTATGTATGTATTTACATAAAAAAAGTATATAAGTATTAATATCTGTTGTTCTGTTAATCCTAGCTTACTTTGGAAACAGATGGTGTAGAGACCCGTGAATATAAAAAAAAAATTGTGATGTGAAAGACTTGGTACTGTCTCGGAAGCAAAGGAGTCCTCCCGTGTAAGATAATTATTTGTGGAATTCATAACTTTGTTATGTAACAAGCCACTAGTTTTTATCCTCGATAGCGTGGTAGTTACAGTTTATGGCAGCTACGCAGATTTCTCGGTTTCGATCCCCGCTGAAAACAAACCTCGCATAAGCATGTAAATGTTTGATATAGTCAGGATTATTATTTATGCATAATAATAACATTTACTTGTTTTTTTTACAAAAAAAAGTCTACAATATGTTTCTGTTGAGTTTGCGACTAAAATGTCGAGATATGAATGTATTTGAGAAATATGAATTTTCTTTTATTACTTCTGTATCCTGCCCGGTTAAAGTGGTGGTGGGCAGGGCACATAGCACGGAGAACAGACATCCTATGAGGAAAAAATGTTCTGGAACGGCGACCGCGTACCGGAAAGCGCAGGGTGGGGAGACCCTTCAAACGGTGGACCGAGGACCTAGTTAGGTAGGACGGCTGATGGATGAGGGAGGCACAGGATCACACAAGGTGGCAATACTTGGAGGAGGCCTATGTCAAGCAGTGGACGTCCATTGGCTGATATGGTGATGATGACTCCTGTATCTGTCTTAGTGGTCAACAAAGTACGACCTCCAAAAGTTAGAAAAGCGAAGTCCTTCCGTTTTATTGACTTCTGAGTCCACCTGTATGATGTTTTGATGACAATAGTTAAATATATCATAAAGTATTTCAATATACTAGCTAATATTATATTGAAATTACTTTTCAGTAAAATAGGGCGAGGTTGAAGCCCTTTTAAGGTACCAATAGGTATAGGTTGACGACCTCGGTGGCGCGACGGTAGTGCAAGCGGCTGCCGTGCAAGAGGTTGTGGGTTCGATCCCCACGCAGGACCATAATTTGTGAGATCCACAAATTATTGTCCTGGTCTGGGTGTTCTTTGTGTCCGTTAATTCATGTTTGTAAAAGGTCCCCGCGACACAGGGCATGATCCCTAGTGCGGGAGTTGTCTTTTTAAAAAAAAAAAAAAAAAAAAAACAAAAAAAAAAAAAATAGGTTATAATATGTAAATGAAAGTTTGGACAGATTATCAAATAGTCAGAAAAGGTACAGTTGCCCCTCCGGACCCATGTTACCCCTGACGATACCCCTGGTGGTAACGTGAATCTTTTAAAAGCAAACGATACCCCCAACTAAGTGTTGTTTCAGACCCACCGTAGCCGGGCCAGTCCGCCAAATTACGCTGTCCGGTAAGGACAAAATTATTTGAAATTTCACAAAATTATTTGAAATTTTGTCCTTACCGGACAGCGTGATTTGGCGGAATGACCCAGCCCTGGTCCAACCCTGGTGGTACGGTGGGTCCTACCGGTACCATCGATATCGACAGTGATATCGTGGGTCCAAGGATAGTTCTACACACACCTAATCAGTATAAGTTATAAAATACTTTTTTATCGATAATGTTCATGCCGTTAATACTCGTAATATCCTGATGCTTTTTTATATTAGAAGGGTATTGATAGGTATGTTATCTTGATAAACCGCTAGCTGACCCAAACTGACCATTGATTGTAAAAAATAAATTCCCACTGCACAGAACAATCACACAAACCGTTGCTCTGATTTTTATAAAAACTACATAATTTATTACCATTTAGGACGGATTCCATGTTGGACGGATTCCATATAGGGCGGATTCCATTTTGGACGGATTCCACATTGGACGGAAACAGTACATATATACTTAAATAAATAATTTTAAGTTTTTTTTCTACCTATTAATCCTTGATGTCAGATGGCACGAATAACTGTATAAGGACCCCTACGGACCCCGATACCCCTGGTGGTATCGTGGGTCTTTCAAAAGCAAACAATACCCCCACTAATAGTGTTGTGACACTAATCGCTTCAGACCCACCTTACCCCTGGCCCTAATCCTGGTGGTACGGTGGGTCCTTTAAAATTAAACGGTACCACCGAGTGTTGGTCACTGTGATGACCTCTGTGATGACCTATAAGTTACTTTCGGTTATTCCCATCTGTTACCTTAAAGAATTCACCCTAGGGTAAATTTCGGGAAACATGTCTTAAAATTTACCTTATGCTAGGTAATGGAAATAAGTCCTTTTATCTCATAAGGACAGATTCTCTACTAACTATTTATTTGATTGAAAATTATTTCATTATGTAGATAATAATAATATTATTGCGTGCGTTCGCCCAGCAAAAAAGTATCGCTTTACAAGAATTGAATGATACAGATAATTAGACCCTTGTCCCGTATAAATGTGCCCCTAAATTAATAATTCGAGCGTTCTGAGGCTTCAGAGTTATTTAAGAAAAACAAATTCTGCTGCACGAACGTTCGCCCAGCAAAACATTTTTTAGTTAATGGGTCTAGCTGGATATAAAATATGCAGAAATATAGCTTGTATTCGTGCCTAGATGTGCCGTGAAAATAAAATTCGAGCGTCATAAGGTTTCAGAGATTTTACAGTTTTTGCTGGGCGAACGTTCAGGCGATTGCTATATTATCGGAAATGGCTGGACGTGAAGTCATAATTTTTTGTATACGGATAGAGCATAATTCGAGCCTATTTAAGCCGAAATTTACATTAGTATAACTAGCACGGCTCAAGAGTTATTACTTGATTACTAAAAATAATTTAGGAGGCTCTATCTCTCGAACGAAGAAAGGTGCGGTTTTCAAGTTTATGTTGACTCATAGCTGTTATTGAATCACATGATCCTGCAAAGTTTTGCCATGAAACTACCTAATATTGTAGAGTTTTTAATGATTTTCCTCTTATTTTGAGGTTATCTTCAATGAAATTAGTTACAGCCCCGAGACACTAGCTTTCTGTAAGCTGGCATGTTATACGTTTTAACAAAAATTAGAGCGCTTTTTGAAGAATACATATGCATAAAATCAGGTGAATATACCCATTAATTTAAATGTTATGACTAGAAACCACGATCGACATCTTTTGATAGATTAACCGACCAAATTCGAATGGACATTAAAAAGCGGCCGCACGATACTTCAAGCTATCCTTTCACACTTACTCGTATTATAATGAAAAATCAATAGTACAGATGCGTACAGAATTGATAATATGATATTTTTAATTTACATACTTTTAAAATTAAGATTGGGATACGTGAAAGGGTAATTAATAAATGAAGTATAGTACACATAATATTCATCGACCACCTTTTCCAACAAGTACTGTGCTACTGGACGCAGTATTTATTCGTCCAAGATTTTAACTTGGTGTGTTTAACATTTAAAGTTTCATCTTTAAATACCACTTTGTTCCAGTTCTTTATTCTGTTCGTTTTACGAAAAAATGTTACTCTTTGCATGTTCAAAACAAATCTGTACCTACTCGAGTAGAGATTGACTCCTTACGATTAAAAGGTATCTAACGCGGTGTCTTACGTGGGCGATAAAAGCGACGTGACTCTGCGAACGCGACGTACGCGACCTATGTGGCAGTCTGCGACGAGACGCTACGTAATCATCTAAGACATTAGTCGCGTGTAGCCCGCGTCGCGTCGCATCGCATTCATCGCCCTCGTAGGACACCGCGTAACAGTCAGAGACGTTAGTTTAATAACAAAAAATCAAAATATAATAAATGATGGTAGTAAAAATGTATGGTTTTCTGAACTTTCCCTTTACATGTACTACAAGACCTTGCTTCATGCCAAATTTCAAAACAAACAACAAACTAACAAACCTTAGTATTTGGTGTAAATTTTAGCTTGATACCTCCACGCGTTCCTGAGATAAATGGTCTTGACAGACAGACGGACAACATAGTGATCCTATAAGGGTTCCGTTTTTTCAAAATCGGTATTTTGTGAAAGTGACTCTTAAAAATTGATCTGTGATTATTTAGATAGTAAATTTAATTAGAACACAATGTCAGTTTATTTATTTTGTCGAGGTAATACAAATAATAAGTATAAGAAACAGTAAAATGTAAGGTACAATATTAGACCTACAAGTTTTAAAACTTAGATAGTACAACTTAGATACTACATAAGTATGTACCAAGACTGTTTATGGCAAATTACAAAATATAATATTATTCTGTTTTATTTTCTACCTAAACTGCTTTCCCTTACCTCTACTAACTGTATAAAAAAACTCATTCATTGATCATAAACACATACACCATTTTTTTCATGTCCTTAATACAAAATATTTCCCGACTTACAATTCTGTTCGCATCTGTACTCAAACTCTCATTATATAATACGAGTAAGTGTGAAAGGATAGCTTGAAGTATCGTGCGGCCGCTTTTTAATGTCCATTCGAATTGCGTGCGTTCGCCCAGCAAAAAAGTATCGCTTTACAAGAATTGAATGATACAGATAATTAGACCCTTATCCCGTATAAATGTGCCCCTAAATTAAAAATTCGAGCGTCCAGAGGCTTCAGAGTTATTTAAGAAAAACAAATTCTGCTGCACGAACGTTCGCCCAGCAAAATATTTTTTAGGTAATGGGTCTAGCTGAATATAAAATATGCAGAAATATAGCTTGTATTCGAGCCTAGATGTGCCGTGAAAATAAAATTCAAGCGTCATAAGGTTTCAGAGATTTTACAATTTTTGCTGGGCGAACGTTCAGGCGATTGCTATATTATCGGAAACGGCTGGACGTGAAGTCGTAATTTTTTGTATTCGGATAGAGCATAATTCGAGCCTCTTTAAGCTGAAATTTACATTAGTATAACTAGCACGGCTCAAGAGTTATTACTTGATTACTAAAAAAAATTTAGGAGGCTCTATCTCTCGAACGAAGTAAGGTGCGGTTTTCAAGTTTGTGTTGACTGGTACCTGTTATTGAATCACATGATCCTGCAAAGTTTCACCATGAAACTACCTAATATTCTAGAGTTTTTAATGATTTTCCTCTTATTTTGAGGTTATCTTCAATCAAATTAGTTACAGCCCCGAGACACTAGCTTTCTGTAAGCTGGCATGTTATACGTTTCAACAAAAATTAAAGCGCTTTTTGAAGAATACATATGCATAAAATCAGGTGAATATAGCCATTAATTTAGATGTTATGACTAGAAACCACGATCGACATCTTTTGATAGATTAACCGACCAAATTCGAATGGACATTAAAAAGCGGCCGCACGATACTTCAAGCTATCCTTTCACACTTACTCGTATTATAATGACATTTCGAGTACAGATGCGAACAGAATTGTAGGTCGGGAAATATTATGTATTAAGGACATGAAAACATGGTGTATAAACATGTTTATGTTCAATGAATGAGTTTTTTTATACAGTTAGTAGGGATTAGGGAAATCAGTTTAGGTAGAAAATAAAACAAAATACTTAATATTATATTTTGTAATTTGCCATAAACAGTCTTGGTATATACTTATGTAGTATCTAAAAGTTGTACTATCTAAGTTTAAAAATATGTAGGTTTAATATTGTACCTTACATTTTACTGTTTCTTATACATACTTATTATTTGTATTACCTCGATAAAATAAATAAACTGGCATTGTGTTTTAATTAAATTTACTATGTAAATAATCATACTTAGATATCAATTTTTAAGAGTCCCTTTCACAAAATGCCGACGTTGAAAAAACGGAACCCTTGTAGGATCACTTTTTTGTCTGTCTGTCTGTCAAGACCATTTATCTCAGGAACGCGTAAAGGTATCAAGCTGAAATTTACACCAAATACTAAGGTATGTTGCATCTAAGAGCTGTAAAAAAATCAAACTTCTTATCCAACGCAATCAAGAGATTTCGCCGTTTTTGTCGCAAATTTTCAACGAGCAAGGGTAAAAACCTACAGGCTATTTCCAGTCTACCTACAAACTTGAAATTTGGCATGAAGCAAGGTCTTAAAGTACATGTAAAGGGAATGTTCAGAAAACCATACATTTTTACTACCATCATTTTTTATATTTTTATTTTATGTTATAGAATTTTGGCGGGAAAATAAGTCGTGACGTTATAGCTTTTTTGACAAATGAAAATAAATAAATAAATAGATAATAAAATTAGTCGCAAGTATAAATAATTGCATGTGGCGTACATCTCTTATGACAAGTTTGTATTTTAGTGTGCAAATCATCATAACATTCAAATGTTTTGTTTATTTTTCTATAACAATGCGCTCTGTATTTTCTCTCTACATTTTCTCTTTTATCGCCCACGCAGGACAACGCGTTAGATACCTTTTAATCGTAAGGAGGCTATCTCTACTCGAGGAGGTACAGATTTGTTTTGATCATGCAAAGAGTAACATTTCTTCGTAACAGAATAAGGAACTGGAACAAAGTGGTATATAAAGATGAAACTTTAAATGTTAAACACACCAAGTTAAAGTCTTGGACGGATAATACTGCGCCCAGTAGCACAGTACTTGTTGGAAAAGGCGGTCGATGAATATTATGTGTACTATACCTCATTTATTAATTACCCTTACACGTATCCCAATCTTAACTTTAAAAGTATGTAAATTAAAAATATCATATTATCAATTCTGTACGCATCTGTACTATTGAATTTTCATTATAATACGAGTAAGTGTGAAAGGATAGCTTGAAGTATCGTGCGGCCGCTTTTTAATGTCCATTCGAATTTGGTCAGTTAATCTATCAAAAGATGTCGATCGTGGTTTCTAGTCATAACATCTAAATTAATGGCTATATTCACCTGATTTTATGCATATGTATTCTTCAAAAAGCGCTTTAATTTTTGTTGAAACGTATAACATGCCAGCTTACAGAAAGCTAGTGTCTCGGGGCTGTAACTAATTTCATTAAAGATAACCTCAAAATAAGAGGAAAATCATTAAAAACTCTACAATATTAGGTGGTTTCATGGCGAAACTTTGCAGGATCATGTGATTCAATAACAGGTACCAGTCAACACAAACTTGAAAACCGCACCTTACTTCGTTCGAGAGATAGAGCCCCTAAAATTTTTTTAGTAATCAAGTAATAACTCTTGAGCCGTGCTAGTTATACTAATGTAAATTTCAGCTTAAAGAGGCTCGAATTATGCTCTATCCGAATACAAAAAATTACGACTTCACGTCCAGCCGTTTCCGATATTATAGCAATCGCCTGAACGTTCGCCCAGCAAAAATTGTAAAATCTCTGAAACCTTATGACGCTCGAATTTTATTTTCACGGCACATCTAGGCTCGAATACAAGCTATATTTCTGCATATTTTATATTCAGCTAGACCCATTAACTAAAAAATATTTTGCTGGGCGAACGTTCGTGCAGCAGAATTTGTTTTTCTTAAATAACTCTGAAGCCTCTGGACGCTCGAATTTTTAATTTAGGGGCACATTTATACGGGATAAGGGTCTAATTATCTGTATCATTCAATTCTTGTAAAGCGATACTTTTTTGCTGGGCGAACGCACGCATTCGAATTTGGTCGGTTAATCTATCAAAAGATGTCGATCGTGGTTTCTATAGGCCGACCGTTTATCTCAGTCCCCGCCTGCGGTATGAAAGGGACGAGGGGGCGGGGTAGCGGTGTCCGTTATGGTAGCGTACACAAGAGCTATATCGAGTTGTTTACTATGCCAAATAAAATAAGTTTTTACAATAAAAAAAAACCGACTTCAAAGACAAAAATTGCACTAAAAAGTAAAAAATAATTAGTTGTATTTTGGTTTTACAACATTAAATCAGACATTATTTTTACTTAATTATAATCTAAAGAAAAGGTTCTTTTAATTATTGTAAAAAGTATTGTTAAGGATATTTCTTGAAGAGTCTACAAATATATTTATTGAAGATTCTTTAAAATATAATCAAATTATTACAAATGATGTAATATTATTGTTATTTTTGGAGTAATGTGACAGCCACGATAGTTATATTCTATATTTTATTCCTGACTATAAATTTAAAGAAATATGATATCGTGTTATACACTGACTAAAGACTAAGATGAGAAATAAGTACTACGAATCAAAGAAAAAGTAAAAAATAATTAGTTGTATTTTGGTTTTACAACATTAAATCAGACATTCTTTTTACTTAATTATAATCTAAAGAATAGGTTCTTTTAATTATTGTAAAAAGTATTGTTAAGGATATTTCTTGAAGAGTCTACAAATATATTTATTTGAAGATTCTTTAAAATATAATCAAATTATTACAAATAATGTAATATTATTGTTATTTTTGGAGTAATGTGACAGCCACGATAGTTATATTCTATATTTTATTCCTGACTATAAATTTAAAGAAATATGATGTCGTGTTATACACTGACTAAAGACTAAGATGAGAAACAAGTACTACGAATCAAAGACAATTACTCAAAATTCTCATGCGAAAATGAAACGGCCATGTTTGTTTTAAATAAAATATTTAACAAATTAAAAACTATTTAAAGTGATCAGAATGTGTTAGACAAAACTCTATTGCCTTTTCTAACGACTTTGTAGACAACATTTTGCATTATTGATCCTATTCACGAATTACGATTTTTTTCAATTGACGGTGCTGGTTAGCCCCATAAACGCCCATAAGTTATGGAAAGCTTTAATCAGTTACTAAATAGGTATATTAAAACGTTTGAACGTGACACAGGTATTTTAAAATATATTTATTTAAATATGATAAAAATAGTTATTTAATATTTGTTTAATTTTTAAACCAATCCATAAACAATCAACGACTTTATGTCAAACCCCCTTACTCATAAACGCAACTTCTAGAAATCAGACTAACCTTTGTATTTTCAGTTTTTATTAGGGACCGGGCATTTTTCTTTTTTATACTTTTATTCTCTCCACCTTGACGTTGGCAGAATCATCGGGGAACGATGGGGGCCATTGTATTAAAAAAACAGAACAGAACTTAAATTTTAGTCAATTGATTAGCTTAAATTTTTACGGTTTTGTTTGGCTTAAGGTTGGTTTTGCTAACAAAAAACTCGCTAAACAGTGATTAAATTTTAGAGATTTTTATAAGTAAGGGGGTTAATGTCGAAGTCATATAATATAATATAATATAATCTGTAATTCATGGCCGCCATTCCATTAGCTTATGTATTATCGTATTTCGTTGGCTGACACCGACTCCAAAAATAACAATAATATTACATAATTTGTAATAATTTGATTATTTTTTAAAGAATCTACAAATATTTTGAATAAGAATGTTTTGAAAAAAATAACATTTAGTTACTTAACCTTTAACTGGTGACATGGTTATTATGTAACGTAACTGGTGACGTGCGGTCTGAGAAGCCGCTGCACTGTTGGGTCTATAACATGGAAATTAAGTATGGTAGCTTATTATGGTATTTAAAAATAGTATAATCAACTACTACTGGTTCAAATAAAACAAATAAGTTAACTCTGAATATAACTTTTATTAGGAACTTGGCATCACAGCTATAAGTAATATTTTAATCAACCAAACATAGATGAGATCAATAATTAGTAATAAAAAAAATAAAATTCAACATTTTAATTAAAAAACACTTTTTATTATAAAGATTAGATAGTAATTAACTAAAAAAAAAATTAAACTGAAATAAAAAAATAGAATTGACAAAATTGACAGTGGCCAAACTTATGTCATCTTATTAGAGGTTCATCTCCACTATCACTTCCGGAAGACCGTTTGTCCTAAGTTGATATCTGGCTCACAGTGTGGTGTCTTAGTGGTTCGTCATCTTCAGAATTACTTGGTTCCGTTTCCGAGTTATGATCACTTAGCTCCAGGTGTAAATTTTCGGGAACGTTTTCGGCTTCCGAACCACTTAAATCTTCCTGTGCCAATTATTCCTCAATTTGATATTGTGTTCTAGTGCTTGTCACTGCTCCCGACTCCCTGCGCCTCTTTTTTAAATGTTCACAGTTGTCCATGTTGTAGCAATAACTGTAAAAATAAGAAGAAAGCAAATAATGAAAAATTTTACATTTAGTTACGTGAGTGGTGACATCGTGCCTGAGAGGCCGCTGCCGAATTTTAAATCACTGTAACTTACCTATTTGGGTTCGTGCGACGCAACTTTCTTCCTCTATGTCGTAAATGGGACTAGACTTGAAGGTATTTGGGAGTATAAACAAATGAAGCACGGGGAATGGGGTGTAATGACGAATCACTGACGCCGCTCGGCCTGTGAGACCGCATGTCACCAGTTAAAGGTTAAATAAGTTTTTGTTTAATTTGTGTAGTTTTAAGATATTATATTGCTATAATTTGCATATCCGATGTGGATAGACTGTTGAGACTAATGTATTCATACACTAACACCTGATATACACAGTTTTGTAATAAATCTTTATCTTTAATAAATATATTTGTTATTATACGAATGGCTAATTTAAACTATAAATATAATTATAACTAAAGTCTTAGAAAATATTTACAAATAATAACAATTGTACAATCATAAATTATATATATTAAAATCACAGTATAATAACATTACAATAATCACAGTTTACATTAAAACAGGTATGATTTAAACATATTAATTTGTAAGAATCAATCTTAGAAAATATTTACAGATAATAAGAACAATAATAAGAGCTTTTTTATTTTTACACGCTACCATAACGAGCACCTAGTCAGTATGTCAGTATGACACTAGTGCAGTATGCTAGTGCGTCTTCCATACAATTTACAAATGTCAAAGATGGTGGCGTCATCTTGGCACTAAAACTAGTACTTTCTTAGAAAAAATTATGCAATCTAAATTATTACACAATTTAAAGCCTGACCAGAAAAATAAAACAACCTCTCCAGGTATTTCAATTGCTTTAGGGTATAATTTTAATTTTTCCTTCTTTTTATTTCATAAAAATAAGCTAGCTAAAAATTAGAGCTGTGTTGTGATGTAATGTAGTTCGGGTCACAGTATCTGAGATGGCGCCGTTTTGGCAAAAAATCAAGAGATAGCTCTCTCCTTTGTCCTCGCCCCCCGCGCACCTCTATTACCGCAGGCGGGGTCTGAGTTAAACGGTCGGCCTATAGTCATAACATCTAAATTAATGGGTATATTCACCTGATTTTATGCATATGTATTCTTCAAAAAGCGCTCTAATTTTTGTTAAAACGTATAACATGCCAGCTTACAGAAAGCTAGTGTCTCGGGGCTGTAACTAATTTCATTGAAGATAACCTCAAAATAAGAGGAAAATCATTAAAAACTCTACAATATTAGGTAGTTTCATGGCGAAACTTTGCAGGATCATGTGATTCAATAACAGGTACCAGTCAACACAAACTTGAAAACCGCACCTTTTTTCGTTCGAGAGATAGAGCCTCCTAAATTTTTTTAGTAATCAAGTAATAACTCTTGAGCCGTGCTAGTTATACTAATGTAAATTTCGGCTTAAATAGGCTCGAATTATGCTCTATCCGTATACAAAAAATTATGACTTCACGTCCAGCCGTTTCCGATAATATAGCAATCGCCTGAACGTTCGCCCAGCAAAAACTGTAAAATCTCTGAAACCTTATGACGCTCGAATTTTATTTTCACGGCACATCTAGGCACGAATACAAGCTATATTTCTGCATATTTTATATCCAGCTAGACCCATTAACTAAAAAATGTTTTGCTGGGCGAACGTTCGTGCAGCAGAATTTGTTTTTCTTAAATAACTCTGAAGCCTCAGAACGCTCGAATTATTAATTTAGGGGCACATTTATACGGGACAAGGGTCTAATTATCTGTATCATTCAATTCTTGTAAAGCGATACTTTTTTGCTGGGCGAACGCACGCAATATTATTTTACTCAGTATAATATAACTATTCTTTTGTTTTTTACTGATGCTTATGTTTTTCATAATTTTTCAAATTTCATTTCTAAATACTTGGTTTATCTTTTCTTCTTAAGTACTATTACTTTTGTCTTTTTGAGAATCTGTCCATATGAGAGTCTGTCCTTCTGAGAATCTGTCCTTATGCGAATAAAGGAAATAAATTAAAAAAGTAAATTATCAGACATACGTTTCCCAGCTTTCACCCTAGGGTGAATTGTTTAGGTTATCACGTCGGAATAACCCGTTACTTTACAATCTTTATTCTAATTATTTTAACTTATGTCTTTAGGGGGATTCAGCAAATTCAACATAATCGTTACAGAGGAACAGTGCTGATTAAGATGACAGAAGGGAAGAATATAAATAAATATTTTAAATAAAACTAAAATAAAACAAAACACTAATTCACGAAAACTATATTAAGACAATAATATTTAAGTTAAATACTAAAAGCTATTATTAACTAAAAGTATTAAAAATAATTATGAAATAAAGTAATAATTGTGAAACAATTTATTCTAATAATAATGGAATAAAATACCTGCTAATTACTTTAATATTCCTTTGCTTATGAGAAACAACTAGCAAAGGTAAAATTAACAAATTCTTATCATAAACACTAAATGACTATAGACTTTGCAGGTAATTCTTTTAACATCCTATCAGGATTAACTATTTTATTTGGTTTATTATACTTTTTAACGTTTCGTATCATTTTTTGTATATTGTGAATGCTTTTAGATATCGGTGGCAGTATATCGTAAGGGGTAGACACCTCGTTACTTTCAAAAATACATGTGTCTATTATCTCTTTATTATTCAATTGCATTCCTAAATTTAACTTCATACTCATACGTTCATCTACATATGTAAGAATAATATTTGATTGATCTAAAATCTTTAAACCAAAATTATCACTAAGTTTTGCAGCTTTGAACCTTATTTCAAACGGCTTAAAATCGTTCATTATTTTTTCAGTTTTGCATTTGACAAAATTGTCTAATTCAATTTCTAGCATTTCAGCCTGTGCTTCTTTTTCCTCTAAACTCTTATCATGCTTATGACGTTCTTCCATTTTCAGTATTACAGGATCGGGTACAGGCATTTGAGGGCTAATAAAGATTTGTTGTAAATTTGGAGGGTCATTTAAATTATGCCACTTCCAGCGGGCAGGGGGACCAATCTTAGAATCTATTAATACACCTTCACTTTGATTGTATTTCAATCTGAAAATTAAAAACAAATAACAGTTTATTACGAGTAGTATTTTATTACACAACTAGTGCTTTACCCTGGCTCCGCACGGCCAGGTGTTAAAGGACATTCTGTAGTAGGTACTACAGAATGTCCTTTAACAACGTTTAAGGTTTAAAAGACGATTACATTAGAAATCTCTAATTTTATATGGGTTTCTCTAGTATAATATCTATGCATGTGTTATACATATAAACCTCCCTTTTGAATAACTCTATCTATTAAAAACCGTATCAAATCCGTTGCGTAGTTTTAAAGATTTAAGCATACAAAGGGACATAGGGACAGAGCAAGCGACTTTGTTTTATACAATGTAGTGATATCGACGTTATGTAGCCTTATGTTCCTAGGAGAACTAACCTATTAATCTACAACCTGAAGGTTGGCAACGCCTCTGGGAATTCACTGAAATTGCAGCCAACATGTTATAACACACAAAGTCTAATAGTAGCGTAGCCTACTTATTAGGAGTTCTGTCTGTCCGTTTGTTCTTCTTATGCAAATCGAAATAAAAGTATTGCATATTTGAAAAGGTATAAGTTACTTGCACATGTGTAATAGTTGGGAGTTCAGGGAAACCATTATAACAACGATTAGAAATGTATAAGAGGAACTCATTTATTAACACTATAAAAATATAAATTAATCTTCCTCATCCATTTAAAACTTTACCTGCGGGAATTCACAAAGTGGCTTTAGAAAAATATTTCTATTACCTAGATGAGTTCATGGAACATAAACAATAATCATTTCAATATATACTTTTATTAAAAAGATATATAAATTAAAATATTAATTTCATAATAAATTAATATTTTCTAATAATTTCTTAATAGAAATTGATAAATAATAATTATTAATATAAAGACATTATTTATGTAAGAGAGAGAGTATTTTAATTTAATATCTTAACTAAAATTAAATTTAATATTAATTTACTTGATCGTCTCGTCTGTGTTGATAAATCTATTCCATAATCTATCTAGACGTCACGTACAACAAAATTATGTTATCATCATCATCATAACATACCATTAATGTCCCACTGCAGGGACGGGCCTCCTCCCATGACGGAGGGATACTTGGCCTCATGATACCACGCTGGCCAAACGGATTGGTATAGGATTTAATTTCAAGTTTTCCTTCTTGTAAAGATAATATTCACGGATAGTCCCTTAGTCGGTTTTTACGGGTAGTGACATATTGTATTCTTACTCCGTCACCAAACGGAGACTAAATTATGTAATTTTATATAATTATGCCAGGGGTGCAAGTCGTCGCCCATCATCCGGCATCCGGATGGCATCCGGATGGCATTCGGATTCAAGATTCGGACCAGTATCCAAAATTAATTAATTAATTATTTAGAACCAAACACTATAAAAACGAAAAAAGATGAAGCTTGGTCTTTAGTGTTTTTGGTCAATTATAAACATGTTTATATAAGAATTGAAGGATCTAAATACGCAATAGGCCAAAATTTAGGCAGTGGCCTTTGGCGTTTTTGGTAATTTAAGAATTAGACACCAGCCGTACCCCAATGCGAACACAGTTCTTAATTATATTATCCCTACAGTGCATAATGTCCCACATATGGCACTTTACCAAAAACCCTCCTGCATTTTAATATCCGAATTAAGTAGCGTCATCTAGTAAAATATAAATTCAATATGAAGAGTTGGTCAATCAAATTTAGTACCAAAATGTTTAGTAAGATGTCTTAGCAAAAGTAATTGATAAGGTTTTTTTCCAATAACGACGGTGTTTTGAAAGTGGTTAACAAGCAGTGAAGAAAAATTCAAAACAAAAATGTCTATGTATCTTTTGACTTACGAATTTTTAAAATATTTTTCCCAGATATAGTATTATTATATTCTACCTAATATATTTTTTTAACCCGAAAAAAAATCATAGGTTAGTTCTAGTAACAAAGCTAAATTTGTGAACGGAAAAGGTATTACATTTATTATTTATCGAGCAATTATGCTGTAAAATAAATATCAAGCAGTTAAAACAGAAGTAAAATATAATATAAAGTTGATTATTACTTATCCCACATAGGTTTGCTTTTCGAAATAAACTTGTAGCAATATGTTGGTTCAATTTTATTTTTATTTCTTTATTAATATCGACGGTGGAAAGGCAAAACGAATGATACGCCATTTGGCTAATTGTTCAGGAGAGCTGTTTAAAGTTTAAATTTTAACAAAAATGATCATAACTTCTTTGTTTATTAACCAATTTTTTTGAAATTTTATAAGTAAATCAAGTTTTATGTGCTCTTTGTTTTGTATTCAATATAAATTAATTAAAGTCAATAAGGCAAGAAAAAAGTGGCGTATCATGTTTCTGACATTTTGAGTGAGTTGGGAAAAACACTTCATAAACCATCAATAAAAAAAAGTTGGTAGGACAAATTAATTCATTCCCAAAACCTCCACAAAAACTGGAGGGCGAAATTAGTTTAAATGCCAAATGAAAAAAAAGGCGTAGAAGGAAAAATGCTTCATTTCCCTTTGATGAAACAAAAATAAAATGGAAGAATGTTTTATGAGTGATGTCTCTTATATTTTTAGGTCGTTAAAATGAATTAATGACCATACGCGGTTATGTAGTTTACATGATGTGCATTTCTCGGATAGGGGCTTAAGTTGATCTCGTGGTAAAGGAATAGACAATTTAATTTATTATAAACTTTTTATTTAGTTAGTTAGTACTTTTTAGTAGTTTACATATTGACAATTTTAATAAAGTTGACATAATTATTAAAACAGAATCTTTAATGGAAAATAGTATCAAATTAACAAAGTTTCACAGTGAAAATATTAAGTACCTACGCTTAATAGGTAATGGACCTCTTACAGCAAAGTAATAGGTCAAACGTTTTTACAATCTTTGTACTTATGAATAACTATTTGCTTAAATAATAAAAATAAAAACTTAACAAATGGTTCTAGCTCCAACCAAAAATAAAATGATTATTTATTAAACAAAACATACAAAAGTTGTATAAAATTAAGTAAACAATTAAAACATTCATTCATTGAGTTGCAATAAAGATACAGTTATCAAATATTTTTTATAACATAGGTACGTGTAGGAACATTTTAACCTCAACGTGTTATAACTTATAACTAATAGGAACTTATGTGTACTTTCAATTCGAGATCAATTTTGTGACTAAAATCTTAATAAGGAAATTATCTAGTCTCTGTAGCAGTCTTATAATCAATTAATGGCACTTTTAATTAATTACATAATTTAATACTTCTAAGAGCAGTCTCTTAGGGGTAACCTAACTATTAAATTTTTTGCCTGTGTCAAAATTATTTCTGTCCGTAAAAGTAACTGATACGACATCTTAATTAAAAAGTACGATAGGAATAACAACTGAAACGCCGTAGCTGTTACTTTACTCTCGAGGAAGAAAACGTGTTACGACATGTCAAAATATAACTTAGCGGGGAAAAAGTATTGAAAGACCAAATTAATAAATTATTTGGAAGAGCAAATTGCATGATGTGGCATCTTCGTAAAAAAATAAGTTTGGTCAGTAATTTAAAAGGCACCTTCAATATTTTCATATCAATTTATTGACATTGTTAAAAAAAGGTATCGAAAAACGGTCGTTTAAGGGGAGGGTATTTTTGAAATACCCCCTTTTATACCTTAAATGAAACGTCAAAAAATGCGTCAGAATGACTTCTAACCTAGACAGATCGATAGAGAATCCAAAACTCTATCGAACTGCATATAAAACTCATTTTCGACCAAAGTGGCGTTTCATTCGTTTTGCCTTTCCACCGTCGATATGTTATAATTTATATGATAATATGAAATATATTCTGTAATTTTAGGTGTTTAAGTTGTGCTTTTTAAAATTCAAGAACAAGCCTTACGTAAGGTAAGGCATAACATTAAAAAGCAGAAACTAAAATACAATCGTCGCAAAATTTCAAATGTTTTAACCTCTATTTATCATAAAAGTTAATGGAACGATTACAGTTACAAAATTTAAAAAAACCTTATTTATTTTATTTTACAATTGGTTCGACAGTTACATACCTAAATAAAGCTTAAAAAAACAACTAACTGTTAACCTGTTAACTGTTACCTGTTTTTTGATAAAAACCTTGTCTAAAAAACAGTTTCTCTCTAAATATTTGTATAATATGACTGACATAATCAAAAAGCGTATTACCGTATATTTCCATTATTGTCATACACCACTCCGTTACCAAGATTGTCAAACACGGCCAGCACAGTCCTCGGTTTTAAAACTCCACATTCATAGTCTTCGCCGGAGCTGTAGACTACGTAACGGCGGCCATCGAAAGTATCTAAAATATAATATAAAAACTGTTTACCTTAATGTATTAGAAGTCTCCGTGTGGTGACGGAGTAAGAATACAATGTCACCACCCCATCTCATCCAATGGGTGTCGTAAAAACCGACTAAGTATAGGACTATCCGTGAATATTATCTTTACGAAATAAAAAGAAGGAAAACTTGAAATTAAACCCTGTACCAATCCGTCTGGCCAGCATAGTATTAGTAGGCCAAGTATCCCTCTGTCACGGAAAGAGGCCCGTCCCTGCAGTGGAACATTAATAGGCTGTTATGATGATGATTAGAAGTCTAGAACCCATAGTACAAGTCCTAAATTAATTTAGGACTTGATACTGTGACGTTGTAAGAAAATATGAGGTAATATTATTATACCCTTTCCACTATATTTAACGACATTTGACAGGTTGACGTTAGTGACGTTCAGCAGTATCTCGAATGTAATGCCATGCGATTGTAAGCGATTTCGCGATTTTTCGATTTTTCAAATTACTTTATTTTACACATTTGGATCCTTACATCAACTTACATTATCTTTTTATTACTGTTTCTTTCTTTATCTATGTTAAGAGAATTAGCCTATAGCTTAATATTATAAAATTATAGTTAGCTTGAGTATTATTTAAAATACATAATTTATCGTGACATATTCGTGGGTTATAGCTAATCTAAAAAATCATATTACATTTTATAAACGTATTATGAAGAGTTCAGGTTTATTCATAGCATTTATTTCTACCGATTATTTGTAATTTGTTTCATAATGGTGGTAATCGTTATGAGTGTCCATCACTAAGTAACCATGGTAACTGAAAAAAACATGAATACGTCTATGAAATACAATATTATTTGTTTGAAAAATAAGCAGAAGTATTACGAAACTTCATGGACGTGAACTGTCAAAAAGCTAAACTTACGCTGGAAGGGGTATACAATACCTTTACTCTAATTACATTCTACACCTCATACAATAGTTAAGTATGTATTACAAATTTATATTTTTATTCATCATTCCCCTGCCTGTTGCCCGCGACCTTCGTCCACGAAAACAATATTTCATACACACATTCACATTTTTTTGTTTTTACATACATACATAAACTCACGCCTTATCCCGGCCGGGGTAGGAGGCAGAGATAGATTTTTTTGTTTTTATGCACGTTAACGTGCATAACGACTGTCTCACAACAACGACAGTCAGGACCCACGTTTTATGTGCTCTCCGAAGTGCGGAGATGTTCAAATAAAATACCACTGTGTTACCGTACCACAACGGGCTGTGAGTGGCCGCCAGTAAAAATGCATTTGGAACAATTTTTTTTCTGTAAAAAAAGCCTTAGTTATTTGTTAAAACATCAGCTATCTTCCTGAAAAGCCCCGTAAAAACGTAAAATGTTACAATTTTCTTTTTTTTTTTTGCAAAACCCTAATAATGATTTTGTAGAAGAGTTATCAAAATTACTCTTCTAATATGAGAAAGTAAAAGCTTCATCTAAAAAGCCTACCTACCACCAAGATTCTATTTTTTTTTTCTGCACAACCCTAAAAAAATGAAGCCTAAGTAACTCGTTTTAACCTCCTGTAAAAGCCCATTGAATAAAATTATTTATTAAATTTTTATGGTTTACATTTTTTGTATTTAATAATTCTAAAGTAGCCTAGTTTACGCGCCGTAAAATTCTAATCCAATAGTAAAACTCCCATCCCAATTGATCCAGCGGCTTCGGAGATTAACAGGGCAGACAGAATGCAATTAGTAATAAACTGTGGATATCATGTTACAAACAGACACTAAATTTTATTTTATGTATAGACTAGCTGACGCCCGCGACTTCGTTAACGGAAAAAATGTACAAAGGTTCACCACTTTTTATTCTGCGGAACCCTATAATAAGTTGTAAAATTATGTTACTATATGTAGCTATATCCTTAGGAATAAGTATTAGTTTGTTACGGCTATCTTACAGCGACATATAGCCTGAAGTCGAGGTGTGTAATTATATGACATCGAAAGTGAAACAACAAATACCACGACCCGTAAGTTTATTACGATTCACGTAATAACTAATGCACGCCACCACGAATATCTTAGCAACGAAGTCATGCGATCTCGAATAACAGGACCCCTGGAAGTCGACTCTGTGTAATGTGCGACGACCTTTATACCGCGCATGCCCATGGGCCCGCTGCCCGCGCGCCTTTCACAATATTATCATTTGCCGTTGTGTCGAGATCTCATTGCTCCTTAAATTTTTTTGGCTAATCATGAACCATAACCGATCAAGAAACGTATATTTAATTATACAAGAAGAAAACGTAAATATAACGCGCAATTCTCAATATGTACATTATACTATTGAAAATACAAATGGTAAGTGTTTATTTTTTATTATTATTTTACAGTATATTCCAATTTTCATACCTGAATTTAAAATGTAAATATATATGGGGTCGTATTATAACCACCTACTAAAGATAAAGATGAGAAATGAACGAATCAAAGACAATCTTTAATCTACAAATAATGTTAAATGGTTAAGAGCGTTTATAGGGCTCACTAGCGCCGCCAATAGAAATAAAATCATATTTCGCAAATAGGATAAATAATGTTAAATGTTGATAACAAAGTCTTAAGAAAAGCCAATAAAGTATTTAAATAGCACACTCTCAACACTTTAAATGTTTTTCAATCTAATGAATATTGCATTATTAACAAAAACGGCCGTTTTTTTTTCGAATGTGAAATTTAACTAATTGAAAAACATTTAAAGTGTTAAGAGTGTGTTGTACAAATACTTTATTGGCTTTTCTCAAGACTTTGTTATCAACATTTAACATTATTTATCCTATTTGCGAAATATGATTTTATTTCTATTGGCGGCGCTAGTGAGCCATGTAAAGGCCCTTAAGTTTATTTTTGTAAACATGTGTAATTTTATGTCGTCAAAAAATACATTTTATTAAAATGTATGAAAGATTGTGGTAAAATTAAAGTAATTTATGTGTTTCCTAATGCATTAATGAAAAAAAACTAGTGAATTTGTGGTGTTTGTTTACAAAGTTATTCAAGTATGAATAAAATCGGAATAGTCAAGTACCTACTGTAAATGCATTTTAAGTTACCGAATCTAGAATAATGCTAGAAAACTCCAGAATAAAGTACTCCGTACAAAGCAATTAGGGTAAAATCGGGATAGATGTCCTACTTCTTAAAATAAAAAAAATATTATTAAAAATTAGTTATGAACATGAATAATATCTATTTATGTGGGCTATCCTTATCATTTATGCTGTATTGTCGTTATTTATTTTAAACCTATTAAAAACAGATTTTGCATAATTTAGCTTTTTGTAGACCCCTTTTTTAAAGATAGGTGCCTATCAGTATAGATAGTTGCCCCACCATGAAAATACTATTATTATTATGAAAATACTAAGAAGGAATACACTTTTTGAGTGAACGGTCTACCGAGAGGAAAGGTGCCCTTTAAACTGTATAGTGAAAACTAATTATATATCTTTTTCTATATTTAAATATATACAGACTATCCAATTTTGTAACAAATTTTTACAACACTTACTGAATAAGATCGGTTTGTGGCAGTTTTAGTTTTTAGTCAAAAGGTGACTTAAGGATTTAATCTTTATTATTTGTAGCCTATAATATGTGATTCTGGTGTTTAAGCTATATTACTGTTAAGTTTAATCAAAATCCGTTCTGTAGTTTTTGCGTGAAAGAGTAACAAATATCGTAAAAAACATCCATCCATCTTAACAAACTTTCGCATTTATAATATTAGCAGGAAGTAGGAAGGATAGTAACAATTCATTGTTGCTATTCAAAAATAGTAATCATAAGGTTTTAATATGCATAATCATACTTATCAGTTTTTTTTTACAATTCCATTAAATTATTTTACTACTTCAAAAATTCAAGTTTATTTACAAATATAATTACGTAAATAAAATAATATAACTGACACTAAAAAGAATTAAAACATATACAAAGACACCATTATTGTTTATATAAGGGATAGATGCCTCTAAAGAAAACTACTTATATCGATAAATGGGGTCAACTATCCTTTTGCATCAGCAATCTATGCCTATTCAAAAAGATAGTTGCTTTGGTTGAGCCCACGATTTTTTTAAAGAAATTAATTACAAAAAAAAGTATAATTAACACCTTGTGCATTTGCAAAGGAACGCATCTTCCATTCATGTAATAGAAAATTTAACGAAATTAAAGTTACACAACAGCAAATACTAACGTTTAAATCTTTTTTGACCACAGAAATCTAAATAAAAGGAGAAGTGGTATGACGGGGTTTTCTTGTCAAAGCAATATGATTAGATCGATTATATAGCTAAAAATGGCTGTCACCTAGGTTTAGCTGTGTTTTGACAACGACCGGGATAACATATAAAATGCCGAGTTGTTCAGTGGTTGCCTGTATAAATAAGAGCAATAAAAAAATCTTTATTAATAATGGAATCACTTACCATAATGCTGGTGTACATGTATTTTATTGTATTTACCTCTAAAATCATGAAAAAATAATATTCGATGTCCTCACTATGTTATTTTCATGTTCGGACAATTAAGTACTATAATATTTTTGTAACATATACATTGCTTGTCTAATGTTGTCTAAACTAGTCATTCAATGAATATATGAAGCAATGAACTATTCCCTCAACGATATTCGTATGACAAGTGGTTGCTAACCGTGATCGCTATAACAACCAAACGATAGTGCCGACCCGTTCATGACTACGACTCTTTATCGTTTTCGATAAAAAGTCGTGTATTGTAGAAATTTTAAATTGTAAAAGTTTTATTAAGTTAAATGAATAAAATATATTAATATACTTATAGGTAAGGATATTAATTGTTGTTTACGTTAAAAATGTATGATGCAGCACCTTATTACAGTTACAATGTTGTTAGATTATAAATTGACGTCTAGATAATGCTGCTATAGAGTTTGTTACGCCCCTCTTCTTCTCTAATATCACCTTGAAAACGGTGGTAAAGTTTGAATAACTTTTAATTTGTAAACTTGGATTAAGTAGCTTGAAATTGACGTCTATAGGTAAGTTGTAATTGACTACAAAACAGTTTCGACCCATTTGAAGAAAGCTCAAAATATGGGGCACACAAGCTAACTCAAAGAAACTTAATGAACTATGTACTGATTTACGATTCATTATTGAGATGTAATTAAACAAAGCGCTTTCTGAAGAGATTGATATAATTGGCGATGAAAAGTGGATCATGCATGACAAGAAAGTGCGAAAAAAGTCGTGGTTTAAAGTCGGCTAGGCTTTACCGACTGTGGCTAAATTATCGCTATCTCTCCCTCACAGGTGCGTTAATTTTGTATGACAACGATCAAAATGTTACAAACTGCTGCGACAATAAGGACGCAAAAGAAGTATGACGCTTGAGTTCCTTCAACCTGCGATATTACGATTACGACATCAGTTCACGGATTAATTTGTTTCACGACATGTACGATCTTACACACGCTGTCGTGAATATTATTTTACAAAAGTATTGTACATACGTGTACACATGTACATATTTATATTTATTTTAATTATTATGTATATTATATATATGTATATTATAAGTTTTTTAATAAAATATAAGTCTTGTCTATCGATAAATTTTATTAATTATTTATCGATAAGGTCAACGCCTAGCATAAATGTAATTTTTTTGAATGTAGTTTTAAATTGTAGTAGTTCTTCTATCTAAATTTTTTGTAGTTTGTTTTATTTGTTTAAATATAGTAGCGCTGATTGGTTCTCTGTGACACCGTGTAAGGGAAATATTTCAAGAAAAAACGAGATAGAGTAATTGCGTTCATTGATAATCTAGATGTAACTGAGAACAGTAGTCTATTCGTATATCTATTGCTGTGTGTGTTAATAAAACTGGCGACATTAGGTTTCCATACAAAATGACATTCAGGGCACATCTCCTTTATTCAGATATCTGTGTTTTTGACGTTCGCCGTGGAAATAATTGCACATAACAGCCCATTAATGTCCCACTGCAGGGACGGGCCTCCTCCAGTGACGGAGGGATACTTGGCCTACTAATAACACGCTCAAGTTTTCCTTCTTTTTATTACGTAAAGACGATATTCACGGATAGTCCCTTAGTCGGTTATTACGACACCCATGGGTTGAGATGGGGTGGTGACACACTGTATTCTTACTCCGTCACCACACGGAGTATTACGGAGTTATTAAAAATTGCACACAGGGGCAAAATTAGTATACGCTGTACCGTACTACGTAGCTAAATAATGTGGGGGGTGACTGCGAAGCCTACTTATACTATTAGTTTTTGTGGACGTCCAGTAGACAAAAATAAAAGGCAGTGCCCACGCAGTCTACTCAGATAGGTGTGTAATTTGCGTTCTTCTATGAAACTAAAATGAAATATAACTTTATACAGCTGATACATTTTCTTATAAAAGAAACCTTTAAGTATAACAACAATAATGAAATAAAAGGAAAATCATTTACAATTTTATTATATTACAAAAAATATTTTTTTTACATTCTTGTTGTCCTCTGTAGCGTAGTAGTTTTATAACATGGCCGCTACGCTGAGGTCTCGGATTCGCTTCCCGCTCAATGCAAATCATTGTGTGCATGAACATGTCAATCTTTGTGTTGCTTTGGTCTGAGTGTTTCTATGTATTTACAATAGATTATATTTATTGTATTTACAATAGAATACAGATATCATGTATTTACAATAAAAAGGTGTATAAGTATCCGTTGTTCTGTTACCCATAACACAATACTAGCTTACTTTGGGAACAGATTGCGCTGTGCACAAATGTCCGTGAATATATATTTATTTATACTAGCCTAGCAAAGATCGTATTTATCTATCTATGATCGAATATTTACCTATATTTCTGTTGCAAGATACTTAATATCTGTTATTATTTTTAGATATACGAGTGCTGCCATCACCCTTGCCGGATGTTACAGAAACTAATTACCTTCTTTTACACGAAGTTATAAATATAAGTGATACGGACGAAGATGATGTTATTTTTGTGCCAAACACAGAGAGTAGTACTTCTGTGTACCCAGAGAGTGGTACTTCTGTGTACCCAGAGAGTGGTACTTCTGTGTCATCTGAACACAACCCTGTAAATGCTGACGATAGTTCTACTAATCTGGAAAACCCAAGTAGGAGCTCAGACCTTGACTATGATAATATTATAGATGCCAATGCCATTCCGATGGCTCCTTCTCCATTTAACATCGAAACTACGTCAAGCTTTGAAACTTCCCCAGCTGGAAGTATTATTGACGTAATGGATTTCTTTAATTTACCTTCACCTATGCCGTCTACTTCGGACCAAGACTCAAAAGAAATATGCCAAGTTTGCTTTAAACATAAAGATATGATAGATACAGATGACCCTACAGCTAATAATAAACGAGGACCTATAAAACCAACCCGTTACATTGAGGAATCGTGTGATATCAAACGCAAACGTCACCGTCGTACCAATAAGAGAGGTGTTCTGGTAGATAACAAGTTCATGGGGCCACCGTGTAAATGTCGCTACAACTGCAACACTAAAATCACATTACACCAAAGAATGCAAGTTTTCAAACAGTTTAGGGCTCTAGCTGACCTACCAAAACAGTGGGAGTTTGTACTACAATTTAGCTTGAGAACCAAATACAATAGTTCTAGTACTATAAGCAGGTGCAAATATAAGTATAAATATTTTCTACCGCTTACAAATTATGAACTTGATGGCTCTAAAGTAGACGTCTGCAAGACAATGTTCAAGAGAACTCTTGCCACAAGCGAGAAACTAATACAAACTGCTTGGGCTAAGCATGACGCAGACAGTAAATGCTCCTGCGAAATCATTAAGATAGAAGATGATGACTAAATAAAGAACTACTTTAATATCTAGACACCACTTTTGTTTCGAGCCTTGTATTTTTTCATTTTTTTTTATCCTTTATTATCATATTACAAATTCATACAAATACAGATTTACAAATAACATAAATAAACCACAGAGGTATAGGTAGAGGTATTATATTTATTTACGAACTCGTAGTTTTAAACCTTTACCAGGCCTGAGTTAATTTTAAAATCTTTAATTTTAAACTTTATTACTTGTAAGTTAAAGTTCTAAATGATGTGGTAACATCATTCCTAGTCCTGGTTTATGGTTAAAAGTTATTAAACAAAAGAAAGTTTATTTTATATTTAGTCTTTGTATTTAAAAAAAATATATTTTGATACGAGTATATTGTATTTTAGAAGGTATATAATAAGTACTTTGCATTTAATTGAAATAGTGGATTGTGATATTAGAAGAATGATCTCATTACATTAAATTAATGTCGACTACATCTTATTACTTTTAGATATTTATTATATTCTTATGTTTGTATTTTTATTATATACAAGTACAAAATTATGATGTGATACTACATTATTATTTAGAATACTTACTTAAATATAAATAGGTATGTAATAAACCTCTTTTGGTTAAAAGCTATAGACTGAATTGATTAGAGTAAAAATTACGCCTAAAAAAGGCGCTAAGTAAAACAAATGTTTGAATTTGAGTACTATTTAGATTTAGTTTTACAATAATTGTATTTAATAATAATTCAATGAAATAAAACTTTTTCCTGATTTATTTCTGTATTTTATTTTAAATGTTAAGTTCATCCGTTTGGGAGCTACGATGCCATGCCACAGACAGACATAAACCCATTTACACACACATACACACACACACAGCCACGTCAAACTTATAACACCCTGTTGTTTTTGCGTCAGGGGTTAAAAAATAGAAATTTCATTAGTAAGTATGTTTAAATAATTTAAACATTTTTTTACCCTTTTATGAAGTCTGCCCACTACACCGTACCATACCATGACCGTGCTATAAACCCTTTATTCGCACAAGGGCAACTTCTCAGAATGACAATTTCTCATGACGGCAACTTCTCAAAAGGGCAAGTTCGCATAAAGGCAAAAGTATAATATAAACGAAAAGTGTTTCAAATAAAAACTTTTACTGCAACAAACTACTACAATATAATTTATTTAAAAAAATATGGTACAGGCATGTATGGAAAGTGACCATTGTTCTTCATTACTAGAATACAATCAGACGTTCCAAACATTCCATAACTGTAGAGGAACCATTTATAAAATTATCGATAATTTTATTAATATTTTTGTTTAATAATAAATTTGCCGATTTTAAGTTGACAAAAAAGTATTCTTCGTATTAAAACGTATGAGACTATGGCTACTAGACCGTTTCGAAAAGGCCTACGCAGACCGGGACGGCATGGCAAGGGATTTTAATTTTTACTAATGGATATTCAACCGTACTGTTACAGAAATACGACATAAATTGCTATGCTTTAAAATGAAAAATGCCGTGCGATAAAATCCCTTTCAATGCCTCGTCATCATTTTAAAGCATACCAATTTATGTCGTATTTCTGTAACAGTACGGTTGAATTTCCATTAGTAAAAATTTAAATCCCTTGCCATGCCGTGCCGGTCTGCGTAGGCCTTAACCGGCCAATAGCGTCGTTGTTTTACTTTACGTGCCTGATACGGTCATGGTATGGTACGGTGTACTTAGTAGGCATACTCTTTTAAACATTTCACAATTGTCAAACTTGTATTGCATTAATGTATCATCAGAAGAATAATAATATTACAAATTGATGCGATTATTGAAGAAGTTGTTGATAAATTTATAATACTAGCTGAGAACAGTTATTCTGAATATGAATTAGAAGTTTTCAATTAATAGAAATTGTATTAAATAGTTTTAAAAAGCAATTTACTGATTTGTAAGTTTTATTTAATACATGCGAGTATTCTGCTTCTTAATAAACTTTAATTGCTTAAATTCAAGCATTATTTACTAAATTCACTATTCTTATCCCGGTAGAATACATTTATTTATATTTATACAGAGTTACTTATTGTTATGTTTTTAGTTAAAAATGTTTGAAAACCTAGACATTTATGCAGTTTGACAAGTTTGACCTTTTTATATTATTTCTCATGCTATCTTGAATAGAGCATGGTAGTACAGTCAGATTCAAAGAAATCTAACCCCTTTCGCGCGCTGTTATATTCTTAAAGGGGGTAAGATTTCTTTGCAGCTGACCTTACAAGCTCAGCTTAATTTGGGAATAGGTTGCGTTGTGGGAATGTGTACATAATAAGAAAAAAAAAGCAGTAGCTTCAGTGTCTGCCTACGCCTGTAGGAATAAAACGTGAGTTTATGTAAGTACTTATGTCAAATAATCACAGCACACAAAACAGCGTTACCTTCAATATTGCAGTAATCCAAAGCCACAAGACCATTCCTGTAATACCATCTACCGCACCCATCCTGATCAATCTCTGCAAGTGTTTCACCGCTCTCATAATACATTTTGTTTCTCTTTTTATTTAGCTCGAACCAATCGTATTCCGGACGCGCTAGCTTCATACTGTAGATATTCATCTAAATATAAAATAGTTAATGTTAAATTAGACTTACTTTATTTCAACCTAACGACATCCAGTACGACCCAGCGATATTAAGTTCGTCAGAGCTGGAGAGCGTCCTACACTAGTTTTTTACAGCTACTTTAATTACCTATCAATGACGAAACGCCTACATTCAGTTAAGAAAAAAAACCTACTTAGGGTCGTAGCACTTATAAAGTAACGTAAATGGATCGGCACCGCCTCGCCTTTTTCCTCGGTGTCAAAAGTCAAAAAACCCGATTAGTTACGTTACGATTCCGATTAGTGGTTGCAGTAAGGAGTTACATACAAATAATACTGAACGGCTCGGTTAATACGGTGACGATCCGTTTACGTTACGTTATATGTGTTACGACCCTTATACAACACACAAATAATCACTGGACAGATAGCTCGTCAGTTTACGTCAAGCTTTCCCATTATTCTTCTAGTAATTATTTTCGCTTATTGTCTTTATCTACATAGATTTGACTCAAGCGGGAATTGACCGCTTCATAGCAGTAACCACGCCAAAGAGGTCGTCATTCACTGTGCCTAGCTGATGATTGGCAAAATATTGGATTGGTGCTCTTTACATTACTAGTGTATACTGCAGTATAATAATGTATACTCTATATAAAATAATAATTAACCCCTTACTCTTAAACGCCTCTTTTTTAGTCTACGAGAAATAATGATTAAATTTGTAGAAGAGTTGTCAAAATTACTCTTCTATGTATATAAATAAAATTGAAGTGTCTGTATGTAACATGAAATCCCCTGTAATTAGATTTCAATGTAATATTTTATGGACCAAGTGATAAATTGTGCAGTATACATTGCCCGGTCATTATGAAAAATACCCAATATGAGAGTGCAATTCGATAATAATTATTCAAATAATCAAATTAATCGTTGACGTAGACTGATACTCGGGGCAAGGATTTTTGGGCGTCATTTTGAAGTACCTATTTGATGTTTTACAGTGGGTGCACTATTTAGACACTTATCGTTTTTTTGTATCAAATAAGTATTCAACGCTTAGGTATATCATTGTGCGCCAACTGAATTAGCGCATTCAAAATGAACGAATGTCTTTCTGTACTTACTAGGTGATGAAGGAAGTATGTATTCAACATTATGAGAGCTTAACATTCGGCCTTATAATAGAACACGATTTATTACGTCATAAAACCACTGTTTTTGAAATTTGTTATTACAAAATCAGTCTTAACACAGAAGTGTTAAAACTGATTTAGTAATAACAAATACAAAATAATAAATTTGTTATTACTAAATCAGTTTTACAACTAATGTATAATTATTAAAATGAAATAAAACAATTAACTATTTTAATCCTTTATTCTAAAGAAATTAATAAACATTTATACTACAACTTAGGCGCACTACGAACGACCTCAAAAAGGTCTCTGAATCGGACTGGATGCGTAAGGCGCAGGACCGTGTTCTGTGGCGTCTGTTGAGAGAGGCCTATGTCCAGCAGTGGACTAGTTGATTGATTGATTAGGCGTACTACGAACATCAGTGCTCAAAACTATTTACTCCATCGCAACATCTCGGCGCCATCCTTATTCTGTGTACGTGTGCGTACTTCTCACATACGTTCAACGCTGCAGCTATTTACCTAAACAAGAGCACAATATTTCATTTAAGACTGCTGATTCCATTGAAAAGTTCCATTGACGGGACCAATAGGATTTTTAAGTTTTCATGGGTCCATTGGTGGGTCCGATCTACAAGTATTGATGGTTCCATTAGGCTTGTTGGTTTCATTGATGGGTCCTAGGGGATTTCGGAGTTCTCTTGTCTCCGTTATTTAAGGTAGGGGTCCAGTAATATTTTTACGTCACTTATGTCTCCTTTTGGATTGTTGGTACCACCGCTATTTTCATTGATGAGTCCAAATGGATTATCGAGTTTAGATAGTGGAGTCCATAATAAAAAAATAACAAATACAGGATTTGGTCTCTTAGCTCGTCATATCCCAGTAGTCCTATTCTTTAGTTCCATAATGGAACTTCGAAGCAAAACATTTAAAAAAACATGATTGCTATTATTTATTTTTTAATTTCGTTTATTTTCTTTTAGATTTTGTTATGTGGTCCATTTTGCTATCCCGTCCTTTCTCTAATTCGTTACGCTAACTAGTCAGATTACCTGATTAGATAGACATAAAAAGAAGAAGTCATTGATATTTTCGTTAAGTAAAAAAAAGTAAAATTTAATTATCAAGATTAATACAGAATCTTTAAATAAATTCTTGAATGAACCATTTTGTACACCGCATCGTACTAAAAGTGGATAATAAAGAAATTGGCCATAACAGAAAGTCTTCCTATCTGGTCGTAGAAAACAAGAAAGTGGACGTCTTCCTATCTGGTCATAGGAAACAAGAAAGTGTACGTCTTCCTATCTGGTCATAGGAAACAAGAAAACAATTCCTGATAGTCACACAGGTGTGACATACAAGTCCACCCCGGAAAAAGTAGTTAAATCCGGAAATTGTCGAACTTAAAAGAAAACAGAAGACTAACTACTAAAAAATTGTGTAGCCTTAAATAGTTTGCAAAGATCTGTCATTATTACTAAAGATTTAGGTACATATTTTAAATAATAATAATATTAATTTTAGTTTAATAAAATAGATTATCTGTCAGGGCACACTATGAACATATTACATAAAATTATGCTAGGTTTTGTAATAAGGTCCATCAAAGATTTAAAAATCCTCGAAGTATTTTTTATCTCAATTGTCATTAGTCAGTAGTGTCTTAGAATAAGATAGTACAATATGGTCTCCGAATCACAGGGTACACGTCGATGTAATTGAAAGGGTGCAGCTGATGATGTGCCTTTGTTTTTAAGTTACCGTCAACAGGCTGGGATCACAGGGCTTGATTAAAAGGATAAATTGATTGAGTTTTATACTTGTACAAGATACTTCACTCTAAAATACTCATTTAATATTTTGGTACATATTTCATTTTATAATATAATAGATTTTAAGCTATCGTGATTTGGATACATCATACTATTTTTATTCGGGTCTTATTCGCTGTATCAAGTGCTTAACCAAGGTACTAATAGGATTAATACCTAGGTTTTTCTGCGACCTTTTGGGCGACTTGCAAGGGCCGCGGTCGCAGATAGACTCAGTCCCTTGCAAGTCAACCATTCTAAGAGGCAAGAAGGTCCCGGCAGTGGTTAATTTCGTCGCTTTAAATCGAGCTTATAAATAAAAATTTCGCAATTGATATGTAATGGATTAAATATAAGAGAGGTTTATAAGTAAGAGGGATAGAAACAAATAGTTCGGCGAAACATGCTTTCTACGAGTAGTGACTTCTATTAGCAACGCTCTTCATAATATGTACTTAGTCATATCGTACAAGCGTGTTTCTGTTTGACGTTCTACACCCCATTTTTGTACTGCTTGTAATGTGTGAGCCTAAATAAATAAATAAAATTGCAGGAGTCTTTATAAAATACTTCATTAGTATGCTGACCAGACATTCTTTTGATTGAGTTCTGAATCATGGTAATATTGTATATTTTTATTTATTTGTAAATCTCCTCGTGATATCCGTACAGCGAGAATTGTCTTGTTTACAAGAAAAAAAAAGAAAAAGTTTTCACTTACTCTGCGCATAGTTTTTTGTGTCGGTAAGACTGTCCATCCTTTATCAATAAAAGTTCTATCAGAGAGTTTATACGTAAAAACGCCTTCTTTCTGAGAAGATTCCTGCAATACAGTGAGAATTTATTTAAATGTTTCAGTTTTAGTCTTCAAACCATATTTTTTAAAAGATTGCCTCTGTGCTCAATATTGAGAGTCTATGCAAGACAGTTATGTGTGCAATGTGACGTAACTAAAGATCAACAGTGCCGGCACACGCAACAGCTATAGAAAGAATTTTAATTCTCCTAGATTTAGTTCCAATTACTTAGAGAAGCATATACCTACTAACTTAACATTTACTAAAATATTACTAACCGTTTTTTCTTTCAATGTATCTTGTTGAACAGTAGCTTTAGTTTTTTTTAGTATTTCAGGTAAAACTGTTGACTTGGTTTCTGTAACGTCATCAGGGATTACATATTTTGTTTTCAATTTATTAGGCACTTCTTCGATTTTCTTTTGATACGGGAGAAGCCAAATATCCTTTACCATAAGAGTGGGTAGTTCCACTATATTTATTTCTTCGTTTTCAGATACATATGAAGAAGAACCGGATTTTACTGTTTCTTCCGACTTTTTTACTACAGGTAAAATATCTTTGAATACCTCAGCCTTCTTTTGTGCTTCTTTAATTTGTTTTTCTAAATTTGCATCTGGTTTTTTTTTCTCCAATCTCTCTTGTTTATCTTTGGCCATTTTTGCCAAAAGATCTTTCATTATATTGGATTCAGTTTTCAATTTGGTTTGGTCCTGTGTGTCAGTTTTCGTTTTTGTTTGTCCCTGCGTGTCAGTTTTTGTTTGTCCCTGCGTGTCAGTTTTCGTTTTTGTTTGTCCCTGCGTGTCAGTTTTCGTTTTTGTTTGTCCTGATGTGTCACTTTTCGTTTTTTTTTGTCCCTGTGTGTCAGATGTTTCTTGTTTTTTTATTTCCTTGTTAACTGTTGCATGAGGTTTTTTTTCTCCCTTTGGATTAAGAGCAGCTTGTAAATCTACTAAATCATTACTTATTTTCTGTTTGTTTTTATTTTCGGATAACCCAACTTTAAGATCTTTGTTTATCTTTGAAAGTATGTCATTTACCTCATCTTTATTTCCATTAACAGAAACACCCTTTGTTAAAAGTAATGCTACGTCTCCAGCATTATCAATAACACCTGTGCATGAATTTTTGTTTTTAATCGTTTTCAAATCCCCTACAATATTTTTAACAGCGTTATTATTAAAATTTGATTTTAAGCCTTTGTTTATTTCGTCAGTAAAATCTTTAACTTTCTTGCTGAATTGAATTTTATCTTCTACCTTTTCTTTGTCTTCAGGCAATGCAGCAGAGCCTTGAATGTTTTTATCAGATTTATTTGTTTCTCGAATGACCTCTTCACCTACATTTTTGAGCGTTTGCCATACGTTGTTAACTGTTTGTTGTACTGGTTTTTTTTCTCCCTTTCGATTAAGAGCAGCTTCTAAATCTACTAAGTCATTACTTACTTTTTGTTTGTTTTTATTCTCGGATAAGCCAACTTTAAGACCTTTGTTTATTTTTGAAAGTACATGAAGCACTTCATCTTTATTTTCATTAACAGAAACACCTTTTGCTAAAAGTAATGCTACGTCTCCAGCATTATCAATAATACCTGTACATGAATTTTTGTTTTTTATAGTTTTTAAGTCTTCTAAAATTTTTTTAATAGCGTTATTATTAAAATTTGATGTTAATCCTTTGTTGATTTCGTCAGAAAAATCTTTTACTTTCTCGCCAAAGTAAATTCTATCTTCTACCTTTTCTTTGTCCTTAGGCAATTGAGAGCCTTGTTTGATTCTATCAGATTTCATATTTGTTTCTCTTAAGACCTCTTCGCCTACATTTTTGAGCGTATGCCATATATTAGTCTCTGCACTCTGACACATTAACAAGCAATTTTCTAGTTCACTTATAAGATGATCAACTGTATTTTTATATGGTTTGAAACGCTGGTCATTACTTGTAAGAGCTTTACTTATATTTATTAATTGCTCATGTAATCTATTAGTTATATCCATAGACCAGTCATGTTTAATGACATATTCTACAGTCCATAGAAATTGATCTGTTAAATCTTGGCTAAAATAATATTTAAATGTTTCATTTGTAACAACACTTCTTAATTCTTTTAATTTCGGCAACAATGCTCCTAAGCATTTTCGAGCCCGTTTCATATCTGTTTCACTTAAAGATGTTACAGATAAATTTAAAAATAAGGAACGTTTTTCGTGTTGTAATTTCTGGCCCTCTTTTACAAGCTTACAAATACATGTTTCTTTATGACGAGACGCAGAAGAAAAGACACTTTCCCTTGAAGAGGAGATACTTTTTCTACCTACAGTTTGTATTTTGCTCAGTAATTTGTCAAGAATTTCTTTGTTCTCAGAAATACTTCGGGTAATAGACTCTTTTTCTGTTATATTTGGAAAAATATCTATATCAGGTTCCCGCATTGACAGAGGTACTCTAAGTTCTCTTAACATTTTTTCAAGTTCAGTATTTTGATATACAATGTGTTTACATGCACTGTGTTCGTGTAGTATTCCTGTTAATATTTTCTTTACTTCACTAAGCCAACTCTTAAAATTATTCTGTCTTTCGATAAATTCCTCTTGACGGCTTTGTACAAACTTATTTTCAATGAACCTACATCTTTGACATTGCCTGGTCGTGTTTACTTTTTTGCAGTGCAAACATATTCCCAATACTTGCTTTTTTTTAATAATATCCATTTCATCCAGCTGGTTTTGTAGCCTTTGAATTATTGCAAAACATTTTTCACATTTTGTCTTGTAACGACTTGCTGAAATAACAAATATTTTATTAATCATAACACACTCTTCACGAATGAACTACAGATTATGTTGACAATTTATAATGAGGCCTGCAGGAAGACAGTAAAAATATATGTCCAAAAGTGAAAAGGTTTCAGTCTTTATCGATTATGCAAATAAATTCGCTTGTTCTAATCAAAACGAGTAACACATATTGCAACGATTATAATTCCTTTGCAAAGATGACTATAGAGAAGTTCTGAGCATGACACTCAAGTGAATTTCCAGAAAACCCCAAGCAGTCTTGGAAGCCGAAACGAATTTAATCAGAAGTAAAAAAGAAAGTTCCCCGTTTGCCTATTTGGGAGACTATAATGCAAATAGTTTAAAAGGGGTCCTGTTAGTGCTATAATTTGATTATACTTAAATTTAGGTACTTAAGTCAGACATGCCTAAAATTGCGATATTTTAAAACATAGACGATAGGTTTTTGATCTGCATAGTAAACTGCTCAAGATGTTAGTAGACTTCAACAATATTTAACATTCATTTTGCCAAAAAACGTACTCCTAAGGAATGTGGTATACATATTGCTCATGTTTTTCAATAAGTAGTAGTTAAACATTGACACAAAGGTGGATCATCATCATCGCATCAGCCAATCGATGTCCACTACCGGACATAGGCCTCCTCCAAGTATTGTCACCTTGTGCGGTTCTGTGCCTCCCTTATCAATCGGTTCCCCGCCGCCCTAACTAGGTCGTCAGTCTACTGTGTTAGGGGTCTCCCCACCCTGCGCTTGGTACGCGGTCGGCATTCCAGAACCTTTCTAATGCCGAAGGTGAAGGGTTGAAGGTGGATAAACTAATTTAAATTAAAATAGTTGACTTTGAAAGTTGCCTCGTCCGGTTAGTATTATTGCAGTAGTTGTAACCCCAGGGATGTGAAAGATTGTGCCCTCTGTTTCTAAATATGGTCATCTCCCCGTAGACATATTTGAAAACTAATAAAAACAAAAACGATGCTCACTTAATTCCTTATTGCAACGCGCACAACTAATATTTTTGTCATTAGTATTGTGTAAAACAAGATCCATTGTGCTTGAGTGGTAATCCGATGTAGTTATTGTCTGAAAAAAAAGGAATATTGTACTGAAACAAATTTTAACAAATCATTTTAACCTCCTGAGTACATTTGTTCTGCCCATAGAACATAGACAATATTTAAATCTGCGACCATTTTTTTAAGAGACCACCCAAAGTTCAATTTATAAGTGTGTTTAATTGACCTTTCCCCCAATAAAAAAAAATAGCAACTACCAACATTATCTGTCATTTGTCAAAAACATGGGGTCAGAAGAAAGACGGGTGATGGTTGGTCCGCGCAGTGGTAAGTAATGCAAGTTTATCAAAATGTTAAGTAGTTAATTTTCTTGTTTTTTTTTTATAATATCCTTCTAAATAGTTATTATTATTGATTTATGTAATTATTTTGTAGAAATAATAAAATATTGTCAATATATTGCCGTCATCACTTTTTACGTTCTGCCTACAGAACAAAAGTATGCAGTAAATATTATTTTACACTGACACTCAATGTACTGTATGCAGTACGTAACTACATTTTGTGTTTTTTTACATTTGTTTCAGAGATACCAGATAATGTCGTAACCATTTATGTCGTAGACTCTTAAATTCAGAAGCAGACTCGGAGTTTGTACCCATCGAAACCGTGCAAAGAGCTGGTGAATGTAGCAATTCAAGCAGTTCGGACGAAGACGAAGGTATAGCTACTAATCCTTCCTTAGAGTCTTCCATTCTGGGGTCCAGAGTTCATCTGGTGAGTCACATCTGAGAGGAGGCTATAGAAGAAGAGGTTGTGGACAACATCTGACACAGGAGACGAAAAATGAAGAGTACCTAGTTACCACTGATAGCTTTTGCAATGACACGCAATCGATTTTTTAGCAACAAACTGCATTTGAAATGTGTGTACGATCCAGAAATAACGCCAAAGGTTACAAAAGATATGGAAAATACTGCCTTATTTTAATCGATTCCTATCTGGATGTCAGAAACAACCTCGTCCTCGGGAAATGAGCATTGATGAGGATTATATTGTTAACAGGAAAATGTCCTATACGACAATATTGTCCAAACAAACCAAATCCCGTTGGTCTTAAAATTTTTGTTCTGGCTTACCCGCAAGTTATTGCGTGTGATATGGTAGCTTATCAGGGTGATACTACTTACCCACATTTAATAAGTCAAGGATTTGATTTTGGAGAAGCTACCATGCTGCATTTGACAGATGGTTCCAGGACACTTATTATTTTTTGACAGGTATTTTACTACTAAGAAACTTTGTGATGAGTTGTTAAGGCGCGGATTTCAAGGCACAGGCACAATATGAAAAATAAAATTTCTAGAAACTGTTGAAACTAACAATTTGTACTGATTTATTTTATTTTGGTACTTATAATACTGACCTTGTAAATTTCAGAAGAACATTTATGTTTTTACGTAACTACTTTTATTTGGAAGCTAATTTTATTTCTTTTTTGTTAAAAGCGTTTATAATAAATATTTCTATTAATTATTATTAAGTTTTTTTTAACGAAACTACCTTTTGTGCCTAACAAAGTACTAAATATGGTTAATGTACTGTATGCAAGACATCTGAATATAATACTCATGTCTTCCATACAGAACATAGTGAAAAACCTAATTTTCCAGGCCATGATTTTTTTAAATATTTTTCTCAATATACTATAAACCATCGGAAACTTGTGTTAAAGTTTCATAGAGAAATACAAAAAAAAATGTCTCTGGTACTCAGGAGGTTAAAGCGAATGGTAGATCCTTTTTATTTCTATAAAATAGTTAAATCTAGCCAAAATAATATTTTACTGAGTTCAATGGCAAAACTAATTTATAAAACAATGTTCTCGGACTGCAATCATGCTTAATATCTGTATGTGTTACAGTCGCTTTACCACGTCTCTGTAAAAACATTTACAGCAAATAAAAAAAATCATCTAAAATGCCACAGTTTATTAGATCACTCTTACTCTTACTATGCTGGTAGGCTTATGAGAGATGCTGTGTACATTTATTGGAATAGATTTTGGAGGATAGAAAATGTGAAGAAACATTTGGCTAGACCGGCAAAGAGATGGTTAGGTACAGAATAAAGTTCTTGCCCGCCTACTAGCCGATATATTAATTCCTAGATGTTTATTGCGTATTTATGCTTTCTGTATAGTGTTAACCGGACATTAAGTACTTATTACATTTTTGTGTGTCCCCTTTCCCTAAAAAACGGAAAAAGGGCAGCACTATCTCGGGAGTAGCAAGACAGCCTTAATATCTCGCACGCGGAGATATACGGCATGACCTCAAAGTTACCGCTGTAACTACTTTCAACTTTAGAAGTAAGTAGGGTTTTCATTTCCTTTGTTACGAATATACTAAGACCACTCTAATGGGTAAAATTTGACAGTTGTAGTCTAGGGTTGGGTGTCTGAAATTTATTGGGATTCAGATCACATTAATCGATTTAATATACGTACATAATTTTAAAAATTAAGATTGGGATAGGTGTAGGGTTAATCCAAAAAGTAGTTATAGTACACAATATAACTTCATCGACCACCTTTTCCAATAAGTACTTTAGTGCTAGTGGATGCAGTATCATCCGTCCAAGACTCGGTCGGCCTTATTACAAAATACGGTCTAACTATAAACCACGATTTATTACGTTTTAAACTGATTTTGTATTCTATGACTCAAATCAACTGTCTTATTTTACCTATTGGAGTGGTCTGAGTATAGTAGTAAGATTGGCAGTAACACCCGGAAAAGGATAAATACCGTGGCAACTAAAAGTTACGACATAAATCAGTCAATGAAAATGCATAAGAAATTGTATAGCGCCTATTCTTTTAACATTTAACTTGCATTTTTCTATAGCGTTCATAACGAATTCACGAGTTACAATAATGATCCTGATTTTAAGAAGGCTCCTTCTGTCAAAACCAACTCAGCTGTCGGCGAAGCCTAAAAGATTGTTGTTTCACCAAACGTTGCGTGAGAAAGAGAAAAACTCATAGAAAAGCAGTCAGAAACATGCACACGCACACGCGCTCGATTGTATTTATTACAAATCAAAATGTCGTTCAAAATATAAATATTGTTCTTCTTGATTGTTAGGGTTGACACTAATACTAGCTGCAGGTAGTTACCTAAAAAGTAATAAATCAGGAGTAAATAAAGATAACTTAAATGGGTTTTTAAAAATTATCTTATTGTAAGTTTTGTTGCGGAAGACACACCAAGCGAGACATCAATTTATCTTGTAAGTGGTGTAGGTATGACACCGTAAAACATTATAATTTTTAATTTTTTTTTTTAAGTTAAGCTGTTTATTCTTGAGGCAGTTTTTTAGACCGTGCATCGTTAATAGGGGTTCCATACAGTACAGTCACGAGCAATAATATGTACACATTTTCAAATTTTCTAAACTATCTGCACGTTTATCTAGACATTACAAAATGAATTCGTAATTTAGAAGAGGTTCCGTACAGTTTTGAATTAATCTTCGAATTTTCAATTTTGGATTGGCAGAACTTTAGATAACTGGTTTACAAAATGCGAAAATGTGTACATATTATTGCTCGTGACTGTACACAATAATATCTTACTTCACATACAGTACATGAAGTTAATTTTAGCTGGATTTAAAAAAAGGAAGAAAAATCATAAAATAAATAATAATCATAAAATCTGGAAATGATAGTTGACAAGAAATGATACTTGATCAGTCATTCAGATACCGGGGCGGGGGTAGGTCACGTAGATATTAAAAAAAAAATACAAAATGAATTACAAAAAAAATACAGTTTATGCAATGTGACAGCCTTAGCTATGCTCTATTGACTATTCTAATAATAGGTGAATTTTGACAGTTGATTTTAGTCAAGAATGTCACTGATGTAGGTATTTTATCTAACTGGTTATGAATCTGATAATAATTGGATCTCTTTGATAAAAGAAATTACGAAACTTCTTACTGGCAAGCGATACGTAATTGTCATAAATGACATAAATTAAAGTTTATTGAAGTTTGAAAAAAAAATATTCGGTAACATTCGACGACGCGACGGTCGGCTCGCTGTCGTACCTCCCCTCCGCCGACCCGAGGGGTGCAGAAAGTGGAGGCGAGATGCAAGATGTCGATGGCGGAAACGAAGAGTGCGTTACCCTAGCAAGAAAGTATCTCGTAGAGTGATGAGAGTGGTACGTATCGTTCTTGCTAGGTCTACTGAAGATGTGCACGAAATTTGACATTTGTGCGTCCTGGCGTTTTCGAGAAAAATGGAAAATACGATTCCTGCTAGGGTAACGTTACTCCAGCAAGAAAGTATCTCGTGGAGTGATTTGAGTGGTACCTATCTTTCTTGCTAGGTCTACTGAAGATGTGCACGAAATATGACCTTTGTGCGCCATCAGGTTATTGAGATATTGCATTTCCTGCTGGGGTAACGTTTTGATATATCGTGTTTCTCGATAACCATTATGTGTGCGCCAATATAAAAAATATGCCCATGTACCTCTTAATTTGTGCGTACTTATGGCAGAAAAATAAATGAGTAAATATTAACAGTTTTTGAGTAATTACACTTTGAAAAAAAAACGAAAAACGCTCATAACTCGTAAATGAGTAAACGTATAAGTTCACTGACAACTGTTATTGGTACTTCTTAATGTCTTTATAAACCATACAAAGTCTGCAAAAACGCATGGTTCAGCAATTTCACGCACAATCAAAAAACTGTGTCATAACTTTGACGTAAATGTGCAGAAAAACGGCTCAACCTAAGAAGTTCTGGTATAAACCAATGCTTAGAGCATACAGTGAACTATCTAAGTGAAAATTTTCAGCTTGGCAAATTTTATAAATAAGAAGATACAACCAAATATCTAAACACGTAAATAACGCTCGCCTATCCGACTAAATAGGGTTGTATCCAAAAAAGCGGCCGATACATACATATTGATGACCTTCTTAACATGAACGTGTTAAACGTTAGTTGTCATGGTACAGTCAAGTTCAAAACGTTTCTTAGCACTTTCAAGTACATATGCTAATTTTATTATTATTTAAACAATTTGGGGGCTAACTAAAATATAATCGTAAAAACACAGGAATGTTAAATAAAAGAAAAGTTGATTTGAAAATTATTATAATATTCACTCTAGGTTAAATTATGGCAAGAAATCACAAATCAAATTATCTAACTGACAACTAGAACACAAATAGTTTAATTGTATTTTTTACTAACATAAAATAACAATAATAGATAACGAAAAATAAAACTTCAAAAACCAAAACCGACTATCACCGATCAATTTTAACAACTTATAAATTATTCTCTTTATTTACATTTTTGACCTTAATTTACATTTTTAAATATAAAAATAAAAACATTTAAAAATATTAAAAAAGGGTAGACCCACCAGCATCGAGTACAGGGACCAAGCTACTGGTGGTTAGGGCTCCAAAGATAGGAACCTCTTCACAATAATAATAATACGTAATACGTACCGTGTCAAGCAGTACTGCCTTCTGCATCAGACCTATGATCCAACTGTCAAGCGAGAGTCTCCGAAGATGTTGATAGAGACTCTTTGGAATAAGTCCATTCACCGAAAGTACTATCAGAACAATAATCGCCGAATCAACAGTCCACATGTCGATAACCTCGCGAACAATAGTCCGATCAGTGATTTTTCATAAATCACTATGGATTTGAAAGGAGTATTCAATCGCTTCTACTTCAAGGCGCTAGGGATGCGCCTCCATATTCTTATGTCACAACAGTAACTGTGTTTAGGTAATAATATACCTTTCTCACATCGGCCCAGCGACACACCGAACGGCAACATATGAATTGTGACGTCAGGGGAGGCGGCGCGCGTGTGAGCAAAGGTACTAATATTAGTAGGTATAAATGCTGGGTCTAGTTTATAATATCGACAGGCACTACATCGATGGTCGCTACATCGCAAACGCTCCATCGATGGGTTACTGTATCGATAGTACCCTAAATCGATGGTACGCTACATCGACAGTGCACCAAATCGATAGCACGCTGCATCGACTAACCAACCCAAGCCAGATTTCATTATTTTTTATTATTCTAAGGCATTTTATTTCTTTTATTTTTCTACGATTTATTAAAATTAGGTAGGAATATTGTTATTTTTATTAGGACTTTTTAAAAGTTGTTACTTAATTACAATTTGTTAAAGCTGTACACTCTGTCTATAAAGTCCTGAAAATAAATGAGGCCGCCACTGTGCTACACGTAGCAACCCTATTTAGTCTGAGAAAAAAGTTTTCATACTAGTAATTTATTGAAATAAAATAAGTAATTTTGAAACACATTATATCTAATACTCAAGTAAGAAATTCACACAACTTATAATGAGATAATTCATTTCATTGGTTGAAACCCTAAGTGATTGAGACATATCTAAATCAGCTGGCGAACCGATCGCTCGCTGCATCCGCGCGGTGTCCATGATTAGTGAAATTCATGGCTAAGCTTTACACGTCGTTTACTATTGTTAGAATTGTGTCGTAAATTCCTTGCTGTCATTTGTCACTTGACGTTTTAATAACATTATTTTGATTTAGAAGCAGTTTAAAAATAATAATAAATTGAAACTATAATTTATTATTATTTTTATTTTCACACTATGTAGTAATTTAATGTTTATTTATTTTGTGTTTTTTTCCTTCATTAAATAACGTTATCTATCACGCCCTAGAATATTGCCTATGACTCACTTTACATACTGTATAATGCATATTTGTGTTTAAAATGTTTTTTTAATAATAAGTAGGTATTTGAATAGAAGATAACTTTGCTTAACTCTCCCCTTCATATTGGAATAGAACTTAGGAAACTTTTATAATATAATAGTAATATGCAGTCATAAAAACAAATTACCTAACCTACCTGGCAACATATTAATGTTTATTTAAATGTTATTTTCTACTTCAGTGTACAAGTTTCAAGCGGTCCGCGAGTAAAGTTGAGAAGGTCATCAATATGTATGTATCGGCCGCTTTTTTGGATACAACCCTATTTAGTCGGATAGGCGAGCGTTATTTACGTGTTTAGATATTTGGTTGTATCTTCTTATTTATAAAATTTGCCAAGCTGAAAATTTTCACTTAGATAGTTCACTGTATGCTCTAAGCATTGGTTTATACCAGAACTTCTTAGGTTGAGCCGTTTTTCTGCACATTTACGTCAAAGTTATGACACAGTTTTTTGATTGTGCGTGAAATTGCTGAACCATGCGTTTTTGCAGACTTTGTATGGTTTATAAAGACATTAAGAAGTACCAATAACAGTTGTCAGTGAACTTATACGTTTACTCATTTACGAGTTATGAGCGTTTTTCGTTTTTTTTTCAAAGTGTAATTACTCAAAAACTGTTAATATTTACTCATTTATTTTTCTGCCATAAGTACGCACAAATTAAGAGGTACATGGGCATATTTTTTATATTGGCGCACACATAATGGTTATCGAGAAACACGATATATCAAAACGTTACCCCAGCAGGAAATGCAATATCTCAATAACCTGATGGCGCACAAAGGTCATATTTCGTGCACATCTTCAGTAGACCTAGCAAGAAAGATAGGTACCACTCAAATCACTCCACGAGATACTTTCTTGCTGGAGTAACGTTACCCTAGCAGGAATCGTATTTTCCATTTTTCTCGAAAACGCCAGGACGCACAAATGTCAAATTTCGTGCACATCTTCAGTAGACCTAGCAAGAACGATACGTACCACTCTCATCACTAGACTAGATAATAACGAGACAAAACGATATCATCTATAGTTTTGAGGAATTAACTTTGTTTGTTTGTATGGAATTGCGATTGAATTGTTTCCCCTTAAGGTTTAAAATTAAGGTTTTAGGTATTTATGCTCTTTATAAAATGCAATTCGATCTTACGGTCAGTATCCAAATTATCATCCTCCTGGTCAAAATGAATGAAAAGTTATCAAGGATTTTCAAGGATTAAGAAACTAACCTTACAACAAAATTTTTCAGCCATGTCATCTTGACATACCTATGACAGTTTTTTAATCAATTAAAAAAAAACTCTAAAATTACGAAATAAAAACTATTCGCTATGCTTAGTCGTTAATTCTGCAAAATGATGTAAAAAAGGTAAAAATCGAAATATACACACATCAAAAAAGTCTAAGCAACATGCATGATATTACAAATTTACCATTTATATTAATTAATTTCTAAGTATTTACTCACTCAAAGTGTATAGGTAAGTAAACTTCAAGTGTATAGGTAAAAAAATTTCGATTATGTTTTGTTTTTTTTCATAAAATTCAAATGACTGCGAATTTGTTTGAATTTGAGTGCATGTTAATTGCTACGTTTTAGTCTTGATTTTATAATTTTACCAACCATTTAAATACAGTTGGCGACAAAATTGAATTGTTAGATATTCTTTACGTCATGGAGCGACGTCATTTGACGGCAGATGAAATGCAAAGAGCTGTAGGGATGTTGCAAGCGGGAAGTAATCAATCTCAGGTATCTCGACATTTTGGTATTCATAGAAGTGTTATTTGTCGTCTTTGGCAGCGCTACAATAATACAGGGGAACCCGCTGAACAGCATCCAGGCCGTAAAAGGAGTACAACCACTCGGCAAGACCGGTACATACAACTGACTGCAAGACGCCAGCCGATGTTAACCGCTCGAGAGATAAGTTTGAGGCTACAAAATTCAAGTGGTGTTGATGTAAGTCCCCAAACTGTGCGAAATCGACTGCATGAGTACGGCCTACGAGCTCGACGCCCTATCAGGTGCCCACCGATACGTCACGGGAATCGCGCTCGTCGAAATGAATGGTGTAGAGAACGCATAACATGGACCCAGGAACAACGGGATAAAATTAGGTTTTCCGATGAGTCGCGATTCGGGTTTAGGCCTGATACAAGAAGGGTGCGAGTGTACCGTCGACCCGGAAATACTGAAAGACTCAGGTGCGTTCAGGAAGTTCATCCATACAGCGGCTCAACAGTTATGGTATGGGCGGGTATTATGAAGAACAGGCGAACTGAGCTCGTTTTTGTAAATGGAAACATGAACGCTGAAAATTACGTTGAGGATATTCTCAGACCTTATGTCCATCCATTTGCACAAACCTTTGGCTCCGATTTTACGTTAATGCATGACAATGCGCGTTCACATACAGCTCCGCGAACCAGTGAATACTTGGCAACGGAGAACATCCAGGTATTGCCCTGGCCTGCACAATCGCCAGACCTCAACCCCATCGAGCACGCATGGGACATGCTCCAGAGACGTGTTTTGAAGGACTTGGACGGAGTGACAACAACCCAACAGCTGAAGGATTTGCTACAATTCCATTGGGAGCGAATAGAGCAAGATGACATAAACAGTCTCATTAATTCAATGAATAATCGTTGCCGACAAGTTCTGAATAGCAGAGGAGGCCATACTTTGTATTAAATTGTCCTATTCTTTCACAATAAATTCATTTTCTTAAGAAATTTCAATTTGTAAAAAAAAAGTTTAGTTTCTTATGTACCTGTATATTCTAATATTGTTAATTTCTGTTATTAAAAGAACTTATAAAGAAAACAGCTGTTATTTTTACATCATAGAACCCTAAAAATATTATTTTAAAAATAAAATACAACGTTATAATTAAAATAAATGGAAAAATAAATTAATATAAATGGTAAATTTGTAATATCTATCATGCATGTTGCTTAGACTTTTTTGATGTGTGTACTTATATAAAATATAATCTCCTAAACGATTTGTTTGGTGATATTTTTTTTGTTTCTGCATAGCAATATTATGCCCTAACTTGCTAATATTGTCATATAAGTACACTCTGTATAAAAATCATTGCGAGTGTGTGTAAAGTTATGAGCGAGTGTGTAATGTCACGGTTATTTTCTGTAGTCCCGTTGGTTGTCCCATTGATGGGATGACGGAAATAAAAATTTTACCGTAGACCCATTCGAACATAAGAGGAATAAGAATTTACAACTAAACAGCTAAACTGATAGCAAATTTTAAAAACATCATACATGGCTAGTAAAACGTTTTAGTTATTTTAATGTTTTTATTTACTTAATGCAATAATAAACATAATTTTCGTTGGTTCAACTAGCAAATGGTTCTACGGAAAAATATTTATTTTTCACCAAACAATGGGACTACGGAAAATTTATTGCACACATTCACACACAGCCGTGTATTTTAACAATGACCCGAGCTGTCTAAGCGCTGTGTCCCAAATGATGTCCCATCTTTTATTATTCAGCCCAATTAACGTCTTCGGTCTGAGCGGCGAGCGGAGTGGCCTAGGAACGAGATGCGTTTTCGCTATGAGCGGCAACTCGTGGCCTGCTTCATTTTGATCTCAACGCTCGCCGCCCCGCTCTTAACTGTCACACAAAGCAAAATTGTGACTAGTGAATGAGCCGTAACACCTGCACCCAGGAAAAACTTATAACGGCCAGTAATAGCGCAGTCAGAGTCACAGATTTGTAGTATCGTTTTGCCATCGAAACGCTAAAAACGTCCTAAACTACTTAATTACTTTATTTTATATACCATATCGTCATCCTTTAAGTACATAAAAATGTTGAGTCCCGTTTCTGGTAGGTCTGCAACTTTCTGAAATCCACTTGTACATTGCAGACAATCCATGCAACCTTTAAACCTAAAAAATAATTTAAAAAATTAGTAAAATGGAAAAAAATAAATAAAAAAAAAAACAAAATGTAAGTATTTGTCTTACTGATATATTTTTTTCATATTCTGCATTTTGACAACTTTTTAGGTGACTCGTATTTTTAACACTAAGCGCTTGATTCGCAATGTAGTTCACAACTTTGCAGGTGACTTTATTATTCAATGATATTTTACATTTATTCGCGGTATACGTGAATAAATGTAAAAGGACAGCAAAGAGAATTTAAAACATTGTTATTATCTTCATATATTATTTTGATTAAAGTCTTCACAAGTGTTGTGCTTCAGTGATACCTGTAGGCAAATTTTCTGTCTATGAGGTAATCTTGGCCATACTACATACAAGACAATGTAAAATTCTGCAAAATTAACGAGGTCCGACAAATACGGTGCTGACCGCGGTCGGCAGGCTGTCTACTATTAAGAAGAGGGCGCGACGCGCTCCTCCCAAGCAAACACACTCTACGAGCTTATGTCACGCGGTCTCCTTCCCACTCTGGTGGCAATCGTATCATCCAGCGTCCGGCTCCCTGCCGATGCGGCACAGGTACCTCCCGAAGCGGCCTATCCCCGAAAGCACAGACCTGCGTCGCATGACATTTCACATGGAGCTTTAGCTGAATTAATTAACAAAGCTGAATTAAGTACAGTTGCCAAATTACATACAATGGTCTAGCACTAAAGTGCAAGATAACAAAAAAACTGTGTATATTTTATAAACCGCTTCACAAAAGCAATATTGTATATTCACAAAATATATATTTTTATAATAAAACACTTTATCATAGTAAACAAGCCTTTTCAAAAAAGTCTTTCATTTTGACATATTCTTAATTATTTTAAGAGTTATACAGTGACGTTCTGTAGATGCCAGTTTAAGCAATCAACTGAAAACTTTTTACTGATACTTGAAATTTGAAAATACTGCTGGGATCAAGTTATTAAGTTCCTACCAGATAGGTAGAGGACGGAACATAGCAGACAGTGAAGGTGACCGCTAACGCGTTGTAAGGGGGCCTCCTTAAACCTACATCTGGGTCGTAAGTCCCGGACGCTGTTATGCAAGTGTTCCGTCCTCTATCACGCGATGGACCCGGCACCCGCACGGAGAATCCATGAAATGCTAAGATTAGGTCTTATGCGAAATTACGACTGGGCGTACAAGTGGCTGCCCGTATTGTCAGCTTTCCGCTTGTCCATTACTGATACAGGTAAAACCCAAAGTGCCTCTGCACTGCGCTTATCACCCCGTCATAAATAAATATAAATATTCCTCACACATTCCCACAACGCCATCTATTCCCAAACTAAGCAAAGCTTGTACTATGGGTACTAGACAACGGACAATAAACTTACTTATATACTTTTTTGTAAATACATACATATTATACATAGAAAACACCCAGACCAATGAAAACAATCATGTTCATGCACACTAAGATTTGCATTGAGCAGGAATCGAACCCGAGACCTCTGCGTAGCAGTCATGTCATATAACTACGCCATAAAGATCGTTATGTTGTCAGTCCTGTAATGTCTCTATCTAAAACTCTGCCTCCACCTATAGTAATATATGCAGGTGGTAAGTATAAGCAGGCATAGGGGTGTTACCAACTTAGAGCCTTTTTCTCCATAGACATTCGATTGTAGTCTACGTGGCGAAATGTGATGTTAGAAATTCACGCGAGACTGTTCAGCATTAAATGCGATATGTTGTGGTTAAGAGTCCAAAGAAGGAAGGTTTGTCGGTGTGAATTACAACAATAAAATGATATGCATGATATTTGGAGTACAAAAGAAATTAATAGTGTAAATGCCTAAAGAGTGTGTTCTCCGTGTGGTGACGGAGGAAGAATAAGTACAATATGTCACCACCCCATCTCATCACATCGGTGTCGTAAAAACCGACTAAGGCACTTTCCGTGAATATTATTTTTATGAAATAAAACGAACGAAAACTTGAAATTAAACCCTATACCAATCCGTCTGGCCAGCGTAGTATTAATAGGCCAAGTATCCCTCCGTCACAGGAGGAGGCCCGTCCCTGCAGTGGGACATTAATTGGCTGTTATGATGATGATGTGTGTACCAAGGTAAGCAAGTGTATGTAACTTAACTAAGGAACAAAAAAAATGAAATACCTAATGCCGTTGTTGACCTTGAAGTTTTAATATATTTAACATCATTTCGTCATTAAACTTATGAGAACAAGTACGAGGAGTTAAAGATTATCAAGTAAGGATTTTATGATCTAGAAATAGAGCTAAAAAAAGGAACAGCTTTTTTTGACAAGGCCAACAAAGTAGCCAAGAACGTACCTACTCATTTTATTATCATCTTAACAGCCTATTAATGTCCCACTGCAGGGACGGGCCTCCTCCCGTGAAGGAGGCCTACTAATACCACGCTGGCCAGACGGATTGGTATAGGGTTTAATTTCAAGTTTTCTTACTTTTTATTTCATATAGATAACATTTACGGATAGTCCCTTAATCGGTTTTTAAGACACCTGTGGGATGAAGGGGTGGTAGGTAGTGATGTACCGTGCCCGGGCACACTGCCAAGGACTGGAAATATTGCCGGCAGCGCTGCCGGCAATGTTCCCAAAGTGGGAATTTACTGGGAATTTAGGTTAATTTTTCAGAAATTTTATGACATTAGTATGAAATTCGCTTTAATTTATTCATGTCTATAGACTTTTCATAAAAGAATGACAATAAAACATAAAATTAACCAAAATTCCCAGTTCATTGGCAATATTCCCAGCATTATTTCCAGTTTGTTGCCGGCAATGTTCCCAATGGGTAAAGAGTTTTATAATTTCTTATAATTTCTTCAGATAGATAGTGTTTAAATGAAAACAGTTTTAAATTATTTACCTGTTTTTTTATAAGAATAATATTTATAACTTAATATGCAACTAATTTACTTTTATAAACAATGAAAATCTGTAATTATTATGATACGAATACTACAATCAAGACCATAATCTTCTGATTGAACTATAACTTGGATTATAGGCATAGAATTAAATTAAGATATGTAATTTGAGAAGTACTTTTCTTATATATATGTTACGGGCAACGTGATTAAGTGGGCATTATTAATAAGGACCGGTCTTTATTAATAATGCCCAATAACGACGGCCAAAGTGATAAATTATTCACTTTGACCGGCCATTATTAATAATGGCCGACGGCCCGTGGTCCATGTAATAAGTTAGTGTTTGAGATAGCTTAAAAAAAGTCAAAAGTCAGAAACAGTTGGTTAGGTTAGGTTAGTATGGCGACCACAACGCGCACGAGCCGAGCGAGCGAAGCGAGCGGGCCGCGGCAGCGGCCGGCGAGTGCCAGAAACATTTTTTTAATAAATAATTAAAATAATAAAATGTTTAATTTTGTAATTACTATGTCTAATAGTTTATTTTTTGTTAACTTTTCATGAAAATTTTGTAAGTTTAATTTCATTTAATAAATAAAAACACTAAAGTTCACCTATTTTATTACTTTGCCCAAGATAGGGTGGGCATTATTAATAATGGCCGGGAAAAGTGATTAATTATGCAGTTTTTATCACATTGCCCAATTGAGTCGGGCATTATGAATAAAGACCGGCCATTATTCATAGTGCCCGGATTTATCAAATTGCCCGTAACATATACATCTATTCATATAGTTAAATAAAATTGGAGTGTCTGTTTGTAACATGATATCTACTGCTTTTACTAATTGCATATTATCAATGTGTACACGATCTCAATGACGTAAATTACAATTATTTTTTTGCCCGTCTGTCTGTCTGTTTGTTCCGGCTAATATCCAAAGCCGCTGGACCGATTTCGATGGGAATTTTTCTATTGGATCGTAAATTTTACGGCGTGTAAACTAGGCTACTTTCGATTTTGTATAAACATTTAGAGTTCCGCAGAAATGATTAAAAACCATAAAAATGTCAATGATACCTATATGATTTTATTGAATAGGCTTTTACGGGAGGTTATAACGCAGTTTTTTTTTACAAAACCTTCGTCGTTGGTAGGGGTTTGGCTTTTTAGATGAAGCTTTCGCTGTATATATTAAAAAAGTAATGTTGACAACTAAGTACCTATTCTAAAAAATTATTGTTAGGGTTCTGCAAAAAAAAGGAAATTGTAACATTTTAGGTTTTTTTACAGGGCTTTTTTAGGCATATAGCTGATGTTTTAACAAAGCACTAGGGGTTAAGGTCATAGCACACCTAAACGACTTTGCTCCCACCCGGCAAAAAGAATATGATTCAAGTAAGGGCTTTAAATATTGCTCTGTAAATATATTTTACATTGGCATCCTAAATTAGCAGACAGCTGTCAGCGAGTCTACCGCCGCCATGCTGCTCGGTAGTTAAGGCCTAGCTTACCGCTCGTTACAGGGGAGCTGTCGGTGCGGTGTCTGCGCGGTCACTGCTAGCTGTCGGTCGGTCAGTATCTAAGAACTATCTATGGACAGCTGGCCGTCTACTAACAGTTACTACGTGGACGGCTGGGTGCCTGCTAGCTATCGCCGCGTAGACTATGAGCAGTCATTTTGGTATAGGGACGGTGTTGGGTGGGAGCAATGTTGGAGTAGAGTCGTTAAAGTGTGCTATGACCTCAAGGCTTCTTTTTCAGGCTTCCGCAGAAAAAAAATGGTTTTGTTTAAAATGCATTTTCTCTGGCAGCCACTCACAGCCCGTTGCGGTCATAGATTTAAAAGCGAAAAATTTCACCGAGGTCATTGCATGGACGGGTGACCACTCAGTGGTATTTTATTTGAACATATCCGTACTTCGGAGGGCACGTAAAACGTGGCTCCTGACTTTCGTTGTAGTTAGATAGTTGTTTAGTCACGTCAAAGGGTTTTTAAATGGTTCCGCAAAACAAAAAATGGTGAATGTGTGCTTTTGTGGACGAAGGTCGCGGGCAACAGCTAGTTATACAATAATATTTAAAGTAAAACTGTCACCAAAGAATGTACATTTAAAAATTGTACGACACGTTTTATCCTTGTCTTCTATAAAATATTCGTGTTCCTTTGATTTCTCTCGCATTGCAATGAAATATAACGATGCGCCCAGTGCTTTAACAAGATATTATTGTGTATTCTCGGCAACAAACACGTAAATACTGCGCACATCGGGGCGCGTGCGGCGCGTGAGCGGTGGGAGAGCGCGGGGTCGGGGGGTAGCTATAGCAAGCGTAAACAGGTACAAGAGATAAAAATTAATGATATTTACACTTTAAAAGTAACAATCTGTTTAGTGGGCATTTTCGGCAATATTGCCAATGCGCCCGGAAGTTTCCCGGGCACATTGGCAGTGGAAATTTGCCGGCAATGGCAATATTCCCAAGCGTACATCACTAGTGGTAGGTAACAATTGTATTTTTACTCTGACACCACACGGATAACTCATTTTATTATTGTCTTTTAATTCAATTAAATTTCAATTTTTAGTTAGTAGTTCTACAAATCATACACAATTAACAATCAAACACATTCCATAGATGGGTGTATCTGAGCGCCTACGTGTTTCGGATAGCACGGAAAAAGTTGGTCCTGGCTGTCGACGTATTGGTAATAGTCGATAAGCCACGTTAGAGGCGCCTTGAACAACAGACACAACTTTACCACTATAACCAAATAAGTTTAAAAATAAATAAATAAAATAAGTATTTTTCTTTTATCCAAACGATTAGACGCAGACAGCAAAGTTAAGCTTGAACTTTTCATTTGTATAGAACAAGACTTCACTTCGGCAATAACGTGGTTTAAAAAAGTAGATTTATTTTCTGAATGCACAATACTGCACACTGTCTTATTTTCGGCCAATTTATACGTCATACGAAAAAGATATTCATGTTTTAAGAGTTTCAACACTTTAAATGTTTTTTAATTAAATAAATATTGCATTATAAACAAAAACGGCCGTTTTTTTTTTCGCATGCGAAATTTTATTAATTGAAAAACATTTAAAGTGTTGAGAGTGTGTTATACAAATACTTTATTGCCTTTTCTCAAGACTTTGTTATCAACATTTTACATTATTTATCCTATTTGCGAATAATGATTTTTTTTTCTATTGGCGGCGCTAGTGAGCCACGTAAAGGGTCATAAATCATGCTCTTTATCCATCGCCGGAGATAAATATAAATGTTTAGGAAACAATGAAAAGAAAAAAAAATCAGTAACCACGTGCGAAAGATTTTTTAACAAAGATTTTTAAAGACAAGTTAAGTAAGTTTTTTAAATTTTAACTTACTTTTTCTAACAACTAATTTATTAACAAAAAGAACTACAAGAGATCAAATAACATCTTCTTTGTACAATATCGTATTTAACAAAGTAAAATTAAATTAGAATTCTAACAACACTAATCTTTAAAATTATAAACTTATCCTATATCTTCAACTTTACCATTAGTTTATTTATTTATAGTTGTGTAGGTAACTTTATCTACTAAAAAGTGTATAATAATTCCTATTTACAATAGATTGCATTATCCGCTATTCCGCACTCCGCACAACTATTCTTTGTGCAACAAATAATTATAGGTTTTCTTCCAGACAATGTTTTCATAGATTAATTGAAAAATAAAACAGAATATGTGAAACAAATTAACATTTCAAAGAGTTAGTAAATCAAAGACGAGATGTAATATTACTATCTTTAAATCAACAAACATAAAAATTCGTTGTGAAAAATCATTAATTTATTTGTTGTCAAGGCTGGATGGTCACTATTTTTAGCCAACTTCGTAAAGAAAAAAGAGAATACATTATTGTTAAAATTGACAATGACAACTTCTGTAGTGACAATGACAGTGACAGTAATACTACCATTTCTTCTTCTACTTTATTTTTGATTTTGATTGAGTTTTGGTTAAATAATACGCGGGTTAGTACGATATAACGATATTTCACAAAAATGCCTCTGCAAAGGATTGTGGCTGTAACAGGCTCATTATTACAAATGGGAGGGTCCAAATTAATACATCATACGAAATATCTGCAGAATAACAGGTACACAAATATTTCTTTTTTAAATAAATACGCAATTTCGTTGTAAACAAGTTGTTTTGAAGCCAAGGACGGATTATTGGAATTATATTTTGTGTTAACAAATACATTTGAGAGTTATCAATAGGATAAAGGATATACTTTTAAATTTTTATTTTTCTCGAGCATGTTTTAACGTAGGTACTCATGTTATAGTTAATAATCTCAAAGTATTTTATTAACTGAAATCCTTAGGAATTACAAATTAGCTGTACACACATATTGCATAAGGTTTCTAATTAATGCTAATATACAAAATAGGTATTGTTTATATGTCGCGCCATACCACGTAAGAGGTGGTATGATTCACTAGACAGGGCACAGAATCCATAGCCTTCATTGGCTATAGACCAAGACATGTGGAAGTCAAGGGGAGAGGCCTTTGCCCAGCTATGGAATGATATGGGCTAAGAGTAACAGTAGTGTTCGTATAATGTAATCCTAAAATAGCATTGTGTAATAACAAAATATTTGGAGTAACTGAAATCTTACAGAAGATAGCTCTGCATTATTAGGCTGCCTTATGTAAGAGAAACTGACTTAGGATATTACTATACTGACTTCTTTGGTTGGTACTTGAATGTTTGCTGTTTAAAAAAAACTTGATAGTGTTTTATATGTTGTAGCTGTAATATGATGAAATATCTAAAATTTGGTAGAAACTCATAAAACCAAATGAAATTTGAAAAAGAAAAACTCATTAAAAGTGCCTTAATAAGCTATCAGCTAATATCATACACTTCTTTCTAGGGATGTTCCATGTTAAAAAATAACAGTTTTTATTAAATTAGACTAACTTTAACTTGATTCTATCCATTCACAATGGACATCATTAACAGATGGAATATTGACCTACCAATTCTACCCTATCTATATAGATTTGAATATTTTGATGCCCTAATCAATCAATCAGCCAAATCGCAGTCCTCTGCTCTGAACACAGGCCTCTCCCAACACACGCTATATACCATTGTCCTCTGCCATTCCCATCCTGTCATATCATGACATATCATGTCCCATACGGTCTTTTTGAGGTTGTTGGTCAACCTAGCTGGAAAGAGTTATCTATACTAATATCATAAAGAGGTAAAGTTTGTGTGATCGTGTGTTTGTGACGTTGTAGAGGGTAATCTCTGGATCGAATGAACCGATTTTAAAAAGTCTTTCTGTGTTAAATAGTCCATTTATTGGGAGTGTCATAGGCTATATAGTATCACGCTATGACTATTAGAAGTGGAGCAGTAATGAAATATGTTTAAAAAACGAATGCGTTTTTTTCGCCGTCCAATGAAGTGGGCACGGGTCAGCTAGTACACTATATTTGCAGAGTCACCATCACAACCACATCTTCCTTTAATTTTAATGTTCTAGATGTGTTTAAAGGGATAATATTAGCAAAGATTGTGTATTTCACGTTTTATAATATCCTTAACTAACTCCATCAACAGTGGGATGTATTTGACAACACCCTTAGGGTGGTACCATATACGGTACATATAGTGGTACCAATAACACTATATTTTATACTATACTGTAGATGAAATCATGATTTTTCAATTATATTTGTGAAGGATATCTATCATAAAATATTAATAATAATAATATTTTGGCGAAGTCGATAACAGCTTCACTCACACACAGGTAAAGATTTTATCAATTCCTTCGACTTCTGCTAGCGTGGAAAGGAGTTTTTCTTGAGTTGTTGATTCAAATAGTGATTTACAGATAATGAACGAATGACATTTTTTTGTTGATTGTTTGTATTTTATATATTGACTAGCTGTTGCCCGCGACTTCGTCTGCGAGTTTTGAAGAATTCACACATATCCTTATAAATTGTAGCCTACGATGGTTTTGACTATGACTTTCATTTTAAATTTGACTTAGATTTTGACTTTTACTTAACTTTGTCTTTTTGATTTTGACTTTTGACCTTTTTTGATTTTGACTTTTGACCCTTTTTTGATTTTGACTTTTTTGATTTTGACTTTTGACCTTTTTTGATTTTGACTTATGACCTTTTTTGATTTTGACTTTTGACCTTTTTTGATTTTGACTTTTGACCATTTTTTAATTTTGACTTTTTTTGATTTTGACTTTTGACCTTTTTTGGTTTTGACTGTTTTTTATTTTGACTTTTGACCTTTTTTCGTTTTGACTTTTGACCTTTTTTTATTTTGACTTTTGAGCTTTTTGACTTTGACTTTTACTTTGACTCTGGTTTTGAATGTTACTATGACTATAATTTCGATATTGATATCTTTTACATTAAATTTTAGAAAGTCTCGTAATTAAAATAAAATTTATTTTCCCTATTAAATAAAAGTATTCTAAGTGCACGTTTACGGAGAAGCGGGGCGTCGGGCGGGGCGTGTGGCGTGGCGTTGAGCAGGGCGTAGGACGTTTTTTCTGTTTACGTCGGGGCGGGGCGTGAAGCGGCACGCATCATCGCACGCGTAAACACAAACTTATAGCAATATATGACGTTGTTTATAGAGAAGCGTGGCGGGAAGCGTAGCGGTGCCCGCTCCTTTGCCCGCTGCGCCGCCCGCTCCTTTGCCCGCTGCGCCGCCCGCGGCGATATGTCAAGTGTATAGCGAAGCACGCTCGTCTCGATCAAATCAACTAGATTTATATATAACTTCAGCGAGAATTGACGCTGCGTGCTCCGCCGCGTGCACCGCTGTGTGCGCCGCCGCGTCAACCGCCGCGGAGCCTCCGCGGCGTGCTACGCTCTATTTCAAACCAATGTGTCAAAAACGCTTCTCCGTAAACACACCCCTACAACGCCATATATTTAAATTCAGTGCGGTCCGCCCCGCTCAACGCTACGCCCTACGCCCCGCTTCTCCGTAAACAAGGCCTTACTCCTTATACCATCAGTTACCTCTCCGTAACCTTATAGAGCCTAATTTGTGCAAAACCATAAATATTGTTAAAATTTTCAACGTTTTTATATTTTTCTACGGAACCCTAAATAGTTTTTAAAATCTAAAGTACCCCAGTTTACGCGCCGTAAAATGTTCAATCCAATAGTGAAATTTCCATCGAAATCGGTCCAGCGGCTTCGGAGATTACCCGGAACAAACAGACAGACAAAAGATTTTTAATTGTGTTTTTCGGCAATGGTATCGTGTATACATTGATATGCAATTTGTAAAAAACCGGGGATTTCATGTCACAAACAGACACTCCAATTTTATTTATATGTATAGATATTTGGTATTTCCATTTCAACATTACTCGTTACATACTTAATAGTTATTTTTATGTAATTTTGACTGAAAAACAAGTACAATATTAAAGAATTGATTGGAATTTGTGCCTTTTATTCAGTTTACTATGCTTGTCAATTCTTGTATAGAAATGATGTCGTTACTTCTTATTTTCAATATCATGTGTGGCAACATTGGCAAAATTGCCAGTAAAATACTGGGAATATTGCCAATAATGCCGGCAATTTTGGGCATTTTACTAAAAACAAAATTATATAGTGTACAATATAGTTCGTAGCCTTGAAATGCTAATTTTAAGTATTGTACATAGGGGCTATAGTCCATTTGACTTTTATTTAAACAATATTGCCATAAATTTCCACTCGCGGCAATATTGCTGGCAATATTGCCACCAATATTCCCAGTTCGGGCAATATTGCCGGCAACGGCACATCTCTACTCCCAACTATCTTTAGTACTATTCTTTTTTATTTTATTTTATTTAGGAAACATACAGTCTTATTTACACAAATATAAGTAAATGTATACAAAATAGACCTAGAGTTCCATAAAAGATACAGTTGGTGCACAAATTATAATCTTTTTTTTTTGTTGTTCTTATATCGGCAATCAGTCCTGAGACTATAAGCAGATGAGTTATTTCATTTATTGACATTGGAGCTTGCTCTCCAGCGAGTGCACGCTCCAATGTTTGGTAGCCTCATGCTACTGGCTGTTCTGCAATTCCAGGATGTCGTGTCGTTTAAGCTGCTTGACAAAATTATAATCTCAATACAAATTATGTATGGATATGCACACATGCAAACAAATACTGCCTAAAACAATTTGTTTTTATTTTCAGATGTTTAACCATAACAAGATTAAAACATACAAAAGTACTAAAACAAGAACAAGAGAAAATAAGAACATTTGTAGTACAACGCTATATTGAATATGTCAAGAATTATACAAAAGTATTAGAGATTCGTTTCCCAACTGCAGTTAAAATGTACAGAGTATTTAGTGTAGGGATAAAAGACTTCTTAAGAGATTTAAAAAGATATATATCATTACGTATGCAATTGAGTGGTGAACGCGGTTTTACAAAAATGAGTAGACAAGATATAGAATTATATCATAAAATGCCATCAGACATGTGGAGGATTGCACCTGTATTACTTCTATCTGCCGTTCCTTTTGGAAATTATATTATTTTTCCTTTGGCGTAAGTATTTTTCTTCTTTAACAATTTTTGTCTAATATTTGTGCAAAACACAGTAAAAGATGTTTGTCGGAATCCTATAAAAATATTTCCTTATATTAATATTTCCTCACACATTGATACTGTCATCTAGTCCCAAATTAAACATTGCTTATACTATGAATACTAATAAATAGGCAGACCAAGACACAAGATGAAGTCAACGATCTGTTGAAGAATGTTGGAAAGAGTACTTGTACAGTTTGTATTTTATGTAAGGGTGTTGGAGTATTTAGTATAGTCTGTTTACTATGATTGTAACCATGTTTTTCTCGCACTTACAGATTCTTTAGACCTCGTAAGCTGTTGTGTTCTCACTTTTGGTCAATACAACAAAAAGTAGAATTCACAACACAAGATCTTATCGACAGACTTAAATACAACAAGCCAGTCTTCCGCGCAGTACAAGCTAAAGTTCATACTATAGAAAATTATGAGATTAGATACAAATGGAAGAAAATTATTGGTTTATTAGGCTCTGGCGTACATCCAAAGACAGATGATATAATAGAAATTATGGAACTGTTTATAGAGGGACCTTATGCACTGGACTATTTGACTTATGCACATATGGTAAGTACTTAATAATATAAAATACAAATTATTTTTAACAATTCGCCCCAGTCTGGTTCCACATTCTGTTCTGTCCAATTAAAGTGACCAACACAGCACAAAAGATTGTTTGGTTAAGGTATCAATAGCCTGCCTATCAAAATCACGCTGATCCGATAGCATACAGAAAATAACACACATATAACTACCTAAATATATTTTTTTGTAAATTTATACATTTTTACATAGAATCATTCAGTAAATTTTTACATAGAATCATTCAATATATTTTTACACAGAATCATTTAGTATATGAAGTCGACAAGCAATTGGTTCATGCTGAGCATTCGACCACCCAGAGCCTTATAATCTAACCTCAAAATAGATATAATTTTAATAAAACTATTATTAACCCTGTAATTGATATTAATTATTTAGCAATTAAAGTGACAGCAAGGAACCAGTACTTGATGGAATAACGGTAGCAGGACGTAGATGGATATAAGTAAACCACAGAGGAGGAAATATTTTAAACAGAACTCTAGCTGTACAACATCTTTTAACTGATTTGATTACAAGGCAGCTAGTTGCAATCACTGGTTCATAAAAATTAGTTAATCAACATCAAAGAAGTCGTTCCATAGACGAATGAACCCTTAGTTGTTGTAGTTGAATTTCATCTTAGTTTTTCCGTGCTTCGGAATACACAGCCTTGATGCTTGAGGCCTATGAGCGACAGCTCTCACTTACCAAAAGATATAGAATAAGAAAAGTTCATATTATTTTTACTTTATTATGGAAGTTTTAAGAAATACATACATTCCGAAACCTTTTTTATTTATCAATAGAACAATTAATAAAATTATAATAATAACACACAAAGATATTCATAGTATTCAATTCTTGTATAAACAAATACCTACTTGTTATGCAACAACAAGTTTTGTTTTGTATTGTTTTGTTGTTGTTTACTCCCAAGGTATTAGTCGTAGGTATATAGTCATGTGGTCGACCAGTGGTCAGTAAACAAAATATAAATACACACTTCGTTAGTAGGCAATAATAGATATTAATTAATATTACATCATCACTTTTGCTGTAATAATATGTCCTTGTAGGTACTTAAAATTAATGTCATAATATTTAATCCATACTAATATTATAAATGCGAAAGTAACTCTGTCTGTCTGTCTGTTACTCTTTCACGCCTAAACGTCTGAACGGATTTTGATGAAATTTGGTACAGACAATCTTTAGACCCTGAAAAAGAACATAGGCTACTTGTTACTAACAAAAAAAAATTTTTTTTACAAAAATATCGTATGTTCTAGCATTTTGAAATGTTTACCAGTGTGGGGGTGAAAATAGGGGTTGAATTGAAGATAAGACAATAAATCTTGGTACGTAGGCTTTTTCTACAAACAAATTTGGAACGGGAACTACAAAGCCAAACTCACATTCACTTGTCTCACTCACAAAAAATTCTGATTCTGATTGACAAAAACTAATTCAACGCGGGCGAAGCCGCTGGCGGAAGCTAGTTATGTATAAACGTAGTGTAGGACGCCCCCCAGCTAGGTGGAACGACGACCTCATAAAGGTTTCTGGGTCCGACTGAATGCGGAAGGCGCAGGACCGAGTTCTGTGGCGCGGGTTGGGAGAGGCCTATGTTCAGTAGTGGACTGCGATAGGCTAGTTGGTTGATTGATTTGATTGAAACTCGCTTCATTCCCATGGGAGTGCACAGCGTATACATGCAAGTCATCCGTATTTATAATTGTATAATTCGGTATGTAAAGTTAAAGTTAACCTATGTCGAATCCAAAACCATTTAGAGATTTTAGATCATTAAGTAATAAAATCATATTTTTAGCGCAAAAAACGCAAGATTGTGTTTATTTTTACAAATAAAACATAAATTACTTTGTTTTTCATTTGACGTCTAAATGACATCATGTCGCCCGGCTAAACAGAAGTTTGTTTCTGCTTTCATTGCTCAATAACTAAAACAACTAATTTGAGCATTTTTGCCCTCCCACCTATAGCCCATCTGCAGTAAACGGCCAAAGTAAGCAATTCGACCGCATCTATGACGTCATACATGCGGTCGAATTGCTTACTTTGGCTGTTTACTACAAATAAACTATAAGTAGGAAAGCAAAATTACTCAAATTAGTTGTTTATCTATACTATATAATAAAACTGTAGAGAGATCAATTCTGTACATTGAATATATGTTAAAAATTAATATTGGAGGATGAATGGTGAAGAAATGGTGATCGACACTAATGCCAAAAATGCAATCAATAAATTTTTTGTCTGTCTGTCTGTATGTGCACGCATGGGTCAAAAACTACTGAAGGCATTTTAACCAAAATTGGTACGATTGTAGTCCATACTCCTGGGCAGGTTATAGGCTATATAACATAACGCTAAGACACATAGGAGCTGAGCAGTGACGAAAAATTTGAAGCAAGTCGGTTGAAAAAACGCGCGTTCGAGCTCTTATCATCGCATACGTTGATCATACGCCAAAAATATGTATTACAAAAATAATGGTCTTCAAAAGATGAACAAAAAAGTCCTTAATAGTATATATCTATCTTTTATATATTAGCCACAATAACGTGTTTAATCGTTAGGGTTTTCTTCAAAGTGTATTAAATACATAAATATATTGTAATTTGCATAGACATATCTTTTTCAAACTCCCATATTTCAAAAGTACACTTTAATATCTTATTCACAGAAATCTAAATAAAAGATATCTGTGATCTTATTCATAATTTTTTTTTTTATAGAAATCGGTTTTTAAACACACAAGATATAGATGAAAGAAAATTTCCAAATGTCGCCGCGCCAGTATGAGTATGGCTGTACGGTTGATTTTTGTTTAACGTCCGAAACGGCCAACCGGTGCATCTATATAATTTCATTCTATATCATTTCATTCATTTTTTGCTAGATGGTAAAAAGGTGTTAGGTACAATAATTTATTTCAGCATTTTTTTTTACAAAAGACAAATCCCACACTAGCCTTTAAAAATATCAATTTAACGGACACAAAGAACATCCAGACTAAGGACAATAGTTTGTGTATCACAATTGTCCTCCATGGGAATCGAACCCGCGAACTCATGCACGCCAGCCATGTAATGCGACCGCCGCGCCACCGAGGCAGGTAATTCTGCCGCACCATAACGTGGCGTGCAAATGTATTCATTCATAATTAATTAGCGATTATCCGTGTGGTGACGGAGTAAGAATACAATATGTCACCTCCCCATCTCATCCCATGGGTGGCGTAAAACCGACTAAGGGACAATCGGTGAATATAATCTTTACGAAATAAAAATGAAGGAAAACTTGAAATTAAACCAATACCAATCCGACTGGCCAGCGTGGTATTAGTAGGCCAAGTATCCCTACGTCACGGGAGGAGGCGCGTCCTTGCAGTGGGTCATTTATTTTAACTTACATATTTGACAACAGATGGCATTGTGCCTGTGACGTCATTTTCAGTATCGCGGTGTTAAGATTTTCCTTGAAAGAATGACGTTCGCTCATGTCTTTCAGCATAAGTTTAGACGCAGTCTTCATAGATCTGTCTTTGTAAAGGTCTGTTTTTGAAAAGGTTTTGGTTCGTTCGTTAATTTTACAATTCGTTTGTAGGTATATCTGTTTGTTATAAGGTTTAAAAAACGATTTTTCAGTATTAAATCGAATTGCGAAGTAAGTAACAACCGCCACGCGAACGAAGTCGCGGGCACAGCAGCTAGTAATTAATAAACCTTTAAAATAAAAATATAAAAACAATACCAAAAAAAATCTTTACATACCGAATTGTCGACATAGAACAAATGTTCTCCGTATTAAGACGGATTAGGATTACAAAATATGTCACCACCCTTTTCTCATCTTATGGGTGTCGTTAAGGGTGACTAATAGTTTTAGAAATATCATAAAAAGTAGACTACCCTATTTTAAACCAAGGGAACCTTAGACTTATTTAAATTATTATTATTTTTGAAAAACTAAATTGTTATAGGTAGGTTTATGTCAAAATGGTTATCATGACCAAATCAGTTCAATATTTGTTATAGAGTAGCTTCTTAATTTTCTCAACATTTTTTATATTATCATAGCAAATCTTTTACTAAAATAACTGTAATTTATCTTCCAGGGTAGCCTACAAAAGATGCATGGCATGAGGAAAACATTATTTAGAAAAAACAAATTGAAATACAGAGCTTTTCTTTTAATGGAAATGGATAAAGCTATCATACGGGAAGGCGGAGTTGATATACTTAGTACAGAAAACTTGAAATATGCTTGTCATTTAAGAGGTTTAAACGGTAGTCATCTTACTAACCAAGAGATGAAGAATTGGCTTAGAAAATGGCTTGTTATATCAGAAAATGTAGATAAAACATCATATTCTTTATTACTACATGCACCTATTTTGTTAGCCTACAATCATCCTCAGAATTGGGTTTTGATATATTAAGTCTTAATCTTAACTAATAATAAACAAATATCTTTTTCTATTTTTTTAAGCGGTGTCAATAGTTTACGTGAGGTTTTGCTTACACTGGGTGCTATTTGTGTGGGTTATGGTGAGACTGAACACAGCCCGCAACATGTATTAGAAACTAAATTGTCGGTCAGGGAGAACGGTAGATGGCCGTACACTAGCCCGATACCTTGCATTGGTTTTTTTTGCTACAAAAGAAAACTGAAATAACATACTTACCACATTAAAGTTTACTACTAGTCTCCTAGGTGGTAATATGTATTGGGAAAAATAGTCTTCTGCACAAAGTAGTGGTCAAAGTATCTAAAGATTCAAATTTTATTTAATGCTCTATAGGTCATTTAATTTCCAATCGATATTGTTTTCATACACAATTCGTTTTGTGTTCATTTTGGCCGAATACCGCATCCAGTGTCAGAAGTTTTTTTAATCATGTCGGTCGACTTTAAATTCTTTTATTTGTTTGAATATTTTATTGCTTTAAGATACAGAATAAAGTAAACTAAAAAAGGCAAGGGGGAGGTCCATGGATGAAGGCGGGTTCGGATTTCTCTGTAGTAATATTTGTAAGAGGTGTAAATATGTCCAACAGTGGACATATTTCTCCTGACATAATGACGAAGAAGTAATAACACTTCATGTATTTATTATAAATGTGACTTATTTTCTCTCATAATAACTATTTCTTTTAGCTTTTGCATTACTCTAAGCTTGTTTAACTTGTATTATTAATTATTTAGTTTAAAGAAAAATTCTCGTGTTGTATTTATGTTGTCTGTTAATTGACTTATTGTTAACTTTTTCTATAAAACTATAATATGTAGTTATGAATGTTCTAAAATCTGATTTTTAGTGAAAGTAGACAAGTTCACGATTTGACATGGCTATATATAATATTCAAAGATTTTATTGGTTTATTAATTTTATATATTTTATCTATCATACCTAAAGTTTATAAAAAACATTCTATGATTATGTATTTGTTATTTAATGTATCTATTACTTATTTATATTCGTCTGATACCTTATTAATAAATATATCTGTCGACTAATCAAGAACAAAGTTCTTTATATTTATATTAATTGGCTTTCTTAGATTTCGCCAAAGAGCAGTGAAGAATCGAGTGTTTAATGTTGGCATAAGGCTTATGAAAATGAATGTGCGAGAAAAGCAATTCCTTTCTTCTCTTTTATTATAGATTAATAATGATTGTGTTTAACAAAATGTTTGTGAATTGATATAAAATATCACGTTAACTATTGTGATTTGTTAGCTTAGCTGACAACTTAATGTCCTGTACCCTCGAGTTTGTCAATTCTGAAAAATACTGTCTTCTTTTATAAACTATCAATTTTCAGGTTAAAATTATGTAAAATGTTAGTAGTATTATGAAATGAGTTGGTAATAAATTGAGTAATAAATACAGTTATAGATTTTTTTGTATTCCAACTGAATGAATATAGATGATAGGTACAAAGCAAGTTTCTAAAAGTCATAATACAAAGCGCACAGTAGTTTCTGCCTACCCCTTTGAGAACATAGCGTGGCGTGGTTTAATGTACAGTCACCTCTATAAATATGTACCCGTCAGGGTTCCAAAAGTAAGTAATGGGGGTTAACATCAAATTTTTCTATACAAATTATATAACAAAAATCTCTTAATATTTTATAAAAATGTAACCATTACATGCTTCTTAAAATGTATCAAATATTTCTTGCAAAAACATATTAAGAGCGTTTATAGGGCTCACTAGCGCCGCCAATTGAAAAAAAATCATAATTCGCAAATAGGATAAATAATTTAAAATGTTGATAACAAAGTCTTGAGAAAAGGTAATAAAGTATTTGTATAACACACTCTCAACACTTTAAATGTTTTTCAATCAAATAAATATTGCATTATAAACAAAAACGGCCGTTTTTTTTTCGAATGCGAAATTTGACTAATAGAAAAACATTTAAAGTGTTGAGAGTGTGTTATATAAATACTTTATTGCCTTTTCTCAAGACTTTGTTATCAACATGTTACATTATCTAACCTATTTGCGAATTATGATTTTTTTTCTATTGGCGGCGCTAGTGAGCCGCGTAAAGGCCCTTAACAATTAACGGGTCAATTGAGTGGAAACACGTTTTAGTTCATATATATGTAAACACATGGTTTCAAAATGATATATGCAATGGGTGAAACTAAAATATAGTGTCAGTACAGTTTATTTAGGTACCTATACAGTTTCAAGATAGTATTCGATAACTTTTATAAACTTGACAATCTCGGAACAAGGACAATAAGTTAAAAGTAATAAGTTCCTAATATACCCTGTATAATTATGTTTAAAATGTTATTTTGTGTTCATTTTGTTATGTATACTAACAGTATTATTATTTGAAAAGTATGTAATAAAATATAAAAACCATTAAATGGCGTTTAAACACTTTGTTTTTTTTTATTTTACCCTATTCATCATAACAGCCCATTAATGTGCCACTGCAGGGACAGGCCTCCTCCCGTGGCCAGACGGATTGTATAGGGTTTAATTTCAAGTTTTTCTTCGTAAAGATAATATTTACGGTTAGTCCCTTAGTCGGTTTTTACGACACCCATGGAATGAGATGGGGTGGTGACATTATTGTATTCTTAGGGCTGCCGCACACGGGCCACCGGCCACAACCACAAAACGCCGCTACCGGCATATTTCCTGTAGTTTTCATACATTTTGTATGGACTCGCCGCACACGGTGACGCCGGTGGCAGCCACACGCTACAATCGTCGCTGCTCGCTTCTTGTGGCTTGCACCGGCCACAAAACGTCCAAATGTATGATTAAAAGTGGCTGTCGCGCGCTGCAGCTACTTTTGTGGCCTGTTCTCGCTTCTTGTGGCGGCGTTTGTGGCTGTGGCGTGTGCGGCCAGCCTTACTCCGTCACTACACGGACCACACGGATTTCGTCATTTCCCGAGGGATTTCGTGAAATCCCTGGTTTCCTTATTTCCCTGCGACATATACTTAGGTATATTTATAGGACCCTTACCTGGTAAAAGTATATATAAAGACCAAAGTACCTAGGTAGGGGCAAGGGTCCAAATCTTGGTGGTGCACTGCACCAGATTATCAGCACCCCCAACAAAAACTCAAATTATAAGCTTACCATTAATTAATTTGGGATTCTGTTTAAAGAAATGAAAATAAGATCCTTTTGGAATTATAAACTAGGCCAAACCACATTCTTCGATTAAAAAAAGCGATTTTTTTTATATAAACGCGGGAACATGTCCTTCAAATTACTTTGTTTTGACAGTTTCTTATGATCGTAGGTAAGTTCAGGTCTTTTTATTTTACTTTATTTTAGATCTTTTAGATATTTTTTACTGAACCTTTAGGTTTTATTCATGTATAAATTGTTTTATAAGGCTTACCTGACAATGGAAATGAACGTTGTCTTGATTTTATGTCCATAAATGAGGTGCTGACATCTGGGTTAATTTTTTTGCGAATTGCTAATTATCGGCACTGGTACCGTTTAAATGACAAAGTGGTAGGTAGGTATGTAAAATATTTAGGTAATCCATATTTTTTATTGTAAAGCGTGATTATTTTATGCCTAGAATTCAATATTCTTGGAAAAAGTAAGTACCTACTCTATGATTTCGGATTTCATATCCTGGCATGGTGCTGAAACTAACATTGCTAGTTATTTTCATAGTGTTGATATTATGATCAAAAGAATGTCTATTATTTTTTGGAATTTTTTATATTTATGTATTTTTTTTCTGAAACTTTGGTTGTTAGGCTAGGTATAAATAAAAGAGATTTTGCTATAAACAATGGATTATTTCATTTATCTACCTAATATTAAGTCTAATTTTAAGGTGCTGATAATTGGCCCGGTCGATGCTAGTAATTGGTGACGATGGTGCCAATAATTGGTGTTAGGGTAATTATTTAGTCAAACTCATCTAAATAAAATGTGTAGGTAGGTATGCGTAAAGAATTTTTTTTATAATAAAAATCAATTAGTTATTTAATAGTGAACCCAGAAAGCATGTTGATAAAGTCGTTATCAGTATTATCACTAAAGATAAACGATATTAAAGTAAGACTAACTCTTAAAGTGCTGATAATTGGTAGCATCACCCTATATAAGTTCCCAAAATTACATAGCACTGGGCATTATCTTCAGCCAGACCCCAGAGCAGACCGCCCGTCGCAAAAAAGAGCGTTGTTGGATGGATCTCTGTGAGAAAAGGGTCACGGCTCCGCTGCATACATTCATTCCTTAATACATACATCTCCGCCCAATGGCATTCGTGTAAACTGAGTGAACACAAATTTTATAAACCTACAACATAGTTCTTTTTAGTTTTTAAAACGCATCTTTGATGCCTGTAACGTTTACTTACACGTATACATATTATTGTATATTGCACTGGCTCACTATCACACGCTGTGCAGGCGCAAATCCAACTCTCCCGGTGTCGGTGGTGTCTAGCACCCGACTACCCATAGAGTAAAGTAATATACCTATTCTACTACCCTATGACAGCGCCCTCTACACCCGTGTACGTGAGACAGTGTATAGTGTGACCACAGGAGCTGTGCACCCCCAGAGGTATGCGCGGCGAGGTGGGGGACAAAGAAAAAATAGGTGTCCGTTATGGTAGCGTACACGTGATAGTTCTGATAGAAAGGGAACTTTTCTTTTGATAAATTCTTTATGTAAAAATAATGCGTGAAATTCTGACTGAATTAGTGTAAATGCTTTATGCGAATTCACAGTGGAATATGTCAAAAACCCATGTTAATTTATTTTCATAGTACTGGTACAGATAATATGCTCACAAGTGATTTGAATATCTCGAGAACTACAAAACATAGGTACAGTAATTCTGTTAATACAGTAGAAATGTAACCCTGAAATAACGCCAGTGTAACACTTTATTTCAATATAAAATTCAATATTATCGGAGATATTAATGGTTCTTAGGGGCCGGGCTGGAGTTATTTCATTACGCTGTAATATTAAAACTACAAAAACTATTTTTTTTAAATGTAGGTACAGTCTGTCTATAAAGTCCTGACAAAAAATTAGGGCGCTACTGTGCTACACGTAGCAACCCTATTTAGTCTGACAAAATATTTCAAAACAATTATGTTCAAATAACACTACACTATTACAGCACTTATAATACTAGGGCATTTCTTGTAGGTAAGCCTATTGCATTAAAAGTTTTGCGTAGAATTTCAAGACTACAATTAAAATCCATCTCAGTTCTAGCTATCATCTGCAATTTTCTGAGGGTTGGAACTCGAAATTTTACAAAAGTTATGTAAACTGAACATTTGATTATACCTACAATAAATTTAGGCATAACTAGAAACAAAATTAAAAAAAAAGCAAAAAAATACAGGTAAAAGAAGAAAAATGTTATATACCTCTTTTTATCTGTAGAACATAATTGTATTTTGTGGGGGAGAGCAGAAATATAGAAACATCCATTTCTTTCTTTGGCCGGCCTTGCCTGTGTTTACCAGGAGTTTCAAGCTTTTCATTATTTTAAAATCTGTTATTTTTAAATTTAATAATTCTAATGGAATGGAAAGAATAACTACAATACCTAACTAAAATTTATTTAGTGTTAAATATTAACCAACAAGATATCATTTAACATGGATTTACTAAGAGCTAAATGATATAAAATTTAATAAAATATTGCAATTAATTATTTTTTGTAGACAGACCAGTCGATGCGAAAGTGACATAGTTTAGTTATCAATATCAACCGTAATATAGACATAAAGCAATTAATTCAAATTCAAATTGGGATGAATCTTGACTGAATTATACTAATGCAACTGATAATGTATCAACAGAAATGGTCGTACTACGATTTTTCTTACTTACAATGAATATCTAACCTAAAAATGTGCTATGTACACAATGCCTGTTTTTGGTCTCTAGATCTGAAATGGAGTGAATTTATTACTTGAGACAGATTACGAAAAACAGTAACACGATTACATACCCATCAAAGTTGCAGTTCGCCCATAAACATCATCCAAATCGCATAAAAGTTGACCAGAATCGTGCTCCGCTAAACATCGCCTTATCACTTTAAAAATCACTTCCCGCGTGCCACTTTGATTTACTCTACTCATTGTTTACATTGTTCTTCGTAAGTCAGTATTAGTTTATAGTAGATTAATGAACTAATAAAAATCACAAATTTGACGACTTTATAGACATATCTGTAATATATTACACTTACTTAGTTGATCACAATGTAACCCAAATATATACTTTTCATATTTTATTAAAAATATGCAGGTGATAAATTCTCACCCACTTACTCACCCCTTATTCACTCACCCCTTACTCATAAACGCCTCTTAAATTTAATGACTGTTTAGCGAGATTATTATTTGTAAAATCAAACTTATACCAAACAAAACCGTAAGAATTTAAGGTAATCAATTAACTTCAAATTCCTCATCATTAATCTTAACAATTGGATTTTTTTTTATTTTTTTTTATGCAGAGTTTTTTGGCATAGTAACCAACACGATATAGCTCTTGTGTATGCTACCATAACGGACACCTACCTGCCGTCACGAGTTTTGACGGCATGCAGTGTCATAACAATTCGAATATTATATTTTTCTTTAAGAATTTCATGTTCTTAGAGTATTAGATACATTCCGCTAGATGTCATTTTTCTCAAAGTTACATTATAAAAACACAAATAATGTTCCTATTTACGCTTAAAACTATACAATATTGTAAATACTTTCTTGGAGTTTTTAAAAATGACTGTCTTTTAATAGAAAACTGCTACAGCCGCTCGTGTAGCGACCCGTACCAGCCAAATAACTTAAGTATATTGCGTCAGATGTCGCTAGTAGCTACATCATAGACTGTTAATTCTATACCAGTATATAACATACTCTATGTCCACCCCCCTCTCGCCGCGCGCATACCTCAGGAGGTGCACAGCTCCTGTGGTCACACTATATCATATCTATTCCATAGATACAAACACTACAATGCCACATACAAACATTAAAAGTTACTCTTTGACTACAAACAACAAGCTATTAATAAGAAAACAATTATCAATTATTTATCTTTAATCCGATTGAATTCGACCATTTAGTTCCTGTTTCAGCCACAAAACTAATCTAAATTAGTGTTTTGGTTTTTATCACTTCACCATTAAGTCATAGCACTTCGGACTCTAGCAGTTAGTCGACATCGGCACAGTTTGCCATAAAAAAGAAAGAAGAAGAAGACTATGCTTAAGTAGGTAAACAAAACGGCTGTCAGTGATATGTCATAACAAAAAGTATTTGCAAACCTACTTATAATTAAATAGGATTGTTTATATATACCTACTTTAATCCAAGTGAATGAAAACAGAATGCGTCGACAGGACGGCAAGCTTTTAGTTATTTTGATACTTTGTTCACCTATGATGGTAGAAACGAAAAAGAACTATAAAAGGTTTACACCTTTATGGCAAATGGAATGTGAACTAGGATTAATAACAGACCCTAGTTGCCCTGTGCATGGTGGCTGGACACCCTGGGGTACATGGGGCCCATGTCAAGGATTATGTGACGATGTAGGCAGTCGCCACAGACGTAGGGAATGTACCAACCCTGCACCATCCTTTGATGGTGCGCCTTGTACTGGCGATGAGGAACAAACTCAAGTGTGTTATCTAACAAATTGTACTGTAGAAGATTTTCGTAAACTCATCGCTGGTGATACATCTAGAATGAAAGCTTTACACCACTTAGAAGCTGTACCATCGTTGATGGAACGATGTCTACAAATGGAATGTCCTTTTGAAGCAATTGAAGCTGCTTTAACCGTTGACAACACTTGGCAATTAGATCCAGAATCCTTGTGGAATGCATTACAATGTGTGAGGCGTAATCTTGGATGTCCCGTAGCTGGAGAATGGGGAGTTTGGGGAGATTGGTCACCTTGTGGCGCTCGTTGTGGACAAGGCTTTAGATGGCGACTTAGAAGGTGTGATACTCCACCGCCGACTGATGCCAATTTAGTATGTAGGGGAATACCTTTTGAGGCAGATGTATGTATAGGTGATCAATGTGCTATCAGTAGTCTAGACTCCACAGGAAGTTGGGGAGAATGGAGTTCATGGTCGCCATGTACAGAAAAATGTGGACCAGGTATTAGACGTCGAAGAAGAATCTGTCATGAGACTACTACGCCGCATGCTTCGGGTACATGGGGCACTCATTGTAGAGGACAACATGACCAAGTAGAAATATGTGAAAATTCTAAATGTGATCTAGACGGCGGTTGGTCGGGCTGGAGTGGATGGGGACCTTGCTCGCAGAATTGCGGAGCAGGAAAGCAATCCAGAGCACGATCGTGTACTAGACCCATTCCTACTGGTGCAGGAGAGCGCTGCGCCGGGGCTCGAATTGAAGTTGGTTCGTGTCACTTAGCCCCATGTGAAGGATTTTCGCATCAAGTGGCTGTGTTTAGGGGTGAATCGTTCCTTCGATATGATTTGAGTAATAAACGTGCGTCACTATTCCATTTTTATATTAGATTTATGCCAATATCCCCGAATGGCATTTTGGTTCGTAGAGCGGCTGGTACTGACTCGCATGTCCGTCTTAGCTTACAAAAATGGCACGTGTGTTTAGATGTTTGCAGTAATGGACAAACTTGCTGCTTGACACCATTTTGCTCTCATTCAAGTATAGAACCAGCCGCTTGGCATACTGCACTTGTCTCAGTTACACGAGAATGTGCTTTATTACGCTTAGATAATGCTCATGACACTTTGAAGAGATCTTGGAATTGTGAACCAGATTTACCGGACAATAAATTAAATATATACGTCGGTGAAAATTATCAAGGACAAATACAGGAGCTGATTTTAAATTTTATACCGCTTAAATTGACGATGAACAGAGATAGGAGATCGAGCAATTCAGATTTTTCTCCCATAATAGCGTCAAATATTGCATATGAAAAATCAAGCACTGCTGAGGCATATTTAAGAATAAAAAATGATCATTATTTGCGCTTACCATGTTACGAAAATCAAAATGAATGGAAATTAGAGTTAACTTTAAAGCCTAAAACCGAAATGGGTACTATTCTGTTTTTAAAGAACGATCATAACGATAATTGGTTACACGTTGACTTACAAAATATGAGACTAAAAATAAAACTAGTACTGGGAGAGTTTCGATCTGAAAGATCTAGTACCATTGAATGTCCACCAAAAAAGTGGTTAGATATAACTATTACTAAAAAACAAGAGACGAATGCTATTGAAGCAACTATTAATGCAGGTGAACGTTTACATGTGTTATTTCAAGAAGAAATTATAACGAAAAAACCCGTAAACGAATTGTCAAATATAACTAAAACAAAGAAAGGCGTTAATCAAAAGACTACAACCAAGAAACCATCAAAAATATTTGCATTATGCACTGATGAATTTTTCATCGGTGGTGTTCCTAATGATATCCTACTACAAATGGGACAAGAAGAATTTACTCCGTTTTCCGGCATATTAGCTTCTGTCAAAATTAATAAAGAATATTTAGATTTACATGATTACAGCTTAGAGAGATACAAGGATAATAAAATTCAAGTATCTTCAAGAACGGCAAGTGTGTCAGGATCGTACCATGAAACTGCTTGGGGCAAATCTAATCGTCTTAACCTCACTTGTATACATGCGAGATCAGCGAGAGTACCTCATTCGGCTAGGTGGCTATTCTTAGACACTTCTGTTAATGATGCTTTAAGAGATAAAAATCTTAAGACAACCGATGATGGCATAATTCTCCGGCTTGTAGCGTCAGCTAACAATGATTTAAAAGGATTTTACACATGTCGTGCCCACATAAATAGACGTACTCGGAACCTTGTTACATATGGTGTATTGGGTAAAACTCAATACAAATTACACAGCCCAGATATAACTACAGTGATTGCTTGTTTCACAACATTATCTCTTATTTTTGTTACCCTGATTTGGCTTGTTGTTGAAGGTATACAAGATCTTCGAAGTGGGTATGGTTTCTACAGGGACGCTCATTTAACTCCTGAAGAAGAAGCCGAAGAAGTGTGTAACTATATAGATCAAAATACTAAATTGGTTGGCAAAGAAAGCGACATTGAATTTGCTAAACAAAGAACGAGGCGTATTGGGAAAAGACTTGGAGCTAGTCGTACTAGCTTTGGTGCTCAAGAACCTCAGGGGCTAATGGAAGAGAGTTTAAAATCGGCACAAATGGGTTTGCGCGAGCTTGATAGATTGCCAACTTTACCTGAAGTACAAAGCGCTTCAATAGAAACCAGTTACGATATCGACAATTTTGAACCAAGCAATGTAAGTTCACCTCGTCAGTGTTCTGTTACAACAGCGCGTACAAGAGAACCACCTTCACCGTTTGAACTAATTTCTCCTAGACATCTATGCTCGAAATTGCTTACATCAAAAAGAAAAGTTAAAAGTAATTCCAGTGCGTCGGTAAAATCTAGATCTAGCCATTCCTCTCGCCACAGCACTGGCACTCGAGCTGTGCCATTCACTCCTGCACGAGCACAAGTACAAAGGGTTTTACAGAAATTCTATGAACTGAAACGTGATGATTTTGACGAGGGCTAAATAGTCTAATTAGAATTCTATAAGAATATTTTGTACGAAGTTATTTTTATGTCCTAATGTTTAAGTAAGCACATTCACCATAAGATATAATTGCTGTTAAATATAACTGAGAATTCATTTCATCCCATTAGGTACCTTTAAGTCAGTATACTATTACAAAAGCCACCGACTCGTTCCCAAAAAGTTGGTTGGTTGGTTATCCTCTACGGTGCGTTTTATACTTAGGTTCCCAAAAATTACGCTAGATACGTTTTATAACGACCGTTGTCTCATAATCTTACCGTTTATTTTAATAAAATGTTGAAAACTTAAAAGGATTTTTTACGTAAGATTTTAACGTAAGCAACATAGCATAAAGTCAGTCAAATTCCTTCCAAACTTTTGCTTCAACATCATTGATTTTAGAATATCTATGAAGTGATATTGAACGAACTATCGGGATATTTACCATGTATTAAGTTGTTGAGTTTCCGATATTTCGACGCTGTTACAAGAAGGTAGAACGATATTTTCATTCCTAAGACTATTATATTAACCGCAAGTACTTCAGTTCCACCGTGATCATGGCGCTTGTAACAGCGTCGAAATATCGGAAACTCAACAACTTAATACCTACGTGGTAAATATCCCGATAGTTCGTTTAATATTAGTGAATGTGACCATGACAGTTTAAATAATTATATCTATGAAGTGGTCACCCGGTAGATAAATTACTGTGGTCTCTGTGTAGTTCTACTACTAACCCCCTTACTCATATACGCCTCTTAAATTTTAGTCAACTGATTAGCTTAAATTCTTACGTTTTTGTTTGGTCTAAGGTTAGTTTTAATAATAAAAATCTCGCTAAACAGTGATTAAATTTAAGAGGCGTGTATGAGTAAGGAGGTTAATGATTAGTAGAGTAGAAAGTAAAACATATTTTTACTTTAACAGTGGTTACAGGAGGCCGGCTCGATGATGCAAATGCAGCGATGATAAAAAAAAAACACAGTTTATCGGCTGGTAATTTAGTTTAAATAATGTTTAGGTAAATATTTATTCTTAATTAATAATGATTAAAATCTTATTTACAGATATACATGGCACCAAATTATTATAAGTATTCAAAATAATTAGAAATACAATAATTCATAGTCATAATTCGCATAAAAAGATATTTGTATGTAAAATAATACATTAAGCTTGGTTTACCCAGTAGCGTTTTTCATCGATAGCGAGTCACTAGCTATTTTATTAACAGTAGGTATTTCTATCGTAATAGAGGTGTTTACCGATGTCTTGAAATATTTATTAAACTGTCATCTAGAATATTAACTAAAATCAGTAATTATAAAAGCATACATGCTCGGGCTTACATTTCCATTCTTTTTCTTTTCATTCTTTTCAAATCAGATCATGCTGTGTTGCAGAGACTTTACAAAAATGAATTTAACGTGCACAAATAACATCCAAAAAAATTAATAACAATTTTATACGCGCATTAATTGTCCTGCATATAGAGTTTGAACCCGCGACCTCATGCACGATAGATGCGACCTGTCTTGGCACCGAATAGCTACCTACTAATATTTACGTACACATCGATTTTCACGTCGCTATTGAGTCGGGGTCGATTCAGGTTACTACCCTGTGACACAAGTTTTACAAAGTAAAAAAATTACGGAAAGACCTTATACAAAAAAACATTCAAAGTGTTGAGTGTGTTATACAAATACTTTATTGCCTTTTCTCAAGACTTTGTTATCAACATTTTACATTATTTATCTTTTTTTTTCTATTGGCGGCGCTAGTAAGCCATAAGGTCCGCGCTTCATTACTTGAAGAGCATATTTTCATACATTATACCATATGTATAATGTATGAAAATATGTGTATTCATTCTAGCTAATCACACTAGTATGCATTGGAATATAATTAGTAGAAAGAGGACTAGCCTAATAATTTTATTAAGTGCTTCTGTTTTTCTCTAAGTGCATAACAATAACATTTTTGATTATAGCTTTACTTGATATACTTAATTAATAAAATATTCCACACACATTCACTCTCTCGACTCCTCATGACTACATTTACTGTCATTCGTAACACTGTTATGTATCTGACATAGACAGTAATAAAATATTAAGATGTTTTAACATTGATGCACTATCCACATATTATGTACCTACTTATAGGCAAATACATACAAATACAATAAAACAATTATCGTCACTCAAATAAGTATAATTATTTTAAAGACCAAATTCGCTAATACGGTCTTACATACATTTTTGTTCTAATATTTATCTGAATTGAATTAAAATTATATTATATTTTATAATTGATTTAATAAAAAACAGCAGCACAATTTGTTTCTATTTTTGATAGTGCGCTGGATAGTCACAGACACTTACGCTTAGGTATATTAAAATAAGCGATAGCTTCGACATACGCCTTAACTTACAAACTAGCCAATTATATTGGTATCGAAATAAACGAAAGGCAATGAAAAAAACTCGGGCTCTAAACATCGTTCAAACCTGGTTGACGCCTTGCTCCGTGTCTCGTTCAACGAATATGTAAACAGTAGGTCAATTCTCGTAACATACAATTTAAATTTAACTTTTTTTAAATTTAATTTTTAATTAATTCAAAAGTGGTATTCTGGTCCTTAAACATTTCGTTAAAAATAAAGTTAAATGATAAAAAAAATTAACGTCAAGTTTGACGTTTCTTAATAAAGAAGATTACATGAACTGTCACTTTAAAAATTACAAGAATGCCGTTTTAAGAGTAGTTACAGTGCGATTACATTACTTAAAAAAAAAATATAACTACAAGAATTGTGTGACGATTTTAGGGTACGAGAAGTGACATGCAGCTTTCATTACAAGTGAGATTTAATATCGTAATTTTACTCAAATTATGCCAAAAGATTTTTCATTGTCTTTCTTTTTTTTAGAAATTTTGTACAGTCATCGTCAGATATATATCGTAGCAGACAAGATGATCAAAAACTTATGAACAATTTAAAATGCCAATAAGTTCTATGCGGTACACGTGACCATTAATATGATATAACTTAACATTAAACCAATTTACTGTTTGACTCATTTAAACAATTAATGTTCAGATACTAACGATCGTGTGTAGAACTTATTGACATTTTAAATTGTTCAGAAGTATATGATCACCTTGTCTGCTACGATTTATCTGACGGTGATTGTACCTAAATATCTAGTATACCTCTATAGGTAAATTACAATTAATTATACTGGTATGTTTGTACGTAGTACTAATAGCTCTGTCTTATAAACTGTATACATAGTTTATGAGTTTAATTATGCGGTTCCGCAAAGAGGGTCTCACTAATCTGAGCACTGAATGCAAGCCCATAATATACATTATAGTGTACATTAGACTAGGAGCAATAAAAATATATTTAAAATTTTGCTCAATAAACATTCAATAGTGATTTTGTCACTATTATTTCCAAAGCTTTTACTATTGTAAAAGCTTTCTATTTAGACTATTTCTTTTAGCGTGAACAAATATTATATAATACAATAAGATAGAGGAAATGTTTAAGGAATAAACGTCGCAATTAATATTTGCATAATTCTATCGAAATATATCACATTACTACAATTTTAATAAACGTTTAAGCATCATAGGAGACTTATATTTCATTTCCACCTTTTGAGAGCATTTAACAATTTGCTAAAGAAAAAAAAAAGAACTTTGTACACAATACATAAATTTTATTTTTGTGCAAATTTTACGCGTATTCTAGACAGTGTATGTAAAAATGAAATTTAGCTCTTGAACAGAAGAATTAAATTCCTTTAACACAATGTAATATACTCTCCGACAAGTTCGTTTAGTGGAAATTCTTTATAAAACTTACATAACGTCAAAATAAATAACTTACTTATCTAATCGGAATGTTGCTTAGTTTTATTCTGGTAATACATAGCAGAGAGTAACACTCCTGTGCTTAGAACAGTCGACACTGAGAAGTTGAAGAGGAGGTTTGCATCTGCCGAGTCCACATATACTGTGAAGATCCGAGCTGGAATTAAATAAAAAGCAATAAGTATAAATTCCGTACAAGAAAATGTAAGATATTTATTTTTGCCCGTCTATAGTATCTTCATCATCATCATCTCAGCCAATTGACATCTACTGCTGGACATAGGCCTCCTCCAAATATTGCCACCTTGTGCAGTCCTGCGCAGTATACATAGTATCTTATTTCCTGCTTTTTTAATCCGGGAGAATTATAGTCACGCATAAATTGCGACCTTCGGGATATGTGGCAGGTTTTAAGAGGATTCTTACTTCGAAAAGGTGCCATACGGACCCACGATACCCCCAACTAATAGTGTTGTGACACTAATCGCTTCAGACCCTTCGTGTCTCTAGAGTATCCTACCCATTAAGCTAACTGCTGTCAACCCGCTTTTGCCTTGCTATCAAGGCAAGGTAGTTTATTCTATTCTAGGCTAGTCTATCCAAGACTACTTAGCCAACTATTTCCTAGCAATATCCTGTGTTAAAAAGCTCCTCCTGTTGCGGAAGGAATTGACTACAGCACCACTGTTTTCTCTTAGTCTAGATTTATGTGATCAGATATTATGGTGTTAACCACAGAATATATTATATTATTATGGTAATTGCAAAAGGATCATCTCCCATTGCAGCTGCAATTGTATGCTAGCTTTTATGCCCAGTTAAACAAACGTGCTTGTTTTTAAAAATTCAATTCCGAAGTACTTGACTAATTTAGCCAGTTTTACTTAAACAGAACATTATCTTTAGCCACTCATCCACTATCTCTTTTGTATAACTTGGTGCATTTTTTTGCACAGTTGTGTTTTAAAGTATAACTACTATAAAACATCACTTACCAAGATTAGTTGCCACTGAAATAATCCAAGTAGTGAGTGATACAGCGTCCGCATTCTGGGCTTTCACGATTCCATAGATGTAGGTTACTTTCGCGAAGCCACTTAAAGGGGTACAGAAGGGCTGGAAACAGAAAAGACATAGCTTATATAACAGCGGTACAATTTGACAATTTCGTAATTAATTTTTCAGTCTCGGTGGCGATCGCGATTTCGGCTGTCGTGCTTGAATTAGTAAATTCTAATCCTTCGCAGAACAATAATTTGTGCGATCCACAAATTATTGGGACTATCCCTGTAGATAAATTTTTATGTTTTTTCATCACTGGTCCATTGGAACGTAGACGATTTTATTTACGGTCGAATGGGCCGCGGGTCATTCACTCTGGGCCGTTCAGACTAAATACCCAATTATTGTCTTAAGTCTCGAAGGGCTTAAAAAATCCGTCCCCACGACACATGGCATAATACCTACGACTCTATTTTCATTTTCTACACTTTTTTACTAGAATTATTTTCTAGACGTGTATTTTATTAAATAACTAGCTGACCACTCCGTTAGGCCGCGAAAAAAAAGCGTCACTTTTTTAAACACATTTCATTACTGCTCCACTCCTATTAGTCATAGCGTGATACTATAATAATAAAGCCTATGACACTCCCCGATAAATGGACTATTTAACACAGAAAGAATTTAAAAAATCGGTTTAGTATATCCAGAGATTACCCCCAACAACGTCACAAGCACACAAACTTTACCCTTTTATAATATTAGTATAGAAGTATAGATTAACCTATTTATGCCTCTTATATTAAGAGCGAGTATTATAATAAAACAAAGGTATTGCGGGCAAGCGACCTTTTCAGTATTATAATAAAAGCCTCACTTCGGCTCATTGGCCTTTCCCATTCATCATAACAGCCAATAGTATAGAGTATATATTTACTTTATTTTAAAAAACAATGCTAGGTAACACAGCGTTAAAAATTGCATTTTAATGTGTCGAGGTTAAATGATAACACCATAGAAACTAAGTAGGTAGTTACTATTTGTATAACACACCTAAAACTGCAAATGCATTAGGTACTAGGCACATAAAACTGAATAGAAAATTATGAAGAAGTATTAAAATAACGATGATGTAATTTACTTTAATATAATTAATTAATCAAAGTCATGCTCTTATTAAACTTAGAGTCTTCCTTTATTGTTAGTGGCTTATGGCCTTGACGATCATCATAACCATTAATGTCCCACTGCAGGGACGGGGCTCCTCCCGTGACGGAGGGATACTTGGCCTACCAATACCACGCTGGCCAGGCGGATTGGTATAAGGTTTAATTCAAGTTTTCCTTCTTTTTATTACGTAAAATCAATATTCACTGATAGTCCCTTAGTGGATTTTTGAGATGGGATGAGATGGGGAGGTGACATATTGTATTCTTACTCCGTCACCACACGGATAATACACACACACCAGGTATGAAAAGGTTAAAAGGTTAAAGAAGCAATAACTAATGAACAATTAATACCGGTAATTGGAACTTATCCAAATAACGGTGCGATGTTCTAATTTATCTTTAATTGTGATTACTATTTTTAGTTTCACCTTAGTTTTATTCACCTGAATGGGAGTGCAATGTTTTAGCCACCTAATTAAAAAAAAACGTAGATTTATCTAACTCTCTTTTTACGAAAAAAGTAAGGAAGCTTGACTAAACTAACTACCAGTACATGTGGCCAACGTACTAGTAGTTTCATGAGATACCTAGATGTTTGTGTTATCAACATCATCATAACAGCCCTTTAATGTCCCACTGCAGGGACGGGCCTTTACCTATGACGGAGGGATACTTGGCCTACAAATATTACGCTGAAATCAAGTCTACTTTAATTTGTAGTAACGGATGTTAACAAAATATTTAGTGATCTAATAACAAACAAAGTAATCTTTAAACAATATAAACAGAGCATTTGTTATCATAGTATAATAATATGTAGACTATAAAGTCTTATCTAAAATTACATCATATTTATTTGGCGCTAATTGAAACGCTGTGCTTCGTAAAACATAATTAAACAATTTAAAAAAACCGAATTGAGAACCTCCTCCTTTTTTTGAAGTCGGTTGAAAAAACGGTCTTTCATTATGGGGTCTAGCACTAAGTCACGTGAACTTTACAAACACTCCGTTTAATGGGCAAATAGATCATCCAAACTCAGGCCAATAATTTGGTTGATCGCACAAATAAATTATCTTGCGTGGGTTTCGAACCAGCGACCTCGTGCACGTCAACAGCATACACAACCGCTTTACTACCGAGGCAGACAATAAAACTTTAGAAAATAACTCAACTTCTGTGGCGCGTGTTGGGAGAGTCCTATGCCCAGCAGTGGACTGCAATAGGCTAGTTGATTGATTGATTGATATTAGGAACCGTAATACATGTAGTAACTTAGTACTTCCTAGCCCAATGGGAATAAGGCACAAGTCTTTAGTACTTCCTAGCCCAATGGGAATAAGGCACAAGTCTTAGCCTAGTAAAAGACTATACTTAGTTTGTCACCTATTTCAAATAACTTTACCAATAAATTAAATCTTTAACTATTCATGTAGATGTAGGTACAAAATAGCTGATATTATAGGTAGGTTTATAATACTTTATAAAAAAAATCAGGTTATACTGGTTTCAAATATGTAAATATGCTTTAAAAACTTTAATAAAAAATGGTTGAGGTACCTACGTAATTTTATACGACATTGACCTTCGGAATCGTTTCAAAACATTGCGAGGTATTAGGAGCGCTTCCGTGGTCCTCCGCAACGGTAATACAAACTTTATGAAAGTTATATGAGTTACTGATAGTTATCCTAGTATTTGCTCTCGGCTCCGCTCGAGTTTAAGTCTTTTTTGGTATAGAAAGTAACCTATTTGTTAATCCTGGTTATCAGCTACCTTCTTAGAAAATTTTGTCCAAATCAGTACCGCCGTTAAGCACGATTGAGTAAATAACATTCAATCATACATACCAACTTTAACACTTACAGTATTAGAAAGGATTTTCACTTAACACTATGTTCCTAAAAGTCTGTTTCATGTATTTTATTTTCATTATTGTACAAATATGGTTTATAACATGCAGATAATACAAATTCCAGTGAAGTATCCACTGTTAGATAACATACAATTAAGTTAATACAAAACGACCTCAGCATTAAAAAGAAACATTTAGGTAAGATCAGTAACAATTTAGTTAATTACAGAGGTAGACAAGGAGGCAATACTTGGAGGAGGCCTATGTGCAGCGGTAGACGTTGATTGGCTGATATGATGATATGAAAGGTAAACATAACAAGAGAGAGAGATGTTAACAGTAAAAAAAATACAAAAGAATAATTAGGTAGGTACAGTCACGAGCAATAATATGTACACATTTTCATATTTTGTAAAACAGATATCTGAAGTTCTGCCAATCCAAAATTGAATATTCAAAGATTAGTTCAAAACTGTACGTAACCTCTTCTAAATTACGAAATAATTTTGGTATTCTAATGTCTAGATTAACGTGCAGATAGTTTAGAAAATTTTACAATGTGTACATATTTTTGCTCGTGACTGTACTAACTTGGAAACATGGATTTAACAAGTGCACTTTTATATTGTATGTTTTTATAATGTTTAAGGGCCTTTAACAAGACACACTTAAAGGCTGATCTCGTTAGTAAGAATCTGATATAATCAGTACATAGAGTTTGTTTTGTATTTCATGTAGAGTTCCCAAACTCCTCTTCTTATTTAACGAGTGAGGTTGCCTTAGTTTTAAGCGGAAAGAATTATGAGTTACACAGATACAGTTGGCCTTTAACAAGACACACTTTTAAAGGCTGATCTCGTTAGTAAGAATCTGATATAATCAGTACATAGAGTTTGTTTTGTATTTCATGTAGAGTTCCCAAACTCCTCTTCTTATTTAACGAGTGAGGTTGCCTTAGTTTTAAGCGGAAAGAATTATGAGTTACACAGATACAGTTGGCCTTTAACAAGACACACTTAAAGGCTGATCTCGTTAGTAAGAATCTGATATAATCAGTACATAGAGTTTGTTTTGTATTTCATGTAGAGTTCCCAAACTCCTCTTCTTATTTAACGAGTGAGGTTGCCTTAGTTTTAAGCGGAAAAAATTATGAGTTACACAGATACAGTTGGCGAGAATTCGAAAGATGAGAGATGTACAAGATCACCGACACTGGCAGTAACATTTTGAAAAGGTCTACGTTCAGCCGCGGACGCCTTTTGTCAATCGATCAATCAACTAGCCGATCGCAGTACACCGCTGGGCATAGGAGAGGCCTATGCCCAACAAGCGCCACAGAACATGGTCCTGCGCATTCCTGCCTTTTGTCAGGTGTTTGAAAATTATCATTAAGAATGTATAACGATTTGAATTCTTACTTAAATTCCCAATGTGACTTTTTAGTTTACTACATTTAACCAGTCGAGTTTTTTGTATTTTTAATTTAGTTGTTTATGATTTAATTAAATAACATGTTTTTATATCCACTACGACTTTGATGAGAAATGTTTTATTCTGTTGCTTGATGAGTTAAAAACCTATTTTTATTACATAGCATACTAAATTGTTTTAAAACATGTTGAAGAATGAAGTATGTCGAATCTAAGCTCACATAAAAAGAATATTATGCGTAGATACTAGAGCGTGATTTGACTAAATAAGTATTATATTTTTAACAGTGACCTCTCTCTGGCTGTATGGTGAGAAGAAAAATACAATACAATAAACTTTAATGTACACCAAAGAACAACAAAACATATTTATTTTATAAACGTATAAGAAATGAGAAAAATCTTATACGTTTCTTGGTACGATCAACAGATTTCTTTGTTACCACGACTTTGCTAAACGGTTATAAGTGCAAGAATACAGAAAACACTGCGTCATCGAAAGAAAGGATCTCGTTTTCATTGTAAAAGTGATGACGAAAGTAATACCATTATTACTTTACGTCATCTCCAAACATTATCTGCTCTTTCCACGAAATTAATCACAATCATTGTTTGCCATGTTATAAAATAATCTCTTTCTAACGCGGTATCCCCTTTAAGATGAGAATGGATCAATTGATTTCTTCATGACAGATAAATTGATAGTTCTATGGTAAAGAAACACAGTTCATACACTAATTAATGCAGTAACAAACAATTAAGAAGCTATAGCTAATATATATTGTACTCACCACAAAATACGCCAATATACTTTTCGGGAAGAATCCTGTTCCGAAGCCAACGACGTTTATTATGTAAGCCACTGTAGTAAGAGGCACAACGGGTATATCCAACAGCATCTTATATTTCAAGACATAATATAGTAATACATATACTTGTACTAGTATTATAGGGTACTCCATATAAGTCATAATGCCATATTGATTTGTAAAATTATACAGTGTCATTATTGAAAATCTGAAATAGATATATTGATAGCATTAATTTCTTCTCTTTCCAATTAGTGAAGGTTGGAAGATATCTCAAAATATTTTTAAACACATCTTGCCAGATACCCATCTTTCTCAAGTTTTGAGGCACTGGCTATTTCAGTCCATTCTCTGATCGGAAATCCCTGGTTGTGGTTGTTACACAACCAACGATTTCCTTAGGCTAACTACTTGCCTTACCAACCATCACAAAAAGCATTAATATCTAACTATCTTAATTCAACAGCTCACTATATCGACAGCCCAGCAGCATAGGAAATAAATAAATTTCCATTACTAATTATGTGCCACACGAGAAGGGGTGTGGAATTTTTAATTCATACTCAGTCACACTTTTTCTTAAATGAATCCATTATGTTCACATGTTGTTTATAATATTGTAGTATGGATTGCATTAAAACAATTGTAGTAGTAAAAACAAAATAGTAAGGTTGATTGTTGATGATTATAATATAGATAACAATATAATATACTGCGAAGACATTGATTGATAAATAAAGTCATACACAAATATTTGTTAATACTTGAATTAATTTATAATCATAATTTATTTATTGCTGAACATTTTGCTGGGCTATATAAAATTTTAGTATGCCACATTTTTGTTATGGTACTCGCTTACATAAACTAATATTAGAATTGTAAAATACTTTAACAAAAATTAAAATCACTTAGTCTCCATGTGGTGACGGAGTATGCCATCAGCTCCCATAGGTGTCGTAAATATCGACTAAGGGACTATCCGTGAATATTATCTTTACAATATAAAAAGAACGAAAACTTGAAATTAAACCCTATACCAAGCCGTCTGGCCAGCGTAGTATTAGTAGGCTAATTATCCCTCCGTCATGACAGGAAGCCCATCCCTGCAGTGGGATATTAATGGGTTGTTATGATATGATGACTTTGTCTTAGTGTTAGCCTCTAACATCCCTATTGCAGGATAAATGCCTCTCTGCTAGACTTCCACATGTCTCATGCCTATCTTTCTGTGCTTTGTCTAGCAGTACTTACTACAAATATATCACAATTTATCATATTTCATAAAATTTCCGTTCAAAAAAAAACATAAATTACATTTATGTTATTATTTTTATCATTTATTACATTGGTCTAAGTGTTTCTATTTACAAAAAAAAAGTATTTAAGTATGTTTATCCGTTGTCTAGTGCCCATAGTACAAGCTTTGCTTAGTTTTGAACTAGATGTCTTTGTGTGAATGTGTAAGGAATATTATTTATTTATTTATTTATTTAACTTACCCAGTTATTTCCATAAGTAAGGCTTGCACATAAATGCCTTCAGCAGATTTTTTCTGCTTTATAGACATTATCTGTGGCACTTTCAGAAAAAGGCATGATAGGATTGTTATTGTGCTTAGAAGATCAGCAAAATATTGTATGAGGTTTACATCCATGTTGGTTAGTTAGCAGATCTGAAAGGAAAACCAAAATCTGAATACATTTATTAAACACAAACACTTGGAATTTTTATAAAGTATCCCATTCATAATTTACTCTATTTTAAATGGGCCCCACAAATTAATGTGATCCATGTTATTCAAGATTGGGCAGCTTGACTGTGTAGTTGGTCAAGATGTCAATTCTATCATATACACTCATCTATTCTACTCATATATTCTATCATAACACTTATCTTGGGCTCTTCAGTCAATTGAATCAGAAGAAATTGATGGAATTTGACACTTGAGATATTTGATTGAAATCCTATTAGAAATTTAATTTAGTAAAATAAATAAATAGTAGCTTGTTAGTATTATAATTTTAGTTTATACTTAATATACATTTTTAATACTTAATGCAACTGCCACAGCATAAAATATTGTAGGCAGTAAAATAATATTCACACATTCTTGCGTTAATAACACATTGTTTAGGCCATAAAATAACTAGATAATTATTATGGCTTGACACAATATAGGGAATTTAATAATACTAATATTGTACACTACACATAAGATATTTTAGCTAAAATTTCATCTACAATAATCTAATCGTTGAAAAATATCATAGATAACTAATTAGTTGTAAGGTTTTCTGTTCACTACTGTTTTAAAATTATTAGTTCATAGTTTATATTGTATTAAGTTTAGATACATACATAATAATGTAAATTAACACTACTTTAAATTAATTATGTGCATGTGGTGTTTGCTTTTAATTAGTTAAACATTTTATTAGGTATTATATATTTCTATAGTGTAGTATTAGCAGATGTATAATGTCTTAACTGTAAGCAAACCTTTAAATAAATAAATAAAATTTGTAGAACACAAAAACTGTGTGTAAATAAAATGATAATTTAATCTATTGTCATAGTAACATACTATATAATTATTTCGAAAGCCGACTTCAATATAATACAATGACTTTAATTAAATGTAAATATCTATACACCATTATTAAAAGGTATTGTTTTACTCAAATTTACAATTTTAGTATAAGTACATACCTCAGTGAACTACGAAAGATCTATTCCTTTTACTTTAATACCGTATTTGAAGTAAACTATATTAGAAAAGTAGAGCAGTGCGTAGGACAGCTTAGAATCTGGTTAACCCGCTTTCTAAGACAGGTCAGCCACTCATATTAAATATACGAACTTTAAACGGTGTTGAATTAAATTGTGTCTCTCAGCTTGGCAGATAACGCGTCCGCTCGTCGTACTACACTCAATCAAATAAACCGCTGTTTTATACTTGATTTATTGCCAAGGTCAAAACGATTTTTATTCTATCTTTGTACTCACCTACGATCGTGATTAGAGACTTATCAACGGAAACAGAGTACCGCATGTGGCGGGGTGGCACTGCGATACATTTCGTCTTAATTTTTAAATAAGCTTATGTTAGAAACTGGGTCTAATTTAATGTAATCTATCTACATCATTGTCACATTTTAATGTTATGGATTACGGACTTTGTTGATCAAATAGACTTTGACACTAAATTAGCCGGACATTTGACATTAGCAGGTTGACATTTCTGCTCCAGTGTTGCCGGCAGTCGTATTCCTACCGTTGCGAAACTAATCTTTTTGTAACTTTAACAGTTAAATTCAAGTTTTTTAACAGTGCTGCACAGTAGTTTCACATAACATTATTTAAAAAATTAAGCATGAACAAAACAAAAGTAAATAAATATGACCCTTTTGAGTAACGCATTTAAATTTTGATATGGCAGCCTAACAACATTATTTATCGTACATTTACTAGATGGCGCAACAAGTCACAAAACGTGCTTAGTTAAAATATAATGTTGGTATAGTGATTATCCACGAACTTTTCATTATTGCACTTATAAGACACTCATGGGAATGGGGATGCGATGCAATCGTGACAAAATGTACTTATACTCACACAAAATATACTTATTCATCTCACATGTTTATCCTACGGACAAGGTAAGGTACCTACATCCTCGTCTAGATGAATAAATAAATTGTACCTATGGTATTAGATACCTAGTAGAAAAAGCATCGGTTAATCTAGGATAATCATTATTTTGTAATCTAAACTTCTAAGTAGATATGGATAAGTAAAGGACTAATTAAAACATTTCACCCGACAAACCGAAAAAAAGTACCTACCTATTAGATTAAGCAGGTAGGTACCTACGTTGCATCGTGCCTCGTAAGTAGGTAAGTAGTTATGCTTTAACAGCATTTAATCGTGTTCATCTTTTGTTTTGAGTTTTGAATTACATAAGTAGTTATTTTCGGTTAGGGTTGTTTTTAATCGATCTCATAAGACCTGATTGTTCATTCACATGATTCTGCAAGGTGTTGGATCGTGTGCAATCGAGAGCAACGAAGATATTTGCACTAGAATTCTTGAACCAGATGCAGGTTGAAGGAAACCTCCCCACAAGGCCTTAGGGGCCACCATTACTTGTCTGTCACATCCTTAACCTAATCAAATTAAGTAGGATCCTAAGAATATTCGCTGGTAAACATACACTCCAACTTCTAATAAAGTAAGTATGATTTTTTTAACAGACAACTACCTGCACCAAGATTCATGCCATTTTATGCAAGTATTTTTGTTTTTGCTTTACAAGTATTAATTTTTTTGTTTGTTTTTTTTTAGTTTTTAAAAGACTAGTCTATGTAGGTACTAGGCTAGTACCCGCACTAGGGATCATGATCTGTGTCGCGGGGACTTTTACAAAACATAAACAAAGAACACTGAGACTCAGGACAATAATAATAATTTGTGGATCTTACAAGTCCTGCGTAGGGATCGAACCTAGGACCTCTACCTCGGCAGCCGCTTACGCTACCGCCGCGCCGGCGCCGCCGAGGTCGTCTATAACACAGAACATACAACAATGTTTGTTTAGAAAGATTATTTTTTATTTCCTCGTCATCAACGACCTTTTGCCACCGGGGTAGTTTTAATCTTTCTGTGTTCATTTATATTATTATATTTTTTTCTTGTTTTTTTTTCGTTGTGGCTCGGCCCTGTATAAAACAATGGTTTTTGGTAGTCGAGACGGATGCTCGGGTGGCAAGTGGTCATGGCGCTGGACGCGTATAGTCCAGAGACGCGGGTTCGAGTCCCGTCTCGAGTACCAATTTTGTCCATTGTCTTTCTTTTTTTCGTATTTTCCTGTGTTCAGTTAGAAGGTTTAGAACAGTAGCTAGTGAAAATTAATGAGCTGTTTACCATGACCTTACTGTCCTAACCATTGGTAGGACTTTGCTTTGCGTCTTCCATCTTAATGTTATGAAAAAAACACAATTAACTTTTAACCATGTTTAATAAAAATGTTACAGATTTTAAAGTATGTATAGGTACAGGTTATGTATTTGATACAATTTGATGATGCAGCCATAATTATTGGTATCATAACAGCCCATTAATGTCCCACTGCAGGTACGGGCCTCCTCCCGTGATGGAGGGATACTTGTCCTGATAATACAACGTTGGCCAGAGGTTCAGTTTCAAGTTTACCTTCTTTTAATTTCGTAAAGATAATAATCACGGATAGTCCCTTAACCGGTTGTTACGACACCCATAGGATGAGATGGGGTGGTGACATATTGTATTTTTACTCCGTCATCGTTATTGGTATAACATGTAAAATTTGGTTAACGTGTCGAGGTAAGAGACCCAAAAATCATTTTCACAAGCTTTGTAGTTTAACATAATAATTAAAAGTTGGCAAGAAAAATATACTTTTGCTTTTAATTATTACATGTGCATACATAAGTAGGTGCATAAGGCCTTATTACAGCAGACACTAGGTACTGAGTGCCATGTACTAAGATCTTTATAAACCTGCTTGACTTTATCTGCATCCATACATGACCGTCGGTTCCGACAGCCACCACCGATTAAGTCCCTGTGAGACTTTGCAGCGCGTCCTCTATCGACTTTACTTGATACCTTCGCAAAAATTTGCTTTGTTCGTCTCCTATTTCTTATTCCAATAAGCCTTGGAATATTATCAATCAGAAAAAAGCGAAAATCTTATCGTTCTTGAATTGACATCATTAGCAGTTCAAAACAAGTCCCTATCATCTTCGTCATATCAGCTAATTGATGTTCACTGCTCGACATAGGCCTATTACTGATATTTTCACCTTGCGCGGTCACCCGTCCTATACCTACCTCATCCATAGTTTACCCGCCGTCCTAACAAGGTAGTCGGTCCACCGTGTGACAGGTTTCCCCACACAGCGTTTACCGGTCGCCATACAGAACCTCATTGCCCCAACGTCCATCAGTATAAGTCCCTCGTTTATAAAAAGCCACAAATGAACGAATCTCATAAACAGGTAAGTAGGTTTTTAACAAGTAGGTTTTAATCAAAAAGCTCTTTCCGCTACAATGGTTCCCGAGCACAGTATGACGTCACTAAAACCTTGCTTATGTAAACATAATGCCGTCGCCTTGTTTCCTTAAGGTGCGTTTGACACCAGAGAAGCTGTCATTCGCATGGCTGCCCACATTTATAAAGTTCATGTATCGAGGAGGGATACTTGTCCTGATAATACAACGTTGGCCAGAGGTTCAGTTTCAAGTTTACCTTCTTTTAATTTCGTAAAGATAATAATCACGGATAGTCCCTTAACCGGTTGTTACGACACCCATAGGATGAGATGGGGTGGTGACATATTGTATTTTTACTCCGTCATCGTTATTGGTATAACATGTAAAATTTGGTTAACGTGTCGAGGTAAGAGACCCAAAAATCATTTTCACAAGCTTTGTAGTTTAACATAATAATTAAAAGTTGGCAAGAAAAATATACTTTTGCTTTTAATTATTACATGTGCATACATAAGTAGGTGCATAAGGCCTTATTACAGCAGACACTAGGTACTGAGTGCCATGTACTAAGATCTTTATAAACCTGCTTGACTTTATCTGCATCCATACATGACCGTCGGTTCCGACAGCCACCACCGATTAAGTCCCTGTGAGACTTTGCAGCGCGTCCTCTATCGACTTTACTTGATACCTTCGCAAAAATTTGCTTTGTTCGTCTCCTATTTCTTATTCCAATAAGCCTTGGAATATTATCAATCAGAAAAAAGCGAAAATCTTATCGTTCTTGAATTGACATCATTAGCAGTTCAAAACAAGTCCCTATCATCTTCGTCATACCAGCTAATTGATGTTCACTGCTCGACATAGGCCTATTACTGATATTTTCACCTTGCGCGGTCACCCGTCCTATACCTACCTCATCCATAGTTTACCCGCCGTCCTAACAAGGTAGTCGGTCCACCGTGTGACAGGTTTCCCCACACAGCGTTTACCGGTCGCCATACAGAACCTCATTGCCCCAACGTCCATCAGTATAAGTCCCTCGTTTATAAAAAGCCACAAATGAACGAATCTCATAAACAGGTAAGTAGGTTTTTAACAAGTAGGTTTTAATCAAAAAGCTCTTTCCGCTACAATGGTTCCCGAGCACAGTATGACGTCACTAAAACCTTGCTTATGTAAACATAATGCCGTCGCCTTGTTTCCTTAAGGTGCGTTTGACACCAGAGAAGCTGTCATTCGCATGGCTGCCCACATTTATAAAGTTCATGTATCGACACCTTGGCTTTCATTAAAACTAGGTAACATAATAATTCAATACCTTGTTAACCTGGAACGGTTAAAGAGGAATCTTATAAGGTTTTACTCGTCTGCGACTTTCTGTAGCACCGTAACTTTTAACGAACAGTGCAATTTGTCATTTGGGGTTTTGGGACAAAAACATATAATACTAATCATTATACCTACCTACATCATTGAAAATTTAAAATGGCAACACTTTATTAACACCCCCCTTACTCATAAACGCGTCTTAAATTAAGTCACTGTTTAGCGAGATTTTTATTAGCAAAACCAACCTTATGCCTAACAAAACCGTAAAGATTTAAGCTAATCAATTGACTAAAATTTAAGAGCTGTTTATGAGTAAGGGGGTCTTTTCAAAATATTTTCTTCTTCACTGGTAATTTTGTCACAAGCACTCTTTAAAAATAAAATCATTATCTCGTCACCATGTCCTCGGCACAATCATTGATACACGATGATGAAGGCATTCTGTTGATTCCGAGGACGGTTCACTTTTCTACAGCATTACTCCGTCCGCAACAGGGATCAAGGAACAACTATAATCTTTTTTTTTTATTAGGTACTTCTGCATTTTTATTTGTACAACCCTTATCTTTTATTGTTCATTTATATCTTTCGTTCTTCCAAGTTGAATTTATTTTTACTCAATACAATAAAATAAATCTAATAAGTAGGGAAGGTATACCTAGTATTCTAGGTTTATAGCTGTGTTTTGTACCTACAAAAAAAAATCAATGTTACGCCTTGAAGAAGGATTATAATCAAAATATTGTTTTTTTCGGAATAGTAGTTGTACTTTTTGATAGAATTATGAATGTGGCACATCTTTGGCATATTTCATAGTTTTAACTAAGCAGTTATTTATCTAATGCAGTAACAAATATTCACATCGGGCCCAGATGTAAACACTCTAGCCGATGTATAGTTTGCGGTGGACGCACATGTATGAAAAACTGGCTCAACTATGCGAGCTAAGCTAAACCAACTTAGTTTAGCTGGCGGTGGACGTTCGGCTTCTTTCTTCTTTAAAGAGGAGATAATTTAAATGAGATAACTTGCCTCCACGATCACCGTGCCGCCGTACCGTGACTGCTACGCAAAGGTCTCGGGTTTGATTTTCGGTTATTACAAAGGTTTGCGTGAGTGAACACAAATATTTGCATTGATCTTATTATTTAATTTTCATGTATAATATTGTATGTTTTCCCACCCAATACTTGCTCCAACACCACGGGGAAAGTGAATGAATGAATGAGCCTTACTACTTTACTCATAGAACAGATGAAGTACTATAAATGGAAAAAGTATTTCAAGTTGTTTTAGAAATAGCGCGTACAAAAAGACAAATGATGCAATTACACTTTACTGCCGTTAATTTCGATTATCCATGGAATTCAAACATTCGACCCTTTGTAAATGAAAGGGGTTGAATACTTGAATAATCTAGATCGGCTTTATCGGTTACACGAAATTTTTGTATAGGTACAGTTAACCCGATATAGGCAAATGTACAGTCGAGTGCATTAGTATATTGGCATACACATTACACGAGAATGTTGTATTTATTTTAACAGAATTTAGTTATGGTTTAATAGGCGGAAACAAAAAAACATCGATAAATGCCAATCCTTTTACGAGATAACCAATTAATTTCATTTTTACACGGATACAAAAAATCAAGCTATCCCTTAACCAATTCCAATGACCAATTCACTTTACAATTGTTTTAACTTTGTTTTGTAGTTTGTTTTACTATTGTTTCATTTGTTACTAAAATAAAGCTAAAAAACACGTTATAATAAATAAATAAATAAATATTCCTCACACATTCACACAACGCCATCTAGTCCCAAACTAAGCAAAACTTGTACAATGGGTAACGGATAAACATACTTATATTTTTTTGTACATATTATTATATTAAACGTAGAATACACCCAGGCCAATTCAAACAATCATGACGTCGTTTATGCACACAAAGATTTGCATTAAACGGGAATCGAACCCGAGACATCTGCGTGGCAGTCATGTTATATAACCACTACGCCATAGAGGTCGTCAACATATTTATGTGCCATTCTCATCACAGCCCATGTTAGGTACCCAGTTTGTTTTATGCCGTTCGCTCGTATGTCAAAGTGCTGATCAATATACAGTATAACCCGCTTAAGACGATTTTTCAGGAACCCCACCAAAAACGCGTCTTAAGCGAGAAAGCGTGCGGGATAGGAAAAAAAAACGTGCTACATTTATTATGTATTTTGTTCTTATTAATTGAAATTATGTACCTACATTCAATATTTTATTAAAAATAATCACTTATTTTGGTTTGACAGAAAGATTTTGATGCATTAGCAATTACAGGATTTTCAACTTTTGCACCGCGTCATCACTTTCATCCAAAGAAGCAACTTATTCATTCATTAAATCATTACTAGCCGATAATGCCTGACTCATCTTCGTCCTCATCATTATCAGTTAGGCATAGGGGCCTCGTTTTGTGTGTTATTCACATCCTCAATAAGATATTGATTGAATTTCGTTCGTGCTACATTGTCATCAATGGAAGAATATCCAGCCTGAATATTTAGCCACTCAGGATTCAGGAAAACCCTGCAGTATCTCGGGATACTGCAGGGTTTTCCTGAATCCTGGTATCTCAGGAAGAAGCACCCGAGTTCTTCTTTCAGCACGACGTCAACCACGTTATTTCAAGAACCGGCTTTCTTAAAACAACTTTAAAAGGGCCCCACGGCTGGCCTCGAGTGCGGTTGTAGGGCCTGAGCGCGGGCGTATTAAACGGGATGACGAATCGTATTAAGCGTTAAGAAATGTATGAAAATATGTCTCAAATTGCAGGGACCGGCGTAAAAAGGCGTATTATGCGTGAAATCGTATTAAGCGTGATCGTATTAACCGGGTTCTACTGTAATTAGTGCATCGAACGTCTCAATCAATCTCACGAACAGACTAATACGAAGTTACGACTGAGCGCTGTTGAATGCTTTGCTATCAGGGTATTAGACAAAAGATGTACACTATTGGACATAATATACCTCTCTCTCAAAGGTTTCTACCACCTACGATAATGCCAAATTGGTGTAAGTTAATGAGATAAAAGAATTTAAGTAAAAATGTTTTGTGAATAGTTTTTAGTAATTTTGATATCTTTTTATGTTCATCATAACAGCCTATTAATGTCCCACTGCAGGGACGGGCCTCCTCCCGTGACGGAGGAATACTTGGCCTACTAATACCACGCTAACCGGACGGATTGGTATAGGGTTTAATTTCAAGTTTTCGTTCTTTCTATGTAAAGGTAATATTCACAGATAGTCCCTTAGTCGGTTTCTACGACACCCATGGGATGAGATGGGGTGGTGACATATTGTATTCTTACTCCGTCAACACTCGGATATGGTTTTTTAATGTTATGATGAGTAAACTTACGAATTCATTTGAGGACCTCCACGGCGCGCGCCGGCGGACGTAGTAGTTGTAGTTTGTAGTCTTAAGCTCTTAAGCCCGACGACGTCAAATATATGTAAGGGAGGCCAAAGGTGCTACGCAGAGGTGTCTGTTACGATTCCTGCCCGATGCAAATTATGATTTCTACGTATACTTAGTAGGTATATTTATGTATTTACGTAAAAAGTGTATGTTTGTTCGTTGTTGTAGTATGTTTATTCGTTGTCTAGTATCCATAGTACAAACTCTGATTTTGTGTAAGGATTAAGTAGTCTATGTTGTGTGAATGTGTAAGAAAAAATTGATAATATTATAAAGTATTAACCATGAAAAACTCTTTACTAATCCGTCTGGTAATTGTTATAGTATATTTTAAGACAGGCTCACCCCCCTGTGATTCAGTGGACCAGGTATATCGAATTTCCTAAATATGAAGTATGGTTCATAAATTAACATCAATGGTATTCAGCATAAAGGTTGGGACGGCGAAAAGCGAAGCAATGCGTGGTAATCCGTCTAGCCGGGATCCAATAGGAGTAATATTACCAGTCTAATTTTACCTCCGTCGCTGAATGGCAACCTTACTATCAATAGTAGGGGAGGTAAACCCAAATCGGGTAGCCGCCGGGGTCCCGCATAACGGGTAATTAGAGAGGATGCTGTTGATTATTTTTTTATTTTATAATTGACAAATATAAATGATTCTTGTTTATTTTAGATATAGGGTCTTATATAAATATAGGGTCTTTCAACAAGAACTTTGTTTTTCAATTGGGACAATACCAAAAACGTGGTAGTTTTGACATTTACCTAGTTTTTGGCGGTATACCTACGTAGTAGGTAGTTGCTTTGGCAATTATTACAATGAATTTAATTTCGCTTGAAGATCGCATTAAAAAATAATTTAAATCCACCATGAAAATAATTGTTTTGTTAAAGTTACATTTCGTAAAATTCGTGATGAAATTAAATGCTTTATTGGGCCCTTTTTTTCGAAGATGAGGCTGGAAATACGGTAGTAGTCAATGGATTACGCTATCCCGAGATGTTTACCACAAAATTTTGGCCTTATATTGATGACATGGATATTACTGAAATATGATTTAACACCACTGGATTATTTTTTGTGGGGCTATGTTGAAGACAGAGTCTATACGGAGTCAGTTAAATCGATTGCAGTCTTAAAACTCAAAAACCGTGACATCATTAACTAAATAGACAAAAATGAAATAGAAAAAGTGATTAATTTTTTTTATGAAAATCATTAACTGACTGGCTTCTGGCTGGTGCACATGTTTCAAATATATTTTTTATTTATAATTGCCAAACCTTTCTTTTTGTAATACAATAAAAAAAATACTCAACCCCTCTTAATTCTTTGTTATATTTTGTTTTAGAAAAAAAAGTTCTTGTTGAAATTCCTTAAATAAGTAACAATCTGTAAGGTTACAAATAAAAGTTTATTATGATAAACCATACTCTTCAATTTTGATTTCCCCTTAGCTTACCCGTTTTGGGCTAACCTCCTCTACGTCATAGAAAAAAGCAAATGCGGTGATTAAATCTGTTGTTATAAAGTTACTATTTATTATTTCAAAAGTAAATGTTTGAAGCTGCTTAACTTTACCTAGGTGTTTTGTTTAAAACACGTTATGTATTTGTATTTATAAAAAAATTATTTATGTCCTTGTTCCAGATTTGGTTTGACAAACTGTGATTGTTAAACTTTGTGATAACTAAACTTCTTTTCTCATTATTAAAACATCTCTTTGACAATACTTGCTTGGGCTTATTTTACTGCTATTCTCAATAACGCTGATAGACTATTATCTTAATACAGAATTAAGTTTTCAAGTAAGTAATTTTACCTTCATTAAATACCCAACTAAAACAAATTATATTATACTCGAAGAGATTAGACTCCATTAAATATACCGCTATAAAAGTTAAAGTTACAACATGTCTTAAGTTTGAAACAAAAACGCGGGAATTTTGACCGTAAGTTACATGAGAATGAACTTATCTGCAAACACCTACAAACATAATAGAATGGAGTTCTATTTCAGTGTCAGTTTCATTGCGTACAGCTTAATATAAAATATATTATACAGCTAAGTACTAAACTACCCACGTATTCAACAAAGGTTCCCGTCACATAGCCGTCTCAGTTTTATGTAGGAGACATCAGTCCGTAGCCCGTCTACTTGTCGCCTTTACCTTCGTGAAGTTTGCGTGAAAGCCTGCGCAGACTCCTGAAATTAACCCTTGACGCAGCGTCACCCCCACCCCTTTAAAAACCCCACCACACCTAGCAACAAAACCAAATAAATATCCCGATATCCCTTATTGAAGTTCAGGCGGTAGACGGAGGCAATCGCGACCACGACTACCCCGCGTTTCGAAATTTGAATCTCGGTTATCTTTGACAGTGACGTTTCGTAAGAGTTTTGTTTGGTGATTTTAAAGTGTTCTTTAAACAATTAATGTATTATTTTAAATCATTTTACATTAAAGCTATTTATTAAAACATTATTTTCGGTTTTTCGTCGTGTTTTTATTTGTTTCGTGGTGCCTGTTTGCTGTTCACAAGTAAGTATACAAATATTTTACTTAACCTAAAAACTAAATAGTTTTGTTATCAAATAATACAGAGCGAAGGAAAATTTTTTTTTTAAACAAAATCCGTACATTTATTTCATTAATAGTCTGAGCGTTTATTAATTTAGTTATGTTTTGTTTTTATTGAGATTCATAACGGCGTTAACATAATGCTATTTTCTCTTTGATAATATAAATAAAAAATGAAAATATAAATGAACAAAGCGAATGGCATGTTATTGTTTATTTTATTTTAATAAAGCGTTATTTATAATTTGTGTTATTTGCATTTAATTTGATGAAAAACGCCAGCTTAGCGTCCTAATGTTTTATCCTTGACTTTGACCGGTACGAATAATATCCTTGAGTCTGAGAGGATCTTCGATTTTCCGTGGTTTCGTGAATGTTATGTAGGTATGTATTGGGTCATTACGCTTAGCTCAGATCTGTGGGGTGGGTATTGTAGACGTACTTGCTATGTTTATATCAAACAGATGTTTTTACGTTCATCGTGCGGCACTTGTCTGGCGTATGATTAATTATATACCTATTTGCCGCTTTGATTTTATTAGGCGGATGTAATTTTAAGTGTTGCTTTAACTTTATTTTTATATTATGTTCTTGTTTATTGCTCTTTGTTGTCCTGCTGCAGAGATTTGCTTTTTTAAATATTGTATCAGCCCGTTTGTGGCCTACTGCAAGGACAGAACTCTTGCAGGTTCAGATGGTAAAATTCATAGAATTCATAGCAAAACCTGTTGTGATATGTCTGGCCAGTATATTTAGAGCAGGCGAAAGTTTCCATATTTTATGTCACCATCCTATCTCATCCAAATAGGTGTCGTAAAATAAAAAGAAAGTTGAAATGATATCATTTAAAAAACAAAAAGAAATCTTGAATCAAAAACTTTGCCTGGCTAGCGTGGTAAAATAAACGTGTAGTAAGCTTCCCATCTTCGCAAAAAGAATTCCGTTGCATCTTGCTTTTAAATCATCATCATCATATCAGCCTATAGGCGCCCACTGCTACACATAGGCCTCCTCCAAAAGTCTCCACCCTGCGCGGTCCTGTGCCTCCCTCATCCATCGGCTTCCCGCCGTCCTAACCAGGTCGTCAGGTCCAAATGAAAAAAAAATGAAAAAAATGAAAATAAAAATTTAACTATTTCTAAATTTGGTCACATATTCACACAATGCCATCTAGTCCCAAGCTAAGCAGTGATTGCGCAATACTTTATGCTTTTTTTCGTAAGTACCGTTAATATCTACTAAGTAGAATACTTTATTTCTATTTTTTTTATTTTTTTCTGCAGGGTGGAAAGTTTCAATGGGCCAGCCATAGGAGGTACCTACCTTAATCGTCAGCTACAAGAAATTCGTCTTTGGAGATTATCCATAATTTTTCAAAAACAATTCATTCCCATTTACAGATTTTCAAAAAAATTACAGTTAACAAGAAAATTACCATGTGTCAATAAAAAATTTAGATAGTAATCGATCCTGTTTCGTAAAAAGTTCTATAGGAGCAACTGAGGTTGGAGTAGGTACCTACTAGAAAAGTCACCAATCCACAAAAACCTTTTCCTATACATTTTAAAGTACCTACTTAGATTTTTCAGACGCTAAGAAGAGAAAAATTTTTGTTTTAGCTACAGAAAAAAAATTAAGAACATGCATTCTGTAATAAAAAAATACAATTAAGTATTTGAAAAAGAATATTTTTATTAATAAGATTATGATATACCTTACTTGGCTGTTCTATTCCACCCTGTATAATACCTTTATTACATATAATATATTAAAATAAAATAAATAATATAAATGCACTAATTTTATAAAACATGCAGGTCATTTCAAACATTCATTGCACAAAGATTAGCTTGAGCGGGAATCCAAACCGTGAACAAATAAAATAGCAACATACATTACATAGTATCAAATTACATATAATTTTTTTACCTATATAGCTTAGGTATAACTAGAAAAATCCGAAAAGAAGAAAGACAATGGAAAACATTTATATTCGAGACGGTAGTCGAGACGGGTACTCGGGTGGCCTAGAGGTCATGGCGCTAGACGCGTATAGTCCAGAGACGCTGGTTCGATTCCCGCCTCGAGTATCAATTTTTTCCATTGTCTTTCTTCTTTTTGGTTAGCAACATATTGTTTTTATTTTAATTTACTTTACAATATTTAGTAAGGTACTGTGCACGAAGATGGCCCAGCCCCCAATAAGGCCCACTTTAAAAAATCTATGTTTCGATTAACTCTTTTATGATGATTTCTCAAAAGAATTACCTGATTATTGAAAATGTTTCGTTTTTAAACTCTTTACACCACATGAACCTCTTCTTTAACTTAAAAACTTTTTTATTTAATTTAGTATAATTTGAAATTAAGTGGGCTTTAAAGGGCTCGCCTTACCTTATATGCTCACCGGAGCGTTTAAAAAATGTTTAACTTTTAATATGAACTGAGTGGGATGATAACCTGAAACTAACCAACTATGAACCGAGCGACGGCGACTTGCGTGTTTTAAGGTCCATTGTACATTCCGTGGTTCCTGACTACCCCAAGGGGACATGGCGTGAACTTATGTGTGTATTTATGTATGTATTAAATGCTCATGCTACTTACGTTTTTTTATTTACTTGTGCAAAAAATGCATTTTTTTGCGTAACATTTTATTACACTTTTCGAGTACCTATAGCTTTTGAAAAAAATGTTTCCCTATTGTATCTAAAAAAGTCCGCTTCTATATATCCTTCATTCCTATTTCTCCCCTTTTTTTCTAGTTACATTAGAGTTCACAAGCAGATAAAAGATTATTTTAAATCACAAAATCACAATACAATATTCAATGATTAAGCTATCATTATAGATTCATACTGTTAAGTGCTAGTCCCATAGTCACCTTTTACGGAACCGTTGAGATGAGATGACGTGTAGACATTCCAAGTATATTCCTTAACCGTTCATACGCGGATATTACATTATTTAACAGATTACAAATATTTAACCGAAATTAAGTTTTGAGTAGCCTAAAGACAATACAGATATAACAAAACCGTAGAAACCTACACTGCGATACTTTAGTCATGACGAATATTAATTAACAATAATTCGTTATCACCTAAAAGCTATTATTCCACTAAGTACTCGTATATAGGTACATTCAAAATGAGACATGTGTGGAGGTCGCGGTGACGTAACAGCACCACGCCTTCAACGAAAAGGGGAGGATCCTCCGACCAGACGAGGGTGATCGTGCCTGGCGGGCCAACTGCCCAACGGTTGTTCGTTGGACATGGTATATATGCGGGATCACTGTGCGAATCTTCATATCGCGATTCAGGACGTATCTGAGATCTGTTGATGGTGGGGGGTACTGAGATAGTGTAGGTGTTCGCTTGAGTAAGTCGCTAGATGACGCTACACATGTTGATAAATATATTTATTTATCTCAGTTCATAGAAGTCCACTTCTGGCATTTGTTTCCTTCAAACTCGCCACCTTCTTCTGTGTCTAAGTTTTCTTCATCCATGCCTTTTCCAAAACATCCGTCTACATTACAAGGAGTCGGCCGACTTTTCGTCTTCCGGTACATACCTACCATTACTTTTTTTATAACCCTATATAATAATATTAATATAGCCCGCAGGGGCAGCTTGTGGCGAGCTGTTGGTGAGTGGCAACACCACGGACCCTGATGCCTTGATAGCCTGCCTTACCGGGAAGGGGTAACTTAGTTGGTTGTCCTGAACTAGAATACGCAAGAGCGAATCCTATGCTCCAAGCTGGAAGTGTAAAATTTATCATAAAGCCGAAGGCCCTTAAACGGATCCCCGGGACCTACCGCCCCGCAGACACACCTCTTTACAGGTTTTAGCCTCTCTGAGAAATGACCCATTGTCGTAATGTACCACCACTTAACGAGTTGGCGAGTGTTGGCTAGTCACTACCTGTTCTTAGGGTTCTGTACCGATTTTGAAATATATATATATATATATCCTTAAAGGATCACTTTGTTATCCGTCTGTCTATCTGTCCGTCTGTCTGGCTGTCAAGACTATTTTTCAGATTTAATACGCACAATATTATTTACGACCATGAATGTCCCACTGCAGCGATTTACATTTGGATACATAATACCTTTAAATTGACTATTATTATTTACTAACACTGAAAAGAAGTTAAACATCGGTTTTATATTTTAATGCTTTTTAACGAATTCTCTATTTTTTTGACATAATAATCTTTTTTCTTTCAAGCTGTGCCCATGAAATTTTATGTAAAATTTTCTAAGTTAGTAATTAGGGTATCTATTTGAAATACTCAAAAACAAAAAAAATAGTACATAATTAAAACATTAAAACTAAATTATTATACTTCAATAATTACACAATTTCGCTTGCACAGTATCAACATGGTATCAAGGCTGATGCGATTTGGTTTTGAAATAACATTACATCTAATGCATGCAATTAATTCTATGAACGTGTACAAAGCATCTTGGCTTCCTCTTAATCCTTGTCACTGCAATCTACATACAATTCCTGGGATTCAATTATCGCATTGATGCGTGCATTTCAATCTACTACACATAATACATGTATAACTTCTTCTGTGCAAAATGGTAGTATAGGTATGTATTTACTGCGCTAAAGGCTAGCGCTTCAATGGATTCGAAGCGCAAGAGTCAGATACTAATTGGAAATTTTTATAAATTTTCACACGGCATTTACGAGGTTTTAAGTTTCAAATCCTATAGGGCAATTATTTGTGCTATCCACAAATTATTGTCCTCAATCTAGATGCCTTTGTGTTTATTATTGGACGTTTTTGAAAGTTCCTGTGACAAAGCACATTATCTTTATTGCGGATGTTATCTTTATTCTGTTAATACTAATATTTAAAATAAATACTTGCTTTATGACATAACCATGGCCGCTTTATACTCCGTGCACGCAGTGAGTTAATTTAAATTATTTTTTTATAAATTTAAATTATAATTTCGTATACCTTTAGTAAAGACTTCGCCTTAACAAGAGATTTGTATGAAAAGAGATATATGGCACTATCATTAAAACCACCAATATAAATTACTCGGAAGCTTTTAAACAAATAATTTAATATTTAACCAAATAATTTTATATTAAAACACCAAAGTGTGCGCTCATGCGTTTACATAACGTGTATTGGAAATATTTAATTTTATGCATGTAACTTAATTAACTTTCGATAAAGGATTTTACTGCTCGTGAACTTATTTAAACACTAGTTACATTGATGGCAAAGCGGTATCAAGCACCAATCATTTGCATATTATAACAGCCCTTTAATGTCCCACTGCAGGGACGGGCATCCTCAAAGATAGTAGTTACGTTTATATCCTTAGTCGGTTTTTGGGGTGGTGACATATTGTATTCTTACTCCGTCACCACCACACCAAAAAAATATATCCCTTAAAAAATTTTATGTATAAGGTAAACTCAAACTGCGTAATTTTTAAAGGTTAGTTTTAAAATCAGAAAATTATGTAATCAAAATTTACCTTATAATTCAGTTATTTATAGCTAATAGTTTTATCCGAGTCCATCGCTGCGGGATAAAAACGAGATTGAACCGAAAACTTCCGAAATCCAATTTTAGACTGCATCCTATTTCGAATGTGTGGGTAGAGGGATTAAAACTGCACTTGTATAGTATATTTCTATTTATATAATCTCTTTGATAAGTTTTTATTCCAGTACGTAAATGTATTGGAATCATTGATACGTAAAGCAATTTATTTTGACTGAATTTATGTCACTCTATAAAGCGTTACTGGAAATTCTACTTTGCATAAAAACTGTAATCGTTTTTATGCAAAGTAGAATTTCCAGTAACGCTTGATAAAACTTTGGCTTATTTATGGGTACCATTTAAAATTGGTTCCAGGTATTTCCACGTTTCTCTATTCATCCTTCTTAACGTTTCTCTTTTCTCTCTTTTTTAACTGTGTCACCTAAGCAGTTCATCACTTACTTTTTCTGCAGAACGCCACCTAGTCCCAAACTAAGCAAAGCTTGTACTATGGGTACCAGACAACGGATAAACGTACATAAATACCTTTTTTCTTGTAAATACATACATATTATACCTACATAAAAAACACTCACACCAATGCAAACAATCATGTTCATCACTCAAAGATTTGCATTGAGCAAGAATCGAACCCGAGAACTCTGCGTAGCAGCCATGTATGTAATATACCGACTGCGCCACAAAGGTCGTCAACTGGCATAGTGGTTCTATTTCTTGGATTCCAACATTGATTACTCAGATTACTACTTGTCAAAGAGAGCCATTCTGGTAAGCTCGTATAAAGATAAAAAATAGAATTGTTATTTTAACTAGATAACTGTTATAATATTTTAACCGCAATAATGTAATGTGTCTTTTATTTTACAATATTTTATGTACAAAACTGATTATATTATCTTTATGGGTGATTGTTTACACACTGAACTTTTTTATGTTAAACTAAAACAGAAATAAGTATTTTAATCATTAAAATATAAGCTTTCTGAAATAATGAGTACAGAGACGTTCAGTCGTGGCACAGTCCTCCCGGAAGCCTTTGTATGTGTCAGCACTAAATTTTACTTGTACTACCCGGTCACATTATCTCGAGACCTGGCGTCGATGACGTCACGTCGCGTCGGACACACCGTACTGATGCGCCCGTGGCGAGCGCGGGTGTTGCAAGGAGAACGGGACGCGAGGATCACATTCCAGCGAGGTCTCTAGATAATGTTACCGTGTAATATTTCATATACCATCGAATAGCTCCTTGCATCATGTCAAAGCGAATTTCACATACTACTATAGTTGAACCATTCATATAGGTGAATTTAGGTAAGGTATGTAATATAAACTGACCAACAAACTAACGTCATTTTTTACTTCTCCAAAATAGTACGTTGTTTTGTTTTAATTTTAGTATTTTAGTATTGATACTATTACTCATTGATTGACCTTTTAATCATAAGAAGGCTACTACTACTACTTATCTACTTTATCACAGGTATCATTTAAAACTTGCATAGAATTACATTTTTAAGCAAAGTAAATATAATAAAGGATTGAAACAAAAGATGGTTGATTACTTAGCTGGACAATACTTCCATTTTTTAATTGACCCTTCACCTATCCCAATCACAACTAATCGATTATAAGCTTGTTATCTGAATTCTCGGAACCGATTTCAGACACCCTAACTCTAAATTACAACTGTCAAAATTCACCTATAAGAATGAGTTGAGTATAATATTTCGTAACAATAGAGAATTTACAAATGAAGAAGGATTTTACAAAGTTAATAAGACATTTCGTCAACTCTATTAGCCATCAACGGTGAATCAGGTGTAGACATCCACCCAATTGACCATTCATGGCGTATAGATGTGATGAACAAGCAACAAACACAAACAACAACAAGTGACAACTCCAACTGCACATACGACTTTATACCGTGGACGTTCGAGGAAGCATCTACAGGCTGACGTCGAGTTCAACGTTACAGCAACATCCCTGTACACTTAACGTCAACTAAGTATCCAACTTTAGATGGCGATAATTGTGACTTGAGTGCGGTTGTAAATACATCATGCTTGCGTTGTTTGAAGATAATTTAAATTTAATAATTGCATTGCGAATTTTGTACATCTGTTATGTAGATCCCAAGGGCCCTTTTAATTTATGCGTTTCGTATAGGAACGCTGCAGTGCCGAAGCAGTGCGTTTGTCGTACAACGCATGGCCGGTCGTTTATTAACGAACAGAGTGCCCGTACCGCAAAGGTTTGACACTTAAATACTCTCCTAAAATCTAGGGTTATGGCACTCCGCGGACCAACACAAAAAGCATAAATTGAAAGAGATCTTAGAATTTGTGATCTTTTAATTGTCTTCAGTGTGCATGTGTGTCCGATAATTTAATGTCTGTAACGCGGTGTCCTACGTGGGCGACAAATGCGACGCGATGATACACGCGACTCTTACTCTTCGAATCATAAAAAAGTACGGCACAATTTTGCTTTGACATTTTGCAAATTCGTAGTGTCGCTCTCAGACTGTCACAAAGGACAGAAGTAAGGTACGCCGTTGATTTGATCGCATACGTCGCTTTCGTCGCCCACGCAGGACAACGCGTAAACGAAAGTCCATATGGCATTGTACTTGTTAAATATTGCGAAAGTTGTCTTTATAATAACAAAATATGTAGTTTTAGAGTCACCACGCTCTTATTTTTGTAAGTATGATTATACATGTACAAAATACATGTATAAATATAATACGAGTACATGCATAAAATAAGGCTTTAATATCAGGCAGATACATAATTAACTCTTTTACTCGTATAATAAAAATAAGTGTTTTTCATCCTCTAGAATTCAATTCTATTTTTCTTGATTTCTGATGTTTAGAAAACGTTGTTTAGAGGTTGACGAACTCTGTTCAATAACACTGACAATATTACATAACCTTGAAATTTTAATAGCTATTATAACCTCTAATGTAGCATACAGAGAAATAAATCTATAGTGCACTACGTACTTACAAACTGTTGTATCTCTTGCTTTATTTACTATAGTTTGTATTCCGTGATTTTAGAAAAGTGTTACAATGACGGAAGCAAACTGTAAAACTTATTGACGACTTACGCGGTGTCCTACGTGGGCGACGAATACAACGCGACGCGACGCGATGCTACACGCGACAAGTGTCCTACATGATTACGTCCATAATTGAGAATATGCCTATTGCTAACATATCGCAACTACTTTACAACGGTTGATTCGAATTTCTTTAATACTTATTTAACCAATAATTTTTAATTTTTGTTGCTTCAAGATATTTTTAGAATAAATTGTTATTTTAATTAAACTAATTTCGTGATTGAATGATAATAGTAAATAGTTAAGTACATATTCTTTCGTAGGAACTCAATCTTATCCATCTTATTCCTAATTATGTGGCATACAGTTCTAATTAAAGTAATCCATCGTTTCCTTCAAAAGTTTTATTACCATGTTCAACGAAATTATATAGGTACTTACTTCCGAAATTATTAGACATAACTTTTTCATATTAATATTACATAATAATATAATATAATATTTACACGCCGCCGTCTTATACAATCATTATCAATCAACTAACCTATCGCAGTCCACTGCTGGACATAGGCGTCTCCCAACAAGCGCTACAGAACTCGGTCCTGCGCCTTCCGTCTTATACTAAAGTAAGCAAAATAACTATACTTGTCTACCTTCTAAGGATACAGTTTTCTAACAAAAGGTTTTAGGTTTTTAGGTTTCTATGTAAAATATTATACTATGTAAAAAAAAGTATTTATAAATGTTTATCCGTTGTCTAGTACCCATAGTACAAGCTTTGCTTAGTTTGGGACTAGACGGCGTTGTGTAAATGTGTGAGAAATATTTAATAATATTTAATACTTTTGTCTTCAACTATGAATGACGTATGCTCCTGGAACTATCGCGATCTTGTGCATTCCTCATCCATCACATTCTGCCACGCACGGTAGCTCGCGATTTCAGTACCTTTCCGCTCCATCGGCTATGCGCTATACATTTGTTTAAAAACAATAAAGGATTTCTTATCCTAAAAAGTTCCTTTTCAATAAATCTATTAATGAAAACCGCATTGAATAATGTTGTGTAGTATGGACACATCGCCTAGGTGGTAAACCTTATTCTCATTGTTATAAGATACATCTATACTATATAATAAAACTATAGAGAGATCAATTCTGTACATTGAATATATGTTAAAAATTAATATTGGAGGATGAATGGTGATCGACACTAATGCCAAAAATGCAATCAATTAATTTTTTGTCTGTCTGTCTGTCTGTCTGTATGTGCACGCATGGGTCAAAAACTACTAAAGGCATTTTAACCAAAATTGGTACGATTGTAGTCCATACTCCTGGGCAGGTTATAGGCTATATAACATAACGCTAAGACACATAGGAGCTGAGCAGTGACGAAAAATTTGAAGCAAGTCGGTTGAAAAAACGCGCGTTCGAGCTCTTATCATCGCATACGTTGATCATACGCCAAAAATATGTATTACAAAAATAATGGTCTTCAAAAGATGAACAAAAAAGTCCTTAATAGTATATATCTATCTTTTATCTATTAGCCACAATAACGTGTTTAATCGTTAGGGTTTTCTTCAAAGTGTATTAAATACATAAATATATTGTAATTTGCATAGACATATCTTTTTCAAACTCCCATATTTCAAAAGTACACTTTAATATCTTATTTATAATTTTTTTTATAGAAATCGGTTTTTAAACACACAAGATATAGATGAAAGAAAATTTCCAAATGTCGCCGCGCCAGTATGAGTACGGCTGTACGGTTGATTTTTGTTTAACGTCCGAAACGGCCAACCGGTGCATCTATATAATTTCATTCACATTGACTCTTAATGCTAACGGACGTGGTTCTTATTGACTCTTCTCGGAATAAGCGCACTTTAGATATTAAAATACATAGATACGTAGTTTTTAGGGATTATTTTTAAAGCAGGTAATCTATCAATCTACAGGGTGTAAAGTGAGACATAGGCAATACTTTAGGGCGTGATAAATAACGTTATTAAATGAAGGAAAAAAAATATAAAATAAATAAACATTAAATTACTACATAGTAAACGACGTGTAAAGCTTAGCTATGAATTTCACTAATCATGGACACCGCGCGGACGCAGCGAGCGATTGGTTCGCCAGCTGAGTTAGATACATACCTACGACGCGCGGCGCGGGTCAATGCACCGAGTCTTGAACAATGTTTTAGCGCAGCGGGAACGTGTCCACACTTAGTTGATTTTTGGGATTTTTTCGTCAAAAATTAAGTACCTAATTTTATTACATAATTCGGATCAGAATCACGTACAGAGTCACCTCCTAAATTATTGCCGTTGACTCAAAAAACACCCTGTATACTATAATAAAACTGTAGAGGTCGAAATGTCTGTTCTTTTCGAAAATTCAGATAAAAATTATCTATAAAATCTAGAAAAAAATCAAAAAGCAACAACACTACACACTTACAATTTTTAGAATTAATGTCTATCTGTCTGTCTGTCTGTCTGTTTGTTACCGCACATCTTTAAAACGAGTTAAAATATAATCTTAAGACCAACACATTGTATTGTAGCCTTTCTTATTAGGCTTAAACTGAGGTATGTTTCATCAAAATCGGATAATATAGTCGAGTCTAAGTTTAGTCAAATATTTTTTGCTGGATGGTAAAAAGGTGTTAGGTACAATAATTTATTTCAGCATTTTTTTTACAAAAGACAAATCCCACACTAGCCTTTAAAAATATCAATTTAACGGACACAAAGAACATCCAGACTAAGGACAATAGTTTGTGTATCACAATTGTCCTCCATGGGAATCGAACCCGCGAACTCATGCACGCCAGCCATGTAATGCGACCGCCGCGCCACCGAAGCAGGTAATTCTGCCGCACCATAACGTGGCGTGCAAATGTATTCATTCATAATTAATTAGCGATTATCCGTGTGGTGACGGAGTAAGAATACAATATGTCACCTCCCCATCTCATCCCATGGGTGGCGTAAAACCGACTAAGGGACAATCGGTGAATATTATCTTTACGAAATAAAAATGAAGGAAAACTTGAAATTAAACCATATACCAATCCGACTGGCCAGCGTGGAGTAGGCCAAGTATCCCTCCGTCACGGGAGGAGGCGCGTCCTTGCAGTGGGTCATTTATTTTAACTTACAAATTTGACAACAGATGGCATTGTGCCTGTGACGTCATTTTCAGTATCGCGGTGTTAAGATTTTCCTTGAAAGAATGACGTTCGCTCATGTCTTTCAGCATAAGTTTAGACGCAGTCTTCATAGATCTGTCTTTGTAAAGGTCTGTTTTTGAAAAGGTTTTGGTTCGTTCGTTAATTTTACAATTCGTTTGTAGGTATATCTGTTTGTTATAAGGTTTAAAAAACGATTTTTCAGTATTAAATAGAATTGCGAAGTAAGTAACAACCGCCACGCGAACGAAGTCGCGGGCACAGCAGCTAGTTTTTAAATAAAATTTATTATTTGTTTGTACAGATTAAATACCTTTTCTTGAAACATTCTTAATCGAAAATTAGTGTATTTTGTTGAAAAGATAAATAACCATTAAAATAGAAACGTTATTTACTTTTAAGTAAATTTTAGTCAATTCCCAAGAAAAAATATTCAGATTCTTCAACGAATTTCTGATAAAAGACAACAAAAGAAAAAAAACATTGTTTCTTTGAATTTCAGTCAAATCAAAGACCTAGTTAATTATCTAAAGCTATGGACAGATAAATTATGTTTATTATTTAGTGTATTTACTTTATTGTTTGTACTATTAGTACCCGACAAACAGTGTACATCTGGCCGTTTGCTTACTAACATCAAACTCCCATAAAACTGGACAATAAAGAGTAACATAGTTAATTACGCCTTTTTCTATACTAGTTATACAAAAATATTCTTTAAGGTAAAGCGTTAAGGTGTTACTTTAATTTAATTTTATTGTATTCTTTGTACGTATTCATTTTGCTACGACTCGAAACTAGTTCGGTACCAAATCGCGATAGTTATCCCCGTTTTTTAACAACTCATTTGAATTTCGAACGTAATTTGGAACGCTACCGCGGTACCGTCTTAATTGACGTTTAAATTTAGAATGTCGTATTATCTGTGGTATTTTAGGAAGTTGGGGTATTTATTGTAAATAGTTCGTTATCGGGTGTTTGTTTTTTATTAGGTTTTCAGTTGTTTTTTTTTGTTACAGCTGTTGAATTAGCCGTGCTACGGTCGCAGGCGACCACGGCTTTTCTTTGGGGTCTACAAACAGACTTGAAAAACCAGTAAGTATGCTATTTTATTAATTAATTTATATCTTTTATAAAATGTATTTTAAAATGCAATGCAAATTAATATTGTTTTCGTTAAATAAATATATTCTGTGCATCTTATATCCTCGCCAAGTAACACAGAAAGCATTTTAACAAGCAACAAGTGAACTTATATAGAGCTTAAGACCCGTACAAACTCTTATATAAGTTCACCGAGCGTCTTGAAGCTGAACAATGGCATTTGAAAATCATTGTAATGCTTTACGCTGTATAACAGTTGGATAATGGCATATCAGAATGCTTTTGTAAAGCTTTTAGCTATTTTTAGTGCTTTTGGTTCTACAAAGACATTTTAAAGTAGTTAATAAGTGCTTGAAGCTGTTCTACAGCACAAACGTGAACCACTATAATGCCGTGTAAATCCGATATCCAGCTTTAAGCTGTTTTTCGTGCCTTTTGCTGTGTAAAAGCACTTGTAAGGGGTAAGTAAAAGCTTAATGCTGCTGAACAGCATAAATGTGAATCAATATAATGCTTGCATTTTAAAGGAAGAACTGAGTGCTGTTGTGTAGCTAATAGCTCTTTAAACAATCACACGTGAGTAGTTGTAATGCTGGTGGCATTAATTGGGCTCACCGGGCTGCTTAAGGCTGACCACCATTTTGTAAATATTTTCTTTCGGATCTATTTATAAAAGGAATTGTCATTTAAAATATTTATATAACTTAATTTAATACAGTACAAGCAAAACTATGATTGTATTTATTCAAAACTTATTCTGTACTAGGAATACACATTTGTTTTGGTTTTACACACATCATTTTTATAAAACATTTTGTATGAAAACCACAAAATATCGAAGGCGCGTGAAAATTTTCAATGAAACTTAAATAAACAAGGACAGTAAACTACACTGCGCAGTAATATTTGAAGGCAAGAAATAACAAACGAGTCAAAAACTTATCCGATGAATTTGTTTTGATGCAAATTATAATATGGCGTCACTCACTGTTTTATTTTGACCGTCTTTACTTATTCTTTTTTTGATTGTAATAATTTACACGCAATAATATAAAGTTTCCTAAATGTGAACACTTAAATTGCTCCAATAATTCTTTTAGCACATTTAAATGCTAGTCTAATGCTTTTGTAATGCCGTTGGCATCTTCACTATCAATAATTTTGCTATTATAATGCTTCTGTAATGCAATAGGCTATCTCATTGACCATTTTAATGCTTTCTTAATGCGATTGGCAATATTATTGACCAAAATGATGCTTCTTTAATCCGATTGACATCTTTCTTGACCATAATAATGCTAATATAATGCGCCAGTAATGCTATTAACCAGCTACTGTGAACCTATATACGGCATAAAGCTGTATAATTTGTGCCCAAATAAGCATTACAGTAGCCATATAAACGTTTATAATGCGACTATAAAACTAACTCAAAATGCTAAAAGGATACAAGAATACTCTTATTCGGCCCTTATAATGCTTTGATGTGTTACTTGTTACCGTTAAGCTAACTACAACATTATAATAGAATTATAATAGAAAATGACATGAAAAATATTAAAACGGGTAGATACAAATGCCAGTCCTTAATCAATATTCACGTCAAAATTACCTTATTTCTAAATTTCGAATCAAAACTTAAAATCTGTTTTCACACACATTGGAGTTCAAACAAAATACTTAAGTTTAAAAAAAATTGGAATAAGAACAATGCTTTTTGTCCAGTTATCGAAAACGACAACTAGTTAAGAATAATTCTACAATTTATGCAGATAAAAACCAGTTAGTTGACGGTCTGCCCTTTTTTTATTTGCACCTACAACCTCTTGTTTAAGAATTCCTTTATAGCCCAAACTATTAAATCCTCACAAAGTAGCCCTTTTTATAAACTACGACAATGGGTCCGATTGCGTTTCTCAATTGACTTTAATTAAGAACAACAAAATGAACTTAAATGTAAACTTAAATTTTTAGTACACATGGGTATTACCTTGCCTTTAAATAAGAACATACACTAAAATAGGGCCATCCTAAACTTAATTAGTGATAGTAGTTTTCTTATTCCGATTGCGTTTCGTCCTATTTGACATTTGAGTGACCTTATTTAAGTAGAAGCGGCATAAAAACTGCCTTAATTAAAGTCGCTCGAAATTTTGTGTGAGCTTATTTTAATTTATTTAAAATATAGGTATTTCTTGGATTTTTAGTAACAAAAATGTTTCCTATCAGTGTTATAATTGTGCAAAGAAGGTTAAATGAAGAACATCAAGGGTAAGAGGGATTAAATGTGTTAAAATTACCTAACTGAATGCCTTTGTTCTTTATAAAAAAGTGCGTCTTTTCTTATTAGTTTACAGACAAATGAAGGCTTACATATCGGCATATCAGAGATAATTCTGATCCGTTCGATGTGAATCTGTTTCCATGTTATAAAAACAAATTAAAAGATATCACAAGTAAAAACGTAAAATAAGTACGAACGAAAGTATAACTAACTTTGACGTAATACAGGCGGCGATGTGGTCGCTAAGCAACAAAGCCTACATAAATAAATTTTAAAAAACTTTGACGTAAAACATGTCAAACTTATTATAAAAACACTCTTAATTAAGGTTGTTCTCATAGACGGAATTGGTAGTTTTTTAGGTCACGTTCTTATTTTGTGACATCCGCAATAGCTTTTATATAAGGACGTGGTCTTATTTTATAAATTTTAGTGCATCCTTATTTAAGAGCGAAAAGAAAGGCAATCGGACCCAATATCGGTAATCGTCACATCACTAACTAATATTAATTATCTTTTGTCGAATGTTAAACATAGAATTGGCAAAGATACATGAAAACAATAGATTCTTTGGGACGATAACCTATTTTCTATCGAATTCGTTAATATACAGTCAGCGGCAAACCATGCAGGGTTAAAAATTAAATACACAGAACACAAATAAAAAAAAATAGTCCTCTAATTCCACAAAAATATATTGTCTTATTGAAAAACCGTCTTCAAGCTGTTGTGTGTTTTGAATATAGTATTAAAAATCTCCCTCCATTTAGAGAAAAAACATTGCGTATAGAAAACAGAATAAAATACCCTCTTTTAATACAGGACTCTACATACTACAACAACTATTAACACCCGTGCTTAGTTGAACTATTGCAGGTTTCGTGGAAATATAAGTTATATATTACTACGAAACCTGTCTTTTTCACTGAATAAAACTAAAATATAAACCTGAAAATGGTGCAGAATTTCATTCAAAGAATCGAAGTATATATAATATACCGAATATACTGAGCTATGGAACTAAAAATATTGTGCATTTTGATGTAACAGTGCTAAAAAGTTACTCTGCGATTGATGTTACTCGAAAAACGTAACTAAGTAATTAAGTTAATTAAATTAAATCGATAATTCTAGTCATATTAAGAAGAACGAAACATCCGTATTGTTTAGATTTCTTACTTACATAAATACCGTTTCAATTAGATGTATAGGACAATATCGAGATAAATATTAATATTAAAATACTTTTTAACATTTTAGCTGATGTATAAATGGTTTTTACAATTTCAATATAATTGGCCATGGTTCAAAAGATTTGGTCTTGCTTGTACTTTGTGACCAAAATTTGTTTTTTAAAAGGCACGATTTTATTGCGGAAGTAGTCTAGAAGTATTACTAAATACGTCTGATAAACATCACTAGTGGAGCTAATTGCCTTACCTCGGATACTCCAAGGCATCTTCCATATTAAACACATAAACTACAAATTAACGATCTTCGAGACATCTCAGGCTTTGGTCAGACTTAAACGCGGACGCGGAGAGATTTTAAAATATTATGAGCTTGATTTGCGTTGATCTTTGCTACTGGGAGTGCCTTTACAACTTTACCTCTTGCTTTTTGTTGTTTTGGAATACAGGCAACCTCTCGGTAACTAAGTACCTACCTATAAAGAGGCCGGGTTACCTGCTTATATGAGTACCAGCACAGATTAAGTCTGAACCTGTCTTGTCAGACCCTTACTAATTAAACTCGCATTTGGTTACTGGTTACCATGAAGAGGCTCTCAGATTGTAGTGTTAAAACGACTTCCTAAGACGGAGTTTCAAAAATATAGTTTTCAATGTACGTCATAGCTTGCTTCCTCTTTATTTAATTCTGACTATCTGTGGATTTTTTATTCTCTCTATTATCTATGGGCAGGTTTATATAAATTCGCTCCATATGCTGTGCTTCCAGTATGGCCAATGACTAATAGCATTAAATGTATTAAGAGGCTCACTCATATCCAATAAAATGAAGCTCGTCTTAGGAAATAGCCTGTTTCATCTAATTAAAACCTTGTAAATAAAGTATAAAAGGTTTACTACTTAGTTATCGCCGTTGGATTATATATATGTAGTGCCACGAATAAGTAAGGGTTATATAGTTTTGATTATTTTCCACTAGACTTTTTTAGGGCACATAGCGCGGATAACTGATAGCCGTTGGGGCAGAAAAGTTCTGGAATGGCGGAAGGCGCAGGGTGGGGAGACCCCTCACTCGGTGGACCGACGACCTGGTTAGGACGTCGTCGTCGTCTGGATGAGGGAGGCACAAGACCGCGCAGAGTGGAAACTTTTGGAGGAGGCCTAAGTCCAGCAGTGGACGTCCATAGGATATGGATATGGAGACTTTTTTTCTGATAGAGGAAAACTTGGTCTATTAATATTATAGTTACATTAGACATAGATTGATTCAGGTTTTGAAGTAAAATCTTTCTTTTTGACAGATGTAAATATAGAAGAACCAAGCAAGCACATATAACGCAAACGTAGAAGGCCGATGTGCCCCCACAAAAGTCTAACTGCTGATAGAATGATATCGTGATATTAAAAACTATTATTTTTTGTGTTATTCTTTCAAATTGTTATTAAGATTTCAGTGTTACGTAATATCTAATGAACAACAATATATTACCAATTAATGTAACTATTTTCTCTTTGTCCAACAGACCAGATGCCATTGCATGTGCCTGCATATTTATACGCAACAAACACCACCAGGGTTTATTCCCCGGTGACTTTAAGCCATGAGTGGCCAACCCTTGGAAGACTCCTTTTCATGGTATGTTGTTCCTGCTTCGGAACAACTATTAATGGATTCTTCGTGGCTGCTTTCTTTGTCGAACGGACTTTAAAGAGAGTTGGTAAGTGATTTGATTTACTTTATCTATATCTTTAACGAATCATTGACTGCATCTAACTGTCAGTAATCCAACAAAAAATTGGCTCCCTTTTACGGTGATTTATAGGCACTGAAGTCCCCAAACAATTTAACCCTATTATTTCAATGCAATGCACTGTAGGCTTTACACGCCGTGCTACAAACCGCGAAAGGCTTAACACACAGATTAATTAAAACCTAACATGGCTTTAACATGTTTTGTCAATCAAATGTGACCTCATTTAGGTTATATAAATACGCAACGGGGATAATGAAGAGCGCAATAATGTGGGGTGTGTTGGAAGCATACATCGATGTCACAGGGTTTCCAGGAGGACTATTCGAAGAATGCAAATAAGTAAATGTTGTAATCTTTGAATAATTTGACAGAAAACCTTGAGTACTTTCCACGCTGCGCCGGTCACAGAAGCGGCTGGAGTGCAGGAGGTCGCGGCTTAGTATCTTAGAGCAAACAATTGTTTTCGATTCACAAATTGTTGTTTATTGTATCCTTATATTGATATTTGTTAAGTCCCCGCGACAATGTGCATGATACGAAAGCGAGTTATGTTTCAAAAATAATTTAATAGCAATTGCGGTTGTGACCGCTGTTTGAAAGAAATATCGAGCAGCAAGTGGGTCACGAATTTTTTTTATAAAGACAAGCGACCAAGCATTATGCCCTGAAGAAGCCCGCTTCATTACTCCGCTCTCAGTTAATCGAACACGTAAGGGGTTAAAGTGTGCACCTTTACGCTTACTTTACATTGCAGTTTCGCTTAGCCAGTAGGCTAGTAATGTTCTTTATCGATTATTGTGCAACCTAAGCTTTATTATAGCATCAAACTTTTTAATAGCCCTGTAAAAGTTATAAGTTTTATATGTAACCGGGACATTAACATGGCATGATTTTTACCTTTATTCTGCTTGATGTTTTTGAGTAGGTTACACTGAGCGTGGTCTCAAGATGAGTGAAAGTATCACTAAGACCAAGAGACACTCAGTTTCTAATTTTAAAATGTATAACTATTCAACCATATTCCTTTACCACTTTTAGAGAAAATATTAGTTGCATAACATAAAACTATTACCTTCAATATCGTACAACAAAAAAGTACCATAAGCCTGACGTGGATTTGGCATATCAACTTGAAATAAAAATAAATAATGAATTTGAATTATGATGGAATTTTTGTCAAAAGTGGTAAAGCAATGGTCAGTTGTAGTTCTATGTTAACTTGTTACCAAGCTGATTTTTTTATTTTTTATTAGGGAACGTGTTCTTGGCATGTATCGGCATGTCGGACCTGATAGTAAGCACAGCAGTGATGCCCGTCTCTGCTGTGGTCTTGCTATCAGGGGAATGGGACTCGCTTCCAGTCTGCCAAATCCTGCAGTTCCTTACGGAGAGTTCTACCTATTGTTACAGTATTTTTTTCACCGTAAGTATCTTTATTATACATATTATAATAATTAGAATACTTTTTTAAGTGTGAAATTAATTTATATAGATATAAGTTTTACAGGGTTAAGTAACATTTTTGATAGCTATATTGTAATACTAGGTGGTGCCTGCTACGCGATACAGCGTATTTATATAATCCCTTCAAGACACAGCGTATTGATGGAAGTCCTTTTTTATCAGACTTCTTTTGTCAAGATATGAATTAAATCAAATGATTTATCTACCGAAGAGTTACCAAAAGACTTTAGCGTGGGGTACGTCAAAAGAAGAGTACCTACAAATATGTTTTGCAGGGTCGACAACGCGGGAACAACTTTCGTTGACGATAAGTCTTACGCGGTGTCGCTGCAAACGCGACGTACGCGATCAAATCAACGGCGTACCTTACTTCTGTCCTATGTGACAGTCTGCGACGAGACGCGACGTAATGCGTGCTTGATTTTAGAGCGACACCACGAATTTGCAAAATTATAAAGCCAAATTGTTTCGTACTTTTTTATTAGGTAATGAATAAAATCACGTAGGACACTTGGCGCGTATAGCATCGCGTTGCATTACGTCGCGTCGCGTCGCGTCGCTTTTGTCGCCCACGTAGGACACCGCGTTAGTGTTTTAGGATCGTTGTAAGGTTGTGCAAATTTCAGTTATATTGTTGATTAAATATTTATGATTGCATACTTATGATTAAATAGGTACCTAACCAATTTAAATATTTGATAACTTATTATTAATTATAGGTATGTAAGTATTGATGGTATGGTAAGTGATATGCTGAGGTAAAACTTGTTCAATCTAGTACTAAATTAGTGGCCAAGTTTCTATGCAACAAATAAAGGACACCAGCCATGAAGGTTGAAGGAATTCAGCCACACAATTATCTTAATACCGTCCCTGCCATTTGATGACGGAGTAAGACTACATACTGTTACCGTCCCATCGCATCCAATGCATGTACTAAAAGTACGTAAAAAATTTAGCAGATATCATTTATGTGATAGAAAAAAAAGGGTAACCTACACATAATACTCAACAAAAAGCCGTCTGAGTTACCTACATACCTATTAGGCCAAGATTACCTTAGTCAAAGAAGGAAGGAAGAGGACAGTGTCTATTACAACAGGATATAAATAGACTATCATGATATTAATTAAATATGATATTGTAATAAATAATTAAAAACTTAAGTGAACAATATAATGATTTCACAAACTTTCACGTTTTATATCTACAAAATGGTGTAACAAGTACCAGCGTTCGACGTAGCCTGGAAGCGATCTATCGAAGTCTCTTCATTAGTAACGCGATACCGAATAAATTGCGAATAAATAAGGTTCATTTGTGTAGAATTGAGTGTTTACTATTGGTTTTGGATGTAGAATCTTTACGCGTATGAACACAGCAGATTTTTAATGACCCATTTCAGGGACAAGGTTCAACTATCAGTGGAAAACTTAACGTAAAAAATTATGCTGAGCAAAAGGTTTGTTGCAGCGATGTATTTTTTACGTCATTTTCTTAGGGCTATATTTCACCGGGACGCTATGGCGGCGCAACCAGTCGCGCCACCGTGGTGTCCGTAAGCTACCAAACTAGACACCAGAGTCGCCATACCACACTGAGACAGTATCAAAATGGACCAGAAAGAGATGCCGTGTGTGCGTAGAAAAAAGAACCACAACCAACAACGACACGACAACGAGTTGGTTGCGCCACCAAATTGACACCAGGTGAGTAACGCTCTATAGAGCTGCATACATTTTGTTGGTATTGGCGACTGGTTGCGCTGCCATGGTGTCCCGGTGAAATATAGCCCTTAGTAGCACTATTATAGTTTTAAATAACACGACCTTTTTTTCTGCAGTTTGTTGCGGCGGAGACCTATTATCGATTGTGCAGATCATCAGGAGAGTATGAGATGTTTATCTCAATGAGAGTGGGGCTCGTTGCAATTTTGGTGTTCGTCGCCGGTTTCATCACAGCCGGCTGTGGGGTCTTCCTAGAGCTGGACTATGATTACTGTCAGCGAAAACACTTCGGCAATTTCTACTTCCGCTCTGCTACTTCGGTTATCTTCCACGCTATACCGTGCATCATAACTATATTCGGTCTCATCTCGTCTGCCGTCCGTGTACGTCAACGAGCTCGCGAACAAACACACTACAAGCGATCACAGCAGTATGAAAGAGATTATTCTATAACGACTCTAAACATCATTGCTTACACCCTGTATGTGCTTGCTTGGACGCCATATCTAGTCGTCGTTCACGAGTTCCCTGATACCACTGACTCGAAGTTTTATCATAGCGTTTGGATTGGAGTTTGCCGTTCTGTTTTGACGAGCTTCTTTTATAGCGCGTTTAATCGTAGCTTCAGGCGAGCGTTTGCTCATTTGTTCTATTATTGCTGCTGTAAGAGTACCTTAACTGGCTCTTTCAATAGCCGTCATAGGCGCGCTTTGGAGTATAAACCTGCAACTGGTGACGTTAGGGTGCATATTATGCACCAAGCTGTGAGCATTGGAAGCCCTCAAAGAGCTGCCTCATCTTCGCGTGAAACGCAAGAATTATGATTGCCCTGTGGGTATGAGAATGTTATTTACTGTATGTACGATTCAGAAGAATCTGAATTAAATGATGACGAATAAGACATCTATATTAAAATGTTTTATGACAAAATTAAAAATTTTCTAGTCAAGGTAACTTTTTGGAAATTATACAAAAATATATATATTCCTTTTTAAATTATATTTAAAAAAGATATATTGAATTGGCTGATATTCTGATAACAAATTTAATGAAATTATTGTAGTAGTTATATGTATGTATATCCATTATGTATTTGGATGTATTTTATTAGCTAAATGTAATTGGATAATATAATATTGTCAAAATGACAATTAAGCTTCCCAGTTTGAAGTTTATAATGTCAATCTGCTAGTTCAGGGGACATGTAGAAGATCCCGAAGGAATTGAAATATCGCAGGTGTCAGTGTTAAGTATATTATTAGATGTTGAGGTATTCCTTAATGTAATGCTTATTAAGTGTATTTGATGTTGTATAAGCTAACGCGTAAGTCTTTTAGACAAACAGCACTATTTGAAGCTATCGTTCTATCCATTTATCTATCAAAATATATGATATTTATGTCTGAATATATAATGAGTATTATATGAATTGTTTTGTTGTATAAGCGTTTTGATAGCAGTATTATATTGATGTGAAATAGTTAATAAATGCTGTATTTAAAGACAATACTAAACGATAATCTCAACATATATGTTTTAATAGAATTTCCTATATTTACCTATTATTTGAAACTAAAAATAAATGCGTAAGATTTATATTGAACACTTGTTCATTTCACAAGTGATTGTGCCCATATTTTTGTATAATACTTCTACTTTGATGAATGATTGAAAAGTTCGAATTTACAATTGTATTTTCTTATCTCTTGATATTGTTATATGTATACCTATTTTTTTTAAAGAACCTCTTTGTATTCAAATATTAACTATACACGGTTACTGTGGAGTAGAACATAGATTTGTTAGTTTATATTTACGGTGTTGTATTTCTATCGGGACTGCATTTTCGTGTACATGACGTATTCGATCCGAAATCTTCTACGAGTTCGAAGTGGCTGTATTAGCGACTTCAGCTTTTTATACATCCCTAGGTAAACGGTTTTAAACACGTTTCAAACCCAAATTAACTATTTATTTTCATACGTAAATATTTCTTTCTCAATTATCGCGGCTTTCAGAGATATTTATTCTACTTGTATTATTGTTATCTCGTATTTGATTGCAAACCTGATGTCGAAAGTTTTTCAAGCCGTTCTTGGTCTTTGGCGTGGCTTGTCAACTGTTATTGACAATCGGGACCTTTATTTCGTGTCTGATAGCTCATTTGCCTTCTCATTTGATTTGATTACTACTTATTACAAACTATATATTGTATATTATTTTTTAGTAATATTGGAGCTGTTGTCTTATATCCTTTGATGTTTCGAACATATTATTTACTGATTTTGATGAACTTCTAAGGTCAAGTACCCCTAAGTGCGGTCCCCTTTTATACTGATGTAACTCAATGTACGTAATCACGCACAACAATTGCGCACTTAAAGTATTAAGTGTCTATATAATTGTTTAGTGAACATAAATCTGCAGGCACGCAAGGATATTGATTAGTTGAGGATTTGTAGTTGTAATATAGATACACTTATCCGTCTTACCAAAGAGTCGTTGAGTAAATGTACACTTTTTTATTTCATTATACTACCTTTTTTATATATCTTCATAACTGTCTAAAGATGTCTATTGCTGGGCATAAACCTCTTCAAAAATCTCCTCGTTGCGCGTGTCTCTCACATCCATCGATTTACATAATCTTACAGATCCACCAACTTATCTGTGAATGTCAAAATTGGATCTACAGGCATCTTGTTGAAATGTCATTCTATTCTCAAGTGTCAACTACTTTTTAGCAACAATGAAAGGACGACAGCGACTACTTTCAGTTCACAGACAAGTTGGTTAGACTGTAGGTACGCCATTTTGAAGTCTTCACATCTGTCAAATGTTGTCTTATGCTGGTCATAGGCATCCTCTAAGATCTCTTTTTTTGCGAACCTCGCATTTTCATTGCCTTTCATTTTGAAATTGTCTTTATCGTTTCTAACTTCTCTTCTTGAAATACAGGCACTTTTATTTTTAATTTCATCATCATCATCGTACCTAAAAGACGGCCCCTGCTGGCCATGGGCCTATTATTAACATTTTTTACTGCGCGCGATCCTTCCTCATGGATGTACTTCCCGCCTTAATCAGGCTTAGGTCTATCTTGTTCTGCCATTGGCTGCCATTTATCGTTCACTTCTTGTTGTTTCGGTCTGTCTTTTTCAACAAAATATTCTGTACTTCTTGTCATTATGTGTAAGTCTCGTCAAACACTCACGGAAAAGGCGGAACTGTTAATATTAATATAGGTGTAACTCACATTATATCATCGTGTTCCTTCATTAAAGAAATAAATTCAACAGATTAATTCAATTATTTATTAATTTAAGCCTACCTGCCGTTTTTTAGTAACACCTCCGTCCTTCTCGAATATTTATTTTTATATATGGTGCGCGCCAAATAACATGAATCATGATTGCGTTTTTCTATGAATTTTCACCACATTAAAGGTAAGGTTCTAGATACTTGACACGCACAATATTTACTTAATGTTAAAAGAAAATGAAAGACACAAAAGTGAGGTTTTTATTGTGTAAGTGAGCTTATAATATTATTACATATTATTATATTCTCATGGTACGAAGACGGCGACAGGTTACCCAGAGAAGGACGAAGGAGTCTCTATACTTCGTTCTTTTAATTAGAGTATTCAAATTTTTTATAGTTAAATGTTTTTAGTACCTGTCACCGTCTTCTTATAGCTTTCGCTGCGTTATGTATTTTAGTTAAGTAACTTACTAATATAACTTTAATGTCTATTTAAATGTAACAGCAACTTAAAAGAATAAAAAAATATATTCAATTAAAATATAAATGGGTAAAGTAGAAATGATTTTTCTAAAAATATACAAAAGCTTAAAAAAAAGTTAACTTAATCTAATGGAAATGAGTTTAAAAAATTCGAATTTAATATGCTTTCATAATATATATTATATATATTTACGTGTACTAATGTTATATCTAATTGAAGACTGTTTTTGGAAATTAAATACATACAATTAGTATATTTCCATTAAAATCAGGACCAGTTAACTAAATTATCCTTGTGCTTTGAGTAGCAACAAGGTTACGTTCCGTTAACTGATATTATTTAAATTACACTGAATGTATCTTCTTAATATCTGATTACAATAAGTGTAACTTGTAATCATTGGTTACAACTAGTGTACGTACACTAATTGTTAACTTGGTACATTGAATTGTTGTAAAGTAAATGATATCATTAACGAATGTGTAAAAATTAGAAAAGTATTTCTAATACGGAATTGAAACTAAATTTATAAGTAAACTTTTAATTTGCGTATTAGTTTCTTTACCTTAAACAATGGGTAGGCTTTGTCCACGCATTTTTAGTTAACAATTTTAAATTAAACTATCAAGATTACATATTTTGTAAATAATTTCCTAGAGTAATTCAGCATGTCTATATAATTAATGTATACGATTTTTGACAAAACTTTGCAGACACTAAGCATGGTTTGTCTTTCAGACTACATAATTAGTAATTAAACAGGATTCTTGATGTTTCATAAATATATGCAGATCAGAAGATATAATATAATCGATTTCATAGAGTAAGTTTAATATTATTGTCTGTCTAAAATGTATGGACTATTTTATGGAGTTATTTAATACAAACTTCAGTTATTACAGTATTCGCTGAACTTTCAGCTTGTTTTTTTTTATCTAATCATTTTTCACGAGACTTACGAAAGAAAGGGCTTTTTCGGTGGGGGAGACATGGAATGATAACAATATGTCACCTTACGGAGATAACGAAATATTATTAATTTATTTTTAGGGTTATTTATTTTATACAGTTAAGTTCTGACACATGTATTTGACACATGTATTTGGTGTGAAGAAAGCTGAAAGTTTGATTAAAGGTTTATTTTTATTATCAAAAACCGTCAGGCAAAAGTTATAGCTTTTATTTTTATTACCCTTAAACTATTCATTAATTGTCACCATAGTGCTATACATTCAGAGCAGTACAGAGTGTCAACTGTGGTTTGCTGACACCTAGGAATCGCTATTACCACTACTATCAATCAGATGGGCCACTTGATCGTCTCCCACTTTTTCTTCGTCTGCCCTTATTGTTTTAAGTATGGGTCGGCGCTGCTGTTTTCTTTCTATACTCTTTTATCAGCCAACACATAATCACTCACTCCCTTTTCTTTTATATCCTTTTTACGCAGTCCATCCACTTTTCGCTAGCCTTCCTCTTCCTCTCCATCCATCGACATTTACATTCATGACTCTCCTAGTTATCCGATTTTTTTTCAGTTACAAGTCCACATCAAGACAAAAACAAAAACTATATTTTTGTACTACCCTCAAGAACAAAACGACTTAGTAGGTACGACTTAGTAGGTACCTACATGGTACCTACTACAAACAAACGCAGCAAGACAAATTTGCTTTCACATTACCAATATTAGAGCGGATATTACTATTGTACTACATGCAAATAGAGTTGCTTCCTAGAAGTGTTCAGTTCAATCAATAATTTTTATTTAACTTTAGCTCCTACGTTAATTGTTGTAATGTAACTGCCTTGAGTTTTATGGACTTTGAAGATTTAATTTCTATTTTCTGTACATAAAAATATTTAAAATGAAATAAAATCTATCCGCTGTGTTTCAAAGACGAGTTGGATATTGAATGACACACGTAGATTTGACAGAAAGTGTAACTTTACAACAAACACTTTTTAATAAAAACATTAACTGTAACTTTTGCCTGACTTTATTTTTTTTTACATTATTATATGCATAATGTTTATAATTTTATTATGTCGTTTTAGGTCCGCCTGATTTTATAAATGTATTGTTTTATGTCTAGGTACTATTAATAGGTTTAAGATAAAGGATTACATCCTTAGTGTAAGCGAAATACTTAGGTAACAAATATTATAATACTTACTGTTCTCTGTTAGCCAATAAGATTATTGAAACTTAATCAATATTACAGTCTATATATCAATATATACATTCAGTAGAGAAAACGCACTAAGTACTTGTATGTGGTTTAAAAAAATACATAGTTATGACGTCATAACACTTCAAATCCCTTCAAATGTTGATAAAAATTCTTGATTGTGTATTTTTATTTAAAGAATAAGCTTTTCATTGTGGTATCTATCTTATTTAATACTAATAATTAAGTTACTTTTGTTGTCGATCGTGAAAGACTAAAATAGTTTTTATTTAGATGTATACAAAGTTTAAGTTGCAATAACATCAGTTTTACTATATTAACCACTTTTCATAATATGACGTATTTTGTCTCTCTGTGTTAGATTTTAATCAATATCTGTGTTTTATCGTGTATATGATAATCTAAGCCATTTGAGCCCGATAGTATAGTGTCTAAAAAAATATAGTACTTATGGAAAAATATTATAGAAAAGAGATTGGGCAAAATTAACAAAGTCAAAAGTCAAAGTCAAATAGCTTTATTCACTTAGGTTACAAAGTAACACATGCAAATCGTTATACATGTAGTAGAATAGTATAGAGAAAAATGTCTGCCAAACTACTACCACTTTCGCAGACGACTATAGTAGAGCTCTGAGAAGAATGTGGCCAAGAAACTCAGGCCACTCTTTTCAAAAATAATAATTTGACTTTGTTACAATTACCAACAGCAGCGTGAAGAATGATGTGTGCAAGCAAATCTTACATGCATAGCAATTTAAAGTTTAATTGATAAAAAAAATTTCATTGTTAATAAATTGATTTAAAAAAGCTTTAATTGCATGGCACGTTCATCAGTCATCTCGTCACTGCGATATCCGACAGAAATTAACACACAAGCATTTGTGTCGTCAAGTTGATTTTGTTAATCTTTAAGTAGTTGAGAATGGAATAGAATACCATTTAGATAATATAATTAAATACATTTACAAATGCAAGTGAAGTATTTCTATCGTTACAATAACAAATAAAACTGTAAAAGAAAGTAATAAGGTAGTAACATAACATCCGCACAACTACCTAGGTTAAGCCACAATCTACACCATGGAACAAGCAACATGAAATCACGATAATTGAAATCTAAGCCCATGAGTTTTTGTCATTAATATAATCGTTTATTGTATAATAGCCTTTCGATAATAGCTGATTTTTTACAAATGCTTTAAAGTTTAGTAAAGGTAGATCCATTACATGCTTAGGCAGTTTATTGAATAAACGTATACCGAGTCCCGCAAAAGTGTTATGTACCTTATGTAGGCGATGTTGTGGACCTATCAACTTATGCCTATTCCTCGTACCAATGCTATGAATGTCGCCATTTCTATCATACTGTTCAATATTTTGCTTAATATATATTATATTAGCATATATATATTGTGAAGCAACTGTTAAAATACCTATTTCCTTAAAACGATCTCTCAATGAAACATTCGATTCAAGATTGTAAATAGCTCGAACTGCACGCTTCTGAAGAATAAAAATAGATTCGATGTCTAGCCCAGAACCAACAGTAACAAAATATATGCCGGGTTATTAGTCTTGCTATGAGAAACATTTTAGTAAAAAAAAATCTCCCCTAGGTGCTGTCCAACTGTAATTACACACAATTAAAAAATAGTTTTTTTTCTATTTCATAACTCTAATAAAAACAAAGAAATGACATGTAACGTTATCTAATTGATATTAACAGACCGACCCAACCATTCTATCGTCTTTACTCGCTACAAAAAAATACATAAGCCTGCGTCATGCGCAGATTCAGGTATTATTTTACTTTTTCACTCTTACACCACATGTATTACGAAGTGTCCTACGTGGGCGAGGAAAGCGACACGATGCTACGCGATGCTACACGCGACAAGTGTTCTACATGATTACGTCACGTCTCGTCGCAGACCGTCACATATGACACAAGTAGGGTACACCGTTGATTTGATGGCGTACGTTGCGTTCGTCGACCACGTAGGACACCGCGTTAGACAGAGATGACACTTTGTTAAATTAAATCATTTAGGAGAATATGTCGTACAGAATCGTGTATCCACAGTATGCGTACGTTAGGGAGCTGTTCTTATATGATAAGTGTAATATATTATTTAGGTCACGCTAGACATGTAGGCATAGAACAGCCTGCAAGTCCAATGGATTTTTTTTTTTTTTCTTATTGAAAAAGACAACTCCCGCAATAGGGCTCATGCCCCGTGTCGCAGGGACTGTTTACAAACATCAATTAACGGACACAAAGAACACCCAGACTCAGGACAATAATTTGTGGATCTCACAAATAATTGTCCTGCGTGGGGATCGAACCCACAACCTCGTGCACGGCAGCCGTTTGCGCTACCGTCGCGCCACCGAGGTCGTTGGTCGATTTCGTGATTGTTGACTTTTATATGGTTATCCGCGTGGTGATGGAGTAAGAATACAATATGGGGTGGTGACATCTCACCCCATGGGTATCGTAAAACCCGACAAAGGGACTATCCATCCATGAATATTATCTTTACGAAATAAAAAGAAGGAAAACTTGAAATTACACCCTATACCAATCCGTCAGGCCAGCGTAGAATTAGTAGGCCAAGTATCCCTCCGTCACGGGAGGAGGCCCGTCCCTGCAGCGGGACAAAAATGATGTATTATTAAACATTAAAACACATAACGTAGTTTTCATTCATAGCTGTTATCAGCCTTATATCTCTCATACCCCATACATATTCAATAAACAAATAATGAAAATTATATAAGTTTAACATGTGTAATAATGAGGGATATATATTAATTCTGTTGGTCCTGGGTTTTTTTTGTATGAAATTTGCCCATTGTCCTTTAAGTGATTTTTAGTTGTAGTGGAATATAGTGGCTTTTTAGACATATTATATTATGTTACTTAAATGAAATTAATTCTTGGACACATCTTTATAATTGAAGTTGAAAAATTGTGAGTTTAATTTGTCTGTTACAATTATTGTGGATTTAAATCAAATCAGTTCCTAACCTTTTTGCGATTATTGTCCCATAACAATCTTTAATTTAAAATCCTTTGAAGAGACGAGCCTTATTTTAAAAAAAATTACCTCTAGGAATATTATTATTTTGGCTATTCATAAGTTGCATTTTACTACACCCGCTAGAAAATGGGTTGGTAAATTGTTAGTTGTTTTTTACATAACTTCAACATTTTTTTTAATTTTTATATTCCAATTGTGACAGACATTTATATGCCACTATAGTAGAGCTATTGTTTTGTATAAGTTTCATCAATCTCATTGATGCATTTATTTATTAATTACGTTAGTAAAATGTACTTTATGTAGTTTTAAGAATTTTGAATGTTCGATCTAATGTACTTGTCTATTATGTGTGTATATCACAATAAAATATATTTACTATGTGTCTACTATAACTTGTTGTTTTACTTTGAAACTATTTCCCATACTACTTAGTTGACGCCCTCTGTGGCTAATTGGGTATGATCTATGGCAAATAAGCAGAGGGTTCAATTCCCGCTCAACGTAAATCAAAGTACTGTGTAGCCTTTTAGTGTCACCATATACATACATAAACTCACGCCTTATCCCGTCCGGGGTCCAGAGAAAACAGAACGCCACTTGTCACGATCCTGGCGAACAGATTGGGACGTCCACGTTCATTAAGCGAGTCATACATGCGCGTCGGTTACAAGTGCTCCTTATTTGGTGGAACAACACAAAATAATAAAAGTTAACTCATAACAATAGTAGAAACTCCTTCCAAATACAAAAATTCTATCTAGTCCGAAAATAAATAGATCCTTGACTGTTGATAGTGCACAAGTAACAGAAAAACAAACTCATATCTACATACCATAAATACGTAGGTACTTCATAAAAATAAATATTGTAATTTGTAATAGCAATATTTATGCCAAGTATCCCTCCGTCACAGGAGGAGGCCCGTCCCTGCAGTGTGACATTAATGGGCTGTTATGATGATGATATTTATGCACACAAATGATTAACATCTGCGGCGACCGAACCCTCAATAAGAGGCACTAATCCCGGACTAGACATAACCCTAAATAGAAATATATGGTGTAACCACCCCGTTTCCTGGTAAGTATGTGATAAAAAGTAAGTAGGAGACGTCTACTTAACAATCACCACCTAGCGAATAAATAAAACGTTTCACACAAGTCGGAGTAAGAATACAATATGTCCCCACCCCATCTCATCCCATGGGTGTCGTAGAAACCGACTGAGGGACTATCTGTGAATATTAACTTTACATAGAAAGAAGGAAAACTTGAAATTAATCCCTATACCAATCTGTCTGGCACGCGTGGTATTAGTAGGCTATGTATCCCTCCGTCACGGGAGACATTAATGGGCTGTTATGATGATGATGATGACTTCACACAAGCTATATAGCTATGAGTCCTGGACACTATAGTATCTATAGGCCAAGTATACCCCACAAATCGTCAGAAGGCAGTTCACAGAAGTTGGACATTAGTTAGCATTGGTTTAAGTAAGTATACGAAATTACTAATATATGTCGTATATCGATTACGACTTATAGGTCAACTGCATGACCAAACAAGTGAACCTGTACATCGCTGCATCGTGGTCTGAGTAGTCAGTAAATGTACAATGTACAGTACTCGGCCGTAAATATTGCACATCAACCTGCGGAAAGAGACAATCGGTCGATTTCGTCATCGTAGAGCGAAATTGGTCGATCGTCTCTTTACAAAAGTCGATGTGTAAATATACTATAGTGAGATGTCTTTTAAAACAAGGATTACTTGACTTCTTTTTGTTATTTGATAAATATAGGACATTATCAACAACTAACAAAAGATAATAAAGGAAAATAAATATTATTCGTATTAGAAATAAGCCTGTAAATATGGGTTCAATTAAAACCCGCGGATTTTACCAGTTGTTTAAATCCGTACAAAAAACACAGCTATAAATTACCTTAACAACACCTTTTGTACCTATAGGATACAATTTTCATCAAACAGGTGAGGTTTTATCTCCTAACGTATGAAGGGAGGCATGTTCCACCATAACCACCATAACAGCCCATTAATGTCCCACTGCAGGGACGGGCCTCCTCCCGTGACGGAGGGACACTTGGCCTACTAATACCACCCTGGCCAGACGGATTGGTATAGGGTTTAATTTCAAGTTTTCCTTCTTTTCATTTTTTAAATATAATATTCGCGGATAGTCCCTTAGTCGGTTTTTACGACACCCATGGGATGAGATGGGGTGGTGACATATTTTATTCTTACTCCGTCACCACACGGAGTAGTTCATGCATGTTCAGGCATGTTCATAACATATAAATAACACGTATATAGGAACTTTCAATAATTCATATCTCTACATATAAACATTCTGTCTAGACAAACCCCTCTACTCGCAGACGGAGGGTTGAAATGTTTCTATAAAATCCGTCAGATGGCACTTGTTAAAAACTTAAAAGTAGCTTTTGTTTTACAAAAGCCTTAAGGTTCTTTTTAATATACAAGATGTATGAGAATGTTGCATTTTTTAGACGAAAAGAGGTTAGTTAATATTATGTCCTTACCTATGAAATTGGCGTTTTGTATGAAGATTTTATCAGAAGTTTGATTTTTCATACTAACGTTCTCTCAGTTTAATAATATAATTTTAATTATAAGTAATGTTGCACAATCTAGCTAACTTATAAGATTTTAATCGTAAAAAAATATGCATTAAATTATACATTACATTAAGTTTCTATTTTCAAAATCTGGTACAAAGAAAAGAACAATTAAAAACCTTGAAACAAGAAGTGTTGTAAGGGTAACGCTATGGTTTTGTTTTTCATATCTAAGGCTGTTCAATTAATTATGGCAAAAATTATATTTAATATCCATTAATAATTTTATGCCATTTAGATGATGTATTCGAAACATGAAATTATATTGATAAGCAGGGACTCGTTAAGGAAAAGTAAAGAAATATTCAAGAGCATAGAAATTAATTGATTAAGGAAAAAGTATACAACATTTTTTAAGTGTTAATGTTTTCTTCGATGATCAGTTTTACCCAGTCTCTTCTGGGATCTTCAAGGGGTCGTGTAAGTCAATGCCACCACTGTTATTGAAATAGAAATCGTCATGGCAGTCGCTACCGCAACCGCCGCACCGCGGAGGCAATCGAATACATTATTATATTCATACATACAATGACGACCTCTGTGGCGTAGTCGATATATTACATGGCTGCTACGCAGAGGTATCGGGTTCGATTCTAGCTCAACGCAAATCTTTGTGTGCATGAACATGATTGTTTGCATTGGTCTGAGTGTTTCTATGTATAAAATGTAGGGTAAGGTTGCGATCATTGGACTAGCGCTTTGTTTGGACCACTTCAATATTTCGCGATCTATTTATATTTGAACCCGGTATTTGCATCGAAACTAGAGATGTGCCGTTGCCGGCAATATTGCCCGAACTGGGAATATTGGTGGCAATATTGCCAGCAATATTGCCGCGAGTGGAAATTTATGGCAATATTGTTTAAATAAAAGTCAAATGGACTATAGCACCTATGTACAATACTTAAAATTAGCATTTCAAGGCTACGAACTACATTGTACACTATATAATTTTGTTTTGAGTAAAATGCCCAAAATTGCCGGCATTTTTGGCAATATTCCCGGTATTTTACTGGCAATTTTGCCAAAGTTGCCACACATGATATTGAAAATAAGAAGTAACGACATTATTTCTATACAGGAATTGACAAGCATAGTAAACTGAATAAAAGGCATAAATTTCAATCAATTCTTTAATATTGTACTTGTTTTTCAAGCAAAATTACATAAAAATAACTATTAAGTATGTAAAGAGTAATGTTGAAATGGAAATACCAAATATTTATACATATAAATAAAATTGAAGTGTCTGTTTGTGACATGAAATCCCCGGTTTTTTTACAAATTGCATATCAATGTATACACGATACCATTGCCGAAAAACACAATTAAAAATTTTTTGTCTGTCTGTCTGTCTGTTTGTTCCGGGTAATCTCCGAAGCCGCTGGACCGATTTAGATGGGAATTTCACCATTGGAATGAAAAATTTACGGCGCGTAAACTGGGGTACTTTAGATTTTAAAAACTATTTAGAGTTCCGTAGAAAAATATAAAAACGTTAAAAATTTTTACAATATTTATGGTTTTGCACAAATTAGGGTCTATAAGGTTACGGAGAGGTAACTGATGGTATAAGGAGTAAGGCCTTGTTTACGGAGAAGCGGGGCGTAGGGCGTACCGTTGAGCGGGGCGGACCGCACTGGATTCAAATATATGGCGTTGTATGGGTGTGTTTACGTAGAAGCGTTTTTTGACACATTTGTTTGAAATAGAGCGTCGCACGCCGCGGTGCACGCGGCGGAGCACGCAGCGTCAATTCTCGCTGAAGTTATACATAAATCTAGTTGACTTGATCGAGACGAGCGTGCTTCGCTCTACACTTGACATATCGCCGCGGGCTCCGTGGCGGGCAAAGCGGCGGGCACCGCTACGCTTCCCGCCACGCTTCTCTATAAACAACGTCATATATTGCTATAAGTTTGTGTTTATGCGTGCGATGATGCGTAACAGAAAAAACGTCCTACGCCCCTCTCAACGCCACGCCACACGCCCCGCCCGACGCCCCGCTTCTCCGTAAACGTGCACTTACTTAGAATACTTTTATTTAATAGGGTCCCGCAGAAAATAAATTTTATTTTGATTACGACACTTTCTAAAATTTAATGTAAGAGTTCCGCAAAAAAGATATCAATATCGAAATTATAGTCATAGTAACATTCAAAACCAGAGCCAAAGTAAAAGTCAAAGTCAAAAAGGTCAAAAGTCAAAATAAAAAAAGGTCAAAAGTTAAAATCAAAAAAGGTCAAAGTCAAAATCAAAAAAGGTCAAAGTCAAAATAAAAAACGGTTAAAATCAAAAAACGTCAAAAGTCAAAATCAAAAAAGGTCAAACTCAAAATAAAAAACGGTCAAAATCAAAAACGGTCAAAAGTCAAAATCAAAAAAGGTCAAAAGTCAAAATCAAAAAAGGATCAAAAGTCAAAATCAAAAAAGGTCAAAAGTCAAAATCAACAAAGTTAAGTAAAAGTCAAAATCTAAGTCAAATTTAAAATGAAAGTCATAGTCAAAACCATCGTAGGCTACTATTTATAAGGAAATGTGTGAATTCTTCAAAACTCGCAGACGAAGTCGCGGGCAACAGCTAGTCAATATATAAAATACTAGCTGACCCGTGCCCACTTCGTTGAGCAGCAAAAAAAACGCTTCCTTTTTTTAAACATATTTCATTACTGCTCCTCTCTTATTAGTCATAGCGTGATACTATATAGCCTATGGCACTCCCCGATAAATGGCCTATTTAACACAAAAAGAATTTTAAAAATTGGTTCTGTAGTTCCAGAGATTACCCCCTACAACGTCACAAACTTACAAACACACAAACGTTACCTTTTTATAATATTAGTATAGAGTATTATCCATTCATTCTATCCGTGTGGTGACGGAGTAAGAATACAATATGTCACCACCCAATCTTATCCCATGGGTGTCGTAAAAACTGACTAAGGGAATAACTGTAACTACTATCTTTACGAAATAAAAAGAAGGAAAACTTGAAATTAAACCCTAAACCAATCCGTCTGGCCAGCGTGGTATTAGTAGGCCAAGTAACCCTCCGTCACGGGAGGAGGCCCATCCCTGCAGTGGGACATTAATGGGCTGTTATGATGATGATTATCCATGTAACGATGGATTAAGAATAGGTACATGGTATTAATCAATAAACCAATTAGCCTATCGCAGTCTACTGCTGAACCAAATGCCTCTCCCAACAAACGCCACAGAACAGGGTCCTCCGCCCTTCGAATTTAGTCCGACCAAGAGATCTTTTTAAGGTAGAATTAATTTATAGTACAGGTATTTAAAATTAAAATTAAAATCTAACTCCAACCAAAATGTTGATACTAAGAAAATTCATCTATACCTACTAACATCGAGCTATATATGTATATACTTATTCGCGCATTATTTTAAAACTGAGATATCTTTCAAACTAATAATCGGATCTCATCGCTGTAAAGGACAATATTGTTGAGAATTAAATAAGTATAATGATTAACGTATTTATTTTGGTAAGGGTCAATACCATATACACAAAATACCTTTACAAACAATGCATTTATTTAAATCAAATTTGATTATTATAAAAAAGGTCGTAGTGAGTCAACCTTAGAAGATAGATATATGCTATCGCTGACTTAATTGTAAAACTTTTTTAAAGGTACAATTCTCTAAAACATCATTTCAGTATATCTCCAGACGTTTAAGCAGCAGAAGCAAAATAAACGTTTTTTAGCGTCCCTTTTATAAACATATTTCATTACTGCTCCACTCCTATTAGTCATAGCGTGATGCTACATAGCCTATGACACTCCCCGATAAATGGACTATTCAACACAGAAAGAATTTTTGAAATCGGTTCAGTAGATCCAGAGATTACCCCCTACAACGTCACAAACACACAAACACACAAACACACAAACTTTACCTCTTTATAATATTAGTATAGACAAACAATCAACAAAAAAATGTCATTCGTTCATTATCTGTAAATCACTATTTGGATCAACAACTCAAGAAAAACTCCTTTCCACGCTAGCAGAAGTCGAAGGAATTGATAAAATCTTTACCTGTGTGTGAGTGAAGCTGTTATCGACTTCGCCAAAATATTATTATTATTAATATTTTATGAAAGATATCCTTCACAAATATAATTAAAAATCATGATTTCATCTACAGTACTAATAAAATATAGTGTTATTTTGATAGGCAACATTGGCAATATTGCCAATATTGCTGGGAATATTGGTATTTTACCGGCAGTGGCAACATTGGGAATATTGCTGGGAATGGCAATATTGCCACTAGGCACATCACTAATCGAAACGGTAGCTTTACAATACAACCCTCCACACCGCCCTCCAACCGGCAGTACCGCAGCAGGCAGCATGAGGGATGGACGTACTTCACTTTGTTTCTTGGACCTCGAGTATAATTTTTACGTGGCAAATAATAGCATGTAAGTACTGTTATAATAATTATTTTAATGTTTTTTTTTACTAGTATAGTACGGTAATTAAGAATTCATATTATCGTATATTTTTGTTGAGTGACGTGCTACTTTTTTTAAAATAAACATTTCAGTGGATGTTAGTGAGTTTCTATCAATGGACTGGGACGATGCTCTTTCATTGAACCGGTCCAATCGTGGCAACTTCTATAATGTCTGTTATTTAAAAATACAAATCTTTTTGTTTTAGCATCGCAAAAAGAGGAGGAGAGAGATTTGCGTATGAAACTAACTTAGGGAAAAAAGAAGTTGGATTTAATGAGGTAATCAGAATGTTTCGAGTGCCAAAAGCGACGTAAAAGAGAAGATTTTACGTACCTAAAATATTTTTGTGATTTTCCATGCCAAATAAAGAAATATATTTTGGGTCGACTAATTAATGTAACTATCAATTTATTTTCAAAAATAAAAGAAATTTAATAAAAAAAATATTTTACTTTATAATTTTTTTACATGCACCTTGAATGGACCAGCCACCTATAATGCCCTAAGTCCAATTATAGCAACTAAGTGGTCCGATGAAAGAGACGGTGGTTCAAACAAGGAAACCATCCCAAAGTTTTATTTTCTTCTTTTGTGACTATATACATAATAAAATTAACTTAATTATGTTAGTTACCAATAATTGAATATACAGACTACTCGTTTACATAGATTTTGTTTTATTACTCTCTCTATTTTAGCTACCAGGTCTGTTTATAGTCCATTTAAGTGGTCCAATAGTCGCAACCTTACCCAATGTATTTACAAAAAAAATGTATTTAAGTATCGTCGTTGAAAAAGTGGTTTTTTCAACGACGATACTTAAATACATTTTTTTCTATCATAAATCTGCTATGTGCAATATTTTGAGAATTGAGGATTTGGACTGTAGTGTATAGCTAACTACCTTATTTATCGTGTAGAAGAACTGCTTTGTGCTTGTTGCAACTATTTGCGTAACTTTGGCATGTTGTCAAACAAAATTTGCTGCCCTTTTTTCGTTAAATGGCAGATTCTGAAAACGGCAGATTCTGTAAAAGGCAGATTCTTTAAACGACAGATTCTGAAAACGGCAGATATTGTACAGTCGTCAGCTAAAACAAAATCTTATTAGACATGATCTTTGTAGCTTTGCTTAGCTACCTTTCTAAAACAAATAGATGCATTAATTATAAAATGTAATTTTCTAAATGCAGCCTTTGTGCTTACTCACTTAATTTTTGTCTATTGTTAAATCATGTAGGTATTATTTTAATCATGCCGTATTAATGGATTGATTCCAAAAAGACCATCCCTTTATTATTTTTTACAATTATTAAAAAAGGAGGGTAATTTTCAGGACATAAAATTGAAAAAAAATGACTTACATGTAAAAGGAAAAAAAAATTTGATAATTGACGTTGAATGGTGAGATTTAACTTTAGACTGTTTAAAACGATTATGTCGTGTAAAAGTTAATTTGATAATTGTAAAAAATAATAAAGGATGGACTGGATAGTTTTTTAAGTTTATGGTTTTTTTAATTTGATTTACGTTAATTTATAATATTACCCTTAATACTTACATAATGTATAGAATTATTTACGACGTTGTTTGGTACTGTACTTCTGCCGTTTTCAGAATCTGTCGTTTAAAGAATCTGCCATTTACCGAATCTGTCGTTTAAAGAATCTGCCATTTACCGAATCTGCCGTTTTAAGAATCTGCCATTTAGCGAATAATCCAAATTGCTATGTGCAGTAAATGTATGACGGTATGTTTATCCGTTGTTCTGTGACCAATAACACAAGCAGGTTAAGCCTAGCTTACTTTGGGAACAGATGGCGCTGTGTACAGTACAGATGTCTGTAAATATTTAACATTGCTATGAAAGTGAGTGTAGGCGCTTGAGCTCAAGAGAAAACTCCACGACGCACCTTTAAAGAAACATACAACAAACAAACAAGACGTGGAGAAATCTACAATCTGGGTAATTAGATTTAAGTACGTCGCGCGTCGTGTCGGGCATGCTTCCTTGCAAATATTACATCGTCGGTCAAGTCATCATCATCATCATAACAGTCCATTAATGTCCCACTGCAGGGACGGGCCTCCTCCCATGACAGAGGGATAGTTGGCCTACTAATACCATGCTGGCCAGACGGATTGGTATAGGGTTTAATTTCAAGTATTTCTTCTTTTTATTTCGTTAAGATGATAGTCCCTTAGTCGGTTTTTACGACTCCCATGGGATGAGATGGGATGGTGACACACTGTATTCTTACTCCGTCACATCACGGAGAAGTACGTCAACTTAATCCAGCATTGCAAGACCAGACTTCGCCAACCTGGGTGGTTTCTCATTCAACCAACAAGGAACCCTTTTTTCTTTGCGAACTGTAAGCCAATGTTTCGTTAGGTTAGACTAAGAAGTTTTATTTCTTTTATTGCAAGAGTGTATTATATTTATACTGAGCCTTGTCTACTTGGTACTTAGGTATGAAACTCGAAAGGATGACATCTATAGAGTATTCAAAGCAGACCTCCACACGGACGATAAACCAAAGCATTTGTACTAGAAAAAGATTCGTAGTTCGAAGCAACTATCATATCACGTTCTATGCGTAGACATTAAATCCCACGTACAATCAGGCTATAGAATGACTTGCATCAGGCTAGGCAAAAGCTAGTTTGCAACAGTAGTACTTAGTTAAAATTAGCTCTCGCAACAACAATAGGTAAGCTTAATGCGATACTAACATTTCAGTAAAGAAAATCTACAAACATTGTATTTTACAACGTAATCCGAAGGCGATTGTGATGCATTTTAGCCGCTTAAAGTCTTCACACACAGCAGTAATACGTACATAAATGGACGACGTCGCCGCTTCGGGTTGCTGTAGGATTTACAAGTTATTACCTTTCCAACTAGTTCAGTTTAAATTTAAGATATATGTTTAAGATTTTCCTGCAGTGCTAAAGCTGTATAGAAGTTTAATACATAACATTTATTTTTAGTTCTTGTTTGTGGTTTCAGTCATTAAGAAACTTTGAGAGACGCATCTAGAGAAGTCGTTTTTAAAGATCAAGATTAGTATGGCAAAGTGGATTTAAATGTATAAAGGATGAATGACAGGATATAAATGAAAGTAATTTATACTTCTATACTAATATTATAAAGAGGTAAAGTTTGTGTGTTTGTGACGTTATTGGGGGTAATATCTGGATCTACTGAACCGATTTTAAAAATTATTTTAGTGTTGAATAGTCCATTTATCGGGAGTGTCATAGGCTATATAATATCACGCTATGACTTATAGGAGTGGAGCAGTAATGAAATATGTTTAAAAAAGGGATGCGATTTTTTCACCGCCCAACGAAGTGGGCACGGGTCAGCTAGTTTACAGTTAAGTTACTAACAGTACGAAACGTCGGATCGAACGCAGAAAACCACCTCTGTCACATCTTTCTTGACTACATTATTTTTAAAGTATCATATTCAACTGCAAAAGTGGTGGTACATAATATTCAAGATATTCGTTGGTTTAACCGAAAAAAAACTGCAAACCTAAGTTAACTGGAATTTTATAGATACCTGCATACATACTTACATAATTAAGTAAGCTTATTTCAGATAGGCTGAGCAGAAGGATTAAGGCTATTGAGCACCAAGTGCTCATATACCGGTACTACGCAATCCCGCATTTTTTTGGCTTAGATATTATAGACTTTGACATTAAAACTGGTTTAGGATTCCCTGTAATGAAGGGTAAACTATAGGATATTTAAGATTTAAGTCTATTTTTAATAATAATTAAGAGTAAAATCAAATGAGGACTACTATGAGAGTAATCCTCATTTTATTAATCGTTATGAAATCTAGTTTAATAAAATGATTGCAAATAATCAAAGTAAAATGTACACAAACAATAAGGTAGTAAGTACCTAATCTTTTTAACCTCTTCTGTACACAACATTGTTTGTTATAGAGATATTGCAAAACTAAATAAAATGTAACATGAAAAGTTAATTAATCCTCAGATTTTGAAACCGTTATTAAAACTCATTGAGTACCTATACAAAACTGCAGTCTCCCCTACGGACAGAGGTATTCAATTCTATCTATCTCCAATTCCTCCCATTATACAGGATAGGTAGAAAATAACCCCAACTAATTGCCCTATTCCGTTTGATCCAGGATTTTATGCCAACCGTTTATAAATATTTGCAATAAACTCGGGTATCAAATAAAAATCTCTCACTGCACTTAGAGTAACCGTAGTTACGAAGAAATTTGAGAATGCACATACACCGGTGCACCTATATAGACGAACGTTCAGAATTTCCCGATTAAATTGGCGTAGAACTGATAGCTGTTAAAGCAAACTTGTGAGGTATTTTAACCAACAGTAGTCTTTCTTTGAAATCTAATGAAATGGATGCCTAATAATTATTAGCATACTATTGATTGTTATCATATTCGTGCTTTACACGGCCTGTTGTGGGGCGGATGGCCCTCAACCAAAGACACTTAAGTGACGGGCCTTAGGGGCACCCCCTGTGGGGTACGAACCTCAGCCTGGACAGTCACTGACTAAGAGGACGTGCAAAAGGCACGCCGTTTAGGAGCGAACGCGGCGCGTATTCCGGCCTCAACGGCGAGGACGGAAGCGCGGTCGTGTTGTTGTGACTTCGCGAGTGTGGCGTAGACGTAGAGCGACCGTGATCCTATCATCCGGCTCTTCGAGAGCATGTCTACGAATTTTTGATAATCTAGAGGGGATGTATCCGGACGCCTCAACCACTAGTTGGGGTGAGTGGCAGCCGTTTCAAAGTAGCGACGGGAACAGAGTTTCAGGTGTTGCTGGATAGTCGGCAACTCGAGGTCTATGTGAGGAACTGTTAAACAACATCATCATCATCATCGTAGAGCCGATGGATATCCACTGCTGAACAAAGGCATCCTTTAAGCTTTCCACACTTATCCTACTGCAGGGACGGGCCTTCTCCCGTGACGGAGGGATACTTGACCTACTAATACCACGCTGGCCAGACGGATTGGTATAGGGTTTAATTTTAAGTTTTCCTACTTTTTATTTCGTACAGATAACATTAACGGATAGTCCCTTAGTCGGTTTTTACGACACCCATGGGATGAGATGGGGTGGTAACATATTGTATTCTTACTCCGTCACCACACGGATACCCTCACCCATGTAACATGATAAATAAATGATAACACTCATTGCTTCCGTCAAATACTAAGTAAAACTTTAATACTACTACATAGCTATGATTTAATCGATAAACTCTGAATTGGTTTGAAATTCAATAAAACAGGAAACAGGTAGGCAAATAGGATGTTCACAAATGCATATATCTGTGACTTTATTACGAACTAGCTGCTGTGCCCGCGACTTCGTTCGCGTGGCGGATGTTACTTACTTCGCAATTCGATTTAATACTGAAAAATCGTTTTTAAAACCTTATAACGAACAGATATACCTACATTACAAACGAATTGTAAAATTAACGAACGAACCAAAACCTTTTCAAAGTAAATAAATAGTAAATAAAATATCTATGAAGACTGCGTCTAAACTTATACTGAAAGACATGAGCGAACGTCATTCTTTCAAGGAAAATCTTAACACCGCGATACTGAAAATGACGTCACAGGCACAATGCTATCTGTTGTCAAATTTGTAAGTTAAAATAAATGACATCGCTTATTTCATCATAACTGCAAGGACGCGCCTCCTCCCGTGACGGAGGAATACTTGGCCTACTAATACCACGCTGGCCAGTCGGATTGGTTGATAATATACGGATAGATTGGAAGATAATATTCACCGATAGTCCCTTAGTCGGTTTTACGCCACCCATGGGATGAGATGGGGAGGTGACATATTGTATTCTTACTCCGTCACCACACGGATACATGGCTGGCGTGCATGAGGTCGCGGGTTCGATTCCCATGGAGGACAATTGTGATACACAAACTATTGTCCTTAGTCTGGATGTTCTTTGTGTCCGTTAAATTGATATTTTTAAGGCTAGTGTGGGATTTGTCTTTTGTAAAAAAAATGCTGAAATAAATTATTGTACCTCACACCTTTTTACCATCTAGCAAAAAATATTTGACTAAACTTAGACTCGACTATATTATTATCTATAGATAAACTGCGTGCAGTATTTTTGAATTACATAATAAAATAAACACAAACACTTTGAATAATAATTTAATGTTTTGTGATTGTATTTCTTTATTTTATTGTCAGTTTTGTATTTTTTTATTGTTGACAAATAGCAATAATGTGTAAAATGATCTATATCTTGTGTGTTTATCAACCGATTTCTATAATTTTTTTTTTTATGAATAACATATTAAAGTGTACTTTTGAAATATGGGAGTTTGAAAAAGATATGTCTATGCAAATTACAATATATTTATGTATTTAATACACTTTGAAGAAAACCCTAACGATTAAACACGTTATTGTGGCTAATATATAAAAGATAGATATATACTATTCAGGACTTTTTTGTACATCTTTTGAAGACCATTATTTTTGTAATACATATTTTTGGCGTATGATCAACGTATGCGATGATAAGAGCTAGAACGCGCTTTTTGTCAACTGACTTGCTTCAAATTTTTCGTCACTGCTCAGCTCCTATGTGTCTTAGCGTTATGTTATACAGCCTATAACCTGTCCGGGAGTATGGACTACAATCGTACCAAGTTTGGTTAAAATGCCTTCAGTAGTTTTTGACCCATGCGTGCACATACAGACAGACAGACAGACAGACAGACAGACAGACAGACAGACAGACAAAAAAATTATTGATTGCATTTTTGGCATTAGTATCGATCACCATTCATCCTCCAATATTAATTTTGAACATATATTCAATGTACAGAATTGATCTCTCTACAGTTTTATTATAAGTATATAGATGTGACGCAAACATACTTGTACATGTAAATAAAATTGAAATGTTCGCTTGTAACATCAAACGTAACATCTATTATTTAACATTGCAAGGTAAACATGATACCAATATCTAAAATCACGTTTAAATAATTAGGGTCTTTCAACAAGAACTTTGTTTTCTAAAACAAAATAAGTACCTATAACATAAAATTAAGAGAAAAATAAATAAAAGTTTTTATTCTATTATTACAAAAAGAAAGATTTAGCAATTATAAAGAATAAATTACGGGCAAATGTTCACCAGGACCACGCTGACAGATGACAATTTACATAAAAAAAAAATTAATCACTTTTATTATTTCGTTCTTATCTATTTCGATAATGACATCACAGATTTTGAGTTTTAAGGGTGCAATGCAAACAAAGTAGACTTTGTCAAAGTGTTTTCAACATAGACTTTGTCAAAGTGTTTTCAACATAGACTTTGTCAAAGTATTTTCAACACAGGTGTTAAATCACATTTCAGTGATATCCATGTCATCAATAATAGACTAAAATTTAGTGGTTAACATCTCGCGATAGCGTAATCCATTGGTTGCTACCGTATTTCCAGCCTCATCTTCGAAAAAAAACGGACCAATCACGCATTTAATTTCATTTTTTCACATCATGAATTATGCTACTGTGAAAATGATTGTTTTGTTAAAATTACATTTCGTAGAACTTTAACAAAACAATCATTTTCATAGTGAAATTGATTTTCTAGCGAAGTTAAATTCATTCTAACGATTGCCAAAGCACCTACTATGAATACCGCCTAAAACTAAATGTCAAAACAATCACGTTTTTGGTAAGTATTGCCCCAATTGAAAAACAAAGTTCCTGTTGAAACACCCTATAGGTATTTGTCAGTCTATCTGTTTATTTTCCAAATCGGTGTATAGTTTTCATGTATACAGACTTTTTTACTTAAAAAAAAGACATGACAGACAAAAAATAATACAGCCTGGGAATGATAGCAACGTTAGTTATGAAATGGCTTCACTTTGTCGCCATCAATTTGTCGGTACACATGTACGATAAATGTACACCGGCCAATAAACGAACACGGTATGCAATAGCAAATTGTTTGAAGAGAATTTCACTCTCGAAAATATATTGCTAAAATGAGTGTTATTCCCGATTCCCTCTAATTGAAAATGTTTGAGTGCACGAACATGAGTGTTTGCATTTTGTCGGAGAGTTTTTATGTAAGTATTTACAAAAAAAAAACATTGAATTGTATTTATTCGTTGTCTAGTACTTACCCATAAAACAAGCTCTGCATAGTTTGGGACTAAATAGAGTTGTGTGAATGTAAAAGGGATATTATTAAGTACTCATTATAGAACGAACACGTATTATAGAAGATAATAATTATATTAATATGTGGTTTTCATTAACCCGCTTTTACCATCAACCTAATCCATTTATAAAATTGAATCACAAAAACATTACAATAAGTACTTACCTAGTTATTGGTGTAATCATATTAATTGTGCTGCAAGGCTTTAAAAAGGGTATTATAAAAAGCAGTGAACTGGAAGCTTATTAAATACTTATCAGTTTTAAAAAATGTTTCAACCCTTTACCAATCAATTTAATTCTCCACTTTCGTTTTTACTATTATAAATAAATATTCACGGACATCTCTACACAGCGCCATCTGTTCCTAAAGTTGCTAGGCTTAACCTGCCATAGAGGCCGTCATGTATCAGTAATTATGTACTTGCAAATGTCCAAAGTCTGTATGGCGAGGGAGTTTGTCGGGAGGGACGGGTGAAATAAGCTATTTTTCATGACTTACTAAGTCCATCAGTAAATTATTGAATATTTTTAATGAAAGCAAAGAAACGCCCTTAGCTTTCATTCATACACCAGTACTTCGGACCATCTTGAACAGGCCAAGCTCCAAGCTTTCTCTGGAGATCGTTGGTCCTTAACATTATATGCTACTGACAAAAACTTTGGGAGAAAATACATATCTAAGAATTCTATTCACCACAACTCACTAAAAAAATATTTGAAGAAAATATAACTGAATATTACATCATCACAATAAACATAAACATGTATGAAAATAAACTAGTAATTGGCCAATTAAGCAATATTTAGTACTTAATATTTCTTAAAAGTAGCAGAAAATTAGTTTTTCACAAAAAATTGTAAAGATGAAAGTAACAATCACTAGCAATAGTATTCATATTAAGTAGATACAAGAATACTTTTAAAAACCCGCTCTGTCTAGACGGTGTGGGATTTTAGTTCAGAAAACCCACCCTTGTATTGCTTCTAGTTTAAGTCTCTGTCGCCTACCTTTTTCGTCACATTAAGTTTGTACTCCATTCTTAATTTAACTTACTGCAGTACAGTGGATTTGCCGAGTTGCTGTTTCCACTCTAAGATACTTAGACTTATACTTAAGACTTAGTAAGTCATTACTCGAACGATAGCCGCGCTTTAATGCACAAGCGAACGTTCTGCAGGTTGTGTCTTCATCAAGAGACTATCTAGATTGGTACATTGTGCTCACCTAATCCAACTCCAAGCAGTAATGTAAAATGTTACAGTGTTTAGGTGGAAGGCTATGAGTTTTAACAACTTCTTTGTAGAGCAGATAGCGGCTTGGCTGTATTCTATAATTACTGATATCAACAAGAAATTAAAAAAAACATTATATAACTAGAACACTAACTGCCTCTGCGGCGCGCAACGGTTGCGGAAGCGGCTGACAAGCATGAGGTCACGTCGTCGAATCCCACGCGGTCTTGTGGCGACCAAGTATTTTCCTGAGATACCTAGTATATTTTTTATGTCTGTTATATTTTGAAAAGTCTCTGGGAACCCCTTGTGGTAGTAGTATTTTTCTAATCAAAAAGATTAAACGGGTCCCTCAGACGCAAAATTCAATTGTTTCAAAGATTATGTTCCGATAAACTTCAGTATCCATATTACAACAGTTCTAAATAAAGTCATTAATGAAAGGTACACAATTTACAAAACTAGTCAACAATCACGCCAAATATAGAATAGAGCTTAACACAAGTTTCCGTGTAACAAATGGGCCGTTTTTGTTGAATGTCAATCGTCATATTATAGCCTTGCTCAACAGTCTTTCCAACTACGAATTGTAACGGTGAAAGGGAGCTCATGGTGGGGATTGGTCCGCTGCGCTTACGCCAGTCCAACGCGAACACTCGACAAGGCTGTATACTATACTCTACGCCTTTGCCTATCCAACAACAAAAAAAGTGCTCTTTTTTTTTAATAAATACTCGCGCCAATTTTTGAATTAGATTCTAAGTGCAAGTGTCTGTGACGTCATGAAATAGTGATGTTCATTAAAAAAGACTGCAATATGTTGTTGTGTGTTTGTATTGTTATTTGGAGCGCTCTTTCGCCGGCTCTGTCCCAAGGTAAGCGAACAATGAAGTTGCTTTATTAAAACCTCCCAGATATATCTAGATTATGGTAATTTTATATATCCTGTAAATTATACCAAAGCTTTTGCGAAAATGTATGTTAATAATATTTTACTTTTTATTTTTATGTATGTGTTTTACTTACTCGATCTTTCTAATGTTCTACATGCATTCTGTACAATACACAGACTTTAAAATTTAAAAAGAAAAAAAAGACTAATGAAATTATACTATTAATATCACATAGCTATACTTAGTCTACAAAATTACCCTAAACACTAATATTGAACTTTTAAAAAATATCATCATAACAGGTTTTAAAGTAAAGACAACAATTTTGATATAATATATTTTTGTAAGTTCGTTTTTAAATATATAAAATATCAAGGTTTAGTCATAATTGATGCGATCACAGATTTCGACAAGTTATGACTAAGTGGACAAAGTATTTTTGGCGGCACGCGCATGCGCGAATATTTATGGTAAAGTGTTTTGAATGTAACAATACATTCATAAGTCTTCTGTGACCAAGTATGAAAGCCTCATTAATAAGTTTTGAAGTATATAGTACCTTATAAATGGGTTGGCACTTTTACTTTTCTTTATCGACAGCGACTGGATCTGCCTAAAGGTTGGTTAAGATGACCAAAAGTAGACCATGCTCTTTTTAAGACACAGCTATATCATAGCTACGTCATACGTATTAAATCATCATAGCAGTCCATTAATGTCCCGATGCAGGGACGGGCCTCCTCCCGTGACGGAGGGATACTTGGCCTACTAATACCACGCTGGCCAGACGGATTAGTATAGGGTTTAATTTCAAGTGATTCTCCTTTTTATTTCGTAAAGATAATATTCACGGATAGGCCCTTAGTCGGTTTTTACGACACCCATGGGATGAGATGGGGTGGTGACATAATATTGTATCCTTACTCCGTCACCACTCGGAGATTTTAAATCAACACCAGTTTTTATCGGGATTACTTTAGGATGGTCTTTGTCTTAATACTATCTCTCCAGATATCGTATTTAAAACAAGCCAAATAAAACATACTTACTTATCTATTTTGCCAGCAAGCTATGTCGCTTGGCTAGAAGTCTTCAATCGTAACAACCAATAAATAAATAAATTATTCCTCGCAATTTCACACAACGTCATCTAGTCACAAACTAAGCAGAGCTTGTATGTGTACAATGGATAAACATACTTAAAAACTTTTTTTTGTAAATACATACATTTTATACATAGAAAACACCCACTAAACGTCAACTGGTGGTCATAGGCCTCCTCAAAATAATTCCTCCTCGAGCAACCCTGCACCCTTCTTTATCCATTTATTTTTCATTGAACTATTAGAAATAGAAAACTTAAAAGCCCTTTATCAACCCTGTTTGACCAACATGGTTAAGTAGGCCAACTTCAAAATATCGTGTGCGTTACCCCAGCAAACAATTGACGCAATTTGACATTTTTGGTTTATCAGATAATTAGTTCGCTAGCTCCTGTAAATGTCTGTGTAGTTTTTGGAATTAGTTCGGTCCTAATTTTAAAAATATTTGACAAAAACAGTTTCTCCTGGCGTAACGTTACCCCAGCAAAAACAGGTAACGCACACCAAAATATCAATTTAAGTACACTAGATTTAAAAAAACTTACTGTTTTTGCATTCTTTCGCCATTATTATATTAGTGGAATATAATATTCATTCTTACTTTGTCTCAGATCCATCTATGGGTTCTCTAAAGAGAAACTGGTTAATGATATCGCTAAGAATCTCTAGCGTGAATAAAACTTTCACTATCGGTCATTTAATAATTATGCCATCGTTCTTTCTTATAAAAAGATTGTTCATGTTTGTATTGGAAGTGTTGAATTTTATTTTAACATCATTAACATATCAACTAATACCCGACTGTTGGACATAACATAAGTATAGCATTTTTTTAAATATTTCCACTAAATGTGTTCCTGTTATTATTATTACCTATTCTATTACATATTTATTAAATAAACGGTAGGTACAGTCACGAGCAATAATATGTACACATTTTCGCATTTTGTAAACCAGTTATCTAAAGTTCTGCCAATCCAAAATTGAAAATTCGAAGATTAATTCAAAACTGTACGGAACCTCTTCTAAATTACGAATTCATTTTGATATTGTAATGTCTAGATAAACGTGCAGATAGTTTAGAAAATTTGAAAATGTGTACATATTATTGCTCGTGACTGTACATGAAAAATCTTATGATCTAAAACTGTGTGATATACAGTTTGACTCTGAGATCTGAGAACTTAACCTGTGTCTTCTTTATCTATTGGTTTTCTGCCGGACGGGCTTGTAGCGTCTCCATTAGTCCGCAACTATGATGCGAAAGACACATGGTCCATGAACGATTTGTCGAATAAATTATTTACCGACCAGCTTTTAGTCGATTGATCGTAAAAGCGAAATGTTATTTGGCGAAGTATCTTTTGCCAACGCACGATTTGGCGAATGAATTAAACATAATATCAATTAATTGGTTTATAATGCGAAAATCTTTTATCCCGAAGTATTTATGGTTGACGAGCGATATGCGGAATTGATTCTTTTCATCTTTCGCATCATAGTTGCGGACCTTTTCAAGACTTCAATTAATTAGGCGCTATTTATTTTAATAATATTATTACATCTTTAATTGTATGCTAATTACTACTGAATTTAATATCCTTCTAATCAGTGAGTTAAACTATCGAATTGAAACTTGAAAAAAAAATTGTACATTTATGTCTTAAAAATATAAATAGTACAACTTTACAATCATAACTAACTTAATAACATATCGAAATAAAACAAAAATGAAATCAATCTTACTTCAAATCAAAGCGTAACAATACACAATCCAAATGACATAATAGAGTCAATTCGTACAAAAATCAGTTAAAAGTATTGTTAAACAAAAAGATTAGAACATATATATACGTATAGATTACGATTCATGCGTATTTGTGTATCAGAAATAGGTTAATTTTAACAAAAACCATGCTATGTGTATGTTAATAGCCGAAATTACTCTTTTGTTTCTAGCTTTACTAATTAAACGCTTTTTCAAATTTTGAATAAACCGAAAGCATTTTAACTTATTTATAACCAATAGTAAGTTTATCCATGACTATTATGGCGGAGTTATTAAGGTCATTTTCCACCAGAGGGTCTAAACAAGGTGAGGCGAGGCGAGAATTAAAATCGCACTGACTCTTTTCCACCAAAAATTGACAATGTGAGATGCGTGTTTCTTGTTAATTTATTGTATATTCTAACCGGGAACCGCACGGCAATTCAAAGTAAATTATTAATGCCTTGTGGGAAGGTTTCCTTAAACAGGCATCTGGTTCGTAAATTCTAGATACGGTCGCAAATCTTCGTTGATCTCGTGTGATTGCACGATCCAACACTTTCAGAATCCAGTGAATGAACAATCAGGTCTCACGAAGTCGATTACTATGCTCATTAAAATACAACCCTATCCAAAAATAACTACTTAATTTAATATCATAAATTAAATAAGAAATTCATTTCAGTTGGATAAATTGCTACACTCTATCGTATGACATGTCAGTCAAATGATTGCAACACTAAAATATAAATCAGGTATTGCAAGTTTGTCAACAAGTAACAGTTCATATCATTTTCAATTGGTAGGTAGGAATATATACCTAACAATTTGTTAACAATATGTCTGTTAGTAAGGACCTTTTTAATTCTTATTAATCTTTATCGTACACAAGAGTAAAAAATACAATTATAAATCCGTCTATAGTATTCGGGGGAAACTGGGAGTTCCCTCCTCCAAGTATGTCACACAAGCAGTTCCTCTCCGACGACCTGGTTAGGACGACGGGAAACCGATGGATAAGGGAGGCACAGGAGCGCACAAGGTGGCAATTATAAAATGTAACATACAAAATAACCACTTACCAGGTAGTACAAGTGGCGTTTAATGTGAATTTCTCACCCATTTTCCATCTAGTGGGGGTGAAGCATTGGTAAAAACAGGGTTTACGTGAGATTACTCTTCTTTTGATTAGATAAAAGTAGGATTTAGCTTAAGTTTTACGGCACATAACCTAAAGTATGCAATGTATAGTTCTATAACAACTCAAGTTTCGAGTATTTTGTTATTTTTAGTACGTAAGCCTCAGTTCTACTCTCAGACACTATCATTATTCAAGAAACAGTAATAAAGTCAAAAAATTCAGCACCTCTTCTAAGAGACTCTTTACGTAAGAACAACTAAAAGATTTCACTAAATACCAAACAAAACTCTCACAATTAAACTCAAACAATTATTATATAGTTTACTCACAATAAAAGTGATTTCGAAACTACAGAGATGACGTAAATTGAATAGGAATAGTTAATTATCGCAACTCTATTGTCCCCAGGGCATAATTTGTCGTGAATTACATGAATATCCCGCGATGCGTTGCAAATGTGCGTGCCTAACGTGCAATAAAGAAATATTTTTTTGTTTATTTCAATAAGGATAGACCGTTGATTGGTTGCAATATGGCGGATGCTTGTAATACAATTGTGTTTATACCCTTTATGTAATTATGATAATAGTGACATAATACACACGTTAATACAACGCCATCTAGTTCATAAATCATAAATAAGCTGCGCTTTTACTTTGTGTAAGTAACTTATAATAATCCTTAAACACTTTTTGTAAATACTCCTATACAGCTTTGCATTAACCAGGAAACTAACCCTAGACTTTTGCGTTGCAGTCATGTATTTTAACCAATACTATGCCAAAGAGGTAGTTTATTATCAACGCTTAAGCGATCAATTAACAAGCCAGAGTCTATGATTTTACCATCCTATGCATTTCTAAATAATTTAGCAAAAAAACAAACCTAAGGCTAAGGTCAGTGCTGCATTAAATAGATTAGCACCAAGTTCATGAGCGACGCAAAAAAAAAACAAAGTTAAGGAATTAATTAAAAGGTCATGATAAACTTAGAACATAGCTAAAATCTAATTTTCTGTTGAGTTTTTATTACATTTTTCTAAATCTAATTTTCATCTAGAATTTATGCTCTCTTGAGGTTTACAGAAAAATATATTTTTACTAAAAAATATATATAAATTCGTTATAGAAGCTATCTGCAACGACTTGATTATTAATAGACCGGTATTGATAAAAAAGGTTTTATTCTTTTTCATATTTTTTTCCATAAGTTGTAAGTGTCTATTATTTTTTTTATTTTTTTTACTTTGGATAGGTGTAAATATTTATTTAAACTATTCTTATTCGAATGTAATGTCTAAATTAACAGAAATATAATAATGCTTCGGTGGCGCAGCGGTCGCAGTAAGCGGCTGACGTGCACGAGAGCGCGGGGTTCGATTTCCAGGCAGGACAGGTTCTTTGTTGTAATCCGCTTATTTATGTCCGTTAAATTGATGTTTGTAAGACACAGGGCATGATCCCTTCCCTAGTGTGGGAGTTGTCTTTTTCAAACAAAGTTTTTAAATGAAGAAATTTGTATAATATTCCATTATTATAACAATCTAAAAATAACAACAACTTAAAAGTTACTTATTAAGTTGGTAGAACATTCACGAAATCTTACAAGTATTTACAAAATAAGTACTTACGTTCATACAATTTCGCGAACACCTGTTGTCCCCCTAATCCCCTTTCCAAACTTTCATTACGCCTGAACGCTCAAGGCCACGCCGCGCCACCGTCTGACGGCTGTACTTAACGGTCTTTACATTCAATGAGTGGGTAGTGTCACGTATACTTACATACATACATACGTACGTACATACATACGTTCATACATACGCACTTACATGTACATGTCCGTAAGAAATATTCAACTCTTCTTTGAACTTAACAAACATTGAACAATGAAAGTACTTAGTCGAAGTGTCCTTTCTATATTGACAGCAAAACAGTTTGATTAAGAAATGTATAATCGGCTATAAAATTTACTTTATCTCGTTAATAAAACATGGTAAAGTGATTTTCAATGTACAAATCTATTATTATTATTACTTGCGGTATTTGAAGACAGATTTGGTATGAGAAGGCTTGACGAATATAATAGTTATTATTTTCTAAATTATTTATTTATATAAAACACGTTACCTAAATTGCTTTGGCGGAAAACTGATGGTGGGTATAAAGCGCAGATTACACTAGACTAGATGTAGTCAACTACAGTAGTCTCCTACAAGATGTAGTCTTCTACAAGATGTAGATCTACGCTTAGGCGCGAATCTCGATTCTCGATCCCATAATAGATTGCCCTAAGAATGTTCTTTGTATCTGTAAATGTGTCTATTAAAATCCCGTGACACAAGGCTCGTCTTCTAGGGCCATCCGCCCCACCACAGCCCGCGTAAAGTAGTAAATGTCCCAGGAGACTAACTACTCGGCCTCAACAAAAAAAATCAGTTCGTCTTCTAGTAAGGAATCTATCCCTATAAAGAAAGTTGTTATGGGTATATTTTTAAGACAGGAAGCTGTGCTCATGTTTGCTGTAAAGATTCCTTTTTTACATTGTCCATTTACAAACTAAACTATTACTTGAACTTGTAGACATAAACCCCCTCACTCATAAACGCCTTTTAAATTTTAGTCAAATGATTAGCTTAAATTCTTACGGTTTTATTCGGCATATGGTTTGTTTTTTTAATAAAAATCTCGCTAATAAGTCATTAAATTTAAGAGGCGTTTATGAGTAAGGAAAAAAATACACTGTTCCACAACAAACTCATCTTTTTTCAACAAAATACTTTGAGCAAAAAACGAAAGGATTATTGACATTTTGTCCCTTAAACAGACTTATCATAATTTTATTCCACCTCATCAAACATTAAGATAATACATTGACAGTACTTTTTACTCATACATTATGACGGATATGACCTTTTACCTCGTCTAAAAAGAGAAAAATCAAAGATACATAATATTACGTAAACTTGACTAACAGCATTATTACCATAGAAAAAAACCTAAATGGACATTTTTGAATAGTTATATAATCTCTTTACATTAATTGGAAATTTTAATTATATAAATAACAAACTTGTTTTTTTTTATAAAAACCAATGCAAATTATACGAAATCAATTTTATTTGTACCTATATTGTTTTGTAATCTAAAGTTATAGAGAGGAAATAGAATCTTAATTGGTAGAAACATGGTTGGTTTTTGAGTAGCAGTAGGTACCGACTGCAATAAAAGTATCTGAACATTTTAATTATACGTACTAATGAAGTATTTATAATATTTAATTATAACAGGCAAATAACAACCACTGATGTTTAAAAGCCTGCTCAGTTACAACTTTATTCTTCTATTCTACGCTTCGTTCATATGACATTTTTTTACACTTTCATCTTTCCACTGCCCATGTGTCTTCTGTTACTGTGAAATAAAGTGAACTTTGAATTATAAGTGAAAATACTTTACATAAACCACAAATTGTTTTTAATCATACTTGTTTGTATGGTGATACTAAAAATACAAAAATCAGCCCATCTTTTTGTACAGTATCTGACAAGCTTATTTTATAGCATAAGACAAAAAAACATAAAATAACTGGCATAGTAGCATCTTCTAAGTTTCCTCCATCATCACGAGACGTAGTTTTGCTTATTTTAGTACATGTATTAGCTGATAAAAAGAAAATTGTACAAGCTCATTAACATTCCCCTACAAAGCGGGAGCACTACCTCCACAAACCTTTAAATAAAGTTGGTATTTCTAAAGCACACAATTAGAAAGCTAATTGTATTCCAATGCATAATTGAGCTTTTTTCCTTTAAAGAGTACACAACTTTACAATAATTATATAACTCTAGAACTAAAATTATTATTTCCCATAAATATATTTTAATTAACAAAATGTTGTATGTAATAAAAAAGTCCTAATAATTAATTTGCTGTCGGTACATACGGGGTTACGCGTATTTATGAGCTTTCTACTGATGTTTGAATCAATTTGTAACGAAGCAAAATATAAATGTGAAAACAATGTTTACGGACACGGAAAACAATACAAAAATCAATTATGTGCGTATAAAATTAATTTTTGATTGTCTCATCCAATAAGCCGTTGTGATTGTATTGATAATCACGTTATAATTTGGTACTGTACTGTTATAATCTTTGGAAATTTGATATTGATTTTGTGAAATGATGAACTCAGCGTAGTGGCAAGCCATGGCTGCTATGCAACGTCTAGGGTTTATGGAATCTTTGTGTGCATGAACATGATTTCCTGCATTAATTGTCTGGGTGTTTTGTATGTATTATTAGAAATAGTTAATAAGTAATGGTTATCCGTTTGTCTAGTACGCCATAGTACAAGTTTTGTTTGTGAAGATGAATGATGTCAAAGGGTGTGAGGAATGTTACAGGTAAACGACCTATATGACGACCCTTGTAGCATTCTAGTTATAGTTTGACTAACTACTCAGAGCTGTCGAGTTCAATTGACGCTCAAAGGAAGCCTTTGTGTGCATAAATCACGGTAGTGGTCTGAGAATACTTGGAAACACACACATCCATACTAATATTATAAATGGGAAAGTGTGTCTGTCTATTTGTCTTTCTTTCACGGCAAAACGGAGCGACGAATTGACGTGATTTTTTAATTGGAGATAGTTGAAAGGATGGAGAGTAACATAGGCTACTTTTTGCTACCTCGAATTTAACGCGAGCGATACCGCAGGCAAAATCTTTTACAAAATAAAACACAGACATACCAACGCATAATATACTTACATACACATAAATACAAAATAAAGAATACATACTATCTATGTATCCTTTTTATTCATGTACAAAAATAAACTTTTAATCCATAGATAGGAGTGGGTTTCGGTCAAATTGCAGAGTATCTCGGGTGAACTGCAAACAAAGAGAAATTGAATTGAATGAAAATATGAATAGGATTTTACCAATTGACGGAGAGATACTTGGCCTACTAATACCGCGCTGACCAGACGGATTGGTATAGGGTTTAATTTCAAATTTTCCTTCTTTTTATTTCGTAAAGATAGTATTCACGGATAGTCCCTTAGTCGGTTTTTCGACATCCATGGGATGAGATGGGGTGGTGACATATTGTATTCTTACTCCGTCACCATACGAAGAACTAGAATACATACAAATATATAAAACAAGCTTTTAATTATGTATTGGAAATATTAATAAAACTCCTTATAAACGCCACAACTTCATGGTTTAACGGTTGGTTAAGATATTGATGTCGCTGTAGGTACTTTAAACGAGGTCGCGGTTTCCTCTTCATTCCACTACTTAAGCTACTAGTTTTAAGACAGTCGTGTTGTCAGTCTAAGACAGGTTTTTTAACTATACTTATTTTAAACGGTAATTGTTACACATTTTTCTTAAGCCCGATTTACACATCGACAAGTACAGTAGCGAGTAAAGTAGTAAGTTGTTGATTAAGTTGATTTAAATAGATCTCCATCCTATTTTTTGGCGAGTTAAGTTGGCGAAACGCGAGAGAGGAGGCTACTTCGTACTTAAAGCTCGATTTACACATCGACAAGTACAGTAGCGAGTTAAGTAGTAAGTTGTTAATTTAAATAGATCTCCATCCTATTTTTTGGCGAGTTAAGTAGGCGAAACGCGAGAGAGGGGGCTACTTCGTACTTAACTCGCCAAAAAATAGGATGAAAATCTATTTAAATCAACTTCCACATTAGAATAGGTGTAATGCTATGCCAATCGTTGTGAGTAGATAGGTATGTACTTTCTTTCTTATTTATGTCAGGTTTGGATCCCCTCCCCGGCTGTAGTATAGATAGTTTTAGCCGAACATGGGTGTGCAAGTACGAAAAAGTTATTTAAACTATAATGCTAGAACATATTTAAAATAAACTTGCCTTGACCGCCGGCTAGTCCACAAGTATAGCCGATGGCCAAAGCAGTGGACAATTTTGAATGTCACTGTTAAGCCTCGGCACAGTACAACCAGTAGTCTATCTCGGCCGAATATTTATTATAAATGCCTACAGCTGCGCGGTACGTAAACACATGCAATAGGGCTGCCCACCTCCAGCTTTTTATTTACATTTACCTACTTTCCCGCTCCTTACTGCGGCACAGTCGCGACTGTTCACTCCGCAAAGCCACGGCTATCGTGAGCGTGTAGGTATAACTCGCGTTTCGTCCGTTTCTATGGGCCAGATTCGGAGACCGCACTTTGTCTTTACTTTAGCAAAGTCTAGTTATTATCTCTGAATTTGAACAACATTAAAGTAATCTTTTCGCATGAAAAGTTTACTTTGTAGTAATAAATAATGAAAGTAAACTTTTTCATGCGAAAAATTACTTTAATGTTGTTCAAATTCAGAGATAATAACTAGACTTTGCTAAAGTAAAGACAAAGTGCGGTCTCTGAATCTGGCCCTATGAAGTCGAAATACTGTATATTTGTACTATGGCCTCGGTATTAAGGTTTGTCAACTATTTGCGGAGATTACAGGGGTAAGATCTTCGTTTGTCTCTTATATTTTTACCCGACTTCAAAAAAAAGGAGGAGGTTCTCAATTCAGTAGTATTTTTTTATTTAAAAAAAACGCTAACTTACGCAAAGTTATGAAGGTAGAAAAGTAATCTGTCATACAAGTCCTCCATTAAATAGGTAATGATTGTAAACCAATATTTCGTCCAATCTTTTCTTTTCCATTTGACATTTAACGGAAGCGCTGGAGAGGAGATAAAGTTAAGTATATTTTTAGCTGTTGCCATGCAGGCTACGTATTATTAAACACTATTAAATACCATGTTTAATTTTCAACCAAATTCGTGACATTCATATTTACATCTCGATATGTGCTATCGAAATGTCAGGGCTAACGATGTAGTCGACTCTATGACTCTTGTAGTTATATTTTAATAGAAAAATAAGCCTTATTATCTTATTAATAAAGTTCATACTACGAATACAATAGTTACTAGTTAAATGAGATTTACGTTGTCTAAAAGGATAGCAATACAGACACTTTATCAAACAGCTTGTTTGCAAGCTAGTGGAGAATGTTTACAAGAAAACTTTGTGAAATTGATTTTAATATATTCGCTGTCACAATCAGATTTGATTCCGTGATTCAGGAAGCACATAAAAGGTGTTCCTGGTTGTTACCTTTGTGACAGGAGCCGTCAAGTCAAGTCAGAGGCCTAGACCACTAGATAATAATAATAATATCATTTAATGATAATGATTTGTTGATTCGGCAAACATTGTTCCGATAGTACTTTCGGTAAATGGACTTTATTCCAAAGCGTCTCTATCGACATCTATGGAGACTCGTGCTTGGCAGTTGGATCACAGGTCTGTTGCAGAAGGCAGTATTACTTGACACGGCACGCATTGTGAGGAGGTTTCTATCTCTGAAGCCCTAACCACTAGTAGCTTGGTCACTGTACCCGAAGCAGGTGGGTCTTCCTTTTTTTATAATTTTTTTTTTTTAACATACCAAACATCTTTTGTTTAAGTCAAAGAAAAAAAACACGTCAATTTTGTCGTGAATGTGAATTCACACACACCGGTAAAGCTTTACCGGTGTGTGTAATGTGTGTAAGTAATAATATTTTATGTTGCATAAACTCAAAGTTCAGTTTCCAAATAGACTTTCGGTGAAAACCAGTATCAGATAGAGGATAGATATACTTTAATAACAACGTATTAAAACTTATGCTCTTGAACTTTGCAAAACTAAAGGCATATCAATTTTGTACTCAGCTTCCTTCAAATACTTACTTAGTTTATTTTGACACAAAATGGGAAAATATATTTCGCACAGTTTCGTAAGGGCTGCACAAAATTAATCCAAACTTTCAATTAATTGCAACAACGTCTGCTTTTGTTGTGGTCAGTTCCTGTTACTAATTGAAATAAAGTGAAATGAAAATACTTATAATCGTTTAAAAATAATAAATTAATGTGAGTGAATATTATCATGAATCACAAAAGTAAAGTAAAAAAGATTACAATGAGCAAAAGCTGGCAAGCAAAAATTCTGGCCAAAGGGTGGTACATCGTCAAGTGCTGTTTAACATCACATATATATTATGTCTAGCTGTAATTTTTAGCTACACCTGGTTCCCTTAGATGTAAGGCGGAAACAAGGTAGTACTTAATTTAATTAAAACTGCGTATAAAAAATCAAATATCATTAAACAGCAAATAGTAAGTATGAAGTTCTCGGTTCGCCGACAATCAAGCGAGACAAACAGCAAAGTTTGCCATGTTTGCATTTAATCCTCTTGTAAGGTATTTGCAGTTTAAACTTTATAAAGGCAAATAAAGAGAAAATCAGGTAGAACGCTTCTACTAGTACTTTGTTTGATTTGTACCAGGATATATACGATATTTAAACTTTTGAATTAATAAAAGTTTTTGGAAAGCGTGCAGTTAACACAATCCTATAAATATGTCGCCAGGTGGCTATCAGACTTCTTCAAGTGTGTAAAGGCACGAGGTCTTTGTCAACCTCGCTCATCTTTCAGGCAAACACAGGTTGTTAATTAATAAACAGGATTTGTAGAACGTAAACTTATATTCACAAATTTTAAGCAAATACAACTTTCTAATAATTTTAAAGGTAAAAGTGGACGCCAGCAGTCCGTGGGCTTTCAACCACCACGTTCTGCTAGAATGACGACTCCTGTCATTCTCGTCCGAACATTTTGAATGTTTGTTTCATAATTCAATACGAACGTTCCTCCTTTAACGTTATCCAATAAAAAGGTTAGATTGTTTCACGGCGCCAGGGATGCGCCTTCAAATAAATAAGAGTTATAAACTTAAAACTATTACTTAACTCTTCATCTCAACGTAATGTTAAAATACCAACCATAATTCAGAAATAAATAGGTACTTATCTATTCTTATGGTGTTTAACCCTAAGTCATACCACATAATACCCCATAACATCCCCCCAATTACCCCGATATTGCCACAATTTCAACTTAAATAGAAACAAAGTAGTAAACATAAAATAAACTATAGTGATTTTGATCATTAAAAAGAAAAATCTATAGTTCAGTTTTGTTACCTTCGTATTTTTTATTACATTTAATGTAACGATAACCTTGTAACTCTCTGATACGAGTTTAGCTGACCGCTGTCTAATTTATTGGTACGGGTCTAGTGACATACAAAATTATAATATAAACGAGTCGCTAGAACAAGTTACACCTCATTATTTTATTTAAGTAAGTATTTAGTTGGAAAATATTGTTTAGAAACATTAATACAGTTAATTTTCTTTGCTTCTTATGAAAAATGTAATATTTTTTAACTATGTATATATTGTATTGATTACGTTTGATGCGATCGGATAATACGTATAACGCTTTTAAAGATGGCGGGATGTCGAAGGAAGGAGAGTTTTTCGCGTGAATTTTGAAAAGGTCTACCTAAGTGTAGAATAAAATAAATTATTTTTAAAGTCATACTGGTTCCAAGTCCAATGTACAAAATAAAATTTGATAAATTTTAACGGAGCTCGTCGTAGCTTGAATTTAATTTCTTATAAAATTGGGTAAGCAATTTATTAGAATTTTATCTCAATAACAATGAAAAACTATGCACGTATCATTAAAATTAAACAAAGTGCTATAAATAAATAAGCACAATTATTTGGTCATAATTTGTATCAACGTTTATTTTGGTGTTGGTTCTTTAAGAAATTTGAAAATGATTTCATATTACTACACTATACTTCATAGATCACAAAGTACTAATAATCACTCTAATTTGATTCTCGTAAAGCAACAATAGCATTACAAAAAGTTCGATTGAGTGTACAAGAATCGCGTGCTACTACAGATTACTTTCACTTATCCTTTAAACATACTTGTGTGCACCGCTTTATATGTGTAGTATGAAATAGTACACGTATTTACGCCTGTGTGAGTGAGCAATATAAGGCCAGGAACACACAAGCACTGTACAGACTCGTGATCAATCTGACCAACTTAAAGCTTTCGATTTAAGTTCTTGTTAGGTTTAAGATAATGTACGCAGTGATTGCTATGTCGTGAATGAGAGATTATTATTGATGTTTTTTTTTTTGGTTTCCTGGTTGGTATAGTACCTATAATTAGCAAGGCTATAAAGCTACATAAGTCTTAATGAGATTTCTATTTTAAATTAGAGAACTTTAAAAAAAATGGTTTTGTAAAGCCATTTATAATTCTTTGATACAGTTCAGTCGGAAGGTAACCAAATAAATATAGTTGTTAAATCTTTATCTGCTAAAAAACACTATTTTAATATACTTATGTAGGTATGTGTGCACAGCGCAAATATCGATTAAACTAAATATATCAAGCCCAGCAGTAATCAATTAAAAACTTTTTTAATCGATTTTATTACTTGCATTTGAATTGATAACCCAAGTGTTTACGCTTGGTGAAGACCTCAATGCTTTTTATACAAATAGGGTGAATACATTGACTAAGTGCCAGTGCGCCACTATACGTATGTAGGTTAGAAATATAATATGAAGAATAGATCCTTCGAGGTATTGACCTTTCGAGGTATTGACCTTTCGAGGTAACGAACCATCGGCGAAGTGTACCGTCGAGGTAACGTCATTCGATCTAGAATATTAAATCCGTACGTACTCAGTAGTTAATAATAATAATTAATTTGTTACTCATTCACACAACGCCATCTAGCCTCAAACTAAGTAGAGTTTGTTGTAGTTTGACCCAGACATCTAAACAAACATAAACTCACGCCTAATTCCGGTGAAGGGTAGACAGAGATTACTGAGCGGTAATTATATTTTTACGTTTTTAAACGTTTTATTGTTTTTTTTGTTACTAATAGAAAAACCTTAATAGAGTGAGAAACATCTTTTTACAACGTATTAAGAATAAACTAGAAGAAAAGGTCAAAAATATATATATTCCGGGACGATATGAAATATAGTAACCACACGGTAAAGAGGTTATAAACATTTTAAAAACAAACAAATATGTTTTCAAAGATACTAGTGGTTAGGTACATTAAAATGGTTTTTTTTGTTAATTACATTGGTAGTAGTCTGATAACTGCTGGAAGCACTCAAGCGACACTTTAACAAAAAATAATATGAATGTGTTGTTCATTTTTAATCTTTAACGATGTCTTATATAATAAAATATGGCTTGTTTATAAAAAAATAAAACAATGGAACGTTAATTTATGGTCGTATGATCAAGATCACAAGAAATCTTTTAAAATTCATTGAATTATAATACTTAGAATATTATGCAATGTTTTAATTTAGGTGCTCAGTTTTTATTTTATTTAATGTTGGGATTTCCATTTTATATTTATCATCGGTTTATTGCAGCTTCGATTATCCTGTGGTGACGGATAAGAATACAATATGTCACCACCCCATCTCATGCCATGGGTGTCGTAAAAACCGACTAAGGGAATAACCGTAACTACTATCTTTACGAAATAAAAAGAAGGAAAACTTGAAATTTAAAACTATACCAATCCGTCTGGCCACCGTGGTATTAGTGGGCCATGTAACCCTCCATCACGGGAGGAGGCCCGTCCCTGCAGTGGGACATTAATGGGCTGTTATGATGATTGCAGCTTCAATTGGAAACATAGATTACTGCAAAAAGGTAAAGAGTAGGTATGCTTGAGTTCTTACTAGTTTGTTTTTATTGCTCTCTGTATACGAATCTACTTAAGCAAAAGCAGGACATGCCAAAGTGTCACAAATGAGGACTAACTAAGGTACTATTTCTTAGCACACTTGACCTTAAGCCCGATTTACACATCAACAAGTAGATTAACGAGTTAAGTAGTAAGTTGTTGATTAAGTTAATTGAATTAAATAGATCTCCATCCTATTTTTTTGGCGAGTTAATTTGGCGAGACGCGAGAGAGGGGGCTACTTCGTACTTAACTCGCTAAAAAATAGGATGGAGATCGATTTAAATCAACTTAATCATAATCCCGACAAATGAACTAAAAACAAAAAAAAGAAAACTATTCAACTCAGAAGATTTTTTTAAATCGGTTCAGCATATCCAGAGTTTACCCCTACAACGTCACAAACACACAAACTTTACCTCTTTATAATCATACTATTTATTTTTAAATTAGTATAGAAGAGAGCCCGACAACCCAGCAGGTACGAAAATTTTGGGAATGACTTGAGGTGGTGACACCGTGTGTTCTTACTCATCGCCACACGTAAAATGCCTTCGTATTCGACTTTGACTTAAACTTAAATAAGGGTCCATAGAAGATAATTGTCATTACAACAGTAAGTAACCAGCTTAACATCTACATTTGCATATTGCACTCAATTAATGGATTCCACTTCAAAATATAGGTTGTTTGATGGCATATTAACGAACATACAAGTTATATTTATACCTACATAGATATGCGTATATGGTGACGCATTAAAACCATTAATGCCAGTCTCAACCGCTGGGTAAGTACAGACACTGAGAAGTGATAGAAAGTTTGAAATCTTAAACTTGGGTGTACGCAATTGGCGGGGATCGCCGAGGGGGACTGGACGCAAAGGCTCTGCCGGTTCCCCAGGCCCCCTCTAAGTAGTCAATGAAGAAGTACCGCTGGGTCTACGCAATGCAATGGATAACTTTGCATTACAAGGACTGCAAAGGAAGCAGGATCAAAGTTCATTACAAGCTTAATATTTTGCTCTTCTCTCTTTTTCGTTCTTTTCAAGCTTTTAAGTATTTATTACTTTTTTATGATGACTGATAAATGATAAAAGGGTTACCAATAGTAAAAAAACATTGCGCCTCTTTTCGTGTTCTATCATACTCGTAGATACCTTCTGCAAACTTCTGTAACGTTGTCCTGCCTTCTCTCTTTCATATTATTACATGCAGATGTAAGCAACAACAGAAGAGTAGTTAAAAATCTGTCAAAAAATATAAAAGTTATCTATTAATATACATAGGTAATGTACCTATAATATTCAGCACATACTTAGGTGCCGAAAAGCAAAATATGGAATGAACTCTCAGCGTATGTGTTTCCGCCTTAGTACAACATTCGGTCATACGAGTATAAGCGCAGTGCAAGCATAATATGATAAGGCCGGTATGATGACGAGAAAACTTCATCGATTTTAATCATGCTTGACGACAGATATTACAATATTACAACCAATAGTAGACATAAGCGCCGATTACACTAGACTACATGCAGTCACCTACATAAGGACGTCCTAAATTTTTAGTGTTAGGACGTTCTGTTTCATGTCCTACATGTGATTACACTAGACTACATTGTAGTCTCCTACATGATGTAGTTGACTATGTAGTCTAGTGTAATCGGCGCTATACTTACAAAAATCACGCCTTATCCCCCATGAGGGTAGACAAAGCCTTCTAAGCGCCAAGTACTAAGTAAGGGGAGATAAGGAATTAACTATTTTTTTTCAGATATTCACACAACGCCATCTAGTTCCAAACTAAGCAAAGCTTGTACTATGGGTACTAGACGACGGATACACACTACTTATATACTTTTTTTTTGTAAATACATACGTATTAAATTATGGATAGAAAACACCCAGACCAATGCAAACAATCATGTTCATGCACACAAAGATTTGCATTGAGCGGGAATCGAACCCGAGACCTCTGCGTAGCAGTCATGTTATATAACGCCAGAGAGGTCGTCAAACTATAAGATCCTTACATAATTTCTCTGCTTTAGGATACCTTATTTCATTTTCATACATACTCGTCGTTCTGAGTGCTAAGTACGCGCAATTCCTTTTCTGAAGGATGTCATGTCCCAGTGAATATTTCTAGAGCGTCCCGACGTTATCTACATAGTCTACTAATACCTTCGCGCTGTATTCCTTTGTTAATTTCCTATCATTCATACTCTCAATTACTAACAAACTGTTCAATTACTTTGTTACAATTAATACGTGGTAACCGTCCGGGCTGTTTGGAACTAATCTCAAAATACTCATTTCACAATACGGCCTAAAATCTAAATGACCTTTTCTCACAACGTATAAAACCCAAATTAAGACCACTTGTAATCTACAAGAAATAAGAAATTTTCCTTAGTTTAAATTATAGTGTTGATGTATAAGTAGGTTAAGTTACGATGGGGCTAACATATTTTTATATAATAAAAGCCCCTTAATAAAAAAAAAATAAAAAAAAAATTCCATGTCTTAGTTTGAAATGATCCAGGAATATTGCAATCGCTTTTCCAGTACACTTAAGATTGCACTTAATATGATTTATTTCCAATTAAAAATCATTTTTTTTATTATTATTATTAGCCTGTACTGTCCCACTGCAGGGCAAAGGCCTCCCCTTCAGACTTCCACTTCTCTCGATCCGTGGCTTCCGTTTGCCACTCCCTCTTAAAAGTGTCCAGGTCATCTCGCCATCTCCTCCTGGGCCGCCCTCGTTGCCGCAAAAAAAAAACATATTATATTATATTACTTAGTTCAATTGCAGTTTGCACAATTCACTCTTCGTTGCAAAGTTCTAGGAAGAAACCGATATTCTTTGAAAATAAAACATCTTTAACAAGTAAAGAGGAACGTGGCGAACGGTTGCGGAAAAGACTTTCTCAACTTGTCACAAAAGAAACAAAAGTTATACTTTTACAAGGAAAATTGAAGGATTACAAGGAAAATGTAAGTCTTACAGCAAGCAAGGAACTCTTGGAAAAATATAATATAATTGAAACTGAGATTATTGGTAACGAGAAACGTAAATTCCCTTTTCATAGAACAAGATAATACTTAGTTATATTCTTACTAGCTGTTGCCCGCGGCTTCGATCGCGTTAAAAAAAAGGCCTATGTTACTTTTCATTCCTTCAAATATCTCCACTTAAAAAAATCACGTCCATTTGTCGCTCCGTTTTGCTGTGAAAGAAAGACAAACAGACAGGCACACTTTCCCATTTATAATATTAGTATGGATTCATAAAGAACAGTACAGTCATGGAATAATTTCACACCGTTGTCGCCATCCTTTTGTCTGGCAAAATGTTTCTTCATATTACTTTTTAAGGACCTTATGTTATAGGACTAAAGGATTGAATACTATAACGGAAAATTGTTGCACAATTTATTGCATTGGCAAAGGAAACAAATGGGACAGACTGCTTGACACTTATGATCATTTTCTTTAGAACTTTTCACACCTTCTTTCTTAAAAGTAAGATAGACAAGTTTGCGTTCCTATGTAGGGCTATTTTAAATAAATGATATTTCAAAAAAAAAAAGTTTGCGTTCCTTTTAATATACGCCAAACATGTTCCAGTGTTAAATATCATTTCTCTATGAGGGACACGGCCAATCTTAAAGAAAAAAGTGAGAAAAAAGTAAAGGTCCAAATAATAAAATAGGTATACACAGCAACACATCAAGTTAAACATTTTCATTTGAAATTGTGTCTTATTTCAAGGTATTAAGGTACATGAGTGTCTAGCTTGACTAGTTGTTGTGTGTACTATCTATCTACTAAGTATAGGAAGTTCTCACTTAGAGTGTATTATTTTTAATGTTTGTTACCTTTTTAAATAAAAACACATTTTTGAAACTTATTTTCCTACTTACTTTTGAGTTGGTCTTTGTTTTCATGAAATTCATTTTTGAAAGATGGTTTAAAAAGTGTGGAATTCTTGTGTTATTGAAGTACACTTTTACAGTCGTATTTTTATTTTTCCAGTCATATTGTTTAATCCGCGAACATTGGTATGGGTTTATTATTTTAAGTACCAATATATATTTAATTAGTTAAGACTCACATGTAACTATTATTTGTTCCAAATAAAGAAAATTAAAATTCAATTACTAAAACATTATTAAGTTAAGTGTTTATTAATTTCACGCTGAACTATCAATGGTTGTTAAGTTTCATCGGACAATTCCTCTTGGAGAATCTCTATTGTTGGATTAATAGAATGATTAAAAGGTCGTTGTAGTGAATGGGCTTAAACAGCGAATTTAATCGACTTGGGAATCGAGGAATATCCTTGTTAAGAATATTATATTGTTATCTAAATAACATGTTTGTTGTTAAATGGTACACGATGGATTAGGGATCTCTTGGGAAGATTATAGTTACTTTTAGATGTTGACGAAATTGCGTTAGAAGGCCTACGCAATTTCATCAACATAATAAATAAATAAATATTCTTCACACATTCGCACAACGCCGTCTAGTCCCAAACTAAGCAAAGCTTGTACTATGGGTACTATAGACAACGGATAAACATACTTAAATACTTTTTTTTTGTAAATACATACTGGGTGTTTTCTATGTATATATTATACATAGAAAACACCCAGACCAATTCAAACAATCATGTTCATGCACACAAAGATTTGCATTGAGCGGGAATCGAACCCGAGACATCTGCGTAGCAGTCATGTATATAACCACTACGCCACAGAAGTCGTCAACATCTAAAAGTTTAGTTGTCAGCCATTGATTTACAAAAAACCAAAGATACACACTCCACTTCCCAAAACCGTCCGCAACAAATAGGCGCATTGTGCACTTTTTTTGAATTAGTATCGCGTTGTTCTACCGGCAAACGTCAATCATTGAATTTTATTGCTATAAGTGCATTACTTTTTAAATACAACTTTATGTCATGCGTGTAAGATTGAATTTGAAAAAAAAAATATGTTTACGATATTACTATACGTATTTATTGCGTATGTTTAATTTGATGACACTTTTGGCTGTTAGTTTTGTTTGAAAATGTGCATCTTGGGTTTTTTATAAATCAATGTTGTCAGCATACACTTTTTCTGAATAAACAAAGTCATTAGCTTTATACCAGTGGCAGAACCTGCCTCAATGTATAGGTATTATTTTAATTAAAATACAATTTAGGCGTTTTGATGCCAATTATAATAATTACACCTAAAATCGAAAACCCATAAATCAAATTATTTTTCTACAATTTTAATAAATTTTTATTGATCAACCCTTTCAAGCAAAAATAAAACTTTTTCTTTTGGTTAACAAAAGTGACTACTTTTTGAGATTGAAAGTTTATTTCTGCTAGTTCCTATACAAAATACTTTACTAAAGCGTCGATTACACTACCCTAAATGTAGGACACTACATTTTGTAGGACACTACATGATGTAGGGCGGTCGGGATTCGCCACTCTCCGATATGTAGTGTCCTAACAACCTACATGTGATTACATTAGACAACATGTTTCAACATTTCTTGGCCAATTGCAAAATAAATCTTTTTCCATGCATTCTCTGCTAGCCATTTTATTAAGATGTAAGAAATACAAACTTAGTACAACAATTGTATCTGCACTTTGACCTTAACACCGCCGCTTTATCTCACAAAACAACTTGCCTATAATTATAAAATATACTATGTTTTTACTTTGGCATCACGCGTGTTCATTTGACCGGCTTTCTCTGAGGACCAGGGGTCAACTTGCTTAGTAGTGATAGTAAAAATCTTGGTTTATACGTACCGGTACCAAGTACATAGTCAGCGGTATTGGTAAAAGTATTTAGTAAAATTTGTATTTTTTAAGTAGGTATGTGCTACATACGTTGCTTTGAATTGTTTGTCAATAACATGAAATAAATATAGGTATTTCTAAGTTCATCATCATCATCATAACAGCCCATTAATGTCCCACTGCAGGGACGGGCCTCCTCCCGTGACGGAGGGACACTTGGCCTACTAATACCACGCTGGCCAGACGGATTGATATAGGGTTTAATTTCAAGTTTTCCTTCTTTTTTGTAAAGATATTATTGACGGATAGTCCCTTAGTCGGTTTTTACGACACCCATGGGATGAGATGGGGTGGTGACATGTTGTATTCTTACTCCGTCACCACACGGAGGATTTCTAAGTTGCGTTCATGTAAATTTCAGTTTTAATTTAATTTTTTCATAACATCTAGCAAAGGAAATGTAGATTATAATGTGTATGACTAACGCTTTAGTTGTAAATTGTTCCTTGTTTAAAGTTGCTCTTTGGGATGATCATCACTAATAATTTTTCGGGTAAAAGGCTTTAGCATGCTAACGAGCTCCTGTGTGCAAGGCTCTTCTGGCCGATATCAAGCGAGTTTAAATATTGAACGGCTAGAGCAGCGTTTTCAGGACATGTATGTACTATGCTCTAATTAGGACGATGTCGACGTCCTAGAGGTCGCTGCACTGTTTCGGTAATGAGGTAAAACCACTTTATCGGAAAATAATTTAAATAAACTAGCGGACCTAACAGACGTTGTCCTGCATATGATATTCAGCGCCATCTGCCGGGGTGATTTGTGAATCTAAACCATCCAGGGCGCCACTCAAACACATACAGAAAAATTCATTTAAATCGGTCAAGCCGTTTAGGAGGAGTTCAATGACATATACACGTACAGCAGAATTATTGCTGCTTCACCCCTATTAGTCATAGCGTGATACTATATAGCCTATGACACTCCCCGATAAATGGACTATTCAACACAGAAAGAATTTTTAAAATCGGTTCAGTAGATCCAGAGATTACCCCCTACAACGTCACTAACACACAAACAAACAAACACTCAAACTTTACCTCTTTATAATATTAGTATAGAAAAAGATTTGTATGTCCACTAGCGAGTATTTTGTCGAGAACCCTATATACTCGTATTTCTATAAAATATCCAATCAGCTAGGTAGGTATATAGGGACGAGTAATGTTGCCGTTTTTCGTATACCTGATCAAAGTATACCACACGGTGGTTAAACCCCGTGGGATATATACCTACGGTAGACCGTTATATAGCCTGTTTCTTTAGGTACCGAGATATATACCTTTCCAGACATTTCTTTAAAAATCTAAAACTGGTTATTCATCTTCATCTTTGATAATATCTTATTTTTCATCTTACGGATCTTATTTTTAAATAATAAATAAAAATTAAGGGAAGTGTTTTGGGACCGTTTTTGTTCTTGCTGTACATTAATGACCTCCCTAATGTTACTCCACATAGGACTGTTCTTTTTGCTGATGACAGTACGCTAATTGTCAAAGGGGAGAATAGGGACATTTATGAGAGTGACATAAACTCGACGCTTGCTAATACAATCAAATGGCTAAACAATAATAATTTAAGGATTAATGTAGGTAAGACGAAGATGATACAATTCCAAAATTATAGACGACCACATATTGATTTGAATGTTAGTTATCAGAATGAAATCATAGAAGAGGTAAGTACAGCAAAATTTTTGGGACTCACCCTGGATAAACATTGCAACTGGAAAGAACATGTGGAATCAGTGTGCAATAAGCTGGACCGATTTGTATTTGCCATTAAACGTTTGCTACAAACTGTATCAACTGAAGCTGCACTCAGTGCATATCATGGTTATGTCTCATCGGTACTCTCCTATGGGTTGTTATTATGGGGTAACTCAGTTGAGGTAGAAAGAGCTTTCCTAGCTCAGAAAAAGTGTGTGAGAGCTATTGGTGGGACCTGGGCTACAGAAAGCTGTAAACCACAATTTAAAAAATTCTCAATATTACCACTAGCTAGCATGTAGGTACATAAGAGATCTCTGCATTTTTGTAAAACTCCATCCAGATTATTTCCAGTTGCATTCTCAGGTTATAGGCAGAAATTCTAGAAATCTATTAAAACTTCACCGTCCACGATGCCACCTAGATATACATGAAAAAAAATCATTCATAAAAGCAATAGAGGTTTATAACAAGCTGCCAGATAGATTTAAAGTATTACCAAGTCAATTATTTAAACAGAAACTAATAGTTTGGTTAAAAGAGAAATGCTTCTACAACTTAAATGAATATATGTCACATAAAGACCAATAACTATCAGATTGTGATTTTACCTAATAGTCTACAAATTGACATCACAATTTTATTATATTTAATATTTTATTATTATTATTTTATCTTTGTTTATTTAATTTCATTTTATTTTTTTAATGTTTGGCATAGGTAATGTATAATTATATTGAAGTTTAATTTGTAGGTTTGTGACATATTATGCTTTAATTGATTAATTTTATTATTATTTCTTTCTTCTTTTAATTTTTATTTATTTTTAAAATGTTTAGCATAATGTATAATTATATTCAAATTGATTTTTAATTTTATAAAATGTACTTTAATTGATTGATTATAGATTAAGAACAATATATTTACTCACCATTGTTATGGTAGAATGTGATAAGGACTATAATTGTAACACAACACCATGTAACCACATTCTAGTAATAAATGATTTCTATTCTATTCTATTCTATTCTATTAAAAATTTCTTTATTCATGTAAGACACAATTGTATCACTTATGAAAGTCGTTTTATAGTGATCACATATGCACGTTTAACTTAACAGCTAAGTTTACTGAGGGTTCGGAACACGACCATGTCAGAGAAGAAACCCACAAGAAACTCAGCTGGGTTCCTATCGCTCTTTTGGTGATCACTTCACTAATATTATTTTATTTAGTAAACAGGACAATTCAGATTCAAGCATTTTTATACTTTAAGTAATCCTTTAAACTTTTAACTTCTTCTTTTATTCCTTTGTTTTTATGATTTCCATACTAACTAATGTTTAATAATAAATTAATTAAACACCATATTAAATAGTTTAAACTTTTAATAGCCAAAGATACTTAGTTTAAAGCCATTAATACGACATTGAACATAACGACTATACTGTGAGAATAAGCCGGCCTTAGATTGGTATCAACAAAGGCTTTACTGGCTTATCTAACCCGATTGCGGAAGTCCTTCTGTCGCCCCACATAAAAACTGGTATAATTAACTTTTGAAGGAGGGATCGTGGCTGTGACAGAGGTGGCTATGCTAATCGATCAATTAAGGACGAACAACATAACTTTACGGTCAAGTACGATATTTTATTTTATAAATGAGTATTGAACATTTTTATTTCTCATTATTTTTGTTTAGTTCAAGTTTTTTATTTTATTTTGGTGTTAAAGTTATAGTAGTGTAGGCTACAAGTTGACAGCTGTTCGAAGGGCTACTGCTAGAACAGGTCTCTTGATGACCTACCTTAGTAGGTAAATATGGACTGTTGTAGTAGAATAAATAAAAACTTTTATAGAGAAGAGAGTTTATTAAAAGACGACAGTACATAAAATAGCCTGTATAGCGTGATATTCATCATATCAGTCAATGGACGTCCACTGCAGGACATAGACCTTCCTGGCCTCCCCAAAATATTTCTCTTTCTGAACGGTCCTGTGCCTCGCTCCTCCATTCTACTGTGAGGAGTCTCCCACCCTGCGTCTTCCAATATGCAGCAGCCATTCCAGAACCTATTTTGTCCAATCAGTTCTTCGCGCTATGATGTGATAATATAAGCTACCAAAGAGAATGTTATAAACAATAAAACGAATGCAATTTGTTTTTAATTAAAGAAGTTTAATACAAATTCATTCGCTAATGATGTTGTAAAGTTGTACGTATTCGATGTCCGACTCGAGAGTTTAATTAGACACTTGATATCCTGAAAGCTTTGCCTTACACTTCGTAATTACTAACATATAGTACCCAGTATATACTCGTAGTGTAGACGAATGTACGATAGATGAAAGGAAGTCTCTCGAGACACATTGCAATCGATAAAAACAAGCTAAATGAAATGAGCTTAAATTTTGCATTGACAACTTTTAATCTGTGTTTATGTTATGCAATGCATATGCATATCCGTGTGGTGACGGAGTAAGAATACAATATGTCACACCCCATCTCATCCCATAGGTGTCGTAAAAACCGACTAAGGGACTAGCCGTGAATATTATCTTTACAAAATAAAAAAGAAGGAAAACTTGAAATTAAACCCTATACCAATCCGTCTGGCCAGCGTGGTAGTAGTAGGTCAAGATGTACCCCTCCTTCACAGGAGGAGGCCCATCCTTACAGTGGGACATTAATGGGCTGTTAAGATGATGTCTTGCAAGGAAAGCATCACTTTTGTTTATTTTGATATTTCTCATACATGCTATAAAATGTGATGTGAAGATACCCGTCTTGTGCTTATGCAGTGATTTGTTTAATAATATAGTCTTCCTCAGACATAACTTAGTCTTGTCTCAAACTAAGCAAAGTTTTTATCAGTACTATAAAACTTTTCAACAGGATTTTCGGTCTTTGTCTACATCGATGCTTTTTTTTCTGATAGCATTATTAGGAAAGCAGCAACTGCTGTAAACACAGTAACAGGTTCAAATCCTACGTAAGTTAATTATTTCTGCTATACATATCCGTCTTGGGTCTGAAAGTACTTTATGTCCATTGCTTGTACGACCTCTGTGGCGTACGAGGTCTCGGGTTCGATTCCCGCTCAATGCAAATCTTTGTGTGCATGAACATGATTGTTTGCAATAGTCTGGGTGTTTTCTATGTTTAATGTGTATTTACAAAAAATAGTATTTGAGTATGTTTATCCGTTGTCTAGTACCCATAGTACAGGGTCTTCTGAATTTGGGACTAGATGGCGTTGTATGAAAGTGTGAGGAATATTTATATCTCTAAAATTTCCGCGACATACACAGAGGTACTCGTATATACACACATCAAAAAAGTCTAAGCAACATGCATGATATTACAAATTTACCATTTATATTAATTTATTTTACCATTTATTTTAATTATAACGTTGTATTTTATTTTTAAAATAATATTTTTAGGGTTCTATGATGTAAAAATAACAGCTGTTTTCTTTATAAGTTCTTTTAATAACAGAAATTAACAATATTAGAATATACAGGTACATAAGAAACTAAACTTTTTTTTTACAAATTGAAATTTCTTAAGAAAATGAATTTATTGTGAAAGAATAGGACAATTTAATACAAAGTATGGCCTCCTCTGCTATTCAGAACTTGTCGGCAACGATTATTCATTGAATTAATGAGACTGTTTATGTCATCTTGCGGTATTCGCTCCCAATGGAATTGTAGCAAATCCTTCAGCTGTTGGGTTGTTGTCACTCCGTCCAAGTCCTTCAAAACACGTCTCTGGAGCATGTCCCATGCGTGCTCGATGGGGTTGAGGTCTGGCGATTGTGCAGGCCAGGGCAATACCTGGATGTTCTCCGTTGCCAAGTATTCACTGGTTCGCCGAGCTGTATGTGAACGCGCATTGTCATGCATTAACGTAAAATCGGAGCCAAAGGTTTGTGCAAATGGATGGACATAAGGTCTGAGAATATCCTCAACGTAATTTTCAGCGTTCATGTTTCCATTTACAAAAACGAGCTCAGTTCGCCTGTTCTTCATAATACCCGCCCATACCATAACTGTTGAGCCGCTGTATGGATGAACTTCCTGAACGCACCTGAGTCTTTCAGTATTTCCGGGTCGACGGTACACTCGCACCCTTCTTGTATCAGGCCTAAACCCGAATCGCGACTCATCGGAAAACATAATTTTATCCCATTGTTCCTGGGTCCATGTTATGCGTTCTCTACACCATTCATTTCGACGAGCGCGATTCCCGTGACGTATCGGTGGGCACCTGATAGGGCGTCGAGCTCGTAGGCCGTACTCATGCAGTCGATTTCGCACAGTTTGGGGACTTACATCAACACCACTTGAATTTTGTAGCCTCAAACTTATCTCTCGAGCGGTTAACATCGGCTGGCGTCTTGCAGTCAGTTGTATGTACCGGTCTTGCCGAGTGGTTGTACTCCTTTTACGGCCTGGATGCTGTTCAGCGGGTTCCCCTGTATTATTGTAGCGCTGCCAAAGACGACAAATAACACTTCTATGAATACCAAAATGTCGAGATACCTGAGATTGATTACTTCCCGCTTGCAACATCCCTACAGCTCTTTGCATTTCATGTGCCGTCAAATGACGTCGCTCCATGACGTAAAGAATATCTAACAATTCAATTTTGTCGCCAACTGTATTTAAATGGTTGGTAAAATTATAAAATCAAGACTAAAACGTAGCAATTAACATGCACTCAAATTCAAACAAATTCGCAGTCATTTGAATTTAATGAAAAAAAACAAAACATAATCGAAATTTTTTTTTTACAACCAGCCAGTATGTCATCAATAACAAAAAAGTTTACTTACCTATACACTTTGAGTGAGTAAATACTTAGAAATTAATTAATATAAATGGTAAATTTGTAATATCATGCATGTTGCTTAGACTTTTTTGATGTGTGTATTTGCGAGAGTAGGGTTTACAATTTTTTTAAAAAGTTATTTATATAGTCTCCCGAAACGTGTGTTTGCATAACGTCAGATCCATGCCGTCCATACCACGTAGTATAAAGAAATATTTGGACAGAGTGGGTAAGTAAATGCAAGCAAAGCTCGCACGAAGCAGAGAGTACATTTCATACATACCATCCTTTCATATTTATACTGTTATAGAAACAGCCGTGTCACTATAGAAACGGGATTTTTGTAGAAACGGGATTTTGTGATATCCCTAGTGATTTGGTGAAATCCCTGGTTTCCTCATTTCCCTGCGACATATATATATTTATTTTAAGAAGTATAACGTGCCTTATCGGAAATTTTCTTTTTACTAATTTGACAAAGAACCTCTTGATGTAATCTACAGACCACTTACCTGATACCTCTTTCTATTTATAGCTCATAGATGAATGAATTAAAACGATAATGAATATTGATTTAATATTTAGTACCAATTAAATTTTACTATTTATCAACATAACATACTTATTATTGTGCTTATTGACGTACAGTCTTATGCTAGTTAATTTAACTTAAAAAAACTGGACTGGATGCGGAAGGCGCAGGACCGAGTTCTGTGGCGCGTGTTGGGATAGGCCTATGTGCCAGCAGTGGACTTCGATAGGCTAGTTGATTGATTAGATTGTTAACTTAACTTTACCATCGTTTCCTAGGCGCCAGTAAAACAAAAGCGGTGTAACAAACTCTACTGCTGCATTTTCATCAACTGTCTAAAATTAATAACAGGTGAAATAAAAAAAACATTGAAATTAAGATAATAACAAGGCCATTAGGTGACCACCTCTTGTCCACCTCTCATGGTTCTATAAAGTGCTCTAATCACATGTCCTAAAGTATGACTTTTCCATAAAGTGGTATTTATAAAGGTTTTAAATTTATTGTCAGACATACCAAGACCCGACAGAGGCAGCTTGTTATAGAAGCTTATACAGTTCCCAAGAACGACCCACCAATGTATACAGGGTAATGAACTTTGTATCTCCTTTGAGTACCTATATTCTCACCTATGAGAGCTAGAAATCACAAAGTGGCTGCCTTATTAAGAAGCCTGTAGGGGGAATTCATGATCATTTCGACTTACGTAGAAACGACGCTAATTGGTAGTAAATAAATACTATATGAATGTATGGTACCTTTGAAATGACAATTAGCAGTCGTCTAGACATAAATTTACTTATACATAGTTTAATAAGAAAGGACACGACAGAATCTGAAACAAAATAATTGTTTATAAGTAGTATGATTCACAATTCGGTATGTAAAGTAAAAGTTTACCGATGTCGATTCCAAAACCATTTAGAGATTTTACTCGGTAAGGAATATAATCATAATTTTAGCGTAAAAATCCTAAATACTGTGTTCATTTTTACAAATATACATGAATTACTTTGTCTTTCATTTGACCTCTAAATGACGTCACGCGTCCGGCTCAACAGAAGTTTGTCTCTGCCTTCATTGCCCAATTAATTCAACCGTACACACGTTATCACAAGTAAAACTTAAAATAGGTATGTATTTATTAAAAATTAACTATAGGTAGGAAACCAAAAATACTCAAATTAGTTGTTTATAATTTAATAAACCTTTAAAATAAAAATATAAAAAAGATAGCAGAAAAAAACATTACATACCGAATTACTGGTTGTGTTCATTGCATGTGTCCATTAAACAAACGGCAGCCGAATACGCGTCAACTATGTCACTAAGGCAGTTCAAAATTTAAAACGTCCATTTCCATAAAAGTACTACTTTACGCTTTCCTCAGACATAAAGCCATAATCTAACCTCAACCTCTTTATAAGTTTCAATCAGCTGTGAGAGAGAGAAAGTAACACATTTACAGCGGTGTGTAACCCACCTACATAATGTACGTATACCGGTTCTTAACTATCTTGCGGTACCATAATTATATTAAATTGCTTGATTAGTTTGTACTCAAATACTAAAACTTGTATTTTTTCTATCATCATACCAGCCCATTAATGTCCTACTGCAGGGACAGGCCTCCTCCCATGACGGAGGGATACTTGGCCTACTAATACCACGCTGGCCAGACGTTATTTCGTAAAGATAATATTCACGGATAGTCCCTTAGTCGATTATTACAACACCCATTGAATGAGATAGGGTGGTGACATATTGTATTCTTACTCCGTCACCACACGGATAGTATTTTTCTATGCTGAATAATAATCCGCACACATTCATAATATAACGCCATCTAGTAACAAACTAAGTTAAATTACTACAAAACTTACGGATGTAGGTACGGTCGGGGAAATTAATTGATTAGCAGGTAGACACCCTACGTAATTTAGTCGTATTATATACCGAAATAATCATAACAAATTTGAAAGATATTACGCCTCAAAATAGACATAAGATAATAGTCAATAAGTAAGAATCGCATTACAAACTCCTTTGTTTACAAACTTGCAAAAATTACATTCTGTCCAAAGAGTAAAAAATAAATTTTGAAAGTAATATCGACACGTCAAAGTTCGCGTAACCCTGGGTTTCCAAATAACTGATCATGTAAAAATCAACTAATCAAATGTCTCAAATGTCGAAATCGGGGGTTAGTGTGACGAACTTTGATTCAATATAAAATTGAAGAATTTTACTTGAACACAAAATACCTGTCTGTCATAGATAGAGATAGACAAGGCTAGGTATATACACCTAGTCCATTCAATTTTACGACTGCCAAGATGTCGGGGTTCGTCATCAGTCGTCTGTAGTCGGTAAATAGTAACCTGACCGATTTTAAAATTGTGCAAACTGCTAAGCAATTAATTTCCTTGAGTGTACATACTTGAACACTCCTTTTATTATACACACAAAGATTTGCATTTATCAGAAATACATTTCGCCGATAAGTATACTAGTGTAATAATGAATGTACTTTACATGTGTCATAATGAATGTACTTACTTTGAATCTGTCTTTTTACGAAGTTAATATACAATCCGTAAAATTGGTAAACTTTAAGCTGGGTTTCATTGAAGCATACATTTTATTTCACGTTAAAATTTTAATAATTAAAATTTTAATTTTGATGCAATTTTATTCAAATTTTAATTGAAAAACTATTTATCAACTTCATTCATAAAAGTGCTTTAATACGTTTATAATTCGGCAACGGGCAAATTGACCATGTCGAACTCGAAGGAAAGTGCAAATACAGACCATTATGGTAACGGATGTTACCATCGTTTCTTCTGTTTCTTTTTGCACCGACGCACGGTGGTTCCGTGGAAGGACATAGGCATCGAATAACTACCCCCGATTTATGTTAATTTACTAATCTATTTAGTAGCTAATTAAGCACACTTTATGATGGTACAAATAAAACTTTAATAGAATAAGAGCAACATTGATTTTAGCGCATCAGAAGTAAAGGGATCGAATAATCCATTATAAGTGAACTTACGACGTGTTAATTTCCCTAAACGCAAAACGTGTTTTTTTCTAAAATTAAGTGTTTTTAAGTTGTTGTGTTACAATGGATATTGAAGTAGAAGGTATGTAATAAGTATTCTATATATATTTTCTTAATTTTTATTTGCCTGTTTTTAATAATAAAGGTACTACGCCAAGCCTAGAAAACGTTTTTATTTTTATTTTCATTTCTATTTGTATAAGCTTTCAACTATGTTGCCACATACTTCCTTATATGATATATATATTTTATATTAAAATGTACAATAGTATGTCTGTAATTATATTGTATAAGATTTAGCTGCCCCTAAGTGCACTTGTAAGTCGTATTGAAGATCTACGTCTTCGTTCTTGTCGCGTAGCACATACTGCGAAAAGTTTAGTATTTTGTAATTAGTTTTAAACAAATTATTTTTTGTTTCAGGTACAAATATTCAGTGTTCCTTTACAAGAATGCTTGTTCTAGATATCTGGCTATCTGTTACGGACATCAAAAGTGATTCTAACAGATCTTGTCGAGTTTTTCAAGTAATAGTGGAGTTACTGCCAGATGTCAAAAATATTTATACTGACACCTTACTAAATAAGATTACTTATATTTGTAAAGGATTAGTAACTTATTGGAAGCTGGTCAGACGTACCGGTCCACAAATGCTGTCAAAATATAACGATTGGCTGAACGTAAGAGAGGTGCGCAACTTGTTAACTGCCGGTGAGCACTGACAGCAGATCTTTTTTTTCTAATTTAGCTATATAAGCGGAAATGACTGGCATATACAAAATAGTAATTGATAGATGTCATCATTTACTGCAGATTATGCTTTACAAACCGCTAAGATCCTTGTTGCGAAGTACCTTGGTACCATTTGCCTTCGTCTGTTCATAAGGATTCATGGATCGGAAGTAATTGATAATTCTTTAGTTTCAGGTAATACTCGTATATCTGAAGAAGTCACTAAATCAGTTAATTAAGCAGGTGATAAGACGTGATAATAATAGAAAAATGTCTAGAGTTGTCACAAACACCGATCTTAGATACCTATAGGCTTCTTCTCAACTCTGACCCATTTACCTCTAGTTTAAGAAAATTACCACAAAAGAAGAAGAGTATCCTATCAGAAGAGGTGTTAAATTTATTATCTATATGATTTTAAATGTAATTGTTAATATTAAGATGTAAATACAATGTTTTTTTTAATAATAAATGTGTTTTATATTATGTGTCCTTATAATATACTGTATGTATGTACTTTCAGCCTTAATTAGTTAATTAAGGGTAAATTTGCTAAATATTATTATTATTTTACATTTATTAAAGTAAAAAAGTTTTTATGTTGCAGCTAATAATATCTTTTGCATAAACTTAATCAGACAATTAAACGTTTTTTTTTCCTTAATATTTGGTAATTATTTCTCTTTAAAACAATGTTAAAATGTAATATCTTAATATTGTTTACCCTTATTGATATTCATATAGTATAATTACACCAATGTATCTATATATCAGTAGTAATTACGGACGCGTTATCCCTATGACCGCTTTTCTTAAAGCGCGGAACCACCGACGTCGGCCTAGTTAGGCCGGAACCGAAGCACGAAGATTAGGGAGGCAAAGGACTGCGCAGTGAGAAAATATTTAAAGTAGGCCTTTATTCAGAAGTAGACATCAGAATCTATTGGCTAATATAATTAATAATTCTTTCTCATACCAAATATGTCGTACAAGCCACTACTACTCAAAAGGATATATTTTTAGTAAACACGGCAATCTGAACACAAATTACTTTACTGATTAATCTAGGCATAATCTTATTCTTAGGCCTAGTTTTTCTCGAAAGATGGAAGAGGTCCTTCAGTGCAGTCGGGTTTTAATTCTACATATTCATTAACTAAGTATTCTTGCACAGCTCTCTTTATTATTTCTCTGCCAACATCTCGCTGAAGATTATACGGTTTTCTAAGAAACTCTATCCTGATTCCTATTTCTTTAAATGAATCTAGATGTTCGGCTAATTGGTTGCTAACGGCAATTTGTTGTAAACAATTGAATTTGCTAAGACGTTGTAAAAACTTCTTAGAAACGGTAAGCAAAGAGCCAACTTGGTAGTGACTGCAATTTTCAAATGGAAGCTTAAGTAAAGTTTGTTTTCTGGAAAATGTAAGATTAAAAAAACGGTTACAATATTAACTTTTCCTTTTTAACACCCTTTTTATATTTACGCCTTACAAATCAAAAAATCTCACTCTGTCATGGTGAGAGGGCTTTATTGGCATAGGTAATTCCTTTTTCAACAATTATTATTTATAAACTGCACTGTGTATCAAGGTGTGTCAGGGCAACAACAATACAAAATGTAATCATATTCATCTCTCCTAAAGATGAAAAAAATCTTGTTAAAAAATAGTGTCTTTGCAATAGGACACTGTAAAGCAAAACAGTGCGTTCAACAAACAATTTGAAGGTCCCATACCTACTCGTGCGGATAATTTGTCATCATATAGAAAATGATTAGTACCGACACATGCACGTCATTGTGAAACAAGAAAATAAAGTTTATTTATTCACATGACGTCATTGATAACATCGTATATGTTATACCTGTCCTCTTTGCTTAAGCTTTAATCATATGAACAATGAAATAACTTAAATATCTTTGATACATAACAAGGTGTTGGGGTTGTTTTGTCGTGTTTACAGCTAAACTGTCATATCAAACACTCCCACGTAATTTTTCGTAAGCTTGAGTGATTAGTTAGGTCATAGGTTAGGTATAATTCCACGATGATTATTGTTTGTGTCATCTATTAATGATGAATTCCAATTCTTGAATTCTCCATCAACCCTCAACACCAGAGGAATCACAGATGCGTTGCCGACCTTTAAAAAGGGAGTACACTCGTTTCTTGAAGCTCCCCAAGTCGTAACGGTCCGGAAATATCGCCGCAGCGAGCTTGTTCCACAAAACAGATGTTCGCGGTAGGAAGTTTCGTTTAAAATCGCATAGTGGATGACCGCCAACCATCAAGGTGATAACGATGGTAGGACAGTTAATTCAAAATTATACTTTTTTACCTAATTCAAATATATTCAGATTTACAATGTTTCGTTAGTCATCACTTTTTACCTCTTTATCAATGACTAGCTGACCCGTGCCCACTGCGTTGGGTGGCGAAAAAAACACGTCCATTTTTTAAACATATTTCATTACTGCTCCACTCCTTTATTTAGTCAAAGCGTGATACTTTATAGCCTATGACACTCCCCGATAAAAGGACTATTCAACAACAGAAAGTATTTTAAAATCGGTTCAGTAGATAGTCACAAACACTCTTTATAATATTAGTATAGATAGTTACACCAGTCATAATACTCATGGAGTGCGTTTCAGCAAAATTTAGACGAAACAAAGCTGGTTTTTATCGCTTTATCTTCCCCGTGTAATATATACTCGTATTATCCAAAACTCTTGTTTTAGGTACTATTATGTTTAACAGAGGATTCCATCATGAAGGAAAGGCGTGAAAATAATATGTTAATTATTTAAAACTTCAGCTTGATATAGGAGACTCTCTGTCACTGCACGAAGCCTGCATTTTTGAGGTCTATAATATAAAAGCTGTCTATAATAAAATTCAAGCTGCCTAGTATGCTATTTTGTGTCTCTTCATGACACGCGGGTACTGTATTCTAAATTCTTAGCGTACCTTTTAAAATATTGGCATTTTAAGTACTTAATATTTTCATAAAACGAGGTGTGGAGAAGAGGAAGTAATTATGATATAAAATTCGAGCATAAATATATGATTCTGTAGGAAAGGTATAGCATTTTTTATTTTTTAGTTTTGTACTACTTAATACATTTTTTTTCATCTCCTTATTAATTCATGCAATAGAGGGTTAAGAAACATTTCCAGAAATAAGACCAAAATCTAAATTTTGTTTTTTATTTTTGGAAATATGTTTCTTAATTCTTGTTATTTTTTAAGATAATTTATTCATACATGTTCGCTTCACCCATGCTCTAAAATACTTACTGTCACATATTTCTTAGCTTTTTACTCGCGCGAAGGCCTACTATAAAATTCGGAGTGATTTGTCATTCATATCCATGTGTCATTTAGGTTGTCATTTTTTAGTATTACGGATGTGTAAGCATAATTATTAACCTAATGGAAAGCAGAGTATTTCCTTAGAATTTTATTATTTTAGTCAGGTACCGGAATTTTTTCCATTTTTGCTTTCATCGCTTTGATGTTGGCATCATCATTTGTAATGGATGAAGCCATTAAAAAAATGAATAATATAGAATTTCTTTTAAATATTATTTTCAGAATAAAATTAATTTATTACTTATATTAACTTTGTTTATTTATGCATTTGCCCGTCTTATCCCATATATGCCCAGAACTATTTTTTTCTCAGAAATCTTTCATTTTTGGATATGTGAGTACCTAAAGGGGTATTATAAAGATATTAAGTGAAATTTTCAGGTAGCAGTGCCAGAAGGCTGTTTTTTTTAATGGGTCGAAAACGACCCTCTGGTCCAATGTTATACTTAAAAGACATAATGTAAACAAATGCCAGTATATTCTCAAATATGTATTTAGACAAGGAAATGTAACAATTAAACAAAAAATTATGAATGAAATTGAGAAAAGCATTTTGCATGTTAATTAACACCAAATTTACTTCATGTAATTATAGTTATATTTTTGCATATAGCACAGCGAAGCCTTACTGAGCCTGTCATATCATATGCTCCGCATAGGGATTTCGCAGGGATTTTGACACTTTCGTGTCAATGTAGCCTCAATATTGGCAACAGTGTGGCATAAAACTAATAGTTAGTAAATTCGGCTTGAACCTTGGTAATCAATTTGTTGATTGCGTGACTTTCTAAACCTGTCAAAGGATCAGCACATAAGCAGTAGCCCTTGGTAAAGGATCAGCACATAAGCAGTAGCCTAACCTCGTCGCAGCAATGCACATTTCAAAACCGACCAAGTTTTCTTTTTATATGCCGTGTGCAACCATATCTACCGTAATACGGTACCAAGGACTCATCGCTGTTCTAAGCGGTCACTATTTTCACGCAAGGTAGTAACAGACCTAGGCAGAGGTGGTCCAAATTTTCTAACACTTTGATGATTTCATTTGTGTTAACCACACGCACACATATGCCCAAAGGGTCGTTATCGATCCACTAATGTTTGGACAACTGTATCTGTGTATCAAAATATCTCTTTTATGACACTTGCACTATTAGGGAACGGAAAAATTATCTAATTTCATAATAAAACCAACGAAATTAGTCTTTCAATGTAGAAAAAGGATATACTTACATTTTTATCAGCAGAGTCGGAAAATTTTGGCACAAAAAATCGAGTCACGACATCAAATGTCACCTGTGACACATAATTACGCGCCTTAACAAAATAACTATTTGCCTATGGTAGATAATATATTAGTTAATCCATACACTGCATTACATGCAAGAAATAAATATTTTGTTGCACAAAAACGCTCCTTTCCCAGAACTCTATTTAACGGGTCGAAAACGACCCCCTGGGCATAATAGGTTATACTCGTATCTAGTGTGACGTAAAATTCGACCAAGAAAAAGTTCGCATAAAGTATCAATTTAAAACCGAAATAAGGAAAAATTGACGTACAATCTTGTACCAACCTGTCTAACCAGTGTTGCATTAGAAGCTAAGTTTGGCTACATCATTGGATAAGGTATGGCACGGCATGATTATCACTAGGAAAGAGGAAAAACTTGATAGAAACTATACGTGATAGTTGTTTATCTTATAACTTAGTAAAATGAAGAGATGCATGGATATGGAACCTATCGACATATCCATGCATCAAAATACTCAAGAGTTGTAGTATTAAAACTGTAAATTTACAGTTTATGTATAAGTAATAGGTCGGGGAAAAAGTCTTTTCGCATAACGTAGGTATAAACTTATTATAAAAGGAGAATGGGCAAAAATATATGGAGCTTGGTCTAAATTTCCACCATCAATAAGAACTATGACATATGATGGAACAGTGCCTTCTGAATCATTATAAGAAGACCGCAACCAAAAATATTCACTCAGTAAAAAGTTATGACCCCATGAAAACTTGCAATTTATAAACCATTTTACGCTTCATTATTTCATTATATCTTTTAAACTACTCGATTGATTTAGGTGTATGACATTTTGTTCTAAATCATCCATATTCTAGTTGATATAAGCTATAAGAGCCAAAATATAAACAACATGGCGGCAGCGGTAGGAACATCGCTACGTTAAAAAAATCAAACCCTATCATGTGGGGCATCAAATCAAATGAAAGGACTTAATCTTTACAATGATTATATTTATTTTAAATTATTTGTAATACTGGGAAGAATCATAACAGCCCATTAATGCCCCACTGCAGAGACGGGCCTCCTCCCGCGATGGAGGGATACCTGGCCTACTAATACCACGCTGGTCAGACGGAACTGGGAAGAATGTAAACACAAAAATATTTCACATAAGTTTTATTTATTCCTGTCTCATAGTGTGGAGTCTGTCCTTAAAAGAATACATCTCATAATGTCTTCATCCACAATAACATTGTCCAGATTCGCAGCTGGAAGTAGAATTGTGGGTCTCGCCTATCCAAAATACCAAACAACAAAAAAGACGACCTCGGTGGCGTGACAGTAGCACAAGCGGCTGCCGTGCAAGAGGTTGTGGGTTCGATCCCCACGCAGGACAATAATTTGTGAGATCCACAAATTATTGTCCTGGTCTGGGTGTTCTTTGTGTCCGTTAATTGATGTTTGTAAAAAGGTCCCCGCGAGACAGGGCATGGTACCTAGTGCGGGAGTTGTCTTTAAAAAAAAAAAATACCATGACGTGGGCACAGCAACCCACTGTTCGCATTCCAGAAAGACAAGAACAGTAGTAGTTCGAAATGGTTTCTCTATACGTGTAGTATTGTCTTGCACGTGCGTGTGAAAATACGTGTTTTTAAAACAGTCATAACTTTTTTCTGAGTGAATATATTTTTTTCACCTAGTAATCAAAATTGTATGGTATTTATTCGACTTTAAGCTTACATAGCCCTCAATAGTGGTGGAAATTTGGACCACTTCTGCTCATTGTCCTTTCTTTGACTGTACTACTTGTGTCTGGCTGGTTTTGGTAACATTAAAAAGGTTACATTATAAAGAAAAGAAAAAAAAAAAAAAGTTGTTTCCCGCTATTTTTCATTTGTTTTTCTCTCCGTAAAAATGAGTGAATCTAATGAAGAAATTCGATACATTTTAAAATTTTATTATAAAAAAGGCAAAAATGCAACTCAAGCAGTGAAAATAATTTGTGATGTTTATGGACCTGATGCAGTGTCAGTAAGAGTAGCAAAAATTTGGTTCAAACGTTTTCAGTCCGGAAATTTTGATGTTAAAGATGCACCTCGCTCTGGTCGCCCTGTTACTAATAAAGTGGACGCCATTTTTGAAAGCGTGGAGCAAGATCGGCATATTAGTAGTTACGATGTAGCTGAAGAACTGGGAATTGACCACAAAACAGTTTTGACCCATTTGAAGAAAGCTGGTTATACAAAAAAGCTCGATATTTGGGTGCCACACGAGCTCACTCAAAGAAACTTAATATACCGTGTACTCATTTGCGATTCATTATTGAGACGTAATGAAACCGAGCCGTTTTTGAAGAGATTGATAACTGGCGATGAAAAGTGGATCACGTACGACAAGAACGTGCGAAAAAGGTCGTGGTCGAAAGTTGGCCAGGCTTCACAGACTGTGGCCAAACCTGGCCTAACACGAAATAAGGTGATGCTGTGTGTATGGTGGGATTGGAAGGGCATTGTTCATTGTGAGCTTTTACCGCAGTAGGGTATTATTGGGCATTCTGTACCACTTTCGTCCAGTCGCTCCGCGAAACAAGTTTCGCTCTCGCTCAGGACTCGTGGTCCAAAATGCCCAATAATATAAATTTAATATAACCAGCGACGTGTGGCTTCGAAACTTCAATAAATAACTAACGCCTAATATATTCACGTGAGCAATAACAATGACGACATTATAGCTAAGACATCAACAACTGGCACTTTAAAAATTACCAACAACCAGTATTTTTAATTTTAGTGTGTTTGTGTCATTATAGACAGAATTAATAAAAATATATTGTGAGGAGGATAATAGGATGGTAAAATTTGTTCCAGTACTTAAAAGAAGTTGAGTAGATTTAAGATCGATTAGTATTTATAAAGATTAACAATCTTTAAACTTGATCATTATTAATTAAGCTGTAATATGTATATAACATGAAATTTGTCAAACAACCACAATCTTTGCAATTAAATATAATTTGCAATGATTCTTGTAAGACTGAATCACGTCATGGAAAATTATTACCTAATACCATACGATGCATTATTTGCGGACCATCAAACTGTGGCAAAACAAACTTGTTAATTGGTCTACTTCTACATGAAAATGGATTAAACTTTCAAAACATCTACATATATTCAAAAACTTTACTTCAACCAAAATATGTGTTTTTAGAAAAGGTTTTACAGCAAGTACCATGTATATCATTACAAAAATTTCAAGGAAATGAAGAAGTGTTAAAAGTTGAGGATGCGAAACCAAACTCTATAATTATTTTTGATGACGTGGCGTGTGAGAATCAAAATAATATGCGTGATTACTTTGCTATGGGTAGACACAAATACATCGATTGTTTTTACCTAAATCAAACATACAGTAAAATCCCAAAACAATTAGTAAGAGATAATGCTAACCTGATAGTACTTTTTAAACAAGATGACATTAATTTAAGACATGTTTATGATGAACATGTTAATACCGATATGACTTGGTTTGAATTCCGTGAAATGTGTTCCAGGATATGGAGTGAACCCTTCAACTATGTTGTAATTAATAAAGATTGTTCTAAAAATAATGGATGCTATAGAACTAAATTTGATACCTTTGTAATCTTTGATTAAAATTTCGAATATTTAAGGTTGTCATCTTTGTATTATTATTATTCTGTATACGACTTTCAACCGATAACAAGCATGGAAAAATCATTAAAAAGACAAATTGTTGATGCTGCAGAAGCTGTAAAGAGAAAAGTACGGAACATGCGAGATATTGAGATTAGCAATAAACAAGCATTGGAATCAGTTTTCAAGCCTGTAACAGAATCTCTCAACCTGCTTTCCAACGCTAATAATCAAATCGAAGGTCCATTGAATAAACAAACTATGCAGAATGAAAATCCAAAAAGTAAAGATGACAGTGATGAATCTGACAATGACAGTGAAAGTTCTTTTCAATCATTGGTTGATGATGTTAATATTAAAGAGCACGACACTTCATCCTGGTCGTTATCTTCAGAAGCCCTACGAGACATCCCGTTTGGCGTTCGAGTAGATCAAGGGAAATTTATGTTAGGGTCTGCTAATATAACAGTTGGTGATGAATTTATTGTAGTATCTGGTTGTAAATATCGTAATACACCTGGTTTGAAACAATTGTTATTAAAAAAGAATGTAGATTTAAGCGTAGTTACAGAGAGTGACATGCAAAATTATAAATCGATGTTGCTTGATACAAATGCACATCGTAGAGATTTCGAACCAAATAAACCAATAAAAAGTAATAAGGGAATGAAATATTTACAAGTTATTAAACCGCTTTTCTCACTACAAAGTACAATTCCTGGTAAGCAATCTAAAGGTAAAGGAATGTCAATGAAAAAAATGTGGAGACAAAATGTGGATTACATTTATTGGGATGATCCAAACGAATTGGTTGATAGATTAAAGTTGTTAATAGCATCTCGAGATGCTGGCAATACAGGATTAGATAATGAAATTATCTCTATTATTGAGGAATTACGTGAAAATAAAATTATTAATAAATAAAAGTTGTTTGTATAGAATGTTCATTTTATTTCCAACCTTACAGTACAACACACTTAACATGAATGTAGACAAATTCGGTCATTATATTCATAAACGAATGCGTTTATCTGAGTTATTCGAGATTAATAATAACGCTTTGTATAAATCTGAAAACGGTGATTTTGATTTGAAAGCATCACGGCTAAGAGGAATTAGACTGCCTGAGGAAGCTGATGATGTGGTAAATAAGGAATACGTAGATAAAATTAAATCAGAAATATTACAAGAAGTTAATAAATCGCTACACGTTCAAAGTATTTTAAATACAAAGTTTACAAATACTTTGCTTCATTTAGAAGACAAATTTTATACAAAAACCACTGTGGACAAGTTAATTCAATCAATAAAATCATAATGACAAAGCAACAAATTGTTAATGAAATACACAAAGCAGCACGAAAAAACTTTCTTCGACGACCTGTAATATTGAAAGGAATCGATGATTTATGGCAAGCTGATCTGATAGATATGCAGACTTTGAGAAAAAGTAATAAAGGATATAATTATATTTTATTAGTGATTGATTGCTTTTCTAAATACGCTTGGGCTGAACCATTGAAATCTAAAAACATGACCGATGTTACACATGCTTTTGAAGAAATATTACGTAGTAGCCCTCGCAGACCAATCAACTTACAAACTGATTCTGGGAAAGAGTTTTATAATACAACTTTCAAAAACCTTATGAAGAGGTTTAATATTAACCACTACTCTACTTTTTCTACTAAGAAAGCTTCAATTGTAGAGAGATTAATAAAAACGATAAAAAATAAACTATACAAATGTTTTAGTTTAAATGGAAACTATAATTGGTTAGGATCGATATTGACAAATATATTGAAGACATATAACAATACAAATCATCGTACTATTCAATGCAGACCTTCCAATGTGAATAAATTAAATGAGTTATTAATAAAAAATAAAATTAGTAAATCACATAAACATTTATCTATTCGGTCTAAACCTAAATTTAAAGTTGGTGATAATGTACGCATTAGTAAATACAAACATATCTTTGAAAAGGGCTATACTCCAAATTGGTCTACTGAGCTGTTTATTATAAAAAAGATCAATAAAACCATACCAACAACATATTACATAGAAGATCAGCGAAAACAACCAATATTAGGTACGTTTTACGAACAAGAACTCCAAAAATCTCATCATCCTGGTGTGTATTTGATTGAAAAAGTATTGAAAAGAAAAGGAACGAAATTATTCGTGAAATGGCTGGGATTAAGCAATGATGACAACAGTTGGATTGATAAAACTGCAATAACAGATTGAAATACAAATTATATAACCACATTCATTACATATTTATTATTTACTTTGCTTTAAGCAATGCAAGGAGGTGGACTGCTTAACACTATTATTGATAATCTACCGTTTGAACTTCACCTGCCTGGTTACAACTATTGCGGACCAGGAACAAAACTCAAAAAAAGGTTACTCCGAGGTGATCGAGGTGTAAATAAGCTAGACGAAGCTTGTATGCAACACGATATTGCATACGATAACCATAAAGACTTACCCAATAGACATAAAGCTGACTTACAACTACTAGATATGGCTAAAAAAAGACTTAAATCTAAAGACGCAAGAAAAGGAGAAAAACTTAGTTCTTGGTTAGTGAGCAAAGTTATGAAAGCTAAATTAAAATCTGGTGGTGGCGTTAAGGCGTTTAATAGTTTTATATCAAAAATTAAATCTGTGGTTAAGAAATTGAAACCCAAAAACAGTAAAACATTAATAAACACTGCATACTCAGTTGCAAAGAAACTATTTCCATGCACTCCAAATATTCGAATACCACGAGTTATACCAATACCCAAAACTGGGGGAATTCTACCTTTAATTCCAATTTTTGCTGGTTTATCAGCTTTAGGCTCTTTAGCTGGTGGCGCAGCAGGTATAGCCAAAACGGTGAACGAATATAAAGCAGCCCAGAAGAATTTACAAGAAACAGAGCGACATAACAGATCTATGGAGACATTAGCCCTAGGCAAGGGTCTATACATAAAACAACATAAAAATGGCAAAGGATTATATATAAAATCTCCAAAAAACTGAATTGGAAGCTACCTAATCGACCTTTAACTAATTTGGATATTGAAAAACATGCACGAGACATCCCTCACTTTCGAGGAGTCTACATGAAGGATCAGTTACCAATTTCACCAAAACGGATTGAGTGTGGTATAGTGAACTTGGATGATGCAAAAAACGAAGGAACACATTGGGTAGCTTATGTTAAAGTAAATAATTACTGTGAATATTTTGACAGCTTTGGTGATTTAAAACCCCCCAGGGAATTAATAAAGTATTTTAAAAATTATAATGTTTTTTATAACTATACAAGATATCAGAAATTTAATACTGTAAATTGTGGACACTTATGTTTAAAATATTTACGGAATTATTGGAATAAAAACTTATAAATGTAATGCGTTTTTTTTATTTGAATCATTTTCAAGATGTCGCTCACTTTGTCGATAACTGGAAACTCGTCAGAATTATCTGTGTACTATACTAACACACTACAATTATCTGGACAGTATGAGTGTGCTTTGTTGCATTTCTCAACATTTAACTCTATTCCAAACATTGACAAAAGCAATAATAAGTTATATTATGGCTCCGATGAAGTTATTGAAATACCGGAAGGCACTTACGAATTACAAGACATTGGCGATTATTTAAAATCTGAAGTAAAGGATGCTTTATTTAAATTACAGTGCAATAACAACACATTAAAAACTTGTATATACTGCACAAAAAATGTAAATTTTAATAAGGAAGACTCTATTCACAGTTTATTAGGGTTTAAGAAGCAGATCTTGGAAGCAAATAAATGGCATGAGTCAGAGTATCCTGTCAACATTCTATCTACAACCGTGATCAGGATTGAATGTGATATTGTTAGTGGCTCGTACATAAATGGAGAACCCAGTCACATTGTGCACGAATTCGCGCTCAACGTCCCACCCGGATACAGAATTATTGAAATCCCAACAAACGTGATATATTTTCCAATAAATCAAAACAATATTAGCTCCATACATATAAGACTATTAAATATAAATAACCACTTAATAAATTTACGTGGTGAAGAAGTGCAACTGTATTTACATCTAAGAAGCAAAAATGATTAACTACAATAAATATACACAGACAGAAAAAGGAAATATCAGTTCTACTCGAGCTTTCAACACGATACGAGCTTACTCTAAAACGAAAATTAAATTAACTAAAGACAATAAAGCATTCCTTAAAGCGATTGGACTGCTAAAATGAATATCTTAGATGTTTTATCTGCTCCAACTTATGACAACACCGTTGAAGGTATTGAGTTTCACTCTTACAAGCCGTACATAACAACTTTCAACAGAAACGATGAAATCCGCATCCCTATCAACCAACAAGACCTGTATATATTACCATCAGCAAGCACCTTGTATTTGGAAGGATCAGTTATCGTTAGCAAAAGTACATCGAAGGATCCTGTTAATACTGTTCATTTTACGAACAATGGGTTACTTTACTTGTTCCAAGATATAAGATATGAATTAAATGGAGTGGAAATTGATAAAATAAAAAATGCTGGTGTTACTACTACCATGAAATCTTTAATATCAATGAATGAAAGTGAGTCAAAGATATCCAATGCATGGGGATGGAATGTTGAGGGTATAAAGAATATTAACGGAGGTAGATTTTCTGCTTCTATACCACTTTGCAATATCCTAGGTTTTGCAGAAGACTTCAAAAAAGTCGTGATTAATAGTAGACACGAACTGATATTGTTACGAAGCAATACCAACCTGAACGCTGTAAAACTTAACACAGGAGAAATCATAGAAGATGTTGTTATAAACAAAATTGTATGGCGCGTACCGCACGTCAAAGTATCAGATAAAGAAAAAATAAATTTGCTAAAAGTGTTAGAAAAAGACAGACCGCTCCAGATGATTTTCAGAAATTGGGATCTATATGAATATCCAGCTTTACCAAAAACTACAAAACATACTTGGTCTATCAAAACTTCGTCACAAATTGAAAAGCCTAGATATGTAATCATTGGTCTACAAACAGACAGGAAAAACAATGCAAGTTCTGACATGTCTCAGTTCGATCATTGTCATATTCGTGATATTAGAGTGTACCTAAATTCAACCTACTTTCCATATGAAAATCTAAACATAAGTTTTGCTAATAATAAAGTTGCTTTATTATATGAACAATACACTAGATTTCAACAGTCGTATTACGGATGTCGGTCGCAACCGTTATTAAGTGAGAAACAATTTAAAGACTTGGCACCGCTTTTCATTATCGACTGTTCCAGGCAAGCAGATAATCTAAAGACAGGTCCTGTTGTGGACGTGAGAGTGGAAATTGAAAGCGATTCGGATATACCAGATCAAACTGCAGCATATTGTCTCATTCTGAACGATTGTATAATTGAATATAAACCACTGAGTAACACAGTGAAGAAAATATCATGAATCCAGATACGATTATAGTAGATGTTCAAGGATTTAAAGACCTATATAATAATTTCATTATTAAGGAATTAGCTTTGGTCACTCATGATTATACTCAAACATTTTTAATTAAACCTCCATACTTGTTTAATCAGCTAACAAGCGATGAAAAGAAGCAAACTAAATGGATAGAAAAAAACAGAGGTATCTATTGGAATGAAGGATTCATCGACTACAGAGAATTCCATCGCATAATCGTACCGTATTTGGAAAATAAATCTATTATTGTAAAAGGTTTGGAGAAAGTGAAGTGGGTTATGCAACTGTGTGAGAATTGTAATGTGATGACACTAGATGATGAACAGTGTCCTAATTTATCATTATTGCATAAAAAATACTGTTATGGAACTACTAAATTAAATTGTGTTAAACATTTGAAGCATTGTGCGCTTAAAAATGTGTTATGTCTAAAAATGTATTTGAATTGGTGATAAAATGTGTCTGTCGATCAAATGTTATTTATAAAATTAGGAAAATATTATCATGAGGTGTTTTTTGAAAATAAAATATCATAGTACAACTTATACAAAATGTATTTTAATTTGAAAACCCTAAATAGTTTAAAAAGTATTAGTCATCGATTGAGGAATAAATGAAATCACTTAACTGTACAGCATATTTTGCTTATGTTGAGTCTGTGTTACGATATGGGTTACTTTTATGGGGAAATGGTACAGATATAAATAAAGTATTTTTAGCCCAAAAACGGTGTATACGAGCAATTTCTAGGTAGTAGCGCTCAGTGAAGATGAGTGACTAAACTTTCTATTTTGCATAAAAAATACTGTGATAGTAATTTCAATTGTATTAAGCACAAAGCATGTGAATTTCAAAAAATGTTATGTACTTATATAAAAATATATGTTATTTTTTGGAGTAGGTAATAAATAAAAAGCTTTATAACTTACAAAATATTTTATTGTTTTATTTTTAAACCTAAAAATACATCAATTTAATATTAGTTACAAACCTTAAAAATAAACAGAAAAAAGGAACATCTAGTTTAATATTAGAAATCAGTATCAATTAATGATTTTGATATTTTCTTAACTAATAATTCTGTCTCGTCCATGACACTATCCATAGCGTCCTTAACTATATATTGTGCACTTAAAACAACGTTCTCACTGTCACTGTCAACATCGCTTGTTTGAACATCACTATTACACAGATCTATGACTGAAATCTTTATTAACTTTATCCCTTTTCTCTGCAGTCGACTCATTACGAATGATTTTGTGGGAATTTGTTTTTTTGGTGTTTCTCTGCATCGTTGCGTAGGTTTCTTTTTCTTTATACTTTGTTTGCTATTTACAACAGGATCTGATTCATTTCGAAGCATCTCATAGTATTCTTGGAGGGGGTCCTGAGCGTATTGGCTCAACACGATCTCGGAGTCAGAAACCTAGAACAATTTAAAAAAATAAATTAACAATCAGGCTCATCAGAATCATACAAATAATAAAATGTTTTTTTAATAATAAGATACTTACAGTCGACATAATGAAGACGTAGACTTGATGTACGTACAAGTTCTCGAGCTAAAGACTTATTGGTAAATGATGAATAAATTAAATATCAAAAACAACATATTTAAGTTACGAAATAATTATACAAGTTTGGTCACGTTGAACACAAAAATGTTAGCTAAGCATTTGTTGTTAAGGCTGAGAACACTTATATTTGCACCGCGGCTACACCTGTGTTATAATTAAACATGACTAGTTTCATGATTTTATAGGTTTCCTTGATAAATTGACTTAAACTTACAAAATAATTCTTGTGAAATTATGACGTTCACACAAACATACAAACAAACTCAGCAACCACAAAATATAGATAAATAAAATACTATTAAATCGATTAGGCTTATTATATTTGTCGAGGTATAAATAAAACAAAATCGATACTAAAAATAAATTGTATTTATTCATGTAAATTAAATTAATCTTAAACTTAAAACACATCACATTACACATCTCAAAAATCATGTAAATTTTATTTATTATGGACATAGAAAAGGTATCAAAAATGTAACAATCAGTTAACAAAGTTAACTGTTTAAATATTTTTTTACATACCACTCCAACCCTAGGAATCAAGCTTTATGTCGCAGGGACTTTACAAACATAAGTATAAACAACATAAGTATAAACAATAAGTATAACGAACACAAAGAACATCGCACAAATGATTTTCCTGCGTGGGAATCGAACCCGCGACCTCATGCATGCATGCAATCATTAAAATATTATCAATCATTAGTACACTTATTAATTACATCATATACTTATTAATTACATATATTTACAATATATATTTTTTGGTTTTACATTCTTAAATTTAAATATAAAAATAAAATTATTTAAAAATATAAACTATTATTAATATAATTTCCCTTTAAAATAGAAGAATTGCCCCACGCTCTGGTCACAACATTACAATTCGATATCTGACGCTTATCATCGTTACTAGAAAGTGCAATTTTATTAATACTCTGTGTAAATATTTGATGCAAATAAACTATGAAAACTTTGTGGTTTAGATTTATCATATGACGATAAATATTTATTATTTGCTTTTGCATAGCGATGGGAGCACATACAAAGACCACCCCGTATACCAACATCCTTGTTGACAGAATTATCGTCAACATCATTGACGATAATTCTGGACTATCCCCTGATCGGGGTTCAATGGCTGACATACAAGGATAAGAAGTTACTCTTGCAGAATGTTGAGTTGTTGGGTATAAGGCTGCAACTATGCACCACAAAAAACAATAATCATCGTTCTTCGAATTCTTCAACTTTTTTTAACAACAGAGATACAATACTTTCATATTTATGTAGAATCAAAATTATAATTAAAATGAAAAATAAAATTTTTCGTAGCAAATGATTTTAGCTCTTGTAAGTCATTTTTAAACATTAAAAAATATGCATAATACTCGAGGTTAAGTTTAACTGATGTATGTTTTTGCAGGGAATTATATAATAAAGATTTAACTTGCGTACGAATATTGTAAAAAAAAGATTCCGGAGTAATATTTACATCATTTTTGCATACAGTGATACGATAACTTGAAATACGTCCTTTAAAACTCGAATTTATAATTTCTACGTTATCATCAATAAGAACAGCGCTATTATTTTTATGTCTATTAGATCGTAAATGACTAGTCCAATAACGTGAACCCACTTCAATGTTGCAAACCGAACATAAAGGCATTTCTCAAGGTAAAGTAGGTACAATTAATATAAATAAAACTTAAAATAAAAATTAATATAAAACACAAAACCTTAATTTAGGTGCAGCACGGAATGATGAAATCAGCTCCTCTTAGTTATCTTGTTTTCAACTATAAATCAGTATTGTTATCTTCCCCTTTAAAACTTATCTACTTCTTACGAGCCTGAAAAATTAATTAATATTTTATTTAACAGCTTGGATAGACTTGTAAAATATGTATTTTACATAATAGCTGCAAACTGCAGTCCAAACTAAAATATTTCAATGTTATTTTAACGTTACCTTAGTTATTATCCACAACGAATCTGTCTCCGACTTTTACTGTCTTTATAAGATTTTATATTTTTAATACGTAGATTAATCGATATAGGTAGTAAGTACGCTTTCTTCAAAAGTGTCTAAGTATTCAAAACAGCACCATTGTTTATTTACTTGGAAGGTATCAGTATTCTGAAAATAAAAAATGTTATCAAATAAATATATAAATCTTTAAAATAAATATAATAAACCATAAAAATATATAAGTAATATTAAAATATTTACCTTGTGACATTGAAAGCAGTTTTATCCAATTAGTTTTATAATTTATTTAATTGAATAATTAACACAATAATTATAAATTATTTTATATTAATATAGTATAAGTTTTTAATAAAAGTAGGTATTGCTTTTTTGTCTATATGGCGGCACGCTACTGATTAACATAATACCTTGTATGTAACAAGATATTTTTGTTTTTCCGTTTATAAAATTTACGAAAACAAAAGTTTCACGTTGCAATTGCGTCATTTCAACACTTTTAATGTAAGCAATTTTAAGCAGGGCTAACAAACATCATGCTTCCTAATATTATTTTATTCCATGATAATATTACATAATGAACAATGCTAAATCGAATTATATTATCATATTGTTATATCCTATCACAAAAACTGATATTAAATACTTAAGTTAAGTAATGTATTGTGGGGAATAAGATGTTTATGGTAACTTTATTTTTATGAAATGGTCACTAATTTACAATAATGTAATTTGTAACAGTTATTAAAAAGAAAAAAAACATACTAACATTTTAACCCTAACCTTAATCGTCATGATAGATATTTGATATGATCGGTTTTTTTTGTAATATTTTAATTTAAATGTACTTTATAATAATTATTATTATTGTAGTTATTTTAACCAAATTTAATAAAACAACATTTTAGTTAAATATCATGCCCACATGTTGGGTAGCCCTGAACCGTTTTGCAGCGGTGAAATTGCGTCATTTCAACACTTTTAATGTAAGCAATTTTAAGCAGGGCTAACAAACATCATGCTTCCTAATATTATTTTATTCCATGATAATATTACATAATGAACAATGCTAAATCGAATTATATTATCATATTGTTATATCCTATCATAAAAACTGATATTAAATACTTAAGTTAAGTAATGTATTGTGGGGAATAAGATGTTTATGGTAACTTTATTTTTATGAAATGGTCACTAATTTACAATAATGTAATTTGTAACAGTTATTAAAAAGAAAAAAAACCTACTAACATTTTTAACCCTAACCTTAATCGTCATGATAGATATTTGATATGATCGGTTTTTTTTTGTAATATTTTAATTTAAATGTACTTTATAATAATTATTATTATTGTAGTTATTTTAACCAAATTTAATAAAACAACATTTTAGTTAAATATCACGCCCACATGTTGGGTAGCCCTGAACCGTTTTGCAGCGGTGACAATTACAGTCGATTACGAAACTTTAACTACGTCTTCACTTTTCAAACAAGTATAATACTTACAACTAAAAAAGTCAATAATCTGTCTATTTTCTTTGTTGATTATATCAATTTTAAATTATGATACTTTATTACCAATTGTGAGTTATAAGCTTCAACGAACTCGTTAATATTATTTATCATCCAGTGAAGTCACACTGAAAGTAGTGCAAGAATAACTCAGTCTCTCCAATATTGAAGTAAGGGACCCTCACCATATATAATGTAAGTGTTTATATTTAAATTTAATTATTTTAGATTTTTTTTCTATTAATATTATTTAATTATGATTTCCACAGTTTAGTTTATTTGTGCGTGCTCTATGCACAAAGCTTTATGCAGTTAATTAATTATGATTTTTATTTTTTCATGTTTATAATAGTTACTTATTCTTTAATTTAACTATTATCTTTTGTTACTCTAAGAATGGTGACAGCAATTTGTTTATTTTATCCGAGCAATTTAGATACAAGCAATCCATGAGATTGATCATAATTTCCACACTTACTTTGTTTCTGAGTGCCCCCCAAATACAATTGATTAACCATTAAATTAATGTTTTTTTATTTTTTGCAGGTCAGAGTTTGAATGTGATCAATACTTCGATAAAAGCGATGAAAATAATGTCGTACCAAACCGTAAACACTCCAATATTTCGATCAAACGCAGAACTACTTCAAAGAAAAAATCACCAGTCTGTACCAGGTAATTATATTATGTTACTTATCTATAATACGCAGTTTATGTAACAGTGTACATACGTCTAACTAACAGGTTTTCAGTTTTAAGCATAATAATGTGTTCATTATTATGCTTAAAACTGAAAACCTGTCTCTTAATTTACTCTACCAAACTTTACTAGTGCAGTGGGTTCTAAACCGATATAGACAGCCATTATGTTTCATTACTGAATTAATAATTAATTAATTTTATTTATGTATTTATCTAAGGTACACTATTTACAAACTAACAATAGATTTAAAAATAATCATTAATTCGATGTGATATCCCTTTATAAAACAATTGTAGTGTTGTTGCAACAATTGTATTTGACCTATCTTCAAATGCAAATGTTGTATTATACCTACATAAAGAGGTAAGGATGAACTAAAACTAAGTATTATTTGTTTCAGAAAAATAGCCAAGTCTACGGATATATTTAGCATCAGTCATGGTCAAGCAGAGAAAAGTATGAATTCACCGCCCGAACTGTTATCGTTCTTCGCGAACAAGGTGGCAAATGGCAACGAGCGTCGCACGACCAACACCAAAGGCGATTTCTACATCGATCTTAAAGTTTATCACGCGGCTGACGCTCGTGAAACCGAATCTCAAGAGCTCTGGAAGAAGGCATTGGTGAGAATAAAATTCCATACAGACGATGACTCAACCCAGTGGCGCAAACTTCAAGCTTTCGTGTCATCCGCTGATGCGCTATTCGATAAGCCACCTACATTTAGTATGTATTAAGTAATTGTGTTATTAATAAAGACTTGTCTAGTTTATTGTGTTTTTCATGCAAATGTTAGCCACCCAACAGAAATGTTGGTTGCATTGTTAGCCACCCGACAGAAATGTTGGTTGCATTGTTAGTCACACAACAGAAATGTTGTTTGCAATGATAAAGTCGATTGATAACTGTATTGATCGCATCTCACACCTAAATGTTAGCCACCCGACAGAAATGCTGGTTGCATTGTTAGTCACACAACAGAAATGTTGTTTGCAATAATAAAACCGATTGATAACTGTATTGATCGCATCTCACATCCAAATGTTAGCCACCCGACAGAAATGTTGGTTGCATTGTTAGTCACACAACAGAAATGTTGTTTGCAATGATAAAGTCGATTGATAACTGTATTGATCGCATCTCACATCCAAATGTTAGCCACCCGACAGAAATGTTGGTTGCATTGTTAGTCACACAACAGAAACGTTGTATGCAATGATAAAGTCGATTGATTACTCTATTAATCGCATCTCACACCTAAATGTTAGCCACCCGACAGAAATGTTGGTTGCATTGTTAGTCACACAACAGAAATGTTGTTTGCAATAATAAAACCGATTGATAACTGTATTGATCGCATCTCACACCCGACAGAAATGTTGGTTGTAATTGTAAGTCACACAACAGAAATGTTGTTTGCAATTGATAAAGTCGATCGATAACTGCATTGATCGCATCTCACATACAAATGTTAGCCACCCGACAGAAATGTTGGTTGCAATTAATAACGAAAAGTTATAATGATGATCATGAATAGATACAGCTTGCTGTTCGAACTTGCAAAAAACGTAAGGTTGCATTGCATAACGATGTAATCGCTGGTTATATCGAATTTATATTATTGGGCATTCTGGGTCACGAGTCCTGAGCGAGAGCGAAACTTGTTTCGCGGAGCGACTGGACGAAAGTGGTACAGAATGCCCAATAATACCCTACTTACCGCCCGGCAAAACCATCGATTCTGATCTTTACTGCCAGCAACTGATGAGATTAAAGGAAGCAGTCGAGAGAAAACGGCCGGAATTGATCAACAGGAAGGGTGTGGTCTTTCATCACGATAACGCGACCACACACATCTTTAGCCACTCAGCAAAAATTAAGAGAGTTCGACTGGGAGGTCCTAGTGCATCCACCATATAGCCCTGACCTTGCGCCTTCAGATTTTCACCTGTTTCGGTCTCTTCAGAATTCTTTAGGTTCTGTAAGGTTGACCTCAAGAGAGGACTGCCAAAACTATTTGTCCCGTTTTTTTTATCAGAAGTCCCAAAGTTTCTACAGTAACGGGATAATGTCTCTGCCCACAAAATGGCAGAAAGTTGTTCAACAAAACGGTACATATATATTGTAAATAAATGTAAATAAACTTTGAAAAAAATGTCTTGACTTTTCATACAAAAATACGAAAAGACTTTTTCCCCAACCTAATATATCGTAAAACCTTATTCTCAAGTAACACCTACATACCACAAACCAGCGACAAAACAAAATAAGATATTTCAAACACAACAAACCAAATTAGTAAAATATTACAAAAGCTTATTCAGTGAACTATTTTATGAGACACACAAGTCACCGATTTTATACAAAAGTATGAGTGGCTGACTGACACAGTATTATTGTTGGAAAACATGTTTGACATCGTCCTACTTGTTGACGTCATGTTTGTCCAACCGGTTTGGGACACTGCATTTATAAAACGTGCTTAAATGGAACAGATACCGCTGATATTTTGCATTAATTTTGTTTATTTAGTGTTAATTTTGAATGTTTTGTAGAAATACATTAGACTAAACATAAAAGAAGACTAGTATTTTAGGCTACTTATTTTTAGCTTAGTATTTGTGTAGTTTTTCTTAAAAATCTTTAGTCAATCAATTTATTTGTACAGTTTTTATTGTCTTTATTATCGTTTGTATACATTAAAAATAAATAGATTCCTTTCATTTTTCTACGACTGATTTAACTGACTGTTCTAAAGTGTATTTAAACTTAAACGTTTATTTGGCTGCTAAGTATAACAATACAATATAAACTAACAATGTTTAAGACTTAGCGCCTTTTCAGGGCGTTGCAAATTTTTTACACTATCTAACTTAACATTAAAATGAAATAAATAGATTAACAGATATAATTACAGTTTTCTCACTTCATTCGCTAGGAAACAACAATTCTCATTGCAGAGATGCGCTTAGAGGGAAAGTTCGTTACTACTAATGGCGTAGTAGTAACATGGGTACGCAGAGGTCTCGGGGTTGATTCCCGCTCAATGCAAATCTTTGTGTGCATGAACATGATTGTTTGCATTGGTCTGGTTGTTTCCTATGTGTAACATATTATATGTATTTACAAAAAAAAAGTATTAGTACCATAGTACAAGCTCTGCTTAGTTTCGGACTAGATGGCGTTGTCTGAAAGTGTGAGGAATATATATTTTTACCACATAATAAGATAGGATGGTAAAAAATAAGTTTTATTTATTGACCACATAAAGACAAACTTACATACGAGACTACAATATATAGGTACTTGATAATAGCAGTATGCGACCATGATAGAAGGTCATCCAGTCCACTTTATATTATGACCCTTACTGACTGAGTTTACAATCACTGTATATTTATGATACAAATATCAAATTAAAAATAACCAGATTGCCTGTTTTGTAGTAGCCAATTAATACGGTATGTGATCCGAAAATGTTAAAAAAAAATTAAATGAAAAAATATTTATTGCAGTAACTAGTACAGCTTTCCATAAAAGTTATTTTATTCATTGAGTAGGTAAGGACAGATAAGTAAAGGTGGTAAATAAAGTGAAGATTATTATTACTATTGTATACTGAGTAATAAAGTGTTCTAAAAATCCCAAACAATTAAGTAGTAAAATGAAAATAATTAGAGGAAGCTTATATGCGCTACGGTGGACGTCGTAAATATCTTATCATCATCATCATCACCTGTAAAAATCAAAGTCTCTTTTTCTGTCCCTATGACCCATGTATGCTTAAGTCTTTAAAACTACGCAACGGATTTTCACGCGATTTTTTTAAACATAAAGTGATTCGAGAAGGAGGTATATGTATAACACATGCATAATATAGTAAAGAAACCCATATAAATTTAAAGATTTTTAATGTAGTCGTCTAATGAAGCTGTACATAAACGTTGTTTAAAGACATTCTGTAGTAGGTGCCCGTGCGGAGTCGGGACGGGTCGCGAGATATATCCTTTTATCGATAAATGGCAGATTCTGAAAAGAGCAGAATAATAAAAATAAAATAATTCTGGGAACAGTACTTGCAATCATCGGGCATGCACTTTACAGTCACGGCAAAATCAATTATGGTAAAAGTAAATATTCGTTTAATTTATTATTACAAAGGCGGAGATATCGAGGATATCGGTAATCCAGTTTGATTCAGTTTATTGCATTCAGGTGCTGAACATAGCCACATCTAACAAACACGACCTTTCGCTTGCATTACGATCTATAAATGTTAAGGACCGCAGTCTATTTCTACGCTTGATGAATCGCAGTCTCAAGTCAATTAGATTCTAAGGCCCGGTTTCCACCAAAGCTGACAGGCATATACCAATCAGATTCCGTTATTTCCACATCTCTTCTCCGCTTAGTTTGCGGTGGTAGACATGTCAGATTTTGCATAGACTTTTGTGCGAGAGACCGAGCCAGCGGCGCGGAGCGGAGAAGTTAGACAGTTCTCTCCTCTCCGCAAATAATCTACCAGCTTTGGAGCACGTCTCCTCTCTGCTCCTCTCCTCTCCGCTTTGGTGGAAACCGGGCCTAAATCTTAGCGTTCTATAGAAACGATGTGCAGGTGTTATTGAGCAAAGAATATTAGACAGTATTTAAGTCTTGCCACGGAGATTTAAGTTTAATTGAAGATTCTTACAATGCTTCTTATGTCGATTTCATTGTCCACCATGCTCCTTTCTCTGTTTAATATATATGATATTAAATTACTTATACTTAAATGAATAACTAATATTTATTTATGAAACTGTCGTATTTAAGAATTGTATCAAGTCAAATCCGATTTATTTTGATCGAATTCTTGAGCTCAAAAGGCGCTTATAAAGACGTAACTATAACTATAAAACAATCAAATAAATACAAGTAATTAAATATATTTTGGTTGAATATGAGGAAGGTAACTTTATTTACAAAACAATACCTAAGATAGTTATTAAAACCCATAAATGTCCTACTTTAGAGACAATACTTCTACAATATCACTGAGCTGAAGAGTTAATATCGGGTTTTGTTATGATCTTTATTACATTTATTTTTAGTTTATTTCATATCATATCAAATAAAGGTCAGGTTCACTCGGAAACGACTGGAGTACTTATATGAAAATATTTATGAAAGAAGATTCAACAAAGCAGGTCTGTAAGTAGTAATGTAAGTAGTAAGTATGTATGTAACTACATGGGGTTCTCTTGCCTGAAGAGGCGTCACTATATGCCTTGCATTCAAGTGGCAGGCAGGCATAATGTGATGTATCTGTCTACCCTGGGTATGATTATGTAAATCGTTTAAATATTTTAAAGTGCTAAATTAAGATTTGTGATTCAATTAAATGTCCGATCTCATGTTATTAAAAACAAAATCTTAATACGTCTATTGATATGGGAGTTACATATATCAATAGACGTCTACCTCTGCAGGTATGTTACATTACCATCGAACACAATCCTGTGTATTCATCTACATTCCCTCCAGCCCACTTCGTTGGGCGGCGAAAAAAACGTGTCCCTTTTTTCAACATATTTCATTAATGCTTCACTCCTACTAGTCATAGCGTGATACTATATAGCTATTACACTCCTTGATAAATAGACTACTCAACATAAAAAGAATTTTTAAAATCGGTTCTGTAGATCCAGAGCTTACCCCCTACAACCTCACAAACACACAAACTCAAAAACACACAAACTTAACCTCTTTATAATATTAGTATAGATAAGTTTACCTTTAGTGAGAGATAATTGCTAACTCCGCATTTGCCGGCTACGTTTTCCTTTTACTAAAAGTACAATCTTTTGTTTTGAAATCAACAAAAAAATACATCGTGCTTGTACAACAAACATAATTTTAAATATGCACGTAGATCGTGATGGTTCGCCATTACATTGCGGCGCGTCTTAATATTTCGTAACACTGTGTTGTAATAGATATGGACTATGGATAATAAAATTTTAGTTAGATTACTTTTAGTCACAGTTTTTTTTGTTTGGTGAAACCTAGATCTGAAGGTTATCGAAACTTATTTAAAAGAATTATTATTGGTGATTGCATAGTGGTTGGTGTATCTGTCGGTAAAGTTGAAAGTTGCGCTTTTGGTCTCCGCACAAGTTAAACATTTGATTTCAGGAATAAGGCTGTTTGATTCGGTCTGAAAAATATGCATTTTATTGTGTTACGAGTATGTCGTTAACTGATTAGTTTGGGACTAGATGGGTTGATGTGAATGTGTAAAAAAGCTAATTGTATTCTGCGTGTATTTCTATATGTATTAAGGTTACTACGACAGTCATGCTTACTGACGCGAACTAATTATTTAAATACAACATATTGCACGGAAACGACCTTACCGAGGTTAGTATTCAACGACAATTCAGTAATAAAACATTAAAAAAACCCTCCTAACAGCAAAAAACTTTGCACTTTTTAAAAACAAAACTTGCTAATGTAAAAATTTACGCGCTCATAGTCATACAAAACGTTGCTAATTCGCATCTGGGACGATAATTGGTGCTAGATAGCGGTTCATCGATTCTTACACCTGCTAGATAGAAAAAAATGTTAGAAAAGTTACCTTCAATAGCCGCTATGTCGGAATCGAGGTCGCGGTGTAACAGATCTTGTAAATGACCTTGTTATCATTTTTTGAAGTGACTTTTTGACAAATTGAATCGTGCGTTCGTTCGCTTTTTGAAAGATGCAAAACGTAAACTAAGAAGGAAAACGTGACTTAATTATTAGGTTTGTAACGTATCAAAATTTATCCATAAAATTATTTATTTTGGTCACAGTTTGGCTAGCGTTGGTAGAGTTGATTAACACAAACTAAAGTTAAGAATTGTATTTTCAAGGAAACTTTTCTACGGAAAGGACTTATTGTATTTTTATAATATGAACTTGCTTAAGTTATGCTTAAGCACTAGTAATTTTCAAAGAAAAAAATTATCTGTTCTCTAATAGATATCTATAAATGTTAATGATTCAGAAAAAGACAATGGCCATAACAATTTTAATGATGACGAATTTTTGACAAACTTTGCCGCGTAGTGGGAGAGACGACCTTTATTCGGTCTCGGGTTCAATCACACACACACTCAACACAATTTATGTGCACAAACATAATTGTTTGCATTGGTCTCCTTCTTTTCTATGTATAACAAAGAAATAAGTAATTAAGTACATAAAAAAAAACATAGCTTTTATGCATTCTGTACGCATATAGCAAAAACTCTGCTTAATTTGGGTCCAACTAGCGTTGTGTAAGCCTATGAGGTATATGACTTATTTATTATATACAACAATAAAATACTAAGATTATATAACACTAAATCTTTAAACGAGCTTACAAAACAAATGGACAATTTCAGACAGTTTTAGTTCACAAATAGTTTCAAAACATTAGACTTACAGTTCTATAACTAAAACTGTCTGAAATTGTCCATTTGTTTTGTAAGCTCGTTTAAAGATTTAGTGTTATATAATCTTAGTATTTTATTGTTGTATATAATAAATAAGTCATATACCTCATAGGCTTACACAACGCTAGTTGGACCCAAATTAAGCAGAGTTTTTGCTATATGCGTACAGAATGCATAAAAGCTATGTTTTTTTTTATGTACTTAATTACTTATTTCTTTGTTATACATAGAAAAGAAGGAGACCAATGCAAACAATTATGTTTGTGCACATAAATTGTGTTGAGTGTGTGTGTGATTGAACCCGAGACCGAATAAAGGTCGTCTCTCCCACTACGCGGCAAAGTTTGTCAAAAATTCGTCATCATTAAAATTGTTATGGCCATTGTCTTTTTCTGAATCATTAACATTTATAGATATCTATTAGAGAACAGATAATTTTTTTCTTTGAAAATTACTAGTGCTTAAGCATAACTTAAGCAAGTTCATATTATAAAAATACAATAAGTCCTTTCCGTAGAAAAGTTTCCTTGAAAATACAATTCTTAACTTTAGTTTGTGTTAATCAACTCTACCAACGCTAGCCAAACTGTGACCAAAATAAATAATTTTATGGATAAATTTTGATACGTTACAAACCTAATAATTAAGTCACGTTTTCCTTCTTAGTTTACGTTTTGCATCTTTCAAAAAGCGAACGAACGCACGATTCAATTTGTCAAAAAGTCACTTCAAAAAATGATAACAAGGTCATTTACAAGATCTGTTACACCGCGACCTCGATTCCGACATAGCGGCTATTGAAGGTAACTTTTCTAACATTTTTTTCTATCTAGCAGGTGTAAGAATCGATGAACCGCTATCTAGCACCAATTATCGTCCCAGATGCGAATTAGCAACGTTTTGTATGACTATGAGCGCGTAAATTTTTACATTAGCAAGTTTTGTTTTTAAAAAGTGCAAAGTTTTTTGCTGTTAGGAGGGTTTTTTTAATGTTTTATTACTGAATTGTCGTTGAATACTAACCTCGGTAAGGTCGTTTCCGTGCAATATGTTGTATTTAAATAATTAGTTCGCGTCAGTAAGCATGACTGTCGTAGTAACCTTAATACATATAGAAATACACGCAGAATACAATTAGCTTTTTTACACATTCACATCAACCCATCTAGTCCCAAACTAATCAGTTAACGACATACTCGTAACACAATAAAATGCATATTTTTCAGACCGAATCAAACAGCCTTATTCCTGAAATCAAATGTTTAACTTGTGCGGAGACCAAAAGCGCAACTTTCAACTTTACCGACAGATACACCAACCACTATGCAATCACCAATAATAATTCTTTTAAATAAGTTTCGATAACCTTCAGATCTAGGTTTCACCAAACAAAAAAAACTGTGACTAAAAGTAATCTAACTAAAATTTTATTATCCATAGTCCATATCTATTACAACACAGTGTTACGAAATATTAAGACGCGCCGCAATGTAATGGCGAACCATCACGATCTACGTGCATATTTAAAATTATGTTTGTTGTACAAGCACGATGTATTTTTTTGTTGATTTCAAAACAAAAGATTGTACTTTTAGTAAAAGGAAAACGTAGCCGGCAAATGCGGAGTTAGCAATTATCTCTCACTAAAGGTAAACTTATCTATACTAATATTATAAAGAGGTTAAGTTTGTGTGTTTTTGAGTTTGTGTGTTTGTGAGGTTGTAGGGGGTAAGCTCTGGATCTACAGAACCGATTTTAAAAATTCTTTTTATGTTGAGTAGTCTATTTATCAAGGAGTGTAATAGCTATATAGTATCACGCTATGACTAGTAGGAGTGAAGCATTAATGAAATATGTTGAAAAAAGGGACACGTTTTTTTCGCCGCCCAACGAAGTGGGCTGGAGGGAATGTAGATGAATACACAGGATTGTGTTCGATGGTAATGTAACATACCTGCAGAGGTAGACGTCTATTGATATATGTAACTCCCATATCAATAGACGTATTAAGATTTTGTTTTTAATAACATGAGATCGGACATTTAATTGAATCACAAATCTTAATTTAGCACTTTAAAATATTTAAACGATTTACATAATCATACCCAGGGTAGACAGATACATCACATTATGCCTGCCTGCCACTTGAATGCAAGGCATATAGTGACGCCTCTTCAGGCAAGAGAACCCCATGTAGTTACATACATACTTACTACTTACATTACTACTTACAGACCTGCTTTGTTGAATCTTCTTTCATAAATATTTTCATATAAGTACTCCAGTCGTTTCCGAGTGAACCTGACCTTTATTTGATATGATATGAAATAAACTAAAAATAAATGTAATAAAGATCATAACAAAACCCGATATTAACTCTTCAGCTCAGTGATATTGTAGAAGTATTGTCTCTAAAGTAGGACATTTATGGGTTTTAATAACTATCTTAGGTATTGTTTTGTAAATAAAGTTACCTTCCTCATATTCAACCAAAATATATTTAATTACTTGTATTTATTTGATTGTTTTATAGTTATAGTTACGTCTTTATAAGCGCCTTTTGAGCTCAAGAATTCGATCAAAATAAATCGGATTTGACTTGATACAATTCTTAAATACGACAGTTTCATAAATAAATATTAGTTATTCATTTAAGTATAAGTAATTTAATATCATATATATTAAACAGAGAAAGGAGCATGGTGGACAATGAAATCGACATAAGAAGCATTGTAAGAATCTTCAATTAAACTTAAATCTCCGTGGCAAGACTTAAATACTGTCTAATATTCTTTGCTCAATAACACCTGCACATCGTTTCTATAGAACGCTAAGATTTAGGCCCGGTTTCCACCAAAGCGGAGAGGAGAGGAGCAGAGAGGAGACGTGCTCCAAAGCTGGTAGATTATTTGCGGAGAGGAGAGAACTGTCTAACTTCTCCGCTCCGCGCCGCTGGCTCGGTCTCTCGCACAAAAGTCTATGCAAAATCTGACATGTCTACCACCGCAAACTAAGCGGAGAAGAGATGTGGAAATAACGGAATCTGATTGGTATATGCCTGTCAGCTTTGGTGGAAACCGGGCCTTAGAATCTAATTGACTTGAGACTGCGATTCATCAAGCGTAGAAATAGACTGCGGTCCTTAACATTTATAGATCGTAATGCAAGCGAAAGGTCGTGTTTGTTAGATGTGGCTATGTTCAGCACCTGAATGCAATAAACTGAATCAAACTGGATTACCGATATCCTCGATATCTCCGCCTTTGTAATAATAAATTAAACGAATATTTACTTTTACCATAATTGATTTTGCCGTGACTGTAAAGTGCATGCCCGATGATTGCAAGTACTGTTCCCAGAATTATTTTATTTTTATTATTCTGCTCTTTTCAGAATCTGCCATTTATCGATAAAAGGATATATCTCGCGACCCGTCCCGACTCCGCACGGGCACCTACTACAGAATGTCTTTAAACAACGTTTATGTACAGCTTCATTAGACGACTACATTAAAAATCTTTAAATTTATATGGGTTTCTTTACTATATTATGCATGTGTTATACATATACCTCCTTCTCGAATCACTTTATGTTTAAAAAAATCGCGTGAAAATCCGTTGCGTAGTTTTAAAGACTTAAGCATACATGGGTCATAGGGACAGAAAAAGAGACTTTGATTTTTACAGGTGATGATGATGATGATAAGATATTTACGACGTCCACCGTAGCGCATATAAGCTTCCTCTAATTATTTTCATTTTACTACTTAATTGTTTGGGATTTTTAGAACACTTTATTACTCAGTATACAATAGTAATAATAATCTTCACTTTATTTACCACCTTTACTTATCTGTCCTTACCTACTCAATGAATAAAATAACTTTTATGGAAAGCTGTACTGGTAAAATAAAATCTACAAAGTAATACTAATAATATTATGTAGTATTCTCAAAATATACATTGCCATCATATTAAAGCCCGATTTACACATCGACAAGTACAGAAGGGAGTTAAGTAGTAAGTTGTTGATTAAATTGATTTAAATAGATCTCCATCCTATTTTTTGGCGAGTTAAGTTGGCGAGACGCGAGAGATATACTTCGTACTTAACTCGCCAAAAAATAGGATGGAGATCTATTCAAATCAACTTAATCAATAACTTACTACTTAACTCGGTACTCTACTTGTCGATGTGTAAATCGGGCTTTACGGACGTTCTGGCACGTGACTGCACAAATAGGAAACAGTTGAAAGAGGCTTATGTCCAAGTGGAAGTCCGTGGGCAGATATGAAAACAATAATTGTATACTTAAGTACTTAATCACATGGAAAACATGATATACCGATTAATATAGAAATACAGGAATACATTTTGCAACATTCCAAATACCAGATTAATGCTACTAAATTGTCCGCCAACACTAATTTTCATTTTATGTTATTTCAGGTAATTCAACTTTATTGCTGTAACGTTAGAGTACAATTTAATATAGCAGTAAGTAAAACTTCAACTTGAACTTCAAAATAATTGTTACGTAATTATGATGATGGTAGGCGTGTAGGCAAACGTGCATGTATTTTGAAGCATCATTTAAAATTTGATATCAATCATGTAATAACAAGTTATGAATGTTACGCAACTGCAGGGTTTAAGCTTGTTCTAGTGGGAAAGGGAAAATTTGCCTACTAACCGGTCACATTATCTCGATACCTGGCGTCGATAACGTCAAGTCGCGTTGAACGAATCACTGATGCGCCCGTGGCGAGTGCGGGGGTTGAAAGGAGAACGGGACGCGAGGTTCGCATTCCAGCGAGGTCTCTAGATAATGTGATCGTGTAGTACTACTGCATAGATCTCTGTCGACCAGACCGACTGGTAAGGAGTTTACTTAAATTTTCTTTCGTTTCTTTTCGTAATTATTTATATTTTCCTCATAGACATCTTTCATGACTTGATGGATGACGATGATGTCCAAGATTTTAAATTAAAAGATTATTACTCGTATGCACTTTAGTGCTTTATCAATTGATGAACTGATTCTTTATCGATTCATATTTTTTTGTCTGTTTCTAAGTTTTGTAAAAATATTGAGGAGTCATTTCCAACAGAGGGCGCGCGTGAACTAAATGACAAAGCAAGACATTGTTTTCCAACGTAAAAAAATAAAAAAACTGCAATTTTAAACTATTTTGATAAAAAGTTAAATCTTTTTTCATCCCAAAAATAGTTACGTATCGTCCATCTATACTTGATTATCTATATTCACTAGTTTTTACACCCATCGCACACTTTGATGTGGATTAGTGTGCATTAGTCATGTCGTATGCCATAGAAAACACATAATATTACTTTAATTTAATTACTATCTTTCTTAAATTTTACATAAATATAAGTTTTTCCAACGTCAAATTTTACAGATAAAATAATATGAACTAGACCATTTAACTTTGAAGATTCTAGAATTCTATATCTTCTGTCGTTCTACCTTTACAATGACATTTGAGACTTGTCGGTCACACAGACTAGGTACTATTCATATAAACAAAATCAGATTTGTGGGAACCAGTTCTTATTGCGTCATGGTCACTCTCGGGATAAATATATTAAATCAGTTCTTACTGCATCATAGTCTCTGGATATATTAAATTAGATAGTTGAAGCGAGAGTGGAGTAATAACCAACGTTATTGTCAATATCTAGATGTTAGAGAGGTTTCTAGTAGAAACGCTTTACAGCCTTTATACTCCCTATTGTTAGAAAATGTTCAAGAAAAAGCAATTTAAAGTAATCTTAAAATAAACTCTTTATTAAGCTTCCTTGAGATGTACCGTCTTAGGGCGCCTTCAAATTTGCCGCTAAGTGACGCGCGGAGGCAGCGCGACTGCAGCGCTGCCGTCGCGCTGCCGTCGCTAGGTTTGAGAATGGTAGTGTTGTGTTTTAGTTTTACGATGGACTCAGACGAAAATACACTGCTCTTAGTGTTACTATTAAAAAGAAAAAGTATTCTAAACAACACTAGTCGATTGATGAACGAATGCGGGGACGCAGCGCGGGCGTAGCGCTGCAGTCGCGCGTTTTTTATCTCTATGAATTTACAAAGCAGCGCGACCGCAGCGCTGCAGTCGCGCTGCCTCCGCGCGACACTTAGCGGCAAATTTGAAGGCGCCCTTATAGTAAGTGGTAACATGTGTACTTAGAAGATTGTTGTTTTCACAATATATTAGGTATTGAATATGATAAAGGCATTAAAAGTTGGATAAGGCAAAATCTATAGCCTTACTTGGTACTGAGTCTTGTGCATGGTAGAAACAAAACTTGTAAAATTAGCTAATTATATTTATCACATAAACTTTTAAATTGTTTTACATGAATTGTTACGTGATTTTGTTACTGTAAGTATTTATTCAATTCATGGGATTGGGATTAAAAATAATGAGTGTCGTTTCCTAATTTCATTTTAAATTTACTTATAAAAAATATTTTCTTTTACTCGGTGCTCAGTAGTATTTCATAAGAGAGTCTTGCTTCGGTGAGCACGTAAATTACATAATTTACTATTCATATTTATTAGATATTTTTAACTCTTTATTTAATAACAGTACGTTACTATTTGTTATTCTACTAGTTACTAGTGTTAAAATTACTTCCAAAGGAACCCGATGTAAAAGATATAATTTTATATAAGATTTAACAGTGGGATCCTATACCTATATGATACCTACCCAGAATTTAAGTACAGACCCAAATGCCCTTAAATCAAATCGTCTGATTTCGATCCTGGAGGGCGTTTGCACGTCCTATAAGTGAGTGACTGTCCAAACCGAGGCTTTAACGCTACAGAGGGAACATGTCACTCAATTATTTTTGGGTAACGGCCCTCCTAGTTAGGATGGGGGACGGCTGCGATGATGATGACAATTAATCAGCCTCCGCTTTATCACTGTTTGCTACGACAACAAAAAAAAACTAAAAAACGGCTATACCCAAATAAATTTTGACCAATGGTTTTTTATCTCTGCATGCCATCAAGATATAAAGTTTGTTCAGTAGTTAACTGGCCGTGGGAGAATTATCAAGGTTGAATATGTTAAAAAGAAATATTTGTAACGAACTGTTTTATAGCTATGCGTTAATCTATTAAGACAGCCAATTTGTGACCTAGAGACTGGTGATAAAGAGAGCTTTGTCTTTCAATACCATGGTAGCCACACGCGTATATAAATATATCCATCCATCCATCATCCATATCAGCCTATGAACGTCCACTACTGGACATAGGCCTCCTCCAAAAGTTTCCACTCTGCGCGGTCTTGTGCCTCCCTCATCCATCGGCTTCCCGCCTTCCTAACCAGGTCGTCGGTCCACCTTGTGAGGGGTCTCCCCACCCTGCGCCTTCCGGTGCGCGGTCGCCATTCCAGAACTTTTCTGCCCCAACGGCTATCAGTTCTCCGCGCTATGTGCCCTGCCCACATAAATATATAAGTCGTTATATTTCTACGAATCGAACCCCTTGCAAGATAATTATTCTTGTGATCCACAAATTATTATCTAGATTGGATGTTCTTTGTGTTTGGTATGTAAAGATCTTTTTGGTTTTTATTTTTATTTTAGAGGTCTATTAATTGCAAACAACTAATTTGAGTATTTTTGTTTTCCAAACAATAGTTTATTTTGAATAATCATTTTAAGTTTTACTTGTGATGACGTTATGCGTACGGCTTAATTACTTGAGCAATGAAGGCAGAGACAAACTTCTGTTCAGCTGGACGCATGACGTCATTTAGAAGTCAAATAAAAGACAAGTAATTGATGTATAATTGTAAAAATGAACACAAGCTTGCGGTTTTTTATTAAAATGATTTTATTCCTTACCGATCTAAAATCTCTAAATGGTTTAGGAATTGACATAAGTAGGTAAACTTTTACTTTAAATACTGAATGGCATGTCTTTACTCCTGACGAAGGTAGGCGCAGGACCGAGTTCTGTAGCGCGAGTTGGGAGAGGTCTATGTCCAGCAGAGGACTGCAATAGGCCAGTTGATCGACTCCCGACGACAGAAAACTCGATCCCAACTGTGGGAGTTGTCTTTTATATTATCTTATTTTATAAATTCATATCAGACATAAGAAAAACCAAGACGCGCCAAGATGGCGACTTTTACAAAAGAAAAATATTTCATTGTTTTTATTTTATAATGGTAGCACTCAGATCCGATGGACGACTTGTATGACGTTATTAGTTAATATAGAAAACAAAGCAGGTATGGAAGGATTGTATTACATGACCTCTCCTAGGCCTTGTCTACCCCCGTGGGAGTGAGGCGTCAGTTTTATAAGTATGGGATCTATTATGAGTTTAAAAATTAATTAACGTTGTAAAACCGTATTACTTATATCTTTTATCTATATTATTAATTGATTAAAAAATATAAACGGGTCTTACTCGCGGTATAATATACTATAGCCTAGATACTGGTAAGATAAATACCTAGGTTTTTCTCCGACGTTTCGGCTACGTATTACTTATATCTTTTATCTATATTATTAATTAATTAAAAAATATAAAGCTTCATAACCTACATGTACCAATTAAAACACGCGTTTTCGTGAACATCGATCATTTGCAGATTTCTATATATTTTATTGTATTTATCAAAAGTGGTTAAGTAATTACTTGACCACTTTTGATAAATACACTAAAATATATAGAAATTGAAACGTTGGAATTGAAACACTTGAAAAGAAATCTGTAATATTATTACAGATTTCTTTTCAAGTGTTTCAATTCAAGAAGTACATAATTTTAATAAACAAAAAAATTGTATTAAATTAATCAATAAATTACTTAATTCTGGGGTGCCAAAATATTTTAAAATACCTTATCATCATTTCAAAGCCGATTAGAAGGGAATACATTGTAAAATGTATTTAAAAGCTAATTGTAATACTAAGTATGGAAGCTAAGTTTCGTGCAATTAAAAACTAATTATGTCTAGAACTTGCTTCATAAGCGTATATTATTTAGTACCGTAGTTTCTTGACAGTTCGATATAGTAAGTTATGTTTGGCATGCCTATTAAACTTTATTAAAACTATTTTTATTCGTGGCATCAGTAAGCTGAAGTTATAACTAATAAATACGATGTAAAGATATGAAAATGTATACCTAAGTTTTATACATAAATTAACCTACCTATAGATAAATTATTTAAAAAATAATTAAAAGGGAGAGTATTTTAATTATCAAAATAGACACTAACACACATAGACTCACACTTAATTTTCATGGGACTGTTGACAAATGATATGAAACATCATTATGCTAAGATCCTTTTAAATATTTTTCTTTCTAAGGCGCCGATTACACTACCCTACATGTAGGGCCCTACATCTTGTAGGGCACTACAAATGATGTAGGGCAGTCGGGACTCGCCAATCTCCGATATGTAGTGTCCTAACAGCCTACATGTGATTACACTAGACAACATGTAGTGCCCTACAATATGTAGGGCCCTACATGTAGGGTAGTGTAATCGGCGCTTTAGACACTCGTCGGTAGCTATCGATGGGTGACGCTAACTAATTATAATTCATTTAATTTAGTTCCCATATGCAAAAAATACTGTTAATAATGAGTCATTAATGTAAATTCAGTGTGTATCACAAGAAGATTGTTCTTGCAGATATCCGTGAATACACTCAGATCTTAATATTCATAGAATTTTGCTAAAAACGAAGCTCAAGTTAAACTGGACGGCTCCTTGCAATTTTGACAATAATGTAAGCGGCTGTGGTACAAGTTATAAAATTTATTAAGTTGTTTCACTTTCAATATATTTATTAATTTATATTTACAGAGGTAAAAGACACCATGTTTCTATTTTTTTTGGTCATATTTAAACATTTGCAGGTAATTTTTATACGAAAACTGTGTGTCTATCCTGTGTAACCACGTGCACGGACACAAAACCACGACCACAATTTGATGTAATCAACACTTTGAATATCCTCTTAATTTTTTTTGAAACAACTTTCTTTCTACTTTTAATAATAAGCAATAATAGGGATTATGCCTACGTCGTAGGAACTGTAAACACATCAATTTAACAATAGGACACATAAGGACAAAGGACAATAATTTATGAGTCACACAAACAATTGTCCAGCGTGGGAATCGAACCTAATCACCGCACCACGGCAGCCGCTTCCGCGACCACCGCGCCAACTCGCTTAAAGCTTAATTCTTGCGCCGCGTCAGGATTATGACCTCATTTTTAGTTCTCATGCTTTGCGAAGTACCAAGGACTGTAAACATTACAGACATGACCAATTGACACAATTAATATTCTTTATGAGCCGTTTGTGAACTACAATTTATTAATAGATACGTTTCTTAAATAATCATGTTTATTTTAGGATATCCGTGTGGTGAAGGAGTAAAAATACAAGAATAATATCTCATCCCATGGGTATCGTCAAAACCGACTAAGTAAGAGGACCTATCCGTAAATGTTATCTGTACAAAATAACAAGAAGGAAAACTTAAAATTAAACCCTATACCAATCATTCTGGCCAGCGTGGTATTAGTAGGCCAAGTAACCCTACTTCCCGGGAGAAGGCCCGTCCCTGCAGTCCCTGGGACATTAATGGGCTGTTATTAATGGGATTAATGTTAATGGGATGATATTCTTCGCATCATTCTTATTTAGGGTAGGGAGTGCATTGACTGGGCTCTGAGATCGCTGACGACAATGAGCGAGGGTTACCTCACTGTCCATCAGGTAGACCGCTTGCTCGCCAAACACCTTGAGGCAATAAGATCTTCTTTTTACTATTATATTTTAATTCAATGGTGGATCCATAATAAGTTAAGAAAACTTATTAAGGGGGGTAGTTTGACATAAAGATATCCTTCTTTTGTTTTCTTTCGAATTTGACAGACAGTATCAATGATTAGTGGAAGACATTTATGTTGAATCGGACGTCAACCACTACCAATTCTTTGTTTGTGTGTGTGTCTATGTGTCAATGAACACGCATTAGTGCCTACGCGCATACCTCGGGCGTGACTAAAATGCCACTGTCAGTCTCACTATTTAGAATAAATAAGTTTATCAACGTTTAAGCAATTCAAAAAGTACTTATATCCATTTATACATAACATACGAAAGTTCAAATGTATTAATTTATGATCTAGAATGGCGATTTAGGAATCGAAAACACTTGATCCTTCGGGCAATGACGACAAAAGACCTGATAATAAAGAAGTCGATGGATGAGGGAGGGACAAGATCGCTCGCGGTGGTAATATTTAGAGTACGCCAATGTCCACCTGAACACAATTAAAATAAATTGCCGATTATATTATATTTGCCGATATAATATAATAATATAATGCATTACATTCCGACATGTAACATACATCAAAGGCATATCAGTTTCATTGTAGCTTAATGAGGCATAAATTGTCATATTCACAAATATTAATTTAAATTTCGTAATTCGATTGCATTTGTAAAATATGATGGCTCAATTGTGTTTGAAACTATACCATGGAATATTTTAAATAGTTCAACAAATATTACATGAAAATATCACAGAATGAAATTCCGTAAAATGTATGTATGAAGACTCTTCATGAAAGGTACAAGGTAACATTCTGTGATTAACCTACCTACTAAATCCGTCTGTGACGTGCAAAGCACTGGATTTTCAATGAGAAATGTTTTGTCCTCTGTAACGAGGTATTCCGTCAGAGGCGGGTCCAGAATTTCATTGTCACATAGGTGCTTTATACGTAATGAAATCCCTATCAGAAATGTACACACGTGCATACACCGTAGGCGATTGGATGCGTTCGTATAGCAGTCTCATTTACGTGTTTTGGTTGGAGAAATTTACCTTACGAACAATGGTATCAAAAAGTTTCTCTATTTTTATTCAACATAGTAAGTATGCTAAAAATCAATTATGACAATGACAATTATGCCTAACTTTAATCAATCAATCAACTAGCCTATTGCAGTCCACTCCTGGACATAGGCCTCTCCCAAAACGCGCCACAGAACTCGGTCCAGTCCTGAGAACTTATTATGACAATTTAAATTAGGACAAATACTATTATGATAAATAAAAGGATCCCTATCAAAAAGTTACTAAAAGTTATAATAGAAATTATGATGCGTTTGATGTAATTAAAAACAAATAAATAATACAAAATAGTATCAAATTAATTCATTTTAGTCACCCACACATAAGTATGGGGAACTAAATGCTTTGCTTGTAGGCGTACCGTACATTGCACTCTATTTATAATAATCCTTGACTTTACATACAAAACAGTATCGGTGACCATTTATCTACAGTCATATGTGAATATCACAAACGTGTCATCGATATTGTTGAGTTGTGTACTGTTTGACCAAAAACTATTTAGTTATGTCGTGTGGGATTTGAACCCACGCTAGTGCACGATATTTGCAAATACAACCGCTTTGTCAATGAGATACATACCTTTACAGCGCTCTCCAATTTCCTTTGTATGACGATAGCCTGCAATTACTACCTATATTCTATTCATACGCGCCATTAGCGATTATTCTGGACATTAGTTTTCATGATCGTCTGTTTCGTGAACGTTACTTTGATGTCTGTAAAAATCGTTATCATGACGGTCGCAGTAGGGGCTGTAGTGCACGCCGGACAATTCTGCGCCCTATCCACAAGTTATCTTCCTGAGCTTTGTGCTCGTTAAATTGATGTTTAAAAAGTTCCCTCGACAAAGACTTGGGACCCTAGTCCAGGACTTGTTCTTAATAAAGAAATTTAATTTTATACATACCGTAATTTTCAAGTAGGTACGTATCTAACGCAAAATCTTGTTATAAGTATAAAAAGTTTATAAAAAACAATTTACGATTCACTCCTGTCATCGGCGTTCTCTTAAATTGTTCTGTCACAATTCGGCATAACCAAAAAGAAGAGACGTTTTCGTTTCAGTTTGCGGAAAGTGTAGGTGACATACGAGTACATAGTGATTTTATCATTTCTGGCTTTAACGCTGACTTGTACACACAGCAACACATAAAGTTAAACATTTTCATTTGAAATTGTGTCTTATATCAAGGTATTAAGGTACATGAGTGTCTAGTTTAATTAGTTGCTGTGTGTACCTATAGTCTGATCAACTTATCTGCGAACTGAATGGTGTCGCTATCATCGTTTCACTGAAACGAAGACAGCTTTCCTAAAAAAGTAGTTGACACTTGAGAATAGAATGAAATTTCAACAAGACCTGCTGTCTTGTTAGTTCGTTGTTCCAATTTTTGCCACTTTACAGATAAGTAAGTGGGTCTGTACGATACTTTAGAGTTCGAATTAACACATTCACGTAATGGTTTTATGTCAATTCAGGTAGAACTGAAACTAGTTTATTCAATATGGTGTCTACATTACCTGTACACGTTTCTTGAGTTAACCTTATTCAAATTTATGTAAAATGGATGAATTGACAAACAGAGTGGAAACTTTTGGAGGAGGCCTATGTCCAGAAGTGGACGTCCATAAGCTGATATGGATGGATGAATGGTTGGTTGAATAGACTACAAACAGAGTCACATTTTAGCTTGTAGCTATCATAAAAGTTGACATTATGACTAAATAATAATACTCCTCACACATTCACACAAAACCATCTAGTCTCTATTAACAGACTTTGAACTATGGTGCTAGATAACGAATACACATACAAATTAGAAAATATAAGTAAACATGTAACATCAATCAATCATCAAAGCATGTAAACATGTCAACGCTGGCAGAAAAGAAGGAAATTTGACACAATAACATTATAACCCTTTAACTGTGGCGGCCATTTTGCGCGATTTGCGTCGATGAGCCATACAGCTCTAGGAGCGCGGTCCACAGATCCGCGCATTATGATGCCACGCTCCTAGAGCGCGGTTAACAGTTGAGGGGATAAGGCCCTGCGCAGACGGCACACTTTTTGTGATCGAGTCTGCGGCGCACAAAAAGTCTGCCATACATGGCATATGTTTGAGTCTTTTGTGCGCCGGACTTTTTGCGCGTCCTATGCGTTACTGCTTATAATTTCATAAGTTCTATTTTCACAGACTAAAAAGTGCGTCACGGATAGTCTGTCGTCTGCGCAGGGCCTAATAAGAACCTATAAGAATATGTCTGGCTAACGTGACAATAGCAGGACAGGACAAGTATCTCTTCTCTCTGTAGGGGCCTTGTCCAATGATTATAATTTTGAATCATATAGGCTTCTACATTCATATAAAAACTTCAATAAGTTTATTTTGTTCAAATTCTCGTATTTTGTTTTTCAACCTTGACTTATGCTCTCTATCAAATTTCTTCCGAGCAATCTTATAAGTTGCCTAAAATATGTTGTTAAGTAATTTGAAATATATATAAATTACTTCCTAAGAAACAGAAGCCTTAGTACCTATAAAGAATAAGGTAAAAATATGCGGATGACCATGATTTATTTATTTCATTACTTTTAGGAATGAAACCCACAGAGAAACCAAGTAAGATCAAGATCTTTGTTTTATAAATTTGTATAGGAGACCTTTCACAAAGCAACATTATACATAAACTTCAATGAGAGAGTTTTAAGGTAAATATTGCTTTTGTAATACCTATATAATACATTATTCAATTTGTTTACAAGAGTCTTGGTTTCCTTGCTAATATTTGATATATGTTAAAATTTTAAGACTTAATTTTAATAATATATTTATATAGACATGAACGTTATGTTTGAAATAGAATTATTTGTTATCATGAATTTACAAGAACGTTCATTATTCAAATGAAAAAATTTTAGATAGTATCTCGTGGTTATGGGATTAGTATGACGTTTCGAACACTAAAAAGTATACATTCTCCTATAACCTTAGCTAAAACACGTCCACTGCTGCAAGTATAACCTTCGTTCTTCAAACTTCACCACCTTCTTCACTCGTCTTGCGCTTTCCTCGTTTATCGGTAGTTCGGAACTTCTACCATCCCACCAGTCCACCTTGCAAAGAATCTGTTCTCAGACATTTCTGTCAAAAATATGACAAATATTTAAATTATAATTGTAATAATATGTCTTCCTTTAAAGTTTTCGAAATGTCTTTACTATTGCTAGCTAACCTTACTTAGTAATAGTGAGTGTAGAATTTCAATACAATATTGCTTAAAAATAATACTTACTGAATTTGTAAATGAACACAATAAGTATCACTAAACCAAGACAATTTCATAGAAAGGTCGTAAATCCGTAGGAAAAAATCCTTTTGTTCAAAGAACGTAACACATGTTTGGGAGGCAATACATATGGGCTCGTAGACTTGACCTATGATATCTTTTGTCATGATCAGCATTGTGTTTAACGGATGATGTCTTTGTCAAAATTTCGGTTAGGTACATAGGTAGTGTAGCTTTGTTTTATCTCTACTATGGAATGGACACTACCAACACCCCGCTGTGTCTTTGTCATTAAAACTAGTCTTGACTGGCTGACTTAATTAGTCATTTTTCAAGACAATAAAATAACTAATTCAAAAGAGTATTGTATGATATTTTTACCTTCCTTCCCTTTTCATAGTAGGAACATTTATGCCGAACTTGGCTGTCATACGATATCCATCATAACAGCCCATTAATGACCCACTGCAAGGACGGGCCTCCTACATACCGTGACGGAGCGATACTTGGCCTACTAATACCACGCTGGCCAGGCGGATTGGTATAGGGTTATTTCAAGTTTTCCTTCTTTCTATGTAAAGGTAATATTCACAGGTAGTACCTTAGTCGGTTTTTACGACACCCATGGGATGAGATGGGGTGGTGACATGTATTCTTACTCCGACACCACACGGATATTTAACCGTCTGTGAAATATCGTGTCGCACTAAAATGTTCGGTAATTCTTTTCTTTGCCCAGCTATTAATCTATGGAACAAACTTCCGGTACTTGTGTTTACTGCATCTTTTGACAGGGAAGATGTAAGTGATTTAGCTATAACCTTTATTTCTGGACTATATTAACGCTTTCCATCACGTCCCATAAGGTCATAGAAGTGGTGTATTTTTTTTTAAATACCTTAATTTTAGTGATTTATGTATTGTATTTATATTATGTTTAAGATAAAAAGTGTGACATTATTAATTAAATAACCCTACACTATTGGCGACATTGCTATACATAAACTGCATCTAAAGTGAACACACATGAAAATTTTAATGGAGAGTTGTTTAACTAAGTATTTAATTTCCAACGAATATACATATTCCATTCGAATATTTCAATTAATTTGACTATAATTTACTACAAGCTATATATTTTTGTTTAATCCCTACTATTGTGAATATGATCGAAAATGTAATACAAAAGCAACTAAATTAAATTTAAATTACACGCGTAGGTATATGAATTTTCCATTCAAAGACCCGATTTAAAATAAACCCATCAAAGGGAAACATAAATATTTGACTATTTTTAATTTGTCAAAGGGTATTATAGTGCAAAACACAGGAAGAAAAACATTCCACTTGCACATCAAAAGATTAAACCTTCTCCAATAAAGATAAATAAATAAATATTCCCTACACATTCACACAACGCCATCTAGTCCCAAACTAAGCATAGCTTGTGCTATGGGTACTAGACAACGGATAAACATACTTAAATACTTTATTTTATTTTTTATTTTTGTAAATACATACATATTATAAGTACATAGAAACACCCAGACCAATGCAAACAATCATGTTCATGCCCACAAAGATTTGCATTGAGCGGGCATCGAACCCGAGACCTCTGAGTAGCAGTAATTTTATATAACCACTACGCCACAGAGGTCATAATAATAAGATGAAATAAGTATATCATTTTTTTAATGATAAAATACCAGTCGGCACAGACCATTTGGGTAGAGACATAGACGGCCTCCATAGTAAAATGTTAAACTATTTCTTTGCATGTCCAAATGTTTAACAAACAGACGTATAGACAAAGATTTATGTAAGAAACAGCTGGTTATACGGAAGTCGTTAAAATAGTGAAAGATCTCTTTTTTCAGCTGTAGTATAACAATCCCTCCTAAACGTCTGATTTAAATGAATTTTTCTGTATGCGTTTGAGGGGCGCCCTGAATGGATTAGATTCACAAATCAGCCCGGCAAATGGCGCTGAATTGTCCAGATTATTTCTCCTAAAATAGGGATCCTTACTTTAAATTAACTTTAAATTAAGGAACGGTGGCGTTGTGTTATTTATTATTCATTTTAGTTTTAAGAAGGTCATTCTAATAAGATAAGCTGTTGTATCCATCAATAAGCGAAGACGTATTGACGGACGGGCGATCAACCACATATTAGTCGTGTCAACGAAGATCAACGGTAACACCAACCATTGTCAAAATGCCACTCGTCAATCTGATATGAATAACGTTAAAATATTTGTTAATTCTATTTAAATTATTGATCAAAATTTGTACTCGTCTTCGTCACCTAGACAATTTGAGTTACATAATAAATAATTAGCAATCTTACTCTCAACTTTATCTGGTACCAAACTCAGCAGAACTCGTCCTATGGATACTAGAAAAAAGATGATAATAAATATTTGTAACAATTTTTTGTATAAATATAATTATAACTTAATACTCCCAGACCAATGCAAATATAACCCAGATTATAGGTAAACACAAAGATGACACGGCGAAAGACTCTACGGCGGTTGCAGGAATAAATAAAAAAAATAAAAATACTGTAAGTATATCCAAATTAGCATACATATTAGTTATACCCATGGCCCCACACTAGGCAAGCCTGTCCTGTGAATGGACCAACACAGAGCTCATCATATTATGTAACACAAACTTTAACAAAGAAAGACTAAAAAATAAGAACTAACAAATGTAATTACTCAATTATTGAAGTGAAACGACTAGTGCACTAGAATTGTTAATAAATGTTAATTAACCTTGCTCTTATAAAAGTTTGCGAAAGTATTCTGAGTTCTGACACAACAAGTTGTAAGTATAACTTGTGTAATAGAGTTCACAGAGAACAATGAACACTCACGCTATACATGACGAGTATTGGCAGAGAAATACACGTTTTTGTCATCTTTGGGACATCTATGACAATTATTAACATGCATTTTCAGTTCCATTGCAACGCTCACGCCAGTTACAATGAACGACTCTCTGTAATGTATGGTCTACGAAAAAAAAAAGGAAAAACTAAAGTAAGAGCCCCCACTCTAGCGTCTTTAGAAGGTCGTCGTCATGCCAGATTCTCGCAATGTTCACGTGACGCCAGAGCCGCCAAATGCATGTTAATAATTGTCTCTAATAAGCGTCGATCAAAGTTTACCTACACCATAAGAGAATAGGAAAGAGGAATAAGGGGATTAAAACCCCAAAAAAACACTAGGAAAAGTACCTAAAATCTTCTAGTATCAAAATACTGCATTTAATTTATGTCAGAGGATAGAGGATATAAAAAGGATACTGAACAACTGATACGGACCTGAAGGGATTTAATTACTCACACCAAATCCCCTACCCACATGTAGTAACAAAAATGTTTTAGTACTGGTGAAAAAATAAATATACTCCCAGGAATAAAGCCTCGGATGGTAATTTAATAATTGTTGAAAAGTTCACCATGTCGCCATTGCTTTTTTAGGCTGGCTAAGTCCGACAAAATATAGAGAATGAGTAGGTGTAGTTAGAAGAACCTAGTGTCGAATTTTTTTTACAAAATTTAATCAATCCGCATTTAAACGAATTTCAGAACCTTTTAGCGCTTTTACGTACAAAATAAATACTAATGGGAGTCCACTGCTGGACATAGGACTACTCCAAATATCTCCACCTTCCGCGATCCTCCGCCTCCCTCATCCATCGGTGCCCCGCCAGCTTAACAAAGTCGTAAGTCCAAGGTGTGAGGAGTCTCCCCACCCTACGTCTTCCTGTAACTTTATTACAGGCACATAAATAGGTAGGTAATCTTTCAAATGTCATTGTAAAATAGGGGGGAGTACATTACTGTAATATGCAACTATTGCATTATATATGTGGTTGGGTCAGCCTTACGTATTCCGACTTCTTTCTACATTAATTTTTCTCACTAGATATTGCCCTGTGAGCTTGCCTAAAAAAATATTACATTGAAATAAAACAATTAATATGACATGGTATGGTTAAGGTTTATTATGAGAAATAAATTATTTTTATTTATTTTTTTTTATTTTATTGACACAAAAACATTTTGTTGACTACTTAGTTGTAGCACGCGCATTTTTGGAAAAACCACACTTATCTTTATGAATAGTGTTATCATCAATCATGTCTGAGCTATATTATTGTAATGTGTCATTCCTGTAGTAGTTTTTACGTGAAAGAGGAACAAACACGCATCCGTACTTACAACCTTTCACATAAAGAATTATTAGTAGGATGTTCTAAGAATGCATTTTTATTATTGAATGTAACTGTATTACCTTGAATTAAAAATTAATACATACGTCTTTATGTACATGTAACCTTTTTACACGACTGTGTTACAAACAAAAAGTCTCACAGACTTCTGAATAATAAATCAAAGAACTATTTTCAAAAGTAAAATTATGTTAGCTCCATGATTCTATGGGTGCATTTGAAAGAAGTTCCTACAATTGACTTAATAATGTGTACACAAGACAAATGGGTATGTTACAAAAAAAATATTGTTGATAACTTCTAACAAATTATGTCATTCAAAGGACTTTGGTTTAGTTGTAATCAAAATATTATCGCTTTTTTTTTTAAATAAACTTAAAGAAGTATTTTGCACAAGCCTGCTACCTAAATCTTTACTGTGCTGGACACACAAAGACCTTCTCTAAATCATAACAGCCCATTAATGTCCCACTGCTGTCCACGTGACGGTGGGATACTTGACCTACTAATACCACGCTGGCTTTCCTTCCTATTTACGTCGTAAAGATAACATTTAAGCTTAGTCCCTTAGTCGGTTTTTACGACACCCATGGGATGAGATGGGGTGGTGACAGACTGTATTCTTACTCCGTCACCACACGAAGTAAGTACTTTAACTTAACACGATCCTGTGCTGCACACATTCACTTCTCAATTTACTGCATTTCTGACTATCGTGTTTCGTTTCTGACTATCATATGTGAAGTCTGCCTACTCTATCCGTTCTACATATACCTTATAAGCAACTAAGCGACTAAACAGTGTTTTAAATAGACTAAATACAAAATAAATGACAGATCAAGAGGCACAATGAAAGTGACGAAGTAAAATAATAACAGTGTTTGCAACTTTACAAAACGTATCATTAAATTTGACAAACAGACTATAAAATGTAACACTGGGTAGCACACTTTGATTTCCACAGCTTTTTTAAACGTAAAATGATGACTGCGGTGGCGTATGTTTATGGTATTTGAAGGGTGTGGACAAAGTAAAGTAAGCAAGGTCTTCCCACTGCTTGGGTAGTTTTACAATGAGGAGTTTACAATATTTTTTTTATTATCATTTATTTATCATTAAAACAGTATCCTAATGCTTGTTACATTCTGAGTCCCACAAAACTAGTAAGTAATTTGGTTTAACTGTGGGATCTAGTCTCTGTAGAATATTCTGTTGTAATCTTATTCTATATACTTAATCTAATCTAATCTAATACTTAAATTATAACAAATCGAAATAATATTTCTTAAGTTTTTCTTAAATAAATTTATATTTGTTTTTATATTTGTAAGGGTCAGTTCAGACAGAGAAGAATAATCTCCTCGTGGATTACGTAACTATGTATGTATGTATTTTTACGTTAATAAATCCGTTCTGTCTGCGATGACCCTAACTCGACGATGGAGTCGTGTAACATGCAGTTAGATAAATTTTTAAACAGAAAGTACCAACAGAAAAGGTTGTATGTATTTCAGATACTAAGGGCCAGATTCAGAGACCGCACTTTGACTTTACTTTAGCAAAGTCTAGTTATTATCTCTGAATTTGTACAACATTAAAGTAATCTTTTCGCATGAAAAGTTTACTTTGTAGTAATAAATAATGAAAGTAAACTTTTTCATGCGAAAAATTACTTTAATGTTGTTCAAATTCAGAGATAATAACTAGACTTTGCTAAAGTAAAGACAAAGTGCGGTCTCTGAATCTGGCCCTAACAGTTGGGTCGATATGTTTTGCTTATTAATTATTGCGTTTACCTTCAACTTTAACTGCATGTAATTCTGAAAATCGTTTTATTAAATATTAGGTTCTATATTCACCACAGTGTTTTGATTTGATCTGAAAATCATTCTTTTGGATTTGTACCTATATTCTTTGTGACCGTTGTTTCTAAAAGTCCCCAGATCATGATCTCTAGTGCGAGATTTCTCTTAGAATTGTTTACATATTTAAAGTAAATTAATGAAAATTAAGCAGCAGAAACGGAGCACATAGTACCCGCCTGCTTGAGAATCGAGATAAAGAGTGGTAGCACATACATCAAAACGTACACGAATCGGCACCGCCTCGCCTTTTTCCTCGGTCTCAAACGTCAACATTCTGATTAGTGTGCGTTGCAGTAAGGAGTTTCATACAAATATCTTTTTATACGTCGTCTCTGCCTACCCCGGCCGGGATAAGGCGTGAGTTTATGTATGTATGTATGTATCTTTTTATACAAATATCAATCTAAACGTCTCGTTGATACGGTGCCCATCCATTTACGTTTTAATATAATGTGCTACGTCCCTTAGGCTTGAGCTTACACTGTATAGGTACTTATGCATGTTTTAACACATAAAAGACATCACCAATTACATCTCAGTAAATCTTTCTAGACCTTTCCAAACCGACGACGTTACAACTAAGATACTTTTTGTGGTTAAACTAAACCACTTCCTGTATAACATGTATAATACTTAAGACCACACCAGTGTATTTACTTTGTCAGGGTCAGTTTTGTCGTTAACCAAAGGGGACAAAAAAACTTAAGATTGAGTTTAAGGTCTATAAATCAGTCGGCAAGTGATCTTTGACGACATCTGTTGAACAGGCGCACGCGCATCGGTAGGCTTACCATGTGTTTGTTGTAAGAAAGGACTTTCCGGAATTTGTTGGTATGAATTTCATTGTATGTATAAAACGTTTAATAGTTGTGAAATGTATGACAATTTATATGGCGTGGTGGTTAGAGTAAATATTGGCAGCGCAGAGAAAGCGGGTTCGATTATCGCACAAATCAGATGTATGTGTGCATGAATTTGTATGAATTGGTATGCTTTGTATAAAAGGTTAGTATTTACCAAAATTATAATTACCTTGTTTCCCATTATTGAGTTTATATAAAACAAGCTCTAATTAGTTTGAAACTAGATAACGTTTTGTAAATAAATAAATATTCCTCACACATTCACACAGCGCCATCTAGTCCCAAACTAAGCAAAGGTTTTTACTATGGGTACTAGATAACGGATAAACATACATTAATACTTTTTTTTGAAAAACATACATATTATACATAGAAAACACCCAGACCAATGCAAACAATCATGTTCATGCACACAAAGATTTGCCTTGAGCGGGAGTCGAACCCGAGACGTCTGCTTAGCAGTTATGTTAATAACCACTACGCCACAGAGGTCATCTAATTAAATGTATTATTAATATTGTTGTGCAATAAACTATAGTATAACTGTAGCTTCAGTCAGTCTAAAAACAGAACGAAATTACTCAGAACTAAATCAAGTATTAATCCTAGATATAATTGTTCAAATCTAAACATACACCGTCGTCCCTTGAACCACATTTGCGACCAGTAAACCAACAATATTCACTAATTAAGACCAGTCTTAGCTAACAATATTATTGTCCTACAAATTATTACACTTTCGTCCAAATATAACATTACTAGACTGACATACTGTAAAACAAAGTCGCTGTCGCTGTTTGTTCGTCCCTGCATATTATTATGCGTAAATCTATCATCATCTCAGCCAATTGACGTCAACTGCTGGACATAGGCCTCCTCTAAATATTGCCACCTTGTGCGGTCCTGCGCCTCCCTCATCCATCGGCTAATAAAAAAATAAATATTTTATTTTTTATCGTAAATCTATAAATCAATGCAATGGATCGTCAAGCACTTTTTTTAGTAGATTTATTGATTCAACAGGAAGGTGTTTATGTATATTACATGCATAATAATGTAGAGAAACACTGACAAATTTAAAAGTTGCAATATGATTGTCTAATGAAGCTGTAAACGTTGTTTATAAGGACATTTTGTAGTAGTTAGATACATTTAGTATAAGCATTGCACCCGTGCAAAGTAATGTCTATAACTAACCCGTGCACGTTATAGCAATTAGTGTGCTACGGTTGAACAATATAGCCATCACAATACAATTATTCCGTATACTCAGACACCCATAATGTTATTGTTTCAGTTATTGCTGTACATAATATCATTCAATAGAAAGCAAACAAATGGTTACAGCTTGTATACAAAACTATTTTTTTGAGTTAATTTGTCACCATATCTTTTCATTATGATCAAATTGTAGGCATGTGGTCTGTGATGAAAAAAAAGTTGGTAAAAAGTTAGTATACATTCGTTTTCTCACAGTGATAATAGAGAAATTAGATAGGGTGTTGAGACTATGTATTCTTAATAAAATTCTTCTGGTCTGTAAGCAAATTTATTTTGTAGGTATTAATCTAGGTGTGCACATTATACACGTAAACACATACTAGAAAGGTACAATGAGTAAAACTAAATTTAGAACAGAAGTTTAAAAGTGATGTTAAATTTATTTCCATTAGAATTGACAGCGACATCTATCGTATAATGTTAAAAGACAAGTTCAAGTTTATAAGGTGATTAATATTTCACGTTATAGAAAATATCAGAACGAAATAATACAAGGTTTGTAAATATATTTATTTATGTCTGGCTTAAGATTTTCTTACAAATATGATTGAAATGTTTATATAAAAAAACAGGAATGTGGCTAGAAAGGTAGTAACCTTTCTGTCTTCTGATGTCTAACTATATCAATATTTTTTGACAAAAAAGTTTTTCGATTTAATATTAAGTTTTTTTTATGGTAATCAGATGTTTACGAGATTCAGTACATTATGTGTTAATAAGACTACCAGTGTTCATACAAATGATATCACTTGCCTGGTTACATTCTGTAGCGCAGCGTAAAAATAATTTACAATTTTCAGCCTTATTTCTGCAAAGTTTATGCAATTTGAATGTATTTATATAAATTGTTATTGCGAAAGATTCAATAAATTCAAAATGTTATTTACTTGTTCAGAGAAAGTGATCAAATATGAGAGAAGCCACTTAGTTAATATCAAGTAAATACTAAGAAAACTCAATACATTGATACGCGCGACGCTTCTTTTAACTTATAAAGATATCATTTAATTTATAGATATAAAAATATTTTACAGTGTATATAATTATTATAATAATAAATAAGCAACATCTGTAAAAATTACTTTATTATGGAGTTAAATATAATACATGCATTTAATTAAAACCGCCCTGCGTGGTAATTATGAAACAAATCACAAAGTCAAGGGGCTGCCTCTCACGGTGGACCGACAACCTGATCAAGGTGGCACGGTGCGAAACATGAAACTTCAGCAGTAGACTGTTTTTGGTACTAATAATATGATGATGAATAGCAATTTAAGCTATGTTTGACCCATTCAATCAATTTAAAAGCATACTGTCCAGATTAAAACACTATTGAGTGCCATCAGGGGAACATTTGATCAATAATATCGCATTTCACTACAGTCCAAAATAGATAATCAAACACAACGTTACATAACTTTGCCTGTTGTAGATTTATTATTTATATGACATTCCGGGTATATCGGGCAATTAGGGCACGTGTAACCATAATGACTGAGTTTACATAAAGTTTTAAGTGACGTGCTAAGTGCTTTTGTAGCCTGCTGGAAAATCTTAACATTACTGATCAAGGTGTAAGTGATTAAGATTTTTTTTTGAAAGATTATCATCGTAATAGCTATAAATTAACTACAGGTATATTATGATATCGATGTAAAGATGGAAACTTGATTCACGTGAACTATATACATCGAAGTTCAGGTATTGATTAAGCATAATTTGTGCATCGAACACATAATTGTGTTGCGTATGTTTCGAAGCAAAGCCCTCATGCACAGGAGCCGCAAAAGCAACCAGTGGATTATTGAGACGTTCAAGCTTTGAGTAATTATTTGTAATAGCCGTATACTACTATTACTATAACGGAAACACAATGCTAGTAATAAAGTTTACAATGAATATAAATATTATAACAGTAATATAATATATTGCTATTACTATTGTCTTCCTCGATATATATTATATATCGAGAAAGACAATATTAATATTTTCTTCTAAGACAAATGCAAAGCTTTCTAACATAATAAATAATTAAAAAATAATCAACTCTATTTTTATTACGTATCTTAACAAAACAGTATATTTTTATGTGCAATAAATTGTTTAAAATGTTAAAACATAAACCGTAAACAGGAGAGTCCATGCTTAGCAAACATTAAGCATGGTCACATTATGCGCAGGAGTCAAGAATTGGAGCTTTGTTGAAACATTCTATCGATACGTCATCTGTGTCAATGACAAATAAGGTTTCTGTTAAAAAATATTTAAAATAGTTCGTTTTACGACTTACTGACCCTATTAAGTACAATAGAGACATTGTTTTTAAAAACAATAGATAGTAATAGATACGGAATGTTCCAGATTTTACGTTTCGTTGATTTTCCTTCTTTTATAGTTATTAATTACTATATGCGTGTTATTAATAGTTTATCTACGATCTATATAAAGTTATTTACTATTATAATTATGGTCATTTATTTATAAGTAATTATATAATATTATACTTAATTATAATTAACATTCAAGGAAGTACAAGTTTTGGGTGTTTCTCCGAAATTCGATTCTATGTCTGATTCATATAGGGTAATTTATTTTTCACATTTTGGCTTATAAAACATGTTTTTGTCAAAGATGATAACCTAATATACAATGTCTGAAAAAGGCACACTTTTTTATGAAAAGGTTTTCGAGATAATTAACTTAAAATTTTTAGAGGTCATATAAATCAGAATTAGGAACAAAAATGAAATTCTAGTTAGAAAAATCAGTCATTTATTTATTAAAATCACAGTTAATAATCACAATGAATATCACCACACCTAAATCTAGTTATTAGGAGCATTGACAACTTACAATATCAATCATTATCCGTGACGCCAATACATCGTTTTATTAATAATATGTGTAAATTCTGATTAATATAGTATTTTTACCGTATGAATCAGGCACATATAAATCAAAATTTTGCCTCTTAACATCGGTAAATCACTACACATATACAATTAAGGATTACTATTTATACATAGGTTTTAAGTCCCCAATTGACTTATATTTCCAGCAGATTCAAGTTTGAAAACCATTTAAGTTAATTATAACAGCCAACATAGTAATCAGAAACACAGGTGAACCAAAGTAATATGAATCAGATATTTACATTTATATCTCCGCAATAACACGAACCAGCCACATGTAACGTCGTGACCACGTCAGCAGAGTCCCTGGCTATCACCAGCACTAAAAGGGATCTCCTGATGTTTCGTACTTAGCTAGCTACGTTCGATTAAAGCGCGCGAATATGAATCAGTACGTACGACCGTTGCGACTTGGGGAGCTTCAAGTACTCCCTTCTTAAAGATCGGCAACGCATCTGTGATTCCTCTGGTGTTGCGGATGTCCAAGGGGGGCGGAGATCACTTACCTTCAGGTGACCTGCTGGCTCGTTTGCCTCATGCCCATCATATAAAACGGAGAGTATTTATGTACTTATGTCAAAATAACTCGTAGCCATATTTCTATGCATACTAAATACCACTAACTACTTAGTGGTACAATACCAAGGACTTGTAAAACGACCATTCATTGTATTAAGTTCCCACAAGTTACAACTTATTATATATTTATGAGTAGACATATTATTTTATTGTTTTTTTCTTTCAATGAAAAATAATTGTTTTAAAACGATTAATTTCTGCATTGTTTTATAATAGTAATAAATACCTTTGCCATGTTATTATGAATAACTTAACTTAAGTTTAACCTTCATTTTGTAAGTGATTACTAGTTGTTACTTAATGTGGTACCTATATAATACGGGTTGTTACGTAACTAAGTATATTTGATTGCAATCACTACTAGTCGCTATTCTGTACAGATTATTGCGATTATCCCACTGCAAGGATGGGCTAATGAAGGGTTGGAAATTTCAGGTAATAATATAAGGTGAATTTGTATATTTAATTTGATTAATTTCTAACTAAAAAAACGATTTCATATTGTTGATACCGATTATAATCCTTGCCTTTTTACAGAAATTACTTGTTTTTTTTTTAAATAAAAACCACATTACTTACTTACTTAACTAATATTAATAACTTTTCTTAGAACGAACTTAGGAGTACAATCTTTTCAATCGAAAATGTTTTATTTTTATTGTAACAAACATAAAATAGTTAAATCTAAATGTTCTTGAGGTATCTGTCTGGGGATTAAAAGCCGAGCCTGCCTTTGCGTGCAGAAAACATGTTTATATACACTGTAATAAATTGATTAAAAATAACTGACAGTCCATTGTATTCACCGGTTTCTATATAATAATACCAAAAAGCTATGTACAGAAGTCAACAATATAAAGGTGAGTATAGACTACAACATTTACTTGTAATAGAACAACGAGTTGTTCTATGAAAATTAAATGTTCTAGTGTATCATTCTTTTACGTACTTTAAACGTCGAGCACGCTGTGCGCTCGCCTTTTTGATACAAACCTTATTGGTGTAACGTTTCGTCGAGCCACGAGTGCGGGCGATGTTCGGTTGCAGAGTGACGCGGAGGGAGAGGGTACACACAGCAACACATCAAGTTAAACATTTTCATTTGAAATTGTGTCTTATTTCAAGTAATTAAGGTACATGAGTGTCTAGTTTGATTATTTGCTGTGTGTACAACGAAATGTTCACACTCGTTGTAAGCATTTACCTATTATAACATAACGCAGAGCAGTCGCCGGAACGGTACATTACACAGAAATGCTCGAGTAAATGTTCTAGTCTATACTCACCTTAAGATATCTTCTTTACCTAGTCGTTTGGGCTTTTACGACCTTACATGGGCAAACATAATCCTCGCATATCAACCCAAAATAATCAGAGCTTAAGCTAAGAGTACTAAACAACGGATAAACATAACTAGGTACATATTTTTGGTGAACAAGAATAATACGAGTATGAATAGTAAATGAGTAGCAGGCAAACATTTAAAATACTTAATACCTTATATCTATAAATGTAGAAGCCATAATTTATTGTCTTATTTCTGGATGTTCTTTGTGCCCATTAATGTCAAGTTTGCAAAAGTCCCCGGGGCACAAAACAATTAATCCTAAGCGCGGGAGTTGTCCTTTTTGCAACATATTATTTTGTATTTTTTTGATATTTTTGTTGAGATGTGTCCTCTTGTTGGTTATAACCACTTCATAAGTAGTTGCACTTCTATAAATATCTGTATAGTGTTAATAATCACAGTTAGATGACCGGTACAACATGCGTGTTGTCGAAGTGTCGAAGCACTTTGAATGTAATTTACATACCTACATGAAATACCTTTGTATGGATAACTGTTACGTGGACAAATATGGCCTATTGTTTGATAAATAATTACTTAAAATGTACTTTAGTAACTTTATGTATGTCAAGTCTGTTTATTAGGGTCAGACATTTTCTTTGATAGAGAGAATCTTGGCTAACTGTAGATACCACATCCATATCAGCGTATGGACGTCCGCTGCTGGACATAGGCATCTTCCAAAAGTTTCCACCCTTAAGATATTGGTACATATATGTTTTCCAAAGCTCTCTTAGCTAAATACAATGATATCTAACAAATAGGGTAACTATGTATTCTTGATCTCCCACACTATGTCATTGTCATAGCTTAGTTGAAAAGCTGACTAAAGGAAAGTTAAGAGATTTTCTAGTACTTACCATGATAAGGGAATCTTCAATTCAACTAGGTACCTACCAATCTGAGAAGCATTGGGCGACCTAGAGAAGGCATTTAAACCACCATCCGTTTACGTCACCATCCGGTCACACTTATCATCAGCTTTGCTAATATTTTAATTAACAGAAAGACAGATGAAATAACCTGATTGTTACTTCTATATTTAATTTTATATTTCCCACTTAGCTAAATTACTAAGAGCGAAAGATAAAAGAAATTATTTTAAAAAATAACCCTAAAATAGAGTAAGTAATACGCAATTTCATTAACTTGGATTACAGTGATTCCGAGTTTTTTTTAGATAAAAGACCTTAAGTTAAAATTTCTATAGAAACAACTTGAGCAAATCCTTTGAATAAAAAACCCTTATTTGAAATTGTAAAAAAAATAAGCTCAGTATGTTTTGAGGTAACAAACGAATTTAATTTTGTTTTTTTAATCGGATACCTAATTAAAGTAGGTATGTGTCAAACCTACTGTATTAAGCTGACATAAAGTAAAATCCTAGTCCTTTAGCGTTCCCACAACCTACTAAAGAATCATAGAGAATGGAAAATATTTTAGAGGTGGAAAAATATATTCTATTTTTGTAAGAACAAGTACGTGGTATTCTTCCCTCTTAACCAGGCAGTATATTAATAACCTCTTACACAGATATCATCATAACAGCCCATTAATGTCCCACTGCAGGGACGGGCCTCCTTCCGGGACGGAGGGGTACTTGGCCTACTAATACCACGCTGGCCAGACGGATTGGTATAGGGTTTAATTTCAAGTTTTCCTTCTTTTTATTACGTAAAGATAATATTCACGGATAGTCCCTTAGTCGGTTTATACGACACCCGTGGGATGAGAGGGGGTGGTGACATATTGTATTCTTAAACCGTCACCACACGGAATACAAACAGCTAGATACACCTAACTACAAATTTGTAAGCAATTCCCACCGCAAATCAGTATTCAAGACTTGCTCAGTAATGACAGACGTAAAAATACTATAAATGCATTGCCTGGTAACCGTGTTAGTGGCACGTTAACCTCTTTGCATTGTACCTGTGCCACGTCTTACAGCGTATCGGTACTAAGATTACGACAAACAATCGTTGACAGTACGTGGGCTTATTATATTGACACTTTCTTATTCTTACTTAATGTACTTACTTATATAGTTTTTTTTTTTAATTTAGGTTTAAAATGGCCTTTTGCAGGGAAAGTTCTGCTATAGGAAAGAGAATGTAGGTATGGATTTTAAAATTTTCTTTGTCGGCTTTGATACTAAAAGTCAAATGGTCTCCTTACTAGTTTTACTTTAATTTCATATTAGAACTAGCGAACTTAGATCATAACTCTATCTAATTAACACAATAATACGAGTACCTATATTATGTGATAATCGAATAACCAGAATTTGTCTTTATGGAAAAAAGTAGTTAATTATTAGATTTTTGATCACTTTGTAGGTAATTTGACATAGAAACTATAATCTACACATTTCATCAATCACTTATAAAAATGCACGAGTCTTAGTGAAGATGAGCGCTCAAGTAACTTGAGTCTAGAACGCTATTACTTACTAATGAGTGCACCTTGCTTGATAGCAACGAGCAATCGTGTTAAATTAAAATAAGAAATATAACATTATTGGCTAAATACTAATTACATTTCCTTTAATTATAATTTTGTCTACTTGAATAATTAGTTATTTACAGATATTTATTATTTACTGGCTGCTGTGCCCGCGACTTCGTTCGCGTGGCGGATGTTACTTACTTCGCAATTCGATTTAATACTGAAAAATCGTTTTTTAAACCTTATAACAAACAGATATACCTACACACGAATTGTAAAATTAACGAACGAACCAAAACCTTTTCAAAAACAGATCTTTACAAAGACAGATCTATGAAGACTGTGTCTAAACTTATACTGAAAGACATGAGCGAACGTCATTCTTTCAAGTAAAATCTTAATACCGCGATACTGAAAATGACGTCACAGGCACAATGCCATATGTTGTCAAATTTGTAAGTTAAAATAAATGACATCGCTTATTTCATCATAACAGCCCATTAATGTCCCACTGCAAGGACGCGCCTCCTCCCGTGATGGAGGGATACTTGGCCTACTAATACCACGTTGGCCAGTCGGATTGGTATAGGGTTTAATTTCAAGTTTTCCTTCATTTTTATTTCGTAAAGATAATATTCACCGATAGTCCCTTAGTCGGTTTTACGCCACCCATGGGATGAGATGGGGAGGTGACATATTGTATTCTTGCTCCGTCACCACACGGATAATCGCTAATTAATTATAAATGAATACATTTGCACGCCACGTTATGGTGCGGCAGAAATACCTGCCTCGGTGGCGCGGCGGTCGCATTACATGGCTGGCGTGCATGAGGTCGCGGGTTCGATTACCATGGAGGACAATTGTGATACACAAACTATTGTCCTTAGTCTGGATGTTCTTTGTGTCCGTTAAATTGATATTTTTAAAGGCTAGTGTGAAGACTTATAATTGATATTACACATACGATTCATGGTTAATTTTATTAACATTTAAAAGGAATAACTTATTAATAGCACTTAATAATAAAATAGTTATATATTATTTAAAAACTCATTTATTTTATGATTACTACTGGTAACGCCATCTCGTGAACAAAAGAAACGAAATTTAAATTCATTCAACATTGAACCAAATCCATTTTTCATGACCCCTGATTTGTATTGGACTATTCTAATAAAGAGATCTAGCGATATCTCGAGTATTACTTATCCGATTCCGATTGTTTTATTATAGTATAGATAGATACCTACTTTAAACTTAATACCTAAAAACTACGTATCTATGTATTGTAATATCTAAAGCGCGCTTATTCCGAGAAGAGTCAATAAGAACCACGTCCGTTCGCAATAAGAGTCAATGTGAATGAAATTATATAGATGCACCGGTTGGCCGCTTCGGACGTTAAACAATAATCAACCGTACAGCCGTACTCATACTGGCGCGGCGACATTTGGAAATTTTCTTTCATCTAAATCTTGTGTGTTTATAAACCGATTTCTATATTTTTTTTTTATGAATAAGGTATTAAAGTGTACTTTTGAAATATGGGAGTTTAAAAAAGATATGTCTATGCAAATTACAATATATTTATGTATTTAATACACTTTGAAGAAAACCCTAACGATTAAACAGGTTATTGTGGCTAATATATAAAAGATAGATATATACTATTCAGGACTTTTTTGTTCATCTTTTGAAGACCTTTATTTTTGTAATACATATTTTTGGCGTATGATCAACGTATGCTATGATAAGAGCTCGAACGCGCTTTTTTTCAACCGACTTGCTTCAAATTTTTCGTCACTGCTCAGTACCTATGTATCTTAGCGTTATGTTATACAGCCTATAACCTGCCCGGGAGTATGGACTACAATTGTACCAAGTTTGGTTAAAATGCCTTCAGTAGTTTTTGACCCATGCGTGCACATACAGACAGACAGACAGACAGACAGACAGACAAAAAATTTATTGATTGCATTTTTGGCATTAGTATCGATCACCATTCATCCTCCAATATTAATTTTTAACATAATAATATTCAATGTACAGAATTGATCTCTCTACAGTTTTATTATAAGTATATATAGATATGTCTCATTTTAAGTTTTTGTTATGAAAACTAAATTACTATAACTAAATCTTATTAGGTGACATTTTATTATGACAAACTTGGAAACATACCCTTCTAAAAAAAGCTGAATTTCACTTTGTTTTGAAACTACTGAGTTTTGACGTAAGAAACATTAAAATAAACCTACAATCGATTTTTTTTCTAGTTTATTGTTTGCATTGGTCTGGATGTTTTCTATGTTTTTTTTTGTAAATACATACATATTGTAAATGTACGTATTTACAAAAAAAGTGTTTAAGTATGTTTATCCGTTGTCTAGTATCCATAGTAGTGTGAAAGTGTGAGAAATATTTATTTATTGTACCCTCATCTTTTTAAGTCGGTTAATAAATGAACATTTGTAGTAAACAGTATCTCTCTATATTTTCCCATTACAGATGCGATTCACTGACCGTTTTCCTGACGCACGTCTGTCTAATGAAGGGAAATAGACATGAAGTAAATGATATTAGAATTTGTTGCTTAATTTTATCTTATACATTGAGTATCGAATCTTGACCAACTACTTAATTATGTCTTATACACGTTTACATCTTAAATTAGGGGTCTTTACTACGTAATGTATGTAACATCATCATTATCATTAGCCAAATGTTCACTATTGTGCATGCACCTACTTAAAACAGTCCCTGCACCTTCCCTCGTCCACCGATCTGACCCCGTCTTTATTAATTCTCGAATGACAAAATTAAAGCAATTTTGATGAAGTTTCTAGTGAAAAAACTTAGAGTATTCTTTCAAACAAAAAAGTTAACTAGCTAACTCGGTTTCATTAGCTCTTAAGGTTAGTATAGGCCGCTCTGTGAAATGTTCTAGTGTGTGTATTATCCTCTTAAAGAGCGTCCTCAGTGAGAGCATTCGCGTGTAATTAGCATTTGACATCTAAAATTCAAATGATGTGGACGTTGATCCGAGCGTTATAAAGCTTCGATTCAACGCTGGCGATTGCTTGTTTACTAATGCTCGGGTAAGAATGCTGAAACCTTTACATTTTTAATTAAACGTCGAGCATGATCGAATCTTTGATACAAACCAACCGAGCATATTGGTGTAACATTTCGTCAAGCCACGAGTGCGGGCGATGCGCGGTTGCGGGATGACGCGGCGGGAGAGGGTCCAACGAAATGTTCACACTCACTGTGAGCATTTATCCGTAACACAACGCAGAGCATTCACCGGGACGTTACATTACATGGAAATGCTTTTGAAACAGAGCTTTTGCCTATATTGTACCATTCGTACGAACGTTACATTACACAAAAATGCTCGGGTACATGTTGTAGTCTATACTCATCTTCAAATACAACGTATGTGCATACCTACCAATAGATTTCAGTGCTTCTTTTTGGAAGAATCTGATGTTTGTTAAATCGAAATCGGTGCAATCCTGTAACTTGACCTATATTGCTCTAGTTGTGTACAAAGCAGAAGTCTTCGTTAATAGTCATGCAATAGAGTTCATATTTCTATGAGGGTTCTGTAATATTCAGTGAGGAGTAATAGCTGAACTTTTTTTTAGTTTTTATTGAGCGAAGCAAAATGTACTTATTTTCAACTAAAAATAAAATAGTACATTTTGTAATATTCACTTCCCTATACATCAATAGTACAGTAAGCGCCGACTAACTAGACTCTAGCCCCCGGTTTCCTAACGATTAATCAAGTCAAAATCAACAAATCAAGTGTCAAAACTATCATTTATAGGAACTAAAATGACAGTTAGTTAGGGGATAACTCTTGAAGTTCTTGCAAATGGCTGCGCAAACGTCAATTTTCGAACTAAATGGCGGGAAGCGTGGAGAGGCACACACTCTTAACGCTTCTTCATTTAATAGATTTTAACCTGTCGCGATTTGTATACATAATACTATATTCTATACGAGTCTTACTCGTACCAACAATAAGGCGAATACTCAAAATGTCAACCAAGTGAGGGTAGATTCCATTCCTCCGAACTTCTCAAGGACGACACTCCGCAGAAACCAGTCCCTCCACGACCACGGCTCTTGCAAGTCATTTGGTGTGGTTGGACCGGTAGGGTACGCCGTTGATTTGATCGCGTACGTCGCGTTCGTCGCGTCGCTTTCGTCGCCCACGCAGGACACAGCGTTAGTGTAGTAAAATGTGTTCGTTTTAATTCTTGGCGCGGTGCCGTATTACTTTGACCGAGATACAAGTTAACGGTATGATTGTTCTTGTCGTAAATACCTATAGATGGAAGTGTGTGTCCTAGTTAATAAAATTACAGCGAATTTATATAAATAGATAATTTATTCAAATACAATAACGTTTTGATATTTTTATTCTTGACTCTTAAAGGCCTACGCAGACCGGAACGGCATGGCAAGGGATTTTAATTTTTACTAATGGACATTCAACCGTACTGTTACAGAAATACGACATAAATTGCTATGCTTTAAAATGAAAAATGCCGTGCGATAAAATCCCTTTCAATGCCACGGCATCATTTTCGGTAGCCCATTCCCTCTCCCTTTACTTCCCTTTTAAAAGGTCGGCAACGCACCTGTGACTCCTCTGGTGTTGCGGGTGTCCATGGGCCGCGGTGATCACATGCCATCAGGTGACCTGCTGGCTCGTTTGCCTCCCATCATATAAACAAAAAATGTATCTTTTTGCACAATGTTGTGCAAGCATTTGTACAATATTACAATATTAAGGCATTGTCTACTAGCCAACTTTTGAATGGTGCAGAGAAAATAAAAAAGTAGGAATAGCAAGTTGAAATCAAATGATTAAACATTAAATTTAAATAAATAATAAAATACACACTACATAAGCATAAAAGGATATATATTTATATATATATGACAAAATATATAAACACTACATTAAATTTAAATTAATAACAAAATACACACTAGTATTCATAAAATAATATATTATATATATATATATGACAAAATATATAATTACTATCACGTCCTCTTCCACGTCTTTCGTTTACAAAATATATTTTCATCTTTTCTCAAAATCCTTTCCGATACACAAAATCATCGGCACACATTATATAACGCTACAACTTACAAATTAAGTCAAAGTATAAAATATTCAAATATGTGATCAGCAACTGGCCGGCTAGGGCAGTAGATCACTACACTCACAAGACCCAAGTCACTCGACACAACTACTTAGAGATACCGCTATTTACTTCGTATTTAGTGATGTAATCCATCAATGTCTCTACGTGAAATGAAACGACATTAGTTTTGCTACTAATGGATATAATGTTTTTATGTCTTGATGTTATTATATATAATGAAGTAGAAGAGCTAATTAGCTGTTTAAAGTTGCATTAAGCAAGGCATATACGCAGAACTGATAGACGATGAATGGAACGATGGAATAAGATGCAGCGTTGGCAGAGCCCTTCATGGACCTACGACCTCAAAAAGGTGGTTACCACGTACAACCGATAGTCAGTGTAACATAAAGGTCTTGGACGAAGATTCATACTTAGTTGGCAAAAGATCGACGAACAGAAAAAGACAGCGGAAAGCCCCTAAATGAAGAAGGATAATATTACTTTGAAAGCGGCATCAGTCCAACAATGATATAAAATAGTTGTAAAAATACTAAGTTTTAAATTTCTTAATAAAGTCTTGAAAATCTCTCCGTAAGAAGCGTTTGAAATAAAAGTTGAGATTGCGAATATGGTCTCAAAAGTGGCGGGCATCAGCTAGTACTTTTTTATAGTTTAAATAAGATATTGAATAAAACTTTCATCGTATAGCTCAAACGGCTTTTCTCTCCGTTTATTAGATGCACTTCACTTTTAGAATATTAGCGCAACGAACGGTCAGATTAACATCCTTTGATGAACTGACCCAACGTTGTGCTAACATTCTTTCTAAAAGTCCATCTAATAAACAGAGAGAAAAGCCGTTTATAATGTAAAAAGTATGTAACTAATTAAGTACTACCGCCTTTGCACCCGTTCGAAGCCTTGCTAGAAGGTGGTTGAAATTCCTGCACATGAAAATTGTTACTAAGTTAGTTATTTCCTATATTTAGAATAGATTTTAGATATTTGATCAATATTCGCTTGCAGTATCAAATATAAGAGAGGCTTAAATGATTGCTGAACGTAAGCAAATTAAGACCAAAATCAATCAAAAACAATAAAGGAGTGGAGAGGAACTAAATATTTACTTTCGCAATAGTTATAAGTATTTTACTTTCGCAATAGTTATCACGATTTTTGTCTAGGCCCAAGATAATTATTTGTGAATCACACATACAATGATCTTGGATTCGAAACCGCGACCCGAAGTCTGGCAAGTCGCATATTTATGTTACAGCTATGCCTAGCAATTTAAGCTCGGCATCTGTGAATCCTCTGGTGTTGCGGGTGTCCATGAGCGGCGGTGATCACATACCATGAGCTGGCTCGTTTGCCTCGCATCATATAAAAAAATTTAGTACTTAAAAATTATTATAAAAAAAAAATACAATCATAAAGAAGTGTTATAAAGTTATTGGTGTCACTATAATGGAGTTGTGTTTCTACCGACCCCCTTACCTCACAATCCGTCATGGATCGTACGTGACTCAAGCGACACTGATCTAACGCAAGGTTACAACTTATAAGACAATAGCGATTTTGTTTCGCTTGAATGACCTTTTTTTTCACAGTGTAATGTATGTAAGTAGGATTCGTAAAGTATATGTTACAAGAGGCCTTAAATGTACTGTTATTACTTAGATTTTAGTCACTGACTTAATAAGTATTTTCCATACAAATAAAATTCATATTATTATACATTATACTATGAAAGTGGAAAGACAGAAGCGCAGGGTGGGATCCCTCACACGATGACCTGGTTAAGACGGCGGGAAACCGTTGGATGAGGGAGGCCCAGAACCGCACAAGGTAACAATACTTGGGAGAGGCATTATAATAAAATCTGTAGAGAAGTCAATTCTGTACATGTAATAAATATTTTCAAAAAGACTATCAGGATGTGATTAGTGATCGATACTGATGCCAAAAATGCAATTAATTAAATTTTTGTTTGTCGTTATGTTTGTTATAGAAACAAAAAATGCTCGACGGATATTGATAAAACTTGGGACAATTGTTCTCCATACACCTGGTCAGGTTATTGTTTACTTTTGATCACGCTAGAATCAAAAGTATAATATAATCTATTCATCAGGTCACCTAATAGAGATGCTTGGACAGGATCATTTCTGCTGGGCATACTTCCTACAAGAGTTGCCTCCGCTCGCGATCTTACGTGAGCCCCGTCATCTATCGGGCTGCCGCGACTTTAACTATAAGTTATATTGTTATATAGCTTAATTACAATTTCAAATTGTCATACGTTATGGTAGCCATACACGATCCTTCCTATCGTCCAATCGGCATGTCGCTACCGATTGGATCAGTTAGAATTGACCGTGTGTTCGAATGCAGATTGGATCAAGCCTGCAGTGTCATGCCGATTGCACGATAGGAAGGATCGTGTGTAGGAAAGATCGTGTGCCCACCATTACGTACATATTTAACTTAAAAATGACTTTTATAACGCATTTTTTTTGCATTGTGACAGTACTCAAAAACTATTTTAACGATACTAGCTCGGAATAAAGATAGTCGAAGTGTTAAGTTAATTGTTATACGAATTGCCACCACTTTTTATAATTTAAACCAAACAACAGTTTCCAGTGGTAGGTCCATTTAAAAATGTGTTACAAGTTATAAATTCTGTTATTGATATACATTTAGTTTACTTTTCATTTTACTATATATACCTATAATATAGCTGTATCCTATTCGCGTTTAGAATGCAGTGAGTTGCCATTTTTCGCCAATAAATTTGAATTTTAAAAGATTTGATTGGTTAGTGAACTGACAACTCACTGCATTCTTAACGCGAATAGGATATAGTGATATCACCAATTTTACATGACGTCACGTATTTCATTTACGAGTCCGATAAGATGGCCTTAAAACTACGAAAAAACAGTTGCAACGCGATCGCGATATTTTATTTTCTGTTTATTTAAAAATTGTTCAAATTAATATATGTCGCCAGGTGGCTATCTGACGTGAACGTTCCTCCTTTAACGTTTCCAATAAAAAGGTTAGTTTGTTTCACGGCGCCAGGGATGCGCCTTCATATATTTTAGGACTCGGCACATCAATGCGTTTATTCGTTAGGATACTTTCTTCTTTATTTTTCCATTCTTAAAATTTTCTTTTTGCCTTCTTAAATTTTTTCCATATTCTTCTGTCTTGTGTCCCTAATCAACCATCGGTTGCCTGCAAGCTTTGCCTGATCGTTGGTCCACCTCGTAAGGGGTCTAATTTTCTGGTACGCTGTAGCAAATTTCAAAGCATACTACCCTAATGGTCATCGCGTTGATTCTGCATTCAAAGTGGTCTACCCACTATCACCAAGGAGAGTCAATCCTTTATGCGATATCATTTACTTACTTTGGTATTTATTTCCGATTCCACTTAAAAGCGGATTCAGTGGTACTACTTTAAATACCCACAAACTTTTTAGCATAATTACTTAGCAAGAATATCGAGTAGTGACTTAACGAAACAAAAAAAAAATTCAATTCAGTTATTTGCGTGACATTCAACAGTTAGCAACAAAACGTTTTTATTCTAAATGCACTGACGACATAAGGAAGAAGTCGTCACCTACAAAGTGTAACATTTTGCGTAACAATTCCATAGTTTGCATGCTCATCCGAATTTGGTCGTGTTCTGTATTTTCAGCACGCAGTGTTATGCAATTCAAGGCTTTATTATATAAGTGTTGAAGAGGAAAGACGTCCTAGTTTTGATTGAAACAATTGATTATAGGTTTGGTGATGAATTGTGAAGCAGTCATTGGAAACCTGTGGTCACGAACTACATACGAGTATGTTCATGCAACGCTACTATGGTTACTAATTCATGAGTTAGGGTGTACCTGAAAATAAATTATTACTTTACTGGAAAAACAAGTGAATTCGGTAAAATAATGATTTTGCTTGATAATTTTAAGTGTTAACCATGAACTTTTATTAGAACTAGTATTAGTTCTTTATGATTCTGATTTTTAACTTAAATATGAAGAGAAACTTATAGTTAAGTATATCAAAACTCAACCTATTTAACCTAACTTTTCTCTATCGTTAAAGTTGAAAATATTCTAGTTTAGGAATAGGTACGAGTAATAAGAGGAATGTAAACGCAGACTCGGAGAAAAATGCAATGCTAGCTTCAACAAGAATGGGCTTCTTGTTAACTTGAACCTTTCCTATATACCTTTCCTTTAGTAAACCCCTACTGTTCCAGATTTCAGAAATACAACAAAAGTGGATCAATGATTCAAATTGGCTTAATAGTCTTTCATTATGCAAGTTAGAACAATAACCACTTTGGGAACTATTCATATAACAAAACGTATTGGATAACCGTTTTTCTGAATTTAGTGTAAAAGCATAACCATGTTACGTAAATTTCCTTCAAAATGTTGATGGATTCAATTATTTAAATTGAAATAACCATTTGATAACGGTCAAAGATATTTCTGTAAACATTAAAACGTTGTCCATGACACAAAATCTTAATAATTATAAGCCCATTCTAAAGGTCTCCAGAGGACTCCATGGCTGGACATAGGCCTCCCGAAAGGTCAATTTACAATACCTATGGTACGCTGAGAAATGTACATATACTTAGACAGTGATTTGTCTTTCATTATTTCTTAACTTGTAATAGACCTGTGTGCAATTCTACACGTAAACTATGGGAATACGAGAAATAAACACTGTCACCACCCTGCATAATTCCTTTAGGTATCGTAAAACCCAACTGAAGGAAAGATTAAGGATATTTACTTTAAAAAAGCAAAAAAATAATAAAATTCTACTGCTATGAGTCTAGTCAGCGTGGTAGTATTCCAACTTTCCCTGCGCCACTTAAAAGGACCCTTCCCTGATCTGGGACATTGCCAATATAAACAGCATGACTAATCAATGTGGGAATTTCTCATATTAAAACAAAGGTCGTGATAGGAAATACTCCGGACAGAAAATTTCGCAATAATTACTTTGCTGAAGTCATCCAGTAGTATAAATTCTGTTGGAAGTACATAAAGACGGCCATTCTCTTTGATGTGAAAATTAAAATCAATTTACACCAATTAATAAGCCATTTAATTTATATTTACAACGATGCTATTATAGTCTATTATGAAGTCAGCAAAGAGCCCTAGCGTTTAACTAATAGTATATTCTTAGACATAGGCACTACCGTATTATAATTGCTTAATGATAGACGTAGTATTGTTGATTCCGCTCTGGCAACATTTTGAAGAACAGCTAAATTTTGAACTGCGTACAAGCTATTGTTAATTTATTTCTTATTAAAGTAAATAATAAGCCTAATATGTCAAAATCGCTAGTTAAGTTGCTTATTGTTATTGTATTTCGTATATCAGTGCCCAATTTTGGTGTTACTTGTAAAAATAAAGAAAATTGGTTGTCTTTATAATAAATAATTAATAATAATTTAATAACAATTCTAACATAAGCAAGTAATATGTGTAAAGACGTATAAGCATACTTAGGTACTACTGAGTCTTGGATATTCTTTGGGTTATTTAAATTTATGCTGCAGTCCGCATGTAACAGCGCAATTTTATTATATGTGTTAACACAATGATGTTCATGGTTAACACTGCCTATTAAAAAAAATAGTCTACTATATAAAAATAAGTCGGGTTTTCCTTCCTGACGCTAACTGACGATAACTTCAGAACGCACGCGCCGATTTCCACAGTTTTGCATTCGTTGGAAAGTCTGCGGGCTCCGTGAGGTTTATAGCAAAGAAAATTCTGGAAAATTATGCTTGCGCAAAGCCGGGATGGGCCGCTAGTTTCTGATAAAATATTTACTTATAAACAATAAATAATTATTTATGGTTTAAAATATTGATACTGAAATAAAATAATAATAGGTACATAGTATAAGCCTCAGTTTCTTAAGTTCTCTTCAGTGAGCATTAGATTACATTCATTTAGGATTCAAACGATTCCCTCGTTTCTAAATGATTATTTTGTTCCAAGCACGCAACACATAACCACTAGAGATGTACAATTCTATCTTCAATTTGCGTGATAATAATGTGATTAGCTGTAGGTAGGAAGTTTCCACTTGCTCAAGTAATCAAATGCATATTAAAAATCCCTGTATTTTTTTTTCGTTGCGAACTTGGAATGAAAATAATTTATTGTCTGCTGCTACAACCACACCACATCTCCGTGTGGTGACGAAGTAAGAAAACAGGGTGTCACCACCCCATCTCATCTCATGTGTGTTGTAAAAACCGACTAAGGGGCTATCCGTAAATATTATCTTTACGTAATAAAAAGAAGGAAAACTTGAAATAAAACCCTATACCAATCCGTTTGGCCAGCGTGGTATTAGTAGGCCAAGTATCCCTCCGTCACTGGAGTAGGCCTGTCCCTGCGGTGGGACATTAATGGGCTGTTATGGTGACTACCACATCAGTAAATGATAATACACGTTGAACAACATAGGCGGGGTGTCATTCCTAAGATGGGACTACCCCAGCGAAGTTAGCTGCAATTAACTTTTAACTCATAACATTTGACTCATAATGCAACCTTGTCTTATTAAATAGGTACTAATTTTAATCTACGGATAAGATTTCATATTTTAAAAAACTAAAAAATTTGTGTTAATTATTTTTTTAATTTAGATTATCACAATAAAATGAAAAAAAAAATAGCAAAAAAACCCAAAGAATTATTTTTTATTAAAATAATAATATTCAATAAAATGCGTATGATAGATAATTAAAAAACCGATACTCTAGTGGGAGCTCAATCATATACATTTTCTACAAAATAAGCTATAATTAAGTCTACTTAGACGAATCCGGTGCGTATTTACATCAACATCACGAACATACAACTGATTACCATTTTATTAAATACCAGCTAGTGCGTATCACTTCGTCTGCTTATTTTGTAAAATGTATACAATATATTTATAAAAAGCCTATGCCTAGCCTATGTGTTATTTTAAAGTATCATCATACCAGCCTATTAATGTCCAACTGGGGGGACGGACCTCCTCCCGTAATAGAGGGATACTTGGCCTAATAATACCACGCTGGCCAGACGAATCCTTCTTTTTATTTCGTAAAGATATAACGGATAGTCCCTTAGTCGGTTCCTACTACACCCATGGGATGAGATGGGGTAGTGACATATTGTAATCTTACTCCGTCACCACACGGAGATCCTATAGTATATAGTCAAGTTTCACTAATCCATTCAGTAGTTTTTACGTAAAAGTGGAACAGGCAATCATCCATACAATCTTTCGCTTTTATAATAATAATAGGATAAACGTTTATACTCGAAGGGCAGTACGAAGGTTCGTATATAAAGTTGTTATGTGCTCAATACCCGTAAAACCCCACATCGTATAAAAAATGGAATAATTAAATAATGGTTCAACGCCTTTGAATTGCGAAACGTACATCATACATAACGAGCAAGCAGACAAACAGATTTCACGGATCGTTCACCTTGCTACTACTACATTACTATAACATGTAATAATTTCTCCCAAAACTGATAAAACGCCATCTAGTTGTAAATGTATCAATGTTTGTATTGTGACAGTAGCCACAAGGTTAGCAAGTCTTGCATACATAATTAGTCTGCTTTATTATTGACAGTTTAGCACATGGACGGTCGATATAACATAAAGAAAATCTTAACCCTTTCAGTGTCGCTAGCATTGAAACGTTTATTATGTTTATTCAGGTTCAAATTCTGTCTTCTGTCCGTGAATATTATCTTTACGAAATGAAAAGAAGGAAAACTTGGAATTAAACCCTATACTATATAATCCGTCTGGCCAACTTGGTAAGTATCAAGTAGTAGGCCAAGTATCCCTCCGTCCCGGGAGGAGGCCCGTCCCTGAAGAGGGACATTAATAGGCTGTTATGTCCCAGGCTTCAAATTTCTTTAGTTTTTTGTTATTTGTAATACATCAAAAGTTTTACTGTCACTAAATCTCCTAAGTAAATAATTATTTACAGAACAGTAGATACTATAAATCTGGGTTATCTACATTGATATTAATATAGAGACCGGCTGGCCATTTCCTCATATATATTCAAATTCAATCAAACACAGATCCTATTTGCATAAGGATATACGTATGAATCTTTTCTACTTTTATTCCTATATACTTAATAGAGAAATAGACTATTAAATTGTGCGCAAAGGGAACCTTTATTTTATATTTACTTATCCTTAATACATAATGTATTCATATTATTCTGTCATATTAATTGTGTCCGTCGTGTCCGTATTAATCGTATCCGTGGGGTGACGGATTATGAATACAATATGTCACCACCCCATCTCATCCCTTGGGTGTCGTAAAAACCGACTAAGGGACTATCCGTGAATATTATCTTTACCAAATAAAAAGAAGGAAAACTTGAAATTAAACCCTATACCAATCTGTCTGGCCAGCGTGGTATTAGTAGGCCTAAGATCCCTCGGTCATGGGAGGAGGCCCGTCCCTGCAGTGGGGCATTATTGGGCTTTTATGATGATGATGATATTAATTGTATTCCATTCCAAAAGTCTTTTTGAGAACTTAATCTTTGGAAGGCAAGGTTTGGTCCGAAGTATAAACCGTTCAAATTATGTTAAATATTAATAAGTCAAGCTTTTGCTTTGGGTGCTAGATAAAGGACAAACCTACTTTTTAAATGTGTTATACATAAAAAACATGCAGGCTGAAGCCAACATGCATGGATAAAAGATTTTGATTTAAGAGATTGGTGTAGCCGCTTTGGGAGTTACGAGTATATAACCACTAGGTACGCTGCAGGGGTCGTCGTTTATCGTTAATCTGCTGAACGAATAATATCAGGCAAATAGTATCTTCGAGCTCACTATATACCTTAATCTAGAGATGGTTTCGTGAGGTGTAAGGGCTATTGTTGTTCCAAAAAAATTAGGCTATGTTTGGATACGAAGACACTTGCTCAGATGGCCTTAGCGTCTAATACAACATATTTATACGCAGAGGATTTGTATAGAATTTTTGAAACTATCCTATTCACAGAAGTTTGACGACCTCGGTGGCGCGACGGTAGCGCAAGCGGCTGCCGTGCAAGGGGTTGTGGGTTCGATCCCCACGCAGGACAATAATTTGTGAGATCCACAAATAATTGTCCTGGTCTGGTCCTGGGTGTTCTTTGTGTCCGTTAATTGATGTTTGTAAAAGGTCCCCGCGACACAGGGCATGATCCCTAGTGCGGGAGTTGTCTTTTTAAAAAAAAAAGAAGTACAATGATACTTATTTAAGAGATTGATAGGAAGTAAAAGAATGGAATTATTAAAATTCTATTCATTATTTTTCGTCGTCGCTTCCCTAATTGTACTGTTACAATTCGTTGTATATCTGTATATACAACAATATTAATTGTTCCACTTCCCATATTACTACATCGCTCAGTACATTCATATTACCTAACAATAACGAAGTTGTTACATCTCCTATCTTACATTACTGCTTTAGAATACAATCATTTTGATGGGCCGGAACAAAAGCTAGAATGCATTACGGATTTCTCATTACAAACGAGACATTCTAGTGGGAATCTACTACACGGTACCTACGTTGCTTCCGCGTTTCTTTTTACATTATACCCCTTCCAGCGTAAGTTTAGCTTTTTGACAGTTCACGTCCATAAAGTTTCTTAATACTTCCGCATAATTTTCGAACAAATTATATTGTATTTCATGGACGTACCCATGTTTTTTTCAGTTGCCATGGTTACTTAGTGATGGACACTCATAACGATTACCACCATTATGAAACAAATTACAAATAATCGGTAGAAATAAATGCTATGAATAAACCTGAACTCTTCATAATACGTTTATAAAATGTAATATGATATTTTAGATTAGCTATAACCCGCGAATGTGTCACGATAAATTATGTATTTTAAATAATAACTAAGCTAACTATAATTTTATCATTTTAAGCTATAGGCTAATTCTCTTAACATAAAAGAAAGAAACAATAATAAAATGATAATGTAAGTTGATGTAAGAATCCAAATGTGTAAAATAAAGTAATTTGAAAAATCGCGACATCGCTTACAATCGAATGGGATTACATTCGAGATACTGCTGAACGTCACTAACGTCAATCTGTCAAATGTTGTTAAATATAGTGGAAGGGGTATAGTATAATCAACCACATGGGACTTTAACGGTTAGTTTAATTTAAACTATAGTTTCTACTACTGAAGGTTCAAAATGAAATGCATAATTTTTTAAACTAAATTATAGCATTTGACCTCGTTTAGTAAGTAATAGTAAGGTCTTCTTTAGGTCATAACACGACCCTAGCATAGTTTATTGTTAGCCTTAAAGGTGTAACAAGGTGAACTGATATTACGATGATGCTATCTGGATCCTGGAGATTTTGGTTGCATCTTGATAGTTTTAACTAGCTTATCTTTCAATGAAACCTAATTCAGAAACGTGGCTAATCCATTGATCGAGGAAAACATGGCCTTCTTATTCTTACAACGTTAACAACAACCGCTTACATAGTCCCCAGAGTAGTGCAGAGTAGAGTTTTTACTGCATAAGGGATCATGCGCTATGTCACAGGAACTTTATTAAACTACCCACAACATTAATGATATTTAAAATCAAAGTTTCAATCTAAATATTTTTAAGTGCTTTTAGGCTGTTGCCTGTAAGTTATTTATGTTAAAAATGTAATTAATGGTTATAAACAATAATAGTATTTTAACATAAATAATTTAGTATAACATTTAATATACATCTCCTTGTTTTCCGGAACTCTACGCCAACTATCATGCACTTTATAAAACACTAAATATTTTAAAAAAACATACATATTGTAACGCCTATTTTACTACAATACCTTTTTCTTTTTCTTTAACAGGAGAACGTCATTGCGGACACCCGGCAGTACCTTCAAACGCTAGAGTATCGCTGCCTAAAGGCGAAATCGTACCCGGGACCAAGGCTACATATGAATGTGATGATGGCTACGAACTGTTCGGTGCTCAGCAGAGAGAGTGCACTCTGAGAGGGGACTGGACAGCTGAACAACCTTTTTGCGGTAAGACTATTTACCTATCACTTTTTGTTAGAAAAAAAAGTTAAATCGGTCTAGCCGTTTGCGAGAAATCAGGTAACAAACACAAAAAATAAATACAACTGAATTGAGAAACTCCTTCTTTTTTTGGAGTCGGTTAAAAAGACAACTCCCGCTAGGGAACACGCAAATGCTGATAATTATAAATAAATAAATAAATATTCACGGACATCTCTACACAGCGCCATCTGTTCCCAAAGTAAGCTAGGCTTAACCTGCTTGTGTTATGGGTAACAGAACAAACAATGCAAATAATCATGTTCCCGCATACAAAGATTTGCATTGAGCTGGAATCGCGCCCGAAACCTCGGCGTATCAGTCATGTTATATAACCACTACGCCACAGAGGTCGTCTGTTAATTATGAATTAATTAATTATGTCCGTGGATATCCTAGAATTCTACTGAAGCACTTGTACCTCACAGACAATACTTCTAGTAGAAGGAAAACTCACCACAAAACCTTACAACAAGCTAAGTCCACCCTCGGCGCGAGGGAAAGGAGAAGACACGCCCCTCAAGTGTGACATTTATGGGCTGTGATGTCATGTCAATCAATCAATCAACTAACCTATTGCAGTCCACTGCTGGACATTGGCGTCTCCCAATCCGCGCCACACTGATGATGACATATTAATACAACCTTTTTTAGTTTCAAACTAAACTAATGCATACATTCATACAATAAAATGCTGATTCAAGTCACTATTATCAAAATTCCTTCCAAACTACGTCAAAAATGATATAGAGTTGTTCTCTCATGTGTAATAAGTGTAATGATTATGAAATACCCTTTAGATAATCATGTACCGTGTAACGAACTGCTTATAAAAATTATAACGAGATTCTTTATGTGCTTATTACCTTGAAAAGTAAAAGCAATGTCTTATTTTTGCTGTTACTTTAAATAAATATTAATAAGCAATAGAACATTGCTTATTACTTTTTATAATAAAAAAGGAAAGAGTCTTTATCTGTACAAGTAGTTTAGAACCAAGGTAATGAACATAGCGCTTAGGATTGACCGATTAAAGGGGTGTTGATCAGGGCACATAGCATGCTTAAACGATAGTTTACGGAGCAAAATGGTTCTGCAAATGCCACCCTTTTGCCGAACGAGACTAGGAGATGTATGGCGACTTCACGCGGTGAACCGATGACCTTGAAGAGGTAGCGAGAGTCCAATGTATAAGGAAGAAAGGAACAAGATCGCGCGCAGTGGTAAACTCTCTAAGAAGCATAGTCTAGCAGTCGTCAGTATAAATAAATAAATACTCCTTAAATATTCACACAACGCCATCTAGTCCCAAACTAAGCATAGCTTGTACTATGGGTATTAAGCAACGGATAAACATACTTAAAAACTTTTTTTTTGTAAATACATACACATTATACATAAAAAAAGCACCCAGACCAATGCAAACAATCATGTTCATACACACAAAGAATTGCATTTAGCGAGAATCGAACCCGAGACCTCTGCGTAGCAGTCATGTTATATAACCACTACGCCACAGAGATCTTCAGTATGTTAGGTTTTTCCCTTCCGTCATACGGTTGATTACTTGTCTTATCATAGCCAAAGTATGTACAAGTTAGTTTGGAACTAGATGGCGTCGTGATGAATGATGGTGTAAAAATACAGTCATCATCATAACAGCCCATTAATGTCCCACTGCAAGGACGGGTCTCCTCCCGTGACGGAGGGATACTTGGCCTACTATTACCACGCTGTTGATTAGTATAGGGCTTAATTTCAAGTTTTCCTTCTTTTTTATTTCGTAAAGATAAAATTCACGGTAGTCCCTTAGTCGGTTTTTACGACATCCATGAGATAGGATGGGGTGGTGACATATTGTATTATTACTCCGTCACCACACGGAAAATACAGTACTTACGTTAAAAAATCAGTGCCTGCACTTTCGTCCCTGACATGCATACAAAGTTGAGGCTATCATTGATATACAATTATTTGTCGTAAGTAGTAATTTACTACCACGTCCTTGTGTTGTATTAAGTAGGTATGTATGCAAGGTTGACTATTCTTTGACACGATGCAGTACATAAAATAGATCATATTTACTAAAGCAAACCTTAACCTAATTCAAAGGATATTTTTAGATGATATATTTGGTTCAATAATATTAGTTGGCCCTTTTTTCTCCGAATATTGATCGTCCGAAAATCATAATCCGTAAAACGCTTACTATAATCATCACTCTCCATAATGATCGCGTATACAAATCGTATATTACATAATCGTCTTTACTTATAATACTTGTGTGTCATAAAATGGGGTACTATAATTATGGGATAGCCTAATTTTTCTTGCTATAAAGTCGCATCCCCTAAGATAAAATATGAAGTCAGAAACAGTTGTTTAGGTTAAGTTAGTATGGCGGCCAAAAGACGCACGAGCCCGAGCGAGCGTGCCGGAGAGTGCTAGGAACTTTTTTATATATTTTATAATAGAATTTAATATTTATGTTTTTTTTAATATTATAAGTATTGTGATGTTTATAGCAAAAAAAAATAGGTCATGTTTAGGTATTTAGGTTTTCGGACAAGTGATGATATGAGACATGATTTTAGTGCTATTTACCATTTGGATTATAATGATTCTGACAAAATATTATGGCACCCTAGATTATGGTTAAAAAAAAATGGGACAAAATAGAAAACCAATTATTATTATAAGACCCTATATCGTCCCACTGCAGGAGGATGACATCTAGGTCATCCCGCCATTTCTGATACTAAGACCATTACATAAACGATGTTGTGTGAGAAATGTGGCTCAATTTTAAACTTAGGAAGGCATATGTCCAGTTTTGGACAACTCAGGGCTGAGATAGAATCTGCAGTGGTTAATTTATTCCTAGATTACAATAACGCACGCATTCTTTATGTTATAAACCAAAATCTAAACATAATTTTTAACAAACAGGTACAAACGTTGCGTTCAGAAAGCCAGCAAATCAATCCACTACAGTTCGCGGTGGGTCAGCAGCAAATGGGAATGATGGAGAGAAGACCACAGAACACGATGGCAAGAGATGCACGGAGACCCAGAGAGAAGCCTCACCTTGGTGGCAAGTCGATCTACTGAGACATTACGCCGTGAAAGTGGTTCGAGTTACCACTAGAGGATGTTGTGGTAAGTACCTTCAAGTACCTACCTTCTGTGAAAGAATCATAGTCTAGCGCGGCTCCCAGTCTACGGAGGGTTATTGTTTGTAAGTATGACAGACCTCTCAGCCTTATCCAAGGCGGAACTACATAAGCATGTGCCCCCCTAAAAAAACGTACCCTCGTGCTCCTTTTGTCAGCTTGAAAATTCTCTTGCTGTCAAAATGCCCTTATCAACCCTGAAGTAAACCGCAAATACAGCCCAGATATTAAGGCAACCGATGATTGTCAAAAAATGACTTCAAAAATTATATTACCATACGTATTCGCTGCTAATATTGATATCACCATTCCACGCTATAAGGATAGGATGCAATGATATTAGATCATCACCATATTATAGATTTCGTCAATACCGCTTGATATCGCAAATTACTTGTTTTGCAAATATTACTTAACAAGCAAGTTATTGACAATTAATTGAGTGAAAGTTACATTGGTGGCAATAACCGAGCTGTTGTGACATACGGTAGTAAATAAAGACTTATTTAGAACGAATAGTTAGGCTATAAATTAATATTTTTGCATATTTTTATATAGATGCCAACCTACAACTGAACTAAAAAGGGAATGGGTAGGGCTGTGAATGGCTTGAGAAGTGGCTACGCTTCTTGTTGTCACTGTCCTTTTATGGGTGATTAAGAATCATCGTTGGTTAGAAGAAACGAAGTCGATAGAACTTCCTTCCATGTTTGTGGTGCCTTTCTGTCTGTCAAAGGAGGTTGCCCGGCTCATGCAAGGTTTATAATGATAAAAACTGCATACCTATCATCTATAATTACCTGCTATATAGGTACTATGTTAAATTTTCCAGACCCCGGTTCATTACATTATTTATTATTTCAACCTTAATATTACGAGTTTATAATATTTTATGTATGTATTCAAAAGCCGCAAATAAACGTTTATTAAAAAAAACTTTATAACGTATTCCAGGTCATCAACCCCTTCAGGACCTAGAGATCCGAGTAGGCAACAGCAGCACAGATCTACAACGCAACCCATTATGCGCCTGGTTTCCCGGCACTATAGGTAAGTCGCATTTCCTTGTAAACTGTTTTATATTGCAAGTATGGAGGAAATTCTTCATAATGTTTTTTTAAGTACAAAAAGTAAGTAAATAATAATAATAGCGCTTAAATAGTAAGTACCTAGTCATAAAGCAATAAGACTTACCCCCTTACTCATAAACGCCTTTTAAATTTTAGTCAATTGATTAATTAGCATAGACTCTTACGTTGTTTGGTATAAGGTTGGTTTTCGTAATAAAAATCTCGCTAAACAATGATTAAATTTAATAAGCGTTTATGAGTAAGGGGGTTAGTTATTAAAGTAGAGTTCTGAGATAACAATTAGCCTCCTATAAAAACAAAACTCAGTAATAATTTAGTTTGGGATTTGAACTGAAAACCTAGTGCACGGCAACAGTAACTGCATTATGCACTACATTATGCTAAGACAAGTGTACTATATAAATATATTATAATATACGCAGATAATAGACAATTAATATACCACTATAGAGACGGAGCAAAACTTGGCCTTCTAGTGATGCCAAACGATCAGTACAGGTATTTATGACATGTTTTTCTTAAAGAGATTAATACCTCTAAATTTTCGATAACTCTGCTTTTACGACACCCATGGGATGAGAAGGAGTAGTCGTGCCATATATTACTACACTCTTACTTCATCCACACGAAGAAAATAATTATACCTAGTACATGTAATAAATATAAATGTTTTTTGACCTGTTATGAAAATTATTGTCGTAAATATAATATTGTTTCCTGTAACAGTATTTGCGGGTCTGTTTCTCCGTATTCAGAGAGTCTTAATTAGACACAAAAACAACTAAACAAAATAAACAGAGAATCCGCTTAGGGAACATAAACAAGAATACCTATTCAATGAATGAACAAATCTCTTAAAGGTGTTTTATTGAAAACGAAACGAAAATTATATCATTTAAAGCCTGTTAGGAATTACAAAATATACATACTTTCTGTATGGAGTATTTATTTAAAATATATTATTTTTGTTAAATGTAATTAAAAATAAATGTTACATATTCTTCACATTCGTAAACAATTTGCATGAAGGATGTCTTTGAAGCTACTTAATAATATGTTACAATGAACGAGACAGTGATAGAATAGACCTGAGTTTTAGCCTCATTAACCACCCGAGCCGTGACCCCTCTTTCCTAATTTGTCTATTTTTGCCAAGAAGCCGATTTATACTTCTAGTTGCAATGAGTCCGACATGCCGACATGACAATCTGTTAAAGTCTTTTCGGGATTTAATAACAACTAGTTCATACCGCGTTGTATAAGTAGCTTGAATGTTAATCTACACCCTAAACTATCTATATTCCAAATTACATCGAAATCCATTCAGTAGTCTTCGCGTGAAAGAATAACAAACATCCATCCATACATCCTCACAAACTTTCGCATTTATAATATTAGTAGTATAGGATTAAAACAAAAAAGGTATTTTTAGATAACATTTTTAACCATTCTGCTAGACAAAAGCAGAAACAAAATCATTGCTTTTTTTGCAATTTCTGGCCATTTTTTAGTCAATGTGACAAACTGTAAGAACTAAATAACTGACGATCTTAGTACAAACGAACTACTGTTCATCATACTGGTCATCCCATAGGTGTCGTAAAAACCGACTAAGGGACTATCCGTGAATATTATCTTTACGAAATAAAAAGAAGAAAAACTTGAAATTAAACACTATACCAATTCGTCTGGCCAGCGTGGTATTAGTAGGCCGGGAGGAGCCCCGTTTTGCAGTGGGACATTAATGGGCTGTTATGATGATGATAATGGTAAAAAATTGTAAGAAATATATTTATTTATCTTTGTTTCTTAGTCAGGTTTTCTTACAAAGATCGTTACAAGAATTGGGTTGGAAAAGGGCTTATTACAACATTGCCCTTATTTCTTGTCAATAAAACTAGAGTAGCCGTGCAATACAATGTTTACGGGATACCTCTCAGTATTTCGGTCATGGCGAATTATTTTATGAACCGAATGATCGTGTGTTATATGTGTAAGTGCAATATGAAATGAGATCAATGCAATGGGGTTACGGGAACGAATCTTTGTTCGATGTTTGTCCTCCTTGCCTCATTTGTTATTTCATTTACAGAGCTTGGTTGGGTGGTTAGGGATTGAGAATCAAGGTTGTTAACACCTTATCTCTTCAAACTTAACAATCAATCCAATGAAAAAGAAAAATGAGACTCAAACGCGTGGTACATAAATATAGGCTATGATAAGCTATCTTTAAAAAAAGACAAATACTTAACCCAAAGAATTTTAACTCCACATCATGAATGTCTTCCAAAAATATAAACCTTACTGAGCAACACGGGCCATAAAACAAGGTCCTGCGTCTTACGCACCTAGTCTGACCCAGAGACCTTTTTGAGGTCGTATATCCTTTTATAGAAGTCGTAAATTAAATGTAAATTGCCTATCAAGCTAACGTTATAACTAGAAAGTTTCGAAAAGAATGAAAGACAATAGAAAAAACAATATGCTCAAAACAGGACTCAAACCAGCGTCTTTTGAAGTACAAAGTTATTTTTTTATTGGATTATTTATTTAATTGTTTAAATTAGTGTTTATGATCGAACAATTCTTCGAAAAAAAAAAATATCGAGCGATATTACCCCTTGTATCATATATTATTTAGAATATTTACATACCTACAACTAAAAGCTTTTATCAAAATAAAATACATAATTTAATTGATACTATTTAACTTTATTAGTACTATTTTACTATTTCACTCTGAATGGATAACTATCAATCAGAAGAAAGTGGAAATCGTGTCTTTCTAAGCTCTCTACGCCTGGGAACCGGTATAGAATCGGGTCATTACTAATGAAGACATTCAACAACTATGAGACGGTTTACAAGCCTTAGGCTTAAGGAATCGAAAGTGCTTTGCTGGGATTTCTATGTTAGTGAAATAAATAAACAGTGTTGTATTAGATATAAACATACATTGCAAAAATTGGCTACTAAGTAATCCTACTACTTACTTAATATTATAAATGCGACAGTTTGTGAGGATTGATGGATAGATGGATGATTGTAACTCTTTCACGCAAAAACTACTGAATGGGTTTTGATGAAACTTTACAGTAGGCTACAATTAATGAAGACTTTTAATCTCTAAGTCACCTTTTACGAGAATATACCTAGTGATGAAAAAAGGACAAAATATAAAAACTGTCACAAACCAATCTTATTCAGTCGTTGTCGAAAAACAATTATTTTTGGATATGGTTAGTTTGATATCTGAAAAAAACATAAGATACTTTTTTATAAAAACACGAAGCCGCTGGCGGAAGCTGCCGTGCGGCAGACGTACGGCACGAAACGGCTAAATTAAAAGAGCCCTTATCCATGCCACTAAATTTGTCTTATTGAGATGAAAATCGAAACAAATCGGACTTAAAATAATTCTATCCTCTTAAATTAGACCCGTGTAGGTACACAATGTTCACGGTACGAGCATAGAATTTGTAACGAATGTAAAAGCTATTAACATGGGTATATTTAAAAAAGCTTTTAAAAGGCTTACATACGAATCAAGTATTCAACAACACGGAATAGTATAATGGATAGAAATAAAAAGACAAATACCTTTACCTAAAATTACTCTGCTTTTTTTCAACGATGGATGTCACTGAACAAATTTTGTGTAGCGAGAGTACGTGACATTCCCTAAATGGAAAAAGTATTGCAACGGATACTAGGAAACGTTCCCTAATAGTATTACTTTATTCTTTGTAAATCTTTATTAATTAATACTGCGAAATGCTTTCCCGCTGTTCTGATTTCTACGAATGCCTTTGTTTCTCCGTTTTTAAACCAACAATACTAAGCCCCTTTGTTACACAGTTTTTTAAGAGCAACAAACAATTTATAAAGAAAATGATAAAATATAGAAACATTTTTTATTTAATTGTTATTACATACTTGTATGTATAACTACATAATCTAAATTACTTATCCATACTAATATTATAAATGCGAAAGTGTGTCTGTCTGTTTGTCTATCTTTCACGGCAAAACGGAGCGACAAATTGACGTGATTTTTTAAGTCGACACAGTTGAAGGGATGGCGAGTAACATAGGCTACATTTTTTTGCTTCTGTGTCCAGGAAAGGGGAACAGTGCTACCCCAAATTTAACGCAAGCAAAGCCGCGGGCAAACCTATAAAGCTTAGGTATAACTAGAAAATTTCGAAAAGAAGAAAGATCGTTATTCCCTGACTTCCTTATGTCTCGGTCCATGGCTGTTCTGTTAGTGCTCTGTTTAGCTTATTCTGGGTACCACTCTTATCCAATTTTTGTCTTGATCTTGCTCATGTGCATCAATAGTACAACCTCGAGGCAATTAAACAACAAAAACATTTATAAACCCAGCGCCTACGGAGCGCCATGCACTTACATGCAATGTCAAATTATTTATATGCTTCTACCCCATGATGCACTTTTCAAGTTCCTTTGTAGCGCTATAGCGCAATAGAACGCTTCTTCCTTTCCTCTCTGGCTTACAATTAAATTCTGAGTAACTATGGTTTCGGATTTAACTACTTAAAGCCTTTAGATATTATTATAATGCCTAGAAAGTATAATGTTTATATAACTTATTATAATATACATAGTAAGTTATATAAACATTAGTATATTGTACAAAATTATATAAATTGCCCCTGAGACTAAAAAAGCTAGTTATTGTGACCGCCGACTAGGAATTACGGTTCAGTTATACTCGTAATAATGCATTATCATAATTATCTAAACTTTATTCTTTTTTATACAAAATTAATTCAAGAAATCCGGACGTAAATTTTTATTTTATTTTATTCTCTAAAATCTAACATTCGCGAAGGTTATTTTTAATTAATTTTTATGTTTTTAGGAAATTAGAGGTTATTTCGTAGCTAAATGTTAACCGGTAAATTCTTCATTGGACATCAGATATTATGTGCGATAGAGTTCTCGCAATAGTTCTTGGACTAATTAATCATAGGGTGTGACGTTAGTTATAAGTTTTGTTCAATAATATAGCGGGCTAAAAAAACATAAATTGGTAAACTTGCTATTTCCCGCTATCACACTAAAATAAGCGGTGGTGAACTCATACTATTAACTAGTTAAATGCTACCACTCCCTCACTCTTTTCCCAGTGGATGCTATCATTTCCTGGAAAGAGGACTTCAAATAAAGAACACACATGCACCTGGTTGGTCAGTTACTAAAAAATTGCACTGGGCTATATTTTCTGCGTACGGTTCAGACGCGGTGTAGAGTTCTTGTAACTTAAATAGATTGTAAATACATATATCAAATGTCCGATATAATAAAAATTTTGTCTCCGTTGTCAAAACTTATACTACAAACTCTGTTTAGTTTGAGACTAGATGGCGTTGAGTGAATTATAGCTGTGAAATATTAACATATTATTATGTAAAAATCATTATAATTTGAGGTTGTTATGAAGTCTGGCTTTTATTTTCTGCTTTGATCTCGAAACCAGTTTCCTCCAGAGTAAAATCAGGGACTTCCGCATTTTACTCAAACTCTACAATTAAACAATTTTACCTGTAGAGTAAGATAGTAAGGTGTGTTGACACATTGATGTTTCACATACTGTCTATTTAAACAGACTTGCTCTAAAACGTAAACATATATGGCGTCGTGTCAACCACAGACTAAAGACTTTAGTCTTTAATCTTTGAAAAATGTATAGGAATCAAGGACAAAATTCTATAATCTACAAATGTCAAATCGTAAAAATAATTTTATCTGTGAAATTTTATGTTGGAAAAAAATACATTTATTTAAAATTTACGAAAGATAGTGGATAAATCAAAGTGATTTACGTGTTTTCTATTGCATAAACGTTTAATGCTACTTTCCAGAAATTTTCATCCATATCAAAGTGTGCGATTGATGTAAAAACTAGTGAATTTGCAATATGTGGTGTTTGTTTACTAAATAAATCAAGTAAGGATGAATACGGTATACATTCAAAATATTAATATCATTGCTTACAACGCACAACACATTCAATCAAAGTGTCTATAGTTAAACGCATCAAATATGAACGACACAGTTGGTTAGGACCACAGAGTACATTTGTAAGTTAGGACCATCGATCAGTGACAGACTGTAGCTATACTTATTTAATAGTACTCGGATTCGTTCACTCAAATCCCATCGTCATTTATTAAGATTGACGTACAGCCGAATGCAATGACTATCACAATCATTTTACTCTTTTAAAAAAAATACAGCTAGATATCGAGTCCTGTTGCGAATTTTACAGACTTTTACTTAGTTCGATATTTTTTTAATTCCGTGCTTTACCCGGTTAGAATAGGACTGCCCCATATCCTCCTGTGGGTGTAGTAAGAGGCGACTAAGGGATACCACGACCCGGTGCCACCAAAAACAGCATTCCCAAGGGGGGTTGGCGTCAGTAAACGACGATTTTGCCAACAAGGTAGTATGTAGTAATATATAAATAATCCTAACAAAAAGCCCTCTAGTCCCAAACTAAGCTGAGCTTGTACTATGGGTACTAGACAACGGATTATAATACATAAATACTTTTTTTTGTAAATACATACATAATTATTATACATAGAAAACACCCAGACTAATTTATTATAACAGTAGTAGCGGTTTTAAAACTAAAGCTTTTTTGCAATAAAATATTATTATAATAATATTTTATTGCAAAAAAGCTTTAGTTTTAAAACCGCAACAGAGGAAACAGATTTTTGTTTTTTTTTAAACCGCAATGTTTTTCTTTTCGCTCTACAACATGTTACCTCAATGGTTCACAAATAGATAAATTATATAATTTTTGTATCCACTGTAATATTTATTCAGTTATAAAGTGCGCTTGACTGAACATCTCCTTTTTACACAAGTTGCACAAGTTTTTAATACTTAATTATTTTTATTTTTGTACACAATTGTAATACACACATCAAAAAAGTCTAAGCAACATGCATGATATTACAAATTTACCATTTATATCATTGATTTACAAAAAACCAAAGATACACACTCCACTTCCCAAAAACGTCCGCAACAAATGGGCGCATTGTGCACTTTTTTTAAATTAGTATCGCGTTGTTCTACCGGCAAACGTCAATCATTAAATTTTATTGCTTTATGTGCATTACTTTTTAAATACAACTATATGTCATGCGTGTAAGATTGAATTTGAAAAAAGAAATATGTTTACGATATTACTATACGTATTTATTGCGTATGTTTAATTTGGTGACACTTTTGGCTGTTAGTTTTGTTTGAAAATGTGCATCTAGGGTTTTTTATAAATCAATGATTTATATTAATTAATTTCTAATTATTTACTCACTCAAAGTGTATAGGTAAGTAAACTTTTTTGTTATTGATGACATACTGGCTGGTTGTAGTTTTTTTTTTAAATTTAGGTTTAAAATGGCCTTTTGCAGGGAAAGTTCTGCTATAGGAAAGAGAATGTAGGTATGGATTTTAAAATTTTCTTTGTCGGCTTTGATACTAAAAGTCAAATGGTCTCCTTACTAGTTTTACTTTAATTTCATATTAGAACTAGCGAACTTAGATCATAACTCTATCTAATTAACACAATAATACGAGTACCTATATTATGTGATAATCGAATAACCAGAATTTGTCTTTATGGAAAAAAGTAGTTAATTATTAGATTTTTGATCACTTTGTAGGTAATTTGACATAGAAACTACACACATCAAAAAAGTCTAAGCAACATGCATGATATTACAAATTTACCATTTATATTAATTAATTTCTAAGTATTTACTCACTCAAAGTGTATAGGTAAGTAAACTTTTTTGTTATTGATGACATACTGGCTGGTTGTAAAAAAAAAATTTCGATTATGTTTTGTTTTTTTTCATAAAATTCAAATGACTGCGAATTTGTTTGAATTTGAGTGCATGTTAATTGCTACGTTTTAGTCTTGATTTTATAATTTTACCAACCATTTAAATACAGTTGGCGACAAAATTGAATTGTTAGATATTCTTTACGTCATGGAGCGACGTCATTTGACGGCAGATGAAATGCAAAGAGCTGTAGGGATGTTGCAAGCGGGAAGTAATCAATCTCAGGTATCTCGACGTTTTGGTATTCATAGAAGTGTTATTTGTCGTCTTTGGCAGCGCTACAATAATACAGGGGAACCCGCTGAACAGCATCCAGGCCGTAAAAGGAGTACAACCACTCGGCAAGACCGGTACATACAACTGACTGCAAGACGCCAGCCGATGTTAACCGCTCGAGAGATAAGTTTGAGGCTACAAAATTCAAGTGGTGTTGATGTAAGTCCCCAAACTGTGCGAAATCGACTGCATGAGTACGGCCTACGAGCTCGACGCCCTATCAGGTGCCCACCGATACGTCACGGGAATCGCGCTCGTCGAAATGAATGGTGTAGAGAACGCATAACATGGACCCAGGAACAATGGGATAAAATTATGTTTTCCGATGAGTCGCGATTCGGGTTTAGGCCTGATACAAGAAGGGTGCGAGTGTACCGTCGACCCGGAAATACTGAAAGACTCAGGTGCGTTCAGGAAGTTCATCCATACAGCGGCTCAACAGTTATGGTATGGGCGGGTATTATGAAGAACAGGCGAACTGAGCTCGTTTTTGTAAATGGAAACATGAACGCTGAAAATTACGTTGAGGATATTCTCAGACCTTATGTCCATCCATTTGCACAAACCTTTGGCTCCGATTTTACGTTAATGCATGACAATGCGCGTTCACATACAGCTCGGCGAACCAGTGAATACTTGGCAACGGAGAACATCCAGGTATTGCCCTGGCCTGCACAATCGCCAGACCTCAACCCCATCGAGCACGCATGGGACATGCTCCAGAGACGTGTTTTGAAGGACTTGGACGGAGTGACAACAACCCAACAGCTGAAGGATTTGCTACAATTCCATTGGGAGCGAATACCGCAAGATGACATAAACAGTCTCATTAATTCAATGAATAATCGTTGCCGACAAGTTCTGAATAGCAGAGGAGGCCATACTTTGTATTAAATTGTCCTATTCTTTCACAATAAATTCATTTTCTTAAGAAATTTCAATTTGTAAAAAAAAAGTTTAGTTTCTTATGTACCTGTATATTCTAATATTGTTAATTTCTGTGATTAAAAGAACTTATAAAGAAAACAGCTGTTATTTTTACATCATAGAACCCTAAAAATATTATTTTAAAAATAAAATACAACGTTATAATTAAAATAAATGGTAAAATAAATTAATATAAATGGTAAATTTGTAATATCATGCATGTTGCTTAGACTTTTTAGATGTGTGTATTTTTTGGAACCCATTGAAACGCAAGTAAAAATACATTTTTTTAGGAAATAAAGTATTTTTGTTTGTCTTTATCTTTACATAATATTGAAGTTTCTGCTTGTTATATCATATTACAGATTTTTTAATAACCACATTTGATACACGGCACTTTGCCAAAAATCATAGTTTACTAAAGTTTGTCCGATATTACATTTTGCCTTATAAAATTAATGTAGACAAAAATGTCCAATGAAAGCGATGTAAAAAGAGCACATGATGTCTACCCCATCTAAAGCCTGATTTACACATTGACAAGTACAGTAGCGAGTTAAGTAGTAAGTTGTTGATTAAGTTGATTTGAATAGATCTTCATCCTATTTTTTGGCGAGTTAAGATGGCGAGACGCGAGAGAGGGGACTACTTCGTATTTAACTCGCCAAAAAATAGGATGAAGATCTATTCAAATCAACTTAATCAACAACTTACTACTTAACTCGCTACTGTACTTGTCGATGTGTAAATCGGGCTTAATACTACTGTCTTAAAAGGTGACTTTAGAACAACTCAATCAACTCAACAGTCTCTATCAAAGAACACAATTATAATGTTATTCATGTTTCTGTTGCGTGTCTATTTATGTGTGTATTTGTTTATGGAGCGTGACTTAATTAAATAATTATTATCATAACACTTTCTCTTGGACACTAAAGTTACTGTCAATATTATTACGTCAAAATTATTGTAACGGTTTGTATAATACTCGTAGTATCTTCAGTCGGTGGTATGCGACTGCCGACTAGGACGCGGGTACGAATCTCGCGAAGAACATTTTTTTGTGCGATCCACAAATTATGCCTTGATTTTCAATATTTGCTTTTGTCTTGAAGACCTCTATGGCGTATTGCTTATATAACATGACTGCTACGCAGAGGTCACGGGTTCGATTCCCGCTCAATAGAAATCTTTGTGTACATGAACATGATTGTTTGCTTTTGTCTGGGTGTATTCTATGTATAATATGTATGTATTTACAAAAAAAAAAGTATTTAAGTATGTTTATCCGTTGTCTAGTATCCATAGTACAAGCTCTGCTTAGTTTGGGACTAGATGCCGTGGTGTAAATGTGTGAGGAACGTTTATGTTTATGTTTAATGTCTGTTAAATTTTGTTTGTACAAAATCCCCGTTAACACAGGGCATGATTAAGTGGGGTATTGTTTTTTAAGAAACAAAAAAGTCTTCTGTATACTTAATGCTGATAGTGCCATAAACAGAACAGAATTTAAAACAGTAAAATGTGAACGTTTTTCATTGTCATGCTCAAGGTTGTGTATTCATATCCTAAAGTCAAACATTTGTTAGCGATAATTTCCCTGTAATATCGTCAGCGTAACTATTTTTAAGTAGATTACACCAGAGTACTGGCTGTAGGTAATCTTTTATTAATGAGTTACACGAGCACACAGCTGCATTCACCTATGTAACAATTTAGTCTCTAAAGTAATTAAAGGTTTACTTGAGCAATATCTATGTGCAATAGTTCCATATATCCTTGTTATTCGTAATCACAAAATCTATATCCAGATCACTCTGGAGACACGTGTCTGCAATGCAATATTATTATTAATAGTAGCTATATATGTATAGTTATACTGGTATTGGTTTGGATTACAATTCAGATAGTCAATCACAGCTAGAGAACGGATTTGATGCTAGATGAATAATAATATAAGACTTTGTATTGACACTAGCTGGTGCCCGGTCGTTGTCTCCGTATAATCATAAAGTTAATTAGGATTTCAGAATCGAAGTTCATAATCACACATTAACTATACTTTGTAAGATGAAAATAGGAAAGTGACTTACGCTTTCTAAATAGCAGTAAGTACATACGTTTTCTATGACAGAGTGTTCCCACAGTAAACAAACGCTTGCAATTATAATCGACTGTATGTCACACCGTATTGTAATCATTGTGCAATTATAATTGCATCTTAGTAGATAAGTGTGACAGTGTTCTTGCAATGTACTGTCTTGTAATAGCTGCTTCGGTTGCAAAGTGTAAGTGGCTGTTAGAGGACGCGGTTTCGAATTCCAGGCAAGGCAATTATTTGTGCGATTCTTAAAATTACACTAGGTATTGTTTTCAGACATTGCCCATTAATTCGTAAAATTTTCCGCGACACAGGTTTCGGTCGCTAGTGTAAGAGTTTATATTTATCTCACAACGTAACATTATTACTTAAATAACGTTACTTACTTACTTAAAACTTTTTGTTAATTAAATTTCGGAAAACGGCAAAATACCAACTTAAAGAGCGACAATATTGAAACAAATTGTTATCTATCTAGTTGGCTACCATATCATGTGTAAACTCCGAACGTTAATTACCATAGACTTAATTATTACTTACCTTTATTGTCCATTGCAACCATAGTGTAATACAACAATAGGTACTCTTTGCTCCTGGTACAGTGCTGGTAGCCGATAGCAACATCATTTTATTTTAAAGTACCTCTACATCTAGATTCCTTAAACCTGGATTACAGATTAGTTGCAGCCAATGTTTATAAAATGAGGTGCTATATAAAACATATCATAATAAATCTCAAGAGATCTTATGCTGAGTTATTTTTCAAGGTAAACCTTGGCTGGCGGAATCAGAGTTTTCAATAAGAAGCTGTGATAAATTGCATAAGAAAATAAATAACAGTGTAATAGTCAGCCATAGCGTGTCGTAAATCCTTTGATTGATGTCAGAATCAGTCGGTATGCGGACAAATCGTGCGCAATAAAATCATAACCACTGTCAATTGTCTTGTTTATAAACTGGAGTCTGTTATGTCGATCTATTATTATCACGGGTTTAGGGTAAGGTTGCGATCATTGGACTAGCGCTTTGTTTGGACCACTTCAATATTTCGCGATCTATTCATATTTGAACCCGATATTTGTATCAAAACATAGCTTTACAACCCTCCACACCGCCCTCCAACCGCCAGTACCGCAGCAGCCAGCATAAGGGATGGACGTACTTCGATTTGTTTCTCGGACCTCGAGTATAATTTTTTCGCGGCAAATAATAGCATGTAAGTACTGTTATATTAATTATTTTGATGTGATTTTTTTTACTAGTATAGTACAGTAATTAAGAATACTTAATATCGTATATTTTTGTTGGGTAATGAGCTACTTTTTTTTTAAATAAATATTTCAGTGGATGTTAGTAAGTTTCTATCAATGGACTGGCACGATGCTCTTTCATTGAACCGATTCAATCATGGCAACTTCTATAATGTGTGTTATTTAAAAAACAAATCTTTATATTTTAGCATGGTAAAAAGAGAAGAAGAGCGAGGCGAGTATGAAACTAGCTTAGGGAAAAAAGAAGTTGGATTGAATGAGGTAAACAGAATGTTTCGAGTGCCAAAAGCACGTTAAAGAGAAGATTTGACGAAGCTGAAATATTTTTGTGATTATGCCTGCTAAATAACGAAATATAATTGTAGTCGACTGATTAGTGTAACTATCTATTTATTTTCGAAAATAAAAGAAATGATAAAAAAAATATTTTACTTTATTAATTTTTTTACATGCACCTTGAATGGACCAGCCACCTATAATGCCCTAAGTCCAATTATAGCAACTAAGTGGTCCGATGAAAGAGACGGTGGTTCAAACAAGGAAACCATCACACAGTTTTATTTTCTTCTTTTGTGACTATATACACAATAAAATTAACTTAATTTTGTTAGTTACCAATAATTGAATATAAGGACTACTCGTTTACACAGAATTTGTTTCATTTCACGTTCTATTTTAGATACCAGGTCTGTTTAAAAGTAAGTGGTCCAATAGTCGCAACCTTACCCTAATGTAGAAATTTAGAGAGTATTTTCATTAGGAAAATGTTACCTATGTTATTGTGATTTGAGGCATTTTATTTAAGCATGGCTTTTTTATTTTTTAGTGCTTATTATGATATTGATGCGATCTTTGCTGGTGATCGAATTGAGGTGACCGTTAGACCGCATCTATAGAATTAAGTCTTTATTTTTTAAACGTATTTTTATCTGCTCACGATAACTGATTCTTACTTAGAAGAAGGTTGTTTATTATGACTTCACCATAACAGTCCATTAATGTCCCACTGCAGGGACGGGCCTCCCCCCGTGACGGAGGGATACAGACTAGTTACGACTATTATGACTTAGTTGTTTATTATCTAAACAGTCCAACCATATATGTATTCTTTTTTAAACATTTCTAACTCATAATTTTTTGTTTGTAGACGAAGGTATAACGAAGACATTTACGTGCGCTCGCTCACTGATTGGCCAGCACGTGTTCCTGCAACTTGTTGGTGTCGAAGGCTCGCTGTCACTCTGTGAAGTTGAAGTTTTCACAACAGAAGGTAAATAAAGTAATTATATATTATCATCTACTATATAAAAATAAGTCGGGTTTTCCTTCCTGACGCTATAACTCCAGAACGCACGAGCCGATTTCCACGGTTTTGCATTCGTTGGCAAGGTCTCGGGCTCCGTGAAGTTTATAGCAAAAAAAACAAAAAAACGAAGACATCTGGTGGCAAAACGGAGTTCGCCAGGTTTGCTAGTTGATTATAAATTTCTTTTCACTATGCACACAGCGCTGTTTTGATCTAAACTAATCTGAACTTGTACTATGTGTTAGGTTAGATCAGGTAAAACAAAAATAAAATGGGAATTCATAGAAATACTAACAATAAGATCAACTTAGGCTATCATTTTTATAACATCATTGATTGCGAACCTTAAAAAACCAAAGAGAATATACTAAAAAGTTTCCACAGAATACATTATGGTATACCTACTGGTTGTTTTCCATTTTCAATCAGGGTTAAGTCAATTTGACACTTATACATAACATAAACACCAAGGCAGGAAAAGTTGTAAAATAATCTAATTTGTATTATTCTTGTAGATTGTGTTTAAAATTTGTAATAAATAAAAAATAATTATGTCGTGGTCGTCTTTAAATCGTACTCTGTTCAAACGGACATCGACTTACTTTCTAGCCGCTACAGTTGGTACATTTTTCTTTGATCGATTATTTGAAGACTTCACAGAGCTCATATATACTAGTTTGAACAGACACAAGCTCTGGGATGATGTCAAGGGTGAACTTGGCCAAGGCGGTGGTGATTAAGGTCATTGAACTTTAAATGTGAATCAGTTTCAATAAATTGCTTTAATGTGAAAAGTGTTTTTCTTTTAACAAAATCATAATATTAAGGGGACCCTTACACGGTCGACAGAGGACCTGGTTAGGACAGTGGGAAACCAGTAGATGAGGGAGTCACAAGACAGCGCAGGGTGAAGTTATTTGAAGGAGATTTATATCTAGCAGTAGACGTATAATACCTAGGATATGATGATCATGCTATTAAGTGAAAAATTATCGCGTAGGCTAAGGTGGGTTGGATACGTTGATAGACGATTAAAGAAGGAAATTAACAAGGAAAAGCAGTAGGTAACGTCGTTCCCTTATGCAACGCCCTAGAAGGAATTACAGTATAAACTAATAGATGACAGTCATCCTTCGTAAAGAGCGTCGTTCGTCTTTATACATTTGAAACGTTTTGCTACCCAAGTCATTCTACAATCCAGATAATTTACTCAAATTTATTAGTACAGACCATTTACTACTCAGTCTATATGAACCTAAACCCTTATAAGTAGGTACCTACTGTTATAAAAAGCCAAAGTGTTAAAAAGTCAATTGCCTGATGAAGCGCGGACGCGGAAAGTTTTCCGTAAACCTCGCTTCATAAACGAAATCATATTTATCTTCATAGTTAGTTACTTGCCTTTTGTTTTTCTTGGCGACCGCTTTGCGTACTTGTTGCACGAGGCCTAAGATTATATTTTTTCTATTATTAGGTATATTATAAACAGCTTTCAAATCGGACATTGCAGATGTAATTATCCTGAAAAGCACAGCCTTATTATATTATTACATACGTTAACAATTCGAAAGTGTGATTTAAGGGTACGCAAGACAGTCGCAACTCCATACCAACGAAGAAAGTTAATTGCTCCTTCATTTGATAATAAATTCTAAAAACTATGGATGATATCGTTTTGTATCGTTATTATCTAGGGCTATTGCTAAATAAAACAGTAAAAATAATATTCATTTACAAGTTATGAGGCTTCAATGTTCATAATTCTATGCACATCTTATGACAACTTTCAGCGTAATCAAAGAGATCCAATTATTGGTGTGATCCACGGAACAAAAATCAAGTGAAACAACCACAGAAATCTAAATAAAAGGAGAAGTGGTGTGACGGGGTTTTCGTCAAAACGCAATATGATTAGAACGATTATATAGCTAAAAATGTCTGTCACCTAGGTTTAGCTGTGTTTTGACAACGAACGGGTTAACATATAAAATGCCGAGTTGTTTAGTGGTTGCCTGTAAAAATAAGAGCAATAAAAAAAACTTTATTAATAATGGAATCACTTACCATATATGTTAGTACTTGTATTTTATTGTATTTACCTCTAAAATCATGAAAAAATAATCTTCGACGTCCTCACTATGTGATTTTCATGTTCGGACAATTAAGTACTATAATATTTTTGTAACATATACATTGATTCTCTAATGTGTCTAAACTAGTCATTCAATGAATATATGAAGCAATGAACTATGCGCTCAACGATATTACGTATGACAAGTGGTTGCTAACCGTGATCGCTCTAACAACCAAACGATAGTGACGACCCGTTCATGACTACGACTATCTATCGTTTTCGATAAAAAGTCGTGTATTGTAGGAATTTTAAATTGTAAAAGATTTATGCAATTTAGTAAAAAAAATTTTTTTTTAAATTATAAATTATGTAATTGCAATATAAGTATTAAGGTAAAAGCTCCTAATACGGCGGTAGTCAAAATCGCGTCCTATTACGGAGGTATATCTATTTTCGTGTTTTATTCAGGTTTTATTCAGTTAACGTACAACAAAACGAAATCAGTTTATTCTACATCTATTACTTCATGATTTACCTGACGTTTGCAAGTATAGAACATAGATAACTAATCAAAATCAATCAATCTGTGTAACGGCATCGACGTGAAAGGGATTTCCATACAAACGCTAAACAACAAAATTAGGTACACTAATATTTAGAAACTAAGTTTTTCGTATTAATAAGCCGTTTAAGATGGTTTATTTCTTATTCATAGCATTTTCTTACTATTACACTTACTATTTCAATAGCTTGTTTTATATTTGTAACTCGTTTTATATCCAAAAAATAAGAAATAAAATAGCGCCGTAATACGACACGAATTTTATAGATTCGTCCTAATACGGTGGTATAACTCCGTAATAGGAAAAATACTGGGCATGTTTAATTGCTTGTAACTTTCAATTTATTAACTTATTGAACTTGTTTCAAGGTTTTTTGCAATAGTTATTAATCTCATAAACTAAAAACCATATTCTGCGGTATGTGTTCGTAGTTAGAAATCGAATTAAATACGAAAATTGTTGAGTACAAAATGTGGATTTCTTAGAAAGGGTAAAAATAGGAAGGTGTATTTTAACTTATCATAAATCATTTATTTTGTATAACTGTTGACTACTGTTTACACATATGAACCAAAAAACTGTTATAGTTTCATTAAACATTTACATTGTTCCATTTATCGAAGTTTTGATAGGTCCGAATTAGGATTATTAAAAACAGGAGTAGTTTTCCTATTGCGGTGGTAATTATTTCCAAGTAAGTCTGTGTTAGGATCTATGATTTCCTATTACGGCCCTATTCATAGAACATAAAATTACAAGTTTTAGGGTACCGTGATTATTGATTTTGAGAATAGAATTGTTATGTGATACGTAAGTTTTTTTGTTTTGTAAAAGTGATAAAAAATTTTAAATATACATATTCTTTTTATGTAAAGTTATGCAATCTATGTAATTCTATATTTCTGTTTTTATTTTACTAAGCATAAAAAGAAAAGTTAACCTTATTTTAATAACACAAAACTCTTTTAGAACGTGTATTTCTATCTATACTTATTACTTATATATCTATATACCTATATAAAAGGAGAAACTGACTGACTGACTGACTGACTGACTGACATATCAACGCACAGCCTAAACGGCTAAACGGAGGCACTTGAAATTTGGAAGGAACATAGCTTAGGCATCTTAGAGGTGCACTAAGAAAGGAATTCTCGAAATTCCCACGGGAACGGGAATAAGAGGGCAAATCCTTTTGTATGAAAAATCTAAACCACTTAAGTTAGACGCTTGAAATTTGGCATGCAGGTACCTTAATAGATTTAAAACTAAGTTGCAATAGGATATTGGAAAATTCCCTCGGGAACGGGGGTTAGCGGGAAAAAACATTTGTATGCAAAAATCTAAACCGCTTAAGTTAGACGCTTAAAATTAGGCATGCAGGTTCCTTAGTAAATATAAAGCTTAGTTTAAACAGGATATTGCAATATTCCCTCGGGAAACGGGAGAAAGCGGGAAAAAACTTTTGAATGAAAAATCTAAACCTGAAATTAGGCATGCAGGTATCTTAGTAAATTTAAAACGTAGTTGCAACAGGATATTGCAAAATTCCCTCGGGAACGGGAGTTGGCGGAAAAAACATTTGTATAAGAAAAAATCTAAACCGCTTAAGTTAGACGTTTGAAATTAGGCATGCAGGCACCTTAGCAAATTTAAAACGTAGTTGTAACAGGATATTGCAAAATTCCCTCGGGAAAGGGAGTTAGCGGGAAAAACATTTGAATGAAAAAATCTAAACCACTTAAGTTAGACGCTTGAAATTAGGCATGCAGGTACCTTAGTAAATTTAAAGCTTAGTTGCAACAGGATATTGCAAAATTCCTACGGGAACGGGAGTTAGCACAAAAAAATTTTGTACATATAAAAAAAACTAAATCAGAAATTAGGCATGCAGGTACCTTACTAAATTTAAAACGTAGAATTTAAAGCTTAGTTGCAACAGGATATTGCAAAATTCCTTCGGGAACGAGAGTCAGTAGGAAAAAACATTTGTATGAAAAAATCTAAACCGCTTAAGTTAGACGCTTAAAATTAGGCATGCAGGTACCTTAGTAAATTTAAAGCTTAGTCGCAGCAGGATATTGCAAATTCCTTCGGGAACGGGAGTTAGCGGGGTAAAACATTTTTATGAAAAAATCTAAACCGCTTAAGTTAGACGCTTAAAATTAGGCATGCAGGTACCTTAGTAAATTTAAAGCTTAGTTGCAACAGGATATTGCAAATTCCTTCGGGAACGGGAATTAGCGGGGAAAAACATTTTTATGAAAAAATCTAAACCGCTTAAGTTAGACGCTTAAAATTAGGCATGCAGGTACCTTAGTAAATTTAAAGCTTAGTTGCAACAGGATATTGCAAATTCCTTCGGGAACGGGAGTTAGCGGGGAAAAACATTTTTATGAAAAAATCTAAACCGCTTAAGTTAGACGTTTGAAATTAGGCATGCAGGTACCTTAGTAAATTTAAAGCTTAGTCGCAGCAGGATATTGCAGATACCTTTGGGAACGGGAGTTAGCGGGGAAAAACATTTTTATGAAAAAATCTAAACCGCTTAAGTTAGACGTTTGAAATTAGGCATGCAGGTACCTTAGTAAATTTAAAGTTTAGTCGCAGCAGGATATTGCAAATACCTTTGGGAACGGGAGTTAGCGGGGAAAAACATTTTTATGAAAAAATCTAAACCGCTTAAGTTAGACGTTTGAAATTAGGCATGCAGGTACCTTAGTAAATTTAAAGCTTAGTCGCAGCAGGATATTGCAAATACCTTTGGGAACGGGAGTTAGCGGGGAAAAACATTTTTATGAAAAAATCTAAACCGCTTAAGTTAGACGTTTGAAATTAGGCATGCAGGTACCTTAGTAAATTTAAAGCTTAGTCGCAGCAGGATATTGCAAATACCTTTGGGAACGGGAGTTAGCGGGGAAAAACATTTTTATGAAAAAATCTAAACCGCTTAAGTTAGACGTTTGAAATTAGGCATGCAGGTACCTTAGTAAATTTAAAGCTTAGTCGGAGCAGGATATTGCAAATTCCTTCGGGAACGGGAGTTAGCGGGGTAAAACATTTTTATGAAAAAATCTAAACCGCTTAAGTTAGACGCTTAAAATTAGGCATGCAGGTACCTTAGTAAATTTAAAGCTTAGTTGCAACAGGATATTGCAAATTCCTTCGGGAACGGGAATTAGCGGGGAAAAACATTTTTATGAAAAAATCTAAACCGCTTAAGTTAGACGCTTAAAATTAGGCATGCAGGTACCTTAGTAAATTTAAAGCTTAGTTGCAACAGGATATTGCAAATTCCTTCGGGAACGGGAGTTAGCGGGGAAAAACATTTTTATGAAAAAATCTAAACCGCTTAAGTTAGACGTTTGAAATTAGGCATGCAGGTACAGTCGGGGTATTTGCCGCTCGACCACCCTTAGGCGAGAATCGCTTGGCACGCGGCGCATGCGATACGTGGGCGTGCCACGTATCGCATGCGCTTCTAGGTTCTAAAAATGTCTTTTCCTTTACCCCTACGGAGAAAGTGATGGCCTGAAAGATTTTACATAATCTGGTGACATTACACAATTGAGGCGGGTCCAGTTACACATCAGTAGGACTGTTATCTCCCTTTGCCGTAGTTTGCTAAATGTAGGCATTAAGGGAATTCTCACTTTTCTTTTTTACCTTTAGTAAAAGTTATGGGCAAAGGATTTAAGTAGCCGGTTTACATCTAGACACTCCTTGCAATGGCAATATTTTTATAGGTATGCGCAGAATGCAGAATGTCCTATTATGTTGTTTACCGAGACGTAATGCATTAATATAAGCCTTTGCGGGCGAAGCCGCGGGCAATAGCTAGTAATATTATAAAGAGGTAAAGTTTGTGACATTGTAGGAGGTAATCTCTGGATCTAATAAACCGATTTTAAAAATTATTTCTGTGTTGAATAGTACATTTATCGGGGAGTGTCATATGCTATATAGTATCACGCTATGACGAATAAGAGAAGAGCAATAATGAATCATGTTTAAAAAAGTGACGCGTTATTTTCCCCACCTAACGAAGTGGGCACGGGTCAGCTAGTAAAAAATAATTTCATTAAAAAAGATACAAATCAATGGTCAATGAATACCAAAAATACAACTTACTTTACTAATACATTTAAATTATTTGATAAATAATATTTGTACGGAACTTGGATGAATATAATTTCTGACCCTCCGTATTAGGAATCGACTACCGCAGTAATAGGCTCTGACGAAAAAAATACCTCCGAATTAGGGAAAATCGACCCGACTATTTAAATCTTTTTTTAAAAATAACTAATATCATTAAAAGAAACAAACTCGACAGTAATACAAAATATAAATTCCACTTTTAACGATGACATTTTTTTGAACAGTTAAAAATATTTACAAATGCTTATTTTTGTTTCTTACTTTGAAATGTTGCGAAATACCTCCGTAATAGGAGCTTTTACCTTACAATGTTGAAATAATATCCTAAATCAAAGGTGGAGTAAGTACTAGAACATAAAGGTTTAAAATGTTGATTAAGTACAGTGGTTTTGAAAGATTTTTAAAACGCTTATCCCTTTATTAGCACACACATGCTTTTAACTGATTTTATCAGATTTGCTTTAAATCAGTCTAAATGTTCATCTATCAATCCCTATATTCATGCTATTGTTTTAATTTTATCTAGGCGCAATATTGCTCGTGCATTTTGGCATGCGCATGCTCATGCTTAAATAAATGAACTGTACACGCTAAATTGTAAATTATCGCTAGCTCTCCCTCACAGAGCGTTAATTTTGTATGACAACAGTCAAAATGTTACAAACTGCTGCGACAATAAGGACAAAAAAGAAGTATGACGCTTGAGTTCCTTCAATCTGCGATATTACGACATCAGTTCTCGGATTAATTTGTTTCACGACATGTACGATCTTACACACAATATTATTTTACAAAAGTATTGTACAATTATATATTATTATATTATACATCTATATCTATACAATTATATAAAGCTGAAGAGTCTGTTTGTTTGTTTGAACGCGCTAATCTCAGGAACTACTTCTTCGAATTGAATTTAGTTTTCAGTTTTGGATAGACCATTGATCGAGGAAGGCTATAGGCTATATAACATCAAGCTATGATAAAAAAAAATTTTGTAGCGACAAGTAGGACACATAGCGCGAAGAACCGACAGCTGTTTGGGCAGAAAGATTCTGGAATGGCGTCCGCGTACCGAAAAGCGTGGTGTGGACGGCTGGAAGCTGATGGATGAGGGAGGCACAGGACCGCACAAGGTGACAATACTTGGAGAAGGCATATGTACAGCAGTTGACGTCGATTGGCTGATATGATGATGATGAATAAACTTTGTATGAATTAATACAAGTGTTTTTTTATTTCATTTCAAATTTAATCGCGGACAAAGTCGCGTTTTACAGCTAGTATTTATACAAAAGTAATTATTATTTATATGATAAGTAATTAATTTTTAATAAAATATAAGTCTTGTCTATCGATAAGATTTATTAATTATTTATCGATAAGGTCAACGCCTAGCATTTTTTTTGAATGTAGTAGTTTTAAACTGTAGTAGTTCTTCTATCTAAACTTTTTGAAGTTTGTTTAATTTGTTTAAATATAGTAGCGCTGATTGGTTCGCTGTGACACCGTATAAGGGAGATATTTCAAGGAAAAAGGAGACAGAGTATTGCGTTCATTGATAATCTAGATGTAACTGAGAACAGTAGTCTATTCGTATATTCTATAGCTGTGTGTGTTAATAAAACTGGCGACATTAGGTTTCCATACAAAATGACATTCAGGGCACATCTCCTTTATTCAGATATCTGTGGAAACAACAATATTTTAGGCTCCGGCGACAGATGAGTTTATCTTGACGTCTTGGGCCCTCATAAGAGAATGAGTAACATCAGACATAACAAACTAAGTTGTTTCAATATAATTAAAACAACCATACTAATTATGATCGTTAGAGATCGCGCATTGATAGACGAAGCTTGGAGAGAACTCACAAGTAGACTGGCGACATCACTTTGAATAGAGATTGTTTTGAAATAATTGGTCAGGAGTGACTGACTGAGTTCTTAGGTGACAAACTTTTTAAAAATACAACCAAATTTATTGATCCTCTATTCAAACTCTGTTATATAGGTACTTGTCGGTTGCTTGAATCTACAAAGTTATTCTTCCTTCATCAGAATTCTCCAATGACCGCTGCGCGCCGCCCAGTGCACCTGCTGACATTGAGCTGGCGGCTTTCTCCAGGAACTGCTATGAGTTTAATGTTGCAAGAGGAGCATCCTTCGAAGATGCCAGAACACAATGTCAATCTCATGGAGGGGACCTCATACATGGTTTTCAGGTAAAGATTAGATATATTGTATTTTTTTTTGTAATAGGTGGCGGAGGATATTCTCCTTGTCACTGTGAGATATTCTTTTGAGTTCGTATTTGCTCTCCGTTCTCATGGGACATTAGACCAAGGGCTCCAAAGCATGTCCTTCGGGTTATGCTCCGTAGTACCCCTGGTTTATAACACCGTGGTAGGAAGGGTGAAATAGGTATGCTCCGTGGTACCCTTGTGACGTTTTGGTGTTTCGCAACTACCATACCTAGATTGTATTCGTGCTGTGTCGTTAAACCAAAACATATATCAAGCTATGCTGTTTATTTGTTCACCTGCAGTAACATAGTCTAATGCATATTTGCTTATCAATTATGTTAGTATGAATGTGTATTTTCGAGAAACTGAATTATGCACTTACAATCGACACACTTTCAGTATTGTACTCTCTGGGGAAATCAGTGACAACACACAGAACAAAGTATAATTCGTAACATTAATATGTATGCGTTTTCTCACAATATACATCTCTAATCAGAATGTTATTTGCATGACAATGGACAAGCAGAATAAAGGCAGAACAAGCAAAAACTAGTTTAACTATACCGTATTCATCCTTACTTGATTTATTTAGTAAACAAACACCACATATTGCAAATTCACTAGTTTTTACATCAATCGCACACTTTGATATGGATGAAAATTTCTGGAAAGTAGCATTTAACGTTTATGCAATAGAAAACACGTAAATCACTTTGATTTATCCACTATCTTTCGTAAATTTTAAATAAATGTATTTTTTTCCAACATTGGAGACATTCCATTTGGGGCCCAGAGCGAACAGAATGTTTTGAATAATTAAAATTAAACAAATAATTTTGAAAATCAATTAGTGTTTTCCATTTCTCCGTAGAAGTTGGGGGAACGATTTTAGTTTTAAATGGTTGTGAACAGTATTTTAATTTAATCATTGGTTGAATTAATGGCGGATATTTTTTATGTTGCCAGTTGCCACCCTTGAAAATAAAATAATATTATGTGGGTAAAAATTAATGTCTGAGATAATATATATTTTATTCATATAAAAGTATAATAATCACCAACAATATATTTGACTCTTATATTTTAATCGTTAAAAAAATAGAACTTGTACGCAATACCTACTATTGTAACACAATTATGTTGTCTTCCTTTTAATGAGAAGTCGAATGTATTTTTTTTTTAATCATTGCAACACATTTAACATCTCTCATCTGTCAAGTGTCACTCCATTTGTGTCAATGTACTTTGTGATTCGTGTTGCTCTTCTAGCTACTACGTATTGTGAATGTTTTGATGTGATTTATTTCAGATTATTATTGTATATTAATTCGCTTTTGATTATGGATTATATTTAGGTTTTATTTTAGACATTCAAATATTAATAATTAGATAACATGTTATGTGATAATTGTATTTTGAGCTATTTGGAGTATGATATAATACCACATATCTCACATCCTCGAAGTTTTATGGTAAAAATAATTATACAGGCCTATAGAGTAGTCATTTATCTTCATAACACACAAGGTTTCATGTATGTTCTTGGTGGGCCCCAGATGTATAGGCAAATGGAACGTCTCCTTTCACAGATAAAATTATTTTTACGATTTGACATTTGTAGATTATAGAATTTTGTCCTTGATTCCTATACATTTTTCAAAGATTAAAGACTAAAGTCTTTACTCTGTGGTTGACACGACGCCATATATGTTTACGTTTTAGAGCAAGTCTGGGTTTCTTGTTTCGAATGTCGGGGTGGAAAGTTCTAGAAGCGATTGATCTGTCAAAATAAAAAATTGAGTGTGATTTATTTTTTGACATTTTTCTTTGATTATTTTAATATATTTTATTTTATAATTATACATATTTAAGGTATAGTTTTTTAGTTAATTATAGTATAGTGGGAAGTGGTTTTACTAAAATGGAGGAGGATGATATTCCTCCTCGACCGCCAGACCCTCCGGATCCCGGTAAGGTTTCTATTTCTAATAATAAACGTCGACTTGAGCCTAGCTCTCAAGTTCCTACTAAAAAACCGTCATCATCTATTGATGATGTTCCTTCTATCGACACTCAATTTACGGATCCAGCGATGATTGTGGGGGCTTTAAGTTACTCACAATCTGACGCCGGCCCCTTTATTATCCATGTATCAAAAATTGATCAAGATGCAGGCTCTTCCATTAGACCTATTAAGTTTGGCCAGTTTTTAAAATCTAATAAAGTTACTGACATTTGTCGTGATGGCGTTAGGAAGGTTGGAAGAAACAGAATTTCGGTTCAATTTACTACTGCCGATGCGGCCAACAATTTTTTAGCCCTTCCACTTTTGGCTGCATACAAATACGCTGCAATTATTCCTACTTTCAGCATTACTCGAATGGGTCTTATTAGACAAGTCCCTACGGACATCTCTATGACTGAATTTGTTCAGTCACTTGTTTTACCGACAGGTTGTGGCAATATATTAAAGGCGCGACGTCTCAATAGAAAAGTCTGTGACAGTTCTAATAATACTACTTGGGTCCCGACACAGACAGTTGTTGTCACCTTTCGTGGGCAAATGCTGCCTACGAAAGTATATTCCTACTACACAGCGTTACCAGTAGAATTGTATTATTTCCCCACCATTATTTGCCATTCATGTTGCAGATATGGTCACACAAAGGCTCAATGTCGTTCAAAGCCCAGGTGCTTTCGTTGTTCTAAGGAGCACTTTGGTGATACATGTGATATTGAAGAAACTGAATCTACGTGCTTACATTGTTCTGGTCGGCACTTTGCCACTAAAAACTCCTGCCCAGAATTTGCTAGGCAAAAGTCTATAAAAATGTCAATGTCACAAAACAATATTTCGTATATTGAGGCTTCTCAACAATTCCCGAGAGTTGATAGGTCGTACGCTGCGGTCACTCAAGAGGTCAGTAGACCTCGATCATCTTTATCACCTTTAACTCCATCTCAGTCCTCGTCTTCCTCTTTTTCTTACAAAAACACTAAATTCCTTCCACCTAAATCCAGAGCTCCGTTGGGTAAATCTTATGATAGGGTTGCTCTTCAAAATATTGTATCAACACCTCCTTCTCAGCTGCACAATGGTTGTGCAATTGATAACAGTTTGCAATCTGTATCAGGTCCCCAATGTGCCAATACGTTGGAATCCCTGATCACTCTTCTTCTCGAATTTATTCTTTCAAATTCTCAATCATTACCGTCCAACGTGGCATCTAAACTTATACATTTAGTTTCTCTTTCTTCCAGTAATGGAACAAACTCATCTCCTGCAATGGAATTGCCAAAGCATGCGTCGCAAGAAGCATGAACTTTTAGATCTTATTTCTCAATTTAATCCCTCAGTCATTGCTATCTCGGAGACTTGGTTGAAACCTGGTTCCCGATTTCGGGTGCCTGGTTTCTTCTGCCTGCGGGATGACAGGGCTGATGGGTATGCGGGTTGTGCTTTGCTCTTAAAGCGCGCTCTTTCTTATCTTCCTATAACCTTTCCCTCTCACCCTCCTAATATAAATATTGTTGGCGTGAGAACTGTAAATATCTCTTTTGTTTCTTTGTATATTTCTCGCCCTCATTCATCCCTTATAGCCGATATCCAGTTGCTTCTTTCATCTGTATCGCCCCCAATGGTTGTGATGGGTGACTTTAACGCCCATCATACTCTTTGGGGTTCCGCGAACTCTGACTTATTTGGTCTTTCTCTTCTAGATTCCTTCTACGAAATTGGTCTGTGTGTTATGAATAATGGTGCTCCTACTCGCAGGGTATATCCTTCCCAGAATCCTAAAAGTGCGGTGGATCTTACATTATGTTCGCCATCGCTTACCCCTCTTTTTTCATGGAGCATCTTGCCTCTAACTTTTGGTAGTGACCATTTCCCTATTTTGAGCACCCTTACCACCAGTATAATTCCCTTTTGTAACTCTAATCCCTCTCTAAAATACAAACTATCTTCTGCTGATTGGCCCTCTTATTCGGCTACCCTAGATTCAAATTTACAAACTGTTGTTTTTGATCCCGTCAATGTTGATCCCTTAGAATCATATAACTCTTTCGTTGATGCTATTCTTTCATCTGCTTTACTTCATATTCCTAAAAAGAAACCTTCCAAGTCTTTTAGGATTTCCCCCCCGTGGTGGGATTCTGAATGTACAGAAGCCGTTCGTGCTCGTAAAGAAGCTGAATTATTATATAATTCGTGCATGAACGATCAAAATTTTTTCAACTTTCAAAATGCTTCTGCTCGTTTCAAAAGATTAGTTTTATCTAAGAAAAGACTTGGTTGGCAAAAGTTTTGTGAAAATCTATCTCCAAAAACTCCATCTACCATAATCTGGAATCAAATTAGGCGCTTTAGAGGAGCAATGAATAGTTCGGATGTGCCTTCCATTGACTCTTCATCTTGGCTGGAGGTATTTTCGGACAAACTAGCACCTAGTTTTGTTCCTTCAGATGATTTCCTTCCTTCTGCGAGTTCTTTTCTTGTCTCTACTAATACATTTGATCGTTCCTTCTCCTTTGATGAATTGTCTCTGGTCCTAGGTAACTTGTCGGACTCTTCTCCTGGAATAGATGGCATCCCTTACTCATTTATCACTAAATCTTCCGTTCGCACAAAACAAAAGTTTCTAAACCTTATTAATTATTTTTTCGATTATGGTATTGTTCCACTACAATGGAAGTCTCAAATAATTATCCCTATCCTTAAGCCTGGTAAAGATCCCACGGATGGCAATAGCTACAGGCCGATTGCTCTTTCCTCAGTCTTGTGCAAAATTACTGAACACTTGCTGAGAGTCCGCTTAGAGTGGTTTGTAGAAAACAAATCAATTCTGGCGGATTCTCAGTTCGGGTTTAGAAAGGGTCTCAGAACAATGGACAATTTGTCCTTACTAACGGTGGACATTATAACAGCCTTTAAGCAAAAAAAATATCTTGCGGCTGCTTTCCTTGATGTGGTAGGTGCCTATGACAATGTCCAGCTTCCAATATTAAGAAATAAGCTTTGTCAGCTTGGTGTTGCTCCCAAGCTTATCCGCTTCATCTGCAACATTCTGATGGAACGTTCGGTAGTAGTTAGGTACCAAAACATTCTTCTCCCGCCTAAAACTGTCTGGTGTGGGTTACCCCAAGGTTCGGTGTTGAGTCCTCTCCTGTACAATATTTACACATTTGACTTGGAGCAGAGCGTACAATGCTTCTGTTCCATAATTCAGTACGCAGATGATATCTGCCTTTATGTGCTCGATGATTCTATTGAGGTTGCGTCAAATAATCTAAATTCTGCCTTAAGTTACCTTAATTCCTGGATGTTGGATCATGGCCTCTCAGTGTCCTCATCTAAAAGTTTTTCTATGGTTTTTACAAAAAAAAGATTGATTCCTCCTATTGATCTGTTTATCGGTGAGGATTTAGTTCCCTAATCTAATAGCTCAAGATTTCTAGGTGTCGTTCTTGACAATAAATTTTCTGGCTCTTTCCATTTTGATTATATTTCCAATAAAGCCGAACGCAACCTCAACATTCTCCGAGCTTTGTCAGGAGTATGGTGGGGTTCTCATCCCTATTCTCAAAAATTATTATATAATGCAATAATTCGTAGTCACTTGGATTATGGTTCTTTTCTTTTAAACTTGTGTAACAAATCTTGCCTAAATTCTCTTTCCAAAATTCAATCTAAGTGCCTTCGTATTATTTTAGGAGCAATGAAATCGTCTCCAATTAATGCTATGCAGGTTGAAAGTGGAGAGCCCCCTTTAAATTTGCGTAGACAGTTTCTTGCAGACAGGTTTATTTTTAAACTTGTTCAAAATTCTAGTCACCCTCTTATTCCTAAGTTAAATATTCTATTAGAACTTTTTCAAAATTCAAACCCTGACAAACTCCCTTTTATCCTAACTAGTTATATTAAATTTTCCAAAATTCCTTATTCGATTGTTCAATTCCCTTTAAATCCGCTATTTAGTATTGCGTATGAGGCGCTTATTTATCAGCCTAATATTATTTTAGATTTTGGTGTCGATAAAACGTCTCTCTCCCCTAATACAGCATTCTCTAATATTGTAGATAATAATTTTAAAGATTGGTTTACATTTTATACTGATGCATCGAAACAATCTGTAAATAGTAATGTCGGTGTTGCTGTATGGATCCCTTTTACTAGAATATTTTTAAGCTATAAATGCCCTCCTCTTTCCTCAGTTTTTACTGGGGAAGCTTTAGCTATTCTCGAAGCTATATTGTACATAAAATCTCATGGTCTCAATAACTCAATTATCTTTTCGGATTCTAAAAGTTGTCTCCAGGCCATCTTATCCAACCCATTTCATTCCTCTTCCAAACCTGTAATCCTTAAAATTAGAGAATCCTTATATGATTGTCATTCTTCCAATATTCTCGTGGCTCTAGCATGGATCCCTAGCCATGTTGGTATTCCTGGCAATGAGACTGTTGATTCCTGTGCTAAATCTGCGTCCCAAATTGGATCCCTTGATCTTTTCAAAATTTATTCCCATGATTTATGCCTCCTTCCTAAAACCATCCTTCAAAAGTCTTGGGCTCAGTATTGGGCTTCTTCAAAACATACAAAAGGCAGATTCTATGGTGAGGTCCAACCGGAGTTACCATCAGTTCCTTGGTTTTGTAAGTTTCGACATGCGAATAAATTAACTACGTCCACTATTTGTCGTCTCCGGTTGGGTCATTCATGCACTCCTGTCCACCTGGCCAAACTTAAGATTAGGGATAATTCATTGTGCGAATGTGGTCTGGACATAGGGTCTGCAGATCACATCTTTTTTAATTGCCCTCTTTATAGATTTTCCCTCTTCGACTTTCTCCCTTCTAATATCCCTCGTCCTGTTTCCTTAAAATGTCTCCTTTACCGTATCTTTAGTCCTAATATTGCTTTATGTTTATGTAAATATATAGCGTTTAATAAAATTAAATTGTAGATAGTTATGTAAGTTTGTGTTTTTTCTTTTAGCTTAATAATTTTGTATTTAGTTATCTTATTTATTTATTTTCGTGTATATAATTATGTTATTCTGTTTAAAATAATCATCCTGAACAATTTGTTTGTGATTTGTTTTGGTTTACCATTTATTTGGTTAATAGCATGGATCATGACACTTCTTGATTAATGACATTACGAGCCCCTCGACAAGACACTGGCAAAATATGTGACGTTTCACATGAGGCCATTCACGAAAAAGTCAAGTCAAGTCTAGAGCAAGTCTGTTTAAATAGACAGTACTTTGTGAGACTTATCAATCGTTTGAAACTCGAGGTTAACGATGCGCCATCCAATTAATACCTCGATACAAGTAGATGCTTTATTCTATTTTAAAATGCTTTACTAAAGGTCAGAATTGATTAATTTGTTTTAAAATATAACTACTTACGTATAGTACTATACATAAGTGTTGCGAGACTTTTACAAACGCATTAACTTGAAGTATAAATAAATCATATAAAAAACTATCCCCGCGCCATTGCTTAATACCTACATAACATAAAGTACGTACAGTATGGGGACATTGATAATGTGATTGGCTTTTAAAGAAAGACAGCAAATCAATGAGTAAGAAAAGTACATCCGATTACCGAAAATAGCTGAATAATTTTAGCATAAGTTTTGAAAATTATCACATTAAAATGTATCTTATGGCGTTCGGCATAAGGTTGAAATTATAAAAGATTGAATCCCTACTTACTTCTATTTGACATTGTATGTTTCATCGTGTCTTACCAAGTGACACCGGTGACGGAAACATTGCACTTCGATAAAAAGTCATTGCAGTGCAACAAAATATAGCACTTATTGTTAACGTCATAATATACAATTTCAAAATCTACTATATAAAAATAAGTCGTGTTTTCCTTCCTGACGCTATAACTCCAGAACGCACAAACCGATTTCCACGGTTTCGCATTCGTTGGAAAGGTCTCGGGCTCCGTGAGGTTTATAGCAAAGAAAATTCAGGAAAAATTTCAACCCAAAATCGGGAAAATAGCCCGTGCCTGTGCGAAGCCGGGACGGTCCGCTAGTCATCTATAAATTATAATCTCACTTTCTCGCTTCCTCATTGTTGTCTGTCTTTCTTTAAAAACCAATCATATTATCAATGTCCTCATACTGTAACTGCTTTTTGAATATAAGTTTTACTTATTAGTTTTAGGAAGAGCAAACCATATTTGGAACATCGAATACCTATTCTTGTTAACTTCGTCTATCGGAATAGTAAATTGAACAAGATCTCACAATTCCTGTCAATGTTCTATTTCTTACTATTTGATAGACAGTTACAAAGACACGTGATATTCTAAACTATTATTCAGATTTCCTAGTATCGCACGATCCAATAGATTGGACGTTCCAATCTGACCTGATGCGATTATTTGGAATCAAGCGCTCGGTCGATGTAATACTATTATCCCAGCAATCGATTGATCAACTACATTTCATTGTGTAGCTCATTCCTTTCAGTTGTCAATTAATTGCTACTATAATTATTATACCCTTGTGGTGACGGAGTAAGAATACAATATGTCACCACCCCATCTCATCCCATGGGTGTCGTAAAAACCGACTTATGGACTATCCGTGAATGTTATCTTTACGGAATAAAAAGAAGGAAAACTTGAAATTAAACCATATACCAATCCGTCTGGCCAGCGTGGTATTAGTAGGCCAAGTATCCCTCCTTCACGAGAGGAGGCCCGTACCTGCAGTGGGACGTTGATGGGCTGTTATGATGATAATTATTTTATATAATGTGGTGGTATGATTTTTAATTTTATAGTAGAGACTTCGCGAGCGTTAGAAGAAATGTCGTTAGAATTTTAAGCTTATTTAAATATTATTATGTTGCTTTTCTCAGTGGTAAGTATTATAATGCCATGTGGTTCATATTTTACATACAAATTACTTTATAAATCTATACTTATATGATTATAAAGAGGTAAAGTTTGTGTGTTTGTGACGTTGTAGGGGGTAATCTCTGGATCTACTGAACCGATTTTAAAAATTCTTTCTGTGTTGAATAGTCCATTTATCGCGGAGTGTCATAGGCTATATAGTATCACGCTATTACTAATAGGAGTGGAACAGTAATTAAATATGTTTAAAAAAGGGACGCGTTTTTTTCGCCGCCTAACGAAGTGGGCACGGGTCAGCTAATCTATACTAATATTATAAAGAGGTAAAGTTTGTGTGTTTGTTTGTTTGTTTGTTTGTGTGTTTGTGACGTTGTAGGGGGTAATCTCTGGATCTACTGAACCGATTTTAAAAATTCTTTCTGTGTTGAATAGTCCATTTATCGGGGAGTGTCATAGGTTATATAGTATCACGCTATGGCCAATAGGAGTGGAGCAGTATTGAAATATGTTTAAAAAAGTGACGCGTTTTTTTCGACGCCCAACGAAGTGGGCACGGGTCAGCTAGTATAATATATATTTAACTATATACATTTAACTTGATTAATTTATACTAATTAAACATGAATTAGTTTCAATTCTATCTTAAATGTATTATGACAAAAACTTTAATTAATATTCAAACAGCTGGAAGCCGGTAACAAAGTCTAATTATTATGAAATGAGAATTGTGAATTTGTTGGACACGTTTTATCCAGAACTCTGCTATAGACATCTCCGGAAAAGGAGATAGTTTTAAAATATTTTCTCTTGACGATTGTATAAGTTAGGTTGCGACTATTTGAGTCATATTTTACTTTATTCGCAGTAATCTCCGTTAGCTTTACTATCAACAATTATAAAACGTCTTATTTATTTTTGCAAAATATATTAATACCTACTTTATATAGAGTACATACTACTACTTTACTTTTACTTTATTTTTTTAATTTTTATTATTACTTTAAGTCGATGAATGAGGGAGGCACAGGACCGCACAAGGTAGCAATACTTGCAGGAGGCCTATGTCCAGCAGTGGACGTCGATTGGCTGAGATGACGATGATATAAATACTGCGTTCCATATTACTTTAAAGTTCAATAAATACATGAACGCTGCACAGAGGTAACATACCTTTTGGTTATCTGGCTTTTGGGGTAAATCCTACTCATTTTCCCATGATTAAACCAGCTTCACCTCACAAAACATTCGACAAGTCAAAACCGTTTGTTTAAATAATAAATGAGTTATACAGACGGTGTAACTTAAGTTGACAGACGGTTTAAGTTTGGACTTAGTTGTCCCTGAAAAGCGCACTCGATTTTTTCAGTCTCATTGCCAGAGTAACAACCTTGACCGCTATTAACGCCTGTAACCTAACTAAAGCCTATTTTAAGGAACAGAATAGAAAGGCGAAGGTCAATAGGCCGAAGCCTAATGCATTTGTCTGATCAAGTAATTCTTAATAGAGAATCTGAAAGTCTCCGATGACTATTTTAGATGGCGGTCCATGATTTGAAATGGTCTAATTTGATCAAAGTGGTCACCTCAATAAATGGGAAACCGATTCGCGGAGAAGTAAATCGATATACCTAATTAACTAGGTACTCCTCGCGTTGGTATTTTACGATGACGATTATATTCGTAATCGAACCAGCTATTAATCCTTGGTACCTATAGGGTTTTATGGCAAATTTTCTTTTTCTGTTTCTGTAAAGATCTGCGAACTTTTTCTAAGTAGGTACACTTTCTACACGACAGCAAAATATTTTTATATTTTGTATAATTTCTGCAACGTATAAGTAAAATAAAATACAAACAAAGTAAATAATGTATGGAATTAGTAGGAGATACTTTTGAACATTTTTAACAAAAATTATTGGGATTTCAGAATTGAGCACATTAAAATTTTATATAAGTGCATAAATCTCTTTTAAATTTATTTCTTTTTTACAAACTTCGTATCAGTAACAACTTTTTAAATGTCCTACTGCGGAGACAGTCCTAAAGTGATGAAAATGAAACTCACTTATACCACGCTGTTAAGGCAGACTGGGATAAGATTTTGGTTTAATTTTCTTTTTTTTCGCAAAGGTAAACAAAGTACATTAATTGACGACCTCTGTGGCGGTAGTGGTTATATAACATGACTGCTCTTCTTCTTCGACTTCGATTTCCGGTCAATGTAAATCTTTGTGTGCATGAACACGATTATTTGCATTGGTCTGGGTGTTTTCTATGTATAATATGTATGTATTTACAAAAAAAAAGTATTTATGTATGTATATCCGTTGTATAATACCCATAGTACAAGCTCTGCTTAGTTTGGGACTAGATGGCGTTGTGTGGAAGTGTGAGGAATATGTGAATATGTGAGGAATATTAATTCTCGTGATACACTAACTTTCCACAGAGGTAATGGAAACTTGTCGTACTCATAGGTTTTCCTTCTTTTGTTTTCACTGTGATAATATCTGTGACCTTCCCTTCGTCGACTTTTAGATCGACCACGGGATTCTATGATACCAATTTTTTTATTCCACTCTCATTTATAGATAGACTAGCTTTTGCCCGCGGCTTCGCTCGCGTTAAATTCGGGGTAGCAGTTCCCCTTTCCTGGACACAAGAAAAAAAGAAGAAAAAAAGAAGCCTATGTTATTCTCCATCCCTTCAACTATCTCCACTTAAAAAATCATGTCAATTTCTCGCTTTTCTGCCATCCGAAATGTTTGATGAAACTATTATACAAGATCTCACAATTCCTTTCTTAACTCGCAGGGTGCCACATCAAGTTTCTTAGTCCAAGAGCTGGAAAGAAGAAAGCCTCAATTAAAAACTCAGCTGGTATGGATTGGAGCACAGAAAGAACCCGGATTTACGTCCAGAACTTGGAAATGGGTTAATGGTAAGTATTATCGTCAAATTAATTAATTAAAGTTAACCCATCATCACCCTGAGTTTATACATAGTAATAATAAATCACATTACATTAGGTTTATTAAACACCTTAAAGCTAAGTACGCCCGGGAACTCGAAAATATATTACCGAATTATAATAATATAATCATCATACTAGCCCCTCTGCAGGGACGGGCCTCTTCCCATGAAGTTAAGATATCATGTTATTTGTATTTAAAATGGGCTGGCATCCATATGTCAAAATCATGGCTACAGCTGAAAATCAGCGCCAGGTATCATCGCCTGGCTTTATGCTGAGCTGGTTGCCTTTTTGTCGCAGGTTTAAGACACATTTGTCATTTTTTTTGTTACTTATATACATACAATTATATATTTATTATATTATATATTTTTGTATAACTATAGACAACTTAATATGATAGATAGATAAGATATGTAATTCTTGTAATAATGTAATTTGGGTTGAATTCTATTTGTGTATAGTGTCTACTGTGTCAAATAAAGTTTATTTTCTTTCTTTCTTTCCATGACGGAGGACGGAGGGATACTTGGCCTACTAATACCACGCTGGCCAGACGGATTGGTATAGGGTTTAATATCAAGTTTTCCTTCTTTTTATTTCGTAAAGATAATATTCACGGATAGTCCCTTAGTCGGTTTTTACGACACCCATGGGATGCGATGGGGTGGTGACTTATTTGATTCTTACTCCGTCACCCTACGGAGATTATGTATTTAAATTATAAATACATGATAATATTTTAGGTGAGGTGGTATCAAAGCCGACCTGGGGCAAAGACCAGCCGAACAACTACGGCAACGGCGAGCAGAACTGCGTGGTGCTGGACGGAGGCCGCGCCTGGCTCTGGAACGACGTCGGCTGCAATCTGGATTACCTGCACTGGATCTGCCAGTACCGTGAGTGTCATACTAGGTACATATCTGTTTCATATATTGCACGGCGAATTGCATTGCGAACGTGCCGAGGTATTTATATGATTTTTATTTCAATTTGGGTTATATAGGTGTAGTTGTTTTTTTATTCAAGTTATATTACTAAAAAAATATACTTAAATCTACCTAGTTTTTGGCTGTTACGCCGAGGCCTCGGGTTCGATACCCGCTGGGTGAAAATTTTTGTGTGCATTGTGTGCTTGGAGGAAAATTTTCCATCAACACCTAAATCAAGCTTTGCAGATATATTTTTTTTAAATACCTTTTTTTGCATAATTACTACGCTGTAAGTATTTAACTAGTTAGTAGGTATATTTATGTACTAACCTGCTAATTACCTGCTGGCATATTTTTTTCCACTGCTGTGCTGTTGCAATCAAAGTCATCAATAAGACTTTGCCTTTTTTTCTTGATAAAAAAAGAAGTTTATTTATAGAATACACATATTAAATAACCCCACCAAACTGCAGAGCGGTTTGGGCCTGATTGTATGATAGCCTTTTCCTCGATGTGTAAATTTTCACCGAGATGGGTACAGTATATTCGGCGTATAAACTTAACAAGCAGATTTACAGACAGAGAATCTGTCGCCTTTAGTAAGTAATAGACATAAGAATATTTAAACATGTATTTTTTTTAATTTTACGTTGCCAATTGCGATATTTTATTTAAAACCTTATTATTATTCTGTTAGCTATAGTGTTTAAAACATTAATTAAATGAATGTATGAAACAGCGAATTTTATTAAAACTGATTTGTTTAAATTATATTTCCAAATCAACTGTTTCCTCGACAGTGCCTCCATCTTGCGGAAGTCCGGATAAGCTGCTGAACACCACAATTGAAGGCAATAATTACAAGGTTGGAGCCAGTATTGGTTACCAATGTCCTGAGGGTCACATGCTTCTTGGAGACAAGACTAGGGAGTGCAAGAAAGACGGGTTTTGGTCAGGCCATGCTCCCAGTTGTAAATGTAAGCTTATACATTATTTCTTCTTACGTACCTCCTTAATAAAGGAGGTTGATCGTCAGCTGAGCATTTTTATTTCTTTGTTATTCTTAGCGAAATAGATTACATATTGGTTTATTTAATTACTTAAAACCAACATTGCTTTATAAACTTTTATGAGCTAACCTAAATAAATACTTACACAATTAATAATTACAGTTAATTAACAGGCATATCTTGTTACCAATATACAGGACAGAGACAATCACAAGTAATAATTTAGTATTTAAACGAAAGAAATAACACTTTCATTAAATTATATCATTTTTGCTGTACATAAACAATTGTATTGACCAGGAGAAAATGTCTGTAATTTAAAAAATGTTGTAAGAAGGCGACATAGGCGTAAATATACCCTTCCTGACATATTAAGTTGCATGTAGGGGTGCATAAAATATGGTTGAATGACAGTAACGACGTATTGAAGTGTTTATAAATATTAGTTGCGAGACACTAACCACTACCAATGAGGTATTATCGACATGTCCTTATAACACTTCGCTTAAAAATTATTTTACTTCTATTTACATTCTGTTAATATTATATAATAACTAGCGGTCCGTCCCGGCTTCGCACGGGCTTTATTTTCCCGCTTTTCTGTTCAAATTTTTCCTAAATTTTCTTCGCTATAAACCTAACGGAGACCGAGACCTTTCCAACGAATGCAAAACCGTGGAAATCGGTTCGTGCGTTCTGGAGTTACAGCGTCAGGAAGGAAAACCCGACTTATTTTTATATAAGTAGTAGATATGTGATGTGATAGATATGGATTTTATTAAAACTTTGTAATAATATAGCTTATACATTAGAATAACACATAGGCTACAATATATAAACATATTGTATATCTAAAATAAGTTAGGTACTCGAAATATTAATCCTGCGCAAAAAAAGTCCACGATATAAAATAAAGTATCATATCATAACAGCCCATTAATGCCCCAATGCAGGGACGGGCCTTCTCCCGTGACAGAGGGATACTTGACTAACTAATACCGCGCTGGTCAGACGGATTGGTATAGGGTTTAATTTCAAGTTTTCCTTCTTTTTATTTCGTAAAGATAATATTAACGGATAGTCCCTTAGTCGGTTTTTACGACACCCATGGGATGAGATGGGGTGGTGACACACTGTATTTTTACTCCGTCACCACACGGAGATATCACGGATAAAATAAAGTATAGTGAAAACATATTGATATCCAATTTATCTATATTCCAGACGTTGACTGCGGAGGTTTACCAAACATTCAAGATGGCGAAGTATCATTGATCGACTTTAGAACAACTCACGGAGCAAAAGCAGTTTACATCTGCCGCGAGAATTACACCCTGGTGGGAGACGCTGAACGTACGTGTGGGGATGGTGGTATATGGACTGGTGAAGCACCGAAATGCCTCTTCGATTGGTGTCCCGATCCACCTCCAGTGTCAGGAGCTATAGTGTCAGTTACTGGACATAAAGCTGGTTCACTTGCTACATACAGCTGCCAGAACGGTTTTATCTTATTTGGATCACCGGTAAGATTTTAATTTGTTTCGAAACATCTATTACTCGAGGCTACTTTTGGTAGCGAATAATTGATAACGTACTTATTTAAGGATGGCAGTTGCCACTTATAATTAGTCGATTCTCGGAAAGGCTTACTTAAATCTAAATGAAATCGTTACCGCCATAGTTAGGCACATCATGCGGTTACAGTGGCAAATAAGACAGGTATTATTTTTACTTAAATAGCTTTTCTACGGATTTCCTTCACAATACCGATTTTTTTTTTCGACTAAATTTTTTTTTGGGATGATCTATCTTTTATATTATACTAGAACATCTTTTAAATGAATACCGCTAAGATTTGAAGACTGACTTAGATAAGGGTAAAGATGTTATCATCTTCTACGGTTTATTGTTGTCAATTATATTGCGATAGTCGGCCGACTCACTCTCTTTATTTTACTCTTAAAAAGACATGTATTTTAATGTATTTTTAAAACAACCATAATAATATTATACAATAAAAAACAGAGATCAAAGCAAACTATACATTTGAATTCGCACAAAGATTTACGATAAACAGAAATCGAAACCGAAATTTTAAAGTATGTATTTTATTGACGACCTCTGTGGCGTAGTGGTTATATGACGTGACTGCTACGCAGAAGTCTCGGGTTCGATTCCCGCTCAATGCAAACATTTGTGTGCATGAACATGATTGTTTGCATTGGTCTGGGTGTTTTCTATGTATATGTATGTATTTACAAAAAAAAGTGTGTAAGTATGTTTATCCGTTGTCTAGTAGGTACCCATAGTACAAGCCTTGCTTAGTTTGCGACTAGATGGTGTTGTGTGAATGTGTGAGGAACATTTATTTATTTTATTTATTTATTCTTTCGCAGAGTGTCACCTGTACCCTCGGCGGATCATGGTCTGGCACTACACCGTCCTGCAAGTACGTGGACTGCGGTACACCAGCTCAAGTGCACAAGGGTTCGTTCAAGCTGCTAAATGGTACCACAACGTTTGGATCCATCGCTCAGTTCAACTGCGAAGTGGACTACTGGCTGGATGGCGCTGAGACCCTCACTTGCAATCGTGATGGAAAATGGTCACATGATATACCTTCTTGTGAATGTAAGTATTTATGTGGCCTTAAAAAAAGGCCATTAATTATATTTTACCTAGAACAAGTTTATTCAGTAAAAGCGTTCTTTTGAAGTATGTAGGTACTTTTACGAAAGCTGGTTTAAATTAAATTAAAATTAAAATTCTTTATTATCAGACAACATGATCCAATATGTTAGTAAATTCTTATAATCAATGTATAATAAATTTATATAATACTTACCCAAGTATTATAACTATTTACTAACGTAAATAGTTTAAATTACTGGTGCATCACACACACAAAACGTTTAAAAATAGGAGAATAAATGTTCCGTTCTGTCCTCAGAATACTGTTGGTACTGTCCCGCAGTACCAATAGTATTCAGTTTAAGAGATATGTTTTTAACTGACAACTTAGATAATACTGAAATACCGCATAATCTTGGAGATAAAGAAGGTTTTTTTTTACTTTAAAAAGTGTTGACTTTAATGAAATCGACGAGCGAAACAACAAAACATCGATTCGAAAGGTAAACTTATCTGATATCAAGGAGTATACCAATAACCGCTTTCTACAATTACCCAATCTACGTGCCTAACCAAACAGTAATAGTAAGAGACATACGTAGACATCATCATAACAGCTCATTAAAGTCCCACTGCAGGGACGGGCCTCCTCCCGTGACGGAGGGATATTTGGCCTACTAATACCACGCTGGCCAGACGGATTGGTATAAGGTTTAATTTCAAGTTTTCCTTCCTTTTATATCGTAAAGTTAATATTCACGAATAGTCCATGTTTTTACGACACCCGAGGGTATTCTTACTCCGTCAGCACACGGAGAACCTCCCAATCTACGTGTCGAACCAAATAGTAATAGTAAGAGGCATACGTAGACATAGTAGTAATAAAAACAGTTCTTGAATCAAGTTTCTAATACCTTACCTTACTTTACAGTGATATCTTGTCCCGACCTCGAAGAACCAGCAGGTGGTTACATGGAAGGCGATGACTACAATGTGCACTCGACGATAGACTTCCATTGTGAAAAGGGTCACAAACTTGTTGGAGAACCCAGCCTTACTTGCCAGCAGGATGGAGAATGGTCAGGGGAACCACCGAAGTGCGAATGTGAGTATTTTTTGTCAATATAATGAAATTGTTTCTTTGAAGTGTATAAACCATAGAGGGGGGATTAGTTAAAATTTAATATCCCTTTTAAGAGCATTTATGCTATACAATCGTGAAGTAATCAAAGCCTATTATGTTATTTGCAAGAAACTTCAACAAACCTTTTCTTACAGATCTGGACTGCGGTAAACTACCATCTTTGCCCTATGGGTCCGCTGACCTTCTTAACGGTACTACATACTTGGGTAGCGTGATCCAATACTCCTGCACGACAAACTTCAGGCTAGTAGGTCCTGTGAGGAGGATTTGTACTGAGGACTACCTGTGGAGTGATTCTTCGCCGAGATGTGAAGGTGAGTTAAAAAGTATTTAGAATAAATATTAAATTTATTTGAACTTAGTGCATGTAATTTCACGTCGCCTTTCCCTGGATAGACTATCCTGGAAAACAAAAACCAAATTAGCTATTGTGTAGCTTGAAAGAAAAATATACCTACTTTATATTTCTCATTTAAGCTACAAAATAGCTAGCTTATAATAAGTACAGAATTTTCTCTACTATCAACGAGTATTTATAAGTATGTACTTTTTTTCCAGAAATCCGTTGTGCTGATCCAATAGTACCTGAAAACAGTGTCGTATCGGTGACAGGCAACGACCGTAATCATGGAAGAACTTTAATCCGTACTTCAGTAGCGACTAGCATAGGCAACAGCTATCGTATTGGTGCCCTTGTAAAATATAGATGTGAGAGAGGATACAAAGTGGTAGGAGAAAGCTTGGCGACCTGCGAAGATAACGGACAGTGGAGTGGTGTTACACCGAGGTGTCAGTGTAAGTGCATTGAGCTAACACATTTTTTATAGTAACAGATGAGTAGCTGATTCTTAGGTTCCTTATTCTATACTAATAACTAAAATGATTAAAATGTATTTATGCCAATTTCGATTAGTATAAGCTTATTAAGTAGTCTGGTAGCGACACAGAGGGCAATAGAAAGACATGCTTGAAGATTCCCTTCGTGATTGAAAGCGCCAAGCGTTTAGGATTTTTGGAGGGAAGTGACTGTGAGCAAGGCACTTATTGAGTGTTGGTTCTTGATAAAATACATTTAAGCTTTATAAATACACGAAAAACTTGTCCCACTTATAGCTTGCGTAAGTAAATAAAGTGACTGATATTCATATTTTATTTTTACAGACGTGGATTGCGGTACTCCAGGCTTGTTACAAAACGGAAAGGTAACTTTGGCGACAAACGCAACGTACTACGGAGCCGCAGTTCTTTATGAATGTGATGAACATTGGCAACTTGACGGAGTATCCAGGAGACTGTGCCAAGATGATGGCACTTGGAGTAGCGAAGCTCCTCAATGTTTAGGTAAGAATACAAATTGTTCAGTTGCAGTAATAATGTATTTTAAGTTAATTGTAGTAAGCAATTGCAACGGCGGGCAACGTCGGTTATTTGTGTGATCCACAAATTTTTATCTTCAACCTGCTTTGAGTCAGTCAATTTCATGTTTGTAAAAGTGGGTGTCGTAAAAAGCGACTTAGGAAATTTTTATTTTTCAGAAAACAAAAGAAGGAAAACTTGACGTAAAAAATTATATCAATCTGTCTGGCCAGACAGATTCGTAAAATTAGACCAAATTTCACTTACTCCAAGTAAGCCTGGGTTGCAACTAATATTATAAATTTTGCCAACAGAAATAACGTGCACGGATCCTTCAATACAAATCAAGGGAAGCATCGGCCTGCAGGTAGCGACATCAACATTGAGCATTGGAGGCGCTGCGCACTACAGGTGTGAAAGAGGTTACAGTTTGAAAGGAAACCAGTCTAGAACTTGTATGCCTAAAGGACAGTGGAGTGGGGCCCCGCCTGTTTGTATACGTGAGTATATTGAAACACTGAAATTTATTATTATAAAAGAGGTAAATTCAACAGCATCGGGTACAAAGACTAAACTGCGTTAGGACTCCAGAAATAGAACACGTGACGTGTCAAGTTACTGCTTTTTGTATCAGCAATGATTCTCCGTGTGGTGACGGAGTAAGATTACAGTGTGTCACTACCCCATCTCATCCCATGGGTGTCGTAAAAATCGACAAAGGGACAATCCGTAAATATCATCTTTACGTAGTAAAAAGAAGAAAAACTTGAAATTAAACCCTATACCAATCGGTTTGGCCAACGTGGTATTAGTAGGCCAAGTATCCCTCCATCGCTGGAGGCGGCCCGTCCCTGCAGTGGGACATTAATGGACTGTTATGATGAATGACCCAACTGTCTGATACAAATCTCCAAAGTGTTAACTGAGACTTTTAGAAATAAGTACATTAACCATTACCCATAACAAATGTTTGACACATCCTATTGTTGCTTATGATGTTGTGCATCGTCTCAAATCGTGAAACAAAGCTTAGAAAAGATTTTAAATTAAATTAAACTGTTTTTGTTACAGCCATTGACTGCAAATCACCCGGTGCCATAGAAAACGGTCGCATCATAATTTCAAATAGCTCCACTTTGTTCGGAAGCTCAGTCGAATATCATTGCTTGCCTTTGTTCCAACGTGTGGGTCCTTTCTTACGTAAATGTATGGACGACGGCAAGTGGTCCGGAGAAGAGCCAAGTTGTGAGATAATAACAAATGAAGCTACGGAGAATGGAACCTTGCCGCTTAGTGTTGGGGTCGGATGTGGCGTTGTACTGTTCCTGCTGATGCTGTTAGGAGTCATTTATTTACGACTGTGAGTATTTTTTATTATTTTCTTAACATGTACTTAGAACGAATTATTTATTTAAAACATACTTGAATTAACATAGTAAAAATTGGTATAGCGTAAAATAAAATACCGGGCAAGTGCGAGACTGACTTGCGCACCGAGGTTACAAACCATTATTTTCCTGCAAAAATGCGATGACGTTATGACTCATCTGTCAAAAATTCTATGATGTCACGACTCATCTGTCAGCTGTCACAAAATATTTTTCCCAAATATTTATTTCATTTTGACGACCTCGGTGGCGCGCCGGTAGAGCCAGCGGCTGCCGTGCATGAGGTTGTGGGTTCGATCCCCACGCAGGACAATAATTTGTGAGATCCACAAATTATTGTTCTGAGTCTGGGTGTTCTATGTGTCCGTTAATTGATGTTTGTACAAGTCCCCGCGACACAGGGCATGATCCCTAGTGCGGGAGTTGTCTTTTTTAAAAATAGAAAAAATAGAAAAAAAAATTTGTCTTTAGTATTTGTTGATATAGCGGTAAAGAAGTACATCAATCTGTGAAAATGTCAACTTTCTCAGTATCATGGTTCATGAGATATAGCCTTGTGACAGACAGACGGACTGACAGCGGAGCCTTAGTAATATAATAGGGTTCCGTTTTAAACCTTTTGGTATATATAACACAAGCGCTTTTTTAATGACTCACAAGATGATTAATGTTTACTGAAATACGTTTGAGTAGAACACAGTGCACAACCTGGGCAATTAATGTTATTAAACTTATAATAATATGTTAATAAAGTCGATTTTTTTAATTCCACAGTCGCAAAGCGACACCAGTTAAGAATACAGAAAACATAGAAGGTGCAGAAAGGAAAGAAGACCAGAACGCCGCTGTGATGAGTTATGCTACACTCCACGACACGAACGGCAGACACATTTATGATCACGTCACAGATAATGTATACGACTCACCGTACAGTGAGAGAATAGCTGACAACGTCGCTTACGGACGAAGAAGTGACACTGATTCTGCCTACGAGCCTGAACCAACTGGACCAAGCGCTGTAGTGACAATCAATGGCGTCGCAGTCCGTTGATGGGTGGTATTTATTAAGTAGTTGGCTCGAAAGACTTTCTAGGTAACCAAATCCGAAGCTTATTGGTGTTCCTCAGTGTAAATGTTACCTATAAATTTTCCCCCGGTTACCAATGACTCGAGTGTTCAAATGTTACAATAGGATTAGTGTTAGTCACGAAAGTGTGGTCACCAACCCTTACTAGGTATTGTGCCAAAGATGTAAATGTGTTGGAATTTTTTAGGGTATGTTTGAGATTCCAATTCTTAGAGTAAACATTTTTTTTTAAATTGTGCCTTTCTAAAAACCTACTGTGCCAAATCCTGCCAGGTAGATAATCAACAAGAAACCTTAAAAATTATATAAGGTTTTTGTTAGTATATATTTATGAATTTTAACTTTTACGTCATTCATAAAATAAAAAAAGGATATCTTTATAATCGTTATCCGTACTTGTTCCAACAGGTTTTATGCCGAAATGAGGTAAAAAATGCAAAAATTTAAATGGTTATTCTACGGATGGAACTTTTTTGATGATTTTTTTTTTGCCCAGTAAAATTATGCCCTCCCTCGTGTTAAAATTGTATTATGCGCCATTCTCAAGTACACCCTGTATAGTTACGTATAACAATTGTTGAATATCTCTAGTCTCTTAAATATTTTGATTTAAATTCAATCATTAGCGGCATAAAATTTAAATTAAGGAATTGGAATCTTAAACAGAATGCGTAAGTAGGTACTTTTTATACATAACGATTACAAAATAAATGATATAAATAAAAAGTATTAAAGCACTGTAATTACTTAGGTTATAAACTCTAATAATGTATTTATTGTTGTATAACGAACAATTAAATTTGATGCCAAAATAATTAAAATGCTTATTGCTTTGTAAACGCATTGAATTATAGAATAGATTATTTTCTATTGTTCCTGTCGAAATATTAGTTCTTTTTTATTAAGTATGTATTACTTACGAGTAAAATTATGATATTTACAATTAATTTAAATTATTTGTCAATTCTGCTTATTGTGAATGTATGTTTAATTTTACAAATGGCTGATCCATCTCGCTTTATCTTTTTCTTATTTTTTTTTTGTAAATATTAGTTATTTAAGTTAGAGTTTAATAATAACTAAGTAACAAATGTATGATTTCTTAAACTGTTACAAACTTAGTGTAAGTATAGACTTTAAAGTTTCTTTGTCAAGGGCATGGCCGAGTTGTCAAATATAAATAGCTATGATCTCGGCATCTTGCTTGACTCCGCTGCTAGACTTACAACACGTACACTGCCTGTACCAGAATATATATATTAAGGTTAAATGCCGACATAATAAACGAGATTTAAACCTAATAAGTAATGTGATTAATTGTAATATGTAAGTGTTCATCAGAATTACTTTTATAGATATTTTTGTTATATTTTATACGTACAATAATTTTTAATTAAGATGGATTCGTTAAATAAATGTTCTGAATGTCATTTTTTTTCTTTTTTTACCTTGATAGTCGGTACCCTAATGGTTTTCTTTTACGAATAGAACTGTTAAGTATGAACTCTCGATCTTCCGACCTCCTTAACGATGCGGAAAGGAGAAAGCAAAATATGATTATTTATGTACAGCTTTTAATAATAGGTATATTGGAAGTTCATAATAATTATGATTACTTACCTATAAAATACTTCAGGGTCTTTACTAGCTGCCTCGATGGCGCTGTAGTGTATATGTTGGTTTTCGTCCTAAGGAAGCAAAATCAAATGAAGAAATCAATAAAGCCTGAACAAACGACTCTTAACAGACGCGTAACTTAGCCGCGGCTGATAGACATGGCTTGCTTTTATCTAGCTAGTACAAAATACACTTAGCTGTTCCAACTATCAGCTTCGAACGTAACCTTGAGCCGTCCACGAGTGTTCGGACGTCTGAAAAACATCTGGCCGGACGTAGACCGAAAGACCGTGTATATTACGCGTGAGGAAGTGTGGAACGTAATACAGAAACACGCTTGTACGATATAACCGTACACAGAAAGCATGGCTCATAGAAATATCTATTCCTAGAAAGCCCGTTTCGCCGAAAATTTTGTTTATAGAAAACATTGTTCGTAGATATCGCGGTACATAGGAATCACTGTTAACAGATATCACTCTCCTTATAGGTACAGCACCTTTTGCAGTAAACTCTGTTCGTCGAAACTACTGTTTTTAGATACCTCGGCTCACTAAAAGGACCTCTGGGAAAGAAACCATTTATTTATTTATAAAGACAACTCCTGCACTAGATATCAAGTCCTGCGTCTCGCTAGGACTATACAAACATTAATTCACCGAGACCGCAAAACTAGCGATGTGGTTCGAGAAATATTTTGTCTCTTGGACGTATGACTGCTGGTGGGTATAGTCTACAACACTATACCTAGATAGACTAGCGAGAAGTATACCATCACGAGAATTAGCTTATCTTGTATAAAGGTAAATAAAAACAAAAATATAATAAAAGATTGAAATATTTTATCAAATCATTTTATTTGTATAAAATTGACAATACCTCAGAAGACAATGCTTGTATAATAACATAGTAGTCATATATTTATATACATATTATATAATTGTATTATATATATTTACATATAGGTAAGGAGGTGTATCATATTCATTTTTTACTTTAGGAATAATTTAAGGTAATACCTACACTTCATTTTAAATACATAGTAGCTTTATTATTTTACATTAGAAATATATGTGCTAATATTATAATGTACAGTTATAGTAGTTCCAGTTATTTTATATGTTTACAAATAGTAAATAAAACATTTAAGAAGAAACAAAGTTTGTATAGTGCAAAGTCTACACGGCAGCGACTGCAATCTCGGTGACTTCTTTAAAATAAATGTGATTGCTCAGATATTAGCAGTCATTTATTGTAGTTTCAAAGGTGGTAATCGTAACTTTTTAAAATAGTATTTTCTCAAAAAGTCACTAGTTTAGGGTATGCTGTTTTGCCATTTACGAAACATTTTGAGGTATTTTGTAAAAGTATCAAGTGTCAAAACTCTTGTCAACTACGAGTATCATTTTCAGGAACTAAAATTTTACACTTGACTAGTTGATTTTTACTTGATCAGTCAATACTCAAATAAAAGCGATAGTAGTGACACCGGTGTATAGGTACCTACGTCTGTTACGAAAAAGAATACTAAAAATCTCTGTACTAGTCTCTGCCATGCATGATTTTAAATATTCTCAAAAAAGCTTTCTGTATAGTAGTTTATTTAATTCTAAAGATATGGTTACACTTTGTTGTACACCCAGCTTCTAAATATATTATGGTTACAAATTTCAGAAGTAAGTATAGTGAAGAACAGTGTGAGTATATAAAAATATTATAATAGATAAGTAGATAAAAATATTAGCCTTTTGGCGAAATACAGACACAAGCAATAATATATACACATTATGTGCAGGTCTCAAAATGCTTATTTATAAACACTTGAATTAGCTTTTTAAAGATAACGGACTATGAAAGACTTGTTGAAAAGTTTTATCGCAGCTTCATTTGCAGAAAACCTGATACGGCGCAACTCGCAACTATAGTAATTTAGCGGGAAATTATTTGTTTGAGCATTTGAGGTTGAGTCCAAGTGCTCGTCTTGACTTCAAAGACCTTTGGCATGCTGATCTTTATTTTATTTGGAACAAAGTCTGGGTTAGGTTAGTAAGGTCTCACTTGTAAAATGTGACTTCGTTCACGAAAAAATATTTAGGCCTAGGCATTTTTTTTTGTGGAACCCTATAAACCTTTTTAGTTTTAATTCCACTAAATATGGACATGCATGTACACTCAAGGAATTTAATTGTTTAGCAATTTGCTTAATTTTGAAATCGGTCAGGTTACTATTTACCGACTACAGACGACGGATGACGAACCCCGACGTCTTGGGAGTCGTAAAATTAATTAGACAAGGTATATATACCTAGCCTTGTCTATCTATGACAGACAGGTATTTTGTGTTAAAATAAAATTCTTCAATTTTATATTGTTGACAGACCAAAGTTAAGTCAAACTAAACTAGACCTTATCTACCATCTCCATCAAACAGTATCCTTAGTCCGAGTTTGTGTCACTATTAACAATAAAGTATATCGAGTAGCATTCGCTGTTCTGATTGGTTCAATGCATTGTATTGATAATACTGTCAAAATTTTATTTTTTACTCTTTGGACAGAATGGTGGAAGTTTGTAAACAAAGAAGTTTGAAGTGCAATTCATACTTATTGGTTATATTTTATATTATGTCAATTTTGAGGTGTAATATCTTTCAAATTCGCTAGGATTATTTTGGTATATAATACGACTAAATTACGTAGGTTGTGTACCTGCTAAACAATTAAATTCCTTGACCGTACCTAAACATTGTGAGTCTGAAATAAAAGATTTTTATTTATTTATAAAAAAATTAAAAACTGGGCCCGGAGCCTTTATGTGCCCTTCGAGCCACGGTCAGATGAAATACCACTGAGTGGTCACGCATCTATGACATTAGGTCACCATCTGCACTTTTTGCGATGTGCACATTTTGCTACCTGTACGTATTACGATTAGCACATTTTACTATCTGCACATTTTGCGACTTGCACTAGTGCACATTTTGCTACTTGCACATAATGCTATGAATCGCAATTAATTCGTAATTTAGAAAAGGTTCCGTACAGTTTTAAACTAATCTTCGAATATTTTGTAAAATGAACGTTTCTGTTTATAACTGTTTTTGTAAATATGAAAATCTGTACATATTATTGCTCGTGACTGTGCTCATTAATATAATGTGTCTTAAATAATTTTCATACAGAATTAGAAGTAGCCAAAGATACGACTATATAACTTGAATCGTAAAAGTAACTTGATTAAACTTGTACCAATAGTTCTTATTATCTTCCTGAACAGTGAATTTAATTTTTAACGGTCAATTAAAGTTTTTTTGTCTTGTTGATTTAACGAGACTTTTTTAAGTAGCGATTAACTGCCTACTCTATTACCATATCAATATTAGTTAAATGACGTCCATATATGCCTCTTCAAAAGATAAATATAATTAGATATTATAGGATAAATAAATTGACAATTATAACAATAGATAAGTTATCTTTTAAAAATAAACATTAAGTAACGCAACTAACATTTTTAGACAATGAGAATAATACAGAAACAACATTTATTTAAAGATAAGTAATTATTAATAGATTATAATTATATTTTTACTAAAATATACACTCAACATACATTTAACAATATCTTTTTAATACATGCAATATAATAAAACATCAAGGAACACAGATAAACAAAGTATAAGCTAAGAAATATTTATATTAGTTTTTTCTCATAATAAATAATCTGTATTTTTTTTTACATTACTGTGTTTTTTGCTATTAAACCACGGATTGATATGTTTGCCTACCGAGGAAGTATATAGAGAGTAGGTACCAAATTAGTGTAGGTAAGTATAAATGTTATGTCAAGGAAAATTTATGTAAATTTAACCAACACATACATACGTTTTAGGTAGGTACTAACCTTCTTACTGAAGTTGGAAATTATCATTAAGTCCCTATTTACAGTCTTCTTACAAAAATATATATTACTGGGTATACCTACTTATCTAACGTATTGAATATTTCGGAGTATTACAGATTAAAATTTATTTATTCCTTTAAATAAATTCTTTTAGCGTATCGATGGCAATACGATAATTTGAAATTAGAGTGATATAGCCCAGAGGCCTGCGACTCTGCCTACGCTATCGCTGACATTCATAAGCTTTTCCAGACTGCAGGTGTTAGGGCACAGAGAACTAGATTAGATATCTACATACACGTGAAAAACCTCTACCTTTCTCAAATAACTTTTAAGTAGTTACAGATATTTTAACTAAGTACTCTTTTATAGTCAACGCACTTTAGTATGCAGTGTATGTAAGGTGTATTTTTTTCTAGGCGCTTATCATAATTAATATTTTTATTGGGATAGCTATTAATTTTGATTGGGGTTTTATTAATTGCTGATAATTTAGCATAATAATATGAGACATCATACTGCAGGGACGGCAGTGTAAAATATTGTCATTTATTTCATTATACAATGGGCTTTATACACAATATATTTATACCTATTTAATAAATATTCCAAATACACACAATTACACAATTAATACAAAAAGTTACCTACAAAAAATTCTTTAGGTAAATTATGTCAAGGCCAATGTGATTTTCGAAATTATTGTTACGTTGTTTATTTGACAATAAATTAGAGGGGGCTACACCTTACCCATTAAGATACTTATAAATACATGCTGCGTTTATCTCCTTTATGTAATATTTATAATAACGAAACGAGATAGTTTAAAAGTTTTGAAGATACTTCTAGCTACCATTTGACGACATTACGCTAGGCCACTGTGACGTAAGGTTCTTATTTTATTTTATTTTTTTACCTTGGGCGACAATAATTAATAAAAAGGGTCCACTTTAATCGCCAGTCCATCTTACTTGTAATAATAAGATACTTATAAATATTATATAAACGGAGTTTGCTGCGTTATTCTCCAGTTTATATAATATTAATAATAATAAGAAGCGATAGTTTAAAAGTTATGAAGAAACTTACAGCTACCATTTGCCAGGCTAAAGTACGAGCACTCGCACTAGTTCCTACAATGTGACTTTTTAAAATTATTCATACAAAACTTCTTAATAATTACCAAAACACGAAAAATAAAGGGACGATTCACTTCTGCAGCTTGGAAGTCATCTAGCAGATGTGTTACTTGCCTAAAAGAGAGTGGTAAAAAATAGCATTGGACTGCGAAACCATTAGCTAAGAATATACCCTACTCTTTTCGACAATCAGTTTTTTCAGCTTTATACGCAGGGATGGAGCACCTAAATTGCAAGTTTAATCTTATATAAAATGTCATGCGAACAGCAAAGAGTGAATAATATCTACCATGAAGAAAAAATATGAAAATATATTTTTTTACTTGGGCTTGACTCCGGTTAATAAGTTGTATATTTCATGTGTGTGCTCAGAGGGCCACACTTAAAAATCTTTGTAAGTAAACTTTTTCTTTAGTGCTCTTAGTTTATCCAATACAAGCAGACCCTCAATCCTCAATGTGTCGACAAATTTGATTTTCACAAAAACTGATTCCAACTTTCGCCATTCTTAGGGAATATTCACAAAATCTTAAGCATTGATTTAAAGAGATCCTTCCTATCGTCCAATCGGCATGACACTGCAGGCTTGATCCAATCTCAATCAAAAGAAACGAAATTCGATCCTGCCATCCATTCTAACTGTCATGCCGATCCACTCGCACACACGGTCAATTCTAAGGGCCAGATTCAGAGACCGCACTTTGACTTTACTTTAGCAAAGTCTAGTTATTATCTCTGAATTTGAAAAACATTAAAGTAATCTTTCGCATGAAAAGTTTACTTCGGGAAGATTACTTTTGAAAGAAAGTAAAGTTACGACTCTGAATCTGGGGCTAATATCTCGTTTTTGTATCAAAGTCGAACTTTCCTTCAAAGTAAAGTCAAAGTGCGGTCTCTGAATCTGGCCCTAACTGATCCAATCGGTAGCGTCATGCCGATTGGACGATAGGAAGGATCGTGTATGGCTACCATAACTAAAGGCTGATTTACACAGGGTCAGTAGACAAGTCAGTCGCAGCGCCAATGTCGGCGCCGCGACTGACTTTAACTGTTTACATGAAGTAAGTAGAAGTGGTGCGTTTCTCACGGTGACCACACGTGTGTGAAGTCAGTGGGAAAAATGAATTCGCGAAAACAACTGAAACGAAGATTTAATTATTTGTTAAAAAAATATCAATTTTGCTGTTCAATGAGTTAATAGAAATGGTAGAAAATGAGATAACTAAAAATAAACGACCGTAGGTAAGAAAATGGATTGACGATAGAAACGAAACTGGTGGCTCTGCTTTGTTGCTGAAGCAATTGCAATTTGAAGATCCTGCTGAGTACAAACTGGTTATGAGAACTTCATTTTGAAAAAAAACGTGGTTACTCTACAACGCAGCGGCAGTGACAAGCACGCAATGACTTGTCTGTTTACACGGGGTTTATTTGGCTGTCACGGGGGTGTGCGGGTGGCGGGGGGCGCCAACTGACTTCAAAATATTCGTGTGCGAATATTCAAGTCAGCGCTGACTTCAAGCCACTGTACTGACTTCAAATCAGTTTACACGGGCTTTTTTTCGAGTCAGCACTGACTTGCCTCGAATTTGAAGTCAGTTACTGACCCTGTGTAAATCAGCTTTTAGGCTTGTGCTTCTTATTGACATGCCTCATTACATATTAAGTGTTGCATAGTTGTTCACGTTTGATCGTAGTAGTAAAGTAGCTTGGATAGTAGCAGCAGTAATATAGACTTAACATCCAAACTCCTGTATTATATGTATCTGATCTTGTTTTTGCCTTTGTATGGCTCTCGTTTAAAGGCCAAAACAAAGATACATTCAATTCCCTTGTATTATTGATGTTTTTAGGTTGAAATTTGCATAAAATTGCTGATATTTTGAGGCTTGTATTCGAGCGTTGTGTGTCGAAGTAAAGCAGGGGTGTCATATATTACTTTCATTTGCAACGAAGCAATCCTCATTAGAGGCTATCTACAGTTGATTTTAAACTAAATCAAATAAGCTGCGTGTAAATAAGAAGCAGAAGCATCTATCCATATTAGAAACGTAACTGCTTGTAGTGCTAATTTGGTCATTTAGCTCTGGCTTTCCAGAAGATTGGGTCCACCACTAGCAAAAGACAGTTAATTTTTATTTATAAACCTACGTAGTATCCCAGCACTCATTTATTTTACTCGTTAAAATAATTTCTCCCTATCTAGCCATACTAAACCGCGGCTTCTTTTAAGGCAAAATTTATTACCTATCTATCTAAAACCGCGGTCTTAATCTTTTGCATTATCTTCGTAGATATAGACATTATCAAATTTTCCTTAAACAAAGCAATCTGTTTTAAAGTACACCATTATATTTTAAACACAGCTAGATGAAAATCAGTAAAGGCATATTATATTCTTAACACAATATTCTTAATAATAATATAATACCTTCTACCTGGAGAAGTCATATAATATAAAGTTCATTACAAAGAATAGTGCCATCCATGAGTAAAATTTTCTTTGCTTACCTTCTTCGATTAGCTGCAGGATACAATTAATGATCCAATGATGACAAAGCCACAACATGACATGTACAAATAAGTAAATACAGACATTCACCTTGCTCACAAAAGGTATACATAATGATATCGATACAAACCTCATTTGCTTCATCTACTTACATTTATAAACATCGTCATAAACAAGTTGTGTCTTTTTGCTCTTACTAAAGGACGATTAGGTTTCTTTGCAAAATAAACTCATTTGTGTGTTCCCAACAACTTAAAAAAAAGGAAATAAAAACCAAAACAAAAGTAAATAATGCAGAACTGTTTATTTTAACTTCCTCTTCAAATAAATAAAAACTTTAATGAACAAAAAATTTCACTAAGTTTAAAAAGAATGATGTTATACAAATTTATACAGAACATAATTTACGAAAAATCTTTTACTAACAATTCGACTTTTAACAAGCTTAGATAAAAACTTTTTAATACTTATTTATCGTTAATTTTCTTAAAAGCTTGGCAAAAAAATCTGAGAGATAAACAGCTACATACATAAAAGTGAGGCATTTTGAAACATATATTGTATTTACGTACATTGTCGAAGGTTAAACCAAAAGTACGCAACTTTTGTACCACGACAACGATAACGCTCGATATATATAAGCCTCAAATAATATTATAAATAACTGTTAACATAACTAAATAATTACAAACAACTGCTGGGAATATGGCAAAGATTTATGCAGATAAAACACGTTTGGTTCGCTTATACCAGTCTACTAGGACATACAGCACGCGGTAAGCATAAAACCGCTAATTTAGACTAGTATTGTGGTGCCTGACCGATTACTTTAAGACAAAAGCGAAGCTCGGGCTATACTTATACTCAAGGCCTCTTAACAGGGAATATTACAATATAAAGGCTCTGACTCACTGTTCGTGAGTGTTTAGGCAGATTCTAGGCCTTACGGTGAAGAGGCAACACGTAAAAATAACTTCATGGCCCCCAATAAATTTATCTTTTAAAAGGTATTCAACAGTCTATTTCGCTAATACAATGATTGTCGTACAAAATCGATATATCACAATCCAATCGATTACATATATTCTATTGCCTAGATAAAAACTATACATTAATATATTAGTAATTCGAGATATATATGCCGCTAAGATATTGATACAGTTTTTTTATATAAAATTCTGAGGTATATCGTCCATAGTAATTTGATGTTAAAAAGGAATATCAATGCGACATACATAGTCATATATAATTATAATATATTTCGGGTGAATCAAGCCCGCTAAAAAAACATTTAAAAACTAATCTACTTTACACTTATTTAGGAATATGTCAAAAGATTTCGACAAAAATACACCTCGAGAAATGTGATATATGAAATAATCTGCAATGCTCTATATTAAAAGAGATGTGTACATAATATATAAAAAAAGTAATGAATTTAACAATGTTCCTAAGTAATATTTTGATGACATTTGATGACAATAAAGTAATTTTAGAACAACACATAATTTTAATACAGCACATTGCAAGTCTTCACCGCGTCAATATAACTACAATAAGTGATGTTACTAAGTACATAAGACGCTGTCAATAAGTACATAATACTTTAATAAGGTGCGCATTTTTTTACACACACGATAAATAACACACATGCCAAGACAATTTAATATAAATACAATTGTAAAACTGCTGAAGTGAACAAATAGGTATATCGTCCTTTGAGTTACATCAGTTTGCCACGCTCGCACTCGCTTGTGACTAGTAAGAGCGAATGTGATAAGTGATGCTTCTCGACTTAACCGATGTGCAAATACAGGTTTGACGACTAAAGCATTTGCTTGTTTTTTAATAGTTTCCTATAAATATTTAAAATAATAACTCGTCAATTAAAAAAGAATGTGTAAAACATTTTTACGTATAAGGTTGTGTAAAACAATTTAAAACAAAAATACTAAAATCTGAATGTCAACATAATTGCTAATTAGCCCAGTAAAAAAGACAAAATTATGATTAAAGTTTGCATTAATTCCCAACAAGCTGGATTTTTGTGCAGGCCTTGAATACGTCATTTCAAGTGATATGTCAAAAGTCCCCATCGATCCCGCTTGTGCGTTGTTTTTTATTCAAGGTCAAAGGTCACAAATTTGCGTTTTTTGCGTATATCTCTGAAACAACGAGAGCTATCGAAAAATGGTTCAGGCAAAGTTTGTAGATCGTAAAATTGTCTACAAAAAATATCTGAACACTTTTCTCCTACAAAGCATCGCTTTCGAGATATCGTGACTTTAGAGCGCAGAAAAGTCGTATTTTTCACTATATGCACACACTAGCTTTTTCCCGCGATGTCGCCCGTATTTATAAGTATTATTAAAAATTAGGCTTATTTCCATATATATAGTAGCATATGCATGCTTGGTCTCAGCCTAATCGGTTATAAATTGACAAAGTTACATACAAACTTTTATCCCCTATCTTATCCCTTTAGGGGTCGAATTTATCAAAATCCTTTCTTAGCGGATGCCTACGTTATAACATCTACCTGCATGCCAAAATTCAGCCAGATCCCACCAGTGGTTTGGGCTGTGCGTTGATAGATCACTATGTGGTAGGAGAATTCCTTCTGGAGAAACCACGTTAAAAAAAGCGCCGTGTACTTGATTCAATGTACTGTTGTATTTGATTCAATGTACAGTTGTATTTGATACAATGTTAATGCAAGATTGGTCTTTCCTACCTCAGAGGTGGTGCAGAAATGTTCTATATATATAAAACTTTAAGGTGACTGACATAGATATCTATCAACGCACAGCCCAAACCACTGGTGGGATCTGGCTGAATTTTGGCATGGAGGTAGATGTTATAACGTAGGCATCCGCTATGAAAGGATTTTGATAAATTCGACCCCTAAAGGGATAAGATAGGGGATGAAAGTTTGTATGTAACTTTGTTAGTTTATAACCAATTAGGCTGAGACCAAGCATGCATATGCTACTATATATATAGAAATAAGCCTAATTTTTAATAATACTTACAAATACGGGCGAAATCGCAGGAAAAAGCTAGTGTGTGCATATAGTCAAAAATACGACTTTTCTGTGCTCTAAATTCACGATATCTCGAAAGCGTTGCTTTGTAGGAGAAAAATGTATAGATATTTTTTTTAGACAATTTTACGATCTACAAACTTTGCCTGAACCATTTTTCGATAGCTCTCGTTGTTTCAGAGATATACGCAAAAAACGCAAATTTGTGACCTTTGACCTTGAATAAAAAACAACGCACAAGCGGGATCGATGGGGACTTTTGACATATCACTTGAAATGACGTATTCAAGGCCTGCACAAAAATCCAGCTTGTTGGGAATTATTGCAAACTGGATATTTATTTTGACTGGACTATAATGGAAGTATTTAAATATGTAAGCATTTTAAAACAACTATAAATGTTTACAGGTAGCCCATAAAACGAGAAAATACCTTTCAGTAATATGCAAGAGCGGTTATATTTAAAAACAATGTAAAACCAAGCTACATTTTTGTTGAAAGCTAAAGCTTGTAGTCGAATATTTAATATACAGATTTTGTACTTCAGTCATCTCCCTCTGTATGTAATTCGTAGCTCAATAATCCGTTATGATGATGTAATACTTGGATTAAGGATAAAATACTTTTAATGAAATATAAAATTAAAATTGCGATACGTTCAAATAATTATACCGGGGTCGTTAACAAACTTGGCGTCAAATCTATTCATTTTATTTTATTTGGTTCTATCTATTCTCTTTGACTGATATCGGAGTAATAATACCTGGTTTTTACGACAGTTTCAACTACTACAACTAGTAAAACATTAATTACGTGAGGCTACCATCCGGTAAAATGCGCCACTGCGGCCAAGGAATATTAATATTTTGATTTTACAAGTTTCGACAACGAATTTGTAAAACACCCCAATCGCTTACATATCATATAATAATTTCATTTAACTAACTTTAGATAAAAATGTCGGATCAACTGTACAAAATATAATAATTTTAGTTGTTCTACATTATTTTCCAGCGAGGAAAAAAGGGGATATAATATTTTGGCGTATTTCATTAATTGCCTATCAACGTTTAATAAATAACACGAAATATATGAATAAAATCTTTGCAATAACAGAGTAAAGAGCTCTTGTCGTATATAACTATTGTAGGAAACGCTTGGGACCTCTCACTTGGACAGTTTGCTGATGACCCGGATGAGGGCGCCGTTCTCGTCTTTCAACCGCTGGTTTTCGGCTTGCAAAGTTTGTTGATACTGAAATTTACACAAAAACAAGATTTTATAGACATTTTAAAAATTAAAACCTCTATCTATCATTGATGGTTTAAATGTGTTTTTGTGTTGTTATTTAGGGCAAAAGGGTAACAAAATTACTGTCTTACTAACAAAATATGGAACACAATGTAAAATTAAAACATCATAGGGGAATGTATAACAAAAGAACGTCGTCATTATTAGTTACAATTACGTAAACTTTATTAAAAGGTTACATGACAATCGTCTTTTTCATTTTACTTATATTACAAATTACAACACAACTAAGTACTTAGGTATATTATTTTTTATTTAGCTGATACAAAACACAAAAGGCAAACATTTTCGCAACCATTCAGTGATTTGGGTTTCTAGAACGAATTAGTATATTTATTGTTTTGAGAAGCGTTCGAAATTACGACATAAAAACTATTTTTCGGATTTTCCCAACAGATCAAGTTTACAGACTGCTGAATAGTCTATACGATTCGTATTTTTGTAATAGATTGTTTCTAATAGTCATACGTCGAGCCCGTATTAGAATCTTGTGACGGCAAATTTCGGCCACTAAAAACACAGAGCAACTCTGCGTACGCTACGCAATGTGTAAGAACATATATGTGCTATAAACGACAAGAGACGTAAAAAGAGGATAAAAATGGCAATTGGTTTAAGAGGTAAATGGGCCTCGTCATCCAAAAAATGTGATTAGCGTCATACTTCTTAATACGCATGGAAGACCTGTCGCGATAAAATTACGACTTTGTAAACCAATACGAGCTAGGATAAAAGAGATCAATTTAATACAATTTTTGTCTGTTAACTAATATTTTTAAAACTACATTATAAATTTCTGCAGGATGTGTAAATTATAGATCAGAATGATTTTACTATAAATCTAGCGAATGATTTATAAAGTTTGGTCAACTCTAACGTCTCTTGTATTTTTTACCTCGTTTGTTACTTACTGCTTAGATAAACTCGTAAGTACTTGTCAAGCAAACAAATCACGTGTAACAAATTGTTATATGTATGTCTGCACTAATAACCTAAACTGTAATTTGTGTACCTTGTTTTTTTAGCTAAAACACTATGTCACATGCATGCACAAACTCATAACGCATTTTTTATTAAGTAATATATTTTTAGAAAGTAAATATCTTTGATAGTGCTGTACATTTTTTTTTTTCATATTTATACTTTCATTATTTTAAGGTGATTTGCCATTAATGTTAGAATGTTGTATGCTACATGTATTATCCTTGTGATCCAGATCGTACATTATATGAAACACCTAATTCCCCACTGATATTGGTACCAGTTAAACTTAAAAACATCTATTTATAATAGCTAAGACTTTGATTATCGTAAAAATACGCAAGTAAAAACAATAACAACTTCGTTCTAAACGACTTTCGTGTTATATTTAATGGGGTTACAGTACAGTACCCGGCCGTAAATATTGCACATCGACTTTAGTAAAGATACAATCGGTCAATTTCGGCTCGTCATCTCTGTCGCACACTATCAAATCATAATTTGATTTAAGGGTACGCATGCCAGTCGCAACTCCATACAAACGGAAAAAGTTAATTGCTCCTTTATTTGATACTTTATTATTTAGTATTTATTCATATGTTAATATTATTTGTACGTAATAAAGGGTATTACGTACAAATAATATTACCCTTTCCCAATAGTTATTTTTGCCAATTTTAACGTGCACGTTTTCGACAACAATCTTTTGGGCTCCGCCCACTAGCAAGTTTGTGTCTGTGAAATGCGTACCCTTAACAGTTGCGCAAAGAGACTACTTGTGTAATTATGTGGGTTCTATCTTTTATAACTTATATCAGTGCAGTCCTGTCTTTTGTAATGTGTGCCTAGTAATTCGTAGCAGAGGTTTTTTCTAGTGCAGATAAAATTTACCACAAAGGTGGACACTGTATTTATGTGAACGTAGACAGTACGTAAGATATCTTTTGTAGAAAAAATATTTAATCGTTTTTAGCATATCGCGGCTAATTAGTAGGTAACACACTCAAGTTCATGTTCAATTGGAAAAGTCTGGGTTATCCGATTTGTGCAAGTACATGTAATGTAAACAAGTTAGCCAGGGTCTTAAATATTTACATTATGGCTTTAGGAAATACAGAAAAATGCATGTTTTATACATAGAATATGTAAATTTCGTGTCAAACTATAACGCAATTCGTCTACTATTGAATGCACGGGGCCAATATGTATTTCACACGAGTTAGACATGTACCAAAGCATGCTCGCCATAACACACTTGTTAATATCTGGATAGGGCCAGTGACAATCACGCCAGCCATCCGATCGTGCTGTCTCGCCGACACGTAATAAAAAATTATTTTTAGTAATTTTAATGTAGAAAGCAAAAACTATAATTTGAAACCAATCAGACGATTTCACGTCCGGTATTTTCTATAATTTATTTTGGTATTCATGATATATTAAGTCAAATAAAGGCATTTATTTTAAAAGAGTTAGCACATTCAACTCCTTGTAAAAACAATTCAATATATAAATAAAAAGCGACAAATCGGCAAAGATAATTTCACATGCATTGCCATGATAATAAAATTCATATATGAGTGAGCCTAGCAAAAGAAAACTTTGTGTGTTGATGAAAAACTAAAGGACATTATTTTAAACGTGTAAGCGAGAGCAACGATCGGTTTAGTACCAGGCGTATGCCGCTTGTGTCGCCTCTGAGCATGACGCTCAATTAATATACACATTTACCTATTTGGCGGCAGAGTTGGTCAATTTGCTCACGACCCGCGTAAGGGCACGATTCTCAGCCCTCAGCCTTTCGTTCTCGGCTTTTAGCTTTTGCAATTGCTATAAAATGAACATTAACATGTCAATTTATTGATAATTGCAGCGGCCATCTTGATGTCCGCCATCATGATTTATTCGACAGTCAGATCAATGTTTAAAAAAAAATATATAAAAAAATGTGATTTGGGTGTATTGTGAATGTGTTTGCCATAGCTAAATAATAAGGTGATGTAATTATAAATACCTTTAATTCTTCTTCCATTTCAGATAATTTCCTTTCCATGGCTCTCTTTTCTCGTTTTTCGATTTCAGACAACGAATTTTGATTCTGTTGACAATAAGAATTATTTATGTAGATTTTAACAAGATTTATAGAACATGCAAATAAGTCACATGAGCATAATATTTGCACAAGTATTAATACAACACGAGCAAATAAATATAAACAGCAAGACTGGCCAATTTGTCATAATTAGTTTTGTCCCGTAGGCGGGAATTAGTACAACTATTTAAAACAGTTTCAGATAATTATGTCGAACAACGTAGTCTTACTCATGGCGAAGGTTAATTGCTCACGTTGAAAACATTCGAACATTGACAACGCGTCAAATTTTATATTTTAAGAAACAATTACATAAAAAATTGTTTAGACGCAAGCAAAGATAACACGTGATGTTTGCAGCAGCAGCTTTCTTTGAGTATTTAAAATTAATCGGTTTTCGCGGAATGATTATATTATGTCTCTGAATTCTAAAAATTAAAATCACACAAGTGCCATAAATGTCGACTAAGTTCCTACATAACACTCAGGACAGGCTAGTAAGCCTAGTTTTGTATCAAGTTTGAGTTTTCATCAATACACTAGAAATCGGTACAGTAATTTATAAGATTATCAGATTTATAAGATGTCAGTTATTTCACTAATTAATCGCTCAACAGTTTCTTATAACTCGTTTGACCAGTTATATAGTACACTTATTGCAAATAATATTACACTTTTTTTTTACTTTCATAGTTATTCAATTAAAATATCTTATCTATCGCACAGCAATTGATATGATACGTTACGCCAGCAAAATATTAATATTATTACGTGTAACCTAAACAAATTATATAGCAAGTTACATATTTACAAATATTATAAATCTCCTAATATTCGCAAAGGCAAAGTCTCGGAAACGCTAGCGATAATGTAAATATAAACTGTATGCACATTGTTAACATGCCATAGTTACAGATGTGTTAAAAATACATATAACTATAACCACTCAATCTGAATACGAGTGCATGGTAACATATGAAAGTCGTTTTTAAAAATCTCACCTGATCAAAAATTCACAGAGAATTGTCTCTATGTAAATGATTCCTCTTTTATGAATCCTTATATTAAAACTCCACACTAATCTATTTTGACACTGTAATTTAGTGACGTATTATAAAAGTAAGATCTTTACCAAATTGTTATGTATTGTCCTTGGACTGTGACATGCTAGTCAATAACTATGTCGACTAAGTATATAAGTTACACATCTCAAATTTGTCTTTTTATAAAATATCAATCACAAAAACTAAAACGCAGGGAAACATAATAATTTTGATATTTGCCTTTAAACTGTCTTGTAGAGTGTCTTACAAGCTCAAATGCAGATCATAAGCCATTCAGAGTACATTTAAAGTAACTATAATATCGACTATGTTTTTGAGTCTCGGTTACAAAGGAAGGATATCAAAGAGTAGCTACTTTCTACTCCTCAGATCCAACCATACCAGTTACCACCTAACCGTGGTTAAGATAAGCAAATGATACAAATAGATTATAAATGTACACAATGCTGTAAAACCAATGTAATAATCTTACCACTTGTGTAAGCCTCGTGATAGTGCCTCGTGCCTCGCGTAACTGTTGCTCTGATGTCTGAAGCAAGGCGCGTAAACGACGCACTTCGCTTTGGGACGCCTCGTACAGAGCTTTGTAGTCCTTGTCGTCAGACTCTTCTGTGCGTTCGCTGCCAGACTGAAATTTTAAAAGAAAACATAAGCTTTAAGTCGAAGTTTACTTTAGAATTATAGCTTTTTAAACAGAACTCTGTTAATGAATAAAGGTATTTTCTAAGAAGACCTAATTTAAGAAGAACTGACTGAAGACTTAATTTAATAATTTAATAGGTTACATTTTAAATACTTTTTATGATATCTAAGCTATAAGTAGCAGTGTCAGGCTTTATTCACCGATAGACAGTATGTATTGTTGACGACTTATTGTTTGACTAAGACCACGTTACCCAGAAGAACAGGTGTAGTTGTTTATAATCAAGCAATCCTTATATTAATGTGTCTGTTTAATTAACTTTAAAAATTGTATTGAGACGTCTCGGTATCACGAGACGCGGTTTCGCATATTGGATTATTTAATCCGTCTACACTCTGTTTACAATATCAACACGACAATACAAACAAAAATGATAATCGGTTTTTAATAATAAACGAAGCTAAAGTTGAGAAACCATTCGATTACAATTTCTAAAAATCGATTGACTTTTTTTACACATGGAAACAATTGTGTGATCTGTATAAAATCAAGAACTATTATTACTATTTAGAACTATTTATGCTTAGAGAGTTTCTCATAGCATGTGAAATTATCCTATTGTTTCATTGATTTTATGAAAAGCTTACGGTAATAATGAAGCTAGTATTTGATAATTAATATCAAACCTACACCAAACTGTCGATGTGCTAGCACAAAAGTAGGGATTTTAAAAGCACATCTACTTTTTAAACATAGTTTAAATGAAAAAAAAAAGTGAGTAGGTACTGTGGTAAAAATATTGCAGTCTCTTTATTGCCTTCATAAATATAAAGAACCAATACGTAAGGACATTATTAAAATTTAATCTTTATTCAAAAATAACGATTTACAAGGTAACCCAACATGATTTGTTAATGGCTTCGGTTGATAAGTGCATTTGGAAAGTAAATAAGAAATCATTAAAAGAAGGAAGCCTCAATAAAAACAATACCTCAATCCTAACCTAGCCAGCGTGGTAAATTTCTCAATCACAAGAAGTAATTTACATTTCTTTTATGAAAAATATAAAACTAAGCTTGTTACTACATACTTAATATTCTTTTATAATCAACAGAGTTCGTGTTTTCAAAAAATTACCGAAAGCTAAAGTTTTAAAGTTGTCTATTACTACGTAAGCAAGTCATATAAAGTTTTCATCTCACCGATAATGACGTGTAACGTCCCTCGGTTGTATTTTACGATACCTTGGTAAAAATAAATGTATATCTAGTCAGCCAACACAAATCAAAAGTTATGATGTTTTTGGGAACTGAAATGTTATTTGCGCGTATCTATTTCAATATTCATGGTATGCACTAAAGATGTCACAGCCCAGGTTTATCTAAGCCATTCCCTACCGACCTAGTCATTCCCAACTACAATATTTTTAATGAATAATGGTGTCATAAAAGTCTAGTAAGACAAAGACAAAAAGAGGAAAACTTGCCATTAAACCCAATACCAAGCTATGCGACCAGCGAGAACAAGTTTCTCTTGTAATCGGAAAAAGCCTATACCTGCAAGGGACAGATCAATACCTGATCAACTTTAAATTAGTAACTACCTTTAATGTTTTAATTGTAAGTGTAAATCTAACAACACCACTTAAAAACTAAATAAAGCACCAGACGAAGAAGTTATTACAAAAGCAAACCTTCACAATAGACGCTGATGAATATTTAACATACAAAGAACCAATGTAAACAAATTTGCAACAGCTCAAAATATCTAATATTTTACCGGCTGTTGCTAACAGAAATTGCACATGTGTAATATCAGGTATCGCAAATCTTTTATGTAGGTAGTAAAATGTAAACGTACACAGTATCCATCTGACGCGAGAGAGTTAAGGCTCAGAGATCGCGAGCCGAACGCACCCCCAGTCTCCAAAGAACTTAGTGAACGAGAGCGTTCTTTGTCCAAGTTTCCTGTTTTGTTAGCCCGTGATTTGCGTTCCGGTCGAACTGGTGGAGGTCCATCTTCCACAGGCAGCGGCGGCAGCACCGCATCCGCTGGCAATTCTACTGGATCCGGAACTTTCGCCAGCGGTACCGGTTTTGGTTTAAAGTCCTTTTTACTTGCCAACAACCTCTTGTCCAACTTTTTTAACACTGGTGTCATTAAATTTAATGAACCTAACGAAGCACCACTTAAGTACACACCTCCATATCCAGAACTTGTACCACCGTATATACCGAGATTAGATGACGGTCTACCTAAACCAGCACTGTAAGGATTATAGTTTCTGTATGCGCTAGAACTGTAATTAGAGTAATTAGATGTAGTGTAAGGGTTGTACGTACTGCCGAGCATAGTACTAAGCACACTCGGAGAAGAACTGTAATGCGAAGTGAGACTTCGCGGACGCGAAGGATACCTATCTTGTTTGCGACTCATTTTGTATACATTTCACCGGGAATGAATATTTGAGGAGGCGGCGGGCGAACGCCTTGCGCTACGTAAACACACTGGTCGCTTCCTAAGTTTTATTCTACGCCGAGTGAAAATATTGAGTGCGCCCACGTCTCGGGCGGGAGGATCGCGCGTGAGTGACGCCGGTGACGCACTGCGCTACTAAGACGAGAGGGCGAGATCTACGTGGGACACGTGAGACACGCATCACCTGTAAATATAACAGCGTACGAAGGGAGCTCCCGTACACTCTACTCCCGCGCCGCTGCAGTGCAAGGACGCTACGCAAATAGAGATTACAGCCCTACCATTATTATCAACGACGCCTCACCAATCAGTTCACAGTTTACCTACTTACTAATTAGTACAACGATTGAAAGCCAGTTGCAGTTCCACTCGGCGATGCTAAAACTCACGTCTTCCATAAATAACACAAAATTAACAAGACTACAGAAACAACTGCATTAAAGAACAAACTATCGTATCCTGGCGCCACAATATTTCCTATTTCTATTTCAAATAATGTTATTTCATGATAGACGTATTTGCTTTTTGTTTTGTTAATTAAACATACTATATATAAATTCTATTTTCAAGTTTACGCGTCTCCGATACAGAAAGTAGTAACCCCAAAACTACATAGAGAACAGAACAGTCTAAACATTCGGCTGAATTTTCGAGCCAGATATTATCGGTAACCGCAACATGCTCCAAATCATGTTCGTAATTTTATTACGTAATATAGCTCAAATATCCATAACATTACAAGATTAGATTTTTAACGTAACCGTAACACATATCAAATGTATGTAAATGGAATTAGTTCCTTTTAACATTGTTCCCGTTAGCGAGAGGAATTTCTTTTTTTAACTTACGTAATTTAAACTAAACTTTATTTCGGATGTGTTTCGTGAAACTCGGACGTTAACTCAAAACTCCACGTGGGCGATAGAGTATACTCGACCGACTCGTTGTGTGTCCTACATAATGGACATTGACAAAGTACTTATAAATTGTCTGTGAACCATAATATTATCATTTTAGCACTTGGCTAATGAATATGTTATCGAAATGACGACGAGATTCTCGCGGTGCGTCCCAAACTGAATTATCAGGTCAAGGGTATAACATTGTAGTGTAAACTAGTTTAAATTATAACAAAAATATATATGCACATGTAGTAGTTCAATTTCCTGTTTTTGAATATAAAATAAAATGTAAAATGTGTTGACAAAAAATTAGGAAAAGATTTTCTATGTTCTGACGTAATGATTAATATTTCCTGTCGCATTAACGTGAGAATATATAGCGTTGAATCGCTGTGAAGTGATAGTTACGCCTACATCTTGTAGTTAATATTAGATAAGTAATAATAATTTAATATTGTAATGTCCGCCGGAACTTTAAGAACAAGTCTGCACACTACATAAATGTGTGAGATTCGGCAAATCATGAATGAAGATTTTTCCATCGAACTGGATATATGATCAAAATTACAAATCAAACATAGTATTGAGTCCAAGCTAGCCTATGCTGTTTTACATAAAGTATAAAGATGATAACTAAAATAGAGAATTACAATTAGCACTAAAACAGCTCCTACAGGTATACAGTTATTTCTACTTAAAGGCTAATTGCTAACAACCTAAAACCAAATGTATTTAAAAAGACGTCTAAATGATGAACATAATATAATCAATAGGTACTAGCCAAACGCGGCTAAAGAAATAGACGGATACGGGAAAAATAACAATGCAAGCGAGACAAACTACGATGAAGATACATAACCAAATAAAATCTAAATTAACAACCGCAACAAAGAGACTAGTTATGAAGGTAAATAAATCTATGTTTACATAGTCAAAACGTGTAGTAGAGTAACAGTTTAAACGATTTATGTGTCAACCGTAACAGAGTTGGAATCACTCCAATATTGTCACGTTTCACCACCCAAACCTCGATACACACACAATGTGTCTTTCTAAATTAAGTTCGACTGCTTTCAAAACACTTTCAGTTATGAGCAGTACATATGATTATGATTAGAGAGCTACACATTTCTGCTCTTAGGCATGTAAATTGGTAAACTGTGCGTGAATTTTAGATTGTTACTCAAACCAGGCAACATTCAAAGGATGTTCACAGACATCTCAGAATGCCCTAAATTACCCTAGATCTGTTTGCCAGGATCGTGACAAGTGGCGTTCTGTCGTCTCTGCCTACCCCGGCCGAGATAAGGCGTGAGTTTATGTATGTACCCTGAATATTCACTCGTATTGTTGCAAAATTTACACATTTTTAGGGCTGCGTGCAAAAGACCTAACGTTCCGGAAGGTTCATATCTTCTAAAAGAAGAGTTTTTAATGACCCTCTAAGGACCACATTAAAAACAAAAACACAGTAGGTACATAGACACACCTACACAGACTCATAGTGATTTAACCTGCATGTAGTGTATATAAATATGTTTATTTCTTTGCGTTCAACGTTTTTACAAAACATTACATGATGAAAGATAATGACATAACACAGTCAAAATGGTATAAATTTCGGCGGTAATAGATATTTTTTTAACTAAGCAGATGATTATTGTAACTAAAACAGCTTATTGCTCAATACATGAGATAGTAAATAGATGTTATGTGTAACAACTGATAATCAAAAAATAGCAAAATAACCAGAATCAAGTAATCGAAAACAAGATTGCCGTTTTAGTAACTCGAATCAAAAAAATCGAGCTACATACAATTTCAGCTGACGATTATACAAACAATTTTAAAATGAGTTATATCAATAAATTGTCAAAAGCACTACACAATCTTAACACATCCGATATAATAAAGAATTAAACGGTACTAAATGCCAAAACGTATAAGAACCTAAATTCTTAAGTATTACCAAGGTAATCTTTATCAACAGCTGATATGATTGATACAGTCCCCACCTTTTACAATTGAGATCAATCACCTGTTGATACGGAGATCAATTCTAAGAAGTTTGAGGATTTTCTCTGTATTTATTTTAAGATACACTTTTGTATTGTACATTATAACGAAGTATGTAACTGGGCATAATTTCTAAGTGTTTAGTGGTCACAATGGCACCTACAAAGTTTATAAGTTTTAGTAATTATGATATTACTATCACTGATAATTCTAATTTTATGATTTAAGGTAATCAATTTCAATCTTTAGACTGCGTTATCCTAGCAAGTCCATTACAAAGAAAAGGACTAAGAAACGTAATAAATATTATACGCATAAGACAAAGAATAACCGAAAAAAAGAAAGACGAACTAAGCAATCACATATAAACGCAAAATCCCATTAGTTCATCTCTTTCAATATAGAAAAGTCTCTACAAAATAAGTTTGTGTAAAACTTTGTATTTTCTAAATATGTTGGAGCACCACAAATTGGCACCAACATCTAGGCAAATAAACATTACTCATTCCTCAAGGAAATTACTTGTACAAACGAGTCTAACATTTAAGTCCATCAGCGAAACACGGAAAATCCCCGAATATATCAAGGAGAAACGAACCATTAACAACCCTTTGACGCACGCAACTATTCACCAAAAACAAATTCACTCGGTAAATACACATCTTGGGAGTCGTCGAGTGGAAGTGACGTTGATCGTGAGTTGCCAAAATGCTTTCCTTACAAAGAACCTCGTATATCTGTAACATTGCACATGGCCACCAGAATAACACGATATTACTCACTTACACTCTTGTCTGAATTAAACAGGCAAATTTATTAACGTCCAAAGAATAAAGACTGTATGGTGAAACGATTTAGTTCAAAAGGAGAACAATAAACCAAAAACTGATCTAAGATAATATTTAAATAAATTATTATATAAACACAAAGTGATAACAAAAATATAACATTAAAATTTATAAGAATGACACAATGTCAGTTGTGACACTTAGAAAATCTATCAAGAAAGCAGAAAAGAGTAACTATTCGAATAATTATTTCAAGTGACCCATTGTATAGGGTATTTTTAACCTTACTTGCTTATAAAGGTAAACAACTATGGCGTCGTGTAAACCACAGACTAAAGACGATTTAGTCTTTGACCTTATGAAACCTATGGGAATCAAGGACAAATTCTAGAATCTACAAATGTCAAATAGTGAAATTAATTTTTATCTGTGAAATTTGACGTTAGAAAAAATTTCATTTATTTAAAATTTAAGAAAAATAGTGGTTAAATCAAAGTAATTTACGTGTTTTATATTGCATAAACGTTTAATGCTACTTTACAGAAATTTTCATGCATCTCAGAGTGTGCGATTGATGTAAAAACTAGTGAATTTGCAATAAGTGGTGTTTGTTTACAAAGTTAATCAAGTAAGGATCAATACCCAATAGTTTCGGTGCGAGTAGGCAGAATTCTGTCTAGGACAGGCGTTTTAAGGCGATAGTTTTCTTTGTTTTATTGAAGCAATAGGATGCATTTATTTTACTTTGTTTCACCGCCATGATCATAGTAGATGCTGAGCTACTCAAGCACTGCTTCAGGAGTTTAATTTTACCTAAATGCATTTTTTACATTTTCGTTGCCCTTCTCGGTTAAAAGCGATTACTTTGCTCGGATTTGAGAATGTAACTTTTAGTGCAATAAAATATAAGCTGAATGGCCCGCGTCTAGCGTAGTTGATGTAGCGTAAATATATGAGTAATTATTAATTATTTCTACTTTTATTTATCTAAGCTGTTTTCTCCCAATAAGTATATTTAAATAAATATTTTGTGGATTACATTGAGTCGTGCCTATAGTACCTTTTTGCTACAACATCGAGCATTTCATTTCACCGAGCATTCATTAAGTTTTATATATGTAATCGCTGCCAGCCCACATTGCCCAGTTCTGGCTCGCTTTCGAGTACTTCTAAATTTATATATTAGTAATACAGAACAGCGTACACTCATACGTCAAGCAGACAGTACTGCGTACCTTAAAAAGTATACAAGACTTTACGAAAATATTAATCCATAATTTAGTGTTCTACTGATAAAGTGGGGAACACACATTGATTTATAAAACCCAAGATGCACATTTTCAAACAAAACTAACAGCCAAAAGTGTCACCAAATTAAACATACGCAATAAATACGTACAGTAATATCGTAAACATATTTTTTTTTTCAAATTCAATCTTACACGCAAGACATAAAGTTGTATTTAAAAAGTAATGCACATAAAGCAATAAAATTTAATGATTGACGTTTGCCGGTAGAACAACGCGATACTAATTTTAAAAAAGTGCACAATGCGCCTATTTGTTGCGGACGTTTTTGCGAAGTGGAGTGTGTATCTTTGGTTTTTTGTAAATCAATGGGAACACAGTATAGTATTACTCGTAGTACAGTAACAAATCTAGAATTATGTATGTAATAATAAAATTGTAATAATTTTACCAGCACGTGACGAATTTTAATGCGTTTTTAGTGTGAAATTACTTAAATACAAATTGGTAGACCTTTCTTCGCATATGTTTCGAAGCCATGACAACTTTCTACGGTTCAACCTATATTACTAGCTCTATACTATGAATATAATTAATGATGAAATGTTTCTCATTAAAATTAAAAACAAAAGCATAATATTTTATTACAGCTTTATACTTAAACCTAATGACTCATTCGGCTGTATCAAGAATATAAATGCACATATAAAAATTAACGTCCCATAAAAAAGATAAGTGTGGAAATAAAACGACATGTATCAAATTCGTAAGAGCTAAATAAAGAATTTTGGGAAACTTAGTGAAAGCTTTGTTGTATCATCTATTAACACATATATGGCTTTGTTGGCACTTGTATTATATTAGTTAAAACTGTTAAAATAATAGTTAGTGGGGTGACGTAGTAAAAACATAAAATGTTACTAATGTTGAACTCTCTTTTCTTTGTGTCGTAAATGGGAACTAAACGAATCCATTTTAGTTGCTTAGCTATTAGTCCGCTTGAGAAAATAAGTCTAACCAAGTTCATACATGAGAATTCCCTTCCAAATGCAATAAGCATCTTACACATTTCTTCTTCACTTTTCTTAGATTTCGTCTCTCTCTCAAATCGGAGTGTCTATTACTACTATTAAAATTAACATTCTTTTATTTTGAACGATATCTATTATCATTATTATCTCCAAATTACTTGTAACTGTATTCTGTAAAGGGCATAAAGGGTCGCAAATTCCTTTACCAAAAGTGTATCTTCTTACGTTACTAAACTATCGTTCTACTGAACTACTTAACGAGTAAAAGAATATAGGACATCCGAATATGATGCTAATATATTTCTGTAGACACATTAAATCAAAACATTCACGGGCCGTATCCCAAAAAACTTTAAAAATAAATAAACTATATTAGAAATAGACTAAAGAATTTTTGTGTTGCAACAAATTCAAGATACTGAAATATATCTCGTCTTGAAATTCTAAGCACGTAATTAAAATGACAAAAATTGGTATGTATGAATAGGTTAATAATGTCTTGTCATAATACGGAAATGTCGATTCCTGGACAGTTTTAATTATCTCTGTAACATTGGAAAAATAGAAAAAACATCATGATTGATCTTGAGTGTAAGAATTTCTATTGCCTTTATTATTAAGAGAAGGTTTTCCAAAGTAGGCAGAAAGGAAGCTTTCTATATTGTGATATATATGAGCGTGCCGAGCATTCTGGAGCGCGCGAACAGGAATAGCAAAACACTTATTTCAAAGGTCCTTAGCTTTACATCATGTATTGTGTGTTTATATTTTTAATATCGAGTTTAATTAAGAATATCAAAAATCTTAGATTGGATTTGGATTCTACCTAAATATTCTGCCAAGCGGAATGGTTAAGCTTTGGAAGAAAGTTCTAAGGTACAACTTAGAACTTTCTTTTGTCCCAAATTAAGCAAAGTTGTACTGTGTTAGACAACAGACAAAAATACTCAAATTCTATTTTAAAAAGAAAAGAATTAGGTCAATGATACATCATGGTCATATAAACAAAAGATTTGATTTGAGCTGGAATCGACCTAATAAACACTACATAACAGTGATGTAAAACAAGACGAAGGAATCAAACATGATTCAAAGATACGTGTAATGGGAAAACATGCATCGAGGTATGGCTCTATGAAATCGAAGCACGGAAACATAATTCACACCAACATATTATCGAGCTGCATAACCGGCCAATACCAACAGGTATGCACAACAGAATGTCTATAAAATTTAGAGTTTATGCCTGTATTAAACTAAAACTAGACTCGACTAGTATGCGACTGGAAGTAACAACTGTTCGCAGTATATTAAATTGTCAACGATAACATTAAATATAGGCAACAATGTCAATATTGAAGTAAAATACTGTAATGTAAACTATTGCGTTTTAGCTATATTATAGAGAATGACGTACGGTCAGGTTGATTCCTTTTTACTTGCAAAACTTTTTGAAATCGATCTGTACTTGGCGGGGGTACCTATGTGAATAGGACCACCCAAGCTTGTCACCAATTCAAACCTATGTTGTTCCTCTTTCGCCTATTAGACTGAGTTACAAGAATTGATGTGTTACCTTTTGATCATACAGGTGCTGGCTTTCTTACGTGTAAAAACACCCAGGAAAAATGCAATTGTCAGGTGACAAAATACAATTTATACATGCGTTCGCAAGCGTTAAAAAGAAATTTAACAATGAATGAAAACGCATATGTTAAAACCATTGATTTACAAAAAACCAAAGATACACACTCCACTTCCCAAAATCGTCCGCAGCAAATAGGCGCAGTGTGCACTTTTCAACCGACTTCAAAAAAGAGGAGGTTCTCAATTCGGTTGTATTTTTTTTTTTTTTTTTTTTTTTTTTTTTTTTTTTTTTTTTTTTTTTTTTTTTTTTGTGTTTGTTACCTGATTTCTCGAAAACGGCTAGACCGATTTGAAAAATTTTTTTTTTGTTCGATTGGGTATACTTCCCATTTGGTCCCATTGTCACCAGATCTGGATCTGGATGACGGGATCCTAGAGAAATCGAGGGCATCTCTTGAAAATTGTAGGGACGCATTATGTAAAATGTTGTCATATACGTGCATCTCTGACGTCACTACCAAATAGTCAAGAGTCAGAACTGGTCTGATGCTGGAGACCACAGAGAGTCGAGGGAACAACTCAACGGCATATAGCAGCTACCTTGTGTTTGGGCTTATTTTAATTGTATTGATGAAAACTTTACGAAACTTGACACAAACATGATCTGATGATGAAGAAGACTGAGGGTCGAGGGAACTCCTCAACGGTATGTAGCAGCTACCTAGTGTTTAGGCTTATTTTAATTGTATTGATGGAAACTTTACACAACTTTACACAAACATGATCTGATGATGAAGACGACTGAGGGTCGAGGAAACTTCTCAACGGTATATAGCAGCTACCTAGTGTTTGGGCTTATTTTATTCGTATTAATGAAAACTTTACACAAACATGATCTTATGATGAAGACGACTGCAGAAATTTATTTAATACGAATCTTAGAAATTGTTATCAGCATGGTTTTTAACCGACTCCTGTTGAAGTCGGTTTTTTAATTAGAAAATTATTTTAAATTAGTATCGCGTTGTTCTACCGACAAACGTCAATCATTAAATTTTATTGCTTTATGTGCATTACTTTTTAAATACAACTTTATGTCATGCGTGTAAGATTGAATTTGTAAAAAAAATGTGTTTACGATATTACTATACGTATTTATTGCGTATGTTTAATTTGGTGACACTTTTGGCTGTTAGTTTTGTTTGAAAATGTGCATCTTGGGTTTTTTATAAATCAATGGTTAAAACCTTATAAACTACCCATCGAAGAAGTCTTGTTTAGATTGGGTTTGGGTGTATGTGGGATGAGTAATATAATATTAATGTTAATGTTATTCCACCAGAAATGGATACAAACTTTACTGATTCAATAAAATTATTTCAATTTATTCAGAAATCGCAAAATTCTTTTCTTTATTTGAAAACGTGGTTCACTATTTTTGGTACATAGTTATAAAAAGAACCTAAACACTTTTTCTGTAACTAAGATCATAATCTCTGTACAACGTATTATGAAAGATCAACAATTTCAAAATGAACGTTTAGAAACCGTCAATATAATTCATGAGGAGTCGAATTCATAGCATTTGACGAATACGATGATATAGCCAGCCAGAAATACACCGAGCTATTGTTCTATGACGTCATTACAGCGAAAGCGCTAAAATGACGCAGCCAACACTATTTAAAAATATATATGAACGTAGTTTTAACGTTCCTAGTATAATGTATTCTAATTTAGAATAGGGTCGTACCTATGGGTGAACATAGTGACTGGCATGGCGTAGCGATTATTCTATATAACTACTATCTACAGGTCTCGATTCCTGCTCATTTCAAACCTTTGTGTACTCGTATATGAACATGAATACTTTATTTGGAGTTATCTACAGTATAATAAGTGTCACTTCATTTATCGAATAGACTGATACTCATAATGGAAATCAATTGTTCTATTAAGCTAAATCTTAGATCATAATCTCAATTATGTTAAAATTACAGTACTTTATCTATTAACCTACTACTCGTTTACCCTCCCTGTTAATTTTAGTTTTTAACTAGATCGACGAAAATATATTAAATATTAAAAATATACGTTACTGAAAATACTCTAGATATAGCAAGGGATAGACGAATCTTACTTTTTAAATTTATAAACATCGTAGAGCAGCAACATTTTAGTGAATCCAAACAATTAGATATTAAAAGAAATCAACAGGTGTTGTCTGTTACTAGTGTCGTGACATCACACGGACTAATGACCCAATAAACAACAATCGCCACCTAATTGTTTGCTTTAATCTTTATTAAGTAGGTATTAGTAATAAATATAAAAATTTTTGGTTTCATCTAGTTTATGTCTACAAAATATTGGTAATTTAATTAATGCTGAATAGAACTAGTACAAAGAATAGTGGTAAATTAGGTTTTATTTGGATTGTTTGGAGCTGTACTTTCAGGGCTTTTTTAAACATGCAGGTTTCATACCTTTATATAGATACCTTTATTAGAAAAGGGGGTTTATAAGTATTTAGTACATGGCAATTAGTTAAGACGTTAAATTAGGCCATAGTGAATTAATTGTGACGAACAAACTACTTACAAATATACACGAACAAAATTTTTAATTTTATATTTATCTACTATTCTCTCGAGATAATAAAATGCAACTAAACTGGATAAACGGCATTGTTAGATTTGCGTGAAATTACAAAACGCTTTCGCAACAGTTCTACGCAAAGAAATAGACACATTTAGATATAGACACAAGAGCTCGTGTGGTGTTCTCTCGACCTATATTTTATAGCAAATCTAAGGTCTTTATATGTCAATTATTTGTGGTATAAAATATTAATTTGTTTTATCATTATAACTATTGAGTCATAAGAAAGCAAGATTCCTTTTTAATCTACCAAGGGGCATATGAAGTAGCAATAATTAACTTTATGCTGCTCCAGTAACAGAAACAAAGTAATAAGAAGATAAATGTGTAAGTACACTAATATAAAGTAGCTTCTAATATATCAGTTTATGTCATTGAGCAGTAATGACCCACTATGTAGTAATTAGTAAAGATTATTGTAGTTATAATTACGAAACTAACGCGTTATGAGCCAAGCTACTTGTAAACCTTGAATCTTGATAGTGTAAAACTAATATCACTCATATAAACATATCAATGCTATTTTAGTTACCATTTCAAAGTTATGAGAAATCATGAGTGAAGAAAATTCATGTCATTATTGATTTATGTTCATCAGCATCAACGTCTTATCAGCTAAAATCCTTCTATTGTGCGTATGCCTCTCTTATCTTTCGCCCTTAATCATGATAAATTTGTCTGTCTACTACGTAAAAGGGTGGAATTCAAACAAAGTATTGTAGTGTATATTATAGAACCCACCTACACTTGGGATTACTCAATCTAACCTCGTAGGAAAAATGTAACAACTTTCACTATAAAACCATACATATATACCATATTTTCCCTTACATTTACTTACCTTCATCTTTCTATTTTGTAACTTTTTTGCTATTCAAATATGTAAGATTACCTTTAACAACTTTTAATAAACTATTTGGACGGTGAATACATAATGTCAGCACCTCACCCCATCACACGACTATTGTACAAGCTAACTAAAGGAGAAGCTGCGGATACCTGCGGCAGAATCATAATTTCCCGCGGCCCCGAGCTATTGTGAGATACAGTATGTTAGGTCTTAGGCAATAAGAATCAGAGGGACCCCTTCCCGTTGCGAAGCAACTCCATGAGAATATGACTCATAAAAAAAAAGAAGCTATACAGATATTAGCTTTAGAGAAAATAATAACTGGAAACAAAACCAATCAATCAGCTTGTCATGTCTTACATAGTCAGACATTGCACGGACTACCAGTTAATAGGTATATCTTCAGAATCGTATGTTACACGTAATACAAAAATACACATAAAATTACAACGGTCATTGTCCGCTGCTGTTCTAATCATAAATAAACTAGACCATTACACACTGTCATGTCTTTTAACTTACGTTTATTTTGGCATCAATCGACGTTTATATTAAAAGCAATTTCGGTTTATAAACTACTATGATGACGGGACGTTAGGTTATAGACAGATGCCGTTTACGGGAAATGAAATTCTAATGATAGTTATAAGTCTGTATGTAGGTAGTATGTCGTTTAATTTTTAGTTAAGAAAATACTTAAAAAAATAAATATCTCCAGTTTCAAATAAAAAATTACGCAACCATTTCAAGAAACCCATGCACATTTAATAAAATGGTTGCCTCCACATATAATTAAATGGTACCTTTACTAAAAAATATCAGTTTGTTAATTAATCATGTAACTTCGATAACTTGTCAGAAATCATGACCTTACTTCAGCATAGCTAACTATTGACCTAAGTCAATAGTTAAAATTAACAAAATATTCGGATCCAAATGGCCTTAGCGGTATTAGTAGAGCAACTTATTCGAGGCCTATGCCTTCAGTAGGACATTATTAAGTTTCCCGCTGCCCTAAGATAGTTTGAGCACCGAGTGAGGGGTTTCCTTATGGCTAACGCAGAGTAGGACGGCATGGCAAAGTATTTTAATTTTTACTAATGGAAATTCAACCGTACTGTTACAGAAATACGACATAAATTGCTATGCTTTAAAATGATGCCGCGGCATCGAAAGGGATTTTTCAATGCCGCGGCATCATTTTAAAGCATAGCAATTTATGTCGTATTTCTGTAACAGTACGGTTGAATTTCCATTAGTAAAAATTAAAATACTTTGCCATGCCGTCCTACTCTGCGTTAGCCATTAGCCTGCGACTTACGGTATGCGAAAGATTCAAATTAAAATGTAACATATAAATAAACAAATATATATTTCACGACACGTTTTAAGTAGGATGAAAATATTTCAATAATAACATCATTAGGCTCTCGCTTATGACCAAATAAAGTTATTAAACATAATAATACTGAGTCGTTATGATGAACATCCTGGTATTACTATTTAAGTAAAATAGTGTGGGTTATAAGGTGTAAGGAGGGTGTAAGGAGGTGGGTTGTAAGGAACATTTTATACGGTTAGCTATTTTAACAGTGCCATGCTTGTATATTTTAGTCCTACTTACTCACTTTCATAAAAATTTGCACAAGTTTGAAACAGAGCATGAAAGGAAACTTAGAGTAGATACTAGGAGAAAAGATTTACAGACTATCTTGCAAGCAAAACTTAATATAGTTAAACATTCAGCTTGCGTGCAGTCTGTGACACTTTTCAACAGGTTACCTTTAGAACTAAAAGATATTGCAAGTGTTAACATATTTAAAACCAAGTTAAAGACACTATTATTGAAAAAGGCTTATTATACTATAGAAGAATTTTGTAATGATAAATAATTAAGAATTATTGAATGAAAATACTGCTTATTAAAAAAAAAAATTATTTGTTATCATGTGCTTTGTAATTATATTCAATATTTTATTTTAAATTTCAATGACTGACATACTTATACCATGTATTAATGATTGATGTGTGCATGTATTTTTAAATATTTTTATAACATAATGTGTAATGTGTAATTAATGTATAATGTGTAAATGTTGCATATATTTCGACACAAATGTATTTTTGTTATGAAATAAATAAATAAATATAATTAAGTTGGGAAAACGTTAGCATATCGGAGATATCGTCGACATGACATTTACTGTGATGAGATACAGTATTATTAAAGTTTTGCATCGACTTTTACATATACAAATATATTTATGGATAGAGCAATTAAAATGTAAGATTACATTTTTTAAGACAAATCTTTATATTAATTTACAATAAGTTAAGGTTGATAACATTACTTACTTGGTCACAACCATTGATTTATAAAAAACCCTAGATGCACATTTTCAAACAAAACTAACAGCCAAAAGTGTCACCAAATTAAACATACGCAATAAATACGTATAGTAATATCGTAAACATATAATTTTTTGCAAATTCAATCTTACACGCATGACATAAAGTTGTATTTAACATAAAGCAATAAAATTTAATGATTGACGTTTGCCGGTAGAACAACGCGATACTAATTTAAAAAGAGTGCACAATGCGCCCATTTGTTGCGGACGTTTTTGGGAAGTGGAGTGTGTATCTTTGGTTTTTTGTAAATCAATGGTCACAACACTACAACTTTCAAATTAGAACTATAATAGAGAAAATAAAAAAATCATAATAGTATAATTTATTTTACTTATTACTTTTTTTTAGTACAGTCAGCAGCATATAGATTGCTGCTGTTAAAATCCTCAAAAAAAATCGAATATCAACAATTACACAAATTAATCAACAATAAGAATTTAAATTAATTTCGAATAACGGAGAAGGAATAAATAACGGAGAGCGGGTATTTTCTTTGTTACAGGCCGGTCAAGTTCACGTAATAAAAATCAAGTGGAAATGCAATACAACTAATTCACTATGGGAACCGCTGTCACCAAAAAATAAATAAACACTCAAATAAACTACTAACAAAAAATAACATATGTTGCTGAATCTACATCTGGGAGTGAACCTTTATTAACTACAAATAGAAGTTATTTTGTTGTAGCGCAGAAAGAATTATATGACGTTTTGTAATCTAAAATTATTACCTATTACCTTAGCGACAAGTTATGCGTACCAGCGCGTATTAGTGACACGCGTACCACGCCTACTTAGCACTTCCACTTTATTTTTCTTCCGTGGTCAAGTTAGTTAGCGCGTTACTGTATGTTCTCAATGTTGTTTTACTGGACCAAACTAAATATATATTAATATAATTAATTATTAACTCACCGTTTGTGTATCATTATCTACGTCTCCTTCACCACCTCCGCCACGATCGTTCACAATGTCCTGCACACAAACAATAACGATTACAATAAACAATAAATAAAAGATACAATAATATATTATAGTAAACATCTATTGTGTTTAAGTATGCTTCTTGGTGAGATTCTGAGTCTGAATTAAGGTCTAGACTGTATACATATACGGGAATGCAGGTACCTATATCTATATAGATTATAATATTACTGTCAATATGATGTGCTTTTTTATTTATATTATGATTTCTAAATCCCTTATTATGCGTAAAGAAAGAAAACTCAAACAATCCATGAGCTTACCCTGGCTAGCGTGGTTTAGTCGAAGTCTCTTGATGGCTAATTAGAAAATCGGGTGGGAACACCCCAACATCCATAGATCGTAATGTAATGAATCTATCCTACTGGTTTGAAATTGATAGCGCCAGAGTAGGCCTTCCTTAAATTCTTCCTCCACTTTCTCCTATCTTCGACATTCTGTATCCTTTAGCACTACATTTATCCACCTACTGAATCTTTGATCAAGGATAGAATCCCCAGTCTATTGTCATTTAATTAATTTAGATGGTGTGAATATTCAATTATACCCGACGACCTCAAAAAGGTCTCTGGGTCGTACTGGATGCGGAAGGCGCAGGACCGTGTTCTGTGGCGCGTGTTGGACTGCAATAGGCTGGTTGATTGATTGAATATTCAATTGACCAATTGATTTGACTAACTTCTTTGCCACTGTAGAAAAGCTCTTGAGAGTATGCGGCTGTCATGCTCAAGGTCGCGGGTTTGATTCACATGGAGAACGATTAATTATTTTAGCGATTCTAAAAATTGTTGCCTTGACTCTGGATAATCTTTTACCGTTAAATTGATGTTTGTAAAATCCCCATAACACAGAGCAAGAACCATAGCGCAAGAGTTGTTTTAAAAAAATGCCTACTTGTAATACTGAATTTATATTTAATTATTTACGAGTGCATCTGAGTGTAACACATGTTATTTAGTTCAAGATATCACAATAACCGTTTGTTCACTTTCAATAAATAGGACAATGTGTAATCTAACTACTGCTATATCGCTTTATAACTTCATAGCAAGTATGCGTGATAATGTGCTCGTAAAACTCAAATTCTTAGCTAATAATACCCCACACACATATTCGCAGGGTACTTACATTTATTTAAACTAACTTCAAAGCATCTTATTAATGTCACACTGAAGAAATTACAGGTTCGTTCCAGAGACTGGAACTAGGCCTACTAATACCAAAATGGTTCATAAGATTTTGGCATTGACAAGAGGTCACCTTTTTTTTATCAGTTTTTAATCTACGAGCGTCATGGGGAATTTTACGACTATATAAAATTATCGAACAAAAAGTTCATCAAGACTCAAGGTAATCATTTGTTGTTCACAAAATAAATATTGCGAGATTGGAACCCGCAACCTTGTACAGCGTCACACATGACAACCACTTTGCCACATCTCTTACAGCATCCTCGCCAAACGAGAGGGTATAGTTTTGTACCAAGGTTTTCTTCTTTAGCACTTTAATTAATTAAGTTAAATTTCTAGTTAGTAATATTTTAATACCATTTATAGTAGACCCAGTTCTTTTTCTTTAAGTGAATATTTTCTTTTTAGTTACACTTATGAACAGATTACCTTTCATTTTCATTTAAGCACAAAAATTAAAGATAACGTTTTCCACTTATGCGCTGAATATCGTGGCAGATATTAATAAAATAATAATAGGTTAAATGTTGGTTATATCCTATATTGCCTAAATAACAAAAATAACTAAGACATATGTTATGTTTTAAAAGAATATAGAGGTCAAAAATTGCGTAGAAAAAAAAACAGCAATTTCATAGGTAAGGACCTACTATAAATAGCTACTTAAAGTAATTTAACTATGTAACGTGTGCATGTTAGTGTTACAGACTGAGGCAGACAGATAACAGAATGTACTAGGTTCCTTTTACCTTTTCATGTGTTATCCTTATAAAGATAAATAGTACAATGGTAAAGATAAGATAAACAAACTCACGTCCATATCGATGTGTCCAACGCCCGTTGATCGTCGCTTGGGCCTGCGTCGACGCTGTATGACATTTGGCGCCGCTTGCGTACTAGCCGGGGATGCGTTGCTCGATGATTTGCTCTCTGTACTACTTTCTCGATCTTTGTCATCTTCGACCACTGACGCGGATGAGTCTGTATACAAAGAGTATTATTACAAGCTGAATTAGAATATTTTGGAGGTAATATAGAGCTTTGAAATCGACAACAACGACCTTAAAAAGTTTGCTGGGGCATACTGCATGTGGAAGTCAAGGGACTGTATTTTGTGCCTGCATGCAGTGGACTGCGATAAGCTAATTGATTGTTTGATAGAGCTTTAATAGGTTGGAAATGAGATGGAATCAGTGATAAGGTGATCTCGCTAAACAACGAGAGAAGAGGGACAACGAATACTGCATGTCTAGAATGAAATAATTCAGATACTTACCTTGACATTGGCATAGGTTCACAATATTTAAAAATCAATTGAAAATAACATTTTTAGATCTAAATTTTATTTACACATTATATTAACTATTATGACGACTAAAGTCTACGGGGTAAAACAATCGCCCTAATTTACTCAACAATAGATACAATGAGTTTTAAGTTCTTTTTTCCCCATATTTTGTCTCCTGTATTTTACAGTAATATTACACGAAAAGGTTCCCACAGAATGAAAAGTGGATTGGGGTGTGTCGATGTGCCTACACGCATGGCATAAAGGCGTGAGTGAATGTAATGTATGTATGTATACGGTGGATCAGCCTGGATGCGCCTCATGACCCTGTTCTGTGACGTTTGTTGGGAGAAGTGTTTGTGTAGCATTGCACTGCGATAGGCTAGTTGTTTTATTGATTAATTGATATGTTACAGTACCCGTCCTATTGTCTGTGGCAGGAGTGGCAGTATTGGCTGAGGAACCAGTAGGTGGTCGACGATACGGAAGCGTCACTGTCGCTTCAGCCGCCGTCGACGCCGCTCTTGGAGATGACCGACCAGCATCTTCTAGTTCAAACTATACACAACACAAAATTGTAAACAACATTGTCACTATTAGTTCGAAGAAACAAAATGCAAGCTATACACAAAATGCTTGTATCGTGCTTGGAAATAAACAGCATTGCATTTTTTAACAAAAAGGTGGTTTGATTTTAAATATCAATCATAAAATACATGCTGAAAAATTCAGTTTAAAAATAATTAGTTTGCTAAAATAAGAGCTGCTAGTAAAATACGATACAATTTTGATTTTATTTTGTAAAAACAGCTGTATAGTGTAAATTAAAGAGAAATTGCATTGCTTAAATCAGGTTCCTCGTTTGATTTAAACTAATCATAACATAAAAATAAGATTAAATAGTAGAATAATTTAACTAATCTCATTGAATCTAAAACTAATCCGTATAGCAAACGTAAAATTGCAGATCCAAGTCACTGGAAAAAACCTGATTTTGCAGTGGTACTTTATAAAATGTTATGGTTTTTGCAAGATTCCTGTTAAGCGAGTAAATAACATTCTTATGATAACATAGATCATTGTAATAGCTATTAGTAATATTAATCTTACGCAAAAAGCTTTTATTTATAAATTAAGTTTCAAGCAAGCCAAGCATTGGTTATAGTCGTGTTTCTTATTTGTATCAATGAGCAACTTTCTTTGTCAATTTGTTCAATCACTTATTTGATATACATATTTATTAGATATTCTATAAGTAAAAATAATACAAAATAGATAAAAAAAATGTCAGACATTTTTGCTCTTTCATACTTTTTTTTCAATTTAAAATAGTGGACTACCATGCATACAAAATGTGATATTTAAAACAAATATGAAACAAACAAATTCCAATTCTGATATTGAGATAAAAATGAAAGTACAATGAAATTAGAGGAGTGTAATTATGAATGTTAAATAATGATTTATACAATGAATAAAGAAAGGACCCAGTTAGTACAGGGAGGGCCCATAAAGTATCGCGTAGAATAAGAAAGCGAAGAGAAGATACTAGATAAATTGATAGACCCAAAATCAGAATTTGACCACCGATATCAGACAAAGAATTTCACACTCATGCGAGCTACCGTCCTGCGATAGGTAACGCGAGATTGTCGATTAAAATAAAAAATGTTGTATGTGCCTGTTTAAATTTTTATTAAGTATTTTTAACATATTCGAGAAATTTACCGTGAACTAGAAAGTGGATTAACACATCTAACATTACCAAACTCAACTTTAAAAGCTTCCATAAGTAACTGTCGTAAACCAATATTCCATTAATAGCCATACTCGAAAAGCGACTTTGTAATATAAGTATGTTATTCCTTTGTTCTTGACTTTGAATTGCTCGAAAATATTGAAAATATCTAATAATAAATTTACTATATTATGACGAATACACTGTAATATGGAACGAGGTATATAAAAGGTTTTATTTTTTGAGGGCAAATGATACAAATTGCTATGAAAATGGTGGTCAAACTATCGACAATCTCGCGACCACAGCGCGAAATAACCACCTTATTAGTGGGGTCGAGTCTCAGCCGCCATGAGGGACGTCGCTCGCTGTTGGCGGCAATAGTTGCCGTCGCAGTTGCCGACGCGCAAGCCAGCGCTAGTGTTACCGCAACGTCACCCGCTGGGACAGCCCCGCGCGCCTATGCATTACACCCGTTTGTCAATTTAATAACCCTATCTGAATTTATTAGGCGAATATTGTGAAAAACATATATTATACTTTCTTTGACAATTTGTATTAAGACCCGTATTTCTTATGAAAACCGATGTTAATTTTAAAAATAACTATAAGTAAGTCTCAGTTCATTCAATCACCTCGTAAATTAGATATATTTTTGATTACTCATGGCGAGTCTTAAGCTGTCTAGGGAAAACCTATTTTTCAACAATGCATAAAGAATTTCCAAATATCTACAGTACTTGGAAGGCACAGTCTTACGACAATGTCTATCTTTGTCCTTGATTATTTACAGATATAAATAGACCAAGGTTCAGCCTGTCCATTACCTTTACAAAACTGTACTTATTTCCTAGGTTAGACATGTAGTAAGTAGTATACTCTTGATATTACAAGTGTACTACATTCCTATTGGGATTGAGATATAAAACCAAAATAACAGAGCATAAAATTCGTATTATATTTAAGTCAGAAAGGTCGCTCTATGTAATGCATCATGATATATGAAAGGACATGGGGCATTAATAAAAGGAGGCGATATATGTATATGTAAATAAATTCAATGATGATTATCGACAAGTTATAAACTAAGAAATACAAAGACAAACTCAACGTATTTACAAAATTTAATAAGACTAACTAATTTAAATATAATAAACACCCATATTAGTGACATAGTCGATTTAATTATTCATGCTGTATTTTACTAAATACTATGAAACAATAATCTCTTACATCGTATTATAGAAAATAATTTATAAACTGTTAAACATCAAGCTCTAAATTCAAGTTTATCTGCTTCATTCTAATAAACGTCAAGAATTTAGAAATAAAGTATAAAAATTCAATTACGTGACGTTTTATGACGTAATATACAATATAATAAATAAACGTTTATGCACCCTAAAGTTATTTTGAAAATAAAGATACGACATAAGTCCCGAAAGATATTAACTACTTCATTTCTAATGAGAAAGCGTTTCAATTATTGTTATTAAAAATTACTAAAGTAAAGAACATCGTTTCGTCTGGCATTGGAGATGTACAAATAGGAAGGAGAAACAAAAACAGTCAGGTATGGAAGTCAAACTTGTTTCATGTCTTTTTTTTTACATGAAGTTTGAATCCTATACCTAAAGTCTATTTTTTTATCTCGGATACTAAAATGACAACTACAAATGTCAAACGTAAAAATAATGTAGCCAGCTTTTAAGAAACAGTGCTGTCCTGTGTTTCGATTTATGTTGTAATTATTGTAAAATATTTACGGTTGTTAGTATAGTCGAGAACTAAATGGCCTTATCACCTCTAGAGTTAATGTTAGTTGCATGTCATAAAACAATTAGGTTCAATATCGCACAACAAAACATCAGCTAAATCATGACGCTACTTTGACATAATATCAGTTCTCTTGTATTAGCAAATAGTCGTTAGATATTTATAAAAACAAATAGTAAAGTCAACGTTATTGACTGTTACTAGAGCATATTTTCGGTAAAGCGTTTTAATCTAATGAATTTCTCTCTTTTTTCTTCTATGTCTATGTTTTTCTTATATGTGTATCATTTCTTGCATGACATCATTGGCGCATATTTCAAGTTAAAGTTTTCGTAATTTTATAATATAAAACAAATTAGGGTAAACCACCTAATCGTTAGAAGTCCTACAATTGTTGGCACTTACGAGTAAAAAGAAAGAAAACACTATAGATTATTCAAGTTCAGTATGATTATTCAAGATCAAATAAATATTGTTTATTTAATATTTTTATCATATTTTATTTATTTCATGTGTCAACATAGGAACAATAAATTTATCAGAATCCTTTTATTGGCATTATTGTTATACATTTATTCAATCGCATAATAATGATTGAGTATAAGCAAAGATTAAAACATTTTATATTTTTTTTTTTTTTTTTTTTTTTTATGATATTTTATATTTTAGTCTGACACGAAGTCCACTCTTAAGGTGCCAACAATTGGGTGGCTTACCAGCCAATATATAAAATCTACATTTTCAGTTTTTCTGAAACGACAAGCTTGTAATGTCACAAGTAACAAGTTGACTTTAGTTTTAAATTATTTAATGGTTTTTCACATACAAACTCTACAGTTTAATATTGACGTTATTATTTAATGCGTTGAAGTGAAAGTTTAAAATAGATTGCACTTTTAATCTAAGCATAGTTTTATTACGGTCAACCAATGGCGTCAAGCTCACGCATAAACATTAAATAACGATCTTAATGAATTTGAATTATGATAGAATTTGTTGTCAAAACTGATAAAGCCATTTCGTTTTCGGGTATACATCACTATACATAAATTGCACAAAAAAAAAGGTAACAGTAATGATATTTTAGTATTCGAGATTAAAAAACAGCCTATAGTCTCTATTTACCGTAATCGGCAGAACTAAGCTATATTTTAATCGGTAAGTACCGGCTGTATCGCATCACTATTTATTAGTTGTAAAAAACTGACAACACATGAAATGTCATTTTAGTATCTGAGATAAAAAAAATAGACTTTACGAGTAAATGTCTCTCTTGTGTCAAATATTTGCCAATGTTCAATATTCCTTATAAATCTAGGATAATAAAAATATATAATAATAGTTCTTGACAGTAAAAGACAGTAAAGTAATAGTATTTTTTTTTAAATTATAAAAGTTACCGATTTTTTTAATTACAAGTGTTATTCTTTCATAAAACGAAAATTATAAAAAATCGTAGAAACTATACATAATATTGTAATGCCCGAATAAACGAGGTTCTTTATTGAGTTAAACCACTATCCAGAAGTTAGAATCCCCAATACCAATTAGTCACTTTAAAAAAAAAATCCGATATTAAACGTTTATCCCTAGTAATAATAGCTACATCATTTAAAACACTCCAAAACAAGTATTTATTCCCTTTGTCTTTAGCAAAATAAAAATATTTGAACATCACTAATTGACTCCAAAGTTAAAAATCAATTTGATACTCTACAAAAATAAAAAGTTTCTAATCACATGACACGTGGGTCATGGCACAAGACACTGAAAATTTACTGTGGGTCTTAGAAGACTGCAATTTATTTATACAGATTAAATCATCTTTTTTACTAAAATTGCTAAGTTTACTTTAATTATTTTCAAAAATAGTGATGTCCAAATGAATTTCTCTAGAATTTTTGTTGTGTGAGCACATAAATACATTATCAAGTTTACATACCGAGCCATTGTCAGCGGTTATGGTAGTAGTAGATTCCTCTTTCTTTAGGCTGCCAGGCGAAGGGCTCTCTGTGGTACCATTACCAGTTTTCTTCTTAACAAGTTGCTCAGCGGACTTGATCTCATCGAGAGTGACTCCTTGAGTGGAACGCCGCGTCTCACGCACGCGCTTAGCGTGAGCTTTCCTCTGCGTTTCGCTCTCCTCATCCCGAACAGGGGGAACAAACGACCTACATTCCACTTCATAATTAGTACTATATAATTTATATTATTCGACATAACAAGCTCAAATGCATAAAAAAATGTACACAAAAAAACATGCATCGTCTTTACACATCATGCTGGTTTAAAATTAACGCAAAATAAATCGTCCGAGCACAAAACAGACGAAGCGCAAATTATAACGACACAATTATTAACCGTTCAACTTGAACACGGGAATTGTAAATGACTATAAAAAATATATATAAATGACTGTTATATGTTAAGATAATAAGTTGTCACAAATGTTTGGGGTAAAAAATTAACGTTTACGCATTATAAAAACACATAATATCTATTGTTGTGTTTTTAACAATGTTTAATTAATAATTAAACAGTCATTAATTAATTTTATTTAATTTTAATTTTTGTTTGTGATCATTCGATCACAAACAAAAATGTTTATAAAATTTTAGATAAAACTTTTTAACTTTTTTAAATTTAAATTAAAAAGGGTAGTGTTGGTATAAAATAATAATTGAACCTTATTATTATTAAAGCTTATGAAACGTGCTTAGTAAGGTTTAATGCGTGTCATATTTTTATGCACAATAACTGGCGTTAATTGTTACCCCACCTGACTATGCTTATATTTCATCTCACCTCGAGATGTTAATAAAATGTAATTAACAAATAGTTCATGAAACTACTTTTTTAATTAGTTTCAACTGCTTCAAACAACTTTCAAACAGTCTTAAATACATTCATGGTTAGTAAACATTCGTCTGGTAATTTTCAATGTTATATAACTTTTTTAACATAGTTGTTATTTCAAACTTAAAACACAATCACAACAAAACAAAAGAAAACAATTCTCGTGTCCAAGATATTTGTTTATAAGAAGACTATACTTGAAGAAGTTCTTGAATATGTTCCCTGGAGACAGTTTGGTAGGCGTCGCCGAGGTCGGGGTAGAATTGCTACTGTTGGACTCTACACTCTCCGATGAACTGTTACATACATAATACTTTGCACTATATCGTGCGTGACAACTATGACAACCTATCATTGTGGTAATTTAGTAGTTATGTGTGTAATATGTGGAATTATACCCAACAACGAAGCCTTTACTACCAGTTGCTTTTACACACAACTTTCAGGGTGGATTTAAGCGTGTGATTACTCATTACAACCCATACCAAGAGCTAGTAGTCGCCAGACAGGCTTCTTCAGTTTTAAAGGACCTGCCCAACGTCGAGCCAAAGATAGCCTTCATATCATAGAGCTATCTACCTCCGTATTATTTATTAAATTTACCCTTAACCTACATTGAAGTACAAAGACATTCAATATTAAATATAATTAAATAATATTGATGAATGTTAAATTCATAATGTGCTTCACAAATCATAAAAAAACCTATATACCAATCCGTTTGACGAACAGTATTGATATAGGAGACCATGTCCCCCATTGGGTGATTTACGGTATGACCATAATATTATCAAAAACAAACCTAACGTAATATTTGTATACCCAAATAATGTTCTGTTGGTTTAATATACCTACTTGTTTTATGTACTCTACATTAACTTTACCAAAGTTGACACAATGTAAGAAACTTACTACAGGACAATGACATGTTAAGAAGCAAATATACTGTATTGTAAAAGACTACTGGTCCCTCAATTATTAAATTAAGTAAAGAAAATTATTTTATCTTATAAGTACTTACCTAATCTTATATTTAAAGAATGAGAATATATGAATAACAATACAAAAGAGATTAAATATTAATTTTGGGATCCACTCAGTAATTTAAAAAAAGATTCGTCCTCATACCATAAATATTGATTTAACCTTTACGCTATGTATGTCTAATACGCAGTTCACCTACCTCGCGTTATGACTAGTCAAAAGAATAAGTAGGCATAACGCTAGTTAGACTTGCTTCGATATAAACCAACAGCTGTAAAGGCCAAATAATAACCAGACCAACTGAGATTTAGTCTTCTAAACACTTGGATTTGGTTAACCGGCTATTAGCTTGCACTAAGATTAAGTATTGATATTTGATCATGCTACTAGTATTCTGGGCACGTTTTCACGCAAAATTCGTGCGGAGTACAAACTGGATATGAGGATGTCACCACAGAATTTTGACGAATTGCTGTCAATTATATCGAGCTCTATTCAACGACCTGATACATTCATGAGAGATGCTTTACCAGCCAAAATTAAACTGGAAATAACGCTAACATTTTTGGCTTCAGGAATGAACTATCGGTTCCTGAGTCACTTTTATCGTGTCTCGTTTTCGCTATATAATTGCACCAATTTTAAGGTTTCGTCTTCGCTAAGCCGCTTCATTTTGAAAAAAAAAAACGTGGTTACTCTACAACGCAGCGGCAGTGACAACCACGCAATGACTTGTCTGTTTACACGGGGTTTATTTGGCTGTCACGGGGGTGTGCAGGTGGCGGGGGGCGCCAACTGACTTCAAAATATTCGTGTGCGAATATTCAAGTCAGCGCTGACTTCAAGCCACTGTACTGACTTCAAATCAGTTTACACGGGCTTTTTTTCGAGTCAGCACTGACTTGCCTCGAATTTGAAGTCAGTTACTGACCCTGTGTAAATCAGCTTTTATGCCTACTTATTCTTTTGACTATTCATAACGCGAGGTAGGTGAACTGCGTATTAGGCCTACATAGCGTAAAGGTTAGGCATAACGCGATAAAGACCATGTAAGATTAAGGCATAAAGCGAAGTAGTCCTCATCCGAAGTAAGCAAATGGCGACCTAGTCAAACATATACTTAGGCTAAAAGCTATTGAAAATGACATTTAGTCATAACGCGAGGTAGGTGAACTGCGTATTAGACATACATAGCGTAAAGGAATTTAAACATGGTAGAATAGAGTTTCAGTTTTTGGAATAATTTTATTTGTTCTCTAGTTACTAAAATATATTGTTGGTAAAAACGATTTAAAAAACACGTACATTTGCTCTCTAACAGCTAACAAACACAGTGGAACAAACTACCTACATAATTAAGAAATACTAATGATAGGTAACCTAACTAATAAAAATATAATATATCTATTCAAAAATTTAACAAATTAATTAAATTTTAATTGTACATTATATTGAATCAAAGTCTCAATAGAAACAGTTTTTAAAGATTAATCTATATATTAAACAGTTTCAGACATTGACCAATTGTCCTAACAATTGGTGAATCTCGAGCAGTATTTGCTAAGATAAAATTTTGCAATAACTTAGTAGTTATTAGATGTGTCTGTCACGTAAGTGATAACCGTTTCTAGGTTCAATAAACTGTTTCTATACAAGACTTGATGATGATAATAATAAATATATTATTGGTGTAGTAAAACAATATGCATACCTTCTAACTGTCGTAGTAGTAGTTGTATTTGTCGGACTTGCATTCGGTGTCGTACTGGTCGCTCCACTCCAAGTGTTCACTTCCCTTTCTCGCCTTTCAGCGGGGTTTATCCTATACAACATATTAAGAAAACATTTAATATAAATGCATTTATATAGATATTTATATTATTATAACAGCCCATTAATGTTTCACTGCATGGACGAAGGTTTTCCCGTGACGGAGGGATACTTGGCCTACTAATACCACGCTGGCCAGACGGATTGGTACAGGGTTTAATTTCAAGTTTTACTTCTTTCTATGTAAAGGTAATATTCACAGATGGTCCCTTAGCCGGTTTCTACAACACCCATGGGATGAAATGGGGTAATGACATATTGTATTCTTACTCCGTCACCACATGGATATGATATTTATATAATAGTTTATAATTATAATAATAATATATTTAATATAACATAATTACACATAAGATTTAATACATATATATATTTTTAATAAAATATAACTATTCTATCGTTTATATGAAATATACAGAATAAATAAACTTGGTTTATTTAAAATATTTGTTAGGTGTATGTGTAAAACATTATTCATTACTAAGAGGCATAGAGAAACTGTTTAGAAAAAGATAACTCTACAAACTGATGTAATACGTTGGAATTTGCTTTTCCATATTATTTACTGCCGACTTCTTTCTTTACCAATGGTCTAAAGCGATCTAGATTATTCAATAAAGTTATTTCTTGCTTTAAAGCAATTTTGTAGCCAGTATCTTCTCTTGAGCTCTAACCTTTCTCGACGTCGCACAGTGGTTCGATCCTATACAAAGGGTCGGACGTAGGATATGAAAAAATGTTACGTCGTAATTTCAAATAACTGAATATGACGTCGGGTAGATATATTATAGACTAATAAATTCTAGCAGTACAAATTTCAAGGCTACACTTTCACCATGTTAAAATCGAATAAAACTGTTTCTAATGTATGGGAATCGACCTTTAGACATGAATATCTTTTGATTTTGGTCCGTTTTCGTTCTGGTTTTTTTATGGTAGTATCTCACCATTATTTGTAACATTTTTGCCAAAGACACATAGTGCTACTTTTGTGCACTTTTTGAGATATTAAATAAAGTATATAAAATAGGAAAGAAATTGTCTAAGTAAACGTTGAATGTACTGAATGTATTATAATTAATATAAAATAATAACAACAATATTAAAAGCAAATTTTAATTAGTTTTAAGTAAATTATTAATATTAGTACACGTAATAAAATCGATAAAAAAGAACTTTATTTTCCAAAATCGTTATTTGTCCTATTGAGGCGGGAACATTACAAAGGCGTTACCACTATTTCCAAGAATTGCACGTGTGCAATAGACTTTAGTAACAACTTGTTAAGTACCTATTAAAGTACTCATAAAACCTGTATCAGGGCCTATTCATGTATGTAGTAACAATAGGATTTTGATATCGTAACCGAATTCTATAATAATACGTTGTGCGATTAGCACAGGTTTATGAGTACCTCAATAGGTACTTAATAAGTTGTTACTAAAGTCTATTGCACACGTCTCCCGCCTCAATAGGACAAATAACGATTTTGGAAAATAAAGTTCTTTTTTATCGATTTTATTACGTGTACTAATATTAATAATTTACTTAAAACTAATTAAAATTTGCTTTTAATATTGTTGTTATTATTTTATATTAATTATAATACATTCAGTACATTCAACGTTTACTTAGACAATTTCTTTCCTATTTTATATACTTTATTTAATATCTCAAAAAGTGCACAAAAGTAGCACTATGTGTCTTTGGCAAAAATGTTACAAATAATGGTGAGATACTACCATAAAAAAACCAGAACGAAAACGGACCAAAATCAAAAGATATTCATGTCTAAAGGTCGATTCCCATACATTAGAAACAGTTTTATTCGATTTTAACATGGTGAAAGTGTAGCCTTGAAATTCGTACTGCTAGAATTTATTAGTCTATAATATATCTACCCGACGGCATATTCAGTTATTTGAAATTACGACATAACATTTTTTCATATCCTACGTCCGACCCTTTGTATGGGATAGAACTACTGTGCGTCGGTATTTAATTAATTAAATAAATTATTTATTCATACAACGTCACTATAAAAAATAATTACAAAATGGTGTGACTGTTATTAAATTAAACTTGACAACAGCAGTGATATTAACAAAAGTAAGTTGTTGTTAAGAAAAGGCATTTATTAGGATTATGAAAGTTGAAAATTAAATGTTTTACGTATACGAGTACATACTATGTTTATTTGACTAATTAAACGTAATGAGGTTATAGTTATATTTTTTAGAAGCTGGTAGTGTAAGACCTTGAAAAGAAAAGCTAGTGAAGAAGTATCAAACAGAAGGAAATATTGTGTCCTTATTATATTCGTTCTCAAAGCTATGATAAAATTACATAATAACTCATATAAAATAAAAATAGATACAACATACATTTAGAATAAATATTATAATGTACACATTTACATAAAATAAATTTTATATAATAATATAGTACTTAAATATGTTAAGTATAATAAAAAAATAGAAATTATGATGGTTATTTTAGAATTATTAATTTATGAGCGGTAATTCGTGTGGTTGAGGCTTGCTACAAAAATAAATCTAACAATAATATAAATAATTTAGGCATTAAATATTTTGATTTGTAGAAATATTTTGACAATACCTAACAGTTCTTTAAAATTAAGGGTAAATAATATATTTTTTAATAAATTTATTCAAATGAGGTTTACAACAATTAATACTGAAATATTCAAGTCTACTTTACTAATGCCTATGAAGTTGTTCAAGATCTATATCTACATACAGAAATATAAAATTAATTTTCTGAACTCATACCGTCTAATTACAAAAAACTAAAAAAAACTCAGTTTAAACCAGGTTCAGCTAGCACAGGCCTAATTTTTAAACTGCAGTCTAAATGTCACCTTATAACAAAACATAAATAAACCGTGGCTTTCATAGAACAGCAATTAGACCCTAGCTTAAATAAACAGTCACAGATTATCCAAAATATTGCTTGATCATTCATAACATCATTCGATTATAACGTTCCGTACTACTCGAGGGAAAGCTTATTGCTAAAAAATTGATAAATTTAATTACATATCAGCAATGAAATGATAATAATTTATATATTTAGTATAAATATATAACATTGGTTATTAATGATTACCATTTATTATTCTAGGGCCCTGAAATAATAAGCATTTTCATAACTCGCAATGTTAAATATAAGACGTAGAACGGAACAAAATAAAGAAGGTATTATCATCATTAGGTACCTATTCGGGCATCATTTGAAATACGAGTAAGATGTCAGCAATATGAAAATAGTTTGTATGTGATATGGTAATCGTTGTAGGTAAAACAAAAATACGTTTTAAGTAGTTTAAAGTTTGCTCTTTTCTCAACCGACTAAGTAGGTTTTTAGTTGTTTTGTGTAGGTGTTGTTGTGGCCCAGCTTTGTAATGCGCAAACCTTGAATTTCAGGGGACAAAGTACCTACATCCCCGAGGGTCGTGTGATATTATTTACCAATAACTCCAAAATATTTTTAGTACTTAATACGTTTTCTAAATCTATATTTTTTTCTAAAATCTAATAATTCTATAAAAGGATCAACACGAACAAGCTCACTACTGGGTCGTCGTCTTTCTAAAAGTTCAATATCTTCAATATACATTAAATGTACCATGTCGATATCCATTTTGAAACAAGTCAACAATATTATAATATTAACACATTACCAATAGCAACGCTAACCTCAAAACAACAACTTTGACAGAACTGTATGTATTTAGACCATGGTCTATAGTTTAAACTAGGGGTCGAGTAGGTTTATCTTTAAACCTGACATTACGCCATGGTTTAGTGTTAAAACTGATTTTGTAATAACAAATTTCAAAAACAGTGGTTTTGTGAGGTAATAAACCGTGTTTTATAGTTAGACCGTATTTTGTAATAAGGCCGATAGTGAACATACGATACAGAACATCAGGCAATTGTGGTTTCAGTAGGCCTAGTCTTACCCTACTTACAAACTTTTCCTCCCTGCAATGGGTTCTTCACGTGCTGTTATGGTTATTATACTCCAATAACATAAGCTTAGATACTAATACAAAGTATCTATGAGTGAAATGCATCGCATAATAATTATGTGTTTGATTGGGTGATTTCGAATGAATTTGAATAAGTAAAACTGAACAAAAAAAGCTCCCATTTAAATGTATAACATGTGAAATAACATAAAAAGCAAACCGCAACCACACAGATAGACATAACAAGCACCTTGTCTGTACATCTTCGTTAGTCTCTGTAGCATTGTTAGTGTGTTCTTGAGTCTTTTTCTTGTCTGTAGATGATGCGGGCGGCGGCGGTGGTATTGATGGACACGACGACGCCTTTATACGCGCGGTCACGTCCCGATAACGTTGGTAGAAGCTACAATGCACACAAGCATGCGACATGTACCTAGACCACGTTTGTTATGTGACATGATATTGTTATCAAGCGTTTTTAGTGTGTGAGGAGCTTGATTCAATGTATTATTTTGACATTTATATTTTTTTAAACAACTATAACTTTGAGTTGAAGTTGTCTCGCCTAAATAATTGCCCTGAGTGATATTTAGCATTATCGCGACCACTATTCCACGGCGGCAGACAGCATATTTTTTTTTTATTTCATGCTGTTTACTATAATACTTTATATTGAAGTTTCTTAGTATTGTTAGGTCAGATGTTTGAACACCATCATAAATGGACCCATAGATGAAAATATTAGGAAGAATTGACAATAAAAAGTAGTTACTATACAATAGAATTCCACAAATATGATTTAATAATCCAGTATGATAAATTTTAATTCGTTAAAAGTTATTTAATGAAATTAGTGCTGGCATAGATTGATAAAGCAGGCACCCTGGCTGATAGCATTAAGCTCATATAGCATGAGCATTGTTATATTATTATATCCCCAAAATACAATGTCACAAAACAAACTTAAACATTGCTCTTTAGAGAGACAGACACAACACAACATTACACTACATCAAAACAATTCGATTATCCCTTATTTGCCAGTATTAAGCAACATGTATTCTTATAATGACAATACAGGGATAATCAAAATGTAATTTATAATTAAATGACACCTGAGAAACAGTTATATGATGAAGAACAATAGAACACAGAACAGAGAAAGGCATAGAAGTTAGACATAGCAACACATACACAGAAGAAAATACGAAACGACCACTGTAATAGCATTGTGTAATAGGATTAAAAATAAGATATTACAGGGTTTTAATTACCGGTATGTTCAATACGGCAATACCATAGCATTGTTTTATTAAACTTTAAGATTGAAGACGTGAGCGACACCCAGAACGTAGATATGAATAGTCCATACATGTATTTAATTTTAAATTCTATGCCTCTCTGTTTTGTGTATAAAGTATACTAAATTCGGTCACAGAACATTTAAAAAGTGATATTTTAGTGCCATGCCGTATGTCGATATACAAATTGTAGTATATACAATGCGAACATTAATATTGCACAATATTTTAGTTCCTGTAGACATAATAAAATTAAACACTGGCATATTGCCACATGTGACTAGTAACGTAAACTAAGAGTTGTTTCATTTGAAAATATTCATTAATTACAATGAACCTCATTTTCGATTTATTTATAAATTAGTAAAATAGCTAATTCGTCTCCATGTGGTGATGATGTCAAAATAAATGGGATCGCCAATCAATTTCATTCTATGGGTGTAATTAAAGCAGACTATGAGAAATTTTACGTTTCTCTACGAAAAAATCAAGAAAATCTTTTACAAAAAGGCATCTGGCCCTCCCGCTCCCGGATGGTATAGTATAGTGGCCATAAATTGGCTGTCATCATAGGTATGACGGTAACTAAAATTAACCTAATTTTCGGTTTATTTATAGATTATTTACATAACATACTACTGCAGTTTAGGTCTAACAGTCGTGTTAAAGCAATGACTTGAAACTAGGACTCATTAAGATTGTTTTTATTTAGAACAGCTGAAGAGATTTATTTTCGTTCAACAAAACCTTGTTCTCGATTCCAATGTCCTTTGTTTTTGTATATATTCTATATTAGCCTTAGTTTGTAAAGTCCACGGCTACTCAAGCCGGACTGATGGGATTATTGAATAGCCATTGATGGGATATGTAATGTATATCTATCAATACCAGGATGTCTAGGCTCATTTATAGTAGAGTTTGTTTCGAGTTTTACTTCCCTAAATATAATATTGTAACTATTAGTACCGTAAATCGTAATTTACGGCACTCAAAAGACGGTAGAGGTTCTAGGATTTTGTATTAAAAACTCTAGAATTGAATTTGTTAATTAATTTATTTAATTAGATTTGTGACTGTAAAATGTTTGAATAAATCAATACATTCTCTAAACACTTGTGTAATTAGCACTGATAATTAGCAGTCATGGTCAGAGCTTGCTTTATTTTTAAATGAAGCGACGGACGTAGTGACTAATTATTCCCATGAGAGAATAATCTTTTTTTTCGGAAAACTGTTCCAATATTTTTTTGTAGCGAAAAAAATTAGTAGTTTTTTTTTAGTCACTAGTTGTTGCTCATTTATGTAATACAGTGCTTTAAAATTTCTATTTTTTTAATTTAATTGGAAAATGAATTATTGTCAATATTACAATAGTTTAAATATAGTTTGTGATGTTGATACCCACATTAGGTTTCTCTGTGTCGTGGGTAACAGGCTAACGTTAGTACCGATATAGACATTTCATCAATACGGTTGAGCATTATTCTTTCATTTGAATTTTAATGAAATTCACTGACTCAAATAAATAGTTATACTTCACCAAAAGCAAAACCACTTCTCTTTAGACATACGTCTCCTATACATATGATTATCACCGAATCGATCAACAAAAAACTAAAATATTGTGTTCAATTAATATTCCAATTATTGTGATGTGCATAACAACAATTAGGTAGTTCGGGAGATACATTTTGCATGACACGGTACAGAATGTGCAAAGTTCACATTTATTAAAACAATATATTGCGTGTGACCAAGGTGTTAAATTAGTACGTTATCATCTGAGTTCTACATAAAGAGAATAGAAGATATTATAAAAGGATACATGACCCGTAGGTGCAAGCGAGATAGATATAGAGAAATGACATGGCCCTAAGACTCAGATGTTAACGCAATATCTATGGTTATTGATGATATAAAAATGTATGTCTAGTTAAAGGATAGTTACCTCTTATCGTTCTCAAAGCTGTGTGTCCTCCTCAGAATGGTGTCGTTGTCTACAGCGTTATTATTATTGTTGTTGTGAGCCGGTTTGTTGTTTTCTTCTGCAATTATCATCATGACATGTTAATATGTAGAGAAAAATATTTCAAATATTATTATATCTTTTTTATTAACTAGATTACATAAAAACTGGATCATTGAGGAATTCTTTAACAATGAATACGGGCTGGATAAAATAAATGTCAGTTAATTGAATTACAATATAAAGGACAGAATATCTAGGATGATATTTGATACTATTTTGTCTATTTCTTTATTTTTTTGAAATATGTAGATAAAATGTTATATTCATACTTTTACAGTGTTTTTACTGTGAGGGACATTTTGAAAGCACCTTTCTTAGCATACAGGCAGAATGGACGAGCTATAACAATGATTTGACTCACCCTTCCTAACCTAAATACACTAAACAAGATTTATTTTAATCCATTGCAGCTCAATGAATACTTTCACTTCACTCATAGGTTAGAAATCTCTTAAGGTTATTCAAACCTACTTTGGTTCTGTATGTGTCATAATAGAATTATTGAATGAATGAGTACTATAGTGGTTATGAACTTACTACTAGGCGCTTCAGCTTGTCTATTCCTAAACGAAGCTGACCGACGCCATGATGGAGCATCTTCAGCCGCGGTCTCTGGTTCCGTAGCGTCTGGTGCTGGTGGCATTCCTTTAGGCGGTTTCCCTTCAGCTTTTATGATCTCAGGAGTTGCGGGCGACTTGTCTGTTATGTCAATAAATGATAATGTCATTGTGTTTGGACAACTTATACGTAACACATACAAAAAAATGTTTAGAACATTGATATTTTTTTATAATAATAAACAAAATTAGATTGACAACAGATGTTGATAATATCTTTAGAATAATAGTTACTTATTTGCTTGTTTTTTAGGCTTTTTATCTACCGTAGGTAGGTATATGCTACTATAGGTTGCCCAAGCCAGAATGAGTGTTAAATGAAACTCTGACCGGTCAATAAGGTTGAGAGTGATTGTAATAAAAATATAAATCAATAAATAAGTCAGTATGTTAGTTACTTTCAAGGAAAATAGCCATACAAATAAAATGGTATCTATAGTTCGTTCGCGTTAAGAATGCAGTGAGTTGTCATTATCCGCCGACCTAGCCCCGCCCCCTAATCAATCATATCTTTTAAATTGCTTTGCTGGCGTTTGTGTCAGCTGATTAAAACTATAAAATATGGATATTTCACCAATTCGTAAAAATAAAAGTGGTTTGATTCGTAGTGAATAAAAAAAGTAATTTACGATGTTCTTAAATATTTTGAAAACAATGTTATTTAACTGTGACTGCATGGACACCATAGTACAAAAAACGTCAGCTGCATAGGGCGTGTTCAAGAAAACAGTTTATAATATTCTTAGTAAAAAAAAAAGGATAGATCGAAATTACCACAGAAAAAAGCTACGATAAAGCGATGAATTTGAATAATGTATGTGTTTTAAGGAGAAAAGTAAACTCAATATATTTAAATAACGACTAGGTACTAGACATAAATAAGATCATAACAATTTGCGAAGCTGGTGAAGATGTTCCAACGTTTAAACGTACCACACTTTATAAAATAATGCGTGAACTAGGATTTGACTTGATTTGAAAATACCATGTGGGATTAAGATATCGTCGTGGAACTCACTGCAGATTTTTTTTTAAATACTAAGGAGGTTAAATAAATATTTCCAAATACAATTTGTTTGAATGTTAACACCACTGTGATGTTAACCCACTCTTACCCCTGATGACTCACTGCATTCTAATCGCGAACAAAGTATAGCTCCTAATGTTGTATTTATTCAAATTGTTTTCATCAAATTTCATCAGACAAGGCGTGTCAAATATTGTTGATGTTTTTATTAAAAGCTGTTTACTACCGAAAGTACTTATAAAAGTTATAGTTCATTTCAGGAATACGCCTTTAATGATACATTAAACCGCCTTTGATAATGATGCAACACCGTTACCATATTTTAAACGCTGGTAAGGCAACTGCACTGCAATTTTTAGTCGGACACCGTACTTTTATCTTTCGGTAACCAGCCTCCCAAGACAGGTGGACATCTTTTAATTACGTAAAAATGGAAAAGTTAGGGTGGGTTAAATACTATCCACATAACATACAAAAATCACACACAAGCTAAATAATCATATAGTTATATCACCTGTAGTCTTACCGTTGACGACTTTCTCAATTTGTTGTGGAGTAATTTCGATATCGACCCGCTTAGCGTCGTGCTGTGGCGGACTTCGCTTGCGTTTGTTTATATTATTGTTGTTGTAGCGACGCTGTTGTTGCATTGCTTCGGAGAGCCATTGCGATAACGCTGGGTCAACTAGATCCATGCAGGTTTGTCCCTGAAAAAATATTATTTATTGTAGATAGTTCCTTTTTAAATATTTTGGTCTTTGAAGACTAATGTCTCCTTCAAAAGAAATCATTTAGCAAAAATATTAAATTCACTAAGAAATTGTAAGATCAGATTAAGACAGGGCCATGTAAACAAAGGTAAAGAACGGCAGGCAGTAAAAACGTTTGAAAGTTACAGTTACAAAAATATTTTGTTCTGTGAAAATTAAGCTCATTCACTACATCTGCTTATATGACCCCAGCATCATTTAAATTACTAATTAATTTTTTTTAAATATATCAAATTTGATTTTAAAACGGTATTCACATTTTGTACAACCCCAAGAAGACCTTTAAGCCTATTTCCTGGATCTAGAACATCATTCTGCAAATGTGTGTTCTTAACTAAGTCATCCTGTTAGTTTTAGCTTGGCCCCGAAAAATACAAAAATGTATTTCGCCGATATGAACACTTAACTCAAGCAGTTTGTTTCAGCTTGCACCCAAAAAAATGTAAAATATCTTAGGTTATCACTTACTGAATAATTTTTGATGAGAGTATCGGCACCATACTTTAACAGAAGTGCCGCAGCTTCTTTCTGTCCCCATAAAGCAGCCGCGTGTAATGGAGTCCATCCTTCAAAGTCCACACAATCTGGGTCAGCATTGCAATCTTCGAGCAACGTTTTGGCCACCTATTGAAACAATGAGAACATGATTATTATTGGCTTTTTAAATTATACACAACATTTAGAATCGTTGTGGCCTGAAAAATGATATAGTGACCATAATCGAGAAAGGAATGTTGCGTTGGTTTGGTCACATTGAGAGAATGAATGATGAGCGTTTGACGAAACAAGTATACAAGATTAGTGTGAAAGGGCTAGTCGGTGCGGATAGGCCCCGGAAAATAAATTATATTGATCAGATAGGTTGCATGTTGAGCCAAATAAAGAGCACTCGTAAACGACGCGCACGTATGCCTCGCTTAATGAATGTGGACGAGGCCCAATCTGTTTGCCAGCATCGTGACAGGTGGCGTTCTGTCAAGTTAAGTGGGATCCTTCCAGACTTGTATTGAACCTAGTAACCTACGTCTCCTTTTATAAAGTATACCGTATGTTATTTATAGTGCACCTGGTAATTGTTTGTTACGCTAAAATAATTGTTAATATCGTTTCCTTTGAATTTTCTTTATCTCTCAGCCCACCACCCCGTGGTTAAGGGCTGAACCCATGTCCACGTGAAATACATTTCCAAACCGAAATGAAATTCTCTTATGTATCCAATGTCCCTTCTAAGATATCAGAATAAGTGTAAATGGTTGACTCTGCCTCTTGCCAGTTAATAACTCTTTAGTCTTTGATTAGCTTTTGGCGTGGTCTGATTGGTTACTTTTATCGCTGTTTGAGATTGAACGACCCAACATACGATTATAAACAAATTCAATTACGGAAATTATCTTTCTTTGAGTTATACAGGGTTACAGGAAAAGTCGTGCTAGATCCGTTAAGGGCGTGGAGTACCCATCATTTCTGACTTATTTTACTATGAAACACCCTACCCTAAACTTAACCCTTTTCGAGATATTCGACTTTTAATTTTTTTATGAAAAATTGCCGATTCTTAGGCTACTAAATTATTTTTTTATTTTTTTGTGTATCTTAATATTCTTATTATTGCATTTTTACATGGGTAATAAGATGCTTTAGGACGTCAATAATTAAAATAGTGCATAAGTTAATTGAATGGACCGTAGTAGACAAGTTAAGGTTAAGAAAAACAAGAAAATATTGGAAAGGTTATTTTTCTCTAAGCCATAACTAAAAAAAACATTATGGGAATTGTTCGGCAGATGTTTTTCTAAATATCTACGTTTCATCAGCTATCTGACGAGGTATAACAGTCTAGGGTTTGTATCACATTTCATGGAAAAAAAGTCGTTTAGACGCTCCAGGTAGCAGGTCTAACGGTCCCGCGTTTATTGTCCTTCAAGTTGAAACCAGACAAAGTAAAGATTTATGTAGGTGCGAATGAAAGAAAAAATATGGGAATACAACAGGGGGTATTGTTTTGGTTGTCAGTCTGCTTTTGTGCTTCGTACATAGTAGATGTGATATCGTTTTGGTCTTTTTCTCGACTTGGCTGTGATTCTGGACTATTTCTTCTGATTTGTGACTACTGTGCTTGTTAACCGGACTCTGATTTGTACCTGTGATAAGGAAGTGTTGAAGATGACGTCCTACACACCTGAGGAATATGCTGATATGCTTATTTGTTACGGATACTGCCATTATGTGTCTGCGCAAGCTCGCAATGAATACATAACTCGCTACCCTGGTCGTCGAGTACCGGATGTGGCCGTTTTTGACAGAGTTTATCGAGCCGAATCCAGTTTCGTCTGTAGAAGACTTAAGAGAAAGAATTGTGGATGCAGCAAACAAAATAAGGATCACGTTGACCACTAGAGTAGTGAGGACTGGTCTCCGTAGAAGGATGCGACAATGTGTCAGAAATAGAGGCGGCCATGTTGAACATGACCTGTAAACAATAAAAACTTATGAGAAAACCTCAATAAATAACACTTCATGCTCACGTATTGTTTTATTTTACTATTTAGGGCTAAGTAATAATTTTCTTTCTTCTTCTCTGTCGCCTATAAAACTAACTTTTTTTCAATGGAATTGAATAAAACCTTAGACTGTTATACCTCGTTAGATAGCTGATGAAACGTAGATATTTAGAAAAACATCTGCCGAACAATTCCCATAATGTTTTTTTTAGTTATGGCTTAGAGAAAAATAACCTTTCCAATATTTTCTTGTTTTTCTTAACCTTTACTTGTCTACTACGGTCCATTCAATTAACTTATGCACTATTTTAATTATTGACGTCCTAAAGCATCTTATTACCCATGTAAAAATGCAATAATAATAATATTAAGATACACAAAAAAATAAAAAAATAATTTAGTAGCCTAAGAATCGGCAATTTTTCATAAAAAAATTATAAGTCGAATATCTCGAAAAGGGTTAAGTTTAGGGTAGGGTGTTTCATAGTAAAATAAGTCAGAAATGATGGGTACTCCACGCCCTTAACGGATCTAGCACGACTTTTCCTGTAACCCTGTATACTCGTCACTCGTACCATTTTTTGAGAGTCTGTACAACCCCGTAACAGCCAAGGAACTCTACTTCGAACGTTCGTCTTAAAGCATAATATTCTATTATTAACTCACGTCAATATATCCTTTAGCTGCCGCGACATGTAGTGGTGTGCCACCATTCATGTCCCTGACTTCAACATAGCCGTTCGCCGCCCAATTCTTTGCATCACCCATCAATGTGTCTACTTCAGCATTCCGTGATTTTTCGCAGTCAACACCTGTCAACATCATAATAATTTTATAAATATTATTTTCATCAATACTTGATTATACATATTACACGTAACTGGGAAATACGCATTGTCTCATTCAAATTGAGACCATGGCCAATACAACCAGTGCCGAAACATCAATCAAAATAAAGGTACACGTAGCACGACGCGTTAATCTGCCTTTTACCTATATTTAATATCAATTATACGCTTTTGAAAAAACTAAAAATTATGTATTGTAATAATATTTTAAGAATAAATTACTTCTCTTAATTAAGAGTGATGTAGTTTGTACATTTTTTAACAAAAACTAAATTAAATAGTAATGTTATTTACATAAGAGTAGGTAAACACACCTTTTTCGTCAATAACTTTCTGTAATATGTCAGCCATGGCATCGCTCTCCGCAATGTCAACAGGCAACTCCCCATCATAGTTAACTGCTGCCACGTCAGCGCCATTCTCCAATAGAAACCTGCAAATAAATAAAATATGTGAAAAAAAATACTTGTGTTAGTAACATAACGATTATCGACTACGTTGATTAGAGAAACATTAGTAGGTCATGTCCCAATCTCTGAAGAATGTCCGTCTTGGCAATGAGACATTAAATTACCGATAAAACGATTGCATGAAGACACAATGGCTATGATTGCTTCTCAGTAACATAAAGTTACCGGATCGGCAATGTAGCTTAGTGCTGCACATCGTCCTGGTTTTATGATGCATATTTTCATGAAATATCCTATTTTTATTCGACCTGTGCTCGGACGGATTTTTTACACCATTGTCGCCACACCTGTGTAACAATTGTGATCATATCTTATATTTTTAATTTGTCACCTCATAACGCACAACATGGAAAGTCAGTTTTTCTTCTCCAGGTTTCATCCCTTTCTTATATTTAACTTTCCACTTTATTTTAACTTCATAGAAAAAAGTTATAGAGCCGCGACAAAACCTTGGGACATGAACGATAAACATGAGAGGTTCCGCTATTATGTTCCAACACATCAAACAGAAATCTTAAGCCAAGCTGTAAATATAGCAATATCTCGTATCGATTAAATCTCGTGATGGAGAGCCTTTTGACCTACTGAGTCAAGCTTTGCAGACTGCTCGACTATTAGTGATTGCGACGAGATAAGCTGAGAACTAATTTATGTAAAAACATGTATAGTTTTTATCATACTAGCTTATTATAACCGTAGGTCAAGTCAAGACCAAGTACATGTAGAATCCCGAAAACTTCTAAAACATCGATATCACAAAATCTTTTTCTTTGATTGAGCAGAGACTTTTGTTATGTAATTAGTAAGAATTTGTAAAAAAAAAAAATTAGAAATAAACATGATCGGGTAAGAATTTCTTACCATATCATAGACTCGCATGATGGTAGATTTTGTAAGAGGCAACAAAATAACGAAAGTGCCTATTTATGATAAATGACTTCTAACATTTTTCTTATTTTGATTTAAACAGCATGTCAATTCTCGTACTTAAAATTCAGTTAAGTTAACTTTTAGTTGTCATGTTTTTGCTATTGCAATTGTAATCTTTTATGGTCGTGTTAAGGTTTTATTTAGAGTGTGACAATTTGACAACTAAAAGTTAACTTAACCGAATTTTAGGTACGAGAATTGACATGCAGATCTATTTAATAAATTGAGTTACGCGCTTTATTTGTGAGATGATAAGTTACTGCAAATAATTATGACTGCCTAGTTTTAATGTCGACTGTCATAGACGTATTCAATTCAATATAAGATAAAAGGTAGAGACTGCCTATAAATACGCTCAGTGTGCCAAGGAGAAAACTCTTAGAATACATTTCCCGTCTCTCGGGATAGGAGGGTGTATAAGTTGAAATGGCCGATAGTGTCAGCAGTCTTTTACGTAGGTGACGTGCCGTTTATGAGTCTTTAAGTAAAGATGTTTAATTAAATATCAATAAATAAATAAGGAAACCAGTAAAGTGATGTCTCACAAAGCAACATTGGTTTAACATTGCCAGAAGTAAGGTTAATTTGATGTTCTTGTAGTCCTTTGGACTTTTAAGACATATGAGAACTTAGATTAACTTTAACAATGTAAACTAACCGATGCAATTACCGATACAATTAGTTGTTGTCAAGGAAAATCATAAAAGTTGGTTTTTTGTGAGGTCTTAAGGCAAAGAAACAATTTCCTATTTTATCCATCCGTTTGCTAATACGTAAATAGATTTGAAGCCCGCATAAATCATGATGCAAAACGTCTGGCTAATGCTAGAAGTTTATAATGTTTTAAAAGCGCAGCAGAACTTTTACGTTTTATTTTTTTGCAAACTTTCGTAGAGTCTGACGGGAAATTAGCCACAGCTAAAGAGGGTTCATGCAACTATATCGATTTTCTGATTATGTGTTATTTGAATTCATTCTGCAGTTCGTAAACTCGCAGCACATGCCTGACGAACCGTAATTATCGCTAAGTGAAAGAGATAATACTGAAATAGATTAACTCGACATGGCAATAGTCAGAATCTGGTTTAAAAAGGACGAGAAGCGAATACACTATTTCACCATTGCGGAGGCTTCAGTTCAATATACTCGTACAACACAAAACTCCAGGAACAGGAATGTAGACTCTTTGTCGCAAGCCCTAGACGAGATTTATCTCGTTAAGTTAGTAGACGTACAAGAACTACAGTCATTGTCTGTTCTTTCGGGAAGCAACAATGGTTTAGAAGATCGCTGTACTTAATCGAGTGCTAAGTAAGCAACTCAAAAGTGCCTTGGAAATACTCGTGATAAACGTTATATGAAAACAGTAAATAAGGTAAATCTGGCACGAAAGGTAAGCTACCTAATACGAAAAAAGAATAGACACTTTATCTTTTGTTAGTTGTTGGTTATATCCTATATTTACCAAATAACGAAAATAATTCAAGCAATCCATGTGAGGCACTAAAAAAACGCCAATTTCATAGGTGAAGGACTTACTATATATCGACTTGATCCCAATAAATAAGAAATTTAAAAGGCGACTATAGTATTAACCGGCTTCGAAACAAACCACATATCAATCCGTCTAGCTGGTCAAAACAAAGAGAGCCTGGTATTTTCATAAACTGGTAAAAAACGTAGGCTGAATTAGTGCGAATACTTAATTATTAAGCGTTAATATACAAGTTAGAATTTATATTGATTTACACATATGTTTATTAGCAACTCAATAAATGAAATTATCAATATTACATGTTCGTCACAGAAAACCCTGTATACCTATTTGGTCAAAGTGACTCAAACTTTGTTTACAATGCACTATCACCCGGGTAGTATCGCTGCGTCAACGAACACTTATTCATCCTTTACAATAATTACGTAAATATTGATCCAATATTAAAGTGAATGCGTAAACTGAATTGGTACCTATTATTTAACGTGGGAAAAGAATACGAAATCGATACTAAGGTTATTTTAGTTATCCTAGCGATTCTTGAACCCAATCACGAAGGGTATTATTTATTTTTTTCTTTTACCTTGTTTTTTTTACCTAATAAAAATCATCTCAAGGACTTCAAATCTTACATAAAGGTAGATATATCCCTATATATCCCTCACACGGTGTACCGACGACCTGGTTAGGACAGTGGGAAACCGATGGATGAGGGAGGCACAGGACCGCACAAGGTGGCAATACTTGGAGGAGGCCTATGTAAAATTTACAATCCAATAGTGAAAGTCCCATCGAAATCGGTCCAGCGACTTCTTAGATTAGCCGGAAAAAACAGAGAAACACATAAAAACAATTTAATTGTGATTTTCGACATTGGTATCGTGATATACATTGATATGCAATTAGTAAAAAAAATCGTGTTACAAACACAAATTTTCTTTATAAGTATACTCGTAGTGCAGGCCACAAGAAGCGAGCAGCGACAGACGTGGACTTCCACGACTATTATTATAAACTGCTTAAAATTTAAAGAATATAAGTAAAGAAATATTATTACTTTGGCAAAATCTTACAAACACTTAACTTTTGATTTAATATAGTTTATGCATAAAAAATGCTATTGATTTGTCGCAATAACCAACATTCACACAGTTAAAATAGTAGAGTAAGTAACATTAGTATGTTTTAAAGTCAGATAAGCCTTATATACAAAAGTGTACGTATTTTAACTAACATAATTATGATGATGGTTTATATAAAATATTAATGTATAATAACTAAGCCCGTAGTAACCGCAATACGTCAAAAACATTTAGTTCAACATCCTGAATTATGGCTACGAGTATAAACACGGTTACAGAAATACATGGTTTATATTGAATATACGTTACACAGTAACATTTACCTAGCTATGCTGATGAAGCCACAAGAGGCTGTGGCATGGAGTGGTGTCCAGCCCTCGTTGTCTCCGCGGTTGACATCTGCGCCGTTTGTCACGAGGAATTCCACCATATCCAGGTTGTCATCTATGCATGCCTGAAAACGTAATTGGTAAAACATTTGTATTATGATGTAGATAGTAATTAAAAAAACACATTACACAGTGCAAGAGACTAGGGATCGAGATAGAACATCCAGGCTAGAGACAATAATTTCTGGATTACACTAACAATCTTGCGTGGGATTCTCGTACGATTATGTACGAGAGTCGAATCTCGATTTATGTACGGCAGCCACATACACTGGTGCTTTGCAACCAAGTATAATTAATTTAGGGAAAGACCTATTCCTTTATTACTTGTTAATATATTTATCTATTCAATAGTATATTAATATTTACGCTACAGCCACATTAACTAGAACACGACACTTTTCGTCATTAAGTATTTAGAAGGTCATAAGCTTTAGAGACAATCTCTCATAACGTATAGAGGATTATGATTGTAACTACAACAAATTGATAAATCGCAAGCAAGTAGACAATAATAATAGTTTAGACATGTAACGGTAACTTGACTATTACATTATGATAGGTATACAAATTATTAATTATGTAGTCGTCATCATAACAGGGAAGGAAATTTGAGCAACACAATCACGCTGTCTAGGAGGATTTTTGTTTTATGTCTAGTTTTCCTAGTACCGTAGTTTCGATTATATTTGTGTATTTTCTCTTAGTCTTTCACAACACCCATGTGATGATATTGTGAGGTGACGTTTTTATTATATCAGTAAATATTCAGTAACTTGAGTCAGCTTTAGTGAAGCCTGTTAGTCTTGTATCATAGAGTTTCTTTCCCTATCAATTCTGCTTTATATGGCAGTGGCTTTTTTGAGTTCTAAAGATAATCAAAACAATACGTTTTTATCTAACGTACACAAAGATTGAGAGAGATCGTAGAGTAATCAACACAAGTCTCTTCTGTAAGTTAAAAAAAAAGGAAGTTTCATGTAAATAATTTACACGAATTTCACTATTTCATAAAACAAAGTGTTAGTTAGTATACACGTAAAAAATTTACTGCAATTAAATTTAATATACCTACACACATGCGGGACACATTTGCATAGCTTTCATACCAATGCACTGTTAATAAATCGATATTCGCTTGGCAACTAAAGAAGTTTTATGATCAAATATATCGGTCACGTCTAACAGTAAAGATAATACCAGCTGCTACAGTTTGTTTGGTCGTGATAAGATACACAGTTGGAATTATATTATAGGATGCGATCCTCTCAACGAAGCAGGTCATGAACAGCCTAAAGCTTATGCAGAGTAATATGTATCAGGTTTATGTCAAGCTTTCCTCTTCTAGAGATATAGACTGTCAAGTAGATAGCAGCCCCCTAAGTCTTCTGTTATGACATTCTCGGAATGAGATTGGCTGGTAACACCTTGTATTCTTACTCGGTCCCTAAACGAACAGCTTAGTCGTCTGTTTGGGTATATTATGCGTACGTCCCAGACACATAATTCCTAGTGCAAGATTTGTCTTCATAAAACCCAAACATTATCAGTAGATGTATTCTGTAGACTTTGCATCATCTTAATCAGAAAGTGTTATTTGGACATTAAGCAAAATGTAATATAAATGTTACGCACAGCTTGTATTAGAACTTCTTATAACTATACTAATATTAATATCATAAACTTCGCATTGAGCCCAGCTTTGTTGTATATTAAAGGGTCAACTAAAATCATTAACATTGGCCTGTAAGTTATTTTACTCTATGAATAAACAATAAGCGCAGAGCACAATACGGGCTGGTTGATTTCAACCGCACTTGCATGAATCGTAAACAGGTAACAGTTGCATTAATGCATATATTAGCTGTTGTTAATCGAAATCATAATTATCCAATACGGAAATTATGGATTACTTTTAGAGCATATTTAATAAAGTTAATGATGTCATTTTATGTACCCCAAAAACCATAAGTGTTTCGTCCTTTAAGACTAGATGTCATCTCAATTTAATAATAGGTTCATCGTATACTTCTGGTAGAAAGCTAGTTAAAAACACTATACGAAATCTAATGTACAAGTCAAGGTCACCTCCATCAATCCAAAAACTAATACTTGAACTTTTAATAGGGGTCTTATAGAACACTTCGCAAAAGCAAGCAATATACACATATTTCGCTAGCAACGTAATATTTGCTTGTTTTATTTCGCTTATAAGATAGCCTGTATATTATATAAAATAGCGTTACGTAGCAGTACACGTATGTGCAGCAGTACGGAACCATCGCAGGGTCAGTGCCGTGGTCGGTGGCGCGTGCCTTGTCGGACTGACGAGCTAAGCTTCGATGAGCAGGTTTATGTGACGATACAAATATGGAGCTAAACTCTATTGAGTACTATATACTTTTAGCGATTGTCGAATTGTCAGATAATCCAGAGACTGCTTCACTGGAAATTAGCATTGTCTTCCTTTTTGGGCAAGTGTAATAGGTAATAAATAATAAGTAAAAAAAACATCATCGTTTACCAACAAAGATTATTCTGTTCTATCCATGCATAGTATAAAATAAAAGATGATGGTCCATTCATCATTGGACTTACACTTTGTACCAGCTATTTGATTTTTGATATGATATTGTTTCCGTCCCTGCAGTGGGTCATTAATGGGCTGTTATGCTGATGATGATTGTTTACATTTAAAAATATATTTTACTGGCAATAGTCACTTTAGGCCTATATATTTTATATTAATAAAAACAGGAACATGACAAAATAAAGATATCAGTCAAGCATAAGAATTTTAAACGAGAAAATAAAAGAATAATAGGTTAGTATTTTAATTTTATAACTCATAAATAACCGCTACTTGGAAAACTATCGGGGTATAGGCAAAAGACATTGCTGGCAGTCTTGCCGTCGTAAAAAATTAAAACAGCAATAAGAAATAACGTCGCATAGCTAATAAATCTTATTAATTATGAAGAATGCGTTAAAAATAGTATTTTATTGATTACTTCTATCAGACTTAACGAAAAGTTCGTGGATTGTTAGCTCAAAATATATTTATTTTTTTGGCTTCAATTATTATAACAGAAAACAATTAACTGCAGTTTCCCATATTAGCAAAGTACGTCCCTTTATAATTACTAGGAGGTTTATTCTTTAACCTACGTTTAAACGAACGTATTATGTATTTAGTAGCAAGCTGTAAGCTAACTTAAGCTTGTTAAAGTAACTGTAATCTATATCATTTTAACACGTATTCAATACCCAGTAAAAGAATACAAAACTTTAGTGGAAATTATCTCTCGGCATACATTCTATAAAAGTCTTTGGAAGGAGACGAGTAAAGTTAACTCGTCTAAGACCTACAATCAGGTTGCCCTCTTCCCATCAGGTTCAAGGGTCGTGATGACCTGTCATTACAATATTTGATATGACATGGTTTACCACCGCAATATGAAAGCATAGCGTATTATAGTCGCGTATTATACTTATTTAAGATTTCCGACAAACGAGATGAATAAATAAACGTGGTACAGGGGTGAGACATAATTGACAAAGGACATCGCATTTATCTCATTATCAGACAACTCCGGATGTGACCGATATTCATGATGTTGTGGACATAGGCTAGCATAATTAACGTTTCATTATGTAACTGTTTTGCAACCCAGAGTTATTTTTGTCAGTAATATAATGGCTCGGATAATATTAGTACCTACCTGAAATACATATTTTAACAACCGCTCATCTGTTTCTGTGACATGTAGATTGCTATAATTTAAATGGTATGTGATGTATAACGAATGTACTCATATCATTAGGCCGTTAGGTTCGTATTAAAACATGCTTATTGATAATAATAATCTTTTTTCCCACCATGGATAACATGTGTAAATAATAGTAATCGTGATTGGTTAGTTGTTCATATCATTGGTTTAGTTCAAGGAGTATTAACAATAAATCATAGTTATGGTAATTTCTGTTAGCAAATTGTTGAATGAAAATGCAAATATCAATCAATCAATCAACTAGCCTATTGCAGTCCACTGCTGGACATAGGCCTCTCCCAATACGCGCCACAGAACTTGGTCCAAAATAAAATGCAAATATATTAAAAGAAAAAAATAACATGACAAAGTACAAAACTTGTTGTAGTTTTATTTCTAAAATTATTTATTTATGTCCGTTTTTTTTTTATTTTAGCGCGTTTTACTGCCTGACGTTGCTATTAGGAACAAAACAAATGGCAGTTTTATGAACCGTCAATGAACACGCTACCATGTACTTATGAAAATGACAATTTTACAGTAATAGCCTTTTATCAAATAATTACTAACTACAATGTTTAGAAAGCCACTGATATTGGGGTTTTCCTACTATTCCATAGTCCTATTTAATAGTGTAAATTATATTAATTCGTCAAAGGAAAACATGGAATCCCAAATGTGTAACACATTAGAATAGTGACGTAGCAGGAAAAAATCAGGAGACAATATTATGTTTTAATTCCCTATTTCCTTTTGTTCAGTGATTCAACAAATGATTTTCGCACAAATAAATTGGTGCCTGGTTTCAAGAGTGTTTATTGTTTTTTGCTTTACTAACAAAGCTTATTAATATTTAGGTATGCCTATGGCATTACTGAAAAACCCAAAAAGAGATTCTCCTCAAAAATAAAATATTAAGAAAATGCGAGTTTTCGTTTACTAAAACAATCAACTCCCAGATAGGAGACACCTTTAACAGTAATCATGAATTGTGCCTGAAATAGGCCTGACTGATTAACTTTGAAATAAAATAGAAAATTTTTGAAGAATTTATGCAATAAAAACACGAATCTGTTACAAATATTTATAGAAGTTCATGTTCAAACAAATAAACAATTAAGTATATACATTTTAATAATTTAAAACTAAAATGAAGTGTACAAAGAAAAATAATACGTATAATGTAAACAATGTTCGAGGTCGCATGCTCGTATCAAAAGAAAGCAGGTTATCAGCTCGTCAAGTACAAATTTCTAAGCTACATTGGATAGACCTGTCTTGTTAAACAATTTTACGAAAAGTCGTCTTGATGAGCAAATATTTGCTTGGGTAGATTGGAGGTAGACGAGCAAGAGGATTATCGGATGTCTGATTGCAAACATCCAAGAAGCAACACCCCATCTAAAAGTTTAAAAATTACTTTATATTTTGTAAAAAAGATTTTTTTTGTTTTCTTCATCTTCATATCTGCAGTTGTCTGCATCAATGATCAAATAAACAGATTTATCTGTCGTTTAAATACAAAGGGTTAATTTCCCAACATTAGTTAAAATGCCTAAGTTCACAAAAAAACTGGCTTTCAGCGTTCTCACATCTTATGACGTAACCTTATATTAACGACTTAGCTGCTGACGTGACCTCGAAATTATATTTTTCTCGTCCAATTCTAAAATAACGTGGCGCTATGTCATTCAGTGGCATACGTCATACCCCCTGAAAATTTGGGTCGGTCAATGGCAGCGCACAAATTTAAATCTAAATTATCAATGTTTAGGCGGTCCTGTCATTTTCAGTGCTTTTCAGTATACTGTGAATTTACCATTTTGCGGTGGCGCTGATAGAGGAGAACGCTTTACAAATTAGGTTTTCATTCCTACTAGAATAATAACCATAATACCAATAATAAATATGTACGAGTTGAATTGGATGCAACGAGTCATCGACCTAATTTCCTGGGCTATCTGACGAGATGACTATTGCACACTATAAATACGAATGTTATGTTAGAACGTACAGTGAAGACAAAACGCATCCGCGATGACGATGCCAAAATAATAACTCACTAGGCGTGATAGCAACATCAGATAACCAAATAAACATTAGGTAAACAATATAATTCCCTCTATCCATGCCTCTACTAGAAATTAAATAAATAATTTAAAATTAAATAAAGTCAACTATTTAATAAATCATTGTATTATAGAAGTTAAAATTGTTTATCTCTATCTATCTTCGTATAATCCGTCTATTGAATTCGTTCCGATTGACCGATTTTATAAACCAGACAAAACTTTAAATGGGTTACGATGTTATTGTTATGTGAAATGGGTCGATCTCGCAATCATTTCTATTGAGGATAGCTGATCTCCACTCCCATATAACATTTATATCGTCTCTATAATTTAAAAACTGATACTGATATCTGATAGAAATATATTTCCAAGGCACTTGAGTACTTGATTAAAAGAATTCGTGGTGATGGACCTAACTCGTGTCATTTTTCAGTAGCCGGTCAAATAAAGTGGTGGATGTCGTATCTGCCAACCACTTTAGTGGACAGGAGTTCTATCTGCACAAGCCAAATACTTTTGCATGCATATTCATTTAGCTGTTTTGGTTGTGATTTTTTTATAGCTATCTAACAGAAAATAAGCCATTCCCTACGATTCCCACAACAAAAAAATAAATCTTCAGGCTATTTTACTTTTTATGTTTCTTTTCGTTCAGATAATAAATACAAAATGATATTACGGCAATAATAAAGCATATACCAATCCGCGACAAAATTATACAACTCTATAAGTAATTGACTCACTTACAAATTATGTTGTACAAGACTTATAAATATTAATGCACATAGGCGTGTCATTACAGGTAATAATATGATATTTGCGTATGGTCAGTTCAAGCCGGTCTCACATTGACATCGGTAATACACGCCGTCAAATAATTACTGTCTCAATAGACTATTGATCTTAATTTTTTTTCTTATTTCTATGTATAAGTTTATAAGAATTTATAATGTATGCATTATACATTATTCTAAATAGGGCTTTGATATAGACTTTGTAAGGCTACATCAAAGCCCTATCAATAAACAGATAGTCAAATTAATAATGCAACACTATAGATGAATTTTTTGTCATCCATCGCAGGTATATTATTCTATTCTTTTCATGTTATATTCGCAAAAATAGTAAAGACTTCTAAAAATATAACCAAAGACTTCCTCAAAGCAGATTTCTGTTATCTTTATCAATCCGATAAGGTAGAAAATATCAAGATAGAATGGATTTTTCTTGTCCATTCATAAATTATTTCAATTATCATTATTTGGACATTTTAATTTAGACTAACGTTGAATCGGTATAATTTAACAGATCTAGCGCTTGACGATTATTAAATCACTTAATACTATTTTTTTATAGAGTATTTGTTATATTAGTTATAGTTTTACTAGCAATAAAAACTATGTGAGGGAAGAAAAATAAATAAATTTTATTATATTATTGGACTATCAATAAATCACCCACAATGTCATAGTTTTCGCCATTGGCATGTCTATAGTTTATATCTGGTCTGAGGTAACTAACCGCACTTTATAAATAGGGCAGGCACACACGCCAGTCCAGATGCGGTACGCACACGCAACGTAAATATAAAAATATATAGCAATCGATAAAATGATCAGTGCGGCTCGTGCCGATGATGTAAACAGAGATCAATGTGTGCAGGGCTCGATATTGATGCAAACGCGAACTAGACTCGATATAGAATTGATACAAAACATTACATGCGAATATATAACCTTATTATTTACAGTATGGCAATATATAATATGTTCATAAAGTATGCTGTCAAGGAAATGCTTATAGTATTAAAAAAATAACTAAAAACTAATCTAATGACATCTCAAACTTGAGATACTGTAGGCTACAGTTGCTCACTTATGAAGAAAAGAATTTTGTAGTAACCCGGTATTAGTAAAGGCAGTTGCTCTGTAGTGATAATAGGGTGAAAATGGGCCAAACTTCGCAGTCAGAAAGCTGGTGAATAAATGTTAGTATGGAAGAACTTCCATTAATACGCTGAAATACGGAGTAACAACTAATAAACACTGAGTATCAGTTAATAACCTAAATTTACTATCGATAAGTGTATTGATCTATTTTTTCTATATTGCTCGCTCCTAATTGAGTTCAATGCGAGCACGGAAAATTTATCAAGGTCAATTATTTCCTTTTCCCACTAAAAAGATGAGACACGCCCTGTGCCACGGGGGCTTCAATAGATATTAATTTATTAGGCACCTACGCTAAGGACATGAATTTGTCGATTGCACATGCTCCTTCCACGCCAACGAAGCTGGTCCGGAAATTTCAGACAGTAAAAAAACAAAGTCAGCCACTCAACCCCTAAATTACGGTGACCGCACTTTAGATGTATTATCAGTATGGCTGATACGAGGATAGCTTTTTTGGTGAATTTTTCTGACTTCCCCAAACAGCTTTTTCGTCTCCGTGCAATTTCATTAAAACATAGCATGTCCCAGTCTGTACATCTGAGGTTATTTGCAAATTGTACAGATGTAGTGTATATTTTTAACTTTCTCGATTGAGTCTGAAAGTCGTCCAAACAACAATATTAGTGTAATAAATTGTGACAAGTGACGCTCGCCAACATAAACGTTACAGATATAATGTTACTTCCATCACTAAATTACGTAAATATTACGATGTTAAGGGACCGTTTCCTTATATTATGATAATAAAAATCTTTGGAAAAAGAGAACGGTTGTATTTATTACAAATTTGGAAGGCGTTGAACCCCTTTTAAAAAGTATATTTTTCAATTTCGAGGAATAGCTGTACTTATCACGAGACCTTTCTACTAATAAAATCGCGACGCATTAGCATTAGTTTTAGTGTAAGTCTGCATCAAAACCTCTTCCCCTCACTACCACAAGATTCAGACTATGGGCAATGAAAACGAAGTGTTTTGTATCTCCTAACAAAACCTTTCGCCAAATTATACGTGCCCTGCCGATTAGGTGATTTTTGGAACTGGCCCTAATTTTGGCCCACAACTCGTCAGTTAACGGTAAATGTGACCATCCTAGTCCTGCTTCAGGTTTACAGTTTTATGAGCCACCAAACACAAAATATTTTAGGTTAAAAGTCAAAAGATACTTCTTTAAATGCTTATGAAGGTCGTCTACCGTGACATTACAACAAATAGAACGAAATACGAAGCTAATTAGTGAAAGTGGAAGTGTCTCTACGAATTTTCGTGTCAGTGAATCATTAAAAGTAAAACACTAAACTAGTATCTGAGCGAAATAGTAGTAAATATCACAATCATTATATACTTATAACAGCAGATACAATATTTAACGTTAGACTTATGAAGAAAACCTGATGAACTAAAAGTGATGTAATATATTATTTTGTATGTTGGGAAGTGTGGTACAAATGATCGTAGATTACCATTAGGCAAATCACAACTTACAATATTTCCGCGACCCACGTCCCCCGCAAACAGTCGGCGTGTCTCGTGGTTTGTATTTTTGTAACAAGGTTACATTATATTCGTATCTGCTGATCTTGACACGTAGATTTAAGAATATAGTACTCACTATTCCAAAGTGAATAAATTCAATGATATATATATATATTTTGTATCTATAAATATGACCATCAGAGTAACACATTAAAGTCCTACTCCGAAAGCAGGTTTCTCTTAATCTTGGCCAACAGGAACCCGGCTAACCAGAGATATTGTGTTAAGTTTGCGATTTTTGACATAAATATATAAACAATACGGGCAGCTACAACCCCCATTGTACGAGTTGGGTTAAACGACAACTTATATTCTTACTACTTTACCAATCGCACAGATACCACTAAAACATTTCGTACCTAACCAATGATTTACAAACTGCAGGTAATTTCTCTTTAAGCTACTTGAATTCTGTAAATAACTACATATCGACGACGAAGTGAGAAGTACTCATATTTACGAAAACCGGATATTGCTGGCGAAAAATCATTTATCAAAGAGGTTTTAGGGCACATACCACCGGGACCGTGTAAGTGGACACCTGTTGACTTGGTATTGCTATTAGTTAGGTGCAATTGTCACCAAATTTGACGCATAATTAATTAATAGTAATTGTCAGTTATTAATATCGCACTCAACAATAAAAAAAAAAATATGTTCTTGGCAGATTATGAAGTTCATTATTTAGAACGTATCTATCGAAAAAAGTGAAAATGGTCAAAATTAAGAGTTTTTCGTCATTAAGAGTTCTTGTCACTTCGTTGTCGATATATAATACTACATAGTAAATAACGTATATATCAAACATGTAAAGAAAGTACTGATTATAGAGCTAACCTTGAATTGTTACAAACAAAGAAGTGAAAGAAACAGCTGGAGTTGAAAATAATCGATGTGGACAATTTGCAGTGTTTTATAAAAAATCTAATTCTGACTAAACGATAATAAAGTTGTCAGGAAAATTACAAGAAAGACAGACAAGAAGAAAAGAAACGTACACACCAATACTTTAAATGTCTTTAAATCTATAATCTATACCAATAATACTAATATTATAAAGAGGTAAAGTTTGTGTGTTTGTGACGCTGTAGGGGGTAATCTCTGGATCTAATGAACCGATTTTAAAAATGCTTTCTGTGGTCAATAGTCCATTTATATGTCACAGGGGAGTGGCATAGGCTATATAGTATCACGCTATGACTGATAGGAGTAGAGCAGTAATGAAATGAAAATATGTTTAAAAAAGGGACGCATTTTTTCGCCGCCCAACGAAGTGGGCATGGGTCAGCTAGTATGATATAGTTCTAGTGATAGTAGTGTATTATTTGTAACATAGATAATAGATCAATGTATTTAGTCCTAGTTGGCGCTTTAGACTTGTAACTGTGCCAACATCTAATCTACCTGAGACAATAAACAGGTGTACCACTTCGGTACAGATTTGTGACAATATCTTAATGTTATATAAACATAACTTACTGTTGCCTTGGCATTTTAGTACTTAATGGATTTCTTATATAAAATTAAGATTTAGAAACTTGTCAAATGTACGTCTAGGGTTGTGTAAAGCGGTTTCTACTATCATCCTTAAAATGTGCCCGCGAAGTGCAAGTAGACGCAGTAAATGATGTTGATATAATAATTTAAATATAATCAAAGTTAGGCAAGTAGTTTATCAATTAAGAATACCGGATACCCATTATTTATATAAATAATATTATAACGATTGTCCATTTCAACAAAATTATATGAATTAAAGTATATACTTAGAGTCATCTATAGGGTAAATCAAATCTATTTTTACGGACTAAACGAAATTTTCATTCCTACTATAAAACCTTCCTAAACCAAGCCTATTGACGTCAAACATTACAAAGGGCGTTCAACTTTTTTATATGCCTACTATAGAACCGTATAAATAAAAATTAATTAGATTGAAATAAGGAAGTTTCTTCATTTATGTTGACAGCCTAGATTTGAAAAACTCGACAATACCAAAACATTCTTCAAAGTTTTTTTGCTTCACCAAAGTTTTGTGGTTATTTACATGGTTTCAGAGAGAAGGTTGGCCACAATTGTTTTAGAGCAATTGAGCAATGTTAAGGCAGCTTGTTGCTAAACGTTGTTTAGCTTTCATCAAGAATGAGTAAAAAATATACGCAACATTTTTCATCATTATAATATTAGACTACAACACTCCCAGTTATCCCTAGGTATGAGTTCTCTACTGACAGACGCAACTAGACCGATGCATAATATTTTCAATCAAGTTTTTGTGCTCTTGAAATACAATAGTTATTGCTTCAAACCATAGAAGAGAATAACTGAACTCCAGAGGGAGGCACTATTACTGAACTCATTCACTATCCTGTACAAAACTAGTAGTAATGCAGGGCAGGGTGGTAATAAAAGTACAAAGGTGTCGAAATGCATTAACATTTTAATGTTATTCAATATCACTTTTTAGAATAAGTTTTTAGTGTCAAATTCACAATACTAGAGCCATCATACACATTTAGCATTGGTGCGAGTCGGTCATATGCCGTCCGGGGCGCCGAAACTCTGCCAAACCAGCAAGCAATACTAAATAATAAATCTTGACTGTCACTTATCACACATGCGAATTTTGTTCAACGTGTAGTAACCTAATTTCATGACACTCGTCATTTTAAATCAGGTAAGAAAAAAGTAAATTAGAATCGAATAGTTATAAATTACAAAAATATTATTTTAGGCCTTTGCCAAAATTTGGATTTTTATTTGAGACCAATAAATTAAACTATCCAGCCTAATTTTAATAAATTTTAAGAATAATTGATTGAACTTTTACGTCAAACCAAGGAATCTGTTGTTGTCTGTTGTATCTAATATTCTGTATAAAAAATTATGTATATCCGTTGTCTATAGATATCGCGTTATTATCTGAGTCTTAGCGCCATACCATTTCTCTACATAATATACCTATCTTACTTGCACTTACGGGACTTCTATTCTTATACATATAATATCCTCTATCACTTTTTGGAGTACTCAGTAGATAACAGGCTATCTATGGTACAGTTTAGAGGAACACCGCCCTAGCGCTTCAAATGCGAGTGCGTCCAGGGCGCCGCTGGCACGTTTATGCCATGGATCTACGACTTCCATAACCGATGCCGGTATTATAGAATATATACTATTTATTGTACTTATATTCTCGAGGAAATCATTACAAATCCAAGAGCGTTATATTTGTAAACGAGATGTAATCGACTGAAATCTGATAAAGGTGGATGTAGAGATGATAACATTTGTATTCTACCTTCACCACCTATGCCTAAAGATAACGACAGCACCTGATGCTATACTGAATTTTTATCTTCAAAATCAGTTTTCACTGTAAAAAATCTGTTTTGCTGAAACAACAGTTTTATAGTTTCAGATTTAACAAGCTAGCATGTATCTAAAAATTTTAGTACCAACCGAATTAGAATTAAAACAACGGCTGGCCAATAAAACTGTCAAAGAACGAACAATTGTCGATACGATCGTCAGGATCGTATATGTAAACTAAAAATAAATGTTAAAAAAGCTTAACTATAGTTGCCAAAAGTTGTTTAAATATTACCTCCTCATTTAAAATACAAAGTTTGTAATTTCTATTACAAAGTTGTTAAGGCGGAAGAATATTAAACGCGAGAATGTACATTGGTAATATGTATTAGCAAGCTGGAAGAACATCAAATACAACAGTGTTACACAACATAACGTGTCGAGAACAAGTGAAATGGACGCTAAAAAACAGTGTACTCGTGACCTAATTACTCCCAATTTCGAAGGAGAATGTTCGTTGTATGTAACAAACAGAAATTAGTGCGTGCTCTGTATAATATAAAAAGACGCCCGGCATACTGCTGAAATAGGTGCGACTATCCTTATTTTAATTGTCCTTAGGCACGAATGTTCAATCTCTGAATAAAATATAATAGTTACGTCAGACTAATATATTAAAACAGACGAAAATAAAAAGCTTTGTGTAAGTGAAGACAGAAAAAGTTCATTATAAAGAACATACAGAACAAAACTTGATCACGTTGATGGCATGAGTCACGTTGAGTAAGGAAACCCTAAACTGAAAAGTTTTGTAATTTAAAAAGTCTTTACAAAAAGTTACTGAGACTTTATACGTTATATTTTTGTTCATTTACCTACTTATGATTGCGAAAAACTTTCGTGGTTTATTACCCGAAATTAGAACTGAATAGAAGACTTATGACTTATCAAAACATTTTACATAAGGGACAAAACATGGTCACGTTGACGGTATGAGTCACGTTGAAAGAAGGTTATGAAAAAACCCTAGGCTGAAAAGTTATGTAGCCTAAGTCTTTACAAAAAATTACTGAGAATTTATACGTTTATTGTTAATTTACCTACTCATGATTGCGAAAAACTTTCGCAGTTTATTAGATGTATAATGTTTATTTTACAGGACATTTTACATAAATAACAAAACTTGGTTACGTTTGTGGCATGAGTCAAGTTGACGCAGGTTTATGAAGAAACCCTTAACTGAAAAGTTTTGTAACTTACAAAAAGTATCTTTTAAAGAAGTTATGGAGAGTTTATACGGTATATTTATTTTGTACATATAGTAATGATTGCGAAAAACTTCCTTGTTCATTAAACGAAATTAGAATATTGCTACGTTAAATATTTCGATTTAGTTTCCAGTGCCTTCTAAAATATAGTTTATTCGACACTTATTCAAATATCGCAATTACTCGAACAATAAATAGCGAGTTAATATTAAGATAAAAGCACAATAATAAATAATTTAAAATCTCAGTCATATTAAAATCACGTCACAGACAGAGGAAAATATTCTGAAATATAGCTTGTAAACACTATTATCTACAGTTTAGGTACTACTACGTATTCTGAATGAAACACTTCACGTCCCTGTGACCTTTATAACTACTGAGTATCGTATTCCCATGCGTCAACTGCAAGTTTTGATGCAACGCATGAACTAGTAAATCTGGTTAAGAATAGTATGTTCAGTTTTGTTTACGTCATGTAGGATGTATCGAGGCAGAAAATGCGTGACCACGTCTAAGCTCGAAAGCAATGAAATCTAAATTATTAATGGCTAATACGTAATGTAATTGTCGTTGTTTAAATTAGTATAAGAACCATATACGATAAATATACTAACCAACACCCAAATAGGATACAACCAATGTTTCAGTAAATTCTTTGAAAGTTTACACAGAATAATTGAATATTACCAACATATTCACACAGTACCTTTAAACACAATTAAATATACACATACCAATACGGGCATTCATGTATCTAATTGAAGAAAGATTTGAACTAAGCGGGAATCGTAAAAAGCGGGAAACCTAAACCTCTTCGTGGCAGTCGTAAACTATAACCACTACGCCACAGAGGTCTTCAAACATACTCGTCACATATACAATATTAGTTTAACTATATTTCATTCTAACAATAGATCAGTGTGGGAGTTTTTGAGAAATGTCGAATCGAATCAAAGTATAATAATATGGCAAATGTGTTTACATTTCAATGTTTATAAAGAAACAAACATAGATCAACGACTTGACGACTAAAAATATTAAAATATACTTTCTGGAAATAGTTCCAATGTAATACAGTAAAAATATATTAAAGTAAAACCGGGTCTATGATACATTAATCTAATTAGTTTTTAATGAGCTCAGATGTATATGGACGCGGGTTTTTTTTAAATTTGCGTGGTGTCTAATTGACGCTTCTCGTGACCAAAGAGTAATTCTCTTCTTAGCACAAGGCGACGCGTAATGACTACAATTACTATCCCTATGACATATGTATCTACGCTGAAAAAGAGGACAACAACGTATGTCAAGACAGAGAACCATGTATTTATGAGCTGTGGAATTTAAAAACTGAAAGTGAAGTAACAGGGGTACTTATTAGCTACAGAATAATGCCGCCTAGTGCTGTCCTTTTGCTAATTTCATAGAATCGTGTGCAAACTTGTCAAGCAGCTCTGATGTGAGACAGTGTGATTACGATGTCAAGCAGCTCGTAATCACACTGTCTGGCCGGAACACCGAGATGGCCGAGTCAGCTAAAAAAGGTATTTATTTCAAAAATAATTTAAAATACTTTAACCTTATAAATTATAAATATATTTATTTTATTTTAAAAGAAATATAGTTAATTATATTTTAAAAATAAAATCATCAATTTGGGTTGCTAATTTTATTCACAAATAATATAATTCCTGGAAAATCGCGGAAAATGTCAACAATTTTTTGCAATTTCTCAGGTTTATCAACTATTCATTGTATTTAGATATTCATAAGGTTAATGTATTTTAATTTAAGTTTATTCCCTATACTTTTACGAACACGACGATGTTTTTCATTTTCAAATTGATGCAGTAATTTTCTCGTGTTAGCCGTTTTTATCAAAACGGAAAACTCGCAGTTTTTTATAAACACATAAAAAACTGCGAGCGTTGCCACTTGAACGTTGGACTCGCGAAAGCGATTCGCGCAGTTAACGTTCAAGTGGCTAAAGACTAAGAAAGTCTTACGTTAAATTTAAAAACATGTCACTTTTCTTAATAGATTGAATGTAAACACCCAAAAATATATTGACATATCACAATTGATTTATAAAAAACCCAAGATGCACATTTTCAAACAAAACTAACAGCCAAAAGTGTCACCAAATTAAACATACGCAATAAATACGTATAGTAATATCGTAAACATATTTTTTTTTTCAAATTCAATCTTACACGCATGACATAAAGTTGTGATTGACGTTAGCCGGTAGAACAACGCGATACTAATTTAAAAAAAGTGCACAATGCGCCTATTTGTTGCGGACTGTTTTGGGAAGTGGAGTGTGTATCTTTGGTTTTTTGTAAATCAATGCATATCACATAATAATATACAACTTATTACGTCATGTCCATTGAAAAAAATTGTCATGAACTTCAGAGAGATTGGCTTTATGTACTAAAATTTTTCAATTGGATTTATTACAAGAGTAAAGAAAGATAACTTTCACAAATTCATAGTAATCTAATAGCAGTGGGAACCTGAATAAAACATTCACGAATAGTCTGTCTCAACCTGAGCTAATGGCAACACTCCGTTCAAATATTACATTTAGCACGCATAAGGTTAAAATATAATTCTGGGAATTCAATCAATAAAAGGCTATAATTTTTGACTTGTAATAAAACAATGTATATTATTGGTTGGTGAATTGGATAGTATTTATGAAAACAGCATTGCTTCTATCAATATTTTCTTTGGATTCGTAAAGTTGTTAAACAACTAACCGTGACAGTAATATGATGTATTTCTTGAACTAAGCCTAATACAATAATTATTACATAATATATAATCAGAATTACTTGGTAATTTAAGATCATATAATGTAAATGTATTGGAAAAGCCGTAGGACGTGTCAGGTAGTTGTATATTTCATGAATTTCATGAAACTGGAACCATTCAGTAGTTGTAGGTGAAACACAAGTCCATGGCCCATAAGTCAGGGTGTGTTGTACGCGGAAACCATTTTTCCAACTATATTTTCCACGCAAGAAAAAGTGTTCAAAACTTATCAACGCTTACATTTAGGCATTTACCATAAGCGCTTATGTTAAGATTGGCTAAATGGTATAACAAGATAATGATCACAAAGGTCTTACTTAAAATCGCACGTATTCTTAGAAATAGACACATTAATTTTGAATCCTTAGGAATAAAATTGCACATAGTTCCAATTGCTAATTATACCTAACGTTCTCAATAATCTAGTTCATAATTGATCTACTTAAATTAAAGCAGATTGTAACAAGATACTGCCACGTTTGTAAGGTAAGACAAACACAAAAGATCTTGAAAGGTCAAGGACTGTCCCTGGCCCTTATTATACGCCTTACAATAGAAAATAATTATTTATACTGTTTAATATAAAATGGCAGTAAATAAAAGCAATGCACATCTTAAAATACAAGAAAAAAAATATACTATGAAAAGTAATGTTGTAATTTTACACCGTTATTTTAGAGGTTTGAAGCATTTTCATAATGGTTTTGTTCTGATTGGCAATTAACAGTCACGTAACACAGCATTTTTAGAAGTTTCTCTCTTAAGCGCAGGGGAAAAAGAGGTTAAGGGTTTACCTTTTTGAAATTCTTTATTTATAAAGGGCGCGCGCATGGCCACAAACAGCTTCTAGTACGAAATTATCGCAAACATTTCTATACAAACTAATCATTAGTGTTCTCTCGTAACAGAAGATATTTTGATGTCTTTTATATTTTTAGATTATTCGCTAGTCTCTCGAGAGTTTCCGAATATCTTATCAAGATTGTATCTACAGTTTTATCACATGAAGAGAATAAACAAATGTAGTTATCACACGTACTCAATAATATCGAATTAAGGATGTTATAAGTTGGGTTCATTTGACACATAAACTTTACGTTTTATAATGATGACGAATTGTATGACAACGTCTACAGTTCCTTACTATTGTGTGGTTAGTGTTATGTACATGATACTATCATTTCAATATGACACAAACACATATTCTACGAAGCAATAAGGTCTTTTATATTTAACCACCGCTTATTCTAATTGCAGCTACTTTAGATTGTAAATCAACCGAGCTAGACATTTAGTCATTTAGTTAGTAAAGCCATTGACCCTTTAACAAATTAAAGTCTATTTATGATGTAATACTCTTCTTTCACACACAAACTTTCAACGCCATCTAGCTCCAAACTAAGTTGGAAAATGATAATGAAAGAATTAAGAAGAAAATTACGTTCCGTTTTTTGACAGTGTCAAACAAAATTTGCTTAAAGCTCATTCTAAAAATAAAAGTGACATATACAATCGCGCCGCGCCCCTGAAGATGAACTGAGTATGCCTTTCAGGTGTTAGATCGATGAGCTGGTATGAGCGACAGATACCCCATTAATGTTAGTGATACTGGACCGCATAGAGTAGAAATGTTTGCTTCTATGATATTATTAATCTAGTATGTATAAGTGGCTCGTGTATGTCTCTCAAATTAGGTACATACATGAAGTTTAAAAATTAACCTTTCAATCATTTAAGGTGGTAATGTTTTCATTTTAGCACTAACTGTCGATGGCATAACAGTAGCGATTGTGACTTTTTTTTACGATATCGCAGGTTCGAAAACCACGCGATACAATTGACTACATTTAAAAAAATAAGCTATTAAAACATAAAAACTGATAGTTTATTAAATAATCTGATCTTTAATACATATATTTTGACTGTAACCGTTAACATGACGTTTGTAAAAGTGTCCGCGGCACAGAGCATCCCTGTATAAGCGGGAGTGAGAGTTGACTTGTTTAACAAAAAATATAAAACGTTGCGACGGTAGTTACTAACTGTGTCATTACTTCAACTGCAGTTGTTAATTGTTGATTTTGTTGGCAGCGCCATTAATGGTACCATCAGAATACCAACCAAGAATAAAATAAAGAAACAAGAATTTGCGTAAGCCTGTATAAGATATACAAATGTTATTGAAAAAGAACAAGTTCTCACACTCGATTGTCACACATTACCTGTCGAATTAAATGATAGCGGCATCTAAGTGGCATTGCACTGTGACACTCAACGTGCGAGATCAATTAATTTTAAGTTAAGTCTGTTCTTATAGTTATTACCATCGATTTTATTTATAACAAAAAACGAAGACCTATCAATTTTATTCTTGAAGATAATTTATATAAATAAAAGTAAAACAAATGTAAAATCCGTCTAGCCAGCATGGTATAAACAGGCCTTGTTTTCCACCGTTACTAGAAGAGGCTCTTCCCTGCAGTAAGAAATTAATAAGATGTTAGTATCTTTGGTTACATCACCTGTAGGTGCTACATACTACTATTGGTATAAATAAATGTTTAGTTACCGTCGAATCACAGTAATCTTTGGTATGAAGATTTTTAATTAGCCAATTTATTGCAATGACGTAACCTATTTTATATAGTGATATTGTCCTTAAATCGTTATTATCCCTTGTCAGATGAACTCTCACTAATAAACATTTCGAAACTTGTGCTTAACCGTATCCTAATACGTGGGAGTCTTAGCCCTATGACCTTAGATCTGGTTGTTCGTCCTCTTATTAAAAGATCAAAGGTCTTGGTCACAGCGCACGGAAGTGTGAAACGTATATTGGTATAAGAAATTCATGACTATATTTAAAAGGAATTAAGTAAAATAGTAATACGAAAAACAATATTTGTTACCTATCCATTACTGTTTAAGTAAGGCGTAAGGATTATCTAGCGCTAAACAAAACTAGCAATTTGCAATGTGACGTACGACTGCACGAGACAGTGTTATAGATAGAATCTAATTCTGTGCAGTGACGTTCTTAGTTTGAAACAATCGAATGTTATTCGGAGTGCTAAACCGACAAAATGCCTAGGTATGCCACGTTCTATTCGAACTCAACGTTTTGCGGAAGTCGATCAGAAATGTATCGATTTTAATGTTTCGCGAAACATTTCTATTTGAGCACAAACTAACCAGTCTAGATATAAATATCCATAAATAAATTTAGGATTGTGTTTATTCCAATGAGAGCTATTGCACGATTGCATTGATTGCTTTAGGGGAGAGTGTGTATGAAAAAGCCAGGTATTTAAAGAGCCGATGTCATTTCTAATAACTTGTCGATATTTTACCCAAGTCTAATTTTACTCATTAAATGGTAACACTGTTCTCATCCAAGTATTGCCTTGTGCGGATCTCCGCGCTATGTGACCTGCCCACCGCCTCTTTAACCGGGCAATACTGAGCGCTATGTCGGTTACTTTGGTTCTCTTGCAGATCTCTTCATTTCTGGTTCGATCACGCAGGGAAACTTCCAACAGAGGTCTCTTCATTGCCCTTTGAGTGACCATGAGCCTCCTGAGAAGGCCTATAGTTAGCGACCACGTTAATGATCCATAAGTGATCACTGGCAACACGCAACGGTCGAAGACCTTTTTGTCTTCAGACACTGCGGCAATGTGGACGAAAAGATACGTTTTAGCTTCCCTAACGCTGCCCAATCGAGTTGGATTCGACGAGTGACCTCCTTCTCAAAGTTGGACTTACCTAGCTGGACTAACTGTTCCAGGTAAATATATTCGTCGACAACTCGTGTAGAGCCTCCAACCATGATTGGAGTAGTTGTTGACTTATAGATGGTTAAAATGAAGTATTATTAAACATTAAAACACATACTTAACATAGTTTTCATTCATAACTAGCTGTGGGCCTATCTATCATACCCCAGACATATAAAATAAACAAATAATAAAAATTATATAAGTGTATCATGTGTGATCTGAGATATTATATTAGTTCTGTTGATTCTGGGTTTTTTTTGTATGACATTTTCCCAATGTCCTTTTTCGAAGTTGCAAATTTGAATTTAGACTACCATAACCGACCCACACAACTATCAAAAATGCAGAACTACAGCGGGCTAGTAGAGTTGTGTTACAATACAACACATTAGTGTCAAGTTCTATGAAGTAATGCTCTTGCATATAGTCACACTATATTCAAAGGATGGAATCTGCTCGGGTATGCTCTGGTAAGTATAAATTTGACCTTGAAATAATTTGTAAACAGCATAATATTCCTTAAATATATCAACCTTAACTTCTTAAATAGTCCCATAGTGCACATGATAAGGGTTAATAATAATGATGTACTGATTGACTGTGTCTCATAACTAAATTCATATTTTGTCATTAATATTAGGTCTAGTAACGCACATTTAAGCTAACTATTGTGTTTAAAACAACAAAAAAAAAGTATCAGGGAAGAAGTTACGATAAACAAATGGAAAATCTGCTGTTTTATATTGGACAATAATTTCTTTTTTGTTAAATGTTGTTAATATCCTATATTTCCTAAATATCAAAAATTATATGTTTTAAAAGAATATAGAGTCAAAAGACTGCGCAGAAATAAAATGGCAATGTCATAGGTAAAGACCTATTATTTTTACCATACAGATGCTGCTTTTTTGGTTACTGTGTCTGCCTCAATCTTGCAGCTGTTTTGTTTTTAATTTGTATTGTGATCATTTTTATAACATTTATTGTTTATTGTACTCTCCTGATAATACTACTACTTAATATTGTTCATTATGTTATGTCCATAATACAAGTAATTGATGTAAAAGATTGGCAATTGTATGTGTTCAATAAAAAACATTGTGCTGTTATTGCACAATGTATTGATTTGTATAAATCATACACATTAAGGATGCAAATGAATATAGCAAAATGGGTTGAAAATGGTTTTAAAGAAAGTAGAGCTTGTAATATGAGTATTAGACAGTTGATAAATATTTCAGATTACTTTTTTATTTAACACTATTTTTTACATCAATTAACAAGTACTTACACTTAGGTATATGTATAAATAACAACATATTATACAAAAAAAAACAGAACAAATATCACACACCTTTATATCTATTTTCACATATTGTAAAGTGTAGATAAGAAAGCTTGCTAATTTACCCAATATTTACATCATGCAGGGAAAGTTCCTGTTTCAACATTAACCCTATTCTATCACAGTACCTTCTTGAAACCGCTGGAAAAGCAGTTTCATTTGTTCCTACAGAATCTGGATTGTTATTTATTTATTTTAGAGGAACAATTGTTTATAAACCACATTTGATAAATAAACAGCAGGTAAAAAACCTTTAAATTGGTTATTCCCGAGTTTTTTTTCCAAGTCAATCATTTAAGTCAAGTGGGTCCAACAGAATCTTGGCAAAAATCATACTTAAGTGCTAAGTTACACTTACATAGCCAGTACCTTTACAGTGGAGACTATAATACACATAAATCCTAATACCTATTTATTCCTAATAAATGGAACCACTAAACAAACGAGCCACACAGTTGGTACTAAGCAGGATTTTGACAGTTCTAAATGTTACCAAACTTGACTATTACAAACTAACAGACCAGAAAGAATGAAGATCCTATTAGACCCACCAATGTAGCTATGAAAACTTATGAAACCTATTGGACCCATCAATGGAACTTTCCAATAGAATAAACAATGAACAGGCATGAATGATGATAAGTATAAATTTAGACAAAGCAAAGCAGGCTTGCAGGATCATAGTACTTGGCATCAGAGGTCTCTGCCTAACTCTATGGGGAAAGGTCACTGTCACAATTTCTTAATTTGAATAGACTCTTTCGACCCCCAACATTATGTTTAACTTAATTTTTGTTTTGCTTTGCTGTTCATTATCATATTATGAATGAGGGGCTGAACATCTTTACTTGCATATAAAGATGTTCAGCCCCTCATTCACCTGCAATAATTACATCCCACTACATTTGTAACTTAGCTTGGTTGTGGTTACGATAACTTCGTAAGTCCGAGTAAAAGTTAAGTTCATCAGTAATGTTGTACCTGAACTAAGTTTAAAGCATATTTTGTCGATCGTAATGTTACTTCTTTTACCATCATTTTATTTTCCCACTGTACAAAAATTATTTCTTTCTAGTTGGTTCTGCTATTACTTTCCGTAGGAAATGTGTATAATCACGATCATGATAATCTTTCTCGGAATGCTAAAATGTACTTTATTGATGAGCAAAATAGTCTTCTTTGCCTGCCCTTATTCCATTTACTTGAGGCCCGCGCAAATTGTATTCTCCTTCCACACTCTCTGTCAGACGTCATATCATTATTCACTCACTTTTCTTTCATACCCTCTCTAACGCAGTCCATCAGTCATTTCTTCTGCCCTCCTCTTCCTTTCCATCCATCAACATTTATAGTCATGAGCAAAATAGTATACTTAATCAAATCATAATACGTAGAAGCCACTTTGTCATTGTGTGGGAAACAGCATTGAAAAAGCACAAATATGTAATGTTTTTCTATTAAAAAGGTTTCAACATAATTAAAAATGGAAACCTATTGATGTTTCTAGTAGAATATTATGCTGCAAGCTGCAAGATTGTGTTTGTAACATTATAAAATGAGAAATAATGGCCACAAGTTGGCCAAACTGTAAATGGAGGGGGATCATGTTGTAAGTAGGCATTGGAAAAAATGGTACAGTAGCTACATGAACATGGTAATTTTAGAGGAGAAACATCTAAAAATGCTAGTCAAATGTTAAGATATGTCTTTAAAAGACTAGATGATCAAGACTATGCATAGAGATGAATGAATAAAAATGATGAAGACCTTTAATTAGCAACTGGAAAGTACAGGTTAAGAAAATAAAATTTAAGTATTAAGTCTATATATTATTGTTTTAATCTTACTTTTACATTTTAGATATTACGACAAGGATTGTTGACATAAATCAAATAGCTTCAAATGATAACCAAATAGATATTACTAATAACATCAGGTGTAATTAAAGAAACTACACCAATAATAAGTGTAGGGTATTTTTTTAAATAAGCTATTAAAAATTATGCTAGATCATGTCACATCTAAAATGAATAATAGTTGGCTAATAATATAATGATAAATGTTTAATCTAGTAGATATGTTTTTAAAATAATAATAAGTTATCAAAATATTTCACACTTTTGACTTCACTGTTTTAGTTTGCATTGTCGATCAATAACATTAGGGAAACAAATGTAATTGTTTTGTTTGAATTTATACTCAGAGATTCATTAATTAAATAATTTTTATTGAATTGTGATCAACTTGGCAAACAACACAAATAACAATTAACAGAAAAATTACAAACAATACCTAATGGCAGATGTTGCAAAGTTTGTACAAAATCTGTGATCTGATATATTATTATCCATTCATAGATTATTTGAAAAAAAAACGGCTTAGTTTCATGGAGCATTGCTTTAATGTCAGCACTAAGAGCTGTGTACTACAGGATTTGATGTTATGTAGTCCAATGATAAATTAACATAAAAACAAGTAATAAAATTAAGGGTATGAGCATAACAAGTCTTCTTCTAGTGAGAACGTACCTGATGAAGAGCAGTGAGGCCGTCAACATTAGCAGTGTTGATATCAGCGCCACGCTTTAGGAGTCTTTGCACTTCATCCTTGTCTCCCGATGTACAAGCCGCCAAAAACACGATACCAGAAGAAAACTGGATTTTTGACGCTCGCTTCGGCGACGTAGATTGCTTGTTCGTGTCCGACTCTTCCCATCTCTTCAGCTGCTCAGCTCTCTTGAACAAAGCTGACGAAGACCTGTTGTCCGTCATTTTATATCTCGACAAACCACTTTACACTCAATATGGTTCATGCAAACACTTTTCACGCTGCATATAGTGTTTTTACTGCATACAGTACACAAATGCCGAGTCCATAACTTAAATGCCAAAAAAGGAAACATGAAAGAGGAAACGATCCAGGGAGATTGATATTATGAAGCATTCACGCGATCATTGTTCCGTACACTTGTTGAATTAGAAGAAATCCACATACACACTCTGATTCCTTGAACATGACATAACCATTAAGCTAGACATTTAGCGTGGCAGCCATTACGAGAATAGATTTAAACAGCCTATTAAAGTAACCACATACCGAATGCAAAAAGAAAAACTAGGCAGCGAGCGAATAAGAATGACGGAAGAAGAAAACGCCTAGCGCCACCTAGCTATGCAACAATGTCACTGAGTTGCCATATAAAATGAGGGCTTCGGTTTATTTAAACGTAAATTGCAATAGAGAACAAAATGAGTAGCATTCTCGTATATGTTACCGAATTCCAAGAAATAAGTTTAAAATGAACCCTGATCCCACAATACGAACCACATTGTTGATTTCCATTTGTAAAAGATTTATTTAATAAAACTAAAACGAGGCGATCAAGCGTTTATGAAAAGAAAAATAATTTAACTTTCGGTTAAATCGTGTTTAACTTTTAATACTTTATTTAATTTTTTTAATTTTTATTTTTTTTATACTTGTATTTAGGCCTAGGAATTTATAAGGCATAAAATAACTAAACAACGGGACTCACTATCGCCACCAATTGAAAAAAAAACATAATTCGCAAATAGGATCAATAATGCAAAATGTTGTTTACAAAGTCGTTAAAAAGCAAAATATTGGCAATGTAAGCAAGATTCCTTTTAATTACTATTGTATTGCATTATATTCAGTATAAATGTATTATATTTTCTCAAATCTCGTTCTTATTAATGAAAACTGTAACGGAGAAAATAACTATTTCTCCTATTTAAGATTAAAACATATTGTACACTCTGTCTATAAAGTCCTTACAATAAATGAGGCCGCCACTGTGCTACACGTAGCAATCCTATTTAAACTGACAAAAAAGTTTTCATACTAGTAATTTATTGAAATAAAATAAGTAATTTTATAACACATTATATTTAATACTCAAGTAAGAAATTCACATAATATTAAGTCATAATAAGATAATTCATTTCATTGGTAAAATCATGAGTGATTAAGATTTTTAATAATTGTTATATCATGACCTTTATAAAAGTAGTGTTAGCCGTTTAAAGATTTTAGATGACGATGTTTTATTTCTGTTTAATATGCACTATAGTCAAGTCATTTTAAATTTTGACAGTTGTTTTGAGCCATATAAAGTAACATAATCCAGTATAAGAAATTTTATATAAGCCTTAACGTAATTTTTGACTTCTGCAAATCAATTGTGTTCTATGGATTTAATTTTAATGCTGATACTATATGGCCGCTGCTACATGTGAACCAATCTTAAAAAACTAAACTATAAATAATAATCGATTATCGATTAACGATTAATCGCTTGTTATCTAAATCGATAAATCTCCTAATCGATTTCATACACCAACCCTAAACTACATGGGTCAAAATTCACCTATAAGAATAGTTTAGGTATTAGAATAAATGAACGGATTGAATCAGAGTAATAAAAACGCAACAGTTCTGTATACAGTTAACAAGGAGATTTATTCATCACTTTCATCATAGGATTTTTTAAATATTCGATGTTGAGATAACTTTCGTTGCCACCTTCATCGTCATCACTAAAGCTTTCTTGGCTGCTGCTATTATCGTCAGTATTTGCCCACAAGTGACGTCCTCTCTTGTAGTATTCTGATTCGAGCTTCTCGACGCGATGGCAACAATTTTTCCAAGTTTCAGCTGTGATGCTGCTGAGTGCCCTTTTTAGAGATTGCCAACATTTTGTGACCTGCGGGAACATAGATAGTTACTTGTTAGTGATAATTTTATAAAATATTCTGTTATTTTATATATAAATTAAATCTATACTAATCATCATAACAGCCCATTAATGTCCCACTGCAGGGACGGGCCTCCTCCCGTGACGGAGAGATACTTGGCTTACTAATACCACGCTGGTCAGACGTATTAGTATAGGGTTTAATTTCAAGTTTTCCTTCTTTTTATGTCATAAAGTTAGTCGGTTTTTACGACACCCATGGGATGAGATGGGGTGGTGACATATTGTATTCTTACTCCGTCACTACATGGAAACTACTGATTTACTAACTATACTAATATTATTATTAAAAAAGATTTGATTATTGGTTTATTTGGAGGGGGAGTTTATTTAAAATAGGCTATAAACTATTATTTTAACTATTGTATACAGTTAATAATGAGAAAAATTACTATACAAAAGAATATGCTTATACAGGTTACCTTGTATGAAGAGTGATAAATAATGTATTTCCTTAGTTCTTCAGGCAAATCTCGATTTTTATATTACTGTGGCATTTCTTGTAAGTAAAGCCTATTGCATTTAAAATTTTGCGTAGAACTTCAAGACTACAATTAAAATCCATCTCAGTTCTAGCTATCACCTGCAGTTATCTGAGGGTTGGAGCCTGAAATTTAACAAAAGTTATGTTGATTGAACATTTGATTAAACTTACAATAAATTTAGGCATACCTAGACACAAAATACACGCTAAAAATGGGATGGAAATAATAACTGCAATACCTAACTAAAAATGTATTCAGTGTTAAATATTAACCAACAAGATATCATTTAACATGGAATTACTAAGAACTAAATAATAAAATATTGCAATTAATTATTAATTGTCGACAGACCAGTTGATGCGAAAGTAACATCCTTATTTTAGTTATCAGCCGTAATATAGACATAAAGAAAGCAATTAATTCAACTTCAAACTTGGGATAAATCTTGACTGAATTATACTAATGCAACTTATAATGTATCAACAGAAACGGTCGTACTACAATATTTCTTACTTTCAATGACAATCTTACCTAAAAATATGATATGTACGCAATGCCTGTTTTTGGTCTCTAAATCTCAAATGGAGTGAATTTATTACTTGAGACAGATTACAAAACACAGTAACACGATTACATACCCATCAAAGTTGCAGTTCGCCCATAAACATCAGCCAAATCACATATAATTTGACCAGCTTCGTGCTCCGTCAAACATCACATTTTAACTTTAAAAATCACTTCCCGCGTGCCACTTTGATTTGCTTTACTCATTGTTTATGTTGTTCTTTGTAAGTCAGTATTAGTTTGTAGATTAATAACATAATAAAAATCCCAAAATGAAAACCGTTCCGCAACTTCTACTCGATGACAGCTCATGTACAACAAGTCTATTTTGAATTTCAATGTTGCCAGACACATGAACAATTTAGTTCCTCAAACTTTAATTTCTTGACTTTATAGACAAGCTGTAATTGATTATTATAAAAACTATATGAAACCTGCTGTTTAACTATCGTGCATTAAAATAATACAGTTAAACAATTAATTAATATTTTAATAATTTTACGGTTGAAAGATCAAAGCTCGGTCTTTACACAATATGACCTGCATTGGTGAAAATAAAAAAAAATTAAGCAAGAGTGTCTTCTTGCATAATATATACATTACACGAGTCTCAGCATTTTCCTTTATTACATTTGAAGGAACTAAATGGACAATTAAATTATCCGCGTGGTGACGGAGTAAGAATACAATCCATCTCATCTCATCCCATAGGTGTCGTAATAACCGATTAAGGGACTATCCGTGAATTTTATCTTTACGAAACAAAAAGAAGGAAAACTTAAAATAAACCCTTTATCAATTCGTCTGGTCAGCGTGGTATTGATAAATTTGAAATTTCATTTTAATGTGGTTGGATACTTATGCGTAGATAAGTGATAATTTAACCGACCAAAAATTAAAACCTATCAGACTTAGACTTACTCCACATTTGGCATCTGCATACCAAGTAAAACGTCTGTAAGTAAATTTACTTAAAAAAAATTAATTTTTCGGATTAATTTCACGGACAGAAACTATTATTATATCAACTTATATTGTACAAATCTATTCGTGATTATAAAGCACAAATTTGTCAGTAAGGATACCAAGCATATCGGAATTACATTTTACATGGTAACACCGTGTAATTAAAATTGAAATGACATGATAATAGGTAGATAAAACTTTATTTATATTTAAAATTTTCTGCCTTTTTTTTTATTTATGACATCTAATTTTTTACATTTTTGAAATTTAATTCTTTTTTTATACATTTGTCAATTAGTAATTGTCAACGAGAACGCAGTGTTGTCATAGGGAGCGAGAGATTCGGCCGAAGAGAGATTGTTCGCCTCGCCTAGCGGTCTCTGGTGTAAGGAACTTGTATTGCTAGTTTACGAGTCGGCGGCTCGTAGTGAGTTCAGAAATTATTTAAAATTCAAGATGGCCATGTGTCACGATGTGTCTTGAATTGTTTAGTTAAACTTTATTTATTTTGAGTGAAAAAAGTGAAATACCATAATGGCTGACTTAAGTGTTGATATTTCTAAGTTGCCGGACGAGATAAGAGATAAATTAGCCGAATTGGACTTGGAGTTATCTGAAGGTAAGAATGCAGTAAAGTCTGCGTTACTGGTAGATCGATAATTGTATTAATTTTGATTATTTTTTTCGTAAATTAGCTTCTGTTTTTTTAGTTTCTGTAATTTCAGAGTAGTGTAAATATATTTTCATTATATTCTTGTGTTATTATTAACTCGGCGACAGCTGATGTACTACATTTTTAAAAGTTACGATTACACTTCTAAGTCGTTGTCTTTTGATTATGTTGTGATATAGTTATGTGCGTTATGTGCTCACGCTTGAATAGTTACTTTGTCACACATGGCGAACTAAGGAATGCAACTCTACACGAAACGAATTAAGCTTCTTTAATACTTTTGCAAATCTTGAATTCTCGTACTTACTTTAGTTGTATCTCGCACAAGTACTGTTCTTCTGTCTCGTAGTTTTGTCTGACAGAAATAATATTCCCGAGTAGTAATTGCCTTGAAAATTCTTATAAACCCAATTAGATTATTATTGTGTATAAGATTTTTAAAACTAAAATTTATTTCTTAGTAAAGTCGTATTATTTCTGAGGCTACCTTATCTTCTTTGTGCTCAAATCTAATGGCTAAATTGTTAAGTAAGTACAAATTACTCATATCCTGTATACATTTATTTGCTCCATGTAGTGTTATCCTTTGCAATTGTCCTGGATGTATGATAACATCAAGATAAACTTAATTGAAAGTGTTAGCTCCAAGTAAGAAGGAGGTTGCTTATAATGGTACTATTTGGGTTTTTTTTTATCTAGGCTTTTCAAATAATCTGCCTATAATGTAATAAATGTTAGATAGATCTTAAAAAAATATTATAAAAGTTAGAAATACTTCAGTAATAATTATAAAATACACCCGCAATAAAATTATTGGTACAGGCACATTGAACAATAAGGAAATGTATAAAAGCATTTAAAAATAAACTTGATTATGTTAATTTAAGGATAGGTATCAAATGTTGTACAAAACTTTTAAATTCAGAAACTGGTTTGTTTCATCTACATAATGTAGAAACTTTATTATTCTCAATTTAAAAAATTTATAATAAAATTATGAGAGTAGTGTAATCAGGTAGTTACTAGCTATTTGAACTATTTATGTATGTCTTTGTATGAAGAGGTCTGTTTAAAGTTAATTGTAGGTTTCATTATAACTGTAAAGATTTATTGTCTATAATTAAGAACATGATGTTAAAATAGCATCTTCATACTGATAAAATGTTCTTATTATCATGTAAAATATTGCTTGCTAATTTAAAATGTTTATACACTGCCCTAATTATAAACAGTCTAACAGTAATAATTTAAAGCTTGTTCTTCTTAGTAAATTAGTTCTATATGTATGTTGAAATTGTAATTCATTTGGACTAAAACTTGATTCATTTTTACTATCTAACCATTAATAAAAGAAACTACTTAAAATAAAAATGATTATGGATATAATCATTTTATTTTAAGTACTAGCATATATTCCTGTAAGATTATTGCAAAAGTGATACAAGGACATTTAACTTTAAAATATCTATGCTGTTTCTTATAAAATTGTCCGGTCTTTTACATATTTTCTAACAACATATCACCTCTGAAATAATAGATTTCATTTAATATTCAATATAAATTATGTTTTAGTCATGACACTGCTATTGCATTCATACATATGAATTAACAATGATCTCATGTAGTGGTGTCATTATTTATTTATTAATAATTCTATTACAAAATTAAGAATAAATAAAATAATTGTAAAAAGAAATCTTAAGAATGAATGCCACATCACCAACACTTTGGTAGATGACATTAAAAACACTTTACTTAAGTAAGTAGACTTTAAAATCATAGTAAGATGGTAAATTATATCAAAAACATTCTATAGTAGTTAAATATTGAATGGTAGGATATGGCTGGTCTTGGGTATTAACTTAGTATTATTCATGTTTACATTTACCAAATAAAATCATACAGTACAGTCTTAGAAGTACTCACAAATCCAATAAAAGTACTAATAGACGCTTTCTGCATCAGAGGGGCCGATTGCGACAACGCGTTGTCGAACCTTTAAAATAATTTTCATATTTGAACAGATGTTCACAATTGACTATCGTACTGATGATCGCGATACCTTAGGCAAACTAATTTTTTTTTTAAATCTCGTAATTATCAATTACTTATGTATTCTGGGTTTAAGATGCCATCGTAAATTATAATCTAGAAAATAAATTCTACTTAAGTTAAATAAAACCTATTTGTTCAGATATTCAAAGTCGCATTTTCGTTTTATTATCGATATTTGAACTTACTGTTTACATTACACACATAATTTGACCTTTAAACATAACATTCTTATTTAATAATTACGTCAAGTAACGAGTATTTAAAACAAGCTGAGCGATGCACCGCGAACGACGACATTTTCGTTTATATTTATTTACTTTTTATATGTTATTGCACGTGCGAATTATATTTTGCTTTACGACTGTTTTTATTTATTTATAATTTTGTTTGTATTTCTAATTATAGAATAGATTTTTAGCATTTTTATTGGGTCCGTAGGTTACGCCCCCAGTGTGTTTTGCCCCCGTGGTGGAAGCCCCCGATTTCGTTTTAGTACTATAATATTTATTAGTTAAATATTTTTATCAAAAGTACAGTCAGATAGCAAAGTGTAACCTATTATAAAAAATGTCTAAGTCATGGTTCATTATTAAAATCAAAATCATAGTTTATTATTATAAATCTTTATTAACAATGTCGGTGTAACAAACGTTTGCTTATCTAATAATAGGTACTAATGGGTAATAATAGGTAATACGTAGGTACTTAATATGTAATAAAAATTAAATTAAATGTCTAATAAATAATAATAGGTATCTACGTAAATACAACTTTGATAACAAATAAAACCAAACATTAAAATAAAGCAACAATAACATGCAAAATCACAGATACGAAATTAAAAATCACAGTTTAAAATTAGGATTATTTTAAGTACTTATATACTATTTACGTACTAAGTATATAGGTAGGCATCTACTTAAATATTTAGAAGATTGGTAACAGAATGTTCAAACACTAAAATATAATAAAAACAATTAACATTTAAAATCACAGATAACAAAAGTAACAAAAGAAGAAAAACATAGTAAAAATATTAGGATGATTTGAACTTTGTAGCTAATTCAAAATCTACAGTGAATTTCATGGGGCTGAAGTCCGGCACAGCTTCTTTAATTTTTTTAAACATGACTTCATATGTACTTTTTTCTTTATTAACTAGTAGCACATAAAATATAGGCACAATATTGGTTGCTTGTGCATCACTTCCCATATCTCCATGAATGGTAAATATTTGGTAAAATGGACCTGGACAACAATCAAATGTACCATCCCCGAAGTAGTGTTGTATATTTTTGATGTGTTTTAAAGCCTGTGCTGATACGAATACTATAATTCTGTTGTCGTTCTCACAGTAATCAACTAATAGATATTTTTGAAAAATCTCAGGTATAATGACTTCAGCTGGATTACGAAACTGTGTCTTTTCTACATTTAAGGCTTTCTTTCGAGAGTTGTATAACTGTTGCTTGATATTATTGAATTTGGGTATGTATTCATCGAAGGCTGTGTCTGTGTTTTTTAACTCGGCAAATTTTGTTTCAAATTTTTGTTGTATAGAGCTCGAGAAACTCGTTTTCACTTCCTTTTTTAATTTTTCCATAACAACTCTAACTTCATTTTTCATTAAGTTAGGTTGACACTCAGCATTATGACACTTTTGGATTTGTACATTGTCACTTTCCTCACTTAATTTTATAGAACCACTACACTTGCCATGTCTTTTATTTACGCATGTCCACACACTCGATTTATTATTTTTCCTATGAAGATTATAAGCAAATCCGACATGTAGTAACGTTCTTCCACCTAGTTTATTTGAAATTATTTTGTAATTGGTTTGTGCTAAACCCCGTGAAGGACCTGGACTTGCCATTTTGAGTTAACATGACCGACTAAACTTTCTTATCAGTAACATATTGCAACTATGTGGGAAAGGGATATAAATAGTGCCCATCGCTATGTTTGCTATTTTCACTGTCCGTCACCCTGGACTCTATTGTTTTCAACCCTATCTTTCCCTTTCTTTGACTACCTATCTCTTTCTTTTAGAATTCGATCTGGCTATTGTGTAAAACCAGTTTGGCCGGGCACGGGCGCCTCGTTTAGACAAAGTACAAAGTAATGCATCTAAAGTAAATAATTGTAATATAGTAATAAAGTGAATATCCTTGTAGCATGTTTATAGTATCCAATATTGTGTTAGTTAGAATACTTATTTAGTAAGTTTGTCTACGTATTTGGTTCCGAAACACTTTTTTCATCGTCTGTATCTAGTAAAAAATATTTTTATTTCGGCGAAATCAACTATAATTAATTATTATACTTAATTTAAAATCGGGGGCTTCCACCACGGGGGCAAAACACACCGGGGGCGTAACCCACGGACCCTTTTTATTTACATGACTTTTCAATGACATAACTTTTACTTTTTATTCTGGTTCTTTTATTTGACCGACAAAAGATGTGTTCAGTTCTCTTTGGCGATTTATCGAGTGTATGTTTAGTGCTTTTGCAGGTAAAAGTTTTATCCTAAACTTATTAATAGAGACAACTCCTGATTCTGTCTTCTTCATATTAGGTAATATATCCCAAACGATAACCATGGATTATAAAACAGCAGGTATTCAGAAGCATATGATAGTTATTAAATTTCTTCTTTACCCGTCTAGTTTACTGCTCATTATTTCCAAACTCGAATTTACTGCTAATATTGCGCTAGTTTTACCAGGTACACGGTAATCATTCCTAAACCCCTCTCATCAGTACTTGATTCTGCAATCAAAATTCAGTATCGCGAGAGTAATGAAAGGATTAATGCTATATCGGTCAAACAACCGATGTTATTAGTATTTTCTAAGTTTATAATATTAGAATTTAGCATTTCAACATGTTTACTGTACTTTTCATTATATACTACCTTGCAAATCGAAATTTCTTAACCCGTTAATAAGAGATAAACGATAATATTATACAGTGACAATAGTGGTTTCATGTCGTTGAACGAATTTATATACACAGCGAGACAGCTCATTTATGCGCAATGATAATTCTAGGAACATTCATTTGTCTTTATGCTGTAAATACTCATTGTACATACCATTCAAACTATTTTAATGTTGTTGCGATAGTTTAGCTCATGCTGTAGCATGTTTTTATAAACTTTTTTTAAGAATTTTTTGGGGAAATGTTTTTTAAAATTAATTTTTCTAATATTTTAAAGATATTTCTGTAGATATAGATATACTAGATATTTCAAACGCTACAGTATAAATATGCTAATAATTTTTTATTTTATAATTACACACATAGGTAGATAGAAAACCACTATAGCATAGCACATATTTATTTTCATGTAAACAAACATTTGCATTGAGCAGAAATCTCACCGGAGACCTTTGCACTGCGTCACTGATCGTCAAAATCACTCAGGCGTATTGTTTCTAGTTCAGACACAACCAGAAGCCAGAATTGTTCACCAACCATTGTTTTTAGTACATAATGGTCCTGTATACCTAAAGAGGACTCAGATGCACAGTACTACTATACGTATGAACCTGATCCGATTACGATAAGAATACGGTAGTGCTACATTGTATTGGGGCCGAACTATCATCACTGATCGGGCTATTGTTGCCAATAAGCCAGGTATTGTGGTGAGATAGATTGATGAGAGCACCGTGCAATGATAAGCTATGTCTCCGTTCCTTGTAGAGCAAAATATTGAACCTGTTTCTCGAGTTCGTTAACGCGTAAAATTTTGACTTGCCTTTTATAACATACTATAATTGTTCCGATGGTAATTTCGCCCAAAGGACTCATTCCAAAAAGGCTTTTTATACGCCTTAGCAGTCTCGCATTAGGCAGTTGATGATATGGCACGCGTTGGGAGGATGTACAGATCTCTGGAGCCCTAACTACTAATAGCTTTGTCCTTGTACCCGTTACTGGTAGGTTGCATAATATGCTGGTTGATTCTTAAACGGTTTTAGTTTATATTTAAATATAAAATAAATGTGATGCATTGTAAATAAACAATAAAAATAATCACATAATATAACAAGATTGCCTTAATATAATACGTTCTCATGCGATAATACATTTTGTCCTGAATATAATAGCGCTATTGTTCGTTTAAATATGCTTGCGTATGTGACATTACTACACCGGTGTACGGCTTCAGCATGACACATCGTCTCCAACCAGTTTTATCGTAAAAAGCTCTGACTAAGCAAGTGAAATAATACTTTGAAATAAAATAAATGTAGGAAAATAAATACTAGTTAGTGATGCATCGTAAATATTATTAAAACAGATTGTCTTTTTGAAGAATTTAAAATATTATTAAACGCTATTAATAGCTCTTTGCGAGGTTGAACCATTTGTGTTCAGTGCTTTTTCAATCAAAGTACTTAATCACATAATGTGAAATGTGAAATTTCATGTAGTACTGATCTAAACTGCATATTCTTATTGTAATATATACAGCACCGAATTTACCTCAAAAGTTCAAAAAGAGTATTTGACGTATCTGTACTCCCTTTGTTTCACTGCTGGCAAACTTTGTTAGCCTTTTAGGAAGAGTGCTACACAGAGAGCATGCTCAGGTTGATTGAATAAAAATCCCCCGAAATATAACATACAGCCAAGCTCAAATCAATACCATTGCTGCACGATTCTACGAACAATGGGCCATTTTCTGTCATGCCCTGCAGTGCACGCACCAATGCATGATTGATGATTTATATCAGGTTTAGCCGCCGTGCATCCGCGTTACTGAGTACAGAACAAACAAAATTTTGAAAAAGTACTATCATCGGAACGATCAGTGGTCGGCTAATGTGTTATATACAAATCAGCTAAAATATCATTTAAATCAGCAGCTTTTTTCGTATTACATAGGGTTAGTCATGAACAAATTATGTCGCGTTGAGAGAAAGAGTTGATTCATAAGCGAGTGCTTTCGTTATATGCGTGTCCAATTTCTGCTGTTTTAATGAAGCAGTTTTCATTTTACGTCGTCATATGCCGACGATTTCTCTTAAAAGAAAATACAGTCTAAGTTAAAAATAAAAAAGATGGAATATTAAAGTTATTACAAGGGTAAATTGATTATAAAGTTGAGTGCAAAGGAAGAGGTCTGACAGGGCATCGTACTCACTGTCTATTAGCGCTGTACACTGGTCTGTCGAACTTCCGGAGTATGACGGTGTACAAAGCACTGCTAATTACGTGTTACTATACATCGTTTGTCTCTTAATTTAGAAAATATCCTTTTAAAATGTTAAATCATTATGCGTTTGCGTTTGTTATTGATTTCTAGTAAACATTTTGTTATTCATGATAATAAAATATATTTCAAACCTAATTTTATAATAATAAATAATAAACAAATAATATCTCACTCAAAAGTGCGTGGTTTTATGCATGAAAACGTATATAACTAAATTTCTGACCACCACGTACAAAACATAATTAAACACTGCTTGTTATAGCTGTATAGCAAAAAAATACATATTCCTCGTTAAAACTTTACACGAATATGGTTTTTATAGAAACAATAACACGGGATTGGCAATATTCATTCCTGTCTAGACTTTGCAATCTATGAACGTTGCATTTAAAAAACAATTTCGATACCAATATCTGTGAGCTGAACTCAATATATGTCATGTTCTCGCTTCGCTTCGCAACAAATAAGGGATTTTGGTTTTAATCCGGAAAATAAATCTTTACAGGGCTCGTGCTTTAAATGTATTTTTAACTGAAATATCTCAAAATCTTTATTAAAATGATGTTGGCGTGTTTTTCAACTCATCACTTGTAACTTGTAACCCAAGTATCAACAGCATATTACTGAATATTAATTTGTCCCGTCTCTCAGTTAAAGCACCACAGTGACTGCGTCCGAGGCAGGCTCTTATTTAAGCTGTTCTCTTATACTTTTGATGTCCTCTTATTTACGGAAAATACTAGTGAGTAAGCCTGCAATTTTGTCCACAGTTAATGAAAGTTCGCTGAATCTAAATATGTCCCTCTTTCAAATGTTTTCATACTTCCCACGCTTCTACGATTACAAGGACAGTCAGATCTCCTTTTGACATCATTTCCTTTTGATGCGTGGTCGTGATTCCTGCAAGTTTATTTTTCTAGTAAAGTAAATTGAATAAAACCTTGAACATTTTAATTTATTTGAAAAACAAGCGTAAAAAAATATATCTTAAGTATCCACTTGAATGTAGTGTTGTTTAAAATACAATTTAATATTCTTAAGCTATCTTATCAGACATTTGTAGCTATTAAAACACATTACAGAAAAGCGAGTAAAGTTAAATAAAATACTTCTAACAACTTGTATGGAATTATTATTTTATTTACTAAGTAGACTTTTACAGTACCAGGAGTTTGTTGAGCAAATGTTATTAAAACAAGATTTTACGTAGTGGGTAATAAAACTTGATTTAAATCCTTTGTCTGGCCAGCTTGATGTTAGGTGATAACATTTGAATAGAGTATTTGTTAATCTAGTCCACTTTCCTACAACTGTAGCCCTTGGAAGCCAGCATAAACAGCGTAACCTTGCAAAAGCACCTGAATATTAAGGTGACCTGAGACAAGTCCCTAAAATGCTTATAAGTTTTGCAGCCCACAACGTTTCTAAACGGAAATAGAGTTGAAGAAACTTCTGGCAATGCGATAGATCTGAATGCAAATGCTTCATTGCAAATTATGTACATTTAATCAAGAGACAGCTAGACACAAGAACAACTGTGTTAATTTAGCTGCAAGGATGCTTATGCAAGCATATTTGTACCTACTGTCATATAATATGTATCCTACAAACGTTTTACTCAGTTGATCTAGTTTCATGACTTCTAAATGCTAATTTTCGACTTACTACGAACAAAACTATTTCTGTAAATGTTTTTTACAGACACTTTTTTGATGAAAGTGAAAATTCACTTGATTAGTTTTACAATGGAAGTTTAAATAATGATCTACTCTAACAACGAATTACTTTCTTTATCTGGTACTTCTGTATGTTATTATACTTTCTACATTACAAAACAGATCGTTCCTTTATTAAAAAAAAAAATCTTTTTTCTCTACATTGTGCATAAAATAATGCATTAGTCGTCTTTTACTAGATCCTTGTATTGAGATGGGTGACAAGTATTTTTAGACCGATACCACCACCAAAACAAAGAATCACAGATATTTCAATAAATGTATATTACCAGAACGTACTCTATTTTTTTTAGCTACGCAACATACACAATCTAGACATTAAACACACCCTGTTTTATACAACTTCATATGAGTACACGTACTTAACATTCAATACACTTCATATAGCACAGTGAGATAGTCATAAAAATAGTTTGAGTCGTACGCGCATGTTGCGCGAGTCGTGAATTTTATGATCACTGTCTGTACTTACGAAATGCATGTTAATTTGCTAAACAAATAGTTTTAGTTTGTGTATTGGAAAGGCTCGTTGTTAAATAATGAGGTTGGTGGCTATTTTTATTGTTTTATGTATCATAACATTCCACTTTTGCAATGAAAGTAAAATCTTTTTGAACTATACTCGTATTATCTATATGCTATATTGATTCGTAATATGGGGTTTTTGTCCAGTTATCGTCTTTTATTTTTTTTATATACAGGGTGTTTGGTACATCGTTTGCCAAATTGAAGTAGCTGATAGAAGAGGTCATTACCCGTCTTTCCTCCCTCACCTAGCTGGTTTTAACCTCAACATATTTTAGATATCGATATAAAGCTATTTTTAAAAGAAAAACCCAAAATTTACCATGAACACTTAAATTTAAAAAAAAAATTCCTTCGTGAGTCCTCATAATTATATTTTGTTTTAAAGTTTAATACTAGGAGCATCAAATAAAATCATAATAACTCACCAAAAACTTCAACTTTTTTGTTTATTGACTTATTATAACTGTAGAGACAGGTAAAATTTAAAGATATGATCAACTTTACAGTACAATAAAAAAATAAATAAAAGAGAGAAAGTTCTTCCATTTTCTGAATAAATGCCTTACTTTATCCTCTTTCCATTGGTATACAACATGTTATAAAATAGTAAATAGTTTTTCTACAAAACATGTGTAATACATAATTCGAAGTAAAAAAAACACGTTTGATGAATAAGCAAAGGTAAATTTACTAGCTATAATTGCTATAATTGATTCATTCTAGCGTACTTACCTAGTTACTTTAGCTTTTTTTGTCACTGCAGTGGGTCTACCTTATCACATTAGAGTTAATTTTAATATAAAAAAAGAAAAAAAAAATTCATCATTTACTATAGCGTCAATAATTACGATTAATGTTATCCATCAAACGTGTTTTCTTTACTTCGAAGTATGTATTACACATGTTTTGTAGAAAAACTATTTACTATTTTATAACATGTTGTATACCAATGAAAAGAGGATAAGGTAAGGCATTTATTCAGAAAATGGAAGAACTTTCTCTCTTTTATTTATTTTTTTATTGTACTGTGAAGTTAATCATACCTTTAAATTTTACCTGTCTCTATAGTTATAATAAGTCAATAAACAAAAAGTTGACGTTTTTGGTGAGCTAATATGAATTTATTTGATGCTCCTAGTATTAAACTTTAAAACAAAACATAATTATGAGGACTCACGGAAGAATTTTTTTTTTAAATTTAAGTGTTCATGGTAAATATTGGGTTTTTCTTTTAAAAATAGCTTTACATCGATATCTAAAATATGTTGAGGTTAAAACCGGCTAAGTGTGTGAGGAAAGACGGGTAATGACCTCTTCTATCAGCTATTTCAATTTGGCAAACGATGTACCAAACACCCTGTATATATAGGGATCAGAAGGGTTTATGACGCTAAATGTTCTTACTCATGAAGTGTTTTTTTTTATAAATGTTGATATGTAATTATCTGACCTTAATTATTCATTAATACGTTATATACTCCTTGAACATTTCCTTGTTTTAATTCATTTGATGTTCATGAATAGTAAACGTTGAATCCGGTTTTCTTTAAAATATTTTGTGGTTGGTTTTCTACTATAAAACCATATAAACTTATTCTTTTAAATCCATTAATTTACTGTGTTACTAGAATAATATTATTAGGTGTATGGAACTATCACTTTTGATTTGTGGTGGCTTGACATTACGGTATGATCTTCCCAGGCTTCGTACACGGCAGTATCAAAGGTATTGTTCGTTGCTGGCCTTGACAATTTTATACTAATATTATTTACGATTACGTTTATCCAAGTCACTAACAAGAATTTATATTACCATAGAATAGTGCAGGATTATAGGTGTTATAATATCTGTTTACATTTTTCTCATTTGTAAATGTCAACCGATGGGACAATGCAAAGATAGTTTCGAACAAAGGTACACTGTGGAGACATTTGCGTAATGAATCATTAGTTGTCATCACACAGCGATGTATTATAGAGTGATGTGTGAATCCATAGGCGAGACAGCTATTTATGCTACTGATGACTTAATTGAACGCGTGTCCTCGTTCGCTTAATAACACTGAATGACAATGGACGAATTCTGTTGTACTTTCAGCCTGAAGCAATTTTAATATCGCTACGTAGCAAATTTGGTCATCAGCTTTGTTCCCCCGGTGACATATTTATTTACATCTAGTTTTAACCTTAACCTCTTGTCATAAGGTACGTTTTCAAATACGGCAGTCAGCAGTATACGGCTACAAAGGTAGCATCAAAGCAAAATGTTTTACATTCCATTTGATAATGAAGTTCAGTTGGTTTCGCTCATATGTGTCATTTATAATCGCTGGAAAGCTACAGCTGCATTAATTTACTGCGAATTAATAAAGGTAGTCTATTTAATAAAGAGAAAAAAAAAAAAATCTCGGTTGTTAAAAAATAATGTGTGTGCTTGGTAATGCTCAGCACAACTTCTATACTTTTCATAAACTGCAAATTGTGAAAAAGAAAATTTACAGTTCGTGTTAAAACTATTGCTTATGAATTTTCTTTGCTAACCACCCCATTCAGCAATGTGACTGATTTAGTTAATGGATGGATAGATCATTTATTATATTAAAAAGTTCATATTATTCATAGCCATTTGTAAGCCGTTCCCTTAAACATTAACAATCAAAAGAACCTTAAGATCTTTGGTCGTCCTTACTATAAAAAACACATACAGGTAAACCAGTATACTTATACGTACGTAGGTATGATATAATTAATAGGTTCGGATTCATTGATTTACAAAAAACCAAAGATACACACTCCACTTCCCAAAACCGTCCGCAACAAATAGGCGCACAATGCACTTTTTTTAAATAAGTTTCGTCGTCTGTTCTACGGCAAACGTCAATCATTAAATTTTATTGCTTTTTGTGCATTACTTTTTAAATACAACTTTATGTCATGCGTGTAATTTGTGATTCGTGATTGAATTTGAAAAAAAAATATGTTTACGATATTACTATACGTATTTATTGCGTATGTATAATTTGGTGACACTTTTGGCTGTTAGTTTTGTTTGAAAATGTGCATCTTGGGTTTTTTGTAAATCAATGTTCGGATTACACATGTCTCACAAGCTCTGTACAACAATATAAAATTATCTGACAAGTTAACACGCTCAATAATGTGACGTCATGTATAGCGAATAATCGTCTATTAATATTGGTGTCATATTGATCAAGTTAAGTGGGAATAAATTAGGGTAATTGTGTGTCTATTTTAGTTTAGTGTATGAGGTCTTTTTATGGATATCAGCATACAATTGTTGCAAGGTTAGACTTGTCCTGTTAGGCTTCAGGCTGATTGCCTATTGTAATAGGGTTGTAGAACCAATAGGTAACCAAGCAAAGAAATTTTGGCATCGCTTACCGGAAAATGCAGAGTGATACAGACATTTAAGTTATCTTCATTTTAAGTAAGGAACATATTGCGAAAGGTAGCAAAAAAAATCTATTTGTAGATATTATTATAAATGAGTTTTTTATGTGTAGTAATTAGTCTGCTTACCGTTCTTCTAATGTAGCATACTTGTATTAAATAAGCCTATTTATACGTGTGAAGGAATTTACCAAATAGTTATCATATTTAAATAAAATAAATATTCTTGCTTTTTGTTTTAATTGGACGAATTAGACTAAAAACAAATTAATGTTCTTTTGTTTGCCGAAACACGTCAATGAGTTATTAAAAAGCAGCAGAAATAAAGGGATTTCCTATGGCAGAGGTCTTAACACTGTCAATTTCTATAATGTAGAGAGATACCAGATTAAAGGTGATTTTCCACTAGAGGGGCGAGACGATGAAAGGCGAGGTGAGGTGATATAACAGAAGCAATTCGTGCCTAGCCTTGTCTCGCTCACACTATTTCCACGAAAGATGTGCTGTGAGAGAATTGAAAATTTGCTATATATTTCAATTTTCGCCTCGTCATGCCCCTCTGGTGGAAAGTCAGATTAATTGTTAGATGACAAAAATAACATACGCGTCGAATTGTCAAACACCTCCGTTTTTTTCGTCATTTAAAAATGGAATATCGGATATATAAAACCATTCACGTTTTAAAAGAACTGTCAGTAAAATAATCAAGATTAAAAACATATATTCGATAACTGACAGTTTAGTCTCTCCTCCGATAACGTCAACAATGTCAATCCGTAAATTTTACAATATCGAGCTTTACATATCCGCAATACCTGTCATCCTGATTCCGACAGCCTGGATGAAAATTTTAATCCAAAGCTTTGTTCTTTGTTCTGCGAACTCGTTTTTGCGTAGCCTGGAGGTGGATTTAGGCGTAATTTTATTTATTTATTTATTTATTTATTACATACATGCACCATCCTTACAGATCACCCTAATTCGATGGTGCAGAACTTATAAATATCTATAATTTATTATATATATATTAATAAAAAGTGCACTCCAATTTTGATACAATTAGTTGTCCTATGGATTTTATATGTGAGCACTCAGCAAAAAACGCGTTTGTGAAATGCATCGAATAATCCAGCTTTATTGGTAGACATCAGGATTAGGTTATTGATTCTGGCATGAACTCGCGTGTCTGTAAAATCAACAGATTAAAATTTATATTGAGGCATGAAGTTATGCATCGGCTTTCTATTAGCTGATGAATGTGATAATCTTTCAATTGGATAAATGAATCATGAAAAACATTAAGCTTGCAAAAGAATACAAGACCTTTTTTTATAGAGTAGTAATTTTATTATTGTTTGACAACAAAAAAGAATTTGGAACGACTTTTGATATGCTGATACAAAAGTATTGTTACTTTTTTTATTATTATCCTCAGATAACTGGGGTCGGATATGTAGACGTGCCTTATTAGTTTTCAGTATTGTCAAGAAGGGGATGTTGCAGGCATGTTTACAGGCAAAAATATTCTACTACATTATTTTGTCAAGTGAATGAGGAATCAGTACTTTATAAGAACGAAAAGAAAATGCTTCTTACCTACATTAGGATGACGATTTTGCGGCATCTTGATAGAAATATAAGGCTCAAAATAGAAACATTAGAAAGATGTCCAGTTAAAACCAATCTTTGGCTGATAAAAAATATCCTGCAATAAGAAATTGTAGTACTTTATGTTTACAATATAGAACATTTTATTTCCGGTTTAAGTCTAGGCACTGTGCTGTCATCTAAAGTAAGTCCGTCTGTGGTTCCCGGATTGTTCAGAGGATTTTCTCGTTGTTTGCTCAAGTTATGCTCACTCGAGTGACGCAACAAGTTACTTTAAAACTGAAATTATTTGCCCTTAAATTTAGTTACACAGTCGCTGTGTACGCTCTCTCCAATAAACAGTTGGTTCGTTACATTGACGCGTTTCGTTTCTTAACCATTTCGCAACTTTGTGTCAAACATTGCACAAACTTGTGAAAATATGTTTACGTTACGAATTTAGCCGTGTTACATTTTGATCTGACAACATGTAATGTTATTTCGCGTGTAGGGTCCAGAAATTATTTAAGGTTATACATAGGATGTTTCGGAGATACGTCGAGGCTCTAACTGACTTTCCATATTAAGCGTCGTAGCACATATAACGTAACGTATACGGAACGTCACCGTATCAACCCGAGCTGTTCAGTATTCTTTGTATGAAACTTCTTACTGCAACGCACACTAATCAGATACGTAACGTAATCGGATTTTTGACGTTTGACACCGAGGAAAAAGGCGAGGCGATGCCGATCCGTTTACGTTACGCTACATGTGCTATGACCCTAAGCCGTAGAATAGCTGTCAAATCTTATGTACTCTTGCTAACGTAAAAGTTGCGGTGGGAAAAAGTGAATCTTCAATTCCAATTTCATCTTTATTGCAATCCATAATGCTAGTTACAGGTCTTATTTAAATAACGTTAGGTACAATTGTGGACCCTGTCGGGCACGGCATATTATAGGAGAGAGGAAGAAAAGTGCATCGAGATATGTTTATCAATAATTTTCCATTATGTTGTGTTTTATTTATAATGATATAAATATTTTTAATTACTGAAGTGGTCCTTTCTTGGCGCCTGTGGGTCTGCACTTAAAATAAGAAATGACGCTGCGACAACGTAGTCCAATTTGTCGATCTTATTTAATATGATAATAACTTTATGAATATAGTACACAATGTTACATGTTAAAATAAAGATATAGTTCTTGAATGTACTATGTACTGTCCAACTCAACAAAACAATTTCTTTCTTTCTATTTACTACACAATGATGTTGATGTTTGCTAAACGTTTCTAATATTGAGCAATCAATTAGCTGAATAGTCCTTAATAGCTTCCAAACAGTATTATGTCAAGCGACTCGTGTCCAAATCAATTATGGACCAATATATCTAATCGAATTCAATCAATTATAGGTGACTGGTGCGCTAATAATAGTTGTATTAAGACCAACGCTTATTAGTAGGTTGCTCAACAGAACCCGTACTTATGTAGTTAAAGCTCAAGTAGGTATTCTTACCATTATGTTGTAAGTCCTATATTAATTAAAGCGTACGTAAAAAAAATATTAATTAATTAATACGGCATATATCTAAGACATAGCCGTGACAGAACGGTTTTGTTAGGTTTTAAATTTAAATAAGTCTTACTTTAGGGAACTAATGTATAAGCTCTACTCTAAGCTCACTCTATACCCCCCTTTGAGTCATTCGTTGACTGGACTAATAAAATAGATGCAAGATCGCGCTCGGTTGTACAGTAATTGTTTTTAACGTTATTGTTTTTTTACTGATTATGTAACAATAATCGTCCGTTAACAGATATAAAATATCACCAATCCCATCTGGTAAGGGGATATTATATGAATATTCTATAGTTAAGAATTCCAACCTCTCAGGACATCATTAGAGAAAAAAAGATTCCTTTTGCCAGTTAGCCATTGAAAAAAGGCGCGTTTTAATACATTTATTGAACAAAATATTGAGACCTTACATAAAGCCATGCGAGAGAATTAATTTTATTCAAATTATTTACTTTAGTTAGCTTTAGTAATGCATTGTCTATATGCAGTTGAATATTCATAACGCATAAATAGTAATTCTCATCGTTTAACTCCCTACTGGAACTAGTTGTGCGGACCCCAGCGTTATATTATGTCAATGGGTTAATGCTCAATTAGGACCACTATCAGTCTCGCTTGCAGCACTTATACACTCTTTATAATACATACAATACGTACGGTAATAAAAAAAAGCTGTTTTCTATAATACAAACCTGATTATCAACCTAATTAAATATTCTCTTTGTTATAATTTTCGACGACTTGGCTTCACCCTAGAAGATATATGTAATTTATGCTTTTATAACCCTTGATTTTTCACTACACCATATCAGACCGTGAACTTATGTATGTAACGCAATGATTGGTCTATATACCACGCTGACCAGTCGAGTTTTACATTAGGTTTTTCTTCTTTGTTAGATCTAACGATTCTTAAGTAGTAATCCCTTAGCCGCATGTTTAAAACATCCTCGAAATGCGTTAAAATGTTTTGTATTTTAAGTGCGTTCCCGGACATTAATTTTACAATATCACCAACACTGACCATACTAAAATAAAATAAAATAATGTATCCAATTTACACTTACACATCGCGAGGTAAAAATACATTTAAGCGACGTCAAATTTTGCGCTTCATTTGCAGGTGGCACCGCTATCACATTACGTGGTGTAGATTCAATTAATTATCGGAAATCCTCGCTTATATATTGTAATAAATAACTTTACGTGAGAATATTATATAAAAAATGTTGTTAGAAAATATTGCTGCAAAAGAATGGTAGATTGAAAACCTTTTTACTAACTGGTCGGCTCTTTAAGTATGTATAGAGTAGGTCAAATTTCCCTGTCACTAAAGCATTGAGGAAGTCAGTATCCTGCAACGAATCGTGTACAGGTAGGTATTTATATCTATGATATAATGTTTTATAGCAAAATAGTTTGGTTGTGTATGAGTGCCGAATATATTCAGTGTATTCTGTTACCAATTATTGATAAAATCGCTTTGTTTTGCTTTCTGTAATAAAAACGAGCAGAATATTCAATAGTTTTTTACCATGTAAAAATATCCGCACTGCCATTAGTTAAAATATACCATTTCAGTAAAAATTTAACCATTTAACGAGGGTTTTAGGTTTCATAAAGTTTTGCTTTTTGTACCAAGTAATGTTATGAAAATTACTTGTAGATATTAATACAAAATGTATACTCGATATACCTCGTAGCAAGACAAACGTGTTTCTAAACTTTCATTTAAAAATATATCATAAATAAATATGTTTTTACTAATTGAGTACACTCTTACTTAAGTTAATGGGTACAAATATATCAAGTAATTACTTTTAGTAACTACTCATAGCTATTTAATATGAATGAATTGTAACACTCTCTTAACATAATTTTGGCGTTACAACATGTACAATTAGTATTTTCAAGGTTATGTTTCAAATGGGAATTGAATACAGCGGTTTACGTCACCTATTCGTTTATCTACAATAGAAAATATTCATTTATGCCACGGCTGACGTGTCTGGATTTTTGTTCCCGTTGCCAGTTAAGTGCTTCGTATGTTCAGAATACTACTCAAGCTGCGATAATTTAAAACGTTGTAATTCCCTACATCTAAAAAAAATTATGAAGTTATTACTATATTATTACTAAAAAAAAATATAGTAATAATATAGTAATAATTTGTTATTACTATAAAATATGTTAGCATTTTTTACTGCACTTTATAAGGAAAAAGCATTATAATGTTTAAAAAGAAATGGTTAAATATTAACTTAAACATTTCCACCCTAAATACCATTATGAACACTTACTCGTATAGAATATATCCCTGCCGTTTGCCGTCTAAGTGCGCGAAGAGTTGTTGGCTACACTTTCATGAACTTAGTGGAAATGAAACCCTTTAATGCCCTGTACTTTATCAATAGTGACTCGCATACATTTTGTATTTGCGCTATGAGAAATTGTCGTGGCCAGAGCAAATGTTTGCTGTATACATACCCCCTTACTCATAAACGCCTCATAAATTTAATCACTGTTTAGCGAGATTTTTTTAGAAAATTAACCTTATACCAAACAAAAACCTAAGAATTTAAGCTAATCAATTGACTTAAATTTAAGAGGCGTTTATAGTGTAGCAGTTGTTATATAATTAGGTCGCATTCCTAGCTATAGTTTTATTTCTGGCAATTGGTGCGTTTACCAACCTGTTACGTGTATGCTATGTTTTGGAAGGTTTGCCGAGGTTCAATAAACTTTCAGCAATTTGTTGACACCGGTGTTGCGTGATGTCAACTGAAAATATAATTAATTACTTTGAAGTCAAGTACATTACGCACTATGGCGAAGTAGCTAGTGGCAGGCTGGCAGGGTACAGTCTTTTTACAAGACAAACATTAATTTGTGCAATTTATTATAATGCTTTAATATAAAACTTTCGTCATGAACTTTCTATTATCTAACGTATTTATACGTTAATTTATAAAAATAGAGATCGACTTAGTACACCTATCATCAAAAAAATCGAACCACCCTGCAAGTTTGTGTTTTGTAAGGTTTATGAGAAAAATGTGTATATTTAGGAATATGTGTTATATGTCATGTCAAACAGGGAATTTAATATGAGAAGTGTATTATGTCTTTAAATCATTTCTAATGGTTCCTTAAGTTCTATTTTCAAATAAATTAGATGATTGCCCGTCCCTAACTGAAGTAGCAATAGAGTGCATCTGAATCATTGTCGTAAATCAATTTAAACTCTGTCGGCCGATGTATGCTTGCTTACCGAAGATATTTTGCTTTTACTTGATATAGCCTTCATCATACTAAATAAATAATGTGTGTGTGTCTATACTATGACCGCTCTAATAGGTAAAATTTGACAGTTGTAGTCTAGTGTTGGGTGTCAGAAAGCTTTTGGGAGATTTATCGATTCAGTTAAATATACTGGAAGTTTTGGAATAGGTGTAGGGATAATGAAAAAATGAGGAATAGTACACATCATTAATTCATTGTCCACCTATTCCAATAAGTACTTTAGCGCTAGTGGCCGCTGTATCAACCATCCAAGACTTTACCTCCTAACTTGTTAATAACTTTTTAAAGCAAATTAGAGTTGATCGAATCCAGTGTTTTGTGTCGAAACTCTGCTGCATACGGCTACGAGCTCGTATGCACAGCCATCCAGATCGGAAACATTACAACTTTCGAGACTATTGATTGCTTTGTCTGGGGTCTACAAATTCGTTAAACCGTTTCTAAATTAACGTGCAAACTAAACAAGTAAACTTTGGATTGTTACTGAACTACTGTGTAAATTAATAGTTTGTATGAACTCGTGTTAGTAAATTGAATGGGGTTTATAATTTAAAGTGTTTGTTTTTGCAAAAAAATTAGTTTTATTTTGAACTTCATTATTCCTTCATTATCTTCGAAATGATGTGTAAGCACCAATGTGACTTCATTCTGATCTGGTGATCTGTAATACAGGCGTGGTATAATTCAAAGATGAAGTAGAAAACATCAATCAGTTAACCTACTGCAGTCCACTGCTGGACATGGCCTCTACCAATTCCTTATTCAGCAGCGTCCTTTAAGAGAAGAAATAACACATCATCTACGTAAATAAATATAATGGATTTTATTTGAGATGTAAAAATATAACCCTTCAATGTATAATAAATAATAAATAAATAAATCATTTATTTCTCTCAAAAAGGTAAGTAAGTACAATAGTTTGAGTCTTAAAGTAGATAGTATACACTGTATAGACATTAACCTTAGTGAGAGCTGGAGTTTGTAAAAGGTCCGAAACCTGTGTGACAAATCTCCAGGCTCTCTCATAAAGAGTGGTTACACAAAGTAAATACATACGCCTTATTATTTAAACTGAAATATGATGCATTTCCAATACTAAAAGAAAAACAGAAAGATTTTACAGACCGATGGTATTCCGCGAAAAAATAAAAAACAAGAACTGCAACATATTTAAACTGAATCAATATCATTCTATGTTAGTCAGAAAATAGACTGACTTATCCCAGCATTCTATAATCTCGAGAGATATATTTAACTAATGCATTCTCATATAACTAGTACGATGTTATGTTAGGTACAGCAATCATAATGCCCGACCTCTCGCTTTATTCAACATGATATGCATGCTACAGTGCAATTGAGTTTTAAGTTGAAATCATAACAAATAAACTATTTATTATTAATTTTAGAAAATATTTGTATACATTCTTTATCACTTGAGTCCTGCATTAGTACTCTTTCCGCTTATGGTTAAATTTGGAACGAATCGAATTTGCCTAATGTAGTTCGGTGCGGATAAGGACCCCTATTCTAACACAACTGCGGAATTAAACTCGATAATCAGTACAACAGTCCTGGTTTAATGATTACCTGGCCTTTAATAATAATTCCTACGAATAAATATAACCTTTCTTTTGCTCGAATAAAATATTAAGAGACCGTAACAATGTTATTGTTATCAAGCGCCTTTCATAGAACAAAACAATAGATCAAACAATTTTTAAAATAACCAATAAAACTGACTGCTCGTTTCATCTAGGAACAAGTAGCTAAAGTATTCAATTTTTTTTCAGTTCAGTTGAATGAAAACGTACTCTAGAAACATTTTATAATGTTCGATTTTCTGTTGAAATGCCGCGCCGCCGACTGAACTGACTGCCTGCTAACAATGTTCTCGGCGCTTCTTTTTTTCAAAAACTAAATTACTCCATTCGTGCCTGATTTTCAATGCAAACATTTTAATGAACTTAACTTTGATCTAACTTTACTGGACCATCTGAGTTCTTGTCCAACTAGACAAGGAGTCTCTTGTTGATCTAGCATTTAAAGTTGTCTGCGGTGTTTACTTAGAGGCTATAGGATTAGCTCCTGTGTCGTGCTACAATTCTTTTTACGTTGTTCTGGTATATTTTAATTATTTGTAGCAAAACTATGCTTTTTAAGACGCTGCTTTGAAAATTTTCGAGTTGAATTCGGCCGTGGCCAGAGGGGCGCGCCCCTCGGCGCGCGAATGAGACGGATATACTCTCGCTCACGCGCCGCCGCGCCGTGTGCGCCGTCGTCGTCCCACCGGCCCTCAAGGACACGTTATCGCTCTGTGCCATAGTACAAATATATACAGTATTTCAACTTCATAGAAACGGACGAAACGTGAGTTTATACCTACACGCTCACGATCGCGGAGGGAACAGTCGCTACTGTGCCGCAGTAACGAGCGGACTGTGTGTTATAAATTGAAACTAAATATATTATTCATATGTCAATTTCAAACAAACATGGCTGATATAAATACCTACCTTACTAAATGACTTAGGTATTTAATATTATAATATAGTATTTTTTTTATCACGAAAACGGTTTGTTGTACTTAGGTCAATAATAATGAAAATTTAGCCCCCCTTTATGTAATCCCCCATGCGTGTCTTTCACTTTGATCTAGGTAAATTTAAGCAATGACATCGATGTCATTTTTTGAATGGATTGGTCACCCATCCATAAAGTGACCTCGATGCCTTTATTTTGACGTTAGAATAGATCTAATAGACCTGTTTAAAGTTTGGTTTTGGTTATCGATAAATTCAATTTCAAACAAACATGGCCAATATAATAAATACAGTACCCGGCCGTAAATATTACACATCGACTTTTTCTCTGACGCTCTACGAAGCCGAAATTGACCGATTGTATTTTTCTATAGGTTGATATGCAATATAAACGGCCCGGTACTGTACCTACTTTACTGAATGACTTGTTAAGTACCTTCTTAATATTATAATTTAGTATTTTATTTATATCACAAACATGGTGGATATAAATACAAACATATACATGTTTCTTTAAATTAAATGTATCAATCATAAAACAACACGTTTTTTACAGAACACTTCCTATTTATTTAAATATAAAATAGAAAAATAAAAAGTATTAATATACAATTACAAAACTAAATGGAAACACAAAGTAGATCGCATGTTTACTATTGTTTATGTACTGCGCACCCATTTATAATAAATATTCGGCCCAGTTTGACTACTGGTTATACTGTGACGTCAGTCCGCGGTAGGTAACAGAAAATTCTGTTACAGAAAAACCTATCTACCGGTCTATTATGTTTATACATGTAGCCCCTATTTTTTTTTAATTTACACCCGCGCAAGGTATTATGAAGGCACAAAGCGCATCCAGATTCAGGACAATGATTTGGGGATCACAAAAATAATTTGACCGCCTCGGGGTAGCGGTCGCAGTGCACGAGGTCGCGAGTTTGAATCTCACGCAAAACAATAGAACTTTAAAAAAAATACAATAGCCCCACTATGTATTGTCCTGTGTCGCGGGGTATTTACAAACATTTACTTAGCTGACTCAAAGAACATCCAGACTCAGGACAATAATTAGTGGATGGAACAAATAAAATTGTCTTACGTGAGATTTGAACTCTAGGTGATTTTCCACCAGAGGGGCGAAACGAGGCAAAAATTGAAATCTTTATGTAAAAATGAACCGTATTGCTTAGGAAATAGAGTATATATTAACTTTGTAATAAAAACACTCGCTTCTCGCGATAGGCCTATTGTTGTTTGTTGCTACTTTTTGTTTGTGTAAAAATGAACCGTATTTTTTCTTAAATAGAGTTCAAAATACATTAACAAGAAACACGCATGTCGCGATGTCAATTTTTGGTGGAAAGAGTTCGGTGCGATTTCAATTCTCGTCTCGTCTCGCCCTTGTGGTGGACTCTTCATGCTGACTTACGATTACCGATTACTGCGCCCGCCACTGCCTAAGGCAGACGTACACGACTACAGGCAGAGTTTTTTTGTGTGATCCACAAACAACGGTCCTGAGTCTGGACGTTCTTTGTGTTCGTTTGTTTCATGTTTGTAAACGTTCCCGCAGTGGAGTGCATGAGAGTTCAAATCTCACGTAAGACAATTTTTTTTGTGATCCACAAACAACTGTCCTGAGTCTGGACGTTCTTTGTGTTCGTTTGTTTCATGTTTGTAAACGTTCCCGCGGTGGAATGCATGAGTTCAAATCTCACGTAAGAAAATTTTTTGTGTGATCCACAAACAACTGTCCTGAGTCTGGACGTTCTTTGTGTTCGTTTATTTCATGTTTGTAAACGTTCCCGCGGTGGAGTGCATGAGAGTTCAAATATCACGTAAGAAAATTTTTTGTGTGATCCACAAACAACTGTCCTGAGTCTGGACGTTCTTTGTGTTCGTTTGTTTCATGTTTGTAAACGTTCCCGCGGTGGAGTGCATGAGAGTTCAAATCTCACGTAAGACAATTTTTTTGTGTGATCCACAAACAACTGTCCTGAGTCTGGACGTTCTTTGTGTTCGTTTGTTTCATGTTTGTAAAAGTTTCCGCGAAAGTAAAAAGTATTATTTAGATCTTATCAGTAAGTACCTACCTACCTAAGCTTGCAAATAAAATAGGTGAGTAATATTATTTCTTAGATTTTTTCAGTTTCACACAACTCCTAGGTACTGTCGCGGAGACTTTTACAAAGAACATCCGAACTCAGGACAGTAATTTGTGAATCGCTCAAACAACTTTTTTGGTTGGATTCGAGCCCGCGACCTCGTGCACGCAAGCCACTACCGCGACCGGCCCGCACTGCCCGCGCCACTGAGGCCATTTCAATTACGTGATCTTGACGAAAACGGTTATAAAACTTATTACACTTGAGCATATAGTCTAAAATCGCTTATATAAACAAACGCTTGCATTATCAAAAGGGTCAACAGTAACTAGGTACTTGGTTGAGTTATGGCGAACTTTACCTAAGTTTTATAAAAGACATAACTACAAAAATATTTTACGAACCAATGTTATCGAAATAACTATTATAAAATAATACTATTATTTACTTATAAAAGAGAACAAAGTATTAATAAAAACTTAGGTATATATTTTAAACCTAACCTATATATTTTACCTACGATTAAAAATTACGCGATAAAATTTAGTACGAACGGTGAGTCGACATGCACAGGTCCGGCGTCGAAGAGGGCCATCGCCCGACTGAATCGTCGACCGTACTCATTCTGTATCGATCGTTAACTAATCGGTATAAGGTCTGAAATTGCGATGCGCCTGCAACGATCCGGAGCGCTTAGAAATTGCTAAAATCTTATTTGATTCATTAAAAATTATTGGTTGTAGTTATGTAATGATATTCTACAGTAATACTAATATTGATGTTACGAATGTATTTGAGTAATTCCTAAGCATAATGATAGTGTACTTTCCGTGTAATATGTAAAAAACTGTTTTTGTAGAGGTGTTTTCAAAAATAAATATGATCGAGCCAAAATCAAGCTATCGCGTTTTGGTAATTACAAAAACCTAGTTAAAGGTATCAATTTACCTATATTAAAATTCTAGATCAATAGGTCTTTTCATAGTCCTGTAGTAGTTGATGAAAGATAGTGCATTTTATCAATGTATCATCTTAAGTAATTTTTCTTTTACTTTTTTTAGTGCTTTAACTAGTTACTAACGATTTTAAATCCTGTTGAGAATATAACATATAACATACCTACATTGCACGTTAAGCTTTTGCAAGGAGTAACTTAAATCACAAACATACATATCTTTAACTTCTCTTCCTTCATATTATACAATAAAGAAAAATACTATTTGAGTTACATAAAGACATTTTTACTGCTAACCGCCAGTCGTTTACAGTCATCGGACATCTTTGTATAGGAGAATGTATTGAGTGTACCCACAGCTTTTATATACTTATCCACTGTGGATCCTGTATTAGCCGTGTGTGCCAGCGCGTGCATTTCCTATATCGGTCTGAATATTTTTCATTTTACGTTTACATTTCGCTGCGATTTGTAAATACAGTATGCTCTATATTTGAATGTTCAATTCTGCATGGATGTATCATGAACTCGGAGTATATTTGGTTTAAAAAAAAAACCAAAATTATTTTTTAGAAAAGGCCTGTGAGAAAGATAAATAGGAACTTGATCACTAATTCCCCTTTTTTTTTAGTGAAACTAAAATAATAATTAATTCCATTTAGGTAGCCATGTGAAAATCAGAACCTATACTAGGATAGGGATTGAAATTTTGATTGTGTATACGACCGTTGCCCTGCCGATACACCTAAAATATTGTTTTACCACACAGTAATTAAACATTCGCTTAAATAAATAACATGTCCCTAACTACAGTCAGCACAAAGAATATCAATTTAAACGAAGGTTAATATCAAATTAGTTCCAATCAAAGATTAAATGAAGGTAACTTGATAGACTTTCGTTAACAATGTAGTTAGAGATCGGGTTGAGCGGTAGAGATTTTATATGAAATTATTATGTTAGATTCTTATTTACCTACCATTTTACTTTTGATATTATATTTTACTGTTCTTACTTTATTTTAATTATACAAGAATGAGTTAAAGATCCATCTAAAACAAACTAAGACATTAGCTTACATCAATCTTTACACTTTTGAAAATTATAACGAAGAAAAATTGATATCTTTGAAAAGAATGGCCTGAGTGAGTCTTGGCCTCTTTCTTTTTGTTTTCTGCAAAAGTGGTGGTGGTGGTTTAACTAAGTGATTGATTTATAATACTATTTTAGTGTGCTTTGAGACAATTACTTTAATAATAACTAGACACAAAACGTTTCTGCCTGGGTCGTGTTAATTGCTCATCTTTTTCCTTTGTATATTGAAATGAGCTGCCTCCGCAATGGGAAATTCATTTACCTGTTATAGGGGTAAAATGGTATGCTATATTATATTCCAAATAATAATAATAATATAAGATAAGGTAGGTTTATAAGGTTAGGTAGGTAGTATCTGCCATAAAACCTAGTACAAACGGAATAATAGAAACCTAACACTATTGTATTGTATAACTATAATTTATGATACAAAAGGCATGTTTACCCTATCCTATGAGAATAATAAATTAATGAAAATTCTCTAGTAGCGTATTTTTCTTTATTTTTTATTTAAATCAAAATAAAACGACAAACCTGGTTATTGTCCTCACGGACAAAGGATTCCTTTCTTGTGAAAGAATTTATTTTATTAAGAGAGACCGTAGGTAGAATAATATGATTTTGCTTTTATCAATACTTTTCTACCTATGCTGCCTATGATATTTAAACTTTAGCTTTGAAATATATGCTCGAAAACTTGCTCGTGATATTTGACAATAGCTGAGTTCTTCGTTTAGTTTTAATACTTTCAAAATATTATTATATGGACAGAATGTTTGTAAAGATTCTACTAATTGGCGCTCTGTAGTGTCTGCCTATACTGAAGGGAATGAGGCGTGAGTTTATGCATTTATGTTGTGAAGACAACTCTGTAAAATGTGTATATGCATTTAAATGGATAAGCATCTTTATCTGTGTAAAAAAGGCTTCGTAAGAAACCAAGTTTTCTTTATTATAAAATTGTATTTGTCTTTATGATTAAGACATAAAACATCTTGAACTTTTTATAGCACATTGTTATCTTCTTTTTCTCAAAAGGCAACGCTGCACTACGGATCATGAACTGTGTTGCGAAGTCTTATTACAAAGATCATATTAACGGAGACAAACAAATTCCAGACTTGGAACAATCATTAATGGATCTCATAACATTATTTCTTAGGAATTGTATTGTTTTTAATTGCTTTGTTAGCTAACAATTAATTGTTTTGAAAATTATTTATGGAAGGCTGACATTGTCCTACCTTATTAAAATAATAATTATTGATTCATGGGATAGACGTCAAAGATGACGTGGTATAAATTTATAATATTTTCCTAATGTAGTTCTCTTGTCTAAATTATCCAAACACTGAATTATATTTAGTGAATTAACTATTCACAGAGAATGATATATATTATTCAAGCTGTAGTAAATCATCTAATTTAATAAAATTACTTGTTATAAGCGGTATCAACTTTCTGACTATGTAGCACGTTTTTTATTTTAAAAGTGTTATACATAGCAGCACTTATAAATGTATTTAAAAAGATTAAATAGAATTAGTAATTTAAGTCATATTTTTTTACCATGAACAGCCATTATTTCGCTAGGCTAGCTAAAAAAAAATGCTAAATTCATTGTTTCGAGTCTGTTTAACTAAGAAAGAGCCCTCAGGGCAATACCATAAACGTTGCATCGGTAACCGCAACTTGACCTTACCGCACAGGTGAATGTTGCCAGCTAACACGACATATTTAATCATCTACCCCCTTACTCATAAACATCTCAAACGTCTATGACTTACAGAATGACTTACTTATTGCTTGCTTTTTATGCAATTGAGTTATAAAACACGACTTAAACTCATACATAGTTAAGCATACACTGGACAGATACGAAGTGCTTATATACTGATACAGAGATCTTTTTACACTATTGTTGTTTTAAGCAAAAAATGAAACCTATTCCAATGAGCAAATCCTCTTCCAGTTTCGTGTAGACGCCCTCAGAACGCAACGCAAACTGCGATCCCATACCAGATTTAAATGTGATAAAATGTTGTTAAACATTTTCTGTTAGTGTAGGAGCGCTTATAACATGTAAAAGTTGCTAACAAAATGTAACAATTGACAACATTTTCTAACGGCAATTTGGGAGCACCATTACATATTGTTAGGTACTGTTACATGTTATAAGTGCTCCTACACTAATAGAAAATCTACTTCCAAACTAAGCAGGGCTTGTACTATCGCTCTAGTGGAGTCTAAAGTGGAACATGAAAGGCTGAAATGATAGAAATCAGCTTCCTTTATCAGTGTTGCCCATATTTTTTACGTTTGCTCACGCTTATACTTGTTGTTTTTACGGTTTGTAACCGATATTCTTTTGCGTACTATTTATTTAGTATTCCATAAAAGTTATTAAATTAAAATATTAAACTTTGATTAAAAACTAATTGGACATAGAAAGTCCATGTTTTATTAGGAAGGTGTATAAATGATTTATTAATATTTGAATACGCGGCCTAATAAAACTGTGCCAGTATTCAAACAAGCTGTCCAAACACGGTGAAAATAGCGGCTAGGTACATGTACTAACAGTATTGATTAGAAAATTGAGTAAGATAATCGTTATCAGCTGTTTGGTATCTACAATGAGGTCACCATTGTGAATAGTTTGAAGTCTGCTTATCGTCATATTGACAACTGATATTTAAGTGAGGGTGTGTTATTTTATTATCATTACACATAACTATTACCAAAACATAAAATAATCTAACCCGGTGTCCTACGTGGGCGGTTCAAATTGAAATCAACAGCGTACCCTACTTCTGTCCTATGTGGCAGTCTGCGACTAGACGAAGAGCATTTTGCTTTGTATCCAACTCGGATTTTCTTAGCTCATCAAAGTTTTTAATCTTGTCTTTTACCAAGCGCTTTCAATTAGGATGGCATCTTTTTATTCCCTTTTTGTAGATCAATATTGCATCTTTTAATGTGGCATTTCTGAATATCTTTAAAGCTTAATCCAAGTCGCTTTGTACCGTAAAATATTAAGAAAAATATATCGCAGAAAAATCTTTTTGAAACTTTTAAGCTAAGTAATTACTTAAATGATTAAATTGAATAAAAAAATACATCAAGTTTAAATTGAAGGGCTTGGGTTAATTTCCCTTAATCTGTTTTACTTTTATGTCACCGTGAAACATAATAAATTGATCTGAATCATTTGAAGTAAAATAGTACCATTCTTATAAATGTTTTTTTTACCGTAATATTTATGCATACATACTGCTTTTCTCTTTTTATTAGTTTTATATAGTATTCCTGCTTTTATTTGTATCATAACCATTTACTCAATCATTAATAAATTAGCCTATCATCGCAGTCCACTACAGGGCATAGGTCTCATCAACACGCTCCACAGAACGACCTCCGGTTTCCGGATCTATTTACTCAGTTACACAATAAACAAATTATCTGTACTACAAATTATTTGTATATTTTTCCTAAAAATCCTATAACACGCTAAACACAATATTTTCCCCAAGCATTCAAAACGTTATCTAATCAGGATTGGACGACTTACTATCTACACGATGAATTCAGACAAAACAAGCTTTCCTGTGAAATTGTATCATTAATCTACTGTTATTTATATTCGGAATAGATAACGTGAAAAGTAGATAGATGAATCTATCATTCGAAAATGAGTCTTATTACATTCTGTTAATGGTTTAGCTTACTGTGTAGACCTCACATCAGCCTGTATATAGCACACTTATCCACCCACGTCCCTAGCACTGTAAGTCCTTTAAATCAGAATTGTGTTCTCGTTGAAAGCATGACAATTAATGAACCTTTTAATGATCATAGTCTCACTGCAAAAATCGGTGTCTTATGGGTATGGATAGATAAGACAGGATGACATTGGATGGCAACATGAAAATTAGTAAAGGTTAAGGCATTTCAGACATAACGGTCTTGCTTAATAGACTATTAAGCTTAGAGCTAAGAGGCTATTGTGCTCTTAAGAACACATAATATACCAAGTTATTGTACTAAAAAAGAAAACATATTTACAAGAAAATTCTGTAGAAAATGAAATGAAAAAAAATTGGATACGAAACCCTACAATCTAGGCGTCTGGTTAGGGCGGCATTATAGTAGGCTTAGTTTCTCTATCAATGATGAATAGAGGATAAAGCTCGTCTCCGCCATTAAGAATTATACAAGAGACACAATGAACTCTTTATGTGATATATCCTTCAATAAAATTACACATTGTCCGAGATCAGAACTTTGATAAATGTTTTTAAAGAAATATTACCTGAATATGGAAGCAATAAAATAAAATTACCAACTAAATAAGTTTGTTTCGCTTCGAAGAACATTTAAGTGAAAAGTGACAGCAAACAGTAAGTTAAGATGGAAATATGTACGTTATAATGTAATTACCTATTAAAATGCTTAAAACGATCTCGATAATATGCAATATCAATAAGACAGGAGATAATTATACAGTATGATCGATTTGACTCTATTGATATTTGGCAAGCCTACTCGTACTTAGTATTTCTTTTGACCAATTATTACAAGCGTATCTTGGGTACAGTAAGTTATGGACAGTGTCGTGCAATAGAATTAAAGTAAAAAACAATCTAAATCATTCAAATATAATAAGACTTTCTAATAGTAGCACAATGGACCGGTATCGCCAACGTAGAAGAACTGTTTCGTCTGGCGAGGGATGGCAAGAGATATGCAGAGCTGACGGCCAACCTCCAGTAGTGGAGAGGCACTGAAAGAAGAAGAAGAAGAATAGTAGCACGTGAATGGCCACTGCAGTACGGGCCTCCTCATTGTGTAAATATTGAACTACAGACTCAACGATTACGTTCCCAATACATCAAACCGTGTTCACAATATTAATGTCCCCTAACTCATGTCATCTAACTTTGATGTCGAATTTTGGACTATGTGTATATGTATTCCATCATCAAACAAATATGTCCGAAAGCAATAAGTAGGTATCGCTTTGGGCATATTCATTACGCTACAGAGGCATATTACTAGTTGGATAGCTGACGTACAGTAAGCGGTGGCGCAACGTATTTGCATTTAAGGTGATGCAATCGTGATTTTTATACTGATGAAATTATCGTATAACTAACATAATGTCATTAATAAAACATAAAGGAATCGTTTGAAAATAAATGAATCTAATAAAAAACAACTCTTAATTTGTTTTGTTTGAAATCGGGATTAAACTTTTTCTTTCGTTTCGATGGCTATACTCGAATTTTACCTGGGTGGAGTGATAAGTCTGGTAAAAAATAGTTTGGAATAAGGTTATTGCAAATTGCATGAAAGCTCCATGTTAAACACGAGGACTAAATTAAATATTTCAGCCAGTACCGCCGGTTATTTTTTTTTTACAGCCATTAAAGAAAAGCAGTTGAAAGTATTTTCGCAAAGATGGAGAAAATGAATTTCGTGTGTTAATAAAACATTACTTTTTGAGAGAAAAAAACTATTACAGAAACAAAACAAAAGCTTAACAAATATAACGGGGACTCCGCTCCGTCTATTAAAATGGTTAATAAGTGGTTTACTGATTTTAAATGTGGTCGTACAAGCACAAGTGATGCCGAACGTCCAGGACGCCCAGTTGAGGTCACTACTCCAGAAATGATCGCCAAAATCCATGACATAGTGTTAAACGACCAAAGAGTAAAAGTGCGCGAGATAGTTGAGGTACTAGGCATCTCAGACGAACGTGTGCGCAATATCTTACACCAACATTTAAATATGAGGAAGCTCTCCGCGAGATGGATGCCGCGTTTACTGAATGTTGATCAAAAACGAGTGAAACAACCACTTCGGAAGCAGGTTTGGTGTTGTTCCGACGGAATAAGACGGAATTTTTGCTACGTTTTATAACAGTAGACGAAACATGGATCCACCACTATACACCCGAAACCAAACAACAATCGAAACAGTGGATTGCTAAGGGTGAACCAGCTCCGAAGAAGGCCAAAGCAGTTTTATCGGCCAATAAGGTTATGGCGACAGTTTTCTGGGATGCCCGTGGAGTTATCCATATTGACTATTTAGAGAAAGGTAAAACAATTAATGGTGCTTATTATGCCGATTTATTAGATCAATTTCACAGAATTTTAGTTGAAAAACGACCGCATTTGGCAAAGAAGAAAATACTCTTTCACCAAGAAAACGCAAGAGTGCACACCTGCGCGATTGCCATGGCCAAATTTAGTGAGTTACGCTATGAGCTGCTTGCTCATCCACCATATTCGCCAGATTTAGACCCTTGCGATTATTTTCTGTTTCCGAATTTAAAAAAATGGCTTGGTGGAAAAAGATTTAGCTCCAACGAAGAAACCATGCATGAAACCAACGCCTATTTCGAAGGGTTACCTAAGTCTTATTATATGGAGGGGATCGAAAAGTTAGAGACACGCTGGATGAAGTGCATTGAGTTAGAAGGAAACTATGTTGAAAAATAAATAATATTTTTTAAATAAATATCACTCCTTATTTAATTTTTACCAGACTTATCACTCCGCCCTCGTAGTGTGGTCCCCACTAAAATTTGAGGATTCGTACAGCTTTCAGCGACATTTGCCTAGGCTAATCTAGACTATACATCTAGATTCCTGCGCCTTAAAAGCCAATGGTCGATTACGCCAGCGGTCCTTACAACGTTCGGAGCTGTCACCCATGTCATGGTCAAGGCCCCTGATGAGATTAGAATATCGTTATATAGAAAAAATAGTAAGACTATTAATTCAATATACATTTTGCCATAAGTCGCACTTATCTACTACGCATATGAGCAACGCTAGAGACATCGCAACCAATCCCAACCTGGGGAACAGAAGGGGCAGAAAAGTAACTAACAAGAAAAGTTAAATTATGCAAACCTTAATAAATTACTATTTAATTTAATCTTTCATCTTAAATGAAGTCAGTCTTTTATATTAATTGTATTTAATATTAAAATCTTCCTCTATTAGCGTTCTCGAATTTGTTCTTACCGAGCAATATTATAACATTTTAATCTATACCCAGTTTCGACACTCTGTTTCATGTTTTACAATGTTCAGCAAAGGTTTCCCGGGAAACTAATAAAAGAGATTGCTTCCTTTTATAAATTCTAGATCTTTTCTTCATGATAAAATATATATTAGTGCTTTAGCTTTGTAATCGTAAAGGTGAAGAGGAAACCCCTTCTGTGACGTTTAATTAAAAACCTGCAGACAAAAAGCGTTAAACCGACGGTACTGAAGAGACCTGAATATGAACTGTAAGACTCCGTTTGACGCAGGTTGCATCATTTATCTTTTTAATTAATATTATAATATAGGTACATTTACCGCAAAGTTTTCATCTTCTTGGGTTTATTTTAATAGCGTTATAGAAAGAAAAAATGGTTTCTTAAACTTATGAAACACGCCTATTGCTTAATGATAGTTTTAGGATGTTGGTTAATATCCTTGTGTAACGCAAGTTATAGATATGTATTTGTATTTTGGGAACTTATGCAATCAGTAACAAGTGATGCAAAACCTTCCTTGAAAAGTAAATTTTACCAATTCGTATTTCTGTAAGATAAGAATTTCAAAGTGGATGTATTTCTGCATAAAGTGCGGGCAGTCCGATGGGTACGATATTGGCCGAGACAGCTTTATCTATCGTCATATCTATGTGGAATAAGTTGGTTGTTTAGCTTCAGAGTGTAAGGAAGGCCTGCTTTCTCTTGGATTTTATTTATTTTCTTCACTCACTGCTGCTTCCAGATTCCTTTGATCTTGATAGTTAATCAACGGCTTTGTTGCTGATGGGACAATTTCTGAATCGATTATCCATTGTGTATTTTGAATGATAACATTGATTATGACATATTTTGATGTATAAAGTTGGCTTTCCGTCAAAATGTCACTCACAGGTAGTAGTAGTGATGGGTGTTAACTGAATTAAAGATTTTTTTTTTTATTTCTAAGGTATTTCAGAAGTTCTAAAGCGCATACATTTATAATATGAAAAGCATTTTTTTCGTCCATATAAAATTTAAACGCACTTAATTGTTAATTAACTTGTGTAATCCGTTGTTTGAATTGTTTCGGAAATTAATAGCGTATTAATTAATTACATCGGTCTATACCTTGACAAAACACAGTCTCACTGTTCCATCGCTACTAATGAAGGAAGGGAAACAAAGCGGTTTCAAAACAAAACAAAACTATATCCCAATTCGTGTGAGCGTAAAAGGTGTAAAAGGATTTATTGGAAATTCATTTTAATTAAGTTTTTAATATTACTTTTAAAACCTATATAACCCCACAGCAGGACAAAAGCTTCATCAGACTTCCATTTGCTGCGTTTTGTTTGCCAATTATTTTTAATATGTTTATCTTTATTTATATTGGATAATTTCGTTTGAATGAATATGAAATTATGAGGTAAAAATATTCACCCTCAATGTATAAATAATAATTTGACACAACCTCGTGAGAAATTACGTTTATAAAGTGTAAACGTTTTCCTTAATACGATTTTCGACGTTTATATAGAATCAGAGTTTATACTTAAATTAGATTTACTTTTTGTTTTCTAGCTAGATGTTAAGAAGTTATATTTGATAGTGATGCATCTTTTACGCGGTGCCACACAGGACAGAAGTAGGGTACGCTGTTAATTTGATCGCGTTCGTCGCGTCGCGTCGCTTTCGTCGCCCGCGTAGGACACCACGTTATAGTCCTAGTTAGTGTGTGAGACTTATTTGTACAGTTCTCCTACTCCGCAATGTTTTACTAATCCTACTGTATTGATAAGCGAGCTACGAACGTATGAAGTATTAAAAATATGTGAAGAAGTTTTCATATGAAGTATTTGTAAACTTTCTTAAACCAATAGGACGATAGTATAGGTGACGGAATAAAAATATTAAATATCTATACACATTCTGATTCCGGGCGTAAATTCAAAGTCTAAGGCAGATTGTGTTTTTTTTTAAATTTACTAATATGCGTTGTCGTTGAGCGACCTTATTGCTCCAGAAGGCGAATTGTACAAGCATAATAAATATGGACAAGAAAACATAAAACAAACACTGCTCCAACCAAGGGTTATTGGGGCCATGTATTTGGTAGACCGTTTTTAAAAAGGCCTGGCTAGACATTGGGACAAAAATGAGCTAGCAAGATAACGATGCAAGTAGTTTTAAACAGATTTTCTGGCTTAAGAGATGGTTCTAAAACATAGTATGTAAACAGAAACTACATCAAATTGCATTTTCTCCGGCGCGTTGAACTGAAATTCGAAACTACTGGTTTCATAGAACATTCGGTTACTACAGCAGTTTAAATAATTGAATTACCGTCGCTCTTGGGCTTAGGATTAGCTAATCTTGTAGCTGCAGCTTTAGTCTAAAATGCGAGATAATTTTGAATGTTAAATATAGTTAATAATATTCTAATTATCTAACAGTCCATTAATGCGCTAGGGCAATAACAAAGCTCCTCCAGTGTTGTAGGAAGTTTACTAATACCACGTTATACACTTATTTTTTGCCGATGCCTTTAAAGACACCTAAGGAATAAGATTTTTTACTTAAAACATGGCATCTCCATTTGACCTACAGTCAAGTATACACGCTACTTACGTACCATCGAAATAATAATGTAGACCAAAAATCAAGGTACGGTTAAACTAACGAATTACTAGTATCAAATCAAATAAAATTTATTCATAAATAAAATATTACGTAACAATATGATATGCCATTGATACGTAATCTTGGTGGCTATTTCTAAATATATTCCAAAGATTATGAACCTAAATTAACTTCTTTCAGCTTAGCGGTTGTAGGACAACAAAGAAACACTAGGTGCGCTGAGACCATACTTACCTATTATTCTCTCGCCAATACCTACTCTTTTATAACTATTTCTGCCTACAGACTCGCCCGCTACCACGCTGGGATTCCCTTACATACTTAAATGATTTTGTTAATAAGACTGTGTTAGCAGTAGGCACATTATTAAAATTTATTTACCCCATTGACAGCTAAGTATGAGAATTCAATGAGCACTGCTAAATTCATGCTTATATTATGTTAATTATATTAAGGGTTACTTAAGGGTGCTCATTCATATTAGAATTTAATTTGGTTAAGGTAATCGTTGCTTTGACATCATCTTTGTATTTACTTAATCATTGACAGTCAATAATTACAGGGTTAAATATGTGATATGTCTTATAAACATAAATTTAAAATAATACATATTGGTATGTTATTAGTTTGCAGCTTCGCTAGAGTGGTAGAAAGGAAAATTATTATTTAACAATTCTGATCAAAAAATGATGTAAGATTTATCTGTGTAAATCCTTACTTTCCACAAGTCATAAAAATGATAATCAAGAAAATGATTTTACTTTACTTACAAGCAAATAAACATCATAATAATATTCTAAGTAGTCATCTTATTAGATATGTTTCTTAGCTATTTACCTATATGTGATATCCTTTATTGTATTATATCTACATTAAAACACACTGGCTCTAAGATTAGGTATTACTTTATTCTAAATCTTTAAAATATCCTGTTCCGAACTAAGCAGATCAGATCAATAATGAATAAAACTTTTGTCAACATCGTAGGCGGCAGTCTCGACACAGACGCTCCTAATTTAATCAATTATGCCTGCGAGCTTTATTCAGACTCTTAAACATGCTCCTGAATGTAGTCGACAAAAATAATTGTATTGATTTTCTAGCCCTTTGTATGATCATATATGATCCTTTTAACTTGCCCTTTGTATCATCATATATGAGCCTTTTATCTTGTCTGTGGAGAGACGCATCACCTCCGGCGCTACATTGAAACTTAGCCATTATTATAAAGCTCGCCAGACTGGTTTACTGCAGTTGTTTCTGATAAAAAGTTTTTGTATCATTTTCATTTCATTTCATTTCAAGTTTCTGTCTGCATTTCTGTCTAATCAGTTATAGAGTAGTCTTTTGCATGATTTGAGAAAAATAACAACTAGTAAATTTTAAAAATTATCATATTTTCTTTATTTACGTGTAGATATTAGATATTACTATTAGTCACTATGTTATGCAACAAAAACCAATAAAACGTTTTTACATGCAATAAAATAATACATATTCATTTTCATCTATTTCGTTTTATTTTATTAAATGGAATTACGTTTTTATCGATTTGATTAACTCTTGTAATAGTAAGTTGTAACTATTACCGTAAAATGTGTTGGACATGCTGTCTATTTTAACCAAGCATCGATTTTGGTTTCAAATTTCTATCAACACCTCGTCATTTGTGCAACACGTACCTAGTTTCCTTGCTCCATCTGATCAACCTGTATCCAATCAGCTTAATTTGTATAGCGTTTGCTACATATTCTATAGAACTAACGTGAGTGTATTAGAACAGTGTCCCTAGATGCATTCATTAGACAAGTGGACATGTTACTCAGTGTATATAGAGTCATAGAGAGTCTATACAACAGTATATATTGCTATTATTCTAGCCTTAATCTGGATTAGATTATGTACTATGCTACTACGATCAAGTTTGTATTTTCACTAACGTGTTGCAGTTTTATTTATATATTCTCGTATATATTGTAATTACTGAATCAAAAAATGCTATATACGAAATAGTTTTAAACTCAGTGTATGTTTTTCATTGGTATTTACAACTGTTTAAGGTGTTTTTTTAAATATTGGGTTTTTAATTGAATACTGAAATTTTCATGATATCAATTTGATTGTTTCTTTTGATTTAGCGTACAAAAAACATTTGTCATGTAGTGTGTTTTACTGCTGGGATTACTGTTAATTTGTTTTTTTTTTAATCCCATACCTGAATGAAGTAACCAATAAAGAGACTAATTATTATAAAAACAATACAATGTACATAACAGCATAGTTTCTATCGCTTCAAATAATCAATCGAAACAATAGAGTAATTATAATAATATTATTCTATAGTACTTACTTAAATCCATTTAATAATAAATTGCAAAGACCGTAATATTTGCCTACTTCTATATCCTATATCGCAAGCCGGACTTTAGTTTATAGAATGTATGTATAGTACTCGTAGTTTATTATTTTATAGGACAAGAAAATGTTACTCTATGTATGCGGATACAGTTTGTAACTTCACATTGTTTTATGCATATTATAGTAGGTACTATGAACTGCAGGTCAAGTTTCATGAACCTACACGGCAATGCACAAATACAATAACCATAACCTTTAGTGGAAATTGTGGCTAAGCGCATAACGTTTGCTTAGTAAAATAATAATAATAATAATAAGGCCTTTAACATCTACGAAAGATGATTGAAACAACAGCCGTGTCAAGTGATTTGGTTTTGGCACTTGCGCTGGTGGCTAACAAGGCCTATATGAGAGCGACAACGGCGGCCGCAACGCCCGCAAACAAATGATTGAAAACAACTGATGAAACAATTCTCTATGTCTATCAACATAAAGAAAACCGTTATTATGGCGCAGGGGGTTAATGAAATGCCCACAATCTTACTGGAGGGCTTACCACTGGATGCTGTTGATAGCTTTTGCTACCTTGGATCCACAGTCTCGAACAACCTTTGCCTCGACGCTGAAATAAACAGCCGCATCGGCAAGGCCTCTACGATGTTCGGGAGGCTGAGTGCAAGGGTATGGTACAACAAATATCTTACTGTAAAGACCAAGATGATTATTTATCAGACCTGCATCTTGTCCATACTCTTATATGGGGCAGAGACCTGGACATCTTATGCCAATCAGGAGCGGAGATTAAACAACTTCCATATGCGTTGTCTCAGGCGTATATTGGGTATTTCTTGGAAGGATCGAGTAACAAACGAGAAGGTGCTTAGTATCGCGTGCATGCCTAGCATAACCGCACTACTTAAAAAAAGAAGATTGCGCTGGCTGGGGCATGTGCAGCGGATGGAGCCTTCTCGTTTGCCAAGACAAACTCTCCTTGGCCAAATTTCGGACGCTAAACGACCAGTTGGGCGGCCACTACTGCGGCTTAAAGATAGTAAAATAATAATACATAAAATTTTATATGCGAACGAACCAATATTTTATTATTAGAGGACTATAACCCTTTTTCTTTTCTGTTACGTTGTTTTACTATTGTGTCTACGAGCGGGATAGGCAAACTGGTGAAGAGTTTATTAAAAACAAAGGATCGCTGTTGACCAGAGTGCTCATCGAGCCATCGAGTGAGTGTTGTCAGTGTCAGAGGGCTGTCAGCTCTCGTATTTTGAGAGTGGGCCATACGATAAAAGCTGTTAAGATATAGTTTTAAATGCATTTCCAATGTTTAAATAACAGTTCTTTGGAATTATTTTATGTTCAGTTTAATCGGTAATAAATATTTATTCTAAAAGAAGCAAAAAGAATTCTAAATTATAAGGTTGTCGGTTTATTTTTGTTTTTTCCTGTATTTTTATTTGCGTAATAGGATTTCAGATTAATTTTATCTACTTATTTCCTTTTCAACTTTATGAATATTTTATTTAAACCGAATTATTAAGTACATTTTACTTTGAACTTCACCTGTAGTTTTAGACTTATTTGCTAAAATCATATTTACAATTTAGTTTTCAAACTTGTGGAACACTAACAGGTTATTTTTTGTTCGGTACGTGGGGATTCGGGAAAGCTTTTAGAGGTCGTCCATTTGCATTTGACTCGGGCAGGTAGATGTGTTAGAGTCATGGAGAGATTGAAGGACGGTTTACCGACTAATAGCGTCTGTGATTCTCTCTTAATTAGAAAGATGAAGGAAGACACAAATGTATTCAATCATAAGCTACTTGACGATAATTTTTGTAAATCTTCACGATAAAGTAATACCTATATACACTTCTCATCAAAAAAATCGAAACAGTTGCAAGTTTGTGTTTTATAAGGATTATCTGAAAAATGTGTATATTTAGGAATATGTGTTATATATTATTGATTAGAGAATTTAATGAGGTTTTCAAATAATGATGTTAATGTTCTAAATTCAAATTCAATTTTCATAGATTTCGTATTTTGTTTAACAAGTCGTATTTGCCCTGTACGTAGTTTGACGGAAAATGATAAAATTAGGCACGTAAATGAAAAAAAAAAGCTAAAAAACGTTTATTTAATAACCCGTATCGCGCACCCAGAGTTCCTCGCTCCTCTTATTACTGCGTCCATGCGATGTTTACCCGCAAAAACCGCCAAGTGGTGGCATTGCTGAATTCTGGACTTAGTCAGGTTATTACGGCTGAAAGATTGCATCTTAGGCTCTCGTCTTTTCATAGAATCTGCAAACGCTATCAAGAGACTGGTTTGTTCACGCACCGTTAGAGATCTGGCAGAAAACAGGTAACTTCTGACCGAGTAGATCGATTTATAGTAACACCTTTCTTACAAAGTCTACGCCTTGATGTCCTTCAACTGCAGCAGCAGCTTCATGATGAACCTATGGTGGCTGTAAGTGACTCTACAATTAAAAGAAGGTTGATGAAACGTGGACTTGTACCGTACAACCCAGCAAATAGGTAGGAACTACCTGCAGATCATCGAAAAGCGCGCCTTAACTTTTTACGTAATTACCTAAATTGGTCATACATCTAGTGGAGCAAGTTCCTCCTTTCTGATGAGTGCAAAATTGTATAGTATGGTAACGATGGAAGGACTAAGGTCTACAGAAGTGATGGAGAACGCTTTGCACTATGCAGGATTAAAAGAAAATGCCATCCATGGTGGCGGTTCATGGACTGTTTGAGGAGAAATTAGTGGCAACGACAAGACCGAGTTTATCTTTGTGTTTGGGTCCCGTCTGCCCTTTTTAACAGTCATAGGTACATCGAACAGTATCTTGAACCTCTTGTGATGCCCTATGCACATTTATTTGACCCCGGTTTAACATTTATGTACGAGGATGCTAGGACAAACACCGCGAGCGTCGTATGAGATTATGTTACTGAAGTCGATATCTCTATTATTGATTGGCCAGCAAGAAGCCCGGACATGAATCCGATTAAACATCTATGGGATGAATAAAAAAGACGAATTAGTGTAAAAGATCGTGCTTCAAAAACACTTAGCCAGCTTTAAAATGCAATCCAAGAGGAATGGAATAGAGCGCCACTATTTTTGATCGTGACTCTCATCCGATCGATGAAAAACCGTACAGAAGCAGTAATGAAAGGTCGGGAATGGTATACGAGTTATTAAATAAACGTTTCCTAGCTTTTTTTTTCATTTACGTGCCTAATTTTATCAATTTCCGTCAAACTACGTACAGGGTAAATACGACTTGTTAAACAAAATACGAAATCTATGAAAATTGAATTTGAATTTAGAACATTAACATCATTATTTGAAAACCTCATTAAATTCCCTATTAAATGATATATAACACATATTCCTAAATATACACATTTTTCAGATAATCCTTATAAAACACAAACTTGCAACTGTTTCGATTTTTTTGATGAGAAGTGTATTAATGGATTTCAAATTTCCGGAAGATTTTATTTTAAACACCCTTTCTAATAATTATATTTTATTTTATGTTTGTCGACGCGTAGTAATTTAATGATAATAAGATTTATCTATTAGTACCAATTATCATCATCATCATAACAGCCCATTATTATCCCACTGCAGGGATCGTCCTCCTCCTGTGAAGGAAGGATACTTGGTTACTACTGTAGTTACTGCAAATTATACTTAAGTAATTATTTCAGTGAATTGATGCGCAAATATTTTAAATTGCAAGCTATTATTACACTTTAGCTTGCCTTTGAGTATAATAATAGTTTCACTTCAAGATACATTCTCATTCATGAACCACGAATATAATGTCTCATTGTAAATTCGTGCCTCCTCTAGCGACGCAGAGATCCGGCGTGACAGGCACTAATGCACTAACCACTACACCATCTGATAGTTATTTTGTGTTGACAACCGAACGACTTAGAGAGTTCGATTAACGCAGAGTTTCCCAGGACGAAGTAAATTACTACGCAATCAAATATTATGCTGGACCTCATGGTTTATGATTTTTAAACTTCTTAATGTTTGAAAAGCCTCAAACCTCATGTAAAACAGCGTACAAAACAACAGTGCCACTCTATAATCCTCTAAATTTATTTTACTTTTACTGTACAATTTGTTTCCTTTTTCAGGTGATATCACACAAAAGGGCTATGAGAAGAAACGGACACGCCTTCTTACACCATACATTCCACTACCACCGCCGCCAGGTAAGTTCAACCCTTATTTATACTAAAACGCAATATCGCTGCTAACGCCGATGCCTGAACTAATACGGTCCCGTACATGACCCATAAGTATCGGCACGATTTTAGTCAGTGACGTCATTCATAATTGCGGTGTTGACGCGTCCAAGGCCGCGGCTGAAGCGTCGCTAGGGTCAAGTGTCAATTGATCGCCGTCGATGGATGTTGGACAATCGCGAAATAATCGAGACGGCCTGGTCCGATTCCGCAACAAGGGTCAAACGCTTAGGCCAACTTGAATCTGGACCCATCACTACTCATATTTAGAACAAAGTGCGATGAACCGTAGATACACTCTGACTCGGCGGCTTTAAAATGCCCGTGATAGCTTTGTACTCGTTTTTGTGTTGATAACTTATAGTATATCGATACTATACTAGTATATCGATTGTTCTATATAGAGAAATCACTTTTTAAACCACATTAAGTTGTATGTATAACCTGAATAAATAAAATATATTACAGTTCTTGATTTCAGTGTAATATGTTTAAACTGTATTTCAAAGCCGTCGTCAGATAATTGTGTACCGGTTCAGCGATCAGCGTTATTAAAATAATGAGGTTGACCTTCGTACTGACATAAAAAATATACTCTATTACAATCCGTAACAATTGTCCAGCTACCGTCAATGGCGGTTCATTAATTTATTATTAATTTTTCCCCTTTCTTATTTTTTTTTAATTTTAATGGTTTAGTTAGTAACCGGTAATCCACACGCACACCAACCACAATTTATCATCACGGTATTATTTCGTAATTGGCACTATTATAACACTAGATAATATCACTGTCGAAATTATATACTGTAGAAATAGCTTTGTACGCTTACGGGGTTATTTAGATTACAAAATAAAAAAAAGTATTAGTAAAATACTTGGTCTAAATGTTAGTGTTTAACGTATTAAATTTTACTTCAAATTAAGTAAATATCGTATCGACTAGAAATTAACAAGACAGCTGAGTAACGAGCTCACAGCTTACGACGGTATCTATCGATTTCCACGTGCAACGTCCGTTTTGAGCTAGTTCGCAAACAAGATTAGCGCTCGTTCATACGAAGACATCGTGCACTTACTCCCAAGCCAAAGCATCGAAGCTTCATACGTAACTACATATATTAGATTCAAATTGGGGTTCGATATGTTGATGAATCAACGTATTGCATTTAAATGAATGTCCTATTTGAAGAGAGCGTTGCGGCTCGTGGACTAATACGTGTCTGTTTCATTGTTACCGATGATAGCTGTTGCATTATTGTCTCTACAACAATAAGTTAATGCACTCTGTGTATTGTCGAGGTGCAGCCTATTTAGTTGACCGTTACTATGATTGGATGACGTAAACGAACCTCCAGTATCAAGTTCCTAATGGATGAAGTTATTGGTTCGCTTCTGTATGTACAGTGGGTGACCGAAAACGTCCGCCAGTTTTCTTTTTCATTCGTTTGTAAAGCCTAAAACTCTTAGTACCTTTTGAAACTAAAGCATTGTATAGACAAAACACATAAAACTATACTCACACAGTATGATAATAAGGGTCAAATTCATTTTCACCTTTGGTCTACGTCTAGTTACATGTCAACATCAAACCTTTTTAATGAACTATTTAGTCTGTTCTGTTCTATTTTTTTATAATGGCTCCTAAGTCAATCGATAATTCTGCCAACAGGCCTGTTTAGTCATTACAAACTTTTAATTTGCTGTGATATCTTCTGTTTCATTGTCAATGTCTATTACTGTTTATTTATTACTGTTTAAATAATAATTTATTATACCTATAGCCACAGAATATAAAACTTGAATATTAAATAAGTAATATTAAATAATAATAAATATTATTTCCGATTCACGATCATTCACGAAGGACTAATTTTGTATCCTAGGTAACCGATATTGTATTGTCATCCCTACTCACTAGTACAGGCAACCATTGACTGCAATATTATGTCATATTCAATTGGTAAAGCAGAGTATCGCTCATACTGCATATGCACACGAAAATAGGCCTTAAGGTGGCGGACCTTTAAATACCATGACTGTACATAAATTAGTTATTATTATGAGGTGAAATCGTTGGCAGACATAGCGGCGGCTAGACTAGGCCGGTGCGAATCAAGTACACAGATCATTTCGCACTACTATGTAACAACAGTGTTGTAAATGGTTTGCGATGAACGGAACAACCGGTTTTAACAAAACGACTTTTCTATACCCAGACCATCCAGGATAAAGTATGAACAAAAGTCATTTGTATTCTTGGTTTGTACCTAGGTTTATGATTAATCAGATTTTTAATGTGCAAAGTCTTTCAAAGAATCTATTTTTACCAACTACAAAATCAATAATCTCTTTTTCGTATATAAAAGTATTTGCTAACCCGACATAAAGCAAGACATCTTCTAAATATATGCAAATTTAAAATAAAGGCATAAATAGTATGTTATTATGGCAAAAGAGATTGGGCAAAATTAACCCAGAACCAACAGGAACAAAATATATGCCGGTTTATTAGTATTGCTAAGAGAAACATTTTAATAAAATAAATTCTCGCCTAGGTGCTGTCCAACTGTTATTACACACAATTAAAAAATTGTTTTTTTCTATATCATAACTCTTATAAAAACAAAGAAATACATGTAACGTTATCTTATTGATATTAAAGTCTTTGCTCGCTACAAAAAAATACCATAAGCGACCCGCGTCATGCGCAGATTCAGGTATTATTTTACTTTTTCACTCTCACACCACATGTATTACGCGGTGTCCTACGTGGGCGACGAAAGTGACACGACGCGACGCGATGCTACACACGACAAGTGTTCTGTATGATTACGTCACATCTCGTCGCAGACCGTCACATAGGACACAAGTAGGGTACGCCGTTGATTTTATGGCGTATGTCGCGTTCATCGCTTCGCGTCGCGTCGCTTTCATCGCCCACGTAGGACACCGCGTTAGACAGAGATGGCACTTTGTTAAATTAAATCATTTAGGAGAATATGTCGTACAGAATCCTGTATCCACGGTAACGTTAAAGAGCTGTTCTCATATGATAAGTGTAATATATTACTTAGGTCACGCTAGACATGTAGGCATAGAACAGCCTGCAAGTCCAGTGGATTTTTTTTTCTTATTAAAAAGGCAATTCCCGCAATAGGTATCATGCCCTGTGTCGCGGGGACATTTTACAAACATTAATAAACGAACACGGAGAACACCCAGACTGAGGACAATAATTTGTGGATCTCACAAATAATTGTCCTGCGTGGGGATCAAATCCACAACCTCGTGCACGGCAGCCGCTTGCGCTACCGTCGCGCCACTGAGGTCGTCGGTCGATTCCGTGATTGTTGACTTATAGATGGTTATCCGAGTGGTGACGGAGTAAGAATACAATATGTCACCACCCCATCTCATCCCATGGGTGTCGTAAAAACCGACAAATATGACTATCCGTGAATATTATCTTTACGAAATAAAAAGAATGAAAACTTGAAATTACACCATAGACCTTTCCGTCAGGCCAGCGTGGAATTAGTAGGCCAAGTGTCCCTCCGTCACGGAAGGAGGTCCGTCCCGGCAGTGTGACATTAATGGCCTGTTATGCTAGATGGTTAAGTATTATTAAACATTAAAACACGTAACTTAGTTTTCATTCATAGCTAACTGTTATAAGCCTTATATCTCTCATACCCCTTACATACACAATAAACAAATAATGAAAATTATATAAGTTTAACATGTCTAATAATGAGGGATATATATTAGTTCTGTTGGTCCTGGGTTTTTTTTGTATGAAATTTGCCCAATCTCCTTTAGTTTCCGCTTGCGTTCATCACTCTATAAACAATATGGAAAACGGTATACAGTTTTTTATTGTTCATAAAACATTAGGTATGGTGTACTTATTACAACTATTGTAAATGAGGCACGTTGCGTGAGAATTCACTGTTTATTTTTTACAAGAGAAATGTAACGGCCGACGGACGCTATCTAATATGATATTATTGTCCATTGCAGTTAAATACATAATATACCATGAAATTAACATTTTTTATAATTAGTTTGTGTTAAAATTATATTTAAAAAATACCACCGAGTTTTAATGATAGTTAAAGATCAAAATCAATTAAATTCAGGTTAAAATCTAATTATTTTTGAATTCACCCGAATTCATTCGTGTACATTATACGTCCACATTTCTAATTATGTTTGTCGTAATAATTTGCATTAGTGCAAAATCCTCAAAGCGTAAGGTTAACCCTTAATTATATTATATTGTTGAAAACAGTACAACGCTACCGATGTGTGAAAATCGAAATAGTTACTATGTTGCGTATAGTTATAATTGAATTGTATATTCCTCAAAATGTTTTAGAAAACAGAGGTGTATCTCATTATTTTTCCATTACCGGGCATTAGAGCTAACTTTAACCTCAAGGAATTATTGTGTTTTTCTACGCTCTTCAGTGGAACAGTTATTCCTTAACAATGACTGACTATTATTGCCTCAAATAAATTTTATTGTAATGATAACTCGTATAATATTCAAATAAAACTAGATTCTATTAGTTTGAGCCAATTATTTTTATAACGGATATCATCCGCCTGAACAATTATATTGTGTTTATTTTTTTATAGGTATGTCAAACAAAACTGTAAAGGCAATAAACTAACAAACAATTATCTACTGGATATCCAATTATTTGCTTTTAATACAAGCAATTATTACACGCTCAATAAAGCTTTATTTAGCGAAACACGATCTTAAATGTGTTTCATAATTAGTGAAATTAATTTGTTTCATACACTAGCTATGTAAATTATTGATTTTGTTGTTATACGTTCTAAAAATAGCTGTATCTTATTTTAGTACACATTAAGATATCGAGAAAGTAATAAAGAGATACGCTCTTGTTATTATCTTAGTATCTATTTATAATTGTAAACATTTTAGTACACAATTATTATGTGCTATATAAATGAGTATACTTTGACTCATTACATCCTACTCAACATAGAATAAAATATGTTAGAGGTTAAAGTAGCTTGATTGAAAATATTTTTAACAAAGATTAAAGGAAGTCAAAGGTTAAAGTAGCTTGATTGAAATTTTTTTTTAACAATCTAGATTCAAAATTACTTTTGGTTATATTACACTACACTCACCCAACTGTAATGTCTTACAAATATAATCCCCGTATCAAAATGTTTTATTTAAGATTAAAATGAAACCACCTAATCTGCATATACTTACGTGTAAAATAATACTACACATTTGCTATAATTACAATGAATATATCGACGGTGGAAAGGCAAAACGAATGATACGCCATTTGGCTAATTGTTCAGGAGAGCTGTTTAAAGTTTAAATTTTAACAAAAATGATCATAACTTCTTTGTTTATTAACCAATTTTTTTGAAATTTTATAAGTAAATCAAGTTTTATGTGCTCTTTGTTTTGTATTCAATATAAATTAATTAAAGTCAAAAAGGCAAGAAAAAAGAGGCGTATCATGTTTCTGACATTTTGAGTGAGTTGGGAAAAACACTTCATAAACCATCAATAAAAAAAAGTTGGTAGGACAAATTAATTCATTCACAAAACCTCCACAAAAACAGGAGGGCGAAATTAGTTTAAATGCCAAATGAAAAAAAAGGCGTAGAAGGAAAAATGCTTCATTTCCCTTTGATGAAACAAAAATAAAATGGAAGAATGTTTTATGAGTGATGTCTCTTATATTTTTAGGTCGTTAAAATGAATTAATGACCATACGCGGTTATGTAGTTTACATGATGTGCATTTCTCGGATAGGGGCTTAAGTTGATCTCGTGGTAAAGGAATAGACAATTTAATTTTTTATAAACTTTTTATTTAGTATCTTAATTAAAAAGTACGATAGGAATAACAACTGAAACGCCGTAGCTGTTACTTTACTCTCGAGGAAGAAAACGTGTTACGACATGTCAAAATATAACTTAGCGGGGAAAAAGTATTGAAAGACCAAATGAAAAAATTATTTGGAAGAGCAAATTGCATGATGTGGCATCTTCGTAAAAATATAAGTTTGGTCAGTAATTTAAAAGGCACCTTCAATATTTTCATATCAATTTATTGACATTGTTAAAAAAAGGTATCGAAAAACGGTCGTTTAAGAGGAGGGTATTTTTGAAATACCCCCTTTTATACCTTAAATGAAACGCCAAAAAATGCGTCAGAATGACTTCTAACCTAGACAGATCGATAGAGAATCCAAAACTCTATCGAATTGCATATAAAACTCATTTTCGACCAAAGTGGCGTTTCATTCGTTTTGCCTTTCCACCGTCGATATATTTGTTGAATGATCAACCAGCAGTTGGCACTTAGACTTACAGTTATTTTATAGCACTTGACGCAGATCAAAGTACAACGAGAACGTACAATTACACCTACCCCTTGTTGTCGTGCGGATTTGCTGTACTACTCTTTCTTACACTCTCTCTTTCACTCATCAAGCTCCAGATCTAGATACATAAAATATTTACAGAACGTACGTTTATTGTAATCTAAAAAGTAAGTAAACGATTTACAATGCGAAATAAATGTAATACCTACTTACATATTTTTGTTAAGTATAATTATATAATTTGCTATGTTTAATTAGTCAATACAATTTATTAGATCTATTGAAAGATCACAGACAGGTTAATCCTTAAGTTAAGTGTCAAGTCAAGCGTGTTTCTCTTTGTTTATTTTCTATATTTTAAGATGTTTTGTTGTACCTATATACAATACAAATCAAAGGTAATGATCAAGCTCTTTTTTGGCTAATAATGATTTAAAAAAAAAGTCACAAAATAATTAAGTTACAATATATTAGACAATACTAAAGTTGTTTAGACAGACGAATAACAAAATAAAGTTTTATGATTACATGTTTTTACTGCGTAAAAATATAAACGGTATATCAATTATTACAAAATTAACTGCTCCAAATATAATTATGTATGTTACAATAATATACAAACCTTATCTGACACTATTTATTTGCAAAAATATAACACATCGACAGATAACGTACTATAAATAAAACGGAAAAGAGGAAATATAAATCTAATTAATCATTAATGTTTATATGCGGTCGTAGTATCAGACATTAATAACAAACATATTATTAAAAAAAACTAAAATTGATATAAAAATATGTACAAGGAATTAGCGTGTATACTTTCGTTTTTATAAAGCAATGTCTAAAGTAACTGACAAAATTTCGTCGGCTCGGTTGGTATCGATTACACCTTGGGCATAGTTTTTAGGCCTGCATTGCGGTACCTGATAACGTAAACGCTTATCACGAAGTGAGGTTGTTGACTCGTATGATAACGGCATCGTTTTAGAACCTTGTTGATTATTACTTGTATTGTTTACTACGATTGATACATAATATATAAAGTTTAATGATTACTGGAACGCTACGGCTAAAAATTTTAAATTTCTTTATCGGCCATTTTTGTTGCTAGTTTCTTATGAAGCTATAACTATTACGCTTTTAATATGTAATTAATGTAACCGGCTTATAATAAAAGGCTAAAGGCTGTTATTTTCTTGAAAACATTCGTCTTCACTTTTATACTATTAAAATAGTGATTGTGCGTGATTGACTCAGTAGTGAAATCAGAATGTTTTAAACTAAAGTGTGTTGACACTTACGGGTATAACGACACTTCGACATTACAATGTGGCGTGTGCTACTCCTGAATTCCTATTTTATACCTTATTATTTAGTTTTTTATTATAATTTAATACCTTTTTTCCTTGAAGGCATTTTTAAAAATCATCTCATTTTTAAGTAGTATAAGTTGAATACATCACATGTTCCGAAAACAAGGTTAAATATTGTTTGCAATAATCGGGTGTTTATATTCTAAGAACCAACGCTCTCGTTTGCTTATCTGTCATACTTCAAATTTATTATGGTCCGGCGAGACAGACCCTTAAGCATAATTTACATTGGTCAAGAAGTAATGTATACAAGTGTAAAGTGAGTAATAGATTTAAATCGTCTTGCAAAGTGTTCGTGTTTTAAAATGACCAAGGTAAATTTTGCATAAGAAATAATCTACTAAAATTTGAGATGAAAACGCCTCAACAACGGCATTTGACCCAATTAAAATGTTGCTAGCGGTGACATACTTTAAGTTTCATTTTATCTTTAAAATGAGCTATTCTACGATTTATACATGAGTAGTTATTAATATTTAGTGTAACCGCTCCCGTCTTAAATAAATATTCGTTACACGTACGCATGTTGTGTATAAATAAAGTAAATAATTAGTAAGGACTTTGTACGTACGAATATTTATTTAGCCGCGTAAGGAGCGTATTTATATTGGTTGCCAACATTGGACATGGCCTGTTCTGCGACGCAGTTGGCAGTCAGCCGCCGCGGGGTCCGCGAGGCGACGGCGGTAGCAGCCGACAGCACACGAGGAACCGACGCACACATCGCCGCGTCACGCACAATGAGAAGAGATACCATTCAGGTATCCGAAAGAGAGCCCTCGGATTGGTAGTTGCTGTACCCTTCACACTTATACACAAAACACACCTCTAACAGGACGCAGACAGGATACATTTTACTGATATTCTCGAGTACGAACCCACTAGAAAACTGTTAGCGGCTAGCTTGATGTTTTAGACAAACTATAACTTTTTTGAATGATCACCCTTTACAATAAAATAAAACAGGTTCACCTTCACGTTTAATACAGTTTATTTCTATATTTTATTGTATACCGTATCACAATGACTTTAGCTTAGTGCTTCGTTAAGTTTATGCCGAAAAAAAATAGATCAATTAAACATTGCAACGTGTTAAAAAGGTTATTAATGAAGCGCATATATATTTCTTAATTTATACGTCGTTATCAATGATGAGACAGTAAATATTCACTCATTATGGACACTAATTGTGCACTAAATTTCCAGTATAGCGTTCCAAAAGTTTTATGACGAGGTAACTGCACGAGCGTGCGAATTGTAGTACGAAATAAAAAATATTTATGATTGTAAACTTTGTGCCATCGTTATAAAGACGAAAATAGAACGCAGTGATTCATCTGCTGAATGTATTTCAGTTTAAAAAGAAACATGAGATTACTGTGCACACAAAACGCTACGGACATTTCTGTTGTGCTATTCTGTTAATCTACTGTTGCAAGTTATTATATTAAAGGATCCTGTAACAAAGCACTATGTATGTGGAGCTTTGTGTATTAACAATGCATTGGATCGGTTTAAACAATATTGCATAACCAATTATTTGCTTCGTTAAAGTAATAAACGGACATATATAACAATGCAACTGTTAGAAACAGTGTATGGTAGTTTTTTGACGGTTGTCAGGTGTCCTTCTCATTTTTGCAAAGCCATGAAAAAAGGTGGAATATAGTACTAAAGTAGTAACCGCGACGGCACCTAAGGCGTTTTGTTGATGTTTATAAATAAATGGTCTGTTTCGAGGAGAACTAACTCTGTCTCTCAATCATATGCTTCGTTATTCACAATTATACAGAGATCTAATACTAAAACATTTCATTGCTATCTTTTAGCGACCTGCATACAATTAACGTTTACTATAAAGTGGCAAAATGAGAAACAATGAGCATTGGCAATAAAAACATTTGATGCTGAATACTGTTTTCTCGGATACTAAATCTCGGAGTGCTTTTAATTACGCGCCAGCTATATCGTGCAACTCTAAAAACAAATAACGGAGAGTGAACTAAAACGTTGCACACACATACGTCAAATATAGGCCAATGGTTTAAAAGAGTACCACACTAGTGATATTGCGCAACAGGAAAGATTTACTCTTGGAATTATTGCATCCAGCTATGTCGCAAATTAGATAATGGTAGCCTGGTAACTTGTTGTACGTACGTATCGAATAATCTGTTTCGTGGCCTATTTTGTGATTGATATGGATATTTGTATGAAAGGGAATGGTTTGTTTAGAAAATTGTCGATTTAGTTTTTGTCAAATATCGGCAGGTAAGCTTATAGTTTTTCCTTATAGTGGGGTTCATAATTTATTATCAAATTATTTACATACAAAAGTCCTTTTCCACTGAGTGATAGAGGGAGGCCATCCATACATACATACATAAACTCACGCCTTATCCCGTCCGGGGTAGGCAGACGACAGAACGTTATGTTATGTTCAGCCATCCATTTACTCCAAATAGATTTCCAACACCAACAACAACAATACCTGGATGATGAGGCAACTGAAAGATATATTTAATAGAGTAAGGTAGAAAAGACGCAAGTTTCGCCAAGGAATAATGAAATTCTTCTACTTGAAATAACTTCATGTCAAACTTAGTTGAGAAGCCTGGTCTAGACGGAAAATAACATAACTCGTGCAATTTAACTAGTTCAAACTACATACAGGAAATTAATTAACTTTTACATCACCTCTTTGCATTGGTAAAAGTTTGTCAGGTAAACAAGCTGTGAACTAAATTAGTTTGGGATTTGCATTATTAAATACCTAATTAATTTAACCTACATTAATTATTTTTGCCTCCAAAATTTGCGAAAATAGTTTTATTTTCTCTCTTTTTTGTTAATTAGTGAGACATTATACAACTGTTTTGTATAGGTACGGGTAGACAATATACTCTCACGTTATATGAATATTAAGTTCCCATTCCACCTTTTAGTAAATGCGAATAATTGACGGCAGACTGTCAAAGAATATAGGAAACCAATTTATATTACACAAGTCGCCCATTTGAGCAGTTTTTCCCAATTTGTTATACGTATTAAAATAATGATCGGTAGGTGGTAAAGGCATAAAATATGCTTTAGGTTAAAAAGTCTCGATCAGGAATAATACCCTTTTCATGTCAGCCCATGAAGACGCTGATCATCTATGTCATAAATAAGTTCCAAAACTTTGAGATCTCCTAAGGAACATCTAGTGCTCTTTCTTATTTAATTCCATTCTAAAACCTTTCAGTTCCAAACAATAAACATTAAATTAAAATACAAGATTGCTATCACAATTGCATCAGAAATTCATTACAACTGAAGGTATTCCTATTATTGGATGGCACTATTGTTCGACATCGTTCAGTAAGCCCCGCGCCGCCTTCAATAAAGAATTGTATATTTTCTTCTGGCAAAGAAGAAACGTGGTTATCGGTAACATTTAAAATTGTAAGGATTCTCTAGCTACTTAGTTGCTCGCGAAGTTGTGAAAGACTTTAATTGATATTTAAAGTCTTTGTTTTGCTATTTTCTCTTTGTTATTGTATTGTATCGGGAGTGTTGTTTTATTAAATCACTTTGAGTGTATTTAAATTGTTGTTTACCTTTTCTTTTCTTATTTTACGGGCGTAATTGGCAGAGCTTAAAGGTGGCATGGCTGGTATTGACTTACTAAAGTGTAGGGAATTAACAGAATAGTATAGACTTGTAATTTGTGTTAAATAATAAACCACACCACGCACTGCGTGGTATGTTCCTAAAATAGTCATTATGTCAGCCATAAGACGTACGTATTGTAAGACATAAAGCCTTCCACCAAAGATGTTTCCCACAAAAGTTCTTGTGTCTTCCTCATCTATCGATCAACCATCACTTATTTAAGATCGTTAGTCCATCACGTGAGGGGTCTCCCGTTTTTCTAATTATTATATCATGCTACGTTTTTCTTTCTCTGACTAAGTAATTACGATTGTTGTATTTCCTTTAAGTTAGATCCATTTTGCCTTTAAATACATCACTACTCATATCTTAAATGATGATTTATATATAGAATAACTAAAACAGCTTACTTTGTAAAATATAATAATTTTGCTTACTTTCTTTCTACTTAATTATAGTAGCTTTTACATTACGTTCTTTTCATTATAGCGGTATACAGATAATATCAACGTTAAATAGTAGGTATGTATACCAGTCTAGTGTCAAAGCCACGGTCGACTACCCCTAATGTATTGGAAGCTATTAGACCTAATTAAGCAATTTACATAATAAACTGACGAACTATTTTCGTTATTATTCAACACCGTACTTACACACCTTTGAAAACATGTGTAATTATTTGTGCATACTAAAACTTACGAGTAGGTATCAGGGTTTTCAACAGAAACTTGTTATTTCAAACATAATGCGCATATTTCAACATAATTCCGTCGACAATCAATTCGGTTTGACTACCATGCAAGACAATTTTTTTTATGTGATAGGAGGCAATCGAGCCGGCAGGCACCTGATGGTAAGTGATCACGGACACCCGTAACACCAGAGATAACTGATTTATTATTTATTCTCGTCCCGGTATATTTCCAGTTTTAATGGCTGCAATCAATACAATTGGCTTTATACATTCTGTATTCAACAGAGCTAAAAAAAAATAAGTATTTTGATTACTTAACAGCTGAATTTCATAAGAACATAATACTGACTTGAAGATAGCAAAATAACCTAAGGAATGATTTTCCTTCTTAGTAGCTTTCGTATTTTGTTTATTGCGCAAAAACGTGAGTCGCTCAAACAATTTACTACTAGCAATTTAATTTCTCATTAATACCTACACTTAAATTAAATCTATTTGTGTAACACACTTACACAGGTTTATGGGTACTCGAGTTTTACTTTGATTCCTCTTTGTAATAACGCCAGCAGACAAAATTACTCATGTTTGAAAAATGTGTGCATTGAAAAGATATTGTAGTGTGAAGTAATTTATTTACTTCACGGATGTTTGCCGAAAATTGATTTATAAGTCACTTGAAGTTCTTTAATTAAGTCGTTCCACGCACTAAAACGGCTTATAGGAAATACGAGGATGGGGCTCGTTTGATTGCAAGCTGTTTATACAGGTTATAATATAATATTGATGTCATTACAAGTGAATTGAAAAAAGGGGTAAGGTTAGTAAGAAAAGGATACCGGTGTTACAGGTGGGTAATTGGGACGATTTGAAATAAGGAAACCAAACTAAATGCAGCAAAACCTAATTTACAGAAGTTAAGTTGGTTGCAAATAAGTGCATAAGAATTTCTTTTGATGCCTTATTGTTAAAGTTTACCTTCACTCTTGAGAAATGCTTAACAAAATTTAAAATATTTTCACATAAGATAACTCAATTCATGATATTATTTGAATACCTGAAATGTTCGAGCGCACTTGAGGATTGAACGGAATGGTTCATGCAATATCGGTTACGATACGCCGAGCTTGAAGCCATCTGTTTTACTGATTCAATTTGTATCGAGCTCTACATTTAACTTACAATATAATCGGATTACCTATGTAGGACCAAGTTGAACATCTACTACAAGCATTTTGAGAAATACATTAATATCGGTATTTGAAACAACATTTTGCCATTCTGGCCAATTTTTCTAACGCTATCGTTTATTATAATACGTTGTACACTTTATTTACAATGTAACGCATAATCTGACAAACTATTGTCAGTTTCGTTCCAAGGTTGAGATTTAGAAACAGATAATAAGAAGAATAAGGCTTAGAATCTAATAAAGCTTTAAAGATAGCTTAATTAAAATGTTTAATAACAATGAAAGGTAAATTTGAAAATAATCAATTTTATCTCTCAAATATAATTACGTTTTTCTATTGTCATGCTGATTAGAACCATTTAATCCTATTAAATAACTCAGAATCGTAAAAGAGAAACATTGTACTTTAATATTTACAAGAAAGTTTTCTAATACAATAAGCTCTCAAAAAATGTTCCGATATGATATATTATGCCTGGTAAATAATCCCATTTTTAGGAGAAATTAACATCAGTCATCTACTCGTACATTTAGAGTAGCAGAGAATATTTGCTTACTTCGGATAGATAGTAGAACTTACGGATTACTTGTACATTATGTGCTCATAACTAATGTTGGACTTACTTTTTATAGCTTGACATACTTCCTAGTTGATACCATGACTTTTTTTGTCGTTCGTAGGTTATCTAAGTGAATGGGCAAAAAATGAACATTTTGTTAAAAAAAGTTTATTGACACGAATTTTAAGAATTCTTGATACACTGCCAGAAATTTTATAGCGCATAAAACCGGAACAATTGGAAACTTTAACAAAAAAAGGTAAATAATATGGACTATATCAGCATAAAAACGGTTAATTGGTCATGAGTGGTCATGACTAATGGAGTAAGTAAGTCAAATAAAAGTGACTCGGCTTCTATTCTCACGGCGTCGCTCGGTCCATCTCAGCTCTGTTGTGTTTGTGTGTTAGTAGAGCGCACCTGCTTGCCGCCGTTGTGACGTCAAGGAAGACGCTCGTTTTTTGTTTAAAGTATACTGTACGGTTTCATCACCGTACATTATTCTGCTGATTCGGTGACATCATTTCACCCTACTCACACATAGGCATTACTAACATACAACATACTAATTACTAACCAAATAATTACCACACATAGGGGGAAGTCCCGTAACGCCGGACGGCACCTAGTGCCGGACACTCGTACTATCTCGACTAGTTAAAACGTAAACGATTTAGAAAGCGCGGGAAGGGGAGCGGGGAACTGCAACGGTATAGGATACAAAACTAAGTTCCTCAGTGACGCGAACAGTGGCGGTGAGAGCGGTCGTTGTGTGATTTTGGCGGAAACACGGTGCATCACGTAAATCTTATGTAAGTAGTGCTGTTATACTTTTGTACTTAATGCTTTTATTAGATTAAAAATTATAAGATTATTTGGTTATAATTAGAATCTAATGTAACTTTTCTTTAATTTGTTTCATATTTTTTTTGTAAAAATATGTTTTTATATACATTACCTGTCCCCTAGTACCGGCACAAAGGTGTCCCTTAGCACCGGACAGTTCTCAAGTTAATTTATCAGCTTAGTTACACTTGTTAAATTAATCGTTTTATGTTGTTTTAATTTTTATAACAATAGGAAGAAAATTTAAAAATGGAAGAGAAGAAGAAAAAAGGGAAATGGGACCACTACACCTCGAAATGAACAGTTGAGAGATGTTTCGATGGAACCCCCATCACAACCTACAGTTAGCAGTCCTCAGCACAAGCTTTAATCCAGATATTGTCCAAATTGTCCATAACCTGTCGCCGTTGCCAAATGCTGCCAAAAAAAGATCAGAGGCTCGTAAAAGAAAATGTTTAAGGAGTGAAATTTTAACATCATCACCTTACAAAATAGCTGCTGAGGAAAAAGTGAATGAAAAGCAAAAGGTGAAACCAAAGGCCATATTAGTAGGAGGAAAGGAAAAACTGACAAAAGGTTTAAGGGTTAAAGGCAAAAGAAATGGGGAATGAGATAATGTTCAGGAAAAAACCCCATTAAAACCCAACACCACCATAAACACTACTTGTGTAGTGTGCTTAGGGGAGCATGACGAAGACTGGATTTAATGCTCAAGCTATCATGGGTGGGCTCATAAAGCATGTGCGGACATCCCTGAATGTGGTGATAACTACATATGCAACCGATGCACGATATTTTAATAATGTCCGGCGCTAGGGGTTCGACGTTAAGTCCGTCCGGTACTAGGTGCCATTAGCAATGATTGCTGTTTTTTTTGCCAAAAGTTAATTATATTTCCTAAATATGTTTGCATAGAAGTAACGTTTTTGTTAATTTATTTTGATTTTATACTTTCTTGGTTTAAATAATTCATAAATAAAGTTACATGTTTTACAGAAATTTGTATTTTATTTGCAGAAAACCTTAGGTGTCCGCCACTGGGGGACTTCCCCCTATACAAAGTTTTAAGAGCTACAATAGAGCAAGGTTTTTATTTATTTATTTATTTTCATAGGTAGGTTTCAGAAAATAGTACATTATAATGTAGATTACAAGATACAATAAATAAGAGCTAAACTAGGTTCCTATCTATGTGTACTCAATATGATCAACTGGACATGACTTTAAGAATATTTATACAGATATTATATTGAACAAACATAATTTACAGCTTGTGAAGTTAAGCATGCAGGAAAATAACAACAAAGCTTTACAAAACTAAAAATTTTATTTAAAAATTTTTTTACAACTACGTATATAAGTTGGTTGTACTTAGTCTGACATAATATGTATAACAATGTTTTTGTATTTTGTAAATGTAGAATCAAATATGTCCAAACAGGGTAAATTACTGATTTCCGAATTACTGAACTCAGAATAACGTTACCACGAAAACCTGCAATTACGAATTTTCATTATGTCATTACACGTACATTCGCAATTTAGTTCCCCAAATTTCTACAGGTAATAGAGATTAATTATGAACTTTACCGGTCAGTATTTGAGTGACGCTGTCCTAATATTAAACCATTTCGGTTACGTTCACTCATTTCAGCACCGTGCTTCCAATAAATCTGGTGTTGTAGTTGTCAATCAATTATCACTTCAACAGAAAGTCCGTATGTTCGTTAAAAGTCCAATAAAGATAATAAAAGTAAGTTATTAATGAACATAGATACGACTGAAGTTATACGACAGATATTCCCGAAAAACTTATAATTGGACGAAATAGGTTAACATGTTCTACGAACTGCGTAGTCCCAGATGCGGACCACGCGTTATTGATATTGATTCCTGTGGGCATCGTAAAAGCTATATTGAAATAGGCCGTACGTATACATGAGAAATATCTTTCAAGTTTCATTACTACAATTAAATGTTCCATGAAAGTAACCGACGCGCGTGTATGACTCGCTTCACGAATGTGGACGAGGCCTAATCTGTTTGCCAGGATCGTGACAATTGGCGTTCGGTCGTCCCTGCCTTCCCTGGACGGCATGAGGCGTGAACGTATGTATGAAAGTCTAATGCTAATCCATACTAATATTATAAATGGGAAAGTTTGTCTGTTTGTCTTTCTTTCACGGCAAAACGGAGCGACGAAATGATGTGATTTTTAAGTAGAGATAGTTGAAGGGATGGAGAGTAACTTATTATGCTACTTTTTTTTTCTCTCTCTTCTGTGTCCAGGAAAGGGGAACAGTGCTACCCCAAATTTAACGCGAGCAAAGCCAAAGCCTCGGGCAAAAGCTAGTAATTTTATAAACCTGTATAGGTATCACTTCTGGAAAAGTGTTGCCGTTGATTTTATAGCCGATGCTAGACAAACTTCATTAAATACATTTTTTCTTTTCCTGGAGTTTCCCTCTTGCTTTATTTGCATAGCTTCTCATATGCCTAACGTTTTCGTTTTGTCGTTCCTCTAACAACGTTACCTCGAAATATGGTTGACTGAATATTGATGGAATACCGGCTCCTGCAGGAGAATTTATCGATTGCCTTCCTATCACTGGTAGCAATGTACACGTGCATATTTGTATCGAATACGTCGAGTAAACTAACTGACTGATCCAATACACTTCTGAAACTACGTTGAAATTGGACACACGAGTCGGAGGTATTTGCAAACTTGTATTGAGGCGAATCGATCAAACCGTAAATAAACGTAAGTTCAAATAATATTAACTAGCAGTATCCGATTGACATTGAAAGTTTTCTCTAACACCCGAAGAAATCGAAAGTTGGTATCTATTGTTAAAAGTTTCCAATTAAGTACTAATGATACTGTTAGAAGTAAGTACTTATTATTGATATGTGCATATATAATAAAATGCAATTAAACGTTAAAAAATGTCAGTACATAACCTTCACTAATAGATTTAATTGTATTAAGTTTAGTTATCACATTAATGGGACCCCCCTCAGTAGAGTATCTACTGTGCGCGATTTAGGTGTACTCTTTGATACGGCACTTTCATTTCGTGAGCATTATGAAAATGTGGTGGCGAAAGCAAATAAGATGCTTGGTTTTATTATTCGTATGTCTAAGCCGTTTCGCAACACAAGTAGTGTAATGCTACTCTACAATGCACTGGTGCGAAGTTCTGTGGAATATTGTTCTAGCGTATGGTCGCCGCATTATTCTACACATGTTCAGAGAATTGAATCAGTTCAGACGAGATTCGTTAGGTATTTATGTGTAAAACAGGGAATTCGTAAAGCAATTCCAGATTATTCTGAACGTTTGAGGCATTTTGGGATGTTAAGCTTAGCTGAACGAAGAAACGGAGCAGATTTACTAATTCTGTACAAAATTGTCAATGGTGTCATAGACTCGGAACTGATAAGCTATTTTGGTTTTAGGATTGCTAACCGCTCTTTAAGACATCATCGTATATTTGACATCCCGACATCAACCTTAAACATTTCACACAATAGTCCAGTAACGCGGATGGCAAGGTTGTATAACATGGTATCGGTTGCTTCAGGTAACCAGATTGATATTTTTTCAATGACATTTTGGTCATATAAACGTTTCTTGGCTGACAGCACACATGCAATCCCGACTGCATAAATACAAAGATCCTTGTCTTGCTTTAAGTTATTTTCTTTGATTTGTTTATTAATCTCTCTTTTTTTTTTTATTGTTCATTGTGTACCAATATATTTTAGCAAATAGTACAATGTAAAAGCCATGCATGCCTGTAATCTGTATGATTGTTGTTAATATGTAAGAACCGATGTAATTTTATGTTATATTTCTTGACAATTATACTGTTGGTGTGCTAAATAAATAAAATAAAAAAATAAAATAAAAAAATATAGGTGAAACGAACGCTTTTTATATAATGCGTAATGTTTTTCTTGAAGTCACGGTCAGTGAAAAAGTTAAAGTTTGTTTTTGTGTTGTTTGTACAAATATTCGATGTCAAGTAAATACAATGGGTATCTTTTTGTTGTGGTTGTAATTGGTCAATATGAACGACGCAAATGTAGTGTCCTCTGGGGTAAGTTTCCGAGCGCTTAGGTTCTTAAAAGCGTAAAAAATACTTATTATTATTATAATTGCGTAACCCACATAGACTTCCGTATATATATTAGGACTTTACCTATGAAATTGCCGTTTTGTATGAAGATTTTATCAGAAGTTAGATTTTTCATACTTACGTTTTCTTAGATTATTCAATAATTATTAATAATATAAAAGAATAAAATTTGGTACAAGTAATGGCGCACATTTAAGTTAACGTCTATGTTAAAAACAAAGAAAAAAAAGTATCAGGAAAGAAGTTACAATTAAACGAATGACAAAATCCTTTGTTTTAAATTGGACCCATGTTTACAGGCTTATTAATAATACAAACAATAATTATATTTATTCATTATCTTTTGTTACATGTATGTATAGGTAATATCCTATATTTCCTAAATAACAAAAAATATTTAAACAATATATGTTTTTTAAACTGCGCAGAAATAAAACGGCAATTTCATAGGTAAAGACCTAATATATAACTCAGTGGTAATTTCTTATTCCATATAATTCGCATTCCAGTGGGAAATATTTCAACTTGCGTTGGGAGTCCCAAAAACGTAGTAGTTTTTTTCCAGATCTATCGTCAGGGATCAATTATAAGGTAGAAGTCTGCGAGTGCGTAGCATCCCCTCACTTTAAATCAACATGAATAAGCTTCATGCTTACATGAATTGGTTTGTAGTTTTTAAGACTTTTTTTCATAGTGTCTTGTTTATAGCATTTAACCACGGTCATAGCTCATTGTTCTTATACACAGTAATTGATGCTTATAAGTAATTAAATTAAAGAAAAAGTCATATATTTTTATATGCCTAAAGAGATCATCATCATCATCACCATATCATCCTATGGACGTCCACTGCTGGACATAGGCCTCCTCCAAAAGTTTCCACTCTGCGCGGAAACCTAAAGATATATTTTTATATAATAGAACAGGTTCAAAATTTATATCATTTTAATTATAACTGATATAAAATAATTATATCCATTAAGCGCAAAGCAGTAAACATAATCAACTCGCAATAAAATGGCGAATTTAAACACTAAAGTTCTGATGTCCATTTCATTAACGTCCAAAGTAATAATTTTATGCGAATGGTACTATCAATAGTTTTTCTAATTAAATTTGAACGTTTATGAGCTTCGTAAAGAGGCATTTATGTATCACTGTCAAGTAACAGTGTCGATTGGTTTGAATTTACGTATAGATCAGTTTTGATATCTGCTTTCCTATCTATGTTGGGATCTAACCGCCTGTGACCCAAGGGTCATAGTGAATTAAATCAAAATACATTGTATATACAACTATTGCCCTTGTAATTTAAATAACGAAATTGCATAAAATGTAATAGATACATAAGTACAGCCAAAATTAGTTAAAAAGTAATTTTTAATTAGTTTTAGACAAATATTTCTAGTTATTATTTTCATATCTAACAGTCGGCCATCACCTCAGTTTGCATTCTTATCTCTCTTTTGATGCTTTGAATACTCTTATCAAAATCTTTATTGTTTTTAAATCTTTAATCCTTTAACACCCATGCTCATCACTATTTTACATACACGCCCGAATTATAATACGATTATATTCACGAAACTATGAACTTAATTTGCATAAACTTGCTAAGTAACAGAGATCGTTACTCATTGAATATAAATCAGCTGCATCATGTTGTTATATCGACCTTGACATGGTTGGGAAGAATATTTAGATTAGCTATATTTAGATAGCTGTTAAAAAATTGTGTTTCAATTTTAACCGTTCAAGACTAGGAATTGAGTTTTTTGTACGAGTTTAAACATGAAGATAGATTTATCGTACTTGCAGATGCGTTTATAAAGTAAAACAGGAATGAATTTTACAAAATAATGTTTGATCAAATAAAAGTCCGTGTTTTATATATTTCTGTAAATGTTTTACTATGCAAAACTATTAACCAGTTGTTGTTAAATTGAGTATTATTTAATTACTACCTATGCTTACGCGGTGTCCTGCTTGGGCGACGAACGCGACGCGATGAGATGCGTTATAACCTAACATTTTATTAAAACTTTTGTACAACAATTAATTAACTTTTTCAAATGAAACTTTTTTTATTGGCCCATAATTTTATAATTTGATGAGCGCCAGAGAATAAAAAACAATGCACAATTGTGAAAATAAAAGAGCTTTCCAGATAATAAATAATTGTAAACTCTCCTTGTAGCATAAGATATTAATATTTTACATGAAAGTTGAGTGATACTTGTGCCGCTAGCGAGTAGAAAATGATATAGGGTTTTATTACATTACTCCACGAACAATTTATTAAAAACACCATGATTTATTAAAAAATAGGATATTTGCTTTCTATATACACAATTAATTAATTAATAAAAGTGTGTACTCTCAACATAAGTATTACGTTAAGTTTATGAAATAAAATTCACCGTTTCGTATATCCGTATTAAATCCCTCTGAAACATTTCACTGTGTAAAGTAATTTCGCTTTATCAAACGGACGTTGTCCGGCTCATCACCATGGTAACTTTAATTAATTGCTGGATATTATTGTGTACTTCATACGTATGGGAAATACTTGATATATTATATTTGTAGTTAAACAAGGGTATCAAGAGCTATTAATGTTTATTGAGTAATAGATACTGTTACTGGCTGCTTTATTTGATAAAATATTAATGTAAAAAAAAAAAATATATATTAATATGTTGCTTTATTAAATAGTAATGAAGTACAATGAAGACTTGAACGACCCACTGCATAGACAGGCCTCTTCCATAAAAGGCGAGAAGCCTTGGCCGACAGAGACTACGCTGATTAGTGTAAGTATCGGTTTTTGGTGAAGTCCTTTTTATCTCGCAGTTTCACGTTTCAGTAGTAAAGAACAGTTGTAGGTAACATTGATACACTTTAATATACATAGATAGTACCTGCCCCTAGTATTGTACTTAAATAATGATCAGTTTTATTATTTTATAAACGAACTTTTCAAAGCTTAAAGGTACTCATGGCAGAACTAATAATTACAGTTTAGCTATCGAAACTCAAATAATTTTAGATTGAGTCGTCGATAAGTCATAGAATAGTTAGCTATATACTTGGATGTAGTACTTTCACTTTCTGCTCCTGACGTTCGTAATAAGCCGGGATAGATCCTATTAATTTCACTTTTACTGATATCTCTATTACATTATAAAAAAAAGTTTTCGTTTATTCTTTGATATATTGAAATTATAATAGCTAGTTACTGTATTAAGAATATAAAGACTTTTGCAACAGTTCATTCTATAATATCAGTACTTCTATATTAGTCAGGGTAAATCCATCACTGGACCTAGGTCTCTCCCCTATATTGTTGTATAAACCTAGTGCCCACCTGTACCTACCTCCAGCATTGGCTTTTTGCCGTTTTGACCCAGTCGTCTGTCCACTGCTTAACAATCCTTCTATTTTATTCTTCCATCCATTTCCATCTTATGGTAGCTATTCCATAATAGTTACCATAGAGCATTCATATGTTCCGGAATTAATCTAACAAAGTGAAATGTGAATGACGGAAACCTATCTTGAATTTCACCTTTAGCATTCATGGACCCAAATCTAGACTAAGAGACAAAGGCAAGGGTATTATAGCAGCATTGTTCAACTATTGCGATTCTAATTGTCGTCTTCACAAACGCAATATTACTATATCAGCTAGACCATCTTGTCAAGACAGCTCTTTTATCTTAGCGAATGCTATACCGCCTTTGTTAAACGAGCGACGTTGAAGTTCTATCATACTGAACTTGGCTAGACATTTGTTTACCTTTGGGATTTCACTCTTTGATGCAACCATCACTTGAAGAACTACTGGTTTTTGATAAGTTTTATTTATTTCTACGGATATATATTATATTTTTCTCTTTCTTTATTTAAAAGGAATGTTTTACTGATAGTTTAGAATTTAACTTATATGGTTTCTACTTCTTGGTTTGCTAGTTACAAACGCCTGCTTACCTAATTATCTTGTATATTTGTTTAAGAACCAAGTCTTACATTTCGGCAATTTAATTAGGTACATTTTAATTATGTACTCGTAGCATCTTGTACTTATAATGTGGCTTACTTTGACATAGGCTTATACTTATAAAAAGGCCTTCGAATGAGCGTTCCCTTTGCAAAAACTTTATAATGAATATGAGACTAAAATGAATCTGTGTGTAAGAAAAACTGATTTATTCTTAAACGAAGCGCAATTTGTTTTTATACATTTTGTTACCTTTGTTGTTGTTGGTTGGCACGATCGTAGTTTGTGATTGATCGCTCGGTGCGCAGGCGCTGAGAGAATTATAACCGGGCCATCGCACAAGCGCTTACTGTAGCATAGCGATCAGTGAGAAATGAAAGTGCGAGTTATTAGACTTATAAAAGTAATTAACTTTACAAAGAGAAATGTATTTTATAGGGAATGATTTATTTCTTGTACGTGATACAAGAAAATGTTTACTGTTTGACGCTGTAAAATGTAATTGCTGCGTTTCAGAAAGCGTTGTTTTAAAATGATCACACAAAGCACTAACAAATTATTATTTAACATTATTGATCAATATTTCGTCCAGCCATGGATTGATATGCACAAAATTGTCACTTACTATATAATATATATAAAACACACCTTGGTCCCACGAGGATAGGCATAGACTACTTAACTAAGCGCCTTTTTACTAAACTGCTCCTCGGTTGCGAGTGTCAGTGACAGAGGATAGAAAGGACAATTGCTTAGCAAATGCTCTTTCTTAAGTGAGACAACGTCGTAAAGTATTTTTACACTAGACAATATCTCTTTTAAATTGTGTAATATTTTACATATTTCATTGATAAATTAATCCTATGTAAGAATGTACGTCACGCTAAAAACGCGTTTCTGTTAACTGATTCGTTTATTATCATCTAATGGAAATTTTCTTTACACAGCTGTGCATCATGATCTTTTTGTTTAGATTTCATGGCCCCAAGCATATCGTGACAAAAAATATACACTGAAGGAAAGAAACTCGTTGTATCACGCAAACTAGCCTCTGTAATGGAGTGTTAAACGTAGATCGTATACATGTACCTACATACTTGTATGAGGTAGCTTGCTTTGTTGTTTACATACATGTAGGTGGCACGACGACCGATGGATGAATGTGGATAGAATTGGAGGAGGTCTATGTTCAGTTGTGGACGTATTTCGACTGATATGAAGTTATTTTTTGTTAGATACAGGAAGAGTGTTGCCTTAATATCCTAAGACAGTTGACCCTTTACGAGCGACTGTTCTCAACTGATGTATCTTCTCAGTATCCCTTTTTCTAATGATGTGCCTTATTCGTTGTAATGAGACCAAGGTATATTAATTAAAAATCTAACTGATATTGAATCGACAATTTATTTTCCTAAAAAATAATTGTAATGTTGTTATTATTGTTATCATCGTATTACGTATATAAACAAGTATTTTTCATAATCTCATAAACTTATTAAGTATACTGTTCTAAATGTTTCGTTAATAATATGTACCTACTTAGTTAAAGCATTTCTACTGCATCTCTATGCGTATATACATCGAGTCAAATTGCAATGTGCTTTTTTTTTTATTTATTTATTTGCAACAACATACATAAGTGTTATACATAATAACAATAACTCACTTAAGGTGAACTTAAAAATACTTAAACTAGACAGTTTGCAACGTCGACACTTGTACTAGTGATGAACACTGTATCACAAGTGTCAGCGCCTTCCAAGCTCGGAGAAACAATAACTGAACTTAATTATGTTTACAATAATGTTGTACACTTCATATTTTATTTTACAAAGTATAAATTATAAATATTTGTGTAGTGTGTGTGAGAGTGTGGGTGCGTGTTGAGTGAGTGTGAGTGTGTGTTCGCGTGTTGTGTGTGTGTATTATATATATATATATATATACAGGGCGTCCCAAAACCCGACGCCAACTCGAAACCGGGCGACAAGGCAAGTCATGCTGGTCATCCGAAAAATACTCAAAAAAATCCAAGCATCCATGCTGTGTAATAATTTTACTCCAGTCGAGTTTTACGACAGCTTCGTGTAGTATATATGATTAATACATAATAATAAATAGCAAGAAGAATTCGTCACATACTAAAGTATTTTTTTTCTCAAGAACAGATGTTTTGTCGTCATTTTACGATCCTAGAAATCGTATTGTATTCTTGTGTGTTACTCATACTTGCCTGAGAAATGGTTTATTTGTATGCAGTTAGAATTTATGTTTAATACAAATATGACATGCTCATTGTGATCAAACTAAACAAAATGATAATAATGATATATCTCTAACACATTAACACCACGCTATCTTTCTCCTAAGTCCTATATTTTGTTCTGTGGGTAAGCATGTTTCCATACCGTTTTTCTTTGCAAGTATATTCTAGGCATAGTTAACAACCAGATATATGAACCTTATGTCTATGAACATTGTTCATAGACATAATGATTTTAATTGAGCATGAATAGACCCCCAGACCGTAGCATAGACCTCGTCAATTAAGTTTATACTCGTGGAGTAAAATATTCTCCTATTAAAAAGTAAATATACAAACAAGTGTACTGAACCTAATTACTTTATTCAACTAACTTTAAATCATACTTTTTAAGGGAGCTCTAATGTACTTAACAAAAAGAAAATCATAATAAATATGGGCGTATAGAAAATCTTCAACACAATAGTAACAGGAAAATATATTTATAAACAAGTTACTCGTAAATATTATAAGTCTTCGGTAAAATATGTAATTCAATATTACCTCGTGACCGCCCAATAAAATAACATCTCTCGTGTTTATCCTAAGCCATATTATAAGAAATATCAAAGTACTCATACCTGGCATATGTACATAAACTTGTATATTATTCTTCAATATTTACTTCTTTTATCTAAGTAGGTACTTAGCTTGCGACCTTATGATCGACTTACGAATAATATTTTTTCTGATGTATAAAGTAATCTACATCTATTTCTCTAATCTAAACATTTACTTAGTTTGAGGTATCTAGTTTATTTTACTTAATCCAGAAACATGAGGACACTGTAAAATTGAAAAAAAAACGCATAGAATTGTATTAGGTACTTTTATGACCCTTTTAGTAGGTCATAGATAGATGAATGAATGAACCTTAACATATATAACATAACCTTAACATGAAATTCATATTAATATTACGTACCTATTGAGGTAGAAGATATTAATGTAAATGTCGTATTAGGAGCTTTATGAAAATGGGTTATAATGGATCACACTAAGTAGAGTCTTTCAATGTGAGAATACGGTGATACATCAATTTGTATCCATAACACTAATAAACGAGAGTTTCCCATTTAGATGCTTAGTAATTTTATTTTCAGTTGTATACAATTTTATTATTAAAAAAAAACTTTGTTTATATGTATTAAACCTGTTGGAAAGCGCGAATATACTTCGAGAAATGAAGGCACCGAAGTGCTTCTTAACAATACTTTTGAAATTTTTTTTATTTACACGATAAATATCATGGTAAATATTTAATCATTTACCTTGTTTAAACATTTACTGTCGTGTTTTATTTTATAATAATATAAAAAGAAACACGAAAGTTTTAAAGTTAATACTTTTGAAAGACCCCATATCATACGTTAATCATAAATATATAAACCTACTCGTATCGTAACAAGCAATATAATATTAATTGAAATAAAGATAATTAAAAATAAATCAAGCGCTGCTTTTAATAATACAAATGGAAATCCTCGCCTTGAGCCGTTGTAATAATATACGTTCTACAAAGGTTTTACTAATATGTACAATGCAAATCTCTTCCCAGTGCATTTATATGATTAAAAATGCTAACCTATCGTTTTTTTAAGACATTTACTAATAACTAAAATACGCATCTAATAATCGTATTATAAACGCGATAGTTTGTATGTAAGAAGGGATGTTTGTTACTCTTTCATGTACAAACTACTAAATGGATTTTTATGAAACTTAACAGTATTGTAGCTTATATGTTAGAAAATCCCATAGTCTACAATTTAAATAGATATTGTATTTATGATTTAAGATACTTAAAATACTATCGACAAAGTCGCTAACAGCAGCTTGTTATTAATAAGTCGTAATAAAAAATCTACAGTTGTTTGTTATATGCTTAAAAATAATTTCCTATTTATAATATGTAAAAAGGTTTTAATAATATATAACAAAATACGCACATACATACACAGACTCATACAAACAATCACACACACACACCAACTACCAATAAAGGTATCTTTTAACCTTGTTTTTATATGATTGAGTCACGTAGGTGCCAGTATATCGGAGTTAAAGTTTTCACTACTTACTTTGTTGTTCCTTTTTCATTGTTAGGCAAAGATTTTTTGTTCCTTTGCCTGTTGCCTGTTGTTATACTTAGTTGCTATGGCATAAGTATCGAATGCGGTATGATTAGTTTTTGTTTTGTTTAAATAAGGTGTTTGTAGATAAGGAAGGGCTTTTTCGTAATTATGTAGTAAATTTATTTTAGTTATGTCATTTTAAAACGTTTGTATTTAAATAGATATATTTAATTACAAAAATAATGTAATATTTTATTTTGTACACTGAAGTAGTGTAAAGTAACACTACCTGAGATTCCGCATATTTTCTGGATAAGGTAAGTATTTTATAATTAAATTTATTTTATGTACAAGTATTTTATGATTATATACATTTAGTCATGAATAACTTGTCTTCTTTTATTACAGCAACTTATTTAGTTTATTGTTTTTTGAAAAGCGAAAATACCGACAGATATATACGCATTAGGAGTATTATGAATCTATTCATTGTTATTATCAATGGCTCTTGAATTGGGAGTGGTTTAATCCACGGGTAGACTTACTTAGAAATAGGATGAAAAGACTTCGTACCACTCAGAATACCTATTAAATAACTAACTAATACACGTAGTGGTCTTAAACAACCTGCCTTTTTGGTTGTAACTGACTGCGAGCGACTGGTATCAAGAGAGATTATCCATTTCATTTTTTATTCCATTTCTATTCAAGATTATCCATTCTTTACTGGACACCCTGTATAGTTAGCCAGTAACCATCACATCATTCATAATATTACTTTAAAATGAAGTAAGTGATCTCTCCACAACTCAGACCTTTATTCTCGTATGAGTCAGTAACCATATAAACTCACAATACCGATAACGGAAGGTGTTGCACACGTGTGCGATTTATACTCAAAGCCCGCTGGCACCGAGAATTGCTGGTTTACACCGTATATTTCTTTAGACAGGGAATGACCCGCCCACAACCCATTCTACATTAGACGGGACACCATATTCAACAAGTACTAACGGCTTTTCAATAAAATTCAGATAAATCGCTTCTATTGCTCGCAGATATTATTCAATGATATATTACATCAACATTATATCCTTGTATCAATTTACATAATGAGTTTATCTATGTCATAACAATTTCAAGTAAATGTTTTATTAACAAGCAACAACCAAGTTATATATCAGCTGAAAGAACGTTCAGTGATGGACATTGGCCTTCTTTAACTGTCTCTATCTTGGTTCAGTTGCGGATCCCCTTTTGATTTAATTACGCAAGGTAATACTCACCATAGCTCTAATAATTAAAAATACTGTGACAAGATGCACCACTTGATTGTCTTCTTAATCTGACTTAATTGTTACGAACGACGCTCCTGAGCTAAGCATAAAACACTAAGGTATATACTTCACTTTGTTGCCTATTTGAAATTCAACATTTCTGTTTAGTAGCAAAACCAATTCACCTATCTGCTTTTATTAGCAATGTCGAAAAATGCATTTGTTTTTATACTGGCGTATAAACTAGGCCATCCTTTAAATCTTTATTTGTTTATTTTTCTAGTGTTTTTCTTTTGTGTTAATAATGTAATAAAAAATGAGTTTACATAAATTCCTTTTAATTTTAAATTAACATTGTGGGTAATTATAAAAATACCTAATTATGTCTGCCGTAATTCCGCCAGAAAAACTCATTTTTTCAAGTGGTCTAATTTATATGCACGCCCCTATTATTTTATATATAGATAGATATAATAAATATTGCTGTATAATGCAGGCAGGCTAGTACAACGTCGAGTAATGTGTTGTAATCTGGCCCATCACATGTTCCGTTTATGTCACAGTTTTAAGAAGCGTTTCAAAGCTTTCAGCCTTTAGTACTTGTGTACTGCTTTAACCTAAATAACACAATTGCATGTATGTACTACTAACTTGGTTTTAGAGATGAGTATAAGCGATGTGACGACTGACGAATTGCTTTACATCGATACTCACTTCTTTTAAAGTGTTTCTTAGTATTGTGTGAAGTTAACTGATTAATATAGTCTTTGTATTAATGTTCTGTACATGATCTAAACAAGGCAACCAGCTGGTTAGTTTATTAACAATGGTACAACCTTGATAGGAAACTTGTATAACAACTGGCCAAACATTTAGTATTCGCGCTTGTTTATTACTGCAAATTTATTTACTTGCTTTTGAAATATTTCTTCTTGTTATTTTTTATATACAACTTATTTTACTTGGTACAAATTTTAATGTACTTAGCTAATTTATCATAATAATTCATAAAATATACCTAACTAATCTTACCAAATAACATATTATACGTCATGTCATACGCCACCCTACTTATGAAATAATTACTGTATGCCTTTAAATAAATACCGAGACTTTATTATATCCAGTAGACTAATACAGCAGTTCTTATCTGCCAACATATCATACTTACATCTGTCCATCATTTTTTTAAACACATTTGACCTTTAATTATGAGAGAAAGTAGTCATGTATCATAGTCATTTACTATTATATCTATGCATCTTAATAACTTGATGAAAAATTAAAACAAGGTTCAGATCATTAAATTTTAACGTTTCCTTATTAGTCTATTGTGAGATGTGTGTTTAAGCATTGGTATGTAACTGACCCAGTTAAAAAAAACTACTAACTTTTTTAAAGTTTTAATTTTACGCAGTTGGATCTTGCTCAGAAACGTTCAGATTAAGTTTTTCTCATTCCTATAAATATTGGCCAAGGCGATTTCTCTCTGTATCATCAGCACATTAACGTCAAATCGAGCCAGATTTATAACAATTAAAAAAGCGTATTGTGGATCAAATAGAAGCACATTCCAAGATCTTGTAAATATGACTTTATGTAAAAATAAATCAATGTTATAGTTGTGCAAACCGGCTTTGTGATTGTAATGAGAACTTTTATGCTATGGGAAACCGGGATGATATAGATAAGAGTCCCCTGATCCTTTACAAACATTGCAGAGTTTGATCTAAATTGGAAAACTTGTCGAACGTAAACGAGTCACGTACATGTTAACACACTAGTTTGTTTATTGAAAGTTAGATAAGTCCATGACGTAATAAAAGGAATTCTTTAAGATAGCTCTGTTTTTTTTTATAAACGTAGAGTACGGCCAGGGTCTAATGGCGACCTTCAACGTTTCTAGTCCTTATTATAACAACCCATGGCTGTTCCACAGCAAGAACAATCTCTCCTCTATCGACAGATATTTACGGCTGTGGCCTTCAAGAGAATAAGAGAGCTACATATATAAACTTTTCTTGGGGCTAGGTTGAGACCACTGAGCAGTCAATACTACGAACCCACTTTTACTCCTGTGGGAACCTTTGGCAATGTGTGTGGCCAACAACACTGTCGCCACCGATGTTATGTAGAATTCTCATATTGGTCCCACGATTAGCAAGAGTAATACTATTCCGCAGAGCTAATCTACAAATCCCTGCGTATAGCGGTAACGTTAACAAGTATGTAGGGGGACCTGATCCTAGACAACAGCCATGATATCTTATTAAACATGAGAGCTCAAATCTATAAACCTAACCCTTTTAATCAACAAACAAGACTGTCACCGCTTATAAATACAATAAACAATTGGTTAGGTGAAGTAAAAGCGACTTGATTGTTCTCGTAATCCAATAAGGAATTAGCAAAGATAATAGCTATTGTCTACGTGTATGATATGACATATGTCGACTTTCTGATCCATAATCTAAGATTTAAATAAAACGTACCTATTCACAACATTTACGCAGTAATAAACGTTACCCCACCTCGTCATGTCTCGAGGGATAAGTAAAAGTATATTACGACTAAGTAGACATTGTCTCTGCAAGCAATGGCATAGTTTGTACAAAACAGTAACAACGCGTGTAGTTGTCGAGCGACTAATTACCGAAATTACTCTGAACCCCAGGCAGAGGTTTATCCCTGCACAAAACAGATAAAGCGACAACTTTGATAGCCGTGCCATCAGCGCTATCAAGTTTACAGATAATTATTTATTACAATTTTTATGTCTTCAATTATAGCGTTTAGTTTTTGCTGGTGAAACTACGCTTTCCATTCCAACAGCGATCGGCCCGGTCCTAATTATATACAGGTACTTAGGTGCCAAGGTAGTACACTGCGGAAACCCACATCCGGTAGAATTGTAACAATGTTTATTATGATATGATGGGTACGCACGTGTGCTCCTTATTGGACATAAAATTGAGTAGCTTGTGCACTTAACATAGTACATCATAATGGGGACATGAGGTGAGAGTTGTTCTCCTTCATAATCGTCAAAATTAGATCTCAAATAGGTGGAATCCTGGCTTAAAAATCTAAAAACATTAATAACGATTATTAAAAATCACAGTTAGACAAAATTCCCCACTTATTCAGGCTATGTATCTTTCGATACAGAATATTGTTTTTTACTTGCGCATATTATGACCTTATTATTTTAGAACCAATCAGAAGGTCAGTGGGTACTCGTTGAAATAATTTTTACAATTCGTATTCGTAGCTTGCAGTGGCGAAGGGTGGATTTTTATAAAAGGGAAGCCGAAGATTCCGTGGACTTTTGTTCTACTTTATATTACTATTATTCTGTAGTTCATAGGTATTCGTGAGAAAATGTTTCGATTTTACCTAGTTGTCCCGAACTCATAAACTTAAAATACGAAAATGTTTCTCTGTTTGGAAGACTTCTTTGATCAATTAGATTAATTGTTTATATTGCTATATCCTAAATGATTCTACATACCTACTTACTTACTTTTAGAATCTGAGAATACTGTCTGTAAGCCACTTACTTATACGTATCGAAATGAGATAATTGTATTAAAATGTTTCGTAAATCCACAGCGCCGGCGTTTCTTATATTTATAATTCAATTTCGAGAATGATGTTTTATCGCACATCACATAATAGGATAGTCAATATAATATAACACTATTAACCTGTCCCTTATAACAACAAACTATTAAATTTGCTGAAAACAATACAAACAAGTACTTACAAAAATATTCCATAGGATCCCAACGCACTACGACAAAAATAAAGTCAACCAATGCACAACACATAATACACAATCATAAATAATTAAACATACAAATTTTACTACTTTAAACAAGAAAGCGAATTTTATAACCTATTTGCAGAAAATAAATACAAATATCTGTTTTTTCTTCAAATGGTCCTATCGTTTACCGATGATTCTGCCAAAGTCAAGACGCAAGCCGTATAAAAATATAAAAACAAATAAATATAATTAAAAACTAAAAATTCAGAAGAAAGGCTGATTTCTATCAGATTTAAATAATTGATAAAAACAAAGGAATGTCAATGGCAAATTAAGTACTTAACGTGAAATGAAATGAAACTTCGTTACAATTGGTCGGTCCACTGGTTGCAATAGTGCTTTCTCGCTCTCGCAATGTTGTAGTTGTATCTTTTATCCTTGTCATAAGCCGATGGCCACCGGCTTATATGGTACCTTAGATCGACGAATACAAAGTGTCACGTGACCGTACGATTTCCGTACAGTCTGTTGTACTGGATTCCTAATTTCGCGACCGGCTTACTGCGCTCCGCGCATGCGCGCTTTAAGTACTCTCTGACTGAACCATAACAAGTTGTTAGTTGACAACCTTTAATTACAAGATGGCGTTATGAGTACGTAAATAATTATATTGAAAATTATTATTACTGTAATTATTATTGCGATTTACGTAAGAGAATACTTTTTTGTTTTATATTATTTTGTATTGAGTGGATGTTGCGTCATTGATTTATAATTGATTAATAGACAATGCTAAGCGGTTTTTGCAAAGGTAAGCCGGTAGGAATCGAGTTATATGGACACTTCGCCACTAGTAGCTTGTCAAACAACTTCTAAACTTTATGACATTGGACGTGTCCTCGCGACTGAATCAAAAGAAAAAGTCCTCACAACTTTTTAATATAAAATACTAATCACAGTAAATAAGAATAGTAACAATTAAAAATCATTTTAGGAATAACAAATATCTCATCTGCCTCATTGAACGGACTCCTGTCATGAAAGGGAGATTGCCTCACTTAAATCTTGGTGGTATACTTGTTTAAAATATACGGCTTAGACAATCATGTGTGAATCGCTCAAATAAATGCCTCGAGTGGAATTTGAAACCGCGACCACGCGCTTTGCAGCCTTATACACTCCGAGGCACTTTTCTCCTTGTCACATTTATATCTTTCAACCACCTTTCAAATCTATTTTTAAATAAATCATATTAGGTAATGACTTTATTATAACGAATAAAATGCACTAATATTTATAAAAAAGAATCTTCGAAATTCTACTCAACAATTTATTGTGAATATATTTTCTTTTTCGATATCTATCAAATCAGTTCGTCCTCTCCGGCACGAAAATTGCAATACGAATGTCAATGACGTCTGACTTTTGGCATTTAAGGACCTCTTATTATTCTGCTGAGACGTCAGCAATCTACTGTAAGCCCTCTTGAACATTTAATTGTTTTTTTTTCGCAACTTTAACGGTTTTGTTTTTGTTTAAAAAGAAGTATTGTCGTTTTTGTGTTGGAAATACGAATTAATGTTCTTATTTTGAAAGAATAAAAATGTCTAAACCATTCTGGTGCGTAAAAATGGAAAAAACGAGACACTATGGTAAAAGTTAAACATAATCCTCAAGCTATCTATCAAGCTTGTGTAGTTCAGTCTTGTATTTACCTATAGCGCGATACTGTGTCCTGTAGTTAGCACCTATTATGTATTATTTGTGCGCTTATTTCCACGTGTTTAAGTAACAAATAATGGGTCCTAAAACCCTATACGTACTAAAAAAACAATACGAACTAATCCAATTAGTTCGTATTGTTTTTTTGCAAAATATCGATTTTTTCTACTATCACTTGACGTAGGTACAAGGCGTGTAAGGTAGATACCTACTTTAAACGTATAAAATAATTCATGCGTGTGTCATGGGCATGTTTTGTCTGTTAAATCAGGTATAGAAAAAAGTTTAATCACTTGCAACAGATGCCTCTTAATCACATCAAAGTAATATAATTGTATAATGATAAGAAATTTCTAAATCGTCCTTTTTTTTTTGAGATACTGAAAGATTTAAAGGGCATGGTCAAAGCTGCAGTATTCTATTGATTACGTGCGTTTTTCATTCTTATGCTTATGGTGAAATGAAGGTAAAATGAAATTCGGGTGAAATGAAGGTAAATAAAATGCGCGTTAATATCCCGTTTATATAATCACAAGGAGGTATTTAACTTTTTTATATTACTTTTACAAAACTTTTAAACCTTACTGTTCAAAGTTTTATTCAGCCTATAAAAGCAGGAAAATGCGATACATCGCTCTTATAACCAATCACTCATATAAAAGCAAATATTTTCTTAGAAATTGTGTTTTCTTAAGAAACTTTATTATAAAATCTCTTATTTGATGTTATGTTGTATAATGGCATAAGCCAGCTTACATATAAACATATTTTGACGTCACATTATGTTGACCTAATTAAATATCTATAAGGAAATCCTGGTCACGTCTTTCAGTTTTGTTTCTGATATACCTAGCGGTTACAATAATTGTTTTACTATAGTTTACACAGGAATCAAAACATTTTTACACAGTGAAAGATCCCATTTTAGCAATGAAAGAATAAATTACAACAAGAGATCTAGCGTAACAATATAAAATAAAACGACTAACAATAAAATATAATTTCGAAATTAAATTGAATTATAACTATGTTGGCCAAGCTCGTTATTATTAACGTTAATGACTTATTTTTTATTTAAAATGTAATAGTATTTATATTGTTACGACTCTTGTTAAAATAATTTTGTTTAACTTAATCTTAATCTAAGGTCATGTCGTCCCTGCAGTGTCCTGAACCTTTCACTAGTCTCACATTGTCCCGACCTCCTAAGTTCAATTGCCCCAATAAAGTCTCCCGTAAAATTTAAATGTTAAATTACATAAGAAATAGAATATACATACAGCTATGCCAAGATGCTCAGGTTAGTGATCTTGGTAAGTGGCATTCTAGTGTATATTTGCTTTTATTTTATTTTTTAAGTCATAAATGTGCTATATTGATATATTATATTTATGTCACACAAGGGGATGGATGATGGTTATTTTTTTTTGTCGTATTGGCAATTAAGGCAAAATTGATGAGATGAGCGTTGCAGTACTGATATTAGTTATAAATGTGGCAAGTACAAAAAATAATGTTGTAACACAAGTTTTCTTTTTTTCTCTTCTTACTTGACGATTCTTCTATATTCTAATAAAAATCAAATAAATAGAAATAGTAAAATAAATACTGTTTAATGTACAATAAAACGCAACTATTCATTAGAAAATTTTAATAAATTAATTCTACCATTAATGTAATACATATACAAAATTGAGTGTAATATAACATAATATCATTCCATAAAGATATAAAATAGCCGTTTTTTGAAGGTGCAACATTAATGTAAATTAATTATATATATATAATAATTAAACACGCGTAGCATACAACTATCCACTAGCATTAACTAATGACAACTTGTCTGACCTATGTGGTTAGAATCTTGATGCAAATGTCTCTCATAGTAAGTGCGGCCTCCACATGGTTTGCGGTCAACGTAATTGTTTATACTAGAATTATCATTTACGTTATGTAAGCAGTTGCAAAATGAATTGCGGCGACGGAATATTATTGCTTGTCTACACTAGGGCTCAGCCAGTGAAATATGTAAAAGAAATTACACTGTAAGCAAAAACATAATATTTATACTTTGTTTAGTTGGTGTTCAAAGCTGGCCATGATAGTCCCTTTGCAGGTACATGGGATCCTATTTAATCAAGGAAACCCTGCCTACTGACCATCATTTTAACATTGTTAATTACTTTAAATCATTGGAGAGAGCACACTGTACACTGTTAAAAGGATTGTAAGAAGGAGAATAAAATAAGCGGACCCACTCGCCAAGACGTTCGCTTCACTTTTTATCGCCACGATATTTTGTGGGTGAGAGAAGAACACCGTTGTTTTTAGTCGTCAAAGCATGATTATCATATTTTTAGGACTCAAGCCCAGCTGCTCATTTTCTCTTTATCCTACTGATATTATAAATGCGAAAGTTTGTGAGGATGTATAGATGGATGGATTGATGTTTGTTACTCTTTCACGCAAAAACTACTAATGGATTTTGATTAAATTTGGAATAAGTCTAGGTAGTTTAGAGTGTAGAATAACATTTAAGCTACTTATACAACGCGGGCATAAGCTAGTCACTAATATAGGCACGCGCCTTCAGTGGGGCATTAATTAACATTACTTTGCAAATCCTTGAAACAAGCTGCATACAACTAAATCCGGTGATATAGACAGTACCATTACACAGATATTATCACCGGATACGATCATATAACAGTACTGGTAAGTTTGAGTCAGCTAATTATACGATTGACACCTGCCGTTTCGCCTACCATTTCCTGATGTCTGTACCTACGCTCGAACACAACCAAATCTGTCCTCATTGTTCACATCAGAAATGAAAATACGAAGCCTACTTAGTCTCTGTTTGAATTGGTACACCGGTTCTTTCCAGATTTAGATTCGGGATATGAATTGGCTAAAATAGTAAACACAGTTAATATTGTGTACACCATTCGAAGAGTCAGTGAACAAATATTGACGACGGGCGTTACTGTCAAGGTGTGCTCCTTAACTGAACGACTTTGCCACTTCAGTGAAACAATAATAGCCTGTATTGACATTGATCAAATTCAAAATAATCGATAAAGAAACGGCTTTAAAACGCATTTAATCAAAATTTTTAAATGCGTTTTAAAGCCGTTTCTTTATCGATTATTTTGAATTTGATCAATGTCAATACAGGCTATTATTGTTTCACTGAAGTGGCAAATTAGTCTCTGTTTGAATTGGTACACCGGTTCTTTCCAGATTTAGATTCGGGACATGAATTGGCTAAAATAGTAAACACAGTTAATATTTTGTACACCATTCGAAGAGTCAGTGAACAAATATTGACGACGGGCGTTACTGTCAAGGTGTGCTCCTTAACTGAACGACTTTGCCACTTCAGTGAAACAATAATAGCCTGTATTGACATTGATCAAATTCAAAATAATCGATAAAGAAACGGCTTTAAAACGCATTTAATCAAAATTTGATTGTTCTATGCATTGCTTTAAGATTTTACCTTAATTCTTGAATATACGTGTCTAATAACTGCTGGTAATTTGTTGGGCCTCTTAAACAGTTTTCTTCTATAACATTGTCTCCTTAGAAACTTCGAAAGTTATATTCAAAACTTCTTTTTTTTTTATTGAAATCTGAACTTAAATGTTTTTGCTTTGTTTTTTTTCGAATCCGAACCTTAAAGTGTTAGTCGTGATAGATCGTTCTCTGATAAGTAGTTGCCACGCGCAGGTATCTTTAAATCGGAGTAAATGTCTAAGTCTGTTCGATTGAAATACGCTCTGCACTTGAAATAAGCACATTTTGTTACCACGAACTCGAACGCGTCTACATAAATTATTATTTTACTTTAGTGAATTTATACAAATTATAAATATGAACACTAGAAACTAATGCTCAAGTTAATTTTACAATTTGACTAAACTAATAGTCGTTCCTACTTTATCGTCTATATTTGACGTAAAGATCAAAAGGTGTCAATTATAAACCATTTAATAATTCTAGTTTTAAGGTAAGCGTTATTATGTAAATCTGAGAAAAAGAATATTCAATCAAAATCAATCAATCAAATAGCTTATTGCAGTCCACTGCTGGACATAGGCACTTTCCCAACACGCGCCTCAGAACACGGTCCTGCTCATCCAGTCCGACCCAAAAAAGAAAAAAAGAAATATTAAGCTCCATTAAATTCTAATTGACACGGTTTACTACGACCATATCAAAAACCGCCTACACATTATCAGTCCGTCCTTATATGTATAACTTATTATAAAACTTTCGAAAATATTTACTATGCAGATATTAAAATCATAAATATTATAATCAAAATCATAAACATTGGATAGAACAACGAAAGCCATGATCTGATTGATAACAGACTTGTAATCATTACTTCGAATCGTTTAGTAGATATAGAAGTTCCATAGTTGGGACCACATTATACTACGTTCCCAACTATAGATGATGATGGTAGAATCACCATTTTTAGATTCTACTAATAAGAGTTAACATGGTAGGCGTATTTACAATAATAATAATGAACTAAAGTAATCGCTGAGTAATCAAATAAAATCAAGCCCTTTCTTTTAGTAAATTAAGTTAAGTAATAATAGTATAACCTCTGTACATAATAGAACTATAATATGTACTATATAGGTATAATGTATAATATAAACGTCTTTGCACTTGACGGGGACCATCTTTAGATGTAAGACTATGTACTTTGTGCGCTCAGAGACGGCATTCGCCTTGTGAATTCCTAATCAAATTAAATATCTCTTAAAGGGCCTTCCTCGTCTCTTGGATTCGGTCCGATACACGCTATTCAAAGGACTTGAGTTTCAAATACAGATAAGAAGATAAGATACTCGTAATAATAAAATTCGTCTAGCATTCACAAAATGCCATCTAGTCCCAGAATAAACTTGTACTATAGATAAAAGTTAACTGACAAATATTTTAATAACCTATTTTTTGGAATGTATGTTCATATAATACGTAGAAAACTGGCAGACTATAATACCATGTTTATTCACATAGGTACTTGTATGACTTGTAAGAGTAGATGTAAAACCATACCTTCCTACCTGGCCAGTGTGGTATATATGTATATCTAATGTTTCACTTCAACACTGGAGGAGCCATGCCAAAGGACATGGGCTATTAGGATAAAATGACTTATAGTTGCCTATCCTTACCCAAATGTATCCAGTATAGGTATATGTTTATTAGGTACATCTTTTACTACGCGTGCCTTATTTCTTCCTACCTTTGGTAAAACCAACATTTATTTTGTAACTTTTAAACATTAACACCCCTAAAGATAACCAACGCAAATGTTTAAAAAGTTTCCAAAATACAGATCCTATTAAAAGCTTTACATTTTGTATAGAGGGAAGCTTTTAAAAGGACTAGTGTTTTTTCCCCGCTGGCAGAACTTTTTATTTTGTTTAGTATCGTGTTATTGGTGACAGATTGTATTCAGTTCTGGTTAAATATAAAACAGTGTCGGTTTCCGTGCTTTTTTACGTCGGAAAAAATTGGTAGAAGTTTTTTAATTCAGTTGAATAAAACTCAAAAATACCAATCAAAAATATTTGAGTCTCTTACTTTTATTCCATGTTATGTTTTTCATTTTTAATATGGTGTAAAAGTGTCCACGGCGTTAATTACATGTAGGTAATATTTATAAAATTGAATATTTCTTTCATAACTAAAATTTCTAGATACTTAAATTTAAGATAAACGGATCTGACGTTGATTAAAAAATTATTTCACAAGGCCCTAATTGCTACCAAACCAAAGCATTAAAGCTTAATAAAAGATATAATGCAACTCTTAAAAATACTAATATAGCTACTTTTTAGCGTGCTCTGAGTCACAGCGATCGTGTTATATTGTCTTAAACTTGTTATTACGGTAGGATGATGTACATTCCCTATCTTAATCACATACAAGTTATAGGCTCAGGAAGTGACGAAGTGATTCTATTCTCGGGCGGAAACCACAGCCGAAACCTGTTTGTTCTAAACTTGGTTGTAAATGATACTTTTTATCTTACACTTTTAAATACAGCTTTAAGTTTTAATCGACTTCACAATGAGGTGGAGATGCAAGATGTCTCTGTTTATTTTTTTTATTGACTTATTTCACCGTAGTTCTTCATTATAATTTTATTTTCATTTTAACGTTTTGCCAGTATTTTGTTCTGGTGATAAAATTGTTGGATATAGGTATAAAACGGTTTTGATATTTTTATTATCACAATATAGAGAGAAATATAACCTACTGATAACATGCTGGCTAGATAAATTAGTACATATTATGTTTAACAAATTTTATCTGCTTTATTAGATTTTATAACAACTGCCTTTAGGATAAGTAATGAAACCGTTTATTCTTATTCCGTCATACACAAAAGCAATCACGGAAGCTATTCAGCTTTAATACATTTCGGAACTTTCATTTAACTCTACTTTATGTATGTTATGCTCAAAGACACAAAACGATCATTGTGCGAAAAAATAGCTGTAGTTACAGTAAAATATCTACATCGCGAATTTAACTAATGAAAATGCAGACGATGCGTTGTGGCAATCAAAGAAAGACCATAATTATAGCGAAATTCGTGTCGTAGCTTACATCCAACTTGATCTCAACACGTTAAACATATAATTATCATTGATAAATTGAAACAGTTTTGATTCAATAGTCTGGTTTATCTGGGTGTATGCCACCAGCCATGATGCCTTAATCCTGGATTAAGCATTCGTATCATGTAGTGTCTCTAATTATTAATAAACCAGCTCTATTTTTAAAAGATTTTTATATCTAATTATAGATTTTATTTCATATTTTTAGAAGTACATATTTTATTTAAAAGAATGTCACTACAAAACAAGCATTAATTGTCCTTTGAAATAACATTAAATAAATAGAGATACATAGTTTAGTACATGGCGTAGTATATGGATACAGAGAAGCATGCCATAGCATATTCCTTAAATACACACATCAAAAAAGTCTAAGCAACATGCATGATATTACAAATTTACCATTTATATTAATTAATTTCTAAGTATTTACTCACTCAAAGTGTATAGGTAAGTAAACTTTTTTGTTATTGATGACATACTGGCTGGTTGTAAAAAAAAAATTTCGATTATGTTTTGTTTTTTTTCATACAATTCAAATGACTGCGAATTTGTTTGAATTTGAGTGCATGTTAATTGCTACGTTTTAGTCTTGATTTTATAATTTTACCAACCATTTAAATACAGTTGGCGACAAAATTGAATTGTTAGATATTCTTTACGTCATGGAGCGACGTCATTTGACGGCAGATGAAATGCAAAGAGCTGTAGGGATGTTGCAAGCGGGAAGTAATCAATCTCAGGTATCTCGACATTTTGGTATTCATAGAAGTGTTATTTGTCGTCTTTGGCAGCGCTACAATAATACAGGGGAACCCGCTGAACAGCATCCAGGCCGTAAAAGGAGTACAACCACTCGGCAAGACCGGTACATACAACTGACTGCAAGACGCCAGCCGATGTTAACCGCTCGAGAGATAAGTTTGAGGCTACAAAATTCAAGTGGTGTTGATGTAAGTCCCCAAACTGTGCGAAATCGACTGCATGAGTACGGCCTACGAGCTCGACGCCCTATCAGGTGCCCACCGATACGTCACGGGAATCGCGCTCGTCGAAATGAATGGTGTAGAGAACGCATAACATGGACCCAGGAACAATGGGATAAAATTATGTTTTCCGATGAGTCGCGATTCGGGTTTAGGCCTGATACAAGAAGGGTGCGAGTGTACCGTCGACCCGGAAATACTGAAAGACTCAGGTGCGTTCAGGAAGTTCATCCATACAGCGGCTCAACAGTTATGGTATGGGCGGGTATTATGAAGAACAGGCGAACTGAGCTCGTTTTTGTAAATGGAAACATGAACGCTGAAAATTACGTTGAGGATATTCTCAGACCTTATGTCCATCCATTTGCACAAACCTTTGGCTCCGATTTTACGTTAATGCATGACAATGCGCGTTCACATACAGCTCGGCGAACCAGTGAATACTTGGCAACGGAGAACATCCAGGTATTGCCCTGGCCTGCACAATCGCCAGACCTCAACCCCATCGAGCACGCATGGGACATGCTCCAGAGACGTGTTTTGAAGGACTTGGACGGAGTGACAACAACCCAACAGCTGAAGGATTTGCTACAATTCCATTGGGAGCGAATACCGCAAGATGACATAAACAGTCTCATTAATTCAATGAATAATCGTTGCCGACAAGTTCTGAATAGCAGAGGAGGCCATACTTTGTATTAAATTGTCCTATTCTTTCACAATAAATTCATTTTCTTAAGAAATTTCAATTTGTAAAAAAAAAGTTTAGTTTCTTATGTACCTGTATATTCTAATATTGTTAATTTCTGTTATTAAAAGAACTTATAAAGAAAACAGCTGTTATTTTTACATCATAGAACCCTAAAAATATTATTTTAAAAATAAAATACAACGTTATAATTAAAATAAATGGTAAAATAAATTAATATAAATGGTAAATTTGTAATATCATGCATGTTGCTTAGACTTTTTTGATGTGTGTAGTTGAAGCTTTGGTTGCGGCATTCATGTTTACCGTGGACTGTACACAACGTTTATCATGACATACCATGTTTAAATTCACACTCAGTGGCGAATAAACATTATACCAACCTTACAGTATAATTTAGTAAATTAAATAAAATATCTATTTTACATTTTTATTCAAACGTAAATTTAAATCTTGCTTAAATTCTCGTAAAACCCTTCTTTTGTAATGAAGACGTCTTAGAAAAAGTAAAATGTAACTAATGTTCCTTTGCAAAATGATAATATTACCTAAGCCAAATTTTCCTTCGTCACTACAAGAAATAGACAGACTGACAAGAAAAAAATAACTGTAGCGTGGTGCTTTTAGTTAATGATTAATACATATAACTTTTCAGTTTGTGACTAGAATGCATTGTATTAATGAATTAAATTTAATTTCTGCATCCATATCTAAAAACATGTTAAATTTTAATAGCAAAGTAAAAGTTACTCAAGTATTCATAATACGATTTAGTATTATAAATAGATTACAAGATAGAGGTGTCGTCCTGTTGACTTTACTGATCCAGTCTAATTATCACATTGTTTGCACTCGTCCCCTCGTGTAATACGATAACGTCAGCCAGGTAGACGGATCTCTTCGCTGCATTCTACTTTTAGAAAGAACATTTTATTTTATCACTTTATCTTTTAGCATTCAAATAGTTGGAACAAGCAATTATTTTAGCTCTACCAATGTTGTACTAAATTTGATTGAGTTTAAGATAAAATAATGGTTTGGAAATAAATGTTTTGCTATTTCTTTTGATTTGTATAAAGATTATTTTTATGTTTGTACGAGTTATCTTAGCCTGCCATCGTCATAGCAGCCAATTATTAGGATTTCTAACCTGATTCCTTGTTCTAGGGACATGCCTTCTCTATTGACTAGGTACTGATAGTTTAATAGTAGCATAGATAGTGCTTTTCTTTATTATATCTATGATATTTCTCATGTTTAGGTATTATGATGTTTATGAGACGTATTGCTAACTAAATTTAAACATAATTTATCCGAGTTATTGGTTATTACGAACGGACATAAAAAAACTATAAGGTTTCCGTGTCTAAAACCTAACATGTGAAAAAAGTATGTCCTCCTAACTTTACGCCATCTCCATAACAAAGCATGTTAAAACATTTTAACTAGGGAAATGTTAAGTGATTGACATACCTACTTTCTTATTACCGTCATAAATCTTATAAAATTGTATTCAACCGATACTTTGGTACGAGCACTGACAGTTGCACAAGCCGCTTGTTAATTGTTTCACATAAATCTCTTAACACAACCTTATACTAGTATCCCATTAATCCTATGATAAAGTTGCGGATAGATATTTATTAAATTGACATTTTAGTTTATGTTAGAAATGCTCCTCTCTTCCTCGTGGTCAAACTGATTTGCGTTGTGTGAAGTATATGATTATTTGTTCTAAGTTCTTATGCTCATCAAGATATCATCTAACATTATAATTAAAAATTCATCAACTCTCACATTGAATATATCAATTTTTTTGCGGCATTTAATTCTTCTCGCTATATTTTTTATTAATTAAGATGATTTGTCTCCAATAACAGAATTACATTTAGCAATGCTGTAGTTAACCTTCTGCTAAAGGTTTAATTTTTTTGATTTTTTTTGCGACCACCTGACATAATACGTCTATTGTCTGATTCATTTTGCCGATCTGATTAGTTGAACATAATAGTCAAAAATGCAAACCGTACGATGGTTTTCGGTCGATAGTTTTTATGGTCGCTTCCTAGGCCTTTATTTGACGTACCACCAAGCCCAAATAATGAAAAATGATCTCTAGTCCCTCGGGAGCTGAACCGATGACCCCAAGTGTTTAAAGAGGAACTAGATAATGGTAAGAGAAGCGAGTTAGTTGTAATCTAAAGCTAACGCTTGTAATCCTATTGCGTCAGTCAGTAGTGTCTCGTAATGTACTTAAAGTACCCGGCTGTTTATACTGCACCCGGCCGGGTACTGTAAGCTAATTATCCGGATACGAAACGCGAGTTCGCCACCTATTCTTTTACAAATAAACTGTTTTGAAACGGTTCCACAATAATGTGAGTTTAAAATTGTCACATGTGATTACTGGCTACCTGGTTGTTAAATTGGTGAAGTAGCCTGTGATTTAAAATTAGCTTGTGCTTTAAATTTTTTATCGGAGTTAAATTCATCAAAATTTTAAGTTACTCTTTGCGTATACAAAGAATTAAGAACTTTTTAAACTCAACTTTGTATAAACTTTGTTCAAAGGAAAAATGGCTTACGAATAAGTACTGACCATATTGTTATTTCTTATGTTTTTTTGTTATATTGTTGTTTCTTATTTTCCATATCTCCGGTATATTTAAATACCTTATATTTAGAAGACATTTAACAGACCGAAGCTAAAACATAGAGGTCTATTAGAGATATTTAATCTAGGCGTAGCCGGGGGTAGGCATTGACGACAGAACGTTATGAATATTTATAATTTATCATTTAATCGTGTAATAAAAATATATTATCTCTATTAGAAATTGGTCAATTCAATGAACAAAATAGAAAAGCAATCAACTAAATAAAGGGCTTTTAAGATCATTTTATCCCCGGCTTTACGTATCGGCAAACTGTCTTCCTGTCGCACTTCTCAACGTTGAGACTTGCACGACACATCGACGAGTTTTCAGTCTAGACATCGATAATTAGAGGAAATCTTTTTATTTCTGTTGAAAAGGTACTTAATTGATTTACTTCGTCTTTTGCCGTCTAAACACCGTTATTTATTAGTCGTCTTACTTGGACCCAGTGAATAGGTAGACTGATAAATACTGATTTGTACTAAAGAGTAGTTAATTAAGTTATGATAAGCTAAAGTGTTTTAAGAATCTAATCGGCGTAGACTAAGAAATTTGTATAATAGGCAGTACCGACCTTCGACAGCGAAGGAGGGGGGGGGGGGGGCACTCAGCCTACCACGATGGCTAGCTTTTATGTCAATTTTTACTGCCGCCTTTGCTATAGCCGGCATTACGACATCCTGGAATGCGATCGTGACCCCTTATTATCTTACTCTTGTCACCACCTCATAATTAAGTAAATTAACTACACAAATATTACTTAATAAACATATTATAATATCCTAAGGAATAATATAGTTTTCCAATTGAATAATTTCAACTGCTTGACCAGTTGCAAAGTCAGTAGATTCCCATATTTAATTTTGTTTGCTTAGGGTCAACCTTTGAGCTCAACTTTCCTTGAAGCGTTTTCATTTAATTTTATTACTAATTGATCAGACGAAGGAGCATTCGTGGGCAAAGACAACGTAATTTAATTTTCCAATTAAATCGCCGAGTGCCACAAACCTTTACCTTAATACAAATACTTTTTATGATGCAAATATTTATTTCACACACTGAACGTTTTAATATAGCTATTTATATCAGATTTTGAATTTCCTATTATCAAGATCCGGCCTTGGAGGTTTTGCCTTTTATGGCAGCAACACGGATTGGTATAGGGTTTGTTTCAAGAATTCCTTCTCTTTGGGTAATGAGTTATGCTTGACTAATCTCGGCTAGTCGATTATTACATCTACCACGGGGCGATAAGACCTAATCTTAGCATTCCTTATATTCTCCGTCCGGGTGCCGGGTCCATCGCGTGATAGAGGATGGTACTATTGCGTAACAGCGTCTAGGACCTACGACCTAAATACAGGTTTAAGGAGGCTCCCTTATAACGTGTTAGCGGTCGCCTTCACTGTCTGCTATGTTCTGTCCTCGACCTATTCAAATTTGGAAGGAACCTAACAATGCCGTTTTGGACATTTGTGATAGTAGAGAGCTTGCTGAAGTTCTCGGCAATCCTAGTTCAGTAGTTACAGGCTGTAGAGGGATTTAGCTGGTGTACCCCTCGCACCTATTTCCACAACATACCTATAGGGTAACCCTGTTGCCATTTCTGTTTCTCGCATTTGTCAAGTCTAGTCTGAAGACATGTGCATGTGAAATGAGTTACATACATTAAAGTATTAATGTCGTTCTAAAAGGACTTATAAGAACCTAATGGGTTATATCCTTCGAAAACCGCAGAACTTACGTACTGCATAACGTATTATGAATGCAGATAAAGCAAAGCAGTAACTTTGTAAGGATTGGATACATGGTTGTAATATAAGGTGCCGTTGTCTCTGCTTACCCCTGTAGGAACAAGATGTGAGTGTACATGTATGTGTGGTATATTTTGCATATTTACACATGCGTGACGATTCGTACGAACGTTCGATTGTAAGACAGGTTTTTGCTTCCGTGTTGTTACGGCTTCGAAGGTGTGGCTAATGTTAAAACGTCCCTTCTCTACGTAACATTTAACGGTCACTTCTAAGCAATAACAGCTTTTGATAGCTTTAAAATTAGACTCCAGCGGTACTCTGAGTCGTTAATGATAACTTAATGAGTTCCTTAGTATAGTTATATAAAAGGAAATCTATACTAAGGAATCACATAAAATGTATAAACATTAAATGATTGTGAGTATAGAAATGTTTCGTCTCAATAATAGGTACCTCATTTAAAAGAAGTGATTCTCGTTTGTAATTGTGGTTATTTAAAAGGAGCTTACGAATAAAGGTTAACTCATAGATTTTCCTCACTCATTCTCATCTCATTGTAAACAACTACGCTACGATAAATATTTTTTTTCTTTTTAAATGTTTCTAAATTTTATACAATAATGGTTTTATCTTATATGTTATTACAAATAGAATATCCACATTACAGGTAGGAACTTATTCAAGAAACTACAACCAGGCCAAACTCAGTTAGCTTTCTTTATAAAAGGACGTAATTTTTACGAACCATGTGTCCAGCCAACTGCTACTTCATTAAAGCCAATTCTAAAAGCTATATATACGTAAGTTATAAATTATCCGTTTTATTCCTGATCCGGTCACGCAAGTCATGGCGAATAATAGTATTATTTGTGGTTAGTTGTTCCTTTAAGAATTACTTTGGCAATAACGATGTTTTTAAGCCTTTGTGTGATGACGGGGGATACATGACTCACCACTCTTGTCAACCGCTAGGTACCGTAAAATCCGACTAAGGGTAAATTAGCATTTTATCTAAACTAAAAAAATAAGAAAACGGTTAAAATTGGCTGTCGTGGTAGGTATCCTTGAAGATGGCTACTTATAATAAGAATACCAATACTTTTTTATAATAATATAGAGAAGTAAGTACACATTGCAAGGGAGTCTTTAAAGGGGACTAAGGGACTATTAACTACTAGGTGTCAGCAGAGGGAATAACCGGAAAAAATACTACTTGCAAGCACATTTTTTCTCTCCGTACGTGAAGGAAACAGATGCCTGTCCCTATATTTATGAACTGTATTATGCATGGCGCATGTCCTATCGGCATTCTTTATTAAAAACGCTTGATTCGTTACCGCGTGTATTTTATAATAGAGTTATGTAATAATGGCATGAATCATAATCTAGTTGGTAAATAAAAACTAGAGGCTTTAACCAGTTTTTAAAACGTTTCAATTCGTGGAATAAAACTATTAACGTAAAAAAACTGTTAATACAACTGTAACCTTGGTTATATTATTATTATCTTGTTAGTGAAACGGGGAACTGTTTTAATGTATTCTTTACTGAAGATTTTTCTATAAGTGTTTATTATAACATCCCATATATGGCCCGCTGCTGGCCGGCACGAGCCTTATGCCTTCAATGAACACTCCTCTAAGTCAAGATTATGAAAATTTCTTCTGTTACATTTGTATCAACTCACACTAAGATTGCGACTCATACAGCTTGCTAGGAAATAGGTACCTACCTGCTGCGCAAATCAACAATTATTTGATTTTGTAAAATAATATTTTATTAGGGTTTTAGACAGCTTTAAACAAGCTAGTCACTTAAATAAAACCATAAAATTAACTACAAGAACAAAGGGTTATATATATATTTTTTTTATTTTAAAGTCATCTGTAAATTTATGAATTCGGAGTTAAAAGAGTGTTCATTGGAGGCATTGCTTACGAATTAAAATTCTTGCTTTATGACTTAAGTCGAATTGGCTTATAGGAAAATAAAACTAACTATAACTTTCGTGCTACAACGTACTCACAACAACTATATATTTTCTTATCCAATTAAGCCTAGTCGTTGATTAAGTGTGATTACTAAGATTTTATTAGTCACTCGCTTGCTCATCTGTGTCATCTTACCTGCCTCTTTTAGTGATGCCTATTAACACATAAGGGACTTTAAATTGTGGTGTATAGTGCCACAAGTATATAAATGAACATGATGGTAAACTGACCCCAAGTTGTCATCTTTAAAAAATATTTATGTATGTAATTATTATTTTGTTGTATTAATTTATACTTTGTGTTGAAATGTTACAGTAGCTCCCTCCTAAAAGCATCACTCACGTTCATTTCAATGCTTGATAAAAATATATTTAATATGATTATCTATATCTCAGCTTTCGTTCCTCTCTCATATAAATAAATAAAGAGTACTAAAATATTACTAGTTACCACTTTAACTCATTTCGCTTTTTTAAATATTTTCTCCCGTCGTCCCCATGTTTGAGTTGCAAATTAAGTATTGAGAAAATATAATCCAAAATAATATCGAACTGAAACACAACAATGAAATCAAACTGTATTATTGTTTGTAGTTCGTTAACAACAATGTATACAAATGGAATATCCAATCTTTGTATCACGTAATGTTATTGCGAAATGCGGTGACTGGGATAACCGAATTATTTGTTTGGTACCGAATCAACAATGCTTCTGTGGAAAGTAATTTTTTTTTTTTTTTATTAAAATATATTCTGATACAATTTATAGTGTTGGTGTTTGGTATAAGTATTTATACATAGGAAGCAACTATAGAAAGCACGAGAAAGAAAACGATTCCTGACTACGAAACTAAAGATACAATAGATGTTTGGTCGCAAATCTTTACATTTATTCATATGTTCAATACATATTGGTAGATATAAGATTTAAGCGATTTATTTACACCGTGGTTCCTAGGGTCATCTTTTAGGACATTAATTATTTAGGACGAAGTCGTCCTGAAGGTATAAGATACCGTCAGTCATAATTACCAGAGTTACTAATAAGTTTAATTTCTTTAAGTTAATATATTCTTAACCGTTAGTAGTAATATGAAATACGACAAGCGTTTTTTTTTTAATTTTTGTAAATTTTTAACCTTTTGATCAAGATTTAACAGTTGCCATAATATTAGTAAGTTATCGTTATTAAGTTTATCTCGGGATTAGTTAACATCTAGATATTGCTGTATCGTCATGTAAAATTCAGTTTTATCTAAAGTTAAGCCGTGGACACTCTGATATTAATATTTTATTACAGCGCGACCTTTACCGTGTCACGGCTCGGTGGACTTGCACATTACGCCTCATGACGTCTCACGCACTTATTTATACGCTATTACAGAATAAGGACATCATAAGATCTTGCATGCGTATAAAATTATATTTTTTATATAAACACCTTTATTAGCAAATTATCCGTTTGGTGACTGAGTAAGAATACAATATGTCACCACACCATCTCGTCCCATGGGTGTCGTAAAAACCGACTAAGGGAATAACCGTAACTAGTATCTTAACGAAATAAAAAGAAGGAAAACTTGAAATTAAACCCTATACCAATACGTCTGGCCAGCATGGTATTAGCAGGCCAAGTAACCCTCCGTCACGGGAGAAGGCCCGTCCCTGCAGTGGGACATTAATGGGCTGTTATGATTAGCAAATTACTAGTTTTTTTTAGTTTTTATTCTTACTTCCTTAATTATAAACAAAATTGTTTAATAAAAATCTGCTATGTACGTATGCACTTTGATTGAAAAAAAAATGTACCTACCGTTAAGGCTTTGAATCATGACCATGAAATGCAATTACATGTGAAGTCGTATAATTCTATTATACTTGTTGTTTACTCCCTCCCAATATTGAAATAAAATTAATAAACACATATTCAAATAACAAAAAGAGAACCCCCTTATTCAATTCAAATTAAACATACCTACGTAACTTTAAATTAAAAATAATTGTTCTAGTACGTACTTACATGAAACAAAATGTCATAGACATCATTGTTATGACTTTTTTTTTTCTTCTCACAAACCATCTCAAGCATCTTCTTTTTTTTTCATTAGTTCGCGAGTAAAACACCTTTTTTTATAAATTAGCTTATTGACATAATTAGCAACTCACTACAGTAAGCTAATTATGTTGACTTTTTTTGAACATTTATAAATAGGATAGTAAAACAGCAATGGTTAAAATACTGTATTTATTAATATCACCAAGAATAGTTGTTAAAATAGAACATAGAACATTCAGTTAGTATTGTCATTAAACACATGTTTTTTAGCTTGGTGCCTTTGTAAAGCAGACTTTTTCGCAAATACTTTATGACACTTTAAACACTTGGCTCTATCTCCAGAGTGCCTATACAGAATGTGACTTTGAAGACTAGTGACAGATGTAAACGGTTTGTCACACCATGTACAGTTGGTAGCGCCGAGTGGATGTATTGTCACCGTATGGTTCATCAGTCGAAGCTTCGTTGTAAATGTACGGCGGCACAACTCACACCAATGATTTGTATTATGTGGATGCTTGTATCTTGTATGGTTCCTAAGAGCAATTTGCGAAGTAAATACTTTTTCGCATTTTGAACATGGTGTTTCCATCTTAGTGCATCCTTCACCATGTAAAAAGAGCTGAGAATCAGTTGCAAAGGTTCTATAGCATACCTTGCAACGATGTTGATGGTGGTGCATGTACCGCATATGCTTCTGCAAGCTTAACACTGATGGGTACTTTTTGTCACAAGACGTACACTGCCCCTCTATTTCATTCTCCGGGTGCATAAGTAGGTCATGAGATTGTAATGAGCTTACAGTTTTGTAGATTTTACCGCAATGTTGGCACATGCAGCCTTCTTCGGACTCCTCCTCTCCGTCGTCCAGCTTATCGGAATCGTTCAACATTTCTTGAAGGACAGCGGTAGAGTCCCGTAGATGATCGTTTATATGTTTTTGGATCATGTCAGGATCCAAACGCTCGACGTCCACTTCAACCTTTGTTTGTTCTACAGAACTCATTTTTAATTATAATTGTTATTACTCATAAAATGACAGCAAACATTTTTTTTTTGAAAAGTCAAATTAATGAATAGCGAATATTATTGTTTTTTTTCGTAGGCTGACATTTATTATTTTGTCTACACGGCCAGTTGCTAAGAAACCTAAAAGTTTTTTGGTTGGTAGGTTTTCCTTCGTTTATCTGGGAACTTTTCTGAGAGATTATTATACAATACATATTTATAAATTGTTAATATGGTCGGTATATATTTTAAAGTTTTATTATTACAAATATGGGAACATTAATCATAATGGTAATTATTGTATTAATGTTAGAAAATTGTCAAAACAATCTGTCGTCGATATTCTTTTTTTTTGTATTGAATTTTTTTTTTGATTTTACTAAAGAGTTTATTGGGAAATGTAAAATCTTTTTTTTTTGGTTGATAATCCGGGTCATTTCGATCAGCTTCAGCTGCTACGATTCCAGAAATCGCTTCTGTTCATTATGTCCTTTAGTGGTACAAATATCTTGACTATAGTCGGTATACCTTATATCTACAAAACACGGTATGTTTTTTTTCTCTCAACAACACAAATCCCGCACTAGGAATTATGCTCTGTGTCGCGGGAACTTTACAACAAATTAACGGACCTCAAGGAGAGCCAGAATCAGGGTTTATTCCCACGAGCGCTAGTCGCAGAATGGCGAGTCCCTACTACGTCTACTTTGAAAATTCTCGCTTTAATTCCCACCTAGTCGAGTGGTTGAAAATCTCAACAATATAATACAATACAATAATTCATGGATCGCACAAAGAATTGTCTAGCGTGGGATTCGAAACCGCGACCTCGTGCACGACAGTCATCGGTCTGTCACTTACGGATCACCACCTAGGCAGTCGTATGTTTGTTTTCAACATAAAGAAGGTTTTAACATTTCCCTTAAAAAAAATCTTGGCGTAACCTAACAATATACTTTCACGCTAAGCGAATAGGTATTCGGCTAAACGTTAGCTAATAAAATTAAATAATAGTAATTATTCTGCTGATGACTATTTGATTATAATTTCGATTATTCTGTTTTAGTAACCTAAAAGTTTTCAAAGGTTTTTAATTTTTAATTAGGGACTATTTGTAATTTTTTATTCTTGCTACCTTGACGTTGGCAGAATCATTGGTAAACGAATGGAACTATTATAAGAAAAAATAGAATTGAACAGCTGTTCTTATAATAACGTTATCAGCTGATAATAACACATGAAGTATTTTAACCTTCGGCAGGATAGGCTTTTCTTGCATACACGTAAGGATAGAAAAAACGAAGGTTAAAAAAATACTCGAGATGACTTTTAGTGAAAATTGTAAGATAACTTGACCTGTTTATAGCCAGCTGACCCAAACAGTTTATTTGACAAGTTTTCCTTCTGCAGTCGTAGGATTGACTTTAACCACACATAAATAAACTCAATCGGCCTTATTACAAAATACGGTCTAACTATAAAACATGATTTATTACGTCACAAAACCACTGTTTTTTGAAATCAGTCTTAACACTAACGGCCTTATTACAAAATACGGTCTAACTATAAATAACGTTTTATTACGTCACAAAACTGTTTTTGAAATTTGTTATTGCAAAATCCGTCTTAATGCTAAAATGTTAAAACTGATTTTGTATTAACCTTTAACTGGTGACATGGTTTTTATGTAACGTAACTGGTGACGTGCGGTCTGAGAAGCCGCTGCAGTATTTGGTCTATAACATGGAAATTAAGTATGGTAGCTTATTATGGTATTTAAAAATAGTATAATCAACTATTACTGGTTAAAATAAAACAAATAAGTTTACTTTAAATATAACTTTTATTAGGAACTTGGCATCACAGCTATAAGTAATATTTTCAATTAACCAAACATAGATGAGTTCAATAATTAGTAATAAAAAAATTAATAATCAACATTTTAATTAAAAAACACTTTTTATTATAAAGAGTAGATAGTAATTAACTAAAAAAAAAATTATACTAAAATAAAAAAATAGAATTGACAAAACTGACAGTGGCCAAACTTATGTCGTCTTATTAGAGGTTCATCTCCACTATCACTTCCGGAAGACCGTTTGTCCTAAGTTGACATCTGACTCACAGTGTGGTGTATTACTGGTTCGTCATCTTCAGAATTACTTGGTTCCGTTTCCGAGTTATGATCACTTTGCTGCGGGTGTAAATTTTCGGGAACGTCTTCGGCTTCCGAACCACTTAAATCTTCCTGTACCAACCATTTCTCAATTTGATATTGTGTTCTATTGCTTGGCACTACTCAAGACTCCCCGCGCCTCTTTTTTGAATGTTCACAGTTGTCCATGCTGTAGTAATAACTGTAAAAATAAGAAGAAAGCAAATAATGAAAATTTTTACATTTAGTTACGTAAGTGGTGACATCGTGCCTGAGAGGCCGCTGCCGAATTTTAAATCACTGTAACTTACCTATTTGGGTCCGTGCGACGCAACTTTCTTCCTCTATGTCGTAAATGGGACTACTTAAAGGTACTCAGGAGTATAAACAAATGAAGCACGGAAAAGGGGGTGTAATGACGAATCACTAACGCCGCTCGGCCTGTGAGACCGCATGTCACCAGTTAAAGGTTAACAAATTTATGATTTAGTATTTGTTAATACAAAATCAGTTTTAACACTTTAGCGTTAAGACTGATTTTGCAATAACAAATTTCAAAAACAGTGGTTTTGTGACCATTGATTTACAAAAAACCAAAGATACACACTCCACTTCCCAAAACCGTCCGCAACAAATAGGCGCATTGTGCACTTTTTTTAAATTTAGTATCGCGTTGTTCTACCGGCAAAGGTCAATCTTTAATTTTATTGCTTTAAGTGCATTACTTTTTAAATACAACTTTATGTCATGCGTGTAAGATTGAATTTGAAAAAAAAATATGTTTATGATATTACTATAGGTACGTATTTATTGCGTATGTTTAATTTGGTGTCACTTTTGGCTGTTAGTTTTGTTTGAAAATGTGCATCTTTGGTTTTTTATAAATCAATGTTTGTGACATAATAAATCGTGGTTTAAATTTAGACCGTATTTTGTAATAAGGCCGTAAAGTGTTAAGCTCGAATATCTGTTCAGAAATATTAACTACCTCGGTGGCAAAGCGGTTGCGTATGTAGTTGTCCTGCTTGAGGTAGTAGGTTTGAATCCTACGCAAGAAAAAATAATGTGATCTACGAAATAGACAATAATTTTGTGCCTGTAAGTTCACTGTACCCGTAATTTTATAAAATAAAATAAAATAATCTTTATTTGCATAAAACATGTGTGGTTTACAAGAAATATTTCTAATTAATATGTATTATACGATAGTAGTATCAACATGTTTTGCCATTACTGGCATACAAATAAATGTATTCTGTGAAAATGTATGACCATGCAATCATAGTAAAATGTATAAAATGTAGTAAAATAAAAGAAATGTCAAAAGGCCAATGTCAACTGAAAATATCGATGTCAAAATCAAAACATAAAAAAACACTGAAATCTATAAGATGTCAAAACATGTCGGTTGTTAACAGTTCACTGTAATGTATGTCAAAGATGTTAATGAAAAGTATCGTTTAGGTTTTTTTATGTCTGTAAAACTCCTAAAGCTTCAAACGCTAGTGCAAGACTTCTTTTAAAAAGGTTAATAAAATATAAAAATATACATTTTAAGCTAGTTTTTTTATCCTTTTACATTTCTTTATGCAGTTAATAACAGAAAATGTTCATAATATTTTACATACCTTAGGTCTATTTACCAACGAATTAAATTAAAACAAATCGAATAGATAAAATGTGGTTGCTGATGCGTGAATTTTTTAAACCTTCTACCATTAACTAAGTACCCTAGAATTAAACTTACTGGTGTTGAAAAAAAAAGCTTACACCATTATTAAAGTATTAGTAAACTCGAAAACCATTAATTAATTTATTTCTCGTGCATTACACGAACCATTACATTATATTCTATAAGCGATTAGTTAACTATTATGATTAGAAGTCATACATACAAGCGTGGTGATAAATTATTCTGACTTTGGAATAGAAAACATCTTGACGTTTAACGATGCAGTCGTGTTAATTTGCAATTAATTAATTAAAAATTATTTTTTTGTTGTTGATGATATTTCAATTCCAAAATCATAATAAGTGTGGCGTCTGTGTAAGGTGAGCGTGTGTGACGTTACGTGTACGTGTGGTTCTTTATTGGGTCGCAGTGAGATCGGCCGCGGCGCTCCGCTCGCCCCCCGGCAGAACCAACAGGCGGCTAACTAGGAACGAGAGTCGCTACCATTCGGGTGAGTCACTACATTATAAAGAACCTTACGCTCTGTTTGTGGAAGCGTAGGTCATCGGCGATGCATAGGGCTGCCAATAACATTGATTAAAGATTAAAATATTTATTTGTTTGCTTAGAACATGTTTAATATACAAGAAGTCAACCTATAAATGGTTCTTAACTTACAGTATTTTTAAAATATATTATGACTGTAAAGTTGTACATAGCATTTAAATAGGTACGCCACAGAATCAGTTATTATATATCCTGTAAACATTACGTAGATTTAAATACGCAGGACAAATTGTGTATAAAAATATCGAATAAGCTGTTTACTCATTGTCAATATTGTTTTACCGAAACTGAGTAACATGGCTATAAGGAAAAAGTCTTTTATTACTATATTGTACCTTCTACTCGTATTTTTACCTTAACAGTATGTATGTTTATTAGTTTTATAACACAGTTGTAACATTGTCAACAATTGACGTGTACACCTTAGTGAGGAAAATGTAAATATTTATTTTGAATTGGTAGCCCTATTGGTATGATGTCATACATCATGTTTTTTATGTATGGCTTGGTTTAGGGATCAATCTGCATTCGGGTTTTGTTAGATGTAATGTATCTAACTTAGTGTTTAAATAGACGGTTCTTGTCTTCTTTTCTGTATGTAATTACTTACCTTTTCCATCTTCAATTAACCGGTATGTTTCTTAATTGTAATCTATTGGTGATGTTTAGAATGTTGGCATTCAGATCGGATAAAGGACTTTAAACTGTTTGTATAATTTCGTAACTGACCCAGTTATGTCTTATTCTATTATTTATGTATTGGTACGCTTAGTTATTTAGTAGTTTAGTACATTAAAGTCTCGTATAGAAATTGGCATTGGCTAATATAATCCAGTTGCAAAGACGCGGCCTCATAACCGGTGCGACTGGTCCTCTGGCTTTCTATTTACATACATTATATTGATTTTTGAACAAAAATAGGATGCAAAACTGGTTTTTAAGCAAATTTAAGTTTACCTAGTCAGTTTAGTTAATTTAAATGGCGATACTGACAGAGTCGTGTTAAACGTTGAAGTGTGATAAAAAATATTTTTTTGACGACAAACTATCTGAACATTGCATCATACATAACCATTCAGTGAAGGAGGTAAACTTGGTTTAAATGGCACGCTGACTAGACCGATCTGTATATTATTATAGTTTTGCATCTTGTCTTCCTTTGTTTGTTTTCTTAGCCAGTTAGTTAATAAAATCAGTGAAAAGTTAATTGTCGGATATTACGACACCCACGGGATGTGTTGACCTAAGGATGGATGGTGACAGCGTGTATGAAATTGTAAAGAATAACTATGAATTTATTTCTATTAATTCTTGGCTAGCTATACTAGCTTGGATTGTCATCCATTTCGAAAGGTTAGTAAACATTAAAAAAACATTATTACACAGATTACAAGCGACACGTTGTATAGGATAAGTGCTTAATTAAATTGTTATTTATTTTATTAGTTGTGTAGAGTGCAAAAATGACCGTCTACAATGTAATGTCTGTAATATTGTACGATCTTTGTACTTCTAGTAAAGCAACTAGAAGGACAAAGATACATTTTAGTCCTAAAGCTATATACGGCCGCTTCAACACGACATTTCATTTAAAGTTTGTTGAAGACTTATTGTTGAATACTTTATGATGGATGCATATTGGGCAACTACGAAAAAACGAAACATTGATACTAAATTTTTTTGACATTTTCTTGTGTCTAACTTGTCTGGCTCTCGGTAGTATTAGTGTGTGTAGAGCAAATATCTGAATTTCGTAAGCAAAAAATTTGCGTTTAAAAACTCTGCCTGTGAATAATAGAATTAACAATAGTAGTAGGGACTAACATAAGTCTGCCAAACCATTAACATTGTGGCAAATTTTACTTGATTACTTACTATTAAATTAAAAATAATTGTTCAGTTTGTCTATTTTATACGTATTGTGACTTACATTGCAGTCTATTATATTCCTTAATTTTTAAACTTGTAGTGACGAAACAATTTATTTTAAACTAATATTAAAAGGACAGTCCCTGGCTGTGTCCAAATGCTCAGAACATAGATTAACAGTGTAAAATGATTCATACGGATCATGTACTCTTATAACATTCTAACTAGCAATCTATAAATACATCAACATCTAGTAAGCTAAGATGCTAAGATAAAGCTAAACAGAACAGTGAAACTAGTGAGTCTATAATTTACGATGTTATTGTAATTAGTTGCACTGCACGTCTGTAGGTGTCATGTCAATGACGTCATCAGCCTGACTATGATTCATACAATGTCAGGGAGTTAGTGCTAGTGTATGAGCTTTGTTAGAACACAAATTGTTTAGCTGACTCTCGAAAACAGGTGAAGTAGAATTTTGAATCTGAAATTTCTGCCTAGTTTTGGCAATAAACACATAAGGTATTATTGTCAAACCTGTTTATTTTTACTAAGTGGGCGATAATACTGACAAATTGAAGGCTATAAATCAGTTACTTCTATAAGTGAACCATCGTGGTATAAGTTAGGCCAAATTTCCCTTAATAAATTGAGAGCAATACATGCATTTGTTGTGTTCGCTTCCCAAATATATGTATGAAGTGTTTATTTTTAGGTTCTCCCTAGTTTGGTATAACAACTTTTGATGTAATTTCACTTGTTCGAACAACTTTTAAGATAATAATAATTTTGTATAATATTATTTAACATCATTTTCATTTGATCGAATATTTATTTGAAAACAGAATTTAAAAACAGAATGGGTTAGGTTATGTTAGAACAGAGACCCTTATAGCGCGAAGGCGAGCGAGCGAAGCGAGCGTGCCGCGTCAGCGGCCGCCGAGCGCCAGATCCTCCATATAAAGAAGTAAATTCATTTGGTTAGGTTAGGTTAGAACTGTGACCCTTATAGATCCTCAATCAATCAATCAATCAACTAGCCTATTGCCTATTGCCAGATCCTCAATATAAAGAAATAAATTCTTTACACTTTCGAATTCAACATTATTATTTCTAAATATATAAATGAATGTAAATCATTAAAATATTATTTTTATACATAACGGATGTGGCGCTCGGCGGCCACTGCCGCGGCACGCTCGCTTCGCTCGCTCGCCTTCGCGCTATAAGGGTTACAGTTCTAACCTAACCTAACCAAATGTCCTTTCGACTAAATGATTATTAGTCTAGTGAAACATTAGTTTAAATAATATAAGTGCTTTTAAAACATCGGTGAAATGACATTATTTCAAAGAAATAAATATGCTATATGAAATTCTACTAACTAATTATTCGGTCAAATGAATAATTAAACGAAATGACTTTATTCGAAATAAAAATAGTCGAAGTGATTTTCGACAAAAAGTTGTTAAACCAAACAAGGGAGAACCTTATTTTTACAGTATTTTTGTACTCTAATAATCATTCTTGATATTAAAAATGGATGAATTAATTTAGCAATATTTAAGGAAACGCTAAAGTTAAATTTAATTTCTCTTTTTCAAATATATGATTATTTGAAAGCACTTTGTTTTGAACTTGATTTCCCGAAATATATGTCATTGTGTCTTTTTCTTCCTTTGCCTAATGTGCATTTCCTCCTTCCTATATTGCATTCGGTACTATAAGTGGTCCTTAAAATATGATAGGACAGGTACACACCTGCAAAATTATTTCTTAATCTCTTCGCTTCACAACTCTAAAAATCTCTAGGAATATCACGAAATCCCGTAAAATGTCGAAAATGACAGTTTTAGCAGGAAAGAAATGGTCATATTTTTGTTTGTAGGTTAAGAAACACAAGGACTCCACTTTTGTAGGTTAGAACAGTGACCATAATTAAGGCATTTTTACATTTACCGGAATTTCGTGACATCCCTAGTGATTTCGTCTAACCCTTGGTTTCTTCATTTCCCGCGACGCCGATGCCGCCCGCCGCCCGCTTAATTCGAGGCACCGAGGACCTCACCATTGACGTGCTGCTAAGCTATTGTAACTTAAACGTTTGGAGTAGTGTTAATAAGATGCACATAAATTTGATATTATATTTCTCGTTTATGGTTAGCCTGTTGAGTCACCTCTATTGAATCCTTTATAAGTATAGAAGTTAAATATGAATTACATAATTATAATTAAATATTACCTTCCATTTTTATTAATCTTCGATTTTTATTAATTTTCTCTTTCCTTTATAATGTGTCACTATACTCGTATATAGCATAATCGTTACTGTAGTGGTTTACTTTTAAACGTTTTTTTAACAATAAAAAGTACTTAAACTTCTCTAACTTCTTACTCCACTTTTACTATAGCTACATGGTTAAAACATTTTTGACATTAAGAACTAATCCTTAATGTCATAAATAAACGAATTATTTACAAAATTAATAAAAACACCTGTTTTTGGTTAGTAAACGGTACTTACTAGTTAATACAAATACGTACTTATAAATTACACCATTGTATATACCATAACTTTCATTCATTATTCAAGAGACCGTCTGACGAAATGCAGCTGCAGAACACATGGTGCACTTATTACGTTTTAGCTTTCAAAAAAACTATTTGCATAGATAACGTTACATTATTCACAACCCAACATTTACAGCACTTTTATACATAGACATGTTCTATAAAGAAATGTTGTCGGGTTATTTAGCCAGACAGTGCCGTTTTCAGATAGTATTTTAGATTGGCTTGTTTATAGTACGGATTCGCATTTGAATGTTAAATTATTTAGCCGGGTTTTCTCTCATTAAATAGTAAATCGTATTCTATTCGAAATGCATTTATTTGTCTGCTGTCGAAGCAAGGCACGAGAGCGACGATCAACATGCTTTTAGAATAAAATCGGGATTAGCAACAGTATGGGACGCGTAAATACTTGTAGGTTTGAGCTGTTCAGCAGTACGATAAGACAGGTTGTTAAAACATTCACATTAGTGATGAGAGTAAATATTGTCAATGCTTCCCTTTCAAGGTTGTCTCTAGGTTTCTCTTGTAGATTAATCGTATTACTACCAAAACAGTTATAAAAAACTCTCTGTTTACATTAAAAACATATTTGTAGAAAACATTATACCCTTAACAATCGTCTAGAATTTAGAATTAATCGATTTTTGTTCGATATATTAATTGCTAAAATTAGCACGTTCAACCAAACAAATCCACCTTTTAGTTGAATAATATAAAAACCTACCACAAGTATTAATAATGCAATTTATTTAGCACAAAAAGGATGCAATCTCTCACAAAAGGACGGTCACTGACAGACATCACGGAGCGTTAAGTACTTGACACCTCTAACACTGACTGACGTCTGTAATCACGTGACACTTCTGAACAGTTACATCGCACATCCATTTGGTTTATTCAGTATCCCCCTTTAGTCATTTTAAACTGGTATATTTCATGGCATAATTAGTAAGGACGTTGCTAAATATGCCTTATCCTGCATTCTTGCGCTTTTATACCGTCACAAAGATGAATAAAGCAGTTTGAATTTCATTTTATTTATACGTTGCATTTTGCAAACTTTCTATGTGAAAAATATTGTCACTCATATTTGATAATAGTCGGATACGAGTTATCCGGCTTTTCATTTTAATTCTTTTAGTCCTTTCAGTTCAGTTTAAAGCACTCCGAAGCTTGACTGTTAAAAACTATGATAGTCCTTTGTAAAAAAGTTAGGTTGCAAACAGTTTGTTTGCAATATTTTTATTTGACGACCTAAAATCGTTTAAATTGTTGAACTGCTAAAATTGTGTATCTCATACAGCTACAGTGTAGTTAAGCTGTCGTTTTATCCTTTTGATTTTTATTAAGTGAAATTTTGCTTCTCTGCGAGTAACGATAACATGTTATTTATTCATTACTCCGTTTATAATACTGATGATGTGATACTAACGAATCATAGTTATAAATTACTATTGTGAAGCTCCGTGTGGTGACGGAGTAAGAATACAATATGTCATCACCCCATCTCATCTCATGGGTATCGTAAAAACCGACTAAGGGACTATCCGTGAATATAATCTTTACGAAATAAAAAGAAGATAAACTTGAAATTAAACCTTATACCAATCCGTCTGGCCAGCGTGGTATTAGTAAGCAAAGTATCCCTCCGTCACGGGAGGAGGCCCTTCCCTTCAGTGGGACATTAATGGGCTGTTAACATTGTGAAGCTTACAACTGTCGGTCATTATCAATAATGCCTATTTTAACCAAAGAACCCAATGTCCTTTGCTAGACCCATCCAGCTGGCAGGTTTCCCATTGCCTTGAGTGCGGCTTCTGTACCCAGTGTGAGGTGTTTGCTACCCAACAGCTCTAACACCTCCTGTTTAAAGATTAAACCCCATGTCGAAGAAAGTTTTGTAAATTAACGGACACAAATCAATAACTTGCGTATCCGTCCATATTAGGGCTTGCGTGGAATTCAAATGACAAATGTAAATGCACTAATATATTACTAAGACATTAATATTTCAATTCTGAAGCAAACCTTATCAGAAATATAGGCTTATAGGCTTTAAATAGATTTATTACTACAAAGTGATAGTTCGTACCTACAGATTACGCAAATTCCAATAAACTGCATTGGGGGATACGCAGGCTAATAGGAATTTGGTAGATAATTATTATAGCCAGTTAACCAGGAGGTCAATTTACTTGATTGGGCTCCTGTATCAATTTACTGCAACAGGGAAGCTAACATACCCTCGTTGAGTGATATGATCTGACTCAAAAACATGTGTGTGCAAAATCCATCCGTAGTCCAGTAGGGTTGGTTATTGGATTTTGTATAGCTGGTTTCTTTTTACACAGGGGATGCTTTTCAATTAGCTTCTCCATTTTAACTTAAGAGCGTTTATAGGGCTCACTAGCGCCGCCAATAGAAAAAAAATCATAATTCGGAAATAAGATAAATAATGTTAAATGTTGATAACAAAGTCTTGAGAAAAGGCAATAAAGTATCTGTAAAACACACTCTCAACACTTTAAATGTTTTTCAATTAAATAAATATTGCATTATTAACAAAAACGGCCGTTTTTTTTTCGAATGCGAAATTTAACTAATTAAAAAACATTTAAAGTGTTGAGAGTGTGTTATACAAATAATTTATTGCCTTTTCTCAAGACTTTGTTATCAACATTTAACATTATTTATCTTATTTCCGAATTATGATTTTTTTTCTATTGGCGGCGCTAGTGAGCCACGTAAAGGCCCTTAATAAACGCAACATCTCTGTCGAGTATACCTAAATGTATAAATATTATGTATACTATTAGGTACTTCGTTGAAATAATGTTATTGCGTTTCTTGCAAAAAACATTTATTTCTTTGAAAAATGTGTAATAATCCTCGGAATAAAAAGGTAAATAATAGTGTTTCAAGAAAAGGTGTTAGCGTCCTAGTTTTCTTAAGAAAACTGTGATTAATTTTTATTGAAATAAAAGGCTGATTACACTTATAAGTATAATAAATCCCCGCTTTATTGCATTTCCTTTGATAATCAATAAAACTTCAGCACAAAACGTGGTTTATCATTGTACAGTCAGCCCCAAAAGTCGCTGAACACATTTTAAATTCCAAAACTGCTGAACACTAAAAATGTCATAAGTCAGTGTCGCAACAAGAGCACAGAATAAGCTTTACATACGAAACGACCATAACACGCTGACCAAACACGCTTTTAAAAATACTAGGGTTCAGCTACTTTTGTAATAACCGTGTTCAGCGTGTTAATTAACCTCACTAAAAGCAAGTGTATTTGAAAATTGATAAAATATAAAACGAGAATTGTCCTTTTATACTTGCATTGATTTAACTTTATGTAAAAGCCTAGAATAAACAACTGTCTTTTGTTTCTGAAAGCAGTATTCGTTCGAGTTATCCGCAAAGTGTAAAAGAAAACCCCTTTTGTCGTACGAACATAGAATAAATATAAATCCTTCGTGATTAAGTCCACAACTGCTCGCCTTTTATTTTCCAGTTTCTGATCAGTAGAATATTAACTGGGGACTGTTTAAAACGTTTCAAACATTTTCTTTTTTATTATAAAAGCTGACTGGCGGCGTCGCAATAAGCAGTTCAGAATGTTTATTTTATATTATCTTTGTTAAAGTTTCAAAGTATAATATTTCTCTTTTCTTTTATGAAAGTTAAATGTGTTTAAAAGTCAAGTATGATATTTTCTCGGAGAACTCTTTGCCAAGAATTTTTACAGTTTCTCTGTAAATTGTTTTCGCACCTCATATAAGTAAGTTCTCTGTTCAGTTTTCTTTAAGAAATGAAAGAATATACACAGCGTATAATTATTCTAGGTTATACTTCACTCTATATCTTTAAGGTATTATTGTTTTGTGTCAGTACCGAGTTTATTTTTTTTTTCATCATAGAAGTCATAGTTTCACTTTAAAGATGATGATTATATTTGCATCACTTTCATGGTATTTAACTTACTTTTACTATATTATTTGAACAATAATATAAAAACAATAGAAACAGCGTCACGGTCAAATGACTTACTTATTTTGAATTCTTGACCGTACCTTTTATGAAATTACTCACATGTTCTTTCAACTTAAAAAAAAACTCGTTTCATGTATTCTTAAAGGGAGAAAGAAACTTTTGTATTACCGTTAAATATTACCTTTAATATTGAATGACAGTTACACCTGCTCGTTTTACACGAATATTAAACACATTAACAAAGGGGTATTTTAGCTATCCCTTGTTAATTTTTCTTTTAATATGAGATTAAACTATTAATCAATGTCACATAACATCATCTAGCCCCTTAGAAGAGCTTGTACTGTTCGGTACTTATACCTTTTTTTTGTAAATACAAACGTATTATACATCGAACAACATCAGTACTGTACAGTTAGTTTAACCACAATGTCCTGCGACAGACAGGCTTACTTAGGGACAGTAAACAAATAGGCCTACTAATAACATGGCGTAAATTCGCGATAAAGTTATTTCGGAGACTAATCATTCAGGGTTGCATGTAATGGTATTTTAAGTTCAGAAATTCGAAAATCAGAATGACATTAATAATAATTGTGTAATGACATAAGTGATATCGTAACATGATGTGATATCAGTATAGCCTACTGTACAATTTATGCTATTCATCACAGTCTATTTCACATCGTAATACAGTTAATGACAACCTTCCCGTAGATTTCCAAAGTTACCCAAATGAGTCTTTTTTTTATTATGGAGCATGTTTTTAGGCTATTGCATATATTCAGAATTCTAGGTAGTATAATTATTATAGTATGGACATACCTTTTCTTACACCAGGTATCGATGCTTATTAAACGTTAAAAAATCCTCCTGCCTTATCGCCAGTCTATCTCAATCCTAGGATGTCGAAAAAAAAACGATTCAAACTCCCGTTTATCAAACAAAGAAAAAAAACCATATTTCCAGCAAGCATAGTATCTATTTGTAGGGGAAATTTTCCTTCTTTACTGATATTATGTATTAAGAAAATATTTCTTATCACAAAAATATAAAAGCTCTTTGAATAATTTCGCTGTTATTACATTAAACTACTTTTTCATAATTTCTTAGGGCTAATATTATCCATAATAAAATACTGCTGCCAGAATATTATTAAAGTATTGAAACTCTATTGTTGTAATTAAATATGAATGCGCGCTGCATTAACTGTACTTTGAGAACTTATAACACGAATTATATTAACATCTGGATCCCACATAAGTCTATTTCCTCGCCTTGTCATCGATACTCGAAAACAATTCCTTTCTGAATGCATTTAAAGTTTAGATTGGCTTATACAGAATACCGATATGTCATTCACATGTGGAAATTACCAATTCAATGTACAATCATGGAGTACTGTACGTACATTCCAATAAACAGGGAACAGTACATCAGGAATACAATAACAATATTATACATAAGGTAAGCTTTGTTATCATATAGATAAAGTTCAAACCTGCTTAGCAGATGACCCGTTGCCAAGTTTCACGGCGTGATTGTCACTACAACAGATATAAATGCTGCAGAACCCATCTATCATAGGTGAAGACACAAAACTTTGCTTCAAGGAATCATGAATATTTAGACTTCTGCTTTTCAAATATCTTTTGCATCTTAATTTACGTAGATTCATTTCTTACCGCCGGTCTTTTCGCTTAGTCATTTCGTTAATCTTTTGACTTTATGGAAAGAAATAAAACCTATTATCTAGAAAAAAAAATAGTATTATGGTGCCAGTTAGTTGTTCACTTTCCAGACAGGCTGTGTTGATTTATATAGCCACTGAGAAGTAATTAAAGGTTATCGTATAGGAATATATACAAGTTCATTGTACTTTAATTACGAACCAATGTAGTCACTGCCCAAACAAAAGCTAAGTTCTTAACAACATTAAATACTTACGACAAGATAAAAAGTACTTTAACTTTGTTCGTGTTCACTCACCGTTTTTAAAAAGCCTTTATCATAAATAAAGTACATTTTAAGGTAAAGACTATGAAATTTTAAACAGTGCCGGGGTAAATAAAGTGGTTGCACGTGATTGTTCTGTAGGGGGGAGAGAGGGGGGTCCAGGTGTCATAATCAACGTTGAGCCACCACGTGCTTTCTGTCTATTACTGAAATGAGAGTTGCTGCAACTTACGTATTTGGAGTTTTGGCAAAATTACTGCTGTGTTTTACAATAACAACTTGTAAAATAAGGTATAATTGTTATTAGTTAATTGTATTGTTAGGCAATCGTAATAAGTAATGTGATTAGATAGACTGTCTGTATTATGACACTTTTAGCATATTGTTGTTACATAAAAGCTCAAGAATTGTAACATTAGATTTACCCTTCGCTTGTATTATCTTGTTTCCCCATATGCGTGATATCGACCTCGTTGAGTCTTTTGTATTAACCCCTTGTTTATCACTGTGTCTTGTCTTATATAGAAGACGCTATTGTGCCTCGAAATGACTAGAAATATGATTTTCAAATCCCGGTAGGTTTATACTTAGCTAAAATCTAGCCCAAAAATCTACCACTATGAAAACAAAGATTATTTATATGTGATATTCAATGTAGAACCTAATTGATTAATTCTGGAAAATTAATATTTAATACTGTACGTGCTGATTTTGTAGTCGTGTAAAATAATTCGAAAACAGTAATAGAACACATAAATTATCATTTTGATAAAATATTATACGTTTTTTGCTATTACTTTTACAAAATATGATTGATTACTAACAGTATAAGTTTTATAAATAAATAATTAAATAAAATTAGAATTTGGTTATTTTATTGAGTGTGAATTAGATACTATGTCTAGACACGAATAAAAATAAAGTGTGACAAAAATAATCTCTACATACTGTATTTAAATACAAAATTAAATATATTTTATACAATATTTTCTCCTTAACATATTATATCTCTTGTATTACTCTTTACTAAAGTATCAATAGGTATATTATACTCGTATACAAGAAATTACCACATACGATTTCTGACAAACGTTATCTGACAATTTAGCCTCAGAAGTTTTTAGTTCAGCGAACTACTTTTATTCCAAGTTATATTCTTATGTAATTCTTATTAAATTCACTGGAATCATGACGCTTATCTAACTGAATGCTTTCTTAAAGGTTTAGTCTGTGAAGTTATTCAACTGTTATTAATTGTTATTTTGCTTCGTTGTCCGTTTAATACTTAGTTAAACAACAAGAAACAACATTGTAAAAATATGGCTGCTTCTCGTATAAAATAAGCCGTCTACAATGAAACATGAAAATTTATTTTGTACAAATATTCCACGTTTCAACAGTTTTAAATAACAATTGAAACGATTACTTAAATGTAAGTTTATGCATATGAATGTATAATGGAATACTCACACTACGCCATCTAGTAAAACTTAGTTGAGCTTGTACTATAGGTACCTAGACAAATGTTTGGACTGTGAGGGCATCAATTCGGTGACCTCTCTGTAGCCGTCAACTAGTTCAATCACTAGGTGGCAGTGGTTGTAAACGTATTTTTTTTAGTCAAGAGATTAAAATCTTATTCATAGGTATTTTTTTATATCCCGTCTTCAAACTGCATGCACAGTAGTCACAGATAAATTTCAAATTATCAATATTCATATTAAAAATAAAATAAAACCGAAAACAGATGTAACAACGGTTGCCCTGTTTTCTCTTACTGTCTGCGGCGTACACAATAAAGGTTCATATCCACAACATAGCTCTCGTTAACAATACGCACTCGTTGTGTTACGTCACTGCCATCTCGTCATACACGCTACTTGATCTCTCTACACCGCATCACTTGACACAACATACTTAACAATGTATGTATGAAAATGTATATTGCTATTTTACTGTAAACAAGGTAATCATAGTAGGTTTGAATAGAAGCTGTTGTTATAGAAAAAAGAGGCCTTCGTTTACTGATGAAGTATTGAATTAGGTTTCTGTACGATGATAAAAAAATACATCTATAATTGCCCATCCGTTTAAGAAACATGACAATTTTAATTGTTTTTCTTTTTTTACATATTATTCTACTTATTTACCTATCAAAACGATCGAAGTTAAAGATAATAAAATATAGTATGACATATTCTTTTTTGTGATTGGTTAATCAAAAGATGAAAAATACTATTACTAAAACCAAGTTAAAACAGCAACCGTCTTTGTGGCATAATATTTTAGCTTTATTTGCTGGCGATTGAAATTTAAGGTAAAATCTTCTGTAAACAGTAAAGCTGTCTGACGAAGATATTTTAATAACATCTTACAGCCACTTCAAGAGGCAACGAGGCACCAAAGGCGGGCTTAGTCAGTAAGAAGATTTAATTTTTGCTGGTAGTCATGAATGAAACTCCTCTGCTTCCTTAGTTACCGAGAGGTTTCCTGTTTCAAGACGTTATAAATGAAATGCGCTCGGATAGTCTTATGTTGTGCCTGCAATTTAACTGATTGAGCTATTTAACCAAAGCCGTAGGAAAAATCTTTCAAATCACTTATAACAATTTTGTTTAATATTTACTCAATTTATATTGTCAAATTCTCCGTGTGGTGACGGAGTAAGAATACAATATGTCACCACCCCATCTCATCCCATGGGTGTCGTAAAAACCGACTAAGAGACTATCCGTGAACATTATCTTTACGAAATAAAAAGAAGGAAAACTTGAAATTAAACCCTATGCCAACCCATTTGGCCAGCGCGTGGTAATAGAAGGCCAAGTATCCCTCAGTCACTGGAGGAGGTCCGTCCCTGCAGTGGGATATTAATGGGCTGTTATGATAATGTCAATTATTATCTGCTTAGTACCTACTGTTTCCTAGTTGAGGTATCCGAAACCATTTTTTAATTATACAATTCTCTACACAATGAATTTGCGCCGCGAGACTTTATCTTTAATGCAGAATATTTTGTTTATTCCATCATAGAATTTTGATCATAGGATTGACACTTATAAATGAAACTTCCTTAACAAGTTGTTGCCGATATCTCTTATCAGTTATAAACAAGTTGGTACAGGCGTTTGACTTGTAAATAAATTAGTAACTGTTTAACATAAATGATTTAAATTAATGAGAAACGTTAGAAGTGTATTAATTGATTTAGTTATTGCTTTAGTGATGTGTAGTGTATTTATTAAACTCTTTATTTATTTTTTTCCATAAAAGTCCTGGTATAGAGAAGGGACTAGGGAAACATCAGCTGACATTTCTTAATCCAAAACCGACGCTACGGCGGCGTTGATACTGATTATATTACCCAGTTACGTACTTTCGTTTACGTGAATAGATTCTTATGAATTTGATGTATTTTCTATAGGACCCACTGGAAAGTATGTACGTTTATTTGAGTAAGAGTCTCGTGTAACAAACATAGCAAAAAGTCAACATAGTTATTAATCTCCTCCTCTTTCCAGAGTTGCTTTAAAATATAAATCATGTTTCAAAAAATTTAAATGTAATTATTAGGTACAACTAAATTAATGAATGACTCTTTTATATTCCAGCTACATAAAATAATACCCAGGATTATTACAATTAAGTTGCCATTGAAAGCCTTAACCGCCCATTAGCAATATTGGCAGTTAATATTTCATAATACGTATAAATGAGGTTTAATTGGAATATGTTAATGGTTAAAATGATGAAGAAAATGGGCTTTATTTTCATTTTTGTTTTCGTTTTAATATTTCATAATTATACCTGTATGAAACTATAGATTTATTTTACATAGTAAGTAACAAAGGGTTATCTTTTTATATGGATAATATTTATTTTATTTAATACTAGCTGATGCCCGCGGTATTACCCGCTTAATTGTTATTTTACACCATAAACTACCTATATTCCAAATTTGATCAAAATCCATTTAGTAGTTTTTGCATGAAAGGGTAACAAACATCCATCCATCCTCACAAACTTTTGCATTTATAATATTAGTAGGATAGGATAAGCAAAGGTGTGTCACTTTAGTGCCTAACAAATAAGGTGAATATTATCTTCACTAAATAAAAAGAAGGAAAACATGAAATTAAACCCTATACCAATCCGTCTGCAAGCGTGGTATTAGTAGGCCAAGTCCGTCAAGGAAGGAGGCCCGTCCCTGTAGTGGGACATTAATGGGCTGTTATGATGAAATAAGTTGACAATTACGAATTTAAGCTCTCTAGATATATCAGACCCACAGCTTAAAAAACCGGTCAAGTGCGAGTCTGACTCGCGCACCGAGGGTCCTGTACAAACCTATTTATTTTCCCGCCAAATTGTGATAACGTCAGGATTCAGCTGTTTAAATACTATTTTTCCCGCCAAAATTCAATGACGTCACGACTTAGCTGTCAAAATATATTTTCCTGCCAAAATTCTGTGACGTCACGCCTATCAAAAGTGACAGCTGTCAAAAGTGACAGAGGTATCAAATATTTTCCCGCCAAAATAATATGACGTCACAAATCATCTGTCAAAAATTCTGTGACGTCACGACTCATCTGTCAAAAATTCAAAAACGTCACGGCTCACCTGTCAAAATATATTTACCTGCCAAAATTCTGTGACGTCACGAATAATCTGTCAAAAATTCTGTGACGTCACGACTCATCTGTCAAAAATTCAAAAACGTCGCGGCTCTGCTGTCAAAATTTAATTGTGTGACGTCACGACTCAGCGTTCAAAAATTCAATGACGTCACGACTCAACTGTCAAAAAATATTTTCCCGCCAAAATTCTGTGACGTCACGACTCATCTGTCAAAATTCTATGACGTCACGGGTCACGTGACCAAAATTCTATGACGTCACAGGTCACGTGACACCAAAATTCTATGAAATCAAAATATAATATGATTGCTAATAAAAAGTAGCCTATGTTCTTTCTCAGGGTCTAAAGATTGTCTGTACCAAATTTCATCGAAATCCGTTCAGCCGTTTAGGCGTGAAAGAGTAACAGACAGACAGACAGAGTTACTTTCGCATTTATAATATTAGTATGGATAATTTGGCATTGCATATTATTTACCTATTTTTTTTGTATATTATTATTTCAATTAAATTGTAAACAAAATACTTGCAGTAACAGACAAAAGATTTTTTTTACTTGGTGAATGATAAGTACTTAAAAATAAAATAACCTTGATGCAAATAGGCAACGTGTTTCCTTTACAGATAATATCTCGTCTGATGTCTGCATTATGTATTGCAATCTAAGTATTACATTACTAGCTAAGAGTTTATATACTGGCAGTTTACTATATCTTTATTAATTATAGTCTATGTGTTATTCTGATGTATTAGATATGTTAATGTAAACTTTCATAAAATTTATACAGTAGTTTTTACGTGAATTCTTTCATATTAAAGTTAACAAACATCCATCCATCCTTACATACTTCGCGTTTACAAATTTTCGTAGGATTATATTCCTGTTATTTTGATCTCTTTATTTACATTTATCACATTTTATTACATTTTTAAATATAAATATAAAAATAACATATTTAAAAATATAAAAAGGTAGACCCACCAGCATCGGGTACAGGGACCAAGGTGGTACTGGTGGTTAAGGCTCCAGAGATATGAATCTCCTCACAATGCGTGCCATGTCAAGCAGTACTGCCTTCTGCAGTACTACTTTTATCTTCTTCTTTATTTTTATTATTGTTAAGTTTCATTACAATCTATTTACTGGTTTTTTACGTAAAAGATCAACAGACGTTTATCCATACTTAAACTTCGGGCTTATAACATTAGTATAGGTTTGTAAGTCAGCTAGTGATACCTGATCTGCGTCCACACCGCCATCTGTCTGCATCTAACTTCATACACATTTGCATCTATTTCATGGTCAATCGCATGTGCATGGATCATTAACGTTATTGTGTTTTTGTTTTAGTTTTATGCTTATTTTTGTTTTTTGATACTTATTTAAAACAAAACTAATCGCTATCGCTTGATCTGTAAATAGTATTGAAGTTTATGGAAATGTAAAGTAACTCTGTCTTGTGGTAATGGATTCAGAATCATCATCAGAATAATATCCTGTTACTGAGTCTCGAATAATAATGATTGTTATAATGGCAACTAATGTCCGGTTTCTGAGTCTCACTTAACTGTAGTTTATCTATTCGATAACGCTATTGGTTCGATAACTGTCAAAAATGCGTTTCCGAACCACCCAAAACAAGATAAACTAGGTTTAAACTTAGTTTAACTTAGCTGACCAATTATCACCGTTTATCGGTTCCATAACTATATTTGAAGTTAAAATTGTCAACGCGTGTTATTTTATTTTAAGATTATTGTAATTTTCTTGTTTGTTTGGTGTTGGAGTTTATTATTTTTACAAAGTTGATATTAAATATAATAATACAAGTGCAATGTATTCAAGCAGTTGACGACCTCGGTGGTGCGCCGGTAGAGCCAGCGGCTGCCGCGCATGAGGTTGTGGGTTCGATCCCCACGCAGGACAATAATTTGTGAGATCCACAAATTATTGTCCTGAGTCTGGGTGTTCTATGTGTACGTTAATTGATGTTTGTAAAAAGTCCCCGCGACACAGGGCATGATCCCTAGTGCGGGAGTTGTCTTTTTTTAAAATTAAAAAAAAATTAAAAAAAAAAAAAAAAAAGTTCACCAGAATCTGATATTGAAACGCTAGAATTTATTGCTAACATATCAGCGCCTAGAAACTTAAGACGTAGGAGAAATACGTTTGAAATGTTCACTGATGAAGAGTTCAAGTTACGGTATACATGTGATAAGGAGACAGTTTTATACCTAAATGATACGATTAACCCTAATCTTGCTCCTGTTACCAATCGTAAATACTTTGTTTGTGCTAGAAATAAAAAATATTCGTCACATTGTGAGTTTACTCTACCAGTAATTTTTAAGTAGCCATTGGTGATAACATGAATGTTCGGAATGATTGCTTCTCTGTTCTAACACCAGTTTCCGAAGTAGCATTATATTGATTAGTTAGGGCATGCCATGCTTGTTTTTAAGCCTCTACAGATTTACCATCAGTTTTTTTGTTGGCTACTTATAATAGCAACAAAGTCTTTGACGACCTCGAATAAGAAGCATCTCCCTTTCAGTAAAGTTTTTACAACTTTTTATTGATGATTCCATATTTCCGACACTTGATTTATTAATGGAATAAGAATAGTTTGCACTGCCGCTAGCTGACGCACGTGCGGTACGGGTGCGGCTATCATACAGCCGTTAAAAATGACTAATTATCATGATATTTTGATTCATAATATTGCGTATTTATTAGTAGAAAAATTTAATTACGTATAACTTCTTAATTATGTGGCATTTTATAGGAGTTAAATAGTTCTTAAACACTATTTTTATAACAGAGCCATCTAGCGGCAAGAGGAGCTGTTACTTATCTGTACGATAGTTATTGAACGGTTTAAAATGTAGTCAGAAACGCAGTGTCAGTTAAACTACAGTTATCCTTTCGATAACTTTATTGAATCAATAGCTATTGAGAGTGTTTGTGGGAACCTCAGAAACCGGGCATAAGTGAGTGTTTGCAGATAAAAAATCAACGATAACAAAAGAAGAAAAACTATATAAAATAACCTATACCAAGTTTTCGTGCACCCAGCAATTTCCCCTTCCATTTTTCTTGTTCTGATAATTTAGTTAGTAACGCCTTAATTAAAAAGTACGAATTCAGTATTATTAGGTACTTATCTTCGCAACAAACTTAACAAGACAAACTAATTGACCTTTTGAGCAACAATTTTTAAATTTACCTTTTGTAGACGTAATCTGTAGTAATCGTTAGTCGATACTATAGTTAAAACCTTCAAAATTAAATAAATAAAATAATGAAAGGAAAATATAACAATATGCACAGTGCTTATTCTCATAATATCCTTAATGCTTTACCACAGTCATTTCATATTAAAATACTCTAAATTGCTGCGGTGTAAGGGATATCTCTTTTTCCGGCAGGCGAGCCATTCTCGCGCTGCAAATAAAAATCTCCAGGCAGCCTCCTCTATTAAATTCTTTTAATGGGCGCACTGTACTGTTGCTCGGATTCCTAGACTTGAATTAGGCGCAACGGAATTGCACGTGCCTCGGCCACTTGTATTGTGTGCCTTTAATCTTAGTGCATGTGTGGTGGGCCTTTATGTAGAAGTTTTACATTGCAAATTAGCGTAGGCATTCTTCACTGTACTTTGCATATAAAAAATTCGTGTATTACACTGAATAGTTTCTTCTTTTCTATTTAATTTTAGTTCCTTTTTATTATACCTAATTAGTATCACAGTTATTCTAAAAAAGTGAAAAAATATCCAGGAACCGGAATCATTCCCTATGAGATCTTTAGCTTTCTATTGTTAGTACTCAGTTGTTTCAATCACATCATACGTTTGACTAACGACACGATTTGTCCTAAATTATTGTTCTGGGATTCCATATTCATATGCTCACAATGTCACCCTGCATAAAAACATATCAAAAGTACCTACTATTAGGAATATGTTATAGTAATGCAAGCAAGACGTTTTACGTAAAGTAATTAAAAGTTCATTTTATTATTTAAAGGTTTCCGCTTAGGTGGTACTTGATGAACAACTAATTAATGGAATATTATATTCACAAAGCCAAAGAAGTAGTCTTCACTGACTTTAATTACCCTTTGAAACTGAGTTTGTTATAATATGAATTTAATATTATTATGTTCTCAATTAACAGCCAACTATTTAATAAGGAAGCTTTTTATTTTAAAGACTTCTTCTTTGCCATGAAGGCAACTCTAACTCCGAGTACTTTTTTTAAATTAATTCTTTTATAATAGAGTTTCCTCATTCAAAGCTTTCAAAACCCCTTAAGGTTTTTTCATAGATTTCCATTTAATCAAAAAGTGTTTAATAGCCTGTTTAAAACCCTGAATAGCTGTGATACAATTTTTTTGGTTTTTAATTTGCTTGCTCAAATACTTCTTGCGTGACTCAATCGCTTTTAAAAATGTTCTGCGTATTTGTTCTAACGTATTTTTATATTTACAGAAGTGAGACAGGAGGCGGTACAGCAGGCTTTGGCTGAGATGCAGAACAGACCAAAGCCTTCGTTGCCAATGCCATCGAAGAGGACGTCTATGATGGCTAAGAGTCCTGATCGCGAACGACATGACCTCTGTTAGTATCTTGTTCATTGTTGGTAAATTAAGTATAGATGCTTGTAAGCGTCTTAAGAAATTATATTGTAACCCCCTTACTCATAAACGCCTCTTAAATTTTAGTCAATTGATTAATTAGCTTAAACTCTTACGTTGTTTGGTATAAGGTTGGTTTTCGTAATAAAAATTTCGCTAATCAGTGATTAAATTTAAGAGGCGTTTATGAGTAAGGGGGTAAGTTTTTACTGTTTACGGTTTTGAATCAAATGCAGCACAATTGTGTGTCAATCATTTAAACAATTAGCCTTTTATAGTTGTCTACTACTGGGCATATACCTCTCCCAATACGCGCCACAGAACACTGAAGACGGAGGACCGTGTTCAATAGTGGTGTACGATCCACAAATTACTGTTTTAATTTTGGTTGTTCGTTATGATCCTGGTGTGTGAGGCCAAATTAGGGACCACTATGTTATTTTTTCAATAATTGTAATTGATTTTACTGATTTCCATTGTATTGCCATCAGTCAGAGTAGAGTCACTTTAGTGAACTTATTTAAAAAAATCTAAAGACCAGTTATTCACCATTTTAACAACATTTATTTATTCCATAGCATCGTCGTCAGATGAAGACTCGTGTGCAGGTGACAATGAACTGCCACCTCCGCCTGAACTTGGCTCACCGCCAGCTCGACGCCCGGCCGCTCCTCATCCACGCGCACATCCTCATCCACTCCCCCAACCACATCACATGCGTGAGAAGAAACACGTGCCCAGAGAACGAACTGAGATGAGGGAGAGACCTGAAATGAGGGAGAGGACTGATATAAGGGAGAGGACTGATATAAGGGAGAGAACTGACATAAGAGAGAGAACTGATATAAGAGAGAGAACTGATATAAGAGAGAGAACTGATATAAGAGAGAGAACTGACATGAGGGAAAGGACTGATATGAGGGAAAGAACTGAAATGAGAGAAAGGACAGAGATTGATTTATCTGATATAACACATCTGCCTGCTTGTAAGTATTATTTCTTTCTTTAGTTATAATTTTATTACCATAAGCAAATTAGGTTATTTAAAAAAAAAATCTTTTCATGAATGCATACGAAACTTTAAATTAAATGCTAGAAATACAACAATGCTTTGGTCTAAGAACGAATTTTGTTTTTAATCCAATTCAAAAGGAGTTAATAGAAAAGACAAACGTTTTTGGCTTACATTGTCTATCGAAAATATGCCCTTTTCATTGATTTTTGGCCTATGAACTCCCGCTTCCTGTCTTCAATATGCCACTTCCGCTACCGAACCATCTCCAAACTGATATCTATCATCGTGCCAAGTATCATCCTTAGACCTATAACGCGCATGATTTCTGTGGTAACAAAGAAATGCACAGATGTACACAAGTTCAAAAGAGAGTTATCGTCGTATCAAGGAACACAGTACAAGGAAAACAGTCATCAAATATCAATGCTAAAATATGAGTATAACACGGAACTGCCTACGAAAACTTTCATCGTAATGATTTCATCAATTCAGGCTGAGGATACAGAAATGTAACAGAATTTCCGAAATGAGTAGTTAATGTCAAAATGTTTATCCGTTTATACCGCAGCTATAAACCTTAACTATGAATGTGTCAAATATGAAATACCTAACCTATGATTGTTACGTCAACTCCGATAATTAATCGCAACGCTCGCACGTTCACAATGTCGATTGTTTTGTACACGTTGACGTCAGTTTTCGTGTATCAAAATGGAGAGAATTTGAACGATGTAACCTGAACGAGACGTCAAACGCAGTAACTTTATAATCTGCTTTTAGCAGCACCTTTACAGTACCCGGCCGTAACTATTACACATCGACTTGTGGAAAGAGACGGTCAATTTTGACTTCGTAGGGCGTCAACTCTGTCGCACACTATAAAATCGTAATTTGTTTTAAGGGTACGCATGCCAGTCGCAAGTCCATACAAACGGAGAAAGTTAATTGCTCCTTCATTTGATAATTTATTATCAAATAGTAATACCCTTTCCCCAAAGTTATTTTGGGCAATTTTAGCGTGAACGTTATTGGCAACAATCTTTTAGGCTCCGCCCACTAGCAAGTTCGTGTCTGTGGAATGTGTACCCTTAACAGTTGCTAATATATTGATAATAAATCGGTGCTGTACTAAACTTTAAACCTACATAAACTTATTTCTTTTGAAGTAGCTAACGAAGCATGTAAGCTCACCTTAGTTAAACCTCTCAGAGCTTTACTTTTCCACTATTAAATAAAATCTTAGAAAGGTTAAGACACCTGTTTCCGCTTAATATACCTTTCAGTGTTAAACTTTTACAGTGTATAAGGTGGAAATCAATAGCTTATTTCTATGGTAGCCATGCTTTGGCCATGTTCTTGCATTGCTAACGTCTATGTGCGGTGGTTACCACTTCAATCAAGAGGGCTACTTGTGCGTCTGTCACTCACCATAAAGCAAAAAAAAGTATCTTCCTGTTTTTACAAAAAGGAGTCTTAAATAATAGTTATCGATCACAGTAAATATATTGATGTAGGTAATCGATACCGCTTCGTCCACCCGTTGAGCAAACATCCCACATAGAAGGCGAGGGTTAATGAGCGTGGTGTCGGATATCCCATCGATTATTTATTAACAAACCACATTGTGAATTGACTCGTTGTTATTTATGTAGCTTTATCAATTTGAAGATGGATGTAATAAAAATACTACTACTTCTGTCACATTCACACAATCATCCTTTGTTACTAGTAGTATCTATACTATATCTTTGCTTAATATATAAGGATGACCAAAATTAGATGAAATTGTGGTCCGTGTTCATCGGTCATCGGTCTACCATGTTCCTAATTATTTGGCAGGCGATAGTACTATTACTACTGTACGTTATCTTCTTTCATGTTTTCTTAGTTTTTATCATTTTCCCATTTCTCAACCAACATAGAAAGCTTATACAGTATAGCAGACTTTGGTTATACCATATTTGAAAAAATGTAATCACGACAAATGACTAAAATAAAAGATAATTATAGCACAAAAACCTTCCGCAAGCAATAGTACATATTTCGATAGTAACCAAACCAATAAATTTGACGTCAATTTTTCCTTAAACTGTAAACAATATGTAACACGGTTAATTTGCCTGCAGATATCCAGCCAGACGTAACTCATACATCGTCGGGCGCGCGTCGAGGTGGCGCATTGATAGCTGACCGTGTGCAGTGTTACGCTCAACCTGAGGATACCGGGACTGGAACTGGGAGATGGAAGGTAAGCTCATTATGCTATAGGAATCTAAGGATCACTTTGTGTTTTTAATTTATTTTTAAATTCGTGAATTTCAGAGTTGTTGGGTTAAGTTCTCATTAAGACTAATTTTATTTAGTTAAATCATTTTATCGGTTTTGTGGCAAAAATAATCTTTTATATTATTTATTTAGTTATTTATTTAATTGTTGTGTTGTGTTGTTGTTTACTTGCCACGAAGTCATTTATGAAAGACCAATATGTAGCGAGGTCATCTCTCCTTAAATACTAAATATAATATGACGCGATCTTACTCTTTTCCTTGTTTTATTTCTTAAAATTGTTATTATCCTAAATACTTAAATAATATACATGTTGAGCTGTTTTCATCATCATATCAGCAATATTTGGAGGCGGCCTATGTCCATTGGAATTGAATGGACATAGGCCTCCTCCAAATATTGCCACCTTGTGCGGTCCTCCCTCATCTATCGGTTTCCCGTCGTCCTAACCAAGTCGTCGGGTCCACTGTGTGTTATAATCATTCAATATAAATATATTATTTATTGTAACATACCATTTTTTCTCAAGATCGGTTATTGAAATTATATACTTCCTTTTTAGGACACCCGTGTGATATTGAGTATTGACCTGTATTTTAAATCGTTAACACTCTGACATGATATGCTTACATTAAAGAATTATATGTAGTTTCTTATGTCTTCTTCGAATGGCATTCAAGATATGCAATGTTTTGCAGCAGAGTTAAGTAAACAAAGACGCTGTCATTACGCAGATTAAACAGTTGTTTAAGCCATAATAAAATCGCAACGCTATGGATAGCCTGATATTCCTACGAATTACATTTTCCAATGATAGACAATTTCCCTAATATATTTCTCAAGGACGATTCCTGCATAGGTTCTCTGTACATCATCATAACAGCCCATTAATTTCCCACTGCAGGGACGGGCCTCCTCTCGTGACGGAGGTAAACTTGGCCTACTAATACCACGCTGGCCAGACGTAAAGATAACAACGCTATTTCGTAAAGATAACATTCACGGATAGTCCTTTAGTCGGTTTTTACGACACCCATGGGATGAGATGGGGTGGTGACATATTGTATTCTTACTCCGTCACCACACGGAGTACATTGTCTTACGTAATTTTTTATACGAGAAAAAGTAGCTTAATATTCTTATCGTAACATTTTGTCTAGGTTAGCCATGTATCTGCTAACGTTCATGAAGTCATAAACATAGTCTAACGTACCTTATCGTTTAATACACATAGTAGTGCACATATAAATATATAGGAATGTCTCAGCGTAGGTACACACAAACCAATACTCTGTTTGTTATCGTGTAATGCAACCTGGACCTCGCTCCGATATGTTTGTCGAATGCAAACTCGGTCACCACGTACATGATTTAACTGCCTATGCAAATTCACTATTCTAATAGCTTTTGTATTGCTACCACGGGACTCTATTTAAGATTAAAAGCTCCTAAAACTCCTTAAACTTTATATATTAAATATTAAAATTATAATATTTAAATACTTATAATATTAAAATTGTTTATTTTTATTGTTTTAAATGATACAATCATAATGATTTCGATAGGAAAATCGCCACTTAATACAGAGAGGGTTATATAGTTATTCCAGAACCTTAAGGATAGAAAATATAATCACTCTTTTTTGTCCCCTTGCTGTCGTAAAATCTGAATTAGTAGATAGACTTAAGTACTTGACTTAGTTTCACTTCGTTACTAACCAAAACCTGTAACAGTAAAGATGTAATAAGAAAAAAGAAAGAAAAAAACATTTGTATTTAAAATAATAAAATATATTTTCCGTAACAATGTTACGACTTTTTTCACCGCTTCGTTTTCCTGTGTGTAGATTTCTAAGCATTGAGGTTTACGGTTAGACGTCAAAGTCGTTGACTGTTTGACAAGCAATTTCCTTATCAACAAAGGCTTTGCGTTGTCGACTGTACAACGTTAACGAGATAAGTACCTATGAAGATTTTATTGGAAAATACCTGAACAATTTACTGAAACAACACAGCGCGTGCTGGATACGTTTAATAGCCCAGTCAAAATAGACAAAATTATGATTAAAGTTTGCATTAATTCCCAACAAGCTGGATTTTTGTGCATGCCTTAAATACGTCATTACAAATGATATGTCAAAAGTCCCCATCGATCCCGCTTGTGCGTTGTTTTTTATTTTTTATTCAAAAATATCTGAACACTTTTCTCCTACAAAGCATCGCTTTTGAGATATCGTGACTTTAGAGCGCAGGAAAGTCGTATATTTGATTATATGCACACACTAGCTTTTTCCCGCGATTTCGCCCGTATTTATAAGTATTATTAAAAATTAGGCTTATTTCTATATACAGGGTGTCCCATAAATCGACGTCCAACGGGAAACCAGAGATGGTCCATGTGAAAAGTATTAAAAAAAAAATAAAAAAAAAAATCCGACTTATGTACTTAAAAAGTTATAGGTATTTAAAAAAAATCAAGAAAATCGTCACCCTGTACAACACTTTTGACTACAGTGTCTACAAATATTATTATTTTTTAAATTTTTTTTTTGTTTTGTAATCCTGAATAACGTGTTTCTTAATTGTATTTCAAAATTTTAATTTAATTGTCTTATTTCTTAGTAAAAAATCACATTGAACTCAAACAATGAAATGAAAATTGCTACATCACGTAACTTTGACCGACGGCCATGTAAAAAAAAATTACTAAACACTGTGTGGCAAATACCTTTAAAAAATAACGCATTTATTCACGATTCCAAATTGGTATTATACATAAAAAGGATTTTGATAAATTCGACCCCTAAAGGGATAAGATAGGGGATGAAAGTTTGTGTGTAACTTTGTCAATTTATAACCGATTAGGCTGAGACCAAGCATGCAAATGCTACTATATATATAGAAATAAGCCTAATTTTTAATAATACTTATAAATACGGGCGAAATCGCGGGAAAAAGCTAGTGTGTGCATATAATCAAATATACGACTTTCCTGCGCTCTAAAGTCACGATATCTCAAAAGCGATGCTTTGTAGGAGAAAAGTGTTCAGATATTTTTTGTAGACAATTTTACGATCTACAAACTTTGTCTGAACCATTTTTCGATGGCTCACGTTGTTTCAGAGATATACGCAAAAAACGCAAATTTGTGACCTTTGACCTTGAATAAAAAACAACGCACAATCGGGATCGATGGGGACTTTTGACATATCATTTGTAATGACGTATTCAAGGCCTGCACAAAAATCCAGCTTGTTGGGAATTAATGCAAACTGGATATTTATTTTGACTGGACTAGGAAACTTATGTTCACTATACCCTTTCCACTATATTTAACGACATTTGACAGACTGGTGTTAGTGACGTTCAGCAGTATCTCGAATGTAATGCCATTCGATTGTAAGCGATTTCGCGATTTTTCAAATTACTTTATTTTACACATTTGGATCCTTACATCAACTTACATTATCATGTAATTAGTGTTTCTTTCTTCTATGTTAAGAGAATTAGCATATAGCTTAAAATGATAAAATTATAGTTAGCTTAGGTATTATTTAAAATACATAATTATATCGTGACACCGTTGCGGGTTATAGCTAATCTAAAATATCATAATTACATTTTATAAACGTATTATGAAGAGTTCAGGTTTATTCATAGCATTTATTTCTACCGATTATTTGTAATTTGTTTCATAATGGTGGTAATCGTTATGAGTGTCCATCACTAAGTAACCATGGTAACTGAAAAAAACATGGGAACGTCCATGAAATACAATATAATTTTTTCGAAAAATAAGCGGAAGTATTACGAAACTTCATGGACGTGAACTGTCAAAAAGCTAAACTTACGCTGGAAGGGGTATAGTCGTCATATAGTGATGATTAAGACCAAAATTGTATGTACTTTTTAGCAACTGTTTATCAATAAACAATAATACCTACGTAGTAAGCAACTATGAAGGGGTCATTGTGGATGACAACTCAATATTATTTTATCTGGGCTACCCGTGTTTTATACAGTGCATGATAAAGGTTCTGGATGTTGTACTAATGACTAGTATCCTGGCTGGGTTCAAATCTCGATATCAGATGGCTACAATTTAAAAAAATATATATTAGTCCAACTTTTATATAAACAACGTCTATTCCATGCCATTTTCTGTACCGAATCTAGTTAAGAACCATCTCGGTTCTGATACCTAACTTCGTACCTAGTATCCATAATTGTTTTTTTACATAATAACATTATTGACTTATTCTGCGTTATAACGCGCACATACTCGTATATGTGTAACTTGAACTTTACTCTAAAACATTTTATTTCCATTCAGGTATCTGCTAAAATCCAGCAACTATTAAATACATTAAAAAGACCAAAGAGAAGACCGTTACCAGAATTCTATGAAGACGACGACATAGAATTGGAATTAGCTGCCAATCCAAAGGATCCTAACGCCCCGAAGCCAGAAGGTGGTACTATGACTCCAGCTGTGGGTGAACAATTAGTGGTGCCATCAGGATTGCCGAGGAATCTAGAAGCAGCGCTTCAGAGATACGGTACAGCCTCGTTCAAAGCTAACGTGGCAACAGTCTTGGATCCCAACGGAAAACTAAGCAACTCGCTCAATTATGGTAAGTTTTAATTCGTTGTAATTCGTAAGTTTACATAAATACATTAAGCGCCAAACAGTTTATTTGTCTATTACGAGATCTATCTTAGTCTGTTTCTACACAGACAGGTCCGATTATAAGCTTCAACCAAATACCGTATAAAATAGAAACTTCCCAAATGTTCATTGTTAAGTTCCTCTGCGGAAACAATTGACTAATTTCCTAAATAAAGCATGACTTAATGATCTGTTTAACAGGCAAACTGCTCAGCCGATCGCTCAAAATAGCTCACGCATTGCTCAACAAGACATTTACCTCCAAAAACAGTAGTGGCGGTCCATTGACTGGTGACAATTCTATAAAGCCTGGAGATCGTGTCGCCCTCGTGTATCCCAACAATGATCCTATAAACTTCATGTGTGCGTTCTACGGGTGTCTGCAAGCTGGGATAGTGCCGGTGCCTATAGAAGTGCCGTTGACTCGTAGAGATGCTGGGTTACAGCAAGTGGGATTCCTGCTTGGTTCGTGTGGGATACAATATGCGTTGACTTCGGATGCTTGCTTGAAAGGTTTGTAAACATGTTTTTATGTTGTTTATAGATGGTTGTGGGTTTGTTCGTAACTACTTGCAACTACTACAACCATCGTACTGTACATTACGTAATACCATTACGTAAACTCTTCAATTGCAGTTTACGGCTGTCGGGCCTAGATGGCGTTGTTACAGTTGAGTTTTAAGTTGCGGTGCTAGTGGCGCCGTATAAAGCAATGGTTAAATTTGGTAATCGAGACGGATACTCGGGTAGCCTAATTGGTCATGGCGCTGGACACGTATAGTCCATATACGCGGGTTCGAATCTCGCCTCAAGTACCAATTTTTTCCATTGTCTTTCTTTTTTTCAGATTTTTCTAGTTATACTTACCTAAGCTTTATAGGTAACTAGCTGGCCCGTGCCCACTTCGATTGGCGGCGAAAAAAACGCGTCCCTTTTTTAAACATATTTATTACTTTTATTACTGCTCCACTCCTATTAGTCATAGCGTAATACTAAATAGCCTATGACACTCCCGGATAAATAGACTATTCAACACAGAAAGAATCTCCCTCCCAACTAAGTGGGCATGGCTCAGTTAGCAATACATATATATATAATTATACAAGGGCCAGGAAAAGGACTAAAAATACTTTAAAAACCACAGACTTGTGTGACAATTATTAGATACAAAACTGAGTTTAAGGGTACGCCTCGCTCGCCACTCATACTTATTTGCAAAAGTCATTAAAAGTTTGAAAGACTTTCGTCTTTTAGTGGTTGCATTTTATCTCAAGTTTATTAACTCATTATACATGACTTAATTCTTTGTGCAATAAAAATTATAAAAAAGCATAAAACAACTTTGATGACACATTTTGTTTTGACAATAACTTGATGTGCGAATACAGCCTAGGACAATAGGTCTTAGGCAATGTTTGGCCCTCATGGGCGAGAGGCTTAAGTTTTTGACAAATGGACTATTCAACCCATTTTTTTTTTTAAACTGGTTTAGTAGATGCAAAGATATTCCCATATGCCTTACAACGTAACGTCACTAACTCATAATCAAACAAACTTTACCTGTTTATAATATTAGTATAGACAAGCACTACTTAGTTTGCAGCCTGAAAAAAAAACTATTTATTCGTGTATAAAAAAAACAGTAATAAAATTAAAAACCATTTTAATGCTGTGCGATATAATCTAAAAAAAATATTTAAATATTCATATCCATTTAAGGAATAACCTAATAAACTTAATCTTTGAATAAAGCTCAAAGAACCTACTAATTATATATACAAAGTGTTCAGGAAATTTAAATCTAATTAATAACAAGGAGGTATAATAAAGGAGAAATTTTCCAACTTGGCGACTCAGCAATTTGAGTGCAAAATAACTTACATAACAACACCAATTAAAATGTAATGAAACATAACAAGCATTTAGGAAAGATGCTGACAAATTATATTGAATATAATAATATTATGCGTCCTACTGCGAGGCTTCGCTTTGATTACTTGGAGCTCTCAGTACGAGGCTATTATACATCTTATGTAAAGGATTGACGATGGTAAACAATTTTTGTGATCAATAATTATTAACCCGAGTGTTCTCTGTGGTGTGTGTCATTAGCAAAACAAAATATAACGTGCCTTTATTGTCAAAATTGACTTATAGTTCGGACCCCCTGTTGCCTTGCCTAAACAGCTTCAATCGAAAAGACACTTTAGACTACGTCGCCGTCGGGTCTTTCTATTGATAGGTAGATCACTTCTATCTCCCTTATCAAGTGGTGCAGTGACAAATCTTTATTTGTACTCGTGGTTTAACTGTGTGATTATTATGACAGCCGGGACCGACTTTAGCGTGCTATTCGAGGTTTTCCACGAGGCGAGCGACTTATCTATGTCTTAAATGTTTTAACGTATTGTTTTCCCTCCAGGCTTACCAAAGACATCATCCGGTGATGTAGTATCGTTTCGTGGATGGCCGTCACTTCAGTGGGTGTCAACAGAGAAGTTGCCGCGTCCTCCACGCGACTGGATCCCACCTCCTCGTCCCGCTGAGGATAGTCCAGCGCATATTGAACATACTTCAGCTGCGGACGGTTCTGCTATGGGTGTTATTGTTACCAGGTATGTCACATGTAAACATAATATGTATGAATTAATGAATTTATTTATTTCTCAGCATATGGTACTTCTGGTGTAGAAATATTAACAAGTTATAAATTATAATTACAAGGGTAGCTAATTTAATATGAACATACTATTGATTACTCTAAGCATTACCGCACAAGGTGGCATTGCTTGGAGGAGGCCTATGTTCAGCAGTGGACGTCGATTGGCTGAAATGATGATGATGATGATACTATTGATTAATTAATGACATGCACAAAATTATAGACTATTATACGAATCATAAAAATAATAATTTAGGTAATGTCAATACAAAAAGAAATATAAAAATATAAAAAAAAAGAAATTTTGTGGTGGAAAATAAAATGTTTTTTTTTTTTTTTTTTTTTTTTTAATTTAAAAACAAAAATGTAATTAATGTGTTAATGTCAGCATACCATTACATAAAAATAATATTCATAATTCAAGTAGCAATTAAGTATGTGAAATGTATATTATACCAAGTATCACACAATAGATGATGTCTTTTCAAGGCTTTTTTTCGTACTACGTCGTCGGTAGCAAACATACAGCATATATAATATACATAACAGCAATACATAATGTTAAAATATTTACTATAATATAGTTAAATATTATAGTGAATTAATTATTAAAATTTAAATTCGTTTTTTATCATGTGCATAAAAATTCAGTTCAAAAGTAAAAAGACACGTGAATCTTTCTTGCAATAAAACATAAGAAGGACAAAATCTTTAAAAGTTTTTCTTAACTAACATTCACGCACGCCAAGCCAAAGCTGGGAAACTCATAAAATAAATTTAAGTTTTCTTTTTTTTTATTTACTGCCTCTTATAAACAGAGAAACAAATTATAACTTTAATTTGTTTCCATAAAAGTTAGAAATGTCACATTTATTTTGCTTCCTTGCGTAAGCTAATATTGATAAATGGTTGTGTTTTTAAGAAAAGTATAGGAAACAGTATTAACTTACTGATTTATGCGTTCAATTGCCAACATCATTGCATGAAGTACAATTCGTGGATGACTTTTTTAACCAAAATGTTGTTCTACTATGTGTCTTTATGTGTTTGTTACTCAGTTTTTTACTTTCTTGTACCAGTATTTTTAGTTTACAAGAGTACATTTTTAAGTTTATCTCATAGATATTTCGTTAAAAATTGATCAAGTGATTTGGTTTTAAGATAATAAATTACGGCTACGCTTTGAAACAAGTAAGATATGATACAAAGATATACAAGACATGGTCTACTTTTTACGGTGCACAAAGTAAATAGGCCACGCTGTTATAGTCTCGGGATAAAAAATAGTAAGTCAGTCACGTCACGTCGAATGGAAAAGTTCATGTAGGAAACAAAATAAAAGACAATAAAATGTTATAAACAAACTTTTAACGTCTTATCAACTTTCAAAGTGTCCTAGCCATACTGTTGCAGCACAGTATAGTTTCATTGCAAAGAGTTGTTAACTTTTGCGACTTCAATACGGGCATCGTGACCACTAACTTTACCACTACGATTGACTCGCGCTTACTATGAAACGTTCTGTCCTAATGGCTCGCTAGTTTAATATTTTTATAGAAATAGTAATAAGGTCAAAGAAGAAGTGGTGACTTTTTGTATTTTTAATCTATAAAGATGGTCTAATAGACGTTGAACGAGAACGACAGGTCTCAATACTTATCTGTATACTTATGAGCAAAATACACACTATATATTTTATGTTATTTTTGTAAAAAAAAAGTGAGGATATAAACATTTTATATTAATGTCAGTACCCTAAAGTCATACATACTTTTCATTGAAAGACTGAGTTGCTGACGTTGGAATAATTACCAAAGTTTTGTAACCACTTACTCGCATATTATACACAACATTGTGAGACTTGTTAATCCGTTCTTGTCATAATAACCAAGGGAATTAAATCGCTGAAAGTAGGTCTCTTCCAAATAATTCCACTTCAACCCTATTTTTGGTAAACCACTTGGGAAATTGTGAAACAATCTTCCGGCATCGGGTCGTTCGAACGTACTGTGTAGGAAGTATTAGGTCGAACCGGCAAAATAATAGCGATACGGCGTAGTGAAGTAATTTAATGACTACCATCGGTTGTCTTTGTTCCTGGACTACATATGCGCTTTCCATCAGGGTATATGTTGAGGTTTCATTAAAAAAAATATGATGCCAATATTTAAAAAAAATTATCGAGTCTTACTCTAGGTTTTAGCCTTGTGTCTGGAGGACTTACAGATACACAACGTACATCCAGGCCAAGGACAATCGTTTGTGGGTCGTCGCATAATAAATTACATTGTAACAGGCTCAAATCCTTAACATTGGACAGCAGGCTCATTCACCACTCAGGCAGTTAAAGATAAAAGTGTTTTGTAAAATATGAAACACGATTCCTTTCTTCACCAGGGCATCAATGCTGGCCCACTGCCGCATGCTGTCCGTAGCCTGCAACTACACAGAAGGAGAGCACATGGTCTGCGTGCTAGACTTCAAACGTGAAACGGGACTGTGGCACGCCGTCCTTGCTAGCGTGTTAAACGGCATGCACGTCGTGTTCATACCTTACGCGCTGATGAAAGTCAGTCCTGCTTCGTGGATGCATATGATTACTAAGTACAGGTGAGTCTGTTTGTTTGTTATGCATTAAACTTTATTGTATTAACTTAAGTAGAAAGATTTAAGATTGGTATTTTTCAATAATAGACATTCGAATATTTGGTAAAACACTCTATTAATTCTACTCCATAGCTACTAATTTCGGAAGGTATAACCTCCCTAAATGTCTACCGTTTCTATCAAAATTAACTGGATAACGTCAAAGATTAATGTATGACTACATAGCATTTGTATCCCATTGATATAGGCCTTTTACAGCGACGGAAAACTTAGCCCTCTTATATCACGTCACCAGATAGATTGGTGGCATGCCAAGTTTTCCTTCGTTTTTTGTCGTTTGTTGGGAATTTAGTATTAAAATTATTTTATTTATTTTATTTTTTTTTACCAGGGCCTCGATAGCAATAGTCAAATCTCGAGATCTTCACTGGGGATTGTTAGCAACACGCGATCATAAAGAAATATCATTGAGCTCGCTACGAATGCTCCTGGTTGCTGATGGTGCAAACCCTTGGTCACTGTCTTCTTGTGATCAGTTCTTATCTGTATTCCAGAGTAAAGGTAAGAAGATTAACTAATAATCTTATTATTTTAGTGTTATTTTGAGTTGAAGATTTAGTAACATTAGAGTTTGTTTGGTACAGAAAATGGTTCTTGTTAAATCATTACAACAACACCTTACAGCCGATACGAGTACTTTAATGACGGAGTACCGGATACCTCGCTGGCCACACGGATTGGCAAAGGGTTTTATGTCATTTTTTTGCTTTCTTTAATTTTAATGGAGAATTATCTTAACTTTTTTATTCGCCTGTCATGGAAAAATTGGGTTAAGTATACCATACTTTATTATAGTATACTTATTCCATAATTACACGGAAAACTACTTCACACTTTACGTTGGGGACCTCCCTCATGGGGACTAGGCGTGACTGTATTTATGTATTTTAATTATTAATAATTTGTTTATATATTTTTTTAGGTGTTCGCGGAGACGCAATATGCCCATGCGCTTGCAGCAGCGAGTCTTTAACCGTATGTGTGCGTCGGGCTGGCCGGGGCGGAGCATCAGCCGGTCGAGGTGTACTCTCCATGTCAGGACTATCGTACGGAGTCGTCAGAGTAGACGCTGAGAACTCTCTCACGTCATTGACTCTGCAGGATTGTGGACAAGTTATGCCTTCGTGTAAGTATAGTACAGTAATGTCATATATTTAATCAGTTTGTTACCTGGTTAACTAATAGTTTCGTAATGTTTGTAATTTTTATACTGATTTTAACATTGAGCCGGTATTAATAAATGAACAAAATAATAAACCCTTAAACAGCAATCATTGTCATTTAAATTAAATCTCATAATAATACATTTACATTAAAGCAAAAGTTATGACCGAGAAAGGATTTTAAGAAAACAAGACTGCCTGTATGACGCATATTCAACTGTTCTACGAAATAAAATAGTAGATTCTAGGCTCATGCCAAACAATTATTTATGTGGCTTATAGATTCTTACTGCTTAAATGACAATATTAAATTGCCCGCTATACTGAAAATATATATGCACTTAAGTAAAAAAATATCAAATTAATAAATTTTTCCCATACAGGTGTGATCGTGGTAGTCAAGATGGAAGGTCCAGCATATCTATGCAAGACTGACGAAGTGGGTGAGATTTGCGTTCTCTCCGGCGCGACTGGGTCAGGATATTGGGGTCTGCCTGGTCTGACAAACACCGTGTTTCGAGTACGACCCTTGGATTCCGATGGGGAACCAATTGGTGAAGAACATTACGTAAGAAGCGGTTTATTGGGATTCCTTGGACCTGGTGGTAAGTACCCGTTTTTAAAGTATTTGAACTGGGTCCTTAGCTGGGATTACTGATAAAGATTTTTTACTGATTTAACTTCAAACCAAATGAAAAATCTTTTTAGTGTAACATTCTACTAGATATTTGTTTGGTTCCAAGTGAGGTTATACTTTAGGTTACAATTAGCACACAATAATATATTTTATGTTTACTAACTTCCGTGCGGTGACGGAGTAAGAATACAGTGTGTCACTATCCCATCTCATCCCATGGGTGTCGTAAAAACCGACTAAGGGACTATCCGTGAACATTATCTTTACGCAATAAAAAGAATGAAAACTTGAAATTAAACCCCATACCAATCCGTTTGGCCAGCGTGGTATTAGTAGGCCAAGTATCCCTCTGTCGCGGGAGGAGGCCCGTCCCTGCAGTGGGACATTACTGGGCTGTTATGATGATGTTTACTAATAAAGAATACATTAATTTTATTTTTTCTCAGATTCATTTTATAGAATATTTTGATGTATGGAATACCTATATTGTTTCCAGGTTTAGTATTCGTGTGTGGCTCCCGCGACGGCCTGATGACAGTGACGGGACGTAAACACAACATGGATGACATAATAGCGACCGTGTTAGCCGTGGAGCCTATGAAGTTTATCTACAGGGGACGCATAGCCGTGTTCTCTGTACGAGTGTTGAGGGACGAACGTATATGCATCGTGGCTGAACAGAGACCTGATTGTGGAGAGGAGGAGGTGATTATTTACATTTTTACTAGCATATCCGGCGAACTCTGTTTCGCCACCAGATAGCTTCGTTTTATGTAATGTGAAAAAAGATTTAACCGCGTAACTGTTGAAATTTTTCCTAAATTTCTTTGCTATAAACCTCACGGAGCCCGAGACCTTTCCAACGAATGCAAAACCGAGGAAATCGGTTCGTGCGTTCTGGAGTTATAGCGTCAGGAAGGAAAATCCGACTTATTTTTATATAGTAGAAGATTTAAGTGCTATTTAGACTCAGTAAGCAATGGAAACAACGTTAAACGTTCGAGTTCTTTGGCGCGTGTTGGGAGAGGCCTATATCCAGCATTGGACTGCGCTAGGCTAGTTGATTAATTGATTGAAGCATAAGTGTTACCACGCAGCCCAAAGAGATATAGGGTAAATCTTTTTTTAGAAAAAAATAGTAATGATTTTTCTTCGATTATTATTCTAAGACACCCTTTACGTTACAGGGAAAAGGGGAATGAAATAATTGAGTTAGTGCTGCTTAACTGTTGGCTTCCTTGTCCAATTAGCAATCATGATGACTGGTTGTTTTAATAATAGAGTCATTTTCATAAAGTGCTTTTTAGTTCAATCATCTATGATATAAATTTTAATAAATTTCCGTCTACAAACTAGAAACTACATGTAGAAATTGTCATAGCATTTTCGTTATTACTTGAAACATAAAGAGCAGCGCTTCTCGTTTAGTCTATTGATCGTTTAGTCTACTATTACGACACCTGCATAACATGTGGCGATATATATTTTTAACCACACAAAATTGTTTACTAAGTTAGTCGTTTTTCCAAGTATTTTAGTTTTTAATTCACCATTGTTACTCATAACAATAAAATAGTACGCGTTAGTTAATTCGTGATTCACACATTGTGGTCAATTTCTTGGTTTAATTATTACGCACGACGTTTATCCTGGCCTGGTTAATGTTTCCTATTGTTTAATTAAGTTTTTACGAAGCTTTAATGTGTAACGAAATTTTACATGAGCTGTAATAAAGAAAAAAATATTTACTTGAAGTAAGTCTGAGTATATATTTAAAACTCAAACTCAAATATATATTGCTCTCCATATGTTTTCAAAGGTGGTAACAATACGTACATAGATCAAATATAGACCCTGTCGGGCACGGCAAAGTACAATAAGGTAAAATAAAGAAGTAAACTAGGAGTGCTAGTCTTTAGCCCGCTACACACAAAAATGATATAGTCATAGTCTTTGACTTAGCATTTTCGATTGATACACGAGTACATATTAGAAAATATATTGCTTTGCATTTTAAAGTAATATATTTATTATAAATTCCGAGCTAGCTAGGAGACTAGTACAGTTTTTCTATAATAAAGTCTTGTAATCGACTCAAAAAAAAAAAGATACATTTTCAAATTTATATTTCCAGTCATTCCAATGGATGTCGCGCGTCCTACAAGCGGTGGACTCTATCCACCAAGTGGGTATATACTGCCTGGCGCTAGTACAACCTAACTACCTACCGAAGACACCTCTAGGTGGCATTCACTTAAGCGAGTGCAAGCGTCGCTTTCTCGAAGGAACATTGCATCCAGCTAATGTGCTCATGTGCCCGCATACCTGCGTTACTAATCTGCCTAAGCCGAGGGAGATTCATTCTGGTGAGGATTCTTTTATTTTACTATATTTCATATTTATATAATGTTTGTACATTTAATTTGATGAATTACTTTTAATGTGTGCTTGCTAGTATTTGTAAGTATATTAGTTTTTACAGTGAACATTATTGTATGAATTTTAAGTTATTTAAAATCTGTTTACTTATATTACCTGCCTCGACACGCAAGGTAATTAATTATTGTCTTGGATGTTCTCTGTGGTGTCTCATTTTTATCAAAACATAAAAAAAAAAAATCTAAGCTAAAAATAAATTTCCGATACTTATTCCTTACAATTCCTACAAAACGACACAGGAATAATAGTCGTAAATATGTTTTTGGATATCGCGTATGCTTATATATTGCGTTTTGATAATGCTAAGCGTCATTTCTTTATTTTATATCAACTGTGTGTCTATTAAACGTAAAAAAGCGCGACGCTTTATCAATGCTTGCGAAGGTAAATTATTTTTAGTAATATATTAAAACATATTGCTATCATAATGTCAGCCAATGAACGTCCACTCCTGGACAGAGGCCTCCTCCAAATGTCCAGCTTGCGTTCATCTATCGATTTCTCTCTAAATGCAATAGCTAATTATATTTCTTCTCTGTTACAAATCGTGTGCGAATCTTATATTTTCTTGTTTGTGTGTTTAGTAAATATATTTATGTAGTTTATATAACAATATTGTTTATTAAACAGTATATAGCTAATTTAAATGATGAATTATTGGGTGATTGTTTTTGTTAGCTTACAATAACAAATACTTGTGGTATTGGCTACTTATTATAAAGATACCTATGTACCAATAGGTGTTCACCTATTTATATGTCAGATATTTCCGGACCGTTACGACTTGGGGAGTTTCAAGAAACGAGCGTACTCCCTTTTGAAAGGTCGGCAACGCATCTGTGATTCCTCTGGTGTTGCGGGTGTCCATGGGCAGCGGTGATCACTTACCATTAGGTGACCTGCTGGCTCGTTTGCCTTGTATTACATAAAAAAAAAGCTAGTTTGTAATGATAAAGAAGGAACAACATGATACAATGCTTACGTAAGACAATTAAACCCTTAGGTTTGCCGACGTGCTTTGTGTCCATTTCATGTTTGTAAAAGTCTATGCCACATAAGACTAGCTCCCTAGTACGTAAGAGATGCTGATAAAATTACGAATAAATGGTATCGTGGCGATCTAAATAAAAGTTAATCTTGCGTTGACATTTAGTTTAACTATTTTGCGAAATATTTTATTGAGCTGTTTTTGGAACGTCGCACGGCACGCTAAAAAATAAAGTATATTATTTGTTCTAAATGAGCGAAAGTAATGATGTTTACGATAGAAATTACGATTAAAATGTTATCAATAATTAGTTGGTGCTAGCGAATCATTTATGGTTTGTGTTAGTGTTATATTTATTTCATGCTTTAGGTATTTTATTCTTCAAGGAGTATTTTGTATGTTGCTTGTAGCAGGTTCCGCAACATCACCTAGTTCCAAACCAAGCAACTCGCGTACGTTCCGTACAAGACAATAGATGAATCTATATAATTTAACACTTTTTAAATACTACAAATTTACACTTTTAATACATATTGTAGATAGAAAATAGCGAAGCTCAGTCTAAATATTTATACTTATGCACACAAAGATTTGCATTGATAAGGAATCGTCACCTACAGACCTACTATCAAGACTACTGCCCCACAGAAGTTATCAAACAATAAATATATTAACTGTTACTAGTTATAAAAACAAAATAGAAATACTTTATCTGCCTGCAAATCATAATATTACAGCTGAGGGAAGCTAATACAGTTGCGCGATTGTAAAATTAATATTTCACTAATCTATAAACATACTCACTGTTTTGTGTCTCTACAAACGTTTTCTTTTAACAAAAAAAATTTAAGACAATGAACAATTTGACAAGTTATTGTTGAATTCAAGCAAATTTTACAAATATTTGTCTAGCTTTGTGTATATTTGATTATTTGTATATACCTAAAGTTAAATCTCTATATTTTTGCAGATGTCGGCCCAGCGTCAGTGATAGTGGGCAATTTGGTGCAGGGCAATCGTCTCGCTTCGGCGCAGGGAAGAGATATGGGTTACACTGACGACTCGGATGCTGCTAGAAAGGTATTTTAACGAAAATTCTTATTAATATTCATAACATTTGTCCCTTGACACAAGAGTGAGGAAATATTTTGATATTACACACATATTAACACAACGCCAACTAGTCCAACCTACTACTAACAAGATCAAATCAAAAAAATTTAAAAACCCACGATTGATAAAAAGAAACATAAAAAAACTAGATAAGACAAATCTAACGAGCCCAGACTCGATGGGCTTACTAAAAGGCAGTCCAAGGCTACGTGTCCTATCTTCGAGCCGTAACAGCAGACCAGCTCAGTGGTTCCAGAAGATATTAGAAAGAAAGAAATATTTATTTGCCACACAAAAAAAAAACAAAATACACCAAACAGATTACATTTTAGTGCGCGACAAAAAGGTTTACACTCATATTAGTGTTTCAAATATCAGATCCCACATAGGCTTGCAAGTAAACTGAGCGTGTAACATTTCTATCACACCTAACGAACCACCTGATTACCTTTAAAGACCTGAACCAATTTTCACTAAACGTAGCTAAGAACACTCTCGACTGATATACATTTCAAACAAAAAAAAACGCAATAGAATCGGATCATCCGTTTGCGAGATTTACACACACCCACACACAGACATGTCAAACTTATAACACCCCGTCCTTTTTGCGTCGGGGGTTAAAAATAGAAGCCTTTTGTTGCGTTTCGTAGCTCTACAACTACGGCCCGCCCCTGCAGTGGGACAGTAATGGGCTGTTATGATGAAGTATTTGTTTGTGAATCGTAGAACATTAGGCCTATGAAGATCGTGCTATACATTATTGCAATACATTATTGCAATAGGGTTATTGGTCAAGTTCCATCAGCTTTTCGTAAGGATTATATTAGCACGGCTTTTCTTATTGTCACTTTTGCACCCCTGAAATGGGGTGAGTATGTTATATATTATTACTTCGGTGCCACTCGAATAATATCCTAAAATGGTAAGTTACATAAATTGACATTTACTCTTCTTACATTTCAGTATCAGTTCATATCCCAAATCCTTCGATGGCGAGCGCAGAGTACATCAGACCACGTAATATTCACACTACTCAACTCTAAAGGACAAGTCTCGAAAGTGTTAACATGCGCCGAACTGCACAAGAAAGCCGAACGAATTGGCAACTTACTCCTCGAGAAGGGACGAGTAAATACCGGTGATCACGTCGCATTGATATTCCCACCTGGCTTAGATCTGATCTGCGCTTTCTATGGATGCTTATACGTGGGCGCTGTACCAGTCACCATACGCCCACCACATCCACAGAACCTACATACAACACTCCCTACTGTTCGTATGATCGTCGACGTCAGCAAAGCCACCTTGGTACTCTCCAACCAATCTGTGATAAAGCTTCTTCGTTCTAAGGAGGCTAGCAATGTACTTGACAGCAAAGCGTGGCCCTTGACTCTCGACACAGACGACATGCCCAAGAAAAAACTGCCCATACTATACCGCGCACCAACAGCTGAAATGCTCGCGTATTTAGACTTTAGTGTCTCTACAACCGGCATGCTCGCTGGTATTAAGATGTCACATGCAGCTGTAACATCACTTTGCCGTTCGATGAAAATAGCTTGCGAATTGTATCCTTCTCGCCATATAGCTCTTTGTCTCGACCCTTACTGTGGACTTGGATTCGCACTTTGGTGCCTCAGCAGTATTTATTCTGGCCATCATTCCATTTTGATCCCACCTTCTGAAGTGGAGATCAATCCCGCTTTGTGGCTGAGCGCTGTTTCACAATACAAAGTTCGTGATACATTCTGCTCTTACGGTGTTATGGAGCTGTGTACTAAAGGGTTAGGCAGCTCTGTGAACCAGCTCAAGGCTAAAGGTATCAGTTTGTCTTGTGTGAGGACATGCGTCGTCGTCGCTGAAGAACGACCTCGTATCAATTTGACCAATTCATTCTCTAAGCTGTTTTCCGCTTTAGGACTTAGTCCTCGTGCAGTATCCACATCGTTTGGATGCCGCGTCAATATAGCCATATGTCTTCAAGGCGCTTCTAGTCCTGAACCATCTACTGTTTACGTCGACCTCCGCGCTTTGAGGAATGATCGCGTGTCTTTAGTGGAACGCGGCAGCCCACATTCTTTATGCTTGATGGAATCCGGCAAACTTCTGCCCGGAGTTAAAGTTATAACAGCAAATCCGGAAACGAAGGGACAATGTGGTGATTCTCATTTAGGTGAGATATGGGTGCAGTCACCTCACAATGCGAGTGGCTATTTCACAATATATGGGGACGAGAGCGACTACGCTGATCACTTTAGTGCTCAGCTGGTGACCGGTAACACAGGGGAAGTGTACGCTCGTACTGGATACTTGGGCTTCTTGCGTCGTACTGAGATAACGTCGACGACACAGTCTGATGACACGACGTCCATGATGACACGAGACAGTGACACTGAGTCGTTGGCTTCAGCTTGCGGCAGTGTCAGTAACATTGGCTTGGACACCCATGACACGCATGATGCTGTGTTCGTGGTCGGAGCTCTGGATGAGACTATAATGCTTCGCGGTATGCGGTACCATCCTATTGATATTGAGAATTCTGTTATGAGGTGCCACAAGAAGATAGCTGAATGGTATGTATTACATTTTGTGTACATTTGTTTGCTTTTTATTTGTTCAATTTCTTAACAATGCTGATATGATGCCATCAACATGGAAAAATGTAAATGTATCTCTATTAAAGTAGTTTCGCTGTATTTTTTTTATTATGGCAAAATGACAAGAGGCTCTGGAGACCTCTACACAATGCTCGATGGGCTCAGTATCTCTTAATAAGTGGGTCTCAGAAGACATGGACTAGACCAAAACGACAATAATATTTACCTGGGACGGTTAGTCCAGCTAGGTAAGCCCAACCAGAAAAAGGTCACTTTTTAAATCCATCTCGCTGTGGCAAAAAAAAAGGTTCTGGAATTGCGACCGCTTACCGGAAAACCATGATAAGGGAAGCACAGGACCACACAAGGTGTAAGTATTTGCAGGGGGCCTGTGTCCAGCAGTAGCTATTAGATGGCAAAATCTATACATAGTATAAAATGAAGTCGCTTTTTCTGTCCATATGTCCCTGTTGTATGCTTATCTTACAACTACGCAACGGATTTTGATGATGTTTTTTTAAATAGATAGAGTGATTCAAGAGGAGAGGTTTACAACATGTCACTACCTCATCTCATCCTATGGGTGTCGTTAAAACCGAGTAAAAAACTATCCCTGAATGTTATCTTTACGAAAAAAAAGAAGGAAAACTTGAAATTAACCCTATACCAATCCGTCTGGCCAGCGTGGTATTAGTAGGCCAAGTATCCCTTCATCACGGGAGGAGGCTAGTCTCTGCAGTGGGACATTAATAGGCTGTTATGATGAAGAGGAAGGTTTATTGCATAATATAGTAGAGAAAACCATATAATATGGGCTCTTTCGATTTAGCCGTTTCGTGCCGTACGGCATATAGAATGCTAAGATTATGTCTTATTATCAAAATAATAACGTATTGTTTTGTATTTTCCAGCGCGGTATTCACCTGGACAAACCTGCTGGTCGTAGTGGTAGAGCTGGACGGTAACGACAGCGAGGCGCTCAACCTAGTACCTCTAGTCACAAACACGGTCCTGGAGGAACACCACCTCATCGTAGGTGTCGTGGTCGTGGTCGACCCCGGCGTCGTGCCCATCAACTCACGCGGCGAGAAGCAACGCATGCATCTACGCGACGGATTCCTCTCAGACCAGATTGACGCCATATACATAGCATACAATATGTAGGAGAACAAGAGGCGAAGGCGCCTATTCAACAAATAACCCACCACAAACCACTGTTCAACCTTCTGAGACCCGTCAGAAAAATGACATTTATTTACATAATAAAAATAACGTGGTTATCCATTAACAACGGTTTTATCAATCGGATACGACATAAAGCCATCTTTTATTTAAATGTATGTATCCATACCGTTTTTATTACACCTATTTGAGTCAGTGTTATATAACTTTTGTTCACCTTTCTCCTTTCGTAAAGATCTAAAGACTGTTAAAGTGAATTATAAATAAGTTGTTGCGATAATTAATATCTAATGTACGCAACGAGACTGATCTAAGTCTGAAGTTTAATTAGACTTTGTTTTTTACCTTCGTCCCTTTCATAAGTATGTAACTGACTCTTTAGTGAAGTGTATTGATGAGGTTGACGGGCCGACTGTTACCGGTCGTGGACGTTTATGTACTAATACATAGATGCATTGTTACTGTGGAGGGTAATAATGTAATTGGGTTCTTTCTTTGGATTTATTTTTGTGTGTTAAAAAAAATACAATATTTTGACTTGTTACGAAAATGAAGACTATCCGTAGTTTGATAATATGTTGAAGTTATACATGATAAAAACAAATTTAAATATTTATCCTGACGTATTTCATTTTTGAAATAAAAATATCACAATTAATTAAGTTACAAAATTTGTCATGTTTAACATTCGGCTTTTAAGTTTAACATCAATGTTAAAGCCCTAATTAGCCTTAATTTAAAAAAAAAAAAAAAAAGTTGATTATTACTCTCTATGGCAGTGTCGTAATGTTTAGTACAAGTCTGAATAGTGGGAATGTAGTTTCTTGTAGTTTTTATTAAAGGAGGTACGATTATAAGTAACTTTTATTATAAACACAATTATATTGTTGTGATTATTGTGAATCAAAATAATTTCTAATGCTAGCGTGTATGTTAAATTATATTATACGATAATATACTTAGTGTTAGCAAAAATTTAAAAAAAAAAAACGTATTGCATTTAAAGTGGTTATAGTTGACTCTCGGTACTTTGATCGTTGATTAATAGTTTGGCTAAAATTTATAATAATTTTGGTCTGTTGAAGTGTTTTTAGGTTCGTAAAGTGTTTTATTATCGTACTTTATATTTGCAAATGGGGCCGAGAGCATTACTATTGTCTTATATAAATAACTTGGTGACTTTCAGTTTACCAATTTTGTAATAACTTTAACTAAACTTAACTGTCGGGTTACTACGTATTAAACTATGTCCTCATTGTGGACATTTGCTATTGATGTGAGTTGTTTCTGATATCGTAGTAAGCTTGTCGTAGTAAATTCGGTTGTACATTTTCAACTCTTCGTGTATTCTCTATGTGGAGCTACTATGCACTGAAAAACACATCTGTTTTGTGACTGTTCAATGTTAGATCTCAATTAATAACAAATAGAAATAATTAATAATGTATTGTTCTGCTATTAAATTAACGTGACAAACCTTCAACAGATTTATAATAATGTTTATGTTCATTCCAATATACGTTCTGAACGATTATTGAATATTAAAAAGTAAATAATATTATTGACAAAATATTTTGGTCTGTTAGATTCCATTATTTACTTGTATTATTATTTTATTATTTATTGCTAAATTGTAAATATCTTTTTTGTTATTTAATTTTACGTTAAACGATTTCCTTATTTAGTAGTGACTAAAGTTGTTTTATATTATATTGACATTTTCAAAATATAATTATAATATCATTCTTGTATCGATCAATGATTTATATGTAATTAATATAATAAATAGAATCAGAATATACATTAAGTTACGTCTTATTAATATAAAAATGTATAATTTTTACAATTATTACGAAATGTAGTCATTATATAGGTAAGTATACAAGTAGATTGAACTCAGTTTTATGAACAAACGTTTCTTATTTGTAATCCTTGGGTATATAAACATAGTATATTGTAATGTTTGGGTGGGAATAGTTATATATACATTAGTTCACGGTCTGGCATACAACTACCCATTCTTCTTTATAACAAAACATTGTAATAATGTTACTTTTCATATAATGCATTGCGCACAAAATTGTGTACACTTTTGGCATCTGGTTATTATAATGACTCTACTGCTCTTGTGCGTGGAGATTTAATTAACTATCTTTGTCTACAGACATGGAACTTTGTAACAGCTTTTACGATTTGTGATGTTTTTTTTGGAAATGAATAAATAAACGTGCATTCTGATTGGTTTTTTTAATTCGTCTATGTTAATTATATTTATTTCAAGTGAATATTCAATAACGATGCTATTTTAAATACCTAAGTAAGTATCCTTTATATATCATTTATATTTATTCCTTTAATATTTCTCTGTAAGGACAGCCACCTTCCGTTTTAAATAGGGTTTTGTGTTTAATTTTTCTTCTTACCTAGGGATACTGACAGTTAGTCAATTATATCATTACTCTTTCGCACAACAGTTTCGTTCGCATGTCTGGAAATTGTTCAGTTTGCGTTCAAAACGATTCATGGTTACTCTCGAGAACAACTTATAGATGTGGCGGTGTGATATATGGTATCTATTCGCGCGATACAATTCGCGACGAATTCGCCTCTTCTGGGCAAGGTCTAAGACCTTACCTCTTTATTACAGTCTATCTTTTCAATGGATCTTAGTGGACATAGGGAAATCGCCGAAGGTCACTGTTTCAGAACAGATATGTGTGTTGTGCAACCAAGACCGCTTGACTTTATCGTCGACTTCATAAGCGGAGCGCGTCCATGTTGGAAAGTTAAACCTGTCTTATATGTAACATTGGCTAAATCCATCTTTGAACTTAAAAAACAATAAATTAATCTGAGCAAAAGTCTATTTCTCTTCAAAGAAAGGTTATCATTAAAATAAGACTACAATTAATTATTAATTTAAAAAAATGTTTAACTACCAACTGATTACTGAGTGTTGAGTAAACGCTTTTGATCCAGGTTAACACTTTCTCTGTCCGTGCATTACATGTAATGCACTGATGAGTTAGCTCCGTACGTCCGAAATTATCCGCACTAACACTATTCTTGGTGGTTAATAGTGTATTGGGGTTACTCCGATCTGATACCCTAAAAAATTCTCACCCTAGGGTGAAAGCTGGGGAACGTATGTCTGAGAATTTACCCTTTTAACTTAAAATAAATTAAAAGGCACCTAGCATAAGATCGGAATAACCGGTGTATTGTATGTCATGCACGGACGTACGAAGCTAACTCATCAGTGCATTACATGTAATGCAAGGACAGTGAAAGTGTTAACCTTTTAAAGATTTCCTTTGGGTTGTTCTGAGTGATATTGTTATGTCTACTTGTACCTTGTTCCCTATCCGGGTTACCCAGCGCATCCCTCTCTTTCCACTCTGCTGACCTAGTAAACGGCCCATTCATCCTCTGCAATTACCTGTACTATTAGATTTCATAGCATACAGTGTATGTTCATATGTTCTATATAAAGGTTATGGTAGTTTGACCACGAGGAATTGTCAAAATTCAAATAATTTGACCACGATGAAGAACCGCAACCATCACGCTTCTACTTATATCCAATCCTCTACGGTGAACATACCTCTCTTGTAAAATTGTATTTCTGTATACTTAAATCAGTGTCTGAGAAGTCTTTTTTTTTTTAAAGTGGTTGTCCTCGACACTCACAACAGTACGCTTCTCTTGGAGACACTCAATCTTCTCTATTCTGTTCATTTTGTTCACAAGAGAGTTGTAAACGATAACACTTACACCTCCGTGAGAGTACTGGTCGCCCTATAGTTTCTGGAGCAGGTTACTTAGTCAAGTTACCAAGGCGGGAGAAACTTGATAACATGACTGAGGCCTGTACTCGGATTTCTGATGAACCAACTATCTCCCACAGTAAACTGTCCTATTCTGTTTCTTGTTACATAATCGCCTCGTCCGTCCGCAGTGTGCGCATATTGCGAGTTGCGAGAGCCCATGGTTGTTTCGTCTCTTCTCTCATTACCAAGAATACTACCGAATACCAAGGCCAGTAATAAAAGAGCCGTGTTTTTGTTTTGTGGTTTATTTTTTGGAAGGGTTTGTATGAGGTTCTTTTTGGAATTCTCCTTCTCTTGGAACAGCGTCCTTAATCGGTTCTAAAAATCTATATTGGGGTGCGACAATGTGTTCTTACTCTACGTACTTTTATAAATAAAATAAAACAGAAATTACACTGAATTACAACATTTATTTTTTTTATTTTGCTACATCGAAAAATATACTCAGACAGAAAGCTGACATCAAATTTTGCTTATAACATTAGATACCTATTTAATAATTTTGTAATAGGTACCTTGTTACCATTAAAATACGTATTAATTACTGTAATTATGTAAACATTTAAAATTACACTTATGAAGTTAGGTATACAATATAGGTAGGTACATGATATGAAACAGTATTTTTACAATCAGTAAAGGACGGTAAACAAGCCCGTCGTCTTTATACAAGTAGAATTATTTGTATTAACTTAAAAGCTATAGTGTCATAAAAATGGTTTTAAATATTTTAAAAGAATATTACCGAACACTTATAACCGATATGGTTAAGCTCGATTTTGACATTAAAAGCTCGTGTTAGTCATTTCTATTATATTTTCACCATATTCTGTTCCCAAACTTTCCTCATTTTTACTTTGTTCTATGAACAATACAGTCAACCACGCTTGCATTTACACGAGCACACATAAACAGTCTATTCCATCCCTGTTACTTTAAATTATTTATTCTTTAGTAACTTTATCACACTAAATGATTCGCATTATGATCTTTGAGAATCAGCTCGTACCTTAAAATTGGTAAAAATTTGGTTAAGTTAACTTTTAGTTGTCAAATTTTCACACAATAGGTAAGACAATTTGACTATTATGAGTTAACTTAACCTATTTTAAACAATTTTAAGGTACGAGAATTGACATGCTGGTTAAAACCAGCCTTAATTGACATATTATTATGTGATGTCAAGCGCTCTGAGTTAACACTATTATACCCTTTCCACTATACACACCGTCTAGGATATTTTGTACTAAGTACAAACCAAATGTTTTTTGAGTATCACAATGCTCAAAAAATTTGGTTTGTTTTTAACGCCATTGATGAAAACTTAATTTGTTAACCTTTATCAACCATTCTAAAGAATTTGAAAAATAAAATTAAAAATAAGAGATTTACGCGGCTAAAATGTAGTCAAGTTCGAAAATTTCATTTACCAACAGTAAGTTTTGACTGCTTTTTTGTGTAAAATTTAAGTTTTATGAAAATTTAAGCCTTTATTTCGAATGAATGATATTGTGTGCATCAAGCATTTCCGCCATTTCATCATAGAGGAAATGTTAAGGGCAGTAGGCATGCTCCCAGCTGCGGGTACTAAGCGTAGTATTGCTGAAGAGATTGGAACAATACAAAATATGAAATCAAGGTTATGGTCACGTTATCGTGCTACTAGTGAAGTGGCTGAAAGATACCACAGCAAAAAGTCTATCACCACTCAACAACATGATCGCTTTTTGCGCGAAAAGACAGCCAAATGTTACTACCATACAGCTGGCTTAGAGGCTCCAGCTCTTAGTGGAGCCTCTTGCGGGTGTACAAACTGTCAGAAGAAGTCGGCATGAAGCCCACCTTTATGCTCGCATACCGCGTTGTACTCCAGCACTACGCCGAGGGAATCGCGGACGACGACAAGAGTGGGCTCGTGAACATTTGCTTTGCAAAGATAACTTGTTATCTGTAGTGGTGTTTAGACATGAGTTCCGGTTCGGTTGCCACTCGGATTCACGTAGAGACGTGCTTGGCGAGTCCCTGGTTGTGATAGCCATCCACAACATCCTCAGTAAAACCATTCATACCACGATGGAACAATTACGGTTTGGACGGGAATTCGTGTTGGTCGAAGAACAGACCGCGTATTGATCAGAAACATCATGGCTTAAAAATAACTTAACGAGGTGCTACTACTAATAATCTATCCCCGTAGACTACAATTGGGCCAAATGTTTAAACTCATGGACGATAACACCCGTCCACATAAAGCGAGAGTGATGATAAGCTGGTTGCAGGAGCACGACGTATCGATTTTATGCTGAACCACTCAATCGCCTAACCTCAAAAGCATAAAATACGCGTAGGACATGTTCAAAAGAAGGGCTTCGATGAATTTTCCTGCATAAAATTGCGATGGAAGTGCAACTTTTTTTGTATCCTAGACGGACCTGGAACAATATACCACACCAAGATATGGATACCTTAATCCAAGCATGAAAAACCATTGCAGGCCCGTTATTTACGATTTTTTGAATATACTGACTACTGATTACTCCCTAAACAGTTTAAAACAGATTGATTTTCGCTGATTTTCACTTTTGCTTAAGAAACACATCCATTGTTAGTTTTATTAGTTTTCTAAGTATTTTATTTATTTAAATAAAAATTTATTTACGCAAAAATAATACTCATATTTAATTTTGGATTATAGCCAGATAAATTGCCTTTATAAAAAAATAAACATCTTGCTTGTTATCTTTAATAATTTTGAAGATAATTGATTAAATACCTACCAAATATCCCTAGACTTTGTTGAGGTGTGTATTTAACAACATTTGACAGCTTGACGTTAGTGACGTTCAGTCTCGAATGTAATGCCATTCTATTGTAAGCGATTAGGTACTCGATTTTTCGATTTTTAAATTACTTTATTTTACACATTTGGATGCTTACATCAACTTACATTATCATTTTATTATTGTTTCTTTCTTTATCCATGTAAAGAGAATTAGCCTATAGCTTAAAATGATAAAATTATAGTTAGCTTAGGTATTATTTAAAATACATAATTTATCGTGACACATTTGCGGGTTATAGCTAATCTAAAATATCATATTACATTTCATAAACGTATTATGAAGAGTTCAGGTTTATTCATAGCATTTATTTCTACCGATAATTTGTAATCAGCATGTCAATTCTCGTTCCATAAAATCGTTAAAAATTAAGTTAATTTAACTTTTAGTTGTCAAATTGTCACACAATTGGTATTGTTGTATTTAAATTTAAAATCTTTTTAAAATAATGTAATCGTACTGAACTAAGCTTAAAACGGCATTCTGTCATTTTTCAAGTGACAGTTCATGTAATTTTCGCGCTAAAATGGGTATGGCGAAACGAGCGGGAAAAACGTTAGGGATATCGCATTATTACATTCAAAGACCCTGATTTTCATTTTTTTTTTAGAATAGAATTTTACGGAACTTATAATATTTTAACTTACCGAAGATAATTTCCTGTAGTTGAAAATCTATTAAAATTTCCAATATTTTAAATTGTATACCATAAACTGGCAACTCTGTTATTTAACTCTTTTTTGCCATTTAACTTAATTTTAACTTTTACTTTACCGGACAAGAATACTACTTTGGATTAATTAAAAATTAAATTAAAATAAATTAAAAATTAAGTTAAATTAAATAGTATGTTTTGAGAATTGACCTGCTGTTTCTTAATGGTGGTTATAGTTATGAGTGTCCATCACTAAGTAACCACGGTAACTAAAATAAACATGGGTACGTCCATGTAATACAATATTATTTGTTCGAAAAATAAGCAGAAGTTTTACGAAACTTCATGGACGTGTAAGCGACATTTTGTAGCTATTGCCTTTTACTGTAGGTATTATTGAGATGTTGATATATAAACCGTTTTACATCTCCTTTTACTATCACACATATCACACACGACATTTACCTTCACTATGATACTCTGTATAGATGATAACCTATTCATCCTTAAACAGTCCTCTTTACTGTGTTTTTAAGTAAATTTTTAATTACATAATGTGTAGGTATAGACTATGTCTATTTCTCGTTTCTTTTTGTTTTATATGTATAACATTGTTATCTCATTTAACAATAATATACATCATTATGAAACTTCCATTTAAAATGAAGATTTTAATTAAGTATTGACATTATGTTGATAAGAGTGTTATATGAAAAATACTTATATTTAAGTAGGTATATAAAGTGAAATTTAAATATGTAGATAGGTACCCATATTAAGTTGTAACATTTTTTCAACCCTGCCTTAAAAAGGGACAATACTATACATAAATAATAAACACTGTACTGGCGTAGTAGGTATAGTAACAGTACATGTAGGAAACATTTACCTACAGTAGGTATATAAATACTTATTAACACTATTAACACTTTGTTCTTAAATCGATCTATTTACTAACATTTTAATAAAATAGATAACTGACTACAGTAGCCTTTTATAAAGACATAATAATAACAACATAATGTTTTTAAATTAACTGAAAAAAGGGATTAAACTGAAATGAAATTAAACCTAACATATAATAATGAATATGTTTTCTACATAATACACTTTTAGTTAAACGGTCCAAACCCGATACACTTATCTAACCTTTTTTTTATTAATATTTAACTACCTACACATTAATAGAATAGGTAAAGTAGACTTTCAAAAACCATCTAGCCATCTGTTTATGGGGCTTATGATCAACATTACTGATATAACTAATGCCACCACTTTAGTTTTAAATTATTAGCCCATAATAATGGTCTTTTCTTTTCATTAAAAGAGCTGCCTATAGACTCTGAAACTTTCTAAACTGACTGACTGAAACTTTAAGGGCAGACTTGTTGGGATGAAGGTTTTTAGCAATAAGTTTCCATTGTTTCTTTAACGAGACACTACTCGCTTAGGTACTTGTTTGATATTATTTTGCGAAAAATGATATAATATAGGTATTATTTTAGGGAAAAATACCCTTCGGAGCAGAATGTACAAAACGCAAAATGTACAATTCGCAGAATGTACAATTCTTAAAATGAACACTACTCGCAATATACTTGCTCTTAAAAATTTATTAGATATTATAATATAGGTACACATATAATAATAATTTAAGAGAGAAATAGAATTAGTATCTAAAACTTTTCAATACATAAATAACTTAATATTATTATTTGTCGTTCAATTAAATTGGAATACAAATTAATTAAGTATTGTTATAATTTGGCATTTTTAATTTTTTTATCTATATCACATTAATTTCCATAGAGCCTCATCTCTCAAATGTAAGTACATTTTTAATAACATGAGTATATAAAAAGACAAATAAATTTTAATAGATAATTTATAAAAAACCTTTTAAGGTAGAATAAAAAAAATACTTATTTAAAGTTATTTAAGTAAGTATATAGTATCTAAATAACCATCAAAATTGTATGATTTCCAAATATAATACTGATACAGTACCTACATTTAATACTAAGAGTATACCGACTACCAAGTTTATATACATACTAATAACAAAAATATACCATAATGGGAGAAGGTAACATTCAAATATCACCACACTACACAACAATTTTTGTTACAATAAGCACCTTCATACCCTCTATAAATAGGTAGGTAGGTACATACTTGAATTCTAAACAGACTTTACCTCCTTTCAATCAGGTGTGTGTCAAGTTTGCATGTTCACACAATATAATGTGCCAAATATAGTTGCAAAACTTCTGAATACTTACTACTGGAAAAGTTTCTTAAAACCGGAAATATTCAAAATTGATTTAATTAAAATTTTTATGTTTTATTTGCTGAAATATGGTTTTTTGCATCGATCGTCGATCGCTGCTACCGCTGCACCTCTGTGCGCCGGCCGCCGCGTCACGTGCGCACGCCCGACTCACGAGTCGTTCGAAAGCGGTGCGGAAAAACTCCTACGCGAAGCATGTCCCCTACATGCTTCGCGTAGGAGCTTTCCCCCCGCGACTATATCATATATATCCCGTAATCGAGTTTTTCGGTCGAATATTTCGCCCGAATAATTCAATGGGTATAAATGTGTTTGCTATATAATATTTATACCTACTAATTATAGTTATACACATAAATAAAAACATAATGATATAAACATTATAACACGTACAGTAAATATAAATGAATCACGTGACAGTGCGATCAATTGAAAAGTTCCCAAAGTTACGGTATTAATAGTTATTATTCCGAAGTATTCGACCGGAATGATTCAGAATTCTTCCCGCTAGCGTCTATAGTGCCAAACAAATGCTTTATTAACTTACCTAGAGCAATACCGGTCGGACTTCGCGGTGCTCCCAATCGAAAGATTACATAACATTTAAATTAACAACAATGTTCATGGACAATGATATTTATGCAGATCAAAATCTCTTGTGAAATATTTTCCTTAATCATTATGTAGGCCTCTTGCAACATGGAGTTATTTGCAAATTCAAAAAGTATTATTGTAGTCATCACGTGTTGCTGAAGAACTACGTGAATTGAGGTATTGTTCCTGAAAAAATAAGAATAAGTTAGTGTACGTTCTTATATTTTGCCGTGCCGGCCCCGCTGCACGCAAAAAGGGCTAAATTCGAGCGGCCTTAGTCTTAAAGAATACCTACATTCTGAAGTTAATTTCAGGCAAAGCAACAGCGAAACAAAATGCATGCAATTTTAATGTTTGATGATAGACTGATAAGGAGTTAATAGGTTGAATGGAAAATGACCCTATGTTTAAGGATGATAAGGTAATAACTATATGCAATAGGAGCCTAAAATAATAAGTAAGTATTTGTCGCCTAGACTACTAAGTATTTACTAAAGTTAAAGCTGGAGGTAACTGGAAAGTAAAACTTGAAAATAAATTTTGACGCAACGCAATAACTTACATTACATTAATATAGTAGGTATCTACAGCCAACTTTTACGATAGAAGAAGTGTAAGCTTGTATTTTAAAATAATTGAAAATGCATATAGCAACTTATATAAAGAAAGACTGATTTAAAAATATTGATAGGTAAATCAATAAAATATGAATTACCCTATGAATATATCCTTTATATGTCGTAGCAACAAATTATTCAGTTCTCCATAAAGATCAACCCTCAGACAGTATTTCGCGTCACACTTCTCGTGTGAACGAGATCTGAGGAACTTGTTTATTGGCTCTGTTGACTTACGTCTAGGAGGACCTACAGCAATGTTATTGTTTTGTGTCGTCACTCGGCATGGTTTAGGATAAGCTAACACGGGCTTGTGACTCCTAGGTTGATCTAACCCACAGATGGACATGCATGGAATGATCGGTTCGAAGTATATGTTTGGTGATGACTTATGACTGCGGTGGCGATCACGATGTTTATGAGTTCCGAATTGTTTTTGATAAAACGCTCTCGCGGTGTCAGGGTTAGGAGCGACAGGCCTCGGGGGTAACCTCATAAACAGCGGATCAATATGATTATGCAAAATTGATTCTAATTCAGCGTCAATTGAATTAGTTGGTGAATCATGAAAAAATGAGGTAATATATACTTCTGATGATTCTGAAGTTTCGATATGGGCCTCAGGAATTTCTTCAGTACGTCTCTGCCTTGATGGTACACGAGTAGTGTGATCACCATAATATGAGCGCGGAAGTTGTGAGCGGTAGAATTGAGCCAATTGATAATAAAAACTATTCGTTGTTGGTGCGCAGTTCCATAAATAATAGTCTCTTAAAAAACAACGCCAGTTCCGATGACACCACCAGCACCTATCTTTGAAAAGGGTTAAATGTCCAAGGTGTCGCTCATAAGGTGTGTATAGCAGCGGAAGTATGTCACGTGCATTTTGCTGGTACTCATTGGTAGTATCATATCTATGATCGTTTTCTTGTCTGTAGTGTCTAGGACGGTTCATCGTCTGGGGCTGTAATAAAATTTTAAGGTGTTAAAGCAAATGATGGATATACGAGCAATATAATTTTGTAATTTATTAGTTACCGTTTTAACCGGTATTTGTCGCTATAATTAATCGTTATTAATTAACACTCTATGATGTTTTTAAATTCTTAAGATTGTCTCAGTTCTTAAAATCATGAATAATCTCAAAATCACAACCTATTTTTTTTTATTTAAGGTAATCTTACGCCATTGGCTTAATCGTTACGCTACCTTCGTTTTCTTACGACACCAAACAAAAGATTTCACAAATAGTAATAATTGCATGGATATTATTGAGTAAAATAAAGTACCTTTGATTTCAAATTTGGGATCATGTGTACATTATAAGCGCGCTTTGTTCTAATTACCTATTTAAATCATCCAGCAATTTATTCAAAAGATGTTTATTTTTAGCTTAAGTTATACATTTCGTAATCTATTGATTCACTGATTACCGCAAAAACGTTATGATACGTATATAACAGAAAATATAATTATTTATAAATACACTTCTCATCAAAAAAATCGAAACAGTTGCAAGTTTGTGTTTTATAAGGATTATCTGAAAAATGTGTATATTTAGGAATATGTGTTATATATCATTTAATAGGGAATTTAATGAGGTTTTCAAATAATGATGTTAATGTTCTAAATTCAAATTAATTTTTTATAGATTTCGTATTTTGTTTAACAAGTCGTATTTGCCCTGTACGTAGTTTGACGGAAAATGATAAAATTAGGCACGTAAATGAAAAAAAAGTTAGGAAACGTTTATTTAATAACTCGGATACCATTCCCGACCTCTCATTATTGCTTTTGTACGGTTTTTCATCGATCGGATGAGAGTCACGATCAAAAATAGTGGCGCTCTATTCCATTCCTCTTGGATTGCATTTTAAAGCTGGCTAAGTGTTTTTGAGGCATGATCTTTTACACTAATTCATCTTTTTTATTCATCCCATAGATGTTTAATCGGATTCATGTCCGGGCTTCTTGCTGGCCAATCAATAATAGAGATATCGACTTCAGTAACATAATCTCATACGACGCTCGCGGTGTTTGTCCTAGCATCCTCGTACATAAATGTTAAACCGGGGTCAAATAAATGTGCATAAGGCATCACAAAAGGTTCAAGATACTGTTCGATGTACCTATGACTGTTAAAAAAGGGCAGACGAGACCCAAACACAAAGACAAACTCGGTCTTGTCGTTGCCACTAATTTCTCCCCAAACAGTCCATGAACCGCCACCATGGATGGCCTTTTCTTTTAATCCTGCATGGTGCAAAGCGTTCTTCATCACTTCTGTAGACCTTAGTCCTTCCATCGTTACCATACAATACAATTTTGCACCCATCAGAAAGGAGGAACTTGCTCCACTAGATGTATGACCAATTTAGGTAATTACGCAAAAAGTTAAGGCGCGCTTTTCGATGATCTGCAGGTATTTCCTCCCTATTTGCTGGCTTGTACGGTACAAGTCCACGTTTCTTCAACCTTCTTCTAATTGTAGAGTCACTTACAGCCACCATAGGTTCATCATGAAGCTGCTGCTGCGGTTGAAAGACATTAAGGCCTAGAATTTGTAAGAAAGGTGTTACTATAAATCGATCTATTTGGTCAGAAGTTAGCTGTTTTCTGCCAGATCTCTAACGGCGCGTGAACAAACCAGTCTCTTGATAGCGTTTGCAGATTCTATAAAAAGACGAGAGGCTAAGATGCAATATTTCAGCCGTAATAACCTGACTAAGTCCAGACTTCAGCAATGCCACCACTTGGCGGTTTTTGCGGGTAAACATCGCAAGTAGTAATAAGAGGAGCGAGGAACTCGATACGGTGCGCGATACGCGTTATTAAATAAACGTTTTCTAGCTTTTTTTCATTTACGTGCCTAATTTTATCATTTTCCGTCAAACTACGTACAGGGCAAATACGTCTTGTTAAACAAAATACGAAATCTATGAAAATTTAATTTGAATTTAGAACATTAGCATCATTATTTGAAAACCTCATTAAATTCCCTATTAAATGATATATAACACATATTCCTAAATATACACATTTTTCAGATAATCCTTATAAAACACAAACTTGCAACTGTTTCGATTTTTTTGATGAGAAGTGTATAATAAAATGATTTATTGAGTCTACTTACATAATAGACAACTCCGTTCAGGTTTGTTCTTCCTAGAAAAGGAAGGACATCTTATAAGTACCTAGTAGTTATTATAAAAATAATTCAAGAAACTTAGCAGTAGCGTAGGTAATATGTATATAAAACAATATATAAAACAACATAACGATCGGAAACATCCATGTTTCTTACATATTTTTTTTCATATTTTTTCGTATTTATTTATTTAGCAAAATAAGTACAGGCATTAACACAATATAGGTACAGAAATTAACTTAGTATAACAGTGTTGTGTTGAACTCTGGTACCCAAGGTAAGATTAAACTTGTGTTATGGGTACCAGGGCTCCCGCAGCTAATACAGGTAATTTACAATTTTTGTATAAAAAGACGTATAGCTATGTGCGTGAATGTATGTGTGTGTGTGTGTATGTGTGTGTGTATATATGAGTTGTGTAAATTACATTATGTGTAGTGTGTGAATGTTAGATTATTAGTATTTTTTCAGCAAATACTCAGTTTCCGTTTAGTTTTACAAGTATTTTTCCATTGTTGCCAACCTACACAATGTTAAATAGAGAAAAGTATTTATTTTCCTATAATATTTAGTAATCAAGAAGTCAAGCGGGTGATGTCTTTTATAAAAGTACCTACCTACATACAAACATTATCGAATGACATCCTGTCGTTATTTGTTACATAAAACTAATAATGATTTTTCACAAAATAAAATGCTATGCTCGTTCTTTTCTTGATAACAATAAAAATAATTCAAAGTTGGCTGCGTTTTGTCTTAAGCTTGGTATTGCTGCAGTGCATAAGCGATGGTTATCACTAACCATAAAGTAGGCTGCTTGCTCGTCTGCCGTTTAAAGTAATAAAAATATGAATGAAAAAAAGAAATGTGAAGCACGTACCCGTGAAGTGGACATCAGAAGGATAACGAATGCCGCGTTCATTAACTGCTGTGTGACGACGGTTTTGTCGTGTGTATGTAGGCTCTGCAATTATTTTAAAAGTTAATAATGTATTTAACAGTCATTTATTTATTTATTTATTTATTATTATCACACATACAACTATTATCACAGGTACTTATAACCTAATTCAATAGCCTATGTACAAAAACAAAAACAATTACTAAAAATATCAATAAATTACAACTTAAATAATAATTACTCTTTGTGCAAACATATAACACAATAAGCTACCCGTGTGAATTCGTTCAATGTACATGAGAAGAGATCTATCTCATGGGCCAACGTATTGAGCGCTCGGAGCGCGCGCGCGAGTGGTGTGCGCTGCAGCAGGCAAGTACGCGCGCGCGGCACGACCAGCAGTTCCGGCTGCCGGCGCCGCCCTACGTACTCGTCCGGGACGCTCAGCTGCATTACTTCCAATACGCGGGGATTATTAAGCCTTCCGCGCATCGTTTTAAATAGGTAGACGGCGAGCGCGACCTCCCTTCTTACTGTTAGTGTGTAATAACCTACCATACCCAGAACAAATAGAGTAGGATACAACAGCGGATAACCCGGGTAAACCCCATATTGCTTCATATACACGAACCTAACAAATTTATTCTGGATACGTTCTAGCATTAGCACGTACTTCTCCTCGTGTGGTGACCATATCACAGCATTGCACTCCAGGTGGCTCTTCACTAGTGCCTCGTATAGTGCTTTCAAAGCTCCTATATTTGTAAAGCTGTTGGCTTGGCGCAGTAAAAGTCCCAGGTTCCGGTAAGCTTTCTTACACACATTAGTAATATGCTGCCGGAACTGAAGGTCAGAAGTAAAATGCACACCTAAATCCTTAACTTCTTTGAGGCGCTGTAGCGGAGCCCCGTCCATAAGATACTGGTAATGACTCGGGGCGCGCGCACGGCTGAAGGATAATACGGAGCACTTAGCCACATTAAAGTGCAGTTTATTTTCTAAACTCCACCTTATAACACTATCCAGATCCTGTTGAAGCAGGCTGTGGTCGACACTGTGCTTCACCTCCGAAACCAGCTTCAGATCATCAGCAAATAGTAGAGGCGTTGACCTACTCACCACTTTAGGCAAATCATTGACCATCAGAATAAACAGTAAAGGTCCTAAATTACTGCCTTGACTTACACCAGATCTTGTGGGGTAAGGGTCCGAAAGATGACCGCCACAGTCAACATATTGAAATCTGTTCTGCAAATAACACGCAAAAAATGTAAGGGTGCGCGGAGTGCATCCCACACCAGCCAGTTTTAATAACAAGATGTCATTATCGACTGTGTCGAACGCCTTTCGGAAGTCTAAGTAAGCAACGTCCACTTGTAGTCCAGCATCCACCGCAGGCACTAAATGTGTCATCAAATCTAATAAGTTGCCAGTTGTCCCCCGCCCGGGACGGAACCCATGCTGTGCGTCAGACAACTGAGCACTTACCTGTGGGTAGAAAGCACTGTGGATGGCCGTTTCAAACACCTTAGCTGGACTACACAGCACCGCCACGGGTCTATAATCCGTGGGCGTCGACCCTCCCTTTCCTTTAGGTACCGGAACAACTCGGGTTAACTTCCAACGATAAGGAAACTTAGCTGTCTCTATACATATATTAAATAAATAAAGTAACGGTTCCATAAAAATTGTAGCACAGTCCTTGAACACATACGCAGGAATACCATCAGGCCCCGCTGAACGTTTGGGCAGCAAGCGAGCGAGGGCGCTTCTCACATCCGCTGGCGTGAGACTCGTGAGGTGTACGCGAGCTCCCGGCGCGTCCACCGCGTGCGCGCTTGCCGCCCCTACACTCAGCGAGGGAGACTCAGGGCTGTAGACAGACTCGAAGTAGCGGGCGAACTCTCCTGCGCTCTCGTAATCAGACAAACCCCTACCATCCTTTACTATATTACGAGTGCTCGAATTACCCGTTTTTGATCGTATGAAGTTCCAAAATGACCGTGGGTCTTTCGCCATATGACTTTGAACGAGGTTTCGGTATTGATCATGAGCTCGTGCTATCTCAATTTTTACTCGGGCCCTACAGTTTGAAAACGCCTCATAGTCTTCACTTAACCTACTATATTTATATTTTTTGTGTAACTTATATTTAATTCTTATATCTCTAATTATTGCACTAGTATACCACACTGGATATATATACCGATTATTGCACTGTTTATTATTTTTAAGAGGCACATATTTATTAAATAACTCATAAATTCTAACATAAAATAAATTTAAAATGTCGTCCGGGTCACTTAAACTATATAATTCACTCCAGTCTATTTCACCTAATGATTGGTATAAGCTAACAAAATCGGCTTTATTAAAATTCCATTTATCCCGGGCTATAGTTTCATAAAGTTGTTGCGTATAAGGTTCAAAGTAATTGGTATTAGAAAGTGTCGCGGGAGGTATGGGCGATGGCGGCGGAGGTGTATATATCGCGCCTAGTTCCAAGCACACGTGAAGCGGTGGATGGTACGCATCCACCGGCTGCAGCGCTTCGTCCGCAGCGCTCACCGTCACGCCCGCGCCACGCGCACCCAATACGAGATCCAATTGTCTACCGTTACAATTCGGTACCTCATTACACTGAACGAATTCACAGAAGGACATAACATATTCAAAATAATTTACAACATTATTATTACAAGAAAATAAATTAAAATCTCCTATCACTAATACTTTATTTCTATATTTGACACAAATTTTCTCTATAATATTAAATAATAGCATGTACTCATTTTCATCAGTCTGTGGAGGAATGTACAGTGCACAACATGTAAGTAAGAACCTATTTCGCTTATACACAGAGGCACATAATAATTCAAACTTTAAATTGTCAATATTTACGTCACCTGGAATCGTTAACCGACGCAACTCGAACCGCGGTGTGGCCACTAAAAGCACGCCTCCTTGTTTTCTACCATCGACTCGATCGCATCGCAGTATGTGATATCCTGGGGCTATAAATTCTGCATTTTTTATAGATGTATTTAGTCCTGTTTCAGTAATTGCAAACAAATCACAACCAGAAGATTCCAATAGACACATAAATTGAGAAGTTTTCGTACGAAGTCCTCGCACATTCTGGTATAGTATATTAAATATACTACTACTTTTGCGTATGATTTGGTTCGGCTGGGCGACGAAACCAAATCCATTCCGAGATTTCGACATTCATTGGCCATATTTCTGGGTCATACAGCTTCTCAAAATTGCTTTCCGATACTCCAATCCTGAATGATGCATAGTCACGATTATTCTTAGGCTTTAACTTTATAATAGAAATATCCGCTTCATTTTTTAACACTCCTTTAATAAATTCCTTTAAATTATCTTCAGTTGTATCCTTACTTAATCTCCAAATATGTAAAAATCTCTTCCGTTCTATAGCTTTCAATGATACTATAGCAGAATTACCTCCTTTTATTATTGGGTTTTTTTCCTTGTTATATTTAACTTCGGTCCATTCATTATTATTTTCTTTAGCTACAAGCGTAATCGCTGATCTCTTGGCCACCGCTGCCGCGTAGTTAACCGCGGGCTGCAACGACGCGTGCGGTGATACGCTACTTGTTGCTACGCGCCCTGGACTTGCGGCCTGAGTAAGCGTGGACTGCGATGCTTCAGCCGCTAACTCTTCTTGCTTTTGGTTGGCGGGGCAGGGGTCAGGAATGGTTTTTACTGAAAACAAAGGAGTTTTCTGTTTCTCCGTTTTCAATTTAGTGATTTCTTTTTCATAAGATACACATTTTTCATTAGTTTCCCGCAATTGTTGTTTAAGTATATTATTCTCTGTTACTAATACAGTCACTGTAGATCTCATTTCTTCTATTATTTTAATTTGGAACGCATTTAATTTTTCAACTATTATGCTGTTAATTTTGGCCAACATATCTTCTGAAGTCCTGGTCATTGACCCCAGATTCCCGCTTGTACAAGTTTCGTCGAAAGATTGGTAACACTTATTATCAATGACGTCTTTGGTGGTAGCGCCACGCACAGGTGTATCATCAGTAACTTTAACTCGCTGTGTAATGTTTAGACAGTCATCACAAGTAAATGAACGTTTTAGCTGTACCTGACGTTCCTTGAACACACTCGGGGTAATATTCATACATCTGTAGTGGTAGTTAGTTTTGCATCCACTACATTTCAACAGTTCACTAACATCAATTTCTTTACAACAAATTAAACAATCCATTTTGAATTTCCAAGAATTCAATCAAACACAGGGCGACAGAGACAGAGTTATTAATTCCCTATTGAGTGAAAGAGCGCGATGCACGGCGTCGCGTCACCCACAAAACCGCGCGAATAAATTTACGTTAATTTGTTTATTTTGATAAAAAGTCACTAATTTATCACTGTACTACATTGTTTTTTTATGTATTGACACTCTAAACGTAATATTCACACATTTTTATAACTTAACAGTTCAAATTTACAAAGTTATGAAATAAAAACTCGGGAACAGCTGACGCACTATCCCGCGTATCCGAGCGATAAATGAGTGTCATAAAATAAACTATCTAAGTAGTTGAGCTTAGACCATAAAAATCTAAATTTTGTTTGGAAAATAACACAAATAAAGTTGAAGAAATTCCTAAAGTTAGAACTATAGATGCTGGCGCGAAAAATTCCGAATCACTCCGGTCGAATAATACGGAATAATTCCGAAATATACCGTAACTTTGGGAATGTTACACATCACCCGCCTTTTGTTGTTGACATAATACTTGACGTTAAACTTGTCCCCATGATGAAAAAAACGTCACAAAAGTTCAACTATTACAAATCAAATTATGAGCTTAATGCTAGAATTTGTAATATGAACTGGGCGGCGATTTTGACTCCCTTGGGAGCAGAGGAAGCGGTGAACGTGTTCTACAGTGTCATCAATGATATCATTAGGGAACACACACCGATGTCTGTTACAAGGGATCATGGTTTCCCAGTGTGGTTCTCAGCATCATTGATAAGTATTTTTAAGAAGAAACAAAAGGCATGGGTGAGGTGGAAAAAACATGGTTACATTGCGGACTATGAAAAATTTACGGATCTACGATCCATATTCAAAAGAAACTGTAAAGCGTCTTTTTCAAAATATATTTGTTCCATTGAGGACAGTTTATGCTCGAACATTAAGGATTTCTGGACTTATATCTCCAACCGTAGAGACAGGACGGGGATACCTTCCCAGGTTGAATATTGTAATGTGCTATATAATGATCCACAATCAATTTGTAATGCGTTTTCTAGTTTCTTCACGTCTGTTTATGAACCGACTTCTTCTACTATCTCCAAGTGGACTCCACCACCTGAAACGTCGCATAACGACATTATATCATCACTTAATATTTCAGAAGATTCAGTGATCAGAGAGTTGAAAGCCCTAGATCCGGGCAAGGGACCTGGTCCTGACGGAATCTCGGCGTACTTCTTGAAAGGCACTGCTGTGACCATTTATGTGCCTTTAACTATACTTTACAATAAGTGCCTAGATGAGGGTGTTATGCCGGAGGAGTGGAAACACGCTAATATCACACCTGTGCATAAGAGCGGATCCAGGAGTAATGTTGAGAATTATAGGCCAATTTCTATTCTTTCGACCATGTCGAGGCTTTTCGAGCGGCTGATACATAACGAGCTTTATCCAGTTGTACATAACACCATCATACAACAACAGCATGGTTTTGTAAAGGGTCGTTCTACAATAACAAACTTGTTGGTATTTTCTGGTTTCCTTTTTGAGAGCATGGATAGCGGCATTCAAGTGGATGCTGTCTATACTGACTTTCGCAAAGCTTTCGATAAGGTTGATCATGAGTTGCTCCTGGATCGATTGGCTTTCAATGGCATTAGAGGTGACCTTCTGCGCTGGTTTACTTCATATATTTTCAATCGCTGTCAGAGAGTGGTAATCAACGGCTATTGTTCAGGTGTTGCTCGGGTTACGTCTGGCGTCCCTCAGGGCTCTATTCTGGGTCCATTATTATTTATATTATTTATAAATGACATTGGAACTTGTTTCAAGAACACCAGATTTCTGATGTACGCAGATGATCTAAAAATTTTTAGACCTGTGAGGGGGACACGGGATTGTGATCTGCTGCAGGAAGATTTGGACAGACTGGCCGAGTATTGTCACTCGCGAAAGCTTCAGTTAAGTATTCCTAAATGCAACTACCTTAGTTTTACTAAAAATAAGAATTTTGTTGGGTCATCATACTCATTGGGTGGGGAATCATTAACCAAGTTAAATTCTGTCCGAGATCTAGGTGTAATACTTGACTCCAAGTTGTGTCTGGATTTACAAATCGAACAAATAGTTAACAAAGCGTACAAGATGTATGGTTTTATAATGAGGTCCACTCTTGACTTTAAACGGGTATCTTCGTATCTTTGTTTGTTTAAAACATTAGTTCGTTCGCAACTGGAATATGCTATACCTATCTGGAATCCTTTCTACAATAAATATACAGATATGGTGGAGGGTGTTCAGCGCAGGTTTCTTCGCTCGATGCACTATAGATGTCACAAAGTCTACTTAGAATATGATGAGTTACTCCACAAGTACAATCTTTTAACGCTCCAGTCTAGGCGTAAGCAGCTGGAGGCAATTATTTTATACAAGCTTGTCAACGGTAGCTTTGATTGTGTAGACTTGAATAATGTACTTTGTTATGCTGTACCCAGGACTGTTCACAGACGGCAAGTGCGTACTGGTAAATTGTTTGCTACAAACACCTGTCGAACCAACACTGGTCTTCGATCACCTATTCGACGCATGACAACTGCATACAATTTATTTATTTATTTATTAAGGTTTACCACAGCAAAAGTATATAACATTATTACAAATAATAAATACAAGTAGTTTGGCTGATACAATTGCCAATTATGGATTAACCAACATGGTTCATAAAAAAAAAACGTCAACAAACATGAATAAAACAGATGAAGCTATCAAAATTACTTATAGACTTATTAAATATTAAAGCAAGACACTGCCATTGTTGGAGACTCCAAAGCTGTTGTATAATTTAAATTTGAATTTGTTTTTCGAATCATGGTAGATATCAATATCAGGTGAGGACTTTGTTCTTTCATTTAACTCACTGCAAAGACGATGAAGGGGAGAGCTATATCCAATGTTTAACTTGCAAGTTCTCAAGTGGTAAGTATTTGTGATAGGGTACCGGGGTAGTTTGCTTGGAACTTGGAGATTGATGCGTGACACCAGCTCAGCGCTATCAAGCTGTCCATTTGCAAGTTTGTGAAGGAATGATAGGTCCAGCACAATACGTCGTTCACGCAATGAATACATATTGAAATATCGTAGACGTTGTTCATATGGACACCTATGTGATATACCATTGGAGGTGTATGCGAGGCTCCTAGTGAATGCTCGCTGAATGCTCTCAATACGCTGAGAATGTACTGCATATTGAGGACTCCATACTATACTTGCATATTCTAATTGGCTACGGACTAGGCTATTGTAAAGTATGATTTTAGTTCGTGGTAGCTGAAATCCCTTAGTACTACGCATTATAAACCCAAACATTTGAGCAGATTTTGTGACAATATTGTCGATGTGAGATTTAAAATTAAATTTACTGTCCATGATTATACCTAGATCTCGGACTTCATTTACTTGTTCCAAGGTGATCTTATTTATGCTGTAAGAAGTACAAAGGGTGTGAATTTTGCGAGTGAATTTTATGTGAAAACATTTTTTGACATTGAGAGACATGCCATTTGCAGAACACCAGTACTCAATGCGATCAAGGTCATTCTGCAAAAGGATTTGATCGTCGCAAGAGGATACAGTTCTATAGATTTTAAGATCATCTGCGAAAAACAGAGCCTTGCAATCATTAATTTGTGTAGAAAGGTCATTGACAAATAAATTAAAAAGAACCGGCCCGAGATGGGACCCTTGGGGAACACCGGAGTCAGCATAGTATACGCACGATTCATATCCACAAAGAGCAACAATTTGTGATCTTCGAGATAGGTAGGAAGAAAACCACTTTAATAGGGAGCCATGTACGCCATTGAATTCAAGCTTAGATAGTAACAGTTGATGGTCCACTTTATCAAACGCATTTGAGAAGTCAGTGTATATTGCGTCAATCTCTTGTCGTTTGTCTAGAGCCAGCGCCACATCAGATACAAACTCCACCAAATTTGTGTCTACGTTGCGACCAGACTTAAAGCCATGCTGGTTTGGTGAAAGTAAGGGATCCAGATGCTGAGTAAGTATAGGGCAAACGAGCGATTCAAATATTTTTGAGAAACATGACAGTATCGAAATAGGCCGGTAATTTGTTACATCAGATAGGTCACCCTTTTTAAAAATAGGGATGATTCTTGCATTTTTCCATACATCGGGAAAAGTACCCTGTTGAAGAGATCGATTATAAATAATGCATAGGGGCAGAGCGAGATGGTCTTTGCAACGTTTTATGAAAATAGGATGTATAGAATCAGGTCCCGGACCCTTAGAAACATCAATTTGCTTAAGCTTATGCAAAACCTCTTTTTCTGTGAATTGTATTTGATCGAGGTAGTAGTTATGATTTATAATAGGGCAAGAAGCGTCAATTATATTACCTTTGCAACTAAATATGGAAGAGAATTGCTTGGCAAATAGGTTAGCAATATTAGATCCTCCACTTACTATTGTATTATTCATTTGCATCTGAGAGGGTATTGAATTACCACTTCTTTTCCTATTTTTAATGAAACGCCAAAATGCTTTAGGGTTTTTCTGGATATCAAGTTCCATGTTATGTTTGTATTCTTTGTAACACGAACGCATTAGTTTCTGACAACGATTACGTAGTATCTCAAAGCTGATTTTGTCTCTGGGATTATTGTACTTCCGGTATGTACGTCTATATTTATCTTTTTCAGATATTAAGTTTATAAGAGCTTTAGAGAACCAGGGTGGGTACCTGGATTTGCTAGGTTTATATTTTGGAACGTGTTCTGCTATTAAGTCATTCAGGATATTGTACAGTATTTCAACACTTCCATTGACGTCGGTACATTGACTAAGTCTGTAAGTTAGGTCTGAAGCTTTTAAGGCAGAAAGGATATTTTCGTAGTCGGCTTTAAAATAATTATGGTCAGTTCGGTATTTTGGTTTTAAGTTAAGTTTGTTAGAGAAGTCTATAGATATCTGCAAGCATGGATGATATGAGTCGAGTTTGCTTAAAGTGTCTGGAGGGTGAGTTACTGTAATGCCTGAAACATTGCTCAAGACGAGATCCAATATGCGGCCATCTACATTCGATATATGATTGTACTGGTGTAGATTATTGAGAGAAATAAAATCTATTAGGGGCAAGCCCAGCGGGCAGGAATAGTTACTAGGAGTGAGATAATTCAGCTTATCCATACATGTCCACTGAATAAATCCCATATTAAAGTCACCAACAATAGCAATTTCATCAACGTTCCTTAAAACTACATTATTAACATGGTTTACAAAGTATAATAAAGTATCCAACTTAAGGGGAGGTGGTAAGTAAACTACACACAAAGCAACTTTTCTTACAGAATTATTGATATTCAACTCTAACACTACCCACAAGTCCTCCAAGTCACTCTCCCATTTTTGAACCCTAAACGACCTAATGTGCTTCTTAACTGATATCAAAACACCACCGCCATCCTTTTTGGAGTCTCTGTTACAAATTCGATCTCTACGATGTGTCACGTATCTTTGATCCATGAACTCGCCATTAGCTACACTAGATTTTAGCCAAGTCTCAGTTAAAGAGATAACATCGTAGTCGTTTAATAAAACATTCTGATAAACGTCATCGGTCTTTGTTCTAAGACCGCGTACGTTTTGGTAGTATATATCAAGCATTGTAATACATAAGTTAACAGAACATTTAAGACAATATTATTATGGTTATAGAGGGGCTTTCTGTAGCAACTTGAGACTCTCCTGGTTGCGGATAAATATTGCCTGGTCATTAACATCTCTACGTACCAGAATCCGGCCATTCCGCACCCATACGAATTTGTAAGAAAAATCTTTGGCTAGTTTTCTTGTTGCCGCATGTAATTGTTTGTTAACAGGGCTTAGATGTTCGCTCACAAACACTGGAACGCGACCGCCACCAATGCCCAGATGGTGTGAATTCAATTTATCTTGGGGATGTTTTCTATTGTAGTTGACTACCGCTGCTAAAACGTTGTCTCGTTGTCGTGGGCTTCGAAATTTGGCAATTATTGCACGAGGGCGGTCACTATTCTTATTTAGTTTGGCTACTCTTGTGATTTGCATTATATCCGTATCAAGGATTTCGCTACCCGTTATCTCCACCAGTTGCTTAACTGTGTTAATTAGATTTTCTGACCTGTGCTCTGGTATGCCACTGATCTCAATGTTAGATTCACGCATACTCTGCTCAACCATGTTCAAGCGAGCAGTGAGGTCTATGACATTATCACGTAAGTTATTGTTTTCCACCACCAGCTTATTTATTGTCTTATCCTTGTCATCAAGGCGCTTGGTTAGGGTCTCAAATTGAGAGTTGAAGAATGACAATGCGTCTCGAAACTCTGTAATATTACAATTAATAGAATTCAATTGATCGGATACCATCTCCTTAATAGTAGCCTGCATAGTGGTCCTCAGCTCCTGCCGTATTACATCTCTCAAAGAGCTCACTGTGACATTCTGATCACCGTCCGAGTCAAGTCCGGGTATATTACAGTTCTTTTTACGCAATGTTATATTGTCAGGTGAATTCCGTGAAAACATCGGACCTGGAGAATGGACAGAAGACCGCACTGGAGTATTAGTATTGTCAGTTTTGCTTTGCTTACATAGGCATTCCGGGCATTTCCAGACAGCCCTTTCGCTGTCTTGCATGAGTGAGAAGCGTTTAGATTGTATTTTGACACAGGGAAGGTCGTATTTCGACTTACATACATAGCAAATTATAAAATGTTTATTGGCAATTTTTTTAAGGCATCCAGCGCATATATCGTCTTGAGTGGCCATTATTATAGATAAATATTAACTGTACTAATAATAATTCAGGGTAGTATTTTTCCTGAGACTGGCAACCCTATTTACAATTAAGGGTAAAAAAAAAAAAAAAAAAAAAAAAATCCCTATACTGGCAACACTATTTTTATTGTGATGTTGGTACAGAAAGGCAAAGTCTATAGTCTATGCACAGAATGAGAAGCACTTTTGATTGTGTTTACAAGTTTTGTGAGAACTTTTCACTAGCAAAACGATATTATTCACTTGTTTTAATTTATCATGATGATCACTCTTCGTTGTTTAAAGTTTTTTACAATGCAAGTACACTCAGAGGACACTTTTAGCACAAATATTAAATTTATTCTGCAGAGGACGTTGACGTATGTGTTTACTGTTTAGCAACCGGAACCGGATTTACAATGAGACATTTGAGCACATTGATATTTTTAACAGTTCCGAAGCAAAGTTTAGGGTTCTTCTGTTTGACACCCTGAGACCTGTCAACTGAAGTTCAGTTACAAAATATATATATTTTTTTTTTTTTTTAAATTCAATATTAGTAGGTATATGCGAGTATAAGAAAAAATTATATATTTATGGTAATCTGTGAACAGCGCTGTGGGCTGCATTATTGTTTATAAGATTTTTTTATTATTTTTAATGTGTATATCTATAATGTAGCTGTTTGTTGTTCCAATTTTAAATAAAATAAAATAAAAATAAAATAAAATGTTGGAACTGATCGCATTGTCACGTGATTCATTTATGTTTATGTGTTATAAAGTTTATATTATTATATTTTTATTTATTATGTGTATAATTATAATTAGTAGGTATAAATATTATATAACAGAAAGAAATATTTATTTGTAACACAAAAAAAAATACACAAAACAGATTACATTTTAGTGTGCGACAAACAAATTTATTCCCATTTAATTATTCGGGCGAAATATTTGACCGAAAAACTCGATTGCGAGGTATAAATCACTTTTTCGCGGGGGGGAACGGAGCATGTCCCCTCTTACCGCACCCGGCATCAGCACCGCTGTTGAACGACTCGGACTCGTGACTCACGAGTCGTGAGTCGTGGCAGTCAGGCGCGCGCACGTGTCACGGCGGCCGGCGCGCAGAGGTGCAGCGGCAGCGGCGATTGACGATCGATGCAAAAACCATTTTTCAGCAAATAAAAATAATAATTAAAGCAATTTTGAATAATTCCGGTTTTACGAAACTTTCCCAGTAGTATTCCGGAATTATTCCGTATTATTAAGAAGTTTTGCAACTATAGTTAGAACCCACTTAAAAGTAAACAAGCGAACTTTCACCTCAGAACTTAAATAGACTTGAGGTAGGAAGACAGTAAGAACTGCCTCTCAGAAAAACGAAAAGATATTATATGTAAACAAAAAAACTAAAAAATCTTGATATCTTATGAAGTAGTTTCATTTGAAATCTCGCATTTATACCATAATAAACTAATAGTAAGTACTTGAAGATTAAATAATAAACATCGCGGTACCAAAGTATGAGAAGAAAAAACCTATGTCTTTCTCTACCTTTTATTTCGTCGTCATTCCTAATATCTTATCTTAACTACAAAGTTTAAAACATGCATCGAACTAGCTTTACGTCGCGCAGTTATATCAGATTTTAATAAATGTATACCTAATATTTATGTTAGGTGTGGCTGCTCTTTGCTTTACACATTTTGAGGCACACCTTAATTGTCTCGGTGGCATAGCGGTTGTGTATGCAGCTGCCGAGCACGTAGTCGCAGAATCTAATCCAACGCAGGAAAATTTTCTGCGCGATCTACACAGGGCATAATCCCTAGTGCGAGAGTTGTCTTTAAAAAATAAGAAAATACTTTCGCTCCAGTAGGGTTGAAGTCTTTTATATGTATAGATATTTAGTCGGCAGATCATACTTCAATTTTTATTTACTCCCGCATACCTGGGTCAAGGGTAAGGGCTCCTTCAGTTTAGTCGTTTCGTGTCGAACGGCTGCCGCACGTTTTCCGTGCCGCTGGTTGTAAGCCGCTGCCATACGCTACGGCAGCCGTACGACACGAAACGCCTAAATTGAAAGGGTATTTGACTTCCGTGCCTTTGTGTGCTAGTTAGTGATGTTTCTAATTTACATGACAGCAAAATGAACACGAGCTTGTGACGTTGTCGTTCTGCTGTGGAGCTTTCGCCGTACCGCATGATTTGTATGAAAACAAAATAACCCTTTTTGATCACAATGTCTACACCGTAAAATGACTTTGAAGGATTACGCATAAAATGCATATTGACTAAGTACCAAAATAACTTACTTTTAAAATGGCTACGAAGCAAAATGCCTCAAATCAATATCTCTAATGTGTTTTGCCTAATTTGCAATACATCTGCATTGTTTCTTGTCTATGCAGCATAATGTCTCAAAAATGAAAACGACTATAAAGGATAATACACAATATGCCATAGGACTAAGAATCATAATTCATCGCTATCAAAAATGACGATAAATCAAATTGCCTCAAATTACCTCAAATTAATAATCAACGTAGTTTTTTATATATTGTTTGTATACAATTACTTTTATTTGTGAATAATAAATAAAATAAAATGTTACTTTAATTATTACTGTTTATTTATTTCCAAAAGCGGACAAGTATCAGGTTTCTTCAAATAAATTAAATAGTAGATAAACTCCGTTTTTTAAAATACTTAGTTAAAGGCCGGTGTGTCATCATCATCATCATAACAGCCCATTAATGTCTCACTGCAGAGACAGGCCTCCTCCTGTGACGGAGGGATACTTGGCCTACTAATACCACGCTGGCCTGACGGATTGGTATAGGGTTTAAATTCAAGTTTTCCTTCTTTTTTCTTCGTAAAAATAATATTCACGGATAGTCCCTCAATCGGTTTTTACGACACCCATGGGATGAGACGGGGTGGTGACATATTGTATTCTTACTCCGTTACCACACGGAATTCACTCCGTCACCACACGGAATGTACTATTCAGAAATTCTGTCCTTCTGTCCTTCGTTACAGAAGGACAAGATTTCTACGCCCTAGATAATAATGTCTTCACAATTAAATATAGGTACTAAAACAATAATTCTTTGCTTCCTTTTGCTACCTGAAGAATTATGTTGTAAATAATTGTTAACATTCGTGAATTGGACCATTACTTGTACTTTTATTTGATGTAATTTGGAGCATTTTAGAGTTCTGGTCATAAATCTACTAAGATGTTTTGCATTTTAGGTATTTTGGATTTCAAGTCATCTTCACATTAAGGTATTTTACTACAAAGACGTTTGCCCTTAAAGTCGCGTTACTTCGTAGACATTGTGATGTTCAACTATTTTACTACAAAGTCATTTTCATTTAAAGGTGTATTAATACTAAGTCGTTATGATTTGAGGCATTTTACTTCGTAGCCATTTTAAAAGTAAGTTATTTTGGTACTTAGTCAATATGCATTTTATGCGTAATCCTTCAAAGTCATTTTACGGTGTAGACATTGTGATCAAAAAGGAAAATAACGTATGTTTGCCGTTCGACAAAAGCGCAGCAAAGGCAAACACAAGCCTTGCGGCACGAAACGGCTAAATTGAAAGAGTCCTAAGTGTACTATAGTAGGTTCCTCTTTAACATTATAAAGAAAAGAATAATAATATTATTAAGAAAAGACGAAAAGAAGTCGGAAAAAACTTAATTGTTTTTACTTTAGCATACCTACAGGATTATATTAATAAGCTTTATAATCTAACAAACAAAGATTTTCAGAAAAACATTAACAAGAAACAATACAATTTTATACCTGAAGGTTCCGTGTAGTTTTAGTATTCCTTTACAGTAGGTAAATAACTACCAATTAACAGACTAAATAAAATAAAATAAAACCGGTCCAATGCGAGTCTGACTCGCGCACCGAGGGTTCCGTACAAACCTATTTATTTTACCGCTAAATTGTGATGACGTCAAGACTCAGCTGTCTAAATATTATTTTTCCTGCCAAAACTCTATAACGTCACGACATCTGTCAAAAATTCTGTGATGTCACGACTCATATATGTCAAAAATGCTATGACGTCACGATTCATCTGTCAAAAATTCTATGACGTCACGACTCAGCTGTCAAAAACCGTTTTCCCGGCAAAATTGTATGACGACATAATCAAAATATAATATGATGGAAGTAAAAATTTAAGGTTTTCTTAATTTTTCCTTTACATTAACTATAAGACCTTGCTTCATGCCAAATTTCAAGTTTGTAGGTAGACTGGAAGTACCCTGTAGGTTTTTACCCCTGGTCGAAAAGGACAGTGACCAGTAGTGGACCAAATGTCCACCACTAACGAGACCTATGTTGACTTATAGTCCACTTAATAGAGAGTATTTTTCAGTATCACACCAAAACAAAATATGCTGTCAGTAAAAAGTTACGACTATATGAAAAGTATCAATATTTTAATTTTGTTTTACTTGACTATTTATTTAAATCCATTGTAATTATGCACAAGTAGCTACGCTATAGAAGACATGGAATCATGTGGTTTTGAGGCCCATATGCCTATAATCAAACAGTGTGGTGAAGACCAGCTGTCGGCGTTAGAGGCAAATAAAAATCGCGCAGTGACGATTTGTCGCTGGGTCGTCGAAGTCGTCAACGGACGGTTCAAACGCGATTATCGACTCATTAGACAAGAGCTTTTAATCGCGCCATGAGCCACATGATGGGTGGCCGCTGCACTTATAAATGCATTTCATGTGTTGCTTGAAGACAGCACGCATGCAAGCGAATTTTTGCGAATTATTAGACAGAGAGTGCACGAACCAAATCGTTTAGGTGCATATGCTACCCAAAGAAATGTAAATAGATAGTGGGCTAGTTTCCGTAACATGGAAGCCGATGTTATCAGAGCAGATGAGTTCCCTATACTTACACACCAAGACCTAGTATTGTTTGCACTTGGGACATACCATGTAAAACTTGCGCGTAGCTACTATGGTGAACATAATTATACGCAATGGCATATACCACATTGAAGTAGCAAGAGATGGTGATTTAATTATATTGTTGAATTTGGCATAGAACCTGAACATGCTTTGTTGCTACGCGCAAGAATTCAATCCAGACACGCGCGTGCAAGATTGTATTATACGTATGTAATGATACACGGTCGAGAAACAATTTCTAACTATTATTGTTCATGTTTATCTGGCATGGGAACTGTGGGATGCTGTGCCCATGTAATGGTAATTGTTTGGTACTTTGGGTGGGCAAGACATCAACCCACGATAAGGCTTCCAGCTGCTAATCTAAACAATATCATTGTTGATGAAGGCTGACATAAATAATGTTCATTTTTAATCGCTTGAGTTTTATATTAAACTGTAACACAAATAAAAAAAAAGTATTGTGCAGAATTCTTGTGTTTTCTCGACATGCGTAGATTAGTTCAAAATATCTAACAAACAGAATGATATTCACTATATTTTTTGTATAAAAAGGTAAAAAGTATGACTTTTCATTCAGTCATAACTTTTAACAGACAGCATATTTTTGGTTGCGGTCTAGTTATAATGACTCAGTATTCAGTAAACTATTATGTTACATAGGTCTCGTTAGTGGTGGATATTTGGACCAAGCTCCATACACTTTTGGTCATTCTCCTTTGATACAAAAACGGCTATATCTCTTGATTGCATTGGATTAGCAGTTTCCGTACCGTCTAGTTTGTTTGTTATACACTTGACATAAAGTTCAATATGCGATGCACAAAAACTTCCATTCCGTTCCATTCCGCGGCGGTATAAATTAGGCCTTATTAGTTAAGTAACTCACGGCTCGTCGTAGCATTATACATCGGAGCAGCATGTTGACTCGAGTGAGCAACCGGCGGCTGTGGCGTGTATGCTGGATACTGGGCTTCTGAAACAAACGAAAAATAAACATTCAAACACGCAGATTGTTATCGCAATCCATTCATAATTGTCCTGATACTGGATATACTCTATGTATGTCAAATGCATGTCTGTTAATGGTAGAGTTAATAAAATAAAGTGTTAATTAATAATTATACGTTATATTCCTTAAGTATTGTTAAGAACTGCCTCTCAGAAAAATGAAAAGATATTAAGTAAATAAAAAAACTTGATATCTTATGAAGTAGTTTCATTTGAAATCTCGCTTTCATACCATAATAATACTTGAACAAAAAGCTCTAAGTAATTAAATAAAAAAACATCGCGGTACAAAAATATGAGAATAAAACAACTATGTATGTTATTCTCTACTTTTTATTCCGTCGTCTTTCCTAATATCAAATCTCAACAATAAAGTTTGAAACTTGCATCAAACTTAAGTATGCTATACGTCGCGCAGTTATTAGTTGCCATCAGATTCTAATAAATGTATAACTAATATTTATGTTAGGAGTGCCTGCTCTTTGCTTTACACTTTATATGACACACCTTAATTGCCTCGGTGGCATAGCGGTTGTCTATGCAGCTGCCGTGCACGTAGTAGCAGGCCGCTGGTTGTAAGCCGCTGCCGTACGCTACGGCAGCCGTACGACACGAAACGCCTAAATTGAAAGCGTATTTGACTTCCGTGCCTTTGTGTGCTAGTGATGTTTCTAATTTTCATGATGATGATATTATTATATTTTTATTTATTATGTGTATAATTATAATTAGTAGGTATAAATATTATATAACAAACACATTTATTCCCATTGAATTATTCGGGCGAAATATTTGACCGAAAAACTCGATTGCGAGGTATGAATCACTTTTTCGCGGGGGGAACGGAGCATGTCCCCTCTTACCGCACCCGGTATCGGCACCACTGTTGAACGACTCGGACTCGTGACTCACGAATCGTGAGCTGTGGCAGTCATTTATATTTACGTGTTTTAAGATGTTTATATTATTATGTTTTTATTTATGTGTATAACTATAATTAGTAGGTATAAATATTATATAGCAAACACATTTATTCCCATTTAATTATTCGGGCGAAATATTCGACCGAAAAACTCGATTACGGGATATGATATACTCGCGGGGAGAAAGCTCCTACGCGAAGCATGTCCCCTCTTACCGCACCGCTTTCGAACGACTCGTGAGTCGGGCGTGCGCACGTGTCGCGGCGGCCGGCGCACAGAAGTGCAGCGGCAGCGGCGATCTACGATCGATGCAAAAAACCAATTTTCAGCAAATCTATACATATAATAAATCTGTAGAGAAGTCAATTCTGTACTTGAAATATATTCTCAAAATAACTATCAGGGTGTGATTAGTGATCGATACTGATGCCAAAAATGCAATCAGTACAATTTTTGTCTGTCTGTCTGTCTGTATGTTCGTTATAGAAACAAAAACTACTTGACGGATATTGATGAAACTTGGTACAATTATTCTTCATACTCCTGGTCAGGTTATAGTATACTTTTCATCACGCTACGATCAATAGGAGCAGAGCAGTGAAGGAAAATGTTGGTAAAACGGAAGAAATTAGAATTTTTAAGTTTTAGGTAGCTATTAAGGTAGGACATGTAACTTAGGTTATTTTGTTAGGTATGTTAAAAAGCAAGAAAGAAAGAAAAATGATCGCTTGAAAGCCCTGAAAAAAATTATTGACAAAAAAAGTTTTACCCTTTAAGAATTTTATATACATAAAATATAAACATTGCAATGAACATTGATATTAAAATTTCATCAGGCGTTTAAAAAATATAAACTATTTTTTTAGAGCTTTGAAGCGTCTGTTAGGTAAAACGGCCTATACTTTTCATCACGCTACAGCAGTGAATGAAAATATTGGTAAAACGGGAGAAATTAGCATTTTTAAGTTTAAGGTAGTGATGAAATCTAACGTAGGTTATTTTGTTAGGTTGGTTAAAATGAAAGAAAAATTATCGCTAGAAAGCCCAGAAAAAAATTACTAACCATTTTAACTCCTCGCAATAGTCAGGCATATGAGATTAATAAAAAAATACTGTCGAATTTACAAGTGGAAAGTAAACTTTATTTTTCAATAAATAGAATGGTCGATGAACAAGAAACCATTAATTACCCTATCAACGGGTCCTACGTAGACTAGACAAAAATAAATAGTGTAACACACCTATTATTACAATAAGATAAAATGATCAAGTGTTGTATTTATCATAATTAGTTTGTTAAGTTTTCACTAGATGGCGCTGTGCCATAAAATTAAATTGCGATGTTAAGATTCTCCGGGTCTGCATAAATACCTGAGGATTTTTAAGCAGTCAGCTTCAAGTTGCATCTGGTGATCACGTCCTACTTGGAATGGTCTATCGGGACTTCTTGGATCTAGACTTAGTTATGTAATCTGTTCAGGTTGCATCTGGGGGTTACGTCCTACTTGGAATGACCTACTGGGACCTCTTGAACATAGATAGTATTTATTCGTAGGTATCCTTAGGCTGCCCTTTAGGTCCACATAGGCTAGAGGATTATATTGTCAGCACCTAAGTCGATTTCGAACCTACTACAATCTGGCAACCAACGAAGGGACTTCAAGTCTATGATTATTGTTACCTAACCAACAATAAACATATTTTTACCACTCTGCGTGTATTTTACTACTTCATCGGCGAAGAACCTACTACAATAGTCTTTTCCTGTATTGCTAATATTGGCGTACAAAATTCATTTTTTAAAGTTAAACTATATCAATAATTAATCATAAATATTAAATTGAATTAAAATAACATTCCTTATCTCACAATCTTATTATAACTGCAATTATAACACACCTAAATAACTATTTAATAATTAATAATATATGGGTATAATATAACAGACAACATAATAAGTAACACGTTTTTCTTTATAAAATCATTTTACACATTATTGCTATTTGTCAACATTAAAAAATACAAAACTGACAATAAAATATAGAAATACAATCACAAAACATTAAATTATTATTCAAAGTGTTTGTGTTTATTTTATTAAGTAATTCAAAAATACTGCACGCAGTTTATCTATAGATAATAATAATAATATAGTCGAGTCTAAGTTTAGTCAAATATTTTTTGCTAGATGGTAAAAAGGTGTTAGGTATTAGTGTTAGTTATTTCAGCATTTTTTTTTACAAAAGACAAATCCCACACTAGCCTTTAAAAATATCAATTTAACGGACACAAAGAACATCCAGACTAAGGACAATAGTTTGTGTATCACAATTGTCCTCCATGGGAATCGAACCCGCGACCTCATGCACGCCAGCCATGTAATGCGACCGCCGCGCCACCGAGGCAGGTAATTCTGCCGCACCATAACGTAGCGTGCAAATGTATTCATTCATAATTAATTAGCGATTATCCGTGTGGTGACGGAGTAAAGCTCAGTACTCACATACGATATTACTCGATAGTTTTACTCCAAACAGAGTAAAACTTAAGGTGTGGACCACAAAACAACAACTCGAAGGCTCGCATCGAGCCGTCTCGATGGATTTATAAAAAAAGTAATTTCCTTCGCACCTACTCTAGCGAGCTTCACTCGATAGGTGAATGCTGAATGTGTGGACAAAAGTCCTAGGCGCGGGTTTTACTCAACATGTTTGCTCGATCGAGTAAAACCGTATGTGAGTACTGAGCTTAAGAATACAATATGTCACCTCCCCATCTCATCCCATGGGTAGCGTAAAACCGACTAAGGGACTATCGGTGAATATTATCTTTACGAAATAAAAATGAAGGAAAACTTGAAATTAAACCCTATACCAATCCGACAGACCTGCGTGGTATTAGTAGGCCAAGTATCTCTCCGTCACGGGAGGAGGCGCGTCCTTGCAGTGGGGCATTAATGGGCTGTTATGATGAAATAAGCGATGTCATTTATTTTAACTTACAAATTTGACAACAGATAGCATTGTGCCTGTGACGTCATTTTCAGTTAAGATTTTCCTTGAAAGAATGACGTTCGCTCATGTCTTTCAGCATAAGTTTAGACGCAGTCTTCATAGATCTGTCTTTGTAAAGGTCTGTTTTTGAAAAGGTTTTGGTTCGTTCGTTAATTTTACAATTCGTTTGTAGGTATATCTGTTTGTTATAAGGTTTAAAAAACGATTTTTCAGTATTAAATCGAAATGCGAAGTAAGTAACATCCGCCACGCGAACGAAGTCGCGGGCACAGCAGCTAGTAAAACATAAAAATAATAATGAAATCAATTTTTAATAATTCCGATTTTACGGAACTTTCCCAGTAGTAAGTATTCCGTATTATTAGGAAGTTTTGCAACTATAGTTAGAACCCACTTAAAAGTAAACTTAATTATAGACTTGAGGTAGGAAGACATATAGAGAATGGCGCGGAAAATTCCGTTGAGGAAAATTTGAGCTTAGCAGTCATATTTTCCAGATCGCTAAGCTTAGAATAAACTATGGGTTATCAAGCCAGATTTCCCTCAGGCATCTCGGAAGCGTGTCCCGCTTACGCCTTATGCCCGATTTACACATCGACAAGTACAGTAGCGAGTTAAGTAGTATTTTAATGCCCGATTTACACATCGACAAGTACAGTAGCGAGTTAAGTAGTAAGTTGCTGATTAAGTTGATTTAAATAGATCTCCATCCTATTTTTTGGCAAGTTAAGTTGGCGAGACGCGAGAGAGGGGGCTAATTCGTACTTAACTTGCCAAAATATAGGATGGAGATCTATTTAAATCAACTTAATTTTAAAATACTACTTAACTCGCCACCTACTTGTCGATGTGTAAATCGGGCATTAGATTAAGTCGATATTAATAGATGTCCATCCTATTTTTTGGCGAGTTAAGTACGAAGTAGCCTCCTTTCTCGCATCTGGCTAACTTAACTCGCCAAAAAATAGGATGGAAATCTATTTAAATCAACTTAATCAACAACTTACTACTTAACTCGCTACTGTACTTGTCGATGTGTAAATCGGGCTTTAGGCTCAATTTATACCGCCGCGGAATGGAACAGAATGGAAATTTTTGTACATCGCATAATGAACTTTATGTCAAGTGTATAACAAACAAACTAGACGGTACTTGAGTATTCTCGAGAATGCGCGAGGATTACGCGCAACTTTTATTAGGCTCGTAGTTAGTTTGTTTGTTGTACACTTGACATAAAGTTCAATATGCGATGTACAAAAACTTCCATTCCGTTCCATTCCGCGGCGGTATAAATTAAGCCTTATTAGTTAAGTAACTCACGGCTCGTCGTAGCATTATACATGGGAGCCGCATGTTGGCTCGAGTGAGCAACCGGCGGTTGTGGCGTGTATGCTGGATACTGGGCTTCTGAAACAAACGAAAAATAAACATTCAAACACGCAGATTGTTATCGCAATCCATTCATAATTGTCCTGATACTGGATATACTCTATGTATGTCAAATGCATGTCTGTTAATGGTAGAGTTAATAAAATAAAGTGTTAATTAATAATTAGCCGACCTCGGTGGCGCGACAGTAGCGCAAGCGGCTGCCTTGCAAGAGGTTGTGGGTTCGATCCCCACTCAGGACAATAATTTGTGAGATCCACAAATTAATGTCCTAGTTTGAGTGTTCTTTGTGTCCGTTAATTGGTGTTTGTAAAAGGTCCCCGCGACACAGGGCATGATCCCTAGTGCGAGAGTTGTCTTTTTTAAAAAAAAAAAAATCATACGTTATATTCCTTAGGTATTGTTAAGAACTGCTTCTCAGAAAAATGAAAAGAGATTATGTAAATAAAAAAACTTGATATCTATGAAGTAGTTTCATTTGAAAACATCGCGGTACAAAAATATGAGAATAAAACAAATACATATGTTATTCTCGACCTTTTATTCCTTCGTCTTTCCTAATATCATATCTCAACTGCAGATGACTTGAAATTATATAGGCCTATACGTGAGTGGGAAGACTGTGAGAGACTACAGAAGGATATAGTCAGGGTGGTAGATTGGAGTACTAACAATCTACTACATTTTAACACCTCCAAGTGCCTTACCATTACATTCTCCCGCGCACGTACTCCAATTCAGTATGATTACAGCATTGGCGACACTCCATTGGCTCGGGTTACAGAGGTAAAAGACCTAGGAGTATGTCTCGACTCCACGCTGACGTATCGTAATCACATTGTTAAAATTTGTAAAAAAGCCTTTAAAACCTAGGTTTTGTACTCCGAACCGTTCGCTGCTTTAGTAATGTTCAAGCTATTGTTACATTATATAACACGTTGGTTAGGAGTCAATTAGAATGCAATGCAGTCATCTGGAGCCCACATGAAATTAAATATAATCTCATGTTGGAGCGAATACAAAATAAATTTATTCGTTTTTTATATAAGAAATATTACGGTATATATCCATTCTACCCCTTAATGTATCCGACATTATTTATTTTAGGTATGGTTGGGTACAATGAATTAAGGGTTAGAAGGGAACTGGCACTAATTTTATATTTATTTAAAGTCCTCAGAGGGAAAATAGACAACCCTCATATGCTAGATCAAATGTATTTTAATGTACCGGACAGATATGTACATAGAAGACGGATGCCACAATTACTATGGGTACCCCGAGCGCGCACCAACCTCCTACAGGAGGCGCCTCTGACGCGCGCACGTAAAACCCTCAATCGAGTGGCTATTAAAATAGACCTATTCTGTTGCACGCTGACTGAACTCACAAAGATAACATTATTTGAAAGAACAATGCTCAAAACGTCCCCAGCTTGTAGCACTTTAAAACCTATGTTAATTGAAAGGCCTTAGTATTTTGATAATTTTATTGTATTTTCTGAATTGTTTGTAACTTATGGATCCTGCTATGTGGCCTAAGGTGTGCAAAAACTACGCACACGTACGTCATGATTGGCCTAATACAAGTCTCATGTTACCTAACTTGGAAGGAGTAAATGCAGCCGTCCCATTACAAAAGAGCCCCGCTTGCGAACCATGTTTAGGTGGGGACGGAGTGAAAAATATAAAAGATTATTTATTTATTTATTATTACAATAAATAAATAAATAATCTTTTATATTTTTCTTATATTCTACACTGTTAATTATGTATTTTATTGGCTATAATTTCGAAAAAGTACAATAAACAGCAACATAATTGTGACTGATTTCGGTTTCTTTAAGGCGATATAACTTTTTTCGGATACACATTTGAGCTTTGCTGTCATACAATAAAATGGAGAGATGACTAATACCTTTCGATTAACATATATCTTAAAGTGCTACAAAGTGGGGACGGTGTCCATACATTTTTGAACATTGTTCTTTGTTATTGTTAGTGTAATAAGGAATTTTTATTTTATCTTTAGTTGTATTATAGTATGTAGGTAACCACTATTTTATTAGGGCATACCCTGTAATGATAGTGTTAGTAAGTTGAATAAAAAAAAAAAAAAAAAAAAAACTATAAAGTTTGAAACTTGCATCAAACTTAAGTATGCTATACGTCGCGCAGTTATTAGTTGTCATCAGATTTTAATAAATGTATCTAATATTTATAGGAGTGCCTGCTCTTTGCTTTACACTTTATATGACACACCTTAATTGCCTCGGTGGCATAGCGGTTGTGTATGCAGCTGCCGTGCACGTAGTAGCAGGCCGCTGGTTGTAAGCCGCTGCCGTACGCTACGGCAGCCGTACGACACGAAACGCCTAAATTGAAAGCGTATTTGACTTCCGTGCCTTTGTGTGCTAGTGATGTTTCTAATTTACATGACAGCAAAATGAACACGAGCTTGTGACGTTGTCGTTCTGCTGTCGAGCTTTCGCCGTACCGCAGGATTTGTATGAAAACAAAATAACGTACGTTTGCCGTTCGACAAAAGCACAGCAAAGGCAAAAGCACAGCAAAGGCAAACACAAGCCTTGCGGCACGAAACGGCTAAATTGAAAGAGTCCTAGTGTACAATAGTAGGTTCCTCACAGTAAAAACGTAGTGCATAATCTTACTTTAACATTATGAAGAAGAGAATAATAATATTATTCAGAAAAGACGAAAAGAAGCCGGAAATAACTTAATTGTTTTTACTTTAGCATACCTACATGATTATATTAATAAGCTTTATAATCTAACAAACAAAGAGTTTCAGAAAAACATTTATAAGATGTTTCTTATAAATGTTTTTCTGGAACTTATTACAATTTTATACCTGAAGGTTCCGTGTAGTTTTAGTATTCTAATAGTAGTAATAGTAATAACTACCAACTAGCAGACTAAAAAAACTATTAAATAAGAAATGTAGACCCGAAATCTTTAATTTTTCACACTATTGGACATACGTTTGGGATGTACGACGAACTAATTACATAACGCGGTGTCCTACGATCAAATCAACGACGTACCCTACTTGTGTCGATGTTTGGAGGAGGTCTGAGACGAGACGCAACTTAATCATTAGAACACTTGTCGCGTGTAGCATCGCGTCGCTTTCGTCGCCAGGACATAGGGACACCGCGTGGGACGTAGCGAAGAATTTTTGACGTAGAATTAAGTTTTCTTTTTGTACCTGCGCGAATGTCTCTGACATCAGTAGGTATCTCCAGGCCGGCCAAGTACCTAAGATTTCGCGAGCTGTACCCTAAGGTTCGTAGCACATATTTGAAAACGTAAACGGATCGGCACCGCCTCGCCTTTTTCTTCAGTGTCAAACGTCAAAAATCCGATTACTTTACGATTCTAATTAGTGTGCGTTGCAGTAAGGAGTTTCATTCAAATAAGAGTGAACGGTTCGAGTTGATACGGTGCCGATCCCTTTCAGTTTTGATATATGTGCTACGATCCTAAGCCAGATAAAATTAGTGAATGTTACGGTTTTATGTTAAATTTAGCTTACCTTCATTATGGCGATAATGATTGCTGTAATTATTTCGTCCGGTATGCGCCTGAGTTAAGTTGGTGGAAGTCGGGGAGTATCGAACTGTTGAGGAAAAAATAAAAATTAATGGCACTTTAAAAAATCTTTGTTATTATTAACTAAGAATAGACTAAAAGGCTGAATGAAGACACGCTGCGTTACGAGGTCGCGGGCTCGAGCTCATGCAAGGCAATTGTTTACAGCTTGTTTACAGTCTGGATGTATTTTGTCTCCGTTAAGTTAACGTTTGTAACCTTACAGAACACGATACCTTTTTTTTCATGGGAAATCTTTAACAGACCATTTAAATTTTGCACGTCTTAACCTAAGCGGAGAGGTCACACCTCTGCCCAAGTCCTAAAAATACGGGTTTTAGTCGACGACTGCGAACCCCGTAAACAAAGGGCACAGCGTATGTTGTATTTTCAAATAAAATAGAAACGTTTTGTTTTATTTCAGGTAAAGAGCTAACTAAGTTTGGATTTGCTTGCAATGTTAATCTACTTAAATACTAAGAAATGCAGCTGTGATAAACTTAATCTTAGCATCAAGATAATTACGTTATGTTAGTCAAATAAAATGTCGTGTACTTTATATTTTTTTTCTTACGAAGCTTTAAACGTAATTAACATAAAATAAAGAGACTTTTTGATGTGTATAGTGGGGTTTTATGACATTTTATAACCGTAATAAGTAGCTGACCCGTGCCCACTTCGTTGGGCGGCGAATAAAGCGCGTTCCTTTTTTAAACATATTTCATTATTGCTCCACTCCTATTAGTCATAGTGTGATACTATAGCCTATGATACTCCCCGATCAATGGACTCTTCACAGAAATAATTTTAAAATCGGTTCATTAGATCAAAAGATTACCCCCTACAACGTCACAAACTCACAAACACACAAACTTTACCTCTTTATAATATTAGTATAGAAAAGATAGTACGGTAACATATTAAAATATAGTTTACCATTATAAAATAAACGCAGTTTACTAGGTAATCCTTGCAGCACTGATGTCCTAAGGCTAGATATTCTTAGTGTCTATTAAATGGGAATTGGGAATGATCCTAGCAAGGAGGTTATCCATTTTAAAATAAAAATGTATAGGTATTCAAAATAATAACAGACTATTTGTATTTCGATACGCTTTTAAATATTTGCACAGCTTAAATTTTTATTTTTAAATTTTGCAGCTCGGTGCAGACATAAAAAGCAGGACATCAAAGAATGGTTGATTTAGACAGCCTTATTTTTACTCTGCAATCATATAGAAGCTCTATTCATGTAGTGAATCGTAACTCAAATCGTTCAGCAGTAAAAATATTTTATTAAGTAAAATATCGAAATGTATGTATTTATAAATAAATGTCCATGTATAAAAATCGATTGCCCTCCACCTACACAAGACTATTGAACTAATCTCCGTCTTCCGGTTCTGACTGCGACACAAGTCTCGATAGAATCGAAGGCTTTCTCGCGGTAAGTATATAAAAAATATATTTCAGTTTATTTAGTTAAAACTCATAGAAAAATTAATACAATACAAATAAATTAAGAATTTAAATAAGTTAGCATAAGAAACAAACTGCAATATCTTTTGGACAAATAGACATAATCTTCTTCTTCTCAGCCGTTTCGCTCTTGACAGAGCGGTCGTGGTCACGATGAGGCGTCCGCGTTGATGTTAGTGGCGGACCTAGCTTGTTTTACGATCTCCCGCCATCTCTCTCTGCTCGCAGACTGTCTGGCGCAGTCTGACACGTCACTCCCCACTGCGGATTTAACCTGATCAGTCCATCGCATAGGTGTTCTGCCGCGTGATCTGGTTCCCTCCACCTTTCCCTGCACAACCAGCCGTTCTATAGAGCCGTTATTACGTCTAGAGATATGGCCAAAGTACTGTAGTATGCGTGTTTGTATTATGCTCGATAGACGCTCAGTGATACCAAGTTCCTGGAGTATGGACGCGTTGGTGCGGAACTCTGTCCAAGATATACCGAGCATCTTCCTCCAGCACCACATCTCTAGAGCATCTATTTTACCTTTTTCCAACTTACGCACTGTCCACGTCTCTGCCGCGTAAAGGAAGATTAGACATAATACTCCAGTAAAATAAGCATTCAACCTCGGAATGGAAGCGAATAAGCTGTAAATTTGCATAAACCTTTGTTTTGGTGTACTAATGACTGGTAGAAAAGTCTCATATGATCACGTGTCTGCGTCATAAGTTATTCAAGGTCAAAGGTCACGAAAATCAGTTTTTTCCAATTATCTCGTTTTCTATGGGAAATACGCCATTTACGTCATTATAAATATTGTAGATCACAAAATTGTCTACAATATTTATATCAAGCATTATTTTGTATCATGAACCGTTTTCGAGATATAGCTCAAAGAGTAGAGTGCACGCACCTGTACATAAAGAAATCATGTGAAATGCGGTGCTAGTTTGTATAGTTGAGATAATAGTTAACTATGAAAAATTATTATTATTATTAATTTATAATTTTTTTATTTTTGTACGAATGCGCGCCCGCCACTCGTTGCGCTATATCTCGAAAACGGTAGGTGATACGGAATAATGTTTTGAACAAAAATTGTAGACCATTTTGAGTTCTATAATATTTATAACGACGTAAATGGCGCCATAGAAAACGAGATAATTGGAAAAAAACTGATTTTCGTGACCTTTGACCTTGAATAACTTATGACGCAGACACGTGATCATATGAGACTTTTATACCAGTCATTAGTACACCAAAACAAAGGTTTATACAAATTTACAGCATATTCGCTTCCATTCCGAGGTTTGCCCCTATTTCAGTCTTATTTGACTGTACTTTAACGAAACTTTATACAAATAAATCCAATACAAAGTTTCTGCATTAAGATAATAATATATTTGAATGAAAGCGTTACGTCGTCTCAGCCAAAAGACATATAGGCCTCCTTGAAACACCCTTCTCTGTCATGTGCCTCCCTGAACCGTCAGTTGCATTCCATAGATTTTCAGTCCACCATGTGAGGGTTCTGACCTCTCAGCATTTTGCACCAAGCACTATGAATTCTTTTGTTTAATAAAAGGCGACGTAACGCTTCCTCATCCCTAAAGGTTTTAGCTTTTCCCTGGGCAATTGCAATGTACTACAATAATAATACTGGTGTTGCTGTTTGTGGTGAAATTTTACAGAAAAATCGACACCCATGGGATGAGGTGGGGTGGTGATATTGTATTCTTACGCCGTCACCACACGAATGTTGGTAAATAATTCAACTTAAATCTGTAATATTATTATATTTCCCTTGAGCTCTACTGAGCCATTTAGGGCCAGATTCAGAGACCGCACTTTGACTTTACTTTAGCAAAGTCTAGTTATTATCTCTGAATTTGAACAACATTAAAGTAATCTTTTCGCATGAAAAGTTTACTTTGTAGTAATAAATAATGAAAGTAAACTTTTTCATGCGAAAAATTACTTTAATGTTGTTCAAATTCAGAGATAATAACTAGACTTTGCTAAAGTAAAGACAAAGTGCGGTCTCTGAATCTGGCCCTTAGTGTCTTTTTAGCGATCTTTTGACTTCGGCCTTGATGAAAGCTTTCTGTCAGTGACAATCAGTTTAGCTTGCTTGACTCTTCGCTGCTCACCGCTTTCTCGAACTAATCGTAATAAAGCTTTTGAAGTTCCAGACAGGATTCGAATCAGCTTGCTCGGAGGGTAGACGAGCCTGACGCAATGTCTTACGTGAGCGACGAATGCGACGCGAAGCTACACGCATTCGTCGCACACGTAGGACACCGCGTTAGTCTCGTTGTCCAAATGTCCTTTACTCTTCTTCACTGCATCACACACGCTGCTTTGTATTATATAGTTTTGAATAACACTGCATTGTATTGTATAGTATTGCATTACATTGCATTGTATAGTATAGCATTACATTGCATTTTATTGTATAGTATTGCAATACTTAAGGTGCGCTTACATGAGCCATATATTTATGATCTAAAAACATATACTTATTTTTGGAAATGAATCTAGATGAAATCAATTGACTTGTTTAGACTTACTTGACTATTGATTTATTTAGGGATGGTAATTTATGTAATTTTTATTATTACATAATTTACTTTTGAAAATTATTATTATACTCGTAAATACTAATACTACCTAGCGGCATAGTCAAATTGTAACAAAGCTCCTTAAATAAAAATTTAAAAAAAAATACTAATTAAAATTTAAATATGACTTTTGACTTTCTCTAAGGTACTCATATCTTTATAATGCTAAATCTATTGTGTTTATAAAGTTAACGATAAAAACTTTTAAAAGTAAAAACTTAAAAAAGTGGGTTTATATTTTCTTGACCTCGTTCACCTTAAAGCTCAGATAAAGTTTACAGAGAAACTGATGGCATAATATTGGTACACAATCTCACAAGCGAACTTATGTGAAACATGAATGAAAAACTTGACATAAGGACCTTTTAAGGACAATTAATGCAAACGTACCCGAAGTTCTTGTGATTGTATGAGTCTGAGAATTCCGCTGCGGGATCCTTGGACGGCCTGATGGGTAGTTCTCCTTTGGGGGCCCTGTTGGAAAATTAATCAAATTTAATATTTTCAGTTATTTATTATAGTCCGGGTTCCCTAGCACATTTTTGCAAAGTTATTAGGTACAATCAAGTAATTTTTTTGTGAGTACCTTCATTTTGATGAGATGAGCAACAACTTTGTATTTTATCTCGTATTGTATCTTCGTATAAGTATATTTTTTTATTTAAATATACTATATTTGGGATTACTTTCAAGGTAATGACCATTTTTTGGTCTAGGGAACCAGGATTATTCATGAAGATATCAATTTAATGATGACAATAGTTTTAAATTCTTGAACGCGTTTTTCTAATCAAAACAAACCATGCACTTTTTGCGTAAATCACGGTACCATATTTGGTACGTAAATATTGACGTCCACTAAGTTATAACCAAATTTGTGTCAATATATTTTTTATACAAAAAAATATATCTATTGATACATGACATTTTAATCAAGAACGAACGCAGCATGTGGTGGGCGAGTATTGCTCGGGGCTCTTATCTCATGCTGCACAATTGATTTAGCGATCGAAATTGCTCTTTAAATTATTGTTTCTAAAAATGTTGACGTACTAACTAGAGTCAGATTTTTATTTAAAAAAAAAACAATGTTATGTAAAAAATATTGAGACTGAGGCCTACCTACATGTAGTATTTATAATGAGTATAAAGATATTATAATACCAGACATTATACAGCAATAACAACAACCTTTTCAAACATTTGTCAATAAAGGAGTAATTAAATTGAAAACTCCCCGATCATGTAGTTTTGTCTTACAGCACTAACCGATTTAAGAGCTCGTAAGCATTTGTTAGTGTGAAGGCTTAGTAGTTATAAGGTTAGTGTTAAGTGTAATATATAAACAGGAGGTTACCGCGGCATACATGCTTGACGTTTCGGCACAGGTCACACTGGCCGTGGTCGCAAGCTGACTTAGTCAAGAAGTCAAGACTTAGCCAGTGCAACCTAAGCCGAAACGTCGTTATTCTCCCGTTTTATAATAATTACTAGCTTTGAAGTAGTTTAAATGTTATTCTACACTTAAAAGGTGATAGTTTAAAAGTTACAAATGTATTTATGTCCTACTGTAAGGGCTTCCTTCAATGACATGGGAAATCTTAGCCTACTTAGGTATACCACGGATTGGTAGTTATATAAGAAAGAGAAAAGAAAGTAAGCGTTTATTTTAGTTATTATAGGTCTTGATGTCGACTATTTTTTCCTTATTTAGTTTTCGTACTATGTACCTAATCTTACTCTGTATTCCATTACACGAGAAAAAGCGAGTTATGTATAGTAAAGATAGCTTTGTCAAATTCGGTGTCGTCGGTAAATTTAGAGGATTGAATACGTACTACTTAGGAATATTTCTCGGATTTACAAACAATTGTAGTTGTTGCAAGCTTTGTGAACTATCTTCCGAGAAAGCTCTACTCTATACAATAACGGTAAATTGTGCAACGCCATTGAGGAAATAACTTACAAAGGAATTACATAGTAGTACCTGATGAATTAAAACTGTTGTAGGAGTACACTTTATCTTGGAACTTCATAGAATTCTGAAAGCAATCCTAAATTAATTGAATACTAAGAGAACTCTCAAATTGTATCGAAATATCCTCGAGTTTCTTTTGCATCTAGTTTGAGGACCTTTGTGCGTTAGAGTTAGATACATCACTACGCATCGGTCACGGGTTTGATTCACTTAAAACTTTGTGCTCATATAAATAAAAATGACATGTCTGTTTTTAACACCAAGTAGGTACAGTCACGAGCAATAATATGTACACATTTTCGCATTTTGTAAACCAGTTATCTAAAGTTCTGCCAATCCAAAATTGAAAATTCGAAGATTAATTCAAAACTGTACGGAACCTCTTCTAAATTACGAATTCATTTTGATATTGTAATGTCTAGATAAACGTGCAGATAGTTTAGAAAATTTGAAAATGTGTACATATTATTGCTCGTGACTGTACACAGAAAATTAATATGAATTTACCTGTGAGAAAATACAGATTATAAATAATTATTGAGTCTCTCGCTCTCTCTACCTATTATGTTTGTCTAAGGTAATCTCTGAAACAATTGAACGTCTTTGTTAACGAGACTTTGCGGATTGGTCGATTGCTGACTTTACGTCGCATAACTTTTTTAAACAGGTTTCCGAAAATACTTATATAAAAATTTTATGGGGGGATTTGTGGCAGCTAGCTTATGTCGGATCTAAAGACGGATGGACGGCCTCTAAAATAATTACCACGTTAACAAGAATAAAATTTAAGTAAAGTTTTAAAGAAAACAATTGAGTATAGTTTTTGTGACGAAGGAAACAATATTATAAAAATTGTCCAACAAGATTACCTATATAGATTCATAAATTTGTTTAAAACTAAAAAAATATTTGAAGGAAGCATAGGGTAACTTAGCTGGTTCGTCGACCCCTTGTGATAACGGCGACGTAAATATTATCATATCTAAGTTTTGGTTAATTTAATCATATCATATTATTGAAATTAAGTCGAAAATTTGCTTATGTGGCCGAAAACCCGCTAAGTTACCCTATTTAATTTTAGTGGGCGTCAATTCATATCACCTATTATATTATGGGTCGATCTCCAAATCGGGCGTATTCGTGTGATCGCTCTGGTGCTTTTCAGATCTTGATAGTTTTTGGTAATTATGTATCTCATTGAAAATAAGGATATTAAAATACTACATTTTTACTATTGGCCTTCATTTTTGACAAACAGTTATGGAAATATTTAAGTTCAAACATTTTCGCGTCCAGAGCAATCATGATAGGCGCTAGAGCGATCATAAATGGTGAAACAAAAATAATAAAATTGTTAATATATTATTTATTTAGTCATTTTTAGTCTTGCATGTTACAAGATTATATGATTGTATGTTTAGGGGATATATCTAAGGCTTTTTGAGAGCTCATCAGTTGGAAACTTGTTCATTTTTAGGGTAGCGTACCGATTTTAAAAAAACGGAACCCTTATAGGATCACTTCGTTGTCCGTCTGTGCGTCTGTCTGTCTGTCTGTCAAGACCATTTATCTCTGGAACGCGTGAAGGTATCAAGCTAAAATTTTCAACAAATATTATTAGTGATGAGACGTTACGTCATAGAGTTTTTGACAGATAAGTAAGTCGTGACGTCACATAATTTTGGCAAAAAAATATTTTTTGATAGCTGAGCCGTGACGTCATTGAATTTTTGACAGATGTGTCGTGACATTACAGAATCTTCGACAGATGAGTCGTGACGTCATTGAATTTTTGACAGATGTGTCGTGACATCACAGAATTTTTGACAGATGAGTCGTGACGTCATAGAATTTTGGCAGGAAAAATTATATTTAGGTAGCAGAGTCCTGACGTCTTCACAATTTGGTGTTGTTATTGTTACTTTGTTGTCCGTCTCTCTGTCAAGACCATTTATCTCAGGAACGCGTAGAGGTATCAAGCTGAAATTTTTACCAAATACTAAGGTCTGTTGTTTTTTAGTGCTGTAAAAAAATCAAACTTCTAATCTAACGAAATCAAGACATATAGCCGTTTATGTCGCAAATTTTCGATGAGCAAAGGGCAAAAAGCTACAAGTTACTTCCAGTCTACATACAAACTTGAAATTTGGCATGACGTCGCCTGAATGCTTATTTGCTCAACCGACCATTTTGACGAATTTCACTTTTTAATGCAATTTTATTAAGGATCAAATTGCGGTTCGATTGGTATATAATACTTGCTGTTTGGACTTAAAATACATTATTTATAAGGAATTTAAGTTTTTGAAAACTAACACAAGAGAATTTAAGCTTCATGCTTAATTGCTCAAAGTCCGTAGAGAAACACCAAACGTGCATCCGAACATCGATTGAGTGCTTAAGTATTCAATCTCCTCACAGGTAACCAATCACGACATCGCATTTTGATGACGCAATACGCCGCCATTATGAATTTATTTTGTGACGAAGCTGGTGCTCGCACGCATTTGAGTTAAAACTAACGCGAAATATAGAAAAAACGTATTAATTTTAATAGAAAACAGTACCCGAAATGTCCGTGACGAAATATAAATCGGAAAATATAGTCACAACTATAGAATAGAATCGGTAACTTGTATTTTTGTTAACATTTCTTTGCAGATTATCACTGCGTATCGTTAACGTATAGTACAGGATGTTTAAATTTAATTCTTATAATTTCAGATTTAATTAAATCTTTAAATGAAATTGTGACGTATCTATAAATGAACAGATTGTTTCGAACATTTCGTAAGGTTGTAAAATATAACTAATATAATAATAAAAATATTGCTTTTGTGCGGTGACTGGCAAAATATACCTGCTACTTGCATGTTTGCTAATTGTTAAATTATATTTATATGCTAATTGTTAAATTATATTTACATTATATGGGTAGTTTTGTATTTACGTATACCTACGCTTTGTGTTCGCAATGATGTTAGATGCTAGATAAGAAGATTAATACTATTTTTTACTCGCCACAGATCCATTGTTCACATTGTACATCTATTTTTATTATGTCCGTTGCTTTGCATTTTATTCCCTATTTTGGATGAGAAATTCAGTACTAATTACGCCGTTGAGGGATGAATAGCCCATAAACTAAAGAATTCCTTATGAAAACATAAAAAATAGTCAAAAAAGGGTTAATTTTCTTAAAAAAAAATCCATTCTAAATTGTTTAAATAGTGTCAGTATATTAATTATTTTTTATACGTATAGGTATGTATGATCTTATCATCGTTTTATTTTCAATTTGTCGTTTTTATTGTACATATTGAAATGAAGAAGTGGAGTCACGGTAATACCGTAGTTCCATTTTATGTTGACATTACGTACGATGAATCAAGAATCCGACGAAAGAAGAATACGACGAATAAGGACTAATTCAAATCAGACACTAACCGAAAAGAAAATAAAATATATTAGAAGTACCTACAAATATATGAAAGCTGACGACAAAGCCTTTATGGAATCTCTAATTAAAAAGGTTTTGACAGGATCAGACAACATAAACAATACCAGGCGAAGTAAACGATCTAGTATCGGTACAAAAACAAAAAAATATTGTATTTTTTATTTATATTGTATTATGTATAGGTACCTAGTGTAGCAATCAACCACATTCTTAATTTATGAAAAAAAAAATGTGCTGGTCAAAAAACGTTGGGTTTTTATTTATTTTATCACTTTTACCAATATGTGTTGTGAATTATTAATAATTACTACTAAAAGTAATAAATTTCGATCGATTAATCACATTTACCAAAACATGTGGTTATTATTAATAATAACCGGTAATTATTAATAATTTTCAATTAATCACATTTACCGTAACATATACAAACATGAATATATCAAACAGTGTTTTTTTTAATTCTATATAGTCATAAATAGCCAGTTAACTAGTTATTTTTTTACCACTATACCCAAACACGCTGTATTTGGTTATAGGGCACTTAAGTACTAAATATATTCGAATGCAAAATGCTCAACCTCCACTCCAGTAGTGGTCTATCTCCAATTGCATAATTTGTTTTGTGTTTATTTGCTCAACCTCCATAAAAAATTGTGAAAATAAACATAACTGTTTGACTTTTTAATGATTATTTGTAATATATCATTTCATAAACACGTTAACTATTTTTTAAATATAAAACTTTTATAAAATCATATTATTTGCTTAAACTAATCAATAAAACGTCTCTGGTGTAAAATGTTGCAAATGGAGGTTGGACACTTAAGTATTAGTGCGACGATGAAGCAAGGTCTTACAGTGTATGTAAAAAAAAACTTCCGAAAACTTGAAATTTTGACTTCCAATATATTATATTTTGATAATTTCGTCATATTCATAATAATTTTGACAGCTGAGTCACGTGACTAGTGACGCCATAGAATTTTGGTCACGTGACGTCATAGAATTTTGACAGATGAGTCGTGACGTCATAGAATATTGTCGGGAAAATATTTTTGCAGGGAAGTCGTGACGTCATAGATTTTTTGACAGATGAGTCGTGAGCGTGACGTCACAGAATTTTTGACAGCTGAGTCGTGACATTTGTCGTTGTAACAATCTGGTATTATTACTTAAAGTAGTTTTATAACGTACAATTATTGCAAAATATCAACGCTCTGGTCTTTTAGACAGAGCAATCATAGCCATAGCGATCAAAAAAAGTCATAAAAGCATTAATATAGCCGAAAATAAAAACAGTAGAAAGTTGTGTTTACGTCTTATAAAGAACATCATTACTATCACTTAATTCACTTAATAAGCACATTTACAACCTTACTACTTAATTTAAAAAACATGTCATATCAATCATCAAATTCGAGAACCAAACCCAGATAAATCATAAACTTACCTTCGCAATGTGGGAGCGCAGGAACGTGGCACACACGTATCATCCTCTGAAGTTAGACCACTACTGCCACTACCCCGGGGGAGAGGAATAGAGTTTCTATTTCGTAAAACGAGGGATGAGCGCGATGTTTTACTCCAGCGCAGAGCGATGAGATAAAATGCCAGGTCATGACAATAAATTTAAATTGTACCAAAAATATTGATAATATAATTTAAAAAAAAATATTACAATGAAGATTAACTATTTGTTATGTAATATAAAATAACATCGGACATATGAACCTTCTCAATAAAAAGTTACTCAATGTTTTCTCATTGAATCGGGAGTTAGGTCAACCCAGAACAATCAGGATTTTAGGGTTTATGATTTTTTTTTTAATATTTATAACAATCTAATTCATAATTTCAGCCCTGCACCACATAGATTAGACACCAAACTGTACATAAAAAAATGTAATGAAAACGTTTATCGATTTTAAAATGGGTTTCTCCAGTCCGACACGATAAAAAATGCCTCTGGAGATCTACCCTTATGAGCATGATGATATTCTGTAAGACGTGTTATCACAAAACTTGAGGGGCCTAAGATAAAACAGCATTTATTATAATGATGTTAAATCGTTGGTCCCAAGCAAGTTTTGTGCTTATAGTTTTTCTAAAGTTGTATTAAACATTGTAGACTCCTTTTCGCAAGCATTTCTAATTGACAAAAACCCCATATGAAATTAACTATTCACTTTCTCTTTCCTTACATTCATACTTCAGTGTATTCATGAAAATTGATAAACTTTCAAAAGTATTGAAGTGAGTAGTTAGATAGTTAGTTAGTACTATCTCGAGTACGTGGCTTTGTTTCTTTTGCCTCAAATCTTTGACCAGCTCCGGAGTCTCCTTGTTGTTATAGAGTTATGTATTTCTATCAATCTCAATGTCTGTCGTTTCCCTCGCTTGTTAGGCGGTATAAGAAAGTACAAATAGTGAGAGAGGTAGAAACCAAACTTCTGTTCTTCTTTCCTTGATTTTGTAGCAATGCTGTCTTCTAGTCAATAGTAAGAAAGAAAGAAAGAAATAAAGGAAGTAAAAAAGAAAGAAAAAAAGAAAATAATTTATTTTGTTGCACACAAAAAAACATCGTTACAATAAATAGGTATAAACATGTTAGAGAAATGCACACAAAATAGGACCTAACTCAGATAATCACTGTAGCGTCATAGACACTACAGCGGCGGCATGAATTGCTGAACCTACTTAAATAAATATGTAATTTTTTTCATTAGACAATCGTAGATGCAAGGATTTTTGGATTTAATCTTTACAAAATACGCAAAAATACCAAATACATAGACGTCACAACATATTTACAAATGTACTCTGTGGTCAAAATTATTTACAAAATGTAATCCGTGGTCATAACAACCAGACCGGAAATGCAGTTTACAAAATTGTCCTTTTTGCTATTTTAATTAACAAAATAAATAATTTGTATTTGCAACTATCCTACTTAAATGTGATTTAAGTAAATAATTAATTTAACTAAGTATATGCATTATCAAATTAGGGATAATTTTTAATAATTTTTGTAATATTAAAATGCTACGTATAGTCGAAAACTAAATGGCCTTATCACCTCTAGAGTTAATGTTAGTTGCATGTCATAAAACTATTAGGTTCAATATCGCACAACAAAACATCAGCTAAATCATGACGCTACTTTGACATATCAGTTCTCTTGTATTAGCAAATAGTCGTTAGGTATTTATAAAAACAAATAGTAAAGTCTACGTTATTGACTGTTACTACAGCATATTTTCGGTAAAACGTTTTATTCTAATGAATTTCTCTCTTTTTTACTTCTATGTCCATCCCTATCATTTCTTGCATGACGTCATTGGCGCATATTTCAATTTAAAGTTTTCGTAATTTTATAATATTATAAAACAAATTAGGGTAAACCACCTAATCGTTAGAATTCTTACAATTTTTGGCACAAGTGAGTAAAAAGAAAGAAAACACTATAGATTATTCAAGTTCAGTATGATTATTCAAGTTCAAATATTATTTATTTAATATTTTTATTATATTTTATTTATTTCATGTGTCAACATAGCAACAATAAATTAATCAGAATCTTTTTATTGGTATTAGTGCCAATAATATTTATTTAATACTATTCAATAACATAATAATGATTAAGTATAAGCAAAGATTTTATCATTTTATGATATTTTATATTTTAGTCTGACACGAAGTCCACTCTTAAGGTGCCAACAATTGGGTGGCTTACCAGCCAATATTTAAATTCTACATTTTCAGTTTTTCTGAAATATGACAAGCTTGTAATGTCACAAGTAACAGTGACTTTAGTTTTAAATTATTTAATGGTTTTTCATAGTTTTTCACATACAAACTCTACGGTTTAATATAGTGACATTTGTATTGTGTTACTAGATATTATTATTTATTACGTTGAAGTGAAAGTTTAAAATAGATTGCACTTTTAATCTAAGCATAGTTTTGATTACGGTCAGCCAATGACGTCAGGCTCACGCATAAATATTAAATAACGATCTTAATGAATTTGAATTATGATAGAATTTTTTGTCAAAACTGATAAAGCCATTTCGTTTTCGGGTATACATGATAATATTTTTTACGAGTTACATTGCATTTGAAAACAAGGCGATTGAATTCTTTTATTCACATAATTTTTGTGTGGCATTTACAGATATAAATATTATATTTAAAATTAATAGTATTTAAGCTAATTAAGTTTTATATTCATGAAAATTTAGGACACTAAAAAATATAAAACATATGGGTGTTTCTCCGAAATTCGATTCTTTGTCTGATTCATACAGGCTAATTTTTTTTTCACATTTTGGCTTATAAAACATGTTTTTGTCAAAGATGATAACCTAATATACAATGTCTGAAAAAGGCACACTTTTTTATGAAATGGTTTTCGAGATAATTAACTTTAAATTTTTTGAGGTCACATAAATCAGAATTAGGAACAAAAATGAAATTCTAGTTATAAAAATCAGTCATTTATTTATTAAAATCACAGTTGATAATCACCATGATTATCACCACACCTAAATCTAGTTATTAGAAGCATTGAAAACTTGACAATATCAATCATTATCCGTGCCGCCATATTAACAATATGTGTGAAATTCTGATTAATATAGTATTTTTACCGTATGAATCAGGCACATATAAATCAAAATTTTGCCTTTTAACATCGGTAAATCACTACACTTATACAATTAAGGATTGCTATTTATACATAGGTTTTTAGTCCCCAATTGAATTATATTTCCAAAAGATTCAAGTTTGAAAACCATTTAAGTTAATTATAACAGCCAACATAGTAATCAGAAACACAGATGAACCAAAGTAATATGAATCAGATATTTACATTTATATCTCCGCAACAACACGAACCAGCCACATGTGACGTCGTGACCACGTCAGCAGAGTCCCTGGCTACCACAAGCACTAGCGAATATGAATCAGACTTTTGTGCCGGACACTCACAATTTATTTTTTTATTAAAAAACTATCGCAAATATTAGTACCATTTTTTTTTGTGTAAAGAAACAACTAATATTCTATCGTAATATTTATAACGCACATCGATTCGTTAATAAGAAAAAATGTTACTGTTACTAACGTTCAAGAAAATGGGGTACGGACACACCATATTAATCAGAAGAACGCTTTTTAATATTTTTTTTTTAATATATAAAAAACTATTATTAAAAATCAATAACGTGTGCAAGATAGGTAATTGTCTAAACTATGTTTAAAAAATAATTGCAGTTTGGTTGGTATGTTAGTTACAAAGAAAAACCTCCAGACATCGAAAATGTTTGGTTCGAAGAATCACCCATAATATTTCTCTGCTCATGATCTTTTATTGTTAGTAAGCCAGCATAGTTGTATATTCTACGCGACAGTGTTGAAAGGAGGCTTATGCTTTAAGATAAAGTTATTTTGCTATTAATCAGCAAAATATCATCTACCTGTAAAGTACAAGAATCCTTCAGTGATGGAGACACAGTTGACCTATAAAACGCTAGCTCTAAAAGTATTTACAAAAACCAAGTTTGTTACACAAAGAGCACAGGAAAACACACTGAATAAAAAGAGTTAAATAACTAGCTTAATCTAATAAAATATCGCAATAAATGATTTCGCATTGCCATTATCGTAATCATGCTTGGTCGGCCTGAAGATTATACAGTAACTAAGAAAACAGCTGCTCCCCTCTTTTTAGTTCCTAATAAGAAATTCATCCCGGCCAACTTAGATTACTCTTATGCCCGATTTACAAGTACGAAGTAGTCCCCACTCTCGCATCTCGCCAACTTAACTCGCCAAAAAATAGGATGGATATCTATTTAAATCAACTTAATCAATAACATACTACTTAACTCGCTACTGTACTTGTCAATGTGTAAATCGAGCTTTATTGTGAAAATAGTGGCAATTCAAAAAGAGGCCGTCTATGTTTCTTTAATGTTTAGATGATACAGTACACGAGCAATTGCAATGAATTTGTTATATTTTAAAACTTGTATCTAAGAATGAAAGGCGCAGGACAAAGAACTTTATTCTAAATGATGAAGTAATTCTAAATTTTAGACAAACGTGGAGCTTTAACTTAAGCCAGCTGCTTATAAGTCATACATTACCATATTTGCACAAAATATTACTTACTTTCAACTTGCAATGTAAAGAAAATTTTCGCTAGCAAAACAAGGAAATAGTCATATAGAAAAAAGAAGAGTAAGTATACTAAATTGGCAGGATGAGACACTCGTGATGTTTTTCGCATATTAACTGAGAAAGAAAACATAGTGCTATCTAAGTCCATGTGTACCTATCGTATAAGCCGCAAGACCGGGTCCATATTGACTCACCTAAAGTTATTCATCCGAAAATGTTCTTCCTAACGATTTGTAATCCGAATGATCACTCTTCCTAAAATTTTAAATCCTAAAGTTTTCATTCATACTATTTGTATTGCTACCGGCGATGTTCATAACACTCATGTTTCCGAAAATCGTTATTCATAATATCGTTATGTAAATATATTTAAACTCAAATGTTTTTTATCCTAACACTTTTATCCCTAAACATTTTCACCATACCTAATATTTTCTCTCATACTCAGAAAGAAATAAATATTTACCAAGTGAAAGTAATAAAAAGATTTGTTTTTATACTATTTCTTGTGATTACAAAACAACTTTTTACATTTTTACATTAAACCATTTTTTTAAATTATTGTTTATTAAAATTATTAGAATATTTTTGTCTTAAATGAATGAAATCCATAAAACAGGACTCGTTCACGGTTATGCTTATGGCCTGATAGTTTACCGTAACCGTAACTAAACCAATAAGTAAAGGACCAATTCGGTTCTGGCACTTCGCCGGCCGCTGCCGCGGCACGCTCGCTACGCTCGCTCGGCTCGTGCGTTGGGGTCACAGTTCTACCATAACCTAAACCAATAATTATAAATAGGACCCATTTCTTTTCTGGATCTTGACTAAATGATTGGAGAGGGACTCTGGTTTTGCATTTGCACATGTTGTCAACAAAGTTACGCAAAATTAATGTATATAATAGTGATTATTATGAATAAAAAGAAATCTAAACAAAAAAGATATGACTTTAAATTATAGTATAAATGATGGTTATGTTGAAAAAATATAGAAAAACAAATAATAGTATAATAGATGTTTATTGCTACTGAAATTATGAAGTTGAATGCTTCGGATTATTAACATTAGGGACAAAAATTTTAGGAATTGCGATTGTTAGGATGAAAAATGTTAGGAAGAAAATTTTCGGACTTCCAATTATAGGAGTTGAAATTTTAGGTGAACTTTGGCGCACCCCGCAAGACCTATAAAGCAGAAAATCTTGTCATTATACCTTGTACCAATCCGTGGTTTTAAAAGTCTTAATTTTACTGTGTAACTGGATACCCTGTCTCGTCAGTGATACATTTTTGTAAGCCTTGCTACGTGATTAGTGTTAAAGAAAAGAAGTCGCCTGAAACCTACATTATTTGCAATAAAAAATAATCCACATTCGCAATACCGGTCGTGTCCGGTGTTGTTGTATATTTTACTAACATCAATTTATTTATAAATCGCACAATTATTTGCCTAGCGTGGGATTCTAATTACGCCTCCGCAACTATGTGACCTTCGTGATCATTAACTACGTCACGTAATTGGCAATAAATAGCCCATATAAATATGTAACTTAGTAAAAAAGTTTTTTGTGAGTACCTTCATTTTGATGAGATGAGCAACAACTTTGTATTTTATCTCGTATTGTATCTTCGTATAAGTATATTTTTTTATTTAAATATACTATATTTGGGATTACTTTCAAGGTAATGACCATTTTTTGGTCTAGGGAACCAGGATTATTCATGAAGATATCAATTTAATGATGACAATAGTTTTAAATTCTTGAACGCGTTTTTCTAATCAAAACAAACCATGCACTTTTTGCGTAAATCACGGTACCATATTTGGTACGTAAATATTGACGTCCACTAAGTTATAACCAAATTTGTGTCAATATATTTTTTATACAAAAAAATATATCTTTGATACATGACATTTTAATCAAGAACGAACGCAGCATGTGGTGGGCGAGTATTGCTCGGGGCTCTTATCTCATGCTGCACAATTGATTTAGCGATCGAAATTGCTCTTTAAATTATTGTTTCTAAAAATGTTGACGTACTAACTAGAGTCAGATTTTTATTTAAAAAAAAAACAATGTTATGTAAAAAATATTGAGACTGAGGCCTACCTACATGTAGTATTTATAATGAGTATAAAGATATTATAATACCAGACATTATACAGCAATAACAACAACCTTTTCAAACATTTGTCAATAAAGGAGTAATTAAATTGAAAACTCCCCGATCATGTAGTTTTGTCTTACAGCACTAACCGATTTAAGAGCTCGTAAGCATTTGTTAGTGTGAAGGCTTAGTAGTTATAAGGTTAGTGTTAAGTGTAATATATAAACAGGAGGTTACCGCGGCATACATGCTTGACGTTTCGGCACAGGTCACACTGGCCGTGGTCGCAAGCTGACTTAGTCAAGAAGTCAAGACTTAGCCAGTGCAACCTTAGCCGAAACGTCGTTATTCTCCCGTTTTATAATAATTACTAGCTTTGAAGTAGTTTAAATGTTATTCTACACTTAAAAGGTGATAGTTTAAAAGTTACAAATGTATTTATGTCCTACTGTAAGGGCTTCCTTCAATGACATGGGAAATCTTAGCCTACTTAGGTATACCACGGATTGGTAGTTATATAAGAAAGAGAAAAGAAAGTAAGCGTTTATTTTAGTTATTATAGGTCTTGATGTCGACTATTTTTTCCTTATTTAGTTTTCGTACTATGTACCTAATCTTACTCTGTATTCCATTACACGAGAAAAAGCGAGTTATGTATAGTAAAGATAGCTTTGTCAAATTCGGTGTCGTCGGTAAATTTAGAGGATTGAATACGTACTACTTAGGAATATTTCTCGGATTTACAAACAATTGTAGTTGTTGCAAGCTTTGTGAACTATCTTCCGAGAAAGCTCTACTCTATACAATAACGGTAAATTGTGCAACGCCATTGAGGAAATAACTTACAAAGGAATTACATAGTAGTACCTGATGAATTAAAACTGTTGTAGGAGTACACTTTATCTTGGAACTTCATAGAATTCTGAAAGCAATCCTAAATTAATTGAATACTAAGAGAACTCTCAAATTGTATCGAAATATCCTCGAGTTTCTTTTGCATCTAGTTTGAGGACCTTTGTGCGTTAGAGTTAGATACATCACTACGCATCGGTCACGGGTTTGATTCACTTAAAACTTTGTGCTCATATAAATAAAAATGACATGTCTGTTTTTAACACCAAGTAGGTACAGTCACGAGCAATAATATGTACACATTTTCGCATTTTGTAAACCAGTTATCTAAAGTTCTGCCAATCCAAAATTGAAAATTCGAAGATTAATTCAAAACTGTACGGAACCTCTTCTAAATTACGAATTCATTTTGATATTGTAATGTCTAGATAAACGTGCAGATAGTTTAGAAAATTTGAAAATGTGTACATATTATTGCTCGTGACTGTACACAGAAAATTAATATGAATTTACCTGTGAGAAAATACAGATTATAAATAATTATTGAGTCTCTCGCTCTCTCTACCTATTATGTTTGTCTAAGGTAATCTCTGAAACAATTGAACGTCTTTGTTAACGAGACTTTGCGGATTGGTCGATTGCTGACTTTACGTCGCATAACTTTTTTAAACAGGTTTCCGAAAATACTTATATAAAAATTTTATGGGGGGATTTGTGGCAGCTAGCTTATGTCGGATCTAAAGACGGATGGACGGCCTCTAAAATAATTACCACGTTAACAAGAATAAAATTTAAGTAAAGTTTTAAAGAAAACAATTGAGTATAGTTTTTGTGACGAAGGAAACAATATTATAAAAATTGTCCAACAAGATTACCTATATAGATTCATAAATTTGTTTAAAACTAAAAAAATATTTGAAGGAAGCATAGGGTAACTTAGCTGGTTCGTCGACCCCTTGTGATAACGGCGACGTAAATATTATCATATCTAAGTTTTGGTTAATTTAATCATATCATATTATTGAAATTAAGTCGAAAATTTGCTTATGTGGCCGAAAACCCGCTAAGTTACCCTATTTAATTTTAGTGGGCGTCAATTCATATCACCTATTATATTATGAGCATGATGATATTCTGTAAGACGTGTTATCACAAAACTTGAGGGGCCTAAGATAAAACAGCATTTATTATAATGATGTTAAATCGTTGGTCCCAAGCAAGTTTTGTGCTTATAGTTTTTCTAAAGTTGTATTAAACATTGTAGACTCCTTTTCGCAAGCATTTCTAATTGACAAAAACCCCATATGAAATTAACTATTCACTTTCTCTTTCCTTACATTCATACTTCAGTGTATTCATGAAAATTGATAAACTTTCAAAAGTATTGAAGTGAGTAGTTAGATAGTTAGTTAGTACTATCTCGAGTACGTGGCTTTGTTTCTTTTGCCTCAAATCTTTGACCAGCTCCGGAGTCTCCTTGTTGTTATAGAGTTATGTATTTCTATCAATCTCAATGTCTGTCGTTTCCCTCGCTTGTTAGGCGGTATAAGAAAGTACAAATAGTGAGAGAGGTAGAAACCAAACTTCTGTTCTTCTTTCCTTGATTTTGTAGCAATGCTGTCTTCTAGTCAATAGTAAGAAAGAAAGAAAGAAATAAAGGAAGTAAAAAAGAAAGAAAAAAAGAAAATAATTTATTTTGTTGCACACAAAAAAACATCGTTACAATAAATAGGTATAAACATGTTAGAGAAATGCACACAAAATAGGACCTAACTCAGATAATCACTGTAGCGTCATAGACACTACAGCGGCGGCATGAATTGCTGAACCTACTTAAATAAATATGTAATTTTTTTCATTAGACAATCGTAGATGCAAGGATTTTTGGATTTAATCTTTACAAAATACGCAAAAATACCAAATACATAGACGTCACAACATATTTACAAATGTACTCTGTGGTCAAAATTATTTACAAAATGTAATCCGTGGTCATAACAACCAGACCGGAAATGCAGTTTACAAAATTGTCCTTTTTGCTATTTTAATTAACAAAATAAATAATTTGTATTTGCAACTATCCTACTTAAATGTGATTTAAGTAAATAATTAATTTAACTAAGTATATGCATTATCAAATTAGGGATAATTTTTAATAATTTTTGTAATATTAAAATGCTACGTATAGTCGAAAACTAAATGGCCTTATCACCTCTAGAGTTAATGTTAGTTGCATGTCATAAAACTATTAGGTTCAATATCGCACAACAAAACATCAGCTAAATCATGACGCTACTTTGACATATCAGTTCTCTTGTATTAGCAAATAGTCGTTAGGTATTTATAAAAACAAATAGTAAAGTCTACGTTATTGACTGTTACTACAGCATATTTTCGGTAAAACGTTTTATTCTAATGAATTTCTCTCTTTTTTACTTCTATGTCCATCCCTATCATTTCTTGCATGACGTCATTGGCGCATATTTCAATTTAAAGTTTTCGTAATTTTATAATATTATAAAACAAATTAGGGTAAACCACCTAATCGTTAGAATTCTTACAATTTTTGGCACAAGTGAGTAAAAAGAAAGAAAACACTATAGATTATTCAAGTTCAGTATGATTATTCAAGTTCAAATATTATTTATTTAATATTTTTATTATATTTTATTTATTTCATGTGTCAACATAGCAACAATAAATTAATCAGAATCTTTTTATTGGTATTAGTGCCAATAATATTTATTTAATACTATTCAATAACATAATAATGATTAAGTATAAGCAAAGATTTTATCATTTTATGATATTTTATATTTTAGTCTGACACGAAGTCCACTCTTAAGGTGCCAACAATTGGGTGGCTTACCAGCCAATATTTAAATTCTACATTTTCAGTTTTTCTGAAATATGACAAGCTTGTAATGTCACAAGTAACAGTGACTTTAGTTTTAAATTATTTAATGGTTTTTCATAGTTTTTCACATACAAACTCTACGGTTTAATATAGTGACATTTGTATTGTGTTACTAGATATTATTATTTATTACGTTGAAGTGAAAGTTTAAAATAGATTGCACTTTTAATCTAAGCATAGTTTTGATTACGGTCAGCCAATGACGTCAGGCTCACGCATAAATATTAAATAACGATCTTAATGAATTTGAATTATGATAGAATTTTTTGTCAAAACTGATAAAGCCATTTCGTTTTCGGGTATACATGATAATATTTTTTACGAGTTACATTGCATTTGAAAACAAGGCGATTGAATTCTTTTATTCACATAATTTTTGTGTGGCATTTACAGATATAAATATTATATTTAAAATTAATAGTATTTAAGCTAATTAAGTTTTATATTCATGAAAATTTAGGACACTAAAAAATATAAAACATATGGGTGTTTCTCCGAAATTCGATTCTTTGTCTGATTCATACAGGCTAATTTTTTTTTCACATTTTGGCTTATAAAACATGTTTTTGTCAAAGATGATAACCTAATATACAATGTCTGAAAAAGGCACACTTTTTTATGAAATGGTTTTCGAGATAATTAACTTTAAATTTTTTGAGGTCACATAAATCAGAATTAGGAACAAAAATGAAATTCTAGTTATAAAAATCAGTCATTTATTTATTAAAATCACAGTTGATAATCACCATGATTATCACCACACCTAAATCTAGTTATTAGAAGCATTGAAAACTTGACAATATCAATCATTATCCGTGCCGCCATATTAACAATATGTGTGAAATTCTGATTAATATAGTATTTTTACCGTATGAATCAGGCACATATAAATCAAAATTTTGCCTTTTAACATCGGTAAATCACTACACTTATACAATTAAGGATTGCTATTTATACATAGGTTTTTAGTCCCCAATTGAATTATATTTCCAAAAGATTCAAGTTTGAAAACCATTTAAGTTAATTATAACAGCCAACATAGTAATCAGAAACACAGATGAACCAAAGTAATATGAATCAGATATTTACATTTATATCTCCGCAACAACACGAACCAGCCACATGTGACGTCGTGACCACGTCAGCAGAGTCCCTGGCTACCACAAGCACTAGCGAATATGAATCAGACTTTTGTGCCGGACACTCACAATTTATTTTTTTATTAAAAAACTATCGCAAATATTAGTACCATTTTTTTTTGTGTAAAGAAACAACTAATATTCTATCGTAATATTTATAACGCACATCGATTCGTTAATAAGAAAAAATGTTACTGTTACTAACGTTCAAGAAAATGGGGTACGGACACACCATATTAATCAGAAGAACGCTTTTTAATATTTTTTTTTTAATATATAAAAAACTATTATTAAAAATCAATAACGTGTGCAAGATAGGTAATTGTCTAAACTATGTTTAAAAAATAATTGCAGTTTGGTTGGTATGTTAGTTACAAAGAAAAACCTCCAGACATCGAAAATGTTTGGTTCGAAGAATCACCCATAATATTTCTCTGCTCATGATCTTTTATTGTTAGTAAGCCAGCATAGTTGTATATTCTACGCGACAGTGTTGAAAGGAGGCTTATGCTTTAAGATAAAGTTATTTTGCTATTAATCAGCAAAATATCATCTACCTGTAAAGTACAAGAATCCTTCAGTGATGGAGACACAGTTGACCTATAAAACGCTAGCTCTAAAAGTATTTACAAAAACCAAGTTTGTTACACAAAGAGCACAGGAAAACACACTGAATAAAAAGAGTTAAATAACTAGCTTAATCTAATAAAATATCGCAATAAATGATTTCGCATTGCCATTATCGTAATCATGCTTGGTCGGCCTGAAGATTATACAGTAACTAAGAAAACAGCTGCTCCCCTCTTTTTAGTTCCTAATAAGAAATTCATCCCGGCCAACTTAGATTACTCTTATGCCCGATTTACAAGTACGAAGTAGTCCCCACTCTCGCATCTCGCCAACTTAACTCGCCAAAAAATAGGATGGATATCTATTTAAATCAACTTAATCAATAACATACTACTTAACTCGCTACTGTACTTGTCAATGTGTAAATCGAGCTTTATTGTGAAAATAGTGGCAATTCAAAAAGAGGCCGTCTATGTTTCTTTAATGTTTAGATGATACAGTACACGAGCAATTGCAATGAATTTGTTATATTTTAAAACTTGTATCTAAGAATGAAAGGCGCAGGACAAAGAACTTTATTCTAAATGATGAAGTAATTCTAAATTTTAGACAAACGTGGAGCTTTAACTTAAGCCAGCTGCTTATAAGTCATACATTACCATATTTGCACAAAATATTACTTACTTTCAACTTGCAATGTAAAGAAAATTTTCGCTAGCAAAACAAGGAAATAGTCATATAGAAAAAAGAAGAGTAAGTATACTAAATTGGCAGGATGAGACACTCGTGATGTTTTTCGCATATTAACTGAGAAAGAAAACATAGTGCTATCTAAGTCCATGTGTACCTATCGTATAAGCCGCAAGACCGGGTCCATATTGACTCACCTAAAGTTATTCATCCGAAAATGTTCTTCCTAACGATTTGTAATCCGAATGATCACTCTTCCTAAAATTTTAAATCCTAAAGTTTTCATTCATACTATTTGTATTGCTACCGGCGATGTTCATAACACTCATGTTTCCGAAAATCGTTATTCATAATATCGTTATGTAAATATATTTAAACTCAAATGTTTTTTATCCTAACACTTTTATCCCTAAACATTTTCACCATACCTAATATTTTCTCTCATACTCAGAAAGAAATAAATATTTACCAAGTGAAAGTAATAAAAAGATTTGTTTTTATACTATTTCTTGTGATTACAAAACAACTTTTTACATTTTTACATTAAACCATTTTTTTAAATTATTGTTTATTAAAATTATTAGAATATTTTTGTCTTAAATGAATGAAATCCATAAAACAGGACTCGTTCACGGTTATGCTTATGGCCTGATAGTTTACCGTAACCGTAACTAAACCAATAAGTAAAGGACCAATTCGGTTCTGGCACTTCGCCGGCCGCTGCCGCGGCACGCTCGCTACGCTCGCTCGGCTCGTGCGTTGGGGTCACAGTTCTACCATAACCTAAACCAATAATTATAAATAGGACCCATTTCTTTTCTGGATCTTGACTAAATGATTGGAGAGGGACTCTGGTTTTGCATTTGCACATGTTGTCAACAAAGTTACGCAAAATTAATGTATATAATAGTGATTATTATGAATAAAAAGAAATCTAAACAAAAAAGATATGACTTTAAATTATAGTATAAATGATGGTTATGTTGAAAAAATATAGAAAAACAAATAATAGTATAATAGATGTTTATTGCTACTGAAATTATGAAGTTGAATGCTTCGGATTATTAACATTAGGGACAAAAATTTTAGGAATTGCGATTGTTAGGATGAAAAATGTTAGGAAGAAAATTTTCGGACTTCCAATTATAGGAGTTGAAATTTTAGGTGAACTTTGGCGCACCCCGCAAGACCTATAAAGCAGAAAATCTTGTCATTATACCTTGTACCAATCCGTGGTTTTAAAAGTCTTAATTTTACTGTGTAACTGGATACCCTGTCTCGTCAGTGATACATTTTTGTAAGCCTTGCTACGTGATTAGTGTTAAAGAAAAGAAGTCGCCTGAAACCTACATTATTTGCAATAAAAAATAATCCACATTCGCAATACCGGTCGTGTCCGGTGTTGTTGTATATTTTACTAACATCAATTTATTTATAAATCGCACAATTATTTGCCTAGCGTGGGATTCTAATTACGCCTCCGCAACTATGTGACCTTCGTGATCATTAACTACGTCACGTAATTGGCAATAAATAGCCCATATAAATATGTAACTTAGTAACGTAAATCTTAATTGTTTAAAAAAAAATACAACAAAACAAAGTTATACTTTGATAAGAATATTTCAAGTTGATAAAAAGAATTCCTACATATCTAGATTTGTTGGAGTACCTAGAATTTCAAACGCTTGTTTAACTATTGCATAGAGAAAAACATACCGTTTTCCCTTACTCTTATTCACTTGTAAAATGCAAAAAATATTGTAGAGTATGTGATAAGTTTCGAGAAACTCTCAGAAGTAGCTCAGGTTACTTTACAAAGTTTTCTTGGAAAAAAGGAATTATATGTACAAAAATAATTTTATATAAATGTAAGACTTAAGTAACTTATTTCGAAGTAGTGAAGGGAACACAAACAGTAAACTTACTCAAGCATAGAAAGCTTCTTATAAAACATTTAGAGGACATTTTCGCCTATTGTTGTTTTATTTTGATATGGAAACAGACTTTTTTGTACTTAAGGTGGGGAAAGAATAATGTACAATGATTACATGGCCCCACCTTTTCCCATAGAAGATGAGGTACAAGGCTAAGATATATCTCCCTGACTTAATAATTCTAGCATACATGAAAAAGCTTGGGAAAAACCTAGATTCCTTTTATACATTGAGAAAGCCTCCCTAACAGTGAGACACATAATTCGTTCGTGATCGCCACTTATTTAGTACTTACTCATAGATTTTCCTTTCAGCAGACATTTGCCTACTAAAAACACCGCCTTCTTGTATTTAAAGTATCAACAACATTTCAAGTTTGTTTAATAGTTACTGTCTATCTTTCAACATCGACACACATTTGTTTTCCTTTAACCGTTTGTAAGGACGACTACACATTCCCAATTGAAAATAGTTCTTGATACTGAGGAATAAGGTATACGGATATATTAGATATTTGCCGCTCAGTTTCGTCATGAACTATTGAAGTAATTAAGATCAGCATTAAGCTACTCGATCAGTATTATAGATTTACTATAACGAAAATGTGAATAAGCGTAAAGGAATAGATAATAAAAACATTGCTAATGATATTAGCGATCTAGTAAAGTGTAGATCCAGTTTCCTTCCCACGCTTAAACTGGAAATATATCCTCTGCGCTTTAAAATCGGACGAATTAGTGGTGGTCATCAATGCCCATCATCAACATAAATGTTAAATCCTAAACGAGGAAATCAGAGGGAGGACTAAAGTGACCGAAATAGCTCGCAGAATCTACCACTTCCAGTTCATGGATAAAATTTAAAAAGTGAAAATAAGGGGAGGAAGACTGAATTCGAAACGGGGAAGTCAGAGGGAGGAAAGTTTAAAGTGACCGATAACATTAGCAGAGTCTACTAGGTCCAGTTCATGGATAAAATTAAAAACGAGAAAATTGAAGGGGTAGACTTAAATTCAAAACGAAGGAATCAGAGCAAGGACTAAAGTGACCAACATGGCTCGCAGAATCTACCACTTCCAGTTCATAATTAAAATTCAAAACGAGATAATAAGAGGAGGAAGACTAAACTCGAAACGGGGAAGTCAGAGGGAGGACTAAAGTGACCGATAACATTAGCAGAGTTTACTAGTTCCAGTTCATAATTAAAATTCGAAACGAGAAAATAAGAGTAGGAAGACTGAACTCGAAACGGGGAAGTCAGAGGGAGGACCAAAGTGACCGATAATATTAGCAGAGTCTACTAGTTCCAGTTCATAATTAAAATGTAAAACGAGAAAATAAGAGGAGGAAGACTGAACTCGAAACGGGGAAGTCAGAGGGAGGACTGAAGTGACCGATAACATTAGCAGAGTCTACTCGTTGCAGTTCTATGGATAAAATTCAAAACAAGAAAATAAGAGGAGGAAGACTGAATTCGAAACGGGAAAGTCAGAGGGAGGACTAAAGTGACCAACATAGCTCGCAAAATCTACCACTTTCAGTTCATAATTAAAATTCGTAACGAGAAAACTAGAGGGGGAAGACTGGATCCAAAACGAGGAAATCAGAGGGAGGACTAAGGTGACAAACATAACTCGTATAATATACTAGTTTTAGTTTTTTGATAAAATTAGAGAGGGAGTATCAAAATGAGGAAACCAGCGGGTGGACTAAAGTGACCGACAATGCTCGCAGAATGTACCTACTGGTGATTTTACGAATAGTTTTAAATAAAAACAAGATAAAATAAACGAAATTTCCCAGTAAAAAAATTCTAAAGCTGCAACATTTTCAACTAATTCTCTATGATTAAATTCATTTCAAATTTTAAAAACATCGAGCTTTACTCGTTAATAAGTTCGTACTACCTACGCAATACCTAGTAAAGAAATGCATACAATTCTATTTTTGAGCCCTAATTCAGCCCAACCTTGACAAGTCCCGAAAACGGCCTTGACATATTTATGTAGGTATCCTATACGTGGAAAAGCTAAGCCTGTAATAAAACTAATTGTTCGATAGTTCTACGTAGTTGACGCAGTAGGTACTTGTTGTTTGTCCTCTATTTAATAAATAAAACCTTACATTTATTTAATGAAAATGAAATTTTTCTTTTTGTTTATTTTTTTTATTTTCAATAGAAATGCTTTGTAGTAAGTTCTTAGTTTGTTTACTCTTTTTCAGAAATTTTATCCTACGTGCTTAGGGTAAAGGTAAATAAGTATTTTCTAAAAATATAATAAAGTGAGCTACTGTTTTAACTTTTTATCTTATTAATAAATCAAACGTTCAGGATTAATGTGGGTAAAAAGGTTTCTTACGATTTAATGTTTCTAATAATAGTAAAAAAACACGTTGTGTAAAAATAATTTATTTATAGGGTAAAGTAAAGAAAAAGTACTTTTCATAAAAATATTTTATTTATAATTTGACAAATGATATACAATAAATAAATACACATTTATTAATTTAGAATAGAATACAATACTAATTTAATTAGAAAAACATAGAAATTTCTTGAAAACGTTAATTAGCTGGTCTTGGCTCGGTATCACCACAGGTACCACTCAGCAATAAGTGAATTACGTGTAAATAGAATGCGAAGGTTTCATCGCCTTGATGATAATGAAACCTTCGTGTCCTACTCACACACGTGGAAATACACTGATTATACCATCGACGCTGCTAATCTATGGTGTCTGGATGATCGATGATGATGATGATGATTGTAATGTGATCGGATGTTACACCAGATGCCAGTTAATACTTAGTTATAGTTAACCAGCATCTGGTGCAACATCCGATATTCCCTAGACGAAAACATGATGTTAAAACTAATTAATAAAATTTTAAATAGCATCTAAATCAAAGCCTTTAAATGTATTAAAAAAAAATAGGTAGCTCGCAAAAATAAATTAAGTATAAAGAGCCGGATGTATTACTCCCCGCTTTTCTAATTCCTGTCATGTTTCGAGTCTTCTTCTTGTACTGTAGGTCATTTGTCCTGACAGCCTTCGATGTGACCTGCTTGGGTCGTTTACTATTGCAGGTGTAAAATATAAATATATTTTTCTGTGACTTTTATTTTATTTACTCTAATTTATATTATATTTTTTCAAAGTGGTTAATTAAAATATACCTAATTACTTCCAGAATATTATTCTGGAGGTAGAACAATTACAAAAGTATTTTACTAGTTTATTATGTACCTACACCTATTATATTATTATAATCATTATAAAATAATGACAAATTTTATTTTTAAATATTATGTATGGATAAAAAATATTTTAAACTTAATATAACATGTGTGTGTGTGTATTCCATTTTAATTGAAAATTTTGTAGTTATCGTTTTATGAAATTTTAATATTTAAAAAATTTTAACAAGTAAAATTATTTTAGTTAAAACAATATAATAAAGAAATAATCTTAATGTGTTATGTGTTAGTGTCAATACTTACTGTCCATCGTAGAGCAGCAACACTATTTCACTGGTAAAAATAGACTTTGGCTCAAAAATTTACACTTAGGCAGATAGCAACTTTGTGAATTTACGAGGACTTTCCTACTAGACTGGAACGTCTAGTCAAGTGAAAAGTCTGGAGCCTTCTGATGCTGGAGGTGGGACACCAGGGGATTTATAGGGATATTACACGCATGCGCCTTTCCTGTAAAGGGGCGTGAAGCAACCCTCTTGTAACAACGTAAGAGTGTGCGTGCTGTTACGGTACAATGTAAAGTTAGTCTTACGTTACAATGACTAATTTTAAATAGTCGTAGAAAAGCGAGGAATAAACTGCAACTGAGTACCTAAATAACTAAATGTGCCTAGACAAATTATCAACATCATCTTAGTAGCGAATGGACATCTACTGCTTGACAAGGACCTTCTATAAATATTTCCACTTTGCGCGATCAGACACAGACTACAGCAGCCGAGAGAGGAAGTAGGTACGTGACGTTCTCGGCCTCCCGCTGTCATAACTAAATTGTCGGTCCACCGTGTGGGGGATCACCCGACCCTGTGTCCTATGGTCCAAATTCTCATAATTTCTGTAATGTTATCCGCAGTATATTTAACAATTTTAATAACAAATCATTTTCGGAGCATACGTTTTTAAAGAATAACGTAATTAAAATAGTAACTTCAGAGAATATTCGGGCCATTGAAACTCTAGCCAGAGGGTACGCAAGAATTAACGAGGAGGAGGAATGAGGCTGACTTATACAAAGTAGACAAGTTGGTAGCCTGTAAACGGACAAGTGAGGTAAGAGGTAGATATTATAGTTAGTACAGCAAAAATTCCGACTGGCCACTCCTGAGCCATAAAGTTGTTGTACGAACCAAGTGCTAACCAAGTTACAAGTTAAATTGTGAAACTTTCGCGCCTATTGGGTATTTCAAAATTAGTTTGAAAAAGCATTTGGCCAAGCGCATAATGATATTTTAAGGCTATCTCTCTTTTGTCTGTATTTCTAGACTACTGTCTCGCTTTTCCCCGTGTTCCGTACAGTCATATGGCCTTATAAAATATTAATGTTATCAACGAATGCAATAAATGTGTATTAAATAAGTTAGACTTTTCGCTAGGAACCCGATTGAACATTTTGTCGGAACATGTGTACATACACAACTGTCACACACATACCTAAATGTAAATTGTAGTTCTAAGAGTGGGGATAGCAACTATATACCTACCTATAAATATTAAATATCCTGCGGCAGGTCACGGGAACCATCTGTGACCCCCACATTCCCCTTAAATTTAAGGGGAAGATCTATAAGACCATGATTAGACCTGCCGTCTTGTATGGATCAGAGAGTTGGCCCACAAAAGGGATGAATGAAAGACAATTGCATGTAGCAGAGATGAGAATGTTAAGAGGAATGTGTGGTGTTACGAGAGCGGATAGAGTTAGAAATGAGTATGTAAGAGGAAGTTTGAAAGTGGCACCGGTAGCAGAAAAACTACGCGGCAGCCGGCTGTCATGGTATGGGCATGTTATGCGGAGGAATGAGAGTCATGTGGTGAGGAAGGTGTTGGACATGTGTGTGGATGGATATAGGGGAAGAGGACGACCAAAGAAACGATATAATAATAATAATAATAAATTCTTTATTGCAACATAATGTGTATACAATTACAGTGTAAGCCCTGATTCCCAAACTAGCGTGAGCTGTATGTTGGGAAACAGTCCTTCCCAAAACAAATAATGCTAAATTGTTACAATGAAGATTAAGTACGATTACAACAAAAAGAATACTTATAACATTACATAAATTTGAGCAGGTTAAAACATAAATGTATAATAATATTAGAATTATTTTTAAGCGGGTAGGTATAACAAACATCGACGCAACAAACAAATACAACAAACGATGGATGGATTGTGTGAAAGACGATATGGCTGCGAAGAGTGTTACTTGTGAGATGACGTCTGATAGGAAAGTATGGAAGAAGAAGACATGCTGCGCCGACCCCAAATAAAATTGGGATAAGGGCAGGGGAACGATGATGAAATATTAAATATCCTCGTATACATGAGAGTGGTTTTTATAAAAATAAGATTTTTTTAAATAACTAATTTCTGATCATAATTTTTGATATTTTTTATTAATTGCATAATATTTGTCATTAATAAGTACCTGTTTAGTTACATTATATAATGCTTTGGCCGCTTCGACCACCATCGTAACCGATGGTTCGTTACAGTTGCAATCAAAGACTTTTTTTGCGTAGCAGTCATGTAATGTTTAACCACTACGCCACCGAGGTCGCCAAATTAATTAGATATTTACGCTAAGTAAGAAAAAGAGTGTGGTATTTAAATGATAAATTCTATGCAAGTCAATATTTCTTATTTACCTACATTGTAAGTCTTTTTTTGGTTCGGTGGTTCATAAATATTCCTAAAAAGTAATTTCTTATTTCGAGTTTTGTGTGTGACCAAATTCATATTATTTTATTCCAAAAATCTGATAGAAAGGAAGACCTATGAGGTGATTAAATAATACTATTCCTTCTAGTCCTTTGAGTCTCATACAACAAGCATTATATTTTACAGGTCAAGAAACTAAAATAAGTGTGGATACTAGATAGATAAGATAGATAAATATGTCCCTCAAGTTATAATAACACGCAAAATAATGTGAAGGATAAAACGGTGTTTTCATTAATTTAAGTAACAAAACACTTAGAATTATTTATTTATAAAACCTAATAATAATATCATTTGACAATTTATTATAAAATAGTATTTATTTATATGTTAATATTATTTGTATGTATGTAATACCCTTTCCCCAAAGTTATTTTGGGCAATTTTAGCGTGCACTTTTCCGACAACAATCTTTTAGGCTTCCCCTGCTAGCAAGTTCGTGTCTGTGGAATGCGTACCCTTAACAGTTGCTAATAGATACCTGACAGTTGGTATTTCGTGCGACAGAGATGATGCTCTACGAAGCCGAAATTGACCGATTGTCTCTTTACAAAAGTCTATGTGTAATATTTACCTTGCTTTTCTTAAGAGTCTGCAACATATGGCGTTATTAATACGATATTTAACCATCAAATACACAATACATGGGCACTCACATGAAGGTATAGTAAGTATACTGTCAACTAATAGAGGGAAACTTGACTTAATACCTTGTTTTATGTCATGAGAGTAGAGACCGCAGCAATTCAACAATTCAGATCAAAGCTAAGCCGCGATATGCAAAAATTCCCTTAGTCGGCTTTTAAGATAGGTTACCTACCCATTGAATGAGATAGAGTAGTACTTAGCACAAATAACATAAATAGCTATACCTATCAATATTATTACCTCACTTAAATTTATATTTCGGAAATAATATAATACAGGTTATTAAATTGGCAAAATAAATGTTGAGAGTGTAGTGGGCGAAAATATGTTTTCAGATATTTTTTCAAGTGGTTGTGTAAGCTCCTTCTGTTACGTTTATAGAATATAAGCCTTAATATTGTTGTTACATTATTATAATTGCTGTTATTTAAGTAATCCTTTTGAAGTCTTTCTTATTTTAGTATAATTGTGTTGTTGAATATAAAAGTATGTTATGTATGTTAATCGTGGCCTAGTAGCCATAGCACAAGCTCTGCTTAGTTTTGGGACTAGATGGCGTTATGTGAATGAGTGAGGAATAATATTTTCTTAATGATATCTCACGAAATTTAAAGATTTAGTAATAATAGGGTCTCTACCTATGAAATTGCTGTTTTATTTCTGCGCAATCTAGACTCTATATTCTTTTAATACATTATATTATCTAAATAATTTTTATTATTTAAGAAATACAGGATATTACCAAAATCTAACAAAAGATAATAAGTTAATAAAAATAATTATTAATAAGCCTGTGAACATGGGTCCAATATAAAACAGCGGATTTTCACATTTGTTTAGTAACTTCTTCCGTGATACTTTTCTTTTTATTTGTTTAACACAATAGTTAACTTAAATGTGCGCCATTACTTATACTTACCAATTTTCATTTTCTTATGTTTAATAATTATTGAAAAATCTAAGAAAATGCTGACGGAACAATAAGATTATGTACCTACGTATTATGTTTATGATTATTATAAGTTTTGACGAACTTTGCGGTATGACAGTTAATTTCCATGGCTGTTACACAGAGGTCGCTGTTTTCAGTTTACAAATATTTAATAGTAAGTATGTGTTTTGAGTAGTCTGCGTATTACCTGTATAATATGTATGTATTTACAAAAATAACATAAAATTACTTAAGTTAGTTTATCTGTTATACACTCTCACATAGTAGGTATAGGCTCTGCTTAGTTTGGAACTAGATGACGTTGTGTAAGGATTGTTGATAGCCATCCAAATGTCGGGGTTTGATCAAGACGCGCACGGCCCTTCTTACATAGCCGGTAATGCCTTTTTGTGGAGCAGTGCGAGTTAGATAAAATACCTACCTCTGAGTGATCACCCATATATATACCTAACGACCGAACCGTTACTGCCTAGCTGCTGTCTTATCGTTAGTCGTAGGTTCAACTGTCTATGTAGGGATTAATCTCTGAAATGTAAAAGGTACAGAGTGTGGTCGGAACAAGATGTCTAGAAATACACCTAGGGCCCTCGGTAACACAGTTTCATACAAGTAACGGCTCACTCTCCCGCGAGGGTTCCGTCTAACCTTTCAACCAAAATTCTATGACGTCACGACTTAGAAGTTTGATTTTTTACAGCTTTAGGAGGCAACAAACCAGCTTGATACCTTCACACGTTCCTGAGAAGAATGGTCTTGTCCAGCAGACGGACACCACAGACAGACAGACGGACAACAAAATGACCCTATAAGGGTTCCGTTTTTTCAAAATCGGTTCGGAACCCTAAAAACGCTACTTTTCATATTATAATTAATTTCGACGGCCTCTGTGGCGTAGTGGTTATGTTGTAGTTTTATAAATACATACATATAAATGTATGTATGTATTTACAAAAAAAAAGTATATAGGTAAGTATTAATATTCGTTGTTCTGTTACCCATAACACTAGCAGATTAAGCCTAGCTTACTTTGGGAACAGATGGCGCTGTGTAGATGTTCGTGAATATTTATATTTATATAATAAGTAAAAGAATAGAAGACTGTACACCTAGTGCGTTTAAAAATACGTTTATTGTCTGTAGCGCTATATACCTACCTACTTAGTTATAAGGTACTTAAAAATAGCTATTAATTTGTACCCTTCCTGGTCAGACAAAGGCCTCTAAATTACAGGAAGCGGGTAGGCCACTAAGAAGACATAGTATGGTAAGTAGTGATAACTTTAAAGAATGTCTATGCTTATCAGAGAGTGTCCTTTGGCTGTTAAATATGATGATATAGCAACAATATTAAATAGGTTCCGTTTCTCCTGATGATAATTTGTAGTCTGCGATTACTTGTTCTCATGACAATTCTTGATCTCCTAGTGAACTTTTATCAATATATTTATACATAAGTATAGTGGTAAGTGCCTTTTGTTATTGTTGCTACGTGACGCAGCTGGTAGTGTCTGGCAACATATTTAATAGGCAGTTACACCAAATAAAAAGAAACTATGTAATAAAATGTTATTAGTTATTATCTAAGTTCAGTTAGAAATAGATTTCCCTGTCTGTTTACCATTTGTTTACTAAATCATGCATCTTAAAGATATCAGCTTATTATGTTACGTCATTCATCCTAAAGATATTTAAACATTTTAAAAACGTATTAAAAAGAAAGAACCTACTGGACTAGGGATTAAAATCTTTTAAAATGTAAAATATCTTGATTTGTATGACTAATTTTATTGATCACTACTAATGCAATTTACGGGTACGAAAGATAACATGTGTGTATGAACAATAAATTTAAATAATTTTTTAATTATGTTCTTACATACTTACTTCAAATCTGCTCATGACTAAAAATTATGGTAATTAATCCAAAATTATAATTCTACAAAAAGAACATAGTCATCTTTATATAGCGTAAAATTGCTAGTAAAAAAATGTGCTAGACTGTGGCAAATTATTATTAGATTTGAGCTTGTGGCTGGCAACATTAGTTCCCAATCAGTTGCATAGTACCTACGTCGAATGGTTGTCTGTTCATGTTTATTCCGAATTTTGAAAACAAAGACAATATTTGCATTAGACTATAATTATAATTGATGTGTTTTGTGATTTTTTTCATATAAGTTTTAATAAAGTGAATAGCATTGTGTGTAAGTTGTTTGATTGTCAGTGAAAATGTTAGTTGTTTCTGATTTTAGTGAGTCATTGTGAGTTTTGTTTGTATTGCATAAAACATGCCACTTTAACAATGTTATCTTTATGTTATAAATAGTATTTCAATGATAGTGCCTTCGTGTTGCGTCAGTGATGGATACACCACCCGTTCCTAAGCCGAGGAGTTCGTTTTTAACACAAAACGAACCTCTTACTCGGCCCGTACCTCTACCAAGAACGAAACCGCCGACAACTCCTGAAAGAGTTACAGCTTCAGATATATTCAAATCTATAAGTACAGTATCTAAGCAGATATCAGAAGACGTAGCACAAAAAGTTAGTAATTCTGCTAAAACAGCAAATGAAAAGCTAGAGAAATCATTACAAGACGGATCTAGATTCGCTAAAGACACTTTAGAAAAGACTTTGACTACATCTCGTGCTGTACGAAATTCCGTTACTAAATCAGTAATAGAAGGAACAAGAACTGCTGGCCTCAAGCTGAGGAGAGCTAAGAAGTCAGATGGCTCAGATGGTGACCTAAGATGTGTTTCCATGCCAGTTGTTGATGTAAGTCTGTTTGATAACATACACTTTAATTCTCCTCTTTTAGAACAAAAGAGGTTTCTTAATGAGACTGATAATGCCCTTAAATCTCAAGAGCATCCTAATTTACAATTGAATACCACAAATTTTGATGATCTCTCTTTATTCTCAAGTAATTCTGATAATACAGACTCCATTAGCAGTTTTTCATATGATATGAGCAGAGAATCAGAACAGAATGTTCCTAGTTTAACCTTAGACAGTGAGAGACAAATGACATATGATATCCCAAAGCCTTCTAGAACTAACAGTGTGGTTAGTTCTATAAGTTCAACATCAGGTGGGTCATGTCCTGAAGTACCTCAGCGTAGAAAGAAACGTGAAAGTGCAATTGAGGTTATGAGACAGAATTCAATGTACGAAAACTGGACACTTCCCTGTCATTCTTCTTCAAAAGTTCAACATAGAACAAGTGCAGATAACATTGAAATAACCAAAGATATAACAGAAGCAACAAAGAGTACAATATATGAGTTTGATCCGTTACAATCACAATCAAGTAAGATAAGTACACAGAAGTATGAAGGAGTCAGTAATGAATTACTTTTACTTGAGTCATTCCTAATTGGTGATACATACGGTACTATTGTTGCAACAGAACCTCCTGATACTACTGATGATGCTTTTGAGTTTGATGAAAGTGACTATTTTAATCCCCCTACACCTCCAGAACGATCAGACAGCTTATTCCCTGAAGAAAAACCTAAAGTAGTAAATAAAGATAGAAACTCTAATTGGTTTGTTACTACTGATGGTGATGAAAAATCTGTTACTGAAGATGAAGCTAAGTCAACAAACAAGGTCATGCAAAGATTCTCTCATATGCTCAAATTTGAAAAGCATAAGACCTCTAAACCAGCTCCAGTGAAGGTTGAACTTATAGAGAGACCAGCTGTGAACTCATTACCAGTACCATACTTTAGTGGTATTTTGACAAAGATTGTTTCTGGTGTTGTAGAGGATTTATTCAAGAATTCACAAACCAGATATTGTGTGCTCTCTGATCAAAAACTTATGTGTTATACTGATCCAACTAACTCTATATTAAAAGAAGCTTATACTTTGGATAACATTTACTCCGTTCAGATAGTGCTGCCATTGTCTTCAAGGTAAGTTGCCTTATAAATATTATTGTTTAGACATATTACTTATGATAATTTATTAAATATTATTACAAAAAAGACCACTCCTGGGCTAAGAATCATGCTCTTTGTCGCAGAGACTTGATAGACACCAATTTAACATACACAGGGAATATCCAGGTTCTGGAGGATTTAGGAAGACAAAATCATGTCTGTCAATTCGGTAATTCCCTCATTGGTTTTCTGCCGTCAATTTATAGCCTGACTAAATAATTTTTTATTTTCTTTTAAAAAGACTTCATCATAATAATAATGGTAAACCATTAGCATCTCTTAACTACTACAATTTATTTTCTACTGTTGCATTATTATAATATGGCTCAGGTAATAAATACTACAATTAATAGACTTAATGAAACATTTAAGCTCAAGGCAATTATTTGCAGATTACCTTTAATTATCTTGTATTGTATTCAAGCTTGTGGTATTGTAAATATTCAGGGATTATTTATTTATTTATTTGTAAAGAACCATTTAACAGTTATATGTTAACATAATTACAAAATATTAAAATATAGAGCTTATAGATAGAGTAAATGTATAACCCACACCAATGTTCGCGGATGATGTAAGACCAATATTTATAATTTGTTACATTTATATGTTTGTTGCTGTGGTTTTAAATGTAAGGGAAACTAGCAAAATGATTGGTCAAAAGATTTCAATTAGTTCAAAAGATAAATACCCATACTGATATAGAATATGTGGTAGGTATTCATCTAAACGACCTACTACATTCCCATATATTACATTGTGTTATATAAGTAGTATGTTATAATAATATTTATAATGATTAGCTGAAGAAAATCATAACATTTTCTATTGTATTATTTTATTATATATAAGACGACTAACAAGGTGTCCTACGTGGGCGACGAAAGTTACGCGACGCGATGCCACACGCGACAAGTGTCCTAGATGATTACGTCGCGTCTCGTCGCAAACTGCCACATAGGACAGAAGTAGGATACGCCGGTGATTTGATCGCATACGTCGTGTTCGTCGCCCACGTAGGACACCGCGTATTTACAGATTTGTATGAAAATAATAGAAGAAAAACATGATATAAAATAGTAACCATATCTATCTTTCTGTCAAGTGTGGTATTAATAGCCTATCTTTTTTAAGGATGCCCATTGGTTAAGCTCCTGTTGTTATCAAAGAATAATAATAAAATATCAATGTGTTTTCCAGTTTTATCCCAAAGTATTTTGTACAAACAAGTTCCGCATACAATCACGACTGTATGTTGTGGGCCGGTCACTGGGAAGAGTGTACATTGATATTAACCATACAAAAAAAAACAATTCAGGGAATTGTGTTTTTGATTAATGACACAGAAAAAAACACTGAACTCATTTTTATTTATGCTATGTTGTATTCAATCTGTTCAATTCAAACTCTTCAAGTAATTAGTTTTTGGCTTGATGTACGCGGCTTTGGTTTTAATCGCACGGAAGATGTCCGAGCTGTCCTGAGCCTATTTTGTATCCATTGATCCCATGTCTGATAAATATATATTTTTTTTGGTAATGTGCTTCTTTCGTTATATGAACCACCTCAGGACTTATACCTATCATCGTGCCTTATAGGAATTCTGACACCTATAATAGTTAGCCGTTTAGTAGTCGTCGCAATGTTAACAAAGAAGAGAAATGCGCAGACGCATACCTACATAGTATATAAGGAAGTTATTATACCAAAAAATAAAGTTATTTTTGTCTCGTTATCAATTTTGTTTCTCAATAAACCATAATTTCACTACAAAAAAAAGGCCGTGCAATATTTTCACATGATAAACAATTGTAGATGTAGGTACTCCCATGAATAATTGTTATGAGCACATTATTATTTCCTTCGCAAAAAAAAGAGTTCTTTAACCTACAACATATAGACACAAGTTTAAGAAGACACATCCATATTAATATTATAAACGGGAAAATGTATCTGTTTGTCTTTCTTTCACGGCAAAACGGGGCGATGAATTGACGTGATTTTTCAAGTGGAGCTAGTTGAAGGGATGGAGAGTAACATAGGCTACTTTTTTTTCTTCTGAGTCCAGGAAAGGAGAACAGTGCTACCCCGAATTTAACGCGAGCAAAGCCGCGGGCAAAAGCTATTTTTGAAATGAAACTGTATAAGATTCATGTATTGCTTGTATGAGTAGAAATGAAAATGAAAATAGCCCTAAATGTCAATTAGTGGTGACGGTATAATAAATTCGTTGTGTATTGTCAATCTCATTTTATGGGTGTCATTAAAGCCGATTAAAGGACAGTTTGCAGAGATTACCTTTACGGAATCAAATGAAGGAAAACCAGTCTTAAATCCTATGCCAAATTTTAACAGTAGGCCTAGTTTATATCCGTCTATAGAGGAGGCCCTTCCTAGGAGGAGGCCATTAATGCAAAGATAAAAAGGTGCTTACTTCTTTTTGTTCACTTATTCTAATTTACCCTAAGCAAACAAATGAATGAAGTCAACACTGTGATATGTTAATGAATGCATTAAAGCACAGGTAAACTCGATATGTCAGTCGTAAATTCGATTTGTTGTTGTTTTGCCTCTCGGACTCACCGTGTACTGTAGTAATAGGTTACATTAGATAATGGTTGTCAATGGCTAGAGGCCGTAATTGAACTTCTCACTGTCGACGTAAAGTTTTCAACAACAATTAGTAAGCAATGACTAATGTACAGTAGGCTTATTTACCCATACGTACAAGATACATGTAATGGCCAGTAGATACAATGAATAAATCAAACATAAAATTAAGCTGATGTTACGACAAATGTAATAAACTGTAATTTAATTCGTATTTAGTCTATACTAATAATATACAGAGGTAAAGTTTGTGTGTTTGTGACGTTGTAGGTGGTAATCTCTGGATCTACTGAACCGATTTTAAAAATTATTTCTGTGTTGAGTAGTCCATTTATCGGGGAGTGTCATACGCTATATAGTATCACGCTATGACTAATAAGGGTGGAGCAGTAATGAAATATGTTTAAAAAAGGGACGCGTTTTTTTCGCCGGCCATCGAAGTGTTCTAGAATGTTCCACTACCAAGTTGGGCATCATTTATTGTTTGAGGGAATCTTAACCTAATAATAGACAGTACTAATAAATAAGTAACGGATTTGTTTTAATTTCTACTTTTCCGCAAAGCTAAATATATATGTATTAGATTATATTATATATATTTTTTTTATTATATTTGCTTAATTACTTGTTTGCTAAGCTCAAAATAAACACTGTCTACCTTTGACTGTTTTAGACATGTCTAGACGTCAAGTAAGCGGCTTCCTGCAATTTATTTAAACGCAAATATTTCCCATGATGCGTCTTCCGCTACGCCGCCGTTTCAGCTGCATTCTGTTCCAAAACTAACGATTTTACGTACTATGTGTCGTAAAAACAATAGGGTCCCGCGGTGCAGCAATGATAGCGGGAGTCCGAGGGACGAGGGAGGCACATGTTTGTGCGTAGTGGGACTTTTATGAGGAGGCCTAATGTCTAGTAGTGGACATCTCTTGGTTAATATGTTGAAAATAAATAATAAGAGTGTAATATGGAATGTCGACGGCCAAAATATCGATAAATGCTAATACGATGCTACAAAATTGCGATGCACGTTACAGCGAAAGATTGTCTCTGCGAAGCCACTGCACTTCGATGCACGTTACCGCGATAGATCTTCACTGCGATATTACTTGACTTCGATGCACGTTACCGCGAAAGATCTTTACTGCGATGCTACTTGACTTCGATACACATTACCGCGAAAAACTACGGAGCGACTCATTACAGAGGAACTATATCATAATTAATTAATTAATATGTTTTGAATGGGCTTAAGATAATAATCAAAACGCATAGTGAACAAAATAATATATATTACATAACATAACAGGTTTGTACAGTAGGTAAATAATAGACAACCATATTATAATAATGTTTAGTTAACACGTTTTAAGTAAGTATATTTATTAAATCAACTCAACATAAATTACACAGTTCGATATAACAAGAATGTTATTAAAATATAAACAAAGTTTTTATTATGTTATTGATTGATACGAAACTATACAATAATCAAAGAATTTGTACGTCAAAATTTTGTTTTATTTCTTGGTGTAGCATATATATGCAACTTGCATAATGCAAGACCATCTAAACATGTTAACATATCCATATCACCTTTCTTATTAATATGCTCTTGGAGATTTTTGTAGTACTGTGTTTTTGTTTTTTCTTTCTTTTCTGTCACCCCAGCTAACCTCTCTATTTCATACTCTGTATTTTTCTGCTCTTTTACAAGTTCTCTCATTGTTTTGTAGGTATATATATTTATTTTCCTTCTGTTAAGTAAACTATTCCAACGGTTATTCCAGCTTTCAACTGCATTTTGCGTGATGGGTATACCCGTGACAAAGAAGTTCCAAACAGACCATAAACTAGGCGGGAATAGGGGCGGTTTCTTCTTTAAAGTACATTTTGGTTTGTTTGGAGAAGACGATGATCTCTTACTGATATATGTTCCATTTACGTAGTACTTACTAAATCGCGGTAATGAGTATCGAAGTCAAGTAATATCGCAGTGAAGATCTATCGCGGTAACGTGCATCGAAGTGCAGTGGCTTCGCAGAGACAATCTTTCGCTGTAACGTGCATCGCAATTTTGTAGCATCGTATTAGCATTTATCGATATTTTGGCCGTCGACATTCCATATTACACTCAAATAATAAAGCGCTGTGAGTTTCGCTGTCCTTAGCTTAGCTATTCCTTTGTCTAGATCCAACACTACGTTACAATACGCTAGTTATTTAGTTTGGTGGGTATTCTTCCTTACTAGAAAGTAGCTAAACGAAACAAAGTTACGTGGCTACAATCTTACAGGCGTTGTAAAAAGTATTGAGTCGTTAGGACATAGACTTTGTCCAAATGTTACCGCCAATTCAAATTTCCCCTTTATTTCCTAACAGCACAACAAGCAACTCCTACTGCTTCGAGCTATCAGTTTCGTCAGGAGGCCTGAGGAGCTCTCCTCGTAAAATACTCTTCAGTTGTGCAAGCGCTTCAGAGAGACGTAACTGGGCTCAGAAGTTAGCTGAACATCTCACGTGTGGTTTTGCAACCAAGTATACTGCGGAGTTCACTCGATGCGGCTGGTGCTATATGAAGGTAAGTTACCATTACTTTAAGACATATGCCTGCGCTACTGAACACGGTTCTTTATTTATTGTTCCTTATTTGTTAAGATGACATCGTAATAGGTATGCTTAGCGGTAACTCTACAGTCTATGTTTAGCATTTGACGTTGTTTGTGTTTCGCAACGGTGTCAAATTTGACATGTATGACGTTTGAATGACGCGAGATTGTGATGGCGCTTTTGATGAACAATTAAAAATGTGTAAGAGACCCGTTTTGAATATAATTATTTATTAACCCCTAGAAAACTAGCCCCGCTATAATTATGTAAATGCACTAAAAATTAATTTCGATCAAAGACTAACCCCTGGTTTCTGAATGACTGGTCAAGTCAAAATCAACTAATCAAGTGTCAAAACTGTTATTTTAGTTCCTGAAAATGATAGTTTTGACACTAGATTAGTTGATTTTGACTTGATCAGTCATTCAGAAAACGGGGGTTAATCTATTTTGGCAGTTGGTAGGTAGTTCGCAGCGTTCATTTATTTATTTATGATAGGTACACAAACAGATTACAGTCCTTACATGAGATATTTAAGTGCGACCTTATTATATAGACTAGACAGTAATCCTAAGGCAATTTAGCGCTAGTGAATGATAAGGAAAATATCAATGACTCCTAAATTTTGAAAATTTTGATTTTAAAGAAGAGATGGGGTGGCGTACCTGGCAACGTATTACAACCCTTTAGAGATGCTTTTCACGTCTCAGATTACAGTCATAAATCGACTTAAGTTCATTCGCGTTTAGAATGCGAGTTGTCGTTGTCTGCCGACCTAGCCTCGCCCCTGAACTAATCATCTTTTTTTAAATTTAAATTAAATTATAAGGCCAAGTTCACAATATTCAGTTGAAGGCATTGCTTTGCCAATTGAAGTTAAAAGCGGTTCGATGATTCGTAGTAAAGCAAAAGTAATTCATTTATTAACGATGTTTTTAAAAATTTTAAACAGCGTGATTTAAATGTGACTAGACACTGGACACCTAAATACACTAAACGTCAGCTGCTAATGGCGTGTTCAAGAGAACAGTTTATAGTAAAAAAAAACAAAACAATAGATTGAAATTACCAGTAAAAAAAGGGCCCAAAAGTTTACGATTGATAAATGCGATGAATTTGACATCTTTGTTATAAGGAGAAAAGTACACTATTGAGTGTACTTTCATGCATGCATAAGTTGGGATTTGACTCGATTTGAAAATACCATGTGGGTATATTAATGACTAAACTTTGATTTTAAGTTTATGTGTATTTTCTTAAATTTATTTACATAAAATTTTCAAATACATTTTGTTTGAATTTTAACACCACTGTGACAACAACCTTACCTCTTATGTGTCACTGCATTCTAATCGCGAATAAACTATATAGTCTAGTCAAAATAGATATCCAGTTTGCATTAATTCCCAACAAGCTGGATTTTTGTGCAGGCCTTGAATATTGCTACTATATGTTGAAAAAAGCCTTATTTTTCATAATACTTATAAACGCGAGCGAAATCGCGGGAAAAAGCAAGTGTGTGCATATAGTCGAAAATACGACTTTCCTGCGCTCTAAAGTCACGATATCTCGAAAGCGATGCCTTGTAGGAGAAAAGTGTTGAGATATTTTTTGTAGATAATTTTATGGTCTACAAACTTTGTCTAAACCATTTTTCGATAGCTCTCGTTGTTTCAGAGATATACGCAAAAAACGCAAATTTGTGACCTTTGACCTCGAATAAAAAACAACGCACAAGCGGGATCGATGGGGACTTTTAACATATCATTTGTAATGACGTATTCAAGGCCTGCACAAAAATCCAGCTTATTGGGAATTAATGCAAACTTTAATCATAATTCAGTCTATTTTGACTGGGCTATTTGAGTATTTATGAAATCGATTTTAAAGCTGTAGGTACTCATTATTTGCTTGCGCTGTTATATTTTATTGATTCATTTCCTTTAAAGATTATACATTCATTAATTATTCCTAATAAATAATATTTCTATTTATATTTATGTCGCCGGGGAATAAAGAAACCAGGGATTTCACTAGGGATGGGACAATAATGCCTTGCACTTCGGCGGCCACTGCCGCGGCACGCTCGCTTCGCTCGCTCGCCTCGTGCATTATGGTCACAGTTCTAACCTAACCTACAGATGTTGGAATCCTTTTATTTAACCTACAATTAAAAATATGAGCATTCCTTTTCTGGTAGAAACGGGATTTTGTCATAACCCTATGGATTTCGTTAAATCCCTCGTTTCCTTATTTCCCTGCGACATATACATACATATGTAATAAATAGATCAAAATCGTTATCATCACTGACTATGAGAATAACATTATGGCTTTTGCGTTGACTAATTGCCTTGATGCGTATGCAGCTGCAGCGTTCTAGCCTTCCAGTACATAAGACGGGTAGTTCTTCAGCTTGTGCTATCCACAAATAGATGTCCTAAGTCTGGTTGTTATTTTTTATTGTTTAATTGATTTTTGCACAACACAGACCTTAATCATGATGAGTGATTTAAGTAAAAATCTTCCCCATAAATGCCTTACAATGAATAATTGCAAAGATTTAAAATGTTCTGTTGATTTCAATCCATTAAAAATCTTTTGATAGCGTAACTAACTACGTAGGTTGTACTTTTATCTAAAACTCAAACGCTACTGCACTTTAAACATTACATATGCATGGCTGGTACAGCGAATTTGTTTGTTTATATTTTAAACGTGTCTTTTAGCTGAGCGTAACATAAATTCTTTATATTTTAAGCGTTTCTCACGTCATTAGTTTATGTTTCATTTAAAATAATGCACGTAATGTCTACTTTACTTGTTGTACTGATAACAATGCATTATCCTATAATATAACTGATAAAAATAAAGAATGATTAGATAGGGCAACTTGCAGTTAATGTTAGAGTTTATTTCTGACTTTCACTTGTTTTGATCCATAGGTAATCAAGGCCAGTGTTTCTTTGCCCTGGCTACCATTATGTTAATTCTTAGGTACTCTTCTTTACGTTAAATGTGGCCGGTCCAAAATGTAATGTTTTTATTGTAACATTACCTCGATTACAATTCTGTAATTTAGCTTCGATCATAGTACTTTATATAAGTAAGTATATGAAATTTATATGACCAATCCAGGCAGAGCCTGTACTTAAGCTATCATAGCCTTGCCTTATGTGTTTAAAGTTTGACGTAAAATATTAAAATAAAGGGCGTTTTCTTTTGAGAAACCTTCTTTTAAAATATAATTAACGTGAATTCCTATCATACAAGCTGTATATTAAAAATTGCTGCAACGATAGCGAGCAAAACGGGGTGCACTAAACAAACAGAATGGGGTCAGATAAAAATCGATACTCGTTCCGGTTTTCAATGTCAGACGGTTTGTCAGGTACGGACATTGCATCCTATACTGAATTATCTAACGAGATTCCGCTCACAAATCTTTGATGTCATGTCCTTCCAAATGCTTCTTCACGCTACGTTAGTGTGAAAAAGCATTAGATTTTGACTAGTAAAATTATGGCCACGTAATTTCTGGATAAAATTTGAGCTTACTATAGTTGAGCCACTGAGAGTAGAGACTTCGTTGAACCACTGAGGCAGTCCTTAGTGGCCAAGCAGTTGTGGAGGCATCTGTCGTGCGCCAGGTCTTAGTTGTAAATGCGACGCAAAAATTATTTGTGTGATCCACAGATAATTGTTAGCTTAGATGTTATTTTGTGTCTGTTGATTTTGTGTTTATGTATGCAATGGATTAATGTAGCTTACCAAACATTCCTCAGCATCATATTGCAATTCGCACTCCGGTGACACCGGTACAAACTCTATCAAAATACTGTACTCTTATAACATTCAACAATAATGTATCATTTTGCAGATTTAAGGGGAAACTATTCGAACATAACAAATAATCGGATTCGAAATATATTCCTGTACAGAAATACAGTGAGTAAATAAAAGTATACGTGATTGATTTTTAACAATCAAAATAAGTATTCAATACATTTCCGAATTTTATGTAAAACGGAAAAATTGTGGGTAGAGTACATTTAAATATCAGTTTACCGATGAGTGACCGGTAACTCCGGTAACCATGTATATGTTACGGCTAATACCAAATTGGAGTACTGCAGCACCGTCTGGTATCCAGACTATGAAATACATACTAAAAGAATTGATAGAGTACAAAAAAAAATTATCCGCAGCCTTTCCTTCCGCTTTCAGACACCGAGAATACTTAAAACATACATCGAAAAATTACAACATTTCCGCTTAGATGCACTTTCTGTTCGACGTGTTCATCTGGACATGTCTTACTTACATAAAATAATAAATAACCAAATCGACAGTCCCATACTAGTTAGTCAATTCAAATATAATGTCCCTTCAAGATTACCAAGATACCCTTGCGCTCTTTTCAGAAACAGATTTTGTAGAACAAGATTAGGTCGTAATGCCCCAGTAGTTCGGTTGGGTCGTATGTACAACGACTTAACAAAGAAAATACCTAAACTCGATATTCACTCTCAAAGTCTTCCTAACTTTATGAATTTACTAAAAGCTAATGACGTACTTTAGATTGAAGTTATTGTTTGTTATTGAATGTTACTATATTTCATTTCTTTTTATTATTACATATTTTATTTAAATTTTAATGCATGTTGTGGTTAACCTGTAATTGTAAGTGCAGTTAGCTATAAGTAATTTTAAGTCTAAAAAATGTTTGATATTGCTGTACTTATGTTGGTAACCCTTTATAAATAAATAAAAATAAATAAATAATACCCGAAGTGCGGCTACACCTAGTTTTAGCCGGTTAGAACTAGGTGTAGCCACATACTCTTTGTTAAAACTAGTACTAGCCGATTATTTTCGGGTAAAACTAGGTGTAGCCTTCATCAAGCCGGCTACAACTAGTTCCAGCCATTCACTGTTGGATAAAACTAGGTCTATCCGATACCATTCCAGCTAGAATTAGGTTCAGACAATCCCTGTTGGATAAAACTTAGATGCGTGTCCCGCCACGTCTTCCGCCCCGCGTCACACTCATGACTCACAGCATCTGCAGCAGCGGCGCGGGGTGGAGGGCGTAGTGAGATACGCGCCTCTGCAGGTTGTGAGCGCCAAGTGCTGCTGATCTACTGCAGGTCTGCTAGCGAGTATGACTCATAGCGTCTGTACATAGTTGTAGCCGGCATGCTATCAGCAGAGCCGATTACCCGAAAACAATCGGCTAATACTAGTTTTAACCAAGAGTTAGTGGCTACACCTAGTTCTAACCGGCTAAAACTAGGTGCAGTCGCGCTTCGGGTTTTAGCCGTAACTTATATATCTATCATGCTTAAAAACCATGCATGTCCGTTTACGTAATATTTCTTTAATTTTTAATTTATTCCTTGACACTTTGACAAGCTATGTCCTAAACTAAGCAAAGCTTTTATAAATACACTGCACGTCAAAATGACTATTGATCATCGTAGAAAATGAAATAGATGCAAATAAATTTCTGTGATTTGTTATATAACATGTATAGTGAAATTTGATTGGATTTATATTTCCGCTCTGCACTTTCAACCGTGTATCAAACAACTAACTAGCAATCCCGTGACCACTAGTTATATGCTTTGAATAAGCCAAGCTTGTCAATCAATCGTAGGTATTCAAAGCGAACTTTGATACACGAGTTGACATCTATTTGATCTGCAATATGTGGAGATGTAAAGCTATGTTGTATTGATAGGTATAGCTAGTCGGTCAGTATGCTAATGTATTCAAATGAACGGTGAATAGAGTCGACCTCGAGACTTCTTTGTTCCTCACTTCATCTTGTTGTAGCTGTGTTCAAGATATTCTGGTTATAGATAGAGCAGCGTTGATAATTTGATAATTATTTAATGTCACTTGCTATGTTGTACACCGTGCCTTATGCGTCTTTATTTTAGGAAAGATTATTAAATTACTAATTTTTATGCGAAAGTTTTGTGTTACTGTTTGTTATGGGATTAGTACCACTCCTTGGTCAAAATTAGAATTTGGGGATCGCGCCGAAGCATTTAAAGTCTTGACTTTGCAGCCTCAACCTCAGCACCGAATTTAATTAAAAATATATATTTGATTTAATCATTGATTTATAAAAAAACCCAAGATGCACATTTTCAAACAAAACTAACAGCCAAAAGTGTCACCAAATTAAACATACGCAATAAATACGTATAGTAATATCGTAAACATATTTTTTTTTCAAATTCAATCTTACACGCATGACATAAAGTTGTATTTAAAAAGTAATGCACATAAAGCAATAAAATTTAATGATTGACGTTTGCCGGTAGAACAACGCGATACTAATTTAAAAAAAGTGCACAATGCGCCTATTTGTTGCGGACGGTTTTGGGAAGTGGAGTGTGTATCTTTGGTTTTTTGTAAATCAATGGATTTAATACAAACATTCTGTCCTTGTTACTCTTTCACAATTATAGGACTAAAAATATGTAATATAAACTGTTTTAATTATTTGTTTGCTTAGCAAATATTTTATATGAAATGTTAACGTATTTATAATTAATTTATAAAAGAGCCACTGAACAGTGATGAAGGACCTAGTAAAACCACACCGGACGAACAAGCTAGTATATTTCATGACACATTTAGGGTTTTTTTACCCAATCTAGTCTCCGCGCCAACTAATTGCGAGTTTATCGTAAAGGAAAAGTTTTCATATGTTATTTCTATCAAAATATTCTCTCTCCCTAAATTTAACCCCTTTCCCTGCAGTGAGCTATCACTGAGGGTGTAATCAAAACCAAAATACTATTTCAATTTTTTATTTTTTAATTAAAATACTGGTTTCACATACGTGTTTCAATATTTACAGAAGGGAATAAATAAATAGAAATATACAGGGAGAAATACAAATATTTTAAAAATAAGAGAGAAAAAGCAAATAGAGGAGTTGTATTACACAATTTATCCCTCGCTGCATTTTACAGAGCTTTCAACTAGAATCACGTTAAAGTTACAAAACCTTCTTTCTTCCCATTGTTATTTATTTATTGAACTGAAAATATAATAGAAATACAATAGAAAAATAATATTTCTTGATATCTGGCATATGTTTCTCGATAGTTTCTTCGTGCACGTACTTGTGTGTCTCCACAATGCACTTACGTATTTGCTTGCAAATAAATTTCTTTGTTATCACGGAGACGCTAAGCGTTTATCAGAACACAAATACATGATACTTGGAATAGAGATAGGTATCAGTCTAGAGATGGTTCTTATTCAGGTCAGGTATCAAATGCAATATGATATGGACTAAAAATGGGTGTCATTTTGTCTATAATTTTTTGTAAATTGCACAAGATTGACACGTTTAATAATAAATGGTACAGTCAGCTCCAATAATCGCTTAACGTGTTTAAATTTACAAAACTTCTTAACATTCAAAGTACCATAAGTCAGTGTTGTAACAAGATATCAAAATAAACTAAACATCACAAATGGTAATAAAACGATGATAGGACGTCTTTCATTTGTCCCTATACATCAATAATATCAAAAGTCGCTGATAGTCTTACTTTACAAAATTGTATTCACAAATCATATTTTCAATGTTCTCGGTGTGAATCTACTTTAGGCGTTCATAATGTTAATCGATTTTTGCATTTTAACCACCATAAGTCATACCATACGTCGTTGATAGTCGTTGGTTACAAAAGTAGATTAACAAGTTATTTAGTATTTATTTTTTTTTTGTTTTCGCTGGGGTAAAATGCCTACGCATTCCCTTCCGTTCGGGGACGGGAGGGATATGTTATATGCTCTCAGGGGGTTAGACAACCCCCCAGTGTACCCACTAAAAGTCCCCAGCGGCACTACTTCATCGCCTACTTGGAGGGGGCCTGGGGAACCGGCAGATCCTTTGAAAATCCTCGTGAAATGGAATGAAAGGTGCCCCCGCACCTGTAACCCCTGCCCACCACCGGGATGGAGGAGGGTGCGGTACGTCCGCCTTCTCCTGCCCTCTTGCCTCCTCCGATGTGGCGGCGCGAGAGAGTCTTGGTCCCGCGCGCGCTCAGCAGCCTCCTTCTGCGACATAACAAGTTCACAGAAGGAGAAACCGCCTCCCAGGCCTCCTCGCTCCCCAGCATAGCTTTAACTAAGCTCGGGAGCGACAGGTCCGCCCCACCTACCCCCACCAGGTTGAGGCGCGGCCTCGACCACAACGGGCACACCTCCAGGGTGTGCTGCACCGTGTCCGCGGCCGCTCAGCAATCGTGGCACGATGGTGCCTCCTCCCTTCCGATCCTGTGCAGGTATGAGCCGAAGCACCCGTGCCGCGACATTATCTGCACCATCCGGAAGGAGAGGAAGCTATGCCGCCGCTCCAGTTAATCTTGAAGGACAGGTCCGAGAGCGTCCAGCGTCCATCGGCCGAACACGGTGGAAGCAATGTCCTCCGTCCTGTGAAGGACGGTGGCATTCCTCGCCCCCTGCCGGATGGCCTCCCACCTTTCCGGAGCTGGACGCCCTCCGAGCGCCCTTCACACCACCTTCCATTTGTACACTCTGGTGAGGACCCATGCCTCGAGCTCCCAAGGAGCAGTGCCCGCCAGAGCGCTCGCCGCCGCAACACCCACACTGTGCAATGGCCCTTTGGGGCGCCCGAAGGACGGATAAATTCTCCCTCCTTTCGAGCCCAGATAGGCGCACCGTATAGGGCCATGCTACGCAGTATGCCGGCGTATAACAGCCGGCAACGTGTGCTGGGCCCCGCCAGGTTAAGCATTAACCACGAGAGGGCGCCCGCGGTCCTGAGTAGACGTGTCGACAGCTTACTAAAATATGGGCTGATGCGCCATCTGCTTTCCAGGACAAAGCCCAGATACTTCACCTGGGCCTTTACCACGATCCGGGCGCCATCAACGCAGATCTGGACATTTCGTCCATGGTGATGCAGACAGACAGATATCGCAATCCCTCGTGTCACTGCGATGCACAGAGTTCGTGTGGTCAGACACGGCGTTTCCAGGAGTCACTACGCGGAAGTCAGGTTTTATGACCAATTACAATATTAACCAGTGTTAAAATACAAAATCATGTAACATTCCAATCGCCTAAAGTAGATTCACACGCCAGAACCACAGTCAGAACTTTCCAAATATGATTTGTTAATCTAATTTTGTAATAAAGAACTATCAGTGACTTATGATACATTGAGATGTTAAGTGACAATTGAAAAATGTCTGTTACTGTTTTATGGAAATATGTGATGATGAGTTTATTCTGAAATTTTGTTGCATCACTGACTTAAGGCATGTTTCATGTTCAGACTAATATGTATATTTCAATGTACAAGCGATTTAAGGGGCTGACTGTACGATGTATTACTATACTCTGACCACTCTAATAGGCGAAATTTGACAATTGATTTGAGTCATAGTAAGTAACGAAATATAAACTGATGTAGAAACTAACGTCATTTTTTACTTCTCTAAAACAGTTTCGTTTTATGGTTTTATTTTTTTATTTTAGTGCTGTTACTATTGTAGTAGGTAACAAATTGGTATTTGTAGATGACACTTTAAATGCAAAAGACACCGAGTTAAAATCTTGGACGGATGATACTGCGTCCTCAAGCACCAAAGAACTCATCGAAAAAGGTGGTCGATGAATTATGTGTTCTATACCTCATTTTTTGATTCACTCTACACCTATCCCAATCTTAACTTCAAAAGTATGTATTTTAAATCGATTAATCGTTTGTTATCTGAATCGAGAAATCTCCCAATAGATTTCAGACACCCAACCCTAGACTACAACTGTCAAATTGCACCTATTAGAGTGGTCACAGTATAGGATTATTTTAGGTTCTAAAAATGTTATACCACAAAAAACCGTACGAACTGACTAACGTTGGAAATCTTGTGATATTAATACAAATTTATGAAAAAACAAAGAGTTTTATACCTAGTGTTCGTGATTACGCTTTCGTAGTGATAATGTCCGCAAACTCTACCTTAATCTTTTTTTTCGAGACACATGGGATGATATAGGGTTGTAACAGCCCATGAATGTCCCACTGCAGGGACGGGCCTCCTTGAAGGAAGGATACTTGGCTTACTAATACTGCGCTGGCCAGACGGATTGGTAGAGGGTTTAATTTCAAGTTTTCCTTCTTTTTATTTCGTAAAGGATAGTCCCTTAGTCGGTTTTTACGATACCCATGGGATGAGATGGAGTGGTGACATATTGTATTCTAACTTCGACACCACACACCAACACCTTGTAATCTCTAAAAAAAAAAAATTTATAATAATCGTATCTCCATATAAACTTATGGTAACATAAGACATTCACGGAATTTATTACTAAAACAGAAACATTACCTTATAAGTAGAATTGTTGACGTTTCTAAGTGTGTCATAGTGATATTTATTTTCCTAACAAATATATGAATCACACTTCGTCTAACTTAGCATGAACTTTGTTCGGAATTACTGACGTCTGTTTTTTCACGCAATTTGTTGAGCTGTTAGTACATGCGTCCTTGAGTTATTAAGTAAGTTTGAGCTTAAAATCAGAATAGCTACTCTTAAACCTATTGGAATATGCAACTAATAAATTAAACTAATATTTTTTTAAGAAGTTAGTCTAATCATTCCATTTCTTATACACATTCAATACCCCATTTTATGCAATGGTTGTCGTTAAAGGTAAGAAGATATTATATTTATGAAAACAATGGAAGAATAATTTATTGTGGTTGAACTACTCTGTGAATGTTACATATTATGTATTTGTTTTATTTAAAATCGTTTGATGGTAATCACTACTCATGAGCGCGTGCACTTGACACCATGATTGGTACCCACCCGGAAATGTTTCCTTGCCCATTTCCGGAAATAGGGAAAAATAATTTTATAAAAGAATATTTATCTCATACAAAACCAAAGCTGTTTGTAAAGGAATATACATTTTAAATAAAGAAAAGAAAATCAAATTCGTAAAGTTTACCCGAGTTCTAAGGTAACACATTTTAGAAATAATGTACAATCGAAATGTTAACCTCATCTTTTGTCTGTAGCTTAAAAATTTAAAACAAACTCTGCCCAAACAACTTTTTACTATGATATTAAAAAATATTTATTTCTCCAAATTTTCTTTTTTTTACAATACAATGGGTTTAAGCTAGTATTATAAATCAGATAAAGAGAAATGAGAAAGGAACGATGTAATATTATTATGAAGTTGTTAAGTATGTTTACCAAGCAATAAGGTGGTTATAGATTTTCCCAAAAATAAAATAAACATTTAGTATATTGCACCGTGTGGTGACGGAGTAAGAATACAATATGTCACCACCCCATCTCATCCCATGGGTGTCGTAAAAACCGACTAAGGGAATAACCGTAACTACTATCTTTACGAAATAAAAAGAAGGAAAACTTGATATTAAACCCTATATCAATCCGTCTGGCCAGCGTGGTATTAGTAGGCCAATTAACCCTCTGTCACGGGAGGAGGCCCGTCCCTGCAGTGGGACATTAATGGGCTGTTATGATGATGATGATATTGCTATCTAAAATAGGTATGATTTACAAAATAAATATTTATTAGTTGCTTACATAGGTACTTTTTTTAAAACCCGTGGTTGCGTGGTTTAATTTCAATTTTACAAATGGTCTTAAATTATAGCTTAAATAAATCTTATAACATAATTATGTGCAATATAGTTTTGAATGCCTGTACTAGGATTAATCCTGTGTTACAGGCGTTTTATGTGCTAATTATATACTTAATAGGTAATTATGTAATTATAACGTTGTCTCTATACACTATTTTTAAATTAATATCTTTAAATAATTTGTCTTATCAAAAGGCAGTATTTAATAAAAAATGTTTACAAAATATATACGTGATAATCATTACAACTAACTAGGTATGTTAAATTACGTGTTTTGCTTAAACTAAAGAATGTGCTTACTAGTCATTTATAATTAGAAGTTTTAAATAATTTAATTAATTTTAGATGTATTATAAGTATACTAATAAATCTATGTTACTTGATAATCTATCGAGTTAATATATCTATGTTCAGCTATTTTTCTAGCAGGACATTCAGTATCGCCAGTTTTGTGATCATTAGGTTTCTTAAACCTCGAACATGTTGCACATTTTGAAGAGGTCAAATTGTTCTTGCAATCAGAGATAGTGTGACCTATTTCCCCACAATGGCTGCATGATGGACTTAGTTCGCGGCAGGACTTAGCAGCGTGACCATATTGTTGGCATTTATAACACCTCGTGACAAAAGTAAAGTCCTTAACAGGGCAAGAGGTCCAGTTAATAAAAAGTCTTTGCTGTGTAATAAGGGCTTTTCTTATCTGTGCAGAAACTTCGATGACGTAGTTGCATGACATAGTTTTCCGTTTCCCGGATTTGTGACTCAATTTTATCGAGGACAAAAAGGATTCGTAGGTCATAGAAGGAAATTTGCCTGCGATGTTTTGGTCATAAATACATTTGTAGACCTCTTGCTCGGTCATAGTTGTAGGTACTCCTACTACCACAATCCGCGGTTGACGTTTCGAAGGTTCTTCAGCCTGAAGATTCAGCGCACTGCTCAGAACGGCGCTCTTCAGTTTTTCTGCGTCTTTCTTGGACTCTGTATTAATGATAACACCTCCGTTTTTGGTCTTTCTTACTGAAAAGTGATGCATACTGCGTGCTCTCAGGGATAGGTAAAGAGTAATATGAGTACTCGTACTCTAAAGAGGAGTAGCCTACACTAAAACTAATCGTGTCCAACCTGCTCTTGCAGTGATACACAAGCCGCGCCGCACAGTGGTCCGGATTTTGAATATGGAGGACTTAGGACCCAAGGTCAATATTTCAAGCTAAAAAAAATCATATGGACAGATAAGTAAACGCTCATTAACGTTTGTTCTAGCGGTTTTCATGGAATCGTTTAATTTCGCGAAAAAAAAAATATTGAAAATAAAATGTATGGAGAAAAAGTGAAATTATTTTTTTTCTCGACTTGTTTAAAAGTGTTAGCAATGAAACCTTTTGTATGTTATTATATTACTTTTATTAATTAATTTCACAAATATTTTTTTCGCATATACTTGCAGCCTTGGCTAAAATAAGCATAGGAACTTTAAATATTTTTATTTTAACTATTTGTGACAATTAAAGGTTTTTATTTATAGTCTCATAATTTTCGTATATTTTCAATATTATAAATATTAGTAGTCATTATTTGCCGACGATTTTTGACTTTCAATTATTTTGAAAAATAGATACAATTTAATTTCATAAATCATAATAATATTTTATTTCTTTGTTGTTAGCGCTGTTAGTCAAAGCGTAGTTAGTGACAGAATGACGCATTGCCTGCTCACCTCCCCCCACCCTTTTTCTCCAAGGGTCTAATACCTTTACTACTTGCGCGCTAATAAATCATATAAAAGATACGAGAGCTCCTGCTAGAGCGTCATTAGACATTCAACCCTTGAAGAGTCAACATACCTGAAAATTTTAACGTGAAGAAAACTACCTACTTAATAATGTCTGGATTTGGTACTTACCTGGACATTTATATGTTTTTACGAAAAGGAGACCTCAAGGACTACAAAAGACTACATCAAGCAATTATGGACTGCATTTCGCTTGAAATTTCGCAAGAAGATAGTGAAAAAATATTGAATTTTGCAAGATCTCTCACTGTGAACTTAAATCGTCGATGGACCGAAGCACATAGAGTACAAAAAACATTCATGAAAAAGCATATGAACTGGTTAGAGACAAGAATCAAGTGGCCTGAATGTGAATCTGCAAATCTCACCGAAATCTTGGAAGCGAGTGAAAATTTGGATCATCATTTCCCAGAAGAAGAAGCAACTGTTCCTTTTGCATCTACTTCGAAGGCGACTAGTGACATGGGCACTTCTACAGACGTCATATCAAGGAAGCCATTTGAAGACTTGGGAAATAAGCAGAAGAAAAGGCGATCGGGTACTTTACTCGACTATCCGGAAGAGGAACTCGCTTTTGCTTTTGTTACAAAGCTAAAATCTAATGGGAAAGAAGTTCTTGCACGCATCATCGATCGTCTTATCAAGAAACCTGAAAAGGTTGAAGAAGTTGAATCATACATAAATCATAATCATACATGGCGCTGATATATGCAAACATTTCTCTTGCCTTCCCATAGGAATTTTGTCAGAAGAAGCAGGAGAAGCAAGAAATAAGGATTTCCGAAATACCAGAGAGCGCCACACGAGGAAAACAGGAAGATTGCAAAATAATGAAGACATTATGCACAATTTTTTGATATCTTCAGATCCATATATATCTCATCTGAAACCTAAATACACCGAATTGAAGTCATCAAGTATGTTTCCAGAAGCTATCCAATTATTAATAGCAGAAGAAATAATGGAAGTTGAAGAAGAGGAAATAGAAGTTGAACAAGAAGCTTCAGAAAATGTGCCAGATCCATTGGAATGAAGTTTAAGTCATTTTATTATTTTTAAAAGTGTATTATATTTAATTTAAAATGTAAACGACTTTCGATTATTACCTATATTGTACTATAAAAATTTATTATATTTTGTAATTTGATCTCTGTATTGATATAAATAATGTAAACGACCTTCGATTATTATATTTTTTGTACTAACTGTAAGAATTGTTTAATTAACAATTTTCAATAATTATGTCATTTTGTAATTTGATGTCTGTGTTAAAATAATGTAAATGACCTTGGATTATTATATTTTATTGTTTTGTAAGAACTATGTAATTAACAATTTAAAAAAAATATATTGTCTAAAATTATGTCTGGATTGAATAAATAATGAAAACAACCTTCGATTATTGTAATTATTATTATTATTATTTTTTGTATTTACATAAATATATATTCCCGTAACCACTTTAAAAGAGCAAAAAACTACTGATTTCATGTAATTTCTTTTATATTAAATATTTTAAGTTAAACCGCGTATAAACGCCAAAGCTGCAAGTGCATGCAAAAGATTTCTTAGTGAAATTATCAGATAAATGTAACATAATAATATACAAAAGGTTTCATTGCTAACACTTTTAAACAAATCGAGAAAAAAAATTATTTCACTTTTTCTCCATACATTTTTTTTTTCAATATTTTTTTTTCGCAAAATTAAACAATTCCATGAAAACCGCTAGAACAAACGTTGATGAGCGTTTACTTATCTGTCCATATGATTTTTTTCAGCCTGAAATATTGACCTTGGGTCCTAAGTCCTCCATATTCAAAATCCGGACCACTGTGCGCCGGCACGACAACTTCCGTGATCTGTCTAGCACAAGGCGAGTCATCAAACTAGCAATATCCTGGGTCAGTTGCGGAATACACATTGTACAAGCTTTGCTTTGTTTCAGACGAGATGACGTAATAGGAATATGTAAGAAATGTATATATTTATTTTTAAAGCAATGTTGTTACAAAGGTTTATTATATATTTTATATACTAAACATTTAATCTACAGTATTGTCTCTTGGCATCTACTTTATTGAGGCACAAGACCGCGCAGAGTGGAAGCTTTTGGAGGAGGCCTATGCCCAGCAGTGGACGTCCATAGGCTGATATGGATGGATGGGTGGATTGTCTCTTGGCACAGGTCGATTCAATATTTACCGCCGCCGGGTACTGTAATCAGAAATTAATTAATTTTCATAATAGATTTCATAAAGAAATATTGCAATAGGATTAATTAGTTACAATTTTTCCATTCGTCTGTAAAAGGGAGCTAGTGTGGCTATCTCTTGTTTGAGTCTATTGAGCTCAAAGCAACCTGTGTTTTCATTCACAAAAGGATTTCATTACTTTAGCTTATAATAATTCTTATGTTTTTTGTAAAAGGAAGCTTTAAATTTCTATGCCACTTTGTTTAGTTATAATTATAAAAAAGTTATTTTACTCTTTGTGTTTATCGCTCCATAACTTTTCCAATTGTAAAACATTAAGGACGCTATTGTAGATAGCTATCCTGCGTGTCTGCAACACCAACACCTGGAATTTAAGGATTCAATACTGTGCGTTAATGGGAAAATAGATAAAAAACCATTAAATGTTACTAACCCAATTCACTGTTAATGTTCATGTTCACGCATACATATGCTCTTAGTGTCCAGACAACAACAGCCAATGTTCGTCCACTGCTAGACATTGGCGTCCGATATTTCGACCTTCAGCGGTTCTGTGCCTCCTTGATTTATCGGTGTGTCATGCTAGCTTGGCTCAGTCAAGTAAATAAGTAGTATACCACGCCCAGGTTTATAATATACCTAGCTATACAGGGTGGCTCATTCAAATGGGTCAGTATGGGAAAGTCTTAAACTATAAGTCATACGAAGATTTGTTCTTAGGAACCATGTCACCGATTTTGATAAAAAGTAAAACTGCATTCATACATTTGAAAAAGATACTGTACCCAGCTGGGGAATCGAATCCGGTTGTTTTGCAAAAATAAACTTATACTTTTTCTATTTAAATATCGAGTCTGTAGGTCTTAAGCAGTAAATATCTCTATGAAACATTATGTCTTAAATGAATAGAATGCATTTTTTTCACTTACTTAAATTTATTATAGTAGGTGTTCGAAACCCATTTGAATGAGCCACCCTGTATAGAGACAAAATTAGTTGAAGTGTTGAAAGCTACTTAACCTCTGATTTTACAAAAATATAAAGATATCGAAAAGTATTATGCCCTATTATTTTATAAGGGTACAAATATTTTAGTAGGTACTTATACTTATACTTTGAGTAGGATTTAATTAAATTCTGATATTAATACTCTTGATTACATTTTTAGGGTTTCGTAAAAACTGGTTCCCTTGTATGATCACTTTGTTGTCCGTCTGTCTGTCCGTCTGACTGTCAAGACCATTTATCTCAAGAAGCCGTATCAAGCTGAATTTTTGCCAAATACTAAAGAAAACGTAAATAATCAAACTTCTAAACCAACACAATCAAGAGAATATAGCCGTTTAATTGTCGAATTGGGTCATGTTTTGATTTTTGTTATAATTTATTGATATATGCGTGTTGTCTATGTATGAATTACGGTTTTCCGCTAAAAATCAGTGCTCTGTTGTGTTAGTTTACACAATGAATCATCAAGCTGAGTTTGAACCCTTTTGTCACGTTTACGGAGAAATATGCTTTACTGTATCTGCTATTTCGAATACATTTTTCCTTTCTTTCTTTACTTTCATTTTGTATTCTATTTGCAATTCTCGTGTATTTGCAGTAATATTTACTGTATTTTAGACTAATTGACCACACTGTTTCCATCGCGAAGTAAATAGAAAAGTTAAATTAACAATTGGTCATAGAGAGTTATTAATTAAGTTTCTTTTTCTCGACGCGTATGAGTTTACAATCTAGTCCAGAATATTCCTATAAAACTTGTAAGTAGGGAATCTATTGGTCGAGATTTAATTAGGACGTTTCCTTTGGGCGCAAGTAATTCGAGGCGAATCAGAGAGGCGTATGGATTTAAAGTAATGCACTTTAAATCCGAATCACTTTGAAAACGAGTTTCGAGTCAATTGGCCTAAAAGCGTGAAACATAAAACATTCGTTTTATAACATTTTTCACAGAGATTTTTCAGTAAGAGTTTATGTTGCTAAGAATTTTTTTTTAGTTATTATAATATTTATGGATGTCGAAAAACTTCATAACTATAGCTAAATAATTATAAATTAATATGTACTCTAAGGTCGATAGATACCATTGAATGACCTATTTGAAAATATTAATAAGAACACTGTGACAGCTAATATAATATTGACAAATTATAGCCAAGATGTTTTGAACACTCTGAATGATTACAACAGCTTGAATGATTAATTTTGAATACTTTAAAAGCACATATCTATCTGACGCTGACTGTACAGGGTTAAAACGACCTGATAAATAAAATACGTAAACTATGAAAATCTAATTTGAATTTAGAACATGAACATTAGTATTCCATAAATTGCCCTTTAAATGTCATAATATTATCTCTGGTTGTTATAATGAAATTATTAGTTCGTAAGATTGAAATAATTTGTATTTGTAATACTTTATTCCCCTCCGCCACATAAATTGGCACCCACAGAACAGACTTGCCTAATGTGGGGCCGCTGGATATTAATAATGTATTAACTTTTGTGTTAATAAATGTTTTTTTTCATATAACACATATTCCTAAATGTGTTTTTTTAAGATAATCCTTAAATACCATTCAAAGTGCACACATTAATTCTCCTTTTATTCCTTTTTGTACAAAAAACATTCCAAAACAGATAACTTACAAAATCTAATTTAATCTTTAAATCCTAAATTATTCATATCTCTCAAACATTAACGGATTATTTCCTATAATACCGATGCTTATTGTTCTATACTAAATATCCTTTGTAGGTGGACTGACGGTAGAGGAAGCTCGTCGACAGCAATGGGATTATTATCCATTTGAAGTTAACGTTGCTAATTGACGTATTCCAATCGATTTTCGCCTTGGCTACTCAATTGATTGATTCAATAGTCTTTCATGCGCTCACATGCGAATTATTTAGTTAATCTTCTTTGTAAAGGACGTCGAATATTACTGCTATGTATGCCTTAGTTGCTATTTAACTCGTAGTGATTAACATCTAACGCTCTGAGCTAATGTTTTACAAATTGCTAAATTTTAGTCTGAACAAAGCCGTCGACTCTGGTCGTTAAGGTTTTTGCTTCTACCGAAAAGTTTAGATATTGCACCATATAATGATGCTTTTAGGCAAGTCACACGTTGCCCCGCGCTGCGTGGTCTAGGTGTGCTAAGCAGATTTTTCAAAAATATTATTATTTTCTGCAAGTGCCTACTTGGCATACTTCTCGAATATATCGTGTTAAATTTGTAGGTGGGCACGTGATCTGCTACACCGTGTGTTCAGTGTATTGCACTACCCGCGTTTCAATACAAAGAGAGATACTTTCAAACAACATTAAAACACGGACTACTGCGCTCAGCGGCGTGGTTCGGTGCAATGTGCAAATAGCCTTAAGCTTGTTTTTGTACTGTGTTTATTCAAAATCGGGGTGTGTCATATAGAACAAAATAAACGTAATTGGTATATACTAATCGATACAGAGTAAACAGTCATAGTCCGTTAACTGATAAGATAGATGCAATATTGTTGATAATATGCTGACTTCAATTTAGTTTTGTTTGTGTTATTATTTATTTGATAAGTAATTGTATGGATTCGCTTTTATATTGTTGTGTCTACTACGAGTACACACAACATGCACTAAAAGAATATTCTTTAAGTGCATGTATTATTATAAATATATTTAGGAAAAATCGATTGTGACGATGTAGAAATAAATTATCAACTTTCCAAAAGAATTTTGTACTAACCATGCAGTTAGAGTTGTTATGGCATTATTAAAACTATATCGAATGAAATACTGCCACGGCTTTTGTAAAAAATCAAAAAAGATACATCCAAAACCCCGTAACAACCAGTCTGGCTTAACTAGAGTTCCTTTATTTGCGGTGGCGACCTATCGTTATTATTTTCACCTACCCTTAAAACCGATTTTTTAACTTTTGTTGTATTTTGTTTTAATATTTGATTCATCGAAACTCTGTTATATTTTTACTTATTTGAAAGAGTATTTGGTTCAGTAATTTGAGTAGTTTTAGTAATTAATGATGGGTGTCGGACATTGTCTTCTAATTCAAAAGATGGAAACATAACATACATCTCTATACGTACGTAGTACTATTAAGCAGTTTCAGTTTCATTCATTTATTCAAAGTAGTACAATAATATTGTATCTTTTTGACGTCATCTAACATTACTTAATCTAAATTTAAAAACATTTCAAAGTTTAGAAAACTTTACCACCGCCTCCAAAGCTAGTAGAGAAATATATAATTTAGTAGAGAAGAAGCGACGCAACAAACTCTACTGCTGCATTTTCTTGACGTCATAATTTTTACATAGGAGATCACTGTAATTAGGCGCTGCAACCATTGTATACTATACATAACCATAACCAAGGATTATTCAATTATAAAGGTAGCGTCGTGATGTAGGTAGTACATAAAAGTGGGAGCACCAAATCACATTCATAAATAACTATCCAGTAGTAAAGACGTCGCTCAGCCAAATGACCCCTTGAATAAAAACTCAGAAGTGTATTACAATGTAAATTTATTAATGTCAGGGTCGACCAGTCACCCCAAGTAGCACCCGTTCACGAGTATAACGCAAAGGTCAGCCATCAACCCCCTCGCCATATTGTAGGGAAGGGATTGACCCGGCCTCCACGCCACCACAAGCAATGACATTATAGTGAGCATGACGAGTCCTGACAATAAGAGCAACAAAAAAAACTACAATTAGGGGAGATACAAATGGCAGAGGGACGCGCTTACTTCACATCGACCAAAGTAAATTTTTCTGCGAGTCCTAATTCATAGACCTATTTTAAATCCAGGCATCCCGGTCACTAACATAATTCTCAAGAGTGTAATATCCTTTGGCTACTAAACAACTTTTAATTTTTTCTTTAAATGAAGTAATCGGTAATTCTAATATCTCTACAGGTACTTTGTTATAAAGGCGTATACTAAGTGCCATAAACGATTGATGTACTTTGTGTAAACGGTAATGAGGGACACACAGTTTATGTTTATTTCTAGTATTTACCGTATGAATATAGCTTCTTTTGGTATATAAATGTATATTCTGTCTTACATGCAATATACTGTTATAAATAAATTGGGAAGCGACGGTTAAGATACCTATTTCCTTAAATAATTCTCTAAGCGATTCTCGTGCTCCAAGCCGATAAATGGCACGGATAGCTCTTTTCTGTAAAATAAATACACTTTGTATATCGGCAGCTGTACCCCACAATAGTATACCATATGACATAACGCTGTGAAAATAGCTGAAGTAAACTAATCTAGCTGTATCTACGTCTGTCAAATATCTAACTTTTCTAACAGCGTAAGCAGCTGAGCTGAGCCTCGCTGATAAATAAGATATGTGCGCACCCCATTGTAACTTCTCATCTATTTTTATACCTAGAAACGTTGTGGATTGAACAGCTTCCAGCAGTTCACCATTTAAAATTAAACTTGGGCCAAGGTTTTTAACATTTGGTAATGCAAACTTAATACATTTCGTTTTCTTTGGGTTAAGTACAAGGTTATTAGCAGTAAACCATTTAGTTACTTCTGTGAGTGCATTGTTTACTTCGTCAAAATGCGTCCTGTTTCTATTAACTTTAAATATTAAAGATGTATCATCAGCGAACAGTACAACGTCACAAATGTTTTTTAAATGGTAAGGTAAATCATTATTTCGACCAATTTTACTTCGACCCCATTCATCAACATTGGTTTAATTGCTCTCTGATATTATCTACGTATTCAAAAGAATGAAACGTAACATATATGTCTATACCACCCTGACTAGCGTGGTCACCCATTTTTTGTTGTCTCTGTCCCGTGGAACATTACTACCCAAAAAGAAGGAAAAATCATTTATTTGCCTGTTTAGTGGATGACGCGCAAAACACAAATTATAAGTTATACATTGATTCAGATAACCTAGTTTTATCTAGTACATTTGATTCATTATTATTTATTAATACATTACATTCATATTTGTATACATTACGTTGACGTATTTCCCACAACACTTGCCTTTAATACAAAGAAAGGTAAGGTATGTTTGTCGCATTAGCTTTGAATATCATGTCAAAGCAAAGATCAGAGCGTATATAATTATTATACAACGCCCACCTAGCCTCAGATCTAGTAATAAATATACTAGACAACGGATAAAAGTAGTAATATACTTTTTTTTGTCAATAATATTTGCCATACATAGAATATAGCCAGACCAATGCAAACATTGACTGCCGCTGTGGCAAAGCGGTTGTGTAGGCGACTAGACTGCCGTACGCAAATTCGGATCCCGCACATTAGCGGCCTTTACACACTTACTTTATCGCGAGAGAGCAATCTTGCGGGAAAGAGCGCACGTGTAAAGGAAGTGAAAGAATAAGGGAATAGAGCACGCGCCACGTTAAACAGTCGTGAGCGCCTTCCCGTTTACCCTGTTTAAAACTGTGTGAACTTCACACATTTAAACTCGCTCCAGTTTTGCGTGGTCTATTCCGCTGAAGGACACACAAATAATCTGTGTGATGAACAAGCGAGACAAGTGAGTCATGAGGCTTGATGTTCTTTGTGTCCGTCATTTCATGTCTATTAAATACCTCACGTCATAGGTTTTATCCCTAGAATGGATGTTCTCTTATTGAGGGGAAATCGAACTCGAGACCACTGTGGAACTGTAACCACGTCATTTACACGGATGACGTTACATTCAATTTACGTATGTAACGTAGGTACATACCTACGTTACATAACTTGAATTATTTTAGTCTGTCTCTTTTACACATACATAAAATATTTACAATAAATACATTTTGTAACTATAATTATGTTCCAAAAACGTATTAAAATAACTCATTAAAATTCCAAATTGATTCGATTTTCATTATTGTATCGGTATTGCATCGCACATAATATGCTAAATAGTCCAGTAAATTCGTGCTCAAAATAGGTGTCTAGATGGAAAAATCAAAAGCAGAAAGTTTGACTTAGGAACTTTGTTTTGACTATTTGGAAGACAAACATACTAAAAGTCTAAAACCTCTCCGACTCGAGCCCTAGGCGAGGGGGGAAAGAAGGTCCCGTTTTTTGTTTTTTTGCCTAAATCTCGAAAACGGTGCGTCGTACGAATTTTGTTGTACGACACAAAGCAAACCTAATAAAATTCTCTACAACTTTGCTACTTATAATATGTTTTCTCTATCTCCAACAACAATTCAAATTCATGCACACAAAGAATTGCATTGACCTGGAATCTACCCCGAGTTTGGTGGATATGTAGGTACAAATAAATGATAGTTTTAAATACTTATTTAGATGTTTTTAAAGTATTAATTGGTATTCTCATGTTATTATGTAGAAAACCATTACAGAAAAGCTCTAGCTTGTATGTAAGTAAGCTGATTTAGTATATTTAAGTTACAACTAAAGTATGAGTAAAGGACTAAAAATAAACACGACAGTAATATAAGAATAAAACAATTTATTTTTAACCAAATTCCTCTTTTAAGAGTTCAATAACTTGTCCGTTTTAAGGTCCCTGGCATGCGCTATCAAGAAGTTTGGTCAGTCAATGACATTCAGTCATTGACACCACACTGGTTTGCATGGGTTAAATGAGGATAATATACTATAGGATATCTTCGTGTTGTATCAGTTATCACACGGGGGACTGTGCCGTTTTCATAGGTTTTATGACACTCGGGGATCCTCAAGTGTAATAAAACCTAATAAACGAAATATCGCCACTTGTCAATCAATCAATCAACTATTGCAGTCCACTGCTAGAGATAGGCCTCTCCCAATATACGCCACAGAACACGGTCCACTTAATAAAATGTATTAATTTTCATAGATATCACTAAACGGTAGTTAATTTAACCCTTTTCAAGTTTTGTAACTGGCGTGTACATAAATTAACAAACTTCATGCAAACAACTCGAATTATTGTTCCGATTCTGCGAATAGACAAAAATTAGTGATTCCCCGAATAGTCTTTTGTGATTCGGTTTTCGGCGTACTTGACCACTTGTTATTCATGTATTCTACGGAAATATTCGGTATTTGGTGCAGAATATTGCAATTGTATTAATGTGAGTGTGTTTTGAGGTCAAAAATAGTGTAGTGTATGAAAAATGTGCAGTACAGTGCATTAAATAATCCATACATACATACATAAACTCAGATATAGATATATATATCATAAACTCATAGGCAGAGACAACAGAACGCCACTTAAATAATTCAATTAAACATTTATTTCTAATTGACCCCTTTCTTTAGTAAAATAAAGCATAATAAGTTGAAGAAAAATTACAACTTACGACACGAAACAATAGCCCAGTCAAAATAGACTAAATTATGATTGAAGTTTGCATTAATTCCCAACAAGCTGGATTTTTGTGCAGGCCTTGAGTACGTCATTACAAATGATATGTCAAAAGTCCCCATCGATCCCGCTTGTGCGTTGTTTTTTATTCGAGGTCAAAGGTCACAAATTTGCGTTTTTTGCGTATTTTTATTTTTATTTTTTATTTATTTAACTTTATGCACAATTTACATTGTTGTACAATGGCGGGCTTAATGCCTTAAGGCATTTTCTTCCAGCCAACCTTTGGGTGATGCAGAGATAGTAAGGTAGTAGGTGCAGTAAGGTTAACTTAATAATTTATTTTCAAAAATAAACATACATACTATAAAATATAAAAGGATACATATATATGTATCCTTTTATATTTTACACACCCTGTATATAATATATACAAGATCAAATATATAGATAATGAAGATAGAAGAAGATTATTCCGCTAATAAATCAGTGCAAAGTAGGCGAACCTTGGCTTTAAACGCAGCACGGTTCGTGGTCGTCCTGATTTCAAGAGGGAGGGCGTTCCACAGAAGAATGGACTGTACCATGAAAGAAGAGTGAACCATAGCAGAAGTATGAGAAGGACAAAGAAGAAGGAGATTATTTGTGGACCGAAGGTTCCTGTTATGGCCAGAACAGAGGTATTGGAAATGGGGAGAGAGATAAGAAGGAGCATTAGGGGAAGTTAGCAGAGAGAAAAGCGTCGTGAGCGTACGAAGATTGCGTCTTTGACGTATAGTTAGCCACTTCAGTTCCTGACGATAATGTGAAACATGGTCATACTTTCGAAGATTAAAGACGAATCGAATGCAGTTATTCAGAAGTCGGTCCATTTTATTGAGCAGATCTGCATTCAGGTCGAGGTAGCACTCATCACCATAGTCGATAAGAGGGAAAATTAAGGACTGCGCAAGCATTGCCTTGGTTTTGTGAGGTAGAAAATTTCTAAGACGATTCAGTGAACGTAGTGTACCTGTTACCCTCTGACTTACGTTCTTGACTTGTGCTTGCCAATTTAGAGTAGAATCAAGATGTAATCCTAAATCTTTCACCTCGTTACTATAAGGTATAACACAACCATTAAATAAGATAGGTGGTATTGTTGCTATGTTGATCTTAGCTGTAAAATGAGAGCTCCCAATTATTATGGCCTGGCATTTATCGACATTAACTGACAGCCCGAATTTTAATGACCATTCTTGGAGGGCCAGAAGGTCACTATTAATCGCATCGATAGCTTTGGCAAGGTGTTCCACCCTAGCTTGGGTATAAAGCTGCAAGTCATCGGCATACAGATGATAGTCACACGTAAATTCTTTAGTCAGGAAGTTAATAAACAAAGAAAACAATAAAGGAGATAATATACCGCCTTGAGGCACACCAGCACTCAAACTACACCATGATGATGTAATTTCATCAATCCGAATTGACTGCTGACGACCTCGAAGATATGAGGAAAACCAATCCAATGCCACAGGTGAAGTCTTGAGATGGGAAAGAATAGAGATGAGAATATCATGGTTTACTGTGTTAAAAGCATTCGAGAAGTCTACGAGGACCAACACTGTTATCATGGCATCCTCGATGCCTGCTCTCACATCACCAGTCACTTTAAGAAGTGCTGAGACAGTGCTGTGCCCAGGTCTAAACCCAGACTGTAGAGGGGACAAAATATTATTTTGGTTTACAAAGCCGGCTAATTGTCTGTAGACCTCAGCCTCGAGTGCTTTCGACAAGAAAGGAAGAATGCTGATAGGACGAAAGTGTGAAACAAGTGTAGGATTTGAAATTTTTGGAAGTGGAAGAACGTAGGCTTGACGCCACTGAGATGGAAACTTACCCGAAAAAAGAGAGTGATTAAAGATATGGAGAATAGCAGGAAGTATTTGATCTATGATAGTGATAATCATATAGCGGCTGATAGCATCAACACCTAGAGCTTTAGATTTAATAGAAAGAATAGTTTTTTTGACTTCACCTGGTGCAAGTGGAGAAAAATGAAAGGGGACTGCATTGGAACAAGGTAAACCACGGATAAAGTCAGTGGTTTGCTTTACCGTGGCTGCTGCTGGGGTAACAATATTGACAAAGTGTCTATTGACATCGTCTACATTTATATTCCGCGGCAATTCCACTTGACGTGATTTCCCAATCCCAAGGGATTGGATAAATTTCCATATGTTGACAGGAGAACTAGAATTAATGTTTTCATGGATGTGTCGGCGTTTGGCGTTGCGTATCAACTGGTTACACCTGTTTCTTGCAGCCTTAAATATGACCCAATTGGCGTCACAGCGATTTCTACGAAATTTGTTAAAGGCACGGTTCCTTCTCCCCATAGCCACCTTCACCTCATCGGTCATCCAATGCGCGGTGAGCGTGATCTATCAACGCACAGAAACCATTGGTGGGATCTGGCTGAATTTTGGCATGCAGGTAGATGATATAACGTAGACATCCGCTATGAAAGGATTTTGATAAATTCTACCCCTAAAGGGATAAGACAGGGGATGAAAGTTGCATGTAACTTTGTCAATTTCAAACCGATTAGGCTGAGACCAAGCATGCATATGCTACTACATATTGAAATAAGCCTTATTTTTAATGATATTTATAAACGCGAGCGAAATCGCGGGAAAAAGCTAGTGTGTGCATATAGTCGAAAATAAGACTTTCTTGCGCTCTAAAGTCCCGATATCTCGAAAGCGATGCTTTGTAGGAGAAAAGTGTTGGAATATTTTTTGTAGACAATTTTACGATCTACAAACTTTGTCTGAACCATTTTTCGATAGCTTTTGTTGTTTCAGAGATATACGAAAAAAAAAACGCATATTTGTGACCTTTGACCTCGAATAAAAAACAACGCACAAGCGGGATCGATGGGGACTTTTGACATATCATTTGTAATGACGTACTCATGGCCTGCGCAAAAATCCAGCTTGTTGGGAATGAATGCAAACTGGATATCTATTTTGACTGGACTACAATAACAAAGATCACCCCAATAACCTTCACAAATATTCGTTTTACTTAACCGAACCGGATAAAAAGTATCCGACGAATCCTACTAATTTTATAAATGCGATAGTTTGTGAGTATGTATGTGTGTTACTTTTTAACGCAAAAACTACTAAATGGATTTTGATGAAATTTGGAATATAGCGTCGTTTAGGGTGTAGAATAACATTTATGCAACCTAGAGGTACAACGCGGATGAACTTCACCCGCGTTGTATAATTAATACGGAGTAGCTTTTTGCGCAGTTAATCCTTCCAGTACTACGCGTATGCAATTATAACAACCCTTTCATTATGTATCCATTACCGTCAATTAATCCTTACTTTGTATAAAATAAAGTTGCCTGCATGGATTTTAATGCTGTTTCAACAAAGGATGCACTTTGAGAGATTTAAGGTAGTTTCAGGCGGTAATTGTGTTAAAACAACCTTTGTATTTTAAAATAATAAAAAAGTTGTTTGTGTATTTGATTATATGGTTCTTGTGAAGCAGTGTACCTATTATTATTGTAATATACCAGGTTCTCTACCTAAATATTTTAAAATATAATAGTTTTTATATCAGCCTGGAATACAGACAAGTTCTCGGTAAGTACCTAAGAAGAGGAGGTCGGTAACTAAACCCTCCTTGTTGTATCTTGTTGCATTCAAGTAGCTACTAGACAGTATTCAAACGTCTTCCCGAGACAGATATTTAAGAATATAGTACTTATACTTTTATATTCCCGCTGTTTTGATATTATACAGGGTTACAGAAAAAGTCGTGCTAGATCCGTTAGGGGCGTAGAGTACCCATTATTTCTGACTTATTTTACTATGAAACACCCTAAGGTACCCTAAACTTAACCCTTTTCGAGATATTCGGCTTTTAATATTTTTAAGAAAAATTGCCGATTCTTAGGCTACTAAATTATTTTTTTATTTTTTTGTGTATCTTAATATTATTATTATTGCATTTCTACATGGGTAATAAGATGCTTTAGGACATAAATAATTAAAATAGTGCATAAGTTAATTGAATGGACCGTAGTAGACAAGTAAGGTTAAGAAAAAATGAAAATATTGGAAAGTTTATTTTTCTCTAAGCCATAACTAAAAAAACCATTATGGGAATTGTTCGGCAGATGTTTTTCTAAATATCTACGTTTCATCAGCTATCTGACAAGGTATAACAATCTAGGGTTTGTATAACATTTCGTGGAAAAAAAGTCGTTTAGACGCTCCATGTAGCAGGTCTAACGGTCCCGCGTTTATTGTCCTTCAAGTTGAAACCAGACAAAGTAAAGATTTATGTAGGTGCGAATGAAAGAAAAAATATGGGAATACAACAGGAGGTATTGTTTTGGTTGTCAGTCTGCTTTTGTGCTTCGTACATAGTAGATGTGATATCGTTTTGCTCTATTTCTCGACTTGGCTGTGATTCTGGACTATTTCTTCTGATTTGTGACTACTGTGCTTGTTAACCGGACTCTGATTTGTACCTGTGATACGAAAGTGTTGAAAATGACGTCCTACACACCTGAGGAATATGCTGATATGCTTATTTGTTACGGATACTGCCGTTGTGTGTCTGCGCAAGCTCGCAATGAATACATAACTCGCTACCCTGGTCGTCGAGTACCGGATGTGGCCGTTTTTGACAGAGTTTATCGAGCCGAATCTAGTTTCGTCTGTAGAAGACTTAAGAGAAAGGATTGTGGATGCAGTAAACAAAATAAGGATCACGTTAACCACTAGAGTAGTGAAGACTGGTCTCCGTAGAAGGATGCGACAATGTGTCAGAAATAGAGGCGGCCATGTTGAACATGACCTGTAAACAATAAAAACTTATGAGAAAACCTCAATAAATAACATTTCATGCTCACGTATTGTTTTATTTTACTATTCAGGGCTAAGTAATAATTTTCTTTCTTCTTCTCTGTCGCCTATAAAACTAACTTTTTTTCAATGCAATTGAATAAAACCTTAGACTGTTATACCTTGTCAGATAGCTGATGAAACGTAGATATTTAGAAAAACATCTGCCGAACAATTCCTGTTTTTTTTAGTTATGTCTTAGAGAAAAATAAACTTTCCAATATTTTCTTGTTTTTCTTAACCTTTACTTGTCGACTACGGTCCATTCAATTAACTTATGCACTATTTTAATTATTGACGTCCTAAAGCATCTTATTACCCATGTAAAAATGCAATAATAATAATATTAAGATACACAAAAAAATAAAAAAATAATTTAGTAGCCTAAGAATCGGCAATTTTTCATAAAAAAATTAAAAGCCGAATATCTCGAAAAGGGTTAAGTTTAGGGTAGGGTGTTTCATAGTAAAATAAGTCAGTAATTATGGGTACTCCACGCCCTTAACGGATCTAGCACAACTTTTCCTGTAACCCTATATATTCGACATTTAATGTCAAATTCACGACAATTTCTATTAACTTTCATTACGTAGTAGACACTTTTTCGCGCGAAAAAGTTTATAATGGGAACTTTAAACTTTTTTTTGTTTTTAGTTAAACGTATTGTTCTGTATAAATAGTAAAAATAGTATTAATATTAGCTGAATAATTCATCACGCAACGTACTCTAGTCCCAAAATAACCACAGCCTTTACTTTAAAATATATATTGAAGTTTATTGCACAAACCTAAAAAAAAAAACATGATACTTTCCACGTCGCTAGGAGATACGTTTACACGCCCACACACACACTTTTAGCGAAGTGCAGCGATATTGCTACCTATTTAATTAAATACTTACTCTAAAAATACCACTTTAAAATATGTATCCTCCCCTATTCAATTAACCTTTTAAAAATATATATTGATAAAATGCGATACCATTTTTTTTCGATTGCTTAAAAGCATGCAGTAAAAGCTTTTTTGCTTGCCATATACTTGATTAACCTAACTTATTAACCCAAATAATGACTTTCAGAGATTAATTAATTCAAACTTAGCTTTAAACATAAACCCCCTTACTCATAAACGCCTCTTAAATTTAACCACTGTTTAGCGAGATTTTTTATTACGAAAACCAACCTTATACCAAACAATGTAAAGGTTTAAGCTAATTAATAAATTGACTAAAATTTAAGAGGCGTTTATGATTAAGGGGGTAAATTGTTACATAATCAAGACAACATAGTAACAGTTAGTATTACCAGGTAATGGGTAGGTACTCGTACACTTAATAAGTGGGCTCTGCCTAGGATTACGAACAGATCGCTGAGTAATTGGGGTGGATATTTTCAAGTGCTTACAGCGATTTATACAGACAACAATATTCGTTATACTCGTAACTATTGATTTCGGATTACTTACTTTGCTTTGCTTGCCGTAGCAGAAATCACTAGCGTCAGTGTTTTATTTATTTTGGTATTTGTCTTGAATGTACATAATATGTATATAATATTTTGATATTTGATATTTTGATATTTATGGTTTCATATAAAAAATACACTGATAGTTAAAATTGTCGTCGTCTAACATATGCAACGTGGACGAAAAATTATAAATTGCTCACGCCATATCAGAAAGCACGAATGTGAAACTCACTTCCGTCCCTGTAAGAACCCCCTATCCATGCAGTAGGACATAAATGATATGTCTATATCTTTCGTGTATTCTTAGTGTATTTTTTTCTTTTCATTGTACAAGTTTTTAATCCCAAACGTCGTCACTTTCTCCTATCCCTCAAAAAATTAAGGGCAGAAACCATTTTATGAGTTAAGCTCGCCTTTGTTCGTGTATTTTATAAAATATGTTTTGACGACTTTCTCGTAGGGTGGGAAACTTGGCCAACAAATACGGCTCTTTCTAGACATAACGTGTCAAAGATATAATTCAAATTTAAATTAAGAAAACTTGACATAAAGTCATGTAAAAAATAAAATTATCGTAAAGATAATAATTGCGCACTCTCCCTGGATGGGATGGATATGGGTAGTGCCACCACATATTCTCCCTCCGTCGCCATATAATATACGTGTGTCGTTTAAAGTTAAAAGTTTTCCTTATTCCGAACTAGTTGAACACCCTGTTCAAGTTAGCATTTTGTTCATTAACTTTGAAAATTGACTCAAAAAAGCCTTTTGATAATAATAGGTCTTTACCTATGAAATTGCCGTTTTGTATGAAGATTTTATCAGAAGTTTGATTTTTCATACTAACGTTTTCTTGGTTTTTTCAATAATTATTAAACATAATAGAATGAAATTAAAGAAAAAAAAACAGGTTTATTATTAATACGAATAATGATAATTTTCATTTATTATCTTTTGTTAGATGTTGGTAATATCCTATATTTCCTAAATAACAAAGATATATTGAACTATATATGTTTGAGAAGAATGAAGATGCTAAAGACAGCGCAGAAAAAAAAACAGCAATTTCCATTGTAGGTAAAGACCTATTATAAAAAGATCCATGACGTAGAAAGCAATCAACTTAGTACAGACTATTAAAAAACGAAGGTAAAAAGTTTTTAGTTATATATAAGGCTTTTTATGAACAAATTTTGTGTAAAAATATCATTAATTTTTATAGTGGATTATGTGCAGTCGCGATCTATAGGAAAGGGACAATATGTTACCATGACAACGGATTTATTATGTCCTACGGCTAGGATGATAAATACCTGTGAAACTATAGCATACAAAGCGGCAGACATGTTTTTAAGCTTGCTATTGAACAAGTACAGTAGAACCCGGTTAATACGATCACGCATAATACGCCTTTTTACGCCGGTCCCTGCAATTTGAGACATATTTTCATACATTTCTTAACGCTTAATACGATTCGTCATCCCGTTTAATATGCCCGCGCTCAGGCCCTACAACCGCACTCGAGGCCAGCCGTGGGGCCCTTTTAAAGTTGTTTTAAGAAAGCCGGTTCTTGATATAACGTGGTTGACGTCGTGCTGAAAGAACAACTCGGGTGCTTCTTCCTGAGATACCAGGATTCAGGAAAACCAGTATCCCGAGATACTGCAGGGTGGCTAAATATTCAGGCTGGATATTCTTCCATTGATGACAATGTAGCACGAACGAAATTCAATCAATATCTTATTGAGGATGTGAATAACACACAAAATGAGGCTCCTATGCCTAACTGATAATAATGAGGACGAAGATGAGTCAGGCATTATCGGCTATTAATGATTTAATGAATGAATAAGTTGCTTCTTCGGATGAAAGTGATGACGCGGTGCAAAAGTTGAAAATCCTGAATTGCTAATGCATCAAAATCTTTCTGTCGAACCAAAATAAGTGATTATTTTTAATAATGTATTGAATGTAGGTACATAATTTCAAATAATAAGAATAAAAAACAAAATAAATGTAGCACGTTTTTTTTCCTATCCCGCTTAATACGCTTTCTCGCTTAAGACGCGTTTTTGGTGGGGTCCCTGGAAAATCGTCTTAAGCGGGTTATACTGTATTTCGAATTTAATATTTGATTCAATTTAAAAATGAATATTGAAATGTTTGTTTTGTATTGTCTATGATAAATGTTTGCGTCATAATAGTTTATTAATTTTCACTGTTAATCTATTCAAAATCGATTATATTGCCTGGCAAACTTGGTATACTCGTAAGTGTTGCAGTTTCTCGTTATCACGATTTGAAGGCTAAAAAAATATTATAGTCAGACATTTAGACACGAATGGGAGTTAAAAGGAAGAATGCACCTAAAGTTTAAGTGCCTTCAAATAAGGAACATCCTACTAATATTCTAAATACGAAAGTTTGTAAGTAAAGATGGATGGTTGTTACTCTTTCACATTAAAATTACTCAATGGATTTTGATTTTAATGAAACATTACAATATTTGTGTGTGTATTTGTAGTATTTTGATGTCTTTGTATAAGGTATAGCCTTATACAAAGACATCAAAATACAGGCTACAATTCAACACAACAGGAAACCACGAGCATCAGCTAGTTTCAGACTATAAAGAATATTCCGTTATACGTTATATTTTAAATCACTACCAACCTACCAAACAGTAGACGTAGTAAACGTGAGCGTGTTTCCACAAAAACTACAGAATATAAAAGCCAGGTAATCCGATCATAATAAAAAAAAAATCTTAATAAAAATAAAAGAAAAATATAAAAGTTTACAAGCATAGTCGAAGCGTTCGAATCGAATACATTTAGCTTTTCGACTTCTGCTCATTTATTTTTCATGTAAAAACGCGTGCCCAGTATTAAGCTCTTGATAAAGAATTAGGCCCATCTGAAATTGTTGAAGATTTTTACGTAGGCGTCTTTTAATAGGCGTAAACTAAATACTTGTAAATATTGTCTGAAATAATTATTGTTGTCTTGTAAAAGCGTTCTGTTATTACATGGTTACTAAGTACTACGTTATGCGTGACTCTTAGGCTCAGTCATAGGTAAGCTACATACACCAGAGCCTATTTGTCAATGCAAACATCATCCTATCAGCCAAGGCACGTCTACTTCTGGACATAGGCTTCCTCCAAATAAATATACCTTGTGAGGTCTTGCGCCTCCCTCATCCACTGGTGTCTTGCCCGCGCCGTCCTAACCCTTCAAGTTTTACGTCAAAGCAATGTTTACAAGAAAATGTATTTTTAAATATAATACATAGCAGTGGCGAAGGGTGGATTTTTATAAAAGGGAAGCCGAAGATTCCGTGGACTTTTGTTCTACTTTATATTACTATTATTCTGTAGTTCATAGGTATTCGTGAGAAAATGTTTCGATTTTACCTAGTTGTCCCGAACTCATAAACTTAAAATACGAAAATGTTTCTCTGTTTGGAAGACTTCTTTGATCAATTAGATTAATTGTTTATATTGCTATATCCTAAATGATTCTACATACCTACTTACTTACTTTTAGAATCTGAGAATACTGTCTGTAAGCCACTTACTTATACGTATCGAAATGAGATAATTGTATTAAAATGTTTCGTAAATCCACAGCGCCGGCGTTTCTTATATTTATAATTCAATTTCGAGAATGATGTTTTATCGCACATCACATAATAGGATAGTCAATATAATATAACACTATTAACCTGTCCCTTATAACAACAAACTATTAAATTTGCTGAAAACAATACAAACAAGTACTTACAAAAATATTCCATAGGATCCCAACGCACTACGACAAAAATAAAGTCAACCAATGCACAACACATAATACACAATCATAAATAATTAAACATACAAATTTTACTACTTTAAACAAGAAAGCGAATTTTATAACCTATTTGCAGAAAATAAATACAAATATCTGTTTTTTCTTCAAATGGTCCTATCGTTTACCGATGATTCTGCCAAAGTCAAGACGCAAGCCGTATAAAAATATAAAAACAAATAAATATAATTAAAAACTAAAAATTCAGAAGAAAGGCTGATTTCTATCAGATTTAAATAATTGATAAAAACAAAGGAATGTCAATGGCAAATTAAGTACTTAACGTGAAATGAAATGAAACTTCGTTACAATTGGTCGGTCCACTGGTTGCAATAGTGCTTTCTCGCTCTCGCAATGTTGTAGTTGTATCTTTTATCCTTGTCATAAGCCGATGGCCACCGGCTTATATGGTACCTTAGATCGACGAATACAAAGTGTCACGTGACCGTACGATTTCCGTACAGTCTGTTGTACTGGATTCCTAATTTCGCGACCGGCTTACTGCGCTCCGCGCATGCGCGCTTTAAGTACTCTCTGACTGAACCATAACAAGTTGTTAGTTGACAACCTTTAATTACAAGATGGCGTTATGAGTACGTAAATAATTATATTGAAAATTATTATTACTGTAATTATTATTGCGATTTACGTAAGAGAATACTTTTTTGTTTTATATTATTTTGTATTGAGTGGATGTTGCGTCATTGATTTATAATTGATTAATAGACAATGCTAAGCGGTTTTTGCAAAGGTAAGCCGGTAGGAATCGAGTTATATGGACACTTCGCCACTAATACATAGTTAAAAAAATCCTTTAAAACATTTAGTTTTTGTATTAACTTTATTATGAAGCTTCTTTATGAACTAAAATGTAATCAAAATGGTTGCAATATCTCGTTATGGAATTGTCATTGACTATTGCAATACAAAGTAAGAATTATTCATGGTTTTGATTGGCATTCCATTTATGACCAACAAAGCTTACGACATTACGTATGTGTAATTAATACTAGTTTACAGTGTAAATGTTCATTTCGACGTTGAATACGTACAGCATTCAATTTAATACAGAATCATACTCGTATATTATTACGTCTGACCAACGTAGAAAGCTAAATTTTCCTCCATCAAAAAAGGGACTTCGTCAAAGCAATGGGACTGTAATAAGGAGTGCAGTGATTATTTACTCACTAATGACGAAATGCATAGACCGACCTCAATAAACGATGAACTAAATTTAGATTACAAACGCACCGTTGACCAAAAGGTTTGCTATATTGCTCTGTGTGTTTTCTCGCTGATATTTGTTTGCTTTGCATGTAGTCGGCTTTTACCACGTTCTAGGAACTCTAAAATGGCATAAACAAGATAGGTGGACGTACGTAATAGTAGCATTCAAATGCTGTCTATTTATGTAAGCATGCCTTGCACTGCCACAGGCACTCATTGAGTGTCTAGCTCTCTAGCCACTCGTCTGGCAAGGCGCCTGAAAACGGCGCCAAAAAAAAACGTCCATCTGGCCAAACGCCGGAAAACGGCGTTTTGACAAGGTCAAAACATCGTATTACTTTCTTGCCATTTAGAAAATATTTCTTATTTGTTCTAGTCCTTACGCATTACAAATCGTCTATGCATGATATTTCTAGTCCTCTCATATAAAAATCATTTAATCTATGGAACAAAAGCTATGACAGATTTATTTTTGAATCTGTCAGTCATTTGTTTACGTTAAGCGAGTCGTGTTACGCGTTATATAAACATATGTATAAAGGCAATCGATTCGTAGCGTAAACGGTCAAATAGAGTTTCCTTTGGACTGGTTTCATCAAATACTAGTAGAATTTGGTCAGAAATGAAACCAATATGTATTTATTTAATACGTTGAAAATTAACGGATTTCATACTCGCATATTGAAAAAATATTCTGTATGTTATTTTCGTTACGCAAATAAAAGTAAAAAAGTTTTATGAGTAGGTGTAATTACTATTTCAATTTAAAAAAAAATACTTTATCGATTTCAAGTAAAAGTGCGCAGCATATTACCTGTACGAATATAAAATAAATAACAATTAGCATGAAACCCTATACCAATCTGGCCAGAGTTAATAGGTCAAGTTTCTTTTCGTAACTGGAGAAGGCCAGTCCCTGCAAGGGGAGGTTAATAGGCTATTATGATTAGAACAAATAAATATTGCCCAATGGGTATTGAAACTTTTAACTTTTCAATTACTTCTTAAGGTCATGGCACATTATACCGGCACCGCAACAGCACCGCTCCACACCAGCATTTAACTTGTCATTCAATTTAGAGCATTAAATCGTGTGTAGTATAATATATTTCATAATGTTAATATGAAAAAGCCAACGGCGGGCAGTCAGCGCGCTTGCCGCTACCACACAACTCGACCCGCAGCCCGCGTGCTGCAAGCGAGCGGACCTTATGCGTACAGCGCGCCGACGGCATGCTCATTACGCGCCGACTCCGAGTCGTGCAAGTCCTAAGCGTGTTCAATCATAAATGTCTTAAAACAATATTGAGTTCGCGGTGACAGCAAGCTTACACGTCGCGGCCGGCGCGCGGACTGCGAGCTTGCACCTTGCGGACAACGCGTAGTTAGCGCGCTGGCAGCTAGCCGTAGTCTAAATTCGAGGCGACGCCGTGCAGCAGCTGTGCTGTTGCGGTGCCGGTATAATGTGCCATGACCTTAAGTCGTTTTTTATTAGAACTAAAATAAAATTGTTTAGTTTACATAAGATGATGGTGTGTCAATGTTAGAGGAATGCTAAATTTTATTATTCCTTAAATATCGATACCGGAAATATGAATTAACGTAAAGGACATTTGTCGAAAATGAGATATATTGTATGATGTAATTGCATACGTATTATTATCGAGTATTATAACTGCATATTATGCAGTCCTGTATTCATAATAGGGATGCCATTTTCAAGTGCATTATGACTGTACAAATGTATACAGCGTGTTTTCGTGTCGGAGGCCTCCATGAGATAATCCTAGACCCCTCAGGGGTTTATCCATGGCATAAACGCATTATAGCCCGTTTCAACATACCGTTTTAGTTTGCTACTGCAAGGGTCGGCGGGCAGACTCCCCGCCTCCCGCGACACAGCGGCTATAGAGGTTGGATGTCCTAGGAATAAACCCTTTACCGAGACGCCTATGACGCTGATTGCGGAGCGAAATGGTGGTACCTTTCTAGCTCGACCATATCAATATCCCGGTTTTTTAATGTTGACTAAACAACTTTAAAATGATTGTGTTGTTGACATTGAGTTATAAAATGAATTTAATGGTCGACTATAAATAAATATAATTTTCTTAGTATGACGGCAGCATTTGAATTATGCTCATCATTACTGTGTTCATTCAATACAGTAGATTATTATTGACCTAAATGAATGCGTCCAACATATATACCTATGATTGCTTGAACGAACCGTCTATTCTACTTGTGGATCGATGACAAAACATGCCATACAATGCAATTTTCGTATTATGATTTATATCCTGAACAATTTATCAATTTTTGATCCGATAAAGTGTCACTCGGTGCAGAGACCGCGGTGTCGTTCAACTTTCTGCCTTGATGTAGGTACTTCTATTTTAACATACGCCATTGAATTTAAAGGGGAACTATTATTTTCTTAATTGGTCATTTCCGAGTGCGTTCTTTCCGTTGTAGCGAATCTGCTCAGGCATTAGTTTTGTTAGTCATATTAGTGTTTTCTTTTGTTTTTAACTATATGAAAAAATAATATTTCTTTTGTTCTTAATTCAGTAGTATTTTTTAATGTGTTACCTTAAAAGATTACTATTTTAGACCTCTACCGTCCGTAATTTTGTTGGTGGGACCGTCCCTACCCACCAACAAATTTGAAATGTGTCTCAAATCTTTTCATCTTTTATTATGACTAGTTTTATTATAGCAATAGGGATTTCACTCCAAAAGCATCGATATACAGCGTTTCTTGAACAATTCATTTGATTTTTTTGTTAACTACATCAAAAAAATCTCTTAAAATATAAAAATAAATGTTTTGTGTTAATGCATGTGCCTTTTTACGACCAAACCGAAATCTCCGTTGTAATTAAATAAAAATTAAGTAAAAAAAAACTTAATATGGCACAAAATTAAATCTGGTTAATAACAGGGCGCATACAGTCAAGACATGTTAGGTAACGCGTTTGTCATCATAAAATTAAATTGTTAATTTTTTTTTTTTTCACTTAATATAATAGATTCGTTTCTATAATCACCTTAGCAGTACTTTAATGTCCTACTGCAGTGATGAGCCTGCTCCAAAGCCAAGTTGCCTACATATGACACGCTGCTTAAACAAATAGTTGTAAGGTTTATTACATCAAGTTTCATTTCTTTCATATTGAAAGCTTTTAAGACACCCTTAAAATTTTAAGGGGCGGTGATACCACGCAGTTTTCTTACGCCACTCTTAAAAGATTAAAATATACTACCAAACTAATTAGGTATTTATTTCGTATCAGCTTACTCGTTTTATAGGTGTGCGTAGGGAGACGGTCGGCGGCGTTTTGATCCTGCGAGTTCATGCCTAATTTAATCCGGGCTTGAGTGTTATGCAGGAATACGAATAGGGTGAATTATATTCGCTCCCTCACTTGTTGTATATAACTACAGCTTATACACAATTGTTATGCAGTTATTAATAGTGATCTATTCGGCCACGGAACTGGTTCGTACGTTCCAAAGAACGCGCGATAGAGTGTATGTGTAAAGGACGCTAAAAAAATGATACAGTACTTATACTATCTGTGGACAATTGTTGTAAACAAAAAATTGTGTAACAAACCCGTCTTTCTTTTATATAATATATCGATGACGCCAAAGCATTTAATGGAGCTGCTACTGAAAAGTTCTAAGCAATCAGAAATTAGAATTGAAATACGATCTTCAAGTACAGGCGTGGGTAAAATATAAGCTTTAGGATTCGATGTTGCCATGCCGTTTTATAATGCCATTTTAAACATAAGTTTTTCCTCCCACGGTACCATAACATCTATATCGTCAACAGCTGTACTGTAAGTTCTATATCGTGAAGTCTTGTACAAAAAATATTTAACTGTAAATGAAAATTTAATTAAAACTGTATAATTTCCCTCCACCACCGAAGATTTTCAGTTCTAGTAGTTGTAAATTAATACAGTTAGTAAAGTTGCAATTAAAAAACTTGATAACAAACCTTGTTAATCTGTCTGGCTAGTCCCAAAATACGTGGCGTTGCTCGTAGGCTAGGCTTATTTTTCCGACAAAGACTCTCCCTGTAGGGGAACATCAAAAAGCAAAAGCAGTTATAATGATTTGTAGATACAATAGGTAAAAATGCAATATCAAACTATATAGAATAAGTCTTTTCAATAAAGGAACGAAATCTCGTTCAGAGCTTTGAACAGAACGAAATTTGCATTGTCCGTCAATATGTTCATATTGACAAAAGAGGTTATTAATTTGCAACAATGACATTTATATGAAATTAATATTTGAATATAGATGACAATAATTATTTTGTAGTAAAATTATTAATTTACATTTATGAATTTCTAGGAGATTAAATTGTTATTTAACTGCTGTTTAGTATTATAAATAAATAAAAATAAAAAATAAAAAAGCCTTTTATTAGTGCAGTGGCAATTTACAGAAAACAGTTAGGTTAAGTTTATGTCACTTTAGTCCGATATGCCCTGGACCCCTCTATGGGTGAAGGCCTCCTCCAGAGATTTCCACTCGTCGCGATTTTTCGCCAGCGTTAACCAATTTCTTGAAGCGACGGTTTCTATTTCGTCCCTTCACCTTGCTTTTGGACGACCTCTGCATCTGTGACCCTTTGGTCCACTCCACTTAGTCACGATATTTGTCCACCTGTTATCTGTGAGACGTGCAACGTGACCCGCCCACCTCCATTTGAGACCTCGTGCGAAGGGTAAAGCATCTATCACGCCAGTTCGCTTTCTAATGTTGTTGTGACGAACTCTGTCCTTCAATTTTATCTTTAGTAAGCTGCGTTCCATAGCTCTTTGGCAAGATGTTATCTTTCTATTAGTTGTTGAATTAAATATCCATGTTTGACAACCATATGTGAGGCAGGGTAGGAGGCATGAGTCCATTACTTTCTTTTTTAGTTTTAAGTCCATGTCAGATTTCATAACTTCCTTGTATCCCCAGAACTTTTTCCATGTAATTGAAATGCGCCTGTCTATTTCTTCTATGTTGTTATTTTTGCGAAAGGATACTTGCTTGCCGAGATAAATATATTCATTTACGTAATCTATCACGTTGCTATTCAACTGAATTGGCGTTCTGTGGTGATTTGACCTGATCTTCGTTTTGGAGAGGTTTATTTCCAGGCCGACGCTTGAGCTTGCATTATCGAGGTCACTCTCTCGGTTGATGCATTTCAATGTGGGGGTTAATTGTTTCCATAAGGCAGCTTGCAAAGAGTTTGTACACACATGACATTAAGCTTATGGGTCTGTAATTTCCTACGTCCTTAGGGTCTCCTTTCTTGTACAGCAGTATTATTTCAGACTCTGTCCAGGTCTTTGGAACTTTTTCTTCTTCTAAAATCTTTTAATTTAATTTTATAGGCTTTGTCGCTTAGCGACCACATCGTAAATTAATTCTAAAATCTTGTTAAACAAAAATGTAAGTGGGTTAAGAATCACTGATTTAGCTAATTTTATGGCTTCATTTGAGATTTCGTCGGTGCCTGAACTTTTATCATCTTTTAGTTTTTCCAATTTGATAAGTATTTCGATCTCTTTAAAGTATACTATCTCCATATTTTCATTTGGTTCAGTAATAGTTTCTAAGTTTTTATTGTGCAAGTCATTTGAGGTGCTATATAGTCTTCGATAGAATTCTGTAACCGTATTTATGACATCTGCTCGAGTTTGTTGGTTGGAAGCGTCTGCGTTTAGTGATGGTATCCATTGTTTAGTAGTATTTATCTCTTTTATAGCCTTTTTTAAGCTTCCGGAGGATAATAGATGTCTCTTATATATAGATTCTTTATGATCTTTATAGTTTCGTTTAATCTCTTTGTTAGTTGCTTTGAATAAAAAGGTAAGTCTAGCTTTTTCATTGTAATTTAAGTGTTGTTTGTGAAGAAGTTGACTTCTCTCTTTCATTAAGCTTAAGATATAATCGGTAAGTATTTTTGGTTTTTGACGTAGACTATTGTCTTTTCGTTTGTTTAAACAAGTTTTAATTGTGGTTTCAATCTTTTTGTAGTATGTATTAACATCTAGAAATTCATTTTCTTTTTCAGAGAGGTTATGCGCGGCATTTTTTAAATTTGTGATATATTGTGATTGGTCTTCTGCTGTTTTTAATTGGTTTTTTGGTTTGACGAAATTTCTCCTGCTTAATTTTATGTTTTTTAATCTGATTGTAGCTCTTAGCATCTTGTGGTCTGTTGGGAAGCCGGTAGATATAGTTTCGAAGTTTGTAAACAAGCGGGGAAAGTTTGTTAAAATATAATCAATTTCGTTTTTTGTCTTTTTGTCAGGGGAAATCCATGTCCATTTTTTATTTATATTTTTCTCAAATAGTGTATTGGTTATTGTAAGTTTATGTTCGTACGCGTACTGAAGTAGTCTTTCTCCTCGTTTGTTCCTAGAGCTATAACCGTATTTCCCAGTAATCAGCGATTCCTCTTTTTTTAATTGGCCTATTTTAGCGTTGTAATCTCCCATACTGATCACATTTTTTCCTGCTAAATCATGGGCTAACTGGACTTCGTGGTAAAATTTTTCGACCTCATCGTCGCTAGCGTTTTCTGTTGGTGCATATACTTGAATAATACTAAGATTATAATTATCAAATTTTAATTTAAGTAAGCATACTCCCTCTGATAATCCAGTGTAGTTCTCTATGTTGTGTTTTAACTCTCTTTTTATTAGAAACCCGACGCCATATTGGCCTGGTGTTTGACCCGTAGAACATAAGATATGATCTTTATCTTCTGTAATTTTTGTTCCTAATCGTCGTACTTCAGCTAAGCCTATGATATCATATTTAAATGTTTTTATATTTTCTTTCAGTTCTAGAAGTTTTTCATCTGTACTTAGTGTTTTGATATTGTATGTGCAGATGTATAGGGTATTTAATATTGACTTAGGCAATATATTTTTTTCTTCTTGGTTCTCTGGAGGGTTGTAGTCGCTTAACCCCACGGTGACTAGCCGGCTTGGGGTGCAATTCGTTTGTGTTGGTTTAGTTATAGCGGCTTTGTTATTGTTGATGTTTCGGATCCGGGTGACGATTGTTTCTAGTTTTTTGAAGGTCCAGATAGTGATATTGATCTCGGGCGCTCAAGATAGTTTAATATACTAGGTTTCATTATTGTTTTGGTGCTAACATTTGCAGGCGGTGTAGGTGCTGAGGTGTTATTCTGTGTTATCGTTTTTTTCTGCTGGGACTTATTTGGTGATAGGGACTCCTCTCTTTTCCTTTTATCTCGGCTTGACTCGGAAGAAGTTTTTATTATGAGTTTATCATATTTAATCAATGCTATGTTTCCCTTTTCCCTCTCCTCTTCTACTTGAACCTGTAGTTTTCTCCGTTTTTCAAGAACGTCCTTGGGGAAGTCTTCCTTAATGTAGATGCCTTGTGGTAAGTTAGTTTTGCTCTTCATGATTAGGTGTTTTTTCCATAAAGAAGAAAAGGATACTAATACGGGACGATTTTTCTTTCCTGTCCAACGACCAATTCTCTGCACAGCGTTGATCTCTTGGCTATCCAGTTGCACACCAGCATTTATTAGCAGTTCTTTAATGTAATCGACGAGTTCGGTTTCTGATTTGTCGAGTTCTTGTACACCAAAAAAGATGAGGTTATTTTTGCGTTTCTCTTTTTCTATGAAATGAAGTTTTTGTTCTAAATACGTTACTTTCGTTTTAAGGTTGTTATTTTCCGCCACTATATTTGAAAGTTTTTCATTCAAAGCTTCCATTACGTTATTAGTTACGGCTGTTGTTATGAGTAAAGTTTGTTGGTTTAATTTTTCGTCCAATTTCGTTAACAATAGTTCCATGTTTAAGTCCATTTCTGAGGTGATCAAATTTTTTAATTTTTATATTTTAGACTGGCAACTTTAATTGTTAATTGAATTTTAGGGAAGTTACCTATTTTTTATTTATTAAATTTTTAAACTGGCAACCCTGACAGTTATGGGTAAAAAAAATTCTTATACTGGCAACAATATTTTTATTGTGATTTTGGTATGTCGAAGTCTATAGTCTATGCACAGAATGAGAAGCACTTTTGATTGTGTTTACAATATATGTGATAACTTTTCACTCGCGAAACGATATTATTCACTGGTTTTGATTTATTGTGATTATCACTGTTCGTTTGTTTAAAGTTTTTTACAATCCAAGTACACTCAGAGGACACTTTTAGCACAAATATTGAATATTATTTGCAGAGGACGTTGACGTATGTGTTTACTGTTTAGTAACCGGAACCGGAGTTTAGTATTAACCTATTAAAATATTAATTTAAATTATTAATTGCTTACGTTATCAATTTGTTTATATATAGCTCTTTTAAGCAAGATGCTATCTATGGTGGGTGTTCCGACGCGCGCAATCTCGAAAAGTTACTCTCTCATCCATTAAAGGTCAAGACGGCGAGAAGAACATTACTTGAGCCCTTCGAGGAGAACCTGGAAATGTTTGGAGGAAGCATATATCCAGCAATGAACATAATTTGGCTGATAAGATGACGATCGTAATGATCTACAAAATAAAAATTATAATTTCGCAGACCAAGATAAATCTATTTTTTTTTTCTTTTTGGCCAATAAATAACTTTTCTTTCTTTCTTTTCTAATATTACAGACCATTATAATTGTACGTACTTAAATAAATGAGGAATTCGCGGGATTACAGCTAGTACGAGTCCATTGTAATTCACTTTCGTAAACATGTAAACGAGAAAGCTTCTGTCCAGTAGTATGTCTAATGTGTAGTGTTGAATAATCTCGTTAATTTAATGCGAGTAACTCTATGTGACTCAATGACTTAAATCCTCACATCTGTTGTGACATCAACACAGTAGTGCGTAGAGCAAATAGAGTGCACAGCATGTTAGTTTCTTGTCTGATTATCTTTTACTTGTACTAATGTACTTGTAAATGCTGTTTATTAATCGAATACGCAAACGTTGTTAGTGCCCTCGCAGTCTAGAATCGCGCGTTTATGTTTTGTGCCATACCTATTCAATCAATCAAGTAGCCTATTGCAGCCCAGTGCTGGACATAGGCTTCTCCCAACACGCGCCACTGCCATACCTATTACTGGAATCAAATATCTTACATTAAATAATTAAATACTTCCTAAGTGCTTTCTCGTTTTGCCTAGATGTAGGTGGGTGCATTGTGTAATTGCTTCTTAATCTCTTATTTTGCCTTAAAAGAAGTTTCTCCAACTCCTCCATTTTTATTCTGATTATATTCGTTGCGAGTTCCAAGACTTTAGATTTTTTCTAGGACTTTACCTAAGTCGTGCTTAGGTGTTTTCTCGAGGTCACACTGTTGATCCTGTTCTACAGGAGTTCTTCAACTGGGTTGAGAGAAAATCGGTAGGCGAAGTCCCAACAAAATTACCTCCTCTATTCGCTGACATGGATAATTTCAGTGTCGTAAAACGCGGGTAATGCATTAGATATGTGAAAAAAAAAAGAAATGTAAAAAAGAGGATTCCGCGTTTATTATTTATCAGGCGGCTTTGGGCGCCTGAGAGCTACCCCGGCAATCGTAAACACACCTAAGGATGCCGTAGATGATTTTGAGTAGCCACAGAATAGTTCGGGCGGCTGAAACATCGCTGAGCAGTCGTTGTTCATTTTACTGAAGAAGAAGAGAAACTTGAAGCCTTAAGGCAAAGAAGATTTTAGGTGAATACTCTTTGGAAGCAAAGATATACTTTCGGTGAATTTCATAACTTATTTAATGACTTACGATATGACATTCGCAAATTTTACGACTACTATTAGGATGGATTATAAAAATTTTGAAGCCTTGGTTGCTCTACACCCTTCGGCACTGACCTACATGGTAAAATTGATGATGAAAATAATAACTGTCAACGTTTTATTCACCTCCCAGCTTATTTGGTCCCATGCAGAATGCATCATTTGTTGATCACAATAATAGAGCGATGTTATAATATCATACAGACATTAATTTGTGAGCTTGCACCAGAATAATTAAATTTTCTTCTATCGTCGTAAATAGTGAAGATTCGTGCGGTGCCACCCGAGCTACCCGAAGACGGCCTCGGCGTCCTTAGCCATGCTTTCAGCTGCTGAGGCCGCCCGAAGTCGTCCGACGCAGCTCTCAGACGCTCGAAGCGAAGAAAGCTTCGAGCTGCGAGCCGCACCGATGCCGACCGATAGTGGGTGCCGGGCCTTAATGTGACAAAATAGGACACTTTTTTGTATATTATTTAAATTTGTATTACTCAAACTATTTTAATATAAGTAAGAGGTTAATTTTCAACCACCTCTGAAAATGAATTTCATTTATACTTTACAAATACTTCTTTAAATATGCATATTGCATAATAGTCTCAATTAGCATATTAATATTATACCACGAAAACAATGGTCTGTTTTTCGTCACATTTAAACGTACGTACGACGCGAAATTTCAATAAAATAATATTCGACTTTGAATAATATGCTGCGTCCGCTTAATTTACCTTTAAGCAATGGTGTGTCGAAATGTTTCTGTGTTTATATGAAACGGGACTTTACTCTTGTAACTGCATAATGTTATACTTTTTAATTATGTAATGCTTTGTATGTCTATAGAAAAGGTATAAAAGTCGTAAACTTTTTATACAATGAAAACTCCCAGGCCAATGCAAAGACCTTTCTCGAGGCTACTGCGCTACAGAGATTGTAAAAATTATATTGCCCTGCAACGTTTTCATGAAATCCTACAACGTGTATTCACGTTGTAGGATTTCATGAAAACGTTGTCCATTTTGTAGGGTTTTTTTCTTTGTGATACTTTCGTTTTTGAGTTTATATTTTTCAATTCAACAACGACATTCGTTGCGCAAATAGTGGAGCCTTCTGTTTGTTAATCTAGAGAACTTTATTGTGAACACAAATGCCATTTAAATAATTCACTATGTAGTGACTCAATGTAATTGACTCAGATGAAATACCACTGATCAGTCAGCCGTCTATGGACTATGGACACCCGTATGACTTCTTTGACGTAACTTAACCAGCATTAACGTTAATGAATCAGTAATTGCAACTTGCTCTACAACTCCGTTTAGTCTCAAACTAAGCAGAGCTTTACTCTGCATGTCAATTCTCGTTCCTTAAAAACGTTAAAAATTAAGTTAATTTAACTTTTAGTTGTCAAATTGTCACACAATAGGTATTCTTGTATTTTAAATTTAAAATCTTTTTAAAGTAATGTAATCGTAATGTAATCGTACTGTAACTAAGCTTAGAACGGCATTCTTGTAATTTTTAAAGTGACAGTTCTCCATTAAAAAACGTCAAACTTGACGTTTAACTTTATTTTAACTTTATTTTTAACGAAATGTTTAAGAACCAGAATACCACTTTTGGATTAATTAAAAATTAAATTTAAAAAAATTAAAAGTTAAGTTAAATTAAATAGTATGTTTCGAGAATTGACCTGCAGGTTACTACTTGATATACTGTATACTTTGCTGTGACTTAAGTAAAGACTTCAATGAAGCTAAACTTAAATTAATTTTATATAATAAGAACACTTGTATGACTTACTTCTCTCAGCGTCATGTATTCGATCGTTCATTACTGTATAAAAAGAAAACAATAATTTGTTGTACGTCATAATTAATTATAAACAGATGGTTGCATAAACAATGACGCAGGACCTTAATGTAATGTTACGAGGGCTTGAGTGTTGATACACTTTTTGTTGCACTAACCCTTTATTTTAAATCTATTTATATTATACATAGCGATCCGCCCCGCCATATATGGATACTTATACTCTACAATATTATGCTTTACAATACATTCCTCATAAATATACCACTTTATAGAAAAAACTACTTTTAAGATTTAAACATACGGCAACAGGGACTTTGTTTTATTCGAGTATAATGTAATGAATAGTCATCAACATTCTTCTTCTTAAAAATCACGACAACGTAGTGTTTTACTTGGATGGATAGATGGATCATTTGTTGCATTTAAAAGATTTAAATATTTATATAGATTGCCTCACAAAACTGCTTGCGCAGTTTAACTGTGAGATCGTTGATTCTCTTAATAATAACTATTAAAATTTACATTTATAATTTAGATTTAATTTATTATCATATATTAATATCAAAAATCATAACGAGTCTAACAAAAAATAATAACTTGGTGTTGCGTGTTCGGCTTCGGGACAAGTAAAACATTAGTATGAATGAACACAGGTTTGTTTGATTAGGTCTGATTGTTTTGGCAAGCCTCCTGTGTAGCCGGTGGGAATCAGACCTATAGATATCAAGTTGTCCACACATATTTGTAGTTACTTTGACATAATATTTGCAAACTTTGACTGACAAACTTGAGTCTGCTTTAACAACACCCATGAGACCATGGACCCTGAGAAGGGTGAGTCGGCAAGTAATGACACTAAGTAGGTTTCTCTCGTTTTATTTACTTAAAATCTTTAAAGTTAAATATTGAACACAATATTTTTCCAGTTCGGTGTCCTGCTTAAGGGATGTCATGAAAACAATTTTAATTTTCATTGTTCATGATGTGTTTTACTGTAATGTGTAGAAACAGGCCTAATTTCCCTTCTTGTCTGACCCATCCCTCCAATGTGACCTTTATGGGCTGTTGTTTAAAACAATTTTAATATTAGTAGTTGATGTAGAAGGCGACTAGGTGAGGTGTTAATATATTTGTATCGGGTGCATCTAAGTCCACTTTAATGGATAGGCACTCGCTGTCGACATCAAAATCAATGTGTGGATGTGAATGTTAGAAGCGATTTATTGTGACACCCTTTAGCAGTAAAGGGTGTCGAATCGCTGTCAATCTGAAATGTCACTAGTTTGCCAGCGGCTATGTCGATGTGTAGTCGAATACACAAATGCGATTTGAGGTCCTAAGTGAGGTACGAAAGTATACTAACCCCCTTACTCATAAACGCGTCTTAATTTTAGTTAATTGATTATCTTTTACGGTTTTGTTTGGTATAAGGTTGTTTTTTCTAATAAAAATCTCGCCAAACAGTGATTAAATTTAAGAGGCGTTTATGAGTAAGGGGGTAAATGTTTAGTGACAATCGAATAAAAGTAATAACATAAGTACTCAGTAGTTTTCTTTGTAATCAAGCATCACATTGTGCACCATATAATTTACAAGTTTTTACATCAATCGCACACTTTGATTTCGATGAAAATTTCTGGAAAGTAGCATTAGACATTTATGCAATAGAAAACACTTACGGAGCGACTCACCCGTACCGAATCAAATAGTCAAACGTTAGTCGCCACCCGTTAGTCATTATGGCGTTTTTATTTATTTTGATTCCAAACATTGTATTTTGTTTTACTGCGGTCGAAAATCTATTACGATTCCCATCATTTCTGTTTGCTTTATCCCATCCTACACTGCACTGGGAATTTTAATATTTTATTTGGAAAACTTTAATCTACTACAATGTTCTCATTTATTTTTTGTTCACGTTGGAAAACTCTAAACACAGGATTCAAATAAAAGCTGCCGCTGCCCGCTCAATTCGAGGCACTAGGCTTAGGCATATATTACTTTGAGTAAATCGCTGAATTAAAGCAATTTTATGAGTAACTAGCGGCCTGTCCCGGCTTCGCACGGGCATTATTTTCCCGCTTTTCTGTTCAATTTTTCCTGAATTTTCTTTGCTATAAACCACACGGAGCCCGAGACCTTTCCAATGAATGCAAAACCGTGGAAATCGGTTCGTGCTTTCTGGAGTTATAGCGTCAGGAAGGAAAACCCGACTTATTTTTATATAGTAGATAGACCCGTGTCACCAATGGACGGAGAATCAGTATAGTCCATTTATTATGACTTAAATAAAAAGGTAAACAAGTATGGCGTCGTGTTAACCACAGACTAAGGACTAATGATGAGAAAAGCACTAAGAATCAAAGACAATCATCTATGATCTGATAATGTCGAAAGATGAAGTTGATTTTTAACCTTTATTATTTTATGTCGTCGAAAAGTAGATTATATTAAAATTTATGTAAGATTGTGGTTATTTCAAAGTAATTTATGTGTTTTCTATTGAACAAATGATGTCTAATGCTACATTCCAGAAATTTTCATCCAAATAAAAGTGTGCGGTTGATGTAAAACCTAGTGAATTTGCAAAATGTGGTGTTTCTTTACAAAGATAATCATGGACGTTAGGTAGGTATATGATTTGATGACAACTCGTAATCTATCGTTGCCAATGGAAAATACAAACCATCGTTTTTTTTTTAAATGCACGCAATTTAATAAATTTTTCATCGTACATTTTTTTAATCAAAAGCAATGTTAGATATTATATTTATTTGGGATTTTTAAATATTAATATTGATAGATCGACGTAGCTCGAATTTTTTGTGTATCCAATAGCCAATTTATCGAGGAAGGTAATTCGGTATGTAAAGATTTTTTTTGGTATTTTTATTATATTTTTATTTCAAAGGTTTATTATTTATAAACAACTAATTTGAGTATTTTTGGTTTCCAACCTATAGTTTATTTTTAATAAATATTATAAATGTTTTTGCGTGTGTGTGTGTGTGTGTTTATATTCGAATGACGATACTGTGTATGGAACGAAAGAGAAGTATTATAGGTTGGCTGGTTTTTAAAAACAAATTTAAGTTATTGTGAAGTGCATATAATTTGTTTAAGCATTACAATAAAATTGTCGCGCAGCTTCTGAGTTTTGTTGTAACTATAGCGCCGATTACACTAGACTACATGTAGGACACTACATCTTGTAGGACACTACATGTAGTCTTTCCATTTCCATGCAATTGTAGTGTCCTACAAGATGTAGTCTCCTACAAGATGTAATGTCCTACAAGATGTAGTGTCCTACATGTAGTCTAGAGTAATCGGCTCTTAAGTTGACCCTTTATTACAATAGTTTTAAAGTTTGTTTTCGAGTGTCCGTGCCGTGTTCCATTTGAATCAGAGTTTTCCCTGACCGTAAGGGATAAGTAAGTAAATATGTATTTTCTTATTGTCTAACAGGAAGGGGTGACAGGTGAATGGCGAGGTGCATGGGTAATGCTGATCCGTCGCGTAATGGTTTACTACACAAGTAAAGAGCGGAATGTATGTACCGTCGACCTTCGGAAAACCAGATGCGTTGGTAAGTTTACTACTAAAGTTACGTATTAATGATTAGAACGGGTTTTAACGTCGTGCCTATGGAAATGTATTCCATATTAATACTATTAAGCTATAGTATTTTGGTGGATCGTGCTTTCTAGAAATTGTGGGTGTTTAATTCAGACGGACAGTACAGTTAGCAATCCTATCGGATTAGCCAATATTTTATTGCGGAGAAGTATCAGGACAGCGCTTAGTGTCCTGGAAATCGTGGGATTGGACAATTATAATTATTTTAATATAACGTGTGGGCGTCGTTAAATGAGACTCACGAACAACCAAACAGATATTAACTTTGCTACGTTACCACGAAAACATGCAATCACAAATTTTCATTCTTCCACTCGCCGGCTGCTGCTGCAGCTCGCTCGGCTCGTGCATCGCGTTCTCATCTTTCTAACCAACCTGATTTTTGACAATGTATGAAACGATATCAAAATGAAAACTCGTGATTGCATGTTTTCGTGGTAACATTATTCGGGGTTAAGTAATTCGGAAATCAGTATGAGAGTCTAAAAGATTAAAGCGTACCACATTCATACCGATCAATCTGCCCAATATATGCTGCCATCGCTGCCAAAAAAGACACGTTCCTATATTGATACAATAAAACGATATGAGCTAGCTTAAGTACTACAAACTAAACAATTTAACTAATTAAATAAGTACTTACGTAAAACGGGCTTAGAGAAAAGCTCATAACAATGGATAAGTTTTGCGTTGTGATTTTCTGTTAGTTTTCGTTTATCGTTTGTGATCTGCTATTATTACGTGCTCTTTGTGTTTGCATAAGCCTCTCAAAGACCTTCGGAAGGCTCCGATTGTGCACAACTATTGATCATTAATACAGCCTGCCCTTGTTCAAATTAGCCGTATTGTGTTTAGAATTATGATGTACATAATTGTTGTTATTGGAAAGGGTTGTTGTATTTATTGTTATGATACTAAATATAGTCGTCACTGGCGGAGGACCCAAAAAAAAACCAAAACTGTTTTAAACTAGGTAGTTTAATCAAATTAAAAGTACAATATAAGAAAACTACACACATCAAAAAAGTCTAAGCAACATGCATGATATTACAAATTTACCATTTATATTAATTTATTTTACCATTTATTTTAATTATAACGTTGTATTTTATTTTTAAAATAATATTTTTAGGGTTCTATGATGTAAAAATAACAGCTGTTTTCTTTATAAGTTCTTTTAATAACAGAAATTAACAATATTAGAATATACAGGTACATAAGAAACTAAACTTTTTTTTTACAAATTGAAATTTCTTAAGAAAATGAATTTATTGTGAAAGAATAGGACAATTTAATACAAAGTATGGCCTCCTCTGCTATTCAGAACTTGTCGGCAACGATTATTCATTGAATTAATGAGACTGTTTATGTCATCTTGCGGTATTCGCTCCCAATGGAATTGTAGCAAATCCTTCAGCTGTTGGGTTGTTGTCACTCCGTCCAAGTCCTTCAAAACACGTCTCTGGAGCATGTCCCATGCGTGCTCGATGGGGTTGAGGTCTGGCGATTGTGCAGGCCAGGGCAATACCTGGATGTTCTCCGTTGCCAAGTATTCACTGGTTCGCCGAGCTGTATGTGAACGCGCATTGTCATGCATTAACGTAAAATCGGAGCCAAAGGTTTGTGCAAATGGATGGACATAAGGTCTGAGAATATCCTCAACGTAATTTTCAGCGTTCATGTTTCCATTTACAAAAACGAGCTCAGTTCGCCTGTTCTTCTTAATACCCGCCCATACCATAACTGTTGAGCCGCTGTATGGATGAACTTCCTGAACGCACCTGAGTCTTTCAGTATTTCCGGGTCGACGGTACACTCGCACCCTTCTTGTATCAGGCCTAAACCCGAATCGCGACTCATCGGAAAACATAATTTTATCCCATTGTTCCTGGGTCCATGTTATGCGTTCTCTACACCATTCATTTCGACGAGCGCGATTCCCGTGACGTATCGTCGCATGCAGTCGATTTCGCACAGTTTGGGGACTTACATCAACACCACTTGAATTTTGTAGCCTCAAACTTATCTCTCGAGCGGTTAACATCGGCTGGCGTCTTGCAGTCAGTTGTATGTACCGGTCTTGCCGAGTGGTTGTACTCCTTTTACGGCCTGGATGCTGTTCAGCGGGTTCCCCTGTATTATTGTAGCGCTGCCAAAGACGACAAATAACACTTCTATGAATACCAAAATGTCGAGATACCTGAGATTGATTACTTCCCGCTTGCAACATCCCTACAGCTCTTTGCATTTCATCTGCCGTCAAATGACGTCGCTCCATGACGTAAAGAATATCTAACAATTCAATTTTGTCGCCAACTGTATTTAAATGGTTGGTAAAATTATAAAATCAAGACTAAAACGTAGCAATTAACATGCACTCAAATTCAAACAAATTCGCAGTCATTTGAATTTTATGAAAAAAAACAAAACATAATCGAATTTTTTTTTTTACAACCAGCCAGTATGTCATCAATAACAAAAAAGTTTACTTACCTATACACTTTGAGTGAGTAAATACTTAGAAATTAATTAATATAAATGGTAAATTTGTAATATCATGCATGTTGCTTAGACTTTTTTGATGTGTGTATAATTAAGTTAATATTAAGTTCCTATTCCTATCGATGCTAGATTAAGAATGACATTATTAATATGATATAATATTAAATTACAACAATAATTATTACTGTGGGAATTGCGAAATAAACGTATGGCGTGATATTGGCACGTTGTGCTGAGTGGGCGCCTCGTGCTGGCCTCGGTTGCGATGCGCGTTGCAATTGTGTCCTAGTGTCAGCGGTTTCCCTAAGACACCGATATGTAACATACTTTTCCTTTGTTTGTGTACATGTATGTTTCTATACGTTTGTTTGTTACCATGGACGTGCTTGACGGTTTTGTGTGCAAGGATGATTCTTTGCACGACGTATTATTCAGACAGGAGATGGTTTTTTAGCTATGTGGGGGTTCAATATCAATTGAAATAAAAAATAATAATATGGTAGAGTAAGAAATATGGGTTCAGATAGATGATTATGGAAATAATAAATATAGAACTTTACAGGTCCTACTGGCCTTTTATTGTATTTTTAAAGATATGATACGATATTCCAAGGTTGAATAAAATCGATTTATTGCAATTCGATTCACTGGTCACATTGCTCGGGCAACCTCTCTCTAGACGCTATTCCAGCGAGCCAGGTATTGCCTGCAGTTGGTTAAAGTGTTAAGATTATTTAAAACATTGTGCTTAGTAATGTAAAATTAGGTGGTTTAAACTTAAAGAAACATATAAAGAAGGGATATGTCAAAGCCTTTAGCCACGCCTAAGTAGGCCACGCCCACGTTCCTCTTGCCAAAAGTTGAAGATGTTCTCGCCAATACGGTGGCGTCGAGAATAAATAATTCATAAGTTGCAATAAGTTGTTACTTTATATAATAATATTCGCCAAAAGAGGTGCTAGTTTATCAAATTCCATTTTTGGTGCTCGTAAGGGATACAATACTCAATACGTTTATTGCACCATAATGTAGTTACAGTTCTTACATAATATACACAGTATATAAAGCATCATTATGTACCTTGTCGGGCACAGCACAATACTAATTCTTTACTTCTGTTATAATATTATTGTTTAAACAATATGTTAACAAAAGAAATAACCCGTGCCTTCTTAAGTTTTTACATATCAAATGCAGAAAAATATTCTGCTTTATACATGTATATAAGGCTAATAGTGTCCCTACCATGCGCACATTTCTATAAGGCACAAACCGTTAAAGTTCTATAGCCCAATAATTCACTAGTTACACCTTAAATAAATTGAATAGCAATGGGATGTTATAACGTAGAGAAGTTTAACAGTATATTTCACTTTTTTTTAACACGACTGAACAATATGACCATGTCGTACCTGATGGAAAGCGCGAATCTATCCATCCATCCATATCAGCCTACAGACGCCCACTGCTGGACATAGGCCTCCTGCAAACGTTTCTACCCTGCGCGGTCTTGTGCCTTAATAAAAAGCGAATATAGTCCAGAAATTACAGCAACGGTTTGTAGTTATGTTTAGTTGACCTAACAACAAGCAAAAAAGATAAAAGTGAGTCTCCAATCGTTTTAAGAAAAGCCAAGTTGTATTCTAAGGGCGCCTTCAAATTTGCCGCTAAGTGTCGCGCGGAGGCAGCGCGACTGCAGCGCTGCGGTCGCGCTGCCGTCGCTAGGTTTGAGAATGGTAGTGTTGTGTTTTAGTTTTACGATGGACTCAGACGAAAATACACTGCTCTTAGTGTTACTATTAAAAAGAAAAAGTATTCTAAACACCACTAGTCGATCGATGAACGGATGCACGGACGCAGCGCGGGCGCAGCGCTGCAGTCGCGCGTTTTTTACCTCTATGAATTTACAAAACAGCGCGACCGCAGCGCTGCAGTCGCGCTGCCTCCGCGCGACACTTAGCGGCAAATTTGAAGGCACCCTAAGACCGTCTTGATTCTTTTAAGCAACATCAAAACAGACCTCTATAAGATATTTCATATTCATGTTATGCATAAGGCTGACACCAAAGGATATCTGCGGTCTCGCTTCCTCCTCACCGTTATTAACCTGCAATCGTGCTTAACTTAGACCCTCTATATTTTATATATAAATTATAATATAAATTAAAGATTGTCTTAAAGTTTTCTACATACATTTAAGTACAAGAAAAAGTATATAAAAGATTATCCGTTTCCGGGATCCTTAGTACCTACATTACAAATATTGTATCCTTAAACTACTTGCTACCACAATTTTATTTAAAGTTACAGAATTTTTTCATAACGTAAAAATATTCTATGGAATTTAATCACATATCATCTATGGGTTGTTTATGTAAGATAGCGTTGTTTTTAGTATTAAATTATACTATCATCAGTCTAGCTAGCATGTTGAAGTATGGTTCTATACATTATAAAGGAGACCTGTCTGCTGCATTCTTCCGTAGATTGCCGCCACATAGGCTGATATTGATTGAGTTGCTATGCTAGGCTACCTATGTATACGATAAAACCCAATCAGAGACGCAACTTCCTGATTTTAGTGTACGAATATAAAATTTTAATGTAGGTATATTAAACATGTTGATTGTAAATGTATTTATTACTAGCTGCCCCGTGCCCACTTTGTTGGGCGCCGAAAAAAACGTTTTTAAGCCCTTTTTAAACATATTTTATTACTGCTCCACTACTATTAGTCATAGCGTGATATTATATAGCCTATGACACTTCCCGATAAATGGACTATCCAACGCAGAAAGAATTTTGAAAATCGGCTTAGTAGATCCAGAGATTGCCCCCTACTACGTCACAAACTCACAAACTTTACCTCTTTATCCTAGTTTATTCAGTAGAACCTCGATAGGTAAAAGTCCAAGGGAAACACAAAATATTTTGAGTTATCGAGGTTTTTAGTTATCGAGTTTTTGGTTACCAAGGGTTTAGGTTAATATGTATAGAGGTAGGTATGTACATGTGTATGTATGACCCCTTGTTCCTATTTTCCGCCACTGCAAAGCTTTAAAGAATTTCGAAGAAGCAATCAATAGGTGACATATGTATTGTTTAAGTTATCAATTTAATTATGTAGTGAACACGTGCAAGCCATAAATACCGAAAACATTTGTTTTGCACAATGATCAAAAACTAAATGATTTTGAGTAAGCCTTTGTCTTAAAGCTAACCTCCGCCGCCGCAAAGCTTTAAAGAATTTCGAAGAAGCAAACAATAGGTGACATGTATTGTTTACATTATCAATTTAATTATGTAGTGAACATGTGCAAGCCATAAATACCGAAAACTTTTGTTTTGCCCACTCATTCAAAATGACTTATTGATAAACAATTTTATGTTATAGAGGTTGTGGAAACATTTCTTTTAGTTACTGAGGGCCAATACAGAGATTACTTATTTGACTTATCGAGGTTGCGAATTTTGAGTTATAGAGGTTTAGCTCTGAAGGGAAGGGAACATATTATTTTTTTAAGTTATTGAGGTTTTTGAGTTACCGAGGTTTGATGAGTTATCGAGGTTCTACTGTATTAGTATAGATTTGTTTAAGGTAACTTATAGCCATTAACGTAGACTGCAAACATTCCTGTTGGTGGACATAGCTTTTGTTGCGTTTTTGCCGTAATTCTTCACCATTACCTGTTGCTATTTTTAATTGGGTACTCCAGGGTTAATGAACGCTTCAAAACTGTGGACGATTGCTTTTATTTGTTAAAGGCTAATACGAAATATTGACACGTTTCATTTCTGCTGATTTTATTGGTTTGTTGGCGGAGCTATTATAATATATAGATTTCGTTCGTAATTAAATGCTGAAAACAATTATAACTTTCTACTAGCTGTTATCCACGACTTCTTCACTGAATAGGTTATAAATAAGTCTATGAACTTACTTCATTCATAAATTTACGCTTAGTTTCCATGAGGTAAGGCTGAGACAACTTAGCGCCTTGTGCTACGACCTTAACAGCTTTGCTTTGTTCATGTATGTTTATGTCCATACATGTCCATCGTTACCGAATCCTACGTGCATTGTAAGAAGATGTCTCCTACTATATCACGCTGTTAATTTTCTTCCCACAATGTATCCAAACTATTGGCAGTTTAGTTTAGTAAGTATTTTTTTAACTATACTTCTCTCAGTCTTTTTCATTCAATTCGCAACATTCTTATATAGGTTTTGTACTATATCAACCAAAGTTACACCGCACACACCGCGTAGAAAGCCTATTTCTTCAGTATTTCCTCTACTTTAATGCCTATTTACCACATCAAGATTCTTCTCCGTGCATAGGTGTGGGCACCAACAAGCTAATATGTATAGCGTATTGCCGAACCACCTTCGACATGTATTGGGTAGCAACTATACATACTTCCCACGGTTTCTCATTTATTTAAATCCTAATCGGAATCCTAGTTTTGGAAACATACCTCCTGAACTTAATAAATTCGTTTACTTGACTTCACTATTTCACTATGCCTACGAGTACACTTATTTTTAAATGTTTTTTACTACATTAAATCCTCTCAAACACCACAATTTTCGTCTTACTTTCAATAATCTTACGGACTTTATATACGGTAAATATATCATTATAACCTAGATAAACAAGGAAACAGCTAGTTTCTTGTTATAAAAATACACCAAATAGTAAATCTAAACTAAACAAAGGTTCGTTTATTTCAAAGTATCTTAGATAAAGGAGAATTCTTTTCTCTGCAACCTTATTATGTATTTCGTAGAAGTGAAGTTTAATTACTCTTATTATAATTAGCGAACTTCCAGTCAAAGTCTTTTCAAGAGTTAATAAAATACTGTTTTAATTTACAAAGACTTATTTCAGTCTTAGTTATTCTTTATAACATCAGCTATCTGCCCATAAAAGACATTCTTATTTAATTTATTCTTGAATAACCTGTTTATATCTTTTTGAAAAATTAATGTTTGTATTAGTAGACTGCGCTGAATTGCTTCCTATGACTGCACAAAGTCTTACTATACTTACACAAAACATTAGAAGCGTGAACTTAAATCTACCGGAACTTGAAGTGTTATTACATCGTACAGTGTCGTGTGCCTTTATCAAAAATCAGATTTTCCATTTTTCTAATTGGTAATTTTTTGATATGACAATACAATCCTTACTAAATGCCCTAACGAATGTCGGTAGTTTCAGTTTTTTAATGTAAATACGGAAGAAGTGGTGAGTATTCAAAGTTCATGTCAATATTGATGCGTTGAAATCAGTAGCTTACAAGAGTAAGTTCAAAACCATATTTACATGTTATAAACAGTGTTTATTATTGCGAAAATAACTTTAAATCATTAATTAACAACTGTAATTGCTAAATTGTCATAAAAAACTAGGTGAAATGTGCGACATTGGTAAGTTATTAAACATATTACTGATACTTGGAAATTATAAGTATGTCGAAAGTTTGACTAGAGTTTTAAAAAATATACATCAAAGTACATTTTCAATTTTTTAATATGAGTCAGATAAATTAATAAACTTTGTATTTGAAAACTGTCAATGTGCTCTTTTTTGCGATTTACGAGATATTTACGGTTTACCGATTGGTCAGCTCTCTGAAGATGTTCTAGAAGGAAGGCATAAAGATGCACGAAATTACAGTGCAAAACTTCTAGATCACATAAATAAAGATTTAATAACCATCTTATTGTTAATTCTGACTATCTCATCCAAAGATTTCAACAATAAGATCTAGAAATAAACAAAAACAGATTTAATCGATCCCATTTTAAATAACTATTTTAACCTAAGTTAATAAAATTATTGTAATTGATTTTTTTTATTTTGTTGTGCTTTCATAACCACCTTGTACACAAACACAACACAAAAAACATTATACATCAAAAATCCGATTTATAATAAAACGTTCTATGGACTCGCAACACTGTGCATCGTCTTAAACTAAATGTAGACATACTTATATTAACCGAGTGCTGGCTATCTTGCGTGTCTGTGTTGCCTCGTTTGGAGGGCTACCAGGCTTTCTTGACTAAGAATAATCCTATTCAGAACGATGGAGTGGTTGTATTTGTAAAAGACGAGATCTCTGTCACTGTTGAGGAGCCATCATTTGAGGAAGCCAATGCGTTGCTTATTAAAATTGGATATGACATTGCCATCTTTGCTGTATACCGATCTCCGTCTTATATTAATGTAGACTCATTCTTGAACTCCTTAAATGCCAATCTACAAAGTGTTAAACATTATAGAAATATAGCTATAATTGGAGATATAAATATTGCTATTAACGCGGATAAACCGCATGCAAGGATGGATCAATACTTATCTCTTGCTGCTTATCATTCACTCTTGCCTGCTCATGCATATATTACTCGGGAAGCCAGTGGTACGTGTATTGACCATGTAATGTTAAAGACCTCACTTCCTGCAACCACAATTGTCATTCATGCCAGCCTAACAGATCATAAACCAGTAATATTAAGTTTATCTAAAATACAAAAACGTACATACTCTGTTAAATCTCTAACTAAAACCAATTTTTCGCAACTCGAAATTGATGTAGCTAACATTGATTTTTCCCTTGTTTATGACTCATTAGATCCAAATTTATCTTTAAATTATTTTATTAACTCGTTAATGACGGCTTGGAATAATAACACTCAAATAATTCCCTTAGCTGGCCGTAAAAAAATCCTTAAGCTATGGATAGCTCCTGGTCTTTTACGGTGTATGAGAAATCGCGATGCATTACATATTAAGCTTAAAGACTCACCTAATAATGTAACTATTAAATCGACGTATATGCGCTACAGAAATTTCTGTAACTTATTGTTGAGAAAAGTTAAAAGAGCTTACGAAAAAGAGCAAATTTCAAAGGCGGGAAATGATAATAAAAAAATATGTGTCCAGTTCGACCGCGCGGCCAAAGCGTTTTTTTTTTAAAAAAACCATGTCAATTTTTTGTAAAAATTTGTAGAAGTTGATTCCCAAAACCATAAATTTGTCAAAGATACGGTTAAAAAGTTATAAGGGTTTAAACATGGCCGCGCCATTGAAACGCGGCGAACCGCGCGGCCACTGAGATCTTTAAAACTAAGCCTTGTAGAGACCTGAAATTTACGCAAATGCAAGATTTAATTTGTAAAAAATTTGTAAAAATATAAAAAAAATACTCAGGTTTATAGTTTAAGAGCTATAACACTAAAACCGAATGGCCGCGCCATTGAAACGGTGGAGAAAACGCTATCGCCTGTATCTCGCTGAAAAAAAATCGCAGAGGTGTGTAGTTTATTGTAATTACCCAGATTTGAATTTGTCGAAACTAGGAAAAATACAACAAAAATTCCTAGGTTTATATTTCAGGAGCTATAAGACTAAAACGATATGGCCACGCCATCGAAACGGTGAATAAAACGTTATTTCGCCTGTATCTCGCTGAAAAAGCATCGCAGAGGTCTGGAGTTTTTTGTAATACCTAGATTTTAATTTGTCAAAACTAGTAAAAATACAATAAAAATTCTTAAGGTTATATTTCAGAAGCTGTAGAACATTATCAGTATGTGGTGCGATAGGGTGACCATGTCTTATTGTTTACAGAATACTTTCTACTTATTGTTACAGAAATTATAATTCAAGGATTCTAAATGAAATTAAAATGAAACCATAAATATAAAAACAATTATGTTTATTGCTTGAAAAGTCAATAATACAGTTACAGTCCGTGTGGACTTACGAAAAACTAGCCCTAAGATTGGTTTAAATGACGCAACTCCGCCCCTAAGCTATGTGATTAGTAATGCACACTATTGCATCTCACACGCGCCACCCCCGCGCGCCTCCGCAGGTCAGTGCGACGCGTACAGCCGTTAGTACTTATTTTCTGTGGTACAGCGACGTAAGCGTAAGAGTTTCGTTATCAGTGTGTCGTTGTGATGTTAACACGATAAAAAAGTGATCTACTGATTATTAAAATGTTCAGTTCGTGTGTAATTACGATTAAGTGTTGTACTGTGGTGTAACGTCAGTTCGGTAAATTATGTAAACAATTCAGCAGAAGTGATTAAGGTATGTTGCATTTAAATATTTTATGATTATGTTAGAGCTCTCTCTTTATTTGTATGGATGACCGTGTAGTTAAGATATTTTACTATGAAATATTTACAATCTTATGTATATGAACTTATATGAAATACTAAAAACTATCTAATAACTAACAAAAATAATAATAATATATAATGTTTGCCCTGCAGTGGGACAATAATAGGCTGGATTATTATTATTTAATGTTTTATTAAATCATATAGGTAATTAGAACTTAACTTAGAACATTTGAAATGATTGTAAATCATTTTGATTCCACATTTTTAAATAAGTACAATCATAACTAGCAGGGATGTAGATATATGTTTTTACTTTAAGCGTAATATTATATGAATGGAAAAATTACTAAAAAAACTAAAGTCAATCATTTGAAAGATATACACTTCCAAAGTCGTAAAATGAGCCCCCCCCCCCCGCCTCTAACTTTTGAAATAATAAAGTTGGAAAAAAAAATTGATGTAAATGTCAATAAAAACTTTCAATGAAAACTGGTTTGAACAAGATACAATCATAAGTTTTTGAGATATAGCACAATTTCAAAAACCGCACACGTTACTTTGTAATTCATACAAACACTATGAAAAACAAAGTTAAGAGCAAAACTTTGCTTGTTACTACGGAACACTTCATGGGCGAGTCCGACTCGTACTTCCCCAGTTTTTTTTTGTAACTCCACTGGTAAAATCTCTCTTCCTTTTCCTCTCACTCATTATTTTTTACAAAACCAGAAGTACAATATTATTATTGTTTGTTGTATTACAATTTAAAAATACACCATTAAAATAAATAAAATAATTTCTGTAACAATAAGTAGAAAGTATTTTGTAAACAATAAGACATGGTCACCCTATCGCACCACATACTGATAATGTTCTACAGCTTCTGAAATATAACCTTAAGAATTTTTATTGTATTTTTACTAGTTTTGACAAATTAAAATCTAGGTATTACAAAAAACTCCAGACCTCTGCGATGCTTTTTCAGCGAGATACAGGCGAAATAACGTTTTATTCACCGTTTCGATGGCGTGGCCATATCGTTTTAGTCTTATAGCTCCTGAAATATAAACCTAGGAATTTTTGTTGTATTTTTCCTAGTTTCGACAAATTCAAATCTGGGTAATTACAATAAACTACACACCTCTGCGATTTTTTTTCAGCGAGATACAGGCGATAGCGTTTTCTCCACCGTTTCAATGGCGCGGCCATTCGGTTTTAGTGTTATAGCTCTTAAACTATAAACCTGAGTATTTTTTTTATATTTTTACAAATTTTTTACAAATTAAATCTTGCATTTGCGTAAATTTCAGGTCTCTACAAGGCTTAGTTTTAAAGATCTCAGTGGCCGCGCGGTTCGCCGCGTTTCAATGGCGCGGCCATGTTTAAACCCTTATAACTTTTTAACCGTATCTTTGACAAATTTATGGTTTTGGGAATCAACTTCTACAAATTTTTACAAAAAATTGACATGGATTTTTTTAAAAAAAAACGCTATGGCCGCGCGGTCGAACTGGACACAAAAATATGGCAAGCTGTCAAATCAATTACTAACACCTCCAAATTAAATCAAAAGTCTACTTGTTTATTAAATATAGCCTCCACGCCTCAAGAATCGGTGGAACATATAAATAATTATTTCGTCAATGTTGGCAAAATTTTGGCTGAAAACATTTTGAAGACTCGAAATGATTCCTATGGTTCTGCTGGATCTTTCTCACACAACAGAACAAACAACTCCTTTGTATTATTAGACACGGATCATAATGAAATTCTAAATTTGATAACAAACCTTAAAAACGAGTGTGCTGTTGGCTGGGATAGGATTTCGAATAGATTTCTGAAACAGATAAGAAGAAGAGAACTTGTGGCACCTTTATCTTATATATTCAATCATTGCTTTAGAGAAGGTGTCTTTCCGGATGACCTTAAAAAATCAGTGGTTGTGCCTATATACAAGGGGGAGACAAACTTTCCGTATCAAATTACAGGCCTATATCTCTATTACTCTTTATAATATTATAAAAAATATTATAAATATTACGCGCATTCTTTTCGGAACTCCGATGCCTTGGTTGTCTAAGCCAAAGGCGAGACGGTTTCGTTTCCACATTAAAAGAAGAGAAGGCAGCGGCATAGCTTTGCCACCATCTTCATGCAATAAAAAAGTTAAATACTCTTTAATTAAATCAAATACTTACTTAAATTTTATTTATTGTATTGTGTAAAATCAGTTTGTGTTTTGTATGCTATTGGAATCAAAGCTCATGTAGTTGAAACCCAACTACTTAATTCAAATTGGAATTTGTTGAAACTATTTATAACCGCAACAGCAATTATACCATATAAAATTTAGGGAATTTTGTATTTTGTCCTAATTAGTGATATTAAAAGCTTAAGGTATTAATGATTAAATCGTATAATACTATAGGTATACGATTTAATCATTAATACCTAAAGCTTTCCTGATATTAAATAAATAATAATACCTTTTAATATGTATCAAACATTTAATAATATTAGCAACAAAATATTGGTTGTACAGAAATCAAGAAGATGGACAGTAATTCAATTCTCGCAACTATTTTCATGAAAATGAAATATGAATCTCCTCGTTGCGTCTGTTGTCAATATCAATCTTGATTTTCATAGCCAATGAAGTTCTAATCGTAGACAACTGAGAGTAAAATCTTACCAAGCTAAATTAGAACAAATATAGCTGGACTATAAAAGCGTTTATGAGTAGAGATTATTTTTATTTTTTTTAAACAACTCTTGCACTGCGTGATCACGCCTTGTTTCTGCCCTGAGAACTTTTAGGGGACGCGTATGTCTAGCTACGACGTTTTTTGGCTGATAGGTGATAACAATGATGGACGAAGTCGTACACTAGAAAGTCTGTGTGTGAGACATTAATGAGCCGTTTTTAATATACATGTCTACAAACATAATGTGACAATTTCATTGTATCATAACAAGAACATCAACAGTAAGACCGTTTCACTAATAAAACGTTAAATTGAAAACGCAATATAGGAGGCGTTACAATTTGTTAAATAGAATAATAGTGAATAAATACTCTGTAAATACGAACTTAGTACAAAACGGAAATGTTCACCAATTACGTTTTATTACGGACGAAAGCTAACAAGCAATTGAGCTCTTCCTACTGTACGTGGTACGTTTAGTTGTCCAAAAATGTGTTTTATTTGGATGCTTTTACAACATTTTGTTTATTCACTTTTCCCTTTGCCTGCGTTTGCTCCGTTATTTACCTGTACATTTATTTGTTTTTACCATTCTGGCTTTAATTTGGCGTACTGAACAAGCTGTAAGCTACTCCACTTGAATGCAACGTTACCTATTCCAAAAATCGCTGGCTTGAAACAACATGTTATTGTTTTCTTTACCGAGCATCAAATTGTAGAAAAATCTTTCGTCGACTCTTTTAAACGTAGCGCGGAATAGCATCCATATGACATGCTGCATTGATGATGACAGCATGAAATAATTTTATATCTTCCAGTGGTCAGTTTCCTTATTTTACTGTATACGCGATTTTCTTAAGATTTCTTAAAAACCGATTCCTGAAAATAATTAAAAGCTTTTAAAAGTTGACCAAGGGATAATTCAACAAAATTGAAGGAAGCACAAGAAATTAATTCGCAACAAATCTTTTTCTCTCCATCACTGCAGACTGAAGACGTCCCTGACCCAGGATATTACCTACTTATATTTATTATTTAATAGACGTCTTTTAAACAATAAATATAAGTAGGTCATATCCTTATTAAAATTTATTAACAAAGAATGCAATGTATATTACAAAAAATATGTTTAAATCATCATCCTGCCAATGGAGTCCACTGTTGGACATAGGCCTCCTCCAAATATCATTAAAAGTCGTAAGTCGTTTGTCCACCGTATGAGGAGTCTCCGCACCCCGAGTCTTCGGAGACGCTGTCGTTATTCGAAACTTTTCTTCTCTAACGGCTGTCAGTTGGAATCATTCATCATCATAACAGCCCATTAATGTCCCACTGCAGGGACGGGCCTCCTCCCGTGACGGAGGGATACTTGGCCTACTAGTACTACGCTGGCCAGACGGATTGGTATAGGGTTCAATTTCAAGTTTTCCTTCTTTTTATTTATTCTTTTTATTCTTTTAATATAATTAAAGATAATATTCACGGATAGTCCCTTAGTCAGTTTTGGGTGGGTGAAATATGAATCCGTCACCACACGGAGAATCATTAACTTACCTAAATTCGTTTCCAGATAGGTACATGTTTATTGCTTACTGAATTTTAATGTTGTGTGGTAACATGTACAAAAGCCTTAAATTACTTTATTTTTGCCAACCAAAACGCTAAAAGAATTTTACGTAGGTTTCACTTAAAAATCACCGTACCTATGTATAAAGCTGAAACCTCCATTTAACCATGTAATGTATTTCCGTATTACTTTGATCGAGTTATATTCATTTTCCAAAATGGCTTCGAGCCTATTTTTAAGGTTTAATTTTATATGTAAAAAGGGCTGAACTTCACTATAGCTTTTAAACTTTTAACCCATTCATTATAGGCTGCACGTGAATGTGTCATACTTGACATGCTCGTAATTGCTCTTTTAACAAATTATTGTATTTACTTACAACGGATTCTTATTATATTTATAATTATTAAAATCAGTCTGCGTGTGGTGAGAAATAAAGTTACAGACAGAGGCGGGTTGTCGTTAAAGTCGACTTAGAGAGGTGTACTGAACACTACTGCTATGATTCTTATCTTCTTCTTCTTCTTCTTGAAAAAGACAACCCCCGCACTAGGGATCATGCCCTGTGTCGCGGGGACTTTTACAAACATCAATTTAACGGACACAACCGAACACCCAGACTCAGAACAATAATTTGTGGATCGCAAAATTATTGTCCTGCGTGGGGATCGAACCCACGACCTCGTGCACTGCAGTCGCTGGCGCTACCGTCGCACCGAGGTCGTCATTTGTATTGTAGCTAAAGTGTGGTAATCACATAATTGTTTTTATTGTAGTACATAACATTATTAAATTCATATCAAAATCGGCCACCCATTATCATAATAATGAATTGTTTGTCTACCTCTGTAGATGCACGGATATCCTGTGGCGTAGGGGTTCCAGAACTCGATCAGAAGTTCAACATATGTGTGTAACATACCTAAAGCCTTTTAATTTGGTCTGGGTTATACGTATATTAATTTACAATGCACCATGTTTATCTGTATCTAGAATACGTAACTCTCATTTTATGAACTATTGTCAAGTATTGTCAATACGAAGTTGTTTTTTTACTTATGTTAATGTAGGAATTTAAATGTATAATAATATATCATGTGTGTTACGTGATCACTTCTGAGAACACAGTTGCATTGGCGAGGGGGACAAGCTACTAAACTCCCGCCCTAGTTTATATATGCGGATGACTCTTATTATCCGGTGACTCTCATAGGCCGCTCTTTTCCTAAGAAACGATAACAGCCCCCTTCTTGAAACGTCAAACAGTCAGTCAACATATAGAAAGTACAGCTCATAGAAGTCACTATAACCTCGGCCATTACAAACGTGCGAACTGACATCACAAAATATTACGTCAAAAGAAAGAGACAATGCCGATATACCTATAAGTGTGAACGAGATGTCTGGTTAAAATGATTTCGCCTCAGATCGCACGTTTGTAATGGCCCAACTAGTTATAGTAGTAGTCAGCACGTTTTGTCAAATTATATAAACATTGTGCGTTTCGACGAACTGTGATTTCTACGCATTCTATAGATACTTTCTACTCGTAGTCGTATCCGCACAAAGGTCCCTTTTGTCAAGTCAGTGTCGTAAAAACAACAGGATAAAAGGAAAGCAAATAAAACCTGTATTGTTGAATCTAAATAAATTTTAACGTGATTGAAGCTGTTCCCAGAACCCTTCGTTTGATGCCATTACAAAATAGAAGGGGTTAAAATAAGTTTTACAATTTTGCTTTTACAATAAGTGGTTGGTATGGACACTCAGAAGCGACGGTCATTTATAAACATCTGTATGAATGTAGACGTAGCATGGCAGGTTTGTAAGGATGTTAGCAGGTTTGTTTGTAATGACATGGCACTTTGTAGTCTACTGCCTATCCCCATGGGAATAAGGCGTGAGTTTATATGTATGTATATAGAATTTTAGATAACGTTATTACCTACACAGTTTACAAATGTAAATATTACTAAGACTATAAAGACGAATGTTTGTTACTCTTACACGTAAAAACTACTAACCTGGTGTCCTACGTGGACGACAAACGCGACGTACGCGATCAAATCAACGGCGGCGTACCCTACTTGTGTCCTATGTGATCGTATGCGACGAGACGCGACGTTACGCGTACCTTTTTTGAGGGCGATTAGACGCGACATCATGATTTCAAAGCAAAATTGTACTGTACTTCTTCATGATTCGAGAGGTAAAGATAATTTATGAATTGTCTAAAATAAGCCTGTAAAGTCCCGGGCACCAAGCTAGTAAAATATAAAACTATCACTCATGATATAAACACCTACAGTCTGTTCACTTTATGCCAATATAAATCGGATATATGAACACCAATATGCAACACGTATCTTCATATTCACGGCATTTCTAGTTCTGTACCTAGGATAATGTAATTCTGTGCGAAGATTCGCATGCTTCAGACACAAGATTTATTCCATTTCGGATACAAGTTTCCCACAATATTGCGGTTAACAAATTTTCTGAGTTTCACAACTTTATACAAAATATCCCTAGACTTTGTTGAGGTGTGTATATATTTTTTATTATGTGTATAGTTTTCACGAAAAAATATACGGTAGCCGCATACGCTTCACTTTGTCACCGAGGCAGTTATTACCCGTTTGCGTTTTTTTGTTTGGTGCAGCATTGACTATCCAAACATTCAGTTATGTTTGACTGCTACAAAAAGTATTTAACTAACTTTCAGGTCTGTTATTACGTTTATTCAAACGTTATTCTTTACTGTTTGCAGTTTGTCTGTAATGTTTGCCGGCATACCTAAGCAACGCATTTGCCTCTTTTAAATACTTTTAAAAGATAAACGTTTTTCGCAATCTGCGTTAGGCAGTCGAATAAAAAAGTAAAGAAAAGTTCCATTTCCGTAGACACAACGATATGTTTTAGAAAAACTGAGATGATTGTATTTCTTGTTGCGAAGCGATTGCAATAAAAAATAACATTTCATTGGCATAAAATCTAGCTTTCCTGACTTTTTACGGGTGAAAGAAAAACAATGATTAACTCGAGGATTAACTCGAAAAAACTCCATTTTTCGGGAACACGATAGAGCTACCCACCCATTTTCCACGAAGCTTTTGGAAAGATTTGCAACGAATAATAAAACAAGAGAAAAAATATTATTAACAATATCTACTGTTCTTATTTTCTTTCTCTTATTTCCGATCAGTTATTTCAATAACCTTCTAAAAATCGGTATAATGTGGTTTTGTATTCATCATACTATTGAATTTAAGTGAATTCTCATTATTTACAAGAACAATATAATATCGGTTATTTGTATATTGGTTATTGATATTGTTTTTGCTGTAGCTTTGTGGTTTATATATTCATACAAATAATAATGAACAGAATGCATTAATATATAATTTGATTGATACTCTGACATTATTATAAGGACTAATGAGTATTCATAACCTTTGATGTGTTAAATATTGAATTGTGGTGATGCTTTTGACGTGTGTGTACGTTTTATTAAGGCATTGTATATATAGTCGTGGTCAACTAATTAGGGACGGACAGAACACTAAGCAATAATGAATGTCCACTTATTATTCTTGTGAGTTTACGCGGGATTGCTCTCTGTAACTTTGTAAATATATTAATTAGGTTAAGTTCTCTGGTTAACAGAATATAAAGATAGTAAAAAATCATCCTAAACTAATTAAAAGTCGTAACCAAATTACAATAAGCCTTAATTATAGTACAGACAAACTGGTCACCTAATTAGATACACATATTTTAATTTCTTCTTAATATAACAATTATTAAAAATAAAACCTTTAAGGCCTACGCAGACCGGGACGGCATGGCAAGGGATTTTAATTTTTACTAATGGATATTCAACCGTACCGTTACAGAAATACGACATAAATTGCTATGCTTTAAAATGATGCCGTGGCATTGAAAGGGATTTTATCGCACGGCATTTTTCATTTTAAAGCATAGCAATTTATGTCGTATTTCTGTAATAGTACGGTTGAATGTCCATTAGTAAAAATTAAAATCCCTTGCCATGCCGTCCCGGTCTGCGTAGGCCTTTATAGCACATTTGTAATTTCTGTGCCTCTTTTATAAGGGATTATTGTTAGGTACCGTAAACTTATAAAAACCTCTAATGAATTTAATTATAATAGGTAGAAATAAATGCTGTGACACAACAAAAGGAACAGTTATAATTAAAATTTACCAGCGTGGGTGGCCATACAGGAAAATAGCAGATTATCCGAAATGTTCCCAAAATATAGTCTACAATGCAACTTATTTCAAAATTCATGAAAACCAAAAATTATGCATAGCCAAGAAAAAACGAGCGCACAAGATAATCGCAGCAAATTGTCAATCTCGCGATGAGAGACGTCTTTAAAGGTTCCGTTGTAATCAGAAGCGAAGTTTTTGGCGATTTAGGGAGCAAGACGCTCGCCTGATTCTAAGTATCAGGCTTTTTGTTTACAGATGCAGAAAAAGTATATTTTACTAATGTGAAGCTCAAAGTGCCTCGTCGCAATGGCTAGAAGATGTCAAGTCCTGTGCATAGCCCTGTGGTATACATTATAGCCACTGTGTGTCTACATCTAAACACAGTAATTAAGCACACAAATGCATGAAGGTGAATTAAGCGGGCACAAAGGTAGTATTAAACTAAACGGCATCTTGCGGCATAGACCTAAGTACATGTAATTACTTGATCAAACACACAATGAAACACATATTACAACTTGATGTGTCAAAATTATTATTATATCTAAGTTATACAGTAACACTTGCAAACAATTATATTGGTTTTTAGATAAGTTGTTCTAATACCAAAGGCTCAACTATGATTGGTCTTTACGACTCTAAATTATAAGACTCTGAAAATAAGAAATGTTTAACTCAAAATTATTATATTTATAGCACATCAATAATTGGTACTTACTCTATTGGTACGTACTAAAGAGCCCGTAAGATTCTTGACTTCAAATATCAGTTAATAGGATATAGGCTTCTATGTAAAGTCTTTTATTTTCATAGGGTTGCAGCGTACTTTCTCTTGTAGTCGGCATTTCCCTGTTGAACTCTACAAATCGAAGCACTTTTGTAAAACGACACCCAACTACCTTCTTCCTGCACAATACCGTCTTACGTAATCAAACCAGTGATAAAAAATAAAGCAAATAAATATGTTTAGACCTGGCTTGTTTCTCGGTATTATTACTAGAATAAAACCCCAAACATAAACACAACTAGAGGTAAGTTTCTGTTATCACTCGCCACGTTTGCGGGCAAAGATCGTACCGCGACGGCTGTGTAATAACCGGTCTTGTGAATTTAGAAATAAAACCGGAGTTCCTCCACCCGCGGCGGCTACGGTAGAAAATCGCTTCGTGAGTTCTTAACCTAAGGTTTGTTGTCAGAACGAGAGAAGTATGCTAAAGTAGTTTGGCCACGTATGATATTAACAGAGCGAAAGCAATAGCTAATTTCGCTATAGGACGCCCTAGAAAGCGTAAATAGTGACATCCTTCAGAAAAGGCAAGTGCGTATCAATCGGCAACGACAGGCATGTATTCAAAGCAATATAAGTTTCTAAGGATCATAGCGCATGAAGCTTGGTATTCTCTGCCAACAAGGCGTGAGTTTATGTATATTATATAGTTATGTACGAATCACTTTGTCGGTCTGAGCAAGTGCTTTTTCACACTGCGCTCAAAGGACCCAATGGGTTCGATTACCAGGAGAATGAAGATTGATGTAAATGTATTCCTATTGTAATACGTTTTAGATACAATTTAAATTAATTCTCGCTTCGGAGATTAGATGTTGCAGCTATTGTGTGTGTAATATTTGGTACCTACATAAAGCTTTGCTACGCAACCAAATAGATCCTTTAAAAGCTTCTCTTCCTAAATCTGTGTAAGGCGTTACTATCACTGTTTGAGTTTACTAAATTCTATACACAATATCCAAGTTTTGAGTGTCGAGAGCTTTGTATTATTGCATATAAGGGCGCCTTCAAATTTGCCGCTAAGTGTCGCGCGGAGGCAGCGCGACTGCAGCGCTGCGGTCGCGCTGCCGTCGCTAGGTTTGAGAATGGTAGTGTTGTGTTTTAGTTTTACGATGGACTCAGACGAAAATACACTGCTCTTAGTGTTACTATTAAAAAGAAAAAGTAGGCTAAACAACACTAGTCGATCGATGAACGAATGCGGGGACGCAGCGCGGGCGTAGCGCTGCAGTCGCGCGTTTTTTATCTCTATGAATTTACAAAACAGCGCGACCGCAGCGCTGCAGTCGCGCTGCCTCCGCGCGACACTTAGCGGCAAATTTGAAGGCGCCCTTAGTGACTTGTTTCTTTAAGCTACCAGACTAATGATCATTATAACAGCCTTTTGATTTGCCACAGTACATCAAGACGATACACCATTTTTTATTTTATTCAAATTCGATCTAACCCGGAGGTATCCTAAAATACACTGAAAGACTATTTGACAATATATCTAGCAAGGAAGGAAAAATTAATTTACGACACTTGAGTTCAGTTTTCCTTCATAAATAGGAAAAGTTGCATTTTTTCAGTGAGATGTTCATGACAGACTGTGAAAAGCGAACTTAAACCTGTAAGCGAACAGTAACGAGTAGTGTTTTAACCTGTAGCGAGTATTAACAGCGTAACCTCGTAAAAGCACCTGAGCATGACACTTATGAAAGTCCCGGGTAAAGCTAAATACTGTAGCAACGCGCAACTAACTTAATTAGTAGAAAAAACTTTAATGCAAATATGTTGCACCTACCTATATAAAATGAGATTTCACTACGTAGGTAGTTACTTAATAATTTAAAGGTCAAATTATCTAAAGGAAAATTATCAATATGATGGTAAATATTAATTGTCCACGCCGATGCACTCTCCGAGCTAAAAGTAGTTTTCACTTAACGTAATATAATAAAAAAAACATAATGTTACGTTAAGTATTATCATATTATGAAGAAGTCGTATCCTTGATTTTTGTGACTTTTATTATGCAGATAGACGGCCCCAAGCTAGAAATCAGTAACCCGCTTAGATAGAGCTGAGACAGGGTCCATATTGGCTCACCTAAAGTTCTTCTTCCGAAAATGTTCTTCCTAACGATTTGTAATCCGAATGATCACTCTTCCTAAAATTTTTAATCCTAAAGTTTTCATTCATACTGTTTGTATTGCTACCGGCGATGTTCATAACACTCATGTTTCCGAAAGTCGTTATTAATAATATCGTTAAATAAATATATTTAAACTCCTAATGTTTTTTATCATAACGCTTTTATCCCTAAACATTTTCACCATAATATTTTCTCTCATACTTAGAAAGAAATATTTACCAAGTGAAAGTAATAAAAAGTTTTGTTTTTATACTATTTCTTGTGATTACAAAACAACTTTTTACATTTTTACATTAAACCATTTTTTTTTCATTATTGTTTATTAAAATTATTAGAATATTTTTGTCTTAAATGAATGAAATCCATAAAACCAAACTCGTTCACGGTTATGCTTATGGCCTGAGAGTTTACCGTAACCGTAACTAAACCAATAAGTAAAGGACCAATTCGGTGCTGGCACTTCGCCTGCCGCTGCCGCGGCACGCTCGCTGCGCTCGCTCGGCTCGTGCATTGGGGTCACAGTTCTACCATAACCTAAACCAATTATTATAAATAGGACCCATTTCTTTTCAGGATCTTGACTGAATGATTGGAGAGGGACTCTGGTTTTGCTCTGGTCTTTGGTATATTATGTTATACCTACATGTTGTCAACAAAGTTACGCAAAATTAATGTATACTTATAATATTGATTATTATGAATAAAAAGAAATCTAAACAAAAAAGATATGACTTTAAATTATAGTATAAACGATGGTTATGTTGAGAAAATATAGGAAAACAAATGATAGGATAAAATATGTTTATTGCTATTGAAATTATGAAGTTCAATGCTTCGGATTATTAACATTAGGGACAAAAAAATTAGGAATTGCGATTGTTAGGATGAAAAATGTTAGGAAGAACATTTTCGGACTTCCAATTATAGGAGTTGAAATTTTAGGTGAACTTTGGCGCACCCGCTGAGACATCTCTAAGATGCTCTAATAGTACAGGTACGAGTCTCGTATATATAGGTATGGTCCGAGGACAATAGACAGGAACAAAGAATGTCATACGAACATAGGCAAAATGTTAGCGCAGCTTTACTGTGGAATCTAGTAAGTCTGGAAGAATTTATCAATATTGAATAATTTATTTATTGAAAATTGCTACAGTAGGTACAGTCACGAGCAATAATATGTACACATTTTCATATTTTGTAAAACAGATATCTGAAGTTCTGCCAATCCAAAATTGAATATTCAAAGATTAGTTCAAAACTGTACGTAACCTCTTCTAAATTACGAAATAATTTTGGTATTCTAATGTCTAGATTAACGTGCAGATAGTTTAGAAAATTTTACAATGTGTACATATTTTTGCTCGTGACTGTACAAAAACTTACCTAGGGCAAACCTAGGATAAAATTTAATATATTTAGATATGATGTTAAATCCACCGCGTCGCCTATGTAGTATTGTATTTTGATGTCTTGAATTGGTAAAAAATAAATACTGTCGACAACAATCACGCCTAATTAAAATCTCGCCAGTCAATTTCTATTGAAAACTACAGAGCCTTATGTTGAAATATTAAGTATAAAATAAGCATGTATAACAATGTAATTCCACCTTTATTTATTTTTGTCTATTGGCAATATCCGACCTGTCATCTCTCTCTTACCTAAAAACTGTTATAAGCGTGGTTTGTGTTAATATAAAATAAAATACTTTTCGCTAATTAAAACTGAGTTATTCATTTTATTACGACAGGTTATGGGCCCAGACTCAAAGCTTGTTTATTATAAATGAAATAACACAGGTAGTAAAAACTCTCGTGAGTAGAATATTCTCGAACCGGCGTGGCTTGAAAAAAGTGACGCACGACCACGTGAAGAAAAATTTTAAAATACTTGTTCGACGAGCGTCGCAAGGAAGGATAGCGAAATGGAAATAAATCTAAATTCTAGTAATCACTTGATGAAGCTAGAAGGAGCTAATAACTGGAACATCTGGAAGTATCAAACGACAGTTTTGCTAAGAGGGCAAGGCTGGCTAGATGTTGTCGAAGGAAGAGCTTTGAAACCTGAAGATCCCACTGAGAGAACCGCTTGGGATAGTAAAGATGCGAAGGCGCAGACACTACTGGTTACTAGGATGACTGAAAATGTAATGTTACACATTATTACTTGTACTACTTCAGCTGAAATATGGAGGAAGCTGCAAAGCGTTTATGAGCAGAAAACAGAAACAAATATTCATATAATCCAGCAGCGCTTCTTTCAATACAAATATGAAAAAGGCACTGAAATGTCTATATTTTTATCTAAGATCCAGGAATTACAAAATCAACTCAAGCAGTTAGGAGAAAGTATTTCTGACAAGTTTGTGATAACTAAAGTGTTAATGTCATTACCGGATGAGTATAAACATTTTGTTTCTGCTTGGGAGTCAGCCCCAGACGATAAACAAACAATGGATAATTTAGTTGCAAGGTTGCTGATAGAAGAAGAAAGAGTAAAAGAAAAGGGTGAACAACCTTCACCTTCAGGTTCATCTGCGTTTGTTGTTAAGGACAGAAAGAACATAAAGTGCTTCAAATGTAATAAAATGGGACATTTTCTTAGTGAGTGTAAAAGTAAAAATAACTATGAAAGTAAAAATAACTATAAAAGTGAAGGACAGAATAATAACAAGTGTTTTTATTGCGGAAAAAGTGGACATAACAAATCACAGTGCTGGCATAGGAAAAATAAAGAACAAAAGAAAAGTAACGCCTTTGTTGTGTCAAACTCGTTAACTAATTATTGTCAATCACAATGGTTAGTAGATACGGGGGCAAGCGAACATATGTGTCGTGATCGTGGACTTTTTACATCATTTACAGACACAGAACACGAGTCTGTTATTATCGGTAATGGTGCAGCGATTAGTGTTCTAGGCTATGGACAGATGGCGGTAGAGGTCTTTGACGGGACTGAATGGGTTAATACAACCATAAACAAAGTTCTTTTCGTTCCCGAATTGAAGACAAACTTATTCTCTGTGAACTGTGCATCAGACAAAGGATATGTCATGGTGACAGACGACAACTCATGTCAATTTTACAAAAACAATAAAGTGTGCGCTATTGCAAAACGTGTTGGATGTTCATATTATTTGGAATTGCGCAATAAAAACAAAGTGGCTAATGTGGCTAAGAAAGTTAAAACTACTTTGCAAGAGTGGCATGAAAGATTAGCGCATCAGAACTATGAACATGTAAGAAAAGTACTGTCGAAAAATTACATTGACGTGAAGCAAACTTCAGTTACAAAATGTGAAAGTTGTTTACAAGGAAAAATACACCGGTTGCCGTTTGGGAAGAGTGAAACAATTACTACTAAAACGTGTGAACTAATACATGCGGATACCTGCGGTCCAATGGAGGTTGCATCGGTCGGTGGTTCAAGATATTACGTTATAATGAAGGACGACTTCTCCAACTATAGATATGTGTATTTTGTCAAGGAAAAGTCAGAGATAAAGAATTGTATCAAAGATTTTATTAACAAAGCAGAAAATTTGACTGGAAATAAAATAAAAATGTTCAGAACAGATAATGGTCTCGAGTTTGTAAACAAAGAAGTACAGGAAATGTGTAGTCAGCATGGCATACTACATCAAAAGAGTGTTCCCTATACTCCTGAACAAAATGGGAAAGCAGAACGGGAAAATAGGACTTTAGTTGAGGCTGCTAGAACAATGCTGAATGCAGGCAATCTACCAAAGTCACTGTGGGCTGAGGCTATAAACACAGCAGCATTTGTTTTAAATAGGACTGGAAAAAGTAAGGATGGTGAAAAATCGCCATATGAGGTTTGGTCTGGAAAGGATTTCGACATTCATCAGTTAAAACCCTTTGGGACACCAGTGTATACACACATTCCAAAAGAAAAGAGAAAGAAATGGGACAGCAAAGGAGAAAAAGGAATAATGGTAGGATATGGAGAAACAGTCAAAGGATATAGAATATACTTCTTGCATAGGAATGATGTACAAATAAAGCGTGATGTAGTCTTCTTAGAAAACAAGAACAATAATGAAGTTGAAATAAAATTGAACATAGAAGAAAATGATATGACTAGTGAAGAGCATAATACACCCAAAACTACATCATCAAATCTCAATGAAACAATGATAACGACTAGTATGACAGAAGAGTCTGGATCTGAATATGATCCTGATGAAGAAAGTGACAGCTCAATAGAGTCAATTGTCGAGGCATGTCAAAGAGAACCTAGCAAGCGGATAAGGAAAGCACCTGTTTATTATCAGTGTCAAAATGTGCATACCGAACAATGTGAACCGGTTACTTATAAAGAAGCAATGAAGAGAAGTGACAGCAATAAATGGGAGGAAGCAATTGACAGAGAGATGGAAACACTAAAAGAAAATAATACTTGGGAAATATGTGATGTACCAGAAAATGAAAAGGTTATAAGTGCTAAGTGGGTGTTTAAAATAAAAAGGGGGGGTCAAAATGTTCCCCAATATAAGGCTAGATTTATAATAATTGCAACAAAACTTAATCTGCCTATAATGCAAATGGATGTAACCGGGGCATTCCTGTATGGGGATATCAATGAATGTGTTTATATAAGTTTACCAGAAGGAGCTTACTCAGGTAACAATAACATTGTAAAGTTAAATAAATCACTTTATGGCCTTAAAAATTCCCCTAAATGTTGGAATATAAAATTTACTAATGTTATGCTTAAAGAAGGTTTTGTTAGATCTAAATGTGATTCTTGTATCTATACAAAGTGTATTGATAGTGACCAGGTCTATTTACTATTATATGTTGACGACATTCTAATCTTTGGAACAAATAATGTTCTAGTTAAACGGTTAAAAACTGTACTAAGTCAGGAATTTAAAATGAAAGATTTAGGATTTGTAACTGATTACTTAGGTATAACTATAAAGCAAAATTTAGACACAGGAATAACTGAACTAAGCCAAAGAGAGTATTTAGAAAAAGTTCTTATAAGATTTGGTATGGAAAATTGTAAACCTATGTCCACACCTTTAGATCAGAATATTAATTTAAAGCTTTTTCAAAGCCATAACAGTACAGTGGACAGAAACATTGTAAAATTATGTCAGCAAATAATAGGAAGCCTAATGTATGCTGTATCTGGCACTAGGCCTGATTTATGTTTTACTGTGTCTTTACTTAGTAGATATCAAAAATGTGCAAATGATGTTTTGTTAAGTGCTTTGAAAAGAGTATTGCGTTATGTCAAACATACTCTAGATTATAAGTTAGTTTATAAATGTACAAAAGATAATGTTTTGGAGGGATATTGTGATGCAGACTGGGGAGGTGATCTCGACGATAGAAGATCAACTACAGGCTATTTGTTCAAATTTTCTAATTGTTTAATTTCCTGGGGTTCAAAGAAACAAGTGTCTGTTAGTTTGTCTTCTACAGAGTCTGAATATGTTGCCATTAGTACAGCAGCCAGTGAAGCCTGCTGGTTGATTAATTTGTTAAATGATTTTAATATAAATAGTGTCTGTCCAGTACATATCTACTGTGATAATCAATCTGCTATATCAGTTGCTTGTACTGACACTGTCAAAAGGTTGAAACATGTTGATATTCGTTATCACTTTATAAAAGAATTGATTAAAAATAAAAAGTTGTGTTTAAAATATATCAAGACAAGTGATCAACCTGCAGATATGTTAACAAAATCTTTAGGTAGAGAATTGTTAACTCGTTTCTTAGGAAAATGTGGAGTAGATAATATACAGATGGTATAATTGTTAAATAGATGTTTTTGTTTCGTCGCCTGAATGCTTATTTGCTCAACCGACCATTTTGACGAATTTCACTTTTTAATGCAATTTTATTAAGGATCAAATTGCGGTTCGATTGGTATATAATACTTGCTGTTTGGACTTAAAATACATTATTTATAAGGAATTTAAGTTTTTGAAAACTAACACAAGAGAATTTAAGCTTAATGCTTAATTGCTCAAAGTCCGTAGAGAAACACCAAACGTGCATCCGAACATCGATTAAGTGCTTAAGTATTCAATCTCCTCACAGGTAACCAATCACGACAGCGCATTTTGATGACGCAATACGCCGCCATTATTAATTTATTTTGTAACGAAGCTGGCGCTCGCACGCATTTGAGTTAAAACTAACGCGAAATATAGAAAAAACGTAATATTTTAATAGAAATCAGTACCCGAAATGTCCGTGACGAAATATAAATCGGAAAATATAGTCACAACTATAGAAAAGAATCGGTAACTTGTATTTTTGTTAACATTTCTTTGCAGATTATCACTGCGTATCGTTAACTTATAGTACAGGATGTTTAAATTTAATTCTTATAATTTCAGATTTAATTAAATCTTTAAATGAAATTGTGACGTATCTATAAATGAACAGATTGTTTTGAACATTTCGTAAGGTTGTAAAATATAACTAATATAATAATAAAAAATATTGCTTTTGTGCGGTGACTGTCAAAATATACCTGCTACTTGCATGTTTGCTCATTGTTAAATGGGTAAATTTCTTAGCATTAAATGGGTAGTTTTGTATTTACGTATACCTACGCTTTGTGTTCGCAATGATGTTAGATGCTAGATAAGAAGATTAATACTATTTTTTACTCGCCACAGATCCATTGCTCACATTGTACATCTATTTTTATTATGTCCGTTGCTTTGCATTTTCTTCCCTATTTTGGATGAGAAATTCAGAACTAATTACGCCGTTGAAGGATGAATAGCCGCAAAACTAAAGAATTCCTTATGAAAACATAAAGAATCGTCAAAAAAGGGTTATTTTTCTTAAAAAAATCCATTCTAAATTGTTTAAATAGTGTCAGTATATTAATTATTTTTTATACGTATAGGTATGGTCTTATCACCGTTTTATTTTCAATTTATGTCGTTTTTATTGTACATAATGAAATGAAGAAGTAGAGTCACGGTAATACCATAGTTCCATTTTATGTTGACATTACGTACGATAAATTAAGAATCCGACGAAAGAAGAATACGACGAATAAGGACTAATTCAAATCAGACACTAACCGAAAAGAAAATAAAATATATTAGAAGTACCTACAAATATATGAAAGCTGACGACAAAGCCTTTATGGAATCTCTAAGGTTTTGACAGGATCAGACAACATAAACAATACCAGGCGAAGTAAACGATCTTGTATCGGTACAAAAACAAAAAAATATTGTATTTTTTATTTATACTCGTATTGTATTATGTATAGGTACCTAGTGTAGCAACCAACCAACCACATTCTTAATTTATGAAAAAAAAAATATCTGCTGGTCAAAAAACGTTGGGTTTTTATTTATTTTATCACTTTTACCAACATGTGTTGTGAATTATTAATAATTACTACTAAAAGTAATAAATTACGATCGATTAATCACATTTACCAAAACATGTAATTATTATTAATAATAACCGGTAATTACTAATAATTTTCAATTAATCACATTTACCGTAACATATATATCAGTGTTTTTTTTTCATTCCGTGTTTTTTTTAATAATAAATAGCCAGTTAACTAGTAATTTTTTTTTACCACGATACCCAAACACACTGTATTTGGTTATAGGGCACTTAAGTACTAAATATATTCGAATGCAAAATGCTCAACCTCCACTCCAGTAGTGGTCTATCTCCAATTGCATAATTTGTTTTGTGTTTATTTGCTCAACCTCCATAAAAAATTGTGAAAATAAACATAACTGTTTGACTTTTTAATGATTATTTGTAATATATCATTTCATAAACACGTTAACTATTTTTTTAATATAAAACTTTTATAAAATCATATTATTTGCTTAAACTAATCAATAAAACGTCTCTGGTGTAAAATGTTGCAAATGGAGGTTGGACACTTAAGTATTCGTGCGACGGTTTATTGGTTATCTTATTTAGGTAGTATACTTAAAATGTAGTAAGATATGGATATGTTTCTTTTGTTTATTAGTTTAATTGGTGCAATTACATTGAGGGGGGGTGTTGAAATATTAAGTATAAAATAAGCATGTATAACAATGTAATTCCACCTTTATTTATTTTTGTCTATTGGCAATATCCGACCTGTCATCTCTCTCTTACCTAAAAACTGTTATAAGCGTGGTTTGTGTTAATATAAAATAAAATACTTTTCGCTAATTAAAACTGAGTTATTCATTTTATTACGACACCTTATAATTTTTCAAATAAAATTTGTAGTTAATTTTTAAAATATTGGCTAGTTATTATGTACAGTTTGCAAATTATGAATGCAGTAACTCCCTACTGGGAAAGCAATTACTTTTCTCCGATATTGTCTAGCCAATAATCCAGCTTTAGCAAATTTCATTCACTTCATAATAATGCTAAGAGTATTACATCTTCATTTTGTTATTGCTGTGTTTTTTTTATAATTATTCAACTCACAGAACATCCCTGAGTCCCTACAATTTATGGAGGGCAACGCGACCTATAGTACCACATTGAATACTTTGGTTATTTATTTGGTAATGGTTTTGTTTTCTATATATACAATAAGATCATAAAATGGCTTCACTGTATCGAAATAACTACTTTGCCGGTATGACCACAACTCAACACATAGTAGTACCTCAACACACAATATACAAAGAATAAAAAATTCTCTCTCTATTCAGAATATGACTAAATAAATATTACCATATTCTGTTCCGCTTGGACGCACTTTGTAGTAGGTACTACAAGCTTGCATTCAGGGGCCCAAGTCTGCTATTTTTATAAATTTTCTATGCCGACGCCCGACCAATGCAATCAAACCGTCATTCTGTTAAAAATCCATAGTCGGCTAAACTCCTAAGGATCGGCCAGTGGAGTTACTTTGGAATGGCATGATTGTATTGCCATTATTAGAAAATAATTTTCCCAATATTTTTTTCACAATTATTGTGATAGTAGAAATGACTTTCATAAAACTACTATTCAATTTTAACATTTATTTAAGTCAGATTTCGTTTACATAAATTTTTAAACAATATTTAATAGTATTCAAAGCTATCTACAGAGAAAGAAAGTTAGTAAAATGCAAAAATCATTAAAAATATGCGTAATCAAGAGCAAGCTTAAAACGCAATACGTCATTAATACGTTTAGTTTTCTAAAATTTTGACGTTTTTATGTCGTAGTACTACAATTTAAATGTTATTGTTTTTACTTTGTAATTTTCAGCTATTTATAAAAGAAACTTCTGTTAGGTGCAGGCTTGACTTTATTATCAAAGTAACAGGTGTGATACTATTGTTTTTACAGAAACTGCAATATATTGTTATCAATATTCGTAATGAAGTACCTATTCAAGATGTAATTTTCTGTTTCAAAGAACTATTAAATACTTCAAAGTGGTCCACGCTGTACATTTTAAGTGCCTATAATGAGAAATTGTTAAATGAAACACTGTTTCTAAAAAGATTATCAATTTATTTGAAAGGGTCAGGGACTGCAGCAAGTTCTTATTGATAGCTCTGCAGTCTACCAGTAGGTATTGCAAGAAACAGCTGTTTGGGAGACCCGGTTCACCCAAAAATGGCTATTTATATCCATTCTAAATTTTAAAAAAGACATTCGTGATCTGTTATTATTTTAGGTACATATTTACTCCGAAGAATGAGGTATTACTATAAGTGTATGTTGATGTCAAAGAGCCATAACAATGTTATACAAGATTGAATAAAATACTTTGTGTTTCTTCCTAAGCCATTATTTGAAATGTATTGATAAATTATTGACAATTATACTTTGTGAATTGTGTGTTTCATTATTTAAAGGACAAAAGGTCTTTTCATTTTTTATAGAACATTAGCATTTCAGATTCACATAAATGTCCTAAATTAAATTATGTTATTTGTTATAATACCTATAAGTGTTTATTAGGATGGTGAGAAATAAAAATTCTTTAAACTGTTGATATTTAACATGGTGGTTTTATTTTTAGACTAAATTTTCCTACTTTCTTATTGTAAATAACTTCTTTATTATAAAGAAGCTGGACATAAAATCACATTGCATCATGTAGAATTTTTTTTAAGATATTCAATATTGTGTAATATGCTACAAGCATCCACAATCTTCTTTGTAGTTGCTTGGCTATAATGTGAAAAACTGTGTGGTGACGGAGTAAGAATACAATACACACCTCAACAAAGTCTAGGGATATTTGGTATTTACTCAATTTTATTTGGTATAACTCCAAAATTATTGGAGATAACATAAACATGTTTATATTTTTTAAAGGCAATTTATCAGGCTACAATCCAGAATTAAATAAAAATACATTTATAGCATAAATATATTTTTTTTTACAAATAAAAAAAAACTTAGAAAATTAGTAAAACTAACAATTAATGTGTTTCTTAAGCAAAAGTGAAAATAAGCGAAAATTTATCAGTTTTTAACTGTTATGCGAGTAATCAGTAGTCAGTACATTAAAAAAACCGTAAATAACGGTCCTGCAATGGTTATTCATGCTTGGATTCAGTTATCCAGGTCTTGGTGCGGTACATTGTTCCAGGTCGTCTAGGATACAAAACAAGTAGCCCTTCCATCGCAATTTTATGGAGGAAAATTCATCAAAGCCCTTCTTTTGAACATGTCCTACGCGTATTTTATGGTTTTACGGTTAGGCGATTGGGTGGTTCAGCATAAAATCGATACTACGTGCTCCTGCAACCAGCTTGTCATCACTCTCGCTTTATGCGGACGGGTGTTATCGTCCATGAACTTAAAAATTTGGCCCAATTGTAGCCTACGGGGGTAGATTATTAGTACTAGCACCTTGTTAAGTTCATTTTCAGCCATCATGGTGTTTCTGATCAAAACGCACTCTGTTCTTCGACCGACACAAATTTCCTTCCAAACCATAATTGTTCTATCGTGGTATGAAAAGATTTCTTGAGGATGTTGTACACGGCTATCACAACCAGGAACTCGCCAAGCACGTTCTCTATGTGAATCCGAGTAGAAACCGAACCGGGACTCATGTGTGAACCCTACAGATAACAGGTTATCTTTATAGAGCAAATGTTCACGAGCCCACTCTTGTCGTCGTGCGCGATTCGCTCGGCGTAGTGCTGGAGTACAAAGCGGTATGCAAGCATAAAGGTGGGCTTCATGCTGACCTTTTCTGACAGTTTGGTCACCCGCAAGAGGCTCCACCAAGAGCTGGAGCCTCTAAACCAGCTGCATGGTAGTAACATTTGGCTGTCTTTTCGCGGGAAATTGCAAAAATCGATCATTTCGTTGAGTGGTGATAGACTTTTTGCCGTGGTATCTTTCAGCCACTTCACCAGTAGCACGATAACGTGACCATAACCTTGACTTCATATTTTATATTGTTCCAATCTCTTCAGCAATACTCCACTTAGTACCCGCAGCTGGGAGCATGCCTACTGTCCATAACATTTTGTTTCTGATGAAATGGCGCCGCTGCTTGATGCACACAATATCATTTATTCGAAATAAAAGTTTAAATTGTTATAAAACTTGAATTTTACACATAAATGCAGTCAAAACTTACTGTTGGCAAATGAAATTTTCGAACTTCACTACGTTTAGGCCGCGTAAATCTTTTATTTTTAATTTTATTTTTCAAATTCAAATTTAGAATGGTTTAAAAAGGTTATCAAAGTAAGTTTTCATCAAAAGAATTAAAAACAAACCAATTTTTTTTGAGTTTCACAACTTTATACAAAATATCCCTAGACTTTGTTGAGGTGTGTATGTCACTACTCCATCTCATGCCATGGGTGTTGTAGGAACCGTCTAAGGGACTATCCAATAATATTATCTTTACGAAATGAAAAGAAGGAATCTTGAAATTAAACCCTATACCAATCAGTCTGGCCAGAATGGTATTAGTAGGCCAAGTATCCCTCCATTACGGGAGGAGGTCCGTCCATGCAGTGATACATTAATGGGCTAGTATGATGAATGTGTTATACACAAATGCTTTATGCAAACACCTGCAACCAAAAAAAAAATTACACAACCCTATTTAACAAAATCTTAGTTGACTGATGTTATCTTTACTTATACAAACAATAGTCTAGATAATATTAGTACCTGCAACAGTATGGTAAGACTCTGGTACAATTCAATCATTGTGTGCAGTTACAAGTTTTCTATTATAATAATGTTTCAGTGTCCCATTAACAACATTCAGAATAGCCTTCATAATATTTATTTCTTCAACTTGTGTAGGTACACTATATAATAATTTTTATTTAAGGCCTCTGTAACCTAATTAATTGACATATACACTGTTTTTGGGAAAATATTTTTAAGGTATTCTGTACCTACAACTAAAGTTGGTGTAAACCAGATGCATTAAATGCCTGTGACCTACTATTAGAATCTGCAATGAAAAAATAACATTAATTAACCTATTTCATGTCCATAGCTATATATTTAAACCGATGGTAAAGTCATTTTTCAGTCTTTTTTTTCATCTTCATGAACTTCTGAACTATATTTTCTTTGTGGTCTGGCTATAGGTGCTGGGACTAACTAAGTATGTCTACTAACAGTAGGTAGGTACTAACTCCCTTACTGAGGTTATTTGTTAGAAGAAACATTATAGTAGATTCTGAAGTTAAGACTGCGTGGAGTCACCTAAGTTGAAGAGTTGTCTTTTTAAAAACTAGTAAACTAGTAAAAACTAATAATCATTAAATGGGTTGTTGTTTTCCCACATCACCCGGCGATCTCAACGACGTCATCTTCCTTCCGCTTGTCTTCTCACGTTCATATCCACAGCATTGGCTAATTCCAAAATCCTCACTTGCGCGGTATACATGTTCTAACTAAATAAATAAAACTTGAGAACTTTCTCCACCACAAAATGTTTTCTCGATATGGCGATTCTTAGATTCCGCCATTGACCATTACTTTTAGTAAGCGAACAAGGGTAATTTAATTTTGTCACATTTTATTGAAAATAAATTAATTATTTAAATTTAACTTTGTTGGAAATTTAATTTTGTCACATAATAAAAATGTGTTATTTATTAAAAAAAGTCAGTATCAGAGTTATAGTAATAGTTATTAAGACAACTAAACATAACAAATATAAATTTACTGAACTACATTAGTCCAATTCTCAATGATCACACTGAACACATTCACAAAAGAGCTATGATTGCACAATTGGTATGCCAAAGGCAGAGCAATGACCAATGATCTGTCAAAATTTTAAATAGACTACGCACGTCGGTTAGTCATTGCGCTGTCATTCGTTACAAGACTACTAATATAGGCCATTTTGCTATCGCAGTGCCAGTGATAAGCCGTTGAGGCGCCGATGGGAATATTAGACTACGAAACTTGTCAAAATGAACAATTGTGCGTTAAGTGATCGCTCTTTGAGACACTATTGAAATAGCAGACTTGGGCCCCAGGTTCATTGATTTGTTTATTGCATCAGACGATTGAAACAAGCAAAGAGAGGCCTTTAACTGATGTTAAATAACAAATAGAAAAAGTTGATATCACTCGTATTTGTGGAAAGTATAATTGAAGTTTCTAGAAAATATGAGCGTAACTTCTTTTTTAGTCTGTTCGTCAATTTTCAAAGCTGAACTTGTTAGTACAGTAACGTAGGTCCGGGCTTCCTTTAATAAATATTAGCAAATCATGAAATCGAATAAATAAATAATCGAAACTTTTGAGCGTCTCATCAAAATGGAGGTACTCACAATGAATTTGCTTTAACTATAATCACTTTTTAACAATGTATGAACACGAACTAGTACGAAAACACATATTTAACCTAAAATTTGAACATTTAAGAATCAAATAGAGAAAGTATTTAATATGCATCTATTTATTTGTAGCAAAATATGCTTTAAAAAGTGTAATAAAAACAATAACTGAATCCTTGTCACAAGACAGTGTCCAATTAGCAGAATGCTGGATAAAAGTTTTGACTGTCGAGGTTTGGCAGCCGTCGTATCAGCGATTGCAGTGGCTATTTGAATGCCATGCAATTTTTTGTGTAATTCACAAATTTTAGCTTCGTGCCTGGATTTCCTTTGTTTGTTAAATGTTTGTTTGTGTTAGTCCCTGCGACATATGGCTTGATACCTTGTTCGGGAATTGCCTTAAAAAACTGACTGCTTTGACGGTTGGGGAGCGCACACACAATGACATTACATTTTTTAAAAGGCAGGTTAGGCTAGTGCATTACTTTTTCGAACAGATTAAGACTCATCACTTGCAGGTAGCAACCTTGGTGGACAACGAGATGCATACTAGACAGGACTATTATTTGTGTTACATCTACAAATTGCTGCGCCGAGCCTGGTTGTTCTTTGTGCCCGTTAATTGAACGTGTGTAAAGTTTTCGCGACACGTAGCTTTAATATAATTATAAATTAAATTTTGTACTCAATTAATTGAAACAAGCAATTAATTGTTACGTTACGAATTGTTACAATTAATATTAAAGAGTAGTATTACAAAAATAATTTGTATCAATCATATCAATTGTAGTGTAAACATGCCCTTTATAAGAAAAATATAAAGGAAGAATTCAGCATTTCGATTAGCTTCCAGCTGAAATGTGACGGCTGAGAAGCCGTCACATTTCCGGATGAAATAATGTTTTATGAAATATTTCAATATAAAAGTAGATGCAAAAATAATCTAGATGCAACAAAGCAGGATAGTAATCATCGTAGTACATGGCTTACCGTCTCTGCCTTCACTCTGGGAAACAAGGCGTCTATTCGCTTTACTACTACAATTACGTTGGTACTTTGAAGTGCGGTATTTATAGTTCTGTGTTAGTCCGATAGAATTTTAGAATCAATCTATATATTTGTTATGCAAAAACAATTAATGTTAATAAAGCAAAGTAGATTACTAAAGATGGTTTTCGTACCCTCTACCTACCTGGATAAAACAAGGCGTAAGCTAAAGTTTGTATGATAAAACTACATCTTAGCGTGTATACCGTGGTACCAATAAACATAAACTAATTCTGTAATCCAGGAGATTTCGAGTCCGGACCCGTGCTCCACCTAGGTTCTCCACCTGGGTGAAGCACGGCACCTTACTAGGTCCCGTGCTCCAACTGATGATAAGTACAGTCAAGTAATTAAGAAAAATACACAATATAGGTAATCAATAGGATTTAATTTAACACATTTTTTCTAAAAAAAAGGGGGAACGAAATTTCATTGTGAATCAATTGCTTTTGCGCATTTAAAATAAAAAAGTCTTTTTCGCAGTATTCTTTGCGTCGTTTCGTTACCGATGAGCCTAAAGAATCTGTATTTTGCGATATTACTGTTAACAGTTTATTCAAAGTAACAAAAGGTTTTTTGAACTCTTTATTATGCTGGAAGTTTTAACTCATTGGTAAGGTGCCTCTAGTTGAATACACACCACTCATCTACATTTTTACTTGGTTCTCTATTTTGTCTCATATTTTTTTTATCCATAATCTAAGGTGTCATAACATTTTGTGTACGAATCATCATGTGTGCGAATGGTAGCTAGCCCTAAATTCATGTCTTATAATAACACTTGTCCGAAAACCTAAATCCCTAAACATAACATAACCTAATTTTTTTTGCTATAACCATCACAATTTATAATATTTAAAAAACATAAATACTATATTTTTTTTACATAAAAAAAATGTTTCTGGCACTCGCCGGCCGCTGCCGCGGCACGCTCGCTTCGCTCGCTCGGCTCGTGCGCGTTGTGGTCACCATACTAACCTAACCTAACCAACTGTTTCTGACTTTTGCCCTCATATTTTTTTTAGGACATGTGACTTTATAGCAAGATAAAATAGGATATGTAATAATTATAGAACCCCATTTTATGACACACAAGTATTATAGGTAAAGACGATTAGGTAATATACGATTTCGTATACGCGAACATTATGGAAAGTGATGATTATAGTAAACTTGTTTGGGATTATGATTTTCGGACGATCGATATTCGGAGAAGAAAGGGACTACCTTTTTACTCATATAATTTTTTAAAAATATTGCATAAATTCCCTCATCTTCGCATTTTGAAAAATATTTCTTTTTTGACAAAATATATTGCCATCCTTCTGCAATACGATCATGGGGCACTAGAGGTAGGTTGGTACATAGTCGTACAATGCGTGTGTAAATTTTGGTTTTGATGCCAAGATTGTAACACCTTTTTATTAAACCAAACTGAACCGAAACTGGTACGAAAAATTTAGTTTTCGTTATTTTATGCACTAAAAAGGATTGTATAAGGTATAAATACTCAAACTACTCTGTGCATCACATAAGCTAAGATTTATTTATTTTATTATTTATTTATTTATTTTTTTTATTTTTTTTTTCATCACATTTTTATCTTCTGCGATGTGGTCGCTAAGCGACAAAGCCTATAAAATTAAATAACATAAGCTAAAAACAGTTTTATTAAAATAAAATTAACATTATACTTATTATTCTACATATAAATTCACTCCTCTTACAGAATTGTTTTAGATCTTTTTAATATGTAAAACAATTTACCCATTCACTGTACAATAAAGTCATCAGTTGGAGCACGGGACCTTGTAAGGTCCCGTGCTTCACCCAGGTGGAGATCCTAGGTGGAGCATGGGTCCGGCCCCGAGATTTCAACAAATATTCCTTCACGTTAGTTCAAGTGTCAGTCTCAAGCTATGTCTTGTATTGAATAAGCTTAGAATACAGATGTAGACTAGTGCTTCACTCAGTTACGAGTGAGCCAAATACGTATAACGTTGTTGAATTTGATAGAAAGTGCATGTACTCTATGTTATACATACATTTAATTTGAGTTTGTGGATGGTACAAGATCGTCTGTGTTTATATATGCATAATTATATGATATGGTACAGTCTTGTTTACGGTATGTTGATGATACGCTGTTTATAATATGACTAGATGACCCGTGCCATTTCGTTGTGCGGCAAAAAAACGCGTCCCTTTTTTAAACATATTTCATTACTGATCCACTCCTATTAGTCATAGCGTGATACTATATAGCCTATGGCACTCCCCGATAAATGGACTATTCAACACAAAAAGAATTTTTAAAATCGGTTCAGTAGATCCAGAGATTACCCCCTACAACATCACAAACACACAAACTTTAGCTCTTTATAATATTAGTATAGATTACTTTTCAGTTATAATATGTAGCTTATAAACTATCGCGTCGCACGATTGTTAGGGCCAGATTCAGAGACCGCACTTTGACTTTACTTTAGCAAAGTCTATATGCTAGTGCCAGCCTCTATAAACCCACTGCTGGGCAAAGGCCTGACTTTCACATGGTTCGCTCCATTTTGGTATTCTGACTTTTTGGTTTAAAAAAAAACAAGATACATAAATAGTTTTACTACCACGCTCATACTTAGATAAGCTTGTATTATAATAATTTTTAGTTTTGTTTTATAGGTATTTCATTTTTGATTTCGTCAATGATTATTTTTTAATTTTAGTTTAATCATTTTTATTCTATCAAACTACAGAGGTAGGAAACCTTACTATTCTTGGAAGCATTGTTTGGTTATTCTATGAGTATACTGGCCTAACAGGTTTATTATGCGGTATCTGCGGTAATCACTGAGGTTAGCCATGTAGTGTTGTAAGATTAAGATGGCAATAGGGATGGCTAATTACAATAGGTATGTACAATTAAAGGTAGAAATAAAAATTTTTAATTATATTTTTTTATTATTATAGCGTACACTTTTACATACAGTAAATTAACGAGCCCAAAGAATAACCTGGGTCAGTGCAATAACTAGTAGATCGCACAGAAAATTGTCATGTATGTAAGGTTTGAACTTGCGATCATGTCCACGACTGTCACAGACCTGAACTACCACGCTACCCACCGATTCCGTTAAGGCATTAGTCAGCTCTATATATCCATACTAAAATTATAAATGGGAAAGTGTGTCTGTCTGTTTGTCTTTCTTTCACGGCAAAACGGAGCGACGAATTGACGTGATTATTAAGTGGAGATAGTTGAAGGGAAGGAGAGTAACATAGGATACTTTTTTTTTCTTCTGTGTCCAGGAAAGGGAACAAGTGCTACCCCAAATTTAACTAGTTTAATTATATTTAGTGTGTTAGGCGGCGTAGCCCCCTCCACATGTCTCGATCCATGACCAATGTTGTAAGTGGTTTTTGTTGTTCACAGTAACCCAGGAAGCTGATGATGAGACTAAAACAGTATGTCCCACTGATGGAAGCGACAATCTTCTACTGGACTGCCCCCATGCGACTCTTTACCTACGTTTCCCACACGAGAGGGAACTTAAAGTAAGTGTATCTTTTTGTTGTAAGAAGTTTCCCGTAAATTTTAATCAAGCATACACTTGTAATATTTATGTATTGACGAGTATATAAAAATACGTAACATACAACATGTCTTTACCTATGAAATTGCCGTTTTATTTCTGCGCAGTCTTTAGACTCTATGTTCTTTTTAAACAAATATTATTTTTTGTTATTTAGGAAATATAAAATATTACCAACATCTAACAAAAGATTATAAATAAAAATAATTATTTATAATCTTATTACATATTTGTATTATTAATAGGCCTGTGATCATGGGTCCAATTTAAAACAGTGGATTTTTCCATTTGTTTAATTGTAACTTCCCTAATTCTGTTTTTTTCTTAGTTCTTAACACAATAGTTAGCTTAAATGTCCGCAATTAATTATACCAAATGTCATTCTATTATGTTTAATAATTATTGAAAAATCTAAGAACGTTAGTAGGTATGAGAAATCTAACTTCTGATAAAATCTTCATACAAAAAGGCAATTTCATAGGTAAAAACCTAATATAAACTCCGGCCTTATTGCACTATCGCTACGTTCCTCAGAAACTTGCTTTGCTTCCTCTACATTATCTTTATACATACCCGCCGGTTCCGACTGCAACGCAATTTTCTTTTCAGAAGTAAGTAACCTATTATAGGTTACTTCCCTCAGGAAGTCCCTGTAAAATTTCTAGGACGCCCCATACCAAGTGTTGTTACATAATATATTTGCGCTATAAACTTGTTTTGTTCATGTGGATATCTAGATATTTATTTATTTATTATCTATGGAAGACTTACAGCTATTAGTACAGTATAATTAACAATTTAGTTCAACATTAAGCCAATTACAAGTCCTCACGTATAGGATCAAGTATTTTAAAAATTAAACATTGTGAACATTTGGTCAAAAACAATCAGCTTATAAATTAATTATATAAAGTGTTTGCACATAAAAAGAAATCGCAACTTAAGCACTTTCTCACCTGAGACACACTTGATGTAAAAACGTCTAAGTCAAACTGTTTACACGTCTTGTTCACACATTTGCTCGCACGCAGTATAAATGAATTTTGCCTGTAGTTTGTTGAAGAAGATGGCACATTAAGCGGTGGGTTAAACCGCATTAGCTTACGTGGTGCATTGAAGGTAATGGACGATAACAAGTCAGGACTATTTACTTCATTATTGCATATTTTTATAATTAATGAAATACCTGTGATCTCACGTCTACAAACTAGTGGCAATAAGTGGAATTTCCTACACAGATTGAGATAGTCTTCTGAATGATACGGAATCTTTTTATGATAACAGAGAAAAGAAATGAATCGTTTTTGGACACTCTCGATACGATCAATGTACCTGTGGTATCGTGGATTCCAAATATCTTTAATAGGATCGCGTAAAATATGATAGTAGTATCATATTTTACTCAATCCTCGTCTCAACATCTTCTTTCAATAATATAATCGTCTTGTACCCATAGTATTAGTTTAGCTTAGCTTGAGGGAATTGTGTAATACATATTATTGAATTGAAAAGCGCAAAACGATAACAATAAACAAAGCCAATTAAATCTAAAGCTTATAGAACCACGTCCTCCACAAAATAACAATCTTGTTTTGCATAAAAGGATTAGAAATTATTATGAAAGTATCTCTATTTGAAAGCATGGTTCAGTTAGGGATTAGTATACTTGAATATCTATCTATATTATGTTATTTGAATCAGTTGCATCTAAATTAATTGATTGAAACAATAATCTTGTAAATATCACTTTACAATGTAGACTTACACTTTTCGATGTAGGCTTAAATAATTATATTATTATGTCTGATTTAGGCAGATGACATTTACGTGGACCTACGCAAATAGAACAGGCAGACAAGCAGATAAATAGAACCCATTCTATTTGTCTGCTTTGACTTGGAATTTAGTACAGCAATATATCTAGGATCTTCTGTATATGACACAAGACAAACGTATAATTCCGATGTTACAATCTATGTAGATTATGTATTTACAAAAAAAAATATAAAGTATGTTAATTCTTTGTCTAGTACACATAGTAAAACCTAAGATTAGTTTGGAACCTGATGGCGGTGTGTGTGTGTGTGTGTCTGAAATACTCTTCTCATAAAAAAATTGAAACATCCTGCAAGTTTGTATTTTGTCGGATGAGAATCACAATCAAATAAAGTGGTGTTCTATTCCATTCCTCTTGGACTGCTTATTATAGCTGGCTAAGTGTTTTTGAGGCATGATTTCTTACACTACTTCCTTTTTTTCATCCCATAGATATTTAATCGAATTCAGGTCCGGGCTTTTTGATGACCAATCAATAATAGAGATATCAACTTCGGTAACAGAATCTCATACGACGCTCTCATAATCCTTACGAAACACAAACTTGCAGAGTGTTTCGATTTTTTTATTATTATTATATTTCTCATTAACATGTGACGTCGGTAATTTTATAAATGAATGCTGACTGCACGTCAGCATTCATTTTTAAAAAAAAAACGTAACGTGTTAAAGAAAACGTATACGTATTTGTTCTAACAGACGCGAGAAAATAAATTGCCAATTTATTATCCCATGCTGTCTCCCAATTATATTGATAGGCACTTAATCTATATCTATAAATACAAGAGTTCATTTACTTTTTTACTAATTAAAGTGGAGTAACCAATATCAAACGAAAAAGGAGTAGGATTAATCTACAATCCAGGAAATACTAATTTTTTAGGAACAATAGCCATAATAATAATTAAGTCTAGCTTCGGAACTGCAGCGGTCCGAAATGAAAAGCATAAATTGAAAAAGCCCTTAATCGTAAGAATCTGACGACTTCTTGACTATAAAAATTATATGATTCAGTGCCACATTAACGACTAAGAGTTGTATAAAATAAATACTACTACTATTAGTTGACCTACAAAGCTCAAAAGATAGCTCAAGCTAGATGCTTTTTAATTAATTCACAGTCCTCATTAAAAAATATTTAAATGTAATATTTCCTTGAAAGACGCAAGCAAAACGTTTGGTAAAACATAGCAACATTGGTAAATATTATATGGAATAAAATGTCTTCCTATCTATAAATGAATTCAATGTGACTTTGAATTCAATGGTGACGTGCGGACATAAGCAGGTCTCTATCGTGACATATCGGCCAGTCAGCAGCCCAAGTGATCTACTGACAGGGTGATACGAACATCAACATACTATCAAACTATCAAGGTCTACGATTTCTTTTCAAAAATAAGTCTTACTACAAGTAAATATAGTATGTTGAAACACATCAACCCAGACAGCCGTACAAAGCCTCATATAGTTGAATCATTTTCACTGCTCTCAGCATGACATAGAGTGACTTTATTGTGTTTGTATTTAATGCGCAACGACAGGACAATGCAAAGCAATTTTATTAAAATTTTATTTCATATGTTAACTATTGATAAAAATTCATTTATTATTTCTAAAAATATAGAAAAGTCCTTTCATTCATTGGTTCGCTCGCGTACCTATCGCAGAATCCCTGACATGACAATTATTTGCTCGTATTTATTAATACCGCACATGCTTTGTGTCCATTAGGCTTGTTAAATAAATCACACATAGCGTTAAAATCCAGTACGACTATCAATATGATATTTGGGTGGTATTCCATCTATTATATCACTGCATCAAAATAATCAATTTGCTATTTAAAATTAAACGATATTATATGAAAAATCATTATAGTATGCTGATATTATTCACAAAAATGTATGCCGACATTTTATATTACATTGTGCTTGTAATTAAATTGTTCCAGCTTTTAAAAGTATTTTAAAGGCACTCAGCTATTTTTATAGAATAATAATTCAATTCCGATCAATTAGTCCTGACATGCGTTTAACCTATGTCATATTAGCAACGCTCAGTATATCTTGATAAAGCAGAGACTTGTGGAGATCATGTTATAGATGGTGATCAATCGAAGGTTATTTTAGTGTATCTATTAGACTAATTAGTAATTGCAGCGTGCCGGTACTTTCAGGCCTTTTTAATAAGTGCATTCGAAAGGGTCAGGTTACACCATTGATTTATAAAAAACCCTAGATGCACATTTTCAAACAAAACTAACAGCCAAAAGTGTCACCAAATTAAACATACGCAATAAATACGTATAGTAATATCGTAAACATATTTCTTTTTTCAAATTCAATCTTACACGCATGACATAAAGTTGTATTTAAAAAGTAATGCACATAAAGCAATAAAATTTAATGATTGACGTATGCCGGTAGAACAACGCGATACTAATTTGAAAAGAGTGCACAATGCGCCCATTTGTTGCGGACGGTTTTGGGAAGTGGAGTGTGTATCTTTGGTTTTTTGTAAATCAATGGGTTACACCCCTATAAAATGTAGCAAAGTATGGCCATTGTATATAGGGAAAGAGAACATGCATTGCATCAATAATTACTGGCCAGTTCTAATAACAACGTCATTAGCATAGGGTTTTGAGAATGGTATTAGTGCCAAATTGGCTACTTTTATATTAAAGTGTATAGCCTCAGATAGACACAGTCAATCGCTATAATTAAAATGTACTATGACCCTCGTATTTGATCTCGTACTTAATATCATGGCTGACAGGGAGTATAAAGACAGGTGGTTTTAATTTGTTGTGATTTATCAAAGGCCTTTGATGTTGCCAACCGCAATATACCTATGTACTTGCGATTAAATTAGGCCACTGCTATAGTCGGTGCATGATGTGACTTGTTGACATGTCTTATGCTAGTGAGGACACATTTGTGGGTGTCGGGGGACCCTTGCATTCAGTAATGAGGCTAGTATAGGAGGGTAGTCCTCAGGATCTAAGATCGAAGTTTAATTGTAATTTGTAGTTATATCTTTAATTGTAATATTTGTGAAGAAAATAAATGTTTTGATTGATTGATTGATCCAATTACATCTTATTTTCTTAAGAGATCTGCCGAGCGCGTTGACTTGTTGTGATAGTTAGGGTTTTTAGAACATTTTTAAACAATGATTATTGATATTATGACATTTTGAAGTGCGTTGATGAAGTGACAGCATTAGTTACAGCCTCCGTGGTTGACAAACAAGCACTAAGAAATACAGCCTACCAGTTCTTAAAATGGTTTCAAGCAAATATGATAGCGTTGACTGTGAATAAAAAGCCTCATTTACTATGAACTTTTGTTTAGATTTCAAGTGTCAATCTTAATTAAGAGTTAGTTGAAGATAGGTAAATATGATACAACGGCTTTAGATAAAAGCTTCAAAATGTAATAGCGATATTGAAAAGATTTGCAATGTTAATGGGCAGTGCGCGCTTTGCCCTCCATATCCGTGCCCTCCGTTTGCTAAAGTTTGTTGCTATACTACGGTCCATTAGCAATTTTAATATGGTACAGAGTTGTAGGGCGCGCGTTTCGTTTGCAAAAACGTGCAATGTGCGGCGCGCGCAAAAAATCAGTAAGACAGTATTTTAAAAGACGGTTTATACGAACATTTCCTTCGCTGTGACTATATTAAGGTGCAGTATACATAAGTCGATATGCGGCATTACACAAAGCGAAACTTATAGTTCGATACTGCACAAGGGATATAAATACTGAGTTACTATATAATAACTTACCTGACAGAGTAGCGAGCATAACTTTGTCAAGTTTTAAAAGCCGCTTAAAGCATTGCTCGATCGATCGAGCGTTCTGTTCGTACGAAGAATTTTTAATATTTTACAACATACTACGTATAACATAGTATGTTGTGAAATATTAGAAATTTAACTTTGTCATATTTTACTTGTTTCAAATTTCATCTATAGAATAAATTTGCTAATAAAATCGTAGTAAAATTTTGTAGTAGCGTAGGAAACCTTATAAATACTATCCATACTCCTTTAGATGTGTCGGAGTCCCAAAAAATGGTGATACGTTCTACCGATAACAACCTACGGTGTAGACATGGCTTTCATACACTTTTGAGGTGGTAAACTGGCTTGCTCGGCGCTTATATAAATATTATGATAAAGTGGCACACATCCAAACACTCGCAGCGGGCTGCGCGTTACTGCCTCGCAGTATATTTCAAACAATACTTTCATAATATTGTATCAATTTGTACAAGCATTATTTTTTACAGGGGTGGCGTTACATGGTGAAGCTGGCCGCTCACAACAATGGCGCACACATACACCATCAACAACTTACGAAGGAGGATGTACCGGCTATCGTTGACAAATGTTTGAGCTTTATATATGCACACGGTATGTTATCTTAATTGATGATAAGGAATTAGCTTACCTCACCGTGTGGTGACGGAGTAAGAATACAATATGTCACCACCCCATCTCATCCCATGGGTGTCGTAAAAACCGACTAAGGGACTATCCGTGAATATTATCTTTACGAAATAAAAAGAAGGAAAACTCGAAATTAAACCTTAGTATCCCTCCGTCATGGGAGGAGGCTCGTCACTGAAGTGTGACATTAATCTGCTGTTATGAAGAATTAGCGTACCAGTATACCGACATTATTTTAAAGACACCGCCCATTCTAGGGATCAAGCCCTATGTCGAAGGGACATTTGCAGACATGGAGTTAACGAATACAAATAACTTTCAGGCTTAAGACAATAATTTGTGGAATACACAAATACAGTAGAACCCGGTTAATACTATCACGCTTAATACGATTTCACGCATAATACGCCTTTTTACGCCAGTCCCTGCAATTTGAGACATATTTTCATACATTTCTTAACGCTTAATACGATTCGTCATCCCGTTTAATACGCCCGCGCTCAGGCCCTACAACCGCACTCGAGGCCAGCCGTGGGGCCCTTTTAAAGTTGTTTTAAGAAAGCCGGTTCTTGAAATAACGTGGTTGACGTCGTGCTGAAAGAAGAACTCGGGTGCTTCTTCCTGAGATAGGTACCAGGATTCAGGAAAACCCTACAGTATCTCAGGATACTGCAGGGTGGCTAAATATTCAGGCTGTATATTCTTCCATTGATGACAATGTAGGACAAACGAAATTCAATCAATATCTTATTGAGAATGTGTATAACACACAAAACGAGGCCCCTATGCCTAACTTATAATGATTTAATGAATGAATAAGTTGCTTCTTTGGATGAAAGTGATGACGCGGTGCAAAAGTTGAAAATTCTGTAATTGCTAATGCATCAAAATCTTTCTGTCAAACCAAAATAAGTGATTATTTTTAATAATGTATTAAATGTAGGTACATAATTTCAAATAATAAGAACAAAAAACATAATAAATGTAGCACGTTTTTTTTTCCTATCCCGCTTAATACGCTTTCTCGCTTAAGACGCGTTTTTGGTGGGGTCCCTGGAAAATCGTCTTAAGCGGGTTATACTGTATATATATGAAGCGTCATCTACCGACAACTCAAGCGAACACCTACACTACATCCTGAATCGCGATATCAACATTCGCACAGCGATTCCGCATATATACAACGTCCAACGAACAACTGTTGGGCAGTTGGCCCGCCAGGCGCGATCACCTTCGCCTGGTTGGAGGATCCTCCCTTTTCGTTGGAGGCGTGGTGCTGTCACGTCACCGCGACCTCCACAGTGGTGACCCCGACGTGATGAAACCAACCTTCTCGGAGCGCACCAGCACCTTCGGTCTGAACAGGACTACTCCATATGCTCGCCGTCATGACAAGCCTGGGGAAGCCTGCGACCTCATCACCCATCATCCGACTCACTGGACACACCCCGACTCACTGGGGAAAATGGGGAAGGTGGACACCGCAGTCCGACTCACTGGACCGGCATTTCAGTTCCGACTCACTGGGACTCTGGCATCAGCTCCACAAGAAGTCACATCAGCAAGTTCGACCTCCGGTCTTCCGGGGGGAGTGGTGTAGCGTCATCTACCGACAACTCAAGCGAACACCTACACTACATCCTGAATCGCGATATCAACATTCGCACAGCGATTCCGCATATATACAACGTCCAACGAACAACTGTTGGGCAGTTGGCCCGCCAGGCGCGATCACCTTCGCCTGGTTGGAGGATCCTCCCTTTTCGTTGGAGGCGTGGTGCTGTCACGTCACCGCGACCTCCACAATATCATCATTCCCATGCCCTTATCCCAATTTTTTTTCTTTAGTTTGGGGTCGGCGCAGTATGTCTTCTTCTTCCACATGCTGCTAAAAGTTTTGGCTATATTTTACGGCCGGCCGCCTGCTTGACGGCCACCCTCCTTGGGATTTTTTTTTTAATTTTTTTTAAAAAAGACAACTCCCAGGGAATGGTGGTTTACTCCCCACCAGGAGGTTGACCCGAGGTGCTAGGTGGTATGCACCGGGTTTTTTTGTGTTGTCAGTAAAAGTTTCCAGGAACTTTGATTTTATTCTTACCTTTTTAAAGCAAGTAAGTATTATGAATGTGTAAAAGAATGTAATAAAGTAGCCGTTTCAATGTTTTCATGCAGTCCAACGGAATGGCTACAAATGGCATATTGCCTAAAGGTAAATTAATGATTGGATGTTATTAGTGTTTAGAGCGTCTATTAAGATGTTGTATTGCCGTGTTATTGAAAAACTGATAGCTTACTGGTATTTACCTGGTTACATATTATAATGTCATTCGAATTAGGTGACTTTATGTGTGAGGAATCTTACATTATTTTATAAGTTGACGACCTATTAAAAGTGGTTAATTATTAAGAAGGCAAAGAATGTCGCGTTGTAGAATCATTTAAACGATTTGCTTATTGCCTAGTGGTAAATCAGGTCTGATGAGTTTTACTTAAATGAAATTAATTATAAAGCTAAGTTTTTCTATTATTTAAGGAAATACATCGAAAATGGTCAATTAATAAATGTATTTCTGAATATTCAATCGACTAATCAACAAGCCTTAAATCGATGTCCTATGCTGGACAATGGACATATGCCTCTCTTAACAAGCACACACAGAACACTGCTCTCCGGAAGTACGCAATAAGTAATGCGGAAGACCGCAGCCATCCATTCTAACTATTCGCTTCATCATCATTTCAGCCAATCGACGTCCACTGCTGGAAATAGGCCTCCTCTAAATATTGCCAATATATTTATTTTTATATTATATTCGCTTCATATTTATGTTAAAATGGTTATAATTATGAAACCACTAAAGCGTAGTAAAACCTTCGAGTGCATCAATATGACAGTTTAATCATAAAAGTTATTCTTGAAATTGTGTTTGTTGATATGGTTGTTTGAATCTCGAATCATTATATATCTCAAACGTCAATTAATATTGAATTTCCGTGAATCATTATTTCATGTAAATGAATTTGCGTATCTAGGTCATATTATTATCTAACGGACGTCCACTGTAACGAGCCATACAGGTATTGTAATCATTATCAACGCAATGGAGTAGTAATTGAAAAATTATTACAGCTCGTCCAATCTGACGACCTCTGTGGCGTAGTGGTTATATAACATGACTGCTACGCAGAGGTCTCGGGTTCGATTCCCGCTCAATGCAAATATTTGTGTGCATAATTGGTCTGGGTGTTTTCTATGTATAATGTATGTATTTACAAAAAAAGAAGTATTTAAGTATGTTTATCCGTTGTCTAGTACCCATACTACAAGCTCTGCTTAGTTTGGGATGATCATTTATTTATTTATAATTTAATCTTACTTGGTAGGGCTGAAGTTAGCTTTCAGAGACCTCTGTGCATGTACTGGAACTAAAAAAACATCCTCTCCCCATGCTCCTTGCCATTTAGTTCCAAAAATGACCTCAGCTCAGCTATTTGCAACAACATCGAGCCGGCCAACTTAAATTGCGCGAGCTGTAGACTTCACATAATCTTACAAACCAACCGGACTGCTTTGAAAACATGCAACACTAAAGATTTGCTTGTGTATATTGTTTTTACTAAATGCCTTCTAGTCCTTAACTAAAAGAGCTAGTACTATGGGTACTAGACAACGACATTATTTAAGATAATAAGAGTAATAACAATTTATTATTACAGGTAGTGTATCAGAAGGAATATATCGTCGAGCTGGCAACGTGGCGTTCTTATCCGACCTGCTTTCTCGGTTTCGACGCGACGCATGGTCTGTGCAGTTAAGCCCTAGCCAACATTCCGAACATGAAGTGGCTGGAGTACTCAAAAGGTATTACGTTTGCTAAGCAAAAGACTGTACAACACACATATTTACAGCTTTGTGGCTTGCACTTAACCCTTTCACAGTTCCGCCAGCAGACACAATAGTAAAACAATGCACATGTACCATATATGGCTCATGGGACAGGGAACGTAAGCAAGCAGACATAAATGAACCTACCCCTCGTAACCCCGACAAAAAGGAACAAACGTGGGTTTTAGTTTGGTATACCAGCTACTTTTGGGCGTCCAACGTATCAGCCGAGTACTTGCTGAATAGGTATATGGCCTCTGAAAGACACTACAGAACGCCATCTACTACGATCTTTACAAACTACACTAATACGTCTCTATAAAGCACGTTGCTTCGTTCTAAAATCACAAACTCTGTACTTTCAGGGTTACTTCTACTTTTAAACTCTTTACTTTTAGTCTATAAATTGTGCATTATATTCTCATCCATACTTTCAATCTACAATCCATATCATAATTGCCTGCAAAGTTTCCATTTAATTGCGCTTATCAATTAGCTAATTAAAGACGCTTAGTGTGGGGTCTCTTATGCCCGATTTACACATCGATAAGTACAGTAGCGAGTTAAAAAAATAGACAGTTAAGTAGTAAGTAGTAAGTACAGTTCACACGTAGGCGAGGACAGTTCATAAGTTGCCGAACAGAGACGAAGACTAGTCGCGTCGGGCGTGCGTCGCCTGAGATCGTTTACGGTTATTTTAAGCGATAAAATGGAGATTGAAGAATTGAATACCAATTTAGGTGTCATTATACGAAAAATTGTATCAATTATAAATAATCCTCACACATTCACACATCGCCACCTAGTCCCAAACTAAGCAAAGCTTGTACTATGAGTACTAGACAACGGATAAACATACTGAAATACTTTTGTGTTTTGTAAATACATACATATTACACATAGAAAACACTCAGACCAATGCATGTTCCTGCACACAAAGATTTGCATTGAGCAGAAAACACTCAGACCAATGCATGTTCCTGCACACAAAGATTTGCATTGAGCAGAAAACACTCAGACCAATGCATGTTCATGCACACAAAGATTTGCATTGAGCAGAAAACACTCAGACCAATGCATGTTCCTGCACACAAAGATTTGCATTGAGCAGAAAACACTCAGACCAATGCATGTTCATGCACACAAAGATTTGCATTGAGCAGAAAACACTCAGACCAATGCATGTTCCTGCACACAAAGATTTGCATTGAGCAGAAAACACTCAGACCAATGCATGTTCATGCACACAAAGATTTGCATTGAGCAGAAAACACTCAGACCAATGCATGTTCCTGCACACAAAGATTTGCATTGAGCAGAAAACACTCAGACCAATGCATGTTCATGCACACAAAGATTTGCATTGAGCAGAAAACACTCAGACCAATGCATGTTCCTGCACACAAAGATTTGCATTGAGCAGAAAACACTCAGATCAATGCATGTTCCTGCACACAAAGATTTGCATTGAGCGGGAATCGATCCCGAGACCTCTGCGTAGCAACCATGTAATATACCGACTGCGCTACAGAGGTCATCAATACTTGCACAACAAATTGAAAATTAAATTTTAATAGAAATAAATAGACCCAAACGCACATGGGAACGAAAGTGGATTTCTAGAAGAAATTAACGTGGTAGCAACAAACACTCATGTTGTCACAAAAGAAACTGTAGTATTTTCCGACCATTTCATTTTTACTTAATTCATATTTAGTAAACAAAAACACAATCTTAAGCAACCGCTTTGTACGAACTTGTGAACTGTACTAAACTCGCCCGTCTACATGGCGGGCAACGCGTGCGCCGAGCCGGCGAGTAAATTGGCGGGGTGTGGGAGACGCGAGAGAGGGGGCTACTTCGTTCTTGACTCGCCAAAAAATAGGATCGAGCTGTAATCAACTTAATCGGCAACTTACTACTTAACTCGCTTTTGCCGTCCACACGCAAAAAGTGACTTAATTCGCCAATGAGGCAAGTTAACTCGCTACTGTACTTGTCGATGTGTAAATCGGGCATTAGATATACTAAGCTATCCGCTAAACGAAGGGATAGAAATAATAATATAGAGTAACTTGATACGCAGTAGGTACTAGTTAGTAGTGATAGTTAATAACTTGATAAACTTGCTCCTTCGATGTTTACGTACATTTAATATGGACCAATTTGTTATACATAATTTGTTTTTGAAACTTTTATTTCAGTGTAAACATTTTATAAAGAAATATATCCCCTTACTCATAAACGCCTCTTAAATTTTAGTCCATTGATTAGCTTAAATTCTTACGGTTTTGTTTAGCATAAGGTTGGTTTTCCTTATAAAAATCTCATTAAACAATGATTAAATTTAAGAGGCGTTTATGAGTAAGGGGCTTAATGTTTATTGTGTATTTGTTGTAGGTTTTTCCGAGATCTACCGGAGCCTTTAGTGCCTCAGGATAAGCATCAATATCTGATTTCAGCGTTAGGTAAGCTTTTTAAAATTAATTGCTGTAGGTATATTTATTGTTTTGTAATTATATACTATGGTTATAATTATCATTATGGTTTAGGTATATAACTTTTGCCCCGGCTGAAATGACGTAGGAGAGCGTTGTAAGTGACCAATGTTTCTTCAAGTGTTTTACGCCTTTTATGGATATTTTATGTACTTAACATAATGTTTATTGTACAAACCTTAGTGTTCGGATGAACGGATTTTTGGCATCGGTCTGGATATTCAATGTAGGACTAGAAGACGTTAGTGTAAGAAACATTATGTTTTAAGTCCTATCTATGTGTTTCTACATTAAAGCAACATTTCAGAACAATCCGACGAAACGAAGCGACACGCTGAGTATCGACGTATAATGTGTTCATTGCCAGTTGTAACTCGGAACACAGCGCGCAAGCTATTCGCTCACTTACACTTCTTACACACTATGGCGCATACGAATAAGATGGGAGCAGAGAACTTGGCTTCAGTATGGGCTCCTACTATCATGCCGGCTGCGTTAGTAAGTTATTTGATGGTTTTACTTGACTTGATGTTTACTGTATATACTAGCAATCAGTAGGCGAGGTGATAATACATTACAAAACGATGTTATGTGTCTTTTTCTGTTACACACCAAGAGCATAAAGTCAGTGCATCAACCTGGTTAAGTCGTAGATTTGATGCCTTTACTTGAATGTATTTAATAAGCCGTATCTGCGACCAACATTTATGGTTATCATTAGTAAGCAAATAATTAATATATTATGAATATTAAGCATCAAATCCAATTTCAGACGAGCAATACACTACAAACAGCATGGTCTTCTAAAGAGGTATTCGTTGTAAGAGACCTAATAGCTAACTTCGAAGCTATCTGGGAGCCTACCGAGACAGAGCGACGAAGGGAAGCGGCAGTTAGACGAGTTATAATGAGAGTTCTGAATAACGCAGCCCCAACACCGCATAAAGCTGCTGGTGATTTAAAAGCCTGGGTGTATGTCCACGATAAAACGATCTGTCATCAAGTTACTGTAAGTTTTGTGTTGAAAAAATATGCTTTTTTTTAAAAGGACTTTTACGTTACGACAATTTCCGTGTGGTGACGGGGTAAGAATACAATATGTCACCACCCCATCTCATATAACCGTAAATTTTATCTTTACGAAGTAAAAAAAAAGGAAAACTTGAAATTAAGCCCTATATCTAATTTTTTAAGACATTAATTCGTTAGCTCAAACCGAGTCTTGGAATGAAGACCACGGATAGTACTTGTTATAACTTTTAGTTTTAGTGTGTGACTATAATTTGATCAACCAAACTCAAAAAATTAAAAAAATGGTCTCTGGACACTCGGGTATTTCAAATTAGTACGGATAGAGGAGGCGAGTTGTATTCTAAAACCGTCGCCACCTATTGTTGATGTCTATTTATTTTAGGTTTGCTATTGTTTATTAAAATAACAAAAAAGACTTTTTTTATAAATAAATACTAATTCATAATAATTTCTCGACAGCTAACACCAAGTAAAACAAGCTCGGACATCGTAATAGAACTATGCGAGAAAGCCAAAACAGATTCGCATCTCCTAATGTTAGAAGAAGTAATATGTAACGGATCTATGCGTAGAGTCGTACACATAGATGAAGTCGTACTCGATGTGGTCCTTAGATGGGGGTACTGGGACGAGGACGATAGGAAAGATAACTATTTGGTTGTTAAAGAGAATAAATTGCTCTACGACTTGGAAGGACAGAAGCAGACAGCTACTGTCTGTGGGGAACTTAAACTGGCGACTGATAATATGAAGTCGTTTAAGCTGCACATGTTTGAAGTACAAAATTACAGCTTGTGTTATTTTAAGGATAAGCAGGTTAGTTAATTTGCTTTTATATGGAATAAAATATACTTTATTTGCCTGAAATGTGGTATTTTACAGTTTTTACATTTGGTAATAATATAGCTCAACATATCTCGCCTAGTTGAGCATGCAAATACATAAGGATATATAGTATATCATATCATTTAGTTTCAATAGTATTTATGTAATATTGTCAGAAATATTAATCATTGCACTTACAGTCTACGTATAGCACAATAGCCAGACAGATTTATATTTTGTTTAATGTATAATATCACTTCATTTTCTACTGTGATGTTTATATGGCGGTTTCTTAAAAAGCTATAGGGCAAAATAGCGATACCTGCTTACTCCTCCATCACAATACAAACGGTTTTCCTTTAACCCGTTACTGATTTCTTCGTCAGGGTTCACATAAGATAGAAGAATGGAATATAAAAGATATATTATGGTACATTGGTCACGAGCCCAAAAGAAATCCGCAGTCCCGCTGGGCGATCACTTTTATACAAAGAAATAAACAGAAAAGGTAAGTTGTAGCAATAAATATAATATTTCCTTTATTTTTTTTTAAAGGGAACCAAACTTTGGAGTCGAAGAACTGTTTTAAAATGAATAATAAACTAATCAAACACTTTAGGCGCAGAAATACACAGGACATGAATGTGAGCCTTACAATGGCAACTAGTCCCAAATTATACAAAGTAGACTATGTAAAATAGACAACAGATCATATACCTACTTATACCTACATAGAAAACAGACATCACAAGTTTTCAAACCAAATTAAACAGCTAAGTTCTTGCATTGAAATGTTTTGATTATCCGGGAATCAAACCAGCTCTTACGTAACAATACACAATTCAGTTTCAGCCTTTATCACCCCACAGCTGGGCAAAGGCCTCTCTCCCTTTGGTTTCCACAAATTTCGGTGGCCATGGCCAATTAAGGCTAGTTTTTCTCTTCCCTGTCAAGCTCATCTCGGCACATCTTATGTGGTCTGCCGCGATGACCATTTCCTAATTTACTTGTAGCAAAAACATAGTAATAAAAATAGCTAAAATATTTAATTTATTTACAGAAGTAAAGATCGGCCATGGTTCGGCAACACTATAGCGGGCGCGGTGACAGAGGATCAAATGAAATGGATGGCAGCACTCATGTACGCGGAACATTGTACTGTTCTGCCTACACCGCGTCTTGTCATCACCTAATTATATCATACGTACATATTTTATAAGTATTTACGTGTTAGACTTAGTAAATATACAATAATATTATGTTATCGACAACATATTTTATCCATATTGGTACAGCCTTTTAGGCGTTATAACGGATATGCAATCATTAATTTTGTCAAATAGAACAATATAAGATAACATTTATATTGTGCTTTTAACCTAATTAATCTCGCAAAAGTTCAAACCATTTGTCGCGGGGACAAAATATGTAATAACTAAATAAACAACAAAAAAAAATTATGTTGTATGATGTTTTTATATGTGTGTTTTTACAAACATACATACCAAGCAAAACTCAGTTCAATAATTTAGGGAAATAATTGTCTCATTATTTCATCTCGTCGATCTCGTGTACGGCAGCCTTCAACAATACCGGTGCGCCACCAAATGCTCTATAATTTGTCTATATCCACACCTAGGGCTCAGTAACGGCACTATTTTTACAATGAAATAAGAATAAAATATTTCCACAAGAAATATAACAAAGATGAAAAATATATTTTCTCTTTCATCCAGAAATATTTTAAGGACATAAAATAAAATGTCACCAAGCAGGTGATATTATATTTTGAAATATTAATAATACCACGCATCATTAAAATATATAAGTCGAAAGGTAAAAATGTATGCAACAAAATTTATTCTACTTATTATAAATGCCGTCAAAGAGTTCAAAGAAAATTGTGTAATGCTTGTGTGTATTTCAAAAAGCCCTATATTCTACATTGTGGGTAGAAACGTTGTAATGGCGTCTCTAGAAAAATCTTCAAATATCATACTTGATATTATCAAACCAACTATACCCCTTCCAGCGTAAGTTTAGCTTTTTGACAGTTCACGTCCATGAAGTTTCGTAATACTTTTGCTTATTTTTCGAACAAATTATATTGTATTTCATGGACGTAACCATGTTTTTTTCAGTTACCATGGTTACTTAGTGATGGACACTCATAACGATTACCACCATTATGAAACAAATTACAAATAATCGGTAGAAATAAATGCTATGAATAAACCTGAACTCTTCTTAATACGTTTATAAAATGTAATATGATATTTTAGATTAGCTAAAACCCGCGAATGTGTCGCGGTAAATTATGTATTTTAAATAATACCTAAGCTAACTATAATTTTATCATTTTAAGCTATAGGCTTATTCTCTTAACATAGAAGAAAGAAACAATAATAAAATGTTAGTGTAAGTTGATGTAAGGATCCAAATGTGTAAAATAAGGTAATTTGAAAAATCGCGAAATCGCTTACAATCGAATGGCATTACATTCGAGATACTGCTGAACGTCACTAACGTCAATCTGTCAAATGTTGTTAAATATAGTGGAAGGGGTATAAATCATGGCCCATAAGCTCATTTTCGTATGACATTCAAATGCAATAACATCTAAATTCGTTTAATTTTATTTAATCACTCTTACTTAGCAGCAAACTTGTTATCAATCATATTAAGTATTTTTATTTTTTATAACGCTGCTAGTAATTATACGCGATTGACCTTACAAGTATGACAGTTTTAAACGAATTGTCTGCAAAGGTAGGCCAAGATTCATTTGTTTTGATTGCATTTTTTGCTAGATTGTTGATTCAAGCTTTTAGGAGTCCCAGTTGTGGGCAGTTAGGTGGGATTGCAAAAATATCGTCATTAACTAATTTACAAATATGCTTTTTACTAATCACTTAACGTTACCATTATTAATATAAGTTTTTATTGTTGTACAAAAGTAATATATTTTGTGTAACTGTTGTGTACCAACTTTTATTTTAGAATATATTTCATTATGACTATTAATAAATATTATATTATTATATACAATTAATTAACTACATTATAAATTGTGAATATCTATTTAACTACGTAAATATTTTATATACTTAGGTGCATTGAGTGTTTAGCAAACGTGAATATATGTTATTTTAATTTAGCTTATTGTATGTCATTTTATAATAAATATAATTTGAAAATTGTGAATTTATAAATGTCATGATTTTAAACATAATAGAAAATGTTTAACTCTATATTTTTTGGGTAAACTGTGTAGCATTGTATTAAGTTATGTTGAAAAATTTAAAACTATGACATCGGCCACGAAGGGTCTTTTACAGTACAGCCATAAAAAACGCGACTGGCGAAGCGGCAATGAGTTACACATAAAAAAAAAAAAGTTTTAGTTTAATGTTTTTTGTAGATAATAATATATATATTGCCATATCAGTCAATTGAAGTCCATTGCAGGACATAGTCCTCCTCTAAATATTCCCACCTTGTGCGGTCCCGAAAATAATTTGAATGTTATTTACTCGATGCCTGCTACTAGCCCCTTCCCATGGCTGTACTGTTAAAAGTCAAACCGTGTATTTAGCATTTCAAGCATTTTTTTATTTCAATTAGATCTTGTTTAATAAAATTCAGCATTTAAAATGGTCTATGCATTTTACAGCAAATATTAAAATTATTATTTTTTTGTTTTCTTTGGCAATTTCGGCAATGACCTTAACAATGCTACTCGTATGTACATTTATAAAATTATGTTCAATGATGATAAAAGTTGAAAAAATAGCGTATAAGTACAAAAAATAAATATTTTAAGTGTATAGTTTTTAAGTAATAATGTACAATTGTATGGAATTATTAATGTATTTTTATTTAGCCACGTTGATCCCTTATTCATTAATTTAACTTTTATGGGATTGTGCATTGTAGAGAGAGAGAGATATTGTAAAACAGAATACGTATATTTAAGTCTTCTTTTATGATTTACATAATTAATAAAAACGATATATTGTAATGTTTAAGGTAATACATTTATAAAGAAATGTATTCTCTATCTTCATAGCACCTCTTAAAGCTTTGTTACGAAAAACAGACCAATAGAGCTTCTAAGATCAGGAATAATCATTTGTGAAACGCAATTGGATCTTTGCATATTAGGTGAATTTATAAATTCACATGTTAATATAAAAAAATGTAGTTAAAATTAGATGTTTTTTTATTAGGACAGTTTATCTTATTAAATTTTATACATGAATTTCTAACAATAAATAAGGAATTGAGTATAAACTTCGTACCTATGTTATTAAAGTACATTACATCAAGAATTGACAACTACCTATTGCTAAGTGCTACAAATAAATTTGTGACTTGTTTAATAAAACATATTATATAATTATTATCTCTCTGTATTATATTAATTATTAAATATTTTAACATATTTTATTAGGTATGTAAAGCACATTTTTCTAACATAATTAAAGATAGTTTATAAAGATGTAGTCCTTCTTTTGGACTACATTAACTCAGGTATGAGAAATGACCATGTACTCGTATGCTTTTGTAAAGTTTATTTAGATTATCAATTGTTAGCAGATATGTGGGTATATATTTGTACACTACCTAAGGGCAATTGTGTCTCCCGTATTTATCGTACAGAGTTTTCTTATTTATTAGGAATGTTATATTTATGTATTTATTCTTAAACAGATAATAAAATAAATCTATGTTTAATATTAGTATTTTGTATAATAATTATTAAAATAAAATTATATCAGATTTTATATAATTAGGCATATATTTTTATTGTACAATCGCCCAAATATATATACCAATGTCATGGTTAAAATGTTGCCAAGTGTATGAGGTAGTGCTCAAATAAATATATTTAAAAAACATGGTGTTTTTTTTTATTTCTTCGTTTTGGTCCACGTTATTTATTATACCACGGCGATGGTGGCAAATAGGTATACGCTTCACCTGGTGGTAAGTGGTCACTTTAGGCTATGGATGCCTGCAACATCAAAGGAATGACACGGTTGCGGACGATTTAAAAACATTTTTATATCCTCACTTGAAGGACCAGGTCCCTGGGGCAAACTTCGGCAGCGAGATCATTCCACAAACGTGATTTCCACGGTAGAAAAAGACATTGGAACTTTGCGTTACTGAGAATTAAAATAACGCTCGCCAAACGTAAGCTTCACGCTTTTCAATATGCAGAAGAATTCCCTGAATCAATCAACAGGAATGATTGATGATCCACTTCACTTTACACTTTTTTCACTTTTTTTTTTTTTTCACTTTTTTTTTTTTTTTTCTTTCACTTTTAGATACATATATGATGTTATAATAACATCATTATGGATCCGGTAACGATGCGACTCGATTCAAACATCAGTAAACATCATGTACAAGTAGGATTAAGTTCTATTTTTGAGGCTAGTAACGCCCTCCCACAGTTTCTATTTTGACTTTTGTCCTTAGGCGCCAGGCGTCTACATAGCGAACTTAACTTATGTTAAAATTGTGAAGTTTACAGTGTTTTTGTGTACTTTCACTAAGGGATTCCTGAAAAGTGGCCGCCTGGCTAATTTAGCCATTAGTCATACAAGCTTAATACACTCCTCCACTACCCATTCGTGTACATTTTGTTCATCAGAAAATAAGCTACTTACTCAAACTTTAATTTGTCTTTCAGGATTTCAAATAGGCGTACCTATATATTATTATGTTATTTTACTTTTGTCTGGTAATAAAGCATAAATCATTGGTTTCACGTTAACACTTTCAAACGTTGAACCCAAATCTAAATGGATGGAGCATTCAAAGCAGAAAAATATATAATATAAGGTACTTGCGGTAAATAAGGGCCACCTTAATCTAAACCTAAATAATTTCTATAAATAAAGGAATATAATAAAATATTTAATATCATGGTAATGTTTATTTCAATATCTGCATCAGAAAGTACTATTATAAGTATTTTCATCTCAATTAGGCATAGTAATCATGATTTTAAAAAACCCTCTCTTTGGCCCTTAATAAACGTATGTAGTTTTATAAGGGCCAAATTTTAATTCAAATATTAAAAGAGTAATCAATTGAAAAAATATTGTTTTCGGTTTCATTTGACTTTAATTATCATTTGGCATTAAATCACGCTTTTAACATTACTTAATCAAAGGAAAAACTAGCAATGACTCTTAATAAACTAACGTAGCAAAAACATGTCATAAAAACCTTTATCTATAACATATCGTCAAAATAATCACAGAAGTAAACAATGAGTTTGTAACTTTTTAAATATTATCTATGGAAATTACAAAACTAAAACATTTTTTTTTATAAATAAGTAGTACGGTATAAGACAGGCCACGTATGTGGCCCTTCTTATCCTTATTATAAAATCTATTGTTATCGAGATCAACAACTTGGACACTTTTAAGTTAATTAAAGATATTAGGGATGATTTATGATACAAAAATAATAACAAATACATGCTTAATAATAATAACTATGGTATGTATTAAAATAACGAAGTCTATTGAAATTTGTTAAAATTAATTTACATTCTATATGTATAATAAGGGCCGGCCTATGTACCCGCCTCGAGCGTGGCCCGTATTAGCCCCTGATAATAGCATAATTGAAAACGGTAAAAAGTATTTTATTTATTAACAAAAATTTATAACTTATCTCCACTAGCCCACACTATTTGTATAACATTCACAATTAATTAACAAGATTTGAACAAACGGCTGTATTTTAGGTAAAAAAAAATTGTTTTGGCAAGATAAAATTATAGTGGAGCTGCGTTGTCTATCACTCTCAACTGACTCGTGGCTACTGGTAAGATTGATGATCTTGCGACGACGCGAGCTCGGATCTTAGCTTTCCTATTGGTCATTTTTAAGCATGTGTAAATGTAGGGTGCTGTGATCATTAAAAGTGTCATTTTCAAGCAACGGCTCGTGATACCCACCGGCTCTTGTTACCCGCAGGTACCTTAATACTTATATGTATTAAATGAAAAGTCACTCTTCAACGAAACGGTCTAAAGGATTATAAGGACAATAGGCAGTGGGATTTATAGGTGACGGTACACAACGGAATGACTAGTTTGCTAATTTCCTCTAGTTGGCTTTTATGACATTCTTAGATTGAGGAAGGCTCAGGACCGCTCAAGGTTGACAGAGTTTCAATAGTTAACAGTAAAAAAAACTCTTTCAACATTTGAAAGAGTTTTTTTTACTGTTAACTATTACTAATGAGTTCATTAGTTTTTATGCAGTAACTTTTATTTGACCTGCGTTTTTACTTTTCTTGACATTCGTAATAAAGTATATATTTTTATTGTTTAAAATACAAAAAAAAATATTTACAGTAGGTACAAAAGAATATTTTGTACTATTTAAATTTAAATATAAAACAAATATTCTATTTGTGAAGACAAAATTAGATAAATGTATATCAATAATCCACCGGCATCCCCAACAAACATTTTTGAAGTCACTACAACGTCTCCATTTGAACTTTTGGTTCTAAAAGCTGGTTGCAAGAACGTTGTAGTAACGTTGAGGCGACCGAAAATAGGCCCATATAATACGAATCAGAGTTGTAATCGCGTACGCATAGTCGCGTAAACGTTGTATAAATGAAATTTTAGTTCTGTAGTCGTCGTGTAGATGTTGCAAAATCTATTTTTATCGCTGTTTCACGGCATTTTGCGACATGACAGTGTTAATTACGATTTTATGTAACATTTTTGTTGCAAAGTGAATTGAAGTGTCAAAACTGAGATTTAAACTATAACGAGATAACGAGGTAACTTTTTCTTGTGTCATCGATCGAGTCTTTGAAGTTTATAAAGAAGGTAGCCATTTTTAATTAGAAACTAAATATGTGTAACATCTTTAGCTCGTGTTAAAGTGGTTGTAGTGCATATATCTGATGGGAAATTAATGTTATCGTGTAATATGCGTTAGTTTTGGCAATAAAACAAACGCGCCCTACTAATTCTTATAAATAAACATAAATTATCCATACATTTTTAGCGAACGTACAAATATTTACCTTTACACAACATATGGTTCTGATAACAACAGTAAGACAACATCAAAACGACTTTTCATTTTGTACATTTATTTTTTATCAGTTTAGTATCAGCCATATTAACAAAATTAGGGTTCTTTGAATAAATTAGAGTACATTAGTAGTCGTATATATAAGATGATAATTCTTTTTTGTATATTTTCAATGATTAGGCATGAAATCTGTTTAATGCTTGTAATTGTAAAAAATTTATTTTATGTTATTGGAATGTTAATAATAAATAAAACCAAAAGAAAAAGACAAGCAAACAAAATATTTGGACTTGGCTCACGAGGTTGTAGACATGTGGAATGTTGATTCGGCGATCATTGTTCCGATAGTACTTTCGGTTAATGGACTTATTACTTTATTACTTATACAGTTGGATCATAGGTCTGATGCAGAAGGCAGTACTGCTTGACACGGCACGTATTGTGAGGAGGTTCCTATCTCTGGAGCCCTAACCACCGGCAGCTTAGTCCCTGTACCCGATGCCGGTGGGTCTACCTTTTTTTATATATTTAAATGTTTTTATTTTTATATTTATATTTAAAAATGTAATAAATTGTGAAAAATGTGAATAAAGATAATAAAACCAATCTGATTAATTTATTTTTATTTACACCTTTCACACTAGAGTATGAATGAGTGGAGTAAAATATATATTTGAGCCATGTTTTATGGACACTAGCTTACACTTTAGTAGGCCAGTAATATTAAATGTAGCTTCTAATCTTCTCATACTGATACAATTTATCATAAATATATTTAAAAATGATGACTAGGCTTTTCAAAAACATTCGGTGACATTTTCTATAATATTCCCTAACAAATTTATATAAGTGTCGTTATCTATACTAATATTATAAAGAGGTTTGTGTGTTTGTATGTTTGTGAAGTTGTAGGGGGTAATCTCTGGATCTACTGAACCGTTTTTAAAAAATCTTTCTGTGTTAAATAGTCCATTTATCGGGGAGTGTCACATAGCCTATATAGTATCACGCTATGACTACTAGGAGTGGAGCAGTAATGAAATATGTTTAAAAAAGTGCGCGCTTTACGCGTTTTTTATGCCGCCTAACGAAGTGGGCACGGGTCAGCTAGTTTGATATAAATGTTATTTCGAAACCCTCATTCTTGTTCCACTTATTATTTTTATTTATTTTTCATTTTCTTCGTCTTCTTTTTCCTTTACTAATGCAAAAGCGCTAGAACCACTTTCCACACTTTGCGCAATATGATAGATACTCTGCGCTGAACTTGTGGGGATTGAAGAGTTGTAGGAATTCCAAATAATAATGCAGGTGAATAATAAATAGACTATATATTTCCTGGTACCAGATTAATAATGTGTCCCTACAAACTAAATTTCATTGATTTTGAAATTAATTTTTGTACGGAACCAACTCTAGTTTGGTTAATATTTAGTTACAATGTCACTTATACTGCACTTATGAAGCATTTAGTTGTTCAATTGTTGCAAAATAGTATAAGATTTGACTGAGAGTCGTGTAAGAGTGCAATTGGTAACTCTTTTGCTACTGTCACGTAAGAGTAGTTCTCACGGCTTCTTTACGAATAACGTTTGTGTAAAAGTCGTAAAGACGTTACTAGTACGACTTCATTGGATATACCAGTGAAAGTTGTATAATGGTAATTTCAAATAGTTGCATTGACGTTTATACAACGACTTTATACAACTCTGAGTTCTATTCAGATAAGGGGGCATTAAGTTGTATTATACCTACGCTGAAATTACTTCAATACGATGTTTAAAGTACTTTGAGCCGTATTCGTTCCAATGAACAGACTAAAATGTTTGTTGGGTCGGGTACATCTCAGGCAGCCACACTAAACCGTCCATGGTCTGGTCGTGGATTACACAGCACAACAGTTCTTCTTCTCCTCCTTCATCTCCTCATCCTCCGTGTGGTGACGGAGTAAGAATACAATATGTCACCTTCCCATCTCATCCCTTGGGTGTCGTGGGAAGAAAAGAAGGAAAACTTGTAATTAAACCCTATACCAATCCGTCTGGCCAGCGTGGTATGAGTAGGCCAAGTATCCCTCCGTCACGGGACTCCTTGCGTGCCCGTTCCTGCAGTGGGACATTAATGGGCTGTAATGATGATTCTTCTTCTTCTTTTCGCAAACTATGCCGATGTCGACAATTCTGCCAGAGTCCGAATGTTGTAACTTAAGGAGAAGTGACACCTACACATTAAATTAGATAGGTTTTGTAGCTGAAACAGGAACTAAAGTCGAATTCGATCTGATTAATAAACTGCAACGAGAAAAACATATCGTTTAATAAATGATATTAGCAAAGAGTAGGAAATATACAGTCGTGGTCAACTAATTAGGAACGGATAGAACATTTAGAACATACTGAATGTTCTACTCTTATTATTATGAGCTTTATTCGATATCACTGTCTGTAACTTTGTAAACATATTTATTATTAATTATTCTAACTAACACAATACAATTAAAAAAAAAACTCCCAAATTAAAAAAAAAATAGTAATCAAATCACATAAATCCATCATAAATCCTTAGTTGTGGTACAAACGAGCTGGCCACATAATTAGGAACGCGTATTTTTTTTCATCGTAATTTTAATAAAAACTTTTCTGCTCATTTGTGATATTGGCGCCAATTCGGAAAGTGACATTCTTAACGTGAGCATTATAAGGTAAAAGCTCCTATTACGGAGGTATTTCGCAACATTTCAAAGTAAGAAACAAAAATAAGCATTTGTAAATATTTTTAACTGTGCAAAAAAATGTCATCGTCAAAAGTGGAATTTATATTTTGTATTATCGTCGAGTTTGTTTCTTTTGATGACATTAGTAATTTAAAAAAAAAGATTTAAATAGTCAGGTCGATTTTTCCTAATTCGGAGGTATTTTTTTCGTCAGAGCCTATTACTGCGGTAGACGATTCCTATTACGGAGGGTCAGAAATTATATTCATTGAAGTTCCGTACAAATAATATTTATCGAATAATTTAATTTTTTTTTTGAAACGTTTATTTCCAAAAAATGTACATTGTTTTTACAAACTTAACAGATTCGCCAAACTGTAAATACAGTTTGTTGGCGAAAAAGGCGCTCTTATTTATATCTAAGTATGTACTATTATTATTCTTATACAATAAAAAGTTCAGTTCACTGAGAGCTATATCAGTACACTATATTAATATAATTTAATGTCTAAACCTAATAAACTATACACATACTTACCTAATTATTGTAAATGTATTAGTAAAGTAAGTTGTATTGATACAGAGATTATCCCCTAGGTACAACGTAACAAACAAACAAACACACAAACTTTACCTCTTTATCGTATTATATTATATAAGTATAAATAGAAATACACGTTCTAAAAAGAGTTTTGTTTTATTAATGGTTAACTTTTCTTTTTATGCTAAGTAAAATAGAGACAGAAATAAAAAATTACATAGATTGCATAACTTTACATAAAAAAATATGTAGGTATATTTAGAAGTTTTTATCGCTTTTGGTTTTATACAAAACGAAAGAACATACGTATCACATAACAATTCTATTCTAAGAATCAATAATCACGGTACCCTAAAACTTGTAATTTTATGTCCTATGAATAGGGCCGTAATAGGAAATCATAGATCCTAACACAGACTTACTTGGAAATAACTACCACCGCAATAGGAAAACTACTCCTGTTTTTAATAATCCTAATTCGGACCTATCAAAATTTCGATAAATGGAAGAATGTAAATCTTTAATGAAACTATAACAGTTTTTTGGCTTATATGTGTAAACAGTAGTCAACAGTTATACAAGATAAATGATTTATGATAAGTTAAAATACACCTTCCTATGTTTACCCTTTCTAAGAAATCCACATTTTGTACTCAACAATTATCGTATTTAATTCGATTCCTAGCTAAAAACACATACCGCAGAATATGGTTTTTAGTTTATGAGATTAATAATTATTTCAAAAAACCTTAAAACAGGTTTAATAAGTTAATAAATTAAAAGTTACCAGCAATTAAACATGCTCAGTATTTTTTCTATTACGGAGTCATACCACCGTATTAGGACTAATCTATAAAATTCGTGTCTTATTACGGCGCTATTTTATTTCTTAATTTTTGGATAAAAAACGAGTTACAAATATAAAACAAGCTATTGAAATAGAGAGTATAATAGTAAGAAAATGCTATGAATAAGAAATAAACCATCTTAAACGGATTATTAATACGAAAAACTTAGTTTCTAAATATTAGTGTACCTAATTTTGTTGTTAAGCGTTTGTATGGAAATCCCTTTCACGTCGTTGCCGTTACACAGATTGATTGATTTTGATTAGTTATCTATGTGCTTTACTTGCAAACGTCAGGTAAATCATGAAGTAATAGATGTAGAATAAACTGTTTTCGTTTTGTTGTACGTAAACTGAATTAAACCGGAATAAACCACGAAAATATAAATACCTCCGTAATAGGAAGCGATTTTGACTACCGCCGTAATAGGAGCTTTTACAAAGCTTTAAAATAATTCAAGATAATGGGTAAACATAAAAGCTGTGACGCAGCAATGCGAAAAATTATAATCAATTTTTATCAGCGTGGGTGGTCATACAAAAAAATTGCAGAGCATCTAAAATGTTCTAAAACCAAGATCTGCAATGCAATAAAATATTTACAACTTAATAAAACCACAGAAAGATAACGCAAAACCCGCGCCTTGACGTGGAATTGCGCAAAACAGCCCGCTATACCATACCAACCACAAAAAGTGTGCCTAGAAAGATGAGGCAGAGAAAAACAACCCCACAAGACGATCGCACAATGGTCATTCTCGCAAAGAGAGACCCCTTTATAGGATCTGTTGCAATTAAAAACGAAGTTTTTGGACCAGAACCGACTGCTGGAGTATCAGCGAGGACCATCAGAAGGCGGTTGGTGGAGGCACAGCTTTTTGGAAGTGTAGCTAGAAAAGTTCCATTACTAAAAAAAGAACACAAACAAGCAAGCTTAGGTTTTGCAAAAAAGTATGGCCAATGAACTGTTACTCAGTAGCGAAATGTGTTGTTTTCTGACGAGACCAAAGTAAATCTGGTTTCTTCCGATGGTAGACAATACGTACGTAGCCTATAAATTCCTCAATGAATCCGAAATATACGAAAAAGCAGGTGAAACACGGAGGCGGTAATGTTCAAATCTGGGGTTGCTTTTCTGAGCATGGAGTAGGTCCTTTAAAAAGAATTGAAGGAAATTTAGATCAATGCCAATACAAAGAAATAGTGAAGGAAACGATGCTACCATACGCTGAAGCAGTCTTACCCGTTTCGTGGACGTTTCAGCACGATAACGACCCAAAACATACTGCGCACTCAGTCAAATCGTTCCTTGTGCAAAAGTCAGTGACGGTATTAGACGGGCCCGCAAACAGCCCAGACCTTAACCCGATTGAGCACTTGTGGTATGAAGCAAAGAAAAAAGTTGCAGCTCAACGTACTGCTACAAAAAATAAGGTTTACGAGACTTTTCAAAGTGTTTGGAATAATATATAAACAAACCACTTAGCTTAGAAGAAATAGTACACCAAATCAAAAAGAAAACAAACAAATCAGCCCCAGGCCCTGATGGCATACTTTACATTATCTATAAAAAGTGCCCATCAGTACATAAATATCTTCTAAGCATATACAGTAAGATCTGGTCAAGTAAGGAAATACCGGCCGCCTTCGGAAAAGCTAATTTTGTTCTCATTCCAAAGAAAGATGAAGTTACTTGTCCAAAAGACACTAGACCGATAGCACTTACCAACACAATTTCAAAAATATTCTTTTCCATTTTACAGTTAAAAATGACAGATTACATGGTAACTAACAATTATTTCAGACCAAGCCACCAGAAGGGATTTATTCCCGGAATGTCTGGATGTCTGGAACATAATTCTTTATTAGCAGAGAGTCTAAAAGATGCCAGAGCAAATGAAAGGCAAATAACAGTTTGTTGGATAGATTTAGAAAACGCATTTGGCTCAGTACAGCACGAGCTTATGTTATTTGCACTGCAATGGTATAACTTTCCGCCAGTAGTTTCAGAAATAATACCTAAGTACTATAGTAAACTTAAATTTGTAATTGCAACGAAGGACGGACATACAAAGCCCCTAAACTACAACGTGGGCCTGTTCCAGGGTTGCTGCTTATCTCCTATAGTATTTAACACAGTAATTAATATTCTAATAGATAACATAACAATAGATGAAAAAAGGTGGGGCTATCGGTTTAAGTCCAATGGCAAATATACAGAATCCATCCTAGTATTTGCTGACGACCTAGCGATACTTACTCGGAATCCAAAGCAGTGCCAAGAACTACTGCGAAAGGTTGATGAATTCTGTGAGTGGACTGATGGAATGAGAGTAAAACCTAGCAAATGTTATTGTCTGTGTTTGGGTAGGCGGGATACGAGATATACTTCCTATGACCCCGGTCTCACTATTGGCGGGGAAAACGTTTCAATAATATCAGAAACCGTGCCTTTTAAATTTCTTGGCAGAAAGATAAACGATAAAGGTCGCTCTCCAGTACTTGACGATGTCGTCAATAGTTTCATAAACGACATTGAAAAGGTAGACCATCAACCGATAAATAACGTAAAAAAAGTCTGGATATACGACAACTATTTAACATCACGTCTCAATTGGCCTTTCCTTGTGTATGATTTAAACCAGAACCTCTTGAAACAACTAGATGCTAAAGTGACGAAAACATTGAAATCGTGGCTAGGGTTAGCTCAATCTGCAGACTCTTCTGCTCTGTATCGAGACACAAATAACTTTGGGATGAAACTAAAAAAACCATCAGAACTCTACAAACATCTAAGAGTCACTAAAATGCAAGTCTTATCAACATCTAAAGACGAAATTGTAAAATCCATCCCAACTGATAAAAATTCATCTGCGCTCGAGTCACGGTTACAATTCCACAAAAAGTTCATGATAGGCGCACAAACTAGTAGAGTAGGTCTAGGAAACACGGAAAGTCAATCGGACAAAGAAATTATTAAATCTTTCTTAAACCAAGATGAGAATAACAGCTACAGAGTGCACGCAATGAACCTAGAAATGCAAAATGAATGGGTTACTCTAGGGGACTACTGTATACCTTTAGCCTTGAAGTGGCGCACTTTGCTTTACGACTGGTCACCAGCATTACTTAAATTCTACCTCAACGCCTTTCAATTGACTCTCCCCGATCAAAGCAATCTTGTAAGATGGGGAAAAGCCACGGACAAAAAATGCACAGAATGTGGCAAAGAAATTGGTACGGCAAGACACTTATTGGTAGGCTGCAAAGTGCTTTTGGATAGGGGTCATTACTCGCAACGTCACGACAAAGTACTAGGGATTATACGCGAGGCAGTGAGTCTGTCGATTGCCAGAGCTAGAAAAGGACTGACTACGAATGAAAGACAAAACATCCAATTTGTTAAGGAAGGCACTACTAAAAAGACCACCTACAAGCCTTTTTCGGTCCTGAGTCCGGCAGACGATTGGACTCTACTGGTTGACACGTATGAAACACACTACAAAATCCCGGAGGATATCTGCGTGTCGCCGTTGAGACCAGACATATTCCTCTACTCACATTTGAATAAGCGTGTAGTACTTATTGAGAAACTAACATCCCTAAAGACCACGCAATTAAGACAAATAAATACTTTGACTTGACAAATGAGATAACCAGAAATTGCTATAGGGTTACTCTGTATGCCGTGGAAATAGGTGCGAGGGGTACACCAGCTAAATCCCTCTACAATCTATTAAAAGAACTAGGACTGCCGAGAACTTCAGTAAGCTCTCTACTATCACGAATGTCCAAAACGGCATTGTTAGGTTCCTACCAAATTTGGATAGGTAGAGGATGGAACATGGCAGACAGTGAAGGTGACCGCTAACGCGTTGTAAGGGGGCCTCCTTAAACCTACATCTGGGTCGTAAGACCCAGACGCTGTTACGCCAGTGTTCCGCCCTCTATCACGCGATGGACCCGGCACCCGCACGGAGAATCCATGGAATGCTAAGATTAGGTCTTATAGAAACCTGCAATAATTTAATTGCATCGATGCCGCGGCGATGTCTTATGGTTATAAACATCAAAGGCAACCATACTGGTTATTAAAAAATAACGTTTTATATATTTTTTTATTCTATTATTGTTACTTTATACTTTTAATTAAATAAACACTTACAAAATTACTAGTTTACTTATATTTATAGATAAAATTGTATGTGTTCCTAATTAGAAGACCATTCATAAGTCAAATAGGTATGTGTAAGTAGCAATTACATATTTATTAAAAAAATATAGATCACAACTAGCTATTTCCTTTCCTGGCATTTATTAATTTAGAATATTAGCCAAATTAATTGTTATTAATTGGTAAATACTTCAAAGTCTCGTAGAAAATCAATTTTCTGACTGTAGAGAAGTTTTTGTGTTATGGCCTGATACCGTACCTAATTAGTTGACCACGACTGTATGTATGGACACATAATGAAGGGCTCCCTACTTGAGATATAAAGACGTTTGATAAAATATCAATTGCTCGAAAACGTATACCTACTCGATTATTCGTGAGAACTATGAATCGTGAGCTCTATAGCTTGCCCCGTCGCTCGATACATCAAAATCCCTAAAAGTCATTTGATCTAACGATCAATTGCTATAAGCATCGGATTGACGACCATATTAACAATACTACAAAACTATTTATACCATAACATAATTAACTATAGGTAAATGTATTTTTAAAAGCTTTTATTTAACTTTAATTTTGACGACCTCTGTGGCGTAGTGGTTATATAACATGACTGCTACGCAGAGGTCTCGGGTTAGATTCCCCCTCAATGCAAATCTTTGTGTGCATGAACATGATTGTTTGCATTGGTCTGGGTGTTTTCTATGTATAATATGTATGTATTTAAAAAAAAGTATGTTTACCCGTTGTCTAGTACCCATAGTACAAGCTCTGCTTAGTTTGGGACTAGATGGCGTAGTGTGAAAGTGTGAGGAATTTTTAACTTGCTCTGTATGTTTGTTCGGGTGGAATCTTGCAACTCAATTTTGAAGCAGATGTCTTCAACCGATTAAGCTGAAATTTTGCATATCTACATGGTTTAGTTTGGATGATAATACACGGTAAGCGGTTTTGCGTCAGTCTAAGTCTAATAAGGCTGGACATCCAAGAAGGAGGAATGATTTTTCCTCATGCACGTCTCTGCAGTATCCAATGAAAGGTCTTGGCGAGAATAATATGAAAAATTTGACGACCTCTGTGGCGCAGTCGGTATATAACATGGCTGCTACGCAGAGGTCTCGGGTTCGATTCCCGCTCAATGCAAATCTTATGATTGTTTGCTTTCGTCTGAGTGTTTTCTCACACATCGTATTTACAAAAAAAAGTATTTAAGTATGTTTATCCGTTGTCTAGTACCCATAGTACAAGCTTTTTTTTTATTTGCTTAGTTTGGGACTAGGTGGCGGTGTGTGAGCATTATTTATTTATTATTCCGCATGCACTTTTGCAATATGGGTATCAAATGAAATAGTTTGTCGAGTGTAAGTACTTAGTTAGAAAAATATTCTGACATCACTCTTAAAACATTAACCCCCGGTTTCTGAATGACTGATCAAGTCAAAATCAACTAATTAAGTGTCAAAACTATAATTTTCAGGAACTAAAATGACAGTTTTGACACTTGGTTAGTTGATTTTGACTTGATCAGGCATTCAGAAACCGGGGGTTAATGTGGATCAATCAATCAATCAACTAGCCTATTGCAGTCCACTGCTGGACATAGGCCTCTCCCAATACACGCCAAAGAACTCGGTCCTGCGCCTTCCGCATCCAGTCCGACCCAGAGACCTTTATGAGGTCGTCGGTCCACGTAGCTGGGGGGCGTCCTACACTACGTTTGCCGAGTCGCGGTCTCCACTCTAGGACACGTTTGCTCCAACGGCCATCGGTCCTTCGACAGATATGACCAGCCCATTGCCACTTCAGCCTGCTAATACTACGAGCTATGTCGGTAACTTTGGTTCTTTGTCGGATAACCTCGTTCCGGATTCTATCCTTCAAGGAGACGCCGAGCATAGCCCGTTCCATAGCTCGCTGCGCGACTTTAAGTTTGTGGACTAGCCCTACTGTGAGTGTCCACGTCTCGGCACCGTATGTCATTACTGGTAGGACGCATTGGTTGAAGACTTTGGTCTTCAGGCATTGCGGTAAAGGCGAAGAGAAGACCCGACGTAACTTGCTGAATGCTGCCCAACCCAACTGGATCCTGCGATCGATTTCTTTCTCGAAGTTGTTTCTACCAAGTTGGACAACCTGTCCCAGGTAAACATACTCTTGAACAACTTCGAGCATCAATCCGTCGACATAGATCGGCCTCGGCGTTACATGTTTGTTAAACATGATCTTCGTTTTGTTTAGGTTCATGCCGAGTCCGACCCGTCGAGAGGCTCCATTTAGGCCCTGCAGCATCCCGTCAAGCTGTTCCAGTGACTCTGCCACGATGACGATGTCGTCAGCAAACCGGAGGTGTGAGATATACTCGCCGTTGATGTTGATGCCCCGTCCAGTCCAGTCCAACGTCTTAAAGACGTCTTCGAGTGCGTTGGTAAAGAGCTTAGGGGAAATAACATCCCCTTGCCTCACCCCTCTACGCAACTCAATAGGTGGGGTCTTTTTGTCCTGGAGCTGGACGGTCATGGTGGCAGTTTCATATAGAGATCTCAACACCTCGATGTACCGCCAATCGATGTGACATCGCTGCAGAGCATCCAGAACCGCCCAGGTTTCGATTGAGTCGAAGGCTTTTTCGTAGTCCACGAAAGCCATGCACAGCGGCTGATTGTACTCCTCATGCCCGATTTACACATCGACAAGTACAGTAGCGAGTTAACTTGCCTCATTGGCGAGTTAAGTCACTTTTTGCGTGTGGACGGCAAAAGCGAGTTAAGTAGTAAGTTGCCGATTAAGTTGATTTTAATACAGTTCGATCCTATTTTTTGGCGAGTTCAGTACGAAGTAGCCCCCTCTCTCGCGTCTCCCTCACCCCGCCGGCTCGGCGCTCGCAGCGCCCGCCGTGTAGACGGGCGAGTTTAGTACAGTTCACAAGTTCTAATGTATTTATTTTTATTTTTGTCTGTTTTTCTATGTATAATGTGTACGTATTTACAAAAGTATTTAAGTATATTTATGCGTTGTCTAGTACCCATTGTACAAGCTCTGGTTAGTTTGGGACTAAATGGCGTTGTGTAAAAGTGTGAGGAATATTTATTTTTTTATTATTCTATACTTTTCTATTAAAATTTTATTTTCAATGTGTTGTGCAAGTGTTAATACTATTTCTCGTATAATAGCGCGTAAATTGGTATTCAATTGTTCATTTTATCGATTAAAAAATAACCGTACCTAAACAACCTCAGGCGACGCACGCCGGCACGCACGACGCGACCGGTCTTTGTCTCTGATCGGCAACTTATGAGCTGTACTCGCCTACGTGTGAACTGTACTTACTACTTATTACTTACTCCTTAACTGTCTATTTTTTTAACTCGCTACTGTACTTGTCGATGTGTAAATCGGGCATTAGTCTTCTGTACAATTTGCCGAACAACATGGATGTGGTCCACGGTGCTGTAGCCTTTTCGAAACCCGGCTTGTTCCGGTGGTTGGAAGTCGTCGAGTCTTCTGGCGAGGCGGTTTGTGAGTACTCTCGAGAACAACTTGTAGATGTGGCTCAGGAGTGATATGGGCCTATAGTTCTTTAGTAAGGATTTATCACCTTTTTTGAAGAACAGGACCACCGCACTCCCGCTCCACGCCTGAGGTGTTAGGCCCTGGTGAATGACGGAGTTAAAAAGCGTTGTGAGCTCTTTAAGGACAGGTGTTCCGCCAGCTTTTAGTAGTTCTGTAGTGATTCCGTCATCACCTGGACACTTATTGTTCTTAAGTTGCTCGAGAGCAGCTCTGACCTCGCCCCGGTTGACATCGGGGATGTCCTCCGTATAATGGCGCGTGAGTGGGGCTCTGTGGTCATCCTCGCTAGGTCCCAAGGGTTTAGTCATCCGTGATGCGTACAGGTCCTTGTAGAAGCTCTCTATTTCCTCGAGTATCTCGAACTTGGAGGTCACGGTTCTGCCGTCCGCAGTGTGTAGTTTCGCTAGATGGGATCTACCAAGCTGGCGCGCAAATACTTTGGTGCCTCTATTCTGTTCGATCGCAGCCACAACGGCGCGGGTGTTGGAACATCGGAGGTCACGTCGCACCAGCTTCCGGATCTTCCGGTTGAGGTTTCTCCCATCCGACGAAGAGGACCGCGCGGGTGACATCTCGCGTCTTTGCCTCATAAGTTCGAGAGTCTCGGGGGAGAGCTTAGGCTGCCTGACTTTGCTTTTTCCGGGGAAAACCCTTCGAGACACATCCTGTAGCGTTTTGACCCCTGCGTCGGTTTTCTGGTCAACGTTGCCATCGGTTTCTAACAGGTCGAAACGATTTTGAAGCTCTAGTTGGAACTTGTCGAATCCCAGAGCTATTTGGGGCGCGGTAGGTCTGAGAGTAGACTTCACCATGCGACGCCTCTCGGCTCTGAAATTCATATTTAGAGTGCCTCGAACAAGTCGGTGATCACTCCCAGTATTAAACCTGTTAATCACAGAGACATCTCTAAATATGTATTTCCTGTCGGTCATGATGAAGTCTATCTCATTCTTCGTCACAGTATCGGGGCTTTGCCATGTCCACTTCCTATGTGGCTTTTTCTTAAAGAAGGAGTTCATCAAGAAGAGCCCCTGCGACTCCAGGAAGTTGACTAGCATCTGCCCTCTGTGGTTTCGGCGCCCCACACCGTAGGATCCGATTTTCGTTTCGCCGTATCTTTGTACTCCCACTTTGGCATTGAAGTCCCCCATAACAACATTGTAGTGAGCCTTGGTGGTATTATGTAGTGCCTTAGCAATGTCTTCGTACATGGCTTCGGCTATGTCATCGCTGTATGTCGAGGTCGGTGCGTACACTTGTACCACCTTCAGGGAATACCTGTCGGTGATTTTGATTATGAGGTACGCTACCCGTGTCGACACACTGCTGACTTCCACAACGTTGTCGGTCAGGACTTTGTTGACCAGGAAACCAACACCGCCTTGAGAGGGCCGATCACCTTCCCGAAAGTAGAACAGGTGACCTGACTCGAGGGTTATCGTGTCCTCCCCCTCTCTTCGGACTTCAGATAACCCCAAAATGTGCCAGTTTATACGTCCTAGTTCTACCTCGAGTTCGGTGAGATGTTGGTCCAGCCGTAGAGAGCGTCCGTTATAGGTTGCCAGGGTCATTTTGGTATGGTAGCCGTTTGCCGTAGCCCGGAGATTCTTCGCACCCCCCGTCCCACTGTTACCGCGACCGCTACCGTAGCAACGGGCAGCAGGACTGCCGGGAACTGGGGGCCGTTTATTTGGGCGTGCTAACATTTAGGAGGGGGTTTGCCTTACTGGACCACGCTGGCAAGACGGGTTGGTACAGGGTTTGCTTTCGAGTTTTCCTTCTCTGGCAGTGGTGTTGTCTGCTAATTTGTTATTTCACCATTTGTCGACTTTTACGACACCCATAGGAGGTAGGGGGTAGCGACACATAATAATGTGGATAGCCTATGTTTTATGTAACTGCAATATGGATATCAAATGACATTTATTTGCAAGTGTTTACTCGTGTTAACACAGCAATCCCCTATTTGCTGTCAATAAGTAGAAAACGACTAAAAAGTAAAAAAATAATTACGTATACCTATGCAAAAGTATTGCGAATATGTTTGTGGAACATTTTAAATTAGAGTCACCTCTTGGTCATCCGTCGGAGGTGGTCGATGCTGGGGTCTGTCGTGAGGATGATATAATTCGTTTTCCCGCCAAAGATGTGGCCAAGATTATTGGTAAAATGACGACTGGTAAGTCTCCTGGTCATGATGGTCTCAGCATCGAACACCTCAGGTACGCTGGGCCTCATTTGCCTAGAACTCTGGCCATGTTCTATTCACTCTGCATGTGTCATTCATACCTTCCCGGTGATTTAATGAAAACAATTTGTTGTACCCATAATTAAAAACAAGACAGGTGATGTAACAGACAAATGTAATTACCGACCCATCTCATTAGCTACCGTCATGGCAAAGGTACTCGATAGGCTGTTGGATATTCAGCTGGAGCCTCTACTCAAGATACATGATGCCCAATTTGGGTTTCGACCTGGGCTGTCCACTGAAACAGCAATACTAAGCTTGAAACATACAGTACAATATTACACCCAGCGTAGAACACCGGTTTATGCTTGTTTCCTGGACCTCTCCCGTGCCTTTGACCTCGTATCATATGGTATATTGTGGAAAAAGCTACGGGAGAGAAAAGTGCCAGCAGAGCTGTTGCGTATTTTTCAGTTTTGGTACCACAATCAAGTAAATAATGTGAGATAGGCCGGTAAGCTTTCTGCCTCCTTTAAACTGAATTGTGGAGTGAGACAAGGTGGTATAACATCTCCAAAGCTTTAATGTTTACATCAACGACTTGATTGTGGAACTAAGTAACAAAAAAAATTGGCTGTCGTATTGACGATGTAAGCGTTAATAACATTAGCTATGCTGATGATATGGTTTTGCTGGGTCCCACAATCAAGGCGCTCAGGGAGTTACTTGGAGCTTGTGAGCATTACGCTGCTGACCATGGGTTAGTGTATAATGTCAAAAAAAGTGAGTACTTGGTTTTCAAGGCCGGGGGTGGTAAATGCCCGGAATCTATACCTCCTTTATTACTTAATAAATGCGAGCTTAAGCGAGTGTATCATTTTAAATACCTAGGGCATTATGTTACCGACGACCTTAAAGACCAAGCTGATATCGAGAGGGAACGTAGAGCGTTGGCGGTGCGATATAACATGGTGGCCCGCAGGTTTGCACGTTGCAGTGAGACAGTCAAAATTACCTTGTTTAAAGCCTACTGCCAAGTATTTTATACGTGCAGCCTGTGGACGAGCTATACGCAGCGCTCCATCAACGCTTTACGTGTCCTATATAATAATGGCTATAGAATGCTGATGGGGCTGCCCCGCTTCTGTAGTGCATCAGGTATGTTCGCACAAAGCCATACAAATGACTTCCTTGCAATATGGCGCAAAAAAACAGCCTCCTTGCTCTATAGAGTTCGGGCCAGCTCCAACAGTATTTTGCGAATGATTGCCGAAAGGTATGACTCGCCTATTTTGAACCAATGTATGTGTAGATGCATGTCCACCGTACAATTGGTAACAAAATAATAATAATTTTAATATTTAAGAATGTTTTTGTTTACTAACATAGTCCTAAGTGTATTGTTACTAACATGATATGAATCCTGTGTTCGAAATAAAAACTATTTTATTTTATTTTATTTTGTTTATGCAAAAAAATGTTTTTAGAAAAAAACTTTTATTTAAATGCTCTGAAAAGAAGAAAATAATATTTGTCTTCAAAATTTTTACTATCCCCTATAACTTCATGATACACAATTAATATGTTCATAAAAGCATGTCGACGACGTAGAGAAATATTATTTTCATCTTTTCAGAGCATTTAAATAAAAGCTTTTTCTCAAAAATCATTTTTGCATATCATTTATTTTAAGTATCCTTTGATGACTTTAAGACAAACTGTATTCTTTTGTCACTTCAAACCAAGCAGTTTTGTCGTTGCCGGGTGTCTTTGTTATTTTTCGGTCAAACTGCTGCCTCTTGTAGCCCCGACACAGAGGAGGGTATTTTGTATTTTAGACTATCGAATGGCGACCGCATACCGGACGACGCAGAGTGGGGAGACCCCTCACACGGTGAACCAACGACTTAGTTAAGATGGCATTACACCGATGGATGAGAGGGGCAGAAGATCACGCAAGGTCCAACAATGGACGTTCATAGGTTAATAGAGAGATAGATTGATTTAGCCTACTTTTTCGGAATGGACGTATGACGGATAAAATCTCCGTCATATGTCCATTCCGAAAAAATAGCTCGATGGGCATTATACATGACTATCGGTAAAATCTAGGGTTATACTTTATGTTCTCCGTGTGGTGACGGAGTAAGAATACAATATGTTACCACCCCATCTCATCCCATGGGTGTCGTAAATACCGACAAAGGGACTATCGGTGAATATTATCTTTACGAAATAAAAAGAAGGAAAACTTGAAATTAAACCCTATACCAATCCGTCTAGCCAACGTGGTATTAGTAGGCCAAGTATCCCTCCGTCACGGGAGGAGGCCCGTCCCTGCAGTGTGACATTAATGGGCTTTTATGATGATACTATATGTCTTGATGACTCCGGCTTCGAGAGCGGGAAGAACACAATTGGAGTCCGTTATTTATGTTCAAACGTTAAAAAGCTAGTTTTTTCTGGGTTGACTGACAGTTGAGGGAAAGAGTTTATCATCTTTAAGCCAACATAACAATTTTAAAAGCTAATAGAATATAATACGTATGCTTATAATATTTTTTACTAAGTAGCTTATTTACATAACATCGCAACCAAATTTGTCGCAAGATTCATGACATAATATGGATTTTAAAAGCAACGGTCGTGCTTGGGCGGCTCTTCGGTCGGTTTACCTCGTGGGTGCCATGCGGCGATGTCACCGTCGCATGTCCACACGCCACCGCCCACTCGGTATCACAACAAAATTACTTTTAACATTAATACACAATATTGCTCTAATTTACTTTACTTTCTCCTTTTAATAAACCCTTGGAAAAAGTCCCGGGTAATGTGTAGCAGTCGTTTTTTACTTTGCTCTGACAACGGATGGTTTTTTTCCGTTGCGATTTTTTTGTGTTATTAATTGTGTGAATTGTATTATTTTGATTTGTGACTATGGCGGATGATAAGGACAGAGCTCAGGCAATGCTGTTGGCAGAAGAGGAGATCAATAGGGTGCGTATACATAGGTGTATATGTGCACGCTACCGTTCGTGTCAGTATGGAGAATATTTGCGAATCGTGAACTACGCATACTTTGTAAAGTAGAATATATTTTGGAGAGCAATAAAAAATATAAATTTGGTATTATTGTTCTTGTATTTATTGGAAAAAGCTAAAATTTATGAAATTATTACTAAAATATATTAACCTTTTGTGATGGTTGGGTAACCTACTACTACATATTACAAACATTTTCTTTTGTCTAGATAATCAAACTGCCTTTGCAAACTTTCTAGTCTTATTTCATGAAATAGAGGGGATTGTATTTGGACCCTTTTAACACACGAATTAAACATAATAATTATAATGATAGTACTCATAATAAAGCTGTAAAATAATTAAATACTATTAATTTGGACCGCACTTTTTATGACTGCACCCAATAACCCATTCATAATGTCTTTCTGTGTGGTTTTACTTTGATTGGTTGTCACTTCACAGCTATGGAATTTGATAGGTTTTGAGTTTAATGGAAAGTTTGCTTCTATGGGCAAAATCAACGTAACTTGCAGCCGCTACGATAAGGCAGGTTGAGCAATATCGGCGTGGTTATTCGATTAATGGGTAACCGTTTAGTGGTATTTGATCTTTTGTTGACGCAGCTGACGTTATGACGTTGAGTCTTCATGATAAACTACTCTAATATTACTATAAAAGCAAGAATATAAAATGTAAAGGACTTAAACTCCTAGCTGGCTTTATTTTAGTTAGGGCTTTTTGGAACTTTTCGTTAAATTAAGGTAAAGTTTAGATGTGTTGTAAGTTTATATACTTAAGTAAGATTATAATAAAGTGAAGTTAGTTATAGAGTCATGTAAAGTTAAACGTTAAAATAAGTTTGTTTTAAAGTCGGGTAACTTTGATATGCCTTGGTACAGGTTCCCTTAAGTATAAAATTATGTCAGATGCATAACTTTGAAGCCAGCTTCTTCGTTCAAATCACTGTCGTGGCTTGTTAACATCAGCTGTGCCTTTTTTCTCGCAACATATGAATATCTATTCTCCTTCTACTAATACCAACTTCGCTGTCGCTTACTCGTTATAGTCTGCCCAAAGGTATCTGGTTAGATTTCTGTATAAAAGCTTTTAAATGTAAATCTTGGCGTGCTGTAACATAAATGTGTGCATTTTTTGGTATCTTCTTATCAGGGTCAAGTAAATTATTTAAATGTTGTTGTTAATTTTTGTCTAAGAAAATTAATGAAATCGGGAAATTGTTCGTGTATTTTGTTGGGATATCCAGATGAACATACTAAGAGTACTGATACGTAGGAGGTGTGCTGAGGATGTAAGGGGGGTCGAAGGTATCGTTTTTTTTTTTCATATTTTTGGTGTTATCTCGAATCTCAGTACGAATAGCATTATGATTACTTCTGATAAAAGTTTTTACATTAAATCTACAACCTACGAGTACCTTGAACTCATTATTTCGTGTATGTGATTCCGTGTTAGTAAACTCCGTATTCTTCTTCTCTCGAGTTGTAAGGCACACAATGCAGTACCATCGGTGGTCCAATGCTGTCAGCCCAGAACTAGGCTACGGTGATTGCCTTGAATAATTGGTGTGCTATTTTACCTTTAATGACAACGTGCGTGCCTTGTATATGACAGTGACCACAGTCATTAAATTCTGTATGTCAAAACTAATAAAAAATATTTTGAATTTCAGTAAACTTATGATTGCGTACCGGAAGACGCACGAACGACGTGATTAGACAACCTTGTTATAGTGGGATAGCGATGAATGAAGGAGGTATATGACCCCATAAAGTGGAAATATTTGGAGGAAACTTAAGTCCCGTAGTGAGATATGATGGATGAAAGACTTGTCTATACCACTTATCGTTTCTGTAATTAGTTTACTTTTTACTCTGAATTTATCTCTAAATCTTGTGATTGGCTAATCGTCGGTGAAATACTAATTCATTAAAGTTAATTACATGCCAAAGCCACTTTAAGGGCATTATTAGTAACTCTTTTTTCTTTTTCTTTAAAAGTAATTCATAATCTATCTACTGGCCCCGGCTTCACACAATCGCAACGCTGATACTAAGTACACCTACCCACTGCATAATGTCACTAAAAATACTATTTACGATATTACATAAGAAACCTCTAAATTTTTCAGTGTTTATCTATTATACTATGCATATATTATACATATAAACCTTTTCCTTGAATCAGTGATCTATTACGAAAAACCGTAGTTTTAAAGATTCAAGCTTTTATAGGGATGGACAGCCAGCGACTGTGTTTTATACAATGTAGTGAAGCTACTCGAAATACATACTCCAACTCCAGCTAGTACCTAATATTAATTTAATATAATCATACTAAGTAAGTATATATAATTTATACCTATTTAAACATAACAATAACAACCTCAGACCCTCAGACTAAGGCTTAGTGATTTCCATTGAGCGGGAAACAAATCAGTCTGCGTAGCAGCCATAAATCTGACAGCTTAGTTATGTACTACGCCGTAGGTCATAATATCCTTGAATGTATTATAAACGCAAATTTTGTATGTATGGATGAATGCTTTGAATAATTTTTTTTAAGCCTCTTTCAATTTAGTCGTTTCGTGCCGTACGGCTGCCGTGCGTTTTCGGTGCGTTTTTCGAAAGTTCGTTCGTACGTAGAAACGTTCGTTTATTTAGAAGAAATAAAATAATTATTATTCTAATACTACGGCGATCACGCCGTAAATAATCATATTTACAGTTACTAGATTAGACATATATATCGACAGATATCTATAGAACTTGATTAATGATGTTATCATTAGCAAATACGGGAAGTAATTTGGTACAAATGAGTATAGGTACACTACACACAGTATTGTATTTTGATTTGAAAATACATGCACAATTGCAATTTCTTGTTATACCTAGGCACTCATTAGTGATTTAATGTTCCTTGTTAATTTTGACTAAAACAAAGAACCGTTTAATCGCCATTATTTTAGTTTTTTTAAAAGACTTTTTTTTCCCTAGGCGCTATGACATGTCTTGCGGGGACTTTACAAAAATAAATTGAACGAACACACTGAACATCTAGACTTAGGGCTATTTGTGAAATACACAAAGAATTGCTCTGCGAATCGAAGACGCGGCACAGTGCACTGCAGTCGCATACACCACCGCCTGGCCACCGAGGCAATTCTTTAATTATTTCATTTTAATATTTTTTTAATAACTTCTAAAGGTACGAGGCTTTCTACCTAGTTTAAGCGACTCATATTTACACGATTCTTTGGGGTGAATATTATGCACACAACATTTGGCGGTAATAAATAATACATACATTCATGCATAAACTCAACTCAGCGCCTCATCCCGTCCGGGGTAGGCAGAGACGACAAAACGTCACTTGTCACGATCCTGGCAAACTGATTGGGTCTCGTCCACATTCATTAAGCGAGACATACTTACATTTTTTTTTTATAAATAAAATAATAGTCTAAATAATATAGGTATATCAAAATTAAATCTTAATTACAAATGTTATGTTATAGTTAATATTAATAGAATCAACGATCTCACAGTTAAACTGCGCAAGCAGTTTTGTGAGGCAATCTATATGTGAATCTTTTAAATGCAATAAATAAATAATCCATTCAAATATTCATTGTTGTGTCAGTAAACTATGTGTGTGTGTGTATCTGTGTGTGTGGTTGATAGCTACTAGAAAAGGACGTTTAAACCTTAAGCAATTAATAAAACGAATTTTTAAATTTAAGCACTTAACCTCACTTTCAACCAAAAGCAGTTAACGTTATTAGCTTTTTACAATTTAAGTACTAAAACGACAATAATGACATTGACATTAAATGGATTAAATGTTATTTCAGTATTGTACTTGACATTTAAAAGCAAACAACGAACAACGACTCGTTATCTGCTGCTCGCGCGTTTAAATAAATAAATAAATAAAATAAAAATAAAAATCTTTTATTTCAGACTCACAATGTTTAGGTACATGCATGTCCATATTTAGTGGAAATTAAAAATAAAAATAAAATATAAAAATGAAATAAATTCTGTCACTAAATTTTACAGTAACAACATAACTTAATGTGAATAGAATGGACTCTGAGGGGCAGGTTTTAGGAATGCACCATGTGCAACCTATTCCAGTGTTCCATGAACACACACTCTGAGTCCATTCCATCCGCCATCATCTTTAGATAGCTATTGGTACTGCCCCGCAACCTGCGCACCAGGGACGCCGACCTGTTTCGCAGGATCGCCTGGAAGCCCTGAATGTGGGCGGTTGCGAACATACCTGATGCGCTGCAGAAGCGAGGCAGCCCCAATAACACTCTAAACGCATTGTTGTATTGGACTCGCAGGGCATTGTAAGCCCGTTGCGTATACTTGACCCACAGATTACACGTATAGAGGGACTGACAGTACGCCCTAAACAGTGTGATTTTGACCTGCTCAGTACATCTCGCGAATCTGCGAGCCAACATATTAGCTCGGACTGACAATGCCCTGCGTTCCCTCTCTATATCTATGTCGTCACTTAGTGACTCGGTGACCCAGTGGCCAAGGTACTTAAACTGTGTGACTTTCTTAAGAGGAGTATTGTTTAACGTTACCTTTGTGACTGTATTGTAGGCTTTTGCTCCCGCTTTAAACAACATCCACTCACTCTTAGCAGTATTGTACCTAAGCCCATGTGCCATCGCATACCGCTCACATATTCCAATTAAGCGCCTGAGAGCACTGATCGATGGGGCCAGCAGCACCATGTCATCTGCGTAGCTGATGTTGTTTACACAAACCCCATCAACATGGCAGCCAACACCAGCGCTGCTGAGCTCACGGATCAATCCGTCCACATACAGATTGAAAAGCTTCGGTGACGTAAGCCCCCCCTGTCTCACTCCACATTTCAATCTGTATGTGTCCGATAGCGAACCCGACCACCTAACACTATTCCTTTGGTTGCTGTACCAGTAATCAAAAAGCGATATCAACTCTCGTGGGAACTCGGTATCACTCGAGAGCTTATCCCAGAGTCTGTTATAGTTCACCGTATCGAAGGCTTTCGAAAGGTCCAGGAAACAGCCATATACTGGAGTATTTCTGGTTGTATAGTACTGGACAGTGTGCTTGAGGCTCAGTATCGCGAACTCTGTAGACAGTCCAGCTCGAAAACCGAACTGCGCGTCATGTAATTTGAGGTGTTTATCTAAATGTGTATCAAGCACACTGTCAAGCACTTTCGCTGTTATTGTTGCGAGTGATATTGGCCTATAATTGGTAACACTAGAAGCATCACCCGTTTTATTTTTGATTACTGGTACAACAATAGTCCTCATCAAGTCCTCCGGCAAGTATGCATGTCCTACACACAGGTTGAACAGCATCGACAGTAGCCTGGGCAGATGAACACCAGCATAGACAAAGTGTTCTATGCTGAGTGAGTCATGCCCAGGGGATTTTCCTCTCTTCATACCTTGTATCGCCTTAGCGATTTCTTTTGCTGTAAACCTCTTAGTACTGTCCCCCACATGTTTACTAACAATTGTAGAAGTACATGCACTATCAGGTTGCAATGTAGGCTTAACTTTAAAATGGTCCCTAAAAAGGTTGGCAATCTGACGGGGTTCGCTGATGCCCTCTACACTCGCGGGAACGCTAGACTGTGGGTTTAATTTTTTAGTTTCTTTCCAAAAACCACAGAAATTTTTCGACATGTGATGGGTGGCCAAAATGTCCATTTTTATTTGATTCTGGTTATTTTGACACCATTTTAGTTTATTCTTAAAAACTATCCGCGATTGACGCATATTTTCATACACTGTACCATAAGAGGGTTTACCGAATGCAACCCATTCCCGGAACCACAATCTAGCTTCCCCGTGGGCGTCCTTGACGTGTTTGTTCCAGCCGGTAACATAATGCTTTCTCTTCGGCTTTCGACTAGAGGAACTTTTCACAGCAGCATACCTTAAACTATTTACAATATCATTATATAAACTATTTATTGCACCTCTATGACTTACATTATTACATATTCTATCAGCACAGCCAGTAAATTCAGTCGGAAAATCTATTTCTCTTAAAGTTTTATTACAGAGTTGTGTATATAATTCTATTTGTGAGATATCCCGCTCCCCCCATACAACATTATTTATTTTATATGTACTACAATTAATTTTAGGTCTTAGAATATTAATATCACATATTACTTCTATAGGAAAATGGTCTGACCAGGATATATTATATTTAATATTAACTTTCGCTACTGACATCTTCGCGGCCTGAGTAACCACTACGTGATCTAGCCACGACCGGGAGCCGTACACATCACTCACATACGTATACGCGTCCGATTGCAAACCTAAGAGGTCAATGTCCGCACACGTCCACATCTGTTCCCCACAAAAGTTTAAAAGTTCATTGCCGAACGATGCACTCGGATGAGCGTTAAAATCGCCTAGAATGTAGACGGATTCTACATTATAGCTGTCTATTATAGCACTAATCTCACTCAAGCACTGTGTAAATTCGACTAAATTTTCCGCAGCCTCCGTAGGCATATATACCGAGAACACTAAGAAGTGACGATCCGCGAGCACTACTTTGATCGCCACTATCCTATTATTATTGCACTCGACAACCGATACGCACTGATACACACTTTTACGCCACAGTAGCGCCACACCGCCGTAGGGTCTTCCTCTCAGCATCCCAGCCGAAGTATCCACCGCCGACTTGCCAGTGTAGGCAAAATCTCGATCGATGCCTCCTAGGTACGGTACGTCGTGAGGAAGAAGCCACGTTTCTTGCAAAGCTACTATGTCAGCTGATCGACACAACGACTTTACACAGTCTATTGATCGAGTAATCGATCTGCAGTTGAAACTTATAAATGTTGTTTTATTTATCATTGTGTTGTCCGCCATAATTATTATTATATTTATATTCGATAAACTTTCTTATTGTAACCCCTTCAGGCCACAAGTTTCCATCTAAAAATACATCTATTAGGCTTTTCGGAACAAATAATTTATATGCGTTATATTGTCTATTTACTTTACTATTTATTTTCTGTAACGTTATATTTATATGTATTTTGTCTTTTATATATGTAATTATATCATTCTCTATTGTATTCTTATCAACATTATTAAGAAATAAAGGTATCTTAATATCAGCCGTTCCGTTTCCGGTTGTCAAAACCACAACATTGTACGTAAAAGTGCTCCCTGTTTTTAATCGAAATCAAAGTGAAAACGAACTGAACACCGCACTACACTTCATATTACGAAGATAAAGAACATTTGGAACATTTGGATCACTGACTTAAAGGATAAAACTTCAAAGAAGACAATATTTATTTGTGAGGTTAGAAATTTCTTTACATTCATCAAGTTTTCTGACATATCGGAAGTTTTATTTGACACACTTGTCAGTGACAACTGGAAAGACGTCATCCAGTAGTGCCAACCTAATAGGCGAAGTACGTTCCAATACACGTAAAATATTGTCTTTGGATTTTGCAATATGACTTCTACCGGAATGTCAGAAGATATGATACAATTATTTCAGATGATGAAATCTGAACTTCACCAACAAACTGTAACAATTACTGAAAGTATCATGCGAAATATAGATGAGAAATTACAACCAATTTTGGAAGAAAATAAATACCTAAAATCTGAGATTCAAAGACTTCATGATAAAGTGAAATACTTGGAGGACAAAAGTAGGAAAAATAATTTGATATTACACGGTATAAAGGAAACAGAAAATAATCAACAAGAATTATTTAATATAATAAAAGACACTTTAAATAACCTTAATATAAACATAAATATTTACGAAATAAACAACTACTATAGACTGGGACGAAAACAAGATAAGAAGAAAGTAAGGCCAATACTTATTACTTTTACGTCATTCCAAAAAAAGATAGCAATACTAAGAAATAAGATGAGAATGCCAAAACAAACATATATTACTGAAGACTTTTCTAAAGAAACGATGGAAGTACGGAAAAACCTACAAGAAAAACTTAAACAGGAAAAGCAAAAGGGCAAAGACGCATTCATCCGACACAATAAATTAATAATTAGAGAAAAAACTGATGCTGAAAAAAGAAAGAGAGAGGTTTCAACATCGCCTAACATAGTTCACACACCAACACACAGTGGTTCTATAAATATTATAGCACCTCCCAAACTGCACAAAACAAATGCATTCGAGTATATGAGGGCAAGATCTTCCTCTCTTAATGAAAAACCATCTCAACAATAGCAGCTACTAGACACCGGTTACGAAATTGAAACAAACAAAATAGGCAAAACTTTAAAAGAAAACAATAAAAACCCCAATACGGCTGGTCACCGCGGGGTTATTGACCATACCCTCCAAGATTTCATATCGAAGAATCTAATAACCAAAAATCTAACAACAAAAAATCAAAAAACAACAAATCAGAAACAGAGACTACACATTGCAACACTTAACACAAGATCATTAAAATCACGGGAATATTTAATAGAACTTGAACAAGCTTTAAATGATATCAGCTGGGACATCCTTGGTATAAGCGATGTACGTAGGAACACTGAAAAAATTGAAGAATACGAGAAACACATTTTTTACTACAAAAATGAAACACCAGGATTATACGGCGTGGGTTTCTTAGTTAAGAAGTATCTAAAAAATAATATAATAGAATTTAAAGGAATATCAGACAGAATAGTTGTCCTAAACATCATACTTCCTGGGTACAAATGTCCAGCTTCAATAGTGCAGGTATACGCTCCTACTGAAGTATCAAAAATGGAGGTGAAAAACAACTTTTATGAACAGTTGAACAATACAATGGAGACATTATATAACACCGTTATTGTGATGGGCGATTTTAACAGCCAAGTAGGAGAGAGAAAACCTAATGAAGATAAGATACTAGGACTTTATACTACCGGCAAAAGAAATGATAACGGACAGAGGTTGATAAACTACGCGTTAGAAAATAACTTGCATATTATGAACAGTTTTTACAAAAGGAAAAATAAAAGGAAATGGACTTGGGAATCTCCTAACGGCAAAATAAAAAATGAGATAGATTTCATAACTACAAACAAACCTAAGATGTTCTTAAACGTAGAAGTTCTTAACAAATTCAACTATAATTCTGACCATAGGCTACTCCGAGCACATTTACACGGGGTTGAACCTAAGAAATCAAGAAAACATATACAGAATACTAAGCTACCAATACAACTACCCATACCAAGTCACGTATTAGAATCTTTAGAAACTGAGTTAACACCAATAAAAGAACTGAAGACAGTACAAGGAAAATATGATACTTTTGAAAAAGAAATAAAAGAAACAAACAGAAATATAGAAAGGGACAATATACAAAAAGATAGATTAGGATCAGAAGCAAGAGAGTTAATTAAACGAAGAGCAATTTTATTTCAAAAAAGGAAAACTAATAGAAAAGAGATAACAAAACTGAGTAAAGAAATAAATGTAGCAATAAGAAAGTATAGACAAAAAGTGAGAACAGAAACAATAAAAATTCACATAGCCAAATCAGGTGGACTTAGGAACGCATGGAAAGAACTTGAAGAAAATATTAATTGGATTAGTAACGTAACACATCATAAAACAAAAAAACACAAATCAAAAAGAAACGAAATACTAAAAACAGCTACCGATTTTTATCGTGAACTTTATAATGATGAACATAAGATAATATCAACTATATGCGACAAGGAAGATTTCGAAGAAACGATTCCAATGATATTAAAGGACGAAGTTAATAAAGCTCTTAATTCACAAAAGAAAGGAAAAGCGCCAGGCGAGGATAGTATTTCAAATGAACTTTTAATCGGAGTATCTCAGATTATTTTGAAAACACTTACGGAATTATTTAACGAAATTTTGACAACAGAGCATATACCTCATCAATGGACCACGTCAACTATAACCTTACTTCACAAGAAAGGCAGAACAGATGATATTTCGAACTACAGGCCTATATCACTAATGTCTAACGTATATAAAATATTTTCTAAAATACTACTAGAACGATTAACAAAAACATTAGATGAAAATCAGCCGAAGGAACAGGCTGGGTTTCGAAGTGGATTCTCTACTATAGACCATATTCATACCATAAAACAGTTAATTCAGAAATGCAATGAATATAAAATAAACTATTATTTGGCGTTTATAGACTACAATAAAGCATTCGACTCGATAAAGCATGAGAAAATATGGGAAGCTCTTGTCTCACAAGGAGTTCACAGCAAGTATATTCGTATAATTCAAAATATATACGGAAACATGACAGCAAGAATACGCACAGAAAAGACTGGAGAATATTTCCCCATTAGACGAGGAGTTAAACAAGGTGATCCTCTATCACCCAAACTTTTCTCAGCAACTCTAGAGCATATATTTCGCCAACTAGAATGGAGTGGTTATGGTATAAATGTCAATGGAGTATTATTAAACCACTTACGATTTGCTGATGACCTTATATTAATATGCGAAGACCCAAAGATCCTACAGGACATGATCGAACAACTGGTTAATGAAAGCGAAAAGGTTGGATTATTGATAAATTCAGGTAAAACAAAGCTAATGACAAATCACCTAAAAATTCCCATTAAACCTAAGAACGTTACTGAATTAGAGTATGTCAACGAGTATACGTATCTCGGCCAAATAATATCTCCCATTGACCTCACAACAAAAGAAATAAACAATAGAATAAATATAGGATGGAAGAGATACTGGGCCTTAAAAGACATAATGAAAAACTCAGACATTCCAATTGCAGGTAAAAAGAAAGTCTTTGATACATGTATCCTACCGAGCATGACTTATGGATGCCAGACATGGAGTTGCACTAACAAGAATATCAAAGCATTAGAAACCTGTCAACACAGAATGGAAAGAAGCATTCTTAATATAAAACTAAAAGACAAAGTTCGGTTAACAACGATAAGAAAACAAACTAAGATTATGGATGTAAAATACCGAATAAAACAACTGAAATGGAAATGGGCTGGACATCTAATGCGAAGCAAAACAGAAAAATGGGCTAAAGAAGTTACGGAATGGTGCCCTAGATATAAAAAGAGAAAGAAAGGTAGACAATGTCGAAGATGGGAGGACGATATTATGAAATTAGCGGGAAACAATTGGGCAAGGAAAGCTAGAGACAGAACAATTTGGAGAAATCTTGGGGAGGCCTATGCTGAAAAGCAAGACAATCTTGTAATCGGTGTGCATCAAGTCATACAAAATTAAACATATTATGTAAATTTAAAGATTGTTAATAAAGGCTATTATTATTATTATGTTTCTCTTTTCCATAATACTCGGGTCTATTGGAGACCCGGTTCTTTGGAAGGCATACATCGGGCCGAAGCCAAGACGAAGAGGCCCTTTAAGAGATATTTAATCTGGTAATGGATACACTTATTATTATTATTATTATCAGTTACGTTTTTTCGTTTTGGTTTCGATAGTCTACAATGTGTAAATATGAAAACTGTACATTAAATCGATGAACTTTATGTATAGTATCGTATCAGCCCTTATCATCCCACTGCTGGGCAAAGGCCTCTCCCTTTGATTTGCGGTCCAACTGATTCCAACTGTCGGTCCTTCGCCAATGAAGGCCAGTGTTTTTGTTTTTTGTGAACTTTATGTACGCCTGAATAATATAAACGATCGTTTTAATTAACTGATTTCTGTTAAGAATTACAATATTAATAAAATAACTTAAATATTCTTATTCGGACAGTCCTAAGCCTGCCAAGTACGAAGGAAAGTTCATTGATTTAATAAAACTGAAAACTATTCATATAAACTACGGTTTTTTAAATCAATTTAAAATAAAAACGAAATAAGCAGATAAGCAAATAAGCAATTAACAAAAGCCACTTTTGAAAAAAATTAAACGACAAGTTCGTTTTTTATTTTAAGTCGTTATTCACATCACTGATAGCTACTAGATCTCAAATAGGTACTACCGAAGGGGTGCTTCATTACTGAGGAAGAATTTAAAACAACTAAGTATCGAAAACCAAAAACCAATCCTTTACAAAACGATCTGGCCAGTGAGGTATTTGTATGCCATGGGGAGTATTTACATTGGTCAGGGTTCTATCTAAGCATTAGTATTTACAAAACAGAGTATCTAAGTAAGTATATTTATTGGCTCACCCGTACCTGTACTAAACGCTGAAACAGAGCGTTTGTAACTTGTAACTGTAAGGCCTTGTGTGACTATCCGAGTAATATTATATAATAAATATTGTTACTGTTATATATTAATATAAACAATAGGTATTTTGGTATTTACTTTATATGCAAGTCTAGTTTACTTGCAACACGTACTACAAAGCTCTGCCTTCACAAACAATAGCATGCATGTCTATACCCAATTCACGTTTGACGGAAAGTAATTACGTGCCGCTCCTCCCCTATAAACACCTAGATAGAATGTTTTGTCGATAGTTTTACACCTTTGCCGCTTTAGTATATCTCATATGGCCATGCAAAATAACTTTACCTTGCGTTTAGAATATACTTTTTGCTGTGAGTTAGTATCATTCGTGATTGTGAAAAATGAGATAGTTGGTACAAGATTTAAGTTGTTTAGAAAGTAGTATGTAGTGGTTTTTTTGTAAGAAATATGAAGAGAATTACTGAATTAGCTAAGGCACAAGCGAGGGAGGAGTTTGAAAATCAATTGCGCTGTGCCTTCGTGAAGTATGATAATCTCGACGATGAGGAGGAACATTCTGAGGTTCGTTACTATTGTAGAAACCATTATTTATTGCATAACTATCCTTAGGTTAACTTTACATTATCACGAAAGGGGATGACATAGATTTCGGTGAATCACAAAGATTATTTGTCATTAAAAGAGTTACGTAGTAAGAAAGGAATAAGGCATAACTTATGTGCGACATTTTGCGTTACACATTTACTTCACGTCAAGTTTTATGTACGAGTATAGGTAATATGTATTATTTACAAAATAAAATGTACGAATTTAAGTTTGTTTATCCGTTGTCAAGCATCCACAGAACAAGCTCAGCTTAATATGGGAGTATGCTTTGTGTGAATGTGTGATAATTAAGTACTTAGTACCAATATTTAAAAAAAACATACACATAATATTTCACATTTAGCTTGATGTTTCATTGCAGAAAAACATGCCCCAATTATTTCTATCTGCCTATTTGTCTAGCTAATGCAATTACTACCTATTATAGGTAAATAAAGATACAGTAGGTACCTTTTTGACATGACAATATTTTTTTATTTAAAGTAAAAGGATTCACATAAGAAGCAGATTTTATAAAGGTTACTATAGAAATATTGAATTTTTAATTTGTTTTAATGATGATAATAAAAGTAAAACAATAACAACATCAACAACAATATACGTAACGTTCTGTCAACAGCCATCCCACAAATCTTGGGCCACGGTGCGCTCTGGTTTGAAGGCTGATACTGTTCTGGCCTTAAGAAAACCTCTACAAATTCTTGAGAAGGGTTTAACGATGTTCACGGGATTGGATGATACCATTATGTGCTCTTGAGCTGCCACCTTATACCTAGACTTAAAAAAAAAACATTTATTTCTCTCAAAAGGTTACAATGGTGAAGGTAGGTACAGTACATTAAATATTTACAATTATTTATGCTTCAAGATTATGAGCATCCTAGATGTCGTTATTAAAACCCTTATGAGAGCTGGAGTTCGTAGTAAGTTCGAAACCTGTGTGACGGATTATATATATAGACTTAATTACATAAGGCTCGCAACATACCACAATAATTGAACTATTCCTATAGGGTAAAACCGGTATAGACGCACCACTTTTTGAAAAAGTTTTCTAATTTAAAAAATATTTATTAAAATGAATATATGAATGTAGGTTAGATTAATCATTCATGTTGGTTTCCATTAATTACAGGTTTTGTATAATTTAGCTTTCTGTTGACCCCTTTTTTTGGGAATAGATACCATGAACATACTGCCTTCCGAGGGGTTAGACGCGCTTTATACTGTGTTATGTATGATAAAAACGTATTCTTCTCTGGATTCTTTCTAATTCGTCCCAAGAAACAGTGGTCAAATCACGAAACACATGTTTAATAGTTAAAAGGATTTAATTTATTGTATATTAGGTACTTACTTATATTGATTATTTATTTTTTTAGTTCCCTTAAAAAGTATGACACAAGCCCGCTTTGAAGCTATTTTGAATTATAGTTTCCAATAAATATTAACAATGGCATTTCTTTTTATCATCGCAAGACAAATATCAATAGCTTTTGTTACATTTACCTAACTTTATTGAAAAAGAATTGTCAGTCTTCGAGAAACTTTCATAAAGTAAAGTTTATTCTCTAACTGAATAAAACAACAAGATCTAGGGAGAGAGATTTTAAATTGAAATAATTTGACAAATTACTTAATTGTGGTTACGTCGTTTTTAAAAACTATGTCCATCAAAGTATTTTTGATAACTGTGTTAATTACCCAGTAAAAGCATAGTATTTCTCAGACATTAGGGGTAAAACTATTCCCAAGAAAATGGAAGAAACAATTCAAAAAACAACATATCTTATGATAGTACAATTCAAATCAATTATAATAATTAGATTATAGATATCTATGTCAAAGTAAAACTAAAACTACAGAAAGCATGAAGGCAATAAAATCTTTTTGATTACGATCCACGCGACGGTAACCTTACAATGCAAATTGCTATCATTTTATATGAGATATGCTTTCGACATATGGAATCGTCCACAATTCAGTCAAAAAGGTTTTTTTGTTCAAACGACAGGTAGGTACGCGGAAAAACTGTTACTTTGACGACATTTTGTGCAGTTTATAAGTTCTGTTTGTATTTGTGAACTGTGTATTGTTTTTAATATGGATGACGATGCTGTGCAGGTAACTCAGTTGTTTTTACGTGTTAATTAGTGAATAGATATTATGATATTGATAATAATAGCCCTGACTTTTACTATCTAGGTCCGTACTTAGTATAAGAAGTAAAGAACGTAAATACAAATGTAATAAGTAGTAGCTGACTTAATTAATATTCGTTAATTAAGGAACAATGTTTATTGCAAATTTATTATTAAGGTTAATAAGGCGTATATAAAACCAATGGGCAGATACTTGATACCAATTAGTAGTTAAGCTCGATTTAATTATGATTCACAGAAATATGGAATAATACTTATTTCCTTTTTTGTTAAATTCACATTGCATTATGAATGCAGATAACATTATTATTGGACTAATTTGAGAGTATATTATTTCCAAGAAAAACAGTTTAAACTAACGTCTTGATAATTAAGATGTTGTGTTAAAAATGTGCGGTATTATAACATTGATTAATAAAGTGAGAAACAGTGCCATACATAAGTAAGCTTTGCGAATTATAAGAAGATATAGGGACGAGGATGGAAAAAAGTATGTAAGGGGGTGGTTTTGACACATTGAGAGAAATTAACAAAAGAAAATAGCGCGAATGAAAACGTCTCGGTGTGGGATGCCTAATTGGCGATATCTCTCAAAAAAGGCATGTCCAAGCACTTGGAACCAACGGTTACGTATAGATGTTGATGTAGCAAAGTAGGCTTGTCAGAATACACTAGCTGACCCGTGCCCACTTCGTTAGGTGGCGAAATGAGTATGATATCATTAGTATGTAGGTGCCTATATTATTGTAGTTCTCTATCTAGAACTTCTCTGTATACTACATAAATAGATGTAATATTATTATTTAGTACCAGAACTAATTGTCTTTCAAAGGCACCAACCCAAGATAAGGCATTAGGCGCTTATAAATTATACATAAATAGAATTATATAATTAACAGCCTATCATCATAATATTGTAACTACACTATTGTTATTAATTATCCTAAGCCGAGTGATTGTACCTACAGACAAACCGTTTAAACGGTTTTGTGGGGCTACGACTGTATTTATATTTGTAATGTAGATGACTGTAATTAATAAAATATAATAAAGGCAGCATATAACTGTCAATGCCGACCAAGACCATAAAGAATGTTATAATGTTAGAATGTTATAGCCCTCGAGACTTATTAATAGTGATAACAAAATAAATCTTGACGGGATACTGCAGCTTTCTAAATGGTACGGTATCCTCGTAATAAACCCATGCTAGTTCTCCAACTCCTAGTAAAGGGCAAATTTGTTTAAAATTATATATCTATTTATTTTGGTAAGGGTTAATACCATATTCACAAAATACCTTAACAAACAATGTATTTTTTTTAAATCGTATTGGGTTATCATAAAAAAGGTCGTAATGAGTTAACGTTAGAAGATAGGGGAAGATCGGCACCATTCGTACGCGGGGCACATACATACAGTTCAAATAAAACACAAACGAATAGACGTATCCGACTTGGGTTTGCATAAATATGTTTGTTTGAGTTTAGTAGTCACCAATTTACAAATTAATGTAGTTTCGCGACACTCGCACCTTCGAATATGAAGTTATAGCTCGCAACGTGTTTTACCACCAACAATTTTTTTTCATAAAAGTTTTTGATGCTGTTTCAATGGATGTTTTCAGTTTTTCAACTGTGTATTATGTAACAAATATCCTATAAATGTGTTTCTAATAATTAATTTATCTACTTTGTATATTATTATTTAATGAGACTTTACTTTATTCATCATTTGGGTATTGGGGCACTTTCGAACAGACCAGGAGGGGCACGTTCATACGCGTATGAATGGGCCCACCTTAGTAGATTATCCATCTATCAATTAAATTATGAAACCGACGATCTTTTATCACCAGAGGCAATTCAACCTTAGGTACCTAACCGCTACAAGAACCAAAAAATCGAACAAGGGAAGGCAACGAGAGAAATCACTGGTAGACCGGAAAAAAATCGAATTGAAAGCAAACCAAAAGAAAAGATTTCAAAAAACTAGAACAGGAAAAAAGAGCGAGGCCTAGGCAAATGAAACGTAGTTTAAGGCTCGTAGCACATTAAACGGATCGGCACCGCCTCGCCTTTTTTCTCGGTGACAAACGTTAAAAATCCGATTACGTTACGATTCCGATTATTGTGCGCTGCAGTAAGGAGTTTCATACAAATAATACTGAACGGCTCGAGTTGATCCGGTGGCGATCCGTTTACGTTACGTTATAATATACGCACGGTCGTAGCACATATTATTATTATGTGCTACGACCCTAAAGCATTTAAAATAAATAGTTTTGTTGATTGGACATAAAAGTTGTTTTATTTTGGTAATTCGTATTTTAAATAAAAATATCTTGATTCTATTGATAGTTTTACTAACTTTTACGAAAGTGCCCCAATGGGCCTGAAGGTACCCCAGGTGCTGTATGAAAGTACCCCACCAGGTAGATTTGAACGATTTTAAGATTCTGTTCAGGTCGTATTTATACAATAAATATAAGAGATAACCAACTGCCATTATTTTATATTAATCTCAGATAAATACACTAATATAATATAATATAGTATACTTAATATACTAGTATACGAAATGAGATGACTTTTTAATAAATAGGTTGAGACAAAATAAAACAAAAAGTAAAAATCGTACGAAGGGTCCCGATCTTCCCCTAGGAATAGGTACGCTATCGTTTACTTAATTGTAAAACTTTTTTACGACAATTCGATAAGACATCATTTTTGTATATCTCCAGCCGTTTAACCAGCAGAACAAAAAAAACGTTATTACCTAAGCGTCCCATTTTTAAACATACATATTTCATTACTCCTCTATTCCTATTAGTCATAGTATAAGAAAGAATTTAAAAAATCGGTTCAGTAAATCCAGAGATTACGAGTACCCCTTACAACGTCACAAACACAAACTTTACCTTTTTCGAATATTAAGGTCGGACATGCCAATCGCAACTCCATACAAACGGAGAAAGTAACTCCTTCATTTGATAATAAATATTATAAACTATGTTTAATATCGTTTTGTCTCGTTATTATTAAAATAATAACTTAAAATAATAACTTTAGACTTATTGCTAAATAAAACAGTAAAAATAATATTAATTTACAAGTTATGAGGCTTGAAAAGTTCACAATCTATGCACTTTTTATCACAACTTTCAGCGTAATAAAACAGGAATAAACGTACGCTAATATAATTTAGCATTAGGCATAGATTATACGAAAATTCAAATAATTTTATTTTGACTAAATACATTGTAAAGTTTTTGCGTAATAACCCTTTCCCCAAAGGCAATTTAGGAAATTTTATCATGCTTGTTTCCGCCATCGACATCTTGCATCTCACCTTTATTTTCTGCCCAAAACCCATTTTACATTCCATAGCTTCATTTACTCCTGATTTACAATATTTCACCACCCCATTTCATCAGAGTGTCGTAAAACCGACTAAGGGACTATCAGTGAATATTATCTTTACGAAATAAAAAGATTGAAAACTTGAAATTAAACCCTATACCAATCCGTCTGGCCACCGTGGTATCAATGGGACAAGTAAGTATCCTTCTATCACAAGAGGCGGTTGTTGTTCTCTTTCTCACTCGACGTTTGCTGAATCAACAATCATTTAGGCTCCGCCGACTAGCGAGATCGGGTCTTTGAAATGGGTGCTCTTAATATAGATTATCTATATCAAAATGGTTCAATGTGAGTTAATCTTAAAAGAAAGACATGATTTCGTCGTAGACATTTTTTCAGACCATTTCATCATCATCATCATATCAGCCAATCGACGTCCACTGCTGGACATAGGCCTTCTCCAAGTGTTGCCATCTTGTGCGGTCCTGTGCCTCCCTCATCCATCGGCTTTCCGCCGTCCTAACTAGGTCCTCGGTTCACCGTGTGAGGGGTCTCCATTTAGACCATTTAAAGATAAATAATTCGAACCAACTAAAACCACAAGCGATACTCAGTAGTCATACGAGTATTTCTAAAGGCTAGGAATAATACTTTCGGAAGAATAATCCTTGAGACCTCAGATGAAAACTAATTTCTACCTTGTATTTTTACTCAACACTACTCTCGAAGAATATGCAAATGAATCATTGGTTTCTACATACCTAAAAACAAGTATGTATGTACCTAGGTATATATAAATCTATATCTATCTACCCACATGAGCAAATTTTGTGCCAATACCTTACGTGATAGTATGTTCACATGCATATAATACATAAGTAATATGCAAGATATATGATATTTCGTGTCACTATCATCGCGATAATACGGTACACAGCAAACTTTTTGAGTTATGAGTTTCGTGTGGTATTCACTATGTCTAGTAACACTGCTGCTTTTATCGTTCGACATTTGTACATAAAAATATTAACATATTCACATATCACATTATCGTGTAGCTTTGTGTTTAGTCTTCTAGTTACTTTCATACGTATTTAACCTTATGCTTTCTTTGTTAATTTATTAACAGCTAGTACAGCTGGTGCCCGCGAATTTGTTTATAAAAAATATTTTTTTTTATAAATTGTAGTCTTTGTGATATCTATGTTATTGTAAAGTTTAATTAAATTCCATTAAGTAGTTTATACGTGAAATAGTAACAAACATCCATACTTACAAATTTTCACGTTTAACATATTTATTAGGTTTTTGATATAATTAGCTTCTAAAATATCGTAAATACGTAATCTAATTTATACGAATATTTTATCTTCCTACTCTTGAATAGTTCTACGTAATCGTTTAGTGATACTTTCATAATAGTTCGTGGTTACAACAAACTGTAAAATCAAACATAATGGATATGACATTGCTGGGAAAAGCTATAAGCAACTTCGTAAGTACATTTGTATTACTAACTAGCGACCAGCCCCGACTCCGCACGGGCACTTACTTGGTACTACAGAATGTCCTTAGACAACGTTTTAGTACAGCTTCATTAGAAATCTCTAAATTTATAAGGTTTTCTCTAGTATGTTATGCATGTGTTATACATATAAACCTTTTTCTTGAATCACTCTATCTATTAAAAAACCGCATCTAAATACGTTGCTTAGTTTTAAAGATTTAAGCATACAAAGGGACATAGGGACAGAAAAAGCTACTTTATTTTACACTATGTGTCTATGATGTGTTATATCTAGATGTGTTTTTATATCGAATGAGCTTTTTGCTCCTCTGCAATTATAATTCTACAAACATGAGTCATAACTCGGCAGGGCAAAACACCAACTTACGCTTTGCACATGGCTCTACGCATGTATCCAGTATCCGTTCACCGTTCCTATGTTCTCTCGTAACTACTCAACGGCTAAACTGATTTTAATAAATGATACGTCATAAGTTTCATCTCAATCGCACGAATGTCACTAGGTATATGGTAGTGGCTTTTTGACTACAAACAGTACTTAAGTCTTCAAAAACTAAAAACAAGTCCAAACGGCTCTTTGCCTAGATAGTATAGAAACTGGCTAAAACTCTTATTCCAGATGCCTTCGGGCTTATGCTACAAATTAGTTAGTGGTTTTTACGTGTTTTATATAACTTATTTTTCTTCGTTTTGAACTCAAAAGCAAAAAATTTGAATCAAAATTCAAAAAGCTTTAAAATAACTAAAAAACCCGACTACAGTGTAAACATGCAACCATAAAGCACAAAACAAACATAAATATTAAACTAAGAGCTTAATTACAAAAAAATATTATAGGACAGTATTAAATCAAATTAATTTTAATGCAAGCGGGATGCAATCAAATAAATAAATCAATTAAATAATAAGTAGTCATTTCATGATGATTGATTTTGACACATTATTTTCCACCAAACTTAGATATCAGAACATAAAAGAAGTAACACACCACCAGATCACAACTGTAAGGAAATGAATCCATAACAAATGATCCGGTGATCCGGGAAGGTGCCGTGTTATGAGCAATGAGTGTATATTGCAGTGAAAACATTTGATATTCTTAATTCATGGCCGAACGGGCAAAATAAAGGTTCTAAAAGCAAACTTAAAAAAAAGTTATTCAGCTACTCATTTTAGGAATCGTGACAACAGTTAATCCGCAAATTAAAAATATCCATTAAAACATTAGACTTTGCTATCATGAATAGTTTCTAATTACTTACCGTTATTATGCTTCATAATACAATCAAAATGATTTGCGTGCCTCAACGAATATTATATCAAAGTTTATGCCGTACCGTCCCCCTATTTAATGTTAGACTACTATCTGTTTATTAATTTGCATATTACATTTTCACTTCTACGACTCTCAGGTAGTTCGCTTTAAGCCACAAACATGAGCTGTCAAAAACACAATAAAATGAAACAAGTGTAAAAGAACTCATATAAACTTAAACAAACTTGACTTAGATAAAAGCTAAAAATATTTTAGTCGCTGAAACTAGCTGACGCTGTTACCTGACTGGTGACTTAGTAAAAATGTTTGTTCACGGAATAAAACCTGGTTCTAGCGAAGAGGAAGAAGAAGAAGATGTTATGGACATCCTTCTGGTTGGAAAAGAAAAAAGATATCTAAAAATATAATGAATACAGAGGATTTATTAGTTATTTTGTGTTGTTTTATGTGGCACAGAAACGGAGAGAAGAATGCGAGCGAAAGGCGAGGAGAGGGGAGATGGACCCCCGGCTGGAGTTCACCTTCCAGCTTTTGATAGATGGCACTGGATTACCACGGCATGCAATTATGGACCACGTTTTCGAAGGAAATATGGTAAGTGTGTTAGTTTTGTGGACCTTGGCCTGTTGATTAGAATGTGAAAATCATTGATAGGTTTTATCGCCGTAGCTTTCCGTGAACGTGCAACTGGGAGAAGTAGACTCCATATCCTCCCTAAAGAGAATTTAGGTCAAGTTGCAGATACTAGGTAGTATCGGGTTGTGTCAATTTTTTCAATTTAACTAGAAATTAGGACTTTTCTGTACCATGGTCCTAATTCGGTTGGTACCAATAAAACTGCTAAGTACATAATTTAATTTTAAAAAGTTTGGCAAAGAACCTTTCAAACTTGCTTTGCTTCGACGCTTGGTTCAGATGGCTATGATCATAACCTTTTTAAAAATTGTAACCATATGCCCTATTCCCTATTTGCATGTCCCTGGAAACATTTGTCTCGTTACGTCTCATAACGACGTTACCTACTTCCGCGTTGTAAATTCCCTTTGTTATCATCAATTCTCTGAGTTTGATTATTCAAGAAAATATTTTGGTTAAAAAAATGGAACACCTGGTTAAGAATACATTCTCAAAGTTTTATCGGTTAAAAACCTACCAGCTTCCTCCAAGCAGGAAGAGGATATTTTCCTGTAAATTAATTGTAAATTTATTTCAAAGCTGGATGACATCAACCAGCTTTTCCTGCCTCACATGAGGAACAAGCTCCTATGGTACTATCAAGATGTAGAGGAAATTGAACAGAGACCACAACAAGAAGGAACCAAACCCCGGCAACAAGGCCAAGGGAAGCAACCGCCTCCACAGATCACGTTGAAGAAAAAGCTGTTCCTTTCTGATGGATGGGATGTTAGATTTACTGGCGTTTGTATTTACATGTTCCGCATAAATGTAAGCAAACAGCTACCTGAAGAAGGATTTCACAAAGATCTGTAAGTACTTTGATTTTTTTATACTACACAGGCATATGGTCCACCTGGTGGTAAGTGATTACTGTAGCCTATAGACACCTTCATGGGAATCACATGCGAGTTCTCAACCCTTTAAAATTAAAAATCTTCTTCTCCCCTTTTTTGAAGGACCTGATTTGTTTCCATTATTTTAAACTTCACGTATATTTTTTAAGTTTAAAAACAACACATTATTGATATGAAAGATAATATACATTTTCTTTTCCTTTTGTAAGGGGTGGAAACCAAATTATTATTTTCAACCAGCATGTCAATTCTCGTAACTTAAAATCGTTAAAAAATCGGTTAAGTTAACTTTAATTGTTCTTACCTATTGTGTGACAATTTGACAACTAACTAAAGTTAACTTAACCGAAATTAAAGTTACGAGAATTGACATGTAGTTTAACTTTAACTAACCCTTTCAAACTAAATCAATTGTTTATTTATTGGCCGACAAATAACATAGCACATACATGTTTGATTCCAAAAACTTTTAGAGTCTATAATTAATAACATAATAATAATAATTAATAACGTTTTGTGGGGCCCACTCAACGAGGTGGCAAGTCACTACCTGTCATTTTATAATATAGAGACTGATTATCACGACAGGTATCCGGTAGTCTCCTTCCATAGCCCAATAACTTATCCACCGAACATACTCATCCATAGACTATTATTTAAATTTCCATCGCATCCTTAGAGATGCACTACAATAGTTTTTGCACTCGGCAGGGACCATCTCTGGATGTATCATATTGTGCGTTCAGAGATGGTATCTGCACTGTGTATCCATTACCAGATTAAATATCTCTTATAGGGCCTCTTCGTCTTGGCTTCGGCCCGATGTATGCCTTCCAAAGAACCGGGTCTCCAATAGACCCGAGTATTATGGAAAAGAGAAACATAATAATTAATAATAATCATAATTACCGGACACAAATAACATAAAGGATCAAGACATTTTGTGAATAATTTTTTAATAATTTTTCTTGCATGATATTCGAACCTCGTGTGGGGCAGCTCTATTTAAAACCGCTACGTCGCCACCGAGGAAGTTATATATTTCTACGGCTTATTAAATTTAATATTGATCTTATCATAGATTCTGTGGTATCCTGAATGCACGACAAGTGGGCCTGGTAACAGCTATAGAGAGAGTAATGGAACACGTCTACATGAACGCGCTTGCACACCCGAGCAGTGACGGTGATGAGGATGAAACAAGATTCCCTATTGTTAAAAATCAACTGCTTCCTGGTTTAAGATCCTTCTGCAGCGCTTTAAAAGGTATGTACTGTGTAGCTTTAAAAGGTATTTGGAGAAGGCCTGTGTCCAGATTGATACTAATTCTTCGAGTCCACATTAGTGCCTCAAATATTTATTTGATTTGTAAGGATATGTGGTGAGAAAATATTTGAAGAAGGGCTATGTCCAACAGTGGATGCCGATATGATGATAATGAGGAAAGATAAATATTAAAATTTTATTTTTCCTTCACAATAAAAACTTACATCTAGAGGATTATATGACAAATTTAACATTAGAGTTTGTGAAGGACTGGTGCCTGAAATGGGTTTGTACAAACCTGTGCTACTTAAATGTTTGTTTCATGTAAATTGCAACATTGACTTATTAAATATAAATTAATATAATTCATCACAATACGAAAAAGAATGAATATACCATTGTGAAGAAAATAAAGATACGTACTTATTTATTTATAGGTGAGCATAGGCCAAAACATGGATTTTCATCCCATTCTGGCCGCGCTTACGACGCTTTCATTTTAGTAACATTTCGAATAATTTTTACTTTTTTTTACCAGTATGTGAAGATGTTTGCGGTCAAGTGAATTTGTTTGATGACGGGCAAGCTCATATGGGAGAGCTACAAGATCACACACAGTTGAAGGACATGGCTAAAAACCTCACTACGATAACATTGCTAGAAGATCGTGTCAATGAGTGGATAAAGAAAGTTATGGAGGTATTCATTTGTTTTTTTATTTATTTCTTAAACTATCTAACTACCACCATATAAGTCGCAAAAAGGTCTTATAAACATCTATTTAGCTGCTTGCTGTATACGAGGTCGTGGATGGGAAATCCACGCAGGACAAGTGTTTGTGCGAAATAGACATTATTGTCATGAGTTTGTATTTTTATGGATGATCTCTGTAGCATAGTGCTTACATTATTCTTTTGATATTAAAAATATGAATGATAAATACATATTAAACATATGAATGACTAGCGTTATTTTTTATAAATATTTAAAGTTTTACTTGTGATGACGTCACGCGTACGGCCGAATTTCTTGAGCAATGAAGGCAGAGACAAATTTTGGTTCAGGCAACACATGACGTCATTAAGAGATCAATGCGGTTTTTTGCGCTAAAATATTTTTTTTTTTCCTTACCTTACCGATATAAAATCTCTAAGTGGTTTTAGAATCGACATAGATAAACTTTTACTTTACATACCGAATTGTTATCGTTTAAGATACTAAGTGAAAGTGAACAGTTAAGACGTGAGGTGGACTTAAGTGGGCCTCAAGATGAACTCGAGTACTGGAAGAAAAGAGGAGCTCAGTTCTCACAGCTCGTATCTTATTTACAGGTAAGTCAATATTTTATGTAAATATCAAATTACTATATAGAGATCAAAAGTTCTGCCGTTGTAAGGTAACTTCGAGGTCACCAACAAAAATTAATCAAGTGCTTGGTTAGGGATCAAGAAAGTAAAATGGTCCTAAAACACGCTTTCAAAAAAAATTCTCTTGCGGAAATTCCGTAGAGAAGAGATTCTCTGCCGAAGTTTTCCTTAAGGACTACTATATGGGGTCCTTCAACAAAGGTGATTAGGTCTTTAAATAGTCGGCTACGGTTACCACTTACCACAAGTAGCCCCAGATGCCAGTTGTTACCACCGAAGTAAGTACATAAAACTCTGATCAGGATTCATGTTGTCGCCATTTGGTGCGTTTTCCCCTGCGTCTTTTTATTTTAAATATTATTTTATCTATCCGTGTGGTGACAGAGTAAGAATACAATATGTCACCACCCCATCTCATCCAATGGGTGTAGTAAAAACCGACTAAGGGAATAACCGTAACTACTATCTTTACGAAATAAAAAGAAGGAAAACTTAAAATTAAACCTTATACCAATCCGTCTGGCCAGAGTGGTATTAGTAGGCCAAGTATCCCTCCGTCACGGGAGGAGGCCCGTCCCTGCAGTGGGACATTAATGGGCTGTTATGATGATGATGATTATTTTATCATTCCACAGGACAACGAGGTCCAACTAACATTGTCGTGCTTACAAATAGCAAATTCCAAAATAATACGTATTTGGAGGGAAACAGACCACAAGATTACTTTTTGCTACAACGAGGCTAAAGACAACGCTAAATTTATTCAAGCCATGGAGAAGTGTTGTCACTCGTTGTATCTCGATGATCCGGTGAAGATAAAGGATTCTATACTGAGCTTGTTACAAACAGTGAGGCTCATACATAGTGTGTCGCAGTTCTATAATACTTCCGAAAGGATTTCCTCATTGATGGTCAAGGTAAGACTTCCTTTTTGGATTATCGGTCTCTTAACAATTAGGTAATTCTAAGGGTCTCTTCTCCTGTAGTACTTTTGAGTTGACATGAATTTCTAGTAGGTACATTTCTGAAAAGTGATGTTACTTATGTCTATTGTGGTATGAGTATGACACACTACCTTAAAAATTTACACGCTCACGGTTGTTGACTACAAGAAATCAGCGGGATCGATACTTTGTTTTAATTTTTTTGTACTTACCCATATGTAACATTAAGGTGCAAATAAAACTATTTTATTATTTACCAATATACGAACTTTACGAGGTTAACATTTCTCTCCTTGTGAGCTTAATAACCGAGTAACCTTTGCAGACATCTAGAACTCATTTCTAGATATTTACACCCATCATTGTAAAAGTATCAGTACAATAATGTTGTTTCTATATAAAGTAAATGTAGTAACGAATGTATTCTCTTTTTCAGATAACTAATCAAATGATAGAAACTTGTAAGCAGTACATAACATGTCGTTTTAAGGAAACTATATGGTCACAAGACAGATCTTTAGTTAGAGATAAATTGATACATTGCATTAACTTAAATAAAACCTACAGAGACACATACTTATTCGTTAAAAATCAACCATTCTTACCAAACACTGAGCAATTTAGTTTCTCAGAAAATTATGTATTTGGTAAATTTGATACTTTTTGTAAAAGATTAAATAAGATCATAGCAATGTTTGATTTGATGGAGGATTACAATCATTTATTTGAGAAAAGAATGGAAAGTCTACTGCTAGGCGAAGGTACGTATGTTCAGCTCCAATAATCGCTTAACGTGTTTAAATTTACAAAACTTCTTAACATTCAAACTACCATAAGTCAGTGTTGTAACAAGATATCAAAATAAACTAAACATCACAAATGGTAATAAAACGATGATAGGACGTCTTTCATTTGTCCCTATACATCAATAATATCAAAAGTCGCTGATAGTCTTACTTTACAAAATTGTATTAACAAATCATATTTTCAATGTTCTCGGGTGTGAATCTACTTTAGGCGTTCATAATGTTAATCGATTTATTTTAACCACTATAAGTCATACCATACGTCGTTGATAGTCGTTGGTTACAAAAGTAGATTAACAAGTTATTATTTGCAATGTTCTTACGTGTGAATCTTTTCTTTTTTTTTGTTTTCGCTGGGGTAAAATGCTCACGCATCCCCTTCCGTTGGGGGACGGGAGGGATATTATTATGTGGGGCTCCCAGGGGGTTAGGCAACCCCCCAGTGTACCCACTAAAAGTCCCTAGCGGCACTCCTTCATCGCCTACTTAGAGGGGGCCTGGGGAACCGGCAGAGCCTTTGCGTCCAGTCGAGATTAAAAGTGTTGAGAGTGTGTTATTTAAATACTTTATTGCCTTTTCTCAAGACTTTGTTATCAACATTTACCATTATTTATCCTATTTGCGAATTATGATTTTTTTTCAATTGGCGGCGCTAGTGAGCCCTATAAACGCTCTTAAGTGACAATTGAAAAATGTCTGTTACTGTTTTATGGAAATATGTGATGATGAGTTTCTTTTGAAATTTTGTTGCATCACTGACTTAAGGCATGTTTAATGTTTAGACTAATATGTATATTTCAATGTATAGTCGAAAACGAAATGGCTTTATCAGTTTTGACAAAAAATTCTATCATAATTCAAATTCATTAAGATCGTTATTTAATGTTTATGCGTGAGCTTGACGTCATTGGTTGACCGTATTCAAAACTTTGCTTAGATTAAAAGTGCAATCTATTTTAAACTTTCACTTCAACGCAATAAATAATAAAATCTACTAACACAATACAAATGTCACTAATTAAACTATAGAGTTTGTATGTGAAAAACCATGAAAAACCATTAAATAATTTAAAACTAAAGTCAACTTGTTACTTGTGACATTACAAGCTTGTCATTTCAGAAAAACTGACAATGTAGAATTCAAATATTGGCTGGTAAGCCACCCAATTGTTGGCACTTTAGGAGTGGACTTCGTGTCAGACTAAAATATAAAGTATCATAAAATGATAAAATACTTTAATCTTTGCTTAAACTTAATCATTATTATGTGATTGAATAGTATTAAAAAGATATTATTGGCACTATTGCCAATAAAAGGATTCTGATAAATTTATTGTTGCTATGTTGACACATGAAATAAATAAAATATGATAAAAATATTAAATAAATAATATTTGAACTTGAATAATCATACGGAACTTGAATAATCATACGGAACTTGAATAATCTATAGTGTTTTCTTTCTTTTTACTCACTTTTAACTCTTAAGTACCAATAATTGTAGGACTTCTAACCATTAAGTGGTTTACCCTATATTGTTTTATATTATAAAATTACGAAAACTTTAAATTGAAATATGCGCCAATGACGTCATGCAAGAAATGATAGGGATGGACATACAAGGAAAAAAGAGAGAAATTCTTTAGAATAAAACTTTTTACCGAAAATATGCTCTAGTAACAGTCAATAACGTTGACTTTACTATTTGTTTTTATAAATACCTAACGACTATTTGCTAATACAAGAGAACTGATATGTCAAAGTAGCGTCATGCTTTAGCTGATGTTTTGCTGTCCGATATTGAACCTAATAGTTTTATGACATGCAACTAACATTAACTCTAGAGGTGATAAAGCCATTTAGTTTTCGACCATACAAGCAATTTTAGGGGCTGACTGTACTATCGACGTACGAACATGAAACATGAGCCATTTTGTTCCTTACTTTACAGTGCAAAAAAATTCGTAATCATCATCATCGACATATCAGTCAACACACGTCTAAATATATCTATTTAACGCGGCCCAGTGCCTCCCTTATTCATCGATTTTCCGCCGCCTTGTCTAGGTCGTCCCTCTACCATGTAACTCAGTCGCCCTTTCCGTATCTGTCTGCCCCAGCGGCCATTGGTTCTACGTTGCTTTTTAGCAGTTCTGAGCGCTAAAGTGCATGCAAAGAGTTTATGTCAATTTTTAGAAAATTTTCCCTTCCTCTGCTTTTTTGATGGCATGGCAATACCATTATGTTCTTACTCAGTCCCCACAGGGAAAGGTAGAAACGTTACGTAGTATTTATTCCTTAGACCTATACTGTTTTCCAGGCGAAAAACAATATATAGCGCTACGTTAAAATACTTCAGTGACATATTGAAAGTATTACATCTTTTTTTTTATTCTACCTTTAGGAATTATTTCACTTCGATCTCAGGCGTAAGTCCGTGTTACAAAGCACAAAATTTGACGAATAGCTCCATGTATTACTGGTCGAACATAAACCAAGTTACCACTTTACAGATTTGGAGGAGGCTATACATACGTTTGAAGAAGCAAAGAAAGCAGTAACGACATGTCAATATGATTACTTAGATTACAGAAATAATGAATTTGACAATGATTATCGTATATTTGAAGATAAAACGAATGCACTCAGAGAATCTATAGGAAATACTATTGAAGCCAACTTCGCTACTGTCTGGGAGACACCTCAAGGAATTAAATTTTTAACTAGATTTGAAAAGGTGACTGTGTTTAAAAGACTTACTAAGCCTTTTACGATTGTGAAAATGAGTAATTTATTAAATAAATCTTATAATTTAACAATATCTAGTTATTCAGTTCACTAGAGTTAGAAAGATAACGGAAAGTTATTATAGTAGTAAAGGAATTAAGGTTATTTTTTTATTGAAATATCGCATCAAAAAATACCTACAACATAACAGGCTAGCTAAGTAAAATAAGGGAGTCAAATTAATAGTACATTATTCTGATATAAAAACGAGTTAAGCTCAAAAAAACAGAGCTTCCAATTTAAAAAAACTGTCCTGTTAAAATGAAGAAAGCTCATAGCTTTCCGACTTCAATCAAAATGTTCAAAAAACGACTCAAACTATAGTAGGACTTTAGTTTTAATATAGTATCACTTTCAGGTGAGTCAAAAGATACAAATAACAAAGCTCAGTGAGAAATACGACCGTGTTCTGAGATACTGTGAGAAGGAAGTAGACAAAATAACTAAAATGTTCAAGAGACAGAGGGATGATCCACCACTGCCACGGAACTATTCACCAGTCGCTGGTAAATAATAATAAACTCTTCACACTGCGTTCCAATAAGTTTTATCTATACTAATATTTAAAAAGAAGAATTTTATTTGATAAGAAAAAAGAGATAAAGTTTGTGTGTTTGTGACGTTGTAATATTTGGATCTACAGAACCGATTTTAAAAATTATTTCTGTGTTGACTAGTCCATTTATCGGGAAATGTCATAGATATATAGTATCACGCTATGATGAATAGGAGTGGAGCAGTAATAAAATAAGATTAAAAAAGGCACGAGTTTTTTTCAGCTAGTAAAATACACACCTCAACAAAGTCTAGGGATATTTTCACGATATTTTGTATTAAGTTGTGAATCTCAAAAAAAAATGGTTTGTTTTTAATTCTTTTGATGAAAACTTACTTTGTTAACCTTTTTCAACCATTCTAAATTTGAATTTGAAAAATAAAATTAAAAATAAAAGACTTACGCGACTTGAACGTAGTCAAGTTCGAAAATTTCCTTTACCAACAGTAAGTTTTGACTGCTTTTTTGTGTAAAATTTAAGTTTTATAACAATGTAAACGTTTATTTCGAAGAAATGATATTGTGTGCATCAAGCAGCGGCGCCATTTTATCAGAAACAAAATGTTATGGGCAGTAGGCATGCTCCCAGCTGCGGGTACTAAGCGGAGTATTGCTGAAGAGATTGGAACAATACAAAATATGAAATCAAGGTTATGGTCACGTTATCGTGCTACTGGTGAAGTGGCTGAAAGATACCACGGCAAAAAGTCTATCACCACTCAACGAAATGATCGATTTTTGCAAGTTCCCGCGAAAAGACAGCCAAATGTTACTACCATGCAGCTGGCTTAGAGGCTCCCAGCTCTTGGTGGAGCCTCTTGCGGGTGACCAAACTGTCAGAAGAAGTCGGCATGAAACCCACCTTTATGCTCGCATACCGCTTTGAACTCCAGCAATACGTTGAGCAAATCGCGCACGATGACTAGAGTGAGGTCGTGAACATTTGCTCTGCAAAGATGACCTGTTATCTGTAGTGGTGTTTACACATGAGTCTCGGTTCGGTTTCCACTCGGATTCACGTAGAGAACGTGTTTGGCGAGTTCATGGTTGTGATAGCCGTCTACAACATCCTCAGAAAAATTATTCATACCACGATAGAACAATAATGATTTGCACGGGAATTTGTGTCGGTCTAAGAACAGAGCGCGTTTTGATCAGAAACACCATGACGGCTGAAAAATAACTTAACGAGGTGCTAGAACTAATAATCTACCCCCGTATACTACAATTAGGCCAAATTTTTTAAGCTCATGAACGATAACACCCGTTCGCATAAAGCGAGAGTGATGACGAGCTGGTTGCAGGAGCACGACATATCAATTTTATGCTGAACCACATAATCGCCTAACCTCAAAACCATTAAATACGCGTAGGACATGTTCAAAAGAAGGGCTTTGATGAATTTTCCTGCATAAACTTGCGATGGAAGAGCAACTTTTTTTGTATCCTAGTCGGACCTGTAACATTATACCGCATCAAGACCTGGATAACTTAATCCAAGCATGAAAAACCGTTGCAGGACCGTTATTTACGGTTTTTTTTTATGTACTGACTACTGATTACTCACAGAACAGTTAAAAACAGTTTAATTTTCGATTATTTTCACGTTTGCTTAAGAAACAAATTCATTGTTAGTTTTACTAATTATCCAATTTTTTTATTTATTTGAATAATAAATTATTTACGCAAAAATAATACTTTTATTTAATTCTGGATTGTAGCCTGATAAATTACCTTTATAAAAATATAAACGTGTTGTATGTTATCTTCAATAATTTTGGAGTTAATTGAGTAAATACCAAATATCCCTAGACTTTGTTGAGGTGTGTATATAGTTAAAAATTAAAATGATCATATCTCCTAAACGGATGTAAGTATATTAATCGATGTTTTTTTGTTTCTGCTTAGCAATGTTATCTCCTGTTAAAATATATAATTAAACATTTATACAGGCTAATGGTCTAATGTTCATCCTGAAGAAATGTTGTATACCCGAAAACGAAATGGCTTTATCAGTTTTGACAAAAAATTCTATCATAATTCAAATTCATTAAGATCGTTATTTAATGTTTATGCGTGAGCTTGACGTCATTGGTTGACCGTAATCAAAACTATGCTTAGATTAAAAGTGCAATCTATTTTAAACTTTCACTTCAACGTAATCTATACTTATAATAAAACTGTAGAGAGATCAATTCTGTACATTGAATATATGTTAAAAATTAATATTGGAAGATGAATGGTGATCGATACTAATGCCAAAAATGCAATCAATAAATTTTTTGTCTGTCTGTCTGTCTGTCTGTCTGTCTGTCTGTCTGTCTGTCTGTATGTGCACGCATGGGTCAAAAACTACTGAAGGCATTTTAACCAAACTTAGTACGATTGTAGTCCATACTTCCGGGCAGGTTATAGGCTGTATAACATAACGCTAAGACACATAGGAGCTGAGCAGTGACGAAAATTTTGAAGCAAGTCGGTTGAAAAAACGCGCGTTCGAGCTCTTATCATCGCATACGTTGATCATACGCCAAAAATATGTATTACAAAAATAATGGTCTTCAAAAGATGTACAAAAAAGTCCTGAATAGTACATATCTATCTTTTATATATTAGCCATAATAACGTGTTTAATCGTTAGGGTTTTCTTCAAAGTATATTAAATACATAAATATATTGTAATTTGCATAGACATATCTTTTTCAAACTCCCATATTTCAAAAGTACACTTTAATATCTTATTCATACAAAACAAAATTATAGAAATCGGTTTATAAACACACAAGATATAGATGAAAGAAAATTTCCAAATGTCGCCGCGCCAGTATGAGTACGGCTGTACGGTTGATTTTTGTTTATCGTCCGAAACGGCCAACCGGTGCATCTATAATTTCATTCACATTGACTCTTAATGCGAACGGACGTGGTTCTTATTGACTCTTCTCGGAATAAGCGCGCTTTAGATACTAAAATACATAGATACTACTTTTTCGGTATTAAGTTTAAAGTAGGTAATCTATCTATCTACCTATACTATAATAAAACTGTAGAGGTCGAAATGTCTGTTCTTTTCGAAAATTCAGATAAAAATTATCTATATTCTTTCTTTAATCTGTCTATCTCTGCATCACCCAAGGTTGACTGGAAGAAAATTCCTTAGGCATTAAGTCCGCCTTTATACAAATGTATTTAAAGTGTTAAATAAAAATAAATAAATCTAGAAAAAAGTCAAAAGCAACAACACTACACACTTACAATTTTTAGAATTAATGTCTATCTGTCTGTCTGTCTGTTTGTTACCTTTAAAACGTGTTATCTTTAAAACGAATTTAAATATAATCTTAAGACCAATACATTGTATTGTAGCCTTTCTTATTAGGCTTAAGCTGAGGTATGTTTCATCAAAATCGGATAAGTATTACTCGAGATATCGCTAGATCTCTTTATTAGAACAGTCCAATACAAATCAGTGGTCATTAAAAATGGATTTGTTTCAATGTTGAATGAATTTAAATTTCGTTTCTTTTGTTCACAAGATGGCGTTACCAGTAGTAACCATAAAATAAATGAGTTTTTAAATAATCTATAACTATATTTTTTTAAAAGTGCTATTAATAAGTTATTCCTTTTAAATGTTAATAAAATTAACCATGAATCGTATGTGTAATGTCAATTATAAGTCTTATTAAATTAAATCAATTATAAGTTTACTTGATTGTTATATTTCTGTGTTTTTCGTAATTGAAACGCAATTTAATTAAATATAAATTGTATTAGTAAGCTATTAATCTAAAGTATCAATTATTCTTTTGGTATTAATTTAGTTTAAACTGTAGTAGTAATTACTGGTCAACGTAAAAGTATGCAACAGACTCCACCTGTTTTTATTAATGTAAATAAACACAAATAACCTTTTTTAGTTAATCACAGGTACAAAACATCTTACAAAAATAAATAGTCTTTCCCTGTTTTGCTAATATTGGCGTACAAACTTCATTTTTTAAAGTTAAACTATACCTATACTTAATCATAAATATTAAATTGAATTCCTTTTCTCACAATCTTATTATAACTGCAATTATAACACACTTATATAACTATTTAATAATTAATAATATATGGGTATAATATAACAGACAACATAATAAGTAACACGTTTTTTCTTTATAAAATCATTATACATTATTGCTATTTGTCAACATTAAAAACATACAAAACTGACAATAAAATATAGAAATACAATCACAAAACATTAATTTATTATTCAAAGTGTTTGTGTTTATCTTATTAAGTAATTCAAAAATACTGCACGCAGTTTATCTATAGATAATAATAATAATATAGTCGAGTCTAAGTTTAGTCAAATATTTTTTGCTAGATGGTAAAAAGGTGTTAGGTACAATAATTTATTTCAGCATTTTTTTTACAAAAGACAAATCCCACACTAGCCTTTAAAAATATCAATTTAACGGACACAAAGAACAACCAGACTAAGGACAATAGTTTGTGTATCACAATTGTCCTCCATGGGAATCGAACCCGCGACTTCATGCACGCCAGCCATGTAATGCGACCGCCGCGCCACCGAGGCAGCTAATTCTGCCGCACCATAACGTTGCGTGCAAATGTATTCATTCATAATTAATTAGTGATTATCCGTGTGGTGACGGAGTAAGAATACAATATGTCACCTCCCCATCTCATCCCATGGGTGGCGTAAAACCGACTAAGGGACTATCGGTGAATATTATCTTTACGAAATAAAAATGAAGGAAAACTTGAAATTAAACCCTATACCAATCCGACTGGCCAGCGTGGTATTAGTTAGTAGGCCAAGTATCCCTCCGTCACGGGAAGGATACTTGGGCGCGTCCTTGCAGTGGGACATTAATGGGCTGTTATGATGAAATAAGCGATGTCATTTATTTTAACGTCATTTTCAGTATCGCGGTGTTAAGATTTTCCTTGAAAGAATGACGTTCGCTCATGTCTTTCAGTATAAGTTTAGACGCAGTCTTCATAGATCTGTCTTTGTAAAGGTCTGTTTTTGAAAAGGTTTTGGTTCGTTTGTAGGTATATCTGTTGGTTATAAGGTTTAAAAAACGATTTTTTAGTATTAAATCGAATTGCGAAGTAAGTAACATCCGCCACGCGAACGAAGTCGCGGGCACAGCAGCTAGTAAATAATAATATCTACTAACACAATACAAATGTCACTATATTAAACTGAAGAGTTTGTTTGTGAAAAACCATGAAAAACCATTAAATAATTTAAAACTAAAGTCAACTTGTTACTTGTGACATTACAAGCTTGTCATTTCAGAAAAACTGAAAATGTAGAATTTAAATATTGGCTGGTAAGCCACCCAATTGTTGGCACCTTAAGAGTGGACTTCGTGTCAGACTAAAATATAAAATATCATAAAATTATAAAATACTTTAATCTTTGCTTATACTTAATCATTATTATGTGATTGAATAGTATTAAATAAATATTATTGGCACTAGTGCCAATAAAAGGATTCTGATAAATTTATTGTTGCTATGTTGTCACATAAAATAAATAAAATATGATAAAAATATTAAATAAATAATAATTGAACTTGAATAATCATACTGAACTTGGATAATCTATAGTGTTTTCTTTCTTTTTACTCACTTTTAACTCTTTAGTGCCAATAATTGTAGGACTTCTAACGATTAGGTGGTTTACCCTAATTTGTTTTATATTATAAAATTACGAAAACTTTAAATTGAAATATGCACCAATGAATGAGGGATATGCATAGAGAGAGTATATAAATTTAAATACTTGGGACATTGGATTACGGACGACTTGAAGGACCTTGTGGATATTGAGCGCGAACGGAGAGCGTTATCTAAGAGAGCTAACATGATAGCCCGACGTTTTTCACGATGTTCAATAACAGTAAAAATTGCACTTTTTAAAACTTACTGCACATCATTATATACGAGCAGTCTGTGGGTCGATTACACGTGTGCTAGCTATAATGCTCTCCGGGTGCAATATAATAACGCGTTCAGAGCGATAGTGGGGCTGCCTCGTTACTGTAGCGCCTCGGGTATGTTTGCGGATGCGCGCACCGACTGTTTCCACACCACCATGCGCAAGCGGTGCGCGTCCTTGGTGCGCAGGGTGCGGGCCAGCTCCAATACCGTTCTGGCAATGATCGCAAACAGACTGGACTGTCCCTATGTTACACACTGCATTAACAGACACTTTAGACCTTAAATACTTTTATTATTAATACCTAAATCTAATTCTTAATACCTAATATTCGGATAACAAATAACAATATTTCAATTTCATTCAATAATTTAGTTTGCCGTGATCCATAATTAATTGTAATAAGTTCATTAGTAGATATATAATAATTTATAATGTTGCAATTTAATTTATTTTTATAACTTGGTTTGACATATTATATTTTTATTGAAATGATTTTAAATGAAATTAATTAATAATGTTTCTATTTTATTTTATTTAATAATTTAATGTATATAATTCGTGTGTATGCAATGGTTGTGTTTGTGTTTTGTGTGTATGCTTCTTCTGTGTATTAATTTAATGTATGGGTATAATTTGCCTGAAATAAAGATATTTTATTTTTATTTTTATTTAATGACGTCATGCAAGAAATGATAGGGATGGACATAGAAGGAAAAAAGAGAGAAATTCATTAGAATAAAACATTTTACCGAAAACATACTCTAGTAACTGTCAATAACGTTGACTTTATTATTTGTTTTTATAAATATCTAACGACTATTTTCTAATACAAAATAACTGATATGTCAAAGTAGCGTCATGATTTAGCTGATGTTTTGTTGTGCGATATTGAACCTAATAGTTTTATGACATGCAACTAACATTAACTCTAGAGGTGATAAAGCCATTTAGTTTTTGAGTATACATAGGCAATACAAACAAACAATATATTTATGCACACAAATATTGTATTGAGCGTAAATTTTGCGTAGCGGTTGTATATATTTTAGTTGCCCCTTTGTACATAATTTAAAATGAAGACAATAATTAATATTTAAAGCCTTGTATAATAGGTACATTATCTTCATTATTCTAAAGATTATATTATCTATTAATTTACTGTATTGTATTTTCTCTGCATCACCTAAAGTTTGGCTAGAATAAAATGCCTTATGACGTCAAGTCCGCCATTGTTCAGTTTAATTTTGTCTAAAATGTGTTAAATAAATGATTAATAGTAACTAAATATATTACAGGTCGCATAAAATGGTCGCGATGTCTCATGCACAACATGACAGAAACAGTGGAAAGTGTCTGTGCCCATCCCGTCCTTCGAGCTCTGCCTGCCTCAGCTGATATGATGAGGAAGTACAACAATACAAGGTCTCTCATACACAACTACGAGGAGACCATGAAGGCTGTGTGGATGAATCAGAATGTAAGTAATTTAGATATAGTTTACTAGGGTCCCGTACGTAGTTTCGAATGACGTTGTAGCGACAAGTGGTTGAGGCGAAAAAATTCAAGCGTGGTACGCTGGAGCGAAACGTCTTTGTAGCGAACACCACCAGGACGAATGACACTGTAGCGACAAACATTGTGGCAAAAACCGTTTGAAATTATAAACATGTAAGTACTTATGCTACATTATATTTTACTTTCGTAAAATATAATGTAGCAAGTAAGTAAAGTATTATAGTTTTGCCATTAGTAGGATACACGTATGGCAAATGGCAAAACTATAATATCACGTTTACAATCTGCTTTATGGTCTGTGGAAAGGACCACTAAAGGCTACAATGAATTATAAACAAAATCCATACTAATATTATAAATGCGAAAGTAACTCTTTCTGTCTGTCTGTTACTCTTTCACGCCTAAACGGCTGATGGGATTTTGATGAAATTTGGTACAGACAATCTTTAGACCCTGAGAAAAAACATAGGCTACTTTTTATTAACGAAAAAAAATATAATTTTTTTTACAAAATAATCATGTTCTAGCATTTTGAAATTTTTACCAGTGTGGGGGTGAAATAGGGGTTGAATTGAAGATAAGACAATAAATCTTGGTACGTAGGCTTTTTCTACAAACGGAATTCCCGAAATTCGAACTGTACGGATTTGGAACGGGAACTACAAAGCCAAACTCACATTCACTTCTCTCTCACTCACAACAAATTCTGATTCTGATTGACAAAAACTAATTTCACGCGGGCGAAGCCGCGGGCGGAAGCTAGTTATTAATATTATGTAAAATAATAACTATAAAGTGTAAGTGGTTGAAGAAGACTTTTATCCAGTAGAGGAGGTCAATTGACTGATATTATGATGATGAATAAGGGATAATAAAATGTATAAGTACTTAAAGAGGTAACCAAGTATAAACATAAACAAGGCATCATAAAACAAAAGGCCGAACTATTTTTATTTCAACTACCCACACTATGGACTATGCTTTGAATGAAATGGATACATGAAACGTTTATTTACTTAAAAAGTTACTAAACGGCTCGTTGAGTTTCTTACAGTTATCTTTATTTTCATGTACATCTAAGTATAGCTTATTCTACCATACTTAATTTATAAATTATACCTAAAATCACAAAGAATCTAACAAATATTTTTTTAAGTTTACGTGAGAATTTTATTTTATTATTCCCGTTATGTCTGATATCAGCAGCAGGCGAAATGTTCTATAAATATGAACGCGACTAATTAAGGACAATAAAATTATAATACAGCATTACAAAAACATGCATGCCTTTTTCTTTAAACTTTTTTGTTACCTCGTCTGTGTCGCGGGGACTTTATTTTAGCAAACATGTATTTAACGAATACAAAGTCTATCCATTCCAGACTCAGGACAATAATTTGATGATTGCAATAACTTACACTAACGTACGAAATCTCGACCGGTAACCGCTACTGGGACCGCCACCTAGGGGCAGTCTGAGTAAATTAAGGTAATTTGCCATTAATTTGTCACAGATGAAACTGAAGTGCTGGTTTTCAGTGCCCCCAAGCTACAAAGGACAGCGTTTTAACTTAAAGCTATATAAAAATTACACTTTTATTTATTAATCGATAAATCATTATTATGAACGGAGACATTTTCACGAACAGGTGAATAAAGCTGACAGAAATTCTAATTAAACTTTTTTACGCTACTTTACAAATTTTTACCGTGGTTTTTCCCGTGCAACGTCAATAAATTAATTAAAATGTATAGACTTGGACTATTAGTAGGTAGTAGTACATACAACATAACTTTATTTCAACTTCATTATAACTACATGGATAAAAAAGAGATAGATACATTTTTTGTCAGCTCTGTCTCCTCTTTTCATAGAGGAATAAACTATAAAAGAAGAAAATATTAAACTATACACATTTCACTCTAACTTACACATGATGCCACTTTACCTGTCTCTTCCTTTCATAGCAGAGGAAAATATAAAAGTAGAAAATAATAAACTATATACCTATCACTCTAACTCACACAATGATGCCTCTTACCTTGTCGGACCCGTTATTTAATATCTTCGAAGTTATGACAGCCTGGTATCGGTGCGGGTACAAGCTCGTTGCGGATTGAAACTGCGTACATAGACGACGGGTGTTTCAATGTTTTGAAAGTTTTAATTGATGCGTGGCTTTGCTTTGAAACTATTTTATAAAATAAAAGGATTGGGAAAAATATTTTCAATATTTAAAATTTACTTTATCAAACGAAACTAGGAAATATCTACATCAAATAATGTTTGTTATTTATTTTTAGTTTTTATTCTGTATGACTTTATTTACGTTAGTTTTAGCTAGACCCAATTTAAAAAAATATTATGTCTGCAATAATCTTTTGCTAGTTGAACAGTTAGCATTACCTAGAGTTTCTGTCGTAACACGTCTGTGAAAAACACCGTGTGGTCTTAGTCCGTTCGAGTCCGATACGCCCGTTACACTGACATTCAAGATTTTCACACGTCATTAATAAAAATAATAGATAAGATTGGACTATTAAGAAATTTTATATTTCCGTTATGTTCGTTTCCATTGTTATAACTGTTATTGATTTCTTTAAAATAATCTTAGATATTAAGAAAGATATTTAGCTTGACAATATAAATTCACGCTGTTTCTAGTTCATACTTCTCAGTAATGTAGGTTCGTTCATAGCAGACTTAGACAATGCCGCCCACGCGGGAAAATAATGTTACTTTAAAAATCATAATAAACACAAGCTTTCTCCCAATATTGTGCATTAATTTCCATTAAGTACTAAAAGGCCCATGTGGCACATGTCTGTATTGTTTTAGATTTTAAGTGTATACATAATGTTATTACTTTAAATCCGAACGTCAGTTAATTTTTATTAATTAATTTTGTTTTCAGTTATTTACATAATGCCAGATCCTTTACACGAGATTTGTACTCTACTCATAGATACGTTTTAGTTCATCGTAGATCACCTACTACTACTTTACGCGTACCTACTAGACTTTTAATTAGCTAATTAGACATTCTGATCGTAAAGGAAATATACATACATACATAAATTAAATATACCTTATACTTATTTTACTATACAAAAGAGTATCTATGATGACAATCTCAATTTTGGCCACTTTATTAAAACCACGAACAGTATTTGTTTTACTAGGTAATTGTATTGTCATCAGTAAAAGTAATTGAACTTCCCGGTACAGTTATTTTTCAAATTATTATTAAAGTAACTTACATTTTATTACTTTGGGGCAGGTATATACGAAATTAGTGAAAGAATAAACGTAGTTAAAGACATAAGACATTTATTTCAAATCTCGGACATTTTGCTGCTGTACTAAGACTCTTTCGACAATATAACTCACTCTCCAAAACCAATGAATTAGATCTCAGCTTACCTATATTAAAATTTCACACTTTGTTCAAAAATATAATCTTTCAGACACATTAATAATAGGTAATTGTAAATATATTTTTGTGTATATTTCTTTATTATTTTGTTTTTCTTTCATATTTTGTCCAAAACTTTTGATTATTAGAATATTGTAATATAATTTTAAACTTAATGTTATCATATTTAATGGATTTAATTTAAAATTTAATTGAATTTTGAATTCAGTTTTAATATTAATTATTCTAAACAAAGATTTCTCATTTCCATTTAACTTTTTTAATTATTATTCCTAATGTTTGTTTTTAATTTAAAGTTTTTCATTATTTTAGTTAGTTTTTTTATTTGCATGCCGTGGTTTCATGTTATTGAAGGAATACACGCAATGTTCTTGTAGTTTTTTATAATAATTTCTAATGTTGCCTTTGTTGGAAACCCATTTTTTTTTTTTTTACATTATAATAAATAAATACATTTTTGCAAAAAACATTGTCGAAAATACCAGGATTATAGACCGACCGCTTATCTCAGTCCCCGCCTGCGGTATGAAAGGGACGAGGGAGCGGGGTAGCGGTGTCCGTTATGGTAGCGTACACAAGAGCTATATCGAGTTGTTTACTATGCCAAATAAAATAAGTTTTTACAATAAAAAAAAACCGATTTCAAAGACAAAAATTGCACTAAAAAGTAAAAAATAATTAGTTGTATTTTGGTTTTACAACATTAAATCAGACATTCTTTTTACTTAATTATAATCTAAAGAATAGGTTCTTTTAATTATTGTAAAAAGTATTGTTAAGGATATTTCTTGAAGAGTCTACAAATATATTTATTTGAAGATTCTTTAAAATATAATCAAATAATGTAATATTATTGTTATTTTTGGAGTAATGTGACAGCCACGATAGTTATATTCTATATTTTATTCCTGACTATAAATTTAAAGAAATATGATGTCGTGTTATACACTGACTAAAGACTAAGATGAGAAATAAGTACTACGAATCAAAGACAATTACTTAAAATTCTCATGCGAAAATGAAACGGCCATGTTTGTTTTAAATAAAATATTTATCAAATTAAAAACTATTTAAAGTGATCAGAATGTGTTAGACAAAACTCTATTGCCTTTTCTAACGACTTTGTAGACAACATTTTGCATTATTGATCCTATTCACGAATTACGATTTTTTTCAATTGACGGTGCTGGTTAGCCCCATAAACGCCCATAAGTTATGGAAAGCTTTAATCAGTTACTAAATAGGTATATTAAAACGTTTGAACGTGACACAGGTATTTTAAAATATATTTATTTAAATATGATAAAAATAGTTATTTAATATTTGTTTAATTTTTAAACCAATCCATAAACAATCAACAACTTTATGTCAAACCCCGGACTCATAAACGCAACTTAAATTTTAGTCAATTGATAAGCTTAAATTTTTACGGTTTTGTTTGGCTTAAGGTTGGTTTTGCTAACAAAAAACTCGCTAAACAGTGATTAAATTTTAGAGATTTTTATAAGTAAGGGGGTTAATGTCGAAGTCATATAATAATATAATCTGTAATTCATGGCCGCCATTCCATTAGCTTATGTATTATCGTATTTCGTTGGCTGACACCGACTCCAAAAATAACAATAATATTACATAATTTGTAATAATTTGATTATTTTTTAAAGAATCTACAAATATTTTGAATAAGAATGTTTTGAAAAAAATAACATTTCATTTAGTTACTTAAATAAGTTTTTGTTTAATTTGTGTAGTTTTAAGATATTATATTGCTATAATTTGCATATCCGATGTGGATAGACTGTTGAGAATAATGTATTCATACACTAACACCTGATATACACAGTTTTGCAATACATCTTTGTCTATAATAAATATATTTGTTATTATACGAATGGCTGATTTAAACTATAAATATAATTATAACTAAAGTCTTAGAAAATATTTACAAATAATAACAATTGTACAATCATTAATTATATATATTAAATCACAGTATAATCACATTACAATAATCACAGTTTACATTAAAACAGGTATGATTTAAACATATTAATTTGTAAGAATCAATCTTAGAAAATATTTACAGATAATAAGAACAATAATAAGAGCTTTTTTTATTTTTACACGCTACCATAACGGACACTTAGTCAGTATGTCAGTATGACACTAGTGCAGTATGCTAGTCCGTCTTCTATACAATTTACAAATGTCAAAGATGGTGGCGTCATCTTGGCTCTAAAACTAGTACTTTCTTAGAAAAAATTATGCAATCTAAATTATTACACAATTTAAAGCCTGACCAGAAAAATAAAACAACCTCTTCAGGTATTTCGATTGCTTTAGGGTATAATTTTAATTTTTCCTTCTTTTTATTTCATAAAAATAAGCTAGCTAAAAATTAGAGGTGTGTTGTGATGTAATGTAGTTCGGGTCACAGTATCTGAGATGGCGCCGTTTTGGCAAAAAATCAAGAGATAGCTCTCTCCTTTGTCCTCGCCCCCCGCGCACCTCTATTACCGCAGGCGGGGTCTGAGTTAAACGGTCGGCCTATAGATACCAAAATTAGAGAAAAAAATCAGTACACTAATTCTTATCAATTACATTTTATTCAAGTAACGTTAGATAGTAAATAATTCTGAACAGTTTACAGATACCTATGATATGATAAATCTAGACAGATCACTAAAAACTGGTTCATGTACATAATACAGTACCAAGGTGAATGAAATGGACTTCATAAAAGCCTAACTAAAATATAAGATTCTGTTCCAAGCATTATTATTTTGTATAAATTATTCATCACTGTTCCTCCTCTTAACTTGGCACTATGCTAATTCCAAGGTCTCATTAACATATTGAAAAGATGACATGATCGCCTTGACGTATTTGACTAACTCGTAGAAACTTCGGAAATTCAGAACATAGTGTACCAGGCGATCAGAAATCATGAGAGATATAATTTACCCTACCACCCCCAGGTTTCTACCTCCCCATTCCTCCAGTATATAGTTCTCTACCTTTATTTTCCTAGAAGCGTTGCTAAGGGGCGGGGCTTAAACGATCATACACGCATGCGTACCTACATTGTGAATTGTGACGCGTTTTAATGGCGCTCTTCGACTCCATCAGCATTAGCGCCGAGTTTATAATTTTTTTTTGTAATAATGAAAATTAAAGAATTCATATTGTATGTAACTCTATTACAATGTTGTGTTTTTGGTTGCAATACCAAAAACCTTAAAACTTTAATGTATTTTCCTTGGGCATTTTCTATAATTTTTGGGTCCCTATGGTGACTGGGTATGTTAGTGGCTAAGAAAAAACTCAGATATTTACGAAAACAGATTATACATAATATAGTGAAAACTAGAAACTCATATTAAACCCCTCAGTATCATTTAACACTCACACACATTGAGCTTTTACGATTATGTGTGGTTAGAACATTGATTTACAAAAAACCAATTATAAATAAAAAAATTTAAAAATTTAAAAAAAAAGTTAGTTTAGTTAAAGTTAGTTTTTTATAAATCAATGGGTTAGAAAGTGTTTTTTACACAACCTAATGTCGTTTTACGTAAAACTATGAAAAATATTGGAATGAAATCTATTCTAATATTCTAATATTGCAAAAATTAATGGATGATTTAATTAAAAAAATCATATATTTAAATAAAATTATAAATCAAAACAACTAAATAAAATACCAATTTTAATATTAATTTGACGCTAATAATATTTGGCGTTCCAGGGAAAAATGCGCATTTAGCGTTCCGAGGCGCGCAACAGGTATCCGCACGTGTACTAGGATAACAGAACTTGTTAGGATGTAGACTACGTCAAAGTTGCGTTCCAGCCACCATTTTCACAAAGGCTTGCAAGGCTGCAAAAAATTATTTTACGTATTATTTATTGGTCTTCCATAAAAGAATTTTACACCCAGCATTTAAACTTGAGAATTATCTCTAATATCCTGTTTTTAGGAGGTTATTTTAAAAAGTTAACATCCTAAAAACAGACCAAAGTCTTTTAAGGTTTCTTTAATTAAAAAAACCGTTATTCTGTAGTATGTAAGGAAGGAAGGAAAGCCGTCATGGAAACCCACGAAACAATTTGTTCCGTGTGGAAACCGATATAAATTATGCAATATTATTTATCATTTTTATGTTATAGAATTATACGCGTTTTACTTTCTGTAAAAATTACAAATCAAATTGTACCTACCTACTTGAAACAACATTCTAATTAAAAAAACATTTATATTTTTTACATTTTAAGATAAATCAATAAATAACATACAATTTTTGGTGAAAATTTGCGACGCACGATGAATTATTCTGATTTTTCTTGTATGGCCGCCAACTTAGATTATTTTATTTGGCTTGGTCCCCCGGTCCAGTAACAAGTATTTTCTTAAAATTGTACTAGGATAACAGAGTTTGTGAGAATATGGTCGTAAAGTTACGTTCCAGCCACCATTTTCACAGGCGGTGTGGTAGCAAGAAAAGGCTTTTCCTAAGCCTCATATTGAATTTACGTCTTATTCGTAATCTACTATTTAAGAATTTATGTCCTAGCATTTAAATTCGATTTTTTTTCGAATGCATTGAATTATCTCAGTATTTAATAAGGCAATTTCCTTTTTAAATGTCTATTTGCTAAAACAGACCAAAGCTTTTTGACTATTTGTACTGTCATCTACTATATAAAAATAAGTCGGGTTTTCCTTCCTGACGCTATAACTCCAGAACGCACGAACCTATTTCACAGTTTTGCATTCGTTGGAAAGGTCTCGGGCTCCGTTAGGTTTATAGCAAAGAAAATTCAGGAAAAATTTCAACAGAAAAGCGGGAAAATAAAGCCCGTGCGAAGCCGGAAGGGGCCGCTAGTTCTACTTCTAAAAAATAAACCTAGTTATTAATTATTCTGTAGTAGGTATGTAAGGAAGGAAGGAAAGTCGTCATGTACACCGTTTAATAATATTTACCAGTAGGTACATAACTGTTATATAATTAAGCGAGTTTAACTTTCTGACAAAATGCTAAGTAACTTTTTAATAATTAAAATATTTGACATAATTATTATACCCCTTCCAGCGTAAGTTTAGCTTTTTGACAGTTCACGTCCATGAAGTTTCGTAATACTTCTCCTTATTTTTCAAACAAACAATAATGTATTTCATGAACGTACCCATGTTTTTTTCAGTTACCATGGTTACTTAGTGATGGACACTCATAACGATTACCACCAATATGAAACAAATTACAAATAATCGGTAGAAATAAATGCTTTGAATAAACCTGAACTCTTCATAATACGTTTATAAATTGTAATATGATATTTTAGATTAGCTATAACCCGAGAATGTGTCACGATAAATTATGTACTTTAAATAATACCTAAGCTAACTATAATTTTATCATTTTAAGCTATAGGCTAATTCTCTTAACATAGATAAAGAAAGAAACAGTAACTAAATGATAATGTAAGTTGATGTAAGGATCCGAATGTGTAAAATAAAGTAATTTGAAAAATCGCCAAATCGCTTACAATCGAATGGCATTACATTCGAGATACTGCTGAACGTCACTAACGTCAACCTGTCAAATGTCGTAATATAATGGAAAGGGTATAATTTAGATATTAAATTTTTCACATTTGTAGGATAAAATCAATAACATTCTTTATTTCAGTTTTTTGATAATAAATCTGGAGAATAATTACTCTGATTTTCTTGTATGGGCCAACTTGGATTAATTGCTTGGTTCCGGTCCAGTAACAGGTATTTACTCGAACTTGTACTAGGATAACAGAGTATGTGAGGATATGAACGTACGTTAAAGTTACGTTCTGCAGCCGTAATTTTCAGGGAGGCGGTAAAATCATGTTCTGTTATCGACTGATGACATTATTTATTTCATGCTATAATAATACATTCTCTTAGCATACAAATACTATAAAATCACAAAATACAATTCGCATTACGTAAAACAGAAACAAAATTGTTTAGAATTAAAAAAAATCTAAATAATAATTACACAGTACCTATATAAAATAAAAATCTCTGTACTAATGCATCAATTATCAATTTCTTCTAAGTGTCTGTCTTTGTCTTGTCATCTGTGTCTAATGTTTTTAAACAAGGAAAACGAATTTCCGATAGAATTATTATGACATGACAAATATTTTTTACTCGTAAGTCTAAGTACTACGCACAGTCTGTGGCGTGGACTTTGAAAGAGCGTTCATTACAAGTGTCCTAAGTTAATTTATAAGTAACTGTTAATGTTCCTGGAGTGAAACTGGCTTCTTTAGTGCTTTTTTTATTTTTTTCATGTCGTTGCGGAGGTTACGGATCTCGCTCAAAATAGCATGGGTGTCAAGATTTGTGTATGGTGAAACTGGAGAACTGACTGTCTGTTTAGAATCCTCTTTACATTTTTTATTGTTGTTAATAGGTGTGTTGCTGTTGTCTCCGCCTTTTGTACGCGCATCTGTACAAGTAGGGCACACCCATTTAGATCTTGCAGTTGCAGACTCGTTAAAGTTTACACATTCATTATGATAATAGCGATTACACAGCTCTGTTGAACATTTTAATCATTTTCTGGCTAGGAAAGGCTCGTTACACGCTGCACACTTAGCCATTGTGGTCTTTGACTAGTGGTAAATCAAATAAACTTGAATAATTTATATAAATATTTTTTATGAATATTTAAAAACTTCCAAAAAGAGCCTCCCATGGACAAGCGGGCTTGATCTTGATTCGTATGCACGCAAGTCGACTGAGCGCTTAACTACGCCAAGACTTCATTAGAAGTGCAGACGAATTAGTGGTTCTTATGTTATAGGATTGAAAATTATGACAGTTGTCGGTAAATATGGAAATTGTTTTTAAAATAACCCACATAGGAGTTATGCACTAGACAAAGTTAATATAATTTATGAGAATATTGCTGAAGTTACAGTTAAGTGAACACTTAAAATTTCACTTGTATTGTTTAAAATTATCACTGTTCTTTTATTGATCATAAAATTAAAATTCACTTATTACTTTGATTAGGTAACTAACGTATTTGCTTCACGTCAGAGTCTTAACAAGATTTTTTTATTGTTTACTGTAGATTAAAAGTTGTCCACATTCACAGTGAAGTTATAGTTAGTAATTAACTTAAAAACACCACTTTCACTATTTGTAAGTACTTAAATTGATTGTATTTGAATTAAATACTGCGGAGCTATAGTAACCTGTTTGTTCCCACATAAGGGAAAAAAAAAAGCAAAAAAAAAAAAAAAAAGTGCTTATACTTACAAGCTTACATTTATATATACCTAAGCTTTTTTTTTTATTAAGCAATTTCAGTTTTTGCAAGCCATCTCTGTTAAGAAAAGATAAACTAGTGTTCGTAACTATATCCTATTCAAGATAGCATGAGAAAAAGTATAAACATGTCAAATCTGTCAAACTGCCAAAATGCCGCGGTTTTCAAAAAAATTTCATTAAAAACATAACTAAACAATAAATAACTCTGTGTAAATATAAATAAGTGTATTCTACCTGGATAAGAAAATGTGAATTTAGTAAATAATGCTTGAATTAAGGCAATAAAAGTTTATTGAGAAGCAGAATATATAAATGAAACTTACGAATTAATAAATTGCTTTTTAAAAACACTTTTTTCAATTTCTATTAATCGGAAACTTCTAATTTAGATTCAGAAAAACTGTTCCCAGCTTGTATTATAAATTAATTATCAAATTCTTCAATAATCTCATTAATTTGTAATATTATTCTTCTTCTGATATGACATATTAATGCGATACATGACATTTAAGACATTGACAATTGTAGGCTCTTCATCATTGTCGTTCCGTTCGTATGTAATGTTTAAAAAGGGAAAAAAAAATAATTGATTACTTGGTGATCTTATTATAATATTTAAATTATTTAAACATATTATGTTATGAAATTTATATTTTATTGTAAAGACGTTAAAATATTCATTTTTTTTTTGAGTCTTTATCGTGGCCGTAGATTATAATTATCTATAAATGAGTAATCGTGACAGTAAAAAGACCCATTTTTTTGTTTGTTTACCAAATTTCTCAAGCCCAGATGAATATGGTATAATTAGTCATGACATAGCAGATAGCTTATGACATCTTAGTATTTCCATATTTCATTCACTTGAAGATAGGTTAAGTATGGTTTTCTAATTTATTTTTCTTTGAAAAGTAAACTTTTTTCAGCTTTTGAGCTCTGTTTCTTAATAAATCTCTAAATTTATATGTATGTCAATTTGATTATAAATGGAAAAATATTGACATCAATTTTAGTTAATTCTTTTTGTTAAAAATATAGTTATAATAAATTATTCATTATCAAACTAGCTGATGCCCGCGACTTCGTTCGAGAATAAAAAGGTTCACCAATTTTTATTCTGCGAAGCCTTATAAGTAACCTTATAAGTACCTTTAAGTCCTTGGAAGTGACTGAACGACAACTGGGACCGGCGCTTTATGTGCCTGTCCTCCGAATCACAGAGATGCCCAGATAAAATACCACTGAGTTGTCACCTATCTATGGAATGACATCGCCGAAGTTGCTTAACCACTGTTAATGTTTCTAAATAAGTGATCCCAACAGGCTGTAAGTGGCTGCCAGGCAAAATTCATTTTATAAAAACTAATTAATTTTTCATCTGCGAGACCCTAAAAAAGAAGTTGTTCGTCATAACATCAGGTGCTGCTATCAAAAAGCCCTGTGAAATAACTTTTAATGTTAAAATTTTCTTATTTCATGCGGAGCCCGGCCCTAATAATAATGATTTTCTAGAAGACTCGTCGAAATTACTATCTATACTTCTATACTAATATTATAAAGAGGTAAAGTTTGTGTGTTTGTGTATTTGTGACGTTGTAGGGGGTAATCTCTGGATCTACTAAACTGATTTTAAAATTCTTTCTGTGTTGAATAATCCATTTATCAGGGAGTGTCATAGGCTATATAGTATCACGCTATGACTAATAGGAGTGGAGCAGTAATGAAATAAGTATGTTTAAAAAAGTGTCGCGTTTCTTTCGCGGCCTAACGCAGTGGGCACGGGTTAGCTAATTTAATATAAGGCAGTAAAATCTACTTACATCTTATAGAGCCAAATACTTACTTACCTAATAGGTATATGTTGTTTTTTTTCTTGCGGATCCCTAAAAAGCAGTAGCCTAAGTTACTCGTTTTAAAAGCCCGTAAAAGCGTTTTGATATTGAATGAAATCATACAGGTATCATTAATTTTTTTAAGGTTTTTATATTTTCTGCCGAACCCTAAAAAATTTTCGAAATCTAAAGTAGTTGCCACGTCGTAAGATTTCATTATTATTCGTATAGTAAGCAATCCACTTTAATTTAAAGGGTATGTGACAACGAAAGGTGAAACAAAGTTGATTTTACCAGTTGTGTAATTTACTTCTTTTATTCTGATATTTTTTCTCTATGATTAAAATGGTGTAAATTAGTGGGCGCCTTTGCGACTTATTCCAAATTTCATTTTATTTGTTTTAATAATTATTGACGAAATACGTCTGATAAAATCATTATACACACCAATTTCTTAGATAAAGACCTAAATAATTGTCAAATTAGCGTTTAATTACAAATAATAAAATAATATTAGAAATAATTATAGCAAAATCATTGATTTACAAGAAACCCAAGATGCACAGTTTTAAACAAAACTACAGTTCAACAAATCTAAAAGATACAGTATGACGTTTCATATTTTTCAAACTGAAACAACTTTGTTCATGCGTACATTATTCAGTTTCAAAAAACCTTTTTCGTAAAACCATGAATTTAGAAAGATTTTATTATTGTATCTAAAAATGTACAATTCTTAATATATAAATTTAATTGAAAACTTTGAAACAAAGCAAAATAACACATATTTACATAGTAAATAATATCTTATAGTTCTATTCTTGACCTCATTGCAAAGTCACGTAGTTAGGTTACTGCTCGTAGTGTTGCGACTCTTCGGATACACTTGTATGCAAAAAAATCGTTTACATATACGAAAAATCGTTATTATCGTTAGACACGTAACTAACTATTACTCGACGTGGTCGAAGGTGACGGGAGGCAACTTATTAAGGTCTTAGTAGTGAATAAAAAAATCCTAAACATTACTTTTATTTAATTAATTATAATTAAAATAAAAGTAATGTTTGGATTTTTTTTTATTCGCAGATTAGAGAATTTGCAATATGTGGTGTTTTTTTACAAAAGGTTTTACCCTTTACTAATAATGAGATTAATTATTAAAGTGTCTTAAAAATCGGATATTATCGTAATCGATCTCTTAAATTTCGGATATTATTGTAATCGATTTTTTTATCCCAACCTTATTATTCAATTTGTCAGAACTGTCATACCGTACCTATTAGATTTGTTGGACTTTAACAGCCAAAAGTGTCACCAATTGTATAGTCGAAAACTAAATGGCTTTATCACCTCTAGAGTTAATGTTAGTTGCATGTCATAAAACTATTAGGTTCAATATCGCACAACAAAACATCAGCTAAATCTTGACGCTACTTTGACATATCAGTTCTTTTGTATTAGCAAATAGTCGTTAGATATTTATAAAAACAAATAGTAAAGTCAACGTTATTGACTGTTACTAGAGTATATTTTCGGTAAAACGTTTTATTCTAATGAATTTTTCTCTTTTTTACTTCTATGTCCATCCCTATCATTTCTTGCATGACGTCATTGGTGCATATTTCAATTTAAAGTTTTCGTAATTTTCTAATATAAAACAAATAAGGGTAAACCACCTAATCGTTAGAAGTCCTACAATTATTGGCACTTAAGAGTTAAAAGTGAGTAAAAAGAAAGAAAATACTATAGATTATCCAAGTTCAGTATGATTATTCAAGTTCAAATATTATTTATTTAATATTTTTATCATATTTTATTTATTTCATGTGACAACATAGCAACAATAAATTTAACAGAATCCTTTTATGGGCATTAGTGCCAATAATATTTATTTAATCACATAATAATGATTAAGTAAAAGCAAAGATTAAAGTATTTTATAATTTTATTATATTTTATATTTTAGTCTGACACGAAATCCACTCTTAAGGTGCCAACAATTGGGTGGCTTACCAGCCAATATTTAAATTCTACATTTTCACTTTTTCTGAAATGACAAGCTTGTAATGTCACAAGTAACAAGTTGACTTTAGTTTTAAATTATTTAATGGTTTTTCATGGTATTTCACATAGAAACTCTACAGTTTAATATAGTGACATTTGTATTGTGTTAGTAGATATTATTATTTATTGCGTTGAATTGAAAGTTTAAAATAGATTGCACTTTTAATCTAAGCATAGTTTTGAATGCGGTCAACCAATGACGTCGAGCTCACGCATCAACATTAAATAACGATCTTAATGAATTTGAATTATGATAGAATTTTTTGTCAAAACTGTTAAAGCCATTTCGTTTTCGAGTATACATACGCAATAAATACGTATAGTAATATCGTAAACATATTTTTTTTTTCAAATTCCTTTTTACGCGCATGACATAAAGTTGTATTTACAAAGTAATGCAACAAAAAGCAATAAAAAATTTAATGATTGACGTTTGCCGGTAGAACAATGAATGAAGTGGAGACGATTAATGTTTTAATTTTTTTTTTCATACACATAATTAGTTTTGCAAAATGTTATAAATGTTTGTTCTAAATATATGAAATATATTTATTGTAAATATATTATTAGGTAGAAAATTAACAAAACCAATATTAACCTTAAAATAGTTTATTTATATTTTTGTACGGTGTAGCATTGGTAGAAAAACAACAATATTGGCCCATACGAAAAAAAAACCTAGCAGAACATAACATGACATGTAGGGTGAAGCTACCAATTATCAGCACTTTAAGAGGTACTCCTACTTTAATATCGTTTATCACAGTGTTAATACAGATAACGACTTTAACAGCATGCTTTCTCGGTTCACTTTTAAATAAATAATAATAAAAAATAATAATAATTCATACACATGTTACGTATTTAGATGAGTCTGACTAAATAATTACCCTAACACCAATTATTGGCACCATGATCACCAATTACTAGCATCGACCGAGTCAATTATCAGCACTGTGATATAAGTCATAAAATTAGGTAGATAAATGAAATAATCCGATGTTTATAGCAAAATCTCTTTTATTTATACCTAGCCTAACAACCGAAGTTTCAGAAGAAAGATATACTAAAAAATAAAAAAATCCAAAAAACAATAAACAGATCATGATTACGTTCATATAGACTATATTTTTAAAAAGAAAATAAAAAATACTCAATGAAGCCCTAAACTAAGTATTTAAAATATAAACAGTTAAAAAAATAGACGAATTAATGACCTCGTCTCTTTTAAACGCCCGTAAATAACTATATAAATATATGTAAAATTGTAACTACTCTTTAAAAACAAAATACAAAAAAGTATAAAAATTAATAAATCTAACAATAAAAAAAATTAAATAAAAGTCGACTCCATTAAAAATAAGCACAGAGTCTTATTATAACTCGGAAGAAAAATAAAGAGGTTGTTATGCATTGTTCTTTCACTAAAAAAGAGGCCATTGTAATTTGCCGGATTGTAGGGGAGTGTCAAGATTTATTTAAACAATTAAATAAAAATTACATGTTGCTCCATATATTTAGTCCTATAAACAACAAAAACAAATCAATTAACGATAAGTACGATATCCCATCCTTTTTTAACGTTCTTGATGTGATAGTTCTACAATTTCTCAGCGAACACTTCGGCATTTTTGTCTTGTGTACACGGTAACGCGGGCGACGCGATACTAATTGAAAAGAGGCGCACAATTTGAAATTGTGCGCTTATTTGTTTTGGGAAGTGGAGTGTGTATCTTTGGTTTTTTGTAAATCAATGAGCAAAATACACATATTATTATTTTATGTTTGTAACAGATCAATTTAATTAATTCAATTTAATCAAATTTTTATTCTAAGGAAAATTCTTGAATAATTTTTAGGTGCCGAAGTCGAAAAGGTATTTATGCGCACGTGTACTAGGATAACAGAACTAGTAAGGACATGTACGTAGATCGCCATCGCCATCTAAGTTTCCGGCTTGAAATTGATTAGCAATGCAGTTGGCCCTTTTGTGGAAGTAAATGACGGGGAGCGTGGATTCTGTGTTTTTCTTGTTCCTGTACTAGCGCTTCTCTGATGCTGCTTCCGGCCGGTCTAGTAAGATGGCGTGAGAATTTTCTTCTACGTGCTTACTTTGTATTTCTATACTATTGTACTCGTATTTTTAAATAAGATATTAAAAAATAAAAATCTCAGTAATCAAAATAAAAATAAAAGTAAATTGTGGAACAATCCTGAAGCTTTTGTCTTTCAATGACATAATTCCTTCTCAATATAAGAAATATTTACCTTAACCAAAAAACTAATGAGAATGTAGTGAAGTCATTGCCTATGACTACTTTTCGGCGCCCTATTTTAATAAAAAAAGTAAGTATTTTAATTCCAATTTCCATACATAGTGATGAACTATGTTCAGCTAAGTACACGCCATCTAAGTTGAGCAGCCGAACTAAATGACGGTGAGCGTACTGCGTAGGGACTGGGTTTTGTCTGTTCCTGTACCTGCGCGCTTCTTTACTGCTGCTGGCCAGTCAAGTAAGATGGCGTGAGCCCGAAATTACTTAAACTTGTTATTAATAATGAATACATAAATCACGACATAAATATTTAAATATGGAATAGCAAGTAGATTTTCAGTAAGTATTATTAAACTTGACAGTACGGGCATTTTGCTACGAATTTCACGGTTCCTTTTTAGGGTTCCGTTGCTAAATGGCAAAAAAAACGGAAAACAGAGCTTAGAACTTAATTTTTTTTCGTCAAACCCTATACTCGTAGTGTTGTCTATAATATGTATAGGTCTTCAAAATAATAATGTAATCTAGTACGACTTTTTTCTAAACTGAATCAGTACTTAGTTTTTTTATGAATATTTTATTTGAAGTTTAAAAGTAATGCTGTTGTATCGAGCATAATTTTAAGTAGGTAAACGGTTACGTAAAACAAACTAAGCCTAAGAATAAACAACGCAGATGTAATAGGTACATATTAAAACAAAGAATGCAATATTTGACATAAGCCCTATCTCAATCCACCTGGCCACCGTATGATTAGTAGGAGACAGAGTTTCATTCCCTCACCGTCGCATGTCCCTTTACTGGCATTTTTTGAGCTTTTGTGAAGATAGATAGCATAATATAATATAGTATTGTTATGGGCATAACTTATGAAGATGTTAATTAACAAATAGTAAAAACAACTTATTTTTTAAAATTCAAATTATTTAACCAAGGTTGAATAAAAAAGAAGCTTTTGCTGTAGTCTTACTTAACAGGAAGGCTATATTATAAAATTTAATACTTAGATATTACAAAGGGCAACATTATATTTATGCAAAAAAATGTAACATTATTAATAAAAAAAATAGTATGTAATTGAGTAAGGATTTTCATTTTATGAATTTGTTTCATTTTGCCGTGGTTCGAACATTTCACCGCACGTGTACTAGGATAACAGAACTTGTAAGGATGTGTACGTAGATCGCCATCGCCATCTAAATTTTCAGCTTGAAGTTGATTTGGAATACATAATTGTATGTAGTTGTCATTTTTGGAACTAAATGGAAGCGTAGGGGCTGCTGTTTTCTTTGTTCCTGTACATGCGCTTCTCTACTGCTTTCGGCTGGTTTAGTAAGATGGCGTAGGCTGTATATTTTATTTCCTTCTAGCTCCGTGCTTTTGTAAACAAAGCATATTTATTTTCAGTAATGGGACATACATTCAAACAGAATTGTTGAAGTCTTCAAAAATATATCAGAAAAACTAATTTAAGAGAAGAGAGTAGCAATGATTCAACGGAATGTGAATAATGTTATTTTTTTAATAAAGTATACATTTTATTTCGCAAGTAGGCAACCTGTCGACTGCAAATGAGAATCGTTTTTTCAAAAGATCATATTTCACTAAATTAAACAAAACATTACTTTGTGTAAGTGAAAATATTTTAAAATAACCAATTTAATCAGTACCGAACGACCCTTGTTGGGAGTACGCATCTTCATACTTCTAAGCAATTGTGTACGCCGACTGACCGTAAAGTGCCGTAAATGACGGTCATCTGTCCTTTTCATTTGCATACAGATTTGTGAGCGAGAGGGCGCTATTTTATCTTGCTTCGGTGAATAGAATAGCTTCGGTGAATAGACTATATTTACGAAGTCGAACATTTTCTCCGTACAAGTACTAGGATAACAGAGCTTGTAAGGATATACAATGTACGCAGATCGCCATCGCCATCTGAGTTTCCGGCTTGAAGTTGTTTAGCAATGCAGTTGTCATTTTTGGAGCTAAATGGCGAAGAGCGTGGCTTCTGTGTTTTCCTTGTTCCTGTACATGTGCTTCGCTGCTGCTTCCGGCTGCTTTAGTAAGATGGCGTAAGCTGTATATTTCCTTCTATAGGCAGACCGTTTAACTCAGACCCCGCCTGCGGTAATAGGGGTGCGCGGGGGGCGAGGACAAAGAAGAGAGCGATCTCTTGATTTTTTGGCAAAACTGCGCCATCTAGAGGCTGTGTCCCGAACTATATCACATCACAACACAGCTCGAATTTTTAGCTAGCTTATTTTTATGAAATAAAAAGAAGGAAAAATTGAAATTATACCATAAACCAATCGAAATACCTGGAGAGGTTTTTTTATTTTTCTGGTCAAGCTTTAAATTGTGTAATAATTTAGATTGCATATTTTCTCTAAGAAAGTACGAGATTTAGTGGCAAGATGACGCCACCATCTTTGACATTTGTAAATTGTATAGAAGACGGACTAAGATACCGCACTAGTGTCATACTGACATACTGACTAGATGTCCGTTATGGTAGCGTAAATAGTATAAAAATTAAAAAAAACTCTTAGTACATATTGTTCTTATTATCTGTAAATATTTTCTAAGACTGATTATTAAAAATTAATATGTTTAAATCATACCTGTTTTAATGTAAATTATTGTAATTACACCAAATGTGATTATACTGTGATTTTAATATATAACTAATGATTGTACTTTGTTATTATTTGTAAATATTTTCTAAGACTTTAGTTATAATTATATACTTTAAATCAGCCATTCTTAATCTAAAGAATAGGTTCTTTTAATTATTGTACAAAGGATTGTTAAGGATATTTCTTAAATAACAAATATATTTATTTGTAGATTCTTTAAAAGAAAATCAAATTATTACAAATTATGTAATATTATTGTTATTTTTGGAGTCGGTGTCAGCCAACGAAATAAGATAATAAGCAAATGGAATGCCGCCCATGAATTACAGATTATATTATTAAATGACTTCGACATTATGACATAAAATTGTTGATTGTCTATGGATTAGTTTATAAATAAAAAAAAAAAAATAACTTTTTTTATTATATTTAAATAAATATATTTTTAAACAATTATTAATAAAATATTATTATTAAGAATTGAGCATAGTTCGGCTGCACTAAATCCTGTTTCTTCAATATATTCCCGGTTAAGTCTAGGCTGAATTGGAATGACTACTGGCTCAAGTAATCCATATTGTACAATATTGTTACCACCCATTGTGCTAACAACTTCTTTAAGTTACGATTTTGGAACTATCAGATAGACGCACTTTGCAGAGAATCCTTGACATAATAATAATAAATATATGTACATTGATAATAATTTTGAAAAGAAATCTATATATTCCGTAGACCAGCAGCATCCAAGGTTGCGTAATGTGCGCATGTAAATTGTAAATAAAAAAATTGTGTAAATAAAAAATTGCCCAAAAAAATTCGTCGGCATGGGACATTTGTCTATGAACGACTTTCAAATACTCAGTTAGGGAACGAAATTTAAATTCATTCAACATAATTATTTAATTATTTGTATATACTTTTACGGAAACGTAGTTTAGTGAATGCGTATACCTATACGCATTCACTAAAAATATAAGAAAAATAAAAATATGGCACATTTACAGCAATACATACAATATTACACTATACAATTTACTTCTACACTATATTAAGGTATTTATGAAAATTGAATACCTATACGTTTTCATAAGAAACGTATTAAGTATGCACTTTCACTAAAAATGTAAGAAATAAAATTATAAAAATTTATAAATATTAATTTTATTGGGAACAGCGGTTCCCAATTGTTAATTAGTTGTATTGCATTTCCACTTGATTTTTCTTCCGTGCATATAAAGTAATAACTATGTAGGTATATAAAGCCGTCTTTTGATGCAATGTAGTTCGGGTCGCAGTAACTAGATGGCGCCGTTTTGCCAAAAAATCAAGAGATAGCTATCTATACGTTAGTACTTATTCTTATCTATGTTGTGCTGGGCACTGTCATTTTAAATCCAAATTGTGCGATCCCCTTTGTCGTCATTCCCCGCCCCCCAGTCACCCCACAGGCGAGGTCAGAGTTAAGCGGTCGGCATATAATTATTTTTTACTTTTTAGTGCAATTTTTGTCTTTGAAGTCAGTTTTTTTTTTTTTTAAATTTATTTAATTTGACATAGAACCAACTCGATATAGCTCTTGTGTACGCTACCATAACGCACACCGCTACCCCGCCCCCTCGTCCCTTTCATACCGCAGGCGGGGACTGAGATAAGCGGTCGGCCTATAGCTACGTGCTTTTGTAAAAAAAGGATATTCAGTTCTAGTTCAATCAATCAGTCAACTAGTCTATTGCAGTCCACTGCTGGACATAGGCTTCTCCCAACACGCGCCAAAGAACTAGGCCCTGCGCCTACCGCAACCAGACCGACCCAGAGACCTTTATGAGGTCGTCGGTTCACGACCTAGTGGTAGGACAGATTTAGCTTACATTATTGTTATGACGAATAGAAAAAATGATACAATAGATAATAAGTATTTTTCTCTTCATAGAAGGTAAAAATCAAAATAAAGCTTATGTTTAACAAAACTTTACAGCTAGTGTAGGTGTACAGTCAACTAAGCTCTTATTTTTAATTTTTATTTAATGAGCTTTGATTTACAGGTAACGTTGTTGACTGAAAAAAAGCTTTTACTAGTCTTACTTGCAATAAGGCTATAAAAATTAATAGTAATTACAAAATGGCAACCTTAAATTATGAAATAACTTTAAATTTTGCTTTCCGGAAGCAGAATTAAGATATTCATTTGGAAATTATTGTATTGAACATTTTGGCTTAGCTACGAAGTTGAATATTTCTCCGCGCGTGTACTAGGATATCAGAACTTGTAAGGATATGTACGTAGAACGCCATCGCTATCTATGTTTTCCGGCTTGAAGTTGATTGCTTAAATGGCGGGCGTAGGGGCTGTGTTTTCCTTGTTCCTGTACACCTCTGCGGTTCTCTGCTAACTTCCGGCCGGCATAGTAAGATGGCGTGATCTGTATATTTTCTTTTACGTGATTTTGTAAACAAAGGATATTCATTCCCAGTTATGGGAAAACAGAATTTTTACACATTGTTATGACGAATAGAAAACATGATTAGTATTTTATTTAAAAAATGAATACTTGATATAATAAACCCTGTCTCAATCCACCTGGCCACCGTGGGTTTATTAAGAGACTGTGTTTTATTCCCTCACCAGCGCATGTCCTTTGTTTTATCGTAGCACAAAGATACGTGACTTCCATATCGTATAGTTCGTCAACTTCGTTGTAAACAATTTGCATCTTTTTGCAATTTATTGGGTCACTACAGTCAATGAATGAATGATATTATTAGAGTTTGCAAAATAGGAACAAAAGGGTAGAATAAAAATATTAAATGCAATAAAAGGTTTTTGCTGTGGTCTTACATGGGACTTACTTAGACTTTAAGGACTTTTAAGACACAATGATTGTATAATTTGACTTAATAGTTATCAAATCTACTATTAGATTTTTCATTAATTACTTATGGCAACATATTTTTTGTTATTAAAATACTTAGCACAACATAAAAAATATTTATAAAAGATGACATATTAAATAACAAACCAATTTTCATTGAAACTCAATTATAAATTTTTAAACAATGGATTTACAATATTATTTAATTACAATAGTATTTAATATAAATAAAAATAATGTCTACAGTTCTTTTAATTTTGATAGCAATATATTGTGATGCTACCGCCTCTGATACAAAGGTGGCTGTAGAACACAACTTTATCGTACCCTTATACCCTTACTAGGTCTGTTATCCTAGTACACGTTCGGATAAATGCCTAAAGAGAATATTTTCAGACTTCGGAACCAAGGCAAATTATCCAGGGTGGCATAAAAAGAAAAACTGATTATTTTTTACCAATAATGTCCCTACTGGGGATGGGTATATTGTCGTACATCCATCTTCATTATTATTATCTTTGTAAACAAACACCACATTTTGCAAATTCACTAGTTTTTACATCACTTTGATGTGGATGAAAATTTCTGTAAATTAGCAGACCTTGTATGCTATAGAAAACACATAAATTACTTTGATTTAACCACTATCTTTCTTAAATTTTAAATAAATATAATTTTTTCCAACGTCACATTTTACAGAGAAAAATTAATCTAGAGCATTTTGACATTTGTAGATTCTAGAATTTGTCCTTGATTCCCATACATTTCTCATTTTTCATTTATCATTTTTTTTTAATCTTATGAATAAGGGTGAATTTCAACAAGGCTGTTAAAATCTTCATTTCCATGGATTTTTTTATCTTAAGTTTAAGAATGAAAATAATTGACTTTTTTTAAAGTTTTACGTAATGTATGTGTTCTGGCTTAATATCCAGTACATAAGTTTAAAAAGTAACGAGATAAACATGATTAAAAATTTCGTGCCACGGCAATGAAAGAACTGTGCCACGGTAATGAAAGAATCAACCACGGAAATGAAAGAATCAACCACGGAAATGAAAGCAAGTACCTACTTACACATTAAGGCTACCTTCACACTAGTGTTTGTCCTGCATGGGCGATATCGCAGCTTTCCAACCATTCAAGAAATAATTACCTGGATTAAGAATCTGCAAAAGGAGTAAAATAAAACAAAAAAATATATATGTGTATGAATATGTTATGTAATGAATAAAAAACACACAATAAAAATGAACATATTTATGATATATACCTACTTTTGTAACACGTTTTTTAATTTGCATAATAATGTTTAATGCAAAGGAAAACAATAACATTATTTTAAATTTAAACAAAATACGCAGGTAGCTACTATAGGTACATATTTGCAGTAACCAGTAGCTGCTGCTATTAGGTATTATTATCAACATTATCGATTCAATCGATTCAACAAGTTTAGGCAGCCATTACACGTTTCAATCATGATTGATCAATCATGACTGTGATTGGCCGATATGCGGTTGATTGACGTCAATCAACGCATAGACTAATCTTAGTCATGATTCAGCATCATTCATGATTGAAGCGTGTAAAGGCTGCTTTACACCCTTTGTTTATGGGTCACTTTTAGCAATAAATGTATACACAAGAGGTGTAAACTTGTTAAGTCTAGCATTCAACATTAAAAAATATTTTTATAAAATTAAATCAGCCTTTCAAACTTACAATTTACTTAACATTAACAATATAGCCCTGTTATTAGGAATCAGCCTTTCAAGTTCACTCGTATTATTATTATTAAGTATACAATAATTAACTTCTGTCATAACTTAGATCACAGATTTATTTTTGCACTTCACAAAATAAAAAGTCTTATAAAAAAATATATAACATTTTCAACATAATAGGTACGTACTAAAACAATCATTATGGCACTTACTCTTGCAGGTTTATTCTTATCACATAATTAAATTAAAAGAACATTAGGTGAATGTTTAACACTACGAAATTCAGCCTTTTAAGTTTAACTTACAACTAACTTATACTAATTTGTATGCATAAGGAAATCACATTTAGGAACTTTATGACGGTCTTATAATATTATACCTATGCTGTATAATTGTTTACTACTACTATGTTAAATAAAAATTTTCATATTTATTGATCCTCATCAGTATCGATTATTTTTAAGCTTTTGTTTAGGTTTTATTTCAAAAATCTCTTCGTCGTCGGTATCAATTTGGGTAAAATTAATAGTTTTTTTTCTAGGTTTAATATTATCGAATATAGCGATACTGTCATCTGAATCACTACTTATATTATTTGTTTTTTTTAATGTTTTTCTTTGATTTTCCTCAAAAGTACCAGATTTTTCTAATTCTTTTAAAACTTCAGAGTCAACATTATATATGAATGAGCACGATGGTAGTACACTAGTACCACTGCTACAGTTTAAATTTTTAAAATCATAATTAATTTCTAAAAGTGTACTATCAAACTGAGGTACAGTTGCTGGCTGGATAGTTTTTGCTGTAGAAGCTGAGGGCTTTGGAGTCAATACAAGTTTATCAGTTAATTTGACTGGACGCATATTACGAATAGAAGTTTTAGGCGTATATTTAGGGCAGTTTAATGAGCGTCCAAGAGGCGTCGATATCTGGGGTTTCGTTGAAAAATCATAAAATCCGAAGTGATTACCATGAGGGCATTGTTTGGCATTGTTAAGACATTCAAAATTTGTGCAAGATAAAAGACGCATTGCTAAACGGTTGCCTGAATCTGCAGTCCAGATAACTTGGTGGACTTTTAAAGTACCTGGGAAAGGTTTCAAGTCTTCAGGTATTAACCAGTCCTTTTCAGTCACCTGATAATCTTCCACGAGTTCTATTTTAACGCCCTTGACAGAGGACTTCAAAGCATTCACGAATGCATCAAGATCAGGAATATCACCCTGTAAAGCTGTAAAGTATATATATATATGTATATATATATATAGCCTGTAAAGTATCGGTCCGCAGTTCTCTTTAAAAGCCCACCAACACCATCTGGAGCACCTTTACCATGCCCGCATTCGCAATAATTCCAAACTACTTTATTAATTGAGGGAACATAGATAGAAAGTCGAGACATTAAATAAAATATTTTTTTATTCCTATATTGTCCGAGAATCGGAGACAATGTAAAGATTTTGGACCAGAGGTACTGTTTTTTCTATTTCATTTAATATTGGAATCAGATGTGCCCAGATCGCAGCAGCATCGTGTCGTAAAGATGTACTTATAGTACAAAAACATTGTGTTATAGTAGTTTGACCATCAATTTTAAAATAAAGAACAGCAGTGTGAAGAGTAAACTGTTTTCTACTACCACCAAAGTGTACCGACTGAATTTCCGAATTATATTTCGCACTGTAATTTTCGCTAAAATCGATATGAATAATACAGTCATTCTCAGCTAAATTTTGTTTAATTTCTTTAATGGCATCGGTCTGATTACGTATGTTTGCACAGTGATTGAGGAATGGCTCAAGACTAGTTTCAACTTTTTCTACGGTGATAGTAGTTTTCTCAGTCCCATTTTTAGTATATGAATTTTTCTGTTTTTCCCAGGCCCAATATATAACTTTTTCTGAATTATCAAATTCTTGGAATATTAAATGTCTTGCTTTACAAGTAGTACACTTTCTTTGTAGGCATTCCAAGTTATGAATATCACAACATATGCTCTTAATAACCTCAGTTGTCGAATTTTCCATTATTATATGATTCTTTTTTAGTGATTCAATTATCAGATCCATGTTTTCATGTTTATCACACAAGCAAGTATTGCGCATATTTATCTTTGGCTGCAGTACCCAAAAAGGCTTTAAACGTGAAAATGTGACGTAGCTAATAGGTGGATAACCGGACTCTATGTATTTTCTATGTAAATTTTTTATTGTATCCGTCATTAAACGTTTTTGTTTCTTCACGCCACCCCTTGTTATAGTATCGTTTTTGCCTAGACACATGCTAGAATTTTCATCTTCTTCATAAAATTTTAGGACAATTTGGCGGATTCTAGTTTGTTTTAGGTTATTTGTATCGCTCTTATTATTCAAATCTATCGCTGATTGTTTTTCTTTTCTTTAATCGGTAACTCTATCTTTTCCTTTCTGAATAAGTCTCTCGAATCGTTTTTTATATAAGTTTCTTTCGCGGTCAACTTGAGCAAATTTTTTTTGCAACGCACTGAGCTGCTGGCATTTAGCTTTTTGGTATCTGCGGAATTTTTGTTGAAAATCACGTTGAAATTTTATAGTTGCAACAGAAGAGTTTGATGCTGGACTATCAGGACGTGACGTGGAATATATAGCACTGATATTTGGTGCTAGTTGAGGTGATCTTGGAGGTGCCTGTTGTGGACTACTTGTGGCCAAAAAATTTGAACTACATGCTACTAAACTGTCACAGCCATGTAGGTTTGATTTTAAATATTCAAGACGCGAGCTACGTCTTGTTATAGGAGTCATCGGCATGTTATTATTAGGAGTAACTTGAGATACACAACAAAACGAGTCATTTAATTTTGGCTCCGTTCTTGGTGTTTCAGCATATTCGATAGCACAAGTCACATTTGGACGTGTGTTCTTACGTAGAATTAGTGTCTTTTTTTATAAGAAGCAAGTGCACTCACCAAGTTTTTCTTACGAAGAGCCCGAAGCTTCTGCGAACTCAATGCACTTCGAGGAACAACTACTCCCGCAGCCTTCTTTTTTAAATATCTGTCTCGTTCTTTTCTAAGATACTCCTCTCTTAAGACTGGGTCACTCCTTATTTTTAGCCGTCGCTTCTGTTCGGCCAACCTTCTCCGCTCCTTTCTCTCTTCATCAGTTAATTTTGGCATGCTTACAAAAATCAATCCATTATTAAAATCAGACTGTAATATTATGTGAATTAGAGGTGAGACGTACTAAGTAAAAAGCGTACTGAGTCTTCCAAGTATGCGTCCGTCCCGAGATCTATACCGTGTGATAGTTAGGTACCTACCAAATGTTATATCATTTTGTAAGGTTAACATGGAAACATTTCTGTCTAGTTGATTGTACAGTAAAAACTCGTCAAGTCTATTCTTAAGTCTTAAGGATCCGGCCATCGATCGCCTTCACCTGTGTGAAGGTGCCTTAACAAAATTCTGTACTGTGTACCTAATCATACTATGGCGATGACAACTTAAGTCACGGTAATTAAAACATAAGTCATGGAAATGAATACAAAAGCCACGAAAATGAAAAACCTGGCCACGGCAAGGCATGGCAATGAAATTTTTTTCATTGCCGTTACTTTTTTTTCATTGCCATAGTAAATTTTGGCCACGGAAACCACGGAAATGAAAGCACGGCTATGAAAATCAAAGCAAAAATATGAAATAACAAAAAAACTATTAATTATCTGAAGTAGTGAACACTTCACAAATAAACATAACAGAAATGACGTTCTATGAATGCATAATCAAGAAGACAAACCTATTCAAATACAAAGTTATACCCATCCACAGCGATGAAAGAAAAAATGTCCAGTAACAAAAAAATGAAATACTTACGTTTATGGCGCGAAAATGCAGGCACGTGCGTACGTCCTTCCACTTCGAGCACTTAGGCGGCACTAATAGGCAACGTTTAGCGTGCAAGAGCGGGGACACAAGTCGATAGTTATTACGATATTCGTACATAGGTTTAGGGCATGGAGATGAAAGATAATTCTGGGACAAATACATTTTGATCAACCATTCGTTGTATTGTTTAATAATTTGAATAAATATATTACGTAACAATACTTTAACTACTAAGGTACAAAATGAAACTAAATTTTAATATAAATAACCGATATTTTTTTATCAATGAGCTAACACGATACCTTAGGTGACGTTTGGACAAACATGGTAATGAAAGATTTCGAGCTTTGATTATTTTTTTTTGGAGAACCTATAGTCCTATTTAATAAAATATTTAATGCCCTATATAGCTTACTATTTCACCTAACCAGAAAAAAATGTAAGAGCATTATAACTTTGTTTTTTAGCACCGATTTCATCGATGCCACGCAATTTTTACTCCCGGGAAATTCACCCATAAGATCAAAAACAAAGTCTTTAGTCTTTGGTTGACACGACGCCATATTTGTTTACCTTTTACTTTGAGTCATATTAAATGAATTATTTATAGTTAACTTTTTGTAAACAATGCAAAGAATGAAATTACACCTCACGTTATCTTACTTGGACGCCCTAAACTTAGCTATCTAGTAATAAGTTACTTGACATTATTAGTTTTGTTGTTTATATAAGGTACACGGAATATTATTATAAAATGTCTATAAAAAAAGTAGTTCTCAACTAATGGGGATACGCTGAATTTGAACATCGCTATCAGAGCAGCAGACGGTCGGATATCTTATGCATTAGAAGAAAACTATTATTGCTTAAATTTTTAGACGAGATAAGAGGACTTATTCAACTAATATGCTATAGTGTGACCACAGGAGCTGTGCACCCCCTGAGGTATGCGCGGCGAGGTGGGGGACGAAGAAGAAATAGGTGTCCGTTATGGTACCTAGCGTACACGTGATAGTTCTGATAGAAAGGGAACTTTTCTTTTGATAAATTCTTTTTGTAAAAATAATGCGTGAAATTCTGACTGAATTAGTGTAGGTAAATGCTTTATGCGAATTCACAGTGGAATATGTCAAAAATCCATGTTAATTTATGTTCATAGCACTGGTACAGATAATATGCTCACAAGTGATTTGAATATCTCGAGAACTACAAAACATAGGTACAGTAATTCTGTTAATACAGTAGAAATCTAACCCTGAAATAACGCCTGTGTAACACTTTATTTCAATACAAAATTCAATATTATTGGAGATATTAACTGTTCTTAGGGGCCGGGCTGGAATTATTTTATTACGCTATAATATTTAAACTACAACAACTATTTTTTTTAAATGTAGGTACAGTCTGTCTATAAAGTCCTGACAAAAAATTAAACAAACAAACAAACAAAAAATGAAAGTCGTTTTATAGTGATCACATAATATGCTCGTCTAACTTAACGGCTAAGTTTACTGAGGGTTCGGAACACGACCATGTCAGAGAAGACACCCACAGGAAACTCTGCTGGGTTCCTATCGCTCTTTTGATGATCACTTCACAAATATTATTTTATTTAGTAAACAGGACAATTCAGATCCAAGCATTTTTATCGTTTAAGTAATCCTTTACACTACAATACAATATTATATTCTACAATAGGATTAGTATTGAAAACATGATTAGTATTTTATTTAAAAAATGAATACTTGATATAATAAACCCTGTCTCAATCCACCTGGCCACCGTGGGTTTATTAAGAGACTGTGTTTTATTCCCTCACCAGCGCATGTCCTTTGTTTTATCGTAGCACAAAGATACGTGACTTCCATATCGTATAGTTCGTCAACTTTGTTGTAAACAATTTGCATCTTTTTGCAATTTATTGGGTCACTACAGTCAATGAATGAATGATATTATTAGAGTTTGCAAAATAGGAACAAAAGGGTAGAATAAAAATATTAAATGCAATAAAAGGTTTTTGCTGTGGTCTTACATGGGACTTACTTAGACTTTAAGGACTTTTAAGACACAATGATTGTATAATTTGACTTAATAGTTATCAAATCTACTATTAGGTTTTTCATTAATTACTTATGGCAACATATTTTTTGTTATTAAAATACTTAGCACAACATAAAAAATATTTATAAAAGATGACATATTAAATAACAAACCAATTTTCATTGAAACTCAATTATAAATTTTTAAACAATGGATTTACAATATTATTTAATTACAATAGTATTTAATATAAATAAAAATAATGTCTACAGTTCTTTTAATTTTGATAGCAATATATTGTGATGCTACCGCCTCTGATACAAAGGTGGCTGTAGAACACAACTTTATCGTACCCTTATACCCTTACTAGGTCTGTTATCCTAGTACACGTTCGGATAAATGCCTAAAGAGAATATTTTCAGACTTCGGAACCAAGGCAAATTATCCAGGGTGGCATAAAAAGAAAAACTGATTATTTTTTACCAATAATGTCCCTACTGGGGATGGGTATATTGTCGTACATCCATCTTCATTATTATTATCTTTGTAAACAAACACCACATTTTGCAAATTCACTAGTTTTTACATCACTTTGATGTGGATGAAAATTTCTGTAAATTAGCAGACCTTGTATGCTATAGAAAACACATAAATTACTTTGATTTAACCACTATCTTTCTTAAATTTTAAATAAATATAATTTTTTCCAACGTCACATTTTACAGAGAAAAATTAATCTAGAGCATTTTGACATTTGTAGATTCTAGAATTTGTCCTTGATTCCCATACATTTCTCATTTTTCATTTATCATTTTTTTTTAATCTTATGAATAAGATCAAACACAAAGTCTTTAGTCTTTGGTTGACACGACGCCATATTTGTTTACCTTTTACTTTGAGTCATATTAAATGAATTATTTATAGTTAACTTTTTGTAAACAATGCAAAGAATGAAATTACACCTCACGTTATCTTACTTGGACGCCCTAAACTTAGCTATCTAGTAATAAGTTACTTGACATTATTAGTTTTGTTGTTTATATAAGGTACACGGAATATTATTATAAAATGTCTATAAAAAAAGTAGTTCTCAACTAATGGGGATACGCTGAATTTGAACATCGCTATCAGAGCAGCAGACGGTCGGATATCTTATGCATTAGAAGAAAACTATTATTGCTTAAATTTTTAGACGAGATAAGAGGACTTATTCAACTAATATGCTATAGTGTGACCACAGGAGCTGTGCACCCCCTGAGGTATGCGCGGCGAGGTGGGGGACGAAGAAGAAATAGGTGTCCGTTATGGTACCTAGCGTACACGTGATAGTTCTGATAGAAAGGGAACTTTTCTTTTGATAAATTCTTTTTGTAAAAATAATGCGTGAAATTCTGACTGAATTAGTGTAGGTAAATGCTTTATGCGAATTCACAGTGGAATATGTCAAAAATCCATGTTAATTTATGTTCATAGCACTGGTACAGATAATATGCTCACAAGTGATTTGAATATCTCGAGAACTACAAAACATAGGTACAGTAATTCTGTTAATACAGTAGAAATCTAACCCTGAAATAACGCCTGTGTAACACTTTATTTCAATACAAAATTCAATATTATTGGAGATATTAACTGTTCTTAGGGGCCGGGCTGGAATTATTTTATTACGCTATAATATTTAAACTACAACAACTATTTTTTTTAAATGTAGGTACAGTCTGTCTATAAAGTCCTGACAAAAAATTAAACAAACAAACAAACAAAAAATGAAAGTCGTTTTATAGTGATCACATAATATGCTCGTCTAACTTAACGGCTAAGTTTACTGAGGGTTCGGAACACGACCATGTCAGAGAAGACACCCACAGGAAACTCTGCTGGGTTCCTATCGCTCTTTTGATGATCACTTCACAAATATTATTTTATTTAGTAAACAGGACAATTCAGATCCAAGCATTTTTATCGTTTAAGTAATCCTTTACACTACAATACAATATTATATTCTACAATAGGATTTCGATATTAACTTATGTTTATTAAAAGATTTAAATTTATTGACTGAAAATTCTTTAACTTCCCTATGGATCTTATTATAAAAACGAATACCATTACCAGCGAAAGAATTACTTATTTTATGAAGCCTAGTTTGGAGAACAGCTAGTTTATTTTTATTTCTAGTGTTAACATTATGTATATCACTCATTTTTTGATATTTGTTAATATTTTTGTGTACGTACATTAAACTAGCAAATATATACTAGCAATGCACAGTCATAATCTTAATTATTTTAAATTTATCTCTAAGAGACTCTCTTGGGCCCATATATACTTATACAACGTATTGCTCTTTTTTTTTCAAAACAAATATTGTGTTAATATCAGCCTGCGATGCCGGGAGCTCGGGAGATAAGTTAAACAAACGAATGATGAATTATGACTACTTTATTAGGCAAGATACATTGTTATATATTGATTATTACTTATGAATAGGTACTTACTTACACTTACTACACCACTACACCTCCGGGGGTGCGCGGAAAAAAAAACAACTTATAAGATTGTTTTTTTTTAAATATATATATATATATATATATAAACTTTATATTAATGTCACTAAAATGATAATATAAATGGAGTAAAATAGGTTGATTATAATGAGTATATTTAGATAAACTGATTAAACAATTTTAAAAAAAAATGGTTACATAGTATCTTTATTGACGATACAACTTAGTTCTATCCTTATGAACTATTTCGTGTTTATTATTTTTACTTATTCTAACATTAGGGTCCATATCTTCTATGACACTGTACGGTCCATTATAAATATTGTCCATCTTTGTTCCACTTTCGTTTTTAACTAAAATTAAATCGTCTACCTTATAAGTAATAGGATTACATTGTTTATCGTATATTATCTTTCTTTTTTCCTTACTACTAACTAAATTATTTCTAGCATCCTGAAGTGCTATCTGTAATTTGTGTTTTAGGTCTAATGAATAGTTATCGGGGTTGTAAAGCGGTTCTACGTTATCAGTGATAGATTTTGGTATATTACAAGTTTTACCGAATATAAGTTCGAAAGGCGCATATTGAGTTTCTGTGTGGACGGTATTATTAAAACTGAAACACCAGAAGGGTAACCAGTGAGACCATGAGTAACCGTCTGCACTATACGTTCTTAGAAATGCTCCCAAATGCTTGTGAGCATTTTCGAGAGAACCTATTGATTGATGATGATATGCAGTGGAATTTAGTTTTTCTATTTGTAACAGTTTACAAACCTCTATCATTGTTGCAGAAATAAATTCTGTACCTCTGTCTGTTGCAATAGCGTCAGGGATACCGAAACGTAGAATAAAATTTTGTACAAAAGCTTTAGCTATACTTACAGTTTCCTTGTTTTTTAACGGGTATGCTTCAATAAATTTTGTCAGTTCACACTGAATAGTAAGGATGTAACAATTTCCATCTTCATCTCTGGTTAGAGGACCTACCACATCTAAATAGACTTTTTGAAAACCTGATGAAGCTGTGGTTGTAATTGTCATTGGCTGTCTAATATATCTACTGTATTTAGCTTTTTGGCACCTAGGACATTTGCTAACAAAATCGTAAACATCGTTCGATAGACCTGGCCAGTAAAATTTCCTCTTTATATTATTTGTCATTCTGCGTACCCCAGCGTGACCACTGATCGGTAGCAAATGATAGTCATTCTAAATAAATCTTTTTTCGTCTTCATTAAATACTCTCTGTACTCCTCTAAGGATATACACTCGTGGACCGGTCCAAGTTTTTAATAGTTTGAGCTCATTACATAATCCTTTGATAAATTCTTCATTATCTTCATTTTTAATAATACATATTTCTCTTAAATTTATTTTTTTACTAAATTTCTCTAACTTAGTCACAAATTCGGCTCGCGAGAAGTGTGCCCTAAAGTTGAGATTTATGCATAACATTTTCTTAGTATCAATGTAATTAAAACATTCATCTAAAACAGTTATTAAATTCTGTTTTTTATATATGTCTAACTTTTCCTTCTCTACTAAAATCATTTCTACCAAACCGCACGGTTTCTTTAATAACTCAACGACTCTTGGTTGATCAGACCCGTTGTCTGTCGGTTTATTAAGGATTGGTGATTCTGCTTTACTGTTCTCATCCATCTTTCTTTTCATTGATCTAGTCAGAATATTCACTTCAGAAATTTTCTCATTCATACCTTTTAATTCACTCGATGTAACATGTACTCTAGACAAAGCGTCAGCAACCGCATTGTCTTTCCCTTTCACATACACTATCTTAAAATCGTACTCTTCAAGGGTTAAACGGAACTTTAGTAATCTACTTGAAGGATCTCTTATTCCAAACAAGTATATTAAAGGTTTATGGTCTGTCATTATTGTGAAATGCCTAGCATATAAATATGGTCGGAAATACTTGACTGCCCAGACTATAGCAGTAAGCTCCTTTTGGATTGTAGGGTAATTTAATTCGCCTTTATTTAACGGCCTACTAGCATATGCTACAGGTCTCAAATCTGCATTACATAAGACCGCACCTATAGCTGTACCTGATGCGTCTGTCTGTAATATAAACTCGTTTGTATCTGCAAAATTTGGGTATTGGAGTATGGGTGGAGTCATTAATGCTTGTTTTAGTAATATAAATGAATTTTGGCATTCATCTGTCCAATTGAAATTAACGTTCTTTCGACATAATTGATTTAAGGGTTTATACTAATGTTATGGGTTATACTAGTGTTATAATTAATAGTCAAAATGTTAGCTGATAAATCAATATTACAATGATAAGTAGATAGAAAGTCTAATCCTAAAATACCATTCGCTTTCAAAGGTAATTTTTCAAATACATAAAACTTTTGTGATATACTAGTGTGGTTTGGTAGCTTAAGTTTTAAATTTACGTATCCTATAGAATAAATTTGGCCTCCTATTCCATTAATTACGGTATCGTCGTTAACTATAGGTATACACTTGGGTAATTCGTCTCTCTTTATAATTGATATTGATGCTCCGGTGTCTAAGAGAAATAAATATTTTCGATTATTGATACAAAACGTCACGAATTTACACTGACCATTAGTAGATAAAACATAATTCTTAATCACGAAAAAACTCCTTAGTTAAATCTTTAGAAGTACCTGGTGAGTCAGTGTTTGAAGTTTGATAATTATCATTATCATTTTGTTCTATAGAATAAATATTTTTACGCTGGCCATGCCATTCACCACGAGGTCGGTGGTCGTACCTGTTGTTATTAATTCTACCACGGTTATTATTTTGGAAAGGTTTTCCGGAACCACGAGAATGAAAATTGTTACTTCCACTATAGTAATTCCCTGAACCACGAGAATGGAAATTGTTACTACCATTATAGTAACTACCTCGCTGACCTTGACCCCTAGATCTCATAAAGGGTTTGTACATACCTCGCGGCCTCCGAGTAAACTGCATAACATCGGACATGGTTGAATGGGAATACTTTGTCGCCTCCTCATCCTTAGCTACCTGTATTGCCTCCCTGAGGCTGGTGCAGTTTCGCGCTGCTACAATAGTGCTCAGCCTGGCATCTTTCAGACCATCTGAAAATTTTTTTATGGACATTTTTTCATTTAATGGTTTTAACACCTTATAATTAGTTGAGTCACCATCGGCCTGAGATATTGTAAGATCTGTAAAAAGTTTTTCCAGTTCAGCACCATACTCGTCAATAGACTTCCAACCTTGGTTAGTGCTAAGTAATCGAGATTGAATAGCTGAAGGACATTTAACAGCCAAAAAATGTTTTCTCATATCCTGGAGTAAACTACTAACCGTAGAATAGTCGCTTGATAAACGTAGCTTAGCACTTTCTGAGAGTCGACCTTTAAGTACAAACTTAATTAAATAGTTTTGACCTGCACTATCTAACATATCCGCATACAATTCCACTGCATCTATCAACCGTTTAGTGGTCTCCTCTTTATCATCCATAAGAGGTATTAAACTACACGCGGTACGCATATCAAAAGCCATTTTGCTTAATTTTGGTTCGTATGAACACAGCTTAGTAATTTCTAAATATAATTGTTTAATATTATCATAAACAGTAGTTATGGATGTCACTACTTCGGGTGTCTCGTCACTAGATAATTTTGATAACAATAAATCGGCTTCTTTGTATAAGCATTCAGCCTCTTCTAATTTATTTGAAGCAATAGAACCCTGATATCTACTCTGACCTTTCTTCACTAAATATTTACGAATGTCTAATATCTCATTATATAATTTTATAAAATTTTCAGCCATACTATAATTAAACAAAGAAGAATAACAATGTTATTACATCATAAATTCAGAATAATTCTTGGTTGTTACCAACAGACGCTAAATAAGTCCAACTATTCTAAACAATACCATATACGTAACGAGCTATCATGTTCGATGAGTCTCTGCGCTCGATTTAAGAACAGTTTATATGTACTTAATTTCTAAAATTAAAATAAAACTTACCTATTTTAATGTTGTTTTTTCATAATTACACATGATTACAATATTCATACTATAAATTTCTTCTAACATACGTACTGTAAATTTAAGTAAGCATTAATAAACACAGACATAATTAAAAAAAAAAAGTAGGTATACGAGTAATACACTATTGAAGATTCTTTATCATTATAAAATTATTATTAAATTATTGATACGCTTAATCTATCGTCGATTGTCTTTCTCAAGTTCTAGTGGAGCCCTAAAATGTAGTTTTCTTCACATGGACATTAAAATGTAGCACCGTTTATTATTATTATAGTTTTTAGTCAATTTTTTTTTTTTTTTTTTTTAACACTTTAACTTATTATTTATTTATATATTTCACTTTTAGTATACGCACTTAGACCTTTTCAACACGAGCGAAGTTACACTTACAACCACTTGTAGACGCCTGTCTCCGGTGTATAGAACGACGGTTCATCTGTCTTTCCATCCATCTGGTATGCGTTTTTTTGTAAAAATAGCAAGTTGCATACAATGCTGCAGCCAGTAAGACGATCACGATGACGGTCAACAATATGTTTGTCACACTGATGGTCGCATAAGAAGTTTCCGCCGATGCGCTATTTTTGCCATCACCAGCAGCAGTTTGCGCAATAATTGTTTCCTCTTTTGAGTATGTCTTCCCCATGATGTATAATTTTAATAAAAAAAAATATTTGTCCAAATCACTGCACAGTTTACATTCGCGGCGTTACAAGAATGCGCTCCATTACCATATATGGCAGGCAGGGTCGCCATGCGATGCCGGGAGCTCGGGAGATAAGTTAAACAAACGAATGATGAATTATGACTACTTTATTAGGCAAGATACATTGTTATATATTGATTATTACTTATGAATAGGTACTTACTTACACTTACTACACCACTACAAGCCGCACTACCCCATAACAGAATACCATACGATATTATGCTATGAAAATAACTAAAATAAACTAGCCTAGCTGTGTCTATATCTGTTAACTGACGTATTTTTTTTAATGCGTATGCTGCTGAAGAAAATTCCTGACAATTTTTTATATTGTAATTTACTGTCTAAAGTAATGCCTAGGAATACTGTAGTGTTAATTATTTCCAGTTCCTCATTATTGATCTTAACGATTGGTTTTATATCAAGAACGTTTGGCATGGTAAATTTTATGCATTTTGTCTTTGTTTTATTTAGGCACAAATTATTTGAACTGAACCAATATACTATTTCCAAAAGAGAATTATTCATGTAGTCTACCGCAGGTTGTCGTCAATTTGGTCGGTTTAGTTATCAATATCAACCGTAATATAGACATAAAACAATTAATTCAAATTCAAATTGGGATTACTCATTGCTTACATTGTTCTTCGTAAGTCAGTATTAGTTTATTGTAGATTAATGAACTAATAAAAATCACAAATTTGACGACTTTATAGACATATCCATACTAATATTATAAATGCGAAAGTAACTCTGTCTGTCTGTCTGTCTGTCTGTTACTCTTTCACGCCTAAACGGCTGAACGGATTTCGATGAAATTTGGTACAGACAATCTTTAGACCCTGAGAAAGAACATAGGCTACTTTTTATTAGCAGTCATATTATATTTTGATTTCATAGAATTTTGGCGGGAAAGCTGTGTCACGTGACCTGTGACGTCATAGGTCACGTGACCTGTGACGTCATAGGACAGTGACACATAGGACGTGACCCGTGACGTCATAGAATTTTGACAGATGAGTCGTGACGTCACAGAATTTTGGCGGGAAAATATTTTTTGACAGTTGAGTCGTGACGTCATTGAATTTTTGACAGATGAGTCGTGACGTCACAGAATTTTTGACAGATGATTTGTGACGTCATATTATTTTGGCGGGAAAATATTTAATACCTCTGTCACTTTTGACAGCTGTCAATTTTGACAGATAGGCGTGTCGTCATAGAATTTTTGACAGATGAGTCGTGACGTCACAGAATTTTGGCAGGAAAATATATTTTGACAGCTAAGTCGTGACGTCATTGAATTTTGGCGGGAAAAATAGTATTTAAACAGCTGAATCCTGACGTTATCACAATTTGGCGGGAAAATAAATAGGTTTGTACAGGACCCTCGGTGCGCGAGTCAGACTCGCACTTGACCGGTTTTTTAGCTGTGGGTCTGATATATCTAGAGAGCTTAAATTCGTAATTGTCAACTTATTTCATCATAACAGCCCATTAATGTCCCACTACAGGGACGGGCCTCCTTCCTTGACGGAGGGATACTTGGCCTACTAATACCACGCTTGCAGACGGATTAGTATAGGGTTTAATTTCAAGTTTTCCTTCTTTTTATTTAGTGAAGATAATATTCACCCTAATTGTTAGGCACTAAAGTGACACACCTTTGCTTATCCTATCCTACTAATCCATACTATTAATATTATAAATGCGAAAGTAACTCTGTCTGTCTGTCTGTCTGTCTGTCTGTCTGTTACTCTTTCACGCCTAAACGGCTGAACGGATTTCGATGAAATTTGGTACAGATAATCTTTAGACCCTGAGAAAGAACATAGGCTACTTTTTATTAGCAATCATATTATATTTTGATTTCATAGAATTTTGGCGGGAAAGCTGTGTCACGTGACCTGTGACGTCATAGGTCACGTGACCTGTGACGTCATAGGTCACGTGACCCGTGACGTCATAGAATTTTGACAGATGAGTCGTGACGTCACAGAACTTTGGCGGGAAAATATTTTTTGACAGTTGAGTCGTGACGTCATTGAATTTTTGACAGATGAGTCGTGACGTCACAGAATTTTTGACAGATGATTTGTGACGTCATATTATTTTGGCGGGAAAATATTTAATACCTCTGTCACTTTTGACAGCTGTCAATTTTGACAGATAGGCGTGACGTCATAGAATTTTTGACAGATGAGTCGTGACGTCACAGAATTTTGGCAGGAAAATATATTTTGACAGCTAAGTCGTGACGTCATGTCATTGAATTTTGGCGGGAAAAATAGTATTTAAACAGGTGAATCCTGACGTTATCACAATTTGGCGGGAAAATAAATAGGTTTGTACAGGACCCTCGGTGCGCGAGTCAGACTCGCACTTGACCGGTTTTTTAGCTTTGGGTCTGATATATCTAGAGAGCTTAAATTCGTAATTGTCAACTTATTTCATTATAACAGCCCATTAATGTCCCACTACAGGGACGGGCCTCCTTCATTGACGCAGGGATACTTGGCCTACTAATACCACGCCTAATAATATTCACCTTATTTGTTTGGCACTAAAGTGACACACCTTGGCTTATCCTATCCTACTAATATTATAAATGCAAGTTTGTGAGGATGGATGGATGTTTGTTACCCTTTCATGCAAAAACTACTAAATGGATCTTGATGAAATTTGGAATATAGGTAGTTTATGGTGTAAAATAACAATTAAGCGGGTAATACCGCGGGCATCAGCTAGTCTGTAATATATTACACTTACCTAGTTGATCACAATGTAATCCAAATATACTCATATTTTATTAAAAATATGCAGGTGATAAATAAGAACTCACCCCTTACTCATAAACGCCTCTTAAATTTAATCACTGTTTAGCGAGATTATTATTTGTAAAATCAAACTTGTACCAAACAAAACCGTAAGAATTTAAGGTAATCAATTAACTAAAATTTAAGAGGCGTTTATGAGTAAGGGGGTAATCTGGATATCAGATTTTTAATTCCTTATCATTAATCTTAACAATTGGATTTTTTTAAATTTTTATTTATGCAGAGTTTTTTGGCATAGTAACCAACTCGATATAGCTCTTGTGTATGCTACCTTAACGGACACCTACCTGCCGTCACGAGTTTTGACGGCAGTGTCATAACAATTCGAACATTATATTTTTCTTTAAGAATTTTATGTTCTTAGAGTATTTGATACATTCCGCTAGATGTCATTTTTCTCAAAGTTACATTATAAAAACACAAATAATGTTCCTATTTACCCTTAAAACCATACAATAATGTAAATACTTTCTTGGAGTTTTTAAAAATGACTGTCTTTTAATAGAAAACTGCTAGAGCTGCTCGTGTAACGACCCGTACCAGCCAAATAACTTAAGTATATAGCGTCAGATGTCGCTAGTAGCTACATCATAGACTGTTTATTCTATACCAGTACATAACATGTACTCTATATGTCCACCCCCCTCTCACCGCGCGCATACCTCAGGAGGTGCACAGCTCCTGTGGTCACACTATAGCTCCATAATCATAAAGTTACATCGACGACGACCAGTAGTTTCACAGAAGCAAAAGGCTGATATGATAGCAATACACAAGATGTCACCACCCCTTTATTTCTACCCATTATAATAATATGTATTATCTATATCTATATACTTATAATAAAACTGTAGAGAGATTAATTCTGTACATTGAATATATGTTAAAAAATAATATTGGAGGATGAATGGTGATCGATACTAATGCCAAAAATGCAATCAATAAATTTTTTGTCTGTCTGTCTGTCTGTCTGTCTGTCTGTCTGTCTGTCTGTCTGTATGTGCACGCATGGGTCAAAAACTACTGAAGGCATTTTAACCAAACTTGGTACGATTGTAGTCCATACTCCTGGGCAGGTTATAGGCTGTTTAACATAACGCTAAGACACATAGGAGCTGAGCAGTGATGAAAAATTTGAAGCAAGTCGGTTGAAAAAACGCGCGTTCGAGCTCATATCATCGCATACGTTGATCATACGCCAAAAATATGTATTACAAAAATAATGGTCTTCAAAAGATGTACAAAAAAGTCCTGAATAGTATATATCTATCTTTTATATATTAGCCACAATAACCTGTTTAATCGTTAGGGTTTTCTTCAAAGTGTATTAAATACATAAATATATTGTAATTTGCATAGACATATCTTTTTCAAACTCCCATATTTCAAAAGTACACTTTAATACCTTATTCATAAAAAAAAAATTATAGAAATCGGTTTATAAACACACAAGATATAGATGAAAGAAAATTTCCAATGTCGCCGCGCCAGTATGAGTGCGGCTGTACGGTTGATTTTTGTTTAACGTCGGAAACGGCCAACCGGTGCATCTATATAATTTCATTCACATTGACTCTTAATGCGAATGGACGTGGTTCTTATTGACTCTTCTCGGAATAAGCGCGCTTTAGATATTAAAATACATAGATACGTAGTTTTTAGGTATTAAGTTTAAAGTAGGTAATCTATCTATCTATACTATAATAAAACAATCGGAATCGGATAATTAATACTCGAGATATCGCTAGATCTCTTTATTAGAACAGTCCAATACAAATCAGGGGTCATGAAAAATGGATTTGGTTCAATGTTGAATGAATTTAAATTTCGTTTCCTTTGTTCACGAGATGGCGTTACCAGTAGTAATCATGAAATAAGTGAGTTTTTAAATAATCTATAACTATTTTATTATTAAGTGCTATTAATAAGTTATTCCTTTTAAATGTTAATAAAATTAACCATGAATCGTATGTGTAATATCAATTATAAGTCTTCATGCCTTTAAAAATATCAATTTAACGGACACAAAGAACATCCAGACTAAGGACAATAGTTTGTGTATTACAATTGTCCTCCATGGGAATCGAACCCGCGACCTCATGCACGCCAGCCATGTAATGCGACCGCCGCGCCACCGAGGCAGGTAATTCTGCCGCACCATAACGTAGCGTGCAAATGTATTCATTCATAATTAATTAGCGATTATCCGTGTGGTGACGGAGTAAGAATACAATATGTCACCTCCCCATCTCATCCCATGGGTGGCGTAAAACCGACTAAGGGACTATCGGTGAATATTATCTTTACGAAATAAAAATGAAGGAAAACTTGAAATTAAACCCTATACCAATCCGACTGACCTGCGTGGTATTAGTAGGCCAAGTATCCCTCCGTGACGGGAGGAGGCGCGTCCTTGCAGTGGGACATTAATGGGCTGTTATGATGAAATAAGCGATGTCATTTATTTTAACTTACAAATTTGACAACAGATGGCATTGTGCCTGTGACGTCATTTTCAGTATCGCGGTGTTAAGATTTTCCTTGAAAGAATGACGTTCGCTCATGTCTTTCAGTATAAGTTTAGACGCAGTCTTCATAGATCTGTCTTTGTAAAGGTCTGTTTTTGAAAAGGTTTTGGTTCGTTCGTTAATTTTACAATTCGTTTGTAGGTATATCAGTTTGTTATAAGGTTTAAAAAACGATTTTTCAGTATTAAATCGAATTGCGAAGTAAGTAACATCCGCCACGCGAACGAAGTCGCGGGCACAGCAGCTAGTTATTAATATAATTAATATAAGTATTAATTTTATTATTAATATAAGTATATATTAATATAATAATAAGTACAAGTTTACAGTTTAAAACCTAATCACTTGAACATTCTCGTACACAATACAAAGATGTTACTAAGATACACAGCTCATGTTGCGGCAGGGCGGCGCACAACCTAGTCCGCAAATGTGCACAATTTTTATGATTTAATTTGTGCTTTCTGTTATATAAATGAACTTAATTCCAGTTTAATAATTTGAGTTGTAAATTAGCGATTTGTCCAAATCTCGATGCATTTTCTGCAGAATGCAGTTTTTTTTATAATTTTTTTTTAAGGAACTTTGTCATAATATGACTCATAGTCACCCATTATATTACAATGCAGATGCTTATGTTATAGTAGTAATATTTATTGCATAAATATTGTTTTTCTGTGGTCATATGTAATGCTTGCAGTTTATGTCATCCTGGTGTATGCAGGCTGCTTGCAATCGATCTACCTAGAGCTTACGCAAGGTGCCTCCAAACATTATTATCCTTTATAGGCACATGCCTCCTCCTGCAATGAGAGTTATATGAAAATGGTTAAGTACTATTTTGTACAAACATGATTCATATTTTTCAATATATTTTTAGAGAAAGGAAAAAACTCTTTACTTTCTAAGTCATTTTAGTTTGTGATGCAAACTTACATAGCAACATTAATAAATTAAATAAATATTTCAAAATACTGTAGTTTTCATAGTATGTGCTACGCGGTAACGACGTTGAACTTCGGTACAATTTTTGTTACAGGTAAATCTTATGCAACGTAATTACGTACATTTTCATATAAGTACGAGTATGTACTTACTGTCTATTTAAACGGACTTGCTTTAAAAGGTAAACATATAATAATATGGCGTCGTGTCAACCACAGAATAAAGACTTTAGTATTTGACCTTTGAGAAATGTATAGGAATCAAGGACAAAATTCTAGAATCTACAAATGTCAAATAGCCATATAATATGTTTATCTGTGCCCATTGTTTTTACTTAATATTTATGTATTGTTATAAAAATAAATAACTTCGCAGTTTTATATTTCGGCAGACAATAGTAAATCTAAATTATTATTCTAGTTAGAATCCTGTTGTGTTGACAATTTCTTAGTTGGCCTGGTAGATCTTAAACAAACTTATTCACGCACTTGTTCTAACTATTGATCTATATGCAATTTGAAATTAATAAATTATTGCTGTATATGACGATTATTTGTGGTGTAAAATTATTACAAATTAAGAAGTAAGAAACCTATGATGAAGATGAACTGCAACTGAAATTCGAAAAAATAAAAAAGTAGCCTATGTTCTGTCTCAGGGTCTAAAGATTGTCTGTACCAAATTTCATCAAAATCGGTTGCGAGGTTTAAGCAGGAAAGCGTAACAGGCAGAAAGAGTTACTTTCGCATTTATAATATTAGTTGGGATTATATTGATATATTATTCAACCTTACATTAATTTGATCTTAAAAAAATTAATACTCACAAGACGAATAGAGTTTCAAAAGATAATTTTGAGAGTAATTTACCTTTTTTACATCTTTAATTGTTTTTATTTTGTTCTTTGATCGATCACTTATTTATTCTATTTAGATTCACATATAATATACATTGCCTCACAAAAAAATTATAATAATAATATTAAACATTGTGATAAAATGTACATCTCTAAAATAGAACAACATTTGGATATTTTTGTGAGGTTGCGCAACAGACATCCGTACGTATACTAGGAGAGCATAGCTTGTAAGGATATGGACTACGTCTATATCCGTACGTTAAAGTTTCCTTCTACAGTCACTATGAAATTATTCTGAATTTTCTTCATTGAAGCCCGCAACAGGCATTTATCCGCACGTGTACTAAGATAGCAGAGCTTGTAAGGATATGGACCAAGGTTAAAAGTATACTTTACATTAGAGAAGCGCTTAGAATGGGCGTCAATCGTCCTAACTCCAGTAGAAAGTCAAACTAAAAACACTTTATAATGAAATAATTTGTCGTAGAGTGTGCTACGATGCCGTGCTACGAACTCATATTTTACACATACAATCTAAAATAAACATGTCGGTTGTCCAAATAAACTAGAAGTGGTCCAAAAATATCTATCGGTATGTACCGGAAAAACAAAGCAAAACAAAAACAATAAAAACACGATTTTAGAGCCTTAGGGCGTCTTCAATTTAGCCGCTTCGTAAGGCTGCCGTGCATTTTTCGAACGGCAAAAGCAACGTTCGTTTGTTTTCATACAAATCTTGCCGTACGGCTGCCGCCTGACACTATGAATACTCCCGTACGGCTGCTGTATGGCACGAAACGACAGCCGTACGGTAAACAAATAATCATCATAACAGCCCATTAATGTCCCACTGCAGGGACGGGCCTTCTCCTGTGACGGAGGGATACTTGGCCTACTAATACCACGCTGGCTCGACGGATTGGTATAGGGTATAATTTCAAGTTTTCCTTCTTTTTACTTCGTAAAGATAATATTCACGGATAGTTCCTTAGTCGGTTTTTACGACACCCATGGGATGAGATGGGTCAGTTACTACCAAGCCAAACATGATGATGATATACTGAAAGCATGATTGTAGATATTTGGGGGTTAGTAAGAAAAAACTATTCATTTTTAAACATTTAAAACCTCCTTTAAAACTGTTACTGGTCAAAAAAAACAAAAATAGACGTATAGTTTCTTTTAGTAAGTCAACACTATGACATTTTTTTTTATTTGATTGCAATTTTTACACTTTGTACTCAAAATATCAAATTCAGAACTCTTTTTTGTTCTGATTCTTATTTCCTGATATAAAAGCAATAAAAATAAATTGTTTTTAATCCGTGCGCAAAAATGCTGTTGACCGGTGTAACTCTTTTTATAACGTGTGTCTTGGTTATTAAGTTATATTGCAATAAAAACTAGTGTTTAACTTATTAATACTACAGTTAGTTTATGCTACCCTAGTCATTCCAGATTTGTTTCAGTTTCAATTCTTTTTTTTAATTTTAATGAAGGTAGATTTAAATTAAGTAGCTAAATACACGATAATGATGTTTTTTTATTTTTTATTTTTGTTCTTACATATTTACGTACTTTCATGTACATTTCACGTACATGTCCCAGGATAACAAAAAGTACTGAATATTGCTGTATACAACCAACAAGTATGCTATAGTAACAAACACAACAGTACAAAATACTGTGCTACAACTCTAGTATTCAAGATAAATATTGCACATCCTACTAACTAAGTCGTCGGTCCACCGTGTGAGTGTGAGGGGTCTCCCCACCCTGCGCTTTCCGGTACGCGGTCGCACTTCCAGAACCTTTCTGCCCCTACGGCAAGTTGAAGTCGATTGGCTGATGACTATGATGATGACGATAGCGGCCCTTGCACACTGTAGATAAAGGTGAAAGGTTTTCTGAAAATATTTTATGTTTGTTGTTACTGTAGCGTCAGTTCGAACCAATTGTCAAAATACCAACATGATGCGTGTTTTTTTTTCAGAATAATTTTGAGTAATTTAGTACTGTTATACCCATTTCAGCGTAAGTTTAGTTTTTTGACAGTTCACGTCCATGAAGTGTCGAAAAAAAAACATTCAGTCTCTTTTATACTTCCCCTTATTTTTCGAACAAATAATATTGTATTTCATGGACGTACCCGTGTTTTTAGGGTTCCGTACCGATTTCGGAAAAACGGAACCCTTATAGTAAATACTAAGGCTTGTTGCCTCTTAGTGCTGTAAAAAAATCAAACTGCTCAAACCACCAAGGGTAAAAAACCTACAGGGTACTTCCAGTCTATACACGATACTAATACGGGCGCGTGTAAACTATGCTTCTTAGGGTTCCGTAGAAAAAATAAAATACATAAAAAAATTAATGGTACCTATATAATTTTATTCTGGCTTTTACGAGTGGTTATGAAGAATAACATAAGCTCCTTTTTTTAGAGTTTCGCAGAAAAGTTAGTAATAGGTAGGATTTGGCTTTTTCTCTTTTTATGTATTTTTTTGTGTTTTCGCCTAAGTGTCTGTTTCCTTACAAAAAATAATGCTAATTATGTCAGGATTTTCTTGGTAATTTTATCTTAGAAAATAAAATACCTACCTGAAAATACCTTTGAGAGATATGCGTGTTTTTAAGTATTTGTTTTATAATTATAATTTTTATTTATAATATTTATTAAAAATGTTAACAAATAAAATGTAACGTGAAATTAATAATAAATAATAATTCTCTAAAAACCAACTCATATTTTGTTAGGTTGCGCAACAGGCATCTGTACGTATACTAGGAGAGCAAAGCTTGTAAGGATGTGGACTACGTCTAATAATATTTCATTCTCTAAAAACCAACAGGTTGCGCAACAGGTACGTATACTAGGAGAGCAAAGCTTGTAAGGATGTGGACTACGTCTAGATCCGTGGGTACGTTAAAGTTTTTACCTCACAAGCGCTGCCAATGAAGTCAATCGTCCAAACATGAAAGTAAAGTCTTATCTATAATTGGACGTAGTTATGCAAAAATGTTCCAACCCACAAGTCACCCGAAATCGAGTTATTGTGATCAAACTACCTTTTATGACACTTAGAGTCAGATTTGCAATAAGGTTCCACGTTTTAAGGCTTATATCAGAAAATATTTTTTTCACTTACGTTCCAACCCACAACCTTTATCAAATAATAACTTGTGTAAATTAACTAGAACGTACTATGAGGACAGGAACATTTAATGTTTTACGAAACATAATTATATTTATTTTGGAACAAATGTTCCATGTAGATTTGGAACGTTTTTGCAAAATTGCAATAGCGAGACATAAACATTCCAAAATTTGTGGAACGTTATGTTTCAGACCTAAATACCATAATTTGAAAACTTAAAAGGTTTCATGAATTTTGTACTATTATTTACCTAAATAAAAAACCTGTTTCGAAAAAAAAATGTTTCAACTTTAAATAGTGTATTTTTAACACGCTATAATTAGCTCCATCCTTAACTGTTTGCATACACATCCACTAAAAATAAATATTTATAACTCGTAAAGAAAAAGTTTATTTTCTTTGTAGCTATTTATCAATAAAATATCACTTGAAAAAAATACTATGACATTAATTCGAAGTTATGCCCAAACGACTCCAAAGGTATGTTGGAATTTAGTTACCACATTATTTTATAAATTTGACGCGAAGTTGGGCTCTAGAAGTGGAAATGAGTGGAGAGTGGGGCTCTTTGGATATGGACAAAGAAATCCACGGGGCCAAATGCTTGCGGAATTCATGGAGAAGGAGGGACTTTTTATGATGAACTCTTTCTTTAAGAAGCGTAGCTGCCGCAAATGGAATTGGCTTAGTCCTGATGGTGTCACCAATAATTAGATTGACTTCAGCATGTCGACAAAACGCCATATATTTAATGATGTCTCACTCAGTAATCAATTCGGAGAAAACCGGAAGCAATCACCGGATGGTGAGAGGCACATTAAATATCAATCATAGGCTGGAAAGAGGTCGGCTGATGAGGTCTACGCTACTACCTACACCAGTCCATATCCCAGGTCCATCCAAGTTCTCGGAACTTCCAAGTCATATTACAGAACCGCTTCGAGAGCCTCAGCAAATATGTTGATGTGGACGAATACCACGAAAGATTTGTGGAAACTGTCCGTACAGTCGGTACCGGTGCTTTTAAGACCCAGCACCGGAGAAAATCAAAAAAGATATCTGATCACACTCTCTCGCTCATGGAGCAAAGGCGTACGATGGCACTGCAGTCTCCAGGCGATGCTGATCTATACAGACGGCTCAATAGACAGATCTCTAAGTCACTGACTCACGACCTTCGGCACTTTAACACATTTAGTATTAAAGAAGCCATTGACCAAAATAAGGGCTCTTAAGTGTTCGCAAGAGATCTATCTCTAGGTCAGAGCCAAGTTTATAGGCTCAAGATTGGGGATGGCAGAATAGTGTCGTCCTAGCCTGACCTTCTAGAGGAGATTGAGAAATTTTACGGACAGTTATATACTACAACACAGCCACCTAGTGATCTAGCCGTCGATCCTAGAGCTAGATTAACGCGACACCATACCGAAGGAATCCCGGACGTAAGTCTGTGTGAGATTAGTGATGCTCTTCGGCAACTTAAGAACAACAAGGCACCGGGATATGACGGAACCACAAACGAGCTACTGAAAGCCGGTGGAGAACCCATTCTCAAGGATCTTCAGAGACTCAATTCCGTTATACTCGAGGGAAAAACGCCACAGGCGTGGCACAGGGGTGTGGTGGTACTGTTCTTCAAGAAGGTTGATAGAACGCTACTTCAAAATTACAGACCCATCACTCTACTGAGCCACGTCTACAAATTGTTCTCGAGAGTCATCGCGGATCGTCTCGAACGCAGACTGGACGATTTCCAGCCTCCCGAACAAGCTGGTTTCCGAAAAGGCTAAAGTACCATAGACCACATTCATACGCTGCTGCAGGTTATACAGAAGTGCAGTGAGTATAACCGGTCCCTGTGCTTGGCGTTTGTGGACTATTAGAAAGCCTTCGATTCGATCGAGACATGGGCAAAGTTGCAGTCTCTTCAACGGTGCCATGTTGACCAATGATATATCGAAGTGCTGCAGTGCTTATACGAAAACGCCACCATGTTAGTTCGTCTCCAGGGTAAATTATCAAGCCCTATCCAGTTGCAGCGAAGAGTAAGGCAGGGTGATGTCATATTCCCGAAACTGTTTACCGCTGAACTGGAAGATGCTTTTAGGGCTTTTGGACTGAGACGGACTCGGCATTAACATGCACCTTCGATTTGCTGACGATATCGTGATCATGGCTGAGAGGACCTCAACACAATGCTCGATGGCCACAGTAGTCTCTCAACAAGTTGGTCTTAAAATGAACATGGACAAGACCAAGATCATGGCAAATGTTCATGTTGCACCCACTCCAATCATGGTTGGAGGCTCTACACTTGAAGTTGTCGAGGAGTATATATCTGGGGCAGTTTGGTTGGGTACAGATGGTTAAAATGTACCTGGAACGTTTGTGCAAAATTAATTTGAAGCTATGTTCATGTAAATATTAATTATGTTAAAATGTTCCAATACCAAAAACATATTTTTTTCTTATTGTAAAGTGAATAGCTTAAAATTAAACATACGATTATCTAAACACAATATAATTCAACAATAATACGTTTAGTATTGGCCTTTACTAGTTAGAATAAAAAAGAATACAACTGAAACGCGTAAATGCTTTTATCTCAAAATCAACTTACTGTGGAATGGAACATTTTTGCATAACTACGTCCAATTATACTTTGTTTATGTTTTCCTCCTGAGGACATGTTGTCCCAGGAAAGAGTTTATTACGGCTTTGTGCGCTACTGTTATTTGATACAGTGCTTGCAAACAATTTATAAAAGTAATGATCTAAAGACAACAAAATAAAAATTTTAGTGAAGCGTGTTGTGTTATGTAGAGGAGGAACTTTAGTTTGTTTACAATGTGTTTGTTATATTTGTGGCATTGTTTGTGGTGTTAGACACATTTATAGCACACATAATATAAAGACAATGTATTCAAACATGTTGGTTGGCAAAATAAAACAGTGGTGTTTTGAGACTTTCTGTATGTTTAATTGTCGTCCTTCTCTAAACATTATTTTGATTCTCTTGATTGTTAATATAAAATATCTTGGATAATTTGGGTTAATACTGAAGCCCGCAACAGGCACGTGTACTAGGATAGCAGAGCTTGTAAGGATATGGACCTATGTTAAAGTTATGTTTTCAAGCCACCATCTTCACAGAAGCGATAGTTACAAAATTTTCTTAAAACTATAAAATCTGTAACTAATCACGTCAACGACAACAAGCAGCTGATCCTGACTTAAAGGAGTCACCGATGTAAGAAAGTACGGAAGATTAATTAATTAATTTATTTATTAATTAACTTGATATCGTATTATGATATACTATCCTTACGGTTCAGAAGTGGTGTAGGTTTCATTTTTATCACAATTAAGGGCGGGTAAGAAGTTCGTTTGATTCTTACACTTTACGTTTTAAACACGTTGTTTTGCTCTACCTTTTGACAGGCACGTCGACTAGAGACCAAAAATTAGAATTCTCCTCTTTATATTTCCGTGAGGCTTATTATTACGCTTATTATTATATTATCTTTTAATATTATAACATAATTGGTTAAAAATGTTTGTAAACCTAGGCAATTTCGCATGCTATCTTGATGTCAAAATGTTGCATTTTCGAGGGATTTTGATTCTAGGCATTTATCCGCCCGTGTACTAGGATAACATAGATTGTAAAAATATCGAAAATTACGGTATACAGCCACATCTTCTCGCATGTGGTATATAGTCAATCACGCCTAACAACAACATACAACCTTTAGGCGTGATTGGACCAATTTGAGATTGCACCAATGCACCTTATATCCGATTGGTGAAATTCGAGATAGATGTACTGCAGATATTTATTATTATAAAAAAAATTGACATCGCGTCAACACCTGAGCCATAAAGCCATATCATATCTCTATATCTATCTCGCTTGCACTTACGGGTCTTTTATTCTTATCTAATATATTGTATCTCTTTTTGGAGCACTGAGATGACACCGTAACGTACTCATAGTACTATTTATGCATGGATGTTGATTTTCAATACTCATAGTGCTAGTAGTTTATGTCATCCTGGTGTATGCAGGCTGCTTGAAATCGATGTACCTAGAGCTAACGCAAGGTCAACCAAAATAACCTCCAAAGATTGTCCTGCAGGCACCAGGCACATGTTTCATTCTGCAATTTTAGTTTACTAAAAATATTATACATAATTGTAATATAATCATGCATGATTCGTATTTTTCGATTGTAAAATAAAATAACATTTAATAAGTTTTTTGGTTAATCTTCTTCTTAATCTTTTTCTTTCTCATGTATTTACTTAAAAACCTTGATTTTTGTTCCGTGTTAAAAACGGTAAAATACCGAGAAGTTGCGAGATATTTTACAATAAAACAGGAGTTTCATGATTTTAATAACAATCTTTCGTTTGACAACCTTTCCCTGGACATAAAATGATTAAATCAGTAACACTTTGAAATACGTAGAATTTAAATAAAGATTTCAATTTCGGTAGTAATAAATGTAGTTTTTTACTTGTGTGTCGAGAGGAAGAAGAAACACATGTAAAAGATTTATCCTACTGTCTGACGGTGGGTCCAATATTCAGAAATGGTTTAAAAATATTCGTAATCTTTTGGACCACAACTGAGCTTCTATACAATGTAGGGGAAAGGACTAGTAAAAAGCTTCATTCTCGTCTCGTCCCATGCTGTGTTCTTTCGTAAGATCTTGGCTAACAGGATTCCCAGATGTGAAATTAATATCAATTATGTAACAAGCTAAGTAGCATAGCAAACTCGATACCAACCCAATATCGTACCTACTGGCGGTTGGTATCGATCGAAAGACTGCTGCATAGAAGAAAAAAGAAAAAATAAACTTTTTTTTTAAGCATAAAATATTTCATTTTGGTATTTTTTTAGTGTCTTCGTCCTAGGTTTGTTTTTCTTAAAATTAAACAATAAATATTATTCTTATATAATTGACCTAAAGGTTAAATAATAATAATATGTCAATATGAAGAACACAAAAAAAAAACAACTTGTTTTTATTTTGATCTTACGTTAATTTGATCTTAGAAAATGAAATGCCTAAAACGCCTTTGAAAGTATATTACTTTTTTACATTTTTAATTGTTTTTATTTTATAATTTATGTTTATAAATGAAAAAATGTAATAAAATGTATGTGAAGTAATAAAAAAAAGAAAAGCAAAGCAAAAAAAAGCCTTCTTTAAAACTTGATGATTTTTAATTTTTTGATATTGCTTGAGATTCTTCTGAAGCCCGCAAAAAGCATTTATCCGCACATATACCAGGACTGCAGAGCTTGTAAGGATATGCACCTAGGTTATACGTCACACAACACTTTATATTTACTGTCTTACTAATAAAAAATTTCTTATACAGTCGTTATACACATGAATAGTTATTCCTTGAATAGGAGCGTAATAGCTGTTTATACACTACTTGACTAATAAACCAGGTGTATGCATTGGGTAACTATTAAATAGTTATGACACTGACCACTACTGTCAGAAACATTCTAAAAGGTAATATATTCAAAAATGTCATTAAGGGCCTTTACGTGGCTCACTAGCGCCGCCAATAGAAAAAAAATCATAATTCGGAAATAAGATAAATAATGTTAAATGTTGATAACAAAGTCTTGAGAAAAGGCAATAAATTATTTGTATAACACACTCTCAACACTTTAAATGTTTTTTAATTAGTTAAATTTCGCATTCGAAAAAAAAACGGCCGTTTTTGTTAATAATGCAATATTTATTTAATTGAAAAACATTTGAAGTGTTGAGAGTGTGTTATACAAATACTTTATTGCCTTTTCTCAAGACTTTGTTATCAACATTTAACATTACATATTTATCTTATTTCCGAATTATGATTTTTTTTCTATTGGCGGCGCTAGTGAGCCCTATAAACGCTCTTAAATTAGTTTCATATTTTTACCTATTAATTCTTATTGTAAAAATATTAAATAAATTAATATGTCATAAAGAATATTAATATAATGCCCTAATGTTGAAATTCGACTTAGAAATCGTAATAAACGCAAAATTTTACACACTTTTACATATTTTTAAATTAGCAATTTTTGACATTACTTTTGAACGTCTCTTAAAATATGTCAAAACGGTTGAGTTTTTGAGATTTCATTTCGTATTCTGTTTGCGCGGTTTATTTTGATTTACAATCTCATAAAAATAAGCATTAAAATGGAATCAAGTGATTATAGATAAATAGCAAAGAAGAGGAAGCGTTTTTGCAAATTGGGATTTATTAGAAAAGGTATTTAGTTGACCTCGAAAACTAAATAGTGACAATATCGATAGGCTAATTTATGGTGTGATTTTTTAACAAAACAAGCTTTAAAAATGGATTAATGTGATAACACACAGTCCCACGAGTGCGCCGAAGAAGAACATTTACTCCAAGGCAAAGAGCAGCAGTTAAAAATGAAAAATTTAGAACTGGAAAATGTAATACGTACAGAGAAAATAAATAAAATTGATAACTAAAATGTATTTTATTTGACTTAATTAATTATATTACAAAACATAATTCATAAGTAATTGCCTTGCAACTTATCCAGTTGCATTATTTTGAGTTCTTGTGGTCTATGTCTCAAAACGGGGTCACCGGGCGATGTCCATTATTTCTGTATTTTGCCCTATTTTCATTGCAATATTGTGCAGAAGCGCAAGTGCAAAAATACAGTTTAACATTTTCTAATGATACACTGAATCCGTGTAATAGGCATCGAAATCTCTGTTTCCATATACCAAAGCATCTTTCTACAGGGTTTCTAGTCAGTATATGAATCTTATTGTAGGCCTCCTCCTTAATATTAGCAGGATTTTGTACAGGTGTAAACAAACAACCTGTTAGTCCATAACCTGCATCACCCAAAAACGACCATGAAATTCTCCATTTTCAAATCTCTGCCGTATTGGGCTTTCTCTGAAAATTCGGGAATCATGAGTACTTCCCCTCCAGTGTACTACAATGTCCTTTATTAATAGGCTGGAATCGCATACCACTTATACGTTTATTGAACACACTCCTTTTCTATTGATATAGTATTGTCACCACCAACCTTTTTGATCTTAATATGTGTGCAATCAGACAATAGCATTTGTTAAGTTCCTGAAGCCACATATATTACGAAATTCTGCTATGACTTCCTCTTCCACTTCAAGAGTTCGTGGCATATGAATAAAATGGTAAGCTTTCCTTGCTAGTGCAATAGCAACTCGTGTCGGCATACATTTGTCGCGGATTGTTGACTCATGCCGTGAATGTCTGCAGCATCATCTTCCACTTTCTGTCGCGCCCATGTCCTTAATGCTGTACAAACTTGAAGATCTCTTGAAAAGACACGACCTCTAGTACTCTGTTCGATTTCACCACGGATTAAATCTACCACTTCCTTTGCATACGCCTTCGTAAATCTTTATTTGGTTTTAAACTTACAATCATCTAAAATAAACGGATTATAACGAGATTAGTAGTATTTACTTTCTTGGTGGTTCTTCACTCTCCATTTCGTCAAAAATTTCAAAATAATGTAAATAATCCATAATTAGAGATAAATCAACACAATATTGTAAGTTATGCACTTGTTATACGAGGTCTGTCGACTGTATAACAGTTGTATAAAATGACGTACAACTTACACCACCGCTATAACAGGCGTATAGCGGAGTGTGTTTATTAGTAACGTTTTTGTTATAACCTTGTTATAACGAGTGTGTAAATGTTTATTAGTAAGACGGTTATAAAATAACTTGTCGTAGAGTGTGCTACGATGGCGTGCTACGAACTCATACTTTACAGAGACAATCTAAAATAAACATGTCGATTGTCCAAATAAACTAGAAGTGGACCAAAAATATCTATATTATGTTTACTTTGACAACCGACATGTTGTTTATTTTCATCATTCCAAAGCGGAGAACTGTCGCCTCCGCTTCGTTCTTATCTTGTAAGGTACAACCAAGTTATAAGCTTACAAGATTATTAACCAATGTTAAAAGTGAAACTTTAAATGTTCCCGATTTCTTACTTTATTTTATTCCTAAAAATTAGTTTTATGCTTTTGAGCACTTTAATTCGGCATTAGTATTATGTCCGAGTATTAGACTACTTTACTTAAACTTCCGCAATGTGAAATATGCGTTTTATTATTATTTTATGAATTTTTAAATATTTTAATTTTTATTTAAGGGAATAAAAATTTGTGTCAGCCGACTTAATCTATACGATGTATGGCTTTTAAATAAATGAGATTTAAAGAAAAAGATTTGTGATAAAATGTACAAAGTGAAAAAAATAAGTAATAGGTAAGCATTCTCTAAAAATTAATCTGATTTTCTTGGTTCAGAGAGCATTTGGATTTTGTTTGGTTTCGCAAAAGGCGTCCGTGCGTATACTAGGATAGTAGAGCTTGTAAGGATATGGAGTACGTCTATATCCGCACGTTAAAGTTTCCTTCTACAGCCACCTACTTTAAAGTAGCGCCACCGACTATCGTAATAAATAAGTCCCTAGAGTGGATTTTTAGTAAGCAGCTATAATTTATTAAGTATAGTCATATTTTTAATATTTAGATTATTTTTATAAAAGCATTCTTGGACTATTGAACCTAATAGATTTAATAGACTGGACCCACTAGTTTCACAGAAGCAGAAGGCAGTGTGTGAAGGATATGCACCTAGGTTACACGTTCTACAGTCACCAGCATTTTAGAAGGGCTTTTCATGGGCGTCACACAACACTTTATATATAGAACAATTTGTCGTAGAGTGTGCTACGATGGCGTGCTACGAACTCATATTTTACAGAGACAATCTAAAATAAACATGTCGGTTGTCCAAATAAACTAGAAGTGGACCAAAATATCTATATTATGTTTACTTGGACAACCGACTTGTTTATTTTCATTATTTCCGTCTAAATACCATAATGAAATACAAAACAAAAACAATAAATAATGCATTTTCCAAGACAATCAAGGGACTTCAACTTAAAAGTCATTAAAGGATGATTAGAAGGAAAACGCGACGCATACAAACCTGTGGTACAAACTGTCTGACCAGTGTGTTATCGTGTAAGCTATGTGTAAGCTACATTACTCCGTTAATGCAATGCATTCCAATAGACATACAACCTACATGCATTTACCATAATGCATAGTTGTTGATTGCCAGAAGTATTCTAGTATTTTATGGTATCCTGGTACATGCAAGCGCTTACTATCGATATTCAGCTAAACTATCATACAGCGCTTTAACATGGTGGTGACCCTTGCAGATTGCAGGCACAACCCACACCTTCCGGTGTAAAACTGATTTTTCACCAGAGGGGCGACACGACGCAAGGCGAGAAGAGAATTGAAATCGCACCGACCCTTTTCCACTAAAAATACCCATCACGAGTGTTTTATTATAACATCATTAATTTATCTGTTTTTCCATGTGGGGTAGGCAGAGCCCTAAATCGACGGTGAAGTGCCAATAACTCCTAACTGAAATTTTCTGAGATATTCGCTTTTTTGATCGATTTGAATTGAACGAACATGATTTGCATGTTTTAGGGAAATCTCGTACAATTATTTTTATTCTATTCTAACAGCATTTAATTGACATGACTGTTGAAATACCTTACAACTAAATTGACGTATAATTAACAAAACAATACTAAAACAAAACTGTCACAAAATATACTAATTCAGAGTAATATATTATGCATACATGTACATTATGATTATTCTAAATTAATCTATACTAATATTATAAAGAGGTAAAGTTTGTGTGTTTGTGTGTTTGTGACGTTGTAGGGAGTAATCTCTGGATCTACTGAACCGATTTTAAAAAATCTTTCTGTGTTGAATAGTCCATTTATCGGGGAGTGTCATAGGCTATATAGTATGACGCTATGACTAATAGGAGCGGAGCAGTAATGAAATATGTTTATAAAAGGGACGCTTAAAAACGTTTATTTTGCTTCTGCTGCTTAAACGTCTGGAGATATACTGAAATGATGTATTAGAGAATTGTACCTTCAAAAAAGTTTTACAATCAAGTCAACGATAGCATATTATATCTATCTTCGAAGGTTGACTCCACTACGACCTTTTTTATAATAATCAAATTTGATATAAAGAAATGCATTGTTTGTAAAGGTATTTTGTGTATATGTATAGACCCTTATCAAAATAAATACGTTAATCATTATATTTTTTTAATTTTAAACATAATTGACCTTTACAGCGATGAGATCCGATTATTAGTTTGAAAGATATCTCAGTTTTAAAATAATGCGCGAATAACGTAAAATATCTGTCTAACGCGATGTTAGTATGTATAGATGAATTTTCTTAGTCATTTTGGTTGGAGTAAGATTTTTATTTTAATTTTAAATACCTGTCATCATCATAACAGCCCATTAATGTCCCACTGCAGGGACGGGCCTCCTCCCGTGACGGGGGGATACTTGGCCTACTAATACCATGCTGGCTAGACGGGTTGGTATGGGGTTTAATTTCAAGTTTTCCTTCTTTTTATTTCGTAAAGATAATATTCACGGATAGTCCCTCAGTCGGTTTTTACGACACCCATGGAATGAGAAGGGGTAGTGACATATTGTATTCTTACTCCGTCACCACACGGAGTTAAATACCTGTAAGTATGTACTATAAATTAATTCTACCTCAAAAAGATCGCTTGATCGGACTAAATTCGAAGGGCGGAGGATCCTGTTCTATGGCGTTTGTTGGGAGAGGCATTTTGTCCAGCAGTGGACTGCGATAGGCTAATTGGTTTATTGATTAATACCATGTATTCTTAATCCATCGTTACAAGGATAATACTCTATACTAATTTATTATAAGGAGGTAAAGTTTGATAAGGATAAGGCGTGAGTTTATGTATGTATGTATGTAAAGTTTGTGTGTTTGTAAGTTTGTGACGTTGTAGGGGGTAATATCCGGATCTACAGAACCGATTTTTTAAATTCTTTTTGTGTTTAATAGGCCATTTATCGGGGAGTGCCATAGGCTATATAGTATCACGCTATGACTAATAAGAGAGGAGCAGTAATGAAATATGTTTTAAAAAGGGAAGCGTTTTTTTCGCCGCCCAACGAAGTGGGCACGGGTCAGCTAGTCTATAATAAAAAAAATGAAACCCGTTTTCCGTTGTCACGACATAGCATGAAAACGGATTAACTGATTTGGCTGAATAAATTTTTGTAGTTTTCTAATACTCTGTACAAGGTTCTTACGGAAAGAAATATTAAGAAAATCTCTCAGAAAGATTGAAAAATATACGAGTACATTTAATTTTGCATATTTTAAAAACGCGCGTTACGAATGTCAACGTCATTTAATTTAAAACATCTGTTGTGATCTATGACACCACAGACATCTATCGCAGATATAGGTCAGCTATACAAAATAAAGTAGTGCATCAAATTTACGCCAAGGCGGTACGAAGTTCGTCAGCTAGCTTCAAATATTTTTCGAAAATTAAATACTAATTACTTTTTTTCGTTTCCTGTAAAATTTGGTCTGAGTTATTTAGGACGTTAGGAGCTATTGGCATTTCGCCGGTGAAATGTAGTTGTAAGGTTATTTAGGTATATTATTAGGATTGCATTTTAAAAGCTTAAAAAGAAATGTAGTTTTGTAAAATGTCATTTGTAGTAAGTACTGTGATTATGATGGCAAATAAAAGGTCCATATTTTAGACATAATTTTCGGTACGGCAAACTTTTCTTTGACTTTAATTAATAAAATCAACAATTCTTATTTTTATCATTGTCGTCGGGTGGCTATCTTTATCAGATTCAGACTTCTTCAAGTAGGTAAAGGCACAAGGTCTTTTGAAAATAAATAGACAGAACTTCGATTATCAGTTTTTTTTATAATCACAATTCTCAAATAAAATTACATTGTATTACAATAATTGTAAATATATTGTCCTATCTGCGTTAAATTATTTAACGCAGATGGGACTTAGCAGTCCGTCGTTACCGTCTGGATGGACCACGCTACCGTTCGCCCCACCAGCCTCACGGGTTCGGTGGTTCCTTTCAGTTCCACGACGTACTGCTAGAATGACAACTGCCTTGTCATTCTCGCCCGAATAATTACATTTTGAATGTTTATTTCATAAATCACTGTGGATTTGAAAGGAGGAATCGCTTCTATTCTATGGCGTCAGGGAGGCGCCTTCAGACAGTTTAATCTATACTAATATTCTAAAGAGGTAAAGTTTGTGTGTCTGTGTGTTTGTGACGTTGTAGGGGGTAATCTCTGAGCTGTTAATAATGAACCGATTTTAAAAGAATCTTACCTTTTGAATAGTCTATTTATCGGGGAGTGTAATAGGCTATATAATATCACGCTATGACTAATAGAAATGGAGCAGTAATGAAATATGTTTAAAAAACGGACGCGTATTTTTCGCCGCCCAACGAAGTGGCTACGGGTCAGCTAGTCGTTTATAAAATTAAAAAACATAAACAACAATATTTACCTATATTCTGACTGAAATCAATGTGGAATAACTAGGGTAGCATAAACTAAACACAGTACAAGCCCAGCAATATTAATAATTCGACAAATTGCAAGGTATACAAATATATCTATTGCAAGTAGCCTCCATGTACCAGAATTACATAAACTACAAGCATTATGAATTTGAATTAATTTAAACTTTTTTATATTTAAACATTTTTTTTGACTGAAAGCAATGTAGAATGACTAAGGAAGCATAAACTAACTGTAGTGTGAACAAGTTAGACACTACATTTCATTTCACAATAACATTTCAAGTCCGTTGAAAACTTACACACGTTATAAAGAAATCAAACACAATATGACCCTTCCTTTTGGCCTTCGCCGCAGTCGGGTAAAAAGGGGTTTTACTTTTTAAAGGATTTAATTTTATGCAATTTCTTACGTCCGTGACTCTTATAAGCTAGAACCACAAGTTTAAACTTACTTAAGAACAAAGCGGAGAACGACAGTGGTCGTTCCCCGTATAACTTGTTATAAGGCTCGTCTAAAAACGTGATTTTGATTGTTTTTGTTTTGTATTTTCTGATGGTTCTCGTATTTAAACGGTACATATAGATATTTTTGGACTACTTCTAGTTTACTTGGACAACCGACATGTTTGTTTTAGATTGTCTATGTAAAAAACAAGTTCGTAGCAGGGCAGCGTAGCACACTCTACGAAAAGTTTTTTAGCGTTATTAAAGTGTTTTTAGGCTTTCTATTGGCGTTTGCGATTGACGCCCCTTGAAAGCGCTTTTGTAATGTAGGTGAGTTTATTACTTTTAGATTACGTCTATATCCTTAAAAGCTCTGCTATCCTAGTACACTAGGATACATACCTGTTGCGGGCTTCAGATCGGAATTAAGCCAAGGAGCACCACAATAAAGAAAAAAGGGATATTAGTAGGGAATGCTTAAACTTAATTAATGTAACATCATTAATAACTATATTTTTTGTAGCCAAAATTTATATTTGTCATTGAAGTCACCTTATAAATTAGACCTGACGCAACAGAATAATAATTTTGTTCAGAATAGCAGCAATAAGAAGTGTTCTCAGTTATGAACAATCAAATTAAGTATGTGGATAAAATAAGAGATTACCAATAAAATTGTACTTCATTACATGAATATAAACTACGTTCTTAAAAGGCAATGTCTATAGTACATAATAATATGTGTATCTTTTAAAATGCAATAAATAAATGATCCATCCAATATCATTTTAACTACTTATGTAAGTAATAGCTTTGTGCTCACAATAGAAGATCAGCACCTTGAACTTTAACTATTAACTTTCTGCAAAACTATGGTTCTACTGCTTTAAAGGGGTCGTGTTATTCGAGGTCGCATAACTTCGTTGCTAAAGATATTCGTGGTGGCGTGTATTCGTTGTTACGTGATTCGTTGTAGTAAACACGTGGTCGTGATATTCGTTGTTTCACTTTTCGTTGTCACATATTACACCCTTATTTATGAATATGAAGTTTTTCATAAATATGATTTCGGAATTGTAAGTGTTATTTACTATTTATTATAATAGAAACTAATTCTTTTTTAAACTTTATTTTATAATTTATTGGTGATCTCTTTCAGCTTAAATACTTATTCGGACTAACGTACAAAAACATTTATTGAATTCTAGACCCTACATCTCCATGATTTAAGGTGATTTATTGTTTGGTGTGGTGACGGAGTAAGAATGCAATTTGTCGCCAACCCATCTCATCCCATGGGTGTCGTAAAAACCGACTAAGGGACTATCCGTGGATATTATCTTTACGAAATAAAAATAATGAAAACTTGAAATTAAACCCTATACCAATCCGTCTAGCCAGCGTGGTATTAGTAGGCTAAGTATCTCTCCGTCCCGGGAGGAGGCCCGTCCCTGCAGTAGGACATAAATGGGCTGTTATGATGATTGTTTGGTGACTCCATTTTGGCGACAGATCTACTATTTTGAGAACAAACTTATTATTTAAAAAACAAAACTAATTAAATTGGTGATATTTATCATACCCCTTTTATTATTTTTATGCATAGTTGTTAATTTTTAGTATGATTCTTTTAGTTTATGTTATCCTGGTACATTCAAGCGCTTAACTATCGACATACCGTTGATAGTCTACGCTGCGTCGGTCACAGACACAACCGTCCTCTTAACTTCGCGCCACTTGCAGCTTCTATAATGTTTATTAGTTCCCACAAATGAAAAAATCGCATAAAACTCGATTTACACATCAACAAGTATAGTTAACAACTTGCATCATTGGCGAGTTAAGTCACTTTTTGCGTTTGAACGGCAAAAGCGAGTTTTAAACACAATCTTGAATTTTAATATCTTTATTTACATTTTTCACATTGATTTACATTTTAAAATGTAAATTATAAAAATAAAAGCATTTAAAAATATAAAAAGGTAGACCCACCAGTATCGGGTACAAGATACTGGTGGTTAGGGCTCCAGAGATAGGAACCTCCTCACATTACGTGCCGAGTCAAGCAGTACTCCCTTCTGCATCAGACCTATGATCCAACTGTCAAGCGAGTCTCCGTAGATGTTGATAGAGACTCTTTGGAATAGGTCCATTTACCGAAAGTATTATCGGAACAATGATCGCCGAACGAATCAACATTCGACATGTCGACAACCTCGTGAGCCAAGTCCATATTTCGTTTGTTTGTCTTTTTCGGAATTTCAATCTACTATATAAAAATAGGTCGGGTTTTCCTTCCTGACGCTATAACTCCAGAGCGCACGAACCGATTTCCTCGGTTTTGCATTCGTTGGAAAGGTCTCGAGCTCCGTGAGGTTTATAGCAAAGAAAATTCAGGAAAATTTTCAACAGAAAAGCGGAAAAATAATGCCCGTGCGAAGCCGGGACAGGCCGCTAGTTGTGTATATTTGTTATCTGGTTTTAGCTTTACTATTAAGACATGACATCGCTGTTTGTTTATGCTAGCCTAGTAATTCTAGATTTATTTCAGTCGTAAATAGTGTTCTTATTACCTAGGCCATCTGAGATAAAGATATTTTTAAGGGTTTTTTTTTCATTTGTTTTTTTTCATCTGAGATAAAGATATTTTTAAGGGTTTTTTTCTGTTCACACGAAAAGATACACATTTCATTGTAAGAATTCAGAATACGTCGCGCTACGCCCCGCAAGACATTTTAATGCGTGAAATGTGTATCTTTTCATAAAAATAGTGAATACCTACCTAAATAAATATTCATTAACATCTCTATACAGTGCCATCGGTTCCTAAAGTAAGCTATATAGGCTTAACCTAACCTGCTTGTATTATGGGTAACAGAAATACGGATATTAATATTTTATTTTGTAAAACAAACTATTAAACAAACTATTTATAGCAAACCCCAGACCAATGGAATCTTGTCCATGCACACAAAGATTTGCATTGAGCGGTAATCGAACCCGAGACGCAGAGGGCGTGCAGTAGTAATCGACTACGCCCGCCACAGAGGTCGTCGTCGAATTTTGTGTCGCTCTATAATACATATTATGTACGCGCAGCGTCACTTCACTCTGCGAACTGACCCTTATTTATTACACATCGACAAGTACAGTAGCGAGTTAAGTAGTAAGTTAGTGATTAGGTTGATTTAAATAGATCTCCATCCTATTTTTCGGCGAGTTAAGTTGACGAGACGCGAGAGAGGGGGCTACTTCGTACTTAACTCACCAAAAAATAGAATGGAGATCTATTCAAATCAACTTAATCGGGAACTTACAACTTAACTCGCATTTGCCGTTCAAAAAGTGACTTAACTCGCCAAATGAGGCAAGTTAACTCGCTACTGTACTTGTCGATGTGTAAATCGGGAATAACAGCCCGTGTTTTGGCTCACACAATCACTGTAAAAAAATATAAATATTATCTGATCACTACTTAAGTAATCCTATAACAAAACTAAAATAGAACTAATTACTAATTTGATATTTTATAGTCTCTTGTAACTAAAAATAGGTTGCGTTTTCGCCTTGTAGAATAAGAAAAATATTAACCGTACGGTATTATACTATAAAATACCCACAGATATCTGTTACATTTCTGTAAAAATACTTCTACTTATAATATTATGATAGTTGTTGATTTTCAGTGATACGCTTGTTGTTTATGTTATCCTGGCACATGCAAGCGCTTTCTATCGATATTCAGCTAAACGTCATACAGCGCTTTTTCAAAAGCCCTTGAAAACTGCAGGCAAAAAAATAACCATCTCCCGGAGTAAGAGGTTATCAGAAAATGTTTGACGTTCATTACTGTAGCATCGTCTTCGGCTCGGTCAAAAGACTAACATGGTTCGTACTTTGATATAAATTTTAGGTTTATTTAATTTTAAAAAAGAAATGTACTTAGCTTTGTTAAGTGGCAGACCCCTGCCCCGTTAATTTATATAACGCGACAGGGGTCTGGTCTATTTATATAAAATAGTCTGTAACTTAACCGCGTCAATTAAACAATGTCAAATATCATTTTATTATGTAGAATGTCATGGTCGAACTAAGATAGTATACGTTCGTGCTCTCTACTTATTAGACACAGATGAAAGCAAAAACAAAAGAATAAAACTTTACATGACCGCAATTTGTCTGGCTTTCGTGGTAAGTATTTTGGTTCTTTCCGTTACTGAAACAGGGACGTCCATCGATCGGCATTATTGGGTTACGGATTGTATTTTGTAAATTCAATTTAGCGTTCCGGAAAAATAAATCAGATTTTCCTCTATTTTTGAATTTCGTTTGGTCCTGAAGCCCGCAACAGGCATTTATCCGCACCTATACTAGAATAACAGAGCTTATAAGGATGTTCGTTTAATTTACGTTGTACGACGACCAATATTTTCACAGAAGCGTAAAGTAGTCTGCGGTGATACACGATTGATGTTTTTTAACTCTTTTTTTTTATTATTGTTCTTAAATAGATACTCGTAGTATACCTACATCACTTTAACGAGGCATCCTTTTTATTAAGAAATATAAAAAATGTGATAACATGTACAAAATGAAAACTTAATTCAGAAAGTTCATTCTTTAAAAATGAATCAGATTTTATTGGTTCAGAGAGGATCTGGATATTTTGTTTGGTTTCGCAACAGGCACCCGTACATATACTAGGAGAGCAAAGCTTGTAAGGATATGAACTACGTCTATAGCCGAACAAAGTACCTATGTTAAAGTTTCCTTCTACAGCCACCTTCAGCTGTTACAGAAGCGCTATTTCACAAAGACAATGTACAAAAAACACGTTGCTTGCCAAATTAAAATATAAATAGGTAGTGGTCCAAAACTATCAGTATGTATCATTGTCTAGATTAGGATTACAATCAGGATATACCAAAAATCAATAAAAATATTTAATTAAGGACTAAATTCGTTTTACCATTTTATAGGAAAGGACAAGTAAAAAGTTTTACTATTCTCGTCCAGTCATTACAGCAGCCAATTGACGTCCACTGCTGGACACAGGCCTCCTCCATATTGCCACCTTTGCGGTCGTGTGCCTCCCTCATACATACCTTCCTTCCTAAGCTCGTTAAATATGTGTACAGTACAGTTTCCTTCTACAGCCACCTACTTTACAGAAGCGCTTTCAATGGGCTTCAATCGTTTAAACATCAATGAAAAGTCCATATTTAATACAGACAATGTAAAACAAATAATTATGTCGCTTAGCCAAGTACAACAAAAGTGGTACTTAAGTATTAGTTTATTAGATAGTATTTACAAGTATAAAATTGTCTGGTATCAATTAATTCGGAAACACAAAAAAAACGGACAAGTAAAAATGGTATTTTTTTATTCCCAGTGTATGATATACTCTTTTGTGAGATCAAGCTGTTGTTTCTAGCTCACAACAGTCACGGACGTAAGAAAGTGCATAGGGCTTATCCCAATAAATAGCATAATTTATTTATTTTGAAATAATCCTTTTTTATGTGTTTTATTGTTCATGGTTTTATTTTATAATTTATTTGATTTCAGTTACCTAATTCCATCTGTATTGTTTAATGAAAATTTAGTGTCGAATAGTTTGTTTATGATATCCTAGTAATGCCACGTTGATTTCAGTAGGTTTTTTTATAATTTTACTAGCGGTCCGTCCCGGCTTCGCACGGGCTTTATTTTCCCGCTTTTCTGTTCAAATTTTTCCTTAATTTTCTTTGCTATAAACCTCACGGAGCCCGAGACCTTTCCAACGAATGCAAAACCGTGGAAATTGGTTTGTGCGTTCTGGAGTTATAGCGTCAGGAAGGAAAACCCGACTTATTTAGTATTATATAGGTAGTAGATTACAAAAAAAAGTTACAATGCTTGTTAGCGTTATGTTATTCTGGTACTGATGCCTGCTAACAGTTGCTAAGCAATTGTTTATTTCTTTTATGACTAGGGTAGTTGTTATTTATTTATTTTTCTTTCAGGCCTTCTAAAAGATATTTTGTAGTTCACTACAAAATATTTTAGTAAAAACACGGTTTGACTTCAGTCAGACCGTTTTTTTCTTCAAATTTTGTACGTAAAATAAGGTAAATTATCTTAAAAACCAAAATTCGCTTCTGATTACAAACGTTTACATTCAACTTAATTTTCTTTGTTATTTTTGTTTAGAAAATAAAATAGGTACCTGCACTCACCCTACACTCTCTTGAATACACTGTGTTGTTTTTGGTGAATGTTTTTAAATAAAAATGTTAAACAACTGTGATAAAAATGTAAAGTAAAGTGAAATAATCATAATTTTAAGCGTTCCCTGAAAATTTTTAATATAGGGGCACGCGTCCTAATGTTGGCACTGCACCAGATTATCAGCACCCCCAACTAAAACTCAAATTAATAAGCTTTCTATTAATTAATTTCGGCTACCATTTAACAAACATTAAAATAAGATCCTTTTGGAATTATAAACTGATCCAAACACGACACTTTTTGAAAAAAAAAGCGACATTTTTAAAAACGCGGGAACATGTCCTTCATATTACTTTGTTTTGACAGTTTCTTATGATCGTAGGTAAGTTCAGGTTTTTTTATTTTACTTTATTTTAGATCTTATAGATATTTTTTACTGAACCTTTAGGTTTTATTCATGTATAAAATGTTTTATAAGGCTTATCTGACAATGGAAATGAACGTTATCTTGATTTTATGTTCATAAATGAGGTGCTGACATTTGGGTTCAATTTTTTTGCGAATTGCTAATTATCGGCACTGGTACTGTTACATGACAAAGTGGTATGTAAAATTGTTAATCCATATATTTTATTGTAAAGCGTGATTATTTTATGCCTAGAATTCAATATTCTTGGAAAAAGTACTCTATGATTTCGGATTTCATATCCTGGCATGGTGCTGAAACTAACATTGCTAGTTATTTTCATAGTGTTGATATTATGATCAAAAGAATGTCTATTATTTTTTGGAATTTTTTATATTTATGTAATAATTTTTCTGAAACTTCGGTTGTTAGGCTAGGTATAAATAAAAGAGATTTTACTATAAACATTGGATTATTTCATTTATCTACCTAATTTTATGTCTAATTTTAGGGTGCTGATAATTGGCTCAGTCAATGCCAATAATTGGCGATGATGGTGCCAATAATTGGCGCCAGGGTCATTATTTAGTCAGACTCATCTAAATAAAATGTGTATGAATAATAACTATTTTTTATAACAAAAATCAATTATTTATTAAATAATGAACCAAGAAAGCATATTGTTATACACTTCTCATCAAAAAAATCGAAACAGTTGCAAGTTTGTGTTTTACAAGGATTATCTGAAAAATGTGTATATTTAGGAATATGTGTTATATATCATTTAATAGGGAATTTAATGAGGTTTTCAAATAATGATGTTAATGTTCTAAATTCAAATTCAATTTTCATAGATTTCGTATTTTGTTTAACAAGTCGTATTTGCCCTGTACGTAGTTTGACGGAAAATGATAAAATTAGGCACGTAAATGAAAAAAAAGCTAGAAAACGTTTATTTAATAACCCGTATCGCGGACCCAGAGTTCCTCGCTCCTCTTATTACTGCGTCCATGCGATGTTTACCCGCAAAAACCGCCAAGTGGTGGCATTGCTGAATTCTGGACTTAGTCAGGTTATTACGGCTAAAAGATTGCATCTTAGCCTCTCGTCTTTTCAAAGAAACTGCAAACGCTATCAAGAGACTGGTTTGTTTACGCGCCGTTAGAGATCTGGCAGAAAACAGGTAACTTCTGACCGAGTAGATCGATTTATAGTAACACCTTTCTTACAAAGTGTACGCCTTAATGTCTTTCAACCGCAGCAGCAGCTTCATGATGAACCTATGGTGGCTGTAAGTGACTCTACAATTAGAAGAAGGTTGAAGAAACGTGGACTTGTACCGTAAAAGCCAGCGAATAGGGAGGAACTACCTGCAGATCATCGAAAAACGCGCCTTAACTTTTTACCTAATTACCTAAATTGGTCATACATCTAGTGGAGCAAGTTCCTCCTTTCTGATGAGTGCAAACCTGTATTGTATGGTAACGATGGAAGGACTAAGGTCTACAGAAGTGATGGAGAACGCTTTGCACCATGCAGGATTAAAAGAAAAGGCCATTCATGGTGGCGGTTCATGGACTGTTTGAGGAGAAATTAGTGGCAACGACAAGACCGAGTTTGTCTTTGTGTTTGGGTCCCGTCTGCCCTTTTTAACAGTCATAGGTACATCGAACAGTATCTTGAACCTCTTGTGATGCCCTATGCACATTTATTTGACCTCGGTTTTACATTTATGTACGAGGATGCTAGGACAAACACCGCGAGCGTCGTATGAGATTATGTTACTGAAGTCGATATCTCTATTATTGATTGGCCAGCAAGAAGCCCGGACATGAATCCGATAAAACATCTATGGGATGAATAAAAAAGACGAATTAGTGTAAAAGATCATGCCTCAAAAACACTTAGCCAGCTTTAAAATGTAATCCAAGAGGAATGGAATAGAGCGCAACTATTTTTGATCGTGACTCTCATCCGATCAATGAAAAACAGGAAACAGAAGCAGTAATGAGAGGTCGGGAATGGTATCCGAGTTATTAAATAAACGTTTCCTAGCTTTTTTTTTCATTTACGTGCCTAATTTTATCAATTTTCGTCAAACTACGTACAGGGCAAATACGACTTGTTAAACAAAATACGAAATCTATGAAAATTGAATTTGAATTTAGAACATTAACATCATTATTTGAAAACCTCATTAAATTCCCTATTAAATGATATATAACACATATTCCTAAAAATACACATTTTTCAGATAATCCTTATAAAACACAAACTTGCAACTGTTTCGATTTTTTTGATGAGAAGTGTAGTTGTTATCATTATCATCACTGTGATAAACGATGTTAAAGTAGGACTAACTCTTAAAGTGCTGATAATTGGTAGCATCACCCTAATATGATTTTCTGGATTCAGATATCATCTGCATTGTGGGATTCTGAAGCCCGCCACATGCATTTATCCGTACGTGTACTAGGATAACAGAGCTTGGAAAGATTATGGGCGTACAATAAAGGTACCTTCAATGGGCGTCAATATCGTCCAAACATTAATGAATAGTCCATATTTTACACAGACAATATAAAACAAACATGTTGGTTGGCCAAATATTCACAAAAGTGGTCGAATAATAGCCATTGCTATGATCATAAAGCGCGATTTCATGGACCCTGCACAATGCAGACATAAAACATATCCTGTGTCTAAGGTTTTCTGAAAATGTTTGACATTCGTTACTGTAGCGATGTCCACGGAACAAAAGTCAAGATATCTCGATTTCTTGATTTTAGTTCCGTGGAAATGTCCAACGATCCTTATTTTTAGAGTTTTTCCATGTGGGGTAGGCAGAACCTCACTTAAGGAAATCAACTATTCTTATTTTTATAATTTGTTTAAAAATTACACGTAAAAGAAGGATTTTGTACGAACTCAAGCATATTAAGAGCTGTACTGATGTACTATTAGTAGAAAGTAGTGCTGTAGTTTTAGAAGTAAATAAAACCCTGTTTAGCTGTTTTTACAAAGTTGCTAAGTGACATGTCAGTGTCATGGAAGTTGTCTGACATGCCCGAGGTAAAACAAATATTCTGACACTCCTTTATGCCCGATTTACACATCGACAAGTACAGTAGCGAGTTAAGTAGTAAGTTGCTGATTATGTTGATTTAAATAGATCTCCATCCTATTTTTTGGCAAGTTAAGTTGGCGAGACGCGAGAGAGGGGGCTAATTCGTACTTAACTTGCCAAAATATAGGATGGAGATCTATTTAAATCAACTTAATTTTAAAATACTACTTAACTCGCTACTGTACTTGTTGATGTGTAAATCGGGCATTAAGGCGTTAATTTATTTTGTCCGCAATGTAACCGCGTCAACATTGTAAAAAACAATATCAATAATGATAACGAAATGCTTAGAATGTCGCTCCTTGAATACAAAACGGCCACAAATAAAAAATTTATGAAAATGGTTTTATTGGTTAAATGATACCTAAATCGACTATATGTTATATTTAAAAAAATCACCCATCATTTTTCTTTTTATTTTGGCCACACTGACAAAACGCCCTTTTTGATTTTGAGCACTTTGATAGGTAATGTCAGTGCAAAACCGCCATTTTTTTAGTTACGTCCTGACATTCAACAAGAACGCTCGTCAGTTCCGTGAAAAAGTGCCACAACACAAAATACGTCTTTATTGCATTAAAAATTTCAGGTGAGTCTAATTATATTTTTTAATACAAAATTGCCATATTTTGGAAAACGACCGTCTTGCATTCTGAGATAAGTATTTCAAACTTAGTCATATGATACAAAAGTGCCATATTTTGGAAAACGTCCATTTTACGTTCTGAGATTCGTATTTGTTAACATAATATGTAAAACAAAAGTACCATATTTTTAGAAACATCCGTTTTGCATTCTAACATCTTTATTTGTTATTATAATATGTAATACAAAAGTGCCATAATATATGAATTGCATCTTTTCTGTATTCCAATATTAGTTGACTGTAATCATGTTTTTTAGTACAACACTAGCAATAATTTAAAATACGTCCCTTTACCATTGAAATATACTAGAATAAATTAATATTTTTTGAAATTTTGTGTTTTTTTATAAATAATAATTACTATTTTGATGTTCATTTTGTTTTGTTGTTATTGTTTCAGTGATGTTCCGCTTAAATGTTGTTATTTTACAGATTACTTGATAATGAGCAGAGCACGAAAAATATTAACAATGGCAACCTTAAATGTATCAGAACAAAGCTCATTACCTGTCCACAATAATGTGCTAGATTATACTACCTATTAATTCTTCAGATACAAATTATGTAGCAGATAGTCAAGCTGACCTTAATCTATCTATCAATATTGGACAGCGAAGACAGTGATGGAAGCTCTGTAACAAATACCAAAGTCACAAATAGGCCAAAAAAGTTTTTGGGTAGAGTGACTTAAGAAGCGACACTGTCGCTTGATGAACATCTTGAATAGACAATCTCAAAACAACATCAAATCCCGATTTTTCTGCAGATGACAGTTTAAGATCCTAATTTTCTACCATCTCTTAAAGCATTTTCCGATTCTGAAGGAGATGTACAGTCAACAGTAATTAGCAAACCAATTTGTATTTCACCTCAACCTGGACCTTCTCGAGTAGAACCTCACTTACTCACTGATAACCTACTAGTTACGAAGTTAGTCAATACGCGAGGCAGTGAGTATATCGATCGCTATAGCTAAAAAGGATTGACTACAAATGAAAGACAATACATCCAATTTGTTAAGAAAGGCACCACTAAAAAGACCACCTTTAAGCCTTTTTCAGTCCTGAGTTCGGCAGACGATTGGACACTGCTAGTTGACACGTATGAAACACAGTAGTGTGTAACACACAGAATGCCGGAGCATATCTGTGTGTCACCGTTAAGACCAGCCATATTCCTTTACTCACATTTAAAAGAGCGTGTAATACTTATTGAGCTCACGGTACCGTGGAAAACTAACATCCCGAAAGACCACGCAATTAAGACATCAAATATCTACTTTCACTTGACAAATGAGATGCCGTGGAAATAGGTGCGAGGTGTACTCCAGCTAAATCCCTCTACAGCTTATTAAAAGAGCTAGGACTGCCGAGAACTTCAGTAAGCTCTCTATTATCACGAATGTTCAAAACGGCACTGTTAGGTTCCTACCAAATTTGGATAGGTAGAGGACGGAACATAGCAGACAGTGAAGGTGACCGCTAACGCGTTGTAAGGGGGCCTCCTTAAACCTACATCTGGGGCTAAGACCCAGACGCTGTTATGCAAGTGCTCGGTCCTCTATCACGCGATGAACTCGCACGGAGGATCCATGAAATGCTAAGATTAGGTCTTATTTGTATAATAGTTTTGTTTATAATTATTAAAGTGTTCTTTTTTATATCATTTTACGAGGTTATATTCATAATGTTTAGAGAGATGTTTAATTAAACTTAGTATTACCTACGTACAATGTTTGATCTCAATTTTATTAATGATAAGCTAATATTGTTTAGTTTAGATTATTTAATACAAAACATTCCTGATGTCTATTCACTTTTGTTAATAAGTAGCTAGTAATATGATTAAGCTTTATAATAAAAAAAAAATACCAAAATATTTAATAAATCCCTTTTTATTTTTAAAATTTTTGACATATTTTATATGGTATTGATTAAAATTTTTAATGCAAAAGAGACTTTTGTGTTATTTTATATTAACCAGTAACAGATATTACAAAGTTCAGATTATACACCGATAGAGCTTAAAAATACGCATCTAATGATATATTAACATCTTATATTTAATTAATTAATATATAAAATTTCAAAAAAAAATCGTTTTAAAAATTTGTTTTGGCCGCCCTGTAAAATTATATACCATTTTTCAGATCTTATGGGTACGGTGACGTTTAATATTTGTCATTACTAGAGATGTAGTAACACTAAAATCGTTTTTAAAAATACCGATTATATATCTAACCGATATAATTTACAAACAAGAATAAATCGATTATGGGTACAAAATAAAAAAACTTTATTTTTTCAAAAATAAATTAATTATGACGAATCAAGTGATTCATCTGATGAATTACTTGATTCGTCACTGACATGAATAATTAACTTAAAATCGTCTGAATTTTCGAATCTGATGTCTCTTTCCCAGTCATGGAGTATTAGATCTTTTGTTTTTAACACCACTTTCTTCCAATCATCGGCAGTTACGTGATCACAGGCCTCTTTTAATAATGCCATCATCTTGGTTGTCGTAAATGGTGGAGCTGTATTATTTCGTGCCGCGTGTCCTGGAATAAAATAAATTAAACACTAAGTATTTACTAAAATAATAAACTAATAGTCATAATCAAACACAGTTATATTTATTACTAAATTTAAATAATGTGAAAAATTAAATACCTTTCACTTGAGCCCATATCATTTCAATGGCATTGTACTGGCAGTGATAAGGGGGAAGCCTAAGTATGTCATGACCACGTTCTCTTGCCAATTCATCTACCTTGTATGTTTTTTGGGGCTTGTGCATGTTCACTCGTTTTAGTAATTCCACCTTAAACAAAGACGGATCGGCTTCTATATTATTAGTGTGAAGCCACTCTAGTATTTCGCGTTTGTTGTTGCTTGATGTTGGTGGTTTATTTAATTGAACGGAGTGGTAAGATGCATTGTCCATAATAATTAGGCTGGGTTCTTCTAAATTATTTAACATATTCTCAAACCACTCCGTAAACACTTCAGCATTCATATCCTCATGATATTCGCCCGTCTTTATTGATTTAAATGCTAAAAGGCTATTTGGCACAAAACCATTAATTGTACCTGCATGACAAATAATAAGCCTTTGCCCTTTACCTTCTGGTACTTTAGTTGACGAATGAGCAGTATCGTCGGTCCATATTTTGGTGACCGTGTGATTGGCGTTAAGCCAAGTTTCATCCAAAAAGACTACGTTGCTCCAATCGACAATGTTTTTGGCTTTCTTCAAAAAAGTTACCCGTGCAAGAGCAACATCACCCCTTTCCATTATGATTTTCCTTTTATTAGCTTTTTTAAATCGGAAACCAATTTGATTAAGTAGGCGCCATAACGATGTAACACTCCCATGAAATAAGTCTGCGTCTTTTAAAGATTTTACCAGCTTCAGTAGAGTCGGCAATTGGTTATGTTGATAGTAGATGTATATGTGATTCCGGATAGCAGCGGTATCAAAACTATCTATATCTGTTACCGGTGCTTTATTAGATCGCTTCCTATTTGGGGATGATAGTTTGTTTTCTTCAGTAGAAGAAGCACCATATTTCTCCCGAGTGATTCGAGAAACGGTATTCCGGCCAATATCTAACGCACTTGCTACTCGGTCCAAAACATTGGAAAGAGGCAATAGCGTTCCGCCATTTTCTCGTTCACGCTCAAAGTAGTCCCTCAACCGGATTACAAATTCACGGGCTTGACTGCCCAGCACAGCCTTCTTCGTTATTTTTGGCATGTTACCAAAATATCAACGAAATAAAACCAACAGTAAGTAAAACTCAAAGCACACAACACGGACAGTATACGAAGCATACGCAATCGTACTGACATATTAACAATATAGAGCATGTGACGTATTTTTCTTTTTCTTTAATTACATTTATCTTTGCCCTTATAGCCATCAGCTTAATCCAAAGTATAAATTATTCTCTCATAGTTAAACCTTTAATCACCGACCTATACGTCTCACAGACGTCACAGTTTTTGAACCCAAATAAGATTAAATTTCAACTCTACAAGAATCGGAAGTTATTAATACTATTACCAGTTTTCCGATTGAAATTGAACAAGATTGTGAAGAGGATAATTGAGGTAAGAAAAGAGCGGAAAGGCTCAGTTCATAGGACTGAGCCTTTCCGCTACTATTATGGTAGAAGTAGATTTAAATTGCGCGAGGATTAGTTTTACCTCAAATGAAGCTGCGCGTCTATAATGAAAGGATTCCAGTCTCCTCCACCTGTACAGCCTCCAAACATGCAAGGTATAATTCGGAAAACCTGTACTATTAGGTTTTAGCCGTCTAAAAAGACGAACAAAATACTTTTGCTACAAATCCAATACACCAATGTGTCTTATCCACCAACACGATACCAAACCAAGATACCATTCCATATAATTTCACAAAAACTTATATTTATAAGAATTATGAAATGTAATTAAGGAATATTAAAAAAAAAAATAATCGATTAATCAATTTAATAAAAAAAAAATCGATTTTAACAATTTTATTGTGTTAATCTCTATTGAGATTCGTTCCGAGTCGCGCATACGATTTTAAAATTTATATGTTTATATTTTACATAATAAGGTTGAAGATGGGATATAAACCAAATATTTCATATAATTTTATTAAATAATAACGTCTAAATAATATTTTTATTTTTCTATCAGTTCGGGTTCATAAGTTGATAGCTTTTATTTTGAATTTCTACAAAAGTAAACTAAGTAACACGGAAAAGATCAAATGTCACCGTACCGTTCCTGTCTGATAATAATTATAGCATTTCGATTTGTGTCCCTTTTGTATTCGAGGAGCGATGTGATGGTCTACCAAAGTAATCATGCAAGTAAAATAAACGGAGATCTGAAAGAATGAAAACTTATAATGACTCATGGTTTGGTTTACGACAAATAGAAATATAATTTCGGGAAAAGAGATTATTTTTTGATTTTGTTGCTCAGTTCCGAAGCCCGCAATAGGTATTTATCCGCAGGTGTACTAGGATAGCAGAACTTCTAAGGATGTAGTGTACGTTTAATTTAGGTTGTACTACGACCACTATTTTTACAGAAGCGGAAGATCCTTATTTAAATAACTTTGTAAACAAACACTACATTTTGGAAATTCACTAGTTTTTACATCAATCTCACACTCTGATAAGGATGAAAATTTCTGGAAAGTAGCATTAAACGTTTATGCAATAGAAAACACGTAAATTACTTTGATTTTACGACTATTTTTCTTAATTTTTTTTTTTTTTTTTTTTTTTTATTTATTGTTTTCTTCTATCTGCAATCAGCCTTCAGCTTTAATCAGATTATTTGTATTGAAGCAGTTAGGAGTATTTTCGTATCCAATGATACGTCATCTCATTTTTATAAGTAATGGTCACTTTGGTTAGATAATTGACGCTATTGGTTTTCTTTTAAGCCTGTGCATTGAGTTCCTTGACTCTAGTAAATCAACTGCTAATTGGTTCTTATGATTTTGTAGTTTTAGCTTATATGCTTCACAGGATCGCTGGACATCCTCTTTTATCTTGGGAATGTTGAGGTATTCGTGTATCTCACAGTTTTTAGTAAACCAGGGCGCACAACTCAGCATCTTTAACGCACTATTTTGGAATCGCTGTATTGTTTCTATATTAGAATGGCTAGCTGAACCCCACAGTTCTATGCCATAAGTCCATATAGGTTTTATTATGGCTTTGTATATAAGAATTTTGTTTTCTAGACTAAGTGATGACTGTCTCCCTACTAGCCAGTTTATTCCCTTTAATTTTAAATTAGCTTGTTGTCTTTTGGCTTTTAAATGATCGTGCCAGGTAAGCCTTCTGTCTAGATGCATGCCTAGATATTTGACTACTGTTTGGTGGGGTAAGAAGGTTCCATTGAGTTGTACTGGTGGACAGTCACCTTTTCTATTAGTAAATGTAATGTGGGTTGACTTTGCAGCACTGGTTTTAATTCGCCACTTTTTGAACCATAATCCAATATCGTCTAGGTGCTCCTGTAATTTTGATGATGCTTTTATTTTGTCTTTTTCACACGATAGGATTGCCGTATCATCAGCATAAGTCGCCGTGATTATTTGTTCAGAGGTTGGCATGTCAGATGTATATATAGTATACAGGATGGGACCTAGTACAGAACCCTGAGGCACTCCAGCTTTTATGTCATATAATGACGAGAAACAGTCTTCACATCTTACTTGGAACAATCGATCCTGCAAATATGATTTCAGGACCATGTATGCTGGGTGAGGTAGACATGTTTTTAGTTTACATAAGAGGCCCTTATGCCAAACTCGGTCAAACGCCTGTTGAACATCCAGAAATACAGCCGAGCAGTATTCTTTTCTTTCCATTGCTTGTCGGATTGTGTGGGCTACTCTGTGTATTTGCTCTGTTGTTCCGTGTTGAGCTCGGAAACCAAATTGGTGGTCAGGTATTATTTTTTGTTCTTCAAGGATAGGAAGCAAATGCTGTAGTAATATTTTCTCAAATAACTTGGACAGAACAGGCAAGAGGCTTAAATTTTAAATAAATGTAATTTTTTTTCCAACGCCAAATTTCACAGATAAAAATTGATATTACCATTTGACATTTGTGGATTCTAGAATTTGTCCTTGATTCCCATACATTTCTTAGGTCAAATCCTGAAGTCTTTAGTCTGTTGTTGACATGACGCCATAGTTGTTTACCTTTTTATGCAAGTAAGGATAAATACATAGGTAGGAGGTGTAGTAAAAACACCACTTCCGTCCCGTGATAAGACTAATGCTCTTTTGCGAGATCAACTTATAGGTTATGGCTCACAGGAGTTACGGACGTAATAAAGTGTATTAGACTTCGATAATTGTGTATTGACACAATTTCAGTTACCACCCATGGTTACCACCACGATGATCAGCCATCTACATTTATACTGCAGTTAAATGCTACCCTAGTAATTCCTTATTGATTTCGGTTGTGTTTTATTTATTTTGTTAAAAAAATATTATTTTCCATTTATTTAGAAGCCATGAAAAAATATAATAATTATGAATTAAATTAAATTCAATAAATCTTGATTTTAGATTATAATGCTTGCAGTTTATGTAATTCTGGTACACACAAGTGCTACTACTTGCTATAGATATATTTGTATACCCACACCTTGAATTATTATTAAAACTATGGTGGGCTTGTACATACTGCAGTTAGTTTATGCTATCCTCGTAATGCCACGTTGATTTAGGTCAGAATATTATTGTTCTTTTGGTACAGGTGTTTGGGTAAATGTGACAAGATAAAAGACGGTCTAAGCACTGAGAAGGGCCCTTTTAGTCCCAACCACGTCGCAACCTTTTTAACTCCAGATAACACGATGGTTACAAGTTAAAACTGATACCAGCATAATTGGTTGTCATGATAATGAGATTAACATAAAATCTAATTTTCAATCCTGCTAAAATAGATAAGTAGTATTAATTAATTGACGTCATTATGCTATAACAATGTTTCAGATCTTTTTCCCACATTTGATTTTTTTTTCAATTCTTGATAATTGATCAAAGCTTGGTTTAATAATTATTGGTTTGGTAATTTAGTTTGGTTCCGAATCCCGTAGCAGGCATTTATCCGCACGTGTACTAGAATAACAAAGCTTATGGGGATGTAGACCTACACACAAAGTTACGTTCTACTCAAACATTTCGCAGCGAAATGCAGAGCGGTGATGGAAAAGTAATACAATATGATATCAGCCCCCTCTTTTCTCTAAGATTTTACAAGACGACTAAAAGACGTCTACTTTATGTCTAAGTTTATACCTAAAGACATGGAAAAAAAGTTGATCCATAAGTTCAGTACAAACCTATGTAGCACAGCGTGTGACATGTAAGCTAAGTTCCTGCGGTCAGGCTTTCCTATCATGATGGCTCGCCTGTCAGCTTTAGTATGTAGTCAGAACAGATATCATAGTAAACAATTACAAATATTATTTGGTCCATGCTAAGTCTTTCTTCATCAAGTAAATAATAGTACTATCTTTACTATATAAAAATAAGTCCGGTTTTCCTTCCTGTCGTTATAACTCCAGAACGCACGAACCGATTTTCACGGTTTTGCATTCCTTGGAAAGGTCTCAGGCTCCGTGAGGTTTATAGCAAAGAAAATTTAGAAAAATGTCTCTATGTCTGTCTATAGAAAAGCGGTTTTTTTTTAAATGTTACATAAAAATAAATAATCTTGTGGCGAAACGGAGTTCGCCGGATTTGCTAGTTATAATATAAATATTATTATGTATTTTATAGTTGTTGATTTTCAGGTATATTCTTATAGTTTATGTTATCCTGGTATATGCACAGGTGCTCACTATCGATATACCGCTAAACCATACTTAATATAGAATCATACCTGCCGTGCCGCCGTTGCAGACTGCACCTCCTGCGGCCCTGGTGTGAATAGTTTTCTGAAAATGCTTACGTTCGTTACGTGTTCGTTACTGTAGCGTCCTGTGTGTAACTGTGAAAATACACGCATATTTTTCTGCTAAAACAATACACAACTTACTTATCTTTAAAAATATTAGTATATGGGTTATCCTTATAATTGTAAAATTTGGTCAAAATGAATTCTGTAGTTATAACGTGACAGAGTAACAAACAAACTTTCGCATCTATTATTAGTAGTAGGATATACCTAGTTATCTAAAAGTTGTAGCAGTACCTACTTATAAAATGGGAGTTCAATCTTTATGAGCACAAATTTAAATGTAAGGTGGCGCAATATTTTCTTGAAGTCAATAATTCTTCTAATTTCATAAATTGGATAAAAATTACACGTAACTGTACGTACGTACTATCTTTGGAATCGATGCAATGTTTAGACTGACGTAGTCGTAGTCTAACAAAGTAAGCATGCTACGGACGGAGTACGGAGTAAGACAGATAGATACCTAATAGCGGGATCTGTGCAAAAAAAAAATAATGAAAACTTGACATGTCCCTATCCCAATGCGGTTGACCCATAGTATTGTAGGCCAAGTTTCACTTCGTTACTGAAGTAGGGACGTGCCTCCAGAGGGACAAATTGGGCTTGTTATAAATTTTTCGTTTCGTAAAAGAGTCCAATGAGAATGCCATTTTTGTTTGATTATGAAGCCCGGCAACAGGCATTTATCCGCATGTGTACTAGGATAGCAGAGCTTGTAAGGATATGTAAGTACGAAAAGTTACGTTATACACAGAGTATATTATCATCTTCTCGGTGGTGGTAGTGTACGACACACCAAAATAGGCGCTATTGCTGATTGGCTCCTATTCGACATGCACTTATTACTTTTATGCATAGATGTTTTCAGCACTCATAATGCTTGTAGTTTATATCATCCTGGTGAATGCAGGCTGCTTGCAATCAATATATATATTCCTCACACTTTCACACAGCCATCTAGGCCCAAATTTAGCAGAGCTTTGTACTATGGGTACTAGACAACGGATAAACATACTTAAATACTTTTTTTTTAAACTTACATATCATAGAAAACACCCAGACCAATGCAAACAATCATTCATGCACACAAAGATTTGTATTGAGCGAAAATCAAACCCGAGACCTCTGCGTAGCAGTCATGTTAAATAGCCACTACGCCACAGAGGTCGGCAATGTACTTAAAGCTTACACAAGCTCCACGTCAAATGACCATCAAACATGATATTAGTAGATCTCCAAACATTATCCTGCAGGCACAAATCTCCTTCTGCAATGGTAGTTCAGAAAACATTTTACTATTTTACAAACATGATTCATAATTTTTGACACATTTTTTAGGTTATATGTATAATCTTAAAAACGTTACAATAGTGATAGCGAACTATTTATTGTACCCACATAAAGAGAACGAGTGCGGGTGGGTCGCGGCCCGCGGATCTTTTCTGTTTATTATATACCGACAATGTTATATAGCGCTATCTTTGTATGATCTATTATATAGATTATATATATTATAAGATAATACCACTAAACTATACCATAATATTATGAAAGGTTTAGTGGTAGTTACAATTCAAAAAGTTTATTGAGAGTTTAAGTTTAATAATTGTTATAATAACAGCCCTAATAAATACCACACTGTTTATATTTCGTGTGACAGAGATAACGCTCTACGTAGCTGAAATTAGCCGATTGTCTTTTCCAAAGGTCGATGAATAATTTTTATCGTCGGGTACTGCTGTACATGACATCGCTGCTAGTTGCTGGTATCCTAGTAATTCTAGATTTCTTTCAGTTAAAGATGTTGTATTTTTTATTTATCTGTATAATTATTTATTACAAAATGATTATTTACATTTTTCACATTGATTTACATTTTTAAATATAAATATAAAATTATAGACATTTAAAAATATAAAAAAAAGGTAGACCCACCAGCATCGGGTACAGGGACCAAGCTACTGGTGGTTAGGGCTCCAGAGATAGGAACCTCCTCACAATACGTGCCGTGTCAAGCAGTACGGCCTTCTTCATCAGAAATGATTATTATTATTAAGATTTTTACCTATACCTTATAATAACCTGATTTTCTTAAAAAATTAGAACAATAAGGTTTAATTATGTAACAACACAAAGCCAACATGTTAACAATAAGTTAATTTTCTTTGTTAATTGGATATTGGAAAATAAAATTAAAACCATGACTTGGAGAAAGCATTTTTAATTGTTTTTATTTTATAATTTATGTTTAAAAATATAAAATTGATAAAATGTGTGACTAAAGTTTTAGCGTTCCCTAAATTTCTTCTGATTTTCTGGACCTTGGTAATTTTTGCTTGATTCTGAAGCCATTTATACAGTAGGTGTACTAGGATAACAGAACTTTTAAGGATGTAGATGTACGTTTAATTTACGTTATTACGGCCACTATTTTCACAGAAGCGTAAAGCGTTGTGGTGCCTGATGAAGTAGAAATACACGCTATTGATGTTTTTTTGTTCTATTTTATTTTTATTCTTATATACTTACCCGTAGTATAGTACTTATATCAGAATTTAAAAAAGAAATGCACTTGGTTGTTAACAAATAAATTATTCTTATTATATTCATAAGATTAAAGAAAGTGCGGGAGATCTCATTAAAGAAGCATAATATCATTAAAATATATACTCAAAACCAATCCTATATTGTAACTAATATCGAAACCAATACAGGCCAGCTGTATTGGTTTCGATGAACCATCCTTCAAAAGTTGCGTAAGTTTTCTTTCATTACTAGAAGTAAACTTTACGTTGCTACAACGATTGATTATCCCAGAAGCAGATCTCTGTATCAAGAAAATCAGCAGGTCAATTCTCGAAACATACTATTTAATTTAACTTAATTTTTAATTTATTTTAACTTAATTTTTAATTTACCCAAAGTGGTATTCTTGTCCGGTAAAGTAAAAGTTAAAATTAAGTTAAATGGCAAAAAAGAGTTAAATAACAGAGTTGCCAGTTTACGGTATACAATTTAAAAGATTGGAAATTTTAATAGATTTTCTAACACGCCATAATAATATAGGTACAGAAATAAAACATTAATATATAAATTAACTACAGGAAAATATCTTCGGTAAATTAAAATATTATAGGTTACGTAAAATTCTATTCTAAGAAAAAAAAATGAAAATCAGGATCTTTGAATGTAATAATGCGATATCCATAACTTGTTTTTCCCGATAGTTTCGCCATACCCATTAGCGCGAAAATTACATGAACTGTCACTTTAAAAATGACAGAAAGCCGTTTTAAGCTTAGTTAATCGTACTGCGATTACATTATTTTAAAAAGATTTTAAATTCAAATACATGAATACCAATTGTGTAACAATTTGACAACTAAAAGTTAAATTAACTCAATAATAACGATTTTAAGGATCGAGAATTGACATGCAGATTAATTTTTAGACAATGCTTATTATCTACTTTCTTGCCAAAAAAAAAGGAAAGAATATTATTACCATTCTCTAAAAATTAGTTCGAAGATCTGGATATTTTGTTTGGTTTCGCAACAGGCGTTCGTGCGTATACTAGGTTAGCAGAGCTTGTAAGGACGTGGACTACGTTCATATCCGTACGTTTAAGTTTTCTTCTACAGCCACCTAGGGGCGTTGAAACAATAACTAAAAAAAATCGAGTTTATTGGGGACTTATGTAAATTATTAAGTAAATTATCAGAACCTGGGCATAGTAGAAACCTAGGGCTTTAGGCGTCTTTAACTTCATTATTATTAATAACTACAGCTCAGACGAAAGGCACTGTGGGGATGAAATAGCAATACATGATCAATAACGTTGATTGTACACGGCAATATTCTGCTAGTTTATGTTATCCTGGTACATGTAGGAAGTTTAGACTCAATTTGTATACAGATGAGGGCGTAGTAGGCTTTACTTGAAATACTTGTTGGTAATTCTAAAATGGTGCTGCTTTTTAATGGAAATACTTGGAGGAGGCCTTTAACCAGCAGTGGACTTGGATTGGCTGATTATGCTAATGACGATTGCGTTATAACATGGCCCCCCTGCACACTGCCGACAAAGCCACCACCTGAAAATATAATTTAACGTTTGTTGTTACTGTAGCGCCAGTTCGAACCAACTGAGTACCAATACCCGTTAAGGGTTAAAATACCAACATGATTTGATTTTTCAAAATATTTTTGAATTTATATTTTTTATCTTACAACTTTATAAAAGAAACTATATAGTAAATTCGAGTATAATAAAATGAACACTTTTACAATTTGTAAAGTTGCTTTTTAATTAAAGTTTAGTAGTTTTTACGTGAAAGAGTAACAATATCCATTCGTACTTAACCTTACTTTCGCATTTATTATTCGTAGGAGATAATTATCATAATATTCATAATTATCATTAATCATATCAGTCAATCGACGTGCACTGCTGGACATGCCTTCTTGTATCTGTGATCTATCTGTATTGTATCTGTATACAAATTGAGTCTAAACTTCCTACATGTACCAGGATAACATAAAGTACAGAATATTGCTGTATACAATCAACAAAACTATGCTACAGTAAAACACAGCACTACAAATACCGTACTACAACCGGCTACAACAAGCAACGGTTGTGCTCGTATTTAAGATAAATATTTTATGTACATCCTACGAACTAGGTCGTCGGTCCACCATGTGCGTGTGAGGGGTCTCCCCACCCTGCGCTTTCTGGTATGCGGTCGCCATTCCAGAACCTTTCTAGCCTATGACACTCCCCGATAAATTGACTATTCAACACAGAAAGAATTTTTAAAATCGGTTTAGTAGATCCAGAAATTACCCCCTACAACGTCACAAACACACAAACAAACAAACACACAAACAAACAAACACACAAACATACAAACACAAAAACTTTACCTCTTTATAATAATAGTATAGAAGTTGTTGTATCTTAAATATCAGAGTTGTAGTGCTGAGTTTGTTTGCAAATGTAACAGGATTTTATTAGCACAACTTTTAGTTCGCCAACCCTTTCTACAGTACCAGTTTTGTTTTTTGAATAAAAAAGTATAAATAAGTAAATAAAAAGAATCTGACAGCACTTTGAAAGCTGGTGCGTTTTTTTAAAGTATGAAATTCTCTGTTGTAGGCCACTTATTTAGAAAAATAATATCTTGATTATGTCTTTATAGGCGTTACAAATTATGTAACCCCATGGTACCATAAAAAATAAAAAATAATGTCAAATTGCATTTTGTAATTGTTATTCTAACAAAGTAAGTAATAAACTTTTTCCGTCATCTTGGACAAAGAACAATGCTCAAAACGTCCCCAGCTTGTAGCACTTTGAAACCTATGTTAATCGAAAGGCCTTAGTATTTTCATCATTTTATTGTATGACAGCAAATCTCAAATGTGTATCCGAAAAAAGTTATATCGCCTTAAAGAAACCGAAATGAGTCACAATTATGTTGCTGTTTATTGTACTTTTTCGAAATGATAGCCCTTAAAACACATAGTTAACAGTGTAGAATATAAGAAAAATATAAAAGATTATTTATTTATTTATTATTACGCGCCGTATATGCCCAATGACCCGTTATTTTCTTTTTTGTGAGCACGAGTAGTTTGTCTCCTGGGACATTTACTACTTCACGCTGGCTTTGGGGTGGATGGCCCTACGACATTTAAGTGTCATGCCTCAGGGGCACCTGAGGGCACGAACCTCGGCCTGGACAGTCACAGACTAACAAGATCTGCGGAAGGCACACCCTCTAGGACCTCGTCGGCGAGGATGGAACCGCGGACGTGTTGTTGTGGCTTCGCGAGCCGTATGAGCTCTACGTTGAGCGATCGCGATCCTATCACCCGGTTCGTCTAGAGCATGTCTAGGTCTTCTAATTTTGGATATTCTAGAAGGGATGTACCTGGATGTCTCAACCACTAGTTGGTTGGAGTGAGTGGCAGCCGTTTCAAAGTAGCGACGGGAACAGAGTTTCATGTGTTGCTGGCTGGTCGGCAACTCGAAGTCGATGTGGCGATCCTCGTTACGCGTGAACCACGGTGCTCCCGTCGCTTTGCGCATGAACCTATTCTGTTGTTGTAACCTATGGATTGTTTGTAACCTATGGATCCTGCTGTGTGGCCCAAGGTGGGCAAAAACTACGCACGCGTACGTCATGATTGGCCTAATACAAGTCTCAAGAGTATGACTCCAAGGTATTTGGCTTCCCTCGCCGAAGGGATCGGGGAGCTGAACATCTTGACTTTTGGTTTTTTATTTTTTTTAAATTGGCCTACCAGAACGACTCTACGGTGCCTGATGTTAAGCATCCATTAGAGTCCAAGAATGGCGAGCACCATGTCAGCTACAATAATTGTAGAGGCATGAATGTCTTAACTATGGCGACTTTAGAAGATGCTTTTTCACGCCACACTTGAAGCAACCAGGATCGTAGTTTGAAGGAAACACGTGGGCTGGCAAAGAGTTCCACTGTTTGGTGGTTTTGCACATGTACGAAGTGCTGAACCGCTTTGTTCACTGTTTGGCACTTAAGTCCGGCACGTGTTGATCTGGATAAGAAAGGAGAGGATGGAATCAGTTGGAAAAGTTCAGCTGTAAAGGCTCAAGGGATTTGGATACTTCTGGGCACCCAATGATACGCACAGCTCGCCGCTGTAACCGATCAAGGTACTGTGCAGAGCCATCCCAGAGGTGAGAGTGGTGTCTCTGCCGAGAGAGTTTTGTTGCTCCTTTTCTTGTGAAACATCAACGCATGGCTCTTTTCGGGGTTGACTGTTATCCTCCATATCTAGAACCACTCGCTGAGGGCATTGGACGCAGATTTACGAATGAATAAACAAATAAATCCCGTCTATATCCTATTCAAGATAGCATGAGAAAAAGTATAAACATGTCAAATCTGTCAAACTGCAAAAATGCCGCGGTTTTCAAACAATTTTAACTAAAAACATAACTAAACAATAAATAACTCTGTGTAAATACAAATAAGTGTATTCTACCTGGATAAGAAAATGTGAATTTAGTAAATAATGCTTGAATTAAGGCAATAAAAGTTTATTGAGAAGCAGAATATATAAATAAAACTTACAAATTAATAAATTGCTTTTTAAAAACACTTTTTTCAATTTCTATTAATCGGAAACTTCTAATTTAGATTCAGAAAAACTGTTCCCAGCTTGTATTATAAATTAATTAACAAATTCTTCAATAATCCCATTAATTTGTTCCTCTTCCCGCTAAGTGGCGTTAGAAGGCGGACGTGTTTTTTGTTATTTCATAAAAAAATAAAAACAAGTACACCCCAAAACAGTGCGTACAACTACGACTAAAAGTATATTTCTGCGTCAACACGGTGTTTGATTTGTGACGTTTTGGTTCTAAGTCCTCGCGACGCGAGCGCCGAGCCGGTGTACCTCATCTCCCCGTACCTCGACCCGCGGAAAAGAGACTCACCTCATAATTTGCCTCTCGCTTACACGGCTACCTGTTACTAAGCAACTACGTCGTAGCAACATCTAGACGTCGAGTGATCAGCTACGCCACTGCCCTGTCGTGTCGCTGCTACGAGACACGGCCGTAAGCTACGAGTACACCTACGGATATTACACTATTCCGGTAAACACTTTTCATCTATACTATTCACAAGCTACGCATATTGTATTGCCCCATAATTGAAGAAATAACATATAAAATGTCCGTAAAAAGGTCACCTACTGGTAAAAAGAACAAAAAGTCTAACTACGGTTCTGACCCCCAGCTATCTATAAATAAAGAAATTAATCCTCAGACAGGAGAAGTTACGCCCCCTAATTATGTCTCGTCGGGCAATATAAAAACCTGTGAAGAATTAATCTCACCCTCACAGTTTCACAATTTTAAAGAAGAAATGAAGAACTTTATGGCGTCGTTAATAAGCGGACAAAAAGAAGAACTTACAAAAATTACTAAAAACCTAAAGGAAATTAGCCAAACTAATACCAACATTGAACAATCTGTCTCGCTCTTATCATCTCAAAACGAAGAGTTTCGCAAAAAGATTGAGTTCTTGGAGTCTCGGGCTAAACAGGATCGGGAATATATTACAGTGCTAGAGGATAAAATCGAAGATCTGCAAAAAGTCGCACGTAAGAACAGTATTGAGCTCAAAAATTTTCCACGTAAAAACCCGGAAAATAGAGACGATCTTATCAATTTTGTATCGAATTTATCAAAAACTGTTGGCGCTGATATTTCCCCAAGAGACATTAAAGATATCTTCAGACTCAAGGGAAGAAACGATACAGAAAAAAACCCGCCGATTATCGTAGAACTGGGGTCTATTATATTAAAAACGGATCTCTTAAAAAAGACTAAGGAGTTCAACATAAAAAACAAAATGAAACTTCAGGCAAAACACATAGGGATGACAACTTCTGAAGATACCCCAATTTTCGTTTCGGAGCAGCTGACCGCAAAAGGAGCACGTCTGTTTTTCCTAGCTCGGGACCTCAGTAAGTCAAAACAGTATAAATATTGTTGGACTGCCTTTGGCAAAGTCTTCGTGCGAAAAGACGACGCCTCCAAAATTATCTGCATCCAAAATGAAGCTCAGGTTAACTTATTAATGCAAAAATGACTACCTGTTTGTAGGTCTTATTTGTTTTTGAATTACTTTTCATATATAATATATTATATAGAAAAATATTGTAAGCAAAAAATTGTTACACTAACAACTACCATACATTTTAACACTCTTTCACAATTCATTTATACACTACTACATAAAATTACACAACACATTCCAATATTCATCCATACTCACCCACCTATTTATAGGTACAACATCATCGAACACACACTTAAACTTCATACTTGTTATAAACCAATATTACACTACCTACAGATTCATTGTAAAACTAACCCTAAAACATCTAAAACTATTTTACATACCAAAAAGGCTCAATTGTCAGTCATCAGGACTAATCTATTATTTGCAATTACAAAAAACTTATTTATTAGGATAACCACATCTTATAACAGTTACCACAATACCCCATACCATGTAAGTCTTCACTCGGCTTCATATCTAGAACAAACTAGGATAGCATTATCTATGATTATGTCAAAACTTACAACCAATACGTATACTTATTTCAAATTAAATATATTGCTATATGTCATGTCCTTATATATTGTTAATATTTCTATCACAATTGTTATTATAAATTTTCATTATGGATAGTATTCATACTCTACAGGAATTAGACTCTTTACAAATATCTAAGTCTTATAAATGTAAAATACAAGATCTCGATCAACATGTTTCGAGTAGTACTAAAAACGATTTATTTGTTATCACTCAAAATATGAGGAGTATCTATAAGAATCTCGATGATCTGCAAATAACGCTTTCGCAATTAAACTCTGAAGTGGACATTCTGATCCTAACAGAGTGTAGACTGAACTCAAACAAACAGTTACCATCAATTAACATGTATACTTCTTATCAGACAACAAATATTCTAAATCAGAATGATGGAGTCGTGATATATGTAAAGAACCATCATCAAGTTAAAGTTACTCAGCTCAGTATTACCAATGCTTCTGGTCTACAAATTGCGATTGCCAACTATGTAATTTTTGCTATATACCGTTCTCCATCTCATTTATATGCTAACAACTTTATAGATTCACTTAATGAAAACCTTGAGAAAGTATCGCATTCTAAAAATATTTTAGTGATAGGGGACATAAACATTGATTTAATCATTTCTGAAAATGAAAAGTCACATGAACGAAGCAATCGGCTCAAGTACTTAAACGTTTTATCCCTACATGGTCTATTGCCTGGTCACACCTTTTCAACCAGGGGTGATTCATGTCTAGACCACACTATGCTCAAATTAGACACAAACTCAAGCATTGCTTCTGTTGCTGTTTTAGACACAACTGTCACGGATCATAATTTAGTATTAATAAAATTTTCCAACATAATATATAAAAAGGCCACTTCCAATAAAACTAAAATTATTATAGATTATGAAAATGCGTACCAGACTCTCTGTGAATCTGACGTGTCACTTCTTAATATATACAACGACCCAGATACTTTTGCTAATTCTTTTATAGGCATTATCAAAGCAGCTATCCAGGCCAATTCCAAAACTGTAAATATATCAAGTAGTAAAAGAATTTTAAAACCTTGGATTACTTTAGGCATTCTCAAATGTATCAAACTAAGAAATAGCATGCAAACCAAGCTTATTAAGGAACCCTTTAATCTCATTTTGAAAATCACCTATAAACGTTTTAGAAATTTCTGTTCTAATCTAATAAATAAACAAAAGAGAAAGTATAATAGACAGGAAATCAATAATTCAGTTAATCATCCTAAAAAATTATGGTCCACAATAAATGAAATTACTCACTACAAACCACCTAAGACCAAAAACGTTGAACTACTTAATATAAAACCAAATCCAATAAGCTCTGTAAATCATGTAAATAATTATTTTGTTAGCATTGGATCTAACTTAGCTGACCTCATAATTAAGCAGCCAGGGACCAACGACCATAACCCAGATGTCACACCGTTTGCCAATCACCCTAGCTCTTTTGTAATGCTGGAGACAGATCCTAATGAAGTAAATACAATACTCATGAGCCTGGACTCGGGTAGTGCACCTGGCTGGGATGGGATAACCACTGCTTTTTTGAAACGTTCTCGAGACTTTGTTGTTCCATATATTAGTAAGTTAGCGAACCTCTGTTTTAGTACAGGAGTTTTCCCTGAATGTCTTAAGAGATCTGTCGTAACGCCTGTTTTTAAGAGCGGAGATGGATCTGATGTTGACAATTACAGGCCAATATCTGTTTTGACTTCGATTTCAAAAATAATTGAAAAACTAATTAATAATAGACTAATAAATTACTTAAATAAATATAATATTTTGTCCCAATTTCAATATGGCTTTCGCAAAGGAGTATCAACTCAAGACGCGATTCTCGAATTAATCTCGACTATAACTGAAGAAGTCGATAAGACAAATAAATGCCTTACGGTATTTCTGGATCTTAAAAAGGCCTTCGACACTGTTTCCATCTCGGTTCTTTTAGACAGGCTACAGACTATAGGCGTAAGAGGTTTACCTCTCTCCCTTTTTGCTAGCTACCTTAGTGACCGCACCCAAGCTGTAAAAATAGGAAGCTATGTCAGCGATGAGCTTGTCGTCAAATTTGGTGTACCACAGGGTAGTGTTCTTGGCCCGACGCTCTTTTTGGTTTATATTAACGAATTATGTAACCTACGGGGCGTCGGGGGAAGGATTTTATCTTATGCCGACGACACTGCCATCGTTTTCTCTGCCAAAACTTGGGATAACGTGCACGAGTTGGCGACAAAGGGTTTGGAACGAGTATCAAATTGGCTTAAAGAGAGCCTATTAACTTTAAATTTACAAAAAACTTGCTACATCTGTTTTTCGCCATACATATCTTCTCAACCAGATACGCATTTATACGTAAAGATACACAGCTCTGTTTGCCCCAATGCCGCTTTATGCGACTGCCCGGGCATTACCAAATTAAACCAAACAAGATATTTAGGTATTATTGTTGACCAGAGGTTGAGTTGGCATTCACAGCTTGAAACAGTCATAAGTCGCATCCGAAAACTAATATGGGTTTTTAAATTACTTAGGGGCGTCATGTCTAGTAGTCTTCTAAATAGAATTTACATTGCACTAGCCCAATCTATAATTTCGTATTGTATCCCTATTTGGGGGGGAGCCAATAAGACAAATTTCCTAGATCTCGAAAGGGCTCAAAGATCTCTTCTCAAGGTCATGTATTTCAAACCTTATAAATTTTCAACAGACAGTCTATATCGCATAAGTAAACTTCTAAGAGTCCGAAAGCTTTACATCCTTAACTTGGCCCTAAAATGTCACAAATCGTTACCATTTAGAGAACACCTTCAAAGAAAAAGAAGAAAAGATATTGTTGCTTCAATACCACGGGTACGTACCGTCTTTGCTAGAAGACAGTACCCGTGCCAATCTGCCTTTATATACAATAAGCTTAATAGAATACTAAGTATATATCCTAAGCCACTACACAACTGCAAAGAAGATCTCATACAATTTTTAACCACTCTTGATTATGATGCAGTTGAAAATCTGTTAATAAGAATTGTCTGACAAGGACCTCGCTAAAGCTTAAACCAGAATCTCATATGAATACACAACACGCTAACCAACGAACATCTTCACATACACTTACAAACAATCACCTTCACAACACACACAAACACACACACATCACACAAGCACATCACACACACATACACTTCACATACGCACACACTGCCACAGATGCTATTTAATTTGTTATTAACTATGTAATTTAATTTAAGGGAAATGAGCGGGTCATTCCCAACACGAGTATCATGTGATTACTCACTGGGAAGACTCAGCATTGTTTAGTTATAAGATTACTGAAATAAAGAGAATTTTATTTTATTATTATTTGTAATATTATTCTTCTTCTGTTATGACATATTAATGCGATACATGACATTTAAGACATTGACAATTGTAGGCCCTTCATCATCATTGTCGTTTAGTTTGTATGTAATGTTTAAAAAGAAAAAAAAAATTAATTGATTACTTGGTGATCTAATTACAATATTTAAATTATTTAAACATATTATGTAATGAAATTTCTATTTTATTGTAAAGTCGTTAACATATTCATATTTTTTTTATAATTTTCGAGTCTTCATCGTGACCATAGATTATAATTATCTATAAATGAGTAATCGTGACATTAAAAAGACCCATTTTTTTGTTTGTTTACCAAATTTCTCAAGCCCAAATGAATACGGTATAGTAACAATTTGTCCGTTGGGTCATTGAGGCCATAAACGGGACATTTAAAGGTGATTTAAAAATGTTCAGGAATGTATTCAATAATACACTTCTTCATCTCTTCACAGACTTCCGAATTGCTGGAGGGCTTCTCAATACATTCAGGGAGCCTTTTCATGACAGTGTCTATGCCACAAACTTCGTTGAACGAATTCTTTGCAGAATTCACATCAACAATGACTTGGGTAACTACGTTACAGGCAGCGGGCTACGTTCAGAACATTGACTGATGAGTCCATAAATATACCGTTCCCTGAATTGTCAAACGAGGATATTATTTTGTTTAGTTTGGGGACATATCACACTTAAAACTAGCAGCTTCATATGTTAGCGAACATTTACGGGGCGGCGTCTGCAACATAGAAGTTTGTGCTACTCCAAGTCTAATTATGAACCAATACGGTATAAACATGGCAGATTGCACTCTTTTGAGGGGTCAAATTTTATCCAAACATAGGTCAAATGTGACCTATTACAGGTATTTATTTGGATTGAAATAATGCACAGGATATAAACGCCATTCAGGCATATTATTGTTCATGCTTAACTGCTATAAGAACAGCTGGTGCTTGCGCGCATGTAGTCTGTATCGTGTGGTACTTTGGTATTGGAAGGGATTTAGACAATTTCAATGGGCCAGCCAGTCTTCGGGACAATATTGTAATAGACACTGAAAATACTGATTAATGTAATAAAAAGTTGCGATTGTGAAGATATTTTTATTTGAAAACATCTAAAAACCGTCCATGGCCACTTTACAAAAAGCGGGAGTCATTTCAAAACTCGGAATAAGTTCATTCCACAGTATTAATTAAAATAAAAGGAACATCATTAACAATAATATAATTATAATTGCGACTGATTTCGGTTTCTTAATGTCGATATAACTTTTTTCGGATACACATTTGAGCTTTGCTGTCATACAATAAAATGGAGAGATGACTAATACCTTTCGATTAACATATATTATTATCTTATAGTGCTACAAAGTGGGGACGTCCATAAATTTTTGAGCATTGTTCTTTAGCTTGGTCCCGAAGCCCGCAACAGAATTATTCGCACGTGTACTAAGTTAACATAACTTCTAAGGACGTAGAAGTACCATAAAGTTCCGTTTTTAAATGAATGAATCGTTTATTTATTAAAAAGTTTTTATAAATTGTAGGTTGGATAAAGTATGGAATTAGAAATGGTGGCACATCTATTCACTTTTCGCTCGAACATTATTTGCGTCTCGTGGTTACCGACTGACAACCTAATAATATGATATTTGCTACTCATTTATAATTTTCTTCTTTCCGTTTTCTCTACGTTGCTTGTATGCTGAGCTATCGGCTCTTTAAGTCGCCATTTCTAATGCCATTCTCTATCCGCTATTATACTAAATCGGCCTTTGGAAAGAGACCATCGCTCGGCTAATTTTAGCTTCGTAGAACGTTATCTCTGTCGCACGAAATTCAAACAGTCGGGTATCTGATTTGCTTTCATGGTTTTATTTTAATTTAGTTTTTGGTGTGTTACCAAGAAGTTGCGGATATTATTTGTGTGATCCATAAATCATTTTCTTGAGGCAGGATGTTCTTTGTGTGCATTAATTTTATGTCCGTTAAAGTCCTCTGTTTATAAACAAACCTATTTACGTGATATTATCTCGTGCTATACTCAAAAATCATTTGCGTTTTCGTCTTATAGAGGAATAAGAAGTACCTACTCGTAATAACCTACTAGAAATAGTCCAGTCATTTTAGGTTTGTAATACAGACGTGGTGGTGGTAGTGGTTCAAAAACATCTAATGTACCATTTTTTAGTTTCAAAACAATCAAGTAAAAAAAAAATTTAATTTATATATAATTATATAATTAATTAATTATATAATTATATAATTATATTTTTATTATAATATTCAATTAATTTTTAGTGTAAGGAGTAAAAAAACTTCCGTGCCGTGATAAGACTCATGCTCTGTTCTTTTGCAAGAAATGCCAATAGGTTCTGGCTTACAGGAGTCACAGATGTCAGAAAGTGCAAAGGATTAATCACAAAAAAAACAGACGTGTAAAAAACCCGAACGGACTTTAATAATAGGTATTGACACAATATTACGAGCCTTCTATGCTTATTATGTCGACGTCCCCGGGCAATAACCACGTAATCGCAAAAATCAAATTTTACAGGAAAAAACATTTAGTGATTTTTAACCATATCTCTTTAACAAAACATTATTACACCATGTTTAATGTATCAAATGAAAGCTAATTTTTTAAAGAATCAATTTACAGTATAACAGTTACATTATATATTCAAAGGTTTATGTAATACATAAAAGTAACTGTTACATAAAATATTTTTGTAACGTTTTAACAGTAATTGTATCTTACCGTTTAAAATAATAAAGATGTAGCCAGTAATATCAACTTACAAGATTATTGCGGTATTTTTTTCAAATTTTATAGTACAATAATGACTATTTACTGTGTTCTCTAACCAACTTTTTCAATGAACATAGAATTGGTAACGTTCTATTACTTGCTTATTGCCGTGAAATCTAAAGCGTCTCTAAACAGTAAATATTTAGTACTGCAATAAACTTTTTGTATTTGAACTGTATCATATATATACTGATATATTATGACAAGTCTTTTTTGAAACAAAACTACACATAACCACAAAATTAAGGCGTTTTAAAAAAAAAAACCAATACACATCAAACATAATAATACAAACAGTCTTCTGTATTAGTTATAGTTAGTAAAATCAAATAAAAAATATAATATGGCATTAAAAATATGAAATTAAAATTGAATGTTGTCAATCTTCACTATCCGACGTTTCTTCAGTAAGTAAGTTACTAATATTATCTAAAGAATACGTCAGTGATTTGTAAAAAATATAGTGGTGTCTTGAAATTCCTCCACTATTGCACAAGGAATGTAAATCTGTATGGAGTGCATTGCTAATTGGAAAAGGTTGATGATAAGCCGGTTCTAGCGCAATATCTTCAATCGGTAAGCCTGGTTTAGATTTTCGTCCCCGTAGTCTAATTTGAGTTATGTGTTAGGTGTCTTACTTCAAATATTCTTTATCAAAATCGTATTTAAAATAAATCTTACCTGGTTGTGTAGGCGGTACATGAAATCAGATCAACGAATAACATTTCCATATGAATTCCGACGCCAATGGATAGGAGTAACTAATTTTTTGATGTTTGAATCATCAGATTGCTCGATTTCTGTCATGGTGAACTATTCCTACAGTTGTGTACCTATTTTTATTCTCCCCGTAGCACACATCAGAGTAGTTCGATATTGTAAATAATTAATTTTAACAATAAACAACTACCAATTTCTATACAGCCTTTTTATGCCACATTCTAATGCCATACATAGCAGTACCATTTAACTTTTTACTCATAATATGAGTAAAAAAGGGTACCCATATTATGAGTATCAAATAAAAGATCTCATCGAGAATAATTAGAAAAATATTCTAATATGTCGAAATAGATTTTTTTATACTCTTCTGCAATATGGGTATATCAAATGAAACGGTTTGCCGAGATTTTTGAGATGTTAGAAGATATAAAACGGTTCTACGGGCAGTATGCTACTATACACCATCTGTTAATTATCTAGGATGCGATCCAAAAGTTAAGTTAACTCGACACCCTACTGACAAAATCACGGTCGTCAATCTGCGTTAGATTAATAATACTCTCCAACAACTTAAGGACGACAAGGTTTTATTACTGAAGGCCGGCGGAGAACTCGTTCTAGGCTCATTAGAATTACAGACCTATGACTCTTTCTTCTGCCTAACGTCTACAAATCGTACCTGAAAGTTATCACGAAAGGTCTCGAACGCAGACTGGATGACTTCCAGCCTTCCGAACAAGCCGGTTCGGTAAAAAAACTATACTATATAATATACCACAAGCATACGCTGCGGCAGGTTATAGAAAAATATAATACGTCTGTCGTGGTTTATAAAGACTTCCTGAGGCTTTTGCAGATAGCTAACACGACTAGGAACGCGCGAAACACATCCTCTACGTGAATCCGAGTGAAAATCGAACGGGGACTCATCTGTAAACACCATTACCGAACTCCAGAACAGCTTATATTTCCAGAGCAAATGCGAGCCCACTATAGTCGTCTCTTTTGCAATAAATACTCCGCTCAGTAGTCGCAGGCAGGAGCATTCCTAGCCTACTACTCTTAACATTTCCTCTCTGATTAAATAGCGCCGCTGCTTGATGCACACAAAAACATTTTATCATATCAGCCAATCCTTACGGAACAGAGAAGTGGTCGCTAACTATGGGCCTTTTCGGAAGGCTCATGGTCACTTAAAGGGCAATTGAGAGAGCAATTGTTAACTAATAACCTGCGTGATTAAATCAGAAATGAGGAGATCCGCAAGAGAACCAAAGTGACCGACATAGCGCTCCAAATTTCCCGGCCTACAGCTGTTGGAGCATAAAGGTTCTGGCATGGCGACCGCGTACTGAAAGCGCAGGATGGGGAGACCACTCACACTGTGGACCGAAGACCTAATTAGGACGGCGGGAAACCGATGGATAAGGGAGGCACAGGACCGCACAAGGTGACAATAAGTGGAGGAGGCCTATGTCCAGCAGTGGACAATAACATTTGATCGAAATTAATCCTTAAATTGTTTTATAACAATTAAGTTTAATAACTTAAATTTGACACGAAAAAAACAGTCTACTTGGGTCATTATACCGCGTAAATCTTTTGTATGTGGTTTTTTTTTAAAATTCAAATTTAGAATCGTTAATAAAGTTTAACATAATAAGATTTTTCATTAAAATAATTTTCAAATCGCCTACGTAATGTGCGATACAGGTCAAAAAGTGTTTGTGATGAGCCAGTACAAACGTTTTATCGTGTATTTCAATTCGTATAAATACTGCTACCAACTATTACCGAAAACATCTGCCTCATATTTCACGGCAATAAACGTGTAATCGCGATAACCAAAACTTTACAAGAATTATTTTCCAGTATTACTATAATACTAAATAACAGTTATAAAATTTATAAAGTTATATTGTATTAATTGATTTTTGCCGTATAAAAATGCGATGAAAGTTCCATGCAATAAAACTGTCATTGATCATATTTTCGTAATTAACCGCAGAAAAAATCTATAAAAAATTACATACATGAGTTCTAACCCACAAATGTTAAATATCAAATAAAAAAAAATTCCAGTAATATACTATTACTGGGTTATTGCCCGGGGACGTCGATGTTGTAAAACTGTTTAACATTTTTATACTGCAGTTAGTTTATGCTACCCTAGTAATTCCAAATTGATTCCAGTCAGAATATATATATTCTTTTTTATTTATTTTATTTTAAAAAACATATAAATCTGCTTGCAGTTGATGTAATTCTGGTACATGTTATGCATGCAATAGCTGTATAAATTGTATGATACCCTCAAGCCATTTATTTATAATTTACACACACACTGCACTTAGTTTATGCTACCCTAGTAATGCCACTTTAATTTTAGTCAGAATATATATTATTATTTATTTTATTAAAAAAAGATGAAATAATAATCACTATGCTTGTAATTTATGTCATTCTGGTACATGCAGGCTGCTTACAGTCGATATATTTATTTATATTGGTGCGATTTGAATTAATGTTTTTTTGCTTTCTTTCTTAAAAAACTGGAATTTATGTTTTAGACACGGAACAAAAATCAAGGTTTAGGAGCACTATCTGTTCGGAAACCTTTCCCAGTAATTCATAAAATAACCTGCCTGTGACAAAACTCGGTAGGAAATTGCATCTGTACGATTTTTTTTTTCACATAGACTGAAGTGAATCATTGTTGGAGTATCTAATTATCTCGATTCTCAGGCATATTAGTAGCATTCCAAGAGAAAGCGTATTAATCAATTTCTGAGCTATTTAAGTTGTTTCTTATCTTACTCTTCCGAGAAAAATTATTTAAGAAGATTATTATAGTTAAAAAATAGAAGTTTTTATTATCAGTCTGGTCTATGCTTAGTCTTCCTTCAACAAGGGAAAAATAGTTCTTATTGACATGATATTACTTTGTGCTACTGAAAAATCTTTCGGGCTTTTGTCTCGTAGGACGTCTACGAAGAACAAACTCATAATTTTCTAGAAACTATATGTGTTTACTAACTGTGAATGCAAAATTGTTGATTTGCAGCAACATGCAGGGGATATCGTTGTGACCTGTAAACCATACATCTAACATTAAGTAACCGATTTCGATGGAACTTTAGATTTTGAAAAATATTTAGGGTTCCGACAAAATTTTGGTAGTAGGTAGGTATTTGGCTTTTTATGAACTTTTAGTGCCTTATATTAAAAGACTAATTTTGACCATTCCTTTACAAAATCATTATTACGCAAAAAAAAAAAAACAAGATTTTTCTTACATTTTGAGTTTTTCACAGGGCTTTTACAGGCGGATAGATAATAATGTAACAAACAACTAAGACTTAGTTATTTAGGGTTCCACATGGCCTGTTGCGATCACTTATTTAGAAACGATAATGGTGGTTAAGCAACTTCGGCGAGGTCATTCCATATATAGGTGACCACTCAGTGGTATTTCATCAGATCGTGTTTCGGAAGGCACATAAAGCTTCGGCCCCAGATTTTTTTTTTTAAATGTGGGTCATTAGAAAAAATAAATGGTACTATCTAAAATGTTTTTCGTGAAGGCGGGCGCAGGTTACAGGCTCGTAAATAAATAAAAACATAAAACATAGATCATAATACCGCTATGGATGGATGGATGGATAATTTATTACCATATAAAATTTAAAATATTATATCTAATACATTGCCTCACAAAACTGCTTGTGCAGTTTAACTGTGTTTATAACATTCCCTTGCATCCGGGTGCGAAAGGTTTTCTGAAAATGTTTTACGTTCGTTACTGTGTCGTATTTTTCGCCATATTTTTAGGATTGTATTAATAAAACTTTATAAAAGTTAATGTGGTTTACTGAAGCACGCCGGGACGTAGGGGACGTCACTGCAGAGGCCCATTATTGGACTGTTATTTTGTGTTTTTCTTGGCTTGGTTCCGAAGCCCGCAACAGGCATTTACCCGCACGTGTACTAGGATAGCAAAGCTTGTAAGGATATGAATTACGTTATAGCCATCATATTCTCGCAGGTGGTAAAATATATCACCCTTTCGACGCGATTGCCGATTGGTCAAATTCGAGGTCGCGCTCATTCATCTTATTTGCGATTGGTCCAAATCGGGATGCACTTGCTGCAGGTGTTCATTTTCATTACTTTGCATAGGTACTGTTGTTGATTTTATGTAGGGATAGATACACGTTATCATATCTGAGTCTTAGGGCCATATCAATTCTCTATAACTATCTCCCTTTCACTTACGGGTGTTCTATTTTAGTGCAATATATTCTATCTCTTTTTGGAGAACTCAGATGAAAACGTGCTATCTTATAGTTTATGTCATCCTGGTGTATGCAGGCTGCTTGCAACCGATGTACCTACTAGCTTACGCCACGTCACGTAAAACAACCCCCAAACATCCCCTTCATTGTTGTTAACTGTGCCTGCGGGCTCAGTTGCATGCAGGCTCATTGTCTCCTCCTGCGATGAGAGTTAATTGAAAATATTAAACATTAATGAAACGACAAAGAAAAGCAACCAAAGGACGTCCAGGGTCGTAGGCCAGGCTAACCAAAAAAAAATTTTTGGTCGTATCGTGAGATAAAACTATGTTACTACTACACACTACCACCAAACCGACTTTTACATGCCTTTTCGACACACGTAAACGGTTATATCAAAAGGTATACTTTTTCATAGTATCTGGAGTACGGTCGTCTCTGCAGTGGGACATAATGATTATCTAGTTCTTTTAATTTTCTTAAGTTTCTGATTTTCATTTATCAATAGAGAAATATGTTGGATATTTACGATATTTACCACGTTTCTACAGTGGCGTACGTTTACTATGAGTTAGCTAGATTTCGCAGCCGATTCTGAAGCCTGTACGCGGATTTATCCGTACATGTACTAGGGTAACAGGACTTGCAAGGATATGGACGTACTTTAAAGTTATGTATAGTCAAAAACTAAATGGCCTTATCACCTCTAGAGTTAATGTTAGTTGCATGTCATAAAACTATTAGGTTCAATATCGCACAACAAAACATCAGCTAAATCATGACGCTACTTTGACATATCAGTTTTCTTGTATTAGCAAATAGTCGTTAGGTATTTATAAAAACAAATAGTAAAGTCAACGTTATTGACTGTTACTAGAGCATATTTTCGGTAAAAAGTTTAAATCTAATGAATTTCTCTCTTTTTTACTTCTATGTCCATCCCTATCATTTCTTGCATGACGTCATTGACGCATATTTCAATTTAAAGTTTTCGTAATTTTATAATATAAAACAAATTAGGGTAAACCACCTAATCGTTAGAATTCTTACAATTATTGGCACTTAAGAGTTAAAAGTGAGTAAAAAGAAAGAAAACACTATAGATTATTCAAGTTCAGTATGATTATTCAAGTTCAAATATTATTTATTTAATATTTTTATTATATTTTATTTATTTCATGTGTCAACATAGCAACAATAAATTTATCAGAATCTTTTTATTGGCATTAGTGCCAATAATATTTATTTAATACTATTCAATAACATAATAATGATTAAGTATAAGCAAAGATTAAAGTATTTTATCATTTTATGATATTTTATATTTTAGTCTGACACGAAGTCCACTCTTAAGGTGCCAACAATTGGGTGGCTTACCAGCCAATATTTAAATTCTACATTTTCAGTTTTTCTGAAATATGACAAGCTTGTAATGTCACAAATAACAAGTGACTTTAGTTTTAAATTATTTAATGGTTTTTCATAGTTTTTCACATACATACTCTACGGTTTAATATAGTGACATTTGTATTGTGTTAGTAGATATTATTATTTATTACGTTGAAGTGAAAGTTTAAAATAGGTTGCACTTTTAATCTAAGCATAGTTTTGATTACGGTCAACCAATGACGTCAAGCTCACGCATAAATATTAAATAACGATCTTAATGAATTTGAATTATGATAGAATTTTTTGTCAAAACTGATAAAGCCATTTCGTTTTCGGGTATACATAATAGGTCGGGGAAAAAGTCTTTTCGCATAACGTAGGTTATAAACTTATTATAAAATTTCTTTGACTGTACTACTTGTGTCTGGCTGGTTTTGGTAACATTAAAAAGGTTACATTATAAAGAAAAGAAAAAAATAAAAAAAAGTTGTTTCCCGCTATTTTTCATTTGTTTTTCTCTCCGTAAAAATGAGTGAATCTAATGAAGAAATTCGATACATTTTAAAATTTTATTATAAAAAAGGCAAAAATGCAACTCAAGCAGTGAAAAAAATTTGTGATGTTTATGGACCTGATGCAGTGTCAGTAAGAGTAGCACAAATTTAGTTCAAACGTTTTCAGTCCGGAAATTTTGATGTTAAAGATGCACCTCGCTCTGGTCGCCCTGTTACGAATAAAATGGACGCCATTTTTGAAAGAGTGGAGCAAGATCGGCATATTAGTAGTTACGATGTAGCTGAAGAACTGGGAATAGACCACAAAACAGTTTTGACCCATTTGAAGAAAGCTGGTTATACAAAAAAGCTCGATATTTGGGTGCCACACGAGCTCACTCAAAGAAACTTAATGAACCGTCTACTCATTTGCGATTCATTATTGAGACGTAATGAAACCGAGCCGTTTTTGAAGAGATTGATAACTGGCGATGAAAAGTGGATCACGTACGATAAGAACGTGCGAAAAAGGTCGTGGTCGAAAGTTGGCCAGGCTTCACAGACTGTGGCCAAACCTGGCCTAACACGAAATAAGGTGATGCTGTGTGTATGGTGGGATTGGAAGGGCATTGTTCATTATGAGCTTTTACCGCCCGGCAAAACCATCGATTCTCATCTTTACTGCCAGCAACTGATGAGATTAAAGGAAGCAGTCGAGAGAAAACGGCCGGAATTGATCAACAGGAAGGGTGTGGTCTTTCATCACGATAACGCTAGACCACACACATCTTTAGCCACTCAGCAAAAATTAAGAGAGTTCGACTGGGAGGTCCTAGTGCATCCACCATATAGCCCTGATCTTGCGCCTTCAGATTTTCACCTGTTTCGGTCTCTTCAGAATTCTTTAGGTTCTGTAAGGTTGACCTCAAGAGAGGACTGCCAAAACTATTTGTCCCGTTTTTTTTATCAGAAGTCCCAAAGTTTCTACAGTAACGGGATAATGTCTCTGCCCACAAAATGGCAGAAAGTTGTTCAACAAAACGGTACATATATATTGTAAATAAATGTAAATAAACTTTGAAAAAAATGTCTTGACTTTTCATACAAAAATACGAAAAGACTTTTTCCCCAACCTAATACAATCACCATCTTCATAGAGGCGGTAGCAAATTATTATGTTCGTAATACTTACAACAAAAATACCAAATGAGAAAATAGGAAATAAAATAAAATATTCATTCGTCGCCTTATATACAATTCTAATCTACCATAAAAAAATAAGTAAATTTTCAATGTGATTAGGATAATAATATAATACAATACTTTACCAATTAAACCGTAATATCTCAATACGATCGTCGGGTCTGCTCGTGCGTGACCGTGGCTGGTGTAACCTGGCCGAAACTTCAAGCCGTTTCACGGTAAATAAAATTTAAAGTGAAGTGTTTTACCAAAATCCTATACGCGTCATCCCGTTAACATTTTTATAACTATCTCAATACATTTAATAAACCAAATTCCTTTTCCTGAAACTGTTTAAAAAAGACAAGCAATTGAAATAGTGGTATGAAATTATTTTGAATGTTGCGAGGGTTTCATGAATATAAAATCAATGGCAGTAAATTTTGGTTGGAAAAAAAACTTTTTTTATACCTGTACAAAGTGACCATGCATGTATACCATGCAAAAGGTAACCATTTTCCTGATCCTTAGTGATGTTAATTTAATCTTTAATCTGTAAATTTAATGTAACATACCAAGCAAGTTATTCAGGACGTAGTTCATAAAGCTGTACAAAGCTGGATCATACTGAAAACTTACCTTTCGGAAATAACAACTACTGTCATTTTATAGTTTCCTAGTATATGCGCAACAGGTAAAAGCTTTTGTAGCTATGGTGTGTACAAAGTAACTGACACACTCTTTGGCTTAAAAATTAATTTTAATTTGTAAAAATAAATCTAAACTTCTCAAATTAGGATTTACAATTTTTTGTTTATTTTGATAATGATGGTTTTGTTTTATTCCAGCTCTGGGATGTAGACGATAGTCTGAACAACACCTTGCTGAGGATCGATGACTCCGGCTGTATTGTTGTGAACCTAGATCATACCGTTCGGTTGCTTATCCGTGAATCCGATTGCTTAGTCAAGATGGGAGTCGAGCTACCTATTGTCTGCCATTCTTTGTATGCCAAGAAGAATTATTTTACGCTGGTCAATGATTCATTACAAGTAAGAAACTTTAAATTTTATATAAATTATCTGTACTGTAATAAGAAAGAGAAGTATGGCAAAGTAATTTGGGCAAGTTGAGAGAATAAAAAAAGGATTAATTTATAGTAAAGTTTTACTCGTTTAACCGTTTCCAACCAAACAATCAGTATGATAGGAGAAATATTCAGCGCTTGTAAGTTGTAGGTAACAACATAATAAGACTAGGACGTAGCAAGTGCTACAGAAAGGGCAAGTGCGTAGCACTCGTAGCCAACGTGTAGGCTCGTAGCAGGTTTAAAAGTACCGTAGCATGGCGTTGCGTAGCCTCAAGGTCTTACCACACCAACCGGCGCGCATCGGTCCGTATCGAAACGAATTTCACAATCTATAAACGAAATTAAATCTTGTATACAATGTTTATAGTTTATATTACAAAGTCAAGGGTAAACACAGCCGGTGACATGCCGCGACACGCGATCGGCTCCATCCGCGTGCGTACAGGTACCGGCGCAATACGTTCAAATTAAAAAAAAACAAAGGTGAAGAAAGCAAGGACTCAGTGAATTGTAAATAATTTGTTTGGAAAGTTTAATAAACTTCAAACTTATATCAACTAAGGTTATGTAGAATATAATTAACGTCATTCAGTTAAAACTTTGGGTAAACTAGGACCTCTAACTCTCTAACCTCTTATTCTCTTTTCCCCTTCTCATCTTTTGGATTCCGACACAAATGGCCAAAGGCAGGCCTCTAAAAGGTTTCTTACGTAAAAAAAAAGTTCCCGGGAGATCTCATTATAGAAGCATAATATCATTAAAAGATATACGCAAAACCAATCCTATATCCTAACTAATATCGAAACCAATACAGGCCAGCTGTATTGGTTTCAATTTTACCATCCTTCTGGCCAAAAATGGCGTAAGTTTTCTTTAATTACTATCCAGAAGTAACTTTACGTGTGTCGTCGCTACAACGATTATCCCAGAAGCAGATCTCTGTATCAAGAAAATCAGATTAATTTTTAGACAATGCTTATTATCTACTTTCTTGCCAAAAAAATAAAGAAAATAATATTTATTAGCATTCTCTAAAAATTAATCTAATTTTCTTAGTTTAGAGAAGATCTGGATATTTTGTTTGGTTTCGCAAAAGGCGTCCGTGCGTATACTAGGATAGCAGAGCTTGTAAGGCTTAGACTACGTCCATATCCGTACGTTAAAGTTTTCTTCTACAGCCACCTAGAGGCGTTGAAACAATAACTAAAAAATATCGAGTTTATTAGGGTTTAAATAAATTAATAAGTAAATTATCAGCACTTCGGGCTTTAGGCGTCTATAACTTCATTATTAATAGAGATATGTAACTCATAAGGAAAGGCACTGTGGGGATGAAATAGCAATACATGATCAATATAGCTTGATTGTATACAGCAATATTCTGTAGTTTATGTTATCCTGGTACGTGTAGGAAGCTAACTTACTACAATGTATACAGCTAAGGGCGTAGTAGGCATGGTGGCTGCTTTGCTTTAAAATTTAAATACTTGCTAGTTATGTTATCCTGGTACATGTAGTAAGTTTAGACTCAATTTGTATACAGCTAAGGGCGTAGTAGGCATGGTGGCTGCTTTGCTTTAAATACTTGCTAGTTATGTTATCCTGGTACATGTCGGAAGTTTAGACTCAATTTGTATACAGATAAAGGCGTGCATGGTGGCTGCTTTGCTTGAAATACTTGCTGGTAATTTTAAAATGGTGCTGATTTTTAATGGAAATACTTGGAGGAGGCCTTTAACCAGCAGTGGACTTGGATAGCTGATATGATAATGACGATCGCGCTATAACATGGCCCATGCACACTGCCGACATAAGTCACCTGGTGTGAAAAGTTTTCTGAAAATATTTAACTTTTGTTGTTTTACTGTAGCGCCAGTTCGAACCAACAGTAGCTGTCAAAATACCAACATGATTATTGTTTTTCAAAATATTTTTGCAAAATAAACTGCGTGGTGCCCGCGACTTCGTCTGCACTGGTTTAGTATTTCGAGTAGCTTAAATAATAAAATGAACACTTTCATAATTAGTAAAGTTGCTTATTGTAAATTTTATTAAAATTTAGTTACCATTAACTAACTATTTTAGGTAAACTTCAAACTTATATCAACTAAGGTTAAGTAGAATAAAATTAACGTCATTCAGTTAAAACTTTATTATATTTATGTTAAAAAATAAATAAATTAGATTATAACTCTATTTTAATGTATTATTATTTGATGTATTTCAGTTTTTACTTGAAGACTATCTACGTACTGTACGCAGAGTCAAGCTAGAAGTGCGACCACTTTTTCTCCCACAAGTAGTTCGACTTTCGTCCCTCTTACTTCCCGGCTTAAGATCTGTCTGTTGGACCAGTGGTGACTGGAAAGAGTTTATAGACAAGGCAAATGCTGCTATCAATAGCTTTGGGGTTTTAGTAACAAGAGTACATGATATATATACGAATAGAATTATTTATATGTTATCTGGAATGCAGGAAGTTACACTTATCTCCTTACCAGGTAAATAGGCTGCCACTTTATCATTAACGGAGATTCACTTTCGAAAGTAAATTATTACTTTAGTAAACTTAAATTTTGTTTCTTTTACCTTTTTACAGAGGAAACACCATGGACGGTTGAGGAGTTTATAGAAAACGTTGAGACAGGGTGCCGGTAAGTTATTCTTTTGTAATCTTATCCTTATCGTCTCGAACGAGACATCTAGCCTATTCTTGTCACGTGTATCGTATATGATACATTCACTTTGTTATATTGTTAAGTTAACTAAGCTGACTAAAAGATTGTTAGTAGACAGTATTTCTGCAAAGAAAGTTTAGTAAACGAAATTAATAGTAAGTAAATAAGTTGGTTATAACTGCTGCGGTGATAAACGAAAACATCGAGTCTCATGTCCCAAGAAAGACATATTGTTTGTGCAGTCCACGAATAGTTGTTTTGAGTCAGGATGTCTTTTTTGCGTAGTTTGACAAGCGTATGTTACACTCGTCAAACGGGGCACACGAGCTCTATAAGTTACCTTATTACTTATGCTATCTGAATAGACTACAATAATGACAGAACACAACCGTTTTGTTTTAAAGCAATGCCTTCAACTGAACATTGTGAACTTGACCTAATGCCCGATTTACACATCGACAAGTACAGTGGCGAGTTAAAAAAATAGACAGATAAGTAGTAAGTAATAAGTAGTAAGTACAGTTCACACGTAGGCGAGTACAGCTCATAAGTTGCCGATCAGAGACGAAGACTAGTCGCGTCGTGCGTGCGTCGCCTGAGATTGTTTACGGTTATTTTAATCGATAAAATGGACATTGAACAATTGAATAAGTACCCATTTACGCGCTATTATACGAGAAATAGTATTAACACTGAACATGCAACACATTAAAAATGAAATTTTAATAAAAAGTATACTTAGAATAATAAAAAAATAAATATTCCTCACACTTTCACACAACGCCATCTAGTCCCAAACTAACCAGAGCTTGTACTATGTGTACTAGACAACGCATAAATATACTTAAATACTTTTATAAATAGATACACATTATACATAGAAAAACAGACAAAAATAAAAATAAATACGACATTAGAACTTGTGAACTGTACTAAACTCGCCCGTCTACACGGCGGGCGCCGCGAGCGCCGAGCCGGCGGGGTAAGGGAGACGCGAGAGAGGGGGCTACTTCGTTCTTAACTCGCCGAAAAATAGGATCGAGCTGTATTCAAAACAACTTGATCGGCAACTTACTACTTAACTCGCTTTTGCCGTCCACACGCAAAAAGTGACTTAACTCGCCAATGATGCAAGTTAACTCGCTACTGTACTTGTCGATGTGTAAATCGGGCATAATAGTAATTGTAAAAAGATTTGATTGGTTAGAGGGCGGGGCTAGGTTGGCGGATAGTGATGCAGCTACACTTTGTTGGCAGAAAGGTCCTATGTTACTAAGTAAGGCCGGGTTTCCACTGACGCGGAGCGGGGCGGAGAGGAGCTTAGCGGTGCACGAATTGACCAATCACTATCGCTCGTGCTGTTTCCATTGAAGCGGAGCGGAGATTTCGAGCATAGTGATTGGTCAATTCGTGCAACGCTAAGCTCCTCTCCGCCCCGCTCCGCGTCAGTGGAAACCCGGCCTTAGTCCCATACTATATGACACTATGCATATTTTGTGCATTCGGATAACTGAAACCACTTTTGAGTTATGTTCGCCTAGTAATTGCAGTACGTTTCGACGAAACCACGTTGGCCTCATCCGCTCAAATGTGTTCTCATTCATCCTAGTTTTCGCTAGGACGCGAACGGGTCGATTAATAAGGAGAGAAACAACATAGGCTTTAGTCGGTACACCGCATTACCCCATATTTTAGGAATTCCGACACACAAAGGTTTCCCAAAAAGAAAAATTACCTTTTAGTCCAGTCAACGAATGACTCAAAGGGGGGTATAGAGTGCGTGAGCGGGAACCTAAGTGACTTCTACAGAAACTTATTCAGGATACTTAGAGAGATAACATACTAAAAGTCACTATGTGGTAGGAGTATTCCTACTGGAGAAATCACGTTGAAAAAAACCGCCGTGCTTTTTTTTGAGCTTGATTCAATGTATTTGATTCAATGTTAGTGCAAGATTGGCCTTATTTACCTTAGAGGTAGTGCGGAAATCTTCTATTTATATAAAACTCAAAGCTGACTGACATAGTTATCTATCAACGCACAGCCCAAACCACTGGTCAAATCTGGCTGAATTTTGGCATGCAGGTAGATGATTATAACGTAGGCATCCGCTAAGAAAGGATTTTGATAAATTCTACCCCTAAAGGGATAAGATAGGGGATGGAAGTTTGCATGTAACTTTGTCAATTTCAAACCGATTAGGCTGAGAGCAAGCATGCATATGCTACTATATATTGAAATAAGCCTTATTTTTCATAATATTTATAAACGCGAGCGAAATCGCGGGAAAAAGCTGGTGTGTGCATATAGTCGAAAATACGACTTTTCTGCCCTCTTAAGTCACGATATCTCGAAAACGATACTTTTTAGGAGAAAAGCGTTGAGATATTTTTTGTAGACAATTTTACGATCTACCAACTTTGTCTGAACCATTTTTCGATAGCTCTCGTAGTTTCAGAGATATACGCAAAAAACGCAAATTTGTGACCTTTGACCCTCCCTCTCCCCTCCGCCTCACCTCCTAGAGGTGGGGACTTTTAGTATGTTATCTCTCTAAGTATCCTGAATAAGTTTCTGTAGAAATCACTTAGGTTCCCGCTCACGCACTCTATAACTACTTTATTGATTGGACTATTTAGCTTTTATCAAATCTTTCCCACTTAACTACAAAACCTGAATATTTAAACTGGGTTTCACTGCTCCAATATACTTTGTTGTAACACTTTCCTGGATAAGTAACTTAATTTTTTATCCCTATTTTGTGTTCATACGGATCATATTTTAATTTGTTTAATAAACAAAACAAAATACACAAAAAAAAGTAGTTAAGTTTTTATTAACAGACCATCAATTTGTCACAATAAGAGATAAAAATCACACACGTTTGGAGTAGGTACCTGATGTCTTAAGATACATACAAGATTGTGCCGAAGATAGTACCATTAACGTTTCATTCTTGGAAAGAAGTTAAACACAGACACCTTAACAATTTTACTGATTAAAACGCTCATGTACTTCTCGTACTTATTCCTAAATTTCTCGCCAAATACGTAAATAGTAACACCTAGCGGTCAATAGGGGTCAAGTTCAGTATGTCACTACATCGGTAGAAAGGTTCAAGGGCACAACTACTACTACGAGTACTACTACTGTACGTGTGCATATTTCTTGCACTCTAAAAACTGAAACCACTTTTGATTTATGTTCCCCTAGTACTTGCTATATCATTCGACGAAACCAACAACGTGGCCCTCCGCTCAAAATTGTAACAAATGAATGTTGCAGCATTCGCTGATTCGCTGGGACGAAGGCTAGGTAGGTGCATGTACTTTTCGCCGTCCTGGCCGCTTATGGGTGATAGAGAAACACCGTGGATTGTAGTCGGCACACCTATTGCCCCATCTTTTTGGAACTAAGACACACCTGCCCGCCCGCCGCCCGGGGCCAAAGGCGTGGAAGGCCTCTAAAAGGTTTCCCACGTAAAGAAACCTTCTAAAGAAACCAATTTTAAATCGGACCGATTTAATTTTTTTTAATGAATAAACGGTTATTATTACCCTTTTCAGCGTAAGTATGGTTTTTTGACAGTTCACGTCCATGAAGTTTCGTAATACTTCCGCTTATTTTTTTTAACAATAATATGGATAAGAAATATGAAAAGAAAAAAACATGGGTACGTTCTTGAAATACAATATTATTGTATTTCAATAACACCATTAATTCACATACCCATGTTTTTTTTTCTATTAAGTACCATAAGTTACTTAGTGATAGACACTCATAACGATTTTATGAAACAAATTCCAAATAATCGATAGAAATAAATGTTACAAATAAACCTCTTCTTATTACGTACTCGTACTCAAAGTAATCAACAGTAATTCTCTTAATTGACCATTCAACTCATGTCTTTTCGGCAATGTAAATGTTAATGTATAACAAACGTAATAAATGCCATTCCATGTTATATATTTCTCGCATTATATTGGCAATTAGTCAATAACATATTTATATTATTTCAAACCGATTAGGCTGTGACCAAGCATGCATATGCTACTATATATTGAAATAAGCCTTATTTTTCATAATATTTATAAACGCGAGCGAAATCACGGGAAAAAGCTAGTGTGTGCATATAGTCGAAAATACGACTTTCATTCGCTCTAAAGTCACGATATCTCGAAAGCGATGCTTTTTAGGAGAAAAGTGTTCAGATATTTTTTGTAGACAATTTTATGATCTACAATATTTATATTGACGTTAAATGCGTATTTCCCATAGAAAACGAGATAATGGGAAAAAACTGATTTTCGTGACCTTTGACCTTGAATAACTTATGACGCAGACACGTGATCATATGAGACTTTCCTACCAGTCATTAGTACACCAAAACAAAGGTATATGCAAATTTACAGCTTATTCGTCTTTGTACTCCGTTTTACCTCTTCTTCTCTTTTCCTCTTCTCATCTTTTGAATTCAGGCAGGGAAGGGAAGGCCTCTAAAAGGTTTCTTATGTAAAAAAGAGTTCCCATATTGGACGGCAAACCCTGAATATTAAATTAGGTTTTACTTGACTAAAAGTGTACTTTTTAGTGCAATAATACTACATTCCTGGCTAAGGTGCTTAATTTTTATTCCTTGTTTTGTTCATACTGATTATTTATTTTTAGTATTAAACTTGTATCGCGGAATTTTAACAGACATAAAACGTATGAAAGGTACTCAACAAAATCATTTACTTGTAGGTAGTATAAATTCAATTTGTCACTACAGAGTCATTATTGGTAGAAAGGTTCCATGTTACTATACAGAGTGGCTCATTCAAATGGGTCAGTATGGGAAAGTCTTAAACTATAAGTCATACGAAGATTTGTTTTTAGGAACCATGTCACCGATTTTGATAAAAAGAAAAACTGCATTCATACATTTGAAAAAGATACTGTTTCCAGTCGGGGAATCGAACCCGGTTGTTTTGCAAAAATAAACTTATACTTTTTCTATTTAAATATCGATTCCGTAGGTCTTAAGCAGCTAATGTCTCTAAGAAACATTATGTCTAAAATAAATAAAATGCACTTTTTGCATATACTTAATTAAATTAATTATAATTACTTAGTAGGTGTTCGAAGTGGCCACCGTTTTGTCCAATACAAATTCAACACGTTTAGGTAACGATCTTGTTATTGCATTTTGTATCTTCATGCGGCCAGTCATACTGAAACGTTCCATTTTCAAATGAGGCTTAATTTAACACGTCTCTGTATCTACAATATTATCTACATACTTACTTAGTGTGAACTTTTCAATTGATTTTTAGTGTTTGATTAATAGAAGTAAGTAGTTGCATATGTAGATAATAATATTACTGTAGATAACAAAACTTATTTAAAATGAATGAAGTTTAATCCAATGCCACATGATATGTCACACGGTGTATGTAACTAGTATATTATGGGTACAAACAACCATAGTTACAATTTTACATGCCTGAACTTGTTGAATATTGTAATGGGTCACTTCGTCGAACACCTACTATGATAAATTGAAGTATGTGAAAACAATGAATTTTATTCATTTTAGACATAATGTTTCATAGAGATATTTACTGCTTAAGACCTACGGAATCGATATTTAAATAAAAAAAGTATAAGTTTATTTTTGCAAAACAACCGGGTTCGATTCCCCGACTGGGAACAGTATCTTTTTCAAATGTATGAATGCAGTTTTTCTTTTTATCAAAATCGGTGACATGGTTCCCAAGAACAAATCTTCGTATGACTTACAGTTTAAGACTTTCCCATACTGACCCATTTGAATGAGCCACCCTGTATAAGTAAGCCCTATACTTATGTGCATTGCACCACAGTGCAACCAACCGGAAGATCTCATTATAGAAGCATAATATCATTAAAAGATATAGGTACGCAAAACCAATATTCTAACTAATATCTACCATCCTTCTAACCAAAAATGGCGTAAGTATTCTTTAATTACTACCCAGAAGTAATTATACGTGCGTCGTCGCTACAACGATTATCCCAGAAGCAGATCTCTGTATCAAGAAAATCAGATTAATTTTTAGACAATGCTTATTATCTACTTTCTTGCCAAAAAAAATAAAGAAAATATTATTTATTAGGATTCTCTAAAAATTAATCTGAATTTCTTAGTTCAGAGAAGATCTGGACATTTTGTTTGGTTTCGCAAAAGGCGTCCGTGTATATACTAGGATAGCAGAGCTTGTAAGGACGTAGACTACGTCCATATCCGTACGTTAAAGTTTTCTTCTACAGCCACCTAGGGGCGTTGAAACAATAACTAAAAAAAACGAGTATAATGGGGTAATAATTAAGTAAATTATCAGCACCTGGGGCTTTAGGCTTTAGGCGTCTATAACTTCATTATTAATTAAGATAACTCATAACGAAAGCACAGACGAAAGGCACTGTGGGGATGAAATAGCAATACATGATCAATAAAGTTAAAATGTATACAGCAATATTCTGTAGTTTATGTTATCCTGGTGCGTGTAGGAAGCTAACTTCCTACAATGTATACAGCTAAGGGCGTAGTAGGCCTGGTGGCTGCTTTGCTTGAAATACTTGCAGGTAATTTTAAAATGGTGCCGCTTATTAATTGCTTATAATACTTGGAGAAGGCCTATATCCAGCAGTGGACTTCAATTGGCTGATATGATCATGACTATCATCGCGCCATAACATGGCTCCTGCACACTGCCGTCATAAGCCACCACCTGGTGTGAATAGTTTTCTGAAAATATTTAACGTTTGTTAAATATTTTTAGAAAACTATTCATTGTTGGTTCGAACTGTAGCGCCAGTTCGAACCAACTGTCAAAATGCCAACATGATTATTATTTTACAAAATATTTTTGAGTTTCTTTTTTTTATCTTACAACTTTATAAAAGAAACTGCGTGGTGCTCGCGACTTCGTCTGCATTGGTTTAGTATTTCGAGTAGCTTAAATAATAAAATGAACACTTTTATAATTTGTAAAGTTGCTTATGTAAATATTATTAAAATTTAGTTTATACGTGAAAGAGTAACAATATCCATTCGTACTTTACCTTACTTTCGCATTTATTATTCGTAGGATAAATATCATCATAATCATAATTATCATTCAATCGATGTGCACTGCTGGACATGGGTTTATACTTGTACTATGCTTGCACTCTGAAAACTGCAACTACTTTTGCTTTATGAGCGCCTAGTACTAGCTACATCATTGGACAAAACCACCTACGTTGGGCCTCCGTTTAAAACGAACCACCCTGCTTTTATAAAATTGTATCCCACTGCACTGCAATAACTGAATATTAAATTAGGTACCTATTCCTTCTCTAAGTATAGTGGATAAGTATCTACTAATTCCGGTCCCGGCAGTATACATAATGCTTAGTCCTACCTATCCCTACAGTAGACATAATATGTAGTAAAACTATGTGTATGTATCAATATAATATGATTGATACACGGGACACTGAAAGAGTTATCTCTTATTCTCCAAGTTTTGTTCATAATGATATACAGATCAAACTCTGTATCGCGGCGGGACTTTTACAGACATAAAACGCATAACAAAGTAAATCGAAAAAATCATTGCGTGGGATTGTATTCGTGTCCTTGCATACGACAGCCTTTCGATCACTTTCGTGTCACAATAAATTTGTCAAATTAAGTGATAACTTTTAAAGTACCTGATATCATAAGATTGCGATTGCCTACAAGATGCGATGCAAACTTTTTATGTAGTATTGTAAAATTATATGAAATACTGATTTATATCTTTTGAAAAATTGTTTTGTTACAAAAGTTTTTTATTTGGGTTTAATTATTTATTGTTAAGATTTTAAAACTTCCGCAGATATATCTACTATGTAAAAATAAGTCAGGTTTTCCTTCCTGACGCTATAACTTCAGAACGCACGAACAGATTTCCACGGTTTTGCATTCGTTGGAAAGGTCTCGAGCTCCGTCAGGTTTATAGCAAAGAAAATTCAGGAAAAATTTAACAGAAAAGCGGGAATGTAAGGCCCGTGCGAAGCCGGGACAGGCCGCTAGTTTATTATAATTACCTGAAATACTAATTTATATCTTTAATGTCCTGCTATCCTGGTAAAGGTGTCAGAAAAAGAAAGTTTTCTGAAAGTTGTGTTTATTGTTAAAAAAGTTTTTATTTTATGGGTTTATTTTATTGTTGAGATTTTAAAAACTTCCACAGGTATAATTTACCTGAAATACTGATTTATATCTTAAATGTCCTGCTATCCTGGTAAAGGTGTCAAAAAAAAAAAGTTTTCTGAAAGTTGTGTGTTTTTGCAAAAAAAAAGTTTTGATTCTTATTAAAAGGGTTTATTTACATTGTTTGATATTATCCTTTTCATGTTTGTTGAAAATATGACTTTACTACGCAATTCAGTGGGTATTAAGGAAAATGTGGCAGAAAATGGTTTCATATTAACGTTTCGTTCTTGGGAAGACCAAAAAAAAAGAAATAAAGAAAGAAAAGAAAAAAACATATTTAGGAACAGACACAAGACACACAAAAAAATATATTAAAAACCACTCAGCTTATTGTTAATGTACAAAAGATGTATTTTAAATAATATGATAAATATAAAAAACATGATTTTAGGAACGCTTGTGTTGAACTGAACCGCAAAAGTCTAATGGTAGAAGAGGCAGTCGAAGAAGTATTAGACCTTGTAAAAAAAGCTGCGCAACAAATAAAACCTACTGAAATTAATCCGGACTTCGAATTTCTTATCGCTGAAGGTAATTTATTGTTTTTGTTCATTCTCCAATCAGATGTAATAAAATGAAAATATTTTTTGTTGAATCGCACTTTGACGAATTTTTTGTTGAATCGCACTTTGACGAAAATGTGACACATTAAATTGTTACATAAAACAAAAACGTAATACGTCTTAATTAGTCATAAAAGTCTATCTCAGTAATTCTTTTTCATAATCTTTTTTTATTTCATAACTTTTAAACTAAAGCGTTTTATTATAAATGATGATGATGATGTCCCACTGCAGGGACGGGCCTCCTTCCGTGACGGAGGGATACTTGGCTTACTAATAACCCGCTGGCCAGACTGATGTCTGATGTGACTGTATAGGGTTTAATTTCAAGTTTTCACGGGTAGTCCCTTAGTATAATTAATAGAATATATTGTATTTTTTTTAAGACGATAGTCAAACGTGTAGTGGAGCCGCGTCAACGATCAATGATTCATCATCAAGTGGCCAGCAGGACTGGTCCGCGGTATGGGAATGCTTCGAGAACCCACACAGATTACTGTCTATGCCAGCTGGAGGCCTGTCTAAGGGTATGCAAGTAAGTACGGTATGAAAAAAACTAATAAGTGCTTTAAAGACAATTGATAAACTGACAAATAAGTTGATCCAATTTTGTAAATACATATTCTTTAGGGTCGTAGCAAACATATCAAAACGGAATGGGATTGTCACCGTATCAACTCGAGCCTTTCAGTATTATTTGTATGAAACTCCTTACTGCAACGCACACTAATCGGAGTCGCAACGTAATCGGATTTTTGACGTTTGATACTGAAGAAAAAGGCGAGGGGGTGCGGATCCCATTACGTTTTCATATGTGTGCTACGTCCCTTATATTTCTGTAATAATAATATGTATAGCGCCTCAATGGCGCAACAGTCGAGTAAGCGGCTCCCGGCGATAGATCACGGGCTCGAATGCCGCGCTAGATAATTATCTGTGTGACTGACAAGTTATAGTCATAAGCTTGGATGTTCTTTGTGTTTTTTAATGTAATAAAGGTGCGAGTATGTAATACGGTTCCTATACTATACGACTCGACCGTTACTGCAGGACTTATCTTAATATTTTTTTAAAACTTAATTTATTCTACTATATAAAAATAAGTCGGGTTTTCCTTCCTGACGCTATAACTCCAGAACGCACGAACCGATTTCCACGGTTTTGCATTCGTTGGAAAGGTCTCGGGCTCCGTGAGGTTTATAGCAAAGAAAATTCAGGAAAAATTTAAACAAAACATCGGGTAAATAATTCCCGTGCGAAGCCTGAACAGGCCGCTAGTGTAGTACAATAATAAATAAATTAATAATGTAGTACAAAAATATTATCAAGTTTGATTATTCCATCTGCAATGAATATCTTGTCAAGGAATCATTCATTAATGATCTGGGTGTCCTATTAGATTGTAAATTATACCTAAACTTACACGTTGAAAAAATTACTGCAAAGGCATTTTAAATGTACAGCTTCGTGATGAGATCTAGCAATGATTTTAAACGCCCAGCAACATACCTACATCTATATAACTCTCTTATTAGACCGCAAATCGAGTACGCTTGTGTGATATGGGATCCTTATTACTCTAAATACGACAGTGCAATTGAAAGAATTTCCAACAAGAAAATTTACCTACCTTATGGGTATATCACCATCTCCTAATTGCGAAGTATGTGGAGTAGTGGAGGACATACAGCATATTCTGTTGGAATGTGTTAGGACCGAGCTATGTAGGGAACATTTATTTAATAATGATACTCGTACTTACAATGTTGGTATATGTAATACTATTTTAGCTAGCCCTGAATCAGAGCCAGCTAAAAGTCTGTATAGTTTATATTTTTCTAGTTTAATTTAAAATATTTGTATACATAAATGTAATGTGACTATGACGGAGCGACATAGTCAAATTGTGACAAAGCTCCTTAAATAAAGATTAAAAAAAAAAAAAAAATTGAAAGAATACAGCGTAAGTTTCTTAAAGTAGTGCAGTATAAATGCAATATGAGCCGTCTAGCTTACAAAGAAGCACTAGTTAAACATAATCTTTTAACCTTAAAATCTAGACGCTCCCTACTCCAAGCCATGTTCCTCTATGGTCTCATTAATAATAAGTACGATTGTCCTGTCATAGTTGGTGAAATTTCTTATATAGTACCTAGAACTGTTACAAGACGAGGGACACGTGCATACACACTATTTTTTACGTCACCTTGCCGCACAAACGCGGTTGAACGGGCGCCTATCAGACGCGTAGTTAAGCTTTACAATGACAAGTTTGTTAGCGTAGACATATTTGGCACATCTGAGCTATTATTCAAGAAGTCAATTATAGATATCCTTAAGTATACAGAGTAAGAACAACACTAACATAGCTTTTAAGTTTACTACTAACCTCACTGTACTTCATCTGATAATAAAATAATCTGTGGAGACGTTGTGGATTGTACAATTGTCATAAGTATAATATGTTTACTGAATTTTTGTTACCATGTACTTATTGTACGATTGTTTGTTTCCCAAAAATAAATAAATAAATAAATTCATATTTTTTACAGGAAATGGTAAAGAACGCAGTAAGCGAGATGAGACGTTACTACAGTAGAAAAGTTATAGACGTTCTTATCAAAGTAACTCGGCGGACCCTTGATGTCATTATCAAACAATTCATTAGCGACGCTAATGTAATAGATCGTAAGTACAATTTTGATTAGCAGGTGAACATCATAACCACAGAACAAAGACTTAACAACTTTATTCATATTTGTGTGATCGTAACAGTCCTCTTTTAATGAGGAGGAAAAGCTTTAGCCATCCCTTGTAACCTTGCTTTAGGTCGAGTGAAAAGGGAATATTGGATTCCCATAAACCGGTGTCCCGTAGAAAACCTCCACAGTAGTCATCCTCAGAGAAACCTCGGGACGGATCTGATAACATAATATATTTATTAACTAGGTAATATTACTTTAAATCATGCTAATCCTACTCCTATATCCTACTGCATTTTTCTAGCAGTAAACTTCTCTTCTCATGGACTAAAATAACCACTTCTTCGGAAAATATGATTAGGTATTTTACGCAAAAGACGTAATCTAAAACAGTCGATCGGATATTGACATTTTTGTATCTCACGCCATCGAAGCTGGACTTTATAGTGTACATTGTGTTTTCCTTGTCTAACACTACACGAACAAATTTAACTTTATGCAATACCTCTTTTGCTCCTTGTACCCTGGTATTAGTAAAGGTCTCAATTCTGACTTGCGCAATGTAAGCCAAACCACGTGTCAGTTGAAGTAACATTTCAAAAAGTATACCTTTCTTGCTCTTTCTCCTGTAGCCACGCCTACAATAGGCGTGGCTACAGGTGAAAGAGCTCAGTAAGAAAAATCGATGTACCCTCATCTAAATTTAAACTTCGACGTGGTTTAAAAACTTGAATAAAAGTTTTTAAATTGAATGGCTTTATATCTTAAATGTTCTGCTATCCTGGTATAGGTGTCAGAATAATGTTGATGCATATTGTTTTAAAGTTAAAAAAAAATACTAAAATTTATTTTATTTCTTGTTAATCCTCATAACAAAGCCATTGTTAAAATAAATAACTTCAAAGTTTTATTAAGACGTCCAACCATCATTCTTACTAGAAGGTTAAAATCCCTCTAGTGATCGTATTAATAAGCTGATTAAAGGGTAATTCAAAGTTTCTACAAAAGAATAAAAAATACAAGAAAAGAAATAAAGAAAACAATTAACTCCATTTTACTTAACCGTAACAGTGGTTTTGTTTTTCACTAAAGGGCAATTAATTGACAAAGCAATTTTGAATTTTGCCCCGCGCGCCGTGGCTTCTCAACCTCTGCTGTGTGTCTCCACTTTGGAAATGGTGCACCACGTGATTGTGTCTCAAAACACTAGGCGCGCAGAAATTAGTAAGAGTAGTCTTTTATTTCTTCGCTGTACTCTCTCTTCTAACACGTAGCTTTCTCCCTTTCGGCGGTAAGGCACGTTTCAGGGAGGCCGTAAAAGATTGCATTGAAATACAGCCTTTTATTGTTATTTTTTTCGTTGTGAAGCAGTAAAACTTGACATAAAACCTATTTTCGTTACACCTTACCTTACAGTTTTTGTGTAAATTCAAAACTCAGTTTGTTTTGTCAATTGAAGAAAATAACCTATTGTTTAAATAGTTATACCTACAATTATGATGATTATTATGGAAAGGACACCATTTGGCTTTCTCGAGCACTATATGCCCATGAATATTGACATGCTTGTATTAAATATTATATAAACGGGATATTAGCGCGCATTTTTAATAACATCTCAAGATACGAGGGTAGATGATAATAATATATTGTCTATCACAAAGACGAAGTTGTGACCTCGCATCACCAGTTAGCTTGCGAGTGCGACCACGGCCAGTGCAACCTGTGCCGAAATGTCAAGTACAATAAAGGTAAATAAAATGCGCGTTAATATTCCGTTTATTTAAATAATATCTTTGTAATAAGCCATACTAAAAAAACCTTTAAATAAATGAACAACAAAACTATTTCGACGTACAACAAACACCTGTACACCTCTGATATCCTAGTACGTTTAGCTATAAGTTTAACACTTTTTTTAAACTAATGTTAAAACAGTGTTCAACATTGTTGATGACGTTTGTGTATTTTAAAGTTACTCTTAAAATTTGGATAGTAAATTGAAAATTAATGAATAAAAAATGTATCCAGTAGTTAAAGTGAAATAATTGTAATGTTTAATTGTAAAGTTTATATACACACCTCAACAAAGTCTAGGGATATTTTGTATAAAGTTGTGAAACTCAAAAAAAATTGGTTTGTTTTTAATTCTTTTCATGAAAACTTACTTTGATAACCTTTTTTGACCATTCTAAATTTGAATTTGAAAAATTAAATTTAAAATAAAAGATTTACGCGGCCTAAACGTAGTCAAGTTCGAGAATTTCATTTGCTAACAGTAAGTTTTGACTGCATTTTTGAGTAAAATTTAAGTTTTATAACAATTTAAACATTTATTTCGAATAAATGATATTGTGTGCATCAAGCAGCGGCGCCATTTCATCAGAAACAAAATGTTATGGGCAGTAGGCATGCTTCCAGCTGCGGGTACTAAGCGGAGTATTGCTGAAGAGATTGGAACAATACAAAATATGAAATTAAGGTTATGGTCAAGTTATCGTGCTACTGGTGAAGTGGCTGAAAGATACCACGGCAAAAAGTCTATCACCACTCAATGAAATGATCGATTTTTGCCAATTCCCCCGAAAAGACAGTCAAATGTTACTACCATGCAGCTGGTTTAGAGGCTCCAGCTCTTGGTGGAGCCTCTTGCGGGTGACCAAACTGCCAGAAGAAGTCAGCATGAAGCCCACCTTTATGCTTGCATACCGCTTTGTACTCCAGCACTACGCCGAGCGAATCGCGCACGACGACAAGAGTGGGCTCGTGAACATTTGCTCTATGATAACCTGTTATCTGTAGTAGTGTTTACACTTGGGTCCCGGTTTGGTTTCCACTCGGATTCACGTAGAGAACGTGCTTGGCGAGTTCCTGGTTGTGATAGCCGTCTACAACATCCTCAAGAAATCTATTCAAACCACGATAGAACAATTATGGTTTGGACGGGAATTTGTGTCGGTCGAAGAACAGAGCGCGTTTTGATCAGAAACACCATGACGGCTGAAAAATAACTTAACGAGGTGCTAGAACTAATAATCTACCCCCGTAGACTACAATTGGGCCAAATGTTTAAGGTCATGGACGATAACACCCGTCCGCATAAAGCGAGAGTGATGACAAGCTGGTTGCAGGAGCACGAAATATCGATTTTATGCTGAACCACTCAATCGCCTAAACATAAAACCATAAAATACGCGTAGAATATGTTCAAAAGACGGGCTTTGATGAATTTTCCTCCATAAAATTGCGATGGAAGGGCTACTTGTTTTGTATCCTAGTCGACCTGGAACAATATACCGCACCAAGACCTGGATAACTTAATCCAAGCATGAAAAACCATTGCAAGACCGTTATTTACGGTTTTTTTAATGTACTGACTACTGATTACTCACATAACAGTTAAAAACAGATTAATTTTCGCTTATTTTCACTGTTGCTTAAGAAACACATTCATTGTTAGTTTTACTAATTTTCTAAGTTTTTTATTTATTTGAAAAAAAAAAACATATTTATGCTAAAATGTATTTTTATTTAATTCTGGATTGTAGTCTGATAAATTGCCTTTATAAAAATATAAACATGTTGTATGTTATCTCCAATAATTTTGGAGTTATACCAAATAAAACTGAGTAAATACCAAATATCCCTAGACTTTGTTGAGGTGTGTACATACCTTGTAAGCTGCCTATTTTTTAAATTTTATTTTAATTAAGTATGTAGTTTTAAATTTTTTTTTGTTAAGTTTAATGTCAACGAACTATATTGAGTATAGATCTTAACTCTTAAAATACACCCAGTCAGTAGTGCCTAGTCTAAAGTCTGAGTTTTACAGAACCTGAATTTAATGTCTCTAAAGAATTATTTAAATGTTGACTGCCTCGGAAGCAAAGCGATCAGTCGGATATTGCAAGTTCGAAACCCGCGCAAAATAATTATTTGTGGACCTAATCCATGAATTAGCGTCTTGTGCCTGGATTTAAATTATATGCTTTTTCAGATGGTCAAAAACGTCCTATATTTCTCCTGCAAGCAGCTTTGATGATTCCAAATGTGTCAGTGACTCCTACTCTTGAAGAAATTCAGGATGTTCTAGTACTTGCTGGGAAGCATATCGCTGGGCTTTCAAAAGGAGTAGCTCAGTGGACAGGAGGGAAAACATCTAGGGTATGAAACTTACACACAAACAGAAACAAAAATCTTTGTATTTTCTAAAGTAAAACAATAAAGAGCATTTTTTGTAGACCTCAATAGGTAACTGTTTCGACCTCGGTAACTTACTTCCTAAACCACTGTCAAAGTACACTACTTTTTCGGAGAGGTCTTGGGTTCGATTCCTTTTCAATGCAAATTTTTGTGTGTATATTTTATTGCTTGTATTGGTTAAGTAGTTATTTTATGTGTTATGTGTGTATTAAAAAGTACGCACAGATTGAAGACTTTCTAAATGTCGCCCAGTCCAGCTGAATTGTTCTGTTGGACTCAAAGAAAATTGAATATGAATCTCGTAGTTAGAAGATTCTTTACTAAACTATAAACAAATAATGGAGCTAAATATAGAGTGTGTTTGTTGATAAAATTAATGTAGAATACGACATTCCTGATGTCATAAATATTAACAACTTTTTTTTCTCTCTCTTACCATGTGATGTTTATTGTATTGTGATGTCAATGTATCGCACATTGTGAAATCGATATTGTACCTGTCCGCAAATATGTGCTTGCCTCATTTATCAAATAATTTGCCTGCATTATATGTGCTTTGTTATTATTATTTATGGCTTCGCATTCGCTATAATGTATATAGGTTAGCTGGAAGAAAATAGCAAAACCTCATTCCAACCAGCTATTAGATGTAGTGAATAAGGTTGACGAACAGGTTCAATCAGTTACGGCTCCAACAAACCCGGGGCAGAAGTCTAAGATGATGGAAGCTGCTAAGATGAAGAGGAAGAAACATTACAGACTTGAGTCAGAGGAGAAACCATCTTTTCCATTTCAACCTAAAAACTTTTATAATCATGTCATGGAAAATAAAGAAATAATTAAAACATTGACGTTGTTGTCTTTGTGTACTCAGCACGTGAAGACGGTAATTATTATTTATTATTATTTTGTGTGTGTCTTTTTATAATTTTGCTCAAAAATAAATACTTTATTGAATACAATACATTCACATCAGGCCTGTTATTAAGGCCTTTCCTTGCGTAATTATTAAATTAATAATTATTTAACTTCGTCCAACCACTTTCCTTATATCAACAAAAAGGCGAACAAAAATAATGTTTTCACAGGCGCTCTGTCGTCTCTGCCTACCCCGGACGGGATAAGGCGTGAGTTTATGTATCTATGTTTTTACAGGAATTAAATACTTTAGTAAAGAGGTGGCGTCCTTACCATTACTTATGGAAATGCGAGAAGACATTGCGTCAGTTACTTGCATGGAACTTGGGAGACTTTGAATCAGCACTGAAGCGGCACAGTGAACTGGAAGCTAAACTAGAATGTGAACCTGATGTACTCGTTATAGGGAATTGTCTCGCTGTTTCTACTGAGAAATTGAAACTGGGACTTAATACTGAATTAAAAAGTATGTATTATTTTCGTTTATTTTTAATTTAATAACCTTATTTTACATCCTATTTCGCCGGAACCTTTTTCTACTACTTATGCTATTATGTTATAACAAGGTTTAGCCATGTGAGGCGCCGTTATATTACAAACCTACTTACCAGAGAAAGTCTTGTTGAAATAGGTTCAACCGTTTCGGAGATAACCCATAACAAAAGGGCAAAATGAAAAATTTGGTTTAAAAATATATAATGAACTCGTGTATCCTATTAATTACGTTTTGTAGTAAGTTAAAACTGTAGATTTGTTGTTACAAACATACATCTTAATTTTATTTAGTATAGATGTGTTCATATTTCAATAAAAAGCAAAATAATAATTTATTTATTATTTATTTATTTATTATTACTTACAGACTAATAACATGGTAACATATATTATTTTTCAATAAACAGAACTAATTTGCCGATTACAAGCTTCTCAATTATACAGCCAAACGGTAATTAATACTAGAGCTACAAAAACATTAAAATAACAAAACATTAAAATATGTCATTAATAATGTCAATTTTATCCTCCCCTTCACAGATGGCACGCATAGAATCAGTCAAGCAATGCGTAAAAAGTACAAAAGAGAAATGGATTACGTGTATGCAATAATGAATGACTTAGAACGTAAACTTGAGCGGCCTATTAGGGACCTGGATGATGTTCGAACAGTTATGGAAACCTTGAAGAAGATTCGAGAACAAGAAGTGGATATGGAACTCAGAATTGACCCAGTTGAGGTAATGCATAAAGAAACTTTCAGAAGCGACTGTCAGTTCTTATTTCTTTTCTTCTTTAAAAAGATAACTCCCGCACTAGAGATTAAGCTCTGTTTCACGAAGCTGTGTTTTACAGACATTAAAAAAAACGAACACAAAGAACATCAAGACTCTAATTATTTGTGGATCTCACAAATAATTATCTTGCGTGGGATTCCAACCCGCGACCTTGTGTGCGGCAGCCGCTTCACGACCGCTTGGTCACGACGCAGTTACTTAGTTTTAAAAAAAAACCTCTTCGGGGCAAAATGTGTGGGACAAATCTCTTCTGTTCTGTTTTTGTCTTATGACTTCATCATTCATCTATGATTCTGTCAACGACTAGGTAAAGAGGTTTTAATAGATAAATATTTTTATTATTAATATCAGTCGTCACAGCAGCGTCGCGTAATAAGGCGATTGACAATTCCTTTAATTAAATATCTTGAAAATGAGGTATTCCTCATTCTTTCCGAAAAGTTATAAGTGCCGAATTAACAACGCTCAATGCAATGTCATAAAATAATGTATTTACAAAACAGTATAATTACTATTAATTACACTGGCTCCACAATAGGCGGCCTGTCGTGGATGCCTTAACGTTAAACAACAAATAATTTATTAAATTTTGGCTTGGCAAAATCAAAGTGACAAAATGAGTTACACCTAGCGATGCACTAAAGCATAGATAAGAATTATATACTGGAAACACTAAAGGAAAAAACCCCAATGGGCAAAAAGGGCAAAAACGTTTTTATGTCCAAATAAATGTCCAGTTCTTTACTAAATAGACAAAAAGTATTTACACTAAAAAGTTTATACTGCTTTAAGGTGTTCTATAAATTTGGTAAGTAGACATTAATATTTTGTTTTTAGAACAGGTAGGTATAACGTGATTTAACCTTTTTTTTAGAAAATAGATTAATAATAACAGAAATAAAACGCTTCAGATTTTACTTATAACTAATTTAATATTTTTCTCACATATTTCACGGTTATAAATAACTATAAGTAATTTACATAACGAACTCACAAGTTTTCAACATTAACAATAAAATCAATCTCTAAAATTATAAGTATTAATAGTAAGTAGTTATTTAGATATCTCCCAACATTCATTTTCATTTTATAAATTACTAAGTATATTTATTTAATATTCATTCTATGTCCAGCAGTGGACGGCGATAGGCTAGTTGATTAATATAGATATTAATGAATAAAAAGAATTATTTTAAAATAATCCTTGTTTTAAATTTGGCGGAAAATTAAACAGTATTCTAATTTCAAAACTTCATGGAGAGATACATTTTGCTTGTTTATTGGCAGAATCTAAGAATAGCCATTTCAAGAAAAAAAAATTGTAAGTAATTTAAAAATCGATATTTTTACAATATAGGTAATGTAATTATTTTGATTTAAAGTTTTAATAAAGTTATTAATTAACACTTAGGAAAATAGTTTAGTTTTTTAATAAAAATTGTTACATTGTATACCTGGATCACTTGTTATAACTAAAATATATTTTTTCACGGTAAATAGGTATATTAATAGATGCCCAGTCATAATGTGTCAAATAGCTGCGCAGATGTCATTATTGGAACTATATAAATGGCGGGAATCGAGTGTTTTCTTTGTTCATATGTATAGGAACAAAGAAAACACTCGATTACGACACATTATACTACGACACATTATAGCGAATGCGAAAACGCGCGAACTGAAAGGTAGATCAAGTTTCCGTCCCAAGCTTTTAACTCGCGAAATTAAAATTGCACCTAAAACCACGACTATTTTAAAATATGTCTGGATTAGTATAAACATTAAAGTAAGTAATAAGTAAATATGGACAAATGAAAAAAGTTATATCTTTTTTTTACACTATAAATAATATTATTTAAATAAACATATTGTATATTTGTATACATAAAGCTGGTCGCAACTTGGCCTGCCTATATTCAATTTACTGTAGGCACCTTTAAACTGAGATGATGAACTAAATAATAATAAATAAATAATAATGGGTCTACCTTTTTTTTATATTTTTAAATGTTTTTATTTTTTATATCAATATTTAAAAATGTAATTTAATGTGATAAATGTAAATAAAGATAATAATAAATAAATAGTAATAATAATAATTTAATTTTAAATAATATGTTTTTACAGGAAGCCTTCAACGTAATAACACGTTACGATTTACCAGTAAGCAAAGAAGATTTGGAACAAGTTGACAACCTACGTTACACATGGCAACAACTGCTTGCAACTGCGTTAGCTTCCCATGTGCAACTGCTGAGAATGCAGCCGCAGTTCGAAGAAGATCTCGGTAGCAACCTGGATAGGTTTAGGGATGATAACAATGAATATGTTCACGAATACAGACATGCTGGACCTATGCAAGCGGGGTTGACGCCAAGAGAAGCTTCTGATCGATTGATACTGTTTCAGGTTAGTCATCATAACAGCTCACCTATGTCCCACTGCAGAAACGGACCCTCTCCCGTGACGGAGGGACACTTGGCCTACTAATACCACGCTAGCCAAACGGATTGGTATAGGGTTAAATTTCAAGTTTTCCTTCTTTTTATTACTTAAAGATAATATTCACGGATAGTCCCTTAGTCGCTTTCTACTACACCCATGTGATGAGATGTGTTGGTTACACTCTGTACTCTTACTCCGTCACCACACGGAGAAGATTAGTGAATGGACACATTACGATGTGGTCGCTAATGGGGCCGGAAGGAGTGGCGTAAACTGGAAGACCTAGTCCACCAGTGGATCACTTTAGGCTTAAGGAGATAATGAACTTTTATGCAAAAACTGACGCTTAGTTTCGATATGGGGATGCAGACTAAGGAAAGTCATTTTCTACGATCCTCGCAAACTTCCTCGCTGGCAAAGTGATCGTGTATGCGGCTGCCGTGCATGAGGATGCGGGTTCGAATACCATGCAAAAAAAAATTAGTAGCCGCTAATTTTGTTTAGTCCAAAATCCAATTAATACAACTTAAGTAATGGTGGATGTCACCAATATAGATCCTTGTAAGTCTTTCAAGGACATCCCCTACCGACTATACAAATTATATATATACCTTCAGAATCGCTTCGATGGCATGTGGAGGAAACTACAAACGTATCAAAGTGGGGAAGAATTATTCGGTCTACCTCACACAGAGTATCCAGAACTGGCACAAATCAGAAAAGAATTAAATCTACTGCAGAAACTATACAAACTGTACAATGACGTCATCGATAGAGTCAGCAGTTATTACGATATACCTTGGGGAGAAGTCAATATTGAGGAAATAAACAATGAGCTTATGGAGTTCCAGAATAGATGTAGGAAGTTGCCTAAAGGGTAAGTTACAACAGTACATCATTCGAAAGAGTATTATATGTATAGATAGCAATTATTGAGTGTGTGCATACAGCTATGACTAAACATGAACATGGCTAACATGACCAAATTGGAACATGACTAAACCATAATACGACTTACACAAACTGTAATTAAGACTGTAGAAGAGCATGACTAAACCAGAACATGACCAAATCAGAAATATGACCAAGTGTAGAACATGACTAAAATCGAACATGACATCCATCTAATAACCCTATTCAACTACTTCAACAACGCGCCGGTTTTGGAGATCGTGGGTTCGAATCCTGAAATCGATGTATGTGAAGACCCCTCGACACAGGGCTGATCTGATCCCTAGTGTATTGTATGTAGGGGCGCCATTTTAGGCGTCCCTACATACAATATGACAGTGAAATATCTCAGTATGTTTTGAACTAGTCATGTTAAAGAAACACGTTTTATCTATTAACAGTCTCAAGGAATGGCCGGCATTCTTCGCTCTTAAAAAGACCATTGACGATTTTAATGACATGTGTCCACTATTGGAACTGATGGCCAACAAAGCCATGAAACCTCGTCATTGGCAACGTATAATGGAAGTAACTAAATACATCTTTGAATTGGATAATGAAGACTTCTGCCTAAAAAACATTTTAGAAGCACCGCTGCTGCCCAACAAAGAAGATATTGAGGTAGGGCATTTAATTTTAGTTTCTTACACAAATATTGGTATCAGGAATCACTTTTATAGGGTCGATTCACGTTTAATGCAAATCTTATTGAAAAACAATTTTAGTGACAAGGGATATTTAAATTTAAACTTGCATATTAAATGAGTGAGTTCTTTCGAGTGTGATATGCAAATCTTTGCGATATGCGAATATGATCCTTACCCAGGTTTCTGAAACGCTTATCAAATCATTGGTCAACTAATTCGTATGTTAATGTGAACAGCTATGTCAAATCAAATTAATAGTTAGTATTTTATTTACCCACTACACAGCACCATCTAGGACATCTAGTAGTAAACATACAAAACCTAAACCATGAAGACAAGTTTAAAAATGTAGGATAAATTTAAATATATCAGAGTTGACGTGCACTTACTAGTCTTACTACGACATAGTTACGAGAGTGATAACGTATACCTGTTTGATTCTACCTGATTCAATGACCTTACTACACCATGAACACTCGATCAATAGTAGAACCAACAGGTGGCTTTGGCACATACGTTACTAGGAGAGCATAAACGCGAAGATGTACCTAGCCTTCATGTCGGGGGGAGTGAGGAGGATATCGTCGGACTAAAAATCAGACTACGTAACTCCACAAAAATCAAAAATAGTTTTTTGATGCCATCTAGTGCAGAATTTTATTACCTTTCCGTTGGAATACGTCTTATATCCTACAAATAAATATTTAATTTGTTATGAGTGAAAAATAAAACCACCTATTTCCACGCCGCCATTTTGTAATTAGCATAATACGCAACTCCAAAGCTCAGTACGGTGTCGCCTGTGCCGAGGTGAGGTCACGCGCAATTTCGAAAAATAAGGTACGTAAATTGTAGTTAATTGATGTTGTGTTTAATTATACCTATTGGTATGCTATTGTATTCTTACTTGATTATCAAGAAAACTAAAAATTACGAGCCAAAATGTTAAAAAGAAGCTTTAAATATTTTGGCGGAGTTACGAAGTTTTATTTGTTTTAAAATTTAAAATTACGTTTCTTTATTATGGAGTTACGATGTTTTATGCAGTTTTATTACTTAAATTAGTATTATCTTACCTAGTTTATGTCTACAAAGGCTTTTGCCTATGTAAAAGTATCTTATACTACTTGAGTGGTATTGTAGCTCACCTCTTAATTTAGTAAAGGGACGCCAGACGTGTCCCGTTTGATTATGCAAGCAGAGATAATAAATACTGAATCCCGGGTATATCTACAATAAGTCTACGTCCTGCTTATACGTAATAGTTATATCAGCATTGTTTCATTTTGTTTTTCAGGTACCTACTTACTAGGCAAGATGTTAAAGAATTCCCGAATATTAAAAATCCTTCAAAATGTTGACTTTAGTGAATCGCAGGAGCAGCCTCCAGGCTATATTGAATCACAGCGGCTTATATCTTCAGACTATAATGAGCCGCAGCAGCTTATCTCTAAAAACTGTAATGAGCCGCAACAGCTTCTCCCTCCAGACTATGATGAGTCGCAGCAGCTTACTTCAGATATTTATCCAGGATCATACATATTTTCACAAGATGATTTGCCGAACATAACAGGGATGGAAGTACTTCAAGTTGTTGAGGACGAAGCGTTACCTACCTTTGCCACAGAAGAACTTACAACTTTGCAACCAGGATCGTATCTATTACAAGAAGACACTTCACTATTATTGGATGAAATAAAGACTGATGCGGTATGCTTTAGCGGTTCTCCTTCCAATATAATCATACACAATGATGGATCTCTTCGAAAAAAATCAATGAGCAGTTCAACAGATAGTGTATCCATATTACGCGACGAAATTCCAGTACATTTATATGAAATTGATAAAGAAAATAAAACATCAACTGACTCTGTGATTTTGTGCCGAACTACAGTTGAACGTGTCACCGCTCTCAACATCACCAACTTATTACCGACATGTTCCACTAGTTTCCAAACTGCTGCAACTGAACAAGATTCTTCAACCTCTCAACCACTGCTAAGAAAAAGAAACAAAAAGAGACAACCTCAGGATTGGCAAGCTAATAAAAGCAAGAAGCTAAGAGAAAAAGGAAAATCGTATTTAGGAAAGAAAAAAGTAAATGGTAAATGGAATTTTATTGAGCCCAAGAGTGAAAGAAAGATAAGAGACAGATGTAACTGTAAGCTAAGCTTAAAAGGTGGTACAAAACTACAATGCGATAAGATACTGGAACAAGAAAGAAACAACTGTTTCGTCAAATTTTGGAATATGAGTTGGGAAGAAAAGAAAATGTATATTCGGATATCATCTGTTTGTAAGCTCAAGGAAAGAAAAAGATGTGCTGGTTCTTCATCAAGACGAGAAAATTCTGTAGAGTTATATCTCTCTGATAGCAAAGGGACTAGATATCGGGTATGTAAGAAAATGTTCCTAAACAGCTTGGGTGTTGGTGAATGGGTTATCAAAAAATGGGTTATACGAAATCATAATATACCTGAAAATGTAGCAAAGAATAATGCCAAAGATGAACTCCATAAACAATTGCTAAGATTTTTTGATTCCTTGCCGAAACTCGAATCTCACTACTGTCGCAAAAATTCATCGAAATTGTATTTGGAACCACTTTGGACATCAAAATTACAACTATACAAGACCTACAAAGATGACTTCTGTCTGCGAGAAAAAGTTACACCTTTAAGCATTGCAACTTTTTCCAATGTATTTGAAGAGCTTAGATTGTCATTATTTCGGCCAAAAAAGGATTTATGCGACATTTGTGAGTCGTTTAAAACTGGAAATACTACAGAATGCGACTACAAAATACATCTCGAAAAGAAAGAGGAAGCACGGAAAGAACTAGCAAAAGATACTGCCTCAAGCAATGAAGTGCTTACTATGGATCTGCAGTCAGTGCTTTTAAGTCCACGATCAAATGTGTCCGCACTTTACTATAAAACAAAACTTATCGTCCACAATTTTACTCTATACGATGTTAAAAGAAACAAAGGATATTGTTATATCTGGAACGAATGCGAAGGAAGACTTACAAGTAATGAATTTTCTACTATTATCGTCACTGCTCTAGGAAAGTTTATTAATCAACACTCAGTAGATGATAGAAAGGAACTAATTTTGTACAGTGATGGATGTACATACCAAAACAGAAATGTGGTATTGTCTAATGCCTTGCTCAACTTTAGCATGGGAAACAAGATAAATGTTGTTCAAAAGTATCTTGAAAAAGGGCATACGCAAATGGAGTGCGATAGTATGCACTCCGTTATAGAAAGAGCGATAAGAACAAAAAAATAAATGTTCCAGCAGACTACCTATATCTGGCCAAGACAGCTTGTAAGAAGAATCCATATGATGTGGAATATCTTTATCATCATTTCTTTAAAGATATTGAGAAGACGTTGACTTTCTACAAGTCTATTCGACCCGGAAAAAAAGTTGGTGATCCTACAGTAACTAATCTAAGGGCTCTAAAGTATGTTCCTGATGGAAAGATTGTTTACAAGTTAAGACACTCTAACACTGACTGGGAAGAGCTCCCTATTAGAATTAAAAAAAGCTGTTACGTTCCATGGGATGACATTCCTCAATTATACTCGACAAGGCTGAAAATAAAAAAAGATAAGTACATGCATCTTCAGTCTTTGAAGGATACCATGGAAAAAGATTACCATAAATTTTATGATGACTTACCATACTTTTAAAACTGAATTCTATCTGTTTTTTGATACTTATCGTTTTTTATTGATTTTATATTACTTTATAATTAAGTATTGGTAAATAATAATTATTGTTATAAGTTTCAGAGTGATTTGATAATTAATTACTAGGACTCCTATAGACTTCGTTCAGAACTGTGTTATTATTCTTATTATAGTGTTTATTAGATAAGATAATTTTGTGATGTACTTAATTACTTAGTAAGAAAAGAAAGTCTAAGACTGATTATTGTGCCATAAATAACTTTAATACTAGGACTTCTGAAAACATGATTCCGAATAATGTTATTTTTTATTTGTTTAATTAAGTAGTTAGTTAACTATATTATATAATATTGTGATGTTCCTAAATAAAAGAATGCCTAAGACTGATTAATGTGCCATAAATAATGCTGAATACCTAGTTTAAGCTTTAATTAGTGTTAAAGACGGTCTAACAGAGTACATTTTAGAATGATTATTCTATTTTTAATAAAGTTTTTCTCCAATGCATACTATTTTTATTGTAAAACTGCGTAACTTCATGTCAGGTGAATAAAACCATAAAAGTAATAAGTCGTAAGTGCGTGTCCACTTCGTAACTCCAAATCGCGCACAGTAGAAAAATACGTAAGTCCATTATCTTATTAAATAAATGAAAAAATGACTAAATAATCTAAATAATTGAATTCCCTGATCAATTTTACCTCTAAATACATAATTACATTAGAATTATTACCGTACATAACATAAATAATCAGTTTTTTCTTGCTCCTGTAAAATTAACCCAAACTGAGTTACGCACTCTGATATTTAGACCGACGATATGTGTAAAAGCAAAGGGTGAGGCAAACATGAAACCACCGTACCGTATAGGTGAACACACACACACACACATCAAAATAAACGTGTGTGGTAGAACACTGTCACATACGGTTATTTTGTTTTTGTGTTCATCTTATGTTTGTGTATGAGTAATGTGTGCATGTAAGTATATGTGTGAGTGTGCGGTGTGTGTACTTGTATGGAGTGCACACGAGTTGCACGAGTTTACCAGTACAAATCCACATAAGACAATTTTTTTAAGATTCATAAATTCTTGTCTTGAGCCCGGTTACTTTATGTCTTTTATTTAATGCCTGTAATTTTTCAAGGCTCGATCCTTCGACTAGTCATTACAAAAAAGGAACAAAAGTGACTAAACATGCGAAATTTTACCAATTATCCCGTCTTAAAGTCGATTAAAAACTCAGTCTCAACTATAAATGTATAGGACCCACAACAAAATAAACTAATTAATCCAAAAATGGAAAAATTCAAATAAAATACAAATTATAAAATATTTAAAGTTATAAGTATTAATGTGTATTATCTTACATTCAGGACATTTGTATATCAGCAATGAAAGAAAAGGATATAGAAGCGAAATTACGCCAGGTTACAAATGAATGGTCGGTTCACGAGTTGACTTTCCAAACATTTAACAACCGCGGTGAACTGTTACTCCGAGGTGACACAACTGCTGAGACTATTGGACAGCTTGAAGACAGCCTTATGATCTTGGGGTCCTTGCTTTCTAACCGGTAAGTAACATGCGACTATAATATATAAAAACTCTCCGTGTGGTGACAGAGTAAGAATAAAATACGAATATGTCACTACCCCATCTCATCCCATAGGTGTCGTAAAAACCGACTAAGGGACTATCCGTCAATATTATCTTTACGAAATAAAAAGAAGGAAAACTTTAAATTAAACCCTATATATCCGCTGGCCAGACGGCCAATCCGTCTGGCCGGTGGTATAAGTAGGCCAAGTATCTCTCCGTCACGGGAGGATAATAAATTTCCTTTTTTTTCAATTTTACAGTTATAACGCACCATTCCGAAAGCAAATTCAGCAATGGTTGTACGATCTTCAAGGTACAAATGAGATTTTAGAGAGATGGCTCTTAGTTCAAAACATGTGGGTATACTTAGAAGCTGTATTCGTTGGCGGAGATATCGCTAAGCAACTGCCAAAAGAGGCAAAAAGGTTTTCGAAAATTGACAAGTCGTGGCAGAAGATAATGCAGAGGGCTCATGAAACTCCGGGTGTTGTGTCGTGTTGTGTTGGTGACGATTTACTGAGGCAGTTACTTCCTCATCTTCAAGAACAACTGGAACTTTGCCAGAAGAGTCTTAGCGGTTACTTAGAGAGGAAGAGAACAATGTTTCCGAGATTCTTCTTTGTATCAGATCCTGCTTTACTTGAGATCTTAGGACAGGCGTCAGATTCGCATACAATACAAAATCATCTCCTATCAATATTTGACAATATAAGATATGTTAAGTTTCATGATATTGGTAAGTTGGTACATTACTTATTGAAGATAGTTTTATGGCTTAAATAAAATAGAGTTAACAAAATTTTGTTAACCAGTGGCGCCTAAAAGGACCAATGGACAAAATTTATTTTTATTAGAAACCAGGTTTTGTTAAAAGAAAAGTATTTCCTTTTTGGAAACCGATTTCCAAACCTTGGCCTTCAATCTAGCAAAAGGAGTATTTTAGTGTCGTAAAATCACGCTCAAAGTAAAAATATAATGGAAAAATAGGATCCAACCTATATATTGGATATATATATTATGTCTATATTATCTATATATTTGTATATATTGCGTCGAATAAAAGATTAATACTTATTTGATAAAGAGTTCGCAGTAAATAGATAGATAGTTCGTAGATTTTCGAAAGCGCAAGATGAAAATGTTGCTTATTAGTTTCACCCACCATTATTTTTAACCTTTTATAAATAATATTAAACATAATATTACAGAATACAACAAAATGATAGCAATAGTATCATCAGAGAACGAAGAAATAAAACTGGAGCGTCCAGTGAGAGCTGAGGGGTCTGTTGAGACGTGGCTGACATCTTTACTGCAATCAGCGCAAAGCAGCTTGCACTCTATTATCAGGAACGCAGTCTCCGTCATCAATGATCCAGGATTTAATTTGCTACTGTTTCTCGATAAAATGCCGGCTCAGGTAATTCTAGTACAGCCACGAGCAATAATATATATACATCCTTAAATTTTCCAAGCTATCTAAACGTCTATCTAGACTTAAGATTACCAAAATTAATTCGTAATTTCAAAAAGGTTCCGTACAGTTTTGAACTAATCTTTGAATAATCAATTTTGGATTGGCAGAACTTTAAGTAACAGTTTTACTAAATGTGTACATATTATTGCTCGTGACTGTACCATGTTTTATGTTTTCCATGCTAATTGAACTTAAAAGGGTAGTTTTTTTAGCACTAGAGATCATGCTCTGTGTTGCGAGGACTTTTACTTTTAAACACATCAATTTGACGGACAGAAAGAAATTCAAGTTCCAGGGAAGTTTGTGGACAACATCACCACCATATCCGAGTTTCATTTTCATAGTCATACAGGTCCCACGACTATCTAGGGAAATACTTGTCCGCCATATGAAGAGCCCTGCATGTAGTGGTAAGGTTACTTAATTACTTAGGGTCTGATGGCATCTATCCCAGACAAAGGGCACGCTGTATAATGTTCATTTAAAGTGATGACGACGAGTTATCTTTAGACTACCATCCGTTGGCTGCATTTGTGGACTCTATTCGCGCTGGTCTTGTTGACGTATTAAAAATAATACATTTCATTTCTAGATTGGCCTACTTGGTATACAAATAATATGGACAAGAGACGCCGAGTTAGCATTAATGCAAGCTCGTCAGGACAAGAAAATAATGATGGAGACAAATAATAAGTTCTTGGAGTTATTAAACACTTTGATTGACCAAACTACACGAGATCTAACGAAAATAGAGAGAATCAAGTTTGAAACATTGATTACTATACACGTGCATCAAAGAGATATATTTGACATGCTGGTAAGATATTGTTACCTACTTAGTTAGTTCCAGACATTGATTGACATTTGTCTTTATCAGACATGAAATTAAAACACGCAAAGAACATCCAGTCTCAGGATAATAATTTGTGGACCACAAAATAATTAAGTATATCGTTATATTAGGTTGGGGAAAAAGTCTTTTCGTATTTTTGTATGAAAAGACAAGACATTTTTTTTCAAAGTTTATTTACATTTATTTACAAATATATGTAACGTTTTGTTGAACAACTTTCTGCCATTTTGTGGGCAGAGACATTATCCCGTTACTGTAGAAACTTTGGGACTTCTGATCCAAAAAACGGGACAAATAGTTTTGGCAGTCCTCTCTTGAGGTCAACCTTACAGAACCTAAAGAATTCTGAAGAGACCGAAACAGGTGAAAATCTGAAGGCGCAAGGTCAGGGCTATATGGTGGATGCACTAGGACCTCCCAGTCGAACTCTCTTAATTTTTGCTGAGTGGCTAAAGATGTGTGTGGTCTAGCGTTATCGTGATGAAAGACCACACCCTTCCTGTTGATCAATTCCGGCCGTTTTCTCTCGACTGCTTCCTTTAATCTCATCAGTTGCTGGCAGTAAAGATCAGAATCGATGGTTTTGCCGGGCGGTAAAAGCTCATAATGAACAATGCCCTTCCAATCCCACCATACACACAGCATCACCTTATTTCGTGTTAGGGCAGGTGTGGCCACAGTCTGTGAAGCCTCCCCAACTTTCGACCACGACCTTTTTCGCACGTTCTTGTCGTACGTGATCCACTTTTCATCGCCAGTTATCAATCTCTTCAAAAACGGCTCGGTTTCATTACGTCTCAATAATGAATCGCAAATGAGTACACGGTTCATTAAGTTTCTTTGAGTGAGCTCGTGTGGCACCCAAATATCGAGCTTTTTTGTATAACCAGCTTTCTTCAAATGGGTCAAAACTGTTTTGTGGTCAATTCCCAGTTCTTCAGCTACATCGTAACTACTAATATGCCGATCTTGCTCCACTCTTTCAAAAACCGGACTGAAAACGTTTGAACCAAATTTGTGCTACTCTTACTGACACTGCATCAGGTCCATAAACATCACAAATTTTTTTCACTGCTTGAGTTGCATTTTTGCCTTTTTTATAATAAAATTTTAAAATGTATCGAATTTCTTCATTAGATTCACTCATTTTATGGAGAGAAAAACAAATGAAAAATAGCAGGAAACAACTTTTTTTTATTTTTTTCTTTTCTTTATAATGTAACCTTTTTAATGTTACCAAAACCAGCCAGACACAAGAAGTACAGTCAAAGAAATTTTATAATAAGTTTATACCTACGTTATGCGAAAAGACTTTTTCCCCGACCTATTACATACGTGTATTTTTATCGTTACGGTAGCCGCTTATACGGCCCCTTTAATTCGTAAATTAGGTTGAGCTATAACAATCTGGCCAAAGCATATGAGTATTTGTTAAAATAACTAAGTACTTAACTAGTTCACATTTATCAGAAACTATAAATGATACCCTCATTTAGAGTTGTTTCTTTTTTAAATATAAGTCCTGCACTTTGCCACCGACACGCAGTTAAAACAAAATTATCTAAATGTTTTGTTCCAGTGTCGTTTAAACATACGTTCAGCAAACGATTTTGAATGGTTAAAACAATGTCGTTTCTATTTCAAAGAAGACGCAGACAAAACTTGGATCTCTGTTACTGATGTAACATTTACTTATCAAAACGAATACTTAGGATGCACAGACAGACTTGTGATTACACCACTCACTGATAGGTAAGAAACAACTGTATAACATTATACAATCAGCCAATTGACGCCCACTGCTGGACAAGTGCCTCCTCCAAATATCGTCACCCTGCGCGGTAGATAGATAATAAAATATTTATTTATCTATTTTAACTATTATACAAATACATATTAAACTGCCTATATATTTGTAAAAATAATCTCATGTTTTGGTAATACAATTGGCGATAAGTAAATCTAAAATGAGAAAGGATGTTCAACCCAGAAGCTTTGTGGAGGCCTGGACTGTCGCTCTAAGGATCATATGCTGTGTCGCAGTACCTTTACAAACATCACTTTAACAGACAGAAAAAACCTTCAGACTAGGGATTGACTTCTTGATCGGACAAACAATTGTCCTGCATGGGATTCAAACCAACAAACTTTAGCAAAGCAGGCGCTTCCGCGACCGTAGCACCACCAAGGCAATTAAACCTTTGACTGAAAATGACGTCAAAAAAAGATAAAACGAAAGTTGTATTAATTTTGAATAAAATATTTTGATTCTTGATTCTTGACTACTAACCACAGGATATTAAACTCCCCAGCAAGTTTAAACAACTTACTGGTAAAAATAAAAAAAACAGTTAAGTAATAAGAGTAATAAATACATACCAGGTGCTACATAACGCTTGCCCAAGCACTAGCAATGAGTATGGGAGGTGCCCCATGCGGACCAGCCGGCACAGGCAAGACCGAGACAGTCAAGGACATGGGCAAGACTCTTGCCAAGTACGTCGTTGTCTTCAACTGTTCTGACCAAATGGACTACAGGTTTGTGTAGATTTTCACATCTACTTAATAATCTATATACTGTGAATTCATTACCACTTTATGGTAGTGGTAAGGGACTGTGACTCTAAAGAATGGTTTCCGGTTTAATTTTTGCGATTTTAATTTACCTTTGTCGACTTTTTCGACCACGAAAGAGATCATTTCTTACGTGAGCCTATGCCTTCATGATTTTTCTTACTGAGTCGCAAATAAATATTATACCCCTTAAATATAAACGGTACATACTATAAAGTATTCATGTATAGATTTTTTATAGACACTCATGTACTAAGTTTAGAGCCTTGTGTAACTGCCCAAAGAACAAGCATTTGTGGGTTACGTAAACTTCTTGCGTGAGATTCGAAAGAACACTTGTATCTCTAGATATACGTGGTCTACTGAGTTAGCACCTTTTGAATATTCAAATGGCTAATGCAAATTATTTGAATAAGTATGCATAGTTATATGAATGTCTAGGTGGCATCTCAATCTAAATAACGATCTTACAGATGGCATCTTTCGACTGATTTGCCACCGAGCTAGTTAGATTTTAAGATGTAGGCAAATGCATTTTTCTAATTTATTAATATTATCAAAAAAAAACATTTACTTAGTAATTTAAATTTACGTTTTATTTTTACTTGTAGAGGTCTGGGGCGAATTTACAAAGGATTAGCTCAATCAGGTTCTTGGGGATGTTTTGACGAGTTCAATCGTATCGAGCTGCCTGTCCTGTCTGTGGCAGCACAACAAGTTGCAGTAGTATTGGCTGCGAAAAAAGAAAAGAAGAAAACTTTCATTTTCACTGATGGCGACTCATCAGAAATGTGTCCTGAGTTCGGAATATTCATAACTATGGTAAGTTTTTAATAGAATGAAAAATTTGAAATAGTCTTTCACCGGGTGTATTTCTTTTCTGCCTGTTATGGGAAGGAGTTTTTTGTCTGACCGACAAAGTAATGATGAAAAAAAAAGTCATTTGAAGACTACTACCCGTTTCCATCATTCATGGAAAAAGAATTAAGTCAAAATTATAATCATAAAGCAATTATTTTAAATTACTTTCTTCATCAATCATATCAGGCAATGGACGTCCATTGCTAGGCTCCCTCATCCATCGGAGTCCAGCCGTCCTAATTAGGTCATCGGTCCACCGTGTGAGGATACATATCTTCATACATGCCCGTCGCTGGTACCAAAATACGCACTTAATTCTCTGAAGAAAGAAACCTATATTGTTTCTGTAATTCTTTTTAGGCCGACTCTTCCCTACCTCAAACATTACCCCTATATATTTCTTTTGGTAATTAATATTTAAAATTATTTAAAAAAATTTTAGAATCCTGGTTACGCCGGACGTAAAGAGCTTCCCGAAAACTTGAAGGTGCAGTTCCGAACAGTTGCCATGATGGTCCCTGATAGACAAATCATCATCAGAGTTAAGCTGGCGTCATGTGGGTTCTTAGAAAACATTACACTTGCACGAAAATTTTACACATTGTACAAGCTTTGTGAAGAACAACTTACTAAACAGGTAAATACTTTATAAAATAACTTTTTTTTATTGATATTTACAATCATAATTATAGCGTGATCGTTATGGTAGACAACATATCGTTAAGGGAGGACCCTTTACCTCCCTGTCGTCCCAGAGGGCGCAGGTTTGGTACTAGGAAAAATCAAAAATCTCAGAATAATAAGAAACAAGACTACTGAGAAACTGACTATTTACGAATTCGACATACTCCACCAAAAAGCTCTGAATATAGATTTTACTTTACAGGTTCACTACGACTTTGGTCTCCGGAACATTCTCTCAGTTCTCAGAACCTTAGGTGCTGTTAAGCGCGTAAACTCAAAAGATAATGAGAGTACAATAGTTATGAGAGTCCTGAGAGACATGAATCTATCAAAACTTATTGATGAAGACGAACCTTTATTCATATCTCTTGTTGCTGATTTGTTTCCTAATCAAGCGCTCGACAAAACTACTTATGCAGATTTAGAAGAGGCTATTAAGAAGGAGGTCGAGAAAATTGGTTTGATCAACCATCCGCCATGGTTGCTCAAGATTATACAAGTAACACAACTTTTATTATTTATAATACAGCACTTCGGGGAGGTCACGCTCCAAGGAGTGGCTTCTCGGTTATTTGCCATAATAGAGAGTAACTTAACCTGGGGTTGGTACGGGGTTGTGAGTCAAGATTTTAGTCTTTTCTGGTGATATTGATTGATTGTTGACCACTGGCATTAGTAGGAAACAATGTAAAACAACAAGACAAACTTGGTACACTATATCGCTCCAAGCAAATGAAAAATCAAAACATAACCATACACTGATACGGACAGTGTTTATTCATATCTCATATCTTAACAAACGTAATGTCTATGTTTTCACAAAGCTCATAGGCATTTCTAACTTAAATATAGCTTGAAGAAAATTTCTTAATTATTTTGTAACTTAAGTCACTTTTTCTGATTACATTTGGTGTAGCCTAATTTGATGTAAATCTGAAAGTATCTACATTTTCTTCATTTCCTACTTCTTTCTGAACTGCAGGTTCCAAGACTTTTTCCTTTTTTTTCCAGCTATACGAAACTCAGAGAGTTCGTCACGGTATCATGACACTAGGTCCCCCTGGCGCCGGTAAGACCACCTGCATACACACGCTCATGAACGCGCTCACTGAAACTGAAACCCCGCATAGGTATGACATTTATTTTATTTATGCTTGTCGTTTTTTTATCCGTGTTCTGTAGTGCGTGTTGAAAGAGGCCTATGTCCACCAGTGGACTGTGATAGGTTAGGGTTCTGCAAAATGACATTAAACCATGAAAATTTTTAAATGTATTTTTTTCACGTTTGTGTCTGGAACAGATTCAAAGACTTTTGTAAAATGATACATTAGTTTATACCAACATTTTAATTTCTATATTAAAGAAATAATTCATTTGTATGAAATAAGTTACACATTTATTTAAATTATTTTCAGGGAAATGAGAATGAACCCAAAGGCCATAACAGCTGCCCAAATGTTTGGTCGCCTCGATGTAGCAACTAATGACTGGACTGATGGTATATTCTCCGCTTTATGGCGCAAGACGCTTAAAATAAAAACTGGTGAAAATATTTGGTTAGTCCTCGATGGACCAGTCGACAGCATCTGGATAGAAAATTTGAATTCAGTACTTGACGACAATAAGACTTTAACTCTTGCTAATGGCGATCGCTTAACAATGTCCCCGACGTCCAAAATTATATTCGAACCTGAAAATATTGATAACGCTTCTCCCGCCACTGTATCTAGGAACGGTATGGTGTATATGAGTTCGTCAGGATTAAACTGGGATCCAGGTAGGGATAATTCATATTTTATTGTAACTTTATAGCAATTTGTAATCATGTATCTGAATAAGCGGATTTATGTAAAAATATCTGCAGGCATGCAAACTCACGCTTATTCTGCATGCGGAAGATGATTGAAGATACATTTACTTTTGTTTCAGTCTTAAGAGCTTGGCTCAAAACAAGATCAGCACGTGAAATAGAAGTATTTACACCGTTATTCGAAGAAACGTTTCCTCTAATCTACACGTGGTGTACTCAGAACCTTGTATTCAGCATGCGTGTTTTGCAAAGTAATATTATATTTCAAATACTTAACCTTTTAGAAGGCCTAGTACCTCTTCAAGTAACAGAACCTGAAGATGGCAACAAATCAGATGTAGACGATGAGGAGGAGAAAGAAAAAATTGAAGAAGTAGTTCAGTTCACTCATGAACATTTACACAAGATCTATGTATTCAGCTTAATATGGGGCTTCGGATCTTTACTAGAAACAGGAGACAGGAAAAGATTCGATACGTACATGAGAAGTACTTTTGTTGAATCTTTGGATTTACCTAAGCACCCAAATAATAAACCTTGTACAGCTTTCGACTTCTACGTCAAAAATCCTGGAAAATGGGAGCTATGGGATGATTTAATGATGCATTATCAATACCCTGATACAGCTACACCTGATTACGCCAGTATCCTAGTTCCTATAGTAGATAACGTAAGGATAAACTACTTGATTCACTGCATTGCTAAACAAGGAAAGGCTGTTCTACTTCTTGGTGAACAGGGTTCGGCTAAAACAGTTATGATGAAAGCATATATGAAAAATACTAACCCGGAACAATTTATAGGTCGTTCGTTTAATTTTTCTTCTGCAACAAGTCCTTACCAGTTTCAGAAAACCATTGAAAGTTACGTAGAAAAACGTAGTGGCATGACATTTGGGCCTCCTGGAGGAAAAAAGATGTTGGTCTTTATCGATGACATAAACCTACCTCAGATAAATGAATGGGGTGATCAGATAACGAATGAAATAGTACGACAGACAATGAGCATGGGAGGATTTTATAGTCTGGAAAAGCCTGGGGACTTTACTACAATAGTTGATATACTTTTCGTAGCTGCTATGGGACAACCTGGTACATATCTGTCATATATTTTAGACTTTTTAAATGAAATACTATGTAATTATTTTTAAAATAAGTTAAATGTTAACATACCAGGCATTAAAATTCATAATATTATACCCCAAATACAACGACATTACTAAAAAAAACTTCTTGTTTTTTTCTTCTAAGTATCAAAAACTTCATTTTTACATAATATCTGTTGCAAGTGTTGTTAATTATAAATCTATTTCAGGTGGCGGTAGAAATGATATTCCCGCAAGATTGAAGAGACGGTTTTCAATATTCAACTGTCCTCTTCCCAATAACGATTCTATTGATAAAATCTTCAAAGTTATAGGTGAGGGACATTATAATGCCAAAAGAGGATTCACGTCTGAGGTCAGGTCTCTTATAAAGAAAATGATACCTTTGACAAGAGAAATGTGGGCAAGAACAAGAGCGAACTTGCTACCTACACCTGCCAAATTCCATTACGTATTCTCTCTAAGGGATCTTTCAAGACTTTGGCAAGGAATGGTTGGAACTTTACCTACTGTCATTGAGTCTGAGAAATGTATGATGTTACTTTGGAGGCATGAGTGTTCACGTGTATTCTCTGATCGGTTTACGCATCAGACAGACAAAGACTGGTACAATAAAATGATGTTTGATATAGTCGAAGAAATATTAGGAGTTGAATATAGAAAAATGATGGACAAAGACCCCATCTTTGTTGATTTCATGAGGTAAATTAATGCATTTAAAATTCTTATAACCAATAACCATATATTTTTCATATAAATTTATATTTTTTATAAGCTTTCGGTTCTATAGTATATCCAAATCCTACTAATATTACAAATGTGAAAGTTTGTGAGGATGGAAGGATGTTTGTTACTCTTACTTGTGATGTTAGGAATATACTTATAAGATATAGTTTATGAAGGCTCACATCTATACTTTTAAGTTTATTCTAATATTTTGAATGTACTTACAGAGACGCTCCTGAGCCAACCGGTGAAGAAGGTGAAGATGCAGATATGGAACTTCCCAAAGTATATGAACCTGTTTTTGATTACGACGAGCTTCGTGAACGCTTAGACATGTTCCTTGCTCAGTTCAACGAAATGGTACGCGGCTCAGGAATGGACTTGGTATTTTTCCCAGATGCTATGCTTCACCTTGTGAAAATATCAAGAGTCATTAGACATCCAAGAGGAAATGTTATGCTTGTAGGTGTAGGTGGTTCAGGCAAACAGTCATTAACAAAATTATCTACATTCATAGCTGGATATCGTTCCTTTCAAATAGCTCTTACAAGGTCGTATAATGTAGGCAATTTTCTGGAAGACTTAAAATTACTTTATAGGTCTTGTGGTGTCCAGGGCAAGGGAACTACTTTTATATTCACTGATCTTGACATCAAGGAAGAAGGTTTCTTGGAATACCTCAATAATATACTATCGTCAGGAGTAATTTCAAACCTGTTTACCAAGGACGAACAGCAAGAAATTATATCGGAACTAACTCCTATCATGAAGAGAGAGAATCAAAAAAGATCATTAAATAATGAACTGGTAATGGAATATTTCTTAAACAGAACATGTCAAAATCTTCATGTAGTGCTGTGTTTCTCGCCCGTAAGTATATTTTTAATATTATTTTATTTTTATCTGTCTTTATTATGAAATGATTAAGAATGTGTTTTACTTTTCATTTCAGGTTAGCGAAGCTTTTAGATACAGAGCTTTAAGATTTCCAGCTTTAATATCTGGCTGCACAATAGACTGGTTTCAACCCTGGCCAAAAGAAGCTCTCGTTTCTGTAGCGGACCATTTCTTAGCAGAGTTTGAAATAGAATGCACTAAAGAAGTCAAAAAAGAGTTGGTGACTGTCCTAGGAACGATACAAGATGTAGTATCTCAGGTGTCAGGTGAATATTTTCAAAGATTTCGCCGTTCATCACACGTTACACCTAAATCATATCTCAATTTTATCGGAGGTTATAAAACTATATACCAAATGAAGCAGAAAGAGTTAGGAGACGGTGCATTGAGGATGGACACTGGCCTTGAAAAACTTCGGGAAGCGTCGATATCGGTAGAAGTACTAAAAAAAGATTTAGCTGTGATGGAGCAAGACTTGGCTTTAGCTTCTGAGAAAGCAGATAGAGTACTTACTACAGTAACAGAAAGAGCTATGCAAGCAGAAATAGTTAAAAATCAAGTACAAATTGTTAAAGAAAAAGCTGAAGCACTTGTTGCTTACATTGCTGAAGAAAAGGAAAAAGCTGAACTTAAACTAGAAGCTGCTAAGCCGGCTCTAGAAGAAGCCGAAGCGGCCCTTAATACTATTAAACCAGCGCACATTGCCACAGTCAGGAAATTAGGTAGACCACCCCATTTGATTATGAGGATTATGGATTGCGTGCTAATACTTTTTCAGAGAAGATTGCATCCTGTTATCTCGGATACAGCTGCACCTTGTCCTAAGCCATCATGGGCAGAATCGTTAAAGGTAATTTTTGTAGCTTGAATTTAAAGTACAAATTAGAGGTAATTATGTTCGCCCGTAAACGTAACTTGTTCTTTGGTGACGAAGGACGAATACAATTTAACCTATCTCTTTCTACTTTACTTGAAAAGAAATTAGTTTTGTCAGCGGTTTGACAAAACCAAATTTTCCACCGACACTAAAGAACGTCCCTGTTGTAGGACATTATAAACTGTTATTATAATATGTACCAGCTATACATGATTATTTTACAATACAGTCTTACGAAAGCTATCTAGTTTTTTTAATCATAATTTTAATTTAATAATCATTAATCTACCACAGATGATGGCTAGTACTACATTCTTATTGCAACTTCAAAACTATCCAAAAGACATAATTAATAATGAAATGGTTGAACATCTGACCCCATACTTTGAAATGGAAGATTATAACATGGACACTGCCAAACGTGTATGTGGTGACGTTGCTGGCCTTCTTTCATGGACCAAAGCAATGGCATTTTTTCACAGTGTCAATAAAGAAGTTTTACCACTAAAAGCTAATCTGTTGTTACAAGAAGCAAGACTTAAGGTACAGTACAAATAAAATAAAAACGTTACTAGCACAATATGATACTAAGTATAACTTACTTTTTTATTACTATAGGTGGCTATGGACGATTTGGCTTCAGCGGAGAGACAGTTAGAAGAACGAGAAATGTCTCTGCGTAAAGTAAAAGAACAGTATGAATCTGCAGTTTCTGAAAAACAACAACTGACTGATGCAGCTAATGTATGTCTTAGAAAAATGACAGCTGCAACTGCTCTCATAAATGGATTAGGAGGTGAAAAGATAAGATGGACTCAACAAAGTAAAGACTTTAAAGAACAGCTTGGTAGATTGGTAGGAGACGTGGTTCTTGCTACAGGCTTTTTATCGTATTGCGGCCCATATAACCAAGAATTTAGGAATAGTCTTTTGAGTACATGGATGGGAATATTAACAAATAAAGAAATCCCTGTTACGCACGATTTAAACATTACTAATATGTTAATAGAAAGTGCCACTATATCAGAATGGACTTTACAGGGTCTTCCAAATGATGATCTCTCAGTACAAAATGCATTAATTGTGACTAAATCAAGTTCGTATCCACTATTAGTTGATCCGCAAAGTCAAGGTAAGAATTGGATTAAAAATAAAGAAAGTACTAATGAACTTCAAATAACTTCTTTGAATCATAAGTACTTTAGAACGCATTTAGAAGATAGTTTATCTTTAGGAAGGCCTCTTTTGATAGAAGATGTAGGCATAGAACTTGATCCTGTAATTGATAATGTACTTGAGAAAAACTTCATAAAGTCAGGTTCTATAGAGAAAGTAATAGTAGGAGATAAAGAATGTGATGTTATGCCTGGTTTTATGTTGTACATTACGACAAAACTACCCAACCCTGCTTATTCTCCTGAAATAAGTGCTAAAACATCAATTATTGATTTTACCGTAACTATGCAAGGTTTGGAAGACCAATTGTTAGGAAGAGTTATATTGATGGAGAAATCTGATTTGGAAGAAGAAAGAGTTGCTTTATTTGAGTCTGTGATGAAAAATCAAAGAAGTATGAAAGAGTTAGAAAGCAATTTACTCTGTCGTTTATCATCTTCTGAAGGGTCTTTGGTAGATGATGAAGCATTGATTCATGTGCTCCAAATAACAAAAACGACTGCAGAAGAAGTTAATGAAAAACTTAAAGTGGCGGAAGTAACTGAAAAGAAGATAGTGAAGGCAAGAGAAGAATTTAGAGCTGTTGCCGCTAGAGGATCAATATTATATTTCTTAATAGTGGAAATGAGTAATGTCAATATAATGTATCAGAATTCATTAAAACAATTCTTAAATATCTTTGATAGTTCTATTACTAAATCAACAAAAAGTAATGTAACAGAAGAACGCATAAATATAATTTTAAAGTATTTAACCCTTGAGGTATGGGCGTTTACATTGCGCAGCTTATATGAGAGGCATAAAGCACTGTTCACTCTTATGTTGGCAATGAAAACTGATTACCAAAAGGGCTTGATATCACACGATGAATTTATGGCTTTTATAAAAGGAGGTGCATCACTGGATTTAAACGCTGTCACACCCAAGCCGTTTAGGTGGATTTTAGACATAACGTGGTTGAATTTGGTCGAAATTAGTAAACTAAAAATCTTTAGTGATGTACTGCAAAAGGTAAACTGTTTTTTTAATCATAACATCACTATAACATCTTATCATGATCACTTATACTCATTTTATAACTGCAGATAACATCAGCAGAAAAAGAATGGCGAGTATGGTACGAGAAAGCTAAACCAGAAGAAGAGACATTCCCTAGTGGTTACCACGAAAGCCTTGATGTATTCAGAAAATTGTTGCTCATTAGGTCCTGGAGTCCTGATAGAACTCTTTCGCAAGCTAGAAAATATATTGTTGGTAAGTAAAAATTTACCCTCAATAAACAGGAATAGTTAATAATGCAAAAGCTCGATATAAAAATTCCAACTGTGGGGTTTTAATGATCCTACGACTCGTCCCACAGAGAGTGCGACTAACATGGCACAGATTCTGTATTTCAGATTGCACAGTATGTAGTCTGACCATGTCAGTAGTACGAGTACCTTGGGTAATATAAAAAAATGGAACTCTAGGTCAACTCTTATAACGCTGTCGCTTATGGAAAGGCAAGTAAGCTGTGGACTAGTATTGTATATTTATTTCTGGTGACATTTTCTCTAGATTCTCTTGGACCAGAATACGGAGAAGGCCGCATCTTGAACCTCGAAGCTACCTGGGAGGAATCAGAACCACGAACTCCGCTTATTTGTATTTTATCCACTGGATCAGATCCTTCAACGCAAATAAACCAACTAGCGAAAACTAAGGAGATTGGTAAGATGCTCTAACAATATCCATTTTTTTATTAGTCTTATTACTGTATTTAGTACTGTACTTGTTATGTAAATGATAACAATAATATTTAAATTTTAGTTTTAAAAGCTGTGTCTATGGGTCAAGGTCAAGAAATAGTTGCAAGAAAAATGATATCAGATTCAATGGTCGAAGGAGGCTGGGTGTTACTTCAAAACATACATTTATCACTTCCATTTTGTGTAGAGGCTATGGATGCTCTCATAGAAACTGAGCATATTCAAGAATCCTTCAGATTATGGTTGACAACAGAAGTACATACCGAATTTCCGATTGGCTTATTGCAAATGGCTATAAAGTTCACAAATGAACCTCCACAAGGTATACGGGCAAGCATGAAAAGGACATACCAAAATATAACACAAGACACCTTAGATTACTCCTCGCTTTCACAGTGGCCACCATTACTTTACGCTGTAGCTTTTCTACATACAATAGTACAAGAAAGAAGAAAATTTGGACCGTTAGGTTGGAATGTACCCTATGAATTCAACCAAGCTGATTACGCAGCTAGCGTACAGTTTATCCAAAACCATTTAGACGAAATAGATCCAAAGAAAGGTATTTCCTGGCCTACAATATGCTACATGCTCGGAGAAGTTCAATACGGAGGACGTGTTACTGATGACTTTGATAAACGTTTGCTGACTACATTCACAAATGTATGGTTTTGTGATGTGCTCCTGAGACCAGGATTTGAATTTTACAAAGGTTACAAAGTACCTCAAACAAGAAATCTTCAAGGATATGTAGACTACATAAACCAGTTGCCTTTGACTGATACTCCAGAAGTCTTTGGACTGCATGGCAATGCGGACATAACGTATCAAATTAATAGCGCCAAGGACATATTAGATACTATCTTGAATGTGCAACCAAAGGAAGGTGGTAGTCAAGGTGGTGAAACAAGGGAAAGTATTGTATATCGATTAGCAGAAGATATGTTGGAGAAGCTACCTAAGCAGTATATTAGTTTTGAAGTGAGGGAAGCCTTGCAGAAAATGGGAGCTTTCCTGCCAATGAACATATTTTTAAGGTAAATAATTTAAGTTAACGGAATCTATGAGGTTTTGTCACTTTTGTAACGAAACCCTAAAAATAGTAAAGGAATAAATTAAAACAACGTTAAAAGTGATTAAAACTTTTATAGGCAAGAAATTGACAGAATCCAGAAAGTTGTAAAAACTGTGCAGTCGACGCTATGCGACTTGAAGCTTGCCATAGATGGTACCATTATTATGAGTCAAGGACTCAGAGAATCTCTTGACGCTATGTACGACGCTAGGATACCTGCCAAATGGCTTAAAGTAAGTGCTATATACTTTCCTTCTTTTATTTAAATGTTTAGAATGTGACCGATTATCTCTGCCTAGTCTTCCACTCAACCAGCTTTTACTAACTTATCGTATCTACACTCTCGTCCTATTTTGGAACTATACCTACAGGTATCCTGGGAATCTGCGACTCTTGGTTTTTGGTACACTGAGCTTCTGGAGAGAGAGCAACAATACAGAATTTGGCTTCGAAATGGTCGACCAACAGCCTTTTGGATGACTGGCTTTTTTAATCCTCAAGGATTTCTCACCGCTATGAGACAGGTATTTTAAAACTTATAACCGTTCTTAGAATGAATGAATTTTGCGGGCAGCGGGACGGCAGCGACGGCGGGCGCTCGTTTCCACCGCGCCGCCACTACTGCGCCACTATTAGTCCAGTCAAAATAGATATCCAGTTTGCATTAATTCCCAACAAGCTGGATTTTTGTGCAGGCCTTGAATACTACATTACAAATGATATGTCAAAAGTCCCCATCGATCCCGCTTGTGCGTTGTTTTTTATTCGAGGTCAAAGGTCACAAATTTGCGTTTTTTGCGTATATCTCTGAAACAACAGGAGCTATCGAAAAATGGTTTAGACAAAGTTTGTAGATCGTAAAATTGTCTACAAAAAATATCTCAACACTTTTCTCCTACAAAGCATCGCTTTCGAGATATTGTGAATTTAGAGCGCAGGAAAGTCATATTTTCGACTAATGAACACACTAGCTTTTTCCCGCGATTTCGCTCGTTTTCATAAGTATTATTAAAAATAAGGCTTATTCCAATATATAGTAGCATATGCCTACATGGTATCAGCCTAATCGGTCTGAAATTGACAAAGTTACATACTAACTTCCATCCCCTATCTTATCCCTTTAGGGGTAGAATTTATCGAAATCCTTTCTTAGCGGAAGCCAACACTATAACATCTACCTGCATACCAAAATTCAGCCAGATCTGTCCAGTGGTTTAGGCTGTGCGTTGATCAGAGGTGGTGCGGAAATCTTCTATTTCTATAAAACTCAAAGGTGACTGACGTAGTTATCTATCAACGCACAGCCAAAACCACTGGACAGATCTGGCTGAATTTTGGCATGCAGGTAGATGATATAACGTAGGCATCCGCTAAGAAAGGATTTTGATAAATTCTACCTCTAAAGGGATAAGATAGGGGATGGAAGTTTGTATGTAACTTTGTCAATTTCAGACCGATTAGGCTGAGACCATGCAAGCATATGCTACTATATATTGGAATAAGCCTTATTTTTAATAATACTTATGAAAACGAGCGAAATCGCGGGAAAAAGCTAGTGTGTTCATTAGTCGAAAATACGACTTTCCTGCGCTCTAAAGTCACGATATCTCGAAAGCGATGCTTTGTAGGAGAAAAGTGTTGAGATATTTTTTGTAGACAATTTTACGATCTACAAACTTTGTCTGAACCATTTTTCGATAGCTCTCGTTGTTTCAGAGATATACGCAAAAAACGCAAATTTGTGACCGTTGACCTTGAATAAAAAACAACGCACAAGCGGGATCGATGGGGACTTTTGACATATCATTTGTAATGACGTACTCAAGGCCTGCACAAAAATCCAGCTTGTTGGGAATTAATGCAAACTGTTATCATAATTTAGTCTATTTTGACTGGGCTATATGTTCGAACACCTCTTTATAACTAGCATCATGCTGACTTGAGACTGTTTTGAGACGGTAAAGTAATAATATATAATAAAAATATAAGTAATAAATAGTAATAAGTTATAATTATGTAAGTTTTTGTAAATGTGTTATTATTTAGCTTTACTGTAAAGAAATAGTTTATTTCTTTCTTTCTACATGAATCGATAAATGTTACCGTAATACGTAATGTTACTGTCTTTCCCGCGCCGCCACCACACTTCCCGCAATATTTGAGGCGGAAGCCTTCCTGTCACTACTAATAACAAATTTGTATTGACCAGGAAGTGACTCGTAGTCATAAAGGCTGGGCATTAGACTCCGTGGTCCTACAGAACCTCATCACGAAGCTAAACAGGGAAGATGTACACGAAGGTCCCGCCGAGGGTGTTTATGTATATGGACTCTTTTTAGAAGGTTTGTTGTTTTGTTAATAATTATAACATTTAGACATAATTTTCAAAATAAAAGACATAATAAATAAATTAATACAAATCAAATTTCGTAACCAGTTAAGACAAAATTCATCACCTTGATTTGCCAGACAGTTAATATCGAATCTTTCTCAAGTTTACTTGGAGAATATCCCTTAGCGGATTTTTACGACGACCACGAGACGAGAAACGACAGAAACATATATATTGAATTAGGCCGCCACCAAAGAAAATTAACAAATTGGTTGTTCAAACGATCTTTTTTGGGAGCTTGTAAATAACTTATCGGCGTCCCTGTATCTATTTATACGGGGACGCTAGTGAAGTTCTCTATGTGAATCTAAGCAAATTACTTTTAACTCTGATATTATTTATGTTTTGACAGGAGCATCTCTGGATAGAAAAACTGGTAAACTTATAGAATCAAAGCCTAAAGTACTATTCGAACAAATGCCTGTGATATACATATTTGCAATCAACACAACTGCTGGCAAGGATCCACGGCTATACGAGTGTCCAATGTATAGGAAACCTCAAAGAACTGATGCCAAATATGTTGGCTCAATAGATTTTGAAACCGATAGCAACCCAAGACACTGGGCCCTAAGAGGAGTAGCGTTACTTTGTGATATCAAATAAAAAAATGAATCGGATATCTTATATTATTAAATCAATAATTATTATATTAATGCAATAAATGTGATACAACCCGATCAAAGATTTTTATTCCTTTCAAATCGATGGCATTTTGTTACTTACCAAAGATTGTAAAGATAACGCGACCCTCTAAAGTCATCCGTAAAGTGATCAAAACACAAAATGTTCAATACGCATAATGTACAATTTCGCAAATTGCACAAATCTTAAAATAATTTAAACGCATTATCAGACCGCAAAATGTACTTTTCTGGTTCATTAGGGTACGGACTTTCCGAATACCGCATATTCGGCATATAGACGCTGGCCAGACGGATATAAGGAAGAAAAACTTGAAATTACCCTAATTATCCCTTTCTCTTTATTTCGTAAATATAATATTGACGCATAGTCCCTTAGGAGTTGGTGGCACGACGAGGAATAACCCCTTTCTACGACGGTGACATACATTCTTGCTCCGTCAATACACGGATTTTTTAAATTTAAAAATAAAAACGTATTTTTAAAGTCTATATCGACGACCTCTGTGCGGTGTTAACCCGTGGTTCCGGTGAGTCGACCCATTACCGGGTCCACGGGTAATATCAATTACCCGTGGTTCCATTAGGGATTGAATTAATATAATAAATATATATATAAAATCGAATATATCGATAGAAAATTAAAACTATCAGTTAAACATTTATAATTTACTTAAAAATAATTCCATCCTTTGGAACAAAAAAATATCGGTATAATATTTATGTATCAAATTCATCATTTTCAATTGCTATTTTTGTTCTAATTCTAATTGGATTATTCTTTTTATTTTTCGATAATTTGACCAAAACGTTCAGATAAATAATAAATAAATAATAATAATGATAAATATTCAAGCTTTACTTGGTCACAAAGCCACACAAAGCTTTTTAAACTAGAAACACTAATATAGAAGAATTATTCTAGAATATATCGCACCCTCAGTAATTTATGGGGCCAAGTCAAAATTTTAGTAAACTGAGATTTTAAATGCTAAGGGCATAAAATGGAATTCTTTACCTGTTAGCGCTGACAGAGCGAGAAAAAGGACAATAACGACTCGGTAAATATATTTGTGTCCCTCTCACACTCTCCCAGCCCGGGGCGCCCGCTCTTACTGCTAGAAGGTTATGGTTAACAACTAAACAGTGACAGGGATTTAAATAATAATATAGGTTCAATTTTAAATAGTCCTAGTATTTCTTTGATATTTTTGTATTATAAAGGCCTAACTTGAATGCATGTTTTTCAATTACTTGTAATTTATAGAATTAATGCAAATTTATTGTTTTCTCCTATTGCTATTTATAGTGCATTTACCAAAGAACAAATCTGCCAAATTTCACATTTATAACTTAAATAATAAACAAGTAATTTGAAAAAATAGGTATTTTATAGGAACCCAGAATCTTAAATCGTGATTTCCCAAAAATAAACTTTTTTGGATTGTGCCCTTATAATACTGAGGGTGCGATGTTTACTTTTTTACAAGTAAGGGGAACTATTTTTATAACAGACTTGTCTTTGACCCGTCTCATTCAGCCACAAGCAACACAAAATTTTTGAAATGCTAATTTCTCGATCCGAATAATCATAGATAATTAAAAAACGTATATTACAATAATATTTTCCATAACTTGTATATAATACTATTGTTAATAAGCAGATATCGACCTTAGTAATAATATTTTCTCAATTTAGTATGTAGTTGAACATCACTTCTCCAATGTCATGTGTTGCTAACTTCACACTTTAAAGTATAATCGTGAACCAATCCCGATTTCAATCCAATGTTGACGAAATTGTTTTCAAGAGTACGAAATCACGTGACTTCAAAATTGACATTGTAATTGGATTGGTATTAGATTGAAATTAAAATTATGTTCAAGAGTAAGCCTACAGGAGGCGCATTAAGTTTGTGCAATTTTTCTTTAATTTAATTTTATAATTATGTCCAATTGACCAAAGAGAATAAACATGACTAATACGGAATATAATTCTCCGTGTGGTGACGGAGTAAGAATACAGTGTGTCACCACCCCATCTCATCCCATGGGTGTCGTAAAACCCGAATAAGGGACTATCCGTGAATATTATCTTATATTATTTGAAATTAAACCAATCCGTTTGGCCAGCGTGGTATTAGTAGGCCAAGTATCCTTCCGTCCCTGCAGTGGGACATTATACCCTTTCCACTATATTTAACGACATTTGACAGCTTGACGTTAGTGACGTTCAGCAGTATCTCGAATGTAATGCCATTCGATTGTAAGCGATTTCGCGATTTTTCAAATTACTTTATTTTACACATTTGGCTCCTTACATCAACTTACATTATCATTTTATTATTGTTTCTTTCTTTATCTCTGTTAAGAGAATTAGCCTATAGCTTGAAATGATAAAATTATAGTTAGCTTAGGTATTATTTAAAATACATAATTTATCGTGACACATTCGCGGGTTATAGCTAATCTAAAATATCATATTACATTTTATAAACGTATTATGAAGAGTTCAGGTTTATTCATAGCATTTATTTCTACCGATTATTTGTAATTTGTTTCATAATGGTGGTAATCGTTATGAGTGTCCATCACTAAGTAACCATGGTAACTGAAAAAAACATGGGTACGTTCATGAAATACAATATTATTTGTTCGAAAAATAAGCGGAAGCATTACGAAACTTCATGGACGTGAACTGTCAAAAAGCTAAACTTACGCCCTATGTCCACTAAAATCCATTAAAAGATCCATTGATGGATCTTTTTACACTTAAAATCACACACTTATGTCCACTTTAATCCATGATCCGAAATTTTTTCATAATGGATCTTTTAGCACTAACGAGTGTAATAAAATCCATTATAAAGCCGTATCTATAATAGTTATTTTCAATAGCCAAATTAAAGTCTATAAAACCATTCCAAATTTTAATAGTAACTTAAAAGTATAATGTAATCTCATTTAACAAAGGGTACATTTTTGTATACAGATGAATTCACATTGGATACATGGAATAGGGGAAAAATACTGATTGAGCAACAAAATTCGTAACTCAAAATTACTTAACATCAATTTATAATCGTGGTGTACCGCTATTTATCTTAAAGTCAATCTTTTTTAATAACACATCTATATACTTATAATAAAACTGTAGAGAGATCAATTCTGTACATTGAATATATGTTAAAAATTAATATTGGAGGATGAATGGTGATCGATACTAATGCCAAAAATGCAATCAATAAATTTTTTGTCTGTCTGTCTGTCTGTCTGTCTGTCTGTCTGTCTGTCTGTCTGTATGTGCACGCATGGGTCAAAAACTACTGAAGGCATTTTAACCAAACTTGGTACAATTGTAGTCCATACTCCCGGGCAGGTTATAGGCTGTATAACATAACGCTAAGACACATAGGAGCTGAGCAGTGGCAAAAAATTTGAAGCAAGTCGGTTGAAAAAAAGCGCGTTCGAGCTCTTATCATCGCATACGTTGATCATACGCCAAAAATATGTATTACAAAAATAATGGTCTTCAAACGATGAACAAAAAAGTCCTGAATAGTATATATCTATCTTTTATATATTAGTCACAATAACCTGTTTAATCGTTAGGGTTTTCTTCAAAGTGTATTAAATACATAAATATATTGTAATTTGCATAGACATATCTTTTTCAAACTCCCATATTTCAAAAGTACACTTTAATACCTTATTCATAAATTTTTTTTTATAGAAATCGGTTTATAAACACACAAGATTTAGATGAAAGAAAATTTCCAAATGTCGCCGCGCCAGTATGAGTACGGCAGTACGGTTGATTTTTGTTTAACGTCCGAAACGGCCAACCGGTGCATCTATATAATTTCATTCACATTGACTCTTAATGCGAACGGACGTGGTTCTTATTGACTCTTCTCGGAATAAGCGAGCTTTAGATATTAAAATACATAGATACGAAGTTTTTAGGTATTAAGTTTAAAGTAGGTATCTATCTATACTATAATAAAACAATCGGAATCGGATAAGTAATACTCGAGATATCGCTAGATCTCTTTATTAGAACAGTCCAATACAAATCAGGGGTCATGAAAAATGGATTTGGTTCAATGTTGAATGAATTTAAATTTCGTTTCTTTTGTTCACGAGATGGCGTTACCAGTAGTAATCATAAAATAAATGAGTTTTTAAATAATATATAACTATTTTATTATTAAGTGCTATTAATAAGTTATTCCTTTTAAATGTTAATAAAATTAACCATGAATCGTATGTGTAATATCAATTATTATAAGTCTTCACACTAGCCTTTAAAAATATCAATTTAACGGACACAAAGAACATCCAGACTAAGGACAATAGTTTGTGTATCACAATTGTCCTCCATGGGAATCGAACCCGCGACCTCATGCACGCCAGCCATGTAATGCGACCGCCGCGCCACCGAGGCAGGTAATTCTGCCGCACCATAACGTGGCGTGCAAATGTATTCATTCATAATTAATTAGCGATTATCCGTGTGGTGACGGAGCAAGAATACAATATGTCACCTCCCCATCTCATCCCATGGGTGGCGTAAAACCGACTAAGGGACTATCGGTGAATATTATCTTTACGAAATAAAAATGAAGGAAAACTTGAAATTAAACCCTATACCAATCCGACTGGCCAACGTGGTATTAGTAGGCCAAGTATCCCTCCGTCACGGGAGGAGGCGCGTCCTTGCAGTGAGACATTAATGGGCTGTTATGATGAAAAAAGCGATGTCATTTATTTTAACTTACAAATTTGACAACAGATGGCATTGTGCCTGTGACGTCATTTTCAGTATCGCGGTATTAAGATTTTACTTGAAAGAATGACGTTCGCTCATGTCTTTCAGTATAAGTTTAGACACAGTCTTCATAGATCTGCCTTTGTAAAGATCTGTTTTTGAAAAGGTTTTGGTTCGTTCGTTAATTTTACAATTCGTGTGTAGGTATATCTGTTTGTTATAAGGTTTAAAAACGATTTTTCAGTATTAAATCGAATTGCGAAGTAAGTAACATCCGCCACGCGAACGAAGTCGCGGGCACAGCAGCTAGTAGCTAATAATTATGTAATAAGTATGTGTCGTAGTTCTCGAGATATAAGGGAGCCGGGCCAGAACCGTGAGGCTGGCCCGGCCCCTAAAAAGTGCCTGTAACTTTTTTCTAAAAGAGTTACATTGAAAACGAAGTAGTTACATAGGTTTGGGTCAAGGAGTACATTCGATTGGTACCAGTCTCGTTACCAAATTCCGTAGGGCCGGGCGGGCCTGACGAACGTGCAAATTTTGGCAACAAGTCTCTAGCCTGCGTTCAACGGGTGGTTTTGACTCTACAGTAACCTACCAAAAAGCTAAAGCAACTTGATTTTTAGTAGTGTCGCAATTATATGCGGTACGGACCCAGGATACCCCTGACGATACCACCAGGGGTATCGTGGATAATAGGTACACTTCGTTAAGAAATGTATAAAAACGAATATTAGAATAAAACAAGTTTATAAATATTAGATATGTATTAAAATTATTTAAAAACTATAAGAAATTAGGACAAATAAATGATGAACAAGTTTTGAGGTGCTTATTATTATATACGCTACTCGTATAGTTATTTTGCTGCGAGAATGAGATAATTATTTTGTCTCGCATTAGAGAAATAAAGTAATGTAAGTAGTTTTGATGTACATTTTCGAATTATTATCTGCACAACTATAGTTCACAGTTATTTTATTTTCTCAATGTTATGTTACAAAATAACAACTTATTGACGTCATTATAAAACTACTTAGTCTAAGTTTACATATTAAAAGTTTTTCAAACTTTACCATCGCTTCCAAGGAGCTAGCAGAGAAGAAGCGGTGTAACAAACTCCAAAGCAGCGGTTTTTAGACGTCTCTATAATTTTACAACAGTTCTGTAACTGTAATAAAGTGCTACAACCATTGTATACCCCGAAATTGTAAGTACGCTCACTAAAATAAAATATGTGAGTTAGCTATCTACTCGACAGATTTGTTAATTAGTCATTTTCGTCAACTGGTCACTTTCTGCAATTGGTCAATTTCATTAAAATCTCTAATTCGTCACTATCCCTAATTCGTCAGTTGGGTTATCAGGTCAATGTATTTATCTCGTCAATTTATGCATTTTGACTAGATGTACAGTCGTTAATATCGGCATATAAAAAACAAAAACAATGTGCGTGTGTGCGTTGGAGCACAGAATACATAGTTGGAGGAGTTTAATGTCGCGTTCCGAAACTCGCGTTTTTTTTGTATTAGTTTCGGCACGCGAGATAAAATGCATCAGTTTCCACGTCATTACATCAGTCAAACAAAAATCGCGTTACCAACAGTGTTTTATTATTTTTAATATACAAATTTTAAATTCGTACGGCTTAAAAGGATTTGACTTCAAATTCAAATTTACAAAAAAAAAAATTGTATAGAAATCAAGCAGGAGATGTTCTCTGGGCAATCACCCATTGATCGTCATGATATTACAGCCAGAGTCTTTAGACAAAAGTTGAAATCTTTAATGGATTTCATCGTAAAACATTATGTGTTTGGTGAGACACGCTGCTGGATGTATTCTGTGGAGTGGCAGAAACGAGGATTGCCACATGCACACATTTTGATTTGGTTGGTTGAAAAGATAAGGCCAAATGAAGTTGATGCAGTGATATCAGCTGAAATCCCTAATGTACAAGTAGATCCTGGATTGCATGAGGTAGTTATCAAAAACATGATACATGGTCCCTGTGGAACTCTTAATCAAAATTCACCGTGTATGATGGATGGTAAATGTTCAAAACGATATCCACGGACATTAATATCGGAAACAATTACTGGTAATGACGGTTATCCATTGTATCGTCGCAGATCGACAGCAGACAATGGAAAATCAACAATTGTCAAATTAAATCAACAAGATATTGAAATAGATAATCGTTGGATTGTTCCATATTCACCCATTTTATCAAAGACATTTAAAGCACACATCAACGTTGAATCTTGCCATTCAGTGAAATCTATAAAATACATTTGCAAATATGTAACCAAAGGGAGTGATATGGCTGTGATTGGAATTGGTGCAGAGAATTCCAATGATGAAGTTACCCAATACCAAATGGGCCGCTATGTCAGTAGTAATGAAGCAGTTTGGCGAATATTTTCTTTTCCTATTCATGAGAGATACCCTTCTGTTGTTCACTTAGCTGTGCATTTAGAAAATGGACAAAGAGTGTATTTTACAGCACAGAACGCAGTACAAAGAGCTGCTCAGCCACCATCTACTACATTAACCAGTTTTTTTGAGACATGCCAAAACGATGATTTCGCACAAACATTGCTATATTCTGAAATGCCAAAATATTATACCTGGAATCAATCCTCAAGGAGATTTATACGACGGAAACAAGGAAAACCAGTTCCAGGATATACAGATGTATATTCCACCGATGCGATTGGCCGGATTTATTCAGTACATCCAAGCAATGATGAATGTTTTTATTTACGACTGCTATTAGTCAATGTACGTGGTCCAACATCATTCCAACAGTTACGAACTGTTGATGGTGAATTGTGTGGATCCTACAGAGAAGCCTGTCAACGTTTGCAATTGCTTGAAAATGACGCTCATTGGGATCAAACTCTCAATGATGCTGTAATATCATCACACGCTCATCAAATACGAACATTGTTTTCTATAATCATATCTACATGCTTCCCATCAAACCCAATTGATTTGTGGATCAAGTACAAAGATTATATGTGTGATGATATTTTGTATCAAATACGGAATAGAATGGGAAATCCAAATATACAAATCAGTGAAGAAATTTACAATGAAGCATTGATTTCAATTGAGGACATGTGCTTGATAATGTCAAACAAACTATTAATTCAATTAGGCCTGACCGCGCCCAATCGTCCAATGCATGACGCTTTTAACCAAGAGTTGCATCGAGAAAGACTGTATGATCTTAACGCTTTGAAAGAATTAATTCAAACAAATCTTCCACTGTTAAATGAACAACAGAAGTATGTATTTGAAACTCTTATAAAAGTAACAAATGATGAAACTGGAGGGATTTACTTCTTAGATGCACCTGGTGGTACAGGAAAAACTTTTTTGATTTCATTAATATTAGCAACAATTCGCTCACAAAATAAAATTGCACTTGCACTCGCTTCGTCGGGAATCGCAGCAACTTTGCTTGAAGGTGGTCGAACAGCCCATTCAGCACTAAAATTGCCATTAAATATGCAAAGCAATGAAACTCCAACCTGCAACGTTTCGAAGAACTCTGCAATGGCAAAGGTTTTGCAGCAATGTAAATTGATTGTTTGGGATGAATGCACGATGGCACATAAAAAATCTTTGGAGGCTTTAGACAGAACCTTAAAAGATCTACGGAGCAATAATAACCGATTTGGTGGTGCAATGATTTTATTAGCAGGAGATTTTCGTCAAATATTGCCAGTGATTCCACGATCAACGCCAGCTGATGAACTCAATGCATGTCTAAAGTCCTCCAATTTGTGGAAACATGTCAAAGTACTTCATTTAAGCAAGAATATGCGTGTCGAGTTGCAAAATGACCAATCTGGAAACATATTCTCTAAACAACTCATTGACATTGGTAATGGCAAATTTCCTATAGACATGTTGACTGGCTGCATTAACTTTCCTCAAAGTTTTTGTCAGTTAACTCGATCAAAAGATGAACTTATTCAGAAGGTGTTTCCAGATGTTTCTCAAAATTACAGAAACAATGATTGGTTGAGCGAACGAGCTATACTGGCTGCAAAAAACATAGATGTAAATGAATTAAATTTCAAAATTCAAGAACAAATTACAGGCGAATTGAGGATATATAAATCAGTTGATTCGGCTACTAATCAAGATGATGTAGTCAACTATCCACCGGAATTTTTAAACTCGCTAGATTTGCCAGGATTGCCACCTCACAATCTTCAATTAAAGGTTGGATCGGTGGTTATAATGTTGCGAAATATCAACCAACCGCGTCTTTGCAACGGTACACGGTTAGCGATAAAAAAATTACTTAACAATGTGATAGAAGCAACTATACTCAAAGGAAAGTATAAAGGAGAAGATGTTCTCATACCGCGCATCCCAATGATTCCGACTGATGTGCCATTTGAGTTTAAACGACTACAGTTTCCAGTGCGGCTTGCTTTTGCTATGACTATAAACAAGTCCCAGGGGCAATCATTAAGTGTTTGTGGTATTAATCTAGAAAACCCATGTTTCTCACATGGTCAATTGTATGTTGCCTGTTCCCGTGTTGGAAAACCATCAGATTTGTTTATCTATGCGCCAGGTAATCAAACAAAAAACATTGTATACCACAAAGCACTACAATGATAATAATAATAATTATGATTCACTTGATTAACAATAAAGCGATTACTTACTTTTAAATCCTTATATAAGTTTTATTTAATTATATTTTTTATTCACAACGCCCTATCACCAGGCTGACGGTTCTGTTCAGGAGAATTTTTTAAAATACGTAGGCACAAAAACCGCCACATTACAAATCTTTTTGACAGGACGAAGTCTGTCGGGTCAGCTAGTAGCAAGTCCCAGGGGCAATCATTAAGTGTTTGTAGATATGATCTTTGACGTTAGGAACACACCTACATTGCTTAGACAACAGTGAGTGCTTGTAATTTATTATGAACTTTATACCATAGCAATAAAGCAAGTTTTTTTTTTTTTTTTTTTTTTTTTTTTTTTTTTTTTTTTTTTTTTTTAGGGTTTCTCGCCGTAAAAACCATCCTTGAACTTCAACGAACATTTAAAAAAAAGATTTGGCCAAATTGGTCCAGGCATTGTTGAGTTATGCGCTTACCAACACATTTTGCGATTCATTTTTATATTATAGACTAGATGTACAGTCGTTAATATCGGCATATCAGATTTTTATATTATAAACTTAGAAAAATTGGAAAATTAAATTTGGATAAATTTGTAATTTGTAAATAAAAATGTACATTCATTAGTTAACACGTTTATTGTTTCTTATGGTATTAATAAGACCTAAATTTGTCAAGCAATCCCAAACTTCTTTCCTTCCTTCTTCAAATAGATCTTCCATTATGAAAGTAGAAACTATATTTGTGATGCGTTTATCCAATACAATCGACCGCCGTTTTCTATTTTTAGCTGGTATATATATGCCTGTTTGTCTTGTTCGAAAATCAGCAAATAGTGCTTCTTTTTTTATAATTGAGACAAAATAATATAAATCTTTTCGTTTCAAATTCAAACGAAAACGTAATCTGTTGTGCCATGATTCGACTGGATTTATTGTTCGATGTCGCTCATTATGGCAACTTATATAATTTACATACACCATTAACCAGGTCTCTGCCATGTAATCATTAAATAATTTAATTTTTGCTCCTGGTGGCGAATGTTCCATAATTGATAACCAAGCCTCTTGAAAGTATTCTTTTGGCAAGAAAGCCAGTGAAGCACAAACAGCAATATGTTTACGTACTTCTTTGGTATCGTCCAAACATAACTCCTTCGCTTTACGCAACAGACATTGACGGAAATGAAAAAAACATCCCACTATTTGAACATTAGGGTAAGTTTTTTTCACTGAATTTATTGCACCCAACTCATAATCCATGTGAAATTTTTTGGCATTTTGTAAATAATTTTTCAGCAAGTTAAATGCTCTAACATAAGTATCTTCTTTTTTATTAGGCAAAAGACAAAAAACTAATGGCACTACGTTTGTTTCCATGGGGGTGCTACCGATGTCAGCATGGATTGTATATAGCTGACTGAAGGGTTCTGGGATTTGTTTAAAAATGCCATCACAAAAAAACTCTTCATATTTTGTAATTATATCCCGTGCATAAGGAGTCATAAATATTAAAATTTTCTCAGAAGTGCCATCTTCAAATACAATAAAATCTTTACGTAATTCTTCCGGCAATACGACATCCTCAAGTTTTTTATATAAACTCTTAACAACATCTAAGTGACTGTATCTGGCCTTGTACAAAGAATTTTTTATATTATTGTACTAGCTGACCCGACAGACTTCGTCCTGTCAAAAAGATTTGTAATGTGGCGGTTTTTGTGCCTACGTATTTTAAAAAATTCTCCTGAACAGAACCGTCAGCCTGGTGATAGGGCGTTGTGAATAAAAAATATAATTAAATAAAACTTATATAAGGATTTAAAAGTAAGTAATCGCTTTATTGTTAATCAAGTGAATCATAATTATTATTATTATCATTGTAGTGCTTTGTGGTATACAATGTTTTTTGTTTGATTACCTGGCGCATAGATAAACAAATCTGATGGTTTTCCAACACGGGAACAGGCAACATACAATTGACCATGTGAGAAACATGGGTTTTCTAGATTAATACCACAAACACTTAATGATTGCCCCTGGGACTTGTTTATAGTCATAGCAAAAGCAAGCCGCACTGGAAACTGTAGTCGTTTAAACTCAAATGGCACATCAGTCGGAATCATTGGGATGCGCGGTATGAGAACATCTTCTCCTTTATACTTTCCTTTGAGTATAGTTGCTTCTATCACATTGTTAAGTAATTTTTTTATCGCTAACCGTGTACCGTTGCAAAGACGCGGTTGGTTGATATTTCGCAACATTATAACCACCGATCCAACCTTTAATTGAAGATTGTGAGGTGGCAATCCTGGCAAATCTAGCGAGTTTAAAAATTCCGGTGGATAGTTGACTACATCATCTTGATTAGTAGCCGAATCAACTGATTTATATATCCTCAATTCGCCTGTAATTTGTTCTTGAATTTTGAAATTTAATTCATTTACATCTATGTTTTTTGCAGCCAGTATAGCTCGTTCGCTCAACCAATCATTGTTTCTGTAATTTTGAGAAACATCTGGAAACACCTTCTGAATAAGTTCATCTTTTGATCGAGTTAACTGACAAAAACTTTGAGGAAAGTTAATGCAGCCAGTCAACATGTCTATAGGAAATTTGCCATTACCAATGTCAATGAGTTGTTTAGAGAATATGTTTCCAGATTGGTCATTTTGCAACTCGACACGCATATTCTTGCTTAAATGAAGTACTTTGACATGTTTCCACAAATTGGAGGACTTTAGACATGCATTGAGTTCATCAGCTGGCGTTGATCGTGGAATCACTGGCAATATTTGACGAAAATCTCCTGCTAATAAAATCATTGCACCACCAAATCGGTTATTATTGCTCCGTAGATCTTTTAAGGTTCTGTCTAAAGCCTCCAAAGATTTTTTATGTGCCATCGTGCATTCATCCCAAACAATCAATTTACATTGCTGCAAAACCTTTGCCATTGCAGAGTTCTTCGAAACGTTGCAGGTTGGAGTTTCATTGCTTTGCATATTTAATGGCAATTTTAGTGCTGAATGGGCTGTTCGACCACCTTCAAGCAAAGTTGCTGCGATTCCCGACGAAGCGAGTGCAAGTGCAATTTTATTTTGTGAGCGAATTGTTGCTAATATTAATGAAATCAAAAAAGTTTTTCCTGTACCACCAGGTGCATCTAAGAAGTAAATCCCTCCAGTTTCATCATTTGTTACTTTTATAAGAGTTTCAAATACATACTTCTGTTGTTCATTTAACAGTGGAAGATTTGTTTGAATTAATTCTTTCAAAGCGTTAAGATCATACAGTCTTTCTCGATGCAACTCTTGGTTAAAAGCGTCATGCATTGGACGATTGGGCGCGGTCAGGCCTAATTGAATTAATAGTTTGTTTGACATTATCAAGCACATGTCCTCAATTGAAATCAATGCTTCATTGTAAATTTCTTCACTGATTTGTATATTTGGATTTCCCATTCTATTCCGTATTTGATACAAAATATCATCACACATATAATCTTTGTACTTGATCCACAAATCAATTGGGTTTGATGGGAAGCATGTAGATATGATTATAGAAAACAATGTTCGTATTTGATGAGCGTGTGATGATATTACAGCATCATTGAGAGTTTGATCCCAATGAGCGTCATTTTCAAGCAATTGCAAACGTTGACAGGCTTCTCTGTAGGATCCACACAATTCACCATCAACAGTTCGTAACTGTTGGAATGATGTTGGACCACGTACATTGACTAATAGCAGTCGTAAATAAAAACATTCATCATTGCTTGGATGTACTGAATAAATCCGGCCAATCGCATCGGTGGAATATACATCTGTATATCCTGGAACTGGTTTTCCTTGTTTCCGTCGTATAAATCTCCTTGAGGATTGATTCCAGGTATAATATTTTGGCATTTCAGAATATAGCAATGTTTGTGCGAAATCATCGTTTTGGCATGTCTCAAAAAAACTGGTTAATGTAGTAGATGGTGGCTGAGCAGCTCTTTGTACTGCGTTCTGTGCTGTAAAATACACTCTTTGTCCATTTTCTAAATGCACAGCTAAGTGAACAACAGAAGGGTATCTCTCATGAATAGGAAAAGAAAATATTCGCCAAACTGCTTCATTACTACTGACATAGCGGCCCATTTGGTATTGGGTAACTTCATCATTGGAATTCTCTGCACCAATTCCAATCACAGCCATATCACTCCCTTTGGTTACATATTTGCAAATGTATTTTATAGATTTCACTGAATGGCAAGATTCAACGTTGATGTGTGCTTTAAATGTCTTTGATAAAATGGGTGAATATGGAACAATCCAACGATTATCTATTTCAATATCTTGTTGATTTAATTTGACAATTGTTGATTTTCCATTGTCTGCTGTCGATCTGCGACGATACAATGGATAACCGTCATTACCAGTAATTGTTTCCGATATTAATGTCCGTGGATATCGTTTTGAACATTTACCATCCATCATACACGGTGAATTTTGATTAAGAGTTCCACAGGGACCATGTATCATGTTTTTGATAACTACCTCATGCAATCCAGGATCTACTTGTACATTAGGGATTTCAGCTGATATCACTGCATCAACTTCATTTGGCCTTATCTTTTCAACCAACCAAATCAAAATGTGTGCATGTGGCAATCCTCGTTTCTGCCACTCCACAGAATACATCCAGCAGCGTGTCTCACCAAACACATAATGTTTTACGATGAAATCCATTAAAGATTTCAACTTTTGTCTAAAGACTCTGGCTGTAATATCATGACGATCAATGGGTGATTGCCCAGAGAACATCTCCTGCTTGATTTCTATACAATTTTTTTTTTTGTAAATTTGAATTTGAAGTCAAATCCTTTTAAGCCGTACGAATTTAAAATTTGTATATTAAAAATAATAAAACACTGTTGGTAACGCGATTTTTGTTTGACTGATGTAATGACGTGGAAACTGATGCATTTTATCTCGCGTGCCGAAACTAATACAAAAAAAACGCGAGTTTCGGAACGCGACATTAAACTCCTCCAACTATGTATTCTGTGCTCCAACGCACACACGCACATTGTTTTGATAGATATGATCTTTGACGTTAGGAACACACCTACATTGCTTAGACAACAGTGAGTGCTTGTAATTTATTATGAACTTTATACCATAGCAATAAAGCAAGTTTTTTTTTTTTTTTTTTTTTTTTTTTTTTTTTTTTTTTTTTTTTAGGGTTTCTCGCCGTAAAAACCATCCTTGAACTTCAACGAACATTTAAAAAAAAGATTTGGCCAAATTGGTCCAGGCATTGTTGAGTTATGCGCTTACCAACACATTTTGCGATTCATTTTTATATTATAGATTTAGGAACATCATCTACATAATATTCCGAATTTGGACCAGTCAAATGTTCTACGCAATTTTCATATATAGCCCTCACAGAGCCAAATTCTTGTCCAACTCTTTTTTTACAATGGTCTATAGCTTCTGAAACAACGTTCGACGCTGGATCGGCCTCACAAAAATGATCTGACTGTCTAATAATATCAGTCCTATTATTATTAAGAGTAATACTACCTCGACAGTATTTTCTATTCTTGCACCGCCACCACGTAGTACCATTTTTGTTTGTGTGTGATAAATTGTAGCGATATCCATCTTTAAGTAAAATTTGTTTATTCCTTTCGGAGTTCACGAAAGAAAATTTCACAGTCGACGCCATTCCCTATTGAGGACCGATCGGACTCCGCAATATTAATAGCAAATGGTACCTTAATAGTAATTCTCCAACTTACATTACACAAATGGGTAGATACTAGTGTAGTTACATGTTCAATGTCAAGAATGACATTGACTCAATATTTTCTAAACAAAAGTAATGGGTATAAATAACCAGTCAGTAATGTAGGTCAAAAAGTTATCATTCAAATTACATCAAACACTATACTTTCATATGTATCAATTTCATCTATGTAAATTCTACACATTAATCTGGATGCTACATTTATCTGACCTACCCCAAATAAATAGACCGCGGTGTTTGCCCCTGGTCCACCTACATGGTTCACCTAGTTGTGAAGTTATGATCAGTATCATCTATATTACCCAATAAAAATGTTTCTGAAGTTTTGTCGATAAGGTCGAAAATTGCATGCACCCATTTTTTACAATCACAATCGTTGTCAGATCACTTTACGATTGTTTTTTGTTTTTTCGACGTTCATTTGTTAAGTAGATGTTCATTTGTTTTGTAGACGTTCATTTTTATGTTGACTAAAGTAATTTTAATGTCGATCTAAACTATTGCAACTTTTGATTTTGTAATTTCGATTTTACGGTAGTAACACTGAGATTATTTAATTACCGTTCTAACAACCTTCTACTTGAGTTGTAAGAAGGGTAATTAATTATACCTGCACAATATAGGAGATTAATATCTTGTACGGGTGTACCACGGGAGTAAAAAAATTACCCGTGGTACAATCAGGTGAACTAAGGTGGACCACGGGGAAAAAAAAATACCCTTGGTACAACCAGGTGAACCATGTAGGTGGACCACGGGCGAACACCGATAGACCGGTAGGTACCTACAGTCCAAAACAATTCCGACCGTTTTAGTATGTGATTGTACTACAACTGACCAAATACAGAAATCAGTTGAAATTGATAAACTGACGAGATTCATACACTGACCAGATAAGCCAACTGACGAATTAGAGAAAGTGACGAATTAAGGATATTAGTGAAATTGACTAATTTCAAAAGTGACGAGTTGACGAAAATGACTAATTAACAAATCTGTCGAGTAGATAGCTAACTCAAATATGTTTTCTGTGATGGAACCTTCCGCAGTTGCCCACCAAATTTTAAGCAAATAGGTATATATAATACATGGGAATGTATAAGGTAGTAAAAGGACAAGCAACAACGTTGTACCTTTATTATACACTTGAATGACAAACAGAACTAAAGAGTCCTACAATATAATGTTTCAGATAATAAAATCCCGGGTTCCATCTTTCCAACCAAATAAATTTACTTTGGATTTCGAGATACCGGCAATAAAAGCTATACATGAAGAGTTTCCTGAGTCAGAAGTGATAGGTTGTTCATCATAACAGCCCATTAATGTCCCACTGCAGGGATGGGCCTCCTCCTGTGACGGAGGGATACTTGGCCTACTAACACCACGCTGGCCAGACGAATTGGTATAGGGTTTAATTTCAAGCTTTCCTTCCTTTTATTTCGTAAAGATAATATTGACGGATAGTCCTTTAGTCGGTTTTTACGATACCCATGGGATGAGATGGGGTGGTGACAAATATTTGGTGTGGGCAAAAGTTTTCCGTATTTGGTGAACGCCACAAGACTAACAATTGTTTGGAAGATTGGCATACAAGACCTTAATAAAAAATTAGGCAAGAGAAATAGAAATATTTAGGTTTTTTTATAAACTATAAGCAGGATGCAAAATATAACTGTACGCATAAACAACCACATCACAATTAAACGAACAAAAACTCAAATAGAAAACGACAATTTTATATTAGAGTCACAAATGGAGTTTATAACTTGGCGTTTCGGCACAGGTTGCACATGGCCGTTGTCGCAAGGTGACTCTCAAAGAAAATGAATAGGAAGTTTATTTAATTTTTTCCAAAAAGTGCGCCACTGATATGTCGCCGTTTACAAGCTCCATCCCACAATCTTGAATAAAAGCATCGTATTTTATTTGAGCCTTTGTTCTTTTGTTGCAACTATCATTTATGGTCCGTATTGAGTTATAGTCCGCATCGTCTTTTAATTTGTTTAATAAAAAAACTAAATTCGGTTTCTTTCGACCAACAGCTTTATTTAGGCCAGAATGCCAAGATTCCACACAGTTATTCGTGCGATGGCGTTCTCCAAACACGGTCCAAATGTCCTTAATATGTGTGTTTTTGAACCAATACCGTTCCATGTATTTTCTTAAATTTGTGTATGTGTCATCACACCGCATTATTTCATTGACGTAACACCATCCTTCTTCAAGCATTGTGGACGGTAAATACGGCAACGCTGCACATAAATCTACTACCCTCCGATTTAATTTTGTTTTTAACAGACCTAAAGCCTTACTCTTTTTGCGGATGCTATTTTGAAAATGGTATAAGCAACCATTAATTTTTGCGTCGGGAAAATTCTCAGTAACGGCTTTAATAGCCGGTAATTCAAAGTCCAAAGTAAATAGTGTAGGGTGAAAATATGGAATCTGAGATTTTATAATTTTAAAAAGAGCATTATATGACTCGTATTTCCGATCCGTCATGAGAGCATATATTAAAGGCACGACCCTATTACTCGTAATCGTACTCCCCAAATCCCCGTGAATACTATATATTTGAAGAAAAGGTGAGGGCGTACTTTTGAAGGTGCCATCAGAAAATACATATTTTATATTAGGAATAGCCTCCCGAGTTTCTTTTAGGCAAAAGACGATAACTCGTGAGTCATCAGAGCTATAGTCAGCTAATAGAAAGTCGTAAAATGAGCTGGGTATTTCAACCTCGCAGGAACGGTTAAAGGATGTTTTTTTAACGCCTAAATTACTATTTCGGTGTTTATATAAACCGCTTTTTACGGACTCGTATGGTGGTAGTCTGGTAGCTAAATCTAAATCTTTCCTTTTTACAGAACATGCTAGGTTTTTATATAAGGACGGAATAGGCTGATTAACAGTAGATGCAACGTTTTCTCTGCATTTATCCATCGCCAACAATATTGCATTTTGTGCATGGTCCGGTTTGCAAATGACTGCATGTTGATGTCGTTTTATTATTTTATCCTAAAAGTAAGTTAGAAAATTATAATGTGATTTGATGTAAGTAATATGAGATACATGATTATAATGAGATACATACATAGAATATAGGCTTTACTAGTATGTAGGTAGGTATACAAAATGAAAACATGTTTAAAAATACCTGGACGATGGTTAAAGTTCCTGAACAATGCTTAGACTTCCAAAAACGACATCTCCAAAGCACTGAACCCTGCTTGTATGTCGTCTTTTTGTGGTATTTGAAGCCGTCGCATAATACCCCTTTTTTATTTTTTATATATTTAAAATCGGATGGTTCCATAACGAAAAATGAAAAATTTGACTATTAATAAATTGGTTGTGATGATTCCAATAATCAAATACCGTGACGTTACATAGTTGTCTAATTGTCTAAAATTCTGCCAGTAAAGTTTTAAGGTTGATAAAGAAGATTGCATGTGGCACCCGCTTTATTTTTTACAATGGATTTTATTAAACTCTAAAAGATCCATTTTTAAAATATTTTCGGATCATGGATTAAAGTGGACATAAGTGGGTGATTTGAGTGTAAAAAGATCCATGGATCTTTTCAATGGATTTTAGTGGACATAGGGAACTTACGCTGGAAGGGGTATAATGGGCTGTTATGATGAATACGGAATAATAGGAAAACGATTAAGTACTCTTTTTGTTACATGTGATCTTTTGACGTAAGTATTACCTATAAGGATTTGTTTATTCTATCGATATAGACAAGAAGTCCGGGAACAATCCTTAATGTCATGGAACCACGGGTAATTACCCATGAACCCGGTAATGGGTCGACTCACCGGGACCACGGGTAAACACCGCCTCTGTGGCGCAGTCGGTATATGACACGGCTGCTACGCAAGTCTCGGGTTCGATTCCCGTTTAATGCAAATCTTTGTGTATGAACATGATTGTTTGCATTGGTCTGAGTGTTTTCAATGTATACTAATTTTCACTGAAATATAAATAATATTACTGTGGACTGAGGGACCACAGTTTGGACGTTGTTTTAGTTTTTTCTTTAATGCTTGGGTGGCATGTTATTAAGTAAATGAACCTTATGTGTGTAATCACATTATCTTCATTGGCTAAATGGTCTGTGAGAACTGAGGGACCACATATAAAGGGCTGTAGTTTTTGATACATTTTTGTACAAATTCCAAGATTCGTCCTAATTGTTTCTAATCTACTACTAAATCCTTGGTAATTTATTTTCCGAATTCCCGGTTTGGTCCCTCAGTTCACACGCACATAAATTATCACATTTGAATGATTTAGAAAAAAGTTACTCCGTACCATTTCAAGAAAATCCCCGACTCCTATTCACCTTGTATTAAAACTGTTTTCAATTAAAAATATTGTTTAGTCTCAGAAAGTCATAATTAAAGCATTTTAATAATCCGTGACATATTTTATTTAAATCCACATGCAAAAGTATAAAAACTTAGGTTTATTTAAAGTAGGTATAATGTTGCGATTTCATTCCTTCGACGACCAGGAACAAAGGTTGACTCTTGTTCTATAAGCGGAACTAGTGGGAAATAAAAAGTTCCAATCGTCACCACTGGGGACGAATGAAACTTTTTTTTCCTACTTGTACCCAGTGGGGACGACAGGGTGGGGACGACCGGGAATAAAGGCTAAATCCTTGGTAATTTATTTTCCGAATTCCCGGTTTGGTCCCTCAGTTCACACGCACGTGAAACAGTCGGGGATGTGTGTCATTAATTTCTATAGGAAGTGCACGTTAAGGTACGTGCTTGACACGGAATGAACCATTTGTCACGCCTTTATTCGCATAAGGGCATCTTCTCAGAATGGCTATTTCTCATGACGGCAACTTCTCAAAAGGGCAAGTTCGCATAAAGGCAAAAGTATAATGTAAACGAAAAGTGTTTCAAATAAAAACTTTTACTGCAACAAACTACTACAATAGGTATATTATTTAAAAAAAAATCCTTTTGACGCACAATGACCAACAGGTAATACGAATATTGACACACAAGCATAACGACCAACACGTATAAAGATGCGAAAACGATCAATACGCATAATGACCAATACCAAATAAACTCGCATAATGACCAACTCGCAATTTGACAAACTTGCATATTGACCTATTAGCATTTTGACTAACACGCAACAAGTTTACATTTTTAAGCTTCTCTGTAAAAAAAAAATTCAATCAACAAGGTTTTGATTTTTTCAAATTTCAAAATGCTTTATTTCATAAACGTTTCTTATTATGCATATAATTTGCGTGTATACTTATACACGCAAATTATTCAATTGACTTAGAATTGTCCCAAAACGCAAACCTTCTAAAACGCAAACCGTCCAAAACGTAATGCGTCCAAAACTTTTTTTCTTGATCATATCAACCAATTGACGCTGCTGGACATAGGCCTCCTCCTCTTTACGTGGTCCTGGGACTCCATAGTTAACCGATTTACAAAAACATCCTAAAGGTATATTAACATACGATATGCGTGTTGGACAGTGCGCGACAAATAGAGAATACGCGGAGTAATAAATATAACAATCAATAACACAAACACAATTACATAAACAATTACTTTATTATATCACAGTACGGAACTAGCTTATAACATCAACGAACAGCCGTAACAACTCGTTTACCAACAGACAACATTACGTACATATGACTTTTTAAAATTTTACTCCCAAAACTATATGGATAATATACTAGGTCTGTATCCGTAAGTTAACAGTATCACACCAGGTTTTTACAACGTAAGAGCTTTTCGAAGAGTAGGCCGATTATCCCCGCAAGAATGTTTCACCGCACACTCTGCCGTGGCCTATAAAACTATCCTCACAGGTCTGCCGCGGCAAGGCTATATATAAATGATAGCCAACTTAGTCATTATTAGCATTATTTGAATCATTTCCTGATACCGATAATAGTCAGGGCGAATTTAAAATAAATTAAGAAAATGATTATATTTAAAACGTACAAGACTAAATTGTACGATCTGAGCAAATTGCAAAGAAGAAATCACCAAAAACTGATAGCATCTGCAAAGGTTTCATTTATATGACTTTCTTGATTTCATCGTATAGTACGAGTACAAAAGCTGCGCCTGTGCCTCTAAGGACATTGGAGAATGCGCCTTTGAAAAACGCTGTGGGTCCTTCGTTTTTAAGTATAGTCGCCCAACAATGAGCAGTGCTCGTATACAGACGCTCATGTACTGGCTTTCCAGATTGCATCATCATTCGCCGCCTTACGGTATCTAATGGGTATGAAGCAATCCCAGCAAAAGTAGTCACAGTCTGAAAGGACAAAGTATTTCATTAATGATAAATCAAAGTTACTCAATTTAAGCTTAAAAGTAACACTTATTTTTATTGCCTTGCAAGACTGTGCTGTATTTTAACCTAGTTATGTTATTAAAAGCCCTGCGCAAACATTTTATAAATTAAGAGATACACGGCTAAACGAAGTTACAGTTACTGTACAAACGTACAGTTGCCAGTGGGCTGAACTGATACGATGGTAAATAGGTACCGACATAGCCACCGTTTAAAAGGGAGGCATTTACAAATTGGAGCTAAAAGTACCAGTAATAAAATCATAACTTTTACTACAAAGATTTAGCTTTATATGTTTCACTCTTAACATATATATATATATGTCAATTCACAACAGTTTTATCTTAAAAGTGTAAAAAGAAAAATACGTCGTTTTCTTAGCAAATGTTACTTGAAGTCTATGGATGAGGGAGGCACATAACCAGCGCACAGGGTAACTCAAATATGATGAATTGCAACGATTATTATAAAATTATATTAACCTAATTTGATATAATTTTACGACCTGGGTGGCGCGACGGTAGTGCAAGCGGCTGCCGTGCAAGAGGTTGTGGGTTCGATCCCCACGCAGGACAATAATTTGTGAAATCCACAAATTATTGTCTTGGTCTGGGTGTTCTTTGTGTCCGTTAATAATTGATGTTTGTAAAAGGTCCCCGCGACACAGGGCATGATCCCTAGTGCGGGAGTTAAATAAAAAAAAATAAAAAAATTATCATAAGAGTATAACAACCCAGTGGTTACCACTTGAGTTGTTATCTAAACGACTGTTGATTTTTTGACTGGATACGTATAGTCTATTTTTTTATCTCAGATACTAAAATGACATTTCATGTGTTGCCTGTTTTTTACAACTAATAAATAGTGATGCGGTACAGCCGGTACTTACCGATAAAAATATAGGTTAGTACCGCCGATTACGGTAAATAGAGACTATAGGCTGTTTTTTAATCTCGAATACTAAAATATCATTACTGTTACCTTTTTTTGTGCAATTTATGTATGGTGATGTACCACCACTATCAACAGTTAACGATAAATTTAAATTTTATACAGTTTTTTGGAAGTAATAATATAAAATGTGCAAATTCTAATTTTAAACTCAGGTAAGTAAATGAAACAAAATTTATTTTTGGTACATAATTTATTTTTATTTGGCTGTAAGTACAATTAATCTTTGAGTCTGCATAATAAAATAATAATAATCTTGTTTCATAATAAAATTAATATATTTTTTTTTTATTATCTTTTTTTTATTTAGAGGCTTGTGGTCATTTATGACCAAGTCAGCCTAAAAAAAATTAATATATAATTCATAATTAAACATCAATTCTTTTATAGAAACGAATCACCATCCCTGGACAAGGTTATTCTTGTACTGATATTTATATGGTTTTTATTCTTTATTCGTTAAAAGCATGAATTTTCTTTGTAATATAAATATTGTTATGTTTCAAGCTTTATATTTTTGATATTATATTAATAGAAATATAACAATATATGTAATATAATTTCACTTTTTTAGGGACATGTTTTACCATATTCACTACAGACATTTTCACTTGGAAAAAACAACTATAAATAATTAAATTTACTACCTATTTTGTCATCACAGCTAACAGTCATTAACTGTCGATTCCAAAAGTATTTATAAATTGTTTTAATAAAACCGTATAAAGGGGGCAGAATTTTTTATTTCCCGAAACCCATACATGGGTCGGTCGATCCAACTGGGTTAAGTGCCAACAATTGTAGGACTTCTAACGATTAGGTGGTTTACCCTAATTTGTTTTATGTTATAAAATTACGAAAACTTAAAATAGAAATATACGCCAATGACGTCATGCAAGAAATTATAGGGATGGACATAGAAGGAAAAAAGAGAGAAATTCATTAGATTTGTAGGGACACAACATTGTAATTTGAGCGACTGCTGAGAAATCACTTTTACAGGCGCGCGACTGTACACACAGCAACTAATCAAGCTAGACACTCATGTACCTTAATACCTTGAAATAAGAAACAATTTTAAATGAGGTCGTCGTAATTATACAGGGTGTTTGGTACATCGTTTGCCAAATTAAAGTAGCTGATAGAAGCGGTCATTACCAGTCTTTCCTCACTCCCCTAGCTGGTTTTAACCTCAACATATTTTAGACATCGATGTAAAGCTATTTTTAAAAGAAAAACCCAATATTTACCATGAACACTTAAATTTAAAAAAAAAATTGTCCCGTGAGTCCTCATAATTATGTTTTGTTTTAAAGTTTAATACTAGGAGCATCAAATAAATTCATAATAGCTCACCAAAAACGTCAACTTTTTGTTTACTGACTTATTATAACTATAGAGACAGGTAAAATTTAAAGATTTGATCAACTTCAAAGTACAATAAAAAAATAAATAAAAGAGAGAAAGTTCTTCCATTTTCTGAATAAATGCCTTACTTTATCCTCTTTCCATTGGTATACAACATCCTATAAAATAGTAAATAGTTTTTCTACAACACATGTGTAATACATAATTCAAAGTAAAGAAAACACGTTTGATGAATAAGCACAGGTAAATTTACTAGCTATAATTGATTCATTCTAGCGTACTTACCTAGTTACTTTAGCTTTTTTTGTCACTGCAGTGGGTCTACCTTATCACATTAGAGTTCATTTTAATATAATAAAAGAAAAAAAAAGTCATCATTTACTATAGCGTCAATAATTACTTCGAATTATTTATTTATTTGTTAAGCACACCAACAGTATGTATGTTTATGTATTACACATGTTTTGTAGAGAAACTATTTACTATTTTATAGGATGTTGTATACCAATGGAAAGAGGATAAAGTACCTACCTCTTCTATCAGCAACTTCTACTATTTGTTTTTATAAATATCTAACAACTATTTGCTAATACATGAGAACTGATATTATGTCAAAGTATCGTCATGATTTAGCTGATGTTTTGTTGTGCGATATTGACCCTAATAGTTTTATGAAATGCAACTAACATTAACTCTAGAGGTGATAAAGGCATTTAGTTCTCGACTATACTAACAACCGTAAATATTTTACAATAATTACAAAACGAATCGAAACACAGGGACAGCACTGTTTCTTAAAAGCTGGCTATATTAGTTTTACGTTTGACATTAGTAGTTGTCATTTTAGTGTCCGAGATAAAAAAATAGACTTTAGGTATCTTATCTAGTGTATTATTGCTGTCTAAAACAAACGTCTTTCTACCACGAGAAGCTTATTCATTTATTTCTTCTCAAAAATTAAAACTTAACCCTTTCACAGTGCCGCCAACGGACACAATAGTAAAACAATGCACGTGTACCATATATGGTACACTGCACTGAGAACGTTTTAACCCTTAATCAGGCATAGTATGATTTATCGACCACCTAGGTAATTGGAGTTTTATAGTGATCTTGGGACTGCCACAGTTTTCACAAAACAAATCATCGGTGCAGTACCACATTGACAATAAAAAAAATTCCGTTCCAGGACTACATTTCAAACATCTATCAATTTGTGTTATGTTTTCATCCGATATTGATATATTCATTTGAGGCAAAGCATCGATAAATATTTCCACAGCAATCCTGGTGGGAATCGGTAGTGATAATACTATTTCTTTGAACATACTAATCTATTTTGACAGATTGACTTTGATATTACAAATCATTATAATAAACCAGTAATAAACAATATTCATTGCCGGTTATCAGTAAAGAATCTTAACTAAAGGGATCAAAGTTCAAACTATGCAGTTTCTAATTAAATAATAGAAACAAGAATTCTAATTAAACAATAGGATAATGGAAACAAATTATAAAACGACCAAGAGCTCCCTTAACAGGCATAGTGCGTAATACGACCACTTTTTTTTGGCTTAATTTAAAGATTTTTTAAGAAACAGATCTTAGTTAAACATCGTATAAGTAAAAAATAAGACCACACCATATTTAAAAATATGTTTTAATGCCAGTGCACATGGGGCCTGATTAAGGGTTAAATATGATTTACAGATTTGAACTTATATCTACCTATTTAATATCTATCTTAGTCTACAATATGTAAGGAGCTGGTGTATAATTAATTATATGCCTGTACCCTTTGGTTCTTATAAACTAAATTACATTACATGACTAAATACTTGTTGACCTACCTGAGCAATCATCCAAGTAATGATAAGTGGAGTGTTATGAGGATCGGGTAACATATCACGTGCAGTATCAAACACGCCAAAGTATGCAGCACGATATATAATAATCCCCTGTACAGATACTACAAATCCACGGTACAGCCCTCCTATACCGTCAGTTTTCATTGTTTTTAAAAGACAGTCCACCAATCCTTGATATTCCCTATCCTTACCGCTTTTTCCGACGTCAGCAGCCAATCTGCGAAATGAAATAAAAACAAATAATATATTCTAACTTGTCCTTTCAATTTAACACAGCAAGGACTGCTCCACAGCAATGGGGGTAAGCAGGTTGGACTAGCACTATGCAGAGTAATTCGGCTTTTCTCGTATTATTTCTACTTTATATATTTTATTTCTACAAAGCTGTTGCAAAAGCAACTGTGATCAACTCTTGATATAACAGTAACGAATAACAGTTTCACAGCGTTTATCAAAATTGATAAATGCTGTGAAACTGTTATTCGTTATCATAAATTAAAAGCAGATTCAAAACATATGTAGTTCAGCTACGTACACCTGTAATCTGTTTGAGTTGTTAATTTACCTTGTTCTGGCAAAATCCAAAGGATACACGAAGCACATAGACGTAGCCCCGGCAGCGCCCCCGGAGGCCAGGTTACCGGCGAAGTATCTCCAAAACTGTGTATTTTTATTAACTCCTTGAAGGAACATTGACTTGTACACATCTTTGAATGCAAAATTCAGCGCTTGCGTTGGAAAGTATCGGATAACGTTTGCTAGATTTCCACGCCATAATGAGCCTATACCTTGTTCTCTCGGTATTCGTACAAAGGCGTCAATAATACCTGGAAATGGGTGGAAAATAACATATTAATAAAAACCGATTCATAGAATTATGAACTTCTGTTGACATTTGAAAATACAAAATGCTGACCGACTCTTTTTACCTACATCTAGCTGAGTGACAAATGCAGTAAAATGGAACAAATGAGTTGAAAGCTTCAACATAGACTGTACTTTGGTCTGACTCCCAAACTGAACTTCGACAAACTTTTCTACGACACCATTTTACTTCGACGTAATGAAACTTCGATGCATCTTTAATTCGACATTATTTAAGTACGAAACAACTTAACTTCGATGCTACTGTACTTCGACACAGCGTTTCTTCGACATGACTTAACTAAGAAACAATGTGGGTTCGACGACATTCTACTTAGACAACTATGCTACTCCGAAAACAGTCTAATTCGACATACTCTACTCTGAAATACTTTAAATCGACGTAACTTATCTTAGACACTATATTACTCCGATATTAAAAGATGAAACCTACTTAGTTACCTACAATATTTTGATTGAACAGTGGTTTCAGTGGTAGGTAAAACGTTTGACTCTGCCCCGAGTTAGTAATTTGAATCTCCTTAATGGACAGACTATACCAATCCGTCTGGTCAGCGTGGTATTAGCAGGCCAAGTATTCCTCTGCCAAGGGAGGAGGCCCGTGCCTGCAGTAGGTAAAGGGGCTGTTATGATATTAGATTAACAACAAAAATTTTACATTTTTGTTTGGAGGCACGATTGCCTTTTGTTTTAGAAATGTTAATACATTAAGTAGTTTCTTTCTTTTACAATAATTGAGAAGTTTATTTTATTGATTTGTTTTTGTTTGTTATTTTTGTATAGATTTTTAGGTATATTAGGTTAGGAATTTGACATAATATCCATGATTTAATAAAAAAATATTCTAAACAATGTACGAGTATTATTTATTACAAAGTTTTTTTTTCTGTAGCTGTGTTTAGCCTGTAGCTTTATTGCACATTTCGAACTAAGATATATTTAGGTATCTTAGCGAGTTTAAAAAACACAAAAATATCGGACATAAATTACGAGTACATCCAGATTCAAAACAACAATTTGTGAGTTACACAAAGTGCTGTCCTTTCATAACAGCCCCTTTATGTCCTACATCAGGCACGGGCCTCCTCTTTTGGCAGAGGAATACTTGTCCTGCTAATACCACGCTGACCAGACGGATTGGTATAGTCTGTCCATTAAGGAGATTCAAATTACTAACTCGGGGCAGAGCCAAACATTTCACTGAAACCACTGTTCAATTCGTGCAGTCAAAATATTGTAGGTAACTAAGTAGGTTTCATCTTTTAATATCGGAGTAATATAGTGTCTAAGATAAGTTACGTCGATTTAAAGTATTTCAGAGTAGAGTATGTCGAATTAGACTGTTTTCGGAGTAGCATAGTTGTCTAAGTAGAATGTCGTCGAACCCACATTGTTTCTTAGTTAAGTCATGTCGAAGAAACGCTGTGTCGAAGTACAGTAGTATCGAAGTTAAGTTGTTTCGTACTTAAATAATGTCGAATTTAAGATGCATCGAAGTTTTATTACGTCGAAGTAAAATGGTGTCGTAGAAAAGTTTGTCGAAGTTCAGTTTGGGAGTCCTTTGGTCTGTCTACTGATTTTCATTGGAATTCCATTTATATGGGATCAAAACATTTATGACATTAAAAAGGAATATTAAAATAAGATTAGTTATTAAAAGTAAGTTACTTATATCGAAAGAATTATGAGTTTTGAGTATTAGTATAAACAAATATTAGTAAAACGTGGTGCATCATAAGTGATATTATTGCAATGCAATGATTTTTAATTTTAATTGGTAAGTATTTACTTCTATATATTTTTATGAATAATGATGACTAAAAGGAGATCCGATGATAAGAGTAGAAAAGTATTGTAGAACAATGCGCTCCCTTTAATACTGAACCAGTTAAGAGTTTGAGTCTGGTCAGTCTTCCCTCATCTGTGTAACAGTACAAGATGAAAAAATATTCTAACATCTACATGTTTTCATTAGTTACATTATTATACCTTTATATCGCTTATCCTCTGGTATCTGTTTGTTAATATGTTGTACTTGTAAAATAAGCTTCACTCGTTCAATAGGCGCCACAGCAGTCTTTGACACTGCAGCTGAAATACCACCCGCAATGAAATCTTTCAGAAACCCATAACTTCCTTTACCGGGCTTTTCCGCCTTGGGATCTTTTTTATCAGCCATAAATTGGCGATTAAAAACGTCTAGATATAGCAAAACCCAAAATGTTTATAACACTTTCTTACACGTATTAGCTTACACTACTATATAAACTAAAAATTTGGTACACATTAAAAGGTAGTAAAACGAATTAAAAAGTAAGGGAAGAAAAAAAGATGGTTTTCCAATGAGTTTTTGCAATTAATATTAATGACAATTTGACAGATCCTTTCATTGTGTCTCATAAAAACAGAAGTGCATTACTCCTTTGTTTAAATTTCGAATAATTAAAAAGTTTTTGTTAGTTTGAAGAAAAGCCAACCTATTTGCACGAATAAAATCCAATAATTGTGTTTTGTATTTACATAGCAGCCCTAGAATAGCAAGGACGGCCCCGTTCAATACTACACTGGTTTGGCATATTAGGACAGAGTATGTTTCTAGTTTTTATTCCATTAACGATGCACTCATATTTGTTTTCCAGTTTAGGTAATTTTAACCGGGCTGTAGTTGGCTGACAGAGACGTTCGCGCATAAGTAATAAAGTAACTAAGAAAACACATGCTCCCCGCCGTTTAGCTGCAGAAATGATATAAGTATGTGAGCAGCCATTTGCAACTAAATGTACTAACTTCGTAAAAGTATCTCACTGTTGTTAGAAAATACCTAGTTAGTGACCAAAAAAACAATAACCACTGTTTAGTCTAACAATCTAAAATATTTAGTGACAGTTGGCGGTGCTAAAATATAAAATAAATATAAATCACACATTCACACGCCATCTAGCCCCAAACTAAGCTAAAAACCTTTTAAAACATTGTGATACAAGATGAGCTGTTTTAAAGTACCCTCACTAAAAGACCAAGATATTTTACCTAATTTACCTATATAAAGGGACTTCACACGGTAATACCTGTAAAAAAGCGCGGCCAATACGATCTTATAACGGTTTCTATACGTCGCGTCGCTAATACTTTGGGGGTCAAATGCTTCTTCACACTACGTTTAAAGCACCCGATATTATTGGAAAGATGAAAATTAAATGAATATGATTACATTGTAGTAGTTTATAGTTCAGCATAGTAAAAAAATCCCGAAACTGTCCGTGCTGGACGAAATTGACAAAATGGCTGATTGTATTATAAAAAGTGGAGATTAACATACTGATAATACTATAATAATAGTACAAGGGGGTTGTCTTGATAATCTTAAATTCGGATTGTTGTAATTTATAGAAAAAAATGCTATTATACGGGTCCTACTTTTTATTGATTTTTTAACGATCTTGGACGAATGGAGTTACGATCCATTACGATTCATTCAAGTGAAAGATCGGGACCCTAAATAGCTATAATAATATATAATATAATTTTCACTGTCTTATCAATAAAACTGTTACAACAAATACACACTAAAATTATTATGCTTCAAATATACTATACCATACTACGCTTTAAATAAGAATGTGCGTGAACCTACGCTATGTTGTGACGTCAAAAGTGTCAAATAGAAATAAATAGGTAGGGTCAGTAAAAAAATGGCCGATTCTGGTTAACTCATTATACAGAAATGTTGAACCCGTGCTGTCCACTAAGAATTAAGACAACTATTACTTACTGTCAATAATGGATACACGATGCTTAGGAATGGTGCCCCTGCAATGTTGGTTAAGCATCGTTAGCGAGGTCCATTCTACAGATGGATGAGTTTGGTTTCTCCGTCTCCGTGCTTTAAAGGGCACGTAAAAAAAGATCTCTGCTGTCATCGTAATAGCACAGTCGTTTACCCACGTCACAGGCCTTACAAGTATCGACATCAGGTTTACCATTAACAAAACGATAAGAAGAAAAAAATGATTGTGACAAAATGTTCTCCAACAATCTGTTATTTAATCTACTCAAATGTAAGTACGTAAACAATTATAAACAATTTAATAATAACAACAAAACAATTATTGTTTGTATTAATATTATGCCAAATTTGGAATTTTTGTTATCATAACATAAGTTTATATTTAAGCACATGTTATGACAGAAGTTCATTCAAAGTGTGACAAGAAACAGAAGTTAACATATTGTATAAAGTTTATAATGAAAGAAACAGTTGCAATAATCCTTTATTTTATTTTATTTAATACATCTTTAGTGCAGGTAAGTAATACTTACATTGTTTTTAATAACCAACATTGCAGGGGCACCATTCCTAAGCATCGTGTATCCTACTGTAGGTATTTATAAAAGTAGGCGAAAGCTGTTTGACTTATATGCACAGAAACAGTACAGATTAGATAGTGGTTTTAGTGAATACGTTAGGAATTACTCTAGGATATTCAGGAAAGTATGTGAGCAGGCAAAGGCCATTCACATCAAAAGGAAAATAATTAGAGCCCCTAATAAAATGAAGGAGACTTGAAAAGTTATTAATAAAGAGTCTGGTAAATGTAAAATGAGGGATAGTGTTACTCGAATTAAATTAGAAAATAAGAATATTACCTCTCCTAAAGATATTGTAAATGCTTTTGAAGATTATTTTGCCAGTATTCCTTTTAAACTGACTTCTTCAATCAATTCTTGCGCTCACAGTGCTGTAGCCGTTCTCGAGAATAATATTAGTTCTGCTTCTAAATTTAACTTTAAACATATAGATTTTGGTGACATCCTAGGAGCATATAAACATCTTAAAATGAAGAAGTCTGAGGATTACTGGGGCATGTCAGTTAGCTTACTTGGTCATGTTATTGATATCATTGCACCTGATTTGGCACTTATATTTAACGAATGTATAGACAATGGTACTTTTCCTGACTTAATGAAACATAGTAGACTTATACCATTATTTAAGAAGGGATCTAAGGCAGAACTTGGAAATTACCGCCCCATCTCTATTTTGCCAGCTTTGAGTAAGGTGTTTGAAAGAGTGATGCTCAATCAAATGCTACTGCACTTTAAGACCAATAATCTTTTCCATAGCCAACAATATGGCTTTACTGGCGGGAAATCTACCACCGATGCGGGAGTGGCTCTAGTTAGCCTTGGACGCTTGGGAGGGTTCGCAGGATGCTATTGGAGTATTCTGTGATCTTTCTAAGGCATTTGATTGTGTTGACCATCAAACACTTTTGCTCAAGCTACGTCGTTATGGTTTTGACCAAAAATCAATAGAATTGTTAAAATCATACTTAACAGATAGGCTTCAAACGGTAGATGTAAAAGGCATTAAATCAAATGGATCAAACGTAAAAATAGGCGTACCGCAAGGATCAATTCTAGGGCCTTTTCTCTTCTTAGTTTATGTCAATGACTTGCCTTATATGATAGAAGCACAAGCTGGCATAGTTTTGTTTGCCGATGATACATCGATAATTTTCAAAGTGGCTAGGCGTACTGCAAATGTAGATAAAGTTAACAATATTCTGAATGCCATCTCAAATTGGTTTTCTGCAAACAATCTATTGTTGAATGCTGGAAAGACCAAATGTATAAGGTTTACACTTCCTAATGTAAGGCAAGCACATGTTGATGTCATGCTGGAGGGGCATAGGTTGGAATTTGTACAAAGTACTAATTTTCTAGGAATTACAATAGATTGTAAATTGCAATGGGGTGATCATATCACTGGTTTAGCCAATAAGCTTAGCTCTGCTGCTTTTGCTGTTAGACGGATTAGGCAGTTGACAGATGTAGGAACAGCAAGGTTGGTATACTTTAGTTACTTCCATAGTTTGATGTCCTATGGTATACTACTTTGGGGTAATGCAGCAGATTTAGAAACAATTTTTAAATTACAGAAAAGGGCAATACGTGCTATTTATTGTTTAGGCAGGAAATACTCTCTCAGGGAACGTTTTAAAGACATAAATATTTTAACTGTAGCCTCTCAATATATATTAGAAAACATACTGTATGTCAGGAAGAATATAAATAAATTCACAAAAGTAAGTGATATTACAGACAGAAATTTGCGTAATAAAAATAAACTGCTCCTTCCGAGCTATCGACTTAGTAAGGTTAGTGATTCTTTTAAAGGCGACTGTATACGCTTTTATAATAAGCTGCCTGAGTCGGTCCTTGGTATGCCTGACAATAAATTTAAAACCTATGTTAAGACAACTTTATGTAAAAAAGCATACTACAGGACAGACGATTACCTTAAGGATAAGAGTGTTTGGCTTGGTGCAGGTCTCCCATAATGTGCTATTAATAATAATGGCATAAGTTGTATTAGGTACATTACAATACGTTTTTTTTTCGTATGATATCTTAACTTAATGTTTTGTTTATATATACTTCTTTTAATTTTACACAAACAAATGTACACTCGTCCACATTTGATTTAAGAGTTAGGACAAGCAGAAATTTACTTTGGTCGATGTTAGGTAAGGGCGTCCCTCTGCTTGTGTTTCCCCAAATTGTATTTATTTTTCTTCTATTACTATTGTCAGGACTTGTCATGCTCACTATAATGTCATTGTTTGTGGTGGCGTGGAGGCCGGGTCAATCCCTTCCCTACGATATGGCGAGGGGGTTGATGGCTGGCCTTTGCGTTATACTCGTGAACGGGTGCTACTTGGGGTGACTGGTCGACCCTGACATTAAGTATTTTTCATTTTTGGTACACCACTTATTCATCTAGGGGATAATTTAGTTGAGCGACGTTTTTATTACTAGAAAACTTTGTAAGTGTGATTTGGTGCTCCCACTTTTGTGTACTACCTACAGGACGAATCTTCTAGTTTAAGATATTTAAAAATTTATATTGATCCTTTAGTGCAATCCTTAGTTTTTATATGGTATACAATGGTTGCAGCGCTTTGTTACGGTTACAAAATTGTTGTAAAATTATAGAGACGTCTAAAAAATGCTGCTTTAGAGTTTGTTACGCCGCTTCTTCTCTACTAGCGCCTTGGAAGCGGTGGTAAAGCTTGGAAAACTTTTAATATGTAAACTTAGACTAAGTAGTTTTAAACTGACGTCAATAAGCTGTTATTTTGTAACATTATGTTGAAAAATAAAGAAACTGAAACTGAATAGACACCAAAAAATAAGGTTAACAATTTAGTTGTAGGTTTCATTAAAGTTTGTTTTTAATAACATCATTTCTTCATTAAAACAACATTTTGTTTGAAGTTGGTCTCTTATAAAGGAGATGGAAACTTTTGGGCTAAAGCCTGTACATTACTGTACAGAGTAAGGATATGCCCTAAAAATCTTTTCTATGTTTTAATAAAATAATAATAAAATTACTCAATTTTATTAAGATTCGAACTTGAAAAAAATAGAAAAGATTTTTAGGGCATATCCTTACTCTGTACAGTAATGTACAGGCTTTAGCCCAGAAGTTTTCATCTCCTTCAAAAAAAAATTATCTTGGATTTCAGATTGCCAAAACTAACAAAAGATTTAGCACGAGACTAATAATTGTGAAGCTATAAATTGATAATACTCTCATTTCTGTTTAATCTTGGCCCAAAACTCTTAGTGAAGGTTTCATTCTCCTTTAATCATAAATATTTGACTTTTAATCTAAAAACGTGAGGGCTTAATGTAAACAAAATTGCTAAGTATTATAAACGGACTTATTGAGGTTTTTCAAAAAGAAACTTTCGGGCTACGTGCGCAACGTAGAAAAAATATTGTTTAGTACACATTGGTAAATAGACTGCAATATAAAGCTGAATCGCGCTATAGTTTCGTCTCAATAAAATAAGTCGACTGTTTTCTGAAAATTTCTGTTTGGGCCAATTTTACTTAAGTTGGGAACAACGAACGGGCGCGAGATAATATCAAACATAAAACGCGCATTACCGTCATGGGGTTAATGACTAAGGCGTAAGTCTTGCGAAACTGAGCGAGACAAAAGTTGGTAAGTAATTAATAAATTGTAAGGCGATGGCCACATCAAAGAACTCGCTTGTGTAGGAATGACTATTGAATAAGCACAGTACGAGAGTTAGATTAAGAATTCGCTGCTCGTAGAGGCTGCGATAATAAGCAGTGGCCAGTGATAGATATGTCGCAAACTTCTTATAAGTACCTACAAACACTTAGACCTAATCAAACGGCCGTATTCATGCACACTATAAAGATAGACTTGTGCGAGATTCAAGCCCACCAACTAAAACTTATTACTATTTATCTACAAGGTAACTATTAATATTTCTGTTTAAGGCGTCGTTTCCTGGAAGTTTTATCTGGAAGCCTCGAGTTGACATTAAATTAGGAGCCCGAGCTGGTAAGTTAGATGTTTATTACTTTTGAACTTATAACTGTATCTCGATTCATAGCTGATCCTCCATTGACATAGAGAAAACTTGACTGCTATCAATTAATAAGAAACTTAACCCCTTATTACATAATATACAGGATTTTCGTAGACCTTATGACGTCAAATTAAAAATAAAAGTAAAGGGGAGACTCACTCGAAATATTATTTAAGTACCTTTGTTTTGCTTGATCTTTCAGCACAGACCATGGTCTCAAGGTCGGCCTGAACCCAATGATGTTATAACATCTAATCCAACAGCACAGTTTAAAAGTAATAAAGATAAACTCTTTCGTGAGACATTATTACCATCAACATATTTTCAATTTTCAGCTAATAACACAGGTGGCAAAGAGCCGCCAAAACGTGAACCACTCGATGCCAGAATTAAAGCCGGAAAAGCTGTGATAATTGAAGGATTTCAATTATATACCGATATGTTTGCGATAATACATGAAATAAAATACACACGTCGTGAGCACAAAGTAATTCCGTCTAGTGCACATTTCTACAATTCCGCGTACAGGTGGCTAAAGCGTCATTTATCCTTGTAAGTACCGCCGCCGTGCCGTTTTGTTAAGGCAGGCAGTATTCTACTGCTACACAGATCTGTTTCTTACGTTATAGGTATTCTTTCTAACAATCCGTTGGTATTTTTCTTTTTGTAGATATGAAACCCCTGTGGGTATTCCAAATACACATAGAGTTTGGGAAAAGCGTTATGAAGAGCAAGATACAATGTTACCGAAGTTTTTACAAAAGTTTTTGTTTTGGATAAAAAAAGATGACTGGAAAGAAGATAAAAAAGATTTACACAGACATAATCGATATTCAAAACAAATTTTCGGTAAATTTAATAGATATCCAAATCCAAAATTTAATGATTTTAAGTCGTATGATTTAAAAAATAATGATGAGATACCGAAAGATGTCTCTATAACCCCTGACGATTGATGAGTTTACAAAAGACTCTAATAAGTAATAATCCAAATCACAATATGATAATGTTAACAGAGAGGTCATTATTTTGCAAAATAGACAAGGAACCATTGATCACAAAATATTTCAACGAGACGTTGATAACTACATAAATAATGATGTTTACGTGAAAGACTTTAAACCAATAAAATAAATAACCTATGATAACTTCATAATCTTGTGTTAATGAGTTGAGACAGTGATAAGCTTTTGAAAAATCAAATAATAATTGTGTTATAATTGTCTGAGTAGACTAAGGGCAGCGGGATGGTGGTGGTCAGAAGTGCAATTTTCCGCCATTTTGCCTTGCCAGCTGAGAGGCTATGAGTCTACTCAGCCCACACCCAGTACACACAGTAGTTTTAGCCGCTACACACTTGACACTACACTTCGCACGCGTCAATTTCTGTTATTATTTAGACGATATAGTTATAACTTAAAACTAAATCGTCTTAAAAGAACATATTAAAGTACTTCTGCGTAGATTATATTTGTAGTTTTATTTTCTTGTGGCAGAAGATCAAATTGATTTTCTTCGCAACCCGATCTTGACAACGCTACATGTTGTTGGCCGTGTGAAAAGCAGCCTCGACGTAAATCGATTCCTACTCAGTGTTCCTGGGGCCTATAGGCTTTTAGGCTTTTTTTCAAGTCTAGGCTAAAAATTAAGGAGCTTCTAAGTGATAAAGCCTAAAAAGGCATTTGGGCCTTAGACGAAGGCCACGCTAAGACCAATAAATTATTTTGGTGGCAGCGTGATGATATTTAGCCTAAAGCCTTCCTCGATAAATGGTCTATCCAACACTTAAAACTAAATTCAATCCTAAGAAGTAGTTCCTGAGATTAGCGCGTTCAAACAAACAAACATACTCTTCAGCTTTATATATTAATACAGATATAGATTAAAATACATTATTGCCAACTTTACAAAATATATTTATTGTCTTGGAGAAGGCATATCCAACAGTGAACTTCAATTGGCTAATATAGGAAGACTTTTAGAGGAAGTGTTAAAAGGTAAGAGGAAAAAAAGGTATAATTCCGCCTACACCCTCTCACTTACCTGCGTCAATATACTTCAAAACCTGCTTTATTTCACGTTCAATTGGAAGCATAATATGCTTATGTCCCCAACTTTATGTTGATAATATTATTATCAACATAAAGTTGGGGACAGCAATTACCACGATCAAAAGCGCGAGCTATTGAAACGAGAATACACGGTTCTCCGTGTATTAGTGGTGGCAATATGGTGGCAGATTTCGTCCCTATTATAAGAAACCCAATGGTGCAAGTTTGACTGGGTAAGATCAGTTATACGGCACTTAATAATATTTTTTTAGTCACAATACCATTTCTTTATTAGAGTTTCACGGATACACACAGTTCTTGAGCTTTCAAAATGCTGTATTTCTCTTTGAAATTAATGACTTAGATTCTCCTCGAAATTTATTACCACTAAGTATCATATTATTCACACCGCTGCGCCACCAGATTTTCCAGATAATAAATAAGTAGTGTCATGGTTTCTTCGATAAATTACATGGTATCTATTCGTTTTCACGTTTAATATCCGAAATTTTGTCTCATGACCTCTAAAATTCTGATAATAAAATTTGAATTAGGAAACGGCCTAAACGTTGGAGGCATCACATTGAACCTAATCTTATTTTGTAGGTTATCATAATATAAAGGGTTAAATGCTGCTGGTTAAATAATTGTTACATACCTATCTACATGTCACTTTTTTTTCTGTTATGTAATCTACTCTGTGAATCTACTCGATTGTGGATAGGTACGTAACATGGTTGGTAAACAATGTGGTCAAAACAACAATACAATAAGTGTTATGTATTAATATTATGCCAAATTTGGAATTTTTGTCATCATAACATAAGCTTACTTTAGAGCACATCTTATGACAGAATTTCATTCGAAGTGCGATAAGAACCACAAGCAAACATATTGTAAAAAGTTTAAAATGAAAGAAACAGTTGCAATCATTCTTTTTACTATTTTATTAAATACACCTTTAGAGCTGCAGGTAAAAATAAACTCCGTTGTACCTACTTTTCTTAAAAATCTGTATAACATACCTAATTCTTTATTAAGTAGGTACTTTAACTTGGTCTTATGGTGATTTCATCATGAATATTTGAGTATCAAAAAAGGTATGGACTCAATTTTAACGAAATTGTTAAGTAAGTTTGTATAATGCAAAATATCAAACACATTATGAAACGTGCCTTTCCGTTGTTAGTGTAGTGACTAAAGCGAAAGTCTTGCGTAGCGGGACTGAGCGAGACTGCGCGCGTTTTTTAAGTTCCCGTCCGCGTTTTCTGGCCACACTACGGGCCTAGATTTTTAGTAAAGTTTTCTAAACTTTGAAATGTTTTAAATTTAGATTAAGTAGTGTTAAATGACGTCAAAAAGATACAATATTATTGTACTACTTTGAATAAATGAATGAAACTGAGTACACTGGCCTTGTGCCAACCCCATAACTCACTGTGGATCGCTGCAGCAAGAGACCCTGTACAGTCACGAGCAATAATATGTACACATTTTCGCATTTTGTAAACCAGTTATCTAAAATTCTGCCAATCCAAAATTGAAAATTCGAAGATTAATTCAAAACTGTACGGAACCTCTTCTAAATTACGAATTCATTTTGATATTGTAATGTCTAGATAAACGTGCAGATAGTTTAGAAAATTTGAAAATGTGTACATACTATTGCTCGTGACTGTACCTGCCCAGCAGCTATCGAAGTCAAGAGCTTGAATGACAGCAGCAGTTTCAGTAACGAGGTGGTGCCAATAGAGGTCCTCACTAGTGCGTTTATTTCAAAGTGATAAGTGTGAAATTAGTGCGAAAACTGTGAGTACAATTTTAGTTATTTAATGGAAAAGTAATGAGAATAATTTAATAAACATTATAACAATTCGGTTCAAACGATTTTGTACTTTATTCTTTTTAAGAAATTGACATAAATGATTTGAAGTTAACATTTGGACTTTCTTTTAACAATTGGGCGATACCACAGATATCTGAAAAAAGGAGATGTGCCCTGAATGTCATTTTGTATGGAAACCTAATGTCGCCAGTTTTATTAACACACACAGCAATAGAATATACGAATAGACTACTGTTCTCAGTTACATCTAGATTATCAATGAACGCAATACTCTGTCTCGTTTTTCCTTGAAATATCTCCCTTACACGGAGTCACAGCGAACCAATCAGCGCTACTATATATATACAACTAAAACAAACTTCAAAATATTTAGATAGAAGAACTACTACAATTTAAAACTACTACATTCAAAAAAATTACATTTATGCTAGGCGTTGACCTTATCGATAAATAATTAATAAAATTTATCGATAGACAAGACTTATATATTATTAAAAATTAAATACTTATCATATACTTAAATAATAATTACTTTTATATAAATATGTATTATATAATAATATATAATTGTACAATACTTTTGTAAAATAATATTCACGACAGTTTGTGTAAGATCGTACATGTCGTCATACTTCTTTTGCGTCCTTATTGTCGCAGCAGCTTGTAACATTTTGACTGTTGTCATACAAAAGTAACGCACCTGTGAGGGAGAGCTAGCGATAATTTAGCCACAGTCGGTAAAACCTAGCCGACTTTAAAACACGACTTTTTCCGCACGTGCTTGTCATGCATGATCTACTTTTCATCGCCAATTATCAATCTCTTCAAAAAGCGCTTTGTTTAATTACATCATGGTTCATTAAATTTCTTTGAGTGAGCTTGTGTGGCCCATATTTTGAGCTTTAGGCCAAAACTGTTTTGTAGTCAATTACAACTTATAGATGTCAATTTTTGGATAGTTGTATAATATAAGACTAAGTATACAGATTATTTTTTGAAGCAGGTAACAGCGTGTACAGTTCATTTATTCAAGCATGTGCATGCGCATGCCAAAATGCGCGAGCAATATTGCGCCTAGATAAAATTAAAACAAGAGCATGAATAAGTATAGGAATTGATAGATGAGCATTTAGACTGATTTTAAGCAAATCTGATAAAACCAGTTAAAAGCACGTGTGTGCTAATAAATGGATGAGCGTTTAAAAAAAACTTTTAAAACCACTCTAATCAACATTTTAAACCTTTATTTTCTAGAGTACTTACTCCACATTTGATTTAGGATATTATTTCAACATTGTAATACTTATATTGAAATTACATAATTTAAACAGCGTAACACAACATTTAAAAAAAAATCTCATTTAACTTAATAAAACTTTTACAATTTAAAATTCCTACAATACACGACTTTTTATCGAAAACGATAGATAGTCGTAGTCATGAACGGATCGTCACTATCGTTTGGTTGTTAGAGCGATCACGGTTAGCAACCACTTGTCATACGTAATATCGTTGAGCGAATAGTTCATTGCTTCATATATCATTGAATGACTAGTTTAGACAGCATTAGAGAAGCAATGTATATGTTACAAAAATATTATAGTACTTAATTGTCCGAACATGAAAATAACATAGTGAGGACATCGAAGATTATTTTTTCATGATTTTAGAGGTAAATACAATAAAATACAAGTACTAGCATACGGTAAGTGATTCCATTATTAATAAAGATTTTTTTATTGCTCTTAATTTTACAGGCAACCACTGAACAACTCGGCATTTTATATGGTATCTCGGTCGTTGTCAAAACACAGCTAAACCTAGGTGACAGCCATTTTTAGCTATATAATCGGTCTAATCATATTGCGTTGACAAGAAAACCCCGTCATACCACTTCTCCTTTTATTTAGATTTCTGTGGGCGATACATTAAGAAGTTGTCAGTCAGCTGAGGCTCTAAGTTATTCGCTTTAGGACAGATTCGCTTTACGACAGATTCGCTTTAGGACAGATTCGCTTTACGACAGATTCGCTTTACGGCAGAATCGCTTTATGACAAATTCGCTTTACGGCAGAAATTGTACAGTCAGGTAGACTAAAATAGTGCATAAGTAAAAAAAGAGGTGCAGGTTCAAACACGAGAGGTATAGACGTTTTTTAAATCTATATTAAACGCAATTAATGGAAACGTTTTAGTAGATTCGATCCTTACATTTCTGTTGCTTTGGTACTTTTTTAAAATTTATGTTATGTATAGTTGAACCGACCGATAAACGAACCCGGGATCTCTGAGATTGTTTTACCTTGAAAACCTATGTTCTAGTAGCACCAAGGATGTCGTCAATGGTTTGTTTAATAGAAGTTTCCTAGCATACAAACTACTTAGGTATATCTATCAAAACTTCTTCAGCTATCTATTAAGACCTCTTCAGTTTATTTGTTTCATGTAAATGGCCACTTGTTTAAAATAGATTTTGTTTTTCATTGGTATGTCACTATTGTCACATTTGTCAGCGGTACTTCGATTATTTCTTTTTTGATAAAATTCTTCCGTAATTCCGTAAAAGCGTAATTGAATAACAATGGATTTGCCTACTCACAGCATGGGGATTAAATTTATATCAAGCCGAAAAGGTAAGCCTTACTAAATGCTGGTTTTCGCTATAATTTCGTAAAAAAAAATAAAAATGGTCATACCAATTGGAGATGCTATAATAAAATGGACTGTAATACTTCTGTAACTTTAGATACTTATTGAAAATAAAATAGTAAAAGAGGCTGTGCATTCATGTATACCTGATGAAGTAAAAAATGAAATAGACGGCTTAATGGACGAGTGTAAGAAAAATGTAAGTACCAACCTCGAACCCATCCCAAAGTTATTCGAAGATTTTATAGAAAGTGCCAAATGTAATCTGCCGGAAGACCATTTACAGAAAAAAAAGACTCATTGTACAGAGCCAGAAAAGCTTTCTTGAATTAAGATAGAACTACTTGTACAAATCTAAAAGACCTCAAGTTGCCTGATCATCTAGTGGACAATTTTTTTTTGTTTGATGATGGGACTGAAGAAAAAATTTTGTTTTTTTGTACACCATTAGCTAAAAGCAAATTTAAAGTATATAAAAGCTTTTACGGAGACGGCACCTTCAAAGTTGCTCCTAGACTCTTCTATCAATTATATACTTTACACATTAATGCTTCACAAAAGGATGATACAGTAAATTTTGTTCCCTTAATTTATATACTCCTCCCGAACAAAACGCAAGCTACTTATGAAAGACTTTTTACTATACTACAGAATATTTTTTTACTAAACATAGAACAATACAAATGCGATTACGAATTAGCAGTAATTCAAGCAGTTAATGTCGTTTATCCTAATGCCAAAGTAACTGGTTGTTACTTCCACTATTGGAAAGCGCTTTCGAAAAAAAGCAAAAGTGTGGGTCTCAAGGATATTGATGGTGGTGACCGTATTACAAAAATGTATATGCAACTGGCATTGTTACCACCAATTATGATTCCCGAAGGCATCTTAACCATTAATGAATTAAACAGCGATTCTGAGGAATGTACTGCGTTCAGAAACTATTTCTCAAAACAATGGGTTGCATTACTACTAATAAATTCAGTTGCTACAAAGAAATATTCCGAACGAATAACCCTGTTGAAGGGTGGCATGGCCGCCTTAAAAACAGAATTCCTGTAAAGCCGCCGTTATATCGATTCATACAGTTACTCAAAAAGGAAGCCCAGTATCAAGACAGAAATTTACGAAGGATAGAAACCTTTTGTAAAGGAAAACGGCGTAATTTAAAGTTAAAGGAGAAAGATATTAAAATTGACCTGATTATTACTAGTGCACTTAGAAACGAAATAACAGTATTGGAATGTTTAGAACGTTTGTGCAGGGTGAATTTAATACGTTGACTTGTTTGTTTTTTTTAACACGCTTATATTACAAAAATAAAGTTAAATAAAATAAATGGTTAAATAAATGCTAGTTAGATAGATGCTTAGTTAAATATCAATAAATGGTTTAATTATTGTCGAGTTGTCTGTACTTCTGACATAAAGCGAATTTGTCATAAAGCGATTCTGCCGTAAAGCGAATCTGTCGTAAAGCGAATCTGTCCTAAAGCGAATCTGTCGTTAAGCGAATCTGTCCTAAAGCGAATAAAGGGATTGCCGCACATGGTAACTGTGCAGTCTACTGTTGCTAAGCACCATGATAGTTGCGATACAAAGTGGGCCCTTCATTCCCCCGCACAGCCCTAACTTTGGTGGATTATGGGAAACAGGAGTGAAGGCCACCGATTTTATTTTACATCGAGTCATTGGTGAATCCAATCTTACCTATGAAGAGCTGAGACTATTCTAGTTTAAGGTGCACTTTTGCTTATACTCACGGACTATTAGTAGGTATAATATTGATCCAGGTGTCCCGGTTCCTTTTACTCCAGGGCATTTTTACGTAGGTATTGTATTAGAGAAAAACGTTACGTCGTAAGAATAGATGTTTGAGAATTATCTACAGTTATGACTTTATGACTAATTTTGGTAAACATTTAATTAATTTGTGGTGAAGTAATTTTTTTTGTAATAAAGATTCTTACTATGTGATGTAAATTAAATTGGTGTGAGGTTTTTTACCTGATGTGCAATTTATACTTTTCCTTTAATTAGGTACTTACAACTTTCCTGTGATTACATATTTAAAGTACTTAGTGCAATTTACTTCACCAGTGCCAAAACAAACTAAAAGTAAAAGGCACCTAAAAGTTAGTAACTCTAGCAAATATGAATACTTAACACAAAACTCTGTACTATCTTCTCTTGACAACAACGTTATACCTATTTCTTCCATACCTCTAAATATAAAACTAAAAAAATAAATTGAAAAATAAGTGTAATTTGTTTTTATTATTTTAACATGCACTTTTCCTTTGGACATTTAGGATAATTGTTACATTTTATAAAACACTCATTTTATTTTATTTTACACTATGTTTGAAGTTACAAGTTAGATAAATAAAGCAATTACTGACGCAATACTATGAATTTGTAAAAATGTCATTTCGGGAAGTTCCGCACGCTTGGTTGAACAGCAAACCTGATATCAGAATGAGAGGTCAAAACAAAGATTCTCGTCATGAGGAATGGTGACATCGATTATCATTGCACGGCGCTCTGACCGATCTTTCATCACAATATTGGCTTATTGGCAACAATAGTCCGATCAGTGATGATAAATCAGTCCCAACTCCCAATATAATGTAACGCTACTACATACTTTTGTGAACCGAGTCGGGAACATACCTACTTATAATACGGTAGGTATCGACAGGATGATATTTAAGAGCAACTGTTGGCCCCTTTTTCCTCGTGGCCAAACTATTTCGCCAAACTGATTTGGCTACGAGGAATACCATTTCCTTGTGGCCGAATTTGGCTACGAGGAATTCCATTTCCTTGTGGCCGAACTCGTTTCCAAATAGTCAAAGTGAGTACAGTTTAATACATTACATTACACGATACACACACATCTCATATTGCACGATAATCAGTTCGGGTTTCGGCCGCGACTGTCAACCGAAAGTGTATTCTGTGTTTTAAGGCATACCATCAAATACTATACAAACCGTATCGTTGACCTACTATGGGGAAAGCTAAAGGGTATAAAATAATGGGTTTAATTTTTAGAAAAATGTGAATATATTATGTAAGGTCTGACTAAAAAATTAACGAAGTTTTTCTAGAAAATGGCCAATGCTAATTTCGTTGTGTAAAAGTTTCAATTGGCAGTTTATAATAAAATCATCTTTTTCAATAAATGCCTTCACCCGTGGTGACGATACCGTACTGTCCTCTTCCATTTCACAAATAATATTCAATAACCTCAACAATGTCAAAGGCCGCCTTTTTTTCGTTGCCTTATTGAGCAAAGCGTTCCAGCTCTCAACAACATTATTAGTCCGGTGTCGCTCTCCATACACACACCAATCCGTGACTAAGTCATCGCTTTTGAGCCAGGTTTTCTCCATATAGTTTAGAAATTTATTCATATTTTGCGTTTTAGGACTTTCCGCTTGAATATATTCATAACCTTTTTCGATTAATTCTTTGGGGAGTAGAGGCAGAGAAGTACACAGGCCCACAATCCGCGTTTCTCGTTTATTCTTTATGTGTAATTTTTTTGCCTTTCTCCAGATGGTATTCGTGAAATGATAATAACAGTTCACTATTTTGATATATTGGAAGACATACTTGATAGCATTAATAGCTGCTGTTTCAAAATCAAGATGTATTTTTGTTGGAACCCAGTCTTCAACTTGAGATTTTATCATTGCAAATAACGCCTTGTATGACTCCTCTTTTTTGTCGGTCATTAAAGCATACAGAATGGGCTGAACGTTTGTTTCTGAGGAGGACTTACCAAAGTCTCCATGCATTGTATATAGTTGCTGAAAAGGTTGGGGACAGCTAAAGAAGGTGCCATCAAAAAAAAATTCATTTGCCTTTTTAAGACGTTTTTTGCCGTCTTCAGTACAAAATACTAAAATCCGGCATGGCCCATTTATGTACTCGCACAAAACGAGAGATCTATGCTGCTCGGGAACAGATACATCTTCAATAGATTTAAACACGCTTTTTTTCCGGCTGGTGTACAAAGCCGTTTTAACATTTTGTAAATCCGGTAAATCTGTTACTTTATCTAAGCCTAGGTCTTCTAAAGGCTTCTTGGATTCTTTAAATATCTGCGGAATTGGTAAATCTGTTCGCATAGCCCTATCACATAGCCTTTTAACGCGGCTACAGTTCCATATTGTATTTCCATTTTTGTATATACGTAACTTGTGATATTGATGCCCATCGAAAAGCAGAACCTGACCTTTTTTACGCTTTATAAATTCTAAATCATCCATTTTTTAACGTCCAAATGAATAATTATATTTAATTTATTTTTAACCATGTAAAAGATTAATTGACGCCGTCATAATTATATTTCTAACCGTCAAGTATATAGACAATCTAAAGTCATTATAAGTGGGCAATAACAACAATGAAAATTGTCATTTAATAAGTATTCTCATCATAAGTGTACTGTGCATATAGAAACGAGTTCGGCCACAAGGCCAATTCCTCGTAGCCAAATCAGTTTGGCGAAATAGCTTGGCCACGAGGAAAAAGGGATTTATATAGACACGAGTTCGGCCACAAGGAATGGAATTCCTCGTAGCCAAATCAGTTTGGCAAAATAGTTTGGCCACGAGGAAAAAGGGCTGTTGGCAGACAATTCTGGCTACTTGGTTGTGTCTATGCAAGTATTCACCATTCGCAATCATTTGTATTATTATAGTGTTCTATTTCTATTTATAGTGTTTTAAGTATATGTCATAATAATAATTATGTAGCAATTATTTATTACATGTAGCAAATTTAAGCAATAGTGTAGCAATTTTTGAATCAACAACTGTTTTAAAAGGTCTGTTTTTCAATTGTCGTCAAAGTTCGTCAGACGATTTGCGTAACAGACACTTCAAAGTTCAATGTCACGTGAAGAATCAAAGTGTCTGGTAGTTTCGATTATGAATTCTTAACGATCTTGTGTATAAAACCAGCCATTAGATAATAAGTTACCTGAATTTTGATCAGAACTTTGAAGTGTCTGTTACGCAAAACGGCCGACGCAAAGTGTCTGGCAGTTTCGATTATGGATTCTTAACGATCTTGTTTATAATACTCGTATATGTTAAAACTAGCCATTAGAAAATGAGTAAAGTTACCACTGTTTTGTACTTTCATCAACGGATAGCAAAAAAGTGGTCGTCTGGGCAAGTTAGCTATTAGTCATACGATGATAGTACACCCCACCACTATCCATTCGTGTATATTTGGTGCATTAGAAAATGAGTGACGTCTGGCACTTCCTGGATCTAAGATTATTAGGTACTATTTATTATATATAAGGTATTAATATTTCTGTTTAAGGCGTCGTTTCCTGGAACTTTTTTCTGGAAGCCTCGAGTTGGTCTTAATTTAGGAGCCAAGGATGGTAAGTTAGATGTTTAGATTACTTTTGAACTTATAACTGTATCTCGATTCATAGCTGGTCCTCCATTGACATAGAGAAAACTTGACTGCTATCAATTAATAAATTGCTTAATTCCTGATAACAAAATATATGATTTTCGTAGCCCATATGATGTCAAATTAAAAATAAACTAAACGTAAAGGGGAGATTCACGCGAAATGGTATTAACCTTTATGTTGTTTTATCTTTCGGCACAGACCGTGGCCTCGAGCTCGAATAATTATAACATCACTGCCTGAACCTATAATAATGCAACTCGGTAGTTTGAAAAATTATATTTATAAACTCTTTCGTGAGATGTTATTACTATTAACATTAATATTTTTAATTTTCAGCTAAAGACGCTGGTGGTAAAGAGGTAAAAAAACAAGACTCACTCTCTAAAAGAATTAAAGACGGAAAAGTTGTTTTACTTGAAGGATTTAAATTAGGTTCCATTATGTTTATAATAATAAACGAAATAAAATTTACACGTCATGAGCAAAGAATATCGCCCTTTAATGCTCATTTCTACAATAGCGCGTACAGGTGGATGAAGCGTCATTTAGCCTTGTAAGTACCGCCATTGTTTTATTAAGCTAGGCAATATTTTAATGTTATACACTTTCTGGCACACAATGTTGAACTCTCAAAATGTTGAATTCTCAAAATGTTGAATTCCTAAAATGTTGAAATCTCAAAATGTTGGATTCCCAGAATGTTGAATTCCTAAAATGTTGAATTTTCAATATGTATTCTATCCATTATGAAACGTCAAACTCGACGTATAATTTACCATTTAACTTTATTTTTAACAAAATGTTTAAGAGCCAGAATACCACGTTAGGGGTTTGGATTAAGTAATAATTAAATTTAAAAAAAGTTAAAATTAAGTTGAATATTGTCTGCATAATTGATGCAAAAAAAATATACACGGGCTCCCCATACTTAGAACTGAAACTCAATTTTTTTTCATTAAACACACGTGTGGTACCTATCTATGGACAGGTGTTTAAAAATGATAACGAGGTTTCTAAAATATTTTTATTCTAAACTGAATAGTTTGCGTGACAGACGCTTCTAAAGTGCAAAAAAGTTGGTTAACCCCCCGCCCCCATTCTAACTTCTCATATTCATTTAATCCTTTGCAAACATAGGTAAGTTTTTTTTTTAACTTTGTTTAATAAGTCCTCCATGTTTTGCCATTACATGGGCATGCAAAATTTCTTACATTACAATAAAAACTACCAACGAAAGTTGTTTTGAACAAGAGTCTTTTTTAATACCTCGTAAATCATAAACCGTTCATTACCGCGTAATCTTTCATACAAATAACAAAAGGCCTTTAATTACATAAATAAATGGTATGGAACGGTTTTATTTATATGATTGTAAAAAAGGAATTCTTAATTATGTTACTTATTGTTAGCTGTTGCCTGGAAGTTTGTAAGGACAAAGCTTGTGTTAGTTTTACTTGTTTGAAACTAACACAAGCTTCGGTAAACCCATTCCAAAAACTTCTTTTGTTACTAGGTACCTACTAAGTTTGGATTATATTTTAATGGGAACTGTTAGATCTTGTCAGATGCATAACAATTCGTTGGTATTTTTCTTTTTGTAGATATGAAAACACTATAAGTATTGGAAAAATACACAGAGTTTGGGAAAAGCGTTATGAAGAGCAAGATACAATGTTACCCAAATTTTTACAAAGTTTATTGTTTTGGGTAAAAAAAGAAGACTGGATAGCAGATAAACATGATTTACGCAGACATAATCGATATTCAAAACCAATTTTCGATAAATTTAATAGATATCCAAAACAAGATTTTAATGATTTTAAATCGTATGATCTCAATACTGTTAAAGTACCGGACGAGTTCTCTAAGACGCCTGACGATTGATGCGTAATCGAAAATCGAATAATCCAAATCACAATATCATAATGTTATCAGAGAGTTATATAATAATTTTACAATAAAGGTAAACAAGGAACCATTGATCCATTGATCAAAAGACATTTTTTTTTCACTTACTTATTATAGTGTAGTCTTCGAAGTGGCCATTTCCGAATTTGAATGAGCCACCCTGTATAACGGTAAACAAGAATTACCTCTCGATGGATTGGTCGATCCAAATATATGTTGTGTCGCAGGGAAATGAGGAAACGGAACAATGTCGAAAATGCCTTGCGTTATGGTCACAGTTCTAACCAAACCTACAGAAGTTGTAATCTTGGTGTTTTTAGGGTTCCGTACCAGTTTTGAAAAAACGGAACCCTTACAGGATCACTTTGTTGTCCGTCTGTCTGTCTGTCAAGACCATTTATCTCAGGAACGCGTGGAGGTATCAAGCTGAAGTTTTCACCAAATAGGCTTGTTGCTTCTTAGTGCTGTAAAAAAATCAAACTGCTAATCCAACGCAATCAAGAGATATAGCCGTTTTTGTCGCAAATTTTAGAGGGGTAAGGAAAAAACCTACAGGGTACCTCCAGTCTACGTACAAACTTGAAATTTGGCATGAAGCAAGGTCTTATAGTACATGTAATGGAAAAATTCCAAAAACCTTCAATTTTTACTTCAATCACATTATATTTTGATTTCGTAGAATTTTGGCGGGAAAGCTGAGTCACATGACCAGTAACGTCATAGAATTTTGGTCACGTGACCCGTGACGTCATAGAATTTTGACAGATGAGTCGTGACACCATAGAATTTTGGCGGGAATTTTGACAGCTGAGTCGTGACGTCATAGAATTTTTTACAGATAAGTCGTGACGTCACAGAATTTTTGAAAGCTGAGTCGTGACGTCATAGAATTTGGCGAGAAAATATTTTTTGACAGCTGAGACGTGACGTCATAAAATTTTGGCGAAATTTTTTTTTTGACAACGTCAACAAACTTGAAATTTGGCATGAAGCAAGCTCTTATAGTACATGTAATGGAAAAATTCCGAAAACCTTCAATTTTTACTTCAATCACATTATGTTTTGATTTCGTAGAATTTTGGCGGGAAAGCTGAGTCACATGACCAGTAACGTCATAGAATTTTGGTCACGTGACCCGTGACGTCATAGAATTTGACAGATGAGTCGTGACACCATAGAATTTTGGCGGGAAAATATTTTTGACAGCTGAGTCGTGACGTCATAGAATTTTAACAGATTATTCGTGACGTCATAGATTTTTGACAGCTGATAATGACGTCATAGCATTTTGGCGAGAAAATATTTTTTGACAGCTGAGTCTGTAACGTCACACAGTATTTTTAACAGATGATTTAAGACGTCATAGAATTTTGACAGATTGTTCTTGACGTCATAGATTTTTGATAGCTGATCGTGACGTCATCGCATGTTGGCGGGAAAATAAATAAGTTTGGACGGGAAACCCTCGGTCAGACTCGCACTTGACCGGTTTTATATATCCTACAACCAAAAATAAGAGCATCTCGTTTCCGTTAGCAACTTGATTTTTAGTTGAGTCGCATATAAATGGATAAAATCAAAGATGTATACAAACGAATATTACAATAAAACTAATTTATGAATAGTATAGTTATGTAGGTATATAAACAAATATATTAAAACAAATATTAGTAAAAATGAAATGTATGATAAGTGATATTATGAATTGCAATTATTATTAATTTGAATATTTATTTTATAATTTTTTTATGAAGAATGATCATTATGACTTTTAAATTGTATGAAAAACATTTTCGGAGATTCGATGATATGAGTTGAAATGTCATGTAAGAAGAAGCGCTCCCGTGTTGATCTTAGTAAACTGTGTTAATAATTTAAAGATTCATTTCTTTGAAAGGGCGTGAAGAGGAGGATTTAAAGGTTAAAGAATATATTATAAATAAAATATTACATAAATTTTATAGGTTTATTAATTTTATAAATTTGCCTCAGATTATTATAAGTCACTTGATATTTTAGTAATTTCACTAATCTAAACTGTTGCTTGTAATACTATTGAAGTGTAGTTAAAATCAAGCTTGTAATTAATGTGAAACTAATTTTATTAGTACATAATCTGAATTCTCACAACATTAAAACCAATTAAACTATGAGTCACAGCTTTAGATTTTAACTAAATAAAAATCTAAAAACGAAATTACATAATTAGAGAACGTGAATTTAAACTACCACTGGGTACATACGCATATATATATTTTATATTATGTACATACATAATATATAGGTATAAATCAGTAAAACTTATAGTAATAACTAGTAAATTACTAAACCCTGATAAAACCCACAATATTATGAGGCAGAAAATATTGTTACATTTAATTAAATAATGCACTATAAATAACTATGCAAAAAGTATCCAGATTGCTACCTATCTAAGCTGAACATTTAACTATTATGTCTAGTAACCACCGGTGCCATTCTATATTATAGTAAACTAGTGGCACTTTTACATTTGGTCTAACACAACATGGTATAAGCAATTTTAACTATCATTATTTCATATCACATGCCACATTATAACTAGCAGGAATACTGATACTACCAAATTTATAATAACTTAAAATTGTCACATGTTTTATTTTAAAATAGATAGTAACGGGGTTCAAGTGTCTAAAAATTATTGTGAGACAGATACAATTGTTGCCTAAGTGTAGGGTTGCCAATCGTCATAATCCTTAGTCAGATCAGTTTGCATTTGTTTGCCGACATAGTGTAAGACAGTACAACTTATGTTCATCTGGATTACGGTATTGGGCGTACTTTAAAGGATAGGATAAGGATTTCTATGTCCTGCATGTCAGATATTAAAAATGGTGACCCTACCAATGTGTAATACAACCAAATGTATCATCAGACAACACTGAGATATAATATCGAGAATAACTACCAGAAATCCTCCTTATCATTGTAGTCATAGCAGTCACACTAGCTCAGGAAACAAATCACACACATATATTAATAATACGTCTACAACTAAGCTTCAATAGGCAGCTCAAGGAATCACAATTCTTTCAACTGTCAAATCACCAATTGATTTAGACGACAATCTCATAGAAACCTGAGACTAATATTATGCAAGTACTGATGAGTTGACACTCTAGTCACTTAGACCAGAACAACATGCCAATAAGAAACCATTGTCCCAGAGGCGAAACTATTTAAAATTTCAACTATTTCATAAGGGGTGTGTATTTTTAATACCCAATAATAAACTTCTAATGTATTGAACATCTTAATCTTAGTCTAGTTCTATTGTTATGAACTACATAACTAAAAACACAAGTGTCTATGTACAATAGTTCAATATAATCTTTGAAACACAGCGAATGGAACATTTTATACTATTAAGTAATCACTGTATGTATATAATGTAGTTAATATCTACGAATACAATATACAAGTACACAGTATACAATCATTGTTTTATTTTACCTAATTCATGATTTACGATTGATTTGTAAAATATTTAAAATACAGATCATATTAATGTATGCTAATGTCGTTATTGCTTTCGATATACTTATAGTTTTAGTAAGACAACTCTTAGAAATCATTCCCTGTGTCTTGACTTTTACCAACATCAATTTAACTGACACAAAGAACAATCAGGCCTAGGGTCATCATTTGTGGATTACACACGGAAGTGGCATACCGCGAAAATAACAACGAAATGTAATATCATTGCTTCAAAGTTTTTTGTTCTCAATCAGAAATTGCCAAATATACTTTGGTTCTTCCTCATGGTCAAACTATTTTGTCTAACTGGAATTGTCAAAATTCCTTGTGGTCACCCATGGGATGGGATGGGGTGATGACATATTGTATTCTTACTCCATCACCACACGGATAAAAAGTGCTGATTAGTGTAAAGAATTTGCATTTCTAATATATTTATCTTTCTTTTTACACTATGATGTAACTTCTCGGAGTCTAGGAAGACCACAGCATGCTTGAGGCACACCATAAAGTGGGTGAATGGCAGGTGTTTGAGGTCACCCATGGGATGAGATGGGGTGGTGACATATTGTATTCTTACTCCGTCACCACACGGATAAAAAGTGCTGATTAGTGTAAAGAATTTGCATTTCTAATATATTTATCTTTCTGTTTACACTATGATGTAACTTCTCGGAGTCTAGGAAGACCACAGCATGCTTGAGGCACACCATAGAGTGGGTGAATGGCAGGTGTTTGAGGTCACCCATGGGATGAGATGGGGTGGTGACATATTGTATTCTTACTCCGTCACCACACGGATAAAAAGTGCTGATTAGTGTAAAGAATTTGCATTGCTAATATATTTATCTTTCTGTTTACACTATGATGTAACTTCTTGGAGTCTAGGATGACCACAGCATGCTTGAGGCACATCATAGAGTGGGTGAATGGCAGGTGTTTGACCTTGAACACACTGACCATGTCGTCCACCCACGACTCAGTCGCAAAATAAACGCTTTCCGATATAGTAAATCCTGTGCTAATTGAACATGAGTAAGCTCTTGGCATTACAAAAACGAACTCGCCAAGATTTCGCTCAACTCTGAACACTTTTACGTTTTGCTGTTTTAATAAGTTGGGCGGTATCATGGTTATGTCAGAAGACAGCCATAGTGCCTTGTTCTGACATGCCGCCGGGCTCAGTATTTCCGTCGCGGTCCTGAAATTTTGGATATACCTGTACCATTTCATTTCATAACTAGACACATGGTGTTCGTTTTAAATAGATAGGATAGTTTGACCACGAGGAATTGTCAAAATTCCTTTAGACAAAATAGTTTGACCACAAGGAAGAACCGATATACCAGTTTGCGTTCATTTAAATATATAAGCGTTATTATATTTCATGTGTTCCATTCACAAGTTACGCCATTTTTAGTCACAGGCGCAGAGAGAGTCGTCGCATGTAAGTAGACTAAAGGACTGGGCTAGGCAATGGACTATTTGCGTATCTTGGCAGCATTATCCGCGTTCTCTTTTAATATCTTGGATTTCAAATGGTCCTTGTATTTGAGGATGCCGCCTTCCCATTTTGTGACCGTTCCATTTTCACATATCCATATTTCTTCAGCAACCTAATGTAAAAAGAATACAAAACGATTTTCATAAATTATATTCAAAAATTTTAATCAGTAATTAAGGCCAGGATTGCATGATTAAAAAGCAGCGAGTTATTTCGATGACTAGTACCTATTTGGAATGTAGGGACGGACAATTGGGTCGACTCTACTGAGAGCAGTGATTTTTAATTTATTTGCTTATAGTCAAGTCTACAAGTATCATGATGACAACAGAAAACAAATTATCTTAATTATATTTTATTTGCAATCTGACATATAGTGGACTGAACATCCGAATGTGGTTTGGTAATACTTAATAGGTAGGTATAGGTACTAAGGGTACCGTACCTACCCGTACCCGTACCGTAAGTCACAGTATGCGTGATAATGTTCAAAATTTCAAGTTTCAAGTCTTAAAATCAACACAAATTTTTTTGTTTATGAAATAAAATCGTATGTCCTCAAAGCTGACTAAGTTGGTCATATAAGAAAATAAATAAATATAATCCTTAATCCTTATCCTCAAGTCCTGTATTATTATTTTATTTACAATTGCTAATTCTACTAAATTTATTACTTTTTAAATACATTAAACAAAAATGTCAAAATCTTCAATGAATGGGCTACTGTAGGTTTTGCTAAAAGCAGACGAAAGCTGTTAATCTTATATGCACAAAAACAGTACAGATTTAATAGTGGTTGTAGTCAATATTACACTACAGATTTTAACTCAATTCATTAAGTTGTAACAATGTTATGTTACATTGAGTAAAGGTAACTATGCTTTATATTTCCTGGATGTCAAGAAAAGATAGCCTGTATTACCCGTGACTTAACAAGCAAGCTTTACCCAGTAAGAGTTCATTTTGTATTAGTATACTATACAATATTATATTGTCGTTAACACACCTGGTTGATAAGCCTGAAGTCGTGGCTTACTAGCACCATTCCTCCATCAAAGTCGTTGATCGCATCAGCAAGTGCATCGATTGTCTCCATATCCAAGTGATTAGTAGGTTCGTCCATCAGTAGTAAGTGTGGTGTCTGCCACGCAAGCCACGCGAATACGACACGACAACGCTGTCCGTCAGATAGTTGGCGCATAGGACAAACCTGACAAATTATTTATTTTATTATAAAAATTATCCAGAAACCATACATTTACATACATAATTATACTTCAAAATAAACTTATTAAAACTAAATTAATTATTGTAGATATCGTCATTTGCATAAAATAACTTCATATTGTTTTACTTTCGACTAGTATAAAATGGAATAAAAATGGGTATTAATAGCTAACCTGTTGCCTCCCAGTAAGTCCATAACGTCCTATAATCTTCCTCATTTCTTCCCTCTCTCGCACCTCCGGGAATTGCTTCATCATGTAGTCAAGTGGCGATAAGTCTAAGTCCAATAATTCATGCAAATGCTGATGATATCGACCAATACGCAAGTGAGAATTCTTACGTATCATACCCATTGATGGTACCAGCTGTAAAACAATATTGATTTAAATTTAACTTAGAATACTATTTTATTTTATGATCGGTGTGGTGACGGAGTAAGAATACAATATGTCATCACCCCATCTCATCCCATGGGTGTCTTAAAAACCGACTAAGGGAATAACCGTAACTCTACTATCTTTACGAAATAAAAAGAAGGAAAACTTGAAATTAAACCCTATACCAATCCGTCTGGCCAGCGTGGTATTAGTAGGCCAAGTAAACCTCCGTCACGGGAGGAGACCCGTCCTTGCAGTGGGACATTAATGTGGTGTTATGAGTATGATACTATTTTATTGATATAACATTTGTTTATAAAATTTATACACATACTTGTTAATTATAAACAAGTTTATGAAAATTTAGTTATTCTACATTTTAAATGTTTTATTATATTTCCATTTATTTAGTTTTTACATAAAAGTATAACAAACATCCATACTTAAAAACTTTAACGTTTTTAATATTCATAGAATACTTACGTCACCATACAACAGTTTGAGTAGTGTCGATTTGCCCGCGCCATTAGGGCCGACCAAGGCCAACCGTGTATCAAGATCAATACCGAACTCTAAATTCTTATAAATCCATGGACCAGCGTCAGCATATCTGAACGACACATTCTACAAAATAAGGAAAGTGAACATTAAAATTGTGATTAACATTAATTGGACCATATATCCTAATAAATACCTGTCTACAAAAAAATCTATATTTAATTGGAACAAAGGAATTTATTCATAAATAATACATGTGATATCAACATTAGCAAAGTAAGAAAACAATATAATGCACAAATATTTTTGGCTTGCTTTTTCTGATTACCTAAGTAGATAGAAGCAAAATTTCTAATCTAATTCACTGAAATTGAAAGTAAACTTAAAGCTTAAAGCTATTTCTTTAAAGTGAACCATAGAGAATACATAATAGAAATGCTAATAATTACATGGACACAACATGAGATTTTTAAAGGAAAACTATACAAACTGGTTGTCATATGTTATTAATTTATCTTAATTTATTAAACGAAAATAAGGAAAATGTCTGAAATATAAGGCTTCTTACCTGAACCATAATAACGGGTGGTGGTACTTTCCCACAAGAAGGGAAATAGAAGTTAAGAATTTTGTCGTCGATCACTTTCTCTGTAAGACCCTGGGCGACCATCTTGGCTAATGTCTTTTCTTTTGATTGAGCTTGGCGAGCTAATTTTGCGGAGCCGTGACCGAAGCGTGCTATGTAGTTCTATAAAGAAACGATACATTTTTAACTTAAGTTTAATAATGTGTTATTTGTATATGTGGATCAAAGCAGGCTATCTCAACATATCGCACGTCACAAACAAAAGGGTATTATTTCGAAAACGTTGTTTTGAGATATCGCGTATTGAAGTTTTAAAAAATCATAGATTCGGAACTACTTACTCAAATATTTAAAATTATCTCTAGATTTAAAAGTACACTATCCTTCTTTATGCTGGTTAAGTTTAGTTTGTGTATCTATAACAGTTTTTTTTATATTAATAGTTTTATGGGAACAGAAAAAGATGATACCCTTTAAGCAGTTCAAATAGCTCTTAAGTTTAACTTGCTACTCTCTAGCTTAACCAAAATTTACCAAATTATTTCGATAACCAGTTGTAATTAATATTGATACTATATTAAGCAGCACAGAAATTATCTTTTGCCTACATGGCTAAGGGATTATAATTCTTCTTCTTCTTCGTTTCGACGGCAATAAGTCTAATTTCAAATATATTTTAGATGTGTTTTGCCCAAAAACCAGCGACAGCAACAGCATTATCGTTGGCACTCTTTAGGTCTTCTGGTGTGCAGGTGGCAGGGCACATTGGGCATGATAGGAAGTGTTCCATGTCCTGGACGAGAGAACCGCACCCACATCCACTATAGGAGGGGTTCAGATAACCCCATTTAGTCCGGTTAGAGTTACAGCGGCCTAATTGGGTACGTAGCCTATTGAGCGACCTCCAGATCGGCCACTGCTCCTCGAAACCAGGTGGAAGATGTTCGGCGGGTGGAATGAAGTCCGCCGGTGGTGCAAAGTTTGAGGCCCACCCGTCCAGTCTAGCCTTACTGGGGTCACCGCACAGTGCACGTGTGTGTCGCAAAAAACTCTTACGACTTTTGAGGCGTGCTCTGGGTATATTGTGCGAGTAAAGTGGATGACGAGGGTCGGTCTCTTGTTTTTCCTTTCACTTTCGCAAATGACCTGACGGCGAACACCAGGTCGAGCAATGGCGGCCAATGAGTATAATTTGACCAATGGGGTAGGTTTCAAGCAGCCAGTTATTATATGTTTCATTCAGGGCAGAGTCGATCATACCTGCGTGAGCTGAACGGTGCCATACCGCGGACGCATACTCTCCTGCCGTGTAGGACAATGCCAGACCCGTAGTCCTGACAACATGTGGGGCTGCCCCCCAAGACGCAGAAGTTAGGCGTTTGACCAAGTTGTTTCTGGTTGATATTTTTTGCTTGGTATTATAATAAATTAAATACTGATTGCATCTAAAAAATCTAGAAATTCTATTTGTTTTAGTATCATAATTAGTTATAATAAAAAAGAAACTCAATATGAAAGAAACATAATTTAACAACATTATGTAGGTACCTACAGTAACAAAACTATCAAACTAAATCAAATGTGATACTTTGGGGACATACGTTAGATCCCTGTTGTCACTGTCAGCAAATGGGTCTTCGTAGAAGTATTGAAGTGGGCCATGAAAGAGAAAGTTGTACCTGGGAAGTATGTGAAGTTAATTCGTGCTATGTAAAGACAAACCAGTTATACGTCCGATCGTCTTGCAACTCCAACCAGTTCAGTGTGGCGGTAGGCTTGCACCAAGGGTCGGCTTTAAGTCCTTACCTCTTACTGACTATGGACGCCTTGACGGCGGGCATACAGGAAATGGCACCCTGGTGCAGTGTTTGCCGATTACATTGTTCTGGTTGGGGAGGATGGACCTAAGATCCAGAGCAGATTAGAGCGTTGGCAGTCCTGAAGCCATAGCGCTTAACGGCATGCGCCTTCTAGTCTTCTCTGTCTTCCGGTATCTCGGTTCTTTCATTCAAAGCGATGGCGTAGTAGATCGGACGGTCAAGAACCGAGTTAACATAGGATGGATGAAATGGCAGCAGGTCATTGCTTCACGGGAACCATCTGTGACCCCCACAGTCCCCTTAATTTAAGGGGAAGATCTATAAAACTATGATTACACCTGCCGTCCTGTATGGATCAGAGAGTTGGCCAGAAAAGAGATGAATGAAAGACAATCTGTGTGGTGTTACGAGAGTAGATAGAGTAAGAAATGAGTATGTAAGAAGATTTGAAAGTGGCACCGGTGGCAGAAAAATTACGTGGCAGCCGGCTGTCATGGTATGGGCATGTTATGCGGAGAAATGAGAGTCATGTAGTGAGGAAGGTGGTGAACATGTGTGTGGATGGATATTGGGGAAGAGGACGACCAAAGAAACGATGGATGGATTGTGTGAAAAGCTATATGGCTGCGAAGAGTGTTACTAGTGAGATGACGTCCGATAGGACAGTATGGAAGAAAAAAATATGCTGCGCCGACCCCAAATAAAATTGGAATAAGGGCAGGGAAATGATGATGATGAGCAAATGGGTCTTTGTTTTCTTCATTTTAACCCAGTTAACCCTGAAACTACATATAATCGTATTTTCTTGATTTCTTCTAGTATGTTTCTAAAAATGACTACTGTAACTTAGGAAAAATACTAAAAAAAATCCAGCTGACCTGGTCTTCCAGGAAAATAATGGCCGTTATAACGCCCAGTAGGGGAATCCACTACTATGTTATGGGAATTGCTTTGATTTAAAATATTTAAAAAAAGTCGTTTTATAAAAGAAAACTGTTTTATTACGTAATGGAATCACATTATATTGTAAATTTTCTTATTCATTAGTATGATAGGCTACAAAATAATTCTTTGGGTGCAACGAAACTAAACATTTTTACAAAATAAATTGGGTTTTTTCACATACTGCACATCTGAGTTGGTTATCCCTGTAGTCAACCAAATGGTCAGTTCTGTCATATTTTTTTGTAATGGACGAGGGCCACGCTTTTCAGTTATTTGTAAGTTTTCAGTAAAGTTCTTGCTATCTTGTTCATATTCACTCCCATTATTTTTATACAATGCCAAGCATTTTGAAGTGCCATGTCCAGACCTTGATACAGTACTGGAAAGTACCACTCCTTACCCTGAATAGAAGTTCTGTAGAGACTGATATTCTGATCAGCTCGGTCCACTCCCCCTATATTTTCATTAAACTGTTCTATGGCATTAGGCTGCTCAATATAAACGTATCTCTTGAGCTGTTGAGAAAAGCCTCGCCTCTTAGCTAAATATGACAATGGCAATTCATCTTCACTGTCCGAATGTTCATCGTTATTACATATTATAAATAACGTCAGCTTGATCTCTCAACTGGGAACCTGGAAGATTATCCCATTTTACAATTTCTTCGTCCCCAGAGTCTTCGTCAGAGAGGTCAGCATTTGCATTTTCTGGAGGTAAAATAACAACACTACTTGGTAATGGGTCATCCTCATCAAAAGACTGCAGTTGCTCAATAATTTTGTTGAGCAGTAGCTGGACTAACTCGAGATCTGGAAGTTCATGAATAGACGTCCATTCCCCTACTGGGCGTTATAACGGCCGCCAACAACAATAATAAAAAATAATAAGAAAAATGCAAGCCTACACATTTTAAAATTGTTCATCATACAATATGTGAATATAGTAAAATTATAATCGCTTATAAAACTGTAGTTTTCTAAGAAAGTATATATTATAACTTACCTCTTTTCAGCCACGATGAGTTATAATTAGCACTTTAGACTAATACACTCATTATCCGGCAATAAATTAATATTTTACCAGTAAACTGGCTAACCTGTACGTAGACTAGTAGCATATACGTACGAAAATGCAAAAATAAGTCGGATATAACAATCAATTATAAACGATAATTGAGGGCATATAAAGCTATTTTTTTTGGTCGTTATAACGCCCAGTAGGGGAATTTGGGTTAAGAACTGTCCGGTGTACTTAGGCGATTGCTGATTGCTTTCATTATTAAACCAGCCTTCCTACTTCGCTTCATTGTTTTGATTATAACTAAAATTTAAAAAAGACAAAATATAATAACAACTTAAAAGGTAGTATTTTACTTGAAACTTGCAACCATAAAATACAATTGACAAGATGTACAGAATTATCTCAAGCAAATCGGGAGCTATAAAGTATTATTTTAATATTATTTCGTTAAAATTACCAAATTATATTATATTGAACAGGCAAGACAGTATTATTTAAAATAAAACATGAAACTAGTATAAATTTTAACAAGCAATAAGGTATTAACTTTACATAATACTGTTTAGAATACTTACAACTTTATAGATTGATTCCATATTGACGACTGGACGGGTTGTAACTCAGAAAGATACGTGCGACGGCTACGAACGATGCCCGGCTACTGAATCAACTAAGATGCGACTGTCTTACCTATCTCGAAAATAGGGTGCATAAATAGTCAAGAAAGAATTGTATCGTTATATTTCAAAAAGTATTTGGAATTTAAATACTATTTTCTTACCAATTTATAGAGAAAAAAATTAGGTTTCCGAATTCAAAATAAAAAAAAAACGGTTTTTCAGACTTAATACCCTTTTATTTATAGCGTGCGATATCTATATTTTTACCTACCAATATTTAGTAATTAAATGATTATTATGATTGTATATAATTCAACTGCAGAGTCAGCTGCAACTTGAGATTACTTCAAGCATCCTAACTTATTTTAATTACCTATTTATATAGTACAAAGAGTACATAATCCCCTATCCAAGATAAAATTAATTATGCAAGAAAATATTTTTCTATATCAACTTCTCATGATAACTCAATAGGATAGCCACCTCCTTATACAAAGAGAGAACTTTGGCTTACAAAAATAGTATCTGTATGCTAATAGTTTCTAAGCCTTCTGTATTGACTTGTTTTAATTGACATATAAAAAGCAAATAAAACGAAGTTCAGGGCAAGCAGTACGTGGTAACAACCTACATTCTTAGCACGCATGAACGCATCTCATGTTATTAATTATACTAGAATACACACCTTCATATGTGCTATTTGATCTTGTTCCCAATTGTACTGTTTCATTTGATTTTCGAGTAGTTCCATTCTAGTTCGCACGAACGCTTCATAGTTACCGGTGTAGTATTTAAGTCGCCGTTTGCTCATGTGTATAATATTGGTGCACACGCCGTTTAAGAAATCTTGCGAGTGCGATATCAACACGAGAATGCGTTTGTAGCTAAAAACAGAAATACATATTGATATATGGTTGTCATAGCATTATTATTGCACACAAGAAAAGAGAAACAGGAAATAAATCTCATGTAATCATTCATTATTAATTTAAGCCGATAGATGAAAGAGGCACAGAACCTGGTGGCAATACTTGGAGGAGGTCTATGTCCAGCAGCGGACGTCGATTGACTGATATGATGATGATGGTGAAGTATTTTAAACATAATATGACATGCACAAAGTTTCTTTGATTCATAGTGCATTGGATTCACAGGATACCCCCAGCGTCGCATCTTATCTCTGTACTATTACTTATTTACTCTTTCTGTTATCTGTGGAAACTTTTAATTGGCCTTCATTTCTTATATTCAATCCTGTATAATATATTTACTAGCTGTAAGTTTTCCTAAAATTGTAAAATAAAATAAAATTAAACACGTTGCGACGCCTGTCTTATAATAGCGCGTCCTTTCTTCTTTTATCATGAATAGGTATAGCTGTGGTGCTTGTTTATCGTTGAATTTCAGGGCCTCATAGGATTTATTGTCTCATATTCAAAGTAATTACTCAATAAAAGTACTGTGTAAGTGCGCGGGACACCAATGAATGAGGGAGACGCAGGACCGCGCAAGGTAGCAATATTTAGAGGAGGCCTATGCTACGTCCAGCAGCGGACGTCCCGTGGCTGATATGATAGAAAATACTAACTGTTTGAGTTCCTCCTCGAGCCAGACGCAAGCGTCAAGATCGAGGTGGTTCGTGGGCTCATCCAACAACAACAAGTGAGGCTTCACGTACAATGCTCGAGCTAATGCTATGCGCATTCTCCATCCTAGAAACAATAAAGTATTTGTTATTATAATATGTACGTCAAAATCAAAAATTGTTCCAGTTTAAATAATCAAATTATGACAATACATTGTATATCTTCAACTATGTATGTGTTAAGGAAAATTATATCAAACAGTAAAATGTGCTTTTGAAATAGAGCTACGGAATATTGACGAAAATTAAATTTAGTATGTGGTAGTGTAAACCTACACTCTCTTAAAAATCTTCGTTGTTGTGACACACACACCGCACTTTTGAATTAATTATTAGGCGATAATTCCAACCAAATTATGTAAACGCTAGAGTAATAATGTTAATAATTAACCTCCAGAAAAATCCTTGGTGGCCTTCTGTTGCATTTCCCTAGTGAAACCAAGACCATGAAGTATGTTGGCCGCGCGTGCCTCAGCCGTATCCGCGCTCAGATCCTCAAGACGATCATACACATCCATCAATTGCTCTTGAGCCTCTGTAAAACGGAAACATAACGTAATTTTGCTAAATGGACAAAAATTATTCAACAAACAAAAAGCAGGGCAGCTTTCAGTTAGATGGTCAATTAACACGAAAGCAGACAACTGAGTTATGGCTTGTGTTAGAAGAGATATATGTCCACTAGATTCCCAATGCTAAATTGATAATTAATTTAGCAACAAGGCAGAGTTCAATACCTAATCGATTGATAGCAGTGGTAAAAGTTTATGTTTTTTGGGAGAATCTTAGCATAGTAGGAAACTACATTACGCCATATGTGGCCACTGCATGTGTCAACCGCTTAGGTATTTAACTGTACCAACACTATAACCTGCCATCCAAGGATGTAAACATCTTGTCAGACAATATTAAATTATTTTTTATTCTAAGCTTTGACATCACAATCAAAGCGAATTTATCTTCAATCATAAACTGTGCGATCTGGTAGTCGAGCCCGAAAGAAGAGTTCCATAATACCGTACCAAAAAGACTTCTTACATCATTATTCAGCAGCTTATACACCGCTATTATTACCAAAAGGCAACCCCTATTCTCTCTCCTACTTCTGCACTATTGATTATGTGTATGTATTGGACTTTTACATGTTACATTAAATTGTGGACAAATTACTGCCTAGTGTGAAATTAGAAAACCGCGACCTATTCTACGGTGGCCATGCCACCGAAGCAGATAATGCTGCTTACCATCATCTTCAGATTGCGCAAGTTCTTCAGCAAGCTTCTCAAGTTGGATGCGTTCTTCGTCAACCTCCATGACGCACTCAAGGGCGGTCTTGTCGGAGGCAGGCATCTCGCGCGTCAGATGAAATATATCAATGTGTGACGGTATAGGCACTTCACGACGCCCTAACGCTGCCAGTAATGACGACTTGCCTATGAAAAATCAAACAGTTTATTAAAATTATTTGCTTTTTACAACAAAATAGTTACGCCAGGCAAGGGTTTTACGGTAGATTTAACACATCGCAGTCTAGATCCATAGGGAAGTTTAGCACAGCGGTTTCATGAACGTGGGTAAAGAATATTGTTCGCTTAGCTAGGTAAATAATTTCGCAAAGGCCTGAAATGGCACGTTAAATAAAAAGGGTTTTCGTCAGACTCACAAGTTCAACTTATTTTTGCTGATTTTCGTGATCATGATTCATCAATGCACAAAAACATAATGAATCACACATTCACACAACTAGGAAAAATTTAAATCATACTAAAATTATATTTTTTAAAAACACATTACATATTTACATAGGTAAGATTACCTTTATTTGCATGAAATTAGAATTAAAATTAGTGAAAGTAATTTTCTTAACAATATGAAAAACATCGTTATTTCGCTGTTAGCTTTAGTTTTAACTAAACCTAAAATACAATTAATTTTAAAAAATTGCAATGCTTCCCCAATTTATGACTAAGATTGGTCATAAAGTACTGCATAGCCCAAATATACAAAATATCGGTCAGTCAGTATTTTGTATATCGTGGTATTAAACCAAGTTACAATTCGACATTCGAGGAGATCCGTCCTTGTAGTTAGGACACTAAACCGCTGATAAATATAGTACAACCAGTACTTTTCTAAAATGTTACAAGTCGTTGCTTGTCTAGAACGTGCTAATTAATCGATCGAATAACAAAGCCGCCGGCAGTTTAAAAATAGTCTCCCTCGACTAAGTGCACCAATTTAAAGGTTTCTTTTCTTTTATGTATTTTAAAGCACTCTTATTGTGTTGGCGTTCGTTGGTTTTGTTTTCATAGTGATAACAAGCTGACCATTTTCTTTAAGTCTGTCTCTACAACACCCATGGAATAAGAAGAGGGGTGACACAATTAGACACACTACTGTCTATTTAACCCCTCAGCTGGCAGGCACTTAAAAGTCATTATGACGTATACTGGCAGCCCTCCCCGCGGGGTAATGGCGCGCGCCGACTCGGGTTACATTGTTTAAGTTTAACTCGACAATCATAACAATAACATCCTTGATACTTATGTCTACGTAATCGTTATGAGTTAGGCTAACTGATTATTAAATAATGTTAACACGTAAGTGTGCGATTTTTTTCCTAGTTCAAGGTAAAAAAGAGCCTAACGATTTTTTCCCAGTTTCTTTTATTAAAATACAAATACTGAAGAAAGAAAACACTATACTAAAACGGTATTTTGTTTATTTACAATATACATAACTATTTATTTATATTCTATTAAAAAAATAGGACTCTCAGAACATTTATTTCACACAGTCGTCTTTGAAAGATTTACTGATTACGGGCCACTTAAGCGCACGGCACAAAAACAAGGGTCTCGTTTTTATGACTTGTTTGTCGACACATGACCTCGCAGCGATAAGACGATTAGTTTGTTTCAAAGCTTGCTTTGTCTAGTTAACGTAAACAATATATTTCATTCAATAGAAATGATTAGTTTAAATTTATGACCCATACAACAAAACACATAGAGTTGCGAAGAATTTCTCACCCTAGGAAACTTTGTATTACAGAAGAAATTCTTAAACATTTTCTAGGAGTATTTTATTAAATTCTATTAGAACACTATATTTACTAAAGAAATAGTGAAAAACATACAATGTGATAGTACAAAAATAATCAAAATACAGTTTCCAAAAACAACCCAAAAACGTAAGAAAATTTACTAAGTACGCCATGGAGCGCGTGAGCCGCGAGGGATGATCGGATACGGCAATCGCGCACTGCCTTTCGAGTACTACATAACATAGGAGTACTGAAATAGGTAATATAATATAATGTAATACAAATGATTCGGAGAAAATATTGAAGTGAAAATTGATACAAATTTAATGGAAAAATTGTTCGTACTTCAATTCCAACTACGCACACGATGCCGCATCCTATGCGTTTTACGTTTTCTCCTTGACAAAAAATGGCGCCGTCCGTGCGCGCCCTGACTGGCAAGGCAGACATATTATGTCTTTTCGATCGACGGGTGCTATATTATCGCTTTTAATTTAAAATTTATAATGATCTAAACCGATTTTGCATTTAAACTACATAGTTAATTAGTTAACGAGTGATTTGAGTGCCTGTAGCGAATAGTTTACTAAAGAAATATGATCATAAAACAAAACGTAAAAGTTGGAAGAGTTAAAAAAAATAAAAAACTAACTCGAGGAACTAGATAATTTTGGCAAAATAAGGCATTTAATCTCTTTAAATAAGTAATGTATTACTTTAAAATAGTTTGTTACATTCCTATCCATGTTCACAGTAAATTTCACCCTTTTGCTGGCATTAAATTAAATAAAAACACGAAATAACGTACGCGCTTTTAACTGTTGGTAACCGCCGTAGCAAACCTTTTTTCAAAGTGTCATAGATAAATAAATTTCTATGAACCGACGTCTCCTGTCGTAATGTATACTATCCTTGTTTAAACTTCGGCCGTTCAGAGAATGCGTTCCTGACACGTCGCGATTGAACTGACGCAGTAACTTTGTAATGGCGTTGCAGTTACGATAAAAATATTTTTGCTGGTTGTTTATCGTTTTAACTATTGATGAGCATTAAAACAACATTATTATATCAATAATTAATGAATGTTATAATGTTGTGTCAAACTGAGTGTCAAATAACTTGGTAAACAATATTTTTCTAAATCTACACTGCGCTATTACAAGGTTATGTCAGCGCTTTATATTTGTAGTGCTGTGCCAACAATAACAGTGAATAATAGTATCGTAATCTGTTCTTATCGATACAGTTATACTTTATAAAATAATACGTTTTGTTTTTCTTTTCAAGAATTTGAAAATAATGGACTTTAGAATAACTTTTATTAAATATAAAAATAAAAGTACATTAAATACAAAGTAGCATTTTTATATTTAGGTTGAAAATGGTAACCCCAAATGGCGTTATGGGCCGCCATTTTGTGACGCTGAAACAGTCGTCTGTTGTCGTTTCGTGCGCATAGACCACGTTCTTCAAGTGTTTGCGATCTGTTGTTATTTGACTTTGATTGTGTCTTATATTGCGTTCTTTTTACTTTTGGTGCATAATAATGCCTAAACGTGGACAAACATTGAAAACTGGAGCCCGTGAGTTAATTATCAAGCTGCAAGATTACTTTGAGCGGGAGCGGCAAAATGGCGGACCCCTGGTTCCTGTCGAAAAAGTACAAGAACGCGTCTCTCAGGCGCTTGGAGTTAGCAAACGAACGATTACAAATATTAATAAAGAAAAGTTCGGCTCTACTGGCATGGAAGATAATATTTTACGTACTCCGAAGAAGAAACGTAGAACTAAACCCGTGACAGATATTGATACCTTTGACGCCGATGCAATCAGAAATCATATATATGGTTACTATTCCAGAAATGAATATCTCAACAGGATGAAGCTTTTGGCGTCGTTAAGAGAAGCTGGACTGTTTAGCGGGGGTAAAACTGCTTTAACGAAAATCTTAAAAGATATTGGTTTTTCGTATAAAAAAACAGACAAAAGAAAAATTTTATTAGAACGATACGACATCATTTTGAAACGGATAAGTTTCTTGAGAGAAGCAAAAAAAATTGATAACTGGGATAATGTCGTGTTCATTGACGAGACATGGCTAAACGCCAATCACACGGTTTCCCGTTCTTGGACGGATGATACACAAGCGTCGACGTCGAAAGTACCAATGGGTAAGGGGGCTCGTCTGATAATATGCCACGCAGGTACTGCAAAATACGGCTTTGTGGAGAACGCTTTACTGGCATTTCAATCAAAAACCACAAATGACTACCACGAGGAAATGAATGCCAGTACATTTAAAGAGTGGTTCCAGAACGTGCTTTTGCCCAGCCTACCAGAGCCTTCTGTAATATTGATGGATAATGCCTCCTATCACTCGTTTCAAATACAGAAACCACCTACCCAAGCTAATAAAAAAGAAGAAATGGTTGCTTGGTTACAAGCAAAAGGCATTGACGCAAATATGCAGATGCTAAAAGCAGAGCTAATTAAGTTAGTGAAAGAAAATAAAGCGGCAAATGTGCGATACGAAATCGATGAAATGGCTTTGGAGTACGGTCATCGCGTTCTAAGAATTCCACCGTATCATTGCCAATATAACGCGATTGAGCTAATCTGGGCTCAAATAAAAGGTTACGCCGCCCGCCACAATACTTCCCCGCCATTCAGCACGAAAAAGATGATGACCCTGTTAAAAGAAGCCTGCGGGAAAGTCACAAGAGATGACTGGGCAAAGGTTGTCGAAAAGACTAAAAACCTGATTATGGAACATTTTGACCGAGATATCAGGATTGATTCTGTAATTGATAATAATATAATTATACATGTAGGCGAAGATGATGATGAAGACACCACCTCCTCAAGCGAATCGGAGTCTGATTAATATTCTGTACGCACATTTAGTTCAATGTACTTTATTCCATAGAAATACAGATTGTAACTTTGTAAAAAATAATAAATAAAACAATTTTATTATATTAATATTCCCTTTTATTGTTTCCACGTAAAGAACTAAAATATAAATTTTAAATGATTCCGCCAATTTAAAACGGTCTAAATCTAATCATAAAAATAACGCGGCGGTTCATTTTGGAGTAACGGTAACGAACTCGGTATAATGTTGTGTCCATCACTAGTCGTGACTAACTGATAAGTGTCAGGAACGCATTCTCTGAACGGCCGGATAATAATATAGATGCTTTTACTTACTCACATTAACGGCTAATTCATAAGGAAATGTTAATATAAACAAAAGTTTGGCACATTCCGGTCGCAGACATATTATGTCTGCCTGCCAGTTTACGCACTTTTTTTCGCAGACATAATATGTCTGTCTGCCAGCTGAGGGGTTAAACAGACTTGCTCTAAAACGTAAACATATATGGCGTCGTGTCAACCACAGACTAAAGACTTTAGTCTTTAATCTTTGAAAAATGTATAGGAATCAAGGACAAAATTCTATAATCTACAAATGTCAAATCGTAAAAATAATTTTATCTGTGAAATTTTATGTTGGAAAAAAATATATTTATTTAAAATTTACGAAAGATAGTGGATAAATCAAAGTGATTTACGTGTTTTCTATTGCTTATACGTTTAATGCTACTTTCCAGAAATTTTCATCCATATCAAAGTGTGCGATTGATGTAAAAACTAGTGAATTTGCAATATGTGGTGTTTGTTTACTAAATAAATCAAGTAAGGATAAATACGGTATACACGAATAGAGCAAGGTGCATACGCTAACAAAACCCAGTTTCTTCGTTCCATCAAATCATACATCTGCGAGTAACTTTTAAGTACCTTTTATTGTTCAAGATAATTACAGAAGATTCTAACTTAACTATAGTACATATCATTTCATAAAATATCGAATGAATAAAAAGAAAAGTTATTCTTCTTGAAAAAAAAATAAAGACTGAATTTTTAATAACAAACTGCTGCTCTATTTCCCACTAAGTAAGTATATTAATTTCTATCGATTGCAATTATTGTCTATTAATAATACAAACTCATGACGGTACTGCCTTTTAATTAAACCTTGTGCTATTTTACTGTCTGTAATTTTACTGTCACTTACATAAGTTAAAGTTACATTATACAGAGTTAAAAAAATATAATGCTCTAAGCAGATGGAGATTTTTCGATGATTTTTTTGTTTTTGCCTATTAAAATTTTGCCCTAGTTTGTGTTAAAATTTATGCGCCATTTTCATTATACACCCTGAGTAAGTTGCAAATAAAAGAGGCAGCATAAAACTTTGTAGTAAATAGGCGGAGTAAATAATTGAAAAATTATTAATGATATTAGGTACTAATTTGAATCAATTTGAAAGAACCCCGTTTCGATACTTAGGAATGGTAAATTGCATACCATGATACCTATCTATCTAGTACGATGAGGTTACAAAAATAAAGCAAAACAAACCTTACTAAATCAATCAGTCTGACTACCATTGCAGAAAGTTTATTCTCTGCAATTAGACACGTAAAAAGATAAAAAGTAATAAAGTAACTTCTACTTACAATAAGATGTCAAAAGAGTAATAAAATACGACAGTAGTTTGTAATAGTCTTTGTGTCGTTTGTCCATTGAAGCTGAACGAGAAAACGAAACTCAGAAATGAAGAAATTTTAATCAGTATTACATAATAAGATGTTCGCTCCACTCAAAAGAACTAACCGCTCAAAGTAGATACTGAGTTTATTTGATGATATGAAAATACGAACTCTGAATTCAAGCAAAAGAAATACGGGAGGAATAATACGTGATATCCTACTTTATCTCCAATAGGTATCGTAAATTTTTTTCTCTACGAAAACGATGAATGGAGTACTTGACAAACCGTAATACTAATCCGATTGACCAGCATAGTATTAGAAGGCCGTGAAGAAGAAATTCGGCCAGCCCGGTAAGGTGATGACAAAGAAGTGAATGAAATTGATTTCACAAAAATCTGTTAATATAGTACAGTCAGCCCCAAAAGTCGCTGAACACATTTTAAATTCCAAAACTGCTGAACACTAAAAATATCATAAGTCAGTGTCGCAACAAGAGTACAAAATAAGCTTTACATACGAAACGACCATAACACGCTGAACACGGTTATTACAAAAGTAGCTGAACCCTAGTATTACATACAAAAGAAGCATTGAAAACGTAATAAGCCTTTTCTTTCTAAGGAAAGTAATGGTGAGAAATTGAGAATCCTATTTATGGGTGTCACGATAATTATGCTCTAAACTGAACATGAACAATTATGTAATTGGTAACTACTTCACGATACAGGCAATACAAGGAAAATTGTGTACTTATCCCTTCATAAATTAGTAATAAGCCTAAAAAATGCCTAGACAAAATAGTAGACATAGCCTACAGTAACTACTTACTATCAGCAGTAGGGCGCAAAGAATATTGTAATACTATTCTCGCATTACAATATAATAGTTAAGTGAAGTGTTAAAATGTTGTTTTAACTACATATTAGTAATACAGAACACAAGTAGTAATATGTAATTAATTGCATCATAAGCAAAATAGAATTAAGCTGCTTCGCTGCAGTATGCCTTGCCTTGTTTAAATGTACTATTTTATTCATTCTGATTCTTGATAACAACATTTTATTTAATGTTATAACCCATTGCATAGCTGCTAAGTTCTGAGCATATTGACAGCAAGAGAAATTTGCTATAAAGAGGGTAAATATTACAAAAATATACGTACCACATCCATTGAGACCAACAAGTCCATATCTGCGACCACAATTAAGTTCAAGCAGTGTATCTTGCAATAATTCACTACCATAGAATGTAATGGAGAAGTTGGCTATTTTGATATCCCTGGATCGTATATGGACGGCCAATGAACCAGTACATGATCTTGCTTCCGAATTCATCTTGGCCTCAGCTTCCAACTTAAGGCATAATGCCTCTGCAACAATGAGTGTATGTTAGTTATATACATTGTAAAATTACATTCTTCTACTAATAACACTCAAGATTTCAATTGCTGAATTACCAATTAAGGACTGGGAGCCACGTCTCTGGACTATATGCATCCAGTGGCATGACCAACTAGGCCCCCGAGTAACTGTCTCAATTACCAAATTTAACCATTTGCCTAATACGGCGCCACTAGCACCGCAACTTAAAACTTAACCGTAGGTTTAAGGTTAAGGTTTGCCATTTGTTACACAAGTTAATTATAAAGTTATAAATTTTAGTTTGGCTTCTGCCCAAGCAGAGTTTTTGTTACTCAAATTTAAGAAGTTCTATATAACCATGATTGCGTAAAGGTCAGAGGTAAATATCGTTATTAAGTTTAAGATGTAAATGTACATATTTTCACCATTTCTTACATAAGTTAATTATAAAGTTATAAATTTTAGTTTGGCTTCTGCCCAAGCAGAGATTTTGTCACTCAAATTTACAAAGTTCTACATAACCATGATTGCGTAAAGGTCATAGGTAAATATCATTATTAACATCAAAGTCAAAAATTGTTTTCTTTTTAGTCCCAGAGGCTTCCAATATTTTTTATGAGAGGGTGAAAACACGTAATTGCAAATTTTTTCTTTAATTGTTTTTAAATTGTTAGTGGCAGTTTAGATTACAACAGCGGTCAGATTAGTTTTTGTTAGTGGCAGTTTAGATTACAACAGCGGTCAGATTAGTTTATGTACATTTAAATGGGGATCTACTGTATGCAAGTTCATCACCATAATAGCCCATTAATGTCGCATTGCAGGGATGGGCCTCCTCCCGTAACAGAGGGATACTTGGTCTACTAATACCATGCTGGCAGCCAGATTGGTATAGGGTTTAATTTCAAGTTTTCCCTCTTTTAATTTCATAATGATAATATTAAGTGGTAAACCCTTAGTTGGTCTTTACGAAACCCATGGAATGAGCTGGGGTGGTAATATATTCTATTCTTACTCCATAACCACATGGAATAATATACAAGTTACATGTATATACAAGTTACTTCTCTCAGAAAGATAATAAAAATGAGAGGTTACCGTTATTGTTGCATTATAATACTTTTTTTTATGAGTAACATTTATATTTGTAGTAGCTGATGCCCACAGCTTTATCCGTGTTGTATATGTAAAATGTTATTCTACACCTAAAATTCATACAGTAGTTTTTGCGTGAAAGAGTAACAAACATCCATCCTCACAAACTTTTACATTTATAATATTAGTAGGAAATAGGATGAGTAACTTTTACATTATAAATGATGTGTGTGCACAGCAGATATTGCTACCATTTGTGCATTCGCTAATCCAGTTAAAGTCTAGCAAAGGAAATATATGCACTTGCACAAGGATAAAGTATAAAGGAAAATTGTATGAATCATAAACACAATGTATTAACTCGTGACACGTCCGCGTCCCTACATATCGGTCCATATGCAAAATGATCCCGGTCCGTCCGCGTCACTACATATAGGGCCAAATTTCCCGCGCTCATTCAATTGGTAATATTTCACGTTTCATTCAATAAATGCACTATGGTTTGATGCTAATTATTTAAATAGTTCGTAATCTATCGGTCAAATAAATATTTACTGTGGCAATTTACAAACAAAAATATTTTAAAGAAATGAAACAAGTGCAGGTGTTTATTCTTCGTGATTCGCGGGTTTTTGTGAGTGAATTGTAATAACGGAGTATTTTGTTTCAATTGTGTAAATAAAGTGATTTATTATCTCAAGTAGTGTTAAATGTCACTAAAGTGTTGTCTTGTGTTAATAAGTAAATTATTTGAAATGTTTTATTGTCGAAATGTGTAAAGTGTGTGTTTTTGAAAATAAAGTGTTGACGCCCGGGGCCATTTTGGTTACTGTTTTTTGAATTTGCTAATAACAAACAGCTCCTGGCAAGAAATGTATGTATTTTATTTCTTCATTTATTCATTATTTTATCGCTATATAACATGGCAATAAGTGCTACTCGTTTCATAACATATAATTATAGTTTTCATTCATAATTTTTCATTTATTGAGACGGGTATTTTTCTCACAAAAAAACGCATAAACAGTTGGACATGTAGGGGTGTGGGTCAAAATTTGGTCGGACGCTCGAAAGGTTAAGCCTTCCAATACATATATAAGTTACTAGAACCATACAGGTCATTAAGAAATAATGTGCACTAATAATTATTACAATTAAATTAGTGACATAAAAAATACTGTATTTATTAATATTTTATTATTTGTTTGTAAATATAATAATATGTACAGTGTGTGTAAGAGAGCAACATCCATTGTTCTTGTGGATAAAATATAAACAATTCAGACAAAGAGTTGTTGCTAATACATATAAGTTTACATCACACATCTAAAACATTAGTACAGTTTAAGAAAATAAAACCACTTCTTTGTCTAACATATCGACGAAACAACATGTATTTTTTTATAGGTTAAAATGCATGTTTAACTAAAGAGCCTTTAGAACAAGTAACAATCTGTACAATATACTAGATCAAAACACAAGTAATGTATATCTCTACCAACTTAAAATATCTATATAGACTGGTGCACCATGCGTGACCTGCTTTTGCCTACTTTTAGAAAATGGCTTTTGACTGCATAGCTAACTATGTACTCATCAAGAAAACTAAAAGACTCTTTTGACAAATTCGTAAAATGTGTACAGGTAAATAATAAACGAGATCAAATTTCAGAGTGATATTTACCTTCTGCGGTAAGCTCGCGGTCCTCTTTTCCATTGCCGTTGGTCGCACAGCCATTCTCGTCATTAGTCACCCTTGCTACAGGTTTCTTGTTTCTGCTGCTTGCCTGCTCTTTCTTCTTCTGCTGTGCTCGTTTCTTAGCATCAGACGGCATTCTGGATAAGTACCTGATCAACACCAAATTTATTTAACACGAACACAATAAAAATACAGTATCACACGTATGCTTGAAACACAATGTCAAAGTAGTTTAAGCTTCGATAAAAGAACGCAACAAAGTTTTAAATTAACCACTATCGTTTAATCACGTATTTTATAGGATTAATTAAATATTACCTAAATAAATTAAAACGGGATTTTTAGCAAGTCGTCCGCGTCTACACGTGTTGAATTAAAAAGAAAGACATTTGAAAATTCACACAGACCACAAATTACTACCACAGACTACTAATTCCGTAGACAATAATAATCTATGAAGTACACTTTTTACATGTAGGTCTTGCTAAGGAACCAAATAAATATAGTTTCTAAGTTAATGCAAATCATACAATAACTATTAAGGATCTTTTGTATAAATTAAAATTATGTAATATATAATGTTGATGGTATGAAGAGGGACACTCATCTTTATATCATTTCTTTTGTGAGGCAGGAAGTTTCAAAGTACAATTTAACACCACAAAGGCTTCAATTTCGTCGCACGAATACTTAATTTGTACAATCTCCATTAGCAGCATTTTACACCAGAAACGTATAATTGATTATTTTAAAAAAAACAGTTTTAGATTTGCATCAAGCGGGAATCGAACCCGAGACCTCTGCGTAGCAGCCATGTAATATACCGACTGCGCCACAGAGGTCGTCAACGTCAAGATGAACAAATTATAATTATAAGAATGCTCTAGTCTAAAAACTAAATTATATGATACTAAGAATATTATAGTAAAATATGTTTTTTTTAAAGTATAGAATTAATTCTTATTTTCAATATTTCTGCTTAATTCAAGAAATTATATGGCGGCGTATTGCGACATGAAAATACGCGGTCGTGATTGGTTACCAGTAAGAAAATTGGACACGCACGCACGCAATTGATGCTTGTATGCACGCGTTTGAGCTTTCTTCACGAATTTTGAACAAGAAGTTTTTTAAAACTTACATTCTTTTAAAGTCATGTATTTAAAGTCCACAAATCGAACGGCAATTTAAATCTTAATAAAACTGCATTTAAAAGTGATATCTTTGAAATTGGTCGGTTGAACAAATTGTATTTAAAATAATAAGCTACTCGAAGTACTAATCCTGCGCAGACGAAGTCGCTAGCATCAGCTTGTATTTTATAATAATTCTGTATAATTGTGCATTATTAAAATGTTTTACATCCAAAGAGAGGTACCTAGGTAGGTATATTGTGAATTGGAGCATCATGAAAATCCAAAGAAGACAATTAATTCGCGTTTACGTTACGTTACTTACGTTTCTGTCTTTAGTCGACGTGCGACTATCATGCTGGTCAAGTCTTAGCAGACCACCGACGAGCTTATTTCTTCTGGCTATTCAGACCATAACTTATATGTAGGTACATATTGTAGGAATTATGTAAGTAAGAGTCTACGATTTAAAAAAATATTGGGAGCGATCTTTCGCCGCCAGCAATAGTAGCAGCTATGCTGGCAGACGCAGATAGATGGAGGTTTGTGCTCTCCTTCTGCGAAATAGGTAGTAATCTTCCGGAAGAAAGCTGCTGAGCGAGATCGAGAGAGAGCCGATCCCTGTCCCAAACAAGACGGCGCCTCGGAAACAGCTGCGGCACTTTAAACAGGGTTCGTAAGCGCTTTCAGTAGGGGGCAGCACCTCTATTGAGATCCTGAGACAGTCAGGCCTTAGTGCCAACGATTACTATTAGCCGTGAGTAAAATAATGCAGGACGCCAAAAAGGCCCAGTTTGACGAACGTTTGCTAAGGCGAGGTAAGAAGGGTTTCCGATGATGCATCGCGTTCTCGAAAACTCTCTGGAACACATGGGAAAGGTTATCGTGGATGTTTTAGTCGGTAGACTGAACTAGGAGTCCGACATCACTTACGGTTAAAGATTTTATATAGCAGGAGGTAACTTTCAATAGCGGTCATCTCCACTTTTGGCCAAACGGAGAAATCATGCATTTTGTATATAGAGTTTTTATTTATAGATGCGTGGCATTAAATAGTTTAAGCAGATGGATGTAATAATCAAAATTACAAATTTCTGATAAAAATGTAATGTTTAATTGATATTCAATTGAAAAAACAAAGTTAAAGATTTGCTTTTTGCGGATTTGCTCATTTTTGTTTCTAAAGTACGGATATGGCTAGATATGAATATTAAGGGAATGGATTTGGCTAATTTTGTTAAAGAGCTGTTGGGATTTGACTATTTTTGCTAATAATAAAAAAAACAACTAATAGGGTTGCGCCTTTTATTATTTTACCTGGCAGGACTGGGCACAAGGAGGAAGCATCAGTAATTGTTATTATTAATTATATAAAAATCAAACATTCGAATTGCACATCCCTAAGCTTTGTTTTGTAAGCAACACGTGCTAAAAATACCGACGTTTTCTTCTTCAATTCTCGGCGATCAGTCGGCCGACCCAAAAGATTTCTTTTACGTGCCTGGTTGCTTGGTACCTCTTCTACGTTTTTTTCCATGTTTTATATACTTTTACTTGGTTTTATCCCTTGAATTTCACTTATTTTCGTTAGACAATCCAGACGTAATGTACACTCCTGCGACTCGGTGAATGTATGACGATAGCAATATGGTGGACGAAATTAAATGCGCTGTGATTGGTCAATTTGGATTTGACTACGTTTGAAAGTAAACTTGTATGTAATAGACTACTTTTGAAAATAAAGTCAAAATAAAATATATTTTTAACGTGTTTTCTTTGTATTTGACCATTAATGATCGTTACTGAATCGTTGATAATCTTCAGTAGAGACATCTAGTAAAGTTTTTACAAAACTTATGAATTTGGAGATGACCACTTTTGAAAGTTACCTCCTGACTGATATTCACAAAAGAATTTACAATTTACTATTATAACAGAGAAAATCAATTACAAATAGATATTTGCCGTTGAGCGAAACATAATACAAACGTTATAAACTAACATCTTGTTTATTTAGATACAATGAAATTAGCAGGTACCTAGATAAAATATTTGTCATAAAAACATAAATGACGATAGTTTCTTCTTAATGATCTACTATTACCTAAACTCTTGCAACACTATACAAAGAATCCTTGTCCTTGAAACTGGAGTAAGAACATAGACTTGCTCATGTAAACTTCCATGTTTACTCCATGAAAAAAAAGCAATATGTGTGGTGCACACAGCAATATACCTACCAATACCCACACATTTAATCTTAAAATTAGCCGCATTTACGAACAAAAATTGAAGAGCTTGTAGTGTGGTGTTTCATTGCGTAGGTACAAGGACACGACGTGCGTTCATGACAATATTATGAAATGTTGGTACTCGCAAACTTACTCGGCTGACCTGAAGTTGGCTATTAGAGAAGGTTGCGCATGTACAGGAACAACAAAACACCCGCTTCCTAATACCTCCCACATTTAGTTCGAAAAATTTGCGCAGCCATTTACCTACTATAACTTCAAGCCAACCGTATTACTTGGCGCGTATTTTATACTTACTGTATATTTCGATGTATCATTAGTATATTATCTGTTACAGCCAAAGTAATAAATATGAATATTGTACATAATAACTAGCCATTATGTATAAGGGCTACTCAATTTAGCTAAAGTGATAAATGTCGCAGAATTAATCACGTATTTTAGCCATTAAATATGGCAAAAATACAATATTAAGGAAAAAGTCAGAAACAGTTGGTTAGGTTAGGTTAGTACAGTGCTAGAATATAGTAATACCTACTATATTCTAGTTTTACATAAAAAAAATGTTCGTCCTTTGGTCACTATACTACTAACCTAACTTAACCAACTGTTTCTGACTATTTTTGCCAGTACTATAACATATGTAATGGCTAGTTAATGTGATTAATTCTGCGACATTTATCACTTTATCTAAATTGAGTAGCCATTATACATAACGACTAGGTAGTTATTATGTATAATATTCATATTTATTACTTTGTCTGTAACATATCTACATGAGGTTTCGTTGTATCTCTTATGTATGCGGGAATATCTTTTAGGTACCTACTTTAGCAAAATAGATTAGTAGGTAGGTACCTACTTATGTAAGTAGGTAGTTACCTCGTAAAGTAAAAATCATTTAGGTACCTACCTACTTAAAGTAGGTACCTACTTATATAATTTTTATTATTAGTTTCATGTTTTGACAAACAGAATTAACTCCCTGTCTGTTCTTGTAAATAAATGAAGGGTAAATTCAGGTAACAATAAGAAGACTAACATTGTTTTATAATTCATTTATTTTGTTATATATCGATCAACAGGCAATATTTTATTGAAATAGCTATAGTAGTAAAATATTCATCAACAGATTAGTTACATAGATGAGTGAAATACTAGAAGATAAGTAGCGTTGAGAACTATCACATAAGTATTTATCAATTCTTCTGCACTTTACATATTATTAACAAACATTAATAATATAAAGAACATTAAAATGGTGACAGCTTTTTGTATCTTATTAAACCTATCATTAAATAGGAAGTCAACACACACAGGCAACAATAATAGTTAAAACAACACAATTAATACTCACAACCCTTTGGAACGAGTCGCTGTTAATTACAAGGAAAACCTATAAGATCTAAAATGTATACAAACATAACTTGTATTAATGTTCGGTATTATTGAATGGGTTACTTAACTAAGTTGCCGCGCAGATGACAAATTTTTACACAAAAACGTACAAGGAGCAATGCTCATGGTGCAAATATTAGATTGGCAAACTTACAATACCTCCCCCATAGTTGGTTCCTCGGGCGTATGTGCGACGCTCACGCGCCGCCGCGGCTTGCACCGAAATGCCTAGGGTCTTTAACGGTAGACTAAAAAGTGTCATGGATAGCTTGTCTTCTGCGCTGCACCTAATGTAATAAACATCCGTCATACTAATAATTAAATTTTTCTCTAGCTAATCTCTGAGCTAAGTTAAATTGAAACATTGTTCTGCATTGGTTTGAAGCAAATTGCTTACAATAATGATTGTTTTACTCATTGAGCGTTATGAAAGCAGAAGGAAAGCCGTCGTACAGTCGGCACTTGTGCTATGCAAACATTCACGTAATATTTACTCGGTATAAACATACTAACTGCGAAGACAATCAGACTTTAGGAATGTCATTAAGTGTGAATCTTTCCTTCTGTAGTCTAGCTGTCACTTAAAATACCAATTATATAAATTAAACCTCTTTCTAGTGACGATAGTTGCTAGCGAAATAGTTCTCTTACTTGACAAATTACGTAAACGTAATCAACCAATATTTAACATTATATTAACGTTTTTATATGATAATTAAGAGCTTAGAAGCAGATAATAAGAAGACATAGTTACACGACAAGCATTTTTAATTAGTCTGAGAAGATCTTTGTGTGATATAATGTCATTATGTAAGTTAAGTATCTACCTAATTAAGAGATTCATAATCTTAATTTGTAATTTGTTACTATCTAAAAATAAGTTAAATCTACTTACAAATGTTTATTAACACCGCCTCTAGTTGCTTAATAATTAAAGCCTTGAGTTGGTTTTAAATAAAATACTTAAGTACGTGACTATGATGTGACAAATGAATAAATAAAGAGTAGTTAATAAAATAAACTACAATTCTTACATTACAATAATAAGGTTTCGTCCAGAGTACTGTATTAACTACAACAAAGTTTTACTATTGATTATTTGTTATAAATATAGTGATTATACTTAATAAAATAAGTTATCGTAATTTGTGATTGGTTAGACAAAAAGAATAAATTTTATTTAGCAAAGGATAAAATTTGACGGTATAACATAAACAATGATAAGCGGCAGTAAGTGAAAAAAAATTGATAAATAAAGTATGGAAAAGGTCAGACGAAACGTATTTTAATAAATATAAAATAAATCAATAGAACTATCATATCGTCTAACATAATAAAAAAGGTCTGAATAAAGTACAGCTTATTAACTTCTTTTTAGGTTATATAATGGCAGTTATTATGAATTTATTATTGCTTTTACAGGCACTAGAGTTCAGCTTCTATTCCCACTAGCGTGTCTATTAATTAACCCTTTTTCACAGCACTTACGGTATGAATTTATGTATATGACGGCAAATTGTTTCTATTATTATTATTATGAAAAGTTTACTAGTATTAAAAATTTGAAAATTCTACCTAATACACGTTTACGAAAAGAGAAAAATACATCGTGTATATTGTGCTTGTTTTTTTATCTTCCTTTTTTGATTACAGATCGACGAATCTGCCAATTAAAAGGAGGAGCACAACATTTAATTTGTTGGATTATTTAATTAGGCAACAAGCCATATCTGCCAAGAATTTATCTTAATCGATAAAATTGTACTGAGATTGTTTAACAAGCGCTTAGTCTACTATCTAAACGGTTAAACACTTAGAAAGGCAATGGATATCTATTCAATATTTAGACAATTAACTATTCTCATTTTAATATTTTGTCTTTTTATTTATTATTCACGTAACTAGCTAACCGTACCGGTATATTAAATAATATTCATAAGTTCAAAAGCGGTTACCTATTTTGTTAAAATACATTTTTCCCCAGCTCAACTAATTTTATATACCTATTTTTCACTAAATATCTTTTTTGTACGACTGGTTTTGTTTTGTGTTATATTCGAGCTTACACTTGCACTTGAAATAAAGTGTCTCGCTCATTGTAACACACTATGCAGAACGTACGCGAAGTTCGGCATGATTACCTACGCCTGCAATGTTATTTGTATTACTGACGACACATTACGCTGAAGTTACATTGCGTTATAAACGCAACGTAGTTTCGGTCGGGCGTAAGTTCAGCTGTAGTGTCGGAACGTAATATCAGCCGCGCAGTTTCGGACACGTAACTTCGGCATAGTGTGTTTAGACACTTACAAATGAATAGCATGCTTGAATTCTGTTTATTTTACATTAACCAGGATTACCTACATTTGAAAGCCATACCCATAGGAAAGAGTTCTGGCAGTTGGAGCAATAAAGAGACTGTGCACATCATGATGTCAGTTTTATTTGTGATGTATCGATCTGATATCAAATTGCTTAGTTGTTAATTAAGAAATAATTTTAAATAGTACAAAAGAAAGATTTTATATTTTAATAAATATGTATTTAGAACGAAATCAATAAACTTTGTGCGATTTACAAAGATAAGAAAGGACTAATTCTGTCTACTACTTGTTTCAAATAAGAATGTGGATAAGCCTGCGCCATATTGTGACGTCACAAGTCTTAGAGGACAATAGGTGGTCTCGTGCCATGTGTTACACTTTTCTACTTATCATTTATAAGATATATAGTGTGTTATGTTACCCTATACAGAAATGCCCATTCTCTTTTAAGAAAACCACAATATTTTCTTCGATTTAATACTTGTGACTTGTCACAATATGGCGCAGGATCGCGCACATTCCTATTTCAAGGGAGTAGTATACTGTAGTATTCTATGCGCATAGGAATACCTTTTTTGTTTGAAATAATCTGTGCGATGACATCTTCTTGCTCTAATTAATTATTAATAATTACGTAATTGTAATTACGAGTTCGACTTCAAGAGTTTTGTTTCCGATTACCACATTCTTTATAAGGCTGCACCTTACAATTTATTTCAACCATTTATCTTAAGCTAATCACAGCTCTTTCCTTAATTTGATTACAAAACTTTTTTGGATTTCAAGCACACGTCTATGGGATTTTCTTTTGTATTAGTAACAGCTATGATTCTATTAAAAATTTTTGTCATACATGGACGGTAAAATCCAAGAGAGCGGGTAAGGAAATCATAAAAAATAAAGAAACTAAAAAAATACAATATTTATTGTAATCACAGATGTAAACCAACTCCGCCGGTTGGCAAGTCATGATACTCTTGAACCACTTCAAACAATTTTAAACAAATGCAACCAATGATTCGCTATACACAGTTACAAGCTTAGTAGATTACAATATACTTTCAAACAAAGGAACATATTCAAATAAGTTGCATACATGATAATAAATAAGACTTAACATGCACAACAGCTATGTACAACAAAATGCAATTTGCTAATATGCTTAAATTAGAATGTGATGTTTGAGCTCGATCGGTATCGGCTAGGATGTTAAACGGCAGCGAGGGCGTAAGATGGCGCCGCTGTGCCGCGAGTCATGTGAGCAGCGTGGCCTGGGACAGATCACGTCATGTTAACTCCCAGCGACCGGCTGGCGTACTCGTACACCACGTACGATATGGAGACGGCGGGTATCACCTTTATAAAGTTGGGCGTGATACCTCGGTACAGTCCGCGGAAGCCCTCGCGTTGGACTATATCGCGGAAGGTGCCGCGCATCGTGCCCTCCGCGCCTTTAGCTGCTTTCTCTGCAAATAACAAACATTTACATTACATTATTTGTTATTAAATTCACCGAAAAGCTGCAGGAGAGTAGCCTGTGATGTTATCAATCAATCAACTAGCCTATCGCAGTCTATTTATTATAGTTACATTTAGGTTAACTCCAAACGATAGCTCTACAGACTATAATAATTAGCGTTTGGCGCTGTCTCATTGAATAATAAAGTGTCAAATTGTACATAACGTTTGAAATTGATTGTGACATAAGATTTTAAACAAATATTACGAGAATTACCTTAAACATTTAAATTATTAACATAATAAAAAATAAACCTCATAAAATAAATTTCAGTTTAAGTTAATGCTTTTAAGTACGTCAGTGAGGAAATAATTCGTTATCAGTACTATGCCAGACATATTGATAACGCTATCACAAGGCCCTTAGGGTTATTATATGTATATAAGTACTCTATATATTATATAAAAATATGTCTGGAGTTACAAACTATCTATGAATTATTTCATAACTCGTTATCTTTATCGATAAAAAAGACACGTTTCAACTACATTTTTGTTTAGTATTTTTTGATTTGGCAGTCATAATTGTTTGTACAACTTTTTAAATTACATATCCTATTCCTTTAATATTATAAAAGCAAAATTATGTAAGTATGAATAGATGTTTGTTTTTCACGTACAAACTACTGAATGGATTTTACTGAAACTTTATAATAATTTAGCTTAGACATCAGAATAACACATAATTATACTACTAACATGGTAGTGGCATATAATTAACTTGCGGAGGATTCGAACCCATGACATCGTGCGTGGGAGTCCGCTGTGCCACAAAATCAGATAAAGTCTGCTACAAAATTAAAATCATAATAAATATAATAGGTATGTATAGTTACCTTGTGCTTGTAATCGTGTACGAATCAAGGCGAGAGGGTAGGAACAAACTTGTCCCAGCGTACAAGACGTACTCCCACACGCCAGCAGCAGTAGCATCCCGGGCTGCTCGTTGTTCGCTTGGTATGTCGCTATATACTTCTTCTTCAGAGTCTCATATATTGCAAGGTCGATACCAGCATACGGTACTATACCCAATATATTTGGAATGTAACCTTTGTAGAAGCACCTCAGACCTTCTTTTTTATATATTTTTTTAGCCGCATCCGCAATGCCACTATACTGGCCAGTTTTTCTTAATGCTAATCTAGTTTTTAATACTTCTAAGGGGTATATGACAGTTTGACTGATCGCCCCCGCTGTGGCACCGGCAACAAATCGCTCTTGTATACGTAAAGGTTCATTACATGCTTTCTCCCCTAGTATAAGTCTTTTAACTTGTTCGTATGCAGCAAATTTGATAGCGGATTCGGGTGCTATTTTAATAACGTTAATACCATTTCCTCTCCACATACCAGACAGACCACCTTCCCTAATCATCCTAGCTAAGCATTTGTTCATTGCCTCTTTTGTAGGATTCACCTGGAAAGTTAAACAATCTTTATTAGACAATTATATTTAAAAAGAAAAAATATATTGTGTGAAATCTCCCTGTCACTGCATTATACAGTTATATCATCATATCAGGCAATTGATGTCCACTCAGTTGTCAACATTTGGCTGGTCTAACCAAATAAATAAATATTCCTCATAGATTCACTAGGTACTTGTACTAACACTAACACAAAAAAACTTGTACTAGGGGTACTAGACAACGAATAAACATACAGATTTTTTTTATTTTGTAAATACATAAATGCTTCTTCACACTACGTTTGAAGGACCAATATCATTCGTAAGCCTGATGTTTGTTCCACAACGTAGGCATACGAAGAAATGTCCGAAGCTTATGATGAATTTTTAAATATGTTCATTAAGTACATATTAATTTTTAACGTGATATCTGTATCATCACCATCACAGCCCATTAAAGTCCTACTGCAGGGATGGGCCTTCTCCCGTGACGGAGGGATACTCGGCCTTTTAATACAACGCTGCTGGCCAGACTGATAGGTATAGGGTTAAATTCAAGTTTTCCTTCTTTTTATTTTGTAAAGATAATATTTTTACAGATAGTACCTTACTACACCCATGGGATGAGATGTTGTATTCTTACTCTGTCACCACACGGAATGTCTGTATAATATAGTAATAAAATGTTGTTTACCTGTAAGAATACTTTTAATCTATCTAAGGGCGCCGTACACGTCCTACTGACAGCACCCGCTATACCACCCGCTAACAAATGTCTCCACCACTTGCCCGTTTGTAATTCACTCTGTGTAAAGTCATCAGGTACATTCATATCCTCCCCGATGTCCAGGTACTGGAAATAACAAACAAAAACATTTGTAAATAAATTGTTGCAATGTTTTAAAATCTCATAGGTACACAATTTTAACGCTAAAATTTTTGTATTTATGAATGGATGTTTGTTACTCAATCACACTTAAAGTGCTGGACCGATTTGTGTGACATTTGGTATAGAGATCTCTTTTCCGAAAAGATCATCAACGCATGGGTCGTAATTTTTTTTTAACTCATTTTGTTATAGTTGTATTATATTTTTATACTATTATACATTGTCATTATAAATAGGAAACAGAAATACATACAATGACAGAATGACAGAAAACAATCGCCTTGCTATTTAATTAGTATATTAAATAATTTACTATCTAAGTATAATTATTTTAGAAGTATTGAATCAATAAAGTTATATTATTATGGTATTTTAATTAATTGGGCATGACTTTTTTCATTTCATTTCAAACTCTGCTCTGGAAGTAGGGCCTAATAATACCACCCTGACCAGACAGATAGCACTGAGTTTTATGTCAAGTATTTCTTTGTTAGGGTTCCGTACCAATTTTGAAAAAACGGAACCCTTATAGGATCATTTTGTTGTCCGTCTGTCTGTCCGTCCGTCTGTCTGTCAAGATCATTTTTTTATCTTTTTCTATGGATACCTAATACGCTCTTATTTTCTTTAGTCGCCTTTGATATTATATAATTATACATAGTATACCTTAAATAGGTATGTTATTTAGAGAGAGCCTTCTAAATGATAACAAAGGAACCGATGCAGCCTAGTTGCCGATGGCATAGTTTAGTGAAATTGAGAGATAAAGATTTTTTAATCTACGCAAAGCAATGGACAAACTTAGATAATTGAACAAGGTCTTTCAATCTAAGCGCTTTTACAAAGGACACAAATTAAAATCTAGTTTCGATCATATTTTTTATCTTATTTCCCTATAAAGGGATATATCTTTATCTTTATAGAAAGGTACTTATTTAATTTTACCCGTAGCTAGTTCATTAAACAACCGGTAGAAAATTATTCATTGTGTATCGATTAAAAGCAGTTAGCACTTAGTTCATTCAACCGCGATTTATGCATATAACTGTTAACATTGATAATAAAATAAAATATAAAGCAGAATCATCATATTATTAGCTAAAAGATGTCCACCTGTGGACATAGGCCTCCTCTAGAGGTAACCACTGCGGGCGATCTTATGTTTCCTTCATTCTGCCACCCTTATCAGGTCGTCGATCCATAGATAGAGGTAATGAAAACACAGGATTAGCTGTGTTTTCCGACCCGTGGTCAATGTTTCAGAACTTTTCTGATCCGATACCCACCGGCCAGTTGATTTATTTAAATTAATATTATTGCAAAACTCTACTCACTACTGACTTTCGAAATAAGTAGTTACCAATTAGTAATACCTACAATAATGGCTGAAATGGTACTGTGTTGTTTACTTTAGCTAATTAATAACGTAAAGGCTACATCAAAAGTGCTACCTTATATCGAGTAATATGAGCAATGACGACAATACCCTTTGCACGACTTATTGCAACTTTGTTGCCACACAACTGTGCCTTCATTGTTAGATAATACTACAACTGCTATACAATATTGACAGAGGAAGGACCATCATCAAGGCTTATCACAATGGCTTCCGTAGAACTGTGTAAGTCAGAGGCATAGCAGAAGGACGAAGTTTGGCAACAGCTAAAAAGTCTAAATTCAGCGACACATTTCAGAGATAATATCTCAGTAACAGAGATATCTGGTCTTTTTATAACAACGTAATATGATGGATATACAGGATGTTAGGAGGGAGAGTACCCATAGGAAAATAGTGGATAGGAAAGGGTATTATGTACAATTTGCGCCTAATTAAACTGACCCAAATTAAACGATCTTTAAGATTTTACTTGTATACTAATGGGACCAAGATACATGGTAGTCATTTTAGAATAGAAACCAACACACTATAGCAGAGAGTGACCACAAAAGTAATAGTATATAAAACCTAATTTTACTCTAAAAATAAACGGCTACGAATAATTATTTGATTAATTTCAATAATTAACATACAATCAAAAATCTATTTTATATTGATACTTATTCCTACTTTTACTGAGTAACCATTTATCGGCACTACAGCGACTTATTAAATTAGGATTTGATCCTACTATTTATGAATGGATTCTAAATACAAATCTAGGCAACAGGTAACTAATCATTGTGTTACACTTTTATCGTTTCCTCTTTGCTGACGTCGACTGGCTTCTTTTCCTCCTTCCATTTCTTTGGATTAATTAGATGAGCCTTGTTTATATGAAAAAGAAATAGTGGATGATAACAGAGTAAGGTATGTTTCTAACATATTCAAGATCAAAGGGTAAACATAATACTTAGGACAAATATCCCCCAAAATTTGTTTTTGGCTTAATTTTTTTGAAATAGTTTTGTTTATTCTACAAATAATTCATTATGTATTATAAGTATTAAATATATTAAAGTATAAAAATAAAAAATAATTATTGACTACCATGTATCAGTGGCGAAAGGCGATATGTATATTAAGTAATTCTTATTTTTTCTCTATTTTAGTAGGTAACGTAATTACAACATTTAATAAACTAATATGTACCAAAATAAACGTAAAATGTGTGGTCTCTAATGGGCGAGGAATCAAACCTGTTTATACAAACACAAACCTAGTCTAACAAAAAAGTCAAGACAATTAAAGTATAACTAACTACCTGGTGCCAGTGACTTCGCCTGCGACAATTCACAAAAAATCTTTTTAAATTGTAGCCATGTGTCAATTTGATGTATCTACATTATTGTAGTTTTAAAATACATTCCGTAGTTTTAACCAAAACCAAATCAAAAATCATTGACTTGCCAGAATGTAGGTTTACAGAGTATGATCTTACAGTATAATGGTGCCTTTACATCCTACCATTACATATGGTGTGCAAATGTGAAAGAGTAACGAACATCCATTTATACTAATAAACTTCGCCTTGATAATAATAGGAAATAGGATAACAATAGTTAATACATATTTACCCCAGCGTCTCTGGTGCATGAGATCATTGAGTAGTGATCCCAATTCATTGCAAATGTTATAAATGCTACGTATAATTTCCAATACATGGTTAAGAGTTTTAACACTATCTTGTCTGGATGTACCGTCAATTTAAACAATTTTTCCCCCCCTTCCATTGTTTGCGCCTGTACGAATTTTAGATGTATTTATTGACGCCATTTAGGACGCGCAAAAAACATGTGTAATGCAGTGAAGCACATATATATTATATTATTTTATATTTATATAAAATACTATTTTCGGATATAAAACTACGTTCGGATTTGGATATTTGACAGTTGGGCTTGTTTGGCACCAAAAGTCATCGGGACGTTATTTTTGTTGAAAGGAAAAATAAAAAAGGTAAGTAGGTAAATGTTGAATAGAATGATTGTTTATGGGTTGAATTTATTTTAGGCCTTGCGTAGATTTTAAAATAATAATCATTGTCCCCGTTTGTTGAGGTAGTCAAATATTAAAAATGACTATTATTGGGCTCCCTTTTCTTTGGAAATGATAGAATGATGGTGTATCGAAACTCTATTCTTTGACATTAAATACTTTTATTACGGTACAAAGGCATAATAATATCGTGGTTTTTATTTAGATTAGTTGTATTATCAAAACCCGCTAAAACGTCTTTATAGAAATTTTTAGTTAGGACCTACTTTAAAAATGGTTTATTGATAGGTTCTATTATCGCTGATCGTTTAACTTCTAATGCCACTCTCTAACCCGACTAAAAATTAATCATAAAATCGAGTTTAGTTTCAAAAGACCCTAAAAAACTGCTTGTGTGTTTCAAAATCCTCTAAAACGGTATCGGTTACTTTCAAATGTCACTAAACTTCAAAGTCCCTTAGAACAAATCTATTTTTGCAAATAACCTCGTTTTTCAAATTGTTTTTAATAAAGAAAGATGTTTGTTGGGATTGCTAGATTACAATAATAATATAATGTTTAAAATCGTACAGAATTAAAGTTGTTAGTAAGTTTAAGACGTTTTTCATGAATTGTCGACATTTAAGAAAAAGCACTTTAGGGGGTTTTGAAATTATATGACTCGTATATGATCACTTCATATAAGTGGTTAAGTAAGTGGTCACTCTCAGACATCTGTATCAAATTACGTTTCTATTGAACCTACTTATACCTACTTACTTTTTACCTACATAAACGTTCGATCGCGTTTTTCTTGCATATTTGTAAATTTACATTCTTTAATGGGGTGTTTCTAAGTACGAATGAACCAGAGACGGGTATCTTGGAGAAACTTGAGCTATTAAGACCACATTGGCCAAACAGATTTATAGAGTGTTTAAAGTTTTCTGTCTCGCGCATTCGCATAGATAATACATACGATATAACGATATTTTCTGCTTTGCATTTCGTCAGAATTAATAAAGTTGAAATTATAAAAGCAACCAAAATATATTTTTAGACTTTATTTTAATAACCTGCACAATGTTTTTTATTATAATTATTACTCTTTTAAATATTAAGCAGCAAAAAATATAATATGACACCTCAACTAAAATTCATTTAAATGAAATACATTTTACTTATAACAATTTAACATTTAGGTATTATTTTAGGTGGTACGAGCTAAAATTTGTTATTCTCAGATGCGGCTAGTACCAGACAACGGATTTCTCTTCGTCTTTTTACTGTCTATAATTAAATTTGAGGGCGGGTTCATGCTATTAATACTACGTAAATAATTCTTGAACACATTCATTTCAGTACAGACATTATATTAAAAGTACTAGTTTATTTTTATCAAATAATAAGATTATGAGCAAATAAAATTTAAGAAAAGGTATCGTTTACAGTCATGTTGTCTTTTATCTCACCATCCCAATAAATAGATCATTCGCAAGACCTCCTCCAAATATTTCCACCTTGTGTGTGCCTGTGCCTTCTGGTCCATTGTTTACCCACCGTGCGTCGTAACTATGAATTTCGGTCAATTATAAACTTAGTCTTTTTGGCTAATATGACAAAGGTTCTTTTCTATTACTAATATTAAAAGGTGTGTCTAAAATTAAATGTGTTTCGTAACATATTCTTTAGTCGCAAAACTTTCTCGACCTTCGCTGTCTTAGTGAATGTTAATGTTATTAAAATGACGTGGGACGGCACGCCTTGATATTTAAAGTATGTCATGAGTATGCATCCGCGTCCGGTTATAATGTTATTTATGTTTACACGGTTCGATGATGATTGTGTACAGAATGGTTTTTTTTTACTATTTGTCTTAACCACTTTCCTATAACCAGCGGCTGTGTCTGAGGTAAAAGTTTGGAGTATGATTAATAATATACAATAATTTAGCTGATACATCACAAAAACACATAGGCTACAGTTTATAAAGATACCTGTTATATTTATAAGGTACCTACTCGAAATACAAATCCTGGGCAGACGAAGTCCAGACAACCTAGTAAATCTATACTAATATTATAAAGAGGTAAAGTTTGTGTGTTTGTGACGTTGTAGGGGGTAATCTCTGGATCTACTAAACCGATTTTAAAAATTCTTTCTGTTTTGAATAGTCCATTCATCGGGGAGTGTCATAGGCTATGTAGTATCACGCCATGACTAATAGGAGTGGAGCAGTAATGAAATATATTTACAAAATGAGCGCGTTTTTTTCGCCGCACAACCAAGTGGGTACGGGTCAGCTAGTACCTAATAAAGAAGCACCACAAACCTTATTAATATAATTTAACCACAATACACGTTAAATTAAAAGACAAGCAAAATAGTTTAAGCTAATTCTAATATTCCCTAAAGTGTTGTCTGATTTTCAACGTTTTTATAAAGTGACAAGTTAAGAGTACCGAAACTACGACACCATGCCTGACCTCGTCTAGTGATAACGTTTCAAGGTGATACGTAACTACGGACACCTAGTGACCTACTAAATAATAATCTATTCGGTACGATATTGAAGTATCGATTCAATTTTAACTAATTTATTCGATTACACCCAGGCGTCCGTTAGGTAATAGACTTAGATACACGGGTGGGTGCCATTCCCGTGAGATATTAGATTAAAATTACAAGTTGTCAAAACCTATCGAACTAAAAATTAGGGAGTGAAAATGTCTACTTCATTTCTGTTTTTTAAAAGGCAACTGCCGCACTAGGGTTCGAATCTTGTGTCGCGGGGACTGTTACATACATGAAATTGATGGACGCAAAGAAAATCTAGGCTACGACAGTAATTATTTGTGAATCACTCAAAAAATGATATTGCGTGGGATACAAAGCCGCGACTTTGTGCACGGCGGCCGCATACGTCGCGCCATTTGTTACCGAGGTAGTTCAAAAATATGTCATAGGAAAAAGGAAATCTTTGCACAGGAAATACGTTCCACATTTCGACAAAGGAAGTAGTTTTGATACTTTTTAGTTCGTGACGAACGGATAGCAACAACCGTTTAAGAGAATTAACGTAAACCGACACTTGAGGTTGACATAAGGAAGTAGAAAGATGAGATAAGGTCATGTTAAGCAAGGTACCTATACGTTCGCTAATCTCTTGCGACTGCTCTACAAAACAAACTATGTGGAACAGTACCGTTCGCGTATCCATAGTTAGTATGGATTCGCGAAGGTAATGGTTAGATGGCTTTCCGCTTCGGAATATTCCCCATTGTAAAGTAAATAGCCTCTTTAGCAGTAGGTTGGCAAGAAGTTCTACTACATGGGTTATTAGCCAACTAGACAGATTGATGAATGGACTTTTCGCAATTTTTTTTAAATGTTTCTAATTCTTCTTATTTTTTAAATAAAAATCACACGCAAATAGATTTTAAGACTCAGCGAATTTGCCACCTGTATATACCTAATTTTACATCACAAATCTGACCTAAAATTTACATTGCGTGGGTGTAATGAGAAAGTAGGAATAGTATTTTTTTTCTTCGTCTTGCCAATAATTTTATTAACAAAAAACAAAATAATCTCAAGGATTATAATAAAGTCACATTCGATATTAGGTACACAATATAGCAAGGTTAGAGAATAAAGGTTAGATATACAATAAAGGTAATATTTATTTATTAGTGCACATTTTTGTACTTATTTAAATGACTTTTCATAAGTTTTTGTTTTCACGTAAAAGATAAGTATATATAAATTCATAATGATTATAAAATAAAATAAGCTTTAGATATTTTAGTATTTCAACTCATTGTTTTAACAAGTTTAAGATAATTTTCGAAAATTTTTTTCGTATTGATAAACTCTGAATGAAATTACTGTTTCGTGCTTAAAATACAGTCCAAACAACACCTGTTTTATAAAAAAAATCATAAATACTAAATCATTTAATGAAACAATTGTATATTATGCAATAAAAACCTTAGCCTTAGAAATGGCCTTTCAACAAGTTGAATAAAGCGGTCAAAGTCGAACGATTGCCGAACTGTATCGTGACGTCACATTGATTATATGAAAGCAATTATATCAACAGACAAGATAATTAAATATTTTACTGTTTGAATATTGGAATAATTTGACATTATTCAAGGTTCAATGACGACCTTGTCAGTTCGACGGGAAACCGATAGATGAGGGAGACACAGCACCGCTCGAGGTGGAAATTTAAGGAGAAGGTCTATGTCTAGAAGCAGACTGCGATAGGCCAGCTGTAGATTGATATATAAATCGTAAATAGATACTAATGTAGGTCTTATTCTGATGTGTAATTAAGGCTTTTACCGTACTGTGTATTACGAATTAGGAGTACATGTAAGTGGCAATTCATTTTTCCTGCGGTTGAAGAAGAGACACCATGCAGATCATATCTCAGCAAGGGGAAACCTTTTATAGTACGGTGTAAGATAAGAGTGATAGGTGACAATATCTCTAGTTAACTATTAGCTTGTAACATCATAGCATAGTCTGCTGAGATGTCCGCTTTGACCTTCGGAATAACGTTATCAATCTATTCTTAACTACTCAAAATATTAAAACATGCGAGCACACTAAGATAATTACAAGAAAAGAATGTTGTATATCTATTATTGTATTATTGAAAATAGACATTCTGTTCGTTGCTAACAGCATTACTAACATTGCATCTTCTGTCTTAAAACGGGAACTTGGGTGAATACTTGGCGGAGTGTTCGTAGTATATCGTATTTAGTAGCCAGCCGTAGTAGTGTATAGTATAGTCGACTATTTGGCACATTAAGGCCTACGCAGACCGGGACGGCATGGCAAGGGATTTTAATTTTTACTAATGGAAATTCAACCGTACTGTAAATTGCTATGCTTTAAAATGATGCCGTGGCATTGAAAGGGATTTTATCGCACGGCATTTATCATTTTAAAGCATAGCAATTTATGTCGTATTTCTGTAACAGTACGGTTGAATGTCCATTAGTAAAAATTAAAATCCCTTGCCATGCCGTCCCGGTCTGCGTAGGCCTTTAATCGTCGCCTTTGTCATTCCTTACAATATCGATAAAGACATGTTAATTTTCCTATATTCAGAAGTTTTTATAAACAGACCCTGTTTATAAAAACTTCTGAAGTCTTTCGGAATAGAAAACATAATAAATTGGTCGGAGGTAACATTAGGTGTTGTGGATTTTTTATAAATATACGACTAGGATGCAAGTGTGTTAACAACCGAATATGTGAATTTAAATTAATTGTGTCATTACCAGAGATTAAAACTAAGTAAACGCAACAAGCTTGCTCAAATTTATATTAGAAAGTCATCAGAAATATTTTACAGTGTATATTTTCCAACCGATTTTCAAGTGACGACAGCGTAGCAGAATGTGGGCTGGTCCCTCACCTACACGTTGAAGGAGGTAGGCACAGGACTCGAGATAATTGAAATATTTTAAGCAGGCCTTATAGTGGGTGTTCCTAGACTAAGAAATTCGTTATTAATCTCGTTTATATCCCATCATATTATATAAAAAAATCCTCGACATAAAAATTAAAATATTATAAACTAAATGTCAAATAGGTATTTATTTTAATAAAGTAGTCTCTAAATAGTCTTGGATAAACGTTTAATTTAGCCATCTTTTTAATATTCATTATGACACGGCATGCGCGCATGATGGTAACGTGTCTGATATAACGAGCTGTTTATAATTATACGTAAGCTAGACATCAGGTTAAGTACATAACAGACATGATTATCAATCACATGTTACTATTAAAATAAGGAATGATTCTTAAATACTTTGTCTGTTGGTATTAAAAAGAATTTTTTATCTTATCACACAAACATAGTATAAAACAAAGTAGCTGTAGGACCGTCCCTATACATAAGTATTTAAAACGACGCAACTGATTTTAGAGCTCCTTTTTTTAAAATAGATAGAGTAATTTAAGAGTGAGGTGTATTTGTTTGTACGTTAAAATAACTTACAATTTATAAAAATCTACCCCCTTACTTATAAACGCCTCTTAAATTTAATCACTGTTTAGCAAAATTTTTCAAAGTAAAATCTTATGAATTTAAACTAATCAATTGACAAAATATATATTATATTATAAAATTTAAGAGGCGTTTATGAGTAAGGGGGATTGTGTTTATAATATAACACGGGCGACACCATTCAATTATGCGATGTCATAAGTTATAGATGCTAATCTTTATATACTATAGCAGAACATGACGAGATGTTCTCTAATAATATCTTCGAGTTATATTTTACAACTTAGGGCATTATAATTACATTCTATACTAATATTATTGTAGTATTTTGTTTGTTTATTTTAACACGGTACCTAATCTAAAGAACTACTGGTACAAATTGAATAATTATTTTTGTGTCCGAAGGTCATAGGATATTGTAAAATCGGGTTATGACCGATAAGGACTTAGTATCTATGAAATATGTCGCAATAACAGAGTTTGAGACCTCTGGAATGGTTTACATTTTGAGTATTTCAATTAGTACCAGACATCTACATTGATTAATATGTGGCAATATTTAGAGGAGGCCTATGTCCAGCAGTGGACGTCAATTGGCTGAGATGAATGAATGAATGAATCTACATTGATTTAGTCAAAGGAATACACTTATTTGGTAAGGTATCGGTGTGGGAACACAAGGTTTACCGCCTAATGGGAGTCGTGAAAGCTAGAGACCAGAATTCACAGAGGCAGGACAACTTAACAGGAATACTGAACCCCTACACCAAATTGTGTAGAAGTAGTATGTCAGAAGACCAAGTTTTTATCCGTCATTGGACATTGGCCGTCCTTCGCGTTCAATGACACTAACATACTGTCATGATGAATTACTTGTGCACACGATCTACTAAACTACATAATATGTAACGCAATTCACTCCGTCACGTGTAGATAAAATAATGACGTATTAAATCGATCCTGTATTGATTTTTAATGTTATACTATTAATAATCTACAATATTTTATATCTTAATTTAAAAAGTCATTAAACTTAATGATATTGCCAAATGACAGTTCAATAGATGATGAGTTTTTCGGAAATACCTAAGTGACCTACATAACGCCTTTTTAAGTGACAATGGGCGGCACATATAGGTAGTTAAAATAGATACACATAAATGCCGCCTATTAGTGGTTGATGGGGGCAGATGAGAATAAAAGTTTTAATAGGGTAGAAGACATAGGTACCTACATGTGGACGCCTTTTGGCACCCATGGGATGGACATTGATCACGCACACTCTTTTACTAAATTCTATTAATTTCTTAATAGCTTTGGTAGAAAAACGGACGGAATTATTATGTCAATGCTCCACAATCTAATCGTGATATTATAATCATACAAAATACGTTTTAAACAATGGATACGAACTTTGTCCTTGTTGGTTATAAAAATAGAACAAAATCTTTCTTTCATAACAATAATACACTGAATAACTGAATTTTAAACAACTACCTATACATTAACAAAAATTAATATTATTCATGTTAAAAATGTTTTTGAAGGAGAATCTTTTTAAATTATTTTATACATATAAAAGTTTGCCAAAAGTTTCAACGAACATTGGTTGCCTTGTTATAGAGAGGCGGGAGTTTGTTTAAATCCCTCACACACAAACAACACAATGTTTTGAAAGATCCATAATTAAATGTCCCGAGTTAGATGATCTTTCAGTTCGATAAATAGTTTGTAAGAGTAGGTTTCTAGATAGGATCTTTATAGTAGGAGTGGTCTCTCCAGCAAGTATTTTGGTGAAACCAAACAAACAATACGGCTTTTGAAATAAGCTCAAACTTAAAACGTCTTTTTGTGTATACCGTTTCAACAAGGATCTGATAGTAATTCGTTTAAACAAATATTAACAGGAAAGCGAATGAATCACAATGATAAGGATGTGTCCTACAATAATAGGATTTCCCCGACGCACGTTATGAATGTACTGAACAGATACGGCGCGTGTGGATGACGCAATAATGCTCACGCGTCGCGTCATTGTCACGATACAGTGATAAACACAGAAGTAGTAGTACACGCCAAATACCTTCGCCAGCTTTAAGTAGTTGGAAATGAATGCGCAGGTATCAGTTTTGGAATTGAATAGCGGTGGGCGTGGGGAGCGGATGTTTTATTTGTTCTCGTACCTACATGCGCGAAATTCTCTACTAACTTCAGGCCGTCCGAGTTCGTGCAAAGTCCAAAGTGCGCTTAAGCAACGCTTTGTTACGCTCACGATATCTTGGAAAGGTTAAAGCGAGTGCGATTGTCATGATATCTTTAGTGATAATTTTGTTCTATTTATGTCTTTCACGTTTGATAGTAAACAATAAAATCAAGTTTTCTTTTTGCATGAGCCAAAGTTTGCAACCTTGGTATCGATAGATAGAATATTTTGATAAATTTACACATCAATGCACTTATTTAGTTTTATCTCTGCACACAGACTGTAAGAGAATGCCTCAGGCTTTTTGTCCCCCTGAATGCTATGATAATATTATATATATTGACTTCGGAACCTCGTTGTTTATTGTCATCGCTTTGCCAGTGACTGCGCTCGCGGCACGAAACGAAGCGGCTTCAAAGTTATCACCGCTCACCAATCACAGCAGTGACTAGTGATTTCTAACCTGACATTCTAAAATCCTTCACGCAAGCTAAGTAAAGGCTGGGTGTGTTACTCTGATATTCTTTGGTATAATTTGTAAGCCAACTCATTTCTGATAATATATGACGCTTCTTATCATGTTAGAATGCAGTGACCGTCAAAATTATTAATAATACAATGACATGACTAAAATGTATTATTTTACTGCTAGATAAGTAATACACCTGCTTTAGAGTATTGTAAGCTTATCCGTGTGGAATTCAATCTTAAGGAAAGTTCTAGGGACTTTGGTCTTTACAGAAAGAAGCAAAATTTAACATATTATCCTATAGCCAGCATAGTATTCAGCAGTTTTTCGCTTTGTCACTGTAACTAACCTTGAATAGCTGATAGTGTATTATAATGATGGGAGAGCTAATCAGAAATATGTTCCATTTTAAATGCTTAGAGCGACAACTACACTTCCTTAGAGTGTTGTGTCTATGATTAGCATTTGCTGTTGCTTTTAGAATCGTTTATCTTCGATGTGCATTTTAGTAGTAATTAAACACGATAATAGTCTTTCAAATACACAAGAATTGCTTCTCTGTTGTATTAACTTCAGGGAAACATGGATTCCTAAAGACTCTTTTTGTCAACCACATTTCCTATACCCGAATATGCCCAGTATATCACCAACATTTGTTTTTACATTTTTAATTTACTAAACAGGCAAAACTATGCCTTATTTGTAATACATCACAACAGCCCATTAATGTCCCACTGCAAAGACGGGCCTCCTCCCGTGCGGGAGGGATACTTGGCCTACTAATACCATGCTTCCAGTATTTGTAATACGGGATACAATAAAGATGTTTGTAGTATTCATTGATACATTGTAATAAATGTTTGGCTATATTAGTTCGATGTCAATTTAAAGAATGCAGAGCAGGAAGTTTGCCAACAAACTGTTCATTATTATGAAGATCATAATTTGATTACTTTGTACCTACATACGACCTCTATGTCTTACTTGTTATGGCTGCTACACACAGATTTTGTGTTTGATTCCTTAAAATACTAAAGCTTTTTGGGACTAGCAACGAAAGAATTAGTATTCGACTTGTATTCGGTCTCTGTTTATATTAAACAGACGAGTATATTTTGTTGGAATAATTACCGAATTCGCTCGGAATAAATATCGAATCGTTATCACGAAAACTAACGCAACATTACGACTTACATTCATTTTTAGTATGTAAGTCCTCAATCTGTACTCTGTAACTGTACCTTTTGAAATAAATAAATAACATACCAAAAACAGCTATCAATATCTGATGTAATAAATACTCTTATAAAGCAGTAGAATATATTGATAAAAGTAAAGTAATATAAAAAAGATTAGCGTCCTACGATAACAATATTACATTCAGAGTTAAAAATAAAATTGTTCACCATTTTATTGTACTATATTTAATTTTATCTTCATCATTGTATTTTCTCATAATTGTTTTTCTCTGAATTGTTTTCTATAATAAGCTCTGTCTATTATTTAAACTGTTTTAATACGTTTCTATACTGGAAAAATATTTTATATTATATGTATCTTTTATTATTTTTGCATGACTGGGTGTTGTATGTAAATCTGTTGTATAGTACTTATAGAACAAGCATAATATAACAGTTATCTACAGGGTGTACATGACAATAGCGCTTAAATTTTAACACTAGGGCATAATTTTATTAGGCAGAAACAAAAAAAAAACATCGAAAAAGGTCCATCCGTTTATGAGATATGACCATTTAAATTTCTTTATTTTTTACCTCTTTTCGGAATAAAACTTGTTGGAACAAGTAGTGTTAACGATTATAAGGTTAAGGTTTTTTTTTATTTTACGATTGGTTACTTTAAATTGGTATATATTTCTTATAATTACTTGTAGGAAAAGTTTTTATCAGCTAGTTCCTTATTGATTAACTACGCTATAAAAGGAAATCAAGAGCTACAAAATACAAAAATGTACTCTACAAAAATAAGATAGAAGCTGCAAGCACGAGCCTTGTAGGACATCAGCATTGGCTCATCGTTTAAATCACTTACAATTCTTACTGTACTCTACTTTTTATACCATTTCTAAAGTCATCAGGTATGTGATTCCAGGTCCAACAGACCTAGTACAAATACTTATCATTCCATGGATGAAATAGCTTTAACATAGATCTAAGTTAAAAGGAAAAAACCTTACGAGCTTAACCTCAAACTATGTTAATTAGATTAACAGTTTGAAATACAGTTATTTTTTAATAGCACATAGCACAGTAGTTAAATCTAGATTCGCGCTGGAGCATAATTAGGTCAGAACGAGATAGTGGTACTTAAGTATCATGAGCTATCTATAACATTTCTTACACGTTTATATAGTCGCTAATTAAGCTTATACGATGGGTACTAGACAAGGAACAAACATAGGTACTTTTGTTCTTTTTACCAAGAGTAAGTAGTAAGCACGCAAAAATGTCACTACTCTTTTATATCCTATGGGATGGCGATGATGATAGATGGATATAGCGAACCTAAGGATAATTTAACTAGCATAAGATTATTGCCAGGGAAAACTGAAAACAAATCAACCTGCCTAACAAGCATGTTGGTAGGCCTATAACTAGTAAAGAATAAGACGATATTGTACACTTGATTTCAAACTATATACCTAGTTTCATTATTATATAAACGGAAGATTAACGCCCATGCTATTTAATGTAACTTTGCTTGACGTTTCGACCACGGCCAGTGAAACTTGTGCCGCAACGTCAAGCAAAATAAAGGTAAATAGCAAGCGCGTTAATCTCCCGTTTATATAATATTTACAAGTGTAACTTACAACGCAACTTGACCCAATCTTGCGCACGCGTATACATACGCAAGCGTTAGCTACGTCACACTCGATAAAAGTAAGATTTTTACTCGATCGCTTCGCAAACTAGAATCGCCATAATGATACTTATACTGATTGCTTTCAAGTAATACAGGAGATATAACTCATTAGTCTACTTTCTCCAGTAACTGTGCTTAATGGTGACTCACTTACCGTACCGTCAGCTATCATTTTTATTCACCTATATCATCCATTATGACTCTTTTTCACTGGTCGTTACCATTGGTCAAGCAGTCACTGTTTTCATAGTTTGTCCAATGGCATGTCTCAAAAGAAATATTAAATGCTTCCTCGCATTCGAAGTGAAGCCTTATAGAGGGGTGTCTAAATTCTGATATAACCAAAATTTAGAAGTAAATTCCGCATTGGCTTTGCGTTAACGTCAAGAACCACATCAACTAACAATACTGACTTATGCTAGTTTAATAAGAACGTCTTACAGCTTTATTTAAACCCGGCCCCAAACAACATTAATTTAGAAAAATGTGTTGTTTTCCGTGTCATTTCATAGACTATGAAACACCAGTCAAGAATCTAACGCTACCCAAAACTACAAAAGCCGTTAAGGTTCTTCATGTAGCCTGATCAAGTACTCATATAGTTACATATATCATCATAACAGCCCATTAATGTCCCACTGCAAGGACGGGCCTCCTCCAGTGAAGGGATCCCCCCTTGACCTACTAATACCACGCTGGCCAAACGGATTGGTATAGAGTTTAATTTCAAGTTTCCCTTATACCATTTATTATATGTTTATGAAACAAGTTAAATTATATAAAACTAGCTGGTTTCTGCAACCTTATTTGCACAGTATTTTTTGTGTTGAATAGTCCATTTATCGGAGAGTGTCATAGGCTATGTACTTTATCGCTATAACAAATAAGAGTGCAGCAGTAATGAAATATGTTTAAAAAAGGGACGCTTAATAAGGTTTTTTTCGCCGCCCAGCGAAGTGAGCACGGGTCAGCTAGTATATTAATAAATTGTAACCTTTGTGTTATTCGTATGTATAAGCTATATTATTGTAAAGTTTAATCATAATCCATCCAGTAATTTTTACGTGAAAGTCCGTTTATTCTTGCAAACATTCGCGTATAGTATTTCTGTATTTCTTTCATTTTGGGAAATGGGAGAATTGAAGTTAAACATAGCTTATTTAGGTTAATAAAATATAATACTTTATCATAGAGTTCTCGTGTGAAGTAAGTACCTATGTTTGCCTAGCCTCAATAACCAGTTATCAGCAGGTTGGTATTGCAGATCGATAATGTGGCGTTTACAAGGAAATATAATATGGTCAATAAGAAACTATTTGAAAGTGGTATAATACAAAAAATGTTTTACAAAAGTAAATTTTTATAACGTAGGGACGTCCTAGAAAGACTTGCACTGACATATGGTGACATCATTTAGAAATAGCAAGTGCTTAGCACTTTGAACCACGGCAAGTAATAAGATATATTATGTATGAGCTTAGACGAAGCAAAGCAGGTTCAGTAGACTCTGCCTATGCCTACCTCCTTGGAATAAAACTTTATATAAGGACCAAAGTAAAAGTTAATTTTCGAAAACACAGTTCATGAAAATAAAACTAAAGTATTGTTTCATTATTTACATTAATGATAACTTTACCAAACAATGGTTACGTATATTACATTGACATATAATCGGATTGTGGGAGAACCCAGTGTTTAAAACAATAATAAATAAGGATAAAGTAAGAATTCTGACAATACATTAATAAAGATTAAGCTGAAGTATATATAATTCGCAAAATAAAAGCTCAGCAAAAAATTAATACGAAAAACAAAGGTATAATATTTAAAAAATACTTACTTATATCATAAGAACAAAATTTAAATAATAAAATATGTAATATAAAATGGTTGAGCTATTAATGAAAATGAAATGGAAAATGTTAATGACTTAAATAAAATAAGTATGAAAAATATGTTGATGTTAAAATACATGAACAGCCCAAGAACCCCTAAGATAAATTATCATCTTCATATCATTCAAGGCCATCTACCTGATACCTTAGCCTAGTCCTTACCAGGTAGCTGGACCACCGCGTGAAGGATATTCCCAATCAGTGCCTTTCTCTTAATCTACATTATAACCTTCCCGCTTGAACGGTCGTCAGTTCTTTGGACTACACGAATTGGCTTGTAAACAAGCAATCCCAAACATTTTTGTATGTCATAGAATTTAATTTTATAATTTGTACATACTTAACATTTTATTCTTGGTACGCGAGATTATGGACGATTTTAATTGTACGTTTTAGACTAATAAGTAAAACAAATTACAATTTTAATGGAACATGAAAATACAAAATTGAAGTAATGTAGTTATTTCGTTTCACTATTATAACATTATAAATTATTTTAAGATGTTTTTTCCGTTAAATCTAACATAATATAGCTAAGTCATGATGATGTGAATGATAGATAAATTGCTTACACGAAAAAATACAATCAATTTTAAGTTATTTTTCTTATGTCATGTCAGGTGCTTTTGAATCACCAAAATAATTTATTTGAAGCCAAAAATCATTTGGTGCATTTTTTCATTTAGGTCTTACTGTGGTTTAATAAGCGCTCGAAGGTCTATTATTGAAATATGTGTTAATTCTAAGAGAAGAAAAATAGAAATTGGTCTATAATTTTGGTTAATAAATGACATAATTTTGCCTTGTATTATAGAAAAAAATCTCATCTATTTAAGAACAATCATGTATTATAAAGTTTCGGACGGGAATATAATATTTAAATCCGTTGGTGTTCGCCAGGGACCTTCTTTAGTGACGAAATAAAACTTACTAAAATCGCTGGCTGGCTAGATTAAATTATTATAGGAAATCATGTAAAGTTTGCCTGCTTTTGTTTTGGAAATGTAAACGTCCCCTTCGACGGGATTTACGACCTATGGGAGGAGATGGGTCGATAAAACCATGATATTTTATTCCGTTACCACACAGAGACATAAAGATGTTGAATGGTTACTTCAATGGAATGTGAGTATGAAAGTGAAGACGTGATTAACTTAGCAAAAAAAAGTGAAAGTATCAAAATTAGCAAAGAAAGTTTTATCATAATATATTAATTCGCATAGCGATGACGCGGAGCATAGAAATGTAGGCGAGAATGTAAAACGCAATCATGACATAATTTATATAAAATATAAAGAATCAAATGCTTTTAAAACACTAAGTTCGGGACCATGCGAATTTGGAATGAGGTAAGAAACACCACGACGCATGCCCGCTGTTGCCAAGGCAACGCCAAAGCCAAGCCATCAAGGATTTACATCGAATTTTAACAAGTTTTTGACAAGAATAAGCTAATAACTGATACTTATTCCTTTACAATTCACACAAAGAATATTAAGCGAGGTAATAAAATGTAAACCTTGCTCGTTAAAACTAAATGCTCGGTACATATATGTAACACGTGTTTCCCGCTATGTAGAAAATTCCACGACACGTCTAGAAAGAGATAGCATGATTCCCGAAATTTAATGAATTTTCGCAATATTTTCACATCGAAACTTTTTAATAAGTACCTACTCAAAATATTTAAAAAGATCTAAAGTACCTTTATTATCCATTGCATAGCATCGTCATATGACTCCATGTTCATTACGAACGTCTTAAAAGTTAAAGAAGACACTACTTGGCCGATCCCATTAACATTTATTTAGTCACTGACACCTAGCCGCCAGCTGTCCTAGCTAAACCAAATTTAGAATTCATTTACCTTTGCCAAACATCGCCGGAAGACGATCAAGAAATCCTCGAAGACATCACCGGTGGTAACAGTTAACTCTTCCATTTCCAGAGACATTTTATTTTGTTTACAGCGGCGCAAAATTATATAAATATAACTTAAAATTAAAATCACAGACTATACTCTTCTTTGGAACTATCAGATCGTATAAATAAAATTTTGAGTGAACTAAGGCTGGGCGCGACTACGCTACGTACGCGTCTCAACTGGCCAACGAACAGTCTCACACTGAACATTCGGTTCTAACCGTGCCACGAACGATATCGTTTCGTCATTGTCATGGGGCAGAGAACCGCGTGCTACCAGTTATGAGTAGTCGACGAAACTGAGTGCCTGATACCAAGATATCTTTCACTCGTCTGTATCGTCGTTGGCGTAGTACGATTTGATATTAGCGTGGTGGGAATGTTCATACAGTGGTATCGGCGGCATAACAGCTGATAATAAAGGCGCGTTCAGGTCGAAAGACAAGTTCACTGGGGGCTCGCCCAATACGTAGGTATTGTGGATTGCGATAGGACAGGCTATACGACGTATTTATGACCGCCCGCGTAGTAACCACTTGCTGTAGGTATATGATTTGAGGTGAAAATGTCACGTTATCAAAAGTTCATTATCAAAAAGGACATATCAGCAATTTTATAATATAAAATATGTATTTATATTAATTGCTGTCGACTATTTTAGTATTGGCGGTATCGAAGGCATTTACATAAATACAGTACATAAATGTAATAAAAAAATACGAATCTCTTATATTTTATGTGTTTATGCCGTACATTTTATTGGAAACCATTAGAAGTAACCTATATATTATAATCTATTCTGCTAGCAATTCCCTCACACGGTGGACCGACGAACGACAGGAAGCAGGTGGATGAGGGAGGCACAGGACCGCTCAAGCACAGAAATGGACGTCCATAGGCTGATATTTGTGTAGCCTAATAGGCTGAAACTCTGTATTTGTACTTACGTATGTGGATATGCATTATGTCTGTCTTGCCATTGAGAACAGAGTAGTCTTAACGGCTTGACCAACTTTAAGGGTTGAAGTGTCATTAGATTTATATTTTCATTGCAGTGACAAACAAAACAAAACAATTTGCCGGATGGATGCGCACATCGAAAATTTACCAAATAGCCATTTACGCAGTAGCCTAGTGGCTGGACCAATTTCGAAAATTAGGGCTCCCATTATTTTTAATCGAGATCATCGTAACAATATTTTTTTGTTTCCGCTATTTTCGTTTGATTTTTTTTTATCAATACTCTGTATATCTATACTAAAATTATAAAGAGGTAAAGTTTGTGTGTTTGTGACGTTGTGGGGGGTAATCTCTGGATCTACTGAACCGATTTTAAAAATTCTTTCTGTGTTGAATAGTCTATTTATCGGGGAGTGTCATAGGCTATATAGTATCACGCGATGGCTAATAGGAGTAGAGCATTAATGAAATATGTTTAAAAAAGTGACGCGTTTTTTTCGCCGCTTAACGAAGTGGGCACGGGTCAGCAAGTATCATATAAAATACTAAATTCGAATTTCAAAAACTTGAAACACTATAAAACAATGAACATTTCATATTCGTACTTCTTGCTCACATGAGTATATCTCAGTACTCTAGGCCATTTCACTCGTCTAGCCTCCTTTGTCAACCTATAAAAAAGTTAAATACATAAAAACGAAAAACTATAATTATTAGCAAAATACGCGCATACATAAATAATAGATAGACATACGTTCAAAAACGTAATGTTTGCGCATCATCAAATAACATTAGCAAGGTTTCCTCGAATGTTATTGCTGTGACCTTCTTCACGCAATCACTTTAAGAAAACATTTAATTACCTTCGCTCATACGAAAAACAAGAATTGATATAAAATAATATCAAGTGTATTGCCAGATTTTATGAATCAACAATCCTATCGTAGTCCAATGCAGACATATAGGTTACTCTCAACGCGCGCCACAGAACACGTTCCGGCGCCGGACAGTTGTCACTTAATGCAATTTACAAAAAAAAATCTTCGTACATGTGCAAAACCATCAAACAGTGGAACTCTTTGCCAGCCCACGTGTTTCCTTCAAACTACGATCCTGGTTCTTTCAAGCGAGGGGTAAAAAAGCATCTTCTGAAACTGCCATAGTGGAGACATTCATGCCTCTACAAATATTGTAGATGGCATGGTGCTCGCCATTCTTGTACTCTAATGGATGCTTAACATCAGGCATTCGTTAACGTCAGGTCATTCTGGTAATCTGACCTTAAATATCCAGAGATAAAGGGAGTCTTATCAGCTGGATTGTCTAGTACAAATTATTTCTTCTGTACCCGAAGTCACGAGTTGTAATTGATGAAATACGTTCTAGATATATTTTACATTCACAACGTTCGTTAAAAATAAAATAAATTGATAGAAATATAATATAACCATTATTAATTTTACCTAAGTTGATTTATATATTTTTCTTTATTAAATCTCATAATTTTGACAGCTTGAAGTTAGTACTTATTAGTAAACTTTTTCATAATCATTAACTTGTCAAATTGATATGCTGTAATAAATAAAAAAATATATAACTACCAATATATGTTTTGGAACGTTTAACGTTTTTCTCATTTACACATTTTTATTTTGTGAGCTACAATCTAAAGTTGGCATTTGTTGATGCCATGTTACCAATCCAAGGTTGCTATACCAAGGGATGCATGATGCGGGTCTATAATCGCAAGCGTGCCTGTTTCCTAGAATCAGATACCCACAGACACTAACTAACCCTACTACTACACTGTAGCTGACGGACAAGAATTTCTCTAGCAAATTGTGGGACCTGTATGATAATGAAAAATGATCTCGAAGGCGGTGGTGATGTTCGCCACACAATTTTTTTGAATGACACTGACCATTCCAGATCTTTAAATGGACTAACATAAGTATTCTATAATTCTTTATACCAGCATTCATATTCACAAACCTATTCACAAAATAAACACTGAATAAAAGCACAATACAGCGACAAATAAATTGACTACACATTGTTTCTAAGAATTGTATAAGGAGTTATTATTGTAAAATTACAATGCATAAAAGCAACAATGAACCAAAATGTATCTATGCATTAGAACATTTGCATCCCCGGTACTAAATAAAGCAGGTAAAGTAAGACTTTATTCACTTTGGTAAGAAAAAAAAAAATTATGAATAAAAAAAAGTTTAGTAAACTACATTTTTGTAAATGACTATAACGGAGTTCTGAAAAGAATGTGACCCAAATTTTGGACACTCTAATATTTTCGGGGGCCTACCCACACCGACTAGCCCTTTCACACTACCCTTGTATACTTGCTTCGTCAAACGCTTATCATTCATTCTCTTACCCCCGGTTTCCGAATGTCTGATCAAGTAAATCAACTAGTCACGTGTCAAAACTCTTGTCAATTATCATTTGCAGGAACTAAAATTTGACACTTGATAAGTTGATTTTTACTTGATCAATCATTCGGAAACCGGGGGTCAATGTGACTAAACATTTACTATTAAAAACTTTAGTAATCCTTGTCGAATTAATAAAAATAAATAAAACATGAGACAATGCGTCTCAAGTAAGAATTTACATGACCCTACGCCATATTGTGACGTCATAAGTGTCAAATCGTTAAAAATAGGTAACGTCTAACTAGGCTTCTTTAAAAAGTTACTTTGTCTTTTCCACGTGAATGTTTAGTACTTTGTAATTACGAGCACGTGTGTACATGAGATAAGCCTTACTGTTGTTGTAAGCTGTTGAAAAAGTGTTTTATTCTTATACTTCTATTGCTACAATTCATTGCACGTGACAATGAATACAAAATGCAGTGAAAAAGTAAGTTAGGAAATGTCTTTGTTAATTTCAAGGTGTTGGAAACACGGAAGTTAGTTTTTTTTTGTATGAGGAAGAACAATACTAAAGCTCTAAGTCCCTTGGAGTTCAACTTGTCAACTTTATACACAAGCTGTTAGGTTCCATGGGTTCACTATTATGCGCTTCCACCTAAACAAAGAAACATATGACTACAAACCGGTAAAAAATCTAGACAGAAGCAGTTTATAGAAGAGTAAGCAATAGGTGACGGTTACTTCACCCAGGATCGTAAGGAGATCTGACTTTGACATTTCATCATACTCAATAGGTGAAAAATAAAAATGAATATCATAAGCTGAAGAAAGAATAAATTTCGCAGGAAGTTAATCCAGTAATTATATACTTTTTCTCTTCTGCCTACACTCTATACTTATAATAAAAGTCCTATTTATATTATAAATGCGAAAGTTTGTGAGGATGGAGCAGCTTATATTTATAAAAATAAATCAAATCAATGATTTTAGGATTACATCCTACGGATTTTTTTCTGTGTTTTTTTCTATACCTAGGCGGCAAACGAGCAAAAGAACACCTTAAAAAGACTTACGAAGTCTTAATTGATGACAACCTTCAGAAGGGACAAGTACAAATTGGAAACGAAGCCCATGTATAAATGAAGACGAAGCCATGCAGGTTTGGAAAGTACATGGCGATCAGTAGTATCTGCCTACCTCCATTGGAATGAGGCGTGAATATATGTAAGTATTAGTGGCGAAGTGTCCATATAACTCGATTCCTACCGGCTTACCTTTGCAAAAACCGCCTAGCATTGCCTATTAATCAATTATAAATCAATGACGCAACATCCACTCAATACAAAATAATATAAGTAAAATAAAAAAATATTCTCTTACGTAAATCGCAATAATAATACATAATTATAGTATTAGTAATTTTCTATATAATTATTTACGTACTCATAACGCCATTTAGTAAAGGTTGTCAACTAACAACTTGTTATGGCTCAGTCAGAGAGTAAAGCGCGCATGCGCGAGGCGGCGGTAAGCCGGTCTCGAAATTAGGAATTCAGTACAACAGAATGTATGGAAATCGTACGGTCACGTGCAAAACGTTGACACTTTGTCTTCATCGATCTAAGGTACCCTATAAGCCGGTGGCCACCGGCTTATTGAAAAGGATAAAAGATACAACTACAACATTGCGAGAGCGAGAAAGCACTATTGCAACCAGTGGACCGACCAATTCAAACGAAGTTTCATTTCACGTTACTTAATTTGCCATTGACATTCCTTTTTATTTTTATCAATTACCTATTTAAATCTAATAGAAATCAGATTTTCTTCTGAATTTTCAGCTTTTAATTATATTTATTTCTTTTTATTTTATTTATTCTCTCCATCTTGAATTTGGCAGAATCATCGGTAAACGATAGGACCATTAGAAGAAAAAACAGAATTATTTATTTTCTGCAAATAGGTTATATTAAAATTCGCTTTCTTGTTTTAGTAAAAATTAGTATGTTTAATTATTTATGTTTGTGTATTAAGTGTTGTGCATTGGTTGACTTTATTTTTGTCGTAGTGCGTTGGGTTGGGATCCTATGGAATATTTTTGTAAGTACTTGTTTGTATTATTTATCAGCAGATTTAATAGTTTGTTGTTTTATGGGACACGTTAATAGTGTTAGATAATTGTCTATCCTATTATGTTTGTGTTGTGTGATAAAACATCATTCTCGAAATTAAATTATGAATATAAGAAACGCGCGCTGTTTGGATTTATTGGCGCACTTTGGGGCGCGCCGGCGCTGTGGATTTACGAAACATTTTAATACAATTATCTCATTTCGATACGTGTAAGTAAGTGGCTTACAGGCAGTATTCTCAGATTCTAAAAGTAAGTAAGTATGTAGATTGATTTAGGATATAGCAATATAAACAATTAATCTAATTGATCAAAGAAATCTTTCAAACAGAGAAACATTTTCGTATTTGTTTTGTATAACTTTTCACATGAGTTCGGGACAACTAAAATCGAAACATTTTCTCACGAATACCTATGAACTACAGAATATAAAATAGAACGGAAGTCCACGGAACTTCGGCTTCCCTTTTATAAAAATCCACCCTTCGCCACTGGTAAGTATGTATAATTTTATAAATACACACATCAAAAAAGTCTAAGCAACATGCATGATATTACAAATTTACCATTTATATTAATTAATTTCTAAGTATTTACTCACTCAAAGTGTATAGGTAAGTAAACTTCAAGTGTATAGGTAAAAAAATTTCGATTATGTTTTGTTTTTTTTCATAAAATTCAAATGACTGCGAATTTGTTTGAATTTGAGTGCATGTTAATTGCTACGTTTTAGTCTTGATTTTATAATTTTACCAACCATTTAAATACAGTTGGCGACAAAATTGAATTGTTAGATATTCTTTACGTCATGGAGCGACGTCATTTGACGGCAGATGAAATGCAAAGAGCTGTAGGGATGTTGCAAGCGGGAAGTAATCAATCTCAGGTATCTCGACATTTTGGTATTCATAGAAGTGTTATTTGTCGTCTTTGGCAGCGCTACAATAATACAGGGGAACCCGCTGAACAGCATCCAGGCCGTAAAAGGAGTACATCCACTCGGCAAGACCGGTACATACAACTGACTGCAAGACGCCAGCCGATGTTAACCGCTCGAGAGATAAGTTTGAGGCTACAAAATTCAAGTGGTGTTGATGTAAGTCCCCAAACTGTGCGAAATCGACTGCATGAGTACGGCCTACGAGCTCGACGCCCTATCAGGTGCCCACTGATACGTCACGGGAATCGCGCTCGTCGAAATGAATGGTGTAGAGAACGCATAACATGGACCCAGGAACAATGGGATAAAATTATGTTTTCCGATGAGTCGCGATTCGGGTTTAGGCCTGATACAAGAAGGGTGCGAGTGTACCGTCGACCCGGAAATACTGAAAGACTCAGGTGCGTTCAGGAAGTTCATCCATACAGCGGCTCAACAGTTATGGTATGGGCGGGTATTATGAAGAACAGGCGAACTGAGCTCGTTTTTGTAAATGGAAACATGAACGCTGAAAATTACGTTGAGGATATTCTCAGACCTTATGTCCATCCATTTGCACAAACCTTTGGCTCCGATTTTACGTTAATGCATGACAATGCGCGTTCACATACAGCTCGGCGAACCAGTGAATACTTGGCAACGGAGAACATCCAGGTATTGCCCTGGCCTGCACAATCGCCAGACCTCAACCCCATCGAGCACGCATGGGACATGCTCCAGAGACGTGTTTTGAAGGACTTGGAAGGAGTGACAACAACCCAACAGCTGAAGGATTTGCTACAATTCCATTGGGAGCGAATACCGCAAGATGACATAAACAGTCTCATTAATTCAATGAATAATCGTTGCCGACAAGTTCTGAATAGCAGAGGAGGCCATACTTTGTATTAAATTGTCCTATTCTTTCACAATAAATTCATTTTCTTAAGAAATTTCAATTTGTAAAAAAAAAGTTTAGTTTCTTATGTACCTGTATATTCTAATATTGTTAATTTCTGTTATTAAAAGAACTTATAAAGAAAACAGCTGTTATTTTTACATCATAGAACCCTAAAAATATTATTTTAAAAATAAAATACAACGTTATAATTAAAATAAATGGTAAAATAAATTAATATAAATGGTAAATTTGTAATATCATGCATGTTGCTTAGACTTTTTTGATGTGTGTATTACAATGCAATAATACATTTGATAAAAACTAATATTTCAATAATTACGTAAAACTTAAATATGTTATCAGTAGTACAATGAAAATGATGTTAATTAATCGAATGAAACCGTGTATGCTTGTCAGAAGCGTCGCGTCGACGACGCCATGATGTGACGTCATCAGGCACATTGCCAGTAGGCCGGTATGAACCGGATAGACTATGACAAACTTGGATTGATTGTTAATAGTATTCGACACATGAATGGTTTTTGAACGATGTCTTGATGACGTCACGAGATTAGATAGTAGTGCAAAAAGAAGACAAGAATTTGATACTCAAAATAAATTCCGAACCTGAATTTTCAGACAATACGCGTCTGACCACGCATTGACCGTTTGGCCACTGAAGTTTTCTAGTAATACCTAAGTTATATAGAGCCTCCAAATAACAGCTACATATAAAACACACAAATACTGACATATTGCACGGAAGGGCGTAAATTCAGCCTACGTATTACACGACGAAAGCCACGGTTAAGGGTTCCTTAAATTTAGTCGTTTCGTGGCCATACGACTTAGTTGAAAAATCCCTAAAATGGATTAGATGAGGCCCTATGCAGGGACCAATCTATGTTCACTATGTTTATAAGTACTTTGTCGGATCGTGACTCGGCATACGTAGTGTAGACAAAACGCCTCTTAGCTAGGTGGCAGCAATCTGTGGGTCGGTCAGGACGCGGAAGGCCCAGGACCGTGTAGCACGCGTTGGGTGAGCCGTATGTTCAGTATTGAGTACGATAGGCTAATTGATTGATACTTTGTCTAGTATTCTAACATAATATCACTAGACCTACCATTGATTATTACAGATGTTTTGGCCAGGCTTAAAAGCATTGTAGTACTTGCCGCTCATTAACCCCTCTCTTTCTCTGATTACCCCCAGGGGGATTAAACGTGATTTAATAAAGGTATTTTCTTTGAAATAGCGAAACTGAACATGGCATTTTAAATGCATTAACAAAAAGTCTTGTTTAACAGGTAGTAGGAAGTTATAGTTGTTAATAGGTCACCGGTACAGCGAGCTGACTAATTTTATGCAGGTAGACTTATTACAAACAAGTCTGTTTGAAGGTTAGCGATAAGAGAACCGTTGCACGGTTACACATTCTCAAAATGATAAATTAAAACACAAATCAAAAAGAAAAGAAGAAGAAAGAAAGGTTTTTATAGATCAAACATGACATACAACGTATAATTGAAACACCATCTGTAACTATATTCTGACAAATAAATATATTATTTCTTTCTTTCTTACTATGTGCAAAAAAGTAGCGGCAAGATAAAAAGTGCCCAACAAGAGTCTGCCTGATCATCATGCTGTTACAGCATCACCTATGCTGTTTGGTTCATGGGTGCTAATAAGGTATATAAATAGATATACATCATGTACCAAAAGTCAAGGTCTAGCGAGAACTGGGCGATAGACTACCTGTTCTAGAAAAATAGAAAAGTTAAATACATGTTACTTGTTTAAGTCATAAGAGGAATTAGATATTGTGGACACAAATTTTGCTTAGTTTGGACTAGTCGGCTTTGAGTGAGTAATATTACATATTAAATACTATCTTTATTTTAACATAACGAATGTCACTGGTACAGAGAGTTCAATAATGTCATTTAGGTAGACTATTAAATATTTAAACAGGTCTCTTTGAAGGCCAGTCGTACCTGAGTTAATAGAAGGCGGTTCTTGATTTGATTTTGGATATGATTAACATTCTTTTATGCATTTAACCTTTGCCTAGATCACCTTGATTCCATTGAGTTTTTATACTATTTTTTTTAAAGACTCGCTCTAGGTTTCTTATTTTAGATCGCGAAGACTTTAACTAACACCCGTCGTTAGGTCAGGCAGAAGACCGCGCAAGGTGGACTTAATATTTGGAGGAGGCATATGTCCAGCAGTGGACGTCTTGGCTGATATGATGATATAAAGTACATAAAGACAGCGTAATTATAATTATTCTGACCCTATGTAAAATAAAATTATTATTTGTTTTAACAGAAACAGTTGTCTAGTGTGGGTCCGATGGATATAATCGTAGAATTGTACTTCGATTCGATTTCTGTTGTGGAAGTTGCAATTTATTTACGCGGTGTCTTACGTGGGCTACGAAAGCGACGACGCGACGCGATTGCCCCAGTGTAAGCGCACCATTACTTCATAGAATATTTACTACTACGTAATATATTTTTAAAGTCGTATTAGTAATTAATACTTGAAAAGCAAAGTGGAAATATAATAATAAATGTCGAAATTGGGTGTAGTCCTGAAAGCTTAAAATTTTGTTCCTTCTAGTTCTGATCCCCGGACAACTAAACTATTAACCGACGAGGTATTGAGGCAGTTCATTGAATGATATAAATTGTGCTTCTTCGCAGGAATGTTAAGAAGCCTAACATAAAATGAACTCAACGCTTTTCCGGATACCAATAATAAAATGGGATGCTTACTCCATGTAATCTTATTACTCCACCACAGAGGCGGCACAGCGAAATGACTGCCCTGATGTTAAAGTAGACTGCAGTCAAAGTTCGGTTCCAGTTAAGAAATAGAATTTAGATGACTATGAATAAGTAGTAAACAACAGAAATAAGAAGGTTCATATATGTCTGCTAATTTGTAGTGTTAAAACAGCTGCACTTGTAATAACAGCTGTGAATCTTTCTATTGATATAATCAAAATTCCTCTTAGTAATTAAGTATAAATATTGATAAAAGATCAAAGCGTGTGCAAGGAATACACGAATTTGTTCAACACATACGAGTAGGTACATACACACATGAGATGACGCCTCTTTCCCATAATGGGTAGGTAGAGACCACTGCGGTATCATCACAAAACATCGATGTATGATGGAGGCACACGACCGCGCAAGTTGGAGATACTTGGGCCTATGTCCAGCAGCGGGCGTCCATTGGCTGATATGATCATTACAAATATAGAAAATAAAAGGTAATTTTCTCTGGGCATCTAGCATAATAAACTAATAGTTGCTTACGTAAAAGGTAGTAAAATATAGATATTTTTATTACCTTCACGTGTAACTAACGTTGACAGAAAATTTCATTGTTGTCGTCATTGTTCTCTTAATACTTTGATAAATGCCACTTCATTTGTATTGGTAGAGAGGACATAAATATTATTTTTATATAATATACAATACTATTGATTAAAATAAATTGTAGTTGCGCAATACATTAACATATATTAACTGAGGGTTTTCCAAAAACAAATACCTATAAGGTTTTCCATATCATTTATAAACAAAGTGTTCTGTCTGTAGCAGTCATTACTTCATTAAAAAAAGGCAACAATACGTCACATCTTCATTATTGACAGTTCACTTCCGCCATATTGAGATTAATCTGACGTCATAAAGATTTACGATTAGGCTACAGGTGTTACCATGTTAAGGATACACATAACATCGAAATTAACCTTACCCTTCTCCGATCAGTGGGGTAAAGAGAGAACCAATACAAATAGAGCTAATAATTAAAAAAAATAATGTTAAGAGGAATGTGTGGTGTTACGAGAGCGGATAGAGTAAGAAATGAGTATGTAAGAGGAAGTTTGAAAGTGGCACCGGTGGCAGAAAAAATACGTGGCAACCGCAGCCGGTTGCCCATACCATGACAGCTCATGCGGAGGAATGATAGTCATGGTGGTGAGGAAGGTGTTGAACATGTATGTGGGGGAAGAGGACGACCAAAGAATCGATGAATGGATTGTGTGAAAGACGACATGGCTGCGAAGAGTGTTACTTGTGAGATGACGTCCAATAGGAAAATATGGAAGAAGAAGACATGCTGCGCCGACCCTAAATATAATTGGGATAAGAGCAGGGGGCTACAAATGTTATCTGTTTCGTATTCTAAGTCTGTTGCTACAGGGAAATTTATAAGCGTTAACAATATACGTAGTTCATTTACATTCGAAGAATGAATTAATGACAGTACAAACACAGCTGGTATTGCATGATGTCATAACGTATCAATAACGATACCTGGTTATCGAAACTGTTGCTAACTAGTAGCAAGGGGCAAAGTTCTTGCAGTTATGCACTGTTTTATACATTATATTTTTTGTAATTTTTTCTTGTACTTACTTATATTAAACATGTGACAATACAATAAAATAGTGACAATTCTAAAGCCTGGTTTCCACTGCAAGCGGTAATGGTCAAGTGATTAATGGTCCAAAATCGCCAAAAGCAGACCCGGGTCCGATATAGACTCCGATACCCTTGCCTGCCTTGTTTCCTAGTGGTTCTTCACGCAAGCTTAAGAATTTAACATTCGAAAAAGAATCGTTAATATTTTATCATTATTTAAATATACGCCTTGAACTTTATCTTCTCATTTGCAACAATGTATAAGTAACAAAATGACAAATCGTAAAACAAACTGTAAAAACTTTTTTTTTTCAATTTGCCATTGAATAGTTATCAATGACAACAAGTATTTTTTATTACTTTGGGTAGTCAAAAGAAGAGGAAATAATTTAACTTGATCTGTTTTGTTTATTGGTATCAAGACCGCACAAGGTGGCAATATTTGCAGGAGCCCAATGCAGTTGTCGCCAATTGGCTGATATGATGATGAAATAAGACATAAGTTCTCTTGCTTCTCCCCGTTCTGGCCCAATATAAGTAATTAAATTAAAAGTTACATGAGCTTGGTAGAAGATTAACCTACCATTTTAACGTAAAATAAAACAAATAAATATTCCTCACATTCACACAACATCATCCAATACCAAACTAAGAAGAACGTAGAATCCCCATTGACAGAACACGTAACGAAGTCTGTTGTGTTTATTTGATCTCTTGTTTAACACATACAGTCAATCGATACAGATAAAAACAAGTGCTAAATCCAAGTAAAACATGACATGTATTTGTTCTGTTCTTGGAAACGGTTTTATGAATCGCTTTGCAAATAATTGCTAGAAGTCGTAAAACAATAGTTTATCTTTTGAGGTACTTGAAGTCGAATAAAATAATTATCTATTTATTGATCAATTAATATAGGCAGGGAACTAAAGGAATATCATTGTCATAAAATCTTTTTAACCCTGCCTCTTAGGCTAGATGGGCACCGGAGCAGTAAGTGGCAGAGCAGAGTCTGCCATAGGGATTTGTTGCTTACGTCACTTAGTCCATGACTTTTATGAGTGAAGTGTGCGAATAATGTTTGACAAACACATTAAAAAACTTCAACATTAGGCAACAGAAAGGCAGAATGGAACAGAGTTTTAAGTTAGGTTTTCCACTCATATTTGTTAATGTACTGTACATAGATATAAGCGAAAAACTACTCTATCCACAGTCTGGCAAAAACTGAATGATAGATTTCATTACATTAGCTAGTGATCGCCTAAAGGTTGAAACACGACCTTTGATTGTGATGACATCTGATCCAGTCAATTTGTATTTACTGTTGCGTCATGGAGAAATTTATAATTAAATTCCAGAAATTAATTTATTCTGTGTAGTGACAAAATAAGAATACATGGTGTGGTCAACCCTTCATGGCTGAACAGAAGTAAGTAAGTAAGTAAGTAAGTAAGAAGTAAGAGAAGTAAAAGATGACTAAGATAATAGCCTGAAATATAAAAAAATAATCGTAATCCATTCTTTACGATCAACATGCTATGCTTCCCATTGAACAGTTGGACATTAATGGGCTATTAAAATGAACTTTGCAAAAATCAATTTAATACATAAATTCTGGAAGGCACGCTTGGAATATGATGAAAACAATTTCCATTATGATAAGCATAATAACATCTTACTTGTTACGCACGCCAGTAGTATGAAATCCGCCGAGTCTGCATCGACCTAAAACAACAAGTTTCACAACGAATTGGCACGAGGCGCATTGTCAGCATAACGTGCAGTTATTGACGTCAACGTAGGAAACCTTACTCCACGCTTGGGAAATTTCATCATTCTTGTATCTAATATCGATCGGGCATCATACTTTTAATTCATTCTGATTAATATTGTAATTTTAAATAAAGTTATTAAATTTTAATTGCATTTTTTTTGCATCCTCCGACCGCAACTATCTTAATTGGCGCAGTCGGTAGGATCCTCGCGGGCCGGTACGCGAGCATAAAGTAGTCTAAAATCGATTTACGCGGCCGCGTGTCCACCGAGGGGCTATTTAGTCACCAGAACGAGGATCCTGAATCTACGAGAGCTGCGGAACGAGGGAATCCAGACTTCGATTCAGCGAAAGAAATGTTGTAAGTACTTTGAATCTTTCTTAAGTGCTATTCCTTACTGTACTTATCCTATAATCAATTTAATTTTATTCCTATATTATATTTTTTTTATTTGTGTGTCTTATATAAAGTGTTTTATACTATTACTAATCGTAACGTAGTACCTAATTATTTCTATAAACGCTAGAATAACGTGTCAAAATTTTCCATCCGCGAGAATCTCGACTGATTAGGTTAGGAAGTAGTAATAGGCTTAATAGTAATAGGCTTAGCGTAATCGACGAATTTAGAAACTTAGAGGAAGACATGGCTCACTCTAACGTTGATATTATTTATAAGTCGCTTAGGTTATTGCCTGAGTTTGATGGCAACCAGCATATTTTAACTAGGTTTATAAGTTTATGCGATCAATTAGTTATAACGCATTTTAAAACCGTGCCGGGGCATGAACTTGAGAATTTAGCTCTTATAAACGGAATTTTGAATAAAGTCACAGGACCAGCGGCTAGGCTTATTAACTCCAACGGTATTCCCGAGAATTGGCAAGGTATTAGAAGCGCATTAATAAATAATTTCGCCGATCATCGCGACGAAACCACACTTTATAATGACCTCGCTATGCAAAATCAAGGCTCTAGTACCCCGCAGGAGTTCTATGAGAGGTGCCAAAATCAATTTAGTACTATTATGACTTACGTGTCGTTGCACGAATCCGTCGCGACTACTATACAAGCGAAACGAGATTTATATCAGAAATTAACACTAAAATCATACTTACGCGGTCTTAAAGACCCATTAGGTAGTAGGATACGCTGCATGCGACCGGAATCAATGGAGAAGGCTCTAGAATTTGTACAAGAAGAGCTGAACACCTTATACATGCAACAGCGTGAAGGTGGTTCTAATAAAAAGGACTGGCAACAGTCACACTTACCACATAACCCTAATTTACCACTTAATAATTTTATACCAAAACCTGTCCCCTTTGGAGCACCTATGAGACAGCCACTTTTTAATATGCCAGGTTCATCACGACATCATCCGGTACCTACACCACCTCCTCATACTTGGAGACCTAATAACCCTTCTTTTAATCAACCGCCACGTGGACCCACTCGTACTCAACAAATGATGCGCGCTCCTCCTCACAATTATAACCCTCAAAGTAATATTTTTAGATTGCCTAACAGACCTCCTCAACAATCATTTAATCACGGAAATCAGGCCCGTCCTATGAGTGGCGTCAGCCATTTTAGCTCGAAGCCATTGCCGCCTACGTCACAAGGACACGATTGGCGTAGATTTGGAAACCCACCTCCAAATAACTATTTTAAAACTCGCGAAGTAAATTTTAATGACTTAGATTATGATTATAATAATTACCTAAACTACGATTATAATTATTACCCGGAGTACGAACAAAATTACTATACTAATGAGTACCCCGACTATTCTTATTATCAAGAACAGTGTTCTTATACAGAACCTGTAGTCGTAGAGGAAATTGATCATACCGTTACCACCGGTAACCCTGAAAATTTTCAGCAGGAACCGAAATCCGACAAACTAAAATAGAGGTTAACTTTCACATACAAAGACAGCTAGGCTATGTTCAAATAAGCAATCCTCCTTTAAAATTTCTCATAGATACAGGAGCTAACCAATCGTTTATTAGCCCTGAAGCAATTGAAAAATACTTTAGTCATGTCCCTTTAAATTATGAACCCTTCGAGGTCACAAATGTTCACGCCACTAGTAAAAACGATTATTCTATAACATTACCTTGTTTCTCTGAATTTTTAGAACAAAATGATATTAAATTATTCGTATATAAATTTCACAAGTATTTTGATGGGTTACTTGGACTAGACCTTTTAGACAATTGGGATTCAAATATAGACCTTAAAAATAAGTTACTCACTACTAGAAACGCTACAGTACCTATACATATGTATGACTCACGTAACGCTAATCTTTACGAAGAGATTATACCAGCTAACTCGACTAAGCTTATTCGATTACCCGTAAACTCTCAAGACGGCGACGTATTAGTCTACAATCAAACCATTTGTAATTGTTTAATTTCAGACTGTTTAACAAAAGTGACTAACAACCGCGGATTTGTCGAAATTACTAACCCCTCATCTAATGATATAATATTCTCAATGGATAGACCAATAGAAGCAGAATTATTCAATATCGAAAGCGAGTGTACTGAGCTTTTGCCTGACCGCGTTAAAGAAGTAATTTCCCGTTTACGAACTCAACATTTAAATCAAGAAGAAAGAATTAATTTAGAACGACTCTGTGCGCAATACGCCGATGTATTTTATCTTGAAGGAGAAACCTTAACATTCACCAACAAGATAAAACACAAAATAAGAACATCTGACGAAATCCCAGTACACACAAAAACTTATAGGTATCCGTACATACATCGACAAGAAGTGAGAGACCAAATAAACAAAATGCTTGATCAAAATATTATAAGACCTTCTGACTCTGCATGGAGCTCTCCTATTTGGATCGTACCTAAGAAGGCTGATGCTTCAGGCAAGGTTAAATGGCGACTTGTTGTCGACTTTAGGAAAGTTAACGAGAAAACAGTTGACGATAAATATCCTATCCCTAATATCACCGACGTCCTAGACAAACTTGGCAAGTGTCAGTATTTTACAACCCTTGACCTTGCAAGTGGGTTTTATCAGGTCGAAATGGACCCAGAAGATATACACAAGACCGCTTTTAACGTTGAGAATGGGCACTATGAGTTTTTAAGGATGCCCATGGGCTTAAAGAACTCACCCTCCACTTTCCAACGGGTAATGGATAATGTTTTAAAAGATCTTCAGAATGTAGTATGTCTTGTCTATTTGGATGATATAATTGTTTTTAGTACATCCCTTCAGGAACACATTTTAAATTTAGAAAAAGTATTTGTTAAATTACGCGAATCCAATTTTAAAATCCAAATGGATAAATCGGAATTTTTAAAGCTTGAAACAGAATTTTTAGGACATGTAATATGTAACGAAGGCGTTAAGCCAAATCCTAATAAGATCACAGCCATTAAAAATTACCCGCTACCAAAAACTCCTACTGAAATCAAACGTTTTCTCGGACTATTAGGCTACTATAGAAAATTTATCCCGGACTTTGCACGAGTGACTAAACCACTAACACAGTGTCTTAAAAAGGGTTCAAAGATTAATTTTGACCGTACCTATACTGATTGCTTTGAACATTGCAAAACCCTATTAACAAACGATCCTATCCTACAATACCCGGATTTCTCTAAAGAGTTTCTATTAACTACAGACGCGTCTAATGTAGCTATTGGTGCTATATTATCTCAAGGACCAGTAGGGTCCGATAAACCTATTGCCTATGCCTCTAGGACACTTAGTTCTAGTGAATGTAATTACAGCACTATTGAAAAAGAACTTCTCGCAATTGTGTGGGCGACTAAATACTTTAGACCGTATTTATTTGGTCGCAAGTTCAAAATCCTAACTGATCATAAACCATTACAATGGGTTATGAATCTTAAAGAGCCTAACTCGCGATTGACACGATGGAGGCTTAAATTAAGCGAGTATGATTTTACAGTAGTTTATAAACAGGGTAAACATAATACGAACGCTGATGCTCTGTCGAGAATAGAACTTAACAACGAAGAGCATCTATCCATTAAAGTTAATACATCCGAAAAGGGTCTGACTTTGGACGACTCTAGAACCCTCACAGTGACAGAACCCGACGACGACTCGAGAACTGCCACTGCACATACTAGTAATGAAAACCCTATTTTAGAAATTCCGATTTCCGACGAACCGTTGAACAAATTTACTAAACAATTAATACTTAATGTAGTTGGTGACATTAAAGGGAGACCTATTGTAACAAAACCATTTGAAACTCATACTCGAATCTCTATACAGTTATCCGAATCTAACCTTGAAGAAGACTTAATAATGGCCATAAAAGAATATGTTAACCCAAAGATTAAAACTGGATTATTAATTAACCCACACTTAGCTATGTACACTATCATACCTATTATACAAAACACATTTAAAAGCTCTTCTATGAACATTAAACTAACTAAACATGAACTCGAGAACGTACGCGAATACCTTAGGCAACAAGAAATAATTAATAAATATCATGATGGTAAAACTAACCACAGAGGTATTAACGAAACGTTTCTTGCCTTATCCCATAAATACTTCTGGCCTAAAATGAGAGACAGCATTTCAAAATTCATAAATGAATGTACGGTCTGCGGACGTGCTAAATATGATCGTAACCCCATACAGCAAAAATACAAAGTTGTACCTCCTGCCACAAGACCTTTTGAATTAGTACACTTAGACCTACTAACTATTCAAAGCGAGAAATACCTCACTATCGTAGATTCTTTCTCTAAGTATGCACAAGCTTACTACCTTAGAGATGGAACGGCAGTTAGCGTAGTTCTTTACTTTTTGCATTGCTTAACTTCTGTACACACCATGGCATGCCTACCACCATTGTTACTGACAACGGGACCGAGTTTACTAACCAACTAATAGCAGAATTGGTAAGGCTTCATGGGATTCATCATCATCGAGTAGCTCCTCATGCACCCAACGAAAACGGGATAGTTGAAAGGTTTCATTCGACTCTACTTGAACATCTCCGTATTCTTAAAATAAAACATAATACAGAATCAGTATTCAATTTAATACCATACGCGTTGTTAGCATATAATAATAGTATACATAGTTTCACTAAATGCAAGCCTTTAGAAGTAGTAACAGGTCATTTTGACCCTCGAGACCCTTTCGATCTAGACATTTCCTCTCAATTAATACAACAATACTCGATAAATCATAAAGAAAAAATGGCACTAGCTTATAATACTATACACGAACTTTCTAGAATTACACGTGAGCAAATAACAGAAAATATAAATAAGAGCCGCGAATCTGAGATTGAATATTCTCCCGAACAACACATTTTCATTAAGAACCCTATGGCATCTCGACAAAAATTAGCACCTCGTTATACCCATGACGTAGTCATGGCTGACCTCCCTATTCACATTTACACCCGAAAGAAAACTGGCCCTGTCGCCAAAACTAGACTAAAAAGAACCCCTAAAGCCGCTAAATTGTTACAGAACCCTGTTGATTCTACTCGCCCTACCGAGGACCAGTCTAACGCAAGAGATAAGACTTGAGAGTCTCGACGATGGACCCGGTGTTTTACCATTTAAACTGGGTGCTACCAGAATTATATCCCATTACCATTCCTTCCTTCAACATATTAATTTACAGGACATAAGAAACAAAATCATCTCACTGGACAATCAATTAATTAATATTAGCCCGGAGCTGCATAATAAAACTAACTCTTTATTCGAACCGCATATAATCTATCTTAGAAATAAATTAAACGCTATTCTCCGTGAATTAGAAACATTTCAGTCTGGACGTGTTAAACGCGGTTTGATAGACGGTCTTGGATCCGTAATTAAAAGCGTCACGGGTAACCTAGACTATTCTGATGCACTGCATTATAATGAAGTCTTTAAGTCCCTCCGGGACACGCAAAATAATATAGTTAATGAATTTAATAGTCACATTAGTCTATCTAAAAATTGGACAGAACAATATTCTAAAGTTATTGATAACCTACTTGAAAATCAAGATAGAATAACGAACTTAATAAATAAGATTAGGGATTCAGAAAGTACTAGAGATTATGATTTAATTAAATATGCGCACCTTGCTCAAGTGCTTATTATTTTAAGTGACGATGTAGATCTAGTAGCGCAGGAATTAATTAAGTTACAGAATATCCTAGCTTTCATTAGAACAGCCACCATGCACCATTCAGTTTTAACTGTAAATGCTATACGAGATATGTTAGATAAGTTAAGAACATTATATTTTAAGGACCAGGTACTAGACTTGGATATCAGAGAATACTTTGATATAATTAGAATAGGTTCTTTTTACGTAGGTAACGATATAGTAATAGTTTTTAAATTCCCTATAATTATCCCACATATATATGATTTATATAAACTATCTATTGTCCCAAATAAATATCATAAAATTATATTCCCGGCCTACCCATTCCTAGCACTATATAAGAACGAATTCAGGTACATAGAGGCTGAATGCCCGAAGACCAATAAATGGTATTTATGCGGAGTACAACATAATCTTCAAGCAAAGACATCTGAAGACTGCATACAACAGCTCATAATCACGCAGCAACAAAACGCCACCTGCAATCCAATCTCTGTAACCCTTAATTATGCAGCTTATGAAGAACTAGACGACGTACACTACACCCTAAGCTTCCCTAAGCCAACTACTGCTCATCTATCCTGTGGACAACACCAGTACAAAATATTACAAGGCAGTTATGTCGCTATAATTCCACACCAGTGTTACATAGAAACGCCTTATTTCACGATATCCAACATCAATAATCACTTGAAGGGACAAGTGTTGAAATTAATGGATCTACCGAATAATACAGCCACCATCTCATCATCATTACCGAAGCTCGAACTAAATTCAGTTAATCTGAAAAATCTCCATGAGATTAACACTAAAATCTCATTACAGCATCCACTGAAAGCGGAAACTGAAACTAACTACAGTACTTACTACACTATTGTTCCAGTCTACGTTATTTTAATAAGTGCATGTGTACTTATTAGTGGTTTGTACTACCGCAAACACTATTTGAAACGAACAAGACTAACCATTACAAATGAAGCAAGAGAACCTGCAGGACAAGTCACTTATGCAATCCCGATGACCAGAACAATTGATCCTAGACACCCTCCAGCTCAATTTACAACTCACGTTTTCAATAATCGCTGTTCTTCGGGGGGAGGTGTTACGCACGCCAGTAGTATGAAATCCGCCGAGTCTGCATCGACCTAAAACAACAAGTTTCACAACGAACTGGCACGAGGCGCATTGTCAGCATAACGTGCAGTTATTGACGTCAACGTAGGAAACCTTACTCCACGCTTGGGAAATTTCATCATTCTTGTATCTAATATCGATCGGGCATCATACTTTTAATTCATTCTGATTAATATTGTAATTTTAAATAAAGTTATTAAATTTTAATTGCATTTTTTTTGCATCCTCCGACCGCAACTATCTTAATTTACTTATAAATAAACTTTTGATATAATGTTATCATAGTTAACATTAGGATTGTTTACTAATTTAATATCAATGTATAAGAAAACCACTGATGTTACAGTTTATAACTTCTAAACAGAGGTGTCAATACTATGCTGGCAAGACGGATTGGTATAGGGTTTTATCTTGAGCTTACTTTTTCTAGAAACAATATACGCTGCGTAAAAAATCTGTCCTTTAGTTGACTTTTACCTCAACCATGGTTATGTAGGATGGCAATAACTTGTATTCTTATCCCGTCACACAAAATGCTAACATGGCAATAACTAAAATACATTAAAAACTAACGGAATGATTTGCGAAACCGATATTCAGAATAACAAACAGTACAGTACTTATTTGTTTGTGTAGAAATTTCCACAGTAAACATTGTTAATTATTTACTTATTATGAATGTTATCTGGACCAATGAATAGGAAATTATGTCTGTCGCAGATTAATTATAATTTGTAAATTACACCAATTATAATACGATGAATGTTCTAAATAATACATCTCTTTTAATGTGTGCTTTCTTCATTACGTAATTAAGCCTTCTGTTACTTAAAATACTATAGTATATATTAGTTATAGGGAATACTGAAGTATTAAAAGTCACAAAATGGTCTTCCCACAATATTATATTTACTAGTAGTCGTAAAGGCCGACTAAAAAAGAGTTACCAGCTATTACCTATACGATTACGAACATTTACTTTTAAGTAATTGAATAAAGAAAAACTTGAACATACAAGTCTAAAATATAATCTGAGGTATAGGGGTCAAATTTTCCACCGTCACTGGGGATCCGTTGATGCAATAGGCGTCAATATACATTTCAGATTATTTTTCAAAAAATTTCAAGACAGAATTGCTCAGGTAGTGCCTTACTTTTTCAAAACTATTGTCTTGATGAAAAAACCTGTTTATTTAAATAATATTTTTTAATAACATTTTATAAAAACTCGAATTTATTCTATGACAGATTATGGGAAAAAAACATTTTTATCCTATATAGCTCGTAGTTTATGACGATCGAATATTTGAACATAATTTTATAACATTTTTTTTACTCATATATCGATGAAACCCTTACACTTTAAACTTTTTAAGCGTTATCATAACCAAAATCAGGCTCTTTACGTATCTTTGAATTTATTTCTTCACTAGCTAATACTCGCGGCTTCACCAGCGTGGCATAGATATCCTAAATGTTACTATTCTACACCCTAAACTACCTATATTCCAAATTTTATCTAAACGCGTTCAGTAGTTTTTGCGTGAAAGAGTAACAAACATCCATCCAACCACATTCACAAACTTTCGCATTTATAATATTATAGTAGGATATTATATTAACATCTTTTGAAGTTCAAACCTATGTTGTAAATAACTTACATGCAAGGTACCTGCGATACCGAAAATAATTGAAATAAATAGCTTTAGCTACAAGCAATATACATACATATATGAAATCAACTGAAGCACACTGAATAAAAGCGCAAGGGTTTTTTAGCTAAACGTCTCAGAAGCCTTTGACCGCTGTAACTTGAGCCCTTACTTTCATAACCTTATATTCATAACTGGGCAAAGCCTCGAGATGAGTCAAATATGAAGTTGGTATGTACGCGGCGTGTTTTGCGTGGGCCGCCACGCTAAGTTTAGACGATCGTCGCGCGCGAAGGCTTCAGTCTACCTGACGCGCGCCAACATTTTATCAATTTGTCTCTAGGTACAACCTAGTTAGGACGGCGTAAAGCCGATGGCTGTGGGAGGCAGAGGACCGCGTAGGGTGGAAATAACAAAATTATAGCTAATGAATTTAGTAATTATACGAGCAAAGTTTGTTAGGATCGTAGTGGATACATGGTGATTTATCTCTGCCTACCCACATTGGAACAAAGCGTGAACTTTGCTTTGGCAATAATAAATAAAAACGCCTATACTAACAGTCATAACATTAACTACTAATTGATTGAGATTTCACAATCTAAACCAATTAACTCTTGGGCCCCCAAGAGTTAATTGGTTTAGATTGTGAAATCTCATAGAGGTCTGTAAGCCTCGGTTATAGGTTAGTGACATTTATCTAAACACGGATATAAACAATAACGCTTTAAATACATAATATTTAAAAACACATTCAGACACAAACATTTGAGTTTTCATTCATGTCTATCTCTATTGATTTAAAAAATAACTTTTTGTTTGTGGTCACAAAAAATTACATAAATATAACACAATGCAGCAACTATCTGTGTGTGGAGTCTTCCCTCACGCAGTGGGTCGACGATCTAGTTAGACGCGACGACGGGAAACTGGTAGATAAGGGAGGACCGCACAGGGTGGAAATGTTTGTAGGAGGCCTATGTCTAGCAGTGGATGCCCAAAGGCTGATATGATGATGATGAAACTATATAACTCAGCTGCAAATTCTCTAACTAAGCCGTAAATGGTCTAACTCAGTAAGAGCAGCTTATTGTCTTAAATGCCTGATTTTCACCTGGTTCCCAAAAATGTTATGCATACAAAATAACTCTTCGACCCATGGCCAATTAAAGCCAGTGTTTCTGTTCCCTATCTAGCTCAGACCGTAATTACTGGAAATCAAGGGGCAAATTGCAATTGCAAAGCAGTGGGTTGATAGTGCCTAAAACTAACTAATATAACTCTATAAGTAATATGTGGCTTTGATTAACAAAATGCATAGGTATAATGAAAAAAGTGAACGTGAAGAGTTTTATCACAAACATAATATTATGATCCCTAGCAAACAACCAAGTATGTTCCAGGAAAGATTAAGAGATGAAAGATGCTAATTGTTGACAGACAGATAAAACCGCTTACTATAATCTATACAATATAAAAATAAAACTTTTATTGTTTGTAACATCAAGCCCACGGCTTTTTCATATACACAATACCAATACATTTAAGCAATTTTTGTCTGCCTATATGTTTGTTCCGAGTAAACTGCAAAAGAGTTAGACCGAATTGTAGGTATGTTCTTTCACTAAAATATTACTAATTTTACGGCACGTAACATAGGCTACCTTAGTTTTCTAAAAATATTTATTTTTTTAGAAAAAGACTTATACAAAGTAATATTATAGTACAGTAATTAGAGCCATAACAACATCTGTCTAGGGAAGGCAGCGGCTAAGCTGTGCTCTGCCTTCACTCAACTGACACCTTATCGCAACAAAAACAATAAATAGCGAGTGAAATAACCGATACAAGCTGGTAACTAACGATGCTAAAATAAAACAGCAATGTACAAAAGTTAATACAATTTGACAATAAATTAATATGTATAATATGGTAAGCAAATTGCTCATGTCTTTCAAGCATCATTGAACATTGACATAAAGGTGAACTGACTAAATTAAATAAAGTTTCTCCTTTAAATTGTCCACTCGCTTAACAGGGCAATACTGTTTGTTCTGTCCTGTCTCGGACAGACGGAAGAAAACTGATGCGTTTCGTAATTATAGCCGTTTTGAAGGATATCTTATTTGGATTTCTCTTTATTTCTACGACAAGGATGTGTTCAGTTGCACTAGAGGCTACGAAGGCGATTACCTACTCTGAAAACGCATGTTCGAGAACAGAAATGTATTTAAAATGTATGATAAATAACAGTAAACCTAAGCTTTATTATACATGTATTTTTATAATGGATAGATGATCAGAGGTTCACAACAAAATTTTAGCCGAAAAAATTAGGTAAGTGGAGGCCGTAAACAAACTTAGAGGGACGTAAGTGGTGGCATACTTTTTCATAAAGGGCATCGTAGGGATCGTACATGGAGCTCAGTAGACTCTGCCTACCACTCATGGGATTAAAGCATGTTATATATACGTACATAGTATCACATATAGCTGTCAGCTGTCTGACAACAACAAAAGGCGTAAATTAAACGTCACAGATGATAACTACTATATTTGTTTATACAAGACATTCACGCAATAATAATTTGTTTGTATAATCTTCTAATAAAAAACTGACTACCAGAGCATTGATACCGTTTTTAATACGCAATTTCTTTTATCGATTCTGTTATGATTAAATAGGAATACTTCAAAGCAGGTTCTAAGTATAGAAATTTCATTTAACTTGGTTTAGAATTTTGACTTCAGCTAAAAAAATATACTTTTCTTTTAAGCTTTTTATTTTATTTAGTCTCTTATATTATTTTGATGTAGGTATATGCGATATTAAATATCTATTGAAAAATTTAAACTATCGCGTTTCATTATTATAACACAGGTACACTGGCGTTAGCTTGTGACCAAGGCCCGTGTAACCTGTGCCGAAACGTCGGGAAAAATAAAGGTAACATAATCATGCCGCGTTGATCTCCCGTTTACATAACGTCTACGTATAATAACCTAGCCTGATAACGCCTCAAAAGTCATCTGTCTTTATACTCTCTCACGTTTCTATACATGAGACGTCTAATATTGATAGGATTATAAGCAAGTATGGCTTCCACCTAATGTTAGGACACATGTCTTTTAATATTTGGATTACTATTTAGCACTGATTATTGCTTAATTTTACTGTACTTAAAAAAAAGGCGGGGTAAGGTTAAAGGTGACTGGAGGTCGATAGATAAGTTTCCTTTCATAGTCAACGGGTCTGGGAACACGGGGTTGGGCACGTGGGTTTTAGTCGGTACACCTTATTGCCATCATTCGGGACTCTGACACACCTGCCCAACGGGCCTATCAGGCGGTGTATAGCCACAAGGCACGTGTTGGTTAATACTCGGCATAGGGCTGGCGGCTTAAATTTACTTAGTCGTCATTTACGACAGGTTTTTTCTCCTATACGCTTCTATGAAATAATAACATTTCAAACTATTATTGCAGTTAATCATGAAATAATTTGAAATGTATTCTTTGAGGTGATGTATTAAACAGAATTATTATCTTTATGCAATGATAAGAGCACGATAACGCGGATAAATTTACTCTGCGATAACCTAATCTCTTTATAATTTGCGTATTGATAATAATTTCTTGACAGTGATGAGTCTCGTCACTGTACGTCTTTTATTTATTTTCTTAGGAAACTTTTTTAATAAATGTATTTATTTTTAACCCATTCCCACAACACCGTCTAGACCCAAATTAAGCAGAGTTTGTACTATGGGTAACTAGACAACAGATAAACAAACTTACTTATGTATTTAGTTACATTTGTTTTTACATACATAATATGATACATAAAAAACGCCCAGACCATTGCAAACAAGAATTTTCAGGCACACAAAGATTAGCATTACACGAGAATCGTGCCCAAGACCTCTGTGTAGCAGTCATGACATAATAGCAATACGCCACGGAGTTCATCAAAATGTAATTTAATAATTTTAAGGTCATTTAACGGCTCTAGCCGCGATAACAATAAAACTGATATACAAAGTCAACCTCAACAAAGTCTAGGGAAATTTTGTATAAAGTTGTGAAACTCAAAAAAAATTGGTTTGTTTTTAATCCTTTAATGAAAACTTACTTTGTTAACCTTTGTCAACCATTCTAAATTTGAATTTGAAATATAAAAATAAAAGATTTACGCGGCTTAAAGGTAGTCAAGTTTGCAAATTTCATTTACCAATAGTAAGTTTTGACTGCTTTTTTGTGTAAAATTTAAGTTTTATAACAATTTAAACGTTTATTTCGAATAAATGATATTGTGTGCATCAAGCAGCGGCATTTGTGCCATTTCATCAGAGAGAAAATGTTATAGGCAGTAGGCATGCTCCCAGCTGCGGGTACTAAGCAGAGTATTGCTGAAGAGATTAGAACAATACAAAATATGTAATCAGGGTTATGGTCACGTTATCGTGCTACTGGTGAAGTGGCTGAAAGATACCACAGCAAAAAGTCTATCACCACTTAACGACATGATCGATTTTTGCAAATTCCCGCGAAAAGACAGCCTAATGTTACTACCATACAGCTGGTGTAGAGGCTCTAGCTCTTGGTGGAGTCTCTTGCGGGTGACCAAAATGTCAGAAGAAGTCGGCATGCAGCCGGCACGAAAAGGTTCATCATAGATCTGATGCAGAAGGCAGTACTGCTTGACACGGCACGTATTGTGAGGAAGTTCCATCTCTGGAGGCCTAACCGCCAGTAGTTTTTGTCATAGTACCCGAAGCTGGCGGGGCTAGCTATTATATTTTTAAGTACTTATATTTAAAAAAATAAATAAATTGTGAAATAATGTAAATAAAGAATAAAACTAATATTGTGTCTGAATACTATACTTGTAATACAATCGTCACACATAATATAAACAATGCCATCTAGTCACCAATTATGCTAACCTTGTACAATAAGTAATAGACAATTAATTATAATCTGTGCACTGCCTGCTGGACGGAGGCCCCTACCAAATATTTCTATTATTATTTTATCATAACAGCCGATTAATGTCCCACTGTAGGGACGGGCCTCCTCCCGTGACGGAGAGATACTTAGCCTACTAATACCACGCTGGCCAGGCGGATTGGTATAGGGTTTAAATTCAAGTTTTCCTTCTTTTTATTTTGTAAAGATAAAATTGACGGATAGTACCTTAGTCGGTTTTTACGACACTCATGGGATGAGATGGGGTGGTGACATATTGTAGGTATTCTTACTCCGTCACCACACGCAGAAGAACAAACAATAAAAATAATTTATTTTATAATATTTATTTATTGTTTGGAGACCACTCTTAATGTTTTTGTAAACAACACAACTATTGCCAATTCACAAATTCAAACTCGATACTTCCAAACTTTCAACAAAGCCTTTTTTCTTAATCGTTTATTCATTGTATTTTAACTGTTCAACTTTTTCTTCGTTCAGCTCAATACATAAGTAAATCAGTGAAGGAAATAAATGTTATTTTATCAATAAGGAAATTAAAAAAGTAAGTAAGTACATAGATAATGTCTGTTGTGTATGACCTATGCATATTAGTGTAGGTATATGTGTGACGTGTATTCACCCGTGACTCGTAGATCAAAAGGCACATGTCAGCCGCGCCTACCGTGTTGATGGATCACACTGAATCACTGACGTGGACTCTAGGGTTGCCGCTGCCTTACTTTACACAAAAAAGTATATTACATTGTGGGACAATATCTTTTGTTTTTTAAACCATGTTTGTGGCAAACAGGCATACGGTGCACCAGATGGTAAGTGGTGACCGTACCCTAAGGACGTCTGCAATACGCGTTGCCGTCCTTCCAAAAACCTACTCACCCCTCTTTTGAAAAATCCCATACTCTATTACTGTCATTCAAACGGATTGGAAATTCCTCTGGAAACGTGCTGTATGGGAGATTGAGGTTTAGGTCCAGTGTTTGACTATGAATATAATTACATTACGTTAATATAAATTACATATTCCCTGTGTTGAAGTGACAGGAAAATAAAACAAAATTTTAAGTTTCTTAAATTAATAAATTTAAAGTTTGAAGTTCCTATCTAATTGAATTTCCTAGCCCTTGAGTGTTGAAATTTGAAGTAATGAATCCAAATCATATATCATAATCAGTTTGAATAATTATAATACGACTACGAGTAGGCCAGGTTTCCCTGCGTCCCTGGCTGGAATTAGTCTTTGCAATGCCATTAAAAGACTGCTATGATGAAGAGATACACTTAAGCTTTCCTTGCTTTTTTTCTGTGATAAACAAATGAAAGGTATTCTGTATTCAACTCTACCTTACCTACCAAGAGAATTCCAACTTTATAATTTACGGTCAAGGCACATAATGCTTTGGTGGTAATATTTGCTAAATGATAACATGTAATATTTAGCGGGCTCACATCACAAGTATATTAGATTAATAAAAGAGTCAATTGTTTGACCGAACTCGAGTGTGAAATCGTTTACTCAACGAAAAAGATTGGGAATATACAGGGTGCACACATGGGTATAGCCCATTAATGTCCCACTGCAGGAACGGGCCTCCTCCAGTGACGGAGGGATACTTGACCTACTAATACCACGCTGGCCAAACGGATTGGTAGAGGGTTTAATTTCAAGTTTTCCTTCTTTTTATTTTGTAAAGATAATATTCACTGATAGCCCCTTAGTCGGTTTTTACGACACCCATGGGATGAGATGGGGTGGTGACATATTGTATTCTTACTCCGTCACCACACGGAAATTTTAACACTAGGGTAGAGTATAATTTTACTAAGCAGCTCTTTACATGGTATTCTTTTCTAATCCGTGACCGCATTACAACAAAAGCAGTATGAAATAGGTACTTCAAATTTGTCTTGTTTTAACATTAAGTAATTTTAGTACAGTATTCTTTGTATATAGTATACGTGTAGTACCAATATTTTATGTTAAAGGCATTCTGTACTAAAACAGAGCTAACCGGTAAGCCTACTTTAATCACTACTATACTATAATTCGTTTCTGAAAGGGTTCGAGTAAGCTTTCAATCTATACTAATATTATAAAGAGGAAAGGTTTGATTTTTTGTTTGAATTAAAAAGGCTACGAAATTACTAAACAGATTTAAATAATTATTTCACTGTTGGAAAGCTACATTTTTCCTAAGTGACATAGTCTACATAAAATGGGGATCTGACTCATATTACGATAAAGTGTAATGTGTTAAAATTAACAAATTTAAATATAATGTTTAATGCCCGTACGAAGCCGGGACGAGCCGCTAGTAAACAGTAAATATGGTAGCAACCCTAAATGGCAACAAATAACGTCGTCATAAGAAAATTATCGCCTTGTAACACATATGAGTACGCAGGCTCGTGCGTTTATACAGGGATGCATTCTGAGTTATGACATTATTTAACTTTAAATGAAACCTAATATCACCGTGTTTTTTTATATTTAAATGTCACTGTGACATTTTATTATAAGTGACAACATTATTTGAATCGTATTCAAAATACTCCCAAATAAATTACCTTTCACATATCTCACATTAGAGTTACTTCTATACTAATATATAAAAGTGAAGAGTTAGTTTGAACGCGCTAATCTCAGGAACTTTTTCGAATTGAATTTTGTTTTAGTAGTAATTGTTAATAGACAATTTATCGAGGAAGGCTTTGGACTACATAACATCAAGCTACGAGGAATATTTTTTTTATATGTAATGCATTTTATACATTAGTATAACACATAGGCTACAATTTATAAATACGAGTATATTGTAATAATTGATCATAATTCGCAGACGAAGTTGCGAGGAAGAGCTAGTTTTCATATATGTAAAAGTCGGAGTTTTCATATAGGTATGTATGGTCCACACACGGAAGACGCACAAAAAAAAATCGCCAGATTGTCTGAAAAAATGAATAGAATGAACATGATATGTTCCTGAATACGGCCCTGAACATAAAACAAACAGCGCAACATAAAAACAGTTCAATCTGAATGTATAATTCAACTAACCCTTCTTCCGTCGTACGATCGGGCTCATTGCACGATTGCATAGATCTGATTTCAATTACTTTATTGGTAATCTGCAGATTGCACTTTGATCTACATACATTGTTCAATTTGTTTTCTACATGCATATGAGGCGACGCGTCAGTATAGGTGCATGTAAATTGCGTCACGACATCGCAATCTAAATTGACCGGATTGAAAGTTAATAAGGGAGAGCATGGGAAGCGGGGGTTTTCTAAGCTACTGCATCTGAAAGGGAACTTCAGGCCAGCCAAGTAAAATTGCATGAGTTGTATGTGTAGCAACAGACTACAACGTATCCTCTTTACGTAGGCATGCCACGTAACAGCCTATTAATGTGCCAATGCGAGTACGTGCCTCCTGACTCCTGGCAGTGCCGAATGGAAACTTGGTATATCAGTAGTTTTGTAAACAGTGTCAAGTCTTCCTTCTATTATTTTCGTAAAGCATCACTTTCCTTAGCAGCCTTTTACACCGACGGAATGATTTAAGGTAGTGAAACCATGTTGTACAACTTTACCACCACACGATGTTATCCATTTACCTATAGTTTATTAATATAATGCAATCAGTAACTGAGCTGGCACATAAATGTCAATCACGACTCCAGTTGAAAATTAGCTCCTGCTATTATCAGCTGTCTCTATGTCGAGATAAAAGCTTTTATGTATTAGTGTGCAGACTCTAACTGTGCCAAATAGTTTGCTTTTCTTTGTAATCTCTTCTGGAGAGTTTGATAATACGACTGACTACAAGAAAACTAAGTAAAATAAAATAAAAAAGGTAATATGTCCTTTGAGACAAAAGAAAACGGGAAACATAACCTGAAACCCTCTCTATTGGTTCTCAACCCCTTTGGCAAACAGCGTAAGTAAAAATTTTCATAGATAAATTAGTTTGTGGAAGTCTGACAAAACCTCCTTGCTCAAAACCGTACAAGAACACAAGCTCAAAGAAAAAGTTTTTTATTTAAATGCCTCGCTACCGTACGACAAATATTTATAAAGTCAACTAACTTTTTGTTCCTGTTGTCTCGAAACTGGATATTCTTTGTACCCGCTAAATTGAAGTGTATAAGGTCATGATCCCTGGCGCGGGCGTTGTCTTTCATTATTATTACGTTATGTTTACGTGACCTGTGACGTAATTGGCAATAATCAAGGCGGGGTTTTCCCAATCATAGTCCAACGAACTTAAGTGTTCTACTACAAGAACGTACTCCTTTTCTTCATATCAACCAAGTCGTTTCGAAATTAATGCGTGAAATATGCCAAACGATGAAAATGTGGAACTAGCGTTCCTGCACGAACATTCTCTTAACTGTCTGAGCGAGCAATTACTAGTAACACAAATCACACCGGATATATGTAACCTATTTACTATTAACCTATTGCTCTGACCTAATGTTAAACGTTAGGACCCGGATGGATGAGGGAGACACAGGACCGCGCAGAGTGGACATATTTGGAGGAGGCCTATGTCCAGCAGCGGACGTTAAAGTACTGATATCATATTATCCGCAAACTTTGCCTTAAATGAGTTAATATGGATACGTAGTAAACTTAAATTAACCTTGACTACTGGTGTTAATGTCCGAAGACTGATAATTTAAAAAGTATAACATTTTGATTTATAGAGATAAAGTATTGTTATACTCGTTCTCTACATCAATCTGTCATCAAATCTGGTAAATTTGTTACAATGACCACTTATGTTATGAAGAGGGTAAGTCGATTCCCGATCAATTACAATTTTTGTGTTTGCGAGCTTCAATGTTTAGATTGTTCTGGGTATTCTCTATTTAAATTTCTTTAACATTACTAAACAAGTTACATGACTAGGAGAAGGACTGATTTAGACCCCCTTATTAAAATTATTTTATTTTTATTAACAATCACAGAATTCTAACAACATTTGTACTTATTGGTTTTTTTTAAAACATAAAATTAATACATTCTTTTTACTAATTTTAAATTATAATGGCGACTTTGGGAGACGTCATTTTAGAAGGATTAAGAATTGTAAGAAGCTGTAACTGTGTTCTGGATAATAAATATACATAGTATTTAAACTTGACCATGAATTTGTTAAATATAAATAAGTAGACTTATGACTTACATCCTACTGTTATCAGCCTTCGTTATTATTCGTCATACATAGGCAACAGTCGCATGGCGAATTAAAATAAAAAAATAAGTTAAATTATTAAAATAAAATCAATGAATATGTCCTAACGCGCACGGATTTTTAAAAACATCAAATTGTAAAACACATATCCAAGATCAGGATAGTTATTTATGAATTGAAGTTATATGTGATATTTAGTATTCTGTGTTTGTCAGTTCTTCTTCTTTTTAAGCTTTTTGTATCTAACATAAGGGACGGCGTCCTTCATAGGCTTTGTTTTCTACTACGGGAAAAAGCGTTGGGAATAAGGTTTGTTTTGAGTATTCCTTATGTAAAAATGATACATGTTATTTTTTTATAATTTTGACATATTTCACTGATTTCTATGGCATTTAATTGTATTTTTTTTTTCACTTAGAGAGAGACTTTAATCTAAATAAACTATGTAGGTATTAATGTTTCGGAGAACGCTTATAACTAATTTAATATTCTTCAAAAATATTCTTAGTCCATCAGTACACAAATAAGAAATATTCCTTTATGATTAAGGTACGTAGCACATATTACGTAACGTAAACGGATCGGCACAGTATCAACTCGAGCCGTTATTGTATGAAAGTAGTATTTGTATGAAACTCCTTACTGCAACACACACTAATCGGAATCGGATTTTTGACGTATGACACCGAGGAAAAAGGCGAGGCGGTGCCGATCCGTTTACGTTACGTTAAATGTAATATGACCCTTAACCTTCATTTCTCATAATTTTATTACATAACAATCAATTGCAATGTTACTACTGTTTAAAGTCCATATGAGATTTAATGTCAGCCGGTAGACACAGTCCTCGTGTAGTAAATAAATATGTTTACGCGTTAGGGCTGACATAAATTAGAATATCTAAAGTCGTTTGAATTTAAAGTTTTATCATATCAGCCAACTGCTAGACATAATTATGTCTTTTCTAAATAGATTACTAATATATTCTTGTCAGTGTAATGCATACCGTAATTGTCATATATATCAGATAAAATACTATGTATTTTTTTTTCTATAAATGATTTTAATATATGATATGGTAGTGCTTTGAAATAAATAAATATAATTCACCAAACATGCTCCTATTGTTTTTCCTATTTTATTAACGAACGATATGGAGCTTCGTATTTTTTGTGAATTGTTTGTTACCTCATTAGTCTCAGTTTCCTTTTTTCTTAGAAAAGTTCATTTGTTATTTGAAAGTCTATACTTCTACTTTACTGGATACTAAAAAACGTATCAAAAATACTACAGTACAAGTTCAGCGAATGAACTTGAGCCTAGATGACGTTATGCGTCAATATTCTAGTTTTAAAATGAAAATGTGTTACTATAACCCCATTTAATAAATATAACTACTATATTGTACAACCGTCATCAGTAATAAATATTATTAGAAGATGAATAATATTTTCTAGATTTTCCCAATTAACAATATTATTATGTAAATCTAGACACCTCTTTGTTAAAATTTATAATATGTAATTGTTTTGAGTGAATGTGTATAGGTTGATCACTAGGTATACATAATGTTCGCATTGTATTCCGTATTACCTTACTAATTATAATATGTATTTTAAGTTCCAAAATTAATATAGGTATAAGTACCTATTGGCAATTTGTTTGCACGCTGTACCTACTAACATCAATTTTCACTAAATTTATTTAGAAAAATAAACGTTATTAATTGGTATTGTGGTGAATTAAAACAGTAGTTCATGCATTAACATCGCCATCTTTCACAAATTTTCCATAAGCATTTCCGTGTTAAGATCATGCTGATACCAGACAAACTTTACGCTTGAAAATATTGTTAATAAAATAATTATATGTAGTTTGACACTATGTATTGTGATTATATTAATTATGTTCTAAATTCCGTTTATAAACTAATTAATAAATCTCGTAATTAACAAGATAGGTTTTACGCGATCAAATCAACGGCGTACCCTACTTCCGTCCTATGTGACAGTCTGCGACGAGACGCAACGTAATAATGTAAGATACTTGTCGCGTGCAGCATCGCATCGCGTCACATTCGTCGCCCACGTAGGACACCGCGTAAGAAAGGTATACAAAGTTTTTGATGAACGCGACACGCTGTTTACCTTTATTTTGCTTGACGTTTCGGCACAGGTAACACGCCGTGGTCTCAAAGTGACAATGATCTTGAGACCATGGCCAGTCGGCAAGGCCATCGAGCAAATAGCGTGCCGCGTTAATATCCCATTTACATTTAATTTTTATAGTAGGATAGGTAAGCAAGTTTTCAACATATATGTTCGAGAGCTTACGTCCCTTCGTACATAAATATGCTAACTTTATGGTACCAAAAAAGTTCAATAGGGTTAAAGGATCTAATACAATATACAATAACTAGTACTCACAGTAGAGTGCCTCCAGAAATGTATGAGTGAATGTATATCCGATGCCGGTGCGAGCAGCAAGTAGTCCCGCCATTCGTCGTAACTGATATTAAGACTGCCATCCTGGTCCATCCTGAGAACAAACTTAACGAGTGAGGGAGACAGGGAGACCCGGTGAGCTCATGCTACACGGTGCGGTGAAAATGTACAATGTTTGCATCTATGTACAAAACTTTTGTTAATATTATGTACCAATGACATTTATTAATAATTTAATTGTTATTTAATTTTAATAATCAATGATCGTAATAACAATTAAAGTCGTCTATTACTATTACGGTTTGTAAATTTAATAATTTTAAAAATATTTTGTAAACCCAATATAATGTTACTTAAATAGAATATAATGTTACTTTATGTATATTGCTAACCATCATTTTATAACTTTTTAACTCAAAAATTAAAGTAAATGCCATAATTCGCTAAGAAACGTTAGAGCGAATTAAGAACTAATATTTATTGAAGACCTGGCAACATTGAATTCAAATGACTCTATGATACTGGGTACAACGGCAATATATTTTGTTAGATTCCAATATTTTATACATAGAATAAAAACATCGATATTATAACCAATGCAATTCAACTCTTCAACCTTAAAATGTAGATTTTATTTTAAATTAGTCAAATAGGGTCACTATCGTATCGTCTTAAACGCAACTGGTAGAAGTAGCATGTGGTCTAAAACGCAGCTGATCTCACTATCATCTCGTCTTAAACTCAACTGGCCTTAAACCTCAAAATATGTTTCTAAAGTGACAACATCATACGTAAAAAGAAATTCACTATGGGAACCGCTGTCGCCAAAAAACAAATAAACACACAAATAAACTATGTAATAACAAAAAAATAACATATTCGAAGTAAGTTAGAGTAACTTAGATAAATCTAGTTAAATAAGCTTAAAGGTATAAATAATTAATATGTGTAGACTTTTGAGTCCCTGTTCATCATCATCATACCAGCCCATTAAGGTCCCACTGCAGGGACGGGCCTCCAGCTGATCCTACATCTGGGAGTAAACCTTCATAAACTTTTAATATAAGTTATTTTGCTGTAGCGCACAAAGAATTATATGACGTTTCTAGATATAAATTCAATTTTCGAGTTAATTTCGCCGTCGTCGATAGATGGCTGTTTTTGCAGTTCTGGCAATTATATATTTTAACATGTTGTTCATAAAGGTCATATTCGCGTTATGTTTTACCTTTAGCGACAAGTTACGCGTACCAAAGCCTATTAGTGACACGCTTACCACGCCTACTTAGCACTTCCACTTGATTCTTTCTTCCGTGGTTTTCCCAGGTTCCTATTGTAGGTATTGTTAATACTGGCTACTTAAAAATGTGTTTAATGTTAATAATAAAAAAAGGGAGATAAAAAAAATTAATGCTGAGTACTCGAAGTTATTGACTGCTTTGGAAATGGGAATGATTACACCATTCGATTGTCTAGAGAAAATAACGGAAGCAAGAAATAAATATAAACAGTATAGCGTAGTACAAAGATTTGGTTACACTTTAAAGTAAGGAACATTTTTATTTAAATTGGTTTCTAAAGAGTTTAAGATTAATACTTAAAGTAATGAGATTTTACGACTGTATTTTGTTTTGACAGATTTCTTTTGTTTTTTTAATAACAATAAATATGCAACTTTTTTCGGTTTTTCTGATATTATTTATCTAATTTAATTGTACATCTGCCGTTTTAAACATTTGCTATTATCAGACAATTACGTGTTGTGCCCTTGGCATTTCAGACCAGTTGCGTTTTAGACGACATGAATTTTAGACTAACTCCGTTTTAGACCAGATGCGTTTCAGGCGACTTGTATTTTAGACTAATTGATAGTTAGACCAGCTGCGTTTTAGACCGGTAGCGTTTTAGACAAGTTGCGTTTTATACCCAGTGACCAGCTGCGTTTTAGACCAAATGCTACTTCTACCAGTTGCGTTTAAGACGCTATGATAGTGACCCGTCAAATAAATAACATTTTATTTAAATAAATTCGCCTATTGTGTTCGCGATCTTAACGTAGCATTTTAATCCTTGTGATAGTATCTAGGGCATGAATATCGGAATCTCGGAATATCGTAATATCGGAATCTCGGAACGCAAAGTCCGATATTACAATTCCGATACTGGGTGATCGAATATCGGAATCTCGGAACTCGAACATTTTTCTATATTTTGAGTTTTAAATTATACATTCGATCCTTGTGTATCGCCGAGCGAAACAGTAGGTACCGTATTAATGTTGCCAGTTGCCAGCTCGCTATGCATGTGCTACAAGAACAATAATATTGTTACCTGTTTCGCTCACTCTTTACCTACTCTAATAATATGTGATATTATTGTAAGGTTTTTAAAACGCCTCAAATATAAACAAAACGATACTAGCAGTCTCAACTTCACAGAAAGAAAGACTGAAGCACCGATAGCTTCTGTCTCTTCAGATGAAGATGATGAATCACTAGCTAGTCTAGCTACAACGAGTGAGCAGACCCTGCACCAAGAATTTGAGAAGCAAATAGAAAAGTGCAAAGAAAAGAAGAAGGCAGTGCTTCCGTCCGACGAATTTGATCTATTGGGATTTGTAATTACTGAAAAGGCAACATACGTTAATAGAGGTGAAAGATGAGTTTATTTGTCACAGACATACATTATCTCACATAAATTTTGCCCACCAATGTTGAAAGTGAGCATGTTTTTTCGTCGGGCGGTTATTTATCCGACAAAATGTTTGACGCTTTGTTGTTTTTGAGAACATATTACCAAGAAAAACGAGATTTTAAAATAAATATAAACCTATGAATATAGCGAACCTTTATTTCAGTTGATTGTAATTTAAACTACCAAACTTAGAATCAACAAGACTTCTTAAAGTTTTGTTGATTCCGAGTTTTGTTAGTTTTATATTAGTAATGAGTAAAGATAAAAATTAGACAAAAAAAAATCCAATAATTATTGCTGTTGTCATATTATATAATTAAATAAAAATTAAGGTACTATACTGTGCTCTCGTGCGCAGTATCCTCGAATACGCATCAGTGGTATGGAACCTGCGTTATGATATGACATTTATATCGAGCGCATTGAATCCGTACAGAAAAAGTTCCTAAGATATTTACAGTATAGGTGAAGGTGCATCGATCATGGGTATGAAGCAAGATGTAAGAGGTATCATTTTATGCCCCTACAGAATAGACGTACAATGTCTGATGTTGTAAAAATTGTCAATGGTGGGGTCGACTGCCCAACCCTATTTGAAAAACTAAACATTTGGGTCCCTAGAAAACTGCCAGTTAGGCGCAATCAACCCTTAGTACTACCCTCAGGCAACAGTAATTTTAGACAAAACTCATTTCTCATTCGTGCGAGTAGTTCCGTTAACAGCATTGCCAAAAGGCATAGCGAATTTGAGATATTTAGGTCTAAGCCAACAGTGGTAAAGAAATTATTTACTACAGATTATTTTGGTCCCGATCCCAGAGAAGCAACAAATTAAATTTACAATTTATTTTAAACTATTTTTTTTTCTGTCATGCAATGGTCTTGCAATGGTTTTATGTTTAGTTTATATTTGCGAATACCTGTTAATAGCTGTGTATTAAGTATATTTATGTATTAACCGATTGTAAATTATGCTGTTAGTGTTCCGAAGAAAATAAAATAAATAAAATATTTTAAATTCTAAGAAGTTCGTCAATTCAACTTTTAAGCTTTGTTGATAAGTTTAATAAGTAATAAGATATTAGATTAAAGAATAGGATATTATAAATTACTTTTTGTTCCTAATTGTTGATTTAATTTCAGATTTGAGTCTCTGAGTCAGATAGTTTAATTAGCAATAAGTACAGAAAAATAATGAGAAATATCTGATTTAGTAATAACTGTGGGTAAAACTTAAATACGGGTATAAAACAAGCAATCCAAATTAAATAATATGATTTATAAATTTTGTATATTGCATTCAATCCAACCTCACACCGAATTTGTGCATTTTTGAACAAAAAGTGCAATTTCTAAAAAAAATACGAAATTCCGATATTAATATCGGAATTCCGATATTGAGATCTAATATCGGAAGTCAGTATCGGAATTGAAAACCTTCCGATATTGCATGCCCTAATAGTATCAACAACCTAATAAAATAATTCGAACTCCCAGTAGAGGCTTACTCGTATAGCTTAAATGTAATTTAATTTATAGCCTCATTATTATGTCACAAAAAATGTCCTGGTCTAATCATATCATGGACCGCACGTAAAACCTATGCATTTGCTAATATGCTCCTCCTTTGCTAGAATCTGGGAGACAATAAATTTAATAATTCGCTCATTGCACCGAGTACCATATTACTATATTTGTCAATATATTTATTGTAAATTAATAATCACTACTTTAAAATTAGTAATGCCATCATTTAAAAAAAAATATTAAAATATAGGTTTAAAAAAATACACCTAGATTTTTTTTATCATTATAATTTTTTTTGATAGTTTGTATAAAACATTATTTTATTTGCACTACATAACTTAATTTACAGCCACATAATTCTAAATAATAATTTACTCAATCTACATACTGGCACAACTACAATAAAAACAAAATATGGCTTAGTAGCTCAAGTGTATACTATTAAGAGCAAATTCGTCTTGTAGCACTTAAATGGTACTTTCACACGATAGTTCTAGGGCTCTAGCTTACGTCACGCAAAGGTACAATAGGCATGATTTTATACCTATGTATAAACCTATGCACTTACTTGTGAACTAAGCCCAAACAACGGTTTTAGACTAGCGTTTTCTACAGTTTGGAAGCGCACCTTTTCAAAGAAAATTAACACGCTTTTTGAACAGTTAATAGCCTCTTAAAAAAAATTCTTGGCATAAAGTTTAATAGACGAGGAAGACAGAACCGTTCGCGTTTGCTATGATTGCTGATGTACATGTTTAGCAGTCTATCGGCTGATATGACAAGTCATGTGATTGCAGGCTCGCTTGTACTTAATTTTAACATATTTAAAAAAACAATACAAATACTTCTAATAAATAAGGTAAGTTAAGCAATAAGATTTTTTTCGTCAAATTTATTTCCATCCATCCATCCATATCAGCCTATGGACGTCCAATGCTGGACATAGGCCTCCTCCAAAAGTTTTCACTGTGCGCGGAAAAATTATTGGATTAGAATATATTGGCTTAAAAGATCTGGTAGATTTACACGAATAGGATAATAGAACACGTTTAATGTTACCGAGTATACAACAGCCAGTTCATAAAAAACGCTTGTCTGAAACTGTCTTTATTTTAAATGAAGTGAACACTCACAAGTAAGGCTTGTGTAACTGGCCTAAGCTATATGTGATTTATGCGCTAGTGCTTGAGTTCTTTTCTTAAATTATACTTTTATAACTTGTTAGCTTGTGATCCCGGCCAGTGTAACCTGCGCCGAAACGTCAAACAAAATAAAGATAATAGTATGCCCCGGTTATCTCCCATTTCATGTCATTCTTCTGTTCATCTTTTATCGTAGTCTACACAACTCAAAATTAGATTTGGAAAGGTGAACGTGAACCCATAGGGTTGTTGTTTTCCTAGTGTGTCACCGATTTACTCGTTTTTTATAAATCTTTCGGCGTTGAATAGTCCATTTATCTGGGAGTGTCATAGGCTATATAATATCACGCTATGACTAATAGGAGTGGAGCAGTAATATGTTTAAAAAAGGACGCGTTTTGTCGCCGCCCCACGAAGTGGGCACGGGTCAGCTAGTAATAAATATGTACAGAAGAAAAAAAAATTGTAGACATAATGAAAAATTGTCAATTTCCTAAATAAACGTTTTAACATTGATAGTTAGAAGTTTTGCTACATGGGCGATTAGCTAACTAGACAGATTGCTGACTAGACATTTCGCCAAATTTGACATTTTGCTACCTCGACTGCAAAACGCTACTGCTACTATAGATTGAGAGCGCTTTAGTACGTTGTATGATATATGAGGAATATTATTCGTTCAATGAGTTACGTCAGTCATCTCGATGATGCAACAAGGCAAACTCATGCAATGCATAATGCATGTTAACTATTTACTAAACTGATATTATTTGTTTTTTGTTATTTTATCTCAATATTATTGATATTTTATAATTTATTTAATATTTTTTCTTTATTGTTTTTAAATATTTTAAATGATTAAAAAATATTATTATAGTTTGATGTTTTTAAGTACATAGACATTAAAAATCTTCATATTGTTTATAATGTACTTACATTTGTATTGAATCCTTACTATGATATTATACGTAATTTAAAAACCCACTATACCCCTTCCACTATATTTAATAACATTTGACAGATTGTCGTTAGTGACGTTCAGCAGTATTTCGAATGTAATGCCATTCGATTGCAAGCGATTTTTCGATCTTCCAAATTGCTTTATTTTACACATTTGGATCCTTACATCAAATTACATCATCTTTTACATTATATTATTGTTTCTTTCTTTATCTATGTTAAGTTATGAATTAGCCTATAGCTTAAAATTTTATAATTATAGGTAGGTATTATTTAAAATACATAATTTACACATTCGCGGGTTATAGCTAGTCTAAAATATCATATTACATTTTATAAACGTATTAAGAAGAGTTCAGGTTTATTCATAGCATTTATTTCTACCGATTATGTGTAGTTTGTTTCATTATGGTTGTAATCGTTATGAGTGTCCATCACTAAGTAACCATGGTAACCGAAAAAAACATGGGTACATCCATGAAATAAAATATTATTTGTTCGAAAATTAAGCGGAAGAATTATGAAACTTCATGGACGTGAACTGTCAAAAAACCAAACTTACGCTGGAAAGGGTATAATCATTTTAATGACAGCTTTTAGAATTTTTAATTTCAAATAGTATAATGAAAAGATTGTTTTGACATCGTTCGCAAAATGATAAGCATGAAAACCTTAGTTAATGTTTTTACTACCTATAAAAAAAACTTAATAATAAGTACAAATCCGACATCAACTCCATGATAAATGTAAATTTTCAAACGAAATAGTACCCTAATCGCATAAGCAAAGAAATCAAAGTTGCACCTACATTTGTGTCCATTACTTAGTTTATAGCCTATTTTATACGTGTGTTATGTCTTTGCTGTGCTGTGTTAATGACTAGAGATGCCTTGTCACCATGGAGTATTATTGTCAACTAACTTATTCTGTTTCTATGAATCGCCATTGAAGGTAAGAAGAAAAAGTAATCATTAATCTAACATTTTGGTTGAAAGTTTTTAAGTTAGTCAATACGAAAAATAAATCATCAGATTTTAAAAACGCAAGCAAACACGTATTACGATACTACGTCGACATATTCATGATAGTAAGGTATTCAAAAACGTTTTCCGTATTATAACCAACTCGAGCTAAGTTTCGGAAAATATTTTTTATTTTTTTTATTTACACAGTGTCTAAACATATTCGGTATTCAAGGCATCTCCGTTACAAAATTTAATTACATGTGTAAAATGGAAGCCTATTCTAGCCTGTCGGGTACAAATTGCTTGGAAAACTTGCTTGTATTTTGTACTAATATTTTAAATTTAAACTACAGAACAGTCTCAATCGGGATGTTTTCAATTAAACACAGTAAATATTCGCTTTCGTTTTCCAAGTAGCAGTGCACAATGTCCTCCAAGCAATTTGTACTAACGCATATTACATTAACACTTTACACCCAAAGCACACTGCTTCGTTTAACTTAGCACTTAAACTGAGAAATGAACTTTGAATGATATCTTGAATCCGTTATTTTAAATTTAGAATTCGTAATGACAGATGTCAAAATATATTGACTGTCATTTGATTCGTTATTTTTTTTTTGCTGTAATGGTGATGTTCAATATAGCGGTACTTATGTTTAGCGAGTCTAAGCCACAGACTACTCGTGGTCTCTCGACTTACCACCAAAATATTTGCCAGACAGCTTTTCTGAAACATTTTATTTTTTATTGTTTTTTTTATGATCTACTTTTCAGAATTGGCCTTCTGTTTAAAGTAAATTATTAATAAACACATTAATATTTAAAATGGAAAAAACTCGCTCGCACAGCCGGTTTGTATAATAAATCGCAATGCTACTATAGTAGGTAACTAAAAATCAATATTAATATTTTCTCACCTTTTTAATAAATTAGTAGCTTCATTTCTGCCAATTGCTATACCAAGATCAGCAAAGGCGGATATAAGTTCTTCCAAATCCACTTTTCCTGTAACGTAAAAAGTGAAACAAAATAAAGACAGGATGCTAACAGACTAGAGCATTATTAACATTATAATGTGAAATTGGTTTGGAAATGGAATAAGCTTATAGACAAAAAGTTAAATGCAACATGATATCATCATCAACATGTTTTTTTATTCGCATGCTGTGGTTTCCTATTATTGAAGGAATAGACGAAATGTTCCTGTAGTTTTATAAATTAATTTCTAATGTGGAGATTAGTTTAGGAGATTAATTTCTAATGCGATGTTGGAGACCCATAAAATAAATAACATATCTATTAACTTGTAATGGTCCAGATTTTTTTTAAATTTTATAATATGTGAAGAATATTAAATTATTATTAGGTATTGTATTATATTATTGAAGCGCTAAGTATTGCCCGTTAAAGTCTCATCGGGCAAGTCACAAATCACGCAGAAACAATAGGCAATAGAGCAAAAAGGTTTTAGAATAGAGATAATCACGCGATGGGTCGACGATATAATAAGGTCAATGAATAACGTTTATCACATAAAACTATGTTCCTAAACCACTGTCTTACCTCCGGTTTCAGAATGACTGTTCAAGTAAACATCAACTAATAAAGTGTCAAAACTATCATTTTCAGGAACACAAATGACAGTTTTGAGACTTGATTAGTTGATTTTTACTTGATCAGTCATTCAGGAACCGGGGGTTAGTAAAACGTTTTGACATTGTCTAACAACTTCTTCAAGGCAACGGGACCAAAGGCAGGTTTGGTCAGTAAGTATGAAACAAAGCCGCAGTCGCTGTCCGTCCTTATATACTTAAATCTTTACAACTACCTACTTATTTTAAAGCCATTTCTTTCTAATAGATAGAGTGATTTAAGAGGAAGGTTTTAACGTAATACATGTACAAAATTGTAGAGTATAGGCATTGCACCAGTGCTAAGCCGGGGCAGGTCGCTAGTAGACTTTATAAAATATAGGTATTCATATACACACCTCAACAAAGTCTAGGGATATTTGGTATTTACTCAATTAACTTCAAAATTATTGAAGATAGCATACAACATGTTTATATTTTTATAAAGACAATTTATCAGGCTACAATCCAGAATGAAATAAAAGGATTATTTTTGCATAAATTATTTTTTATTCAAATAAATAAAAAACTTGGAAAATTAGTGAAACTAACAATGAATTTGTTTCTTAAGCAAAAGTGAAAATAAGCAAAAATTAACCTGTTTTTAACTGTTATGTGAGTAATCAGTAGTCAGCACATTAAAAAAAACCGTAAATAACGGTCCTACAATGGTTTTTCATGCTTTTATTATGTTATCCAGGTCTTGGTGCGGTATATTGTTCCAGGTCCGACTAGCATGCAAAAAAAGTTGCCCTTCCATCGCAATTTTATGCAGGAAAAATTACCAAAACCCTTCTATTGAACATGTCCTACGCGTATTTTATGGTTTTGAGGATAGGGGATTGAGTGGTTCAGCATAAAATCGATACATCGTGCTCCTGCAACCAGCTCGTCATCACTCGCGCTTTATGCGAACGGGTGTTATTGTCCATGAACTTGAACATTTGGCCCAATTGTAGTCTACGGGGGTAGATTATTAGTACTAGCACCTCGTTAAATTATTTTTCAGCCGACATGGTGTTTCTGATCAAAACGCGCTTTGTTCTTCGACCGATACAAATTCTCGTATAAACCATAATTTGTTCTATCGTGGTATGAATAGATTTCCTGAGGATGTTGTAGACGGCTATCACAACCAGGAACTCGCCAAGCACGTTCTCTACGTGAATCCGAGTGGAAACCGAACCGGGACTCATGTGTAAACACTACTACAGATCACAGATTATCTTTGCAGAGCAAATGTTCACGAGCCCAGTCTAGTCGTCGTGCGCGATTCGCTCGGCGTAGTGCTGGAGTATAAAACGGTATGCGAGCATAAAGGTGGGCTTCGTGCCGACTGCTTCTGACAGTTTGGTCAACCGCAAGAGGCTCCACCAAGAGCTGGAGCCTCTACACCAGCTGCATGGTAGTAACATTTGGCTGTCTTTTCGCGGGAACTTGCAAAAATCGATCATGTCGTTAAGTGGTGATAGACTTTTTGCTGTGGTATCTTTCAGCCACTTCACCAGTAGCACGATAACGTGACCATAACCCTGATTTCATATTTTGTATTGTTCTAATCTCTTCAGCAATACTCCGCTTAGTACCCGCAGCTGGGAGCATGCCTACTGCCCATAACATTTTCTCTCTGATGAAATGGCGTCGCTGCTTGATGCACACAATATCATTTGTTCGAAATAAACGTTTAAATTGTTATAAAACTTAAATTTTACACAAAAAAGCAGTCAAAACTTACTATTGGTAAATGAAATTTTCGAACTTGACTACGTTTAAGCCGCGTAAATCTTTATTTTTAATTTTATATTTCAAATTCAAATTTAGAATGGTTGAAAAAGGTTAACAAAGTAAGTTTTCATCAAAAGAATTAAAAAAAAAACAAAATTACAAACCAATTTTTTTGAGTTTCACAACTTTGTAAAAAATATCCCTAGACTTTGTTGAGGTGTGTAGAACTCCAGACCTACTCTCCTTAGTAACTAAGAGTTTGCCTGTTACTTAAGTAAGTATTATTATTATCCAAATTAAATAACAATTTGGTCTAAACTAAAGCATGATTCATGATAGGAATGAATTAGTTCACGCGACAATCGATACTTAATAGGGCGATGACGTCATTGCTTAGGGCATTTGTGAAACCATGGGTGGTTTAATTGCTAACACGCTGAGTCCGTTATAATTAGTGTAATGACACTATTGTTTTAGTTTTACGAAACTACTGTAGGTAATGAATCGAATAACCGATTATTATATAGAATTGTATGAAAACTTTTACAAATAATACATAAATAATAATTGTACATGGTCTAATTTCTTGAACCTTATTTTTCCCAAAAAAAAACAACTTAGACTACATTAAAGTTACAAGAACCACTGGCCAAAATCGATCGCAAAAATCGGTTGTCTTTTTTGGCTGAATTACTATATTAATTTCCCTATCAAGAAGAATAAAAATGTCTTTAATTAGTCCTGTATGAGTCTTCCTAAGCAATCATGACGATCGATTTTGGCTGATAGTTTTTGTAACTTCAATGTATTCTTACAAAGTACGCATTAAGATATAGCGAGATTGAAGTAGTGACGTCATAGTATTACCTACTCAAAATATTAGTCATCGTGTTAGATGTATGACCGATGAACTGTGAGTCATAATCATACACAAAGCTTCTATATCAACTGCCGTCTTAACCAAATGTAACTTAACAAAACCTACAAAATTACTATTTATTTGATTTTACGACACTATAAAATCTTTATTAAAATAGGTTAATTGATTTGATTTTTATATTAAAGTACAAGTAATTTCTGTAAAAATCATCTCTGTAAACTAACTAGCGTATGTGTTATAATCCAATTATAACTTATAATTGGTGTGAACTAATTGGAACAGTTTTTTTAATTAGAAAATCATCTTGAAAATATATTAATGAATATTAAATTTAGCAATGATCTACCTTAATTTAAAGGGCGAGGGGCGAGATGGTGAGAGAATTTTAAAGGATATATTTTGTCCAGCAGTGGGACTAATACGGTTTCAAAAAAAATATAAATAATTACCATCTTTATTCTTGTCAATATGAGAAAATTGTAGCCTAAGATTCTTTTCATGTTCACGTACATAGTGGATGAATTCCGAGAGCGTTACGTCACCTCCTTCTTTCCAGCCAGATTTCGCCAAAAATTTCTGAAAACAGAATTATTTTTTTTTACATAAATTTTTTAAAAGATGCTAGTTAATTTCTGCAAGAAAACATCTAGTCACCAAGTTTGTGGCCAGTGAAACGACCTGGTTAAGACGGCGCCACATACGGACCGTGCAAGGTCGCGATAAGCGGCACATGTGCTTCTACACTGCCCTGCGACCGCCACATACAGGGCTAAGTACTTAGGAAACCCAGGTACGCTCCGAGAAACCACCAGCAACTTGAAGGGCCTGTTGGCGTTTTTCGGCGAGTTGGGGTGGATCGAATAAATTACCTACCTTAACGCAAAAACCGCTCCTTGACGTGGAGGTCTATTGAATTATATGATGATGATGTTATGGATCAGATATGATACACGGGACAAGGAAACAGTTAACATGTTCTATCGATTATGTATTAGTGTTTGTAGTTAGGTGTGAGTTTCTGAGTGCACATTTCTATGTCGCATTGCTACTTTAATCGGTAATCTTAATCTTGGTGTAAAGGTGGCGGAACGCCGATATATGACGACGGCACGAGAATGCACGAACTGGAAATTATACTCCATTTTTAGACTTTGTCGCAAAATGATAGCTGAGGGAAATGCTTCAATAAACAAATAAAATAAGAAATAGTTTTCCTTTTTGGTTTACGTCCTTCATCGTAGACCTTATGTACTTTAAAAAAAAAAGCGAACAAGACTTTTTTTACGTGCTAGTAACATAGACTATACTACTACATAGTCATTGATTTCGAGAACATCGTTCCATAAATATGCACCGGTAAATGATCTTGGTCTTCATAATACATTAGAATTTCAAATGTATAGTCTATATGATAAAAGTATCGGTACAAAAATAATATTGTTTCTATTGGCTTAAGAAAAGTTTCCGGTTGCATAATAGTATTATATTGTAATAAGGGTTATGTCAATGCCAAGGTTGCACTGTAAACATACTTTATACTGTAAGGTAATAAAAACTAGCATTCATTCAACATTCCAACTAAGAAACAAATATTTTGAAAAACTAAAAAATGATAGATATGTATTTACTTGAAAAGTATCTTATTAAGCGTGATTCTTGCTTCTCGTCCTCTTGTAAGAAAACAACCTTTGTGCCTCAACTTTTCAGCATTACAAACGGAATAAAGCAACCAATCTAGCCATAATATTTTCAAACTTCAACAACAGACATTGAAAATTAATCAACGAGAAAATATTGTACAATGGTCTAAGTCTATAGTAAACTTTCCAACACCAACGGAATAAAGCAACCAATCACATTGTACAATTACTGTAATGTTTTTTTATTTATTGTATATTTATACCTTAACAGTATTTATGTATGTTGCTGTGCAATTAAGTATTATCTATCTATCAGTATACATTTTATATTTTTTATAGAATACAAAATGTCTACATTTCAAATTTTAACCTTCATTTCCAAAACTAAACTTTCATTGTTTATAAATCAACGAGAAAATTATGTGCAACGATAATTTCTCGTGAGCAAAACTTTCGTAAGTCTCGACGAGATGCAAAGTCACAACTTTGAAATAAACAGTTGTTTCATTATACAAAGCGCGGCGTAAATCAGACAATGAGTTTTGTTCTAACTTTGACTTGTTTTTATGTTTTAGCTTTCTTTTTAGCGGTGTTTTGTATCACGTTTTGGGAGAAGCCTATGTCCAGCAGTGGACTGCGAAAAGCGAGTTGATTGATTGATTTTAATGTGGGCCCAAAACGGACATAAAATATATGCAATAAAGGCAATATTCACAGATATCGTGTAATTTCCTTTTAAATTTTTCTTTTTCTACTATCTTCAAAGATTTCCGTACATAAGCGTTTCCGCTTAGCGTACGTAAAGTAATACAAAAAAAAAAGAGATTAGTCATAAATACACATCAACTGTGTACGTTCAATGATTACGTTAAACTTCTGTTTTTCAATTACTCTATTTATTAACATAATGGGTTGTAGCGGCTAGTGGGATATGCAATTTAATTTTAATTAGTCTCTACCGCATAATAATGAACATAGTGTCACTATCTAGCACTAACATATATCGTGAATAAAATTGTCGTATTTTTAGTGAATAACTATTATTATTCTTTTTAAATGGAAGTCTGACTGCAAGTCGTCAACTCGTCGTGTTCGAAACCTAGCAGCAAGGTTCAGTCTAAATCTATGATAATTTAAAATTTGCAGTGACAGTGGTGTCGTATGTTGGGCTGAAATATTTGCTCCCTTGGTTGGTGAGGTTTGTGTTACACGGAGACATAACGTGCCCTAACTTTAATTAGCACAAGTACGACGACTGCGTTTAAGAACACTAATTTATTTCGATCGCAAGAAAAGATCTCTGATTAATAAATTATTCCGATATAAACATTGCAGGGCCATTATACTTATGAGAAACTTATGTTTAAAAAAAAAAGTTTTGAAAAAATAAGGAAATGATCATAATGAAATTCTAGCAATTAAATACAGCAGAATAAATATGTGTTAGAACCAAAAATTTCAAACTATACTTGGTTTTGAGAAAACAGATTGTCAAAATTAAATATCTTTTGGTAATTAAAGCCCTTGCTTTGACTATCATAAGATAATGAAGATGATATTGTAGCGAGAATTTTCTTATTAAATTCACACAACGCCATTCTGGGACTGTATGGCAAACTAAGCAGAGCTGCTCCTATCAGGTATTACAAAACCTTTTTTTTTGTACATTTTATACATAGAAAAGAATGATTAAAAAGTGAATTAAAATATGAGTGATGGGTAATTTATTATTACTGCAAGTATATCTATTCTATAATTTATAAAGAGGAAAAGTTTTTGTGTTTGTGACGTTGTAGGGGGGTAGTCTCTGGATCTAATAAACCGATTTTAAAAATTCTTTCTGTGTTGAATAGTCCATTTACCGGGGAGTGTCATAGGCTATAAAGTATCACGCTATGACTAATAGGAGTGGAGCAGTAATGAAATATGTTTAAAAAAGGGACGCGTTTTTTTCGCCGCCCAACGAAGTGGGCACGGGTCAGCTAGTACAGGCTGTATAATTGTAAATTCTTTACTTGTTAAGTTGAGTATAAAAGGGACAAAAAAAATACATTGAAATGAAAAATTTGTGATCATTTTGGTTCTGTCAATATTATCTGTTAATTAAAATCAAGGGCCTATTACTGCTAAAGACAGAAGTTTTTCTCTGCTATATTTACTATTTAGGCACACACAATTTTTTTTAAAACGGAGAACAAGGGTGTTTTGAGCGGTTTCTTTAGCAAGAAGCCATCTACGTTGGTATTACCGCTGTGCCAGCTTAACTTACCTCTGTATGTAGTGTGCTAAAGTTACACACAGTACAGTGTATAGGAAAAAGTACTTACAAGCTCCTGTCTCAAGCATGAGCACTTAAAGATTTTTGTGAATTGTTACTAAGAATGGGACTAGTTTTTATACATCAAATGTCTTTTGTTAAGAAAAGATTCTGGCCAAATTTAGGTAGGTAATAGACTTCATACTAAAATTTACTGTTCATAGGAAGGCTTTTGTAGGATTGTACAGTTTACAATTACTATAAAACCAATATGTGTTTGGAAATGTTTATGACAAGTTACATAGTTCAAGGAAAAACAGATAATTATTTATATTAACTAGTATTAAATTTTGGCATCATGTTCTTAAATCAAAGTTATTGCATTACCATAAATAAAGCTTTTCTGAAAACATCCTGAACACCAACTACCTCCAAAGAAGAAATAAAATAAAAATAAGCATATAATGAAGAATATCTATTCTTTAATGCATGCATCTAGTCTTAAGAATAAATTAAACACTATCTAGAATTCATAACTAAAAATTCTAGCAAATACCTTGAGAATTGGTAGGGTTACCGGGTTCATTTATAAATTATGAGACCTAGTTCCATTGAAATCAGATTGTCAAGCAATAACACCAGTGCTTTGTACTATAGCTTTTTAGCATAAATTTTTGAATAGATATTGTTAACTAAATGTAACAATAACATTGTTATTTAAATAAGGTAGATCAAACTGATGTTACAGACACAAATACATAATTCATCATAAGGATTTCCTGAACTAAGACATTGATTATCTAATGTCATCAGAATAAATAAATCTTGACACATGATACAATATCTTGATTTATCTGTCTCAATAGGTACAACTGCAACAGTTTATATAAATCATTTAATGAAATATGTAATTGTATTTGGAAGCATAATATATTACTATGTCACTAATTATAATTAAAAAATTGATTTTTTTAATTGATATATTATATAAATATGTAAAAAATGATTTATGTTTGCAGCAGGCAGTAAGTACGTTCGTAAAAATTAAGGAAAGAAAACAATAAAAAGTTTTTACTACAAAACTATTTGGCAGAATATAGATAAATAAGGTACTTATTAGAAAAAAATAGATATTGCCCATCGACCAGCCCATGAATCGGCTTACGTGTCGGCAGGTAAACGAACGTGTGATGGAAAGGTGAAACCGTTATTTACCGCAATAAATGACTACATTCTAACCTCAGCGTAACTCCGGTTAATGTGAGGCGCCAACTCCTTTAGGGCCACTGATAGGTCATGGATGTCTATCTTGCCATTTCCATCGGTGTCTAATTTAGAAAACAATGTCTCTAGTCTTTCTTCGTCTTCTTTTGGTATTTCCTCTAACACCAACGGTGGACGACAGTGAACCATGGTGTCTGATGCTAGCGTAAGTACTGCTTGTTGAATAACAAGATAATATTATTTCATACGAGTACGTATGGTTACACATAACTCTAGTCTAGTTTAATATCGTATAGGAATACATTTTGACGAGAAATATTGCACTCCTTTTCCTTTCAGTCGTTTTTGACAGCTACTTGCTGCCGCACTGCCGCACACACTCACATGTACAATTCACGAATACTTGCGAACCATATACCGTGTCCTACTAATTCTCCGAAAGTAATTTCAATTCAACAGCACAGTGAATATTGAACCTTATACCGTATCGTATAACTATCACATAAACTGCAAGAAGTAATAAAATTTCATAAACGTAGTTTCAGAGCAGGCCAAGTTCGTATAGTTGCACTAGCGACATCTATGCAGGGAGTACAAACCTAAGGGAAAGTTTGTAAATATTGATTTTGCCACAAGAACCATTTAAAATCTTTATTTGGATCAAATGGAATATATTTACACTAAAAAGTTTGAGAAAATGTCTTTTTCTTTTTATAATACATATACAAAATAAAAGTGTTGGATGTGAGAAATAAACAGTTTAAGTTTATTGAGCTGGCAATACATATTAAAAAATGAGCCCATTGAATAATTATCTTTATAAAGATCTATCTATCCCTTTTATCATTCATTGGTAAAACAAATTTAAATTTTAGTTATAAGCTTAATCTAAAATTGTACTCAAAACTTTTGTCATATAATATTATGATGAACGGACATAGTTATGCAACAAGAAGAATATTTGCAATGACATTGATAATTAACATTTGCCATTATACCATCACTATAAATTTGACAAAACAAAAAATTAACCGAAACAATCGAGGAACCCTATGTTAGAATAATATATTGGGTACTTTTAATTAACTAGCATTGAAACTGTTACTACAATAATTTTAACGCCATCTATTGCCGTAAGTTGAACAACGTTATTAGTAGACTGACAACACTGGCAGCAGTTTTTGTATGTAACGACAGATGGCAGCTAATTAAGTTTGCTCTGACTTTGTGCTCGGAAAGAAGAACGATTCAGAGATTCAGGACAACAAGATCGTGGCCTCTTCGAATAACTTGGACTGTCTCACGCCAGTTTGCTCTATCTTCGGCTCAGCACCACATGCCTGCAGAGCTTAGAGTTCTTTGGCCATATTGATAGTAAGACACAACCTAGAAGAAGTGCTCGTAACGGTTTAAGTGAGCGGGAAGAGATCTAGAGGCAGAAACCCAAAACCTCACTTAACTGCAGGGCCGCGTCTCCTCCAGTATCGAAAGATATCTTAACCCACTAAAAACTGTTCTATAAGAATGATAGAATATTTTTCGAATATCGTCTTACTTCAGCCCCAAGACGAGTTAGAATAGAGACCTTTGTAAACGATGTTTTATTCAACCTCAGCAGTCTAATTTTATAAAGACACCAGCAAACAATCATGTTCATGCACACAAAGATTTGCATTAAGCGGGAATCGAACCCGAGACCTCTGCGTAGCAGCCATGTAATATACCTACCGATTACCGACCGACTGCGCCACAGAGGTCGTCTATAAGATAACCCGTATATACTTACTTACTTACTAAACAGTTGGTTAGGTTAGGTTAGTATAGAGACCATGACATGACCAGAAACATTTTTCAAATATAAAACTAGATTGACAAGACAAATAATTTGGTTTATTTTAGTTTGGCTAAATACATTAACTAAACAAAAATTGGTCACAAGAACAAGTTAGTATACGACTTGTTGTTGAATCATTAAGAAACTTTAGGTTTGGGTGACAATCACTTGCGAAGAGTTTATTTGCCAATAGTCCAGTCAACGAATGACTCAAAGGGGTGTATAGAGTGCGTGAGCGGGAACCTAAGTGATTTCTACAGAAACTTATTCAGGGTACTTAAAAAGAGAACATACTAAAAGTCCCCACCTCTAGGAGGTGAGGCGGAGGGGGGAGGGAGGGTCAAAGGTCTCAATTTAGGGTTTTTCGCTAATATCTCAAAAGTGGCACGTTTTGGCAAAAAATGTTCTAAGATAAAATGAAAGCTTATAAAATTCTCTTTATCTTTGATCCTGCATACTTTTCTGTGGTACCATCCATTTTCGAACTATACGCTTCAGAAATGCAGAAATTTAAATTTTTTAGCGCGATGAGCGTTACCTGATACGAAAATTATCTTAAAATTTATTTTAACATAAGGCAGGAGTACTTGTACCGTGTAAATCCAATACACTGCAACTTTCAAACATTGATTTTGAGAAAAACAGCTTAACAGTTTTTTTTATTTTTCCCAGTTTTTTCCAAAATTTATTTAGGAAAGTACTTAGTGTTTGGTATCAATTTTAAGATAAATTTATAACTTATCAATCCCCCATAGTTTCAAATATAATGTAAAATATACACAATGAATTATCATAGATAACTTGTATTGGCGTAATAGTAGTCAGAAGCGAAGAGAGAAATTGTTACGACGATACACTGTATTTAAGACATACAGTGTTTTGAGTTGTTAAAACCGTATCATTGAAAGTTACAGTGGGAGTTTTTATAAAATAAAGTCTATTAAACAGGTACTGAAATAAAAACCAGTAAATCAGGTAGTTAAAAAATAATAGATTTTAAACTATTGCGATTTGTATACATCATACTATGTTTTATTCGGGTCTTACTCGCAGTATATACTACATGGCCTATATACTATTAGGATAAATACCTAGGTTTTTATCCAACTTTCAAGGTCCGTGTCTGCATGTGGTCGCGGAGGGACTGGTGTCAGCGGAGCTTACTCCTTGTGAAGTGCGGGGAATGGAATCTACCCTCACTTGGTTGATATTTTGAATATTCGCCGTATTGTAGGTACTTCGACACACTACGCTAATTACGTCTCCCGGCTTTTGAGCTGATGATGATGTTTCCACTTGCTGATGACTGGATTCCATGTAGTAGATAATCTATATCCATCCTCCCGGTTGAAATTACTGTATTTTTAGATTTCAACCGCTTCACGCACTATGCTGGAGTAATAGTGACGATCGGTAGATAAGTGATCTGAACCGTGAAGTGTTCTTGTGGGTTTGTCGGTTTTTCACAGTCGCGATGTGTTTCTTGACCCTTTCCGCTATTGACCGTTTGGTCTGTCCGAAGGAACTAAACAGCTGCAATCAACCTTGTAGACGCCGGGTGTTTGTAAGGGAATGACATCCTTTGGGTAGTGCAGATTGTGCTACCTTAGAAGGCGGACTATATAGTCTTAATGGAGTATTTCTTTAATACTGTTCCAACTTTGTCCGTTAATCCTTTTAAAATAAGGCTTATAAGCTGGCACTCTGCTAACCTTACGTTTACGGTCCTTCCTCTTAGGACGGTGTATCTCTTCTTTCTATCCGTTGCTTCTCAGAACCTCCTGAACATGTGAGAGCTCACCACTTAAATGTTCAGGATCACAAAGGTCATACGGTCTGTTTACTAATGAGGCGACAACGGATTCCAAGATTCGCGGGTGATGATGCGAATGATCGTTTTCTGCAGTGTGTCCCAGGGTACCTACCATTTTCTTTCACTGCCGGATATGGAGTTCAATCTAATTGCGAATTGTTCTACGTTTCGCTTATCCTCCTTCATGATACAAAATATATCGTCGACGTACCTCTTCCATAGCTTCACTTTTGCTGCCTCCATGTCTATGGACTCTTCGAAGTACTCCATTCAGATATTAGCCACAACCGGTGCTACTGGTCTACCCACGGCGACTCCGTCGATCTGGAGGTAATGCTGACAATAATTTTACCAGCTGATTCCCGCCGCATGCGTCCTCGATCAAAATTTACCAATACACATTAAGATCGCCGCTGGTTCTCGCTTGTGATTGGGCGCGCGCGTCGCGCGATCTGGGCTACTTTATTTTGACAAAACACTGTAGCTTGTTACGCGCGAAGATTATTTTGGCAATACACGGCATATTAAATTGCCGTGTTTTACTATAATAATCCTTTAGCTTTAACTAAATACAGTGTTATTAACATTGCAATATCTCAGAACTTTTCATATAAACTAAAAAAGATATGAATGGGGTATGATAAAACAGGCTAAAAGAAATCCAATGAGCGCTGTTAATCCAAAACAGATACAGTGTATTGGATTCACACGGTACACCTCCACGTGGTGAACGCGGTAACAGTAAGAAATCGCGTTTTCTATAACATTATACAAAACAATAATGAAGATTGCTTTTCGCTGTAGTGAGCATTAGAGACATGGTCTCTATGGATCACTGTAAAGCGAACAAAGTCTTAAGCGCGACCTTACTGGCTAAAACTCCCATTATATGATATACATCCCTTCGGGCCTATGTTCTTATTGTTTTTCATCATTTTATTTTATTTGGCACGGTAGCCTACCCGGTAACGCAGGGGAGCATCCACAAAGTTTTCTTCTACGATACACAGTAAGTATCTACCTATATAACGATATAGTAACACCATCAGAAACTAATATGAGTACAAATAAGTGTCCTGTTTGTGACAAGGATGTCGTTAAAGGAAGTAATGATGTCTCTGAGGTGAAAGAAAACGGAATACTGAGTCTATATATCTATAAGGCTAGTAAGGAAAGGAAAGACTACAAGTGTCGAAATTTTCTTGTCTTGACATCCCTTTTGATGAACACCAGCTGTCGTAAAAATTACACCCGAAGTAACACAATTAAAAAAGATATTAGGCAGGCATCTTTATCTGAAGAGGCAGGCAGGACCATCACAGCTCAGATCTTTCGCTTCATCGTTTGATTTCAAGAACCATTGTTTTATATGTACACGTTGCCTAAATGAAGATATAATAAATCCTTTTAGGTACATATTAGATGTAATTTTATTATTTGATACCAAATAAATTGTCTTTCAGAGGCACCAAATACCAACCTTGCTGGCCTAGTTAGAATGCTCGCTACGATTATATTCTCTCGTTACTCTTTTATAAGTAACCTTGTGCGGGGCCTTGCTCATGTGGTGAGGCCTGGGGCTTCAGTTTATCAGTAGATACAGAGATTACCCCTTACAACGTTACAAACTTTACTTCTTTATAATAATTAGTAAGTATAGATCACAGAAAAGTGATACCTATAGAGTACCTTCCCAAAAAGCCTACGGCTACGCGCCGTAGCACAGGTTTACACGCTGTGACCGTAGCCTGTAACAACTCTTCTTAATAATAAAAGCTGTACATAGACACTTGGTAAAATCATTTAAAAAATCAGTTACAAGATATTTTGGGGGCGCTATACCGACGACAATAAGTCACATTGTGGAATATTGTCACGTAGCTGACGATGACATCAACATAAAGGACCGTCACCCTATTATACTTCATTAAATTCACTCTATAACAACCATATTTCGCTAAGTAGGTCTTTCATACAACCTCTCTTTTACACACATTAAATCATCCCCTTGAACGAGTGAGAAAAGAATACACATTTGTCAAAAGCCGAGGCAACTGTCGTCGGATTTCAACCAATAAATCCGTGAGGATGGGATAGCTATTATGTCAGATATGACAATACACAAATTGACGCGGCCGAAAGTCTATAAACTTTAAAAGTTAATACGTGACTACGTTAAACGTTAGCAAGGCAATTTAGTTGTTATTCCTCACATTATACAGTGCAAATTGTTTATCACTAGAAGCTGAATTAATACAAAGAAATTTCTACTTTCATTTCGTGTAAATAGAGTTGGTATTTGCTGATATCAGTTAGCTATTGTTTGAAAGACGAGCCGGCAAAAAATATTGAAAAGGGGGTGAACAAAAGCTCATAAAAGTTGGAGATTAATCGGGATTTGGGTACAATAATACACACATGCCACGGCTGACGAGATGCTCTGTTTGTCAATCACATTGCTCTGGGGTATGTTTGTAATTATTATTGCTGCAAATATGATGGCAGACATTGTTAGATACATTATATTGTAAAAAGGTCGTTTTCATGAACTATACCACAAAATAAGTAACAAAGTTCTATTTCTAGGATGTCGTTAGTCAAGAAATTTACTTTTCTTGGTCGAAGCTGCTAACTGCCCATTATATAAGTAATGTCTTACCCCACCCCACGGTTCTCCAGTGACAGAGTAAAATTGCCCTACAAACACCGTGCTGGTCAGAGGGATTGTTATACATACAGTCATCTGTTTTGTTTTCAGAGGGATTATATTAATATCTTTCCGTGTGGTGACGGAGTAAGAATACAATATATCACCACGCCATCTCAGCCCGTAGTGCCGTAAAAACCGACTAAGGGACTATCCGTGAATATTATCGTTACGAAATAAAAAGAAGGAAATCTTGAAATTAAACCCTATACCAATCCGTCTGGCCAGCGTGGTATTAATAGGCCAAGTATTCCTCCGTCACGGGAGGAGGCCCGTCCCTGCAGTGGGACATTAATAGGCTGTTATGATAATAATATCTACGAATTTTATCATTTATAGTAAATTACTTAGTTGCTTTTTGCTGTGCCCGACAGGGTCCATAATGATGCTTTATACACTGTGTATATTATGTAAGAACTGTAACTACATTATGGTACAATAAACGTATTGAGTATTTACAAACCTGTTTTGCTTTTTCTTCTCTCATATACCATGCGCGCAGTGGGAGGATGCCTATGACCAGCTGTGGACGCCCATTATCTCACATGATGTTAAACTTAAACGCACGTTGATTCTCAGTTTTACCATACGTAAGTTCTTCTATCTCTTTTTGGTATTAATTCCTTATCGCTATCTCCTCCCATTGTCTGAACCACCTTCGCACGCATCTTTCAATCCTTACAATTTTATCTTCAAGAGACTATTGACTGTTGCAAACTCTACTTCTAGGAAAATAGTTTCTGGGTCTCTGAGTACAGGTCATACCTTAAACGCGGAGCTTAGGACCTACACTAAGAATTTTCAATCATTTATGAAACAATCTTTGATACCTATACTTACTATAAAAATTTAGATTTTAATCTAAATTTTTAATAATAAAAATATAAGCAGGTAATTATTTAAAAAATAATTACCTGCTTATATTTTTCGTAAGAGTAGCTAATGTAAAATGAAACACGGGAAAAATATTGTTATTTAAATATTTATTTTAAAACTTAATTACAATTTATTCCATGGTAATTTATAAAAAAATATTTACTTATTTAAATTTTTTATACTATAAATTAATAAAGTTTTAAATTTCATTACCTAAGTTTATTAGTAATATTTGTTATGTTTATAATATTCAGTAGGTAGGGGAACCTGGGGACACTTGATCCTTAAGGGAGACTTGGTACACGAGATTTTCAGAACTTGTATGGGTAATATTAAATTTTATAATGGCAATATCGGATGTCTATGGTACCCGCTAACTTTCTAAAGTTGGTACACTTGTCAAATTTTACGCGTTTGAAAATGGCGGACGACCGAGTGTTTGTTGTTGCAAAGAGAAAATTTCCGTAAGTTTACATTTGATTAAACATTAATGTAAATATAGCTTTTAGGTGTGTATGAATTTAATTCGAGGCGTTATCTATATAAGTAGCGATTTGTAGCGTAGAAAAGTGTTAATCTAATAGACCTTTGAAAATATTCTTGTTTATAACCTCAAACTGCTCAGGGTACACTTAGTACACTTAGTTTTATTTTTCAATTAATTTCAGATTACTGAGAATTCCAGAGTATACAAAACAAGAGAAGGTGCCAGAAAAAGAGTACCAATCGATGAAGAGATTTTGAGTTCTTTTATTATTGTAGATATAATTTTGTTTTGAGTTTGTTTTTGTTTTTTTAATAAGAAACGGAAGTTTCACATTTAGCAATTGATTTTTGTATGGAGACGGTGTGATATGCCTATTTAATGTGATTTTGAATAAAATATAAAAAAGACTATCGTATTCAAAAAACATTTTTTATTTATTTCCTTAGTAATAGTAGATATGGGAGACTTTATTCCCCAGGATCAAGTCTCCCGTATATACGGGACACTTGATACGATTCCCTATTTTTACTTTTAGTCAAATAACTATTAAATTTAGGCACTTATATCTCTGGGTCTTACATCAATTATAGGCAAATGAATTTCACGTATTTCGGTACCAATATCTTTTAAAATGGATAGTCACTAAGGAAATTAAGGATGAAAAACAAAAGGGGGGATCAAGTGTCCCCAGGTTCCCGTACCTATATTAAAATAAGTAAGTAATCCTTCTAACTTCAAAAGTACCATCAACTTAACATGATTCATAATAGTTAGGTATAGATATAGTAACTTTATGTACAGAAAGTACTACAAATTCTACCTTTTATTATAATTATAATGACTTCATCGTTTACCTATCTATGATGCCAAAGAGAAGGTGCAGGGAATAAAATGTCCTTAAATATAACTGATAATTGGTAGTTAAGTAATACAAATACTACTTCATTAAATTCATAGTAAGTATTAAATTCTTAAATTATAAAAAACTGACACTATAAGTAGTCTATAAAAATATAGAAAGGACATTATGAAAAGAAAAAAAATAGAGTGCTGTAAATTCTAATAAATATTTATGTCTCTTTATACTTCGTTAATAATTATTAGCGACATATAAACAGAGTATTAGGTATACTTAGTATTGAAAAATATGATGCAACTCATATCTCTAATTACCTATTCAAAATTATTTTGGAATGTTTGAAGTAATCAGCAGATTATGTAGCTACGCTAAAAAAATCGTTAAGTATTTTTTAACGTATAGTACTATTTTAAGTGAATCATTTTTGTAACAGGAATGTATAATTCTGACTAGATCTTTTTTATCCTGAGGTTTCATATTACATCGACATACACTACTTCACATAAAATGGTATACTTATCTAAGGTACCTGCGGGTAACAAGAGCCGGTGGGTATCAAGAGCCGTTGCTTGAAAATGACACTTTTAATGATCACAGCACCCTACATTTACACATGCTGAAAAATGACCAATAGGAAAGCTAAGATCCGAGCTCGCGTCGTCGCACGATCATCAATCTTACCAGTAACTACGAGTCAGTTGAGAGTGATAGACAACGCAGCTCCACTATAATTTTAACTTGCCAAAACTATTTTTTTTTTACCTAAAATACAGCCGTTTGTTCAAATCTTGTTAATTAATTGTGAATGTTATACAAATAGTGTGGGCTAGTTGACATAAGTTATAAATTTTTGTTAATAAATACAATACTTTTTACCGCTTTCAATTATGCTACTATCAGGGGCTAATACGGGCCACGCTCGAGGCGGGTACATAGGCCGGCCCTTATTATACATATAGAATGTAAATTAATTTTAACATTTTTTAATAGACTTCGTTATTTTAATACCTACCATAGTTATTATTATTAAGCATGTATTTGTTATTATTTTTGTATCATAAATCATCCCTAATATCTTTAATGAACTTAAAAGTACCCAAGCTGTTGATCTCGATAACAATAGATTTTATAGTAAGGATAAGACGGGCCACGTACGTGGCCTGTCTTATACCGTGCTACTTATTTATAAAAAATAATGTTTTCGTTTTGTAATTTCCATAGATAATATTTAAAAAGTTACAAACTCATTGTTTACGTCAGAGATTATTTTGACGATATGTTATAGATAAAGGTTTTTATGACATGTTTTGCCTATGTTAGTTTATTAAGAGCCATTGCTAGTTTTTCCTTTGATTAAGTAATGTTAAAAGCGTGATTTAATGCCAAATGATAATTAAAGTCAAATGATACAGAAAACAATATTTTTTCAATTGATTACTCTTTTAATATTTGAATTAAAATTTGGCCCTTATAAAACTACAGACGTTTATTAAGGGCCAAAGAGAGGGTTTTTTAAAATCATGATTACTATGCCTAATTGAGATGAAAATACTTGTAATAGTACTTTCTGATGCAGATATTGAAATAAACTTAACCATGATATTAAATATTTTATTATATTCCTTTATTTATAGAAATTATTTAGGTTTAGATTAAGGTGGCCCTTATTTACCGCAAGTACCTTACTTATTATCCTGTTATGAAAAGATGGAACCCAACGATAGAGGCAATATTACATTGTCATAATTATTACAGTCAAATTAGTTTCACAACTTGCCGTGACGTTCTAAACAATAACACGCTTAGACAATGTAATAATAACCGGCCACCCATCCTTTGTCTGACCGCGTCGACGTTGCTTAATCTGTTATCGTGTATAGTGATACAGTTGAGAGCTAGACACATATTTGTGAAAATGTAATGTAGGTAACATATAAACCTAATCTTTGCGAAATAATATTAATCAGTCTGCTTTCCACTTCTGTACATATCGCCAATGATTCTTTCAATAGGTATTTCTCCAATAGTAGAGCGAAAGAACAGTTCTACTATAATATCGCTGGAAACGTTGTTGAGTATCGGGATCACTTGAAGGAGTTGACTCGACCGCGTTGGTTCCCTCAGGTAGGCACGCGTGTACTACAACAAAAATAAAGAATGTTTAAAAAATGGGAGCACATCTAAATACCTTTGATTAAAACACCTAACATTAAAATATCCGTTCAACAAAACAAAAATACATTAGCTTACAACACCTACATAAGAAATACCTAAATTCAAAACTAATGTTTAAATACCTAAAGTTATAACACCAAATCACCAAAGTATAATTCACCACAATTCAATTGTCCCGTCCCGTGGCAGTCATTAACAGTGAAAAAACCGTAATAAAGTTATGTAAAACTAAACAAACCAAAACATCAATTAAACATAATTATATAATATTAAGTAATTATCATTTTATAAGTACTTTTAATTATTTTTAGATGTTACATAATTTTTAATTTGTGTATCTTACAATATGAGAAAGAGATAATGCTTACCTCATTTAAAACAAATTGCGCATGATCTTGTAGTACAGCTATAGCTTGTAAATCTTGAAATCTTCTTACAACATTTCCTCTATCTTTATGACTTATACTTGTTCTGAACAGCGCAACAGCACGAAGGCAAGCAAACTCATTGGAATCTGGACGGATTTTAGCCACTTCAGCCAACGTATTCTCAAAAGCATCTATATCTCTAACACTTAACATTCTGTTCCTTTGCAAAAATATTCGAAGATCCATCGGATAAAGGAATTGTGCTGAACCAATAATAAATAAGTCCTTCCAAGACTCTTCAAGTAAGAGTAATCGATCTGCTAATGACAACGAATCAAATGCAGGTATATTTTTGGTCCATTTGACGTTCATAAATAGAAGTCTGGCTGCGGCTTCGCACATAGCGTCGGGATCATTTGGGTTGAGGAAGTTTGACGACACAGGCGGGGGTGTAGGCGCTCTGGGTATTCTCAATAAAGGATGGTTCATGATTGCTAAAGCGTTGTAGGAGTAAGGAAACATTGGTACGGGAGGGGGAGGCAGTATAGTTGCTTGTGTTGGTCTTGACATTTGGACAAGGTTGGTTGTTGGCTGTACGTTCATAGTAATGTCGGAAGGTGGTACTGGATCTTTTAAGAACAAAGCCATTTGTCGTCTGATAGTTGAGTTCCTTGGCCCGCGTTCGTGTTGCACAGCTGAAACAATAAATAATTAAGTATTTAGACTTGATCCAAAGATGCAAGTAACGTGCTAGGGTAGTTATCAAAGGTTAAGTGATAGATGAATATAACGAAGTCAGGGTTTGGTGACAAGCTTTTTATCTTTAATCACGGGATTAATCCTCACTGTGGTTTCTATGTATAGTCCCCCTGTATCCCTGTAAGTATCTGCTATTTAGGAAAAATATATATTTAGCAATTCTCTACAACCCATACATAAGCTCCGCTTAGCCCTTACCTTTTACCTACTACCTATTTTTCCTGCGGGTATTACAAAGTACTTTCATGACGTGTATGAGTTTGGGTCTGAAGTCTGAAGCCTAGGTACGCAGGACATTAGTCTCTGTGAGTATAATTTGGAAAGAACTGTTTTCCAACACAAAGGTAAATCAAAAACACGGAAAGTAATAGGGATATCGCTTAACTTATATATTTCTTACCAAACAAACAATTCATGTAAAATAAACTTACCATCCTTATTCATGCCAGCCTCCAAGCACTTAGCTAACCGGCAAGCTCGACACTGATTCCTGTGCGCCTTGTCAACTAGACACATGGCAGGAGTACGCGCCTTGCAGGTGTACCGGCGGTCCCTTCGCACTGATCTCTTGAAGAAGCCTGCACATCCATCACACGCGAAGACCCCGTAGTGCTTGCCTGAAGAGTGGTCGCGACAGACTGCGCAGGGCACGTCGTACAGGATACGACCTGGTGGAAGTAACAGAAACATTAGATTAGCGTTTATTTAAGTATTTGTTAGTATTTACTTTTCGGCGGGTAACCGATAGATTAGGGCTCCCGCACACGGCCCACGGGCCACAACCACAAAACGCCGACACTGGCATATTTTCCTGTAGTTTTTGTACATTTTACCAACGTACCGAACACGGTTGAGGCCGGTGACCATCAAAGGCCACAATCGTCGCTGCTCGCTTCTTGTCGTTCATCTGTCGCGCGCTTTAGCTTCTTTTGTGGCCGGTTCTTGCCTATCGTGGCGACGTTTGTGGCTGTAGCGTGTGACCCGTGTGTGGCAAACCTTGGGGAAACACAGGACAGCACAATATGGAAATATTTAAAAGATGTATGTCCAGCAGTCCTTCCTTCGTTTACCTTCTACCTTAAGTAACCAGTAAAATGTAGCGTTATCACAAAGTAACTATTCTACGCGGACTTAACTGTTCTACGACGGAAAACTAGTAAATAATATTGTAGGTACTAGCCTATTATACAACATAAAACCGTGCCTTTACAACAGCATGCGTCATAAATCAATGTCAAAGGTTTGCCATTTAACCAGAATCTGTTAAGCTCCGCCTTTTAGGGAGGGTCCTCTTATAATTTACGACTTTACTGAACAAACACATAGATATATAACATGTAGGTATGTAACATATTATGATATCTGATTTATCTATACCTACTTCTATACTTATATTTATAATATTATAAAGAGGTAAAGTTTGTGTGTTTGTATTGTAGGGGGTAATCTCTGGATCTACAGATCCGATTTTAAAAATTCTTTCTGTGTTGAATAGTCCATTTATCGGCGAGTGTCATAGGCTATATAGTATCACGCTATTACTAAAAGGAGTGGAGAAGTAATGAAATATGTTTAAAAAAGGGACGCGTTTTATTCTCCGCCCTACGAAGTGGGCACGGGCCAGCTAATATTTATTTTGATTTATTTACGTAATGAACTTACATTATGTTAAAGATAGACATAATTGTGGTCTATGGCTCGGGTTAAAACCTTTTGACCACAATAGCTTGTCACAGAAAGCAATTCTTTAAAAAAAAGCATAATAAACCTGATTAATCTTCATATCTTTTTGTATAATGCCAAGTTTGACTTAGTATAAAATAACTATAGCATATAGAATGTGTAACAGACATTATGTTAACTAAATATTCATTAGCGATTTGCCAAACTATTATACCTATTGTGAATAAGACATTCCACTGTCAAAATACAACCCTCAACTTCAATAAGGTACCGCCCCGCCATTCATGAAGTTATAAAAAAAGAATGGCAAAGTTCTCTCTGGTATTTGAATTATTTAATTTTAATCGTGGGTTCCGTGGTAAATGTGAAATTTATTATATTAATAGTAATATTGTATTTATTTGGAATAGTAACTATTGGTTTGGTTAGGAAACCTGGCCAGAGGCGTTGGTGGCGGGTGTTTTTATTAATTAGTAGTCTCTTAACTTTCATAATTATAATATTTCCTCGAGATCACTAATACTAGGGTAGTCAGAGGTTTTTTATAAGGTCATGGCAAAGAACCTGATTCAGTAAAGCGCCAATACAATCCAGAAATAAAGGTAAAGGATTGTAGTCAAAAAACAACTTCACTTGTACACATCATCGTAGAGTCTATATCTGCCAACGTTACAAGTAACAAGTATGTCTCAATTCTCGTACCTTCAAATCGTTAAAAATTCGGTTAAGTAAACTTTTCGTTGACAAATTGTCACACAATAGGTAAGTAAATTTAACAACTAAAATTTAACATAACCGAATTTTTAACGATTTTAAGGTACGAGCATGAAGTTTGTAAAAAGATTTATTTTTAATAAATGATGCACTGAACCCTAAAAATGTAAAACATCATCGCGATCCCACGGGCATAGACAATAGTTTTTATTCAATCTCGAGCAGTCGAAAAGGCATAAAGGCAAAGTGAATAAGACATCCTATTTGTATGAATACCATACACTTGTGCAGGAAGTGTGGTGTCGTATGTACTCTGTGTATGAACGATGGGAAACGTTGTTGAATCCAGATAATTATGGAACACTGAAAGGAAAGATTGGACTTCTTTTTATTTATTTTATGTTTTTTTGATGAAGTGTTAGTGATAAGTTGTTTTTTGATTGTCTTGGTTAGGAGAAGGAAGGATTTACTATTGTTAAAAAAAAAGCATGATATAATAATTATATTCATTTTAAAATCAACGTTAGAATAAAATTGACATACCAACTTTCATTTCTAACATATACCTATTACTTTAAAACAGGTACCCAATACAGTTTTACATGGCGTTGTTCGAGGATGTGACAAGTATTAGGTACTTAATAATCTTATTCTGTTAAAAAATAAACGAAAAAATTACCAAAATAACCGAGAAAAAACTCCAAAACAAAAAAAAGAGTAAAATATGCCAATGAAATAATTACGTTCTATACATTTTATAAACAACAAGGAGAGGGTCAAATAGTTATTAGCCCTATCGTTTTCAAATCATCCTTAACGGCTTTCGTCATCAACCGTGCGAATGATCACCTGTGTCTAAATGACCCGGACATCGCGTGATCATCGTTGAGGGGTAAACAAATAGACGGGTCGTGTACATCAGTTAAATTAAAATTTATTTAAAATAAGATAATGTTGTTCCCACATCAATAATGATTTTACTATAAATTGTAAAGGGTAACTCCACTGCTGCCTACGGCCGTGTTTGCGTTAGTAACACTAAAACTGTTAATTGTGGACTCAACTAACAACAATAAGCTAACAAACAGTTTCTTACAAATAATATTGCTCTTGATTTAGTAAAGTTAGTAAAAATAATGGATTTCCAAAAATAATAAAATACCAATTTTTTTCAGACAGTATATTCTGAACGATATTTTATCTTTTTTTTGAAATTTATAATTTGATATTTTTTTTTGCTTTCCACGTATTTATTTACTTTACGACTCCGATATCCGTAAATATTAAAAGTAGTTAAGTAAGTATACAAAAAGTATTAAAAAAATATTTGTTTCTTTAGCTAGGTATTAATGAGTTAGGTATTGTTTGTTGATTCAAATTGTGCTCCCACCAAAAAAAATCTCTTAAAATACGTGTAATTGGTCATAGTGTAATAAATAATTATAAAAAACCAAATTTAAATTATTTATAGAAAAATAATGTGCAGTTCATAAGCACGCAAAAATATCGCTAAAACGTAAATACTAGTTAAGATAATGAAGGTAGTAACAGTTAATAAATGGTATCACTATATTACAGAGTTAGGGGACTCTGAGAGTTTTAACAGATGCGTTTCACAACGCGTGGGAATACTTCCAATGAGCTACTATACTACTAAGCGTCGTCACGTCATCTCACCCATCGCTAATTAACTATTAGTTATTAATGATAATTTTAGAGTTAGGTACTTAACACACATTTCCATGTTGGGGGTAATAAATACCCATCGAAATGTAATAATATATTTTTTACAACATTCATACTACGGCCACGTTACTTTGTTAGTAACGGCGTGGTTTGACACTTTATAAAAAGAATAGCATGAGCTTTTATGACAAACTCTGATGTTATAGGAAACAAGGACTGTTGTGTTTTTTTAATGAATATTGAAATTGTATATTGAAGATAATATGTGTATAAAGGAAACAAAAAGCACTTAGGTTTAGTCAAATCTTTTGTAGATTTCACAAAGAGCGTGCACGAATTTGATCGAAAATTTATTTAAATAATTAAAAACGTATGTGGCCAGATTTTTACAAATTGTGCCTAATCAAAATAAAATTATAATTAAGTCACATTTAAAAAAGCAGCTTATACAAAATATCCTGTAAATATCATTTCATTTTTTTTCATAAGAAGAAAACCATATATTAACCTAATCAATTATGTAATCTTAACTAATTTTTATTTGACGACCTCTGTGGCGTAGTAGTTATATAACATGACAGCTACGCTTAGTTTGGGACTTGGAGAGGGCGTTGTGTGAATGTGTGAGGATTATTTATAATTATTTCATTATAAATAATTTAAATACAACAAACTTAATTATCAAAGAACTTACTAGAAGATGCTTGCATCGGCTGCATATCCATGTTGCTCAACTATCCATACCGTACCTTTAAAAAAATAAAATATATTGAATAAACACCTTTAACATTATTTCACACAGGAAAGTATGCGAATTGCCACTCAAACAAAAACGTTCGCGGTTTTGAAGACCACTTGATACTCAAAGGAATATCAATAAAGAATTGCAACAAATGTAAGAAAATAAAGTGGTATTGTTTGTGGGACTTTGGGGCTGACATCTTTCTACCACAAAGCTGAGTACCACTTATATGTATGTTCATTATTCGCATTGTTCTATTAGTTACTTGTTATAAACGGTCATTACATCGAGCACTGTTGAGTGGGTAACGTTCAATTCATTGCGAACACTCGCTAATACCCTTACAAATATATTCGTGTGAACAATTTTAATATTAATTTATTATTGACTAATAGGTTGGGTGCTTGCCTCTTTTTTGCGTAGTTTGAGGTATTTAAATGTAGAAGTTAACGTGGTATAAACGGTACCTAAGTTTCGCAATTGCGCAATTATTAGTTTATGAGACTATTTAATAAGAGGCTAAATTTACTGTTTTAAAGTTTTGGGATCGCACTTCTTTTCCGATTTAAGTAGTTATTTTCATGTGTGATTGATGTAATGCTTTGTTCTCTCTCGTATAACTCTTCACGATGCCACAGAAAACGCCGGATTTTAAAGTGCGGTATAAATATGTTTTACATTGCATACAAAATGTTGAAATTTGATTAGTGATGAGCCGTCAATACAATTTAGTCAAATACAATTTCAGTAAAGATCATTAGTAAAGGCGATCAGTAGGTAATAAAAACTACTGAAATTATATCCTTGATGCGGGCGTTCGATTTTCTACGTTTTAACATTTCCAGCAACAGAATAAAAAGAAATGTCATTGCTTAATATAAAGCATTCGGGAATGCTTTATATTAAGCAATGACATTCCCAGAAATAAAAGTAAAATACTTAAAAAAAATAAGGCCCACAGTTTGCGTAAACTATAGAAAACAAACAAAAGAGAGAATATTCAGTAGCAGAAATCCTCACTCCTTTGTTTGTTTGTCCGTCGGTCACTCAGAAGTTCGTATTGCATATTTTTTCACGCATAATTACAGTCTTCGAAAACAGGTAATTATGTTCGTATAATCCCTGTAAGTACCAGGACAAAGGTATGGATGAGCCGGGTCGGAAAGGCCCGGTGTACGGTTGAGGGTTGCGAACAATAGCGCGACCAATAATAACATCGGAAAGTCGGTAGCTTCTTGCTTTTAAAATTGAGATATTACAAAAAAGCTTACTAATACGTTTTTTGTTGTATTTGGGTATGTATCTAAGAATTTGCGGACCTTTTTTTTTAATAATTTGACTTCATAACAGCTGTTGTAATAGCAAACAATTTTATGGTGTATTTAATCTGTAATATTTTGTATATAATATGCTTTAATAAGGTATAGATAACTTTTTATAATTGTTCCGTGTAATATGGTGTTTAATATTTAATCTTTTATTAAGTTATTCATGCATGCTAACTGCGAACCTTCTATCTATACGGATTACGAGTATAAATTGTCGTCAAGTTAATACGCAGGATTTAATTGCGTTTTTTTGTTTAATTTATCAACATTACGTAAAAGTGAGGTTTAATTTATTAATTGATTTTACTCACGCAAGAAGTTTTTGGAAGGTGCGATGAGTAGTGAAGAGGGGGCGATGAGTAGTCGTGTTAAAACGGAGTATACCTAGTAAATACCTGGTTTCACACGGGTGTGCCGTCTAAAGGAATGATCTCAGACAAGGTGTTTTTGATAATAATATGTAGAGTAAAACACGACATAAGCCATCGTGATATTAGTAAGACTGTAAGACACGCATTATGCAAGTGACTTATTAAGTCCTTAATGGATGTATGTTAAAATGTTTAACAAATATATATTTTGTATTATACCGTAGGGTAATTTTTTCAGTGTAAGAAATCCATGTCTAAATAAATATAATTATATGTCTTGTAATAGGGATTTTAATAGTAAATAAATCATGTTTATAACATAAAAAAATACTAAATAACTCAGTAAAACAATTGGAGAGGAGAAAATAATTTCTCAAAAAGCCGCTAACACCACAAAGATATGGACATCATTTTTAGATATTTTTAACCGATACCAAAAAAATATATTAAGTATATCTCCTTCTTTAGCAACTGCTTTCGAACCGTAGGAAAAGATGACAAGGTTCTCAAATGATGGATTTTTTTAATGCTTCCTGGCAAAGAACTCGTTAATTTCTTGTTTATTAAGTAAATCTGGTAATGTAAGTGCGCAGTAAGTTCCGATGACCTAATGTCCAAAAAATAATATTATAATATGTAAGACCTGTCTTATTTACATAAAAATATACGATAATATATAAATTACAGTACCCGGCCGTTTATATTGCACATCGACGACCCGTGGAAAGAGACATTCGGTCAATTTCGGATTCGTAGAGTGTCATCTCTGTAACTTATTTATGGTAGAAAATTTCGAAAAGTAGAAAGAAATTGAAATAATTTATATTTGAGTCAGGATAAGAATAGATCTACAAAGAAGATATATTATCTCTCAATCAAAGGTAAGTATATCTAAAAGTTACATAAATTTAAAAATATATATATATATATATTACCTAATAACTTAGCAGCGTAGACGTCGACTTACTCGGTCTCAATTTTAAACTTTTCTCATGTAAAATACAAATACACGATAACGTTATGTTGACAAGTAAAAACAATTAAAAATTAAGCCAATAAGCGTAACGGGAGACCATTAATATTAAAAACTTTAACAACTTGACAAATAAGCGAAATTTAATTTACTTATTAAGAATTAGTTATTGGTTTTTCTATCGGAAAATTCATTTAACGCTACGACATATTACTTGCTCTTATGAATATCACATTAAGTGGTTGTAAAATTGTTGCTATGTTATTATTTATTGTTGTTGTTTAAACGAATATTGTATAAGGTTATTAGATAACAAAGATACCTCTATCATTCATAATTAGTTTTTTTTTACAGGACCGTGTTTAAGCCGAACGTCCACCGCCGGCTAAACTAAGTGGTTTAGCTTAGCTCGCATAGTTTAGCCAGTTTTTCATACATGTGGCATAGTTTGCGGTGGACGCACATGTATGAAAAACTGGCTCTACTTAGTTTAGCCGGCGGTGGACGTTCGGCTTTAATGGCGGGTGTTGGGAGAGGCATAATAATATGTCTAGAAGTGGACTGCGATGGTCTAGTTGATGGCTTTATGGTTAAAATCATGCTAGTTTTGTATGTAATTTGGAGTCAAGTGATAAGTAGGCAATATAAGAGACCCTACATTGAAATATTTTTTCCAATTATTACCACTTTCTCTAGACAGCTGAAATAGAGTTTTAGATATATTACCTAACTTTCCCTTAGTCGGCTATAAAAAAAAGATACAAGGCTGAAATAAGATGGGGTCGTGATAACCTGTGCGCACCCACTTTAATGTACTATCTACAGAACGCTATCCCTTATCTAATTATTGTGGTCTTAATGATTATATATGGTATACATTGGTTGCAGCACCTTTTTTCAGTTACCTAACGTTACTAAATAAAGTGGCGTCAAGAAAATCCAGCAGTAGAGTTTGTTACGCCGTTTCTTCTCTACTAGCGCTTTGAAAGCGGTGGTAAAGTTTTTAAAACTTTGAAATGTTTTTAAACTTAGTTTAAGTAGTGTTAGATGACTTCAAAAAGATACAATATTATTGTACTACTTTAAATAAAAGATATTTGAGTTTGAGTCTGTATCACAGAATAAGTATAATAAATATACCTACCTAATATAAAACATTACAAATAATATACAAGCGATCCGCCCCGACTTTGCACAGGTGCAATGCTTATTATACTCTGCAATATTATTCATTAAATTCATTTGACTTGAAAATCAGTTGCGTAGTTTTAAAAATAGCGCGACGGACAGATAGCTACAGTGACTTTGTTTTATATTGTGAAGTGATTAGTCACCAGTCTGTAAAAGTTAAAGGTAAACAAAGTTTCAAAATACGGTGCTTTTACATTTCTACCTCGCTCTGGTAAGACGAACCCTATGTTTGCGTGATCAAATAGTGTTTTGTAACATAGATAAAGCGTGGTAGGTCTTCTTCACAATAATTTTAAACGTTGGATAAATCTACTATTTTAATAAATCCATCCCTAACATTTAGGTACTCAAAATAAGATAACTAACCCACAGTTCCGAATGACTGATTAAGTAAATATCAACTAATCAAGTGACAAAACTCTTGTCAACTATAATTTTCTACTGACCCGAGTCTGTTACAAACATCAATTTGACGGACATAAGGAACATCCCGATTCGGGACAATAATTTATGGATCACACAAAGAACTGTCCTGCGTGGGAATTGAACCAAACCACGACCTCGTGCACAGCAGGCGCTTCCACGACAGCCGCGCCACCATAGCATTGAAGTCTTAATACAATATCTCCGTGTGGTGACGGAGTAAGAATACAATATTATGCCACCACCCCATCTCATCCCATGGGTGTCGTAAAAACCGATTATGAGACTATCAGTGAATATTATCTTTACGAAATAAAAAGAAGGAAAACTTGAAATTAAACCCTATACCAATCCGTCTAGCCAGCGTGGTATAAGTAGGCCAAGTATCCCTCCGTCCCGGGAGGAGGCCTGTCCCTGCAGTGGGACATTAATGGGCTGTTATAAAGATGATACAATAAAAGTCGAACAGACGGCGGCGTATTGAGTAACAAAGCTAAACATTATACCTACTTCTAGCCTATACCCTCATTGCCCGCATGTTCTTGAAACATTTTGACATGAGAGATAAGTTACCTACCGCATTCACTCTCAAGGTGGTCCTGCACCAACAGAGGGTTAAAAGTCATTTGTCTAATCTATACTAATATTATAAAGAAGTAAAGTTTGTATGTTTGTGACGTTCTAGGGGGTAATCTGGATACCCTCTGTGAGTGCGGTGAGGCTCAACAAACAATGGCACACCTTCTACATTGTCCTAACTGCCCACAGAGCTGCACAGAGAAAGATCTTATGGACGCCACTGACAAGGCAGTCACTGTGGCCAAATTCTGGGCTGGTTATGTTTAAAGAAAAAAAAAGTATTGTATATCTACGACTCGAGAGAAGAAGAAGTGGGGGTAATCTCTGGCTCTACTGAAACGATTTTAAAAAGTCTTTCTGTGTTGAATAGTCTATTTATCGGGGAGTGTCATAGGCTATGTAGTATCAAGCTATGACAATAGGAGTGCAGCAGTAATGAAATGTTACGCGTTTTTTTCGCCGCCCAACGCAGTGGGCACGGGTCAGCTAGTTTATAATAATTTAACATTTTCCAGTAAGTTTCGGTGTAACTGTAAATCTACTATAGGTACCTATTTTGACCGTTAGAAATATTATATGTTATTAAAAAGCAGCAATGTCTTGGGTTTTAAGGTTTGTGTGATGATGCACTAATGACGAGACATATTATCACGATCGTGTCTCATCTCAAGGGCGTATAAGCATGATAATAAGACTAATGATTAGCCCCTTTACTCATAAACGGCTCTTAAATTTAGTCACTGTGTAGCGAGATTTTTATTAACAAAACCAACCTTATACCAAACAAAACCGTAAGAATTTAAGCTAATCAATTGACTAAAATTTAAGAGGCGTTTAAGAGTAAGGGGTTTAAAATCCAGGAATGTACGGCCGGGCTTGCTCTATGGGATTCATGCACACACATTATATTTCGCAGTGTGTTGTGCGATGCAAATCACAATAGAATTTCTTGGGAGAAGCTCTCGATGTTGATAGAGACTATTAACATTGAGGGCTTGACTAGGGTTTGCCATCGTAGTGGAAGGATTGGCTAATCAGGTGATACCTTCATAATCAACATCATCATATCAGCCAATTGACATCCACTGCTGGACGTAGCCCTCCTACAAATATTGCCGCCTTGTGCGGTCCTGCGCCTCCCTCATCCATCGGTTTCCCGCCGTCCTAACCAGGTCGTCGGTCCACCGTGTGAGGGTGTGTGTTGCCTATTTACGATTGATAGTAATCATCAGATTTTCATTCAATATTTAGCCTCATTTCACTTTGACAAACAAAATAAGAGAGAAATTGTTTATTTAGTTCAAACGCTGTCACAGTCTAAAGCACTTATAAAAATTCGCTTAAAAAAACATTCGCAGAGCTCGCTAGCAGAATCGCAGTAAAAATATTATTCATAGCAGCCCATAGATGTCCTAATGCAGGGTCTGGCCATCAATGTATCAAATAAACTTGTCTTTTATAGTATGCTGGGCAGATGGGTTAGTATCGGTACATTTCATCATCATCATATCAGCTATTGGATGTCCAGTGTTGGACATAGGCCTCCTCCGAATATCTGGGTATATTTTGGTTAAGTTAATGTTTAATTTCGATTAGGCATTTGTTATTAATTATTGACTATGATTAAGTCTAGTGTCCTAAACCTTTCAAGCTCTGTTTAAAAATCCAGGAAACGTTAGCAATTATCAACTTACTTAATGTTTCTTGTCTTGGTTTTTGGAACATTGCGAAGCTTCGCATAGGTTTGTATTAGTATGTACTTTGTATTTTTCATCACGATAGGATTAAATAAATATAATGTGAATCTATTATAATTAAAGAATTCGTGTAACTGAAGGTCATTGTTGCGTATTTAAAAGAGTCCTAAAACCCATGGAAAAATATAGAATTTTCTGTATGATCAATTATATTATTATTATAACAAGTCCTAAGTACTTATATCTAAATCAGATTTTCTTAATCGCTAGCATAACAACATCGCCACTTTAAATAACATACCTACTACTTACGTGTACTTAATTAATTAATTTTATACTTAACACTAAATTAATAATTACACCTATAACATAAAAAAGATATGAATCTAAAACATTTTAAATAAATCCTTAAAATCTAAAAAAAATATTGTAAATTAAAATCACTACTTACACATTCAAAAAAAATGATCACAAATTCACTATAGTTTTTATATATTATCACCACTAACAATTTATTAATGTTTATATCCCGGGGATGGTTGTTGAACGAGTGACTCTCGCGCAGCCTCGAAGGGTACATTAGGGGCGCGGCAAGGGATGACCCCGCCCCTTTTATTACCCATTTTAAGTTCACTCATTCATAGCTTCGACTATCTATGTTGAATGGTTTATTGACAAACAATTTTTAACTGACCCTCAAAAAAAATGATGTGGTTATCAAATTTTTTTTTATTGTGTTTTGTCTTAGAATTCAATTATTTCTTGAACAATATAGAAAATTGCTTTTGGTTGCAAGTATGTAGGTACTTACCCACTTAATTTAGGTCTAGTAGGAACTTTATCAAAATGGTTAAGGTATATGGTTTTTATCTTATATATTAAGCTGTAAAACATTAAATTAAATTAAATTGCTTAAAAGTGCCTGCTAGTTTTTATTGGTAACAAGTCAATGATGGAGTCTGATTTTAATTAAGTAATTGAGAACCATTTGAGATTAATGTCTGCAATATGGATGTAGATGTCCATTTCATCATTCATCATCATCATATCAGCCAATTGACGTCCAATGCTGGACATAGGCCTTCCCCAAATATTTCTACATTTTATTTTCAATTTTTTTTTGTTTAATTTTTTTCAAATATTTGTTTCTTTTTTTTTTAAATATTTCTACAGTCCTGTGCCTCCCTCATCCATCGGTGTCCCGCCGTCCTAACCATGGTCGTCGGTCCATTGTGTGAGTGGTCTCCCAAACCAGTGTCTTCCAGAACGTTTCTGCCCCAACGGCTATCTGTTTTTCGCGCTATGTGCCCTGACTATTACCACATGCCTTTAATCCTTGCTTAGAGTTTTGCTATACATTAGTATAGATATAGATTATACTTACACAGAAACCTATGTCATTGTTGAGATGTAGAGTCACGATGTTTATAGCATGAATAGGTCGAGGCGACCGGGGCAGTACATACCACCATTTCAAAGAAAGCTAACGTAAAGCAACAGTTTCATACTGTAACTGTAATATTAGTAGATCGCACTAACAATTGTCCTGCGTGGGGCTCGAACCCGGGATCTTGTGCACGTAGCTCACACGGTTGCTTCCTCACTGAGGCAGTTTATACCGTTTATGTTACGGTAAGTGGTTACACAATGTGACGGACATATCTGCATAAATACTGAAGAATTGAGGGTTAAATAATATGTTTGTATGGAAAATTAAGTGTTACGTATTGAACGAGGTCGCATATTCGATTATTGCACAAATAATACTTTTATGACCCGTTCTTGCTTCTTGTGGCGGCGTTTGTGGCTGTGGCGTGTGGCCCGTGAGTGGCAATCATACCGCTAAGAACTTGTACTAGTATGGGTACAAGACAAAACAAATTATGATAAAAAAAAACATTCAAAATATCCAGGCCAAGTTCATGCACACATGCCTTAGCGGGATTAAACCCAAGACGTCAGAGTAACAGTAGCAACCGCTTCGCCATAAATATCATAGATGGAATAAAAGACTAAATAAAAATATAATATATACGCATGTTTTTTCTAACATTTTATAGCTAAACATTAGGGGCTCACTCGAACATCAATAATAATACCACACAATAAAACGATTGACAAAAGGACCGCTTGCATCCAGAGACAACAAAACAGGGTTCCATCTTTAAAACTGATTCTAACTGTCAAACGTGTGACGTATTACTTTTAACGCTTTCCGATTGGTGAAATGACATAGCATAGAGGGGGAGTTTCTTTTATTTTTAATTTAGGGCCACTTTGCACAGATTAACTATTATGTGTGTGACTCTGGGGGTTGCCTTTGTGACGGGATAGTCATTTTTAAATAGTTTATTGTTTTGTTTGTGGATGTCGTGAGCCTTTTTGGGGTGATACCAAGTACTTAGATTCGTGTGGTGATAAATACTTACCCCTTTGTTCTTTGATTTTTTAGCTTTGTGGTGCTCTTTTTTAATTTATTCAAAAGAGAGGAAAACGTTTCTGTTGAATTTTGCAATAAGTAGAATAAATATTAGTTATTGTTTATTTTAGTCTAACATGAGGTCTTCCGGCTGGTGGCATGAAACCTGTGATATTAGTCAGTTCGAGCCTTAATATAGCATTGATATCCCCGAGTGAAGTGAAGTCTAGAAGGTAATATAAATACGGCCATTGACATAATATAGCTGCCAGATTATCAGAACAAGAGATTAGCGTATTGCTGCCATATCGCAGGTTGAGGCAGCAAACCCTAAAAAATGGATATTCTGGGGATTCTTTATTAGGTATGTTTAACATGTAATTTGATTTTTTTTTTATTTGTCTTTTTTTAAATAGCCAACTCTCGCTAAAGGTCTGTATGTCTATAAAGCGGGGAGTTTTACATAAGTACAATAAATAAACATAATATGTTCTATTGTCTTGAGTATAAGATAAAATATCTAGTGTACCTAAGCTCGAGATATCATTTCTAAATCAGAAATATAATGAAATACTAGTTTTAAATTTAATTTAAAACAACCCCGAGGAAATATGTAATATGTTTATGACCTTTTTCCAATCCGTTTATGAACCATCAACTCTTACACCGAACGAATGGTTACCATCAACTAAGTGTGGAGAAAAATCAACAATTATTTCAAATATTACAATTAGTGAACATAAAATTCTAAAAGCTCTAACATCCATAGACCCCACTAAAGGCCCCGGTCCTGATAGCTTGTCTCCTTATTTTCTACAAAAAATTGCAAATAGTATTGTTCTCCCTCTACATATCATTATAAATAAATGTCTTATAGAAGGCATTTTTCCTAGAGTATGGAAAATGGCTAACATAACTCCTGTGTTTAAATCAGGCCCTAGGCAAGATGTTCAAAATTATCGTCCCATTTCAATTTTGTCTGCCTTGTCGAAGCTTTTTGAGAGGCTAGTTTTTAATGAAATTCATATGACTTTATATAACAACATAATAGAGCAACAGCATGGATTTATACGTAACAAATCTACCACTACTAATCTTTTAATTTTTACAGACTACTTATTTAACAATTTAGATCAGCAAGTGCAAGTAGATGCTGTATATACAGACTATCAAAAAGCTTTCGATAAGGTAGATCACGACCTACTACTACAAAAGTTGGCATATAACGGAATACGGGGAGATCTTCTTCGATGGTTTGTTTCATATGTTACGAATAGATCGCAACGAGTTGTGGTCAGGGGATATCACTCTTCGTTTAGCAGTGTAACGTCTGGCGTACCTCAGGGTTCTCTTCTTGGACCTCTTTTATTTATTGTTTTTGTGAATGATATTGGTGCGTGCTTCAGACACTCAAGCTTTTTGCTATATGCTGATGATTTGAAGATTTATAAAGCCATTAGGGCTGAGAGTGATTGTCTCCTCCTTCAAGAGGATTTAGATAGATTCTCTGAATATTGTGCAAAAAATAAACTTAGTCTTAATGTATCGAAATGTGTCACTATTTCATTCACAAAAAATAAAAATCCTTTCTCTTTCGATTATAAGCTTATTTCAACAACTTTAACTAAAGTTACGTCTATGAGGGACCTTGGGGTACTGCTGGATAGCAAATTGCATCTTGACCAACACGTTAGTAGCGTTATAAATAATGCCTATCGTATGTACGGTTTCGTAATGAGATCGACTACTGAATTTAGGCAAGTGGGTACATACATGCATTTGTACAAATCGTTAGTTAGACCCCAGTTAGAATATGCTGCAGTAGTGTGGAATCCTCATTACAGAAAATATATAGATTGTATGGAAAAGGTTCAGCGCACCTATTTTAAATCTGTTCATTACCGTTGTTTTCGAAAAACTCTCTCGCCTGATGAGTTGTTGGATCACTACAGGCTTATGACACTGGAGTCTCGTAGACTGTACCTAGAGATGATGTTTCTATATGACTTGTGTAACAACAGATATGAATGTACTTCTGTACTTAATAAGTTGTGTTATGTTATACCGCGAACAGTGATGAGGCGAGAGGTACGCTCGCGACCACTATTTGCTGTAAGCACGAGTAAAACCAATGCTGGTGTTCGTGCGCCCCTTCGTCGTATCACAAGCGATTTTAATAAGCATTTCACAGATCTTGACATTTTTGGAATGTCTCATAACCAATTTCGTAGCGCACTTATCGAAATAATAAATGGGTTAAGTATGTAACGTAGCTTTTAATTAGTTTTAATTTCTTTCTTTATTTTTCTCAAGTAGGTAAGCATTTGTGTACCTAATTGTTTACATTAATTAAGCACTTGCCTATTGTCACATATGAATATGATTCATATGTAACTATAGTATTTCACATCCACACATTGTATTACGTGGATAACGGTGTAGGTTCATATTTGTATCCTAATCATATATAATTAGTAATAAGAAATAATATGTAACCGTTTGTTAATCCCAAATAAATAAATAAAATAAATAAACATATACTTAAGTGTACTTTGATTTATTTTTCTTATTAATTTACAATTAATTATTATCCTACAAGAAATGTATTTAACACAATAATTTATAAATACAAACGTAAAAAATTATAAACAGTTCACAACTATTTTTGAAGCACTTCTACCTTAACAAAATATAATTATGTATGAGTACTTCACAAATCATCAAACTTCCTCAATAAATAACAACAATATGCATATTTACAAAGAGGTAGAAAAGCAGGGTAGAGTACGCGTCAACTTAGGTCGTCACGCTACGTATAGTTAGTACGCCCCAACTGACTTGACTGAGCTCATTAGCTAACTAATGAAAGATGTTCGCGCACGTAAGTACAGGAACTAAGATAGCACCCGCTCCCTGCGCCCTCTGCCATTTAAATCCAAAATAGACATCTGCGCAGCCGTTTGCAACAATTTGAGTTAAAAGAAATGAATCAGGTGCGTCGGCCACAGGTGCCTCCACTCCACCACGGGGGGCCTAAGCCACGGACCCTAATTAATTACCTATATTTACTGCAGTTACTAATTTCACTTATAATGTAGCTAACATCAAGTTATTGAAATCCTATATTATTATTCATTGACAAGCAATTATTTATATAATTTCTTAAAGATTCTTTACTTATGTTTTTTAACGATAAAATTGGTAACAGAATTAAAAAGTGTAACACGTTCTCAAATCCATTGTAATATTTGAAATAATTAAGCCGGTAACGACTTCCATAAGCTCGTACCCTCGTATTTTAATATTATAGACATTAATTTTCTGAAATCAGCTTAAAAATTTGTAAAATGCCAGATATTTTCTTCTTGTACTTTTGTTAGAACTCCTTTGTAACTTTAACTCAGAAAATTTTTAACTACAAAGTCAGCAAAATTACCTATGCGTCTAGAAAGTAGGTTCACTTTGACTAGAAATAATCCTTGTAGTTGTCTCTGAGAAAGTGAATAGTGATTATAGTACATTCCATACTGTCTTAAATCTGATGTTTTAGGATTGCCAATTTTTAATAAAATAACATTTGACATGATTTTGGCATCAGTCTTTACATAAATCAAATTATTTCTTCGCGAATATTGGGTTTACAAAGATCTTACATTAAATATAATCGTAGGTATCACCACCCTCAGCTTTCAATTCAATCAAATACTTTGCAATTTGCATAAGCCTGTAAATTGTACAGTATTTAAAAAGTTTATTTAAATTTTATACATTACACAGAAAAAAACAAATAAAATAAAAAAAGCATGTCACAATTTGATATGAAAAATGAATTAATGTCTATTAATTAAAAACTGTGTCAGAAATATAATATGTACAACAAAAAAACAAAAGATAAATTGTATATAGGTAAATCTAAATCACACATTTAAAAAAGTTTCATATTTACCATAGTAAAAATATAATAAAATTGAGTCTTTGACAAAATATAATAACTAATCTTTGTAGAAAAACTGAATAGGCAGCGACTCTCCAAGCTCGTTTGGCATTTTAATTAAATTGTAAAAACTACTTTTAAAACTCTCACAATGAAATTAATGCATCCTAAATAAACATTTAAATGCCGCTAATCTTTAGGTAACGCGCTGTCACTCTTCCCTCTAGAATACACTCTGTATGCTGTCTTAGATCCAAGCATTCTGTCAAGAAGACTGTGTTTAGCTCTCCGTCGATGCGTAAGAACCTCACGACATAGTTCGTGGAAGACTTCACCGACTTGGTTCACTTGTTCTGCGGCTGCTACTTCAGCAAAACTGCACTCGAAATCCTTTGCTAGGATCTCACCTTCTTCAGGGCTAACCTGAAACATGCATGACGTTCAAAAGTCAACAAAAGACCGTTCAAATAGTCCTCTGTTCTGCAACTAAAATATTTGAGAATAAGCTGTAAGCCATTTAGACTACAGACGCTCAATAATTCGCCATTTTTTATGATGACGTCCTACGGTCTTTGATAGTTGGAGGAGGAATAGTTATAAATATCATAGCATTTCTGACTTAAAAATCTGTCTCATAACCTGTCGATTTGTTTAGCATAGTCCACTGTTGACGCAGGCCAATTGTATCATAACGTACACACGTTGTACTTACGCATAATTATAAAAGCTGGATTTAACAAACCGTCTACGTATCTAGAGAATAATCTTCATAACATGCTCATGATCCGGACAAGTCTCAGCGTCATCGAGTACATTCGAAATATATTGCTAAAGTCCCAAAAACACAGTAGTCTGTTAATTGTATTTTAGCTCGTAAATCACTACATAGTATAAAACAAAGTTGCTGTCTGTCGGTCACTATTATATGCTTAAATATTATAGGTGATATGGTTATTTAGCTACCTGTCTCAAGTGCACCATGTCAGCCTTATTTCCAACTAATGTCAGCGGTATATCTGGTTGCAGGCTCTGCTTTGCTCTCCGCACATAGTTGAACGAGTCTCTGTCTGTGATGGAGTACACGAGGAACAGTCCGTCCGCCCATTGTGCTATCTCATTACCTGGTAACTCTTCTATACTCTGAAATCAATAAACATAAATTATTTGCCTTGATGTCAAGGCCGTCGGGGTATGTGTTCTAAACATTATGCTTGCCATAATTAATTCAAAACACCCATTAGTCCAGTCCAGTCCTGACCTAAGCTGTGTTTCTAGTATGTGGTACTACGTAATGGATAAACTGTCTTATATAGGTACTTTTTATGTAAAAACATGTATGTTCCCGGTGAGGGATCACCTTTATATATAACAAACAACACCCAGACTGATGCAAACACAAAGAAACACATAAAAATTTGCATTGATCATTACACCACTCCAAAGTTTATTTGTTCATATTCATCCATCACGCTGCGCTGGTGAAATCCTTCACAAAAGGCAAGTGCGCAGAACTCGGAATCGACAAACATGAATGTAAACGAAGCAAAGCAAGCTCTTTCCGGACAGTTACGACTTAAGGAGCTTCACTATACCAGCCTACCCCCTTTTAAAGGTCGGCAACGCATCTGTGATTCCTCTGGTGTTGCGGGTGTCTATGGGCGGCGGTGATCACTTACTATCAGGTGACCTGCTGGCTTGTTTGCCTCCCATTATATAAAAAAAGCTTACAGTGAAAGTAGTATAATAATATGGCGCTCTGTTGTCTCTACCTAACCCCATGGGAATACGGCGTGAATACAAGTATGAAAACAAAACAAGATAAGAATCTGTCAATTACTTAATCATGTTAAAAAGCTCACACATTTAGAAACATATATTTGTTTACTACCGCAATGTCTTGCCAAATAATGTATAGACGAAGCGTGACAATACCACATGAGTTGCTTACAGTTTGCGGACGACATGACAGTGAAATATACGAGTTGGCAACACATTTAATTTTTCAATCTAGTTGTAATAGATTTATTAAGTCTTATCTCTTTTGATATTTCTCTGTTTTATTGTACAAGTTCAAAGTGAAAACTAATACGAAGTTTGCTATTTATTTTTATTAGACAATTATTTCAAGTACTTATGTTTTTCTAAGAGTTGATGATATGACATGACCGTGCGATTATAGTCTAGGAATGAAATTAACGGATGGTTGTTTTTTTACTAAATACGACATCACTCCGTTGCCAACTGCAAATATTTCTGGTCTGCTCAAATGCTACTTCGCATCATGCGCATAAATGGCTTAAATAATAAATGGCTTACAGCTTATTCTCAACAGTACTCAAAATCACAGTAAACAGAGAACACATCTTTTGGATGATTGTTACAAAAATTTAGTAGTTCGGCAAAGAAAAGAATTTTCGAGCTTTTAAATGCAAACTGACGAATTGTCTGAGCATGACATCGAAGATCATACTCAACTCATTGTTGTGAAAATAGGAGAAGAGTAGACTAGAACAAATACTCTTTTGTGGATCGCACAAATAAATAATTATTTGTGTTATGGTAGCCATACACGATCCTTCCTATCGTCCAATCGGCATGACACTGCAGGCTTGATCCAATCTGCAGTTCTTCCACATTGGGCATACACGATCCTTTCTATCGTCCAATCGGCATGATACTGCAGGCTTGATCCAATCTGCTAGCTATAGACATCTATCTAATGGTGGCCATACACGATCCTTCCTATCGTCCAATCGGCATGACACTGCAGATTTGATCCAATCTCAATCAAAAGAAACGAAATTCGATCCTGCCATCCATTCTAACTGTCATGCCGATCCACTCCCACACACGATCAATTCTAACTGATCCAATCGGTAGCGTCATGCCGATTGGACGATAGGAAGGATCGTGTATGGCTACCATTACCTTAAATTCCCGCAAACTCGCACTTGGCAACATGATTACTGTACTTATTGCCTACATGATTGCTATACTTGTCACTAGAGATGACCGTTTTCCGCAGTGTCAGACTGCGGAAAACGGTCATCTCTAGTGTAAATAGGCTGTTATGGAATATAAAACAAAACGTATAGTACCTTAGGACAAGTGTCTAATATCTCAAACAGGATAGGTTCTCCATCCAGAAGTGCTTCGTGTTTGTACTTGCTATCTGAAATAAAGAATAATACTTAATAAATAAAACTTTGGACAAATAATGTCATCCCCTACCTGATTTAAAGGAAGTCATAAAACTCGACTAATGATAACATAGACCTCAGAAAAAGGTTTTTTAAAGTGTTTTATCTTCTAGATAAATATATCGCACGTCACAAACAAAAGGGTATTATTTCGAAAACGTTGTTTTGAGATATCGCGTATTGAAGTTTTAAAAAATCATAGATTCGGAACTACTTACTCAAATATTTAAAATTATCTCTAGATTTAAAAGTACACTATCCTTCTTTATGCTGGTTAAGTTTAGTTTGTGTATCTATAACAGTTTTTTTTATATTAATAGTTTTATGGGAACAGAAAAAGATGATACCCTTTAAGCAGTTCAAATAGCTCTTAAGTTTAACTTGCTACTCTCTAGCTTAACCAAAATTTACCAAATTATTTCGATAACCAGTTGTAATTAATATTGATACTATATTAAGCAGCACAGAAATTATCTTTTGCCTACATGGCTAAGGGATTATAATTCTTCTTCTTCTTCGTTTCGACGGCAATAAGTCTAATTTCAAATATATTTTAGATGTGTTTTGCCCAAAAACCAGCGACAGCAACAGCATTATCGTTGGCACTCTTTAGGTCTTCTGGTGTGCAGGTGGCAGGGCACATTGGGCATGATAGGAAGTGTTCCATGTCCTGGACGAGAGAACCGCACCCACATCCACTATAGGAGGGGTTCAGATAACCCCATTTAGTCCGGTTAGAGTTACAGCGGCCTAATTGGGTACGTAGCCTATTGAGCGACCTCCAGATCGGCCACTGCTCCTCGAAACCAGGTGGAAGATGTTCGGCGGGTGGAATGAAGTCCGCCGGTGGTGCAAAGTTTGAGGCCCACCCGTCCAGTCTAGCCTTACTGGGGTCACCGCACAGTGCACGTGTGTGTCGCAAAAAACTCTTACGACTTTTGAGGCGTGCTCTGGGTATATTGTGCGAGTAAAGTGGATGACGAGGGTCGGTCTCTTGTTTTTCCTTTCACTTTCGCAAATGACCTGACGGCGAACACCAGGTCGAGCAATGGCGGCCAATGAGTATAATTTGACCAATGGGGTAGGTTTCAAGCAGCCAGTTATTATATGTTTCATTCAGGGCAGAGTCGATCATACCTGCGTGAGCTGAACGGTGCCATACCGCGGACGCATACTCTCCTGCCGTGTAGGACAATGCCAGACCCGTAGTCCTGACAACATGTGGGGCTGCCCCCCAAGACGCAGAAGTTAGGCGTTTGACCAAGTTGTTTCTGGTTGATATTTTTTGCTTGGTATTATAATAAATTAAATACTGATTGCATCTAAAAAATCTAGAAATTCTATTTGTTTTAGTATCATAATTAGTTATAATAAAAAAGAAACTCAATATGAAAGAAACATAATTTAACAACATTATGTAGGTACCTACAGTAACAAAACTATCAAACTAAATCAAATGTGATACTTTGGGGACATACGTTAGATCCCTGTTGTCACTGTCAGCAAATGGGTCTTCGTAGAAGTATTGAAGTGGGCCATGAAAGAGAAAGTTGTACCTGGGAAGTATGTGAAGTTAATTCGTGCTATGTAAAGACAAACCAGTTATACGTCCGATCGTCTTGCAACTCCAACCAGTTCAGTGTGGCGGTAGGCTTGCACCAAGGGTCGGCTTTAAGTCCTTACCTCTTACTGACTATGGACGCCTTGACGGCGGGCATACAGGAAATGGCACCCTGGTGCAGTGTTTGCCGATTACATTGTTCTGGTTGGGGAGGATGGACCTAAGATCCAGAGCAGATTAGAGCGTTGGCAGTCCTGAAGCCATAGCGCTTAACGGCATGCGCCTTCTAGTCTTCTCTGTCTTCCGGTATCTCGGTTCTTTCATTCAAAGCGATGGCGTAGTAGATCGGACGGTCAAGAACCGAGTTAACATAGGATGGATGAAATGGCAGCAGGTCATTGCTTCACGGGAACCATCTGTGACCCCCACAGTCCCCTTAATTTAAGGGGAAGATCTATAAAACTATGATTACACCTGCCGTCCTGTATGGATCAGAGAGTTGGCCAGAAAAGAGATGAATGAAAGACAATCTGTGTGGTGTTACGAGAGTAGATAGAGTAAGAAATGAGTATGTAAGAAGATTTGAAAGTGGCACCGGTGGCAGAAAAATTACGTGGCAGCCGGCTGTCATGGTATGGGCATGTTATGCGGAGAAATGAGAGTCATGTAGTGAGGAAGGTGGTGAACATGTGTGTGGATGGATATTGGGGAAGAGGACGACCAAAGAAACGATGGATGGATTGTGTGAAAAGCTATATGGCTGCGAAGAGTGTTACTAGTGAGATGACGTCCGATAGGACAGTATGGAAGAAAAAAATATGCTGCGCCGACCCCAAATAAAATTGGAATAAGGGCAGGGAAATGATGATGATGAGCAAATGGGTCTTTGTTTTCTTCATTTTAAGAACTGTCCGGTGTACTTAGGCGATTGCTGATTGCTTTCATTATTAAACCAGCCTTCCTACTTCGCTTCATTGTTTTGATTATAACTAAAATTTAAAAAAGACAAAATATAATAACAACTTAAAAGGTAGTATTTTACTTGAAACTTGCAACCATAAAATACAATTGACAAGATGTACAGAATTATCTCAAGCAAATCGGGAGCTATAAAGTATTATTTTAATATTATTTCGTTAAAATTACCAAATTATATTATATTGAACAGGCAAGACAGTATTATTTAAAATAAAACATGAAACTAGTATAAATTTTAACAAGCAATAAGGTATTAACTTTACATAATACTGTTTAGAATACTTACAACTTTATAGATTGATTCCATATTGACGACTGGACGGGTTGTAACTCAGAAAGATACGTGCGACGGCTACGAACGATGCCCGGCTACTGAATCAACTAAGATGCGACTGTCTTACCTATCTCGAAAATAGGGTGCATAAATAGTCAAGAAAGAATTGTATCGTTATATTTCAAAAAGTATTTGGAATTTAAATACTATTTTCTTACCAATTTATAGAGAAAAAAATTAGGTTTCCGAATTCAAAATAAAAAAAAAACGGTTTTTCAGACTTAATACCCTTTTATTTATAGCGTGCGATATCTTCTATAAAACACTTTCAAAAACCTTATCCAGTCATCAACTAACCTATCACCGTACACTGATGGACATAGTCTTCTCCTTCTCCCAACACGCGCCACAGAATACAGTCTTACCCAGTACAGTCTTACTCTTTTTTTCCGGCCAGCGTGGCATAACTTAATTCTTCTTCGTGGTCGTCAAATCTTTCGCTACCACTTCCGAGGTAAAGCCACGCCGTATAATGCGTTATCAAAGTGATGCGCAATGACTGACGTCTTGACATTATCGATCAATGTTTAGCTTTTTTTAAATCTTTTTTAGAAGAGCCTCGTCTGATCAGTTTGCTCTGTCATAGCCGTGTTATTAAGTACTTATTTTGTGGTATTTCGATACAAAAACTTTAATCAAATTTGTCTGTAAAGGTCACTTATTATCACATTCAACAGCCAAACTCAAAAAATCTTTTAAATGTTACGTACTGTATAAATAGCTGAGAAGCACAGATTACTTTGATGGATAGCGACGTGAAAATAGTTTCGTGCTATTAATAGTACACGTTACTATTTCTATCTTGTTTCCACAGCAAAAATGATAGCTTCGGACTCATTTAGCACAGTGGTATTTAACTATTTTGTTTTTTCTTCAATTTACCAATGGGTTACCATCTTATAAAGGCGGGAGGTCGATGGATGAGCAAGGTATAAGATCGCGTGCTTTTAGTTGGAGGAGGTCCAGCTCTGGACTTACGTAAATTACTTTAAGATTCAAAAGATTCAAATTTTATCAGAGGTTAAAATGGTCAATAGTAATTCGCGAGTTCACACACACACAATTGAATAAATCTAGCTTCTTGTGAAGCCTTTTTTGGCCTATGTCCAGCAGTAGATCGATCATGACTGAGATAACATAGATTAGACACACTTAAAGTGCGTCATTAAGGCAACTGCAGAGAGTATAGTCTGCAGGGCGTCATTTCGCTGAAGACTCATCAGTAAACCTTGGGTAGCAAAAACCCTTTCAGTTACCTCAGTAGCAAAGTATTGGTGTATGCGTACTTCTGTGCACGAGGTTGTGCCTTCAATCCCTATGCACAACAATCTTTGTGTGATCTGCAAATTTTATTATAGTGAGTCTGGATGTTTTTTGAGTCCGTTAAATAGGTGTTTGTGAAGGAATGTGAGAGTTTCTTTTACAAAAAAACAATTTTTTGTTGAGATCATAGAAGATTCCCGCCTAGCAGTGGTAAACTAAAAGATAAAGAGCAGAGGTAATCCCATAAGTTCTTTGGTAAATCCATGTCCGGTGCGTCACCACCTACAAACAGTTCGCTACAAGTTAACCCTTTTACGGCTTTTATTATTATTAGTATATTTATAAAGTTTTTTATTCACCTTGTTGATGATCGTATTCCCCAATGTATCGCTTCGTCAGGAAACGGACAGTCAACGCTGAAAATAGAAAAAAATACGTAAAAAACTATACACAGCTTGTTTAAAACTTCACAGTACATATTGACACAGGATCCATATAATGTTTCAGCTTTAAGTTTACTCTACAACATTATATAAATTTATTCGCATAATAGCTGATGACTTAAAAATTATGTTGCTAAATAAAAAAATGGTTTAGGCATTATTTTCATATAACTTATATTGTGCTTAATAAGTACAAAATTGTATTGTACTTTGATGGCTCATTAAGTTGATTCCCGGGATCTGAACTCCTTACAATATACCTACGTTCATATAAAAAAATCTTTTTGTGATTATGGTGATGATGTTTTTCAGCACAGTTTAACATAGGAAAAAACTTGAAACAAAAAAATTAAGTGTGAATAGTAACCTTGAATGAAAATACGAGTACTACCAAAATTAATAAACAATTTAAAGGGTCATATGCAAACAAGCAAGCTAAAACGTATCTTCTCGTCATTACCACCACAGTGTCTGAAGACAAAGCTCTTCGACCAGTGCGTGTTGCCAGTGATCACATATGGTACAGAGACGTGGTCGCTAACTATGGGCCTTCTCAGAAGGCTCCTGGTCACTCAGAGGGCAATGGAGAGAGCTATGTTGGGAGTTTCCAAAGTAACCGCCCAGAATTGCGCGGTTAAAGTGGCGTTGGGCAGGGCACATAGCGCGGAGATCCGACAGCCGTTGGGGCAGAAAGGTTCTGGAATGGCGACCGCGTACCGGAAAGCGCAGGGTGGGGAGACCCCTCACACGGTGGACCGACGACCTAGTTAGGACGGCGGGTAGCCGACGGATGAGGGGGGCACAGGACCGCGCAAGGTAGCAATACTTGGAGGAGGCCTTTGTCCAGCAGTGGACGTCGATTGGCTGATATGATGCAAGCAAGCTATATTTGATTACAGTAAGTGTCACGTTCTTCAGAAATGGTTAAAAGATCAGTCTTTAACCAGCTTTACCAGTAAAGCTGTCGGTTTGAATCATTTTCTTGACAACAGTCAATATATACACACTGCTACAGCATAAATAACTCTGTCATAAGACTTTCAAATGTTTAATATTCCACGTGTTAAACATTGAGCAAGGATCCAAAATTTCAAAAACAAAACAAGAAGCAAAACACTATTATAAATATACAAGTCAAAATCGCCTTACGTTTCTAATATTAGCAAAGAAATGTGTCGATAGAACTAATAAATATTATGTTTAAGTAATCATATTGATATGTTTATAGGCAAATCGTCGATTATACGAATAAACACGAGAGCGGAATGTATTGAAAACTTTACTATTGACGAATTGCACATTACACGTATCATTTTATTTTGTAATGGTAAACATATGGAATACAAGCAGCTGAAAGCATGTTATTTATTTATTTCTGACTTCTTAAAATCTGTCTTTCTATCTCTATCTATCTATCAATCTTTCTATCAGTTAAATTCTTATAATCTGACGACTAATAATTTTGACGACCTCGGTGGGGCGACGGTAGCGCAAGCGGCTGCGGTGCACGAGGTCGTGGGTTCGATCCCCACGCAGGTCAATTATTTGTGTGATCCACAAATTATTGTCCTGGATCTGGGTGTTCTTTGTGTCTGTTAAATTGATGTTTGTAAAAGTCCCCGCGACACAGGACATGATCCATAGTGTGGAAGTTGTCTTTTTAAAAAGAAACTCGGAAGACGACACGTGGCATGGCACATTAAGCTTCAAAATTGGTTATGGTATTTTGGCTAATAGAGTTAGAAGCTTAAACCGTGGAACGTGCTAAGTACATCACATACACGTCGCAGACACCGTCCAGACTTCAAACAATTTTTAATTAGTACTAGTAGGTAAGTAGTAGTTGAGTTTAACTAAGAGAGGTATCACGACTCATTCATCATCATAACAGCCCATTAATGTCCCACTGCAGGGACGGGCCTCCTCCTGTGACGGAGGTATACTTTGCCTACGAATACCACGCTGGCCAGACGGATTGGTATAAGGTTTAATTTCAAGTTTTCCTTCTTTTTATTTCGTAAAGATAATATTGACCGATAGTCGTTTTCTACGACACCCTTGGGATGAGATGGGGTGGTGATATATTGTATTCTTACTCCGTCACCATACGGAGATCGAGCCTCATTGATTTCACGTAAACTAAAATAATACCGTCCCCATACGTAATATATACAGTAAGTACCAACTAATTCGCTCGGCCTGCAGTTATTGCAGAAACTGCGCAGATGTCAGTTTTCGAATTAACCCCCTTACTCATAAAGGCCTCTTAAATTTTAGTCAATAGATTAGTTTATATTCATACAATTTTACTAAGAAAAATTTCACTAAACAGTGATTAAATTTAAGAGGCGTTTATGAGTAAGGGGTAAATGTTTTATTTGACCCTGTCATGCTCGAACTTCTTTGATAGCTAACTTGAGGCCAACCAAGTTATTTGGCGAGCACTGCATCGAAAATCAAAACAACGATTCTCGATAACATGTGAACCAAAACTTCATTAATATAGAAACCAAAGAACTTAAACTCATTGTTTATAAAACATAAGTATTAGTTATTCATTTCTAAACGATTATAGCTTTATTAACCGGTGTAATGTACTGATTGGTTAATAAAAGGTGCGTCTAAATTAGGATATGTTTACTCACAAAACGGTAATGGAGTTCATCTGGCCGGAAATTTAACTGCATCGTGTTGAAATGTTATTCAATTTTCAATTAAGCGAGCATTTGGTATTTCTTACAAGAAGAAAAGGTAATGAATTATACGATTTTTTTATATGGTATACCTACTTACAATGGTTGCAGCACTTTATTACAGTTACAAAATTGTTGTAAAATTATAGAGACGTCTAAAAAAAAGGGTGCTTTAGAGTTTGTTACGCGCCGCTTCTTCTCTACTAGCGCCTTGGAAGCGCTGGTAAAGTTTGGAAAACTTTTAATATGTAAAATTAGACTAAGTAGTTTTAAACTGACGTCAATAAGCTGTTATTGTTAAGAAGGTCGCAATTTACATTGAACTTCTTTTTGATAATTCTCTGTGTTTCTTAGCAACAGTTTGTGATTGTCACCTTTGATATAAAACTATTGTCGTATAATATACACGTTTTACCTTACTAATTGTGTTATTTCTTAAGGTGGTAGCAGATATCATGGAAAAAGCAATAGTAAGTGCTGCAAAAGTTCAAATAGGAAACTTAGATCCTAAAAATTATAAAATTTGGAGATATAAAATTCAAATAGTGCTCAAGGCAATGCCGGGATGTCTGGAAATTCTTGATGGTAAGAAAACCAAACCAACCATGGCGCCAACAGCTACAGCTACAGAAAAGGCTGATTTTGTAAAAGATCTTCAAAGTTTTGAAACATTGAACAGTGCAATTTTAATATTACTTACGACAAATATGTCCGATAATATCTTACAACAATTTTTGCGTTTTGAATCTGCAAAAGAACTGTGGAATGAATTAGAGCGTATTTATGGAGGCTGTTGTGTAGATAAAACATACGACTTATGCCTAAAATTCTTCAGCTATCAAAAGGACAAAGATCACGACATTATAACTCATGTGTCAATTTTAAAGAATATTTGGAGTGATTTGTGTTTAGAGCTACAAAGCGAAGCAAAATTACCAGATATCCTTTTAATATGCAAAATTCTAGACACTTTACCCTCAGAATATCTTGGATTTAAGTCTAGTTGGCTGTTGATTTCTAAAAAGGAACGTTCAATTGAAAACCTAACTAAAGTCTATTTTTTTATCTCGGACACTAAAATGACAACTACTAATGTCAAACGTAAAACTAATATAGCCAGCTTTTAAGAAACAGTGCTGTCCCTGTGTTTCGATTCGTTTTGTAATTATTGTAAAATATTTACGGTTATTAGTATAGTCGAGAACTAAATGCCTTTATCACCTCTAGAGTTAATGTTAGTTGCATTTCATAAAACTATTAGGGTCAATATCGCACAACAAAACATCAGCTAAATCATGACGATACTTTGACATAATATCAGTTCTCATGTATTAGCAAATAGTTGTTAGATATTTATAAAAACAAATAGTAGAAGTTGCTGATAGAAGAGGTAGGTACTTTATCCTCTTTCCATTGGTATACAACATCCTATAAAATAGTAAATAGTTTTTCTACAAAACATGTGTAATACATAAACATACATACTGTTGGTGTGCTTAACAAATAAATAAATAATTCGAAGTAATTATTGACGCTATAGTAAATGATGACTTTTTTTTTCTTTTATTATATTAAAATTAACTCTAATGTGATAAGGTAGACCCACTGCAGTGACAAAAAAAGTTAAAGTAACTAGGTAAGTACGCTAGAATGAATCAATTATAGCAATTATAGCTAGTAAATTTACCTGTGCTTATTCATCAAACGTGTTTTCTTTACTTTGAATTATGTATTACACATGTTTTGTAGAAAAACTATTTACTATTTTATAGGATGTTGTATACCAATGGAAAGAGGATAAAGTAAGGCATTTATTCAGAAAATGGAAGAACTTTCTCTCTTTTATTTATTTTTTTATTGTACTGTGAAGTTGATCATATCTTTAAATTTTACCTGTCTCTATAGTTATAATAAGTCAATAAACAAAAAGTTGACGTTTTTGGTGAGCTATTATGAATTTATTTGATGCTCCTAGTATTAAACTTTAAAACAAAACATAATTATGAGGACTCACGGAACAATTTTTTTTTTAAATTTAAGTGTTCATGGTAATATTGGGTTTTTCTTTTAAAAATAGCTTTACATCGATATCTAAAATATGTTGAGGTTAAAACCAGCTAGGGGAGTGAGGAAAGACTCAGTTTCTTCAGTTTCTTTATTTTTCAACATAATGTTACAAAATAACAGCTTATTGACGTCAGTTTAAAACTACTTAGTCTAAGTTTACATATTAAAAGTTTTCCAAACTTTACCACCGCTTCCAAGGCGCTAGTAGAGAAGAAGCGGCGTAACAAACTCTAAAGCAGCATTTTTTAGACGTCTCTATAATTTTACAACAATTTTGTAACTGTAACAAAGTGCTGCAACCATTGTATACCATATAAAAACTAAGGATTGCACTAAAGGATCAATATACATTTTTAAATATCTTAAACTAGAAGATTCGTCCTGTAGGTAGTACACAAAAGTGGGAGCACCAAATCACATTTATAAAGTTTTCTAGTAATAAAAACGTCGCTCAACTAATTTATCCCCTAGATAAATAAGTGGTGTACCAAAAATGACCGCTTGGTAATGACCGCTTCTATCAGCTACTTTAATTTGACAAACGATGTACCAAACACCCTGTATAATTACGACGACCTAACTACATGATGGCGGGGAGACGACTGCTGGGCAACGCTCGTACACACAGCAACACATCAAGTTAAACATTTTCATTTAAAATTGTTTCTTATTTCAAGGTATTAAGGTACATAAGTGTCTAGCTTGATTAGTTGCTGTGTGTACAGTCGCGCGCCTGTAAAAGTGATTTCTCAGCAGTCGCTCAAATTACAATGTTGTGTCCCTACAAATCTAATGAATTTCTCTCTTTTTTCCTTCTATGTCCATCCCTATAATTTCTTGCATGACGTCATTGGCGTATATTTCTATTTTAAGTTTTCGTAATTTTATAACATAAAACAAATTAGGGTAAACCACCTAATCGTTAGAAGTCCTACAATTGTTGGCACTTAACCCAGTTGGATCGACCGACCCATGTATGGGTTTCGGGAAATAAAAAATTCTGCCCCTTTTATACGGTTTTATTAAAACAATTTATAAATACTTTTGGAATCGACAGTTAATGACTGTTAGCTGTGATGACAAAATAGGTAGTAAATTTAATTATTTATAGTTGTTTTTTCCAAGTGAAAATGTCTGTAGTGAATATGGTAAAACATGTCCCTAAAAAAGTGAAATTATATTACATATATTGTTATATTTCTATTAATATAATATCAAAAATATAAAGCTTGAAACATAACAATATTTATATTACAAAGAAAATTCATGCTTTTAACGAATAAAGAATAAAAACCATATAAATATCAGTACAAGAATAACCTTGTCCAGGGATGGTGATTCGTTTCTATAAAAGAATTGATGTTTAATTATGAATTATATATTAATTTTTATTATGAAACAAGATTATTATTATTTTATTATGCAGACTCAAAGATTAATTGTACTTACAGCCAAATAAAAATAAATTATGTACCAAAAATAAATTTTGTTTCATTTACTTACCTGAGTTTAAAATTAGAATTTGCACATTTTATATTATTACTTCCAAAAAACTGTATAAAATTTAAATTTATCGTTAACTGTTGATAGTGGTGGTACATCACCATACATAAATAAAAAAGGTAACAGTAATGATATTTTAGTATTCGAGATTAAAAAAACAGCCTATAGTCTCTATTTACCGTAATCGGCGGAACTAACCTATATTTTTATCGGTAAGTACCGGCTGTATCGCATCACTATTTATTAGTTGTAAAAAACAGGCAACACATGAAATGTCATTTTAGTGTCTGAGATAAAAAAATAGACTATAGTCAGTTATGCGCACATGAAAGAGTTTTGCGTCAGAATGATGAGACTTTCAAAGACGGAGAAACAAGCGCTGCAGAAGCATTATACGCAAAGATGGAGAAGAATAAGAAAAGGAATTTTACTAAGGAGCTAAAGTGCAATTATTGCAAAGAAAAGGGCCATAGGGTCAGAAATTGTAAAAAGTGGATTCAGGATGGCAGACCACCTAAGGAATCAAACACTGTGAACATGAATCTGACAGTCCTGACATTACATTTGGCAGAAGGTTTTGGCGAAACTAAAGATGTTGAAAACTGGTACGTTGACAATGGAGCAACCAGCCATGTTACCAATAGAGGAGATTTGTTTCAAAGCTTTACCTACTTCAAAAGCCAGCACACAGTGACCGGCGCGAATGGCCAATGTATAGAAGCTCTGGGCACTGGTAATATCCTTGCGGAGGCTGATGTGAACGGCAAATTAGAGCCGATTCTGTTGAAAGATGTATGGTATGTACCCAACATTAGCAGAAACTTATACTCAGTCCTTGCCACCCATGATAGATCGGATAAAAGTTTTTTCGAATCCACTACACTCAAATGTACTCTGAAAGTAGATGGACAAATAAAAGTCATTGGCACTCGTGAAAAGTTTGGAGGATTATTTAAACTTAAAATGAGATGTCTGAAACCAACTGTGCAAGTGAACCAGTTGTGTACAACTACAAATCTGTTACAACTATATCATGAAAGATTCGGACACCAAAATAAGAGACATGTGAAGAAGTTGATTGAAAGGGAGTTCAACATTAAAGCGGAAGTAACCAATGAACTATGTGAAGGTTGCATATATGGTAAATCTCACAGACTGAAATTTGGAACCAGAGAGAAAGCAACACACGCTGGAGAATTGGTATACGCTGATGTCTGTGGCCCCTTCCCGTACTCCATTTCGAAGTTTCGATATTTTGTCTTGTTCAAAGATGACTATACAAGGTACAGATTTGTTTATTTTATGAGAGAGAAAGCTGAAGTACATGCGAAGCTGTCGCTCATGCTGTCTGAAGTGAAAGCAGCCGGCATCACAATGCAGGTATTGCTAAGCGACAATGGCGGCGAGTTTGACAACGGCAAAGTACATGAGATTCTCAGGAAGGAAGGCATTAAGCAGCGGCTAACGATGCCATACACTCCACAGCAGAATCCTACAGAAAGGGAAAACAGGACAGTTGTGGAAATGGCACGAAGTTTAATGCATGCACATGCCAATATTCCTACAGGATTATGGGCTGAAATGGTTTCAACAGCGGTGTATATTTTAAACAGAACAGGCGTTACCAGTGTTGATAAAAAATCACCGTATGAACTATGGCACCATAAAAAGCCTAGACTAAGTCACTTCAGAATAATTGGATCATACTGTTATCCACATGTTCCCAAACAAAGAAGAAAAAAATTGGACAAAAAGGCGAAAAAGGGAATATTAATCGGTTACGACAATGATGACGGCTATCGTATATGGCACAGCGATAGTTTCAAGCTTATACGATCGAGAGATGTCATCTTTGATGAGACACCCTTGGTAAATTTGGAGACCAAACAACCTGATGCATTAAGAAGCAACAGCAATGGGAATAAAACGCCTATTAGCCAATTCTTTAATTTCGGATTGCCTTCATGCGAAAGTTGTGATGACGTAAGCAATAACCAACAGAGTTCATCTAATGATGATAGACATTTAACTGAACCATCGTCTACTTGTGATGAATCTGCAGGTGAAGACCAACTGTCTGCAACTAATTCATTAGAGGCAGAGGTAGAGCATGATGTTTATGCGCCACCAAACGAACCAGAAGAGGACGACGTAATAGAATCAGATAAAGATGGACAAGCAACAGAACAGCGTGTTAACTCACCACTGTCTGAATCTGAAATTGAGGCCGAAGGCAGGATGACGTTGCGAGATCGCTCAAATCTAAAGCCTCCAGCTCGATACAAAGATTTTGTCTGTAACGTTTGTTTCAATGTTAATTCGGTTTGCGACAGGCCCCTTGTAGAACCCAATACATTCAAAGAAGCAATGATGTCAATGGATCGTGATGAATGGCGCAAAGCAATGGACAATGAGATCAATTCACTGAATGAAAATGAAACATGGAAAATGGTAGACTTACCCAAAGGAAGAAAAGCTATTCCATGTAAATGGATCTATCGTTTCAAAACCAACCCGGATGGATCTATTGATAAATACAAAGCTCGTCTTGTTATCAAAGGCTACTCGCAGAAGAAAGGTATAGACTACTACGAGACATTTAGTCCAGTTGCAAAGACTAGCACTATAAGAGCCGTACTCAGCATTGCTGCACAGGAAAATCTTTCACTTTCCCAGTTCGATGTCTCAACCGCATTTTTGTACGGGACATTAAAAGAAGAGATTTATATGAAACCTCCTGAGGGATACTCAGACAATAATGGAAAGGTTTGCAAGCTTACTCGGAGTCTCTATGGGCTAAAACAAGCTCCGCGTTGCTGGAACACCACAATAACTGAGCATATTCTAAAACTTGGCTTCAATCAAAGTGACAGCGATCCCTGCTTGTTCAAACGAGAACAGGGAAAACACAAGCTGATACTAGCTTTATATGTCGATGACGGTCTTATTGCCTCTACAAGTTTAGAAGAAACGGAAAAGTTTTTAAATGAGATGAAGCAACGTTTTAAAATAACGACAAAACCATGTACCTATTTTCTTGGAATAGAAATAGAACGGAAAGCAGATGGGTCGATTAGAATTGATCAGAAAGGTTACGCAAAACAATTATTAGAACGATTTGGCATGCAGGACTGCAAAGCAGCTGCAACACCAATTGTAAAGGATGCTGTGCCACTCGCTGACATCAATGAAGCCCATGTTTTTCCTTACCGTCAAGCTGTTGGAGCACTCTCTTACCTGATGGTAGGCACAAGACCGGACATTGCGTTCGCTGTCGGAATGGTGTCACGAAAACTTGATAATCCAACACCTGAAGACGTAGTAAGAGTCAAGCGAATCCTACGCTATATTAAAGGCACCGTTAATTACGCTATTGTATATAAGCCTTCCACTGCACTAAAAGGTATAAAGTGCTACAGTGACGCTGACCATGGAGGTGATTGCTCCACTGGACGCTCAACCAGCGGCATGATTTGCCTTTATGCCAACGGTGCCATAGCATGGCAAAGCAAACGACAGCAGACTGTCGCAATATCGTCTACAGAGGCTGAAATTGTCGCGGCTAGTGAGGCTGCAAGGGAAGTCATTTGGATAACCCGAATAATTAGCTTTATGCAGACTGGAATAGAAAGGAAAATCCCTCAGCTATTTCTGGATAGTGAATCTGCATTAAGATTGGCTCATGATGCACCATTCGAGACGCATCAAAGAACCAAGCATATTAAGCTGAGACATTTTTTCATCAGACAATGCGTTCTGGAAAATGAGTTGGTTGTAGAGAAAGTTTCTACGAAGCTTCAACTAGCGGATTTCCTCACAAAACCACTATTTAAGCCACGGCTCCAAGATCTCTGTAAATTAGCTGGAGCCTCTGTATCTGATGCAGCATAGCACAACAGTTGCAGAAAACAGGAGAGTGGATGTTAAGAAGGTCGCAATTTACATTGAACTTCTTTTTGATAATTCTCTGTGTTTCTTAGCAACAGTTTGTGATTGTCACCTTTGATATAAAACTATTGTCGTATAATATACACGTTTTACCTTACTAATTGTGTTATTTCTTAAAGGTTATTTTGTAACATTATGTTGAAAAATAAAGAAACTAGTGAAAATATTGATTTATTACCGACTTTATCCATGAAACTCGGAAGACGACACGTCTCTAATGGCACCTTAAGCTTCAAAATTGGTTATGGTATTTTGGCTAATAGAGTTCTAACTCTATTAGCTTAAATTATGGAACGTGCATCTTTATCACATACACGTCGCAGAGACCGTCAAGACTTAAAACAATATTTAATTAGTACTAGCCTCACGCCTCATTCATCATCATAACAGCCCATTAATGTCCCACATCCCACACGTACAAAAATATTAGGTTGAGTGCCCAAGAACACTTTCCGTAGCTGTACTGCTTGTACAGTCACGAGCAATAATATGTATACATTTTCACATTTTGTAAAACAGTTATCTAATGTTCTGCCAATCCAAAATTGAATTTTCGAAGATTACTTCAAAACTGAAGGGAACTTCTTCTAAATTACGAAATAATTTTGGTATTATAATGTCTAGATAAACGTGCAGATAGTTTAGAAAATTTGACAATGTGTACATATTATTGCTCGTGACTGTACCATCACTGACTATTGGGATGCGATAAAGACCTGGGATCAAATAAAATAAATAATTAGAATAATATTTACAATTAACGTGCTCCTGTGCCTCTGTCATAGACCCTTTTTCCACCGGCCAGAGCAGGCCTACTGATCGTGCTAGGGGTCTGCCCACCCAGGGCCTAACGGTAAAATGATTACTTATGAGATTTTTGTTACAAAAATATTCCTCTGTGGCGTAGTGGTTACATAACATGACTGCTACGCAGAGGTCTCGGGTTCGATTCCCGCTCAACGCAAATCTTTGTGTGCATGAACATGATTGTTTGCATTGGTCTGAGTGTTTCTATGTATATTAAGTACAGTCAAAATATTCCTAAAAGGTTATCGCAACTAGCTTCTAGTATAATGTATAGTTGTAAAAATAGTGTTATTTCATAAGCAATACATACGGTTTAGTTCACAACAATGTGCTGTACAAATAGGTCAATGATTATGGGCCCGATACTTGAGTCGATTTTACATCTCGATGTAATCGATTGAATATTTCGAGTAGCCACGTAATAGTAAAACTAGATAATACTGTTTGTTGAATACCGAAATAAAATATGTATGAAATATTGGTGTATGATAGGTACTCGTTATATTTAATTATAAAAAATATTTATTGGCAATAACAGAATAAAATCGTGTATCCATTCGCTTGCTTACATACCTAAAAAGACATTAGTGCATGAAACTTATGTGTATTACCCGGTCGTAAATATTGCACATCGACCTGTGGAAAGAGACAATTGGTCAATTTCAGCTTCGTAGAGCGTCATCTCTGTCGCACAAAATACATACAAAAGTCGATGTGCATTATTTTGGGCTGGGCACTGTACCTTTACTTCAAAATAAAAAAAGAATGATATTATGAAAAATATAAATAAAACAATTAAGTAGATACATATCATTAAACTTATGAAGACACCATTTTGACTTAAACTGGGAATCCACATTCAGTTCTAAGCTGTTGTAAAACAATATTACCCTTAATCCAATTTCAATCATCAAAATAACCGGCCTTGGAAGTCTTTACCGTGATGACGCCCCCCTCCAGTGATCAAGAAAAACTTGGCTTTATATATGAAATATGAAAGAAATGTAAACACCAAAAAGGATTTTATCAAACTCATAGACTCTGTTAAACTCCTTAGGTATTACTAATTAAAAAAAACAATTACAGTCCATACATTCCTTTAGATTGAGCATCTGCGTTCGTCTGTAGATATGAAGCTTCCACTTTTAATGCCGCTTTGCACTATAAACCTCCTTGTTTTACGAGCTACGTCAGTAACTTTGGTTCTTAGTCAGCTTTTATTCGTTTTTTTCACATTTTATTCCTCTTCAGTACAATTAACTTGTGTAAAAATGTACGCGCCACCCATACCCAATTTTAATCAAATACGCGGGTTTAATATAACCTTGACTGCGAGGACTGAAGCACAGACCTTGTAGGAAGGTTCCAGGTCAAGATCTCCTCATCTGTATATATAGTTGAGTCATCAGCGCGTGGGCGAATGATAAAGATGCGCCGACGACGACGTGCGTGAACTTGTCGTTAATATACAACTAAGGTACTTGCGGTAAATAAGGGCCACCTTAATCTAAACCTAAATAATTTCTATAAATAAAGGAATAATATAATAAAATATTTAATATCATGGTAATGTTTATTCCAATATCTGCATCAGAAAGTACTATTACAAGTATTTTCATCTCAATTAGGCATAGTAATCATGATTTAAAAAAACCCTCTCTTTGGCCCTTAATAAACGTATGTAGTTTTATAAGGGCCAAATTTTAATTCAAATATTAAAAGAGTAATCAATAGAAAAAATTTTTTTTCGGTTTCATTTGACTTTAATTATCATTTGGCATTAAATCACGCTTTTAACATTACTTAATCAAAGGAAAAACTAGCAATGGCTCTTAATAAACTAACGTAGCAAAGACATGTCATAAAAACCTTTATCTATAACATATCGTCAAAATAATCACAGACGTAAGCAATGAGTTTGTAACTTTTTAAATATTATCTATGGAAATTACAAAACTAAAACATTTTTTTTTTATAAATAAGTAGTACGGTATAAGACAGGCCACGTATGTGGCCCTTCTTATCCTTATTATAAAACCTATTGTTATCGAGATCAACAACTTGAACACTTTTAAGTTAATTAAAGATATTAGGGATGATTTATGATACAAAAATAATAACAAATACATGCTTAATAATAATAACTATGGTATGTATTAAAATAACGAAGTCTATTGAAATTTGTTAAAATTAATTTACATTCTATATGTATAATAAGGGCCGGCCTATGTACCCGCCTCGAGCGTGGCCCGTATTAGCCACTGATAATAAATAGCATTATTGAAAACGGTAAAAAGTATTGTATTTATTAATAAAAAATTATAACTTATCTCCACTAGCCCACACTATTTGTATAACATTCACAATTAATTAACAAGATTTGAACAAACGGCTGTATTTTAGGTAAAAAAAAAATTGTTTTGGCAAGATAAAATTATAGTGGAGCTGCGTTGTCTATCACTCTTAACTGACTCGTGGCTACTGGTAAGATTGATGATCGTGCGACGACGCGAGCTCGGATCTTAGCTTTCCTATTGGTCATTTTTAAGCATGTGTAAATGTAGGGTGCTGTGATCATTAAAAGTGTCATTTTCAAGCAACGGCTCTTGATACCCACCGGCTCTTGTTACCCGCAGGTACCTTACATGTTCAATAACTACTTTCATTATGTGAGTTATGTGTTTATTATATCACTAAGTTAGAGGGTTATGGGGCAAATTCTTCCTGTATTTCAAAAAATAGTTTATTGTTTTTGTAAATTCAAGCTTTACTGGTAATTTCTTTTGTAATATCATGAGCAGGAGCTTCTTTTTTATAATAACATGGTCACTCCATGGTTGGATAAACTGTTTTATAATAACATGGTCACTCCATGGTTGGATAAACTGTTTTATAATAACATGGTCACTCCATGGTTGGATAAACTGTTTTCATGCACTGCTGGATATAGGCCTTTCCCTACGCATCACATAACACGGTCCTGCGCCTTCCGCATCCAGTCCGATCCAGAGTTCTTTGTATTAAACTTTGACTTTGTAATACTGTTTTCAACTTCTTCTTCTTCTTGCAGTCTCTCTTCCCATTCCTCGCCAGACGAAACAGTTCTTCTACGTTGGCGATACCGGTCCATTATCTAACGTTTCGGAGCCAAGACATTTTCCTTCTCCCGACGCGTTTTTCCCATCATTATTGCCTGGAGAAGATAGTAGCGCATATGTCATAATACAATGTTTTCAACTTAACTACTTACTATTTTACTATTTCGTTACTATTTCATAAATTACTATTTCATAAGTAATTTATGTTAATCAGCAAACAGCTATAATAATATTGATTACCATTGTAATTATTTTAGTTTTATTGTGTTTTTATGTAATCATGTAAACAATTATAAATTCTATTATTAGTTTATTAATTTATATAACCATTTATTTAATTTTGTATTAATTAGGTATTTCAATAATTTTATATAATTCTTAATATTTGAAGATAATTTATGTAAAATTATAAACAGTTTTTATTTGTAAATACTTAACATAATTTCACTCTAGTTTTTAAGAAATTAACAATGTATTATGCATGTATAGGTGAGGGCCAATTACTTAATAAGTAAAAAAAAATTCAGCTTTAAAAGTAGATATTTTTTACAAATTAAATGATTTCGCTCTAGTTAATACCCAAGAAGAGCCTGGAGTTCTGTAGATAGACTTCTGACTTTATTTTGTTCTTTACGTATATGTTTATAATATTGTCTAGTACGTATCTTTTCCTATGTTTACGCGTTAAGATTATGAAATAAGTAGACTTTAAGATTTTATAAGTAATTATGATAGACATGTTTCAATATTAACTAACGATCGTTAAATAAAATTAATATGCTGGATTTAAGTGTTCTTCGGATCGTGATATCCATGGGGATTTTGGATCTTGAAAGTGGCGGTGATGTTTGCCCCACTACACGCCAAAGGTTCCGGCAGGGATATCCCGCTTGCTGGGTGGCCGTTCATAAGAATCTAGACCCTCAGTATTTTCTTTTATATATACTAGGAGGCAAATGAGCCAGCAGGTCATCTGATGGTAAGTGATAGCTGTCATAGTGAAGGGAGGGGGGATGGGCTACCGGACTCTCACTCATCGGACGAAACACAGCAGTGACAAGCACTACTATTTTATTTGCCGATTTTCTGTGAGAGGGTGTTATTTCAACGGACGAGCCTGCCCATGCGTGCCGCAGCCAAAGACTGACGGCATGGCTCTACCTCTCAAAATCAATTCTCGTAAGATACAATAAGAATTTAACAACGATTTAATTTTAACGTTTTTTAAATTAATTTTTAACTAATCCAAAAATGGTTTTTTGCGCCTTAATCGTTTTGTTAAAGTAAACATTACAATTAAGATAAATGATAAAATAAACGTCAAGTTAAACAAGTAAAGATAAACGAATTTTTAACGATTTTTAACTACGAGACCATTGGCATTGATGATGACCTACAGTTAAAATAATAGAGCGCCTAGCACCATCATTGCTGTAATTGAAAACACACACTAAATACACATGTGTATTATCAAACTATAAAATCAGACATTAAAAATATAATATTATGCTTTTTATACAATTTCGCATGTCCGATATTCAAATAAATAAACGTTCGGAGATGTTACAGCAGGTATCGCAAATAGATCTATTAGATAGCGTTATTACAAATAGTATTTTTAATTGTATGTAATCTATATCTATACTTAATATTATAAAAAAATTATGTTTGTGTGTTTGTGACGTTGTAGGGGGTAATATCTGGATCTAATGAACCGATTTTAAAAATTCTTTCTGTGTTGAATAATCCATTAATTGGGGAATGTCATAGGCTATATAGTACCACGCTATGACTAATAGGAGTAGAGCAGTAATGAAATATGTTAAAAAAACGGACGCGTTTTTTTTCGCCGTTCAACGAAGTGGGCACGGGTCAGCTAGTTGTTTTATAAAGCTATTAACGTAATGAGGAATTCACAAGTTTAGCTAAACAAGCGATTCGTTTTTTCTTAAAGCGAACTCTGCTAGGTTTTATCTTAATACTACTAGGGACTATCGTAGTGATAAATTTAACGAACACAAAGTACGTAAAGACTCTAGATAATAATTTATGGATATTAGATATTAGGAAAATAGTGATTGATAGATTTCTTTATATATAGATAATTACGACGAAATGAGAATCCGTGTGGTCACGGAGAAAGAATACAATATGTCACCACCCCATCTCATCCAATGGGTGTCGTAAAAACCGACTAAAGGAATAACCGTAACTACTATCTTTACGAAATAAAAAGAAGGAAAACTTGAAATTAAACCCTATACCAATCCGTCTGGCCAGCGTGGTATTAGTAGGCCAAGTAACCCTCCTTCACGGGAGGAGGCCCGTCCCTGCAGTGGGACATTAATGGGCTGTTATGATGAGAATACGACGAATCAAGAATCCGACTAAACAAAAATCCGACGAAAGAAGAATACGACGAATAAGGACTAATTCAAATAATAAAAAGTAAAATACTTATTGATTTTTCGATGATTGAGTAGTTGCCTTCTAAGTACTAAATAAGCCCTTTGAATTTATTACAAATGGCATTCGGTGCAACGTGGTCATATTGCCGTGTTTATGTAAATAATAAAGTGCATTTCACTAATGCACACATCAATTCGTAAAGTCGAAATCGACCTAAAAGTTGCCCTATTGCTACATTACCTACACACCTCAACAAAGTCTAGGGATATTTGGTATTTACTCAATTATATTTGGTATAACTCCAAAATTATTGGAGATAACATACAACATGTTTATATTTTTATACAGGCAATTTATCAGGCTACAATCCAAAATGAAATAAAAGTACTATTTTTGCGTAAATATTTTTTTATTCAAATAAATAAAAAACTTAGAAAATTAATAAAACTAACAATGAATGTGTTTCTTAAGCAAAAGTGAAAATAAGCTAAAATTAATCAGTTATTAAGTGTTATGTAAGTAATCAGTAGTCAATACATTTAAAAAACCGAAAATAACGGTCCTGCAATGGTTTTTCATGCTTGGATTAAGTTATCCAGGTCTTAGTGCGGTACACTGTTCCAGGTCCGACTAGGATACAAAACAAGTAGCCCTTCCATCACAATTTTATGGATGAAAATTCATCAAAGCCCTTCTATTGAACATGTTCTACGCGTATTTTATGGTTTTAAGGTTAGGCGATTGAGTGGTTCAACATAAAATCGATACGTCGTGCTCCTGCAACCAGCTCGTCATCACTCTCGCTTTATGCGGACGGGTGTTATCATCCATGAGCTTAAACATTTGGCCCAATTGTAGTCTACGGGGGTAGATTATTAGTACTAGCACCTCGTTAAATTATTTTTCAGCCGTCACGGTGTTTCTGATCAAAACGCGCTCTGTTCTTCGACCGATACAAATTCCCGTCCAAACCATAATTTGTTCTATCGTGGTATGAATAGATTTCCTGAGGATGTTGTAGACGGCTATCACAACCAGGAACTCGCCAAGCACGTTCTCTACGTGAATCCGAGTGGAAACCTAACCGGGACTCATGTGTAAACACCACTACAGATCACAGGTTATCTTTGCAGAGCAAATGTTCACGAGCCCAGTCTAGTCGTCGTGCGCGCTTCGCTCGGCGTAGGGCTGTAGTATAAAACGGTATGCAAGCATAAACGTGGGCTTCATCCCGACTTCTTCTGACAGTTTGGTCACCCGCAAGAAGCTCCACCAAGAGCTGGAGCCTCTACACCAGCTGCATGGTAGTAACATTTGGCTGTCTTTTCGCGGGAACTTGCAAAAATCGATCATGTCGTTAACTGGTGATAGACTTTTTGGTGTGGTATCTTTCAGCCACTTCACCAGTAGCACGATAACGTGACCATAACCCTGATTTCATATTTTGTATTGTTCTAATCTCTTCAGCAATACTCCGCTTAGTACCCGCAGCTGGGAGCATGCCTACTGCCCATAACATTTTCTCTCTGATGAAATGGCGCCGCTGCTTGATGCACACACTAACATTCATTCGAAATAAACGTTTAAATTGTTATAAAACTTAAATTTTACACAAAAAAGCAGTCAAAACTTACTATTGGTAAATGAAATTTTCGAACAAAATGTTTATTATTACAATACAAATACAAAATGTTTATTTCCTCAATAAACATGTTGTATATTAACGACAAGTTCACGCGCGTCGTCGTCGGCGCATCTTTATCATTCGCCCACGCGCTGATGACTCAACTATATATACAGATGAGGAGATCTTGACCTGGAACCTTCCTACAAGGTCTGTGCTTCAGTCCTCGAAGTCAAGGCCATTATACTGTTTCATTTAGGAGATAATACTGAAACCAGCGTATTTGATTAAAGAAGCAGAACATTTCACCAGGGATTTCTGGTTCTGTTTATATTACGCTGTTGGTCAGATTTAGATGGACCGCTTTAGTCATCGTCTACAACACTACGAGTATACAAGAAGGAACGAGGACGAATGTTATAATAAAAATCATTATACCCTTTCCACTATATTTAACAACATTTGACAGGTTGACGTTAGTGACGTTCAGCAGTATCTCGAATGTAATGCCATTCGATTGTAAGTGATTTAGCGATTTTTCAAATTACTTTATTTTACACATTTGGTCCTTAAATCAAATTACTTTATCATTTTATGACTGTTTCTTTCTTTATCTATGTTAAGAGAATTAGCCTATAGCTTAAAATGATAAAATTATAGTTAGCTTAGGTATTATTTAAAATACATAATTTATCGTGACACATTCGCGGGTTATAGCTAATCTAAAATATCATATTAAATTTTATAAACGTATTATGAAGAGTTCAGGTTTATTCATAGCATTTATTTCTACCGATTATTTGTAATTTGTTTTATAATGGTGGTAATCGTTATGAGTGTCCATCACTAAGTAACCATGGTAACTGAAAAAAACATGGGTACGTCCATGAAATACGATATTATTTGTTTGAAAAATAAGCAGAAGTGTTACGAAACTTCATGGACGTGAACTGTCAAAAAGCTAAACTTACGCTGGAAGGGGTATAGTTTGAGTTTTTATTACAAACATTTTTCCCTTCTCCGTTATTTCAAAATCATTTTTAATTTTATTTCTACGGGGCTAAGTTATTTCAGCCTTTTGAAACATATCAAATTGTCACCGATAAGATAAGTCGTCACTATCTCAAATAACCGCGACGGAGTCATCAAGATCAACTAAGTTATTTTTACAAAACGATCAGTCCAGGAAATAAGGTAAATTTGTGGGTAAATTTGACACAAACCCTGATACCAAGCCGGCATATCCTACTTACTAATAATATAAAGTCGTAGGTTTGTATAAACTTCTCCATCGGTCTGTAATAGCATAAGATTTTTCCTCCAGACATAGTACCTATACGCCATCATTTCAATGTGACACTCATCTTATAAAAAAAACCAGATAGGTACCTTAATCATTCAATTACACGATCAAATAAAGATATAACTTATGTAGGTTACTCAAATAAACCAATCTTAAGGATCACAAAATAAGACCAGTCTTCCCACTTTGAAAGATTGAGGTCAATTGCAAACGTAAAATACAAAATATATCTGTACACATTTACTTACATTATAATGAAGAGTGAAAAGAGTAGGTCGACATTTTATTTATTTTTAGTTTAATTGGAACAAGCTTATTGCGTTTAATTTTCATTCTTATTGAATGAAAATTCAAAATAGGTATAACACAGTCTGGTACTGGACATAGAGCTCGAAGGTCTCTTCAAGTTCTATGTCCAACAGTGGGCCCAGAAAAGCCATGGCCACGGGTGTGTACGTTTTCCTTTTGATTTGTTTTACAGCCTTTGCTAGGTCATAATATGTTAATCTATGCATTTTCCGTTATCTAAAAGATAGGAATGCATAATTTTGTTTTTGTTTTTATGTGATTGTAAATAAAATGTACGGACAATGTCTGATAATAAACAATTTTTATAATATTATCAAACTCCCCACATTTTATATATGACACATACTTAACAAAATTAGTACATCTTCTTAGTTTTTATAATAATAAGCAACTTTTAAATTGTTCAAACTTTTGTTTAAAAACAACAAGAGGATAGTCCAAATATTTAAAAAATCTGAGATAATTCTGGTAGTCGGCCAAGTTGAGTCATTAGCGAATCGTCAATCTTATTGTCAAGTACTTAGTGTGTATGTTTTTGTAAACTAACTTTTTTACATATTTTATACCAGGTTCATAAGCTTTATCATTTGACATAATCCCCGTGTAGTGACGGAGTAAGAATACAATATGTCGCCACCCCATCTCATTCCAAGGATGTCGTTAAATACGACTTAAAGACCATCCGTTAATATTTTCTTTACGAAATAAAAAGAAGGAAAACTTGAAATTAAACCCTTTACCAATCCGTCTGGCCAGCGTGGTATTAGTAGGCCAAGAAACCCTTCGTCACGGGAGGAGGCCCGTCCCTACAGTGGGTCATTAATGGGTGGTTATGATTATGATGATTTGACATAATATGATTGCTTCTCAAAGAGAGAAATGTTAAAATTGGCATGCAAAAATGACAACTATCTGCGCCCAATTTTTCAGTGGATAGACTAGCAATAAAGATAGATTATACAGACAAACAGAGATAAGAGTCCTAGAGCTCAAAAAAATAATAATATGCAATTGTTAATACAATAGCGTATTATTAATTTTTGTTTTCTAATGTAATAAAAAACCATTCTGTTCGTAGGCGAAGTAGCAGGAAGAGTCCGCAAGGTAGAGGCGACAACGTTACTCTCCATCACTAAATGAATACCCTGCCTTTGGACATTATAGAAGATCTAGTAAGTGAAGGTAATAAGTAATATGGGATTTTCAATTAGATACGTAATTTTAAACTTTTTGGGGTTTGACGACAAAGGAAATAGCGTAGGTACCTATAGATTAAGGTTTGATTAAGTTATAAAACTCTGTAGAGGTGTCGCTAACAAATGAGAGTCATAATACATATTTATGGAATCAAGTTTTTTACACTTACATAGAATACTTAACATTGGTACTATTAAATACATTCGCCTTGCAATGAAATCGCTTTGCAAAACATAATATTATATATCAAAAAATATATTTCGTACGTAGTATAATTAAAATAAAAAACATAGTAATAAAAATATTGAGGCTTTCATTTCGCGCGAGCTTAGATATTAGTTCGTAGGGAGAAAGAAAACTTCGACCAGACTGAGAAACCAGAAGAGTTAAAACACTGGTTTTAATAAAATTGTTAATCTCGAATCAACATACTATTAAATTAAATAGAACACAATATGTTACATATTATATTGATGCGTTCTAACTATGCAAACATATACATATGTGTGGACTGAGGGCCCAATTTTATTTTTGCTGATTTTTGCAGTTTATTTAACAATAGTGCAAAGTAAAAGTTGTTAAAACATTGGTACAAACACATACAAAGAAACCAAAAAAATTATTAAAATAAATTAACATGCAAAAATATCCAATTTGATGAGTGAGAGAAGTATTTATTTCTCCATTAGCCTTACTACTTTGACTACTCTACTCTGCCCTTTACTGTCTGTTGTGATTTATAAGCAATCTGTAGAGTCCATGAATAGAGGGGACTTTGCTGTTTTAACACTGAATGGAAGCCAGTATGGCTGCCTATGGCCTTAATTAAGGATCATAAACTGGGTAGCTTTAAAACAAACACCAGTTTACCAGAAAACAAAGAAGCTACTTTATCACTCACTAGCTGACCCGTGCCCACTGCGTTGGGCGGCGAAAAAAACGCGTCCGTTTTTTAAACATATTTCATTACTGCTCCACTCCTATTAGTTATAGCGTACTATATAGCCCACAGATATCTTATTTAGATTTCTGTGATATAGCCTATGACACTGCGCGATAAATTGAATAACCAACACAGAAATAATTTTTAAAATCGGTTCTGTAGATCCAGTGAATACAATGTCACAAACACACAAACTTTACCTCTTTAGAATATTAGTATAGATATAGATCTCTCGAACATCCGAGCCACGATAAAACCAACCAAACACAATCTCCGTATACCGTAGACGCTACCAAAGACTGTAAAATTTCTTCAATAAGACATTTAGCAATACAAAGTTCCTTTTGCGTTTAAATAAACACTAAAATATGGTATAATTACACATAAACGATTACTAACACACTCGATGGCATTTCATAACACTCAACGCCGTCTGTAAATACAGGAACTGTACTAAGAAATTAATGAATCTATAAATATACGCAAATATTTCGTATAAAACAGCTATTATGCATGAAATCGCTTAGAATAGAATCATTATACGAAGATTGGTCAAAGAGAATTCGCCAGTATTCGTGTGGGATTTATGTATCGTCAGGAAGCAAAAGCTTTTGATATATTAGTTATTTTATATTCCTCACACATTGACACAACGCCATCTAGTCACAAACTAAGCCAAGCTTGTACTATGGGTACTAGAAAACGGATAAACATACTTAAAAATTTTGTTTTGTTAATAGATACATATTATAAGAACATAGAAAACACCCGGACCAATGCAAACAATATGTTCATGCACACAAATACATTGAGCGGGAATAGAACCCGACACCTCTGCGTAGCAGTCATGTTATATAACCACTACGCCACAGAGGTCGTCATATTAACTAAGTCTTCGTTATACGCGTTCAAATCTTGTGCTAGATATTTATTTCTACCATCCATAAATGTTACTTTTGGGACTAGATGTTGTTCGTGACTTAAATTGATGCATGTAAAACCCCGCGACGGAGAAAAACCACCCCTGATGTGGAGGTTCAGTTTTAAAAAGAAAATAAATCAGACCAGACTCACTCCGCAGACCAGCTAGTGTGATTAAATAAAACTTACAACTAGACACGGATTTCGTGTTAATCTTTATTCTTTAGCAAAGTAGTTTACATTATTTGAATTCCCACTTTCACCTTTTATGATACCTACGAGTATCATGTAGCTTAACCTTACACCTTTTCTGATTTCCATTATCTAAACTAAAACATAAAGACGACCTCATAAAGGTCGCTGGGTCGCACTGGATGCGGAAAGCGCAGGACCGAGTTCTGTGGCGCGTGTTCGGAGAGGCCTATGTCCAGGACTGCAATAGGCTAGTTGATTGATTGATTGAAACTAAAACAGAAGCTAAAAAAGAAGAAATTAACCCTTTCACTGTACCGTGTATCATTACAATCACATTGTTTTACTATTTGAGTCTACTGGGGCGTACGCTCGTAAAGAAATCACAGAAAAAGGCGGTATTTATTTTAAGTTAGAACAGACAACATCATATTAAAATCTTAGAAATAAGAAAACAATCACTGTAAATCTAACTAACTTAAGAAAAAAACTATACCAGTTCTATTTCTGTAAACCATTTTGAACTTGAGTGTACCTACATCAGAAAAATAATCATTTAAAACGAATGAGAAACTTTGATGTATACTTTGATAAATAGCAGATCATTTCTGTTCTAACTTTGATTAGACGTTAGTACGTATTGAAAAGTGACTCTTGATACTCTCTCGATTTATACAATTTCTGTCAAAGAAAATAGAAACTACTCGTATACCTAAGTACCCTATCACTAGGTACATAGTTAAAAACAAATTTCTGTTTATGTCCCTATATAAAAATATACTATCCTTATAACTACACAACGGAATTTGAATAAGATCTCTGCGAAGCACATTGAGGTAATATGTACTACGTACTAGAGAAGACACCCCGAAGAAAATGTGTGCTCCAATTTTTAAGCTACATTGCACAATACAAATTTTGCACGACGTTTTAACCCTTAACTGGTATTGGGGTCTAAATTGACCCCAAGAGCTTTTGATTTTATTCATAACTATGCAGTTTAAGTACCTACACTCTCGCGCATCGAGCAAGGTAATCCCATGTGGCCGCGGGGTACGGCGGGTGACGGACGATCGTAACTTACATCCTACTAGGTACGTATCATGTTGGGGTCAAAATTGACCCCGATACCAAAAGTTTGTATTTTATTTTATGAGTTGTCTTGGTATATTTTATTATATTTACAGAACACAATCATCGCAATGGCGGATTATTCAAGTGATGATTAAAACTCTCCCCTTCTAGCTGATGAAGACAATGAATGGGACTCCGAAATTGTAAATGATGCCACAACAGCTGCGTGTGACCAAGAAATTATCAGTGATTGTAAAGAAGCTGAAGTAATTAGTTAGCTGTTCTGTTATAGCCGAGGAAGCTGATTCTTCGAGTACAATCAGTGAAGGGAAAAAGGATGTTAGAATGCTATAAAAAATAAAAATAACAAACTAAATAGCTGTTAACAGAACGGACACATATAGATTTGTGCCTAATTCAATATGTATAAATTAATAGATTTTTGTTTTGTTTTTCATTACAAGTGGGAATTCACCCAAGTAAATTAAATGTGATTTTTGTTCAATTTCTTTAAATTATTCTATACTAGCTGATGCCCGCGGTATTACCCGCTTAATTGTTATTTTACACCATAAACTACCTATATTCCAAATTTCATCAAAATCCATTTAGTAGTTTTTGCATGAAAGGGTAACAAACATCCATCCATCCTCACAAACTTGCATTTATAATATTAGTAGGATAGGATAAGCAAAGGTGTGTTAGTGCCTAACAAATAAGGTGAATATTATCTTCACTAAATAAAAAGAAGGAAAACTTGAAATTAAACCCTATACCAATCCGTCTGCAAGCGTGGTATTAGTAGGCCAAGTATCCCTCCGTCAAGGAAGGAGGCCCGTCCCTGTAGTGGGACATTAATGGGCTGTTATGATGAAATAAGTTGACAATTAAGAATTTAAGCTCTCTAGATATATCAGACCCACAGCTAAAAAACCGGTCAAGTGCGAGTCTGACTCGCGCACCGAGGGTCCTGTACAAACCTATTTATTTTCCCGCCAAATTGTGATAACGTCAGGATTCAGCTGTTTAAATACTATTTTTCCCGCCAAAATTCAATGACGTCACGACTTAGCTGTCAAAATATATTTTCCTGCCAAAATTCTGTGACGTCACGACTCATCTGTCAAAAATTCTGTGACGTCACGACTCATCTGTTAAAAATTCAAAAACGTCACGGCTCAGCTGTCAAAATTTTATTCTGTGACGTCGCGACTCAGCGTTCAAAAATTCAATGACGTCACGACTCAACTGTCAAAATACATTTTCCCGCCAAAATTCTGTGACGTCACGACTCATCTATGACGTCACAGGTCACGTGACACAGCTTTCCCGCCAAAATTCTATGAAATCAAAATATAATAAGATTGCTGATAAAAAGTAGCCTATGTTCTTTCTCAGGGTCTAAAGATTGTCTGTACCAAATTTCATCGAAATCCGTTCAGCCGTTTAGGCGTGAAAGAGTAACAGACAGACAGACAGACAGACAGAGTTACTTTCGAATTTATAATATTAGTATGGATTGACTAACTTTCAAGATGAACGAAAAATGTATTCTGACAATATAATAGCATAATGAGTTATTATAAATATTTTTAATATATTATATTATATTGAGTAACTTTCAAGATGAACGAAAAATGTATTCTGACAATATAATAGCATAATGAGTTATTATAAATATTTTTAATATACTCAAAGTACAGATTAGGTACAATAGTAAAAGATCTGTCTGTGGATGTTTATTTTGTTGATCTATGGTAAATATGTCTTCTCGCTACTAGGTTCAATTGTCGACTGAGACAACTGAGGTGCTTGCACCTCAGTTAATGGAGCAAAAATTTTGTTCGGGATGTCATCTCTAGTACGTCATATTACCTCAATGGCGAAGCAGCCATAAACTGTAAAAACAACGCCACAGAGGTCGCCGAAAAAAAAATCCAGTTTAATAAAAACAGTATCAAAGGTCCTTAAGTTTTCTTATCTACTTATTATTACAACTTTAGATTCGATTTAGAAGAATATCCTATACTAGCTGACCCGTGCCCACTTCGTTGGGCGGCGAGAAAAACGCGTCGGTTTATTAACATATTTACTCGTTACTGCTTCACTCCTATTAGTCATAGCGCGATACTATAATTATAGCCTATGACACTTCCCGATAAATGGACTATTCAACACAGAAAGAATTTTTAAAATCGGTTTAGTAGATCCAGAGATTAACCCCTACAACGACACAAACACACAAACTTTACCTCTTTATAATATTAGTATAGATTATAAAAAAGTTTCAGAAACCAAAAGAATTCAGGTCAAGAAGAAGCACGTTAGTATAAACCATAAACCAGGTGCGTTATGCATTCAGAAAATTATAATTAAAACATTTAACCCAGCTGGGAACGTAAATGGCTCTCAATGTCGCGTGTTTGAGTGACAGATACATTGTTAAAAGAATTAGCACAAGCGACAATATACGCCAGCCATCGGACCAATGCCAGGCGAAAACATATCGACATTTTCCATATTATGTTCTACTGGAAAATGCTAATGAAGTTAAACGTCATAATGCTAATTTCCTGTTATGGGCACAGGAAACGCGGTGAATAATTAAACCAAGTATTTCAGATTGGCTGAGTTCTTTCTGATTATCATCTATTGTGAAAACACCTAAAAAAAGGTAGCCTAAAGTATATTCGATCAATCAATCAATCAACTAGCCTATTGCAGTCCACTGCTTGACATAGGCCTCTCCCAACACGCGCTACAGAACACCCGATCCAGAGACCTTTATGAGGTCCTCGGTCCACCTAGCAGGGTGGCGTCCTACACTACGTTTGCCGAGTCGCGGTCTCCACTCTAGGACACGTTTGCTCCAACGGCCATCGGTCCTTCGACAGATATGACCAGCCCATTGCCACTTCAGCTTACTAATACGAAAGTATATTGAAAGTACTAAAACTACACGATTTATTCTCCGTGATTTTATTAATTTTCCCGGACAAGAACGGTGAATAGGTTACTAACATTACTTACGTTAACTCAAACAACCGAATAGAGAATCTCACTTCTGTTCTGGAAATCGTTTGGTAAATTATAATTCCAGTTAGTAAATGGGTAAATTAATAATCATTATCATCATCATATCAGCCAATCGATGTCCACTGCTTGACATAGGCCTCCTCCAAGTATTGCCACTTTGTGCGGTCCTGTGCCTCCCTCATCCATCGGTTTCCCGCCGCCTTAACCAGGTCGTCGGTCCACCGTGTAAAGGGTCTCCCCACCCTGCGCTTTCAGTACGCGGTTGCCATTCCAGAACCTTTCTACCCCAACGGCAGTTGGTTCTCATAGGTATCCTGCCCACCGCCACTTTAACTGGGCAATTAATATGTATAATGTTGTCATGAAATAATAATAACAAAATAAACGTGAGACATTTATTTTTATGTCTTTTTATATGTCTTCAATTACTATTCCAAACTTATGACATTATATTATAGTCTCTAATATTTACATAATGTAAAGAAGATGTACCAAAACATTTATGATACAGTACATTTAGTACAATGATGATAGTCGGATATGTGATCTGGAATGCTGCCATGTTCCATAGTTGGAATCCAACCAAATTAGGTTAAATTCACTCGCAAAATTCACACCCTTTGTACTTCTTACAGCATAAATAAGACCACCTTGGAACAAGTAAATGAAGTCCGAGATCTAGGTATAATCATGGAGAGTAAATTTAATTTTAAATCTCACATCGATAATATTGTCACAAAATCTGCTCAAATGTTTGGGTTTATAATGCGTAGTACTAAGGGATTTCAGCTACCACGAACTAAAATCATACTTTACAATAGCCTAGTCCGTAGCCAATTAGAATATGCAAGTATAGTATGGAGTCCTCAATATGCAGTACATTCTCAGCGTATTGAGAGCATTCAGCGAGCATTCACTAGGAGCCTCGCATACACCTCCAGTGGTATATCACATAGGTGTCCATATGTGCCAGTCTAGCTAAAAGCTTCTTTGTAATTCTAAGAAGGAAGGAAGAAACACATGAGCCAGAAGATTGTTCCACAATTTAAAGGTGCAGCAAAGTGTACTTGTCATGGTGCCTATAAGCGGTCGCGGTAATGAGGCTGCAGAGCACGAGATCTCGAGCTCAAATCCCACGAAAGACCATTATTTATGCTGGCCTCTGGTATTTATCATTCGAAAAAAAAACGACCGTTTTTGTTCATAATGCATTATTTATCTAATTGAAAAACATTTAAAGTGTTGAGAGTGAATACTTAATTGCCTTTTCTCAAGACTTCGTTACCAACATTTTGCGTTATTGATCCTATTTGTGAATTATGATTTCTATCTATTGGAGGCGCTAGTGAGCCAAGTAAAGGCCCTTAATGTTTTAAAGTATTTTAGTATCTATTATCTCTCTCTACATAATTATGATGAAATGAAATATAAAAACTGTTTATAAACATCAATTACAAATTTATTCCAAATTAAAATGCGGCAAAAGCTGTAAAAAAGTTGTGGCAAAGGTAAAACTCAGAAAGTGCTCCTTAACATTACAGATGTCAAGTGGTGCTCATTTTTAGTTTCACCTGGTTTCCCGAGATGTAAGCCGGAAACGAGGTAAATAGGTACCTATACCTATAGGTACGGTTAAAGTTTCTACTGCATGTCAATTCTCGTTCCTTAAAATCGTTAAAAGTCGGTTAAGTTAACTTTATTATTTAAAGTTAACTTTATTATTTAAAGTTAACTTAACCGAATATTTAACGATTTTAAGGTACTAGAATTGACATGCAGGATAAAACATTACATATTGAAAGATAATTGTAAATCGCTGTCGAGTTACCTTTTGAAAATAAATAATAAACAGGTAATCTTTGTTATATAATACAATATCATATGTCATTAAATTATATTTGTACGTATTTTATGCAAAGGACTGACCACGTTGGTATGTGAGCAATTAACATAAACTAATATGGAATCGAAATCCAGATGGCCCCGATACAAATACGAACAGAGTACAATGTTTACTCATACAAATATAAAAAAATAATATAATACAAAAATAGAGACGTAAAAAAATCTTATAATAGAGCCATTATCTATACTAATATTATAAAGAGGTAAAGTTTGTGTGTTTGTGACGTTGTAGGGTAATGTCTGAATCTACTGAACCGATTTAAAAAAAATCTGTATTGAATAGTCCATTTATCGAGGAGTGTCATAGGCTATATAGTATCACGCTATGACTAATAGGAGTGGAGCAGTAATGAAATATGTTTAAAAAAGTGACGCGTTTTTTTCGCGGCCTAACGAAGTGGGCACGGGTCAGCTAGTGATAAAATATTTTGGTTAAACACGCAATATGAATGTGAACTTTTATAGCTTTGCTGACTTTGGTAATAAATGGTGGTAATGCACCAAAGGTAGGTGATTGTTTCTATGCTGGTGGTAAATGGGTAACGCAAGAACATGGTAGCGAAGCGCAAAAGAAAGGGACTCATCCTTTTTTTTAGAGTTCAAAGTAATTACTTTTGGTTTTTGTTATCACATTGACTTGTTTAATCTAAAAGCTTTTTTTTCAATATTTTTTTATTACGTATTAATTAATATAATATCTATGTAGTCAGTTAAAACATTATAAAATAGAATGTTCTTGTTTAAGTACTTCTGCTGGTACTTCTGCAAAGGTTTCCAATAATTTCCTCTTACTTTCACGTCATCATAGCTCACGTGTGTGTGTGAGTAGGTACTACATTGTTTAATAGTTATATTTGAATGATAAATTCCTCAATTTTATTACTCATCGATTCCGCCTGGTTTATCGGTAAAATTTACGATCTCAAAATATTCTAAGCCTTGAGACAAAAACACTTGTAGTACATCAATGTTATTTTAGCGATGGTGTTAACAACCAATGTCGTACCTACGCAATAAACGATTATTTTTATAAACTAAAATAACTAGCGACACATGTGATTCAACCTTTACGGAATTCAAACTCCTTGCTACAGACATAACATATAAAATAAATAAAAAACATCGCAACAAAGTTTTGTAAGTTTTAAACTTAGAATTAAGTCTCTTAAACTGACATACCGCTTTTCCCGACAGATGGCGCTCCGATAACAGCAACTTTAACTTCGGACAACGACGACTTTTTCCGTCGGATTCCTCTAGCGGACATCTTCCATGATCCACGCGACGGTCTCGTACATCGGCCACACCACGATTGCGCGCGAACACGAAACAAAAAGCTCGTGCGCCCCAATCTATAAATAAATGAAACGACACTCTGACATCGACTACGTGTTAATAGGTCAAGATCTAGCCAAGATCAGAGTCGTGCAAATAGCCGTGTTTACTTGCTTCCTCAGTAGTGGCGGTAGGCCAATCTAATACACTCTAATGTTTCACTTTTAATTAACCATTTATAACATTTTACTTTTTGTTGTGGTGCGTTTATAGCCAGCCTGTCACAGGCGGAGATGAGTATTGAACTGATGGAAAGATGTTTACATTGACAGGGAAAGCTTCTAATTAAACGAGTGAACGCGTGCTAAAGCCGCAGTGTACGCGGTTAATTGTCAACTGAATTTGCATTATGCCCGTATTCAGTTGGTTACAGGTCAGTGAGCGGCCCGCAGGTGACCTGCTCATTGTTGTTACGTTTTGTTTTCTAGGAATGGGCGGGATACATGTTTGAGAGAACTTTACTATATTATATGTATAGTAAGTATGCCTATATATTTTCTTCTCATCGTTGCCTTTAGAGGATAATTTCGCCGGATGTTTTGGTAAACGGTTGTCCTTCTTTTGTTTTCGAGTATTTACCCAATGTCTGCGTTTATCTTCGCAGTCCTTAGTCTGTTTTTATGGCAGCTTTAGGATGAGTCTGGATGAAAACACAGTGTATTCGTTATCCTTTATATTAAACATATTATGTTCAGACATCAAGGAACTTTTCCAAGAATATATTTTAATACAAATGTCAAAAAATTAATAAGGACAGATGATGTTTGAAAATAAACACGAGTAAAAAGGTGGTAGCAATAATGTATAACTTGGTACGATAACTTCCTGATGTCTGCATACTTATTTCTTTGTTACCATGAGTACGCTTTGCCGATGGATGAGGGAGGCACAAGACCGCGCAGGGTGGAAACGTTTCGAGGAAGCCTATGTAGCTCTACATAGGCTTCCTCGAAACATTTGTGTGTGGACGTCCTTAGGCTGATTTGTGATGATGACGATGAGTACGGGAAACAGTTATCGGTGGAGGTGTTTGTCTTAGATTCAAGATTTTTTATCAGTTATATCAAGGTTATGAGCTTTACATTAACCAAGCATTACCAACTTAGCCAATATACCGCTTAACCAAATCTCCTCGACAAAAAAATTACCAAAACACATCCTACAACGCAGTACACTCACTACCTCCAAGAAGAATCTATTTCAGGCAAACCAGAAAATGCCGACTTAAAAGAAGAAATTACGTTTTACGTGTTTCAAAACAATATTATTACTTACAAAATTTTTCATTGCTTTTTTCTTCGTTTATTTTTTATTTTATCGCCAACGGTAATAAAATAACTCAGCAGGGTATTGAAGGAATGGGAAGGAAGGTAGTAATTAAATATTAAATTATTTTGATTATATTACTTATTTAACTTAATAAAATAGTCAGTGCTAAATAAATTAAACATGAGGCGGCGGCTTCAGAATACAACGCGCCTCCTCTTCTATACGCTCAATCCGTTGGCATTAGTGATCATCTACTCAGTAGTTATTTCAAAAGCTTACGTACCGTGTTTGAGGATCAGTACATCCAGCGCAAACGTGTGGTCAGTATAAATATAATGGCCACGAAGTGAACATGCATTTCTTGACTGTAATCAGTAATCGTTGGAAGGAGTTTGTATGACGGTAAGTCTTGGTTTTGCTTTAAACTTTATCAGTTCTTCTTCTTCTTTTATCGTTGATTACACGGTGCCGATCTAGAATTCCGCTACTCGTAAAGGTCAATCCCTGGCGTCTCTCAAGTCCTCTTTGGTACAAATAGTACAATCTAACAATAAACACCAATAAGGAATTATTAGAAACAGTGATCGTTTAAAAAAAAAACCTCAAACAGCTGTTCTAACAAAGCTTTTTGACTGATGGCCGATTAACGCCAACGCGTGGAGACAACAGGCAAATTAATCATTTTAACACGAGCTATATGTCTTTACGCTGTCAAACGGTTAAATTTATAGACTGCTTTAAATTTAATATATGTTACATAAAACACAACTGTCTTAACTACTACTAGTATACTTATACAATTTTAGATTAGATATCAGCAGGGCCCGGAAGCCCCGTATCAATTATACGGGGCTTCCGGGCCACGGGGGCTCCCAAAGTGTGCAGCTGAAAAAAGTTGCGCTACCCCATTGGGTATCAGATAGCAACCTCTGAAAACTACAGATAGAAAGAAAAGCTATTTAGTTGCAGAATAGAAAAAACATTCCAATACACAGGCTTCACGTTTTCACCAAGTTCGGTATGAACATACCATACGGTATGAACAAACGGTAAACACATCACTCTACGCGAAGTGACTGTATTATTACAAGGATGTCGCGTCTCTTTACGTGTTTAATCACATACACTACGGAAAGTGCTCAGAAGAGATATTAGATTGTGTTTCCTCACCTTTATATAACAGGACCAAGTATATTCTAACGGTCTGTTTAATTTTAGCTCGCAAAATAAGGTAAAAAAAAACAAAGAACGTAGAAACGTAGACGTAGTGTAAGACGCCCTCCAGCTAGGTGGACCAACGACCTCATAAAGGTCTCTGGGTCGGACTGGATACGGAAGGCGCAGGACCGAGTTCTTTGGCGCGTGTTGGGAGAGGCCTATCTCTCAGCAGTGGCCTGCAATAGGCTAGTTGATTGATTTTGAGTGAAGGAAAGGTTTACGAACCTCTTCCTATACGTGTTCGCATCATTACTAGTTTCCAGTACGTGTCCGCATCATTTATAGTAAGTTATGACTTTAATAACATAAACATGAAAAAAATTGCGAAATTAATGGCACCTGGAACCTTGACATCTGTCCTAAGCTATCTAGGTACTTCTAGATTCAAGGGGAAAAATATCAACAATTAACTCATCCCTGACAGGGTATGGTACCAAAATGACTTGTGACCCGCAATGCCTCTAATTAATCTAGGAGTCAAAGAAACTCGGAGTCGGAAAAGAGGTATATCTACTTACTTTCAGTAGATAGAACCCGGCTGTTAGGGGCGTTCATAACAGCCCATTAATGTCCCGCTGCAGGGACAGGCCTCCTCCAGTGACGGGGGGATACTTAGCCTAGTAATACCACGCTGGCCAAAGGGATTGGTATATGGTTTAATTTCAAGTTTTCCTTCTTTTTATTACGTAAAGATAATACTCACGGTTACTCCCTTAGTCGGTTTTTACGACACCCATGGGATTAGATGGGGTGGTGACACACTGTATTCTTACTCCGTCAGCACACGGAGAGTAAGGAGCGTTAAGTCACTTGAACCCTAGGTGAGGAATGCTAATGCACTAATCATTTCCTCCACGAAAAATAATTAAAATGTTCATCCTTTTTTCCCGCTGATCCTTTAAAATTTGGTGTAAAGCATAGTAACGTCAATTACTTGTATAATATTAGCCACTAACCAAAGACATTTAAGTCAAAAAATCAAATTTTTATACGAATATTTACTGATATAAGTTCTATCTAAAAGATTATACAATACTCACCGACATAAACAATAATGAAATATCTTTTCACGGCTTGTTAATGAAAGACAAACTGCTGTCTTTAATTAACGAGCTAATTATAGACTGTAGGTCGCATCCGCATTCTATTTGAACAAGTTTCACGACGCTTTTTACCACGTTTTGTTAGAGTTATACAATGATTTTGTTGTTATAATGACATACCTACTTAATATGCTCTGTAGTAGAGCCGTGTAGTAATGGATTAAGATGCTGTGAGACACAAGTTCCGAAGGTGTAAAAGGCGATTACTTTCCTACTTGTCTCCGTGTGGCGACGGAGTAAGAATACAATATGTCACCACTCCATCTCATCCCATGTGTGTCGTAAAAACCGACTAAGGGACTATCCGTGAATGTTATCTTTACGAAAAACTTGAAATTAAACCCTATACCAATCCGTCCGGCCTGCGTGGTATTAGTAGGCCAAGTATCCCTTCGTTAAGGGAGGAGGCCTGTCCCTGCAGTGGGACATTAATGGGCTGTTATGATGAGATTAATATGAAAACTTCTATGGGGTAGTGGTTTTAGTACATGACTGCTGCAAAGAGGTTTCAGCTGTGATTTCCGCAAATTTTTGTGAACACGATTGTTAGTATTGATCTGGGTGTTCTCCATTTTCAATTATGCATATTGTAAAATAAGACGAGTGTTTAAGTATCTATGTTTATTATTTAAGTATGCCGTGAACCCAAGCAGTACAAGCTCTGCATAGTTAGGGGCTAAATATCTACGACCTCTGTGGCGTAGTGCTTATATAACATGACTGCTACGCAGAGGTCTCGGGTTCGATTCCCGCTCAATGCAAATCTTTGTGTGCATGAACATGATTGTGTGCATTGGTCTGGGTGTTTTCTATGTATAATTGTAAATACATACTAGGTATTTATAAAAAAAGAGTATTTATGTACATATATCCGTTGTCTAGTACCCATAGCTCAAGCTCTGCTTAGTTTAGGACTAGATGGCATTGTGTGAAAATGTGAGGAATATAAATAATATAGGAAATATCTTACTAATATTATTATTTTCCAATATATTTTAGTTGCCAAGTTTCCTTCTCGAAAAAATAAACAGTGTCCTATAGTAAAACATATAAACGGTAGTAAGGAAATGGGTTGTTTACTGCTTGAACGATATCTGACATTTACAGCATCAAATGATTTTAGATCGATGGTGAGATCCGATAACAAAATATAATTTCTTGGCAAATACACCCAGTTTTAATATCAGTTTTAAATGGGAGTGGAACTAAATGCCTAGAATTAGAACACCTCCGTTCAAAATACTAAAATTCAAATTAGCAGACGGGTAAGTTGGTACGCATGATCATTTTGGTATTCCGAGTTTAGGTGAAACAACCATTAGGTATTTTGTTTTTAGGTATTTTGAACGGATATGTTTTAACGTGTGGTAGGTATAATTTAATTTAATAAAATTTAATTTTAGGTAGTTAGATACGTACTCGTTTCAAATATGATTTAATGTACAGTGAAAATCATATATTTCTTCCTTTTATTACATCTAGTAACGGATACTAAGAATATCTAATTTCGTGCATAAATTAGGTCTAACACCAATCTGCGCGAGAAGGAGTAATATTCATCACGCTTTGTAACATGAACACTAAACAGTTTCATGGATTTTAGCGTAAGAGAGATAATTAGAATTCGCAGTGTTGTTGCCGACAAATTCAAATGTTTTTAGTTTATAATTTTAGTTTTTATGAAGACACTGCTGTTTAATTGTGTAGATACCGAAATAGAGTGCCAGCAGTTCAGGAATGATGGCATCGGATAGTACTTAGGTAGGTTACTACCATCTCTTTGCCGATCTAGCCAAATGCACGAGGAACCCGATGGCATAGGAAGGAGAAAATACATGACTGTGCTGGATGTTAGTTCGTCAATTAAATGAAGCTATTCGCGAACTTTTTAGAGCTGTACGATGTCAGACAGACCACTTATAATTTATATAATAACGAACGTTTTTAATAAACGCAGTTTTGTATGCTCGCGTGCATTACATTAGTCGTCAGCGCCACTGTGGCTGGATGCCAATCGTTTAATTTATCTACATTATGAATTAAAACATTCCTTACCTACTTATAAGGAATTTGTGTAAGCAGAGAAATCCTTTAAAGGACAATGAGCAGAAGTGGTCCAAATTTCCACCACTATTGGGGGCTATGTAAGCTTAAAGTCGACTAAATACCATACAATTTTGATTACCAGGTGACAAAAATATATTTACTCAGAAAAAAGTTATGACGGTTTTAAAAATACGTATATTTAGTTATTTAACCGTTAATTTTTGCGCACATAGCCACATTTCAAGCAGTAAAAACATGGTAGACGGATTCCCTTTGTTCTGTAATGCGCTCAAATCGTCTGCAAAGTATACAATAATAACCTTAGCGCACCTACTCATATAAAAATGTAATCGGGACGGTTCGCAATCGTGCTAAAAATATTTTTCGCACGTTCAAGACAACACTACACGTATGTAATGATCCATAATCGAAAAACCATTTCGAACTACCACTGTTCTTGTCTTTCTGGAATGCGAACTGTGGGGTGCTGTGTCCATGTCATGGTAATTATTTGTTATCTTGGATGGGCGAGACACCAACCCACAATTCTACTTCCAGCTGCGAATTTGGACAATGTTATTGTGGGTGAAGACATGAGATGTATTCTTATAAGGACAGACTCCACACTGTGAGACAGGAATAAATGAACTTGTGTGATATTTTTGTGCTTACATTCTTCCCAGTATTACAAATATTTTAAAATAAACATAAGCATTGTAAAGATAGCTATAAGTCCTTTCATTTGATTTGATACCCCACATGATAGGGTTTGATTTTTTTGACGTAGCGAGGTACCTACCGCGACCGCCACATTGTTTATATTTTGGCTCTTAGAGCTTATATCATCCAGAAACCATATGAATTACAAAGAAATGTCATACACCTAAATCAATCGAGTAGTTTAAAAGATATAGTGAAATAATTAAACGTAAAAAGGTTTTTAAATTGCAAGTTCTCATGGGGTCATAACTTTTTACTGAGTAAATATTTTGGGTTGCGGTCTTCTGATAATGATTCAGAACGCAGTGTTCCATCATATGTCATAGTTCTTATTGATGGTGGAAATTTGGACCAAGCTCTATATATTTTTGCCCATTCTCCTTTGCTCTGTCATCCACGAATATAATATTTCGCTCACAGACATTAAATAAACATAATATGACCGAGCTTCAAGAAACGAGCGTAGGTACTCCCTTCTTAAAGGTCGGCAACGCATCTGTGATTCCTCTGGTGTTGCAGGTGTCCATGAGCGAGGAGATCCGGACTAAAGACATGTTATCAAATATTTATCTCATGGTTAGTTTAGTCCATCTATTGCTCCTAAAATATTTTCGTATTTCTACTACGTTATACAAACATCCTTTATTATTTGTACACACAGCAACACATCAAGTTAAACATTTTCATTTGAAATTGTGTCTTATTTCAAGGTATTAAGGTACATGAGTGTCTAGGTTGATTAGTTGCTGTGTGTACAGTCGCGTCGTGATTGCCTAACTGCGGTTAGATAATATACATCCTTCACGTATTATAAGGATGTAAACACTGATGTAAACAGAATCAATTGTATGTAAAACTACACAGACTGACCTAAATAACACATCACTAATGCAGTTATGGAAAAGCAAGTAGCACTTATCCAAATAATGAAGCTTCACGATTAAATAAGATTTTTCAAAGCATTTCAAGCATTAATACCTATGTGTATAAATCGCATCAACAATGAGTAGGTTGAAAGTTTGTAAGGACAAAGCTTGTGTTAGTTTTACTTGTTTGAAACTAACACAAGCTTCGGTAAACCTATCAGTGGCGAAGGGTGGATTTTTATAAAAGGGAAGCCGAAGATTCCGTGGACTTTTGTTCTACTTTATATTACTATTATTCTGTAGTTCATAGGTATTCGTGAGAAAATGTTTCGATTTTACCTAGTTGTCCCGAACTCATAAACTTAAAATACGAAAATGTTTCTCTGTTTGGAAGACTTCTTTGATCAATTAGATTAATTGTTTATATTGCTATATCCTAAATGATTCTACATACCTACTTACTTACTTTTAGAATCTGAGAATACTGTCTGTAAGCCACTTACTTATACGTATCGAAATGAGATAATTGTATTAAAATGTTTCGTAAATCCACAGCGCCGGCGTTTCTTATATTTATAATTCAATTTCGAGAATGATGTTTTATCGCACATCACATAATAGGATAGTCAATATAATATAACACTATTAACCTGTCCCTTATAACAACAAACTATTAAATTTGCTGAAAACAATACAAACAAGTACTTACAAAAATATTCCATAGGATCCCAACGCACTACGACAAAAATAAAGTCAACCAATGCACAACACATAATACACAATCATAAATAATTAAACATACAAATTTTACTACTTTAAACAAGAAAGCGAATTTTATAACCTATTTGCAGAAAATAAATACAAATATCTGTTTTTTCTTCAAATGGTCCTATCGTTTACCGATGATTCTGCCAAAGTCAAGACGCAAGCCGTATAAAAATATAAAAACAAATAAATATAATTAAAAACTAAAAATTCAGAAGAAAGGCTGATTTCTATCAGATTTAAATAATTGATAAAAACAAAGGAATGTCAATGGCAAATTAAGTACTTAACGTGAAATGAAATGAAACTTCGTTACAATTGGTCGGTCCACTGGTTGCAATAGTGCTTTCTCGCTCTCGCAATGTTGTAGTTGTATCTTTTATCCTTGTCATAAGCCGATGGCCACCGGCTTATATGGTACCTTAGATCGACGAATACAAAGTGTCACGTGACCGTACGATTTCCGTACAGTCTGTTGTACTCATAGATAAGAATATGTATTTACATAAATAAATTGTAAAAGAAATGAAGTTTTTTATTATTAAATCTAACTCCTCATTTATATTACCTCGAAAAATACACTCCTTCCTAATTTAAACCTTCAACAAAATAAACAAATAGATATATTATATAACGCCCTAATAATGTAGGGCGTCATATAATATATCTCTTTGTTTTTATTAAATAAAAAAAATAATACAATTTCCCGCGCTGCTGATTTTAACCGCAGTTTTGGCTCCCGATAGATGGCGCCGCACGCTTAGGAAAAGTTGCCTCACGAATTTTATATGAAGTTGACATTCTTCTCCTTTGAGTATAATTGTTCTGTGGTATAAATGTTCCATAGATAAGAATATGTACTAACGTATAGATAGCTATCTCTTGATTTTGTAGACAAAAGCGACATCTAGTTGCCAAGCCCAGTATTACTTCGTACTAATCCTTGCGTGATATACATACATATAGCTATATATATGTACTAATCCTTGCGCCATATACATATCTATAGCTATATGTGTTATATTTATAGATATAAATACGCACCCTTATGCCCGATTTACACATCGACAAGTACAGTAGCGAGTTAAGTAGTATTTTAAGATTAAGTTGATTTAAATAGATCTCCATCCTATTTTTTGGCAAGTTAAGTTGGCGAGACGCGAGAGAGGGGGCTACTTCGTACTTAACTCGCCAAAAAATAGGATGGAACTCTATTTAAATCAACTTAATCTTAAAATACTACTTAACTCGCTACTGTACTTGTCGATGTGTAAATCGGGCATTATCCAATACTATCACTTAACATAATTTGTCAAAACAAAGTTTTTAATAGCATCCAAGTTGTACAACTTAGTATTAGAGTATTTTGTTTGTACAATAGATAGTAGTCAAAACTCCATTAAGACAAATTTTGTATAGTGTCAGTATTGGATACCGGTTCATTATTTATTTATTAAATGTGTTGCTCATTTAGTTTTTCAAGAATTAGGTATCTGCCACACATTAGAACAACTTTAAACAACAGTAATAAAAGAAAACAAATGTATTTACAGTTTTTTATTTTTATTTTTATGTTTAACATAATAAGTGTTTGCTAATTTTTTAATGGGGTCTGTCTCATCAAATAATAAGGTTTTGCCACACAACAAATTGTTTACTTCTTTGCACCAGTCGTATAATATAAGCATAATGCTTTTTTTAATAATAAATTTGCCAATTATTTCTTTATGTTGATCACAATTTATGAAGTCCAGTGATACAAGCGAGGTGGTTATCATTGCCATTGACCGAGTCAAACAGTCGATCAAAAAATAACAAAAGTTCAGCTGTGTCCGTGCTTTCCCGAGGGATTTGACCAATTCCTAAAAAAGAAAAATCAATTAGATATATATATATATTTAGATATGTCGTGTGCAGAAATAACATAAAAAAACAATTATTTACCTGCTGTGAACCCCATAGCTACACTAACCGTCTTACTAAAGACTTGTGTGCTGTACTTCACCTTCATCTTAGGTATCAAATTAGGTACCACATGACGTGCAGTCAATTTAGGCACCAGTCTTAGACCTTTGAATCCAGGGCTTTTTTTATATAATGCCTCGATGTGAGCCCATTTTGTAATTTTTTTTTGTCCATCCAAACAAAATTCTAAATTTTTTGTTATTAGGTTATTCCTTATCCCTTTCATTAGATGAGGCGGGTCGTAAATTGGATAAATAACATTATTATTTATTTCAAAAAATCCTCCTTTATATTCTTTCATGTTTCTGATGTACTCCTCTTTGGTTTCTTTTATTAAAAGGTTAATTGCTGCCATATTTGTTGATCCTTGATCACATGTAACTGAGACTACTTTGAGCTCCGTCTCCAAGTTTTAACTAAAATTGTTTTTATTAGATTTTTCATGTTGTAAGAACTAGTGGTTCTAGCACAAAAACTGAAGGCCACTGGCTGTTTGTATTTTTTAAATACTCCTCTTACCATGAACACTAATGCATGGTCAGCAAAACACTTGGTTTGTTGACCATCATCACAAAATCCTTTTAGTCGGTCATTTTGTTTATCATATGATAAATTTGCAGCAATAGCCATTTCGTCAAATATTAGTGTGCAATATTTATGGCTTGCAGGCATTTTATCAACTCTTTTCTTTAAATGATCAAATATGATGTCATTGGGTCCTGGAGATAAAAATACTTTACCCAATAATTTATTTAATGTGGATCTTTTGGGAAGAACACATATTTTACTTAATAGCCGATATGCCTTTGGACTAGGCTTATAAAGCGATAATGCTAGAATTTTTTCGTCCAACGTAAATCTATGTCCTTTGGGATGTTTACCGGATTGTCTTATTTGCATATCAAAGAATGTTTTTGCTGCTGGCGATAAATTCTTTGCAACTAGATCGTAAGCTTGTGTCCGTGTAATTTTTTTAGCTATTTTTAGCCTTTGGACCAGTGTAGCTTTAGATTTTTTGCATCTGTTTAGTTCGCGTTGTGTTTTTGCGACTGTTTTATAAAGCTCCATCTCAGACTTGTATCTCCATTGACCTGAAATTAAAAATTAAATGATAAATTTTAAATGTTCTTTTAATTATAGATAGTATAATTATTACGATTTAGAACAGAGTGATTATTTATTTGTAGTGCCTTCTTTTCTGGAATAGTCTTCTATATAATACACAAATAGAATCATCGGGAAAAAGTGTATTTTTAAATGTTAATAAGTCAAACATACTTATTTTATTTTATATTTATATTTATAAAACTAATAACAGTTTTGCTCACATTTGATTACAGAATACATTGATTAAAAATTAAACCTCAAATTAATGTCATAATTTAATAATTGTTTCACAAAGTCCATTAAGAAATATTGAATTCTTTTAGCAAGTAACTGTCAAAGCACTATGCTATAGAATTCAGTTACTATGATAAGTCAAAAAGTTTATACCTTCAGTAATATAAAGGTAATCATAGCCACCTGATCTAACATCTAATTCACATAATATGTATAATATAGACTTTATGTACAATGCCAGATTAGGTTCTATTTAATGTTATCCTTTTATCTATTGTAATGAGTAAAATATGCTTACTTCTAATAGCACCAATGTTGCCAATTATTTTAGAAGTGTCCAATTTATCTGAAACGGTTCTAACAGTAGCCCCTGCTGAAGTATCTGAAAAAATATATTAAGGAAAACGATTAATATTTTAAAAACATTCATTTTTATCAACTACAACATGACAAAATAGATTCTGCTTTAGCCGGAGAGTCATTGATTTAGTCGTCGTAGATAGAGTCGTCTTATAAACGAACTACCTTCAGATCTATGAATGAAAATAACAAAAAATAATCACAAAACCATTCTTAAAGGACATATCCTTGATAATATTGAGAATATCACTAACTCAACCAACTATGTACTTGAAACTAATTATACAAAATGTACCGCTTTTTAAATACTTAGTTAGGTAGTTGCTTTGTTTTATTTTAAAATTACAAAACTTATTAGACATTAAACCTTTGTTCATATAGACTTTCAAGACTCGATGTATTTAGCATAAGGACAAACCTCTGTGGTTTACTTATGTTACTTGAAAACCTGCGTTTGTATGAATTTGTAAGTTAATAAAGGAATAAAAAAATATTGTCCCTGAGAAAGAGCACTCGTAACCGACGCGCATGTATGACTCGCTTAATGAATGTGGACGAGGCCCAATATGTTTGCCAGGATCGTGACAAGTGGCGGATTCTGTCGTCTCTGCCTACCCCGGCAGGGATAAGGCGTGAGTTTATGTATGTATGTCTCTGAGCTACAATGTAGTCTTATTGTATAGCATGTCAATTGTTAATTCTAGCTTATTGCAGAAAAACAGTTCTTTAATTCAAACAATACCTGAAATATTACCAGACTCTTTTTTGTCTAGTTAGTACTTAAACATATACTTACATACAGTAGAGCCTGTTATATTAGTACTTGTGGTTGGCAGTACATCATCTATAACCATGGGCTCAGGTCTATCACTGGTCACCCTGTGTGGTATGGGTACACCTACAAATCAAATACAAATTGATTTACTTGACAAATGCTACTAATTACATAGAACATATAAACATAGTACACTTGGTGGCAAAGCAGTGGTGAGTTCGAATCCCACAGACGAAAATTATTTGTGCAATACATAAAATATGATTGTCTTGAGCCTGGATGTACTTTATGTCTGTTAATATTCATGTCTGTAAAAATTCCCATGACACAGGGCTCTATTACAAGTGTGGAGTTGATGTTTTTTCAAAGATAAAAAAATACTAGCCAACTGGCTGTGTTGTAGAGTTAGGTGCCAATGCCTTTGGAAGGCAGTGAAAGTTTGGCATGGCTGAAGAAACATTAAAGTAGAATTCTTAATTGGAATTACAATAACCATTTAGCACAAGTCTGCTTTAAAAGTTAATTCTTTCTAAAGTATTATTTATGTTATTGAACACATTAAATACTATTCTGATAATAATATATCTTTACTCATACCTGGAAGATATAATGTAGGCACTGCCAATTTACTCAATCTATCTCTTAGGATAGTGGTAAATTTCTTCAAAATGAATATGACAAATTCTTCTATTCTTGAATACATATTCATCATCTTCCTGTTCAATACCAACATTGATAACCCATTTACGGAATTTATCATAGTCAGTGGAGGGATTTGGAAATGCATGTAACACCGCACCTGTTTAAAAAATAAAATGTAAGTAGATTAATACAGATTTATATTGTGATGGTAGGTAATGTTAATAGCATAGTTGCAGAGAGTAGTTTTAACACAGTTTTGACAAAAAGGTTGTTATGGTTTTAATGCTAAAATACATTTATGTTTGCCAAATTTGTTTTGCATTGCATCTTAGTTGTTATGATTAAATGTTACCTAAAGGGTGATGCTTATGACGTCTACTAAACAAAATTACAGTACACTGTCATAATGTGTATTCACAGTAATCATGCTTTGTAATCTCACGGAGTAAGAATACAATATGTCACCACCCCATCTCATCCCATGAGTGTCGTAAAAAACCGACTAAGGGACTAACCGTAAATATTATCATTACGAAATAGGAAGGAAATAATAAGAAGGAATACTTGAAATTAAATCCTATACCAATCCGTCTGGCAAGCGTGGTATTTTAATAGCCCAAGTATCCATCCGTCATGGGAGGAGGCCCGTCCCTGCAGTGGGACATTAATGGGCTGTTATGATGATGCTTTGTAATGTGAAAGAAAAGTTCCACTTATTTAAAAAGCGATCTAAACGAATAGTAATTACATTGGTAGATCTCGTTAACGCGATAAAACTGTTTATGTAACGGGTTAATGCTTGGGTAACATAGATTAAACACTAATACTAACATTGGGTAATACTAAGTTAACCCAGTTAAACTTAGGTTTACTCCATCTTTTATCTAGCATTACCCGTAACATATACAAAGAGTTAATATGTATAAATATCTCTTTCACTAATTTGTGACCAAAATCCGACATTTTATTTGAAATAGAAGCAAACATTAGTAACCTTAGAGATGCAACAATTTGTAGGTTACCGGTCAGCAAGAGAGATTGCAATGTTTTATAAGTTATATAAATTATGTATTTTTTTTACTAACCTTCAATGCGTGCGGAAGAGCAGTTAGCAACACAACAGGATCTTTGAGTGAGGCATTTTAATTTCATTGTCAATATCACAAAAAGAAACGAGCTTCACACAAACAATTAACTGCGAAATCTTCTCTTTGCGAAAGCTAAGACGGAGGAGTTTATTACACTCGACTCAACGTACTTAGGAGACAGCTAGAAAAGATTGTGTTAAGTATTATAAATTGAAACTGCAGCGAATACAAGAAAATGGCGCAAGCACATCCACTTGATCTCACAGCTGACAATTTAAAATAATGGCGGAGTGGCGCTGGCGCTGGCGGGCGGCGGCCATTAATATTGATTTATGAATGCGTTCATTTTAATTATGAATTTCTAGAAGGAGCATCTTTGTTAAATTAATGATAACGGGACTTACTAATTTCTATAGAAATTAATTGTATTTATGTTAAACTGACATAATTACATTTTTAATAGATTTGTTTAATAATTTGAACGCAACTTTTCATTAAAAAAGTACTGGTACACGCGGATAGGTGGCTCTATCGTCGCTTTAAATTCGTACTTTGTAGGCAAGACAAACCAGCATGGTTGTACTGGATTCCTAATTTCGCGACCGGCTTACTGCGCTCCGCGCATGCGCGCTTTAAGTACTCTCTGACTGAACCATAACAAGTTGTTAGTTGACAACCTTTAATTACAAGATGGCGTTATGAGTACGTAAATAATTATATTGAAAATTATTATTACTGTAATTATTATTGCGATTTACGTAAGAGAATACTTTTTTGTTTTATATTATTTTGTATTGAGTGGATGTTGCGTCATTGATTTATAATTGATTAATAGACAATGCTAAGCGGTTTTTGCAAAGGTAAGCCGGTAGGAATCGAGTTATATGGACACTTCGCCACTAAAACCTATTCCAAAAATTTCTTTTGTTACTAGGTACAGTCTGCCCCAAAAGTCGCTGAACACATTTTAAATTCCAAAACTGCTGAACACTAAAAATGTCATAAGTCAGTGTCGCAACAAGAGTACAGAATAAGGTTTACATACAAAACCACCATAACACGCTAAACAGACTTCTTCCAAAAGTAGCTTAACCCTAGTATTTTTAAAAGTAACTGAACACTAGTTATTCCAAAAGTACTTAGCTGAACACTGGTATTCAAAAAGACATTTTTATTGTTCAGCAGTTTTGGAATTTAAAATGTGTTCAGCGAATTTTGGGGCTGACTGTACATAACTAATTGTTTGTAAATTAAAAAAAATGCTACATCAATCTTTAATACATTTTATAATGATAGTCAAAAGTACATTCTAGACTCTACAGGTGTTTGAAAAACATACTTACCTAGTAGAAATACATGGATATGTATTGCTCTGGGTGAAATATGTGAGGAGCAATAGATGGACTAACCGGTAGCGTCAGCCCCATTTACGATCGCTTTGCAACTGGAGGCATTTGAATGTTTTTCTCAGCGTAAGGGTCGTAGCACATATAACGTAACGTAAACGGATCGGCACCGTATCAACTCGAGCCGTTCAGTATTATTTGTATGAAACTCCTTACTGCAACGCACATTAATCGTAACGTAAGCGGGTTTTTGCCGTTTGACACCGAGGAAAAAGGCGAGGCGGTGCCGATCCGGTGCTACGACCTTAATGACGGTAATAATTAAAACCCTATAATGTCCCATTGCCGGGCAAATGCCCCTTCGGACTGCCGCCGTTTTATTTGGCTTTTGTTTGTCAATTTTTTTATTAAAGCCTCTCGTTCATCAGTTCAAGGTCTATCTTGCTGCCACTTCCTGTTGCTTGAGTCCACTAAGACTAAGAGACTAATATTATCTCAACAAAATCCGACGACGAAGGCCTACTACTAGATATTGTTGCTATGAATCGAGAGAGCATTAATGTATTTCTATTTCACGTATTGCCCTTTGAATCCAGATCGATACAGTGAGACCATAGCTATTTATAACACGTGTTATAAAAAATATTATTCGACTTTACAATCCAATTAATTTTACGAACGGACACACCGTGTTGTTCTTACATTTTTATGAATGATAAAATTATCTTGATGCAGAAACTGTTTATGAAAGAATTTGGTAATAGTAAAAATATGTAATAACTAGCTGAGGCTTATCCGTGTGGTGAAGGAGTAAGAATACAGTGAAAAACGTCACCTCCCTTTATCATCCCATGGGTGTCCCTACTAAGGGACTATCGGTGAATATTATCTTTACGAAATAAAAATGAAGGAAAACATGAAATTAAACCCTATACCAATCCTTCTGGTCAGCGTGGTATTAGTAGGCCAAGTATCCCTCCGCCCGTCCTTGCAGTGGGAGTCCCACTGCAAGGACGGGCGGAGGGATATTAATGTCCGACATTAATGGGCCGCGACTCTGTTTACGTAGGATTAGTATTTCGAGTAGCTTATATTTGTGTAATGGAATCAGCTTTTGATCCAAGGAGTGCGATGAGTCCGCGGCAGCAACTACTTATATCACACGGTGTACCTCATTCACGCAAAAATCCGGGACAGCGAGAAGCGTTGTACCTATTACTCGGACTGTCCCTGTGGGTTGTAAGGTGACAACACGAAACTACGTTACAAGCCTGGTATAGGTAGGCCAGCTATTTGTTCATCACTGAAGGAAACACCAAGCAGTTATTTGTGAAAATTTCACTGTGTCTATATTTTTCTTTTTTTATTTATTTCACATTTTAATGATAGGTACAAATAGGTCATTAAATAAAAGCATTACAAGAAACCACTAAGGTTTGTGATGAATGCTAGATCTACATCAATTTTGATTTTTGGTAAGTATAGTCGAAAACTAAATGGCTTTATCACCTCTAGAGTTAATGTTAGTTGCATGTCATAAAACTATTAGGTTCAATATCACACAACAAAACATCAGCTAAAGTATGACGCTACTTTGACATATCAGTTCTCATGTATTATCAAATAGTCGTTAGATATTTATAAAAACAAATAGTAAAGTCAACATTATTGACTGTTACTAGAGCATATTTTCGGAAAAACGTTTTATTCTAATGAATTTCTCTCTTTTTTCCTTCTATGTCCATCCCTGTCATTTCTTGCATGACGGCATTGGCGCATATATCAATTTAAAGTTTTCGTAATTTTATAATATAAAACAAATTAGGGTAAACCACCTAATCGTTAGAAGTCTTACAATTATTGGCACTTAAGAGTTAAAAGTGAGTAAAAAGAAAGAAAACACTATTGATTATTCAAGTTCAAATATTATTTATTTAATATTTTTATCATATTTTATTTATTTTATGTGTCAACATATCAACAAAAAAATTATCAGAATCCTTTTATTGGCATTAGTGCCAATAATATTTATTTAATACTATTCAATCACATAATAATGAATGATTAAGTATAAGCAAAGATTAAAGTATTTTATCATTTTATGATATTTTATATTTTAGTCTGACACGAAGTCCACTCTTAAGGTGACAACAATTGGTTGGCTTACCAGCCAATATTTAAATTCTACATTTTCTGTTTTTTTGAAATGACAAGCTTGTAATGTCACAAGTAACAAGTTGACTTTAGTTTTAAATTATTTAATGGTTTTTCACATACAAACTCTACAGTTTAATATAGTGACATTTGTATTGTGATAGTAGATATTATTATTTATTACGTTGAAGTCAAAGTTTAAAATAGATTGCACTTTAAATCTAAGCATAGTTTTTTTACGGTCAGCCAATGACGTCAAGCTCACGCATAAACATTAAATAACGATCTTAATGAATTTGAATTATGATAGAATTTTTTGTCAAAACTGATAAAGCCATTTCGTTTTCGGGTATACATCAGTAATTATAATCTTCAAACAAACAAAAGAAAAGATATTATAAGTAATATATAATATATTCTCTAGTTTGTGTTCTGTTTCTCAGGCAGTCGAGCGCAGATCAGAGGCAATGCGCTTTACATTTGCAAAGCATCAAGTTCCATTGTATCTATTATTTCTATGAAGAAAAACTTTAACCATTGTGTGCGCTTAAGGTTTCGGTTGAGACATGCTATTGCTCAGCTGTGAAAATCGACAGGAGGGGTCCAAATGTTGGTGAAAATAAAAGCTTACAGGCAAGTGTCGAGATTACAAGGCAGATGAATTCGTCACCTAGTCTAAGACTTTAAATAAAACATCACCAATAATAATTATTGTATTTATTTTGTACAATTTATTATACAAACCAAACGCCGCCGTGACAAATATACGGCGTTCCATTATTGCCTACAGTTTAATTATTACAAGTGATGCAATAGTCCCCATAGCATTTATCATTAAATACTAATCAAAATATTATATTTAGTGATATATACAAAGTACAAAAATTTAACGTCATCGAAATAAATTGAAAAACATTAAAAAATACATAGGAAGGCGTTCTCCACAGACGCCTTTGATCAAAAATGAAACATTCTTCGAAAACTGCATCATCATCATTTTAGCCAACTGTTGCCTACTGTTCGACATATAAGCTCTAAATTGGCCCTTCACAGTGCCCCATAAAACGGTCTCAAATATAAAACGAACAAAAAGATACATAAAGGTGTAATTATCTCACTTTGCGTCGAAAGAAAAAATAAACGAAACAACCACAAATAAGGTAAAAAAATAACAATGAAAATAAAAACACGATAATGATAATTCTTGGCCGTCTCCGCAAAGGGACATAGGTGTTATAGTTTAAAAGGGGTAGAGATAATTTAACAAAAAAAAACAGGATACTTTTTCTACATAACAGCACAGAATTTAACAGAAAATCAAATGTTTTTTAGATAATTTTACTACGACGCATTATATAATTATCGCTATTGACCTCCGAGCAATAAATAGCTCGCGGGATATTTGCGAAAAATATTTCCTTTATAACTCCGATTTTCCTCTATAACTTTTTTAGCCGACACGATAATCAATGTCGATTTTTGAAATCTTCATTACAACATAATAACCAAATATACAAAAATCCACTTCAATTGGATTTATTCCGCAGAGCCTCGTTCAAAATGCCTAAAACGACTGGACTTTGAATAGGTTTAATGAAATTATTTATTGTAAAATGGACTATTCAACACAGAAAGAATATTTAAAATCGGTTCATTAGATCCAGAGATTACACCCTACAACGTCACAAACACACAAACTTTACCTCTTTATAATATTGGTAGATAAAAAAGATACAGATTTAGAACTATTGACGTCTGGAAAATGCCATACTTAGTATATTTTGTTTCGCCGCTTAGTACGCCGCTTAGTTAGGAAAAATAATATAGAAATTACATCAATAAGTTATAAATATAATAAAAAATACACTGAAATTGAAATTACTTAAAAATTTTTTTAATCACTATTCGATTTGATATTATTTCTAAAATGGTAATTTTAATCTATCTTAATATAACAAAATTATATTTTAAATTATTTATATAGATCCTAATTTATTTCATTTATTATTGAAATTAATCGACACAAAGAAAAATAACTAGCAAAAATAAATTTTACAACAAGTTTGTTAAAACTTATTTACAAACATCAATATTTACATTTCTTTTTTTTAAGTTATTAAAAACAAGTGTAGGACATAATAGGTTCACAACTATAACCTAATCTAGCCGTTGTTTTTACTAGCTAGTGTTAATTGGGTACAGTCACGAGCAATAATAATATTTATATAGTTTAGAAGTAGTAAAGTACAGTTTCAAAATTATGTAAATTTTTGATTTGATGTTTATATTATAGACTTGACCTAATCAAACTCATCTCTGTTTTTTTTATTTTTTCACTTTGTGTGAAATCAATGTAAGTATAAAATTACCTAATAGTCAACTCAGTTTGACTATTAGATAATTTAAAAAAAATGTCATTGACATATTTTTTTAATGGTAGACATTAAGGTATTCAAGATCACGGAAGAAAAATCAAGTGGAAATGCAATACAACTAATTCACTATGAGAATGGCTGTCGCCAAAAAACAAATAAACACACAAATAAACTACTATCAAAAAAATAACATAATAATATGTAGCTGATCCTACATCTGGGAGTGAACCTTCACAAACTATAAATAGAAGTTATTTATCTGTAGCGCAGAAAGACTTATATGACGTTTTGTAATCTACATAGATTCAATTTTCGAGTTAATTCCATAGATTCGCAGTTCTGGCAATTATATACTTAAACATGTATAGCATGACTATACCTTTGGTTGTTTCAAAACATTTTCATACAATATAAATTGATGGGGTGAAGAAAAAGTGCATTTAAAAATATCAAAAGAAAAATGTCTTCGGGAATATTTTTTAAAGTCTGACTTTTATTCTTTTTCTAGTTTTAAATACGACAATATTATTATAAAGACTAATGTCATTCCCAATCAGAATCCCTTACATTTCTAATCAGAATTGTAGTTAGTTTCTTGCATAAGAGGTTGCATGTCTTCCCTCTTCCTGTCACCGCGATTCGATATCCTGGTGACACCTTCTAGTACGCCTATGTCCGATAGCCTGTTGATAAAAACATTTATTAGTTTATCTGTATGGTAAGTTAATTGTAGTCTAACCCCCGGTTTCTGAATGACTGATCAAGTCAAAATCAACTAATCTAGTGTCAAAACTATCATTTTCAGGACCTAAAATGACAGTTTTGACACTTGATTAGTTGATTTTGACTTGATCAGTCATTCAGAAACCGGGGGTTAGTAATCGCACTATTAACTTTTAAACGATATCCACAGCTGGCAAAGGCCTCCTCCAAATTATTTCCCGTTACACGATCCAGTGCCCCCCTTATCCGCCGACTGCCGCCGCAGTTTATCCACCTTGTGACGGGTCTGCCATCCTACATCTGGGATTACCATTCCAGAACCTGTCAAAAAGCCCCAACGACTGTCAGTTCATCACGTTATGTGCTATGCCCACCGCCACTAAAACCGGGCAATCTTGAGTGCTATGTCGGCCAGTTCTCCTAAGGAAGTCCTTATTTCTGATTCGATCACGCAGGGGAACTCTCAAAATAGGTTAATAATCAATAGACAACTCCAACTCCTGTACTAGGAATCATGCCCTGTGTCGCGGGGACTATACAAACACCGATTGAAGAGTGACAACGACCCAGACTCAGGACGATAATTTGTGGATCACATTGTCCTGAGCATTGTGCCCCAGACGTAGGTATTTATTATTAAATTGATTCATCATAACAGTCCATTAACGTCCCACTGCAGGAACGGGCCTCCTACCGTTGGCCTACTAATACCAGGCTGGCCAGACGGATTGGTATAAGGTTTAATTTCAAGTTTTCCTTCTTTTTATTTCGTAAAGATAACATTCACGGATAGTCCCTAAGTCGGTTTTTAACACACCCATGCGATGAGTTGGGGTGGTAAAATATTGTATTCTTACTCCGTCACCACAAGGATGGAGAATTTGATTACATATAATATTTTTAATATAAGTAATAAATACTAACACTTCTGGCTGTACGTCATCTACATGCGTGGGCGTGAAGTACGGGTTCGCTGCGGCAGGTCTAAACTTGTAGCCTGTCATCACAAAGAAGACTAGAGTCGCCATCTCTCGGAACATCTCGTCTATCCAAGCGTATTGGAATGGTACTGTGATCTGAAATTACAAGTAATAATAATAAATATTTCCCCACACATTCACACAACGCCATCTAGTCCCAAACTAAGCAAAGCTTGTACTATGGGTAAAAGTAAAAATATAGTTTTGTTTTGACAAAGATTTTTGTGTGGTGACTAACTATAGTCTGACCACTATAATAGGTGAATTTTGACAATTGATTTGAGTGATAGAAAGTAACATAGTTTTCGTCTGTTACGAGAATAATAATGGCTGCCATCTTGATTGATCGCACGATATGATTGGTCGAATCAGGTTAATGAATTAATGAATACAAATAAAAGAGACTCACATTAAGTATAGATATGACGATTCTTGTGAAGTATATGTAGCACACAACCATTACGTAGAAGTGTCGGAACAACTTCAGTTTGCGGAGATTGATGGCCGCCTTGCCGTCAGTGCTTGACGCGTCTTGTAAGTGACGTATTGACCTGGAATGGAGGACAAACATGATCAGGCTTATAAATAACACAGAATTTTGCTTTTTTTAATTAGCATGTCAATTTTCGTACCTTAAAATCGTTAAAAATTCGGTTAAGTTAACTTTTAGTTGTCAAAATGTCTTGTTTTTGCTATTGCAATTGTAATCTTTTGTTGCCGTGTTAAAGTTTTATTTAGAGTGTGTAGTAACCAAATTTTTAACGATTTTATGGAACAAGAATTTACAAGCTGTTTGCGTTTTACAGGATATTAGCAGGCCTAGTTTTTCTTAGTCACTGAGGTAGGATATTATATTACATCTCTAACTATTGAAAGAATACGAAGCGACGAGCAATAAGCTATGTATGTTAATGTGGCTTGGACACATTTAGAGAAAAGAAAAAAAAATATAATGCGAATGTATTAGCTAACGACGTTAAGGGACCCTTGGAAGAGTTACGTGGTCGTAATTAATAACATCTTTCCGATAGAGTAAGTGCGTTCTCTGGACCGACCGTAGACAAAACAAATATAAAGAAATAAATAATCCTCACACATAGCCACCTAGTAACAAACTAAGCATTTCTTAAACTATGAGTACTAGACAATGGATAAACATACTTAAATGCTTTTTTTTTGTAAATACATAATATTATACATAGAAAAATTCATGCACACAAAGATTTGCATTGAGCGGGAATCGAACCCGAGACCTCTGCGTAGCAGGCATGTAATATACCGACTGCGAAACAGAGGTCGACAAAGCAGGATCGTAAAACTTGGCGCTCAGTAGTCTACACCAGTGACCACGAGACCAAAGCGTAAGTATAGTATACTAGCTGACCCGTGCCTACTTTGTTAGGCCGCGAAAAAAACGCGTCCCTTTTCTAAACATATTCCATTACTGCTCCACTCCTATTGGCCATAGCGTGATATTATATAGCCTATGACACTCCCCAATAAATAGACTATTCAACACAGAAAGAATTTTTTAAATCGGTTTATTAGATCCAGAGATTACCCCTACAACGTCACAAACAAACACAAACTTTACCTCTTTATAATATTAGTATGGATGTATATGTGTACATTACTAACCACACAACAGGGAACAATATAGCGCCACAACACAACAGTTCCACTAGAACAAATATATCGCGCCACGCGTTGTGTTCTACGGCGCCCTCCTCACTTTCTGCTAGGATTATTTCTGCCACATTTGCCAACACCTGGGACATATAAAACAATATAATTCACATAAATTACTCACATACAACGCCATCTAGTCTCAAACTAAGCAAAGGTTGTAACTATGGTTACTAAACAATTGATACACATACTAATACGTCCTTTTTAGTTGATTCATATAGATAATTTCCACATTAGTAATCGATTCGAGGAAACTTTTAACTTAGTAATAAGAAAAGTTACTGTACATACACGATTTTTTTATTACTAAAGAATATCAGCCAAATATACGGGGCACAACTAAGTACAAAATTAATTAAATAAAACAAATTAACAGTAATCACCTGTAAGGGTATCACAATCATGAACAATTTCTTATCTCTATCAGATAGTATGTGCTTTATAAAGTTCCAGCCGGTACCGACGAGCACTATAGTCACGAATAATACGGCTCCCTTCAACCTGTGGACAAGAAATTATAATATTATAGTATAGGGTCCATTAAGATCAATCAATATAGGGTCAATAAGCTTGGAATACTTGAATATAATCTTTACGAAAGAAATAAAACTTGAAATTAAACCCTATACCAATTCGTCTGGGTATTAGTAGGCCAAGTATCCCTCCGTCACGGAAGGAGGCCCGTCCCTTCAGTGGACATTAATGGGCTGTTAAGAAGAAGCTTGGAATATGAAGATTTAAAAAGTACAGCCATTAAAAAGTCCAAACTGGGTCATAAATCTTTATTTTATAGGTTTATGACGCTGTCACCACTGTCATTGATAGTATCATCACTGTTACTGTTATCTCATTGCCGTTTTTAAATACCGACAAGTCCATTTATTTAATTTATTAGGTATATCTTTTTACTATTACACAAGTAAAAGCATTGCACCCTGCAAAGTCAGGACGCTAGTATAAAATAAAATACATTATATAAAAATACTTACAAATGTGTAATATAAAACAGTATAGCCCATGCAGTGACATGTTCACCTCTAGTCTGTATAAAATGGTAGTTAATTCCATGGAAAGCTAAAGACAGAGCTTTTAAATAGACGAGAACACACATAATTATATGTATTCTGTATACAGGCTGTCTGCTCGTCTTTAATATGAATGTCCATAGTAGTGCGCTCAAGAAGAAAATGAATGACATCATACTGTATAAAGCTGGTAAAGGCATTTCACCGGCAGATAAAAAATTACCGTCATTACTTTCGTATATGTGTACCTGTAATATAAATATCTGTGTTAAGTTTGTTATCAAATGTATGATTATTATAATACTTAATCAATCGACCAGGGCCCTATTTAATAAAAGCGACAATTGTCAGGTTTTAACTGTTGAGTCTCTAAGAAAATATTTGTGGCAATGACAATTGTGTCGCTAATTTCGACATAATTGTTGCAACATTATAGAATAGCGTTGACATTGGATGAAATGCCTGTCGAAAATCTGTGACAATTGTCACATATGTTGGCTTCTAATGACAAATTAGTGTTTAATAAAACAACTTTTTAAACAAAATATCGTCAATTGTCGGATTTTCGCCTGTCACCTATCACCTGTCATTGTCGCGTTTATTAAATAGGGCCCAGGCAATCAATCAACGAAAATCAGTAATGACTGCTTTGATTATTTTCGGGTTATATTATATTCGGGTTATGTGGATGTTTTTTGTGTCCAGTAAAAGTATTGAGTATAAGATTGTAAAGTGCCAGCCAAAATTATAATGTCTTTATTTTTTAGTTCGACTTAGCTTCTTGAGTTCATTTTATTCTCAGACAAAAGACCTACATCTTTGCTGTATTTTACTCATTTAAAACACCCGTAAGCTTCACCACGTCGTCGGTCATCCTTGTAAGGGGTCTGCCCACCCTACGGTTTCCTGTACGTGGTCGCCAATCCACAAGTCTTACTCCCTAGAGGCCGTCGTTTCTGCGTGTGACGTGCCTTGCTGACTGCTACTTAAGAGAGGCAACCTAAATGATATCGTGTAACTTTCGTTCTCCATCAGATCTTTTAATTAGTAATCACCATCATCATCCTCCACCAGACATTTCTACCCTTTACGGTCCTGTGCCTGCATGTCATCCATCGGCTATGTTATAAATGCGAAAGTTTGTGAGTATGTTTGGATGTTTGTTACTCTTTCACGCAAAAACTACTGAATGGATTTTGATTAAATTTGGAATATATGTAATTTAAGGTGTAGAATAACATTTAAGCTACCTATACAACGCGGGTGAAGCCGGGGCCATTAACTAGTACTATAAAATTCTAAATAAATACTTACAACCATATTAACAGTAGGTGCGGGACCAACGCTTGTGTTAGGACAATTGTTGAAGTAGAGATTATACAAGCCTTGCTCCTCCTCTGTCGCTACGTACAACGCAAACTAAAACATAAATACATACTATTAGGGTTCATGTTTCATTAAAAAGTATGTAAGATATTAATTGCACATAGAATTTAACAAATAAAATCAATGTGGGGGTTTATTAACATAACATAAGCAGTTTAAGCCTAGCTTACTTTGGAAACAGATGGCGCTGTGTAGAGATGTCCGTGAATATTTTTATTTATTGTATTTTTTGATAAAATAACTATATACCCGCATTTTTATTTTTGTTAACACCGCCACGCTAAAGGTCCAAGGAACATTGAACGCTAAAAAGTATCAGTCTAGAGATAGTCCTCGGGGGTGTACTATTCTTCGTTTAAAGCTTGTCTATGTTAAGTTAGATAGTAAATTTAGAACTTACACTGGCATTATAGTAGTCAAATCCATTCCTTGTCTCTTTAGTCATTGGCAGATAGGTAAAGACACATTTGTCTTTGCCTGGTTCTGGATCTGTGGAAAATTAACGACTCTTTTATATTCATCATATTAAGGTTGGCATATAAAGTGGTTGTCTTTTGGTCTAGGTATTTTCTATGTATAATATGCACATAATTTACAAATAAATAACGGTATGAGTATATTTATTTGTTGTTTACACTCTAACCACCATTCCTATTATACCTCATTTTTTAGATAACCCTACACCCATCCAATTCTTAACTTCAAAACTATGTATTTAAAATTGATTAATCGTTTATTATCTGAATCGATAAATCTCTCAATAGATTTCAGACACCCAGCCCTAGACAACTGTCAAATTTCACCTATTATAGTGATTTTAGTATAGTAGTAGTTGTAGTCATAGTACACAGAGGGAGTTGCTAAGTTTAGGACTAGATGACGTTGTGTGTATTTAAGAGGAATAAATATGTATTTTTTAAGAATACTTACAAACAGGTATCACAGTTCTGTTCTCATACAGATGCAGAACTTTAGCTTTACATGTCACATTTAATCTTAAATTCTTGAAGTCCATCTTTAAAAATACTATGGCTGGATGTTGAGGGGACAGTATACTATTGTCGCTCTCCTTTAGAAAACATGTTGCGGAGTTAGCCTGAGCCAAGTAAGGACTAATGGCAGCATTTATGGTCCGGTCTAATGTGAATCCATACTGTTAAAAAGAAATTACTTTATATTAATTATAAGTATCACTACAAATTTATATTGGGTTTAAAAAGAAATAATAATTAATCACACGATCTGAACACGTGGTTTGTTCAAGGATTTTTTTTAGTATTTTTCCCCAGTTGTGTTGTATTAATGTTGTATTAATTTGACATAGGTAATTCCCAAGGAGGGTTGGCGACAGGCAGGCGGCCGGCCGTGAAATATGTAATAGCCAAAACTTCTAGCAGCATGTGGAAGAAGAAAAACCGCTGACCCCGAAAGAAAAAAAATACAAATTGGGTGGGATAAGGGCATGGGAAATGATGATAATTTGACATAGGTACATAAATGAGGTAAGCACTAGGGTTTGCTTTGTCAACCTTCATACAAATATCTCTTTATGCCTGTCGGTACGGAGTGCACTTGCCTATTTAAAAGGATATCACCAATTATGTCCCTACGAGTTATTGTACGGCGCGGCGTATAGACGTTGCCTAATACATTCGCGCTATAAATTTCTATGTTAATCTCCACCTATAGTCTATTTTTTTATCTCAGATACTAAAATGACATTTCATGTGTTGCCTGTTTTTTACAACTAATAAATAGTGATGCGGTACAGCCGGTACTTACCGATAAAAATATAGGTTAGTACCGCCGATTACGGTAAATAGAGACTATAGGCTGTTTTTTAATCTCGAATACTAAAATATCATTACTGTTACCTTTTTTTGTGCAATTTATGTATGGTGATGTACCACCACTATCAACAGTTAACGATAAATTTAAATTTTATACAGTTTTTTGGAAGTAATAATATAAAATGTGCAAATTCTAATTTTAAACTCAGGTAAGTAAATGAAACAAAATTTATTTTTGGTACATAATTTATTTTTATTTGGCTGTAAGTACAATTAATCTTTGAGTCTGCATAATAAAATAATCATAATCTTGTTTCATAATGAAATTAATATATAATTCTTAATTAAACATCAATTCTTTTATAGAAACGAATCACCATCCCTGGACAAGGTTATTCTTGTACTGATATTTATATGGTTTTTATTCTTTATTCGTTAAAACTAGAATAAAATGAAACTATTACTTGAAGACATAATTACTTTAACCAACTCTTTGTTTTTAGATACTGCAAGTTGTAAACAAAGACCCCGAACTTCCATTCTTTTCTAGAAGCACATTATATAAAATATTAAAACACCTGCAATTTAAATATATGACCAGAAAACGACGTAGCGCGTTAATCGACCGAAAAGATATCATTTCATGGCGTCACGAATATCTTCGAAAAATTAAAGAATTTAGATTTAATTTTTAATTTAATTTTTATAATAAAAGAAAAAAAAAAGTCATCGTTTACTATAGCGTCAATAATTACTTCGAATTATTTATTTATTTGTTAAGCACACCAACAGTATGTATGTTTATGTATTACACATGTTTTGTAGAAAAACTATTTACTATTTTATAGGATGTTGTATACCAATGGAAAGAGTATAAAGTACCTACCTCTTCTATCAGCAACTTCTACTATTTGTTTTTATAAATATCTAACAACTATTTGCTAATACATGAGAACTGATATTATGTCAAAGTATCGTCATGATTTAGCTGATGTTTTGTTGTGCGATATTGACCCTAATAGTTTTATGAAATGCAACTAACATTAACTCTAGAGGTGATAAAGGCATTTAGTTCTCGACTATACTAACAACCGTAAATATTTTACAATAATTACAAAACGAATCGAAACACAGGGACAGCACTGTTTCTTAAAAGCTGGCTATATTAGTTTTACGTTTGACATTAGTAGTTGTCATTTTAGTGTCCGAGATAAAAAAATAGACTTTAGGCATACTTCTCATACCTACATTATGTACAGTCGGGGTATTTGCCGCTCGACCACCCTTAGGCGAGAATCTCTTGGCACGCGGCGCATGCGATACGTGGCACGCCCACGTATCGCATGCGCCGCGTGCCAAGCGATTCTCGCCTAAGGGTGGTCGAGCGGCAAATACCCCGACCGTACCATAGACAAATTATCTCATATACTATAGACGGTGGCTCGGCCTTGCGAACCCCCCAAACACCTTATCAACCCATTCATTGTCCAATTGGGTGAAACCAAATGTAATTTGGAAAACTTTTGGAGGAGGCCTATGTCCAGTAGTGGACGTCCATAGGCTGATATGGATGGATGGAAATGTAATTTTCTATACTTAATTCTGCTGCATTTGGTTTCATAGACATGTCCTACTTGATTCATACGTCGACATAAAATGAGTTATCTGCCGATCACCTTATTACCACACACTATTTATGCGGCAGAAATGCGGCGACTCACGTAAATTACTTTCATTTTGGTTTACCCTAAATGGACGTTTGTCAAAATCTCTACGACACACACAGGAGTTTAGTAAGGATGTTGTACTTACCTCTCCATACACGGGTCCGGACGGCATCATGAAGTTAACCATCTTCACATCAAGAATGCCGCCCTCGAAGAAACCAAACGTGGTCAGATCTACGAACTGTCGTTCATCATCCTGCAAAACAAATTATCATTAAGAACCAATTAAAGAAAAATAAATTTATTACTTTTTTGATTAAACTTGTTTATTTTTTATGCAAATAAATCATTTCATTAACAAAATCGGTTAGAGAACCAGCTTTTATTGCGTTAAACAATAATGAAAAAATACTCAAATGTTAATTGTATTAAACCTACTTTAATGAAATGTTTACTTATGGCACTTCAAACAATAAAATGTTACTATGCTGCCCAGGTGAATTGAAAGAGGTTTGGTTTACTATTTTTTTCCTATCAAGGAGTTCGTTTGTAACTGCAACCACATGTTGCATGTATAATCACCATACCATCCCTGGTAGAGATTCCTTGTATTCATAATCATCAAAGGGACACAATATTTGAATACAAGTATTAATATGTATTTACTAATGAAACATAACTCATTCCACAGGTCAAATTGAGGTGTTTGCAAAGATAAGATAATGAATGTTCTATTTAAAGACATTGCTCAGAGTTCTTCTAATTATTTATCTAAATATGTTTACTACTACAAAAAACTGAGCCATATTTGATAGTTTCTATATTTGTAACTTTATTTTTACGCAAAAGCTTTTAAGACAAGGGATTTCAAGAAAATATTAATTAATACATAATTAACAAAACAACTGAAACCACTTTTATCTTAACAATCTTTGATTGTAATCAAGACACTTCGCAAAATATGAATTATAAAATAAAGAAATAATAAACAGTCACACTTTTAGAAAAACACAAAAAAGACTTAGTATTATTTGTTATATTTGTCGCAGGGAAATAAGGAAACCAGGGATTTCACGAAATCACTAGGGATATCACGAAATCCCGGTAAATGTCGAAAATGCCTTGCACTTCGGCGGCCGCTACCTTACATACATTTTGCAATAAAATATAACAACAATTTTGTAGTTAAAGAAAACAACTGTCACTGGTTACTCCCATACAATGTGTATGGGAGTCACCAGAGTATTATTATTATTCATATTTGTGTGTAGTATATATGTTCTCATCATTGTAGTTAACACAAATATTAAAGTAACAATAATATTTTGATTACAAAATGCCAAAGTACAGTATTCACTTGTATAATGCTTAAACATTTATAAATTTAATAAAATCGCTCAGCAAACTAAAATATAGCAAGTCGTGCTAAAGCTTTTATTTGCAAGTCTCAGCTCTTTTTAAATTAGATCATATTATTATTAAGTTTGTGTTCTTTGCAAAGATTGGGAAAAATTGCATTTTCTCATATTTAAGGCCAGAACTCATTGCGTATTGTTGATTCATGAAAAAGTGCACTCCTACTTTGTTTAAAAGAAATGTTTCATAGAAGAAATGGACCTTTTATCATTAATAGTGGCTTACTAAGCATGCTTGTACAACGAAGTCCTTGACATGCTATCAATTTTTTAATATTATGTACACACAGCAACTAATCAACCTAGACACTTGTGTACCTTAATACCTTGAAATAAGACACAATTTCAAATAAAAATGTTTACCTGATGTGTTGCTGTGTGTACAAACAAGGCACACAAACAGCTAACATACTAATTTAATTATGTATGTCGATATTGATTTCTAATTTAATAGGCATAACATAACTTATGAATAATTTCTACATATTGAATTCAAATATATTAATTAGATTAAAATGTCATGATAGTTTCTTTTAAATTAGATTCTCATTAATATATCATAAAAATGAACTGATTTATCATAACAGCTCTTTAATGATGTCTGTAGGTACAGACATATTTCAATGATAAAAGAATACTAGCCTTCATGTGCGTGTGCTCTGAGGGCCACTTTCTCAAAATCCTTTGAAAACATGCTTAAGATTTAGTGAACATTCCAAAAATATTGTGAAAGTTGGAATCAGATTTTGTGAACATCAAATACGCGAGTTATAGGCTTTATAGTTGGACCCTCAGTCCACACATAGAGGATTGAGGGTCCGCTTGTACCGGCTAAACTAAGGGCACTAAAGAAAAAGTGTTTACGTCAAAGTTTAATGTAAACCCAAACAAAAATTATGTAAACAAGAAAATATAAGAATACATCGTATTATTTTTTATATCTCCGTTCAAAATTGGCCCTCAGGCGGAAAGTTTATACGCTAATTATAACCAAACCATAAACTTTTTGCTACTTTTTATAATCTTGTATTATAGGAAATATATTGTGAAAATTCGTGAAAGCAATAACAGATCTCAAAATCATGCTGGTAAAAAAATATCACCTTGTAAAAATTCGGACCCTCAATCCTCCACTTTTTTGTTTTCGTTTTTTGTCGCTAAAGTATGATATCTAGGAAAATGACACAAGTACTTTCCTCTGTAAAATAAATTGTGCAACAAATACAGTATCATTCGGTAAAAAACAATACATTTTACTGTAAAAGAAAATCAACTTTATTTTTACTATGTAAATAATTTTGAGGTTATATTAAAATTTGTAGCTTTGACGTTTTTATTATAATTAGTTATTATTATTAACAAATGATATCAGTTTGTTGCACAATGTTTTCTACAGAACGAGGTACTTCTGTAATTTTCCTAGCTATTATACTTTAGCGACAAAAAACGAAAACAAAAAAGTGGAGGATTGAGGGTCCGAATTTTTACAAGGTGATATTTTTTTACCAACATGATTTTGAGATCTGTTATTGCTTTCACGAATTTTCACAATATATTTCCTATAATACAAGATTATAAAAAGTAGCAAAAAGTTTATGGGTTGGTTATAATTAGCGTATAAACTTTCCGCCTGAGGGCCAATTTTGAACGGAGATATAGAAAATAATACGATGTATTCTTATATTTTCTTGTTTACATAATTTTTGTTTGGGTTTACGTTAAACTTTGACGTAAACACTTTTTCTTTAGTGCCCTTAGTTTAGCCGGTACAAGCGGACCCTCAATCCTCTATGTGTGGACTGAGGGTCCAACTATAAAGCCTATAACTCGCGTATTTGATGTTCACAAAATCTGATTCCAACTTTCACAATATTTTTGGAATGTTCACTAAATCTTAAGCATGTTTTCAAAGGATTTTGAGAAAGTGGCCCTCAGAGCACACGCACATTAGCCTTCTAATACCATGCTATAGGCCGACCGTTTAACTCAGACCCCGCCTGCGGTAATAGGGGTGCGCGGGAGGCGAGGACAAAGTAGAGAGCTATCTCTTGATTTTTTGGCAAAACGGCGCCATCTAGATACTGTGACCCGAACTACATCACATTCACATCACAACACAGCTCTAATTTTTAACTAGCTTATTTTTATGAAATAAAAAGAAGGAAAAATTGAAATTATACCCTAAACCAATCAAAATACCTGGAGAGGATTTCTTATTTCTCTGGTCAGGCTTTAAATTGTGTAATAATTTAGATTGCATATTTTCTCTAAGAAAGTAAGAGTTCTAGTTGCAAGATGACGCCACCATCTTTGACATTTGTAAATTGTATAGAAGACGGACTAGGATACCGCACTAGTGTCATACTGACATACTGACTAGATGTCCGTTATGGTAGCGTAATAGTGTAAAAATTTAAAAAATCTCTTAGTATGTTCTTTTTATCTGTAAATATTTTCTAAGACTGATTATTACAAATTAATATGTTAAAATCATACCTGTTTTAATGTAAATTATTGTAATTACACCAAATGTGATTATACTGTGATTTTAATATAATATAATCAATGATTGTACATTGTTATTATTTGTAAATATTTTCTAAGACATTAGTTATAATTATATACTTTAAATCAGCCATTCTTATAATCTAAAGAATAGGTTCTTTTAATTATTGTACAAAGGATAGTTAAGGATATTTCTTAAATAACAAATACATTTATTTGTAGATTCTTTAAAAGAAAATCAAATTATTACAAATGATGTAATATTATTGTTATTTTTGGAGTTGGTGTCAGCCAACGAAATAAGATAATACCAAAGCAAATGGAATGGCGCCCATGAATTACAGATTATATTATTATATGACTTCGACATTATGACATAAAGTTGTTGATTGTTTATGGTGTGACGTCGTGCTTCGTGTCTCGCCTCACGGCAGCGGCGCGAGCGCGCCGTGGTGGGGGCTACCCAGCGGCCGCTATATAAAGAGGACGCGGGGCGCGGGCCCTTCCCTTTTTGTTCCGGTCCCGGCTTACTGAAGATAAGTGTCTGCCTTTCTGAAGGGCAGCCTTCGAACCTCGTGCTCTCGAATCCTCTAACCTATAATCCTTCTGATTACCATTAGCCGGCTTGCTTAATTTACTCATTCTTAATTACATAGTGATTCTAAATTATCAAACAAGTAATTTTATATAGATTCATTTATACAGAATATAACTACATTGTTATACTTGAGTTGTCTTTGCATTTATCTCCCTATACCAACCCACTACGTCACAGTGGCGCCCAACGTGGGGCCCGCGCCCCGCGTCCTCTTTATATAGCGGCCGCTGGGTAGCCCCCACCACGGCGCGCTCGCGCCGCTGCCGTGAGGCGAGAGGCGAGAGGCACGAATCACGACGTCACAATGGATTAGTTTAAAAATTCAAGAACAATTAAATAACTTTTTTTATTATATTTAAATAAATATATTTTAAAACAAGCTGTGCCCGCGACTTTGTCCACGTGAAAAAGTAACTTTACTCAGCAATTTTAAATACATATTAGTATGTCTAGTCTTAAAACAATGTAGGTATGTATATATTATATTATTTGTTTATTATGGCATCATGAACAGAGTTACATATTTTGCCAGTGTCAAGTGAAATACCAATAGAAATATAATAGCACTTTAGCTTTGTCGCTATTGCGTGACACACCACACACGGGAGTGCAATTTAAATCCAAGAAAAATTGCCACCAGGAAGTAATGTTGCTGCAATACCTGAAGATGCCACCGCTAAGGCAATTTTTTCCCATTGTTATAATTTCCGCTAAAATCACTCGGGTAAGAAATGTTTTCCCTGTTCCACCAGGAGCATCGAGAAAATATACTATGCCCTCAGGCGAGGTCAGAGTTAAGCGGTCAGCATATAATTATTTTTTACTTTTTAGTGCAATTTTTGTCTTTGAAGTCAGTTTTTTTTTTGTAAAAATTTATTTAATTTGACATAGAACCAACTCGATATAGCTCTTGTGTACACTACCATAACGGACACCGCTACCCCGCCCCCTTGTCCCTTTCATACCGCAGGCGGGGACTGAGATAAACGGTCGGCCTATAGTTTGACAGATTTAAATTTTATGTCAATGATTTCTATTTAAACATGCATTTATTAAGTTATAGTGGTATTTTATAGTGCTTATGTCACTCATGGGAGTTTGTTGTCCTCTTTATATAGCGGCCGCTGGGTAGCCCCCACCACGGCGCGCTCGCGCCGCTGCCGTGAGGCGAGAGGCGAGAGGCACGAATCACGACGTCACAATGGATTAGTTTAAAAATTCAAGAACAATTAAATAACTTTTTTTATTATATTTAAATAAATATATTTTAAAACAAGCTGTGCCCGCGACTTTGTCCACGTGAAAAAGTAACTTTACTCAGCAATTTTAAATACATATTAGTATGTCTAGTCTTAAAACAATGTAGGTATGTATATATTATATTATTTGTTTATTATGGCATCATGAACAGAGTTACATATTTTGCCAGTGTCAAGTGAAATACCAATAGAAATATAATAGCACTTTAGCTTTGTCGCTATTGCGTGACACACCACACACGGGAGTGCAATTTAAATCCAAGAAAAATTGCCACCAGGAAGTAATGTTGCTGCAATACCTGAAGATGCCACCGCTAAGGCAATTTTTTCCCATTGTTATAATTTCCGCTAAAATCACTCGGGTAAGAAATGTTTTCCCTGTTCCACCAGGAGCATCGAGAAAATATACTATGCCCTCAGGCAAGGTCAGAGTTAAGCGGTCAGCATATAATTATTTTTTACTTTTTAGTGCAATTTTTGTCTTTGAAGTCAGTTTTTTTTTTGTAAAAATTTATTTAATTTGACATAGAACCAACTCGATATAGCTCTTGTGTACACTACCATAACGGACACCGCTACCCCGCCCCCTTGTCCCTTTCATACCGCAGGCGGGGACTGAGATAAACGGTCGGCCTATAGTTTGACAGATTTAAATTTTATGTCAATGATTTCTATTTAAACATGCATTTATTAAGTTATAGTGGTATTTTATAGTGCTTATGTCACTCATGGGAGTTTGTTGGGTGCCGAGCCCACATAGTACTCATCCATTACCTATGTTCTTATTCCATGATCTCACAGATAAAACTGTGGATAGTGATCCAAATCAACTCCGACATTTTTAACAGTTAAATTATTTGATTTACTTTATTATAATGTTATTTGAAAATTGTAAAGATGCTTGTTATTAATATGAATGCACATAAAATCTATGAACAATCACATTATTTTTTGTTATGTTATTCTTCATTTAGCATGTTTTATTGTTTGCTACTTACAATGCTATATTGTAATCTCTATAATAGAAGAAGTATATTTTTCTCACTTAACTTGACATAAAGCCACCGGAAATGAAATGATGAAATGGAGAAAAAATCAACAGTGTAACACATGATTAAATTGGCAGTGCAAAGGATGTACCTTCATTGAAACCTATAAATACAGGACAGCAGTAAAAACACAGTACAGAGCACAGAACTCTAAGCCTGATACTTAACTTTTAAAAAAGAAAACAACATCTACATAACTATTCATATTATAATTATTTCATATTTTTTTATACCAAACAAAAGGATTAGGTAAGTAGTAAAACGAGGATTATAGTATTCGTGGTATCTGATAAAAACACATGTCGTAAGTATATAGCTATAGATATTACCTGTATCAAATTTAAAATACGACTCCCTATTTAGAATAAAGCAAGGTTTCATTCAAGACCACGATTGTAGTAAGGGTACAGAAGATTACGTGAATCTCACTGTGGGGCTTCCGAAATAATCTATACTTTGAAGATATGTTAACCACAGTGGTATTTTCAGATAATTTTAAAAATAGTATAATACCAATTGAACTTAGTCAAAGCCATAAAATTTTAATTGAAGAAAGGTAATGAAGTTTTTCAATATGTTTTACCGTAAGATGCAACTTGTGTATTCTCCCGTAAGCAGTTACTGTTAACAACGTGAAGCACAAAAACGCCCTTCTCACTGCACAAATCATGTTTCATGACTAAAATATTACAAGAATCAAAGCGAATTACTTTATTTCAGTACCTAAACATTTCAATTCTCAAATCACACTACACAGTCTCTCGTCCGAGGGTGACGGCGATAGATGATAAACATTATCATAGACAAATACTCTATATTTTCTTACTGTTATCTGTGTATTTGGATTTTATTTTATAAAGGCTAAAGCAATTAATGATACAGCCGTATGCCAAACCGCCCCTATAATGTTTTAGCCCAAATAAGAGACAATTTAGTAAGTTTGGTCAAATACACAGACAAAGGCCAAATACAAAAAAAATAACACAATAAAAAAATCAGCACGATGACATAGTTAGTCACTTCTTGCTATTATTAATTATCTATTTGCATATTGGCTACTATTTACAACAATTTTATTAGTGATGCAAAATATTTTACGCAAATATTTGTTGAATCGTAAATTTTCACCCTCGTTTTGGATTAAAATTGCTCGGTGTGTTAACGTAACTCTACGAAGGTTATTACATTAAAAAGCACAGGTTGCTAGTTCAGTTCGTCATAATCAGCTATTTTAGATGCATTCATGGAACTTTATTTATTTTACGTGTTTATTATAATACAATCGGTAAATAAATGATCACTACTCGGCAGTCGTTGGTAACCACTCCTTTGCTGATATCGCCTCCTCGACCCCAACAACGTACAGAATTTCTGCGGTCAAATTGTAGTAAGAGTAACACGTCCATTCATTATGCATTTGGCTTTTCTGAACCTGCACAAAGTTGCTTTATAGTTTATCCTCCTGGGGCCCAGAACAAATAGAAAAAATCCTACTGACCAGTCGTAGACCGCGTGCTGCGCTGGTATTCAGCGTAAATCGTAAATCTAGAGTTTTTAGGGGGAGTCAACTCTGTTCTACACAATGTTTCTATTAGGGCTGTTAGATACGACAGAGAGAAAAGATGAAATAGAAAATGTTATGTCATTTCCTAGCAACCACCTAATACTTGTTTTATGGAGCTGTCAACAGTCAACACTACAAGAAAAGAAACCGTTTATTTTGTAAATTCCTAAATATCTTGTAAATAAATAAAAAATCTCGATAAATAACAAGTTTATCCTGCATTAAAAACGTTGCACGAGCATCCTATTCCTTAGTTAAAGTGTTTTTGTGAAATTGAACGTTATTGACTCCAGTTCTGAGAGAGTGACTCCTATAGGGTTTTTGTTATGTTACAATGAGTTTCAATGTAGAAAAGAATGTTTCAATGAAGAATGTGAATATTTTTTATTATGAATATTATTTACATAAATAAATTGTAAAAGAAATGAAGTTTTTTATTATTAAATCTAACTCCTCATTTATATTACCTCGAAAAATACACTCCTTCCTAATTTAAACCTTCAACAAAATAAACAAATAGATATATTATATAACGCCCTAATAATGTAGGGCGTCATATAATATATCTCTTTGTTTTTATTAAATAAAAAAAATAATACAATTTCCCGCGCTGCTGATTTTAACCGCAGTTTTGGCTCCCGATAGATGGCGCCGCACGCTTAGGAAAAGTTGCCTCACGAATTTTATATGAAGTTGACATTCTTCTCCTTTGAGTATAATTGTTCTGTGGTATAAATGTTCTGTGGACGTGACCAACCAATGTAAATTATTAAATGTAAATTGATTAAGTACAAAATTTTAATAAATCATAAATAATTCTGATAATTACAGTGTATGTTGGCTATGCCCAATTATTTTACTCTAATAATTAGTTTGTTTCAAATATTGATAAAGTGATTAATCTACCTTAAAATATACCAAAGAATATTATTTATTTTAATTTACAGTAGTGAGCGGTGTAAATTGAAAACAATGAAATTAATTTGGCAGTGTTTATTTTCACCTCGCCTTTACAAAGTCTACAAGGATGGACCTGGCGATGTAAGTTGTACTTACTTTTAAATTAGGAAAAATAAAAAAAATACATACCTTTGCCATTTATGTGTAAGAATAGGTACTATCTTCCATGTATATTTTATGAAATAAAATAAAAGATACTTCAATTAATTTTATACTTTATTATTGTTTTAGTTATAAGTACTTAATCTACGTTTGATATCCAAACCAATATGTTACTTTTTTCATGTAAAAATGGGTGGGGATTTTTTAGGAATAACAGTATTATGACTTATTGTGACTGTATTTGCTATCAGTTTTTTTCTTAATTAAAAGCTAACAATTCTGAACAGGTATCCATAGTATTACATCAAGAATGTGTAACATAATGGCATGCTCAAATATCAAAAAGGCATACTTACCTTTTTCTAGTAGGATTTACTAATAGGTTAAATATGTCTCATGTTGTTGTGATTCTCAGTCTCTGAGATATCAACAAATAAAATAAGCATTACTAACAAGAAGAATTCAGCTGTTGGGGCAGATAAGTTCTGGAATAGTGACTGTATTAGCATACAGGATGGGAGACCCTTAACATGTTAGAGCGAGGACCTGGTTAGGACGGCATGAGGGATGAGGAAGGCATAGGGTGGAAATGGGTAATATTATTAGGAGGCCTAAGGTCAGCAATTGACATTAATTAGCTGATATGTTGAAATAATCATCATACATTGTAATTGGCCATCTCCTGTGTACCCATTTTATTTACTGTATAAGTTAGCTGAAAATTTCTAAATTACAAAATAAAATAAATGCCGGTACATTCATTTACCTTATCTTAATAATTACACATAAAAGTCTGAACACTACTTGCTTGTCAGTTTACTTAAAAGACAGAGTTCCGCAACTAACTACGGAGATGCAGAACCAAATAGTAGATTTGATATGACTTCAAAATACTTCGTTTTCTATTGAATTTTGTTTCTTGTTTCAGGCATGGTACCAGCCCCATGGAATGGAGAAATGGGGTGATAAAGTTATAACTACTGTGAGTATATAATTGTTGTTAAACAGAACAAGTCTCTATAGTTAATTAAAAGTATAGTATTTTGTTATTAACTGACAACACATGAATAAAAAGGAAAAATTAAATCTCTATTCTGTATTTCAGGCCAACACTTTGCTGAACATAGGCTTGTATACATCTCCATTTATCTGCCTATACATTTATAGAAGAGGTTTCATATCCTTTGAAGACACAAAGACTCTTGGACGCTTCATTGGTACCATTGGATCCCTATTGGTTGTATCATTCTTATTGCGAGCATATGGCCGAGCCACAAGCCCAAAATATCTTGAATTTATGAAGGCTCTTAATAGAAAAGCGTCTGATAAAAAAGAATATATTAAAGGAATCAGGAAGTTTGACTTTGAGTTTCAATCATGGCCATCAACATTCTCTGTTGCTTCGAAGAAAAGGTAACTCATATCAGTGTTTTACTCTGAAACTTGTGAAATGCTTTATTAAAATTTATACAGTAGTTTTATGAGAAAGAGTAAACCTTACCCAACAATGGGTCAATTGGTTATCCACACAAACAAACTTTTGAATTATTAATATTAATAGCAAATATAAAATACCATTGTAGTAAATTAGATCATAATCTTCTAAGATACTATTCTGTTCATTCATGCTATAAGTTGCTGTTCAACCAATTCGACTATATGTTAACTATCCAATAATATGTTTTTCCATTTTATACAGTTCTTCGTGGCTAGAATGTAATCCGTTTTCAACATCAGCAAATTATGATCTTCCGTTGTATCAGCGTATTACAATACAGACTCTGGCATTCATAGCCACACATACATTTGGTTTGAGACTCATCTACCCTGGATCTCTGGCTTTGGTACAGACTATGTTATGTAAGTATTATATTATTAATATTTGGTATTTCGTTTTGAAGATGAAGTTTATTAATGGTACTTATACAAACTTAATCAACGTAAAGTAGTAGTAGTAAGTAAGTATTTTTGTGTGTGGATTGTCTGTAATACTAAAACATGCTTTGTTTTAATATTACAAAACACAACACATCTCCGCTTTAGCACTTACACAGCCAATTTTTATTAAATCTTTTAGGGGATCCTTTATTCCAAGGCAGGACACACTTAGTAGAAAACCTAGATGGTCAGCGAGCTAAGTTGCTAACAGCTGACGGTAACGCTGTTGACACCATGTTTGTAGACAACAGTGAACAATCACTTAAAGGCAAGACACTCGTTATATGCTGTGAAGGTAACTCAGGGTTTTACGAGATTGGAATCATGACAACACCTGTCAAAGCTGGCTTTTCTGCGCTTGGCTGGAATCATCCTGGTTTTGCTGGCAGCACGGTAAGTTGAAATTAAAACATATTGATTGAATTTTCTTTTATAAACAAAATTTAGTTATAAAGAAATTATGTTCTACCCTCTATAGACATTGATTTAACCATATGGTTATACAGTTACAATGTTAATACAAAAAACCATTGAAAAATACCCGGGAGAGGATATCATTTTAGGAAGGAGATATCATTTTAATTTCCGACTCTTTTGTTCTTAAAGCCTATTGGAACATTCCATGTATATTTTTTCTATTAGGGTGGTGCAGATATATTGCTTCGACATGTCTGTAATTACCACCCACCTCCCTTTTTGCACCCGTGTTTATCTAAGATCGATATATCGCGTCCTTATAATTGCAACATAACTTGACCGTATAACCTTCGCAAATGATTTAAATACATTGAATAACAAAGAATTTATAAACTGTTTTTTGCACGTGTAAACATGTTTTGTACTATATTTATTTATTTTGGATCTCAGAAAAAACTACGTTTAAAACAAAGAAAAACCTGGATGTTAACGGGAAAATAGTGTAATAATTAATTTAATGACATATTATTATGTCTAAAATGTCTTACTTTTTTGGGAATAAATAAATGAAAGTAGTAAATTTTTTTTCAACTTTCCTTTTCAAAATCCTGACAAATGATAATATTCTTAGACCTAGTAAATATGATTTGTTGTTCTCTGGTGTACATTGAAGTGAATTGGATTGTATAATCTCCATCAGGGTTACCCATATCCCACTCAAGAGAAGAACGCTATGGATGCCGTGATGCAATACGCGATCTTCGAGTTGGGTTTCCAGCCTGAGAATATTGTACTCTTTGGTTGGAGCATCGGAGGTTACTGCGCTACTTGGGCAGCTGCTAATTACCCAGTACAAGGGCTTGTAAGTATTGTAGTTAACTAAACTGTTGTATTCTTTATTTTTGAGACGTTTTTTGGTAGAATTTGATTAAGTCTTGATAAATTCCTACTTTAAATACATTATTTAAAACTCTAAATTGATCTTATATTTAAGTTTGAGAATTGAATGAAAATAAGAATTTATATCTATAATAAAATAATCCTTACACAACGCCACCTAGTCCCAAACTAAGCAAAGCTTGTACTATGGGTACTAGACAACGGATAAACATACTTAAATACTTTTTTTTTTGTAAATACATACATATTATACATAGAAACACTCAGACCAATGCAAACAATCATGTTCATGCACACAAAGATCATATCACATCTATGTATCATATTTTACAGTAAATAAATAATATATAAATTGCACCTCTCTGCTTGAATTGCTGAATTATAGAGGATATTGTGCAGATTATACTGAAGCCTATTTCCCACAGGTGTTGGACGCGACATTTGACGACCTGCTTCCGTTAGCTCAGAACCAAATGCCTAGTTCTTGGTCTCTACTAGTAAAAGAGGTGGTTAGATCTTACGTGGACCTAGATATTGCTGGCCTTTTGTCCAAGTATGATGGCCCCGTGCAACTGATCAGGCGGACTGAAGACGAAATCATTTGCTTGAGGTAAGTTGAAAACATTTACTGATGTTTATGGAGTTTCATTTGGCGAATATATTAAAGTGCCTCTTTTGTGATACATTTCGTATGGTTGTCACTTTGCGAAATATACATAGACATATTTTGCGAAATAGACTTACTGATACATCTTTATGAAAGCTACAAATACAACAACATACCTATAATTAATCTCAAACTACCCTCAATTTGTAGGCAAGGTCAGTTATCGAGTAACCGCGGTAACCACCTGGTGTCACGTTTGATAGAACAACGTCACGGCAGCACTGTGCAGGGCGCCACAGAGAAGCGTTCTCTCATGAAGCTTGCCTCCTTGCTCGAGTCGCAACGTAGAAATATACATGAGAGTGATCTTGAACAGCATGAGAGACCGTTGATGCCACTGGTAAATTTATTTAATAAGCTTTTTCTTGAATTTGTGTCTTTTAGTACATTACATAGCAGACAGTGTGACCGCTAACGCGTTGTAAGGGGGTCTCCTTAAACCTACATCTGGGTCGTAAGTCCCAGACGCTGTTACGCCAGTGTTCCGTCCTCTATCACGCGATGGACCCGAGACCCGCACGGAGAATCCATGGAATGCTAAGATTAGGTCTTATGTAAGAAAGAAAGATTGTTTTGAAAACTTGGCATACCTTTTCCTTTTGAATTTGTAGAGATTTAGTCCAGTAAATGAGTGCTCAAAATAGGTGTCTAGATGGAAAAGTCGAAAGTAGAAAGTTTGACTTAGGGACTTTGTTTCGACTAGTTTGGAGACAAACATAACTACAATTCCCCGTCCCTCCAAATCCAGCCCGAGGGGAGGGGGCGGGAAGAAGGTCCCGTTTTATGGTTTTTGGTTTAAATGTCGAAAACGGTGCGTCGTACGAATTTTCCAGAAGTCTCTAAGTTACATTTTCTGCTTTCGACTTTTCCATTTAGAATCATTCGTTTCCTGGACTAATGATATTTGATCTGTGTAGGTAATATGTGTGAATCGAAGAAGGATTGCGACTTCGCAGTGACGACTTTCGCATTAACGTGATTCGCGTCTAAGTAACCTTGGGCCCCCGTTAATTGCTACGAGTGTTATGATTTTCAAAATTTAGTTATTCTGAATAACTAAAATTCGAAATGGAGACGAACAATTGGGTCATCATGTAGGCATCGTTACATGATTTCTAATTTATGTCATTTTCTTTATTAGGTGTCGAAGTATATGCGAGATTACAAGTCTTCACACTGCACTCCTCTCCCCGAAGAACATTTCAATGCAGCCATGAGCGCAATCATAGCTGAAAACAAACTTAAACTTATTCCTGGTAATGGTTCACCTATACCAACAAACTCCAACTTAATTGAAACAAAAGATAATTAAAAAGATAACATCCCCATACTCAGAGCTTCTCGAGTGATAAAACAAATGTATTTTTCTAAAATATTTTCATGTACTTTTTGTCACAATTCTGTCGCGTTTTTTAATATCGGTAAGGAGACGGTTTTATTTAAGTTATTAATTTTTTTAATCACCACTGAATAAGTATAATTTTAACACATAAAAACACATATTCAGGTAGACAAGACCTTAAGATCATTAAGCATTCTCTAGAAGATAACATGGGGTGGTGCATAGATAAATTCAAAAGAGGTGCATTGAGTTATATTTATGAGAAAAAAAAACTTATTACAGAATTATCTAATTAATCATCACCCTAATTGAAAAAGAGGTTTTATTGTTCATTTAACTAGGAGGTTAAATAAACTTAAAACGTTTTATGCATTTTGTAAAACTATTTAATGTTTAAATTATTGTAATGTAAAAAAAATATATGTCGTATAAAATTATACGTATAAAGAATGTATGTAAAAATATAATTTATTTATTTTATATAATAAGTACCTAAATGTTGTCTTTTAAAATAATTCATGGTTGTTTTCCTCTTATTGTGTAAATGTGGTGTCTATGTAAACATTAGAAGTAAATTAATGAATTTTAATATGTTTTTCACAATTACCTATATGATTCACGAGACATACGTCATCGAGACATTTTTAATTGTTATATTGTAATGGTTGTTGTAAATTCTTAATTCAAACAAGTTGTTCCAAAAGCATTAAAAAGTCATTTTTCAAAAATTCCAATTTTTTAGTTGTTCCCTTTACCGTTTTGTTTCTCAGCCTAGCTAGCCTGAAGTTAGCTATGTACAGGACAAATAAAACAACCGCAAGTAAAACAACGAATTATAATTATATTCCTGCTATTTCTTATAACATTGAATCATTTGATTTTTTTCAGTGGCAACAAGGAGCCATTTTAAGTTTTTGAATGGGATATTTTTTTGTATATTCCAGTATTTTAGTATTAATTGACGTGGGAATGTATAGGCGAATTTGTTTTCCATCCACACGAATTTTATTCTTATTATAAATACTTACAATTTTTGTAACCGGTAACGATGTTTTTTTAAATAGATCAATACAACGTTTGAATACTTATTGAAATAGTATGATAGCCCTTTTTAATTTGTGAATATTTTACCAGATTATCAAGAGACATGTATTTATTATTTTGACATTCATAAAATGGGCATTCCAACACTATCCAATTATAATGTTAGACATAGAAATTTGTTGTGAAACTGTTTGAGCTTATTAATATAGTCATAATAAATTAACGGTGTAGTTTTAATTTGTAGTTTGCAATTTACAGCGTCGAAACTTGGTATTTATTATCTAACGAAACGCGACTTGTGAATTATAAAGAAAATCTTACCGATGTAATTAAATAGGCGATCTAGAAGGCTCAACATATTAACATAACAGTAATCAATGAGAAATTGTGGTAAAAATCGATTTGTTATGATTCTTTACTTTTCACACAATACAATTTATATAAAACATGCAGTATACTAGGACCATTACCCTATCATACCTCTCGAGCGAGAGGGCTGACAAAAATCTTATAAGATTATTTTCATATTATTTAAAATTAAACGTCATATTAAGTTATACGTCATGGTTCGATAATGCCATATCAGTTGCTTATGATTCTGCATTTTGTTTACAATTAATTTATCAATAATTTCAATTAGGTCTCATCTATCCGTATGAAGACCCAACCATAATTAGCAATAGTTGTAATTATTTTCAAGATTTTCATCATACTTAACCTTTGTAAAGTGTAAAGTATAGGTTGTCTTTAAAGTCAAGAAATTAAAGTTTGAGGAACTAAATTGTTCATGTGTCTGGCAACACTGAAATTCAAAATAGACTTGTACATGAGCTGTCATCGAGTAGAAGTTGCGGAACGGTTTTCATTTTGTGATTTTTATAAGTTCATTAATCTACAATAAACTAATACTGACTTACGAAGAACAACATAAAGAATGAGTAGAGTAAATCAAAGTGGCACGTGGGAAGTGATTTTAAAAGTTCTTTATCGATGTTTGACGGAGCACGAAGCTGCTCAAATTTTATGTGATTTGGATGATATTTATGGGCGAACTGCAACTTTGATGGGTATGTAATCGTGTTACTGTGTTTTATAATCTGTCTCAAGTAATATATTCACTCCATTTGCGATTTAGAGACCAAAAACAGGCATTGCGTACATAGCATATTTTTAGGTAAGATTGTCCTTGAAAGTAAGAAATATTGTAGTACGACCTATTCTGTTGATACATTATCAGTTGCATTAGTATAATTCAGTCAAGATTTATCCCAATTTTGAATTTGAATTAATTGCTTTATGTCTATATTACGGTTGATAACTAAACTAAGTATGTCACTTTCGCATCAACTGGTCTGTCGACAATGAATAATTAATTGCAATATTTTATTAAATTTTTTATTATTTAGTTCTTAGTAACTCCATGTTAAATGATATCTTGTTAGTTAATATTTAACACTGAATAAATTTTAGTTAGGTATTGTAGTTATTCTTTCCATCCCATTCTTTGCCTGTATTTTGTGTCTAGGTATGTCTAAATTTATTGTAAAAGTATAATCAAATGTTCAATCAACATAACTTTTGTAAAATTTCAGGCTCCAACCAACCCTCAGATAGTTGCAGGTGATAGCTAGAACTGTGATGGATTTTAATTGTAGTCTTGAAGTTCTACGCAAAATTTTAAATGCAATATGCCTACAAGAAATGCCCTAGTAATATAAAAATCGAGATTTGTCTGAAGAACTAAGGAAAGACATTATTTATCATTCTTCATACAAGGTAAACTGTATAATAAAGCATATTATTCTTTTGTATAGTAATTTTTCTCATTATTAACTGTATAAAATAGTTAAAATAATAGTTTCTAGCCTATTTTCCCTTTCTACTCCTCTTTGCCCCCTATACGCCCCTCCAAATAAACCAATAATCAAATCTTTTTTAATAATAATATTAGTATATTTAGTAAATCAGTAGTTTCCGTGTAGTGACGAAGGAAGAATACAATATATCACCACCCCATCTCATCCCATGGGTGTCGTAAAAACCGACTAAGGGACTGTCCGTGAATATTATCTTTATAAAATAAAAAGAAAGAAAACTTGAAATAAAACCCTATACCAATACGTCTGGCCAGCGTGGTACGTACCAGAAGGCCAAGTATTATGATGATGATGAATTGATATATAAAATAACAGAATATTTTATAAAATCATCACTAAAAGTAACTATTTATGTTCCCGCAGGTCACAAAATGTTGGCAATTTCTAAAAGGGCCTTCAGCAGCATCACAGCTGAAACTTGGAAAAACTGTTGCCATCGCGTCGAGAAGCTCCAATCAGAATACTACAAGAGAGGACGTCACCTGTGGGCAAATACTGACGATAATAGCAGCAGCAAAGAAAGCTTTAGTGATGACGATGAAGGTGGCAACGAAAGTTATCTCAACATCAAATATTTAAAAAATCCTCTGATGAAAGCGATGAATAAATCTCCTTGTTAACTGTGTACATGCGTTTTTATTACTCTGATTCAATCCGTTAATTTATTCTAATACCCATACCATTCTAATAGGTGAATTTTGACCCATGTAGTTTAGGGTTGGTGTATGAAATCGATTAAGAGATTTATCGATTTAGATAACAAGCGATTAATCGATAATCGATTATTATTTATAGTTAAGTTTTTTAAATTTGGTATACATGTGGCAGCAGCCATATAGTAGCAGCACTAAAATTAAAACCATAGAACATAATTGTTTTGCAGAAGTCAAAAATTACGTTATGGCTCATAATTCTTACACTAAATTACTATGCGTTTCAAATAAGAATAGGACTGTCAAAGCGCCATCTTGTTTCGCATTTCTAACGAACTTCATGAATGTCATGTACGGTAGGAAAAAAATAAAAACAAAATTTTATTAATTTTTACTTCAATATGTTCTAAAAAAATTTAAATAAATTAAATTTTAATTGGAATTCAATTCTTCCACACCACTTATGGCATCATAGCTACGTTTTTCATCCGAATCAGATTCTATGTGAAACAAACTGCAAAATTTTCAATAAAACCGGTTTTTTTCGTAAGATTTTTTATGTTATTGTTTCAATGTAACAAACAAATAAAACGGTAAAAAACGAAGAAACATTTTTTTCGTTGAATAAAACAATCTGTTTCAACGCTAAATATTTTTATTTAAATTATTTTGCAAATTTTTTTGTTGGTCGTACTTAAATGACAGTTGCCACATGAAGTTGGCAGCAAGTGCGATCCTATTCTTATTTGAAACGCATAGTATGTTACATTCTATAGCTCAAAACAACTGTCAAAATTTAAAATGGCTTGACTATAGTGCATATAAAACAGAAATAAAACATCGTCATCTAAAATGTTTAAAGGGCTAACACTACTTTACTTCTATAAAGGTCATGTTATAACAATTATTCAAATTTCTCAATCACTTAGTGTTGCAACCAATGAAATGAATTATCTCATTATGAGTTGTGTGAATTTCTTACTTGAGTATTAGATATAATGTGTTTCATAATTACTTATTTTATTTCAATAAATTACTAGTATGAAAACTATTTTCTCAGACTAAATAGGGTTGCTACGTGTAGCACAGTGGCGGCCTCATTTATTTTCAGGACTTTATAGACAGAGTGTACACTTTTTATTTCTGTTCTGTGTTTGAAATGTTACAATTATGTGTACATACGTGATTTCAAAGCATTTCGTCTTGGTGTTTGGCTATATAATTCTAATATAAATAAGAACTACTAAATTATCAATGACTTGGTTTCATTTTAAAACTTGTCCCGCTTATTACTTCTTCCTCTTGTACTTCATTCTTTTTTATTTTAGGCGTCAAAGTTTTTCCCAAACTTTGGTAAAAACTGGATGGATAGTGTACAATAATAATCAAATGTAAGAATAAGAAATGGTCGAGTGCAATTAACCCAACAAAGAATCTAGTTAAGGCTAAAAATTAAGACTGAAAGTTACTAACATGTTATTATTCTTATTATGAAGTTTAATTCTACAAATTATGCTTGAATTCTTTGATCCCTGAGATAGGTAGAACCTGTGTTACAGGAATCAGTTAGTCTAAGCCCAATAAAAAAAGAGGAATTTGCATTCTGCTTTTCTGCTGTCAGTGTCAATATCAAGTTATGTCAGTGTCATTGTCAGAATGTCAGACGATACTCGCGATTTTCGCATGTTATTCGCTTCGCTCGAAGTTGGATTATTTTCCATTCCGTCTATTTAAAACAAAGTTTATTTCATTTCTGTGAAGTACGTAGATGTGATTTACAGTATTATAAGAATTTACTTTCATAGTTATGTAAGTTTTCTTTGCTGTGCCTACATTTGGTAAGTATTTAATGAATAAGAATCTTAATTTAAATTAAAGATTGCATTTCTAAAAGTAAACAAAGGTATAACAGGTAGAATATTAAAGCTTTTTTAATAAAATATATGATATATTAAAACTGGAGCTTAACTTATAGGGTTTTGGTAAACTTATGCATTGTTAAAGTAACTTTATTATTATGCAATACTTGTTATACATAACCTTGAAATAGGACTGTCGGCGCCCACACTAACTTCGTAGGACGCAAAAGTATTAAAAACATAGTAAATAACATGTTTAACTATCTTATTTAACAATTATTTTAATGGTATGCTGTAAATAAATCTGTACCTAATAGAGATCTGTTGTAAATATAATGGATTATATTTTAAAATGATTCTGAAAGTGAATAGTTGTATAAGATATGTCATTTTATCCTTGAACGATCACATCATCAATTTCAATGTGTTACCCACTCATCTACTTGCATAATGTATTGGATACAAACTCCTTCATTTGCAACACATGTTTAAAAAGTAAACTATCCTATTTACATCTAATAAATTTAGATAGTATATTTCATTCAGGCTTTGAAATATAAATGACTAGGAATATCTAAAATCCCGGTAAATGTCGACTTCGGCGCCGTTGCAGCGGCACGCTTGCTTTGCTTGCCGCCTCATGCATTATGGTCACAGTTCTAACCTAACCTACAGAAGTAGAATCCTTATGTTTTTAACCTACAAACAATAATACATTTCTTTTCTGATAGACACGGCATTTTCGACATTTACCAGGATTTCGTTATATCCCTGGTGATTTCGTGAAATCCCTGGATTCCTCATTTCCTTGCGACACATACATACATAAACTTTCACTATTATCCATGAGGGTCAGGCAGCGACCAATAGCCCTAGATCCTTACAAACCTGGATATAGCCCTGTAGGAACCTTAGATCTAAGATGAACGTCAAGATGGCGGGATCCCGCCATCTTGACGTTCATGATCTAAGAGTGTTGCCTAACTTCAAACTAAGGTAAATCCAAAAACCAAAAAGTATGACAGTTTTGTATGTTGGGATTGCTAAAATTAGTTACAAACAGACAATATGTCTTCTGTTAGTAGTAGTACAAGTACAAGATTGACATATCAAAATGGAGCCAGATTATGTTATGCGATAGAAAGTTTAATTTATTTTAATAGGCTTTGTCGCTTAGCGACCACATCGCCTAAAAAGAAAGAAAGAAAGTTAATGAATTTAGATGATATGTTGAATATTAATGTTAGTTTATTGCTAGAAGAGTATAGATAATACAAAGAAAACAATAGTACATAATAATATTATTATATATTATATGTTACATTCAAAACTCATACCCGGTCAAAAGCACTTTTCACTGCAACTAGGCCGCTAATAGCACCATAAGTACAAATTATAATGTTACATAAAGATAAATCCATAATAATGTACACTTGAAATAGGATCATTGCTTTAACCCTACATTTACACAAATCATTGTGTTTTTTAGTTTATTCTTTCTGTTCCTATTTACAAACAAATTAACTTCATGTTATTGTAAATTTTATTGATCCATGTCTTCTTTAACTCAACCAATGTCAATGTTGGGGTGTATATACTCTGTAAATACACACATCAAAAAAGTCTAAGCAACATGCATGATATTACAAATTTACCATTTATATTAATTTATTTTACCATTTATTTTAATTATAACGTTGTATTTTATTTTTAAATAATATTTTTAGGGTTCTATGATGTAAAAATAACAGCTGTTTTCTTTATAAGTTCTTTTAATAACAGAAATTAACAATATTAGAATATACAGGTACATAAGAAACTAAACTTTTTTTTTACAAATTGAAATTTCTTAAGAAAATGAATTTATTGTGAAAGAATAGGACAATTTAATACAAAGTATGGCCTCCTCTGCTATTCAGAACTTGTCGGCAACGATTATTCATTGAATTAATGAGACTGTTTATGTCATCTTGCGGTATTCGCTCCCAATGGAATTGTAGCAAATCCTTCAGCTGTTGGGTTGTTGTCACTCCGTCCAAGTCCTTCAAAACACGTCTCTGGAGCATGTCCCATGCGTGCTCGATGGGGTTGAGGTCTGGCGATTGTGCAGGCCAGGGCAATACCTGGATGTTCTCCGTTGCCAAGTATTCACTGGTTCGCCGAGCTGTATGTGAACGCGCATTGTCATGCATTAACGTAAAATCGGAGCCAAAGGTTTGTGCAAATGGATGGACATAAGGTCTGAGAATATCCTCAACGTAATTTTCAGCGTTCATGTTTCCATTTACAAAAACGAGCTCAGTTCGCCTGTTCTTCATAATACCCGCCCATACCATAACTGTTGAGCCGCTGTATGGATGAACTTCCTGAACGCACCTGAGTCTTTCAGTATTTCCGGGTCGACGGTACACTCGCACCCTTCTTGTATCAGGCCTAAACCCGAATCGCGACTCATCGGAAAACATAATTTTATCCCATTGTTCCTGGGTCCATGTTATGCGTTCTCTACACCATTCATTTCGACGAGCGCGATTCCCGTGACGTATCGGTGGGCACCTGATAGGGCGTCGAGCTCGTAGGCCGTACTCATGCAGTCGATTTCGCACAGTTTGGGGACTTACATCAACACCACTGCATTAACGTAAAATCGGAGCCAAAGGTTTGTGCAAATGGATGGACATAAGGTCTGAGAATATCCTCAACGTAATTTTCAGCGTTCATGTTTCCATTTACAAAAACGAGCTCAGTTCGCCTGTTCTTCATAATACCCGCCCATACCATAACTGTTGAGCCGCTGTATGGATGAACTTCCTGAACGCACCTGAGTCTTTCAGTATTTCCGGGTCGACGGTACACTCGCACCCTTCTTGTATCAGGCCTAAACCCGAATCGCGACTCATCGGAAAACATAATTTTATCCCATTGTTCCTGGGTCCATGTTATGCGTTCTCTACACCATTCATTTCGACGAGCGCGATTCCCGTGACGTATCGGTGGGCACCTGATAGGGCGTCGAGCTCGTAGGCCGTACTCATGCAGTCGATTTCGCACAGTTTGGGGACTTACATCAACACCACTTGAATTTTGTAGCCTCAAACTTATCTCTCGAGCGGTTAACATCGGCTGGCGTCTTGCAGTCAGTTGTATGTACCGGTCTTGCCGAGTGGTTGTACTCCTTTTACGGCCTGGATGCTGTTCAGCGGGTTCCCCTGTATTATTGTAGCGCTGCCAAAGACGACAAATAACACTTCTATGAATACCAAAATGTCGAGATACCTGAGATTGATTACTTCCCGCTTGCAACATCCCTACAGCTCTTTGCATTTCATCTGCCGTCAAATGACGTCGCTCCATGACGTAAAGAATATCTAACAATTCAATTTTGTCGCCAACTGTATTTAAATGGTTGGTAAAATTATAAAATCAAGACTAAAACGTAGCAATTAACATGCACTCAAATTCAAACAAATTCGCAGTCATTTGAATTTTATGAAAAAAAACAAAACATAATCGAATTTTTTTTTTTACAACCAGCCAGTATGTCATCAATAACAAAAAAGTTTACTTACCTATACACTTTGAGTGAGTAAATACTTAGAAATTAATTAATATAAATGGTAAATTTGTAATATCATGCATGTTGCTTAGACTTTTTTGATGTGTGTATATTTAACGTCCATGTATAAACTTACAATAATATTATTAATTTTGTTGTACAATATCAAAATCATTTCTTGTTTCCATACTAGTAAATAACAAGCTTGGGTATGGATTTAAGTTAATAATGACATTCTATGAATGTTTATAGTAAACTATTCAGATATTTCATAACATGAAGATGCTTGTGAATAGTAAGGCAAACATTTTCCAATAAATGTGATGTTATAACATTTGACACACTTGATAGCCTATACATCAAGTCATTCTGATATATCTTCTTCATTTAGTATCTGTAAGAATGTAAGGACTATTATAGGCCGACCGTTTATCTCAGTCCCCGCCTGCGGTATGAAAGGGACGAGGGGGCGGGGTAGCGGTGTCCGTTATGGTAGCGTACACAAGAGCTATATCGAGTTGGTTCCTATGCTAAATAAAATAAGTTTTTACAAAAAAAAACCGACTTCAAAGACAAAAGTTGCACTAAAAATTAAAAATTAATTAGTTGTATTTTGGTTTTGCAACATTAAATCTTTTTACTTAATTATAATCTAAAGAATAGGTTCTTTTAATTATTGTAAAAAGTATTGTTAAGGATATTTCTTGAAGAGTCTACAAATATATTTATTTGTAGATTCTTTAAAATATAATCAAATTATTACAAATAATGTAATATTATTGTTATTTTTGGAGTCGGTGTCAGCCCCGATAATTATATTCTATTTTATATTCCTGACTTAAAATTTGCTGACGCTATAACTCCAGAACATACGAACCGATTTCCACGGTTTTGCATTCGTTGGAAAGGTCTTGAGCTCCGTGAGGTTTATACCCTCTAAAACGGTATCGGTTACTTTCAAATTTCACTAAAACCTAAAGTTAACTTCTAAGTCCTCTAAAACGAATCTATTTTTGCAAATAACCTCGTTTTTCAAATTGTTTTTATTAAAGAAAGATGTTTGTTGGGATTGCTAGATTACAATAATAATATAATGTTAAAAATCGTACAGAATTAAGGTTGTTAGTAAGCTTAAGACGTTTTTCATGAATTGTCGACATTTAAGAAAAAGCACTTTAGGGGGTTTTGAAATTATACGACTCATATACACATTAAAACAGGTATGATTTAAACATATTAATTTGTAAGAATCAATCTTAGAAAATATTTACAGATAATAAGAACAATAATAAGAGCTTTTTTTATTTTTACACACTACCATAACGGACACCTAGTCAGTATGTCAGTATGACACTAGTGCAGTAAGCTAGTCCGTCTTCTATACAATTTACAAATTTCAAAGATGGTGGCGTCATCTTGCCATTTAAACTCGTACTTTCTTAGAGAAAATATGCAATCTAAATTATTACACAATTTAAAGCCTGACCAGAAAAATAAAAAAACCTCTCCAGGTATTTCGATTGGTTTAGGGTATAATTTCAACATTTCCTTCTTTTTATTTTTCATAAAAATAAGCTAGCTAAAAATTAGAGCTGTGTTGTGATGTGATGTAGTTCGGGCCACAGTATCTAGATGGCGCCGTTTTGCCAAAAAATCAAGAGGTAGCTCTCTCCTTTGTCCTCGCCCCCCGCGCACCCCTATTACCGCAGGCGGGGTCTGAGTTAAACGGTCGGCCTATAGTAGTTTAGTAAGTTGATATAATATAATAATATGTATCATTAATATTACAATACTACATTGTTCTTTTTAATGTTCTTATTTTAATGGTAATCCACTATCACCACTTAATTATTTTTAATATGGTCTTTATTATCAACATTTATGTCCAGAGATATTATTATGAAATTTTTTTATTTTCGATATGATATTTGTTCAGAATAGAATGTTGATTAAGATTAAAAACAAATACCAATTGTATTAAATCGGAATAGATCGTTTTTTACGATCGGCTCCATGGCTCTCGAGCTGTGGACGCAACTGAACTCGCTAAGATGAAGAAGAAGAAGAGATCTTTTTTTCCGACTAATAACAATTATTGTATTATTATTGACTAAACACTTTGAGTAAAAACCTTTCACACCATTACTACATACCATTATTTACTTTATTAGAGGACATAGCCTTAGCTGTTGTCATAACCGATTTTAAATATAAATTACTTATGTATATATTTGTCCTAACCATAACTAACGTGAACTTTCAGAAAATGTCGCATTGTAACGATTTAATCGCGGTCTTGAGAGGCCTTCGTCTTGTGCTTGAGGCTGGAGTAAAGGTACAACAGGAGGCTGCAGGCAAAATATGGAATAACTCAAGCATCAAACCTGTTATGCAAAACTTACCCGCTACTAATCCACTAGATTACAAATCTAACCCAGCTTCTTTACAAGACTATATGGAGAGGTTGATGGTAGTTGCTCAAGGGTGGAGTCATTACGCAGGAATGCAATTTCCTAATTTTAAAATGGATGTTTCAATGTCTGAGAAGGATCAACTGCATTTGGATGAAATAGAAGAGTTAAACAAACAATTTGATAGAACTTTCCAGACTTTGACGAGTGTCCAATCAAAATTACCTAAAGATATTGTAAATCCACTGGACCCGTTACTGAAGCAGGCAGAAGTTGCGAAGTCTGTCAAGGAGCCACTACAACCAAAGATGTCTGAGTCGAAAAAGTCAGAGCCTAGTAGTTCTAAGGATAGTCCAGTTGTAGCTAAACCAAGTACAAAGAAGAAAGTAAGAGTTGCTGTAAGTAACATTTTAAGCTCAATACACTTGGTTCTGGTATTTATATCTGTTTATACATGTGGTTAACACTATGGTCAGCCCGTGACTGTAGTAAATGTCGTCTAAGCTCTTCTTCTTCACGAAAACTTGACAAAAACCCACTTTCAATAAATACATACATATTTTCTTATCCTTGTATATTTTACAGCTAAGCGAGAACTCGAAAGCCCGTGTAGTACCATCCTCTCGTTTGGGACGTATGGCCTCGTTCGGTTCGTTGGCAGCGGGCTTAGGTATCGGTACAGTTGCACAATATGCTAGAAACACCATACAGTCTCTATCAGGGAAGACAGATGAATCTTCCAATCCATTCTTATCAGTTTCGAATGCCGAAAGGATTGTAGACACACTTTGTAAAGTAAGAGGTAGGTTTACTATTTTTAAGCATTAAGTATAAAAACTAAGTAGGTTGCCTCTTCTATAATCATGACCAATGCTGCACATTGACGTTGTTTAAACGTATCTACATTGCTCTGTCCTGTGCTTCATTCATACATAGGTTGCCCGCAACTTTTACCAGAAGGTAGGGGCACTTTGTGAGGGGTCGCCATTCCAGATCTGCCTATTGGAGCAGAAACGCTGTTAGTTCTTTGCGTTATGTATGCCCACCGCCACTACACACTATGTCTCATTTCTGATTTGATGCAATCATCAAATCAGTAGATATACTATTTGTTTGTGCGTTGTCGTGCATACAATTATCGTTTGCTTTTACTTCCATTCCCACTCGTATTAAAAGAATGACTTTACAAAGATTACGTTTTCCAGGCGCTGCTTTAAAGCTAGGTCAATTACTTAGTATACAGGACGACACGATGATATCTCCTGAGCTACAGCGTATATTTGAACGTGTGAGACAGTCAGCTGATTTCATGCCGGCCTGGCAAGTTGAGAAAGTGATGGCATCGCAGTTAGGACATGATTGGAAAGAGAAAGTGCTGAGCTTCGAAGAAAAACCTTTTGCTGCGGCTTCTATAGGTATTTCTATTAATTATAATGTAAATGTAATTTATATTAGTTGTGATAATAATTACAAAATCGAGATATAATAAATGAAGATTTCTATTTCGGTGTGGTCTTGACTGCCACCTTACCTAGAAGGTGCGGCCACTGCACTAGTCAAACGTTTGTATACATGGACACAGGTTTATTCTTTCTAGTACTACCAGAGTGACTACCCTGTCTGACGGTAAGTAATTAAAATGAAAGGTGACCGGTCATGCTCTGATGACGACAGTAGATGCTTCTTTAACCCGACGTTAGAGAAAGTATAGAGTTTAGTGTTGTAACAGAATAAAAGACCTATCTAACTCAAAGATGGCCGTAATTCGTACAAGTAGTTTCTGAGGTAAGTTCGTCGTTCTATCAAATATTTGTTTCAATTAATTATATATGTTTTTGAACAGGTCAAGTGCATTTAGCAGTACTCCACAATGGTCAAGAGGTAGCAGTGAAAGTGCAGTATCCGGGGGTCGCTAAAGGGATCAACAGTGATATTGATAACCTTATAGGTGTTATGAAGGTACTTTTTATATTAAGTTAATAATCTTTTTCCACCATTTTACATAATGCTATTATTATTGTAAATGTGAAAGTTTAAGTTTAGTTTAGTATGGATGTTTGTTACACTTTCACAAGTAAAAACTACTGAATGGCTATTAATGAAACTTTACAGGAATCTAACTTAACATCAGAATAACATTGAATTGTCCTAAATAAGAACATAGTCACTGGCACCAGCTATAAATATTTATATAGACTTCCTATAAATAAGTATTGCCACTTTTCCGTGTGGTGACGGAGTAAGAATACAAATGTCATCACCCCATCTCATCCCATGGGTGTCGTAAAAACCGACTAAGGGACTACCCGTCAATATTATCTTTACGTAATAAAAAGAAGGAAAACTTGAAATTAAACCTTATACCAATCCGTTTGGCCAGCGTGGTATTAGTAGGCCAAGTAACACTCCGTCACGGGACGAGGCCCGTCCCTGCAGTGGGACATTAGTGGGCTGTTATGATTGTTTCTTGATATTATTGTTTTAGGTGTGGAATATATTCCCGAAAGGTATGTTTATTGATAACATAGTGGAGGTAGCTAAGAAGGAGCTCTCTTGGGAAGTGGACTATATAAGGGAAGCAGAGTGTACTAGGAAGTTCAAGCGGATACTGGCGCCCTACCCTGAATACTTTGTACCCAGAGTTATAGGTATGTAAAGGAAGTATTACAACTCTTGTACTAGAGATCGTGAAATGTGTGGGGGCTTTTGCAGACATGAAATTATATAAATATAAATAAATATGAAAACGGTGGTAAGCCGATGGCTGAGGGAAGCAGGACTGCACAAGGTGGCAATACTTGTAGGAGGCCTATGTCCAGCAGTGAACGTCGATTGGCTGATATGATGATGACGTTGACAGACTTAATATTTCTTACACTTCCTCAGAACGCCATCTAGTTACAAAGTAATTAGAGCTTGAACTATGAGTACTAGACTAACAAATTGTATACTTACGTTAAAAAAAACTTGCATATAATACACCCAGGTGAATACAAACATTAATGTTCACACAAAGTTTGCATCTAGCGGAAATTGAACCCAAGAACTTTTTAGTAGCTAAAGACTAGACAACGAATAAACAATAACTTTTTCAGATGAACTAAGTAAGCAAGAAGTAATTACCACAGAGCTAATAGAAGGCACTCCACTTGACAAGCTATTCGACGCTCCGTACGACACCCGTTTAGACATAGCCAGCAAGATTATGAAGCTATGTTTACGTGAAATGTTTACTCTGAGATGTATGCAGACCGATCCTAATTGGGCTAACTTCTTTTATAATACTCATAATAAACAGGTATTTATATACAATATTTAATTTTACCGCCTTATTAATGACTATTATTCATATAATATGACTTAAATTAAAAGGTAAACAAATATGAAGTAGTGTCAACCACAGACTAAAGACTTTAGCCTTTGACCTTTTATGAAATTTATAGGAATCAAGAACAAATTTTAGAATCTACAAATGTTTTATCTGTGAGATTTAACGTTGGAAAAAAATACATTTATTTAAAATTTAATAATAATAATATAATAATATCTTTATTGTTAAAAAAACAGTATTACATAATTGAGATACATCTCTGGTCTCCACACTAGGATTCCCTGTGTCGTGGAGACCAGCCTCTTTCATCTTAGAGTAACAATTTAGGTACAGTAGAAATACAAATACATACATAATATTTTATAACAAATACAGAAAAGTTAATTGAATGAAATTATTAAATTAAATATTAATAATGATAATTATTAAATCAAATTAAGTTAAATTAGCGATGTATGATAGCCGATGGATTGGGGAGGCACAGGACCGCGCAAGGTGGCAATACTTGGAGGAGGTCTATGTCCAGCAGTTGACGTCGATTGGCTGATATGATGAAGTTAAATCAAATTATACCCCTTCCACTATATTTAACAACATTTGACAGATTGACGTTAGTGACGTTCAGCAGTATCTCGAATGTAATCCCATTCGATTGTAAGCGATTTCGCGATTTTTCAAATTACTTTATTTTACACATTTGGATCCTTACATCAAATTACATTATCATTTTATTATTGTTTCTTTCTTCTATGTTTAGAGAATTAGCCTATAGCTTAAAATGATAAAATTATAGTTAGCTTAGGTATTATTTAAAATACATAATTTATCGTGACACATTCGCGGGTTATAGCTAATCTAAAATATCATATTACATTTTATAAACGTATTATGAAGAGTTTAGGTTTATTCATAGCATTTATTTCTACCGATTATTTGTAATTTGTTTCTTAATGGTGGTAATCATTTTGTCAGTCCATCACTAAGTAACCATGGTAACTGAAAAAAACATGGGTACGTCCATGAAATACAATATAATTTGTTCGAAAAATAAGCGGAAGTATTACGAAACTTCATGGACGTGAACTGTCAAAAAGCTAAACTTACGCTGGAAGGGGTATAATGAGATATCCTCTTACAATTAAAAAGTAACAACCCGAGAAGAATAGTAACAACACTAAAATTATAAGCTTAAACCGTTAAAGATGGACGAACGATTCTTTATGAAGAATTAAAACTTAAATTTCAATTTTTTTTATAGGTAATTCTGTTAGATTTTGGCGCAACTCGTGAATATTCTAAAGAGTTTATGGATCAATATATTGAAATCATACACGCCGCGGCCCGTGGTGATAGGGCCACCATTCTAAGGATGTCTAAAGATATGAAGTTCCTTACCGGCTACGAGTCTAAGGTAAATATAGATGTTATCATAATAGTATATGAAGTATTGATTGCATTGGTGTAGGAGCTTGCGGGTTCGAATTCCTTGCAAGACGTTAATTTGTGTGATCAACATACTATTGTTTTAATCCTGGATATATAAAAACCTCTCTACAAATGGCTTAATGACCAGTTAGGGAATTGTCCTAAAAAAAACATCATCTCCTTAAAGAAAACGCACAGATAATTAATTTATCACAGATATTTAAATATTAGCATTAGCATGTAAGTTATATTCTACAGCAGTTATATCCCAGATAAATTTCTAACCTAACCCTTTTTCAGATTATGGAAGAGACTCACGTCGACACAGTCATGATAATGGGAGAAATATTCCATTCTGAAGAATTCGACTTTGGTACACAACAAACTACTAGAAGGATCCAGGCTTTAGTACCAACAATACTAACGCACAGGCTCTGCCCGCCCCCTGAAGAGATATACTCGTTACATAGAAAGTTATCCGGAGTCTTCTTACTTTGTTCTAAGTTAAAAGTTAAGTTGCAGTGTGGGAGTATGTTCCAAGAAGTTTATGAGGAGTATAAAAGAGACAGCCTTAGATAATGTTCATATGTTTTACAGACACATGCCTTCATGTCTTAAGCGCCGATTACACTACCCTAAATCTAGGGCCCTACATCTTGTAGGGCACTACATGTTGTCTAGTGTAATCACATGTAGGCTGTTAGGACACTACATATCGGAGATTGGCGAGTCCCGACCGCCCTACATCATGTAGTGCCCTACATGTAGGGTAGTGTAATCGGCGCTTTATTCCTTGACAGTAGGCAGAAATCATCAAAGGGTCTAGTAAAAGAATAACATGTTAATAACTGTATTAAGTTTTAAATAATATTGATTTCACAAGATATATAATGAAATATTCCCTACGCATTCACATGACACCGGCTAATCCCTAACTAAGCAGAGCTTCTACTGTACTAGACGACAATAAACCTAAAAATGTATTAACCAGCTTAAAAAAATACTATTCTAGTGACTATACTAAAACCACTCTAATAGTTGCAATTTGACAGTTGATTTGAGTCATAGAAGGTAACACAGTTTACTTGGAAGTACAATAAAATATAAACTGACGTACAAACTAAAGTCATTTTTTACTTCTCTAAAACAGTTTTGTTCCATGGTTTTTACTTTTTAATTTTAGTGCAGTTACTATTATCTCTGGTTGATTCGTTTTAATCGTAAGGAGCCTACCTCTAAAAAAAAGTCAAATATCACCTATTAAAGTGGTTAGAGTGTAGTGACGTTTGATATTTATTGAGATGAGATTTCAAACATGTGTGATTACGGTCACTTGCTAAATGTAATATAATTATATGTTTATGAGAATTAGCCTTCAGCTTAAAAAAAAACTATTCTAGATTGTATACCCGAAAACGAAAAGGCTTTATCAGTTTTGACAAAAGATTCTATCATAATTCAAATTCATTAAGATCGTTATTTAAGAAGGCTCCTTCTGTCAAAACCAACACAGCTGTCACCGGAGCCTAAAAGATTGTTGTTTCACCAAACGTTGCGTGAGAAAGAGAAAAACTCATAGAAAAGCAGTTAGAAACGTGCACACGCACACGCGCTCGATTGTATTTATTACAAATCAAAATGTCATTCAAAATATAAATATTGTTCTTCTTGATTGTTAGGGTTGACACTAATACTAGCTGTAGGTAGTTACCTAAAAAGTAATAAATCAGGAGTAAATAAAGATAACTAAAATGGGTTTTTAAAAAATATTTTATTGTAAGTTTTGTTGCGGAAGACACACCAAGCCAGACATCAATTTATCTTGTATATGGTGTAGGTATGACACCGTAAAACATTATAATTTTTAATTTTTTTTTTAAGTTAAGCTGTTTATTCTTGAGGCAGTTTTTTAGACCGTGCAAGCAATAGGGGTTCCATACAGTACACAATAATATCTTACTTCACATACAGTACATGAAGTTAATTTTAGCTGGATTTAAAAAAAAAGAAGAAAAATCATATAATTTTCTAATTAAAAAACAGACTTCAACAGGAGTCGGTTAAAAACCATGCTGATTACAATTTCTAAGATTAGTATTAAATAAATTTCTGCAGTTGTCTTCATCATAAGATCATGTTTGTGTAAAGTTTTCATTAATACGAATAAAATAAGCCCAAACACTAGGTAGCTGCTATATACCGTTGAAAAGTTTCCTCGACCCTCAGTCGTCTTCATCATCAGATCATGTTTGTGTAAAGTTGTGTAAAGTTTTCATCAATACAATTAAAATAAGCCCAAACACAAGGTAGCTGCTATATGCCGTTGAGGTGTTCCATCGACTCTCGGTGGTCTCCAGGATCTGACCAGTTCTAACTCTTGATTATTTTTATTAAAAATAAATAATAATCATAAAATCTGGAAATGATAGTTGACAAGAAATGATACTTGATCAGTCATTCAGATACCGGGGCGGGGCGGGGTGAGTCACGAAAATATTAAAAAAAAAATACAAAATGAATTACAAAAAAAATACAGTTTGTGCAATGTGACAGCCTTAGCTATGCTCTATTGACTATTGTAATAATAGGTGAATTTTGACAGTTGATTTTAGTCAAGAATGTCACTGATGTAGGTATTTTATTTAACTGGTTATGCATCTGATAATAATTGGATCTCTTTGATAAAAGAAATTACGAAACTTCTTACTGGCAAGCGATACGTAATTGTCATAAATGACATAAATTAAAGTTTATTGAAGTTTAAAAAAATATATTCGGTAACATTCGACGACGGTCGGCTCGCTGTCGTACCTCCCCTCCTCCGACCCGAGGGGTGCAGAAAGTGGAGGCGAGATGCAAGATGTCGATGGCGGAAACGAGCACGGTAAAATTTCCTAAAATGGTTTTGGGAAAAAGGTAATTGCGTACAAACTTTAGAATGTATTTAGTCAATATAAAATTATTTGAATTTTCGAATAAATAATCTATTCCTATTCCCAAAATATATTTACCTTTATAAACGTTTAATCCTATTTTATTACGCTAAAAGTTGTCATAAAATGTGCATAGAATTATGAACTTTGAAGCCTCATAACTTGTAAATGAATATTTTTTTTACTGTTTTATTAATCAATAAGACTAGATAATAACAAGACAAAACGATATCATCTATAGTTTTGAGTATTTATTATCTAATGAAGGAGGAATAAACTTTCTTTGTTTGTATGGAATTGCGATTGAATTGTTTCCCCTTAATGTTTATGCGTGAGCTTGACGTCATTGGTTGACCGTATTCAAAACTATGCTTACATTAAAAGTGCAATCTATTTTAAACTTTTACTTCAACGCAATAAATAATAATATCTACTAACACAATACAAATGTCACTATATTAAACTGTCTACAGTTTGTGTATGTGGAAAACCATGAAAAACCATTAAATAATTTAAAACTAAAGTCAACTTGTTACTTTTGACATTACAAGCTTGTCATTTCAGAAAAACTGAAAATGTAGAATTTAAATATTGGCTGGTAAGCCACCCAATTGTTGGCACCTGAAGAGTGGACTTCGTGTCGGACTAACATATAAAATATCATAAAATGATAAAATACTTTAATCTTTGCTTATACTTAATCATTATTATGTGATTGAATAGTATTAAATAAATATTATTGGCACTAATGCCAATAAAAGTATTCTGATAAATTTATTGTTGCTATGTTGACACATGAAATAAATAAAATGTGATAAAAATATTAAACAAATAATATTTGAACTTGAATAATCATACTGAACTTGAATAATCTATAGTGTTTTCTTTCTTTTTACTCACTTTTAACTCTTAAGTGCCAATAATTGTAGGACTTCTAACGATTAGGTGGTTTACCCTAATTTGTTTTATATTATAAAATTACGAAAACTTTAAATTGAAATATGCGCCAATGACGTCATGCAAGAAATGATAGGGATGGAGATAGAAGGAAAAAAGAGACAAATTTATTAGAATAAAAGGTTTTACCGAAAATATGCTCTAGTAACAGTAAATAACGTTGACTTTACTATTTGTTTTTATAAATACCTAACGACTATTTGCTAATACAAGAGAACTGATATGTCAAAGTAGCGTCATGATTTAGCTGATGTTTTGTTGTGCGATATTGAACCTAATAGTTTTATGACATGCAACTAACATTAACTCTAGAGGTGATAAGGCCATTTAGTTTTCGACTATACTATCGTAAGTTACTACAGTCTAGGTGTTTTTTTTGACGGAATTGTTTTGCACTGTTGCATGTTTATAAGTGGCACGATTATAGTTATCAGTCAGGACATGGTACTTAGATAAACGGTCGACATTTTACTTACTAGACATAGAAGTTATTCGTCCAAAAATACGTCAGTTCATAACAAGGAACTTACACTCTAACTGGAATGCTTACGGTCACAAAAAATCCGTTCCTAATTTACAGCTATGATGAGTGAAGTGTATCCCTCTCGAAACAGGAAACCAACATTTAACAGTTGCAAGAGAGACATGCAATCCCCCTTTGTCGTCAGTATTTTTCCCTTTCGTGTTATATAACCAAATATAAACCTTATGTTGTCAGTAGTACGATTTAATTGTCTAAATTTGCTTCGTAAGCATTCCAGTTAGAGTGTAAGTTCCTTGGTTAATAATACTATAAAGAGTAGTTAAATAAATTATAATACATACTGTTTTGAAACTTTGAAATTATTGTACAAAGAAATACAGGGTTAAGAAGAAATTAATTCATTTTTAAACTAAAGCATTTCATTTTTGTATTATTTTGGGACCGATGGATGAGGTAGACACGAGATCCCACGCAGTGGAAACAGTTGAAGGATACTTATGCCAAGCAGTGGTAGTCTTAGCCGATATGATGCTGGTTATTAGTTTGTTTGCATACCATGGAACATACTACCTCTGTTGCTTGTAAGTAGTGAACAAAATGTAATTGTAATTAAATTTTGAAAATACGTGTAATATGTGTAAGATGTTTATTAAGTTAATTTACTAATGAAATAATATTTAGTTAAACTATATCTTTGTTTTATTTCGATGCAGTTATTTGTTACTTGTGGTTACGCGTCGTGACGGAGTAAGAATACAATGTGTCACCACCCCATCTCACCCCATGGGTGTCGTAAAAACCGACTACGGGACTATCCGTGAATATTATCTTTACGTAATAAAAAGGAGGAAAACTTGAAATTATACCCTATACCAATCCGTTTGACCAGCGTGGTATTTGTAGGCCAAGTATCCCTCCGTCACTTGAAGAGGCCCGTCCCTGCAGTGGGGCATTAATTCGCAGTCATGATGATGATTTGTTACTTTGTTGAAGTAAACAGCCACGTATTTGCTTATAGTAGACGTGCTTTGCATCTGACGGACGGAAACTAGAGAAACCAACGATAGCCAAAGAGAATGGTATAAGGCCTTCCCGATCAGATAGTTTATGTAGCAAAACGTCAAACAAGGCGAAATACCTTGAGCAATGAGTTTACCACGGAATTCCGAAATCTGTTTTGTCGATTCATTGGAAGTCGAAAACACGTTTTGTTATTTTGCGTCTGACCGAACAAACGATACGCTAACATAAGAGTGTTCAAAACTACTGTAGACCTTTTCATCACCGATCTAAAGAACGAAGGGCCGGTGAACGTTTGGTCGAATAAAAGATTTATCTTTTGTCAAGTTACCTAAAAATTAAATCCCGTAATACGTTTGATTAATTAATATTTAGCTGTTTTTTTTATTGATAGATCGATGCATAAAACTTTTGCTAAACATATAATTTTTTACTATAAAACTGTGAGTAAAAAACAGATTTCGGAATTACATGGTAAACTCGTGACCTACGTCTACGTACGAATACTCAAACGACTTTTAAAAGTAAAGCGGCAATTAACTAGACATTTGTATACCTAAGAATTTCTATGTTAGTTAGCTAATCGCCCATGATTTTGATTATATATTTCTTTCTTCGTTAGAGGTTTTGCTACTTACACTATCTGATCAGATTTTGTAGGCTTTAGGTCAAGGTTTATATCTTTTTTACACGGATACTACTTATTAACTATGCTGATGGTTTTGTCTTTTGCCACTGACAAACCATACAATGCGCTCCGCTGACACCAGTCCTTCCGCGACCACGGCCCTTGCAAGTCGGCCGAAACGTCGGAGAAAAACCTAGGTATTTATCTTACTGGTATCTAGGCTAATTAGTATATACCGCGAGTAAGACCTGTATAAAATAGTATTATGTATGTTATAGGCAATGTGTATAATACGATTAATTTCATACATTTCCTAGGTATTGTATTAAATGCCTGAAGCGCATCAGGCAATGTGTATAAAGGACGACCACGTTAAGAATAAGTAACTGCTTTTAATTTTTTGCTATTAACATAATTACAGTTTAAGTAATAATATGGCGTCTACTAAGTAACGCGGTGTCCTACGTATGCGACGAATGCGACGCGACGCGATGCTACACGCGACAAGTGTCCTACATGATTACGTCGCGTCTCGTCGCAGACTACCACTTAGGACAGAAGTAGGGTACGCCGTTGTTTGATCGCGTACGTCGCCCACGTAGGACACCGCGTAAGCTCATCATTCTTTTATCTGATAACTCTGTTGCTAAATGTTCATTTTGTAAAATATTTATTTGTAAAATGTAAATTTAATTGTTGATCATTTGGTAAAGTGAGTATTTTGTAAAATGATCATTTGGCGAAATGTTTGTTTTTCCAAACGTTGTTAAAACAGCCAGACCCCGAGTATATTGTATAACTGCCATGTCTTTCATGATCCAAACTTACTTTTCTTCATCTGCACAGATATGAAACGCCATACACGTTCTTCGGTTCTGAATTGCACCATCTGTTTTTCAAAGGATCTCGCATTTTGAGCTACCTTACCTACCTTACGTGTAGAAAAAGGTAATATTCTACTTAGATAAGATGACTAGGATAGACGTATTTTTTGATAGAGCCATTTTGAGTTTATCGGTATGATCATTATATAAGCCAATTAACGTCCACTATTGGACAGGCCTTTTCCAAATGTTGCCACACTGTGCTGTCTGTACCTCCCTCATCCATCGGTTTTCCGGCGTCCTTACTAGGGCGTCGGTATACTATTATGTGAGGAGTTCCACACCCGGTGTTTTCCGGTACGTTTTTGCCCCGACGGCCATGTAGAGCTACTTGAAAAGGTTTAAAAACCAAGAAAGAAGTTTTTGGCACAATTTTACCTCCTGGTTTTCAATAAAAATAGCTGGTTGAATATAATAAAAATCGGGTGTTTTTTCTCCCTTATTGTGTTTTTGTTTAATTCTGGCTTGGGTAAGGGTAGTCGATGCAGCGTATTATCGATTTGGTTCACTGTCGATGTAGAATACTATCGTTTTAGTGTACTGTCGATGTAGCGTACCATCGATTTGGGTACTGTCGGTGTAGCGTACCATCGATTTAGGCTACTATTTTATGTGTCACACCATCACGCCGTGTAGCGATTAATGGCGATGGGTAGTTACAAAGTAGGGTTCCCTATGGCAGAGATGAAAAGAAACAACAATTAAATTTTAGAAAGTTTATTGCGGGTCGAAAAGGCATTGGGGGAACATTAAAGCAATCATACATCGAACCTGCGACCTTACGACGGCCGCTAATGTACTATAAACATTTTCTTACTTACATTAGATACCGCATGTAATATTTTTTAACAAGGAACTAAGAAGAATAAACAAAAGTACCGAATAGAAGATAAAAAATTATTTTAAAATGTCAGTTGATACGTAGATGTTGCAATATCAAAGGGTGGTTGCCCACTCTAAAAAATATTTCAAAATATTAGTCACGCATAAATGTTTTCTTTTTCTAAATTCGCCATAATGGCCTACATTTTTGCGTTTCTAATCTTTTACATTTTCCTGTGGACTTGCACCCTAAAATTATATAATTATATAAAAAAAGCTCAACCATCTAGGTCGCATAAATATCTATCTAAAGCAATACAACACAATTTGCTTCTACTGTTGTTATAAGCCTTTTATCTTACGATTTCTAAAGGCGACTCATTTATTAATAATTTTATAATCATATGAAATGATTATTTTTAGGCAGTGTGGTGCTGGCTGCAACATTCTATAATCAACAAGCGTTTTTGAAAAAAAAAACATACAATAGAGAAGTTGATAGAGATCGTAATATTATGTAGTTAGTGCTAGAGCTCAAGAGTGAAGACTTACTTTTTGGGCCCTTTTTGATCAAATTGACTAAATTAAGGTGACCCAAAAGTACTTAGCGCCAAATTTTATTAAAAAAAAAAAAGTTCTAGAAAATAATAATAATAGTGTCTTGCTATAATCAAATTATATTTATTTAAAGTGATCGGTACTTTTATTTTAGTATGCAATTGATTAAATTAAGCTTTATTTGATTTAGTGAGCGTATTTTTGCACTGATTACATGTTTTTATATAATTAAGATAATTACATGCGGTAAATCCCTCTACCATTTTGTTTAATAGTAAGGTACAATTCTTTTAACCGTTATGTATAAATATTTGATAATGTACTAATTGTTTCTATTAATCTAAAGTTTATATGTCAATTTCGCTGAGATTATGTGAATTTATTTAAAATGTGTTAACAAGAAAATTTATATTTAGTTATCTTTTAATGTTGATAACAGCTCACTGTTTTTTTTTAAATTTTAAAGTCAGTACAATACTGAGGCTGACTTAACGACTTTTATCCATGCCTTCATAACAAATCTTGAGCGGATGTTATAATATTTGAGTATCCTCATAAATAATATTTATTATTACTCAAGTGATTATTACTTAGTTCAGTTAAATTTTAGTTTAGGAGGTTATAATTTACGGCTAAATATAGGTCTGAACACAGCCCCAATATTCTACAGTCTAGCTTACTGGTGTTCCGCGACCTTGATTAGATTTATCCATCCCGTAAGGTCGAAGGCGTTCTCTGCGTTTTCCGAATTGGCTATCGGGTATCCATCACTAGTTCATTCATATATTTAGCCGCATTATACATACCTACATGAAATAAAAGTTAATTTTATTTATTGTTTTATTAGACTGTTTTATTTGGATACTATGCAAATAAAATACATTCTCGTCAGCTATAAACCTTAACTTTTGAAACCTTATTTTTATTTTTAGTATTGAAATGTCAGTTGTGCGTTTCTATACGGTGACAAATGATCTCCAGAAATATCCCTATCAACATCGTCACTATAATCATAATCATCATTATTAGTAGTCGGTAGTCGAGACTGGTACTCGGGTGGCCTAGAGGTTATGGCGCTGGACGTGGTAGGTATGTATTCGTAGGTCTAACTTCAACATTAATGCTTGAGTTATAAATATTTCGGCAACCAAAGAATATCAAAAATGTTGGGGCCTTTTTCTGACTGCATAATAGGTACCTAAAGTGTGGATAACTATGACTTATCAGGTGACAAATAACAGGTATTTGCATTATATTTATTATTAGGTATACGTTTAATTTTCCAACAATAGATATCTACATTGTTATAAAACATGTTATTATAACTACCTACAAATTGTTATATAATATAATACTCATATAATCGATTAACATTTCGCATAATCTCAGCTGTGACGTATATTCAGTTCTCTAAAGAAAAAGCAACACTTAGTTGTCTTAATTATTTGTTATTTAATTATTATATAATGTAATAGTTGTATCACAAATTTGATACTTAGTGTATAGTTGACATATAACTGGTGCTTTTTGATACAGTGATATATTTAGGTAGATCTACAGAGTGCTACAATCCTTTATTTATATTTTTAACTTAATTTAATTTGGAAATAAAAAATTTTAGGTGCCAATTCTCATTTTTATTTTTGCGTGATTAAAAAAATGAAATTACTTTTTCCAGAAAATTCTGTGTCATTCTCAACTTTCGCAACAAATTCGCTACTAAGTACATACCTATTTTACCATAACCTTTAGGATTAATAAATAAAGAATGCAACATAATGTTAACTGCGTATAGGTTTAGGCGTCAATTCACGGACTGTAAGAAGTCCAAGTAACACAACATTGATGTAATAGTGATTTACACAATAATTATTAACTAATTAATAAATTAACACAACACATATAATCACATGTTTGAACATCTAAACATCTAATATGTATAATAATACTTGTAGACTTTGATTGGCTACATTAACTTTTAAAGAGTGGTCTATTTTAACGTAATACAATTCCTACACATATTATGACTATAACATTTAAGTTATTTATTACATAAACATTGATTTTTTTTAATAAAATGCTCTCTATGATTCCTTTTACAAACCCATGTTTAACTTAACATGGGTTTCATCATTCTATAACAACGTAGTTTCAATTCTTACCGATCTACATTCAAAAGTTAACTGCTCGATGTGTAATAGAGATACAAATAAAAATAGATATAATATGTATACAATATTCTCTGACATAAGGCTGTGTTTAGTTTATACTTTATTGTAAGAAATAACTGATAGTACAGTACCCATGTTTTTCTAAAGAGCACAGGGACTGCAACAACATGTCTTTTTAAAAACATGGATACTTCACAACTCAAAATGTAAAATTATATATTGAATCAAGAGCATTAAAAGGAAATTTTCTTGTTATTTGATCAGGCAAGAAATAAACTTGTGATCCGAAGCAAGCATTCGTTAGTGCTACTCCAAGGAACATGTAGTTGTCAAGTATATAAAGAAGCTTTACATCAGAATAATATATTTATAACAATAATAGGTAACAGCAGATCTTTCGTAATGTTCGCTGGACTAACAAACGTTACTTATTATGGCAGTTCTGAGATAAATGATTCCATTTAAAATTCTATTGAAATTATACTTATATCCAAATGAATTAATAAAGTAGATAAACAATTATTAAATACGATTGTTTTCTGTATTAATTATCAGCTTTGTCACGAGGACTTGTACTTTCATGAAAATAAAAATCTAGACTGAAGATAATTATTTGCAACGTCAAAATAAGTAACGTTTGTTTACCCTGGAAGTCTAGTTTGTGACGAGACATATTTTGTTTATTCATGTAATTTAAAAAAATATTATTCATGTACTTATAAAATACTTAACTTCAATGTTTAACTGCGATATTATAAAGCAGCTTTTATTAAATATAGCATTATTCAGGTAGAATTATCGTGGGGTATCACTATGGTTACTTTGAATTAATTTCTTTATTAAAAAATCTTTATTTTTATAATATTCTGTTATCGTTGTTTTGTTTTCATTTTGGCTTTATTAATTTTGTTAAAGTAACCTCCGGTTTCTGAATGATTGAACAAGTAAAAATCAACTAATCAAGTGTCAAAACTGTCATTTTAGTTCTTGAAAATGACAGTTTTGATATTTGATTAGTTGATTTTTACTTGATCAGTCATTCAGAAAACGGGGGTATGTCTACTAAAAATAATCTGTTATTATGTAAATGTGTCTCATCACTAGGCTGTAGTTTTTTCGCTGCTGTAAGCGTTTGAATAATTTGTGTGTACGAGAAATGTGAGAGTTAATAACAAAAGGGTGATAGCACCCTGTATATTCCTAATCCTACCATCCACGATTGAACTCTCCCAGTAATTATGTATTCTGTGAAAGTTCAATGAGGTCTCTTAGCTACAATAGAGCTAGAGATAATGATTGCCAGATCATTATAAAATATTAAATAATCGTTAAGCTTTCTAGTTAAAAAATGTTTTTTCAAATGTTTTTAATAATCAATTTACCTAAATGAAACTCCTGGTCATTTTGGAGTCGGTTAAAAAGGTGTTGAATTATTTTTGTATAGTCAATGTTATGAAATAAGTAATTAGAAATAAATGAGCTTGATCCTTGTGTTAGAGTAAGAAGACATTGTACAACCCGCTCTCATCCTAAGTTTGACATAAAATCAGCAAACAGCTGTAAAACAGCTAGTAAAATTTCATTTATGCCATTTAATTAAGAACAAGTAAAACTCGACATCTTGAACCAATACGACTTATGGTAATCTTCACGGTGTAAGTTAGCCAAGTTTTGACAACCTCTGTGGCGCAGTCGGTATATTACACGGCTACTACGCAGAGGTCTCGGGTTCGATTCCCGCTCAATGCAAATCTTTGCGTGCATGAACATGATTGTTTGCATTGGTCTGAGTGTTCTATGTATATGTACCTACGTATTTAAAAAAAAAAGTATTTAAGTAAGTATGTTTATCCGTTGTCTAGTACCCATAGTACAAGTTTTGCTTAGTTTGGGACTAGGTGGCGATGTGTGAATGTGTGAGGAATATTCATTTATTTGCTCCATCATCTGTACAAGGTTCGCAGCTGGTGCAAAGACACTGGCTGTTGAGCTAAGCCTTTCTCTCGTAGAGAGCTGTGTGTATTGACTTAGACATGGGTAATTAAGATGCATGAGTAACTATTTTCTTCTTAGCGTATCGATGACAAAACGATAATGTGAAATTAAACTGATGTAGTCCAGAACACTGCGATACTGAAGCAACATCTAAGCGACAGCACTATTAAGCTTAAGATATCACCAAAGGGATCTGCTGTCATCTCGCAATCATAATCTTTAACTCTATAACTCGATACATCGCCTACATGTTGACCGCGAGATAAACTACAACATTATTCATTAGGATATTGAAACATTACTACGTTTTCATTCATGAGTACTCTCCGTTCTAGTCTAGTAGTATCGTCGGTCAACACGACGCGCAATTGTAACAAACGCCTTTATCATACCCTCTACCGCAGGTACTAAAACGTGCTTCATTACTTATTCATTAGTAATAAGTAGTTATTAATAGCTATATACAATACAATCTACATGCCCCGACCGTCTCTCTACGCCTAACGTATCTCCAGCAATCAAACTGTATTATTCCCGATAAATCTTTATAAATTATTTCCCATAATTCACATTTAATACTAACATCAATAAATATTTAGCTAATAAAACATCTAGGTCAGATTAATCAATTATACTAGATAAATAAACATCTAATTAAAGTATATTTTGATACTTGGCGATAATATACTAGAGCAACATTTAGTACCAAGTATCGAAAACTAAAATAGTGTGAATACACACATAAAACATTTAATAACCACTATATTGTAGAAGTTAGTAAATAAATACTTCATCAGTGATACCATAGAGCATCAATTGCAAAAATAGATAGCAGAGAAACGGTCTAAACGTAGATAAATGTAATCATAGTGTGGTACCGGCATCGTAAATGTAATGTCGGCTGTACACGGTAGGCCTTAAGCATTCGACTCTTTGAGATCTGTGAGCCTGGCGAGCTGCGCGGGCTCGAGCTCGTCCGGTATGGAGGCGCGGCCGCCACGTGGCGCGGCCGGCGGAGACTGTGGCGCCGTGGGAGGCCCCGAGGCTACGGACGCGCCGCCCGACTCTCCCTCCGAGGCGGTCGAGCTCGACTGCGGGTGTGGCGCAGAGTCTGCGGGACCCTCGTCCGAGTCGCGCAGACATACGGCTGTTTGCTCGGACAGTGATGACTCGTCGTCGTCGTTCTCTTCCACCTGAGGTTCGGTGACTCCCTCCTGATCGTTCTCGGCTTCGGCATCCGGTGGCGGGAATGGCTGCTCGGGCTCTTCCACCATAGGAGTGGCGGCCGTGATTACAATTTGCGCCACGCCGAGCCCACAGTCGTCTGATGATGGTAATTCAACTTTCGGTGGCTCCGGGGGCTTCACCAGCTTCGGAGGTTCGTCCTCCTCCTACGAAAAGGTAGACCTTAGAAACTATCTCAAGTTTAAGATTATCAAAGGCGAACTTTGTATCAGATAGATTGGAAGATACGCATTCCGAAATAGGATTCATGCATCACGAAGCGACATGCTATGATGACGTGGGCTACAAAGTGAATGAAAGTTTATAAAAAATAAAACATTATCAAATAATTAGATATCAAAATGTTCCTGTAAGAGTTAATTAATAATAAAGCTTTAAAACAAACACCAGCAACAAACTACAGTCTATACAAGCGTCGACAAGCAACATTAATAACAGATATGTAGTTAGACGTAAAAGAGATTGATTCTATGATTGTGTCAAACCTCTTCGCTATTGTTATCTCCGACAACCTCGTCGACTGAAGCATGGAAAAGAATTTACATTAAGTTAACATTAGAACAATTAATATTTACACATTATATAATTACTACATAATAACTAACATCACCTAACTATATACGCTTTTTGCTATTTAATAAACGCTTTGTCTGATACAGAAATTCTTTAGGATCTATTCAGACATTATTATTATCAACCAGATTATTCTTTCCAGTACACTTTTTTAACTTGCAGTGCAACTAGTACTCAATAAAAATGGCAGCTGTAGAAATAACCCTGCATTATTGTCGATGTTTCTTGTTTGTGAGTTGTTTGACTTCTAGAAACGTTTACACATTTATTTAATATCTACTCATATCTGATTTCTGCCGCAATGTAAAAACATCCATACATACAATATATTACCTAAGTATTTTTATCTATAAAACTCGTACAAGATGTGGTACAACCGTACAACTATACACATTAGTCATTGTCAGAATTTCTGGCCCTTCTATACATTGTCAGTATTTCTTGACGAAATAACACTTAGTGCAAGTGTGCGCTTAAAACATGTAAGTAACGTTTAAATCTTTAAATGCAACACTTATTAAGTATATGTTATTAATTAAAAAAAGATATCCTTTTCGCTGCATCGACGACTGGCGACGGCTTTGAGTCGAAGAACTTACCCACTATGGTAACAGCTGGGGCAGAGCCATCAAATTGTGTTCCATACTGCTCGTGCTGATTTCTGGTTAATTCGAGATTAAAGCTGAAATCAGGCTGGTCATCCATGAAGTCGTCGTCAATGTCGGCAGGGGGCGGTGGCGGCGGCGCCGCGGGAGGGGCAGCACCTTTAGTGTTGTTGTTGTCATTCAGGATCACTGGCAGCGTCCGTAGGTACAAATAGTTCAGCCAACAACACGTAGCAAATCTCACATGCAAATTTTGATAACAACAGCCAATTACGTTTGGTTAAAGTTCCCTTTGATTGTCAAAGATTCTATTCAGATCGTCAAAAAATATTTTTTATGGACAACTTAACAGTTCACTTAAATTTTTTAGATGCAATTATCGAAGTATATGGACTGTATCTAAAATTATGACAAAACGAAGCAATGACAATCATTTAAGTGCCAATTTGAGAAACCACACAAAAGCTTTAGGCAATTATCCAGTGCTTAGTGTTGTCTGTGTTCGACAATCTAATAATTTTCGTATACACCAAACAACACTTACTAAAGTATTTCTCTTTCACTTTATAAAGTAAGTAACGTCATACAAAATAATATGGTTTTAGAAATATATTTCCTTTGACCTTTAAAGCGGTTTATACTGCTATGTAGTTAAACAGAAGCGTTACTAGAACATTTATCTAAAGATCTCCTTGGTTTGAAGGAATTTCTTTTACTCATCATGTTGGTGAGTTGGGTACGAATCATTTTGTATCCTTTCTTGCTACTACTACTATACTGCCTACTATACTGCCTTGATATCATATAAAAAGACATAGCTATAGGTATGGTCTTATGTTGTTAAGTATTGTAGGTCTGAGTATGACTATAGCCTAATCATACTGTTTGGTACTTTTATAAGTAAAACTCATAATTTATGAAAGTGATTACAAGAAAATATTTCCCGAAAACGTAAACCAACAACCATTATAGCCAGTCTTTACAATTAATTTTCTTACCACTAGGTAATTAATTGGTCTTCGATATCTTTATTCCTAGCTTAATATGTTATAGCTTTCATTATGGTGTTAATAATTCTCTGTGATTCGCGTAAAAAAGAACTATAGTATCATTTTTGTTTAGGACCAACAATCGTTCAATAGTAAGCTGATAATTTCGTCACAAATTAATCAAGATTTGATAGATATCTAAGTTTTAATACTTAGACTACGAGCTCAGAAGTCAGTACCTAAGGCATCACCTCCACGGGAGAATAAATTAAAACTTGTTTACAAAAACTTACTCTACAAATATAGCAATATTAGCACTTGGTAAATCAAGAATACTTACTTATAGCAATATTAGCGCTTGGTAAATCAAAAAGGCTGACTATATTTTTAATGTATTATTTTATAAACAAATAAAACATCTACTTTAGATTTTTTTTCATAAGCTCCTTTCTTAGTCGATTTTGTAAAAGGGTGATTAAACTCTTTTTCTCCCGTGAAGGTGGGAAACAAGAACAACAATCTCAGTATCCTTACGTTTAGCTAAGTCTATCAATCTATATCAGTTGAAGAAAGGTGAAATAATATATAGTTACTCGTACCTACGAGTTGTTTAGCGTACCTACACATGGTACGCTAAACCACGGAAATAGTATTACAAAAAGAACTTTATCATTTACACACAGCAACTAATCAAGCTAGACACTCATGTACCTTAATACCTTGAAATAAAACACAATTTCAAATGAAATTGTTTAACTTGATGTGTTGCTGTGTGCACATTCTACCCTAACAGTACATCTTCCACATCTAAAATATAGGTAAGTTTAATTTCGCTGATTAAGTAAGCATTGGGTTTTGATAAAAAATGATACCCGTGATTTTGTATACACGCAAGTAATTTGAATATTTCCATTAAATTAACTTGCATAATAAGAATATTAATTTTATGCATAAAATAATTTAACACAATGCATCGTATAATGTGTCACCAGACGAAACATTGATGTAGGGCCCCTACATAGGGGGTCTAGTTTATTATATCTACAGTCACTACATCGACGGTCGCTGTATCGCAAACGTTACATAGACGGGCTAATGTATCGATGGTAGCCTACATCGATGGTACGCTACATCGACAGTACGATGACACGTACTGTCGATGTAGCGTACCATCGATTTTGGGTCGATATAATAAACTAGACCCGATGTAGGTACCTAGTATTAAAAGGAAAAGCATCACCGATTTTCTATAAACAATATTTAGGCTAGAGATATATTTTTGAACTGCGGTTACAAAGGTATTGACATATCTAGACGATGCAGGTTGCAAACAGATTTAGTACAATCACGTGTGACATTCTAAACCTCGACCTCGAATACATCAGCCACGTTACACGGCCAAGGTATACAAATAGATCAAGTCGTTCCCAAATCTATGATAGTTCTAGACAGGCAAATCTTGTTGTTTCCGATACATATTTTAATAGTTTACTTGAAAATAGGGCCTATACGAAATAATAGAAATCTAGGCTAATACAATTTCTATAATAAGTAGGTACAAAGGTAATACCAAGACTTCCGTCAAAGGGGAACTCAAGAACGCGTAGTGTTTGCACCCGCTTTTTCAATTTTACATGGGCCTGCTTGCGGCAATTGAGAGAGTGGGTGCGCTTAAACAAACTGTTTTTATGCAATCTGCATGTCAATTCTCGTACCTTAAAATCGTTAAATATTCGGTTAAGTTAACTTTCAGTTGTCAAATTGTCACACAATAGGTAAGACAATTTGACAACTAAAAGTTAACTTAGCCGAATTTTGACCGATTTTAAGGTACGAGAATTGACATGCAACAAAATCCTTTATTCAGGGTAGTACCTACCTACTTTTACAAGTTTTATTGTTGGAAGGTGGTTTAAATACCATGGTATGATAGTAAATATTGTATTATTTCAACTTTCTATAATAATAATTTTAGTTGTAACATCGTGCAAACATGCATGTAGGTACTTGTAATGTGATGTGTTGTTGTCTGCGGGTGTACTAACCATGCTAATTGGGAACCAAACCACAATATTATTTTACCCAATCAGCCAAAGCTACATTTTCACAATACTATTTGTACATTACAGTTTAAAAAAACAATGTTTTTATGTGTTGCATACCTACTTTGATAAACTGATGTTGATACTGAATGAGGACAACTCAAATATCTCCTATTAGTTAGTTAGTTTAGTGGCACTTTTAGGGTTCCGTACCGATTTTGCAAAAACGAAACCCTTATAGGATCACTTCGTTGTTCACGGACATCACGGGACGAACGTTTGTGTAACTTTTTCTGTTAAATACTTACAACTTTTTTTTAAATAGCTAATAAACCTTTTTGACGACATGGGGACTGTATAATATGACTTCATAGAATTTTTGACAGATGAGTCGTGGCGTCATTAAATTTTGCCGGGAAAATATTTTATGACATATGAGTTGTGACGTCATAGAATTTTGGCGGGAAAATAAATTGGTTTGTACAGAGACCTCGGAGCGCAAGTCACACTCGCACTTGACCGGCTAAAGGTCATGGCACATTATACCAGCACCGCAACAGCACAGCTGCTGCACGGCGTCGCCTCGAATTTAGACTACGGCTAGCTGCCAGCGCGTTAACTACGCGTTGTCCGCAAGGTGCAAGCTCGCAGTCCGCGCGCCGGCCGCGACGTGTAAGCTCACAGTCCGCGCGGTGGCCGCGAGGTGTAAGCTTGCTGTCACCGCGAACTCAATATTGTTTTAAGACATTTATGATTGAACACGCTTAGGACTTGCACGACGCAATGACGTTGTTTCGCTACCGACTCGGAGTCGGCGCGTAATGAGCATGCCGTCGGCGCGCTGTACGCATAAGGTCCGCTCGCTTGCAGCACGCGGGCTGCGGGTCGAGTTGTGTGGTAGCGGCAAGCGCGCTGACTGCCCGCCGTTGGCTTTTTCATATTGACATTATGAAATATATTATACTACACACGATTTAATGCTCTAAATTGAATGACAAGTTAAATGCTGGTGTGAAGCGGTGCTGTTGCGGTGCCGGTATAATGTGCCATGACCTTTAGGTTTGATGATCTGTTGTTGCCAAATATTATATTGACAAAGCAATCGAATATTATAATTTGGATATTTTAGGGTGTAAACGTGTGATTGGGTTAATTTTATTTTGTTTTATCAAGTTGTCCCCATTCAGTGAATAAAACCAAATGTCTACGGGTGTGTTTGCTTACGGTCGTCCTCTTGCCCTGGAGGAGATCCCGGTGGTGAAGCGAAGACTGGTGGGGCTGAGCCGGGTGGTGTCCAATCTTCTCCTTCCCCGCCACTTAGAGGCTCACCATTCTGGGTCAGCAATTACATTAGTTTAGAATGAATAACGTGTTAACTTTACATAATACTTTTATCATTTACGTTTTAATTTTAGTGGGGAGTGCTCTGAGGTGCTGTTCTGGACATTGCCTGCAACTGAATTTCTCCACAGAACAACTCGCAATTGACTGTCCTACCATCGTCATCACCTAGATGGTTTGTGGTCATCCACTATGCGATTTTTGCGCAAATCCCAACAGCAAACATCTGTTTTATGGAACAAGCACGCTGCGGCGATATTTTCGGATATTTGGGGAGCTTCATGAAACGAACGTACTCCCTTTTTAAAGATCGGCAACGCATCTATGATTCCTCTGGTGTTGCGGGTGTCCATGGGCGGCGGTGATCACTTACCATCAGGTGACATGCTGGCTCGTTTGCCACCCATCATATAAAGAAATAAAATATTCATGTGTGTGTTTTTGTGTGTTACCTCTTCAAGGTGAAACTTCTAGAACAATATGGAGACAGCTGATAATCTGTATTTCATCGTAAGCGTCATCATTTTGAAAACAGGTCAACTGCCAGTCAAATGCCTCTTCCAAATGTCGATATTAGGTATGCACCCCTCATCAAATCGATAAGTCTAAAGATAACTTTACTCCGTCATCATCATCCTTACCTGTCTGGCCAAATGCTTTTTCAAAATATGTTTGAAGAAGCATACGATGGAGGAAATCCGTGATTAACATAATATATTATATAATATTGTAAATAAAATAGTACAGGTATTTACTTCGAAAGATGTTAACGATGTAACGAAGACAGTACTTGCCTCTTCAATCTATAATTTTCATTTAACCTTAACATCAGCAAGTATCTGAAATTCACTAAGTAAGGAAACGAAAAAATAACAGCATAATATCAAATTAATAAAAACAAAAATTAAACAAACGGGAAAAAAAATATTTTCTCTGTTAGATGTATCATATAAAATATAAGATACATTCGTTTTTTTTTACTATTGTTACTCTCAGGGAGGCTGTAAAATAAATGAAAATAGGAAAAGAAAACAAATGGTAAACAAAAATATAAAAAGGTGCTTTATTAAACTATTTCCTTATATTTCTAGTTTTGCCCACCTCGTCGCATTCCTCGATGATCAAGGAAGGGAAGTTCCCCATCACTCCATTGGCTTCTCCGCGCCACCATCCATCGTCTACTTCGTGAGCATCCCGGGACACGATACGAATGATCTAGAAACATTGATTTCTTTTACAAACTGCTTTCGCAGTAGGGATCAAGCCCTGTGTCGCGGGGATTTTCACAGACATGAAAATTAAAGGACACAAAGAACACCCAGCTCAAGACTTCCACTGCTGGACATAGGCCTTCTCCAAACACTTCCACCCTGCGCGGTCCTGTGTCTCCCTCATCCACCAAGAGAGCTATTTGTGATAAATTTTTTAATCCTTTCGATTAAAACTAGTGACCATAAGCGTATTGTCCGCTTAAAGCAGCATCTTTTCTTGTAAGACGTAAAATAGGTAATAGTATATTACATAAATTATGATAGATAAACTTTGCCAATAAATATCAAATAAGCAAAGAAGAACTCCAGACAAGAAAATGCATCCAAATGGATACTAGCTTGTTTATTCGTTTTACTAGAGATAATACCTGCGAACGTTGAAGTAGCCATTGACTTTATCAATACACAAACAAGCTTATGCTTTAATTCAGTGGTTTTAAGGATATCCTCACCTGTCCCTCCTCCAGATTCAGTTCATCAGATGCTTCAGCATCGTAATCATACAAGGCGAAGCAGTAACCAAGGGTCGGCAATTGTGCTTCGGGTTTCTCAGGTTCGATTTGTATTTCATCAATTTTAGGTTCTTCTGGCTTTGCAACAGGAGCTGATATGACAGAGATTTGATCTGGAGATTGAACCACATCTGCGTCTTCTCCTTCAACAGTGTAGTCTACTGATGAGAACGATATTTGTGAGACCAGTCCTGGAGCGCTTGATGGCTGTTAAATAAATATCAAAGACTCAAAATACTGTAAATTAAAACACCATTTGTACACTAAAACACCAACGTGCTGTACGACAAGAAAAGTGCAATATTGAGCTTTTCTTAAAACTTATCTTAGAGTCAATTAGTTCTCCATTAAACTGTCGACACTATATGTACGGAATTTGTGACTTAACACGAATCGATACAAAACGTTATAGAGAATTGAAAACGTCTTAGCGAATTCAAAACGTCTTGCCGAGTTTAAGACGTCTAATGCAATTTAAAATCGAATTTGTAAGGTGACGTGGTTTCTGTGTAAATAAGTTTTTCATATTTTGTTAGAAAACATAAAAGTTACTAGTATACTTCAATTTAGACCAAGGACCAGACATCTCAGAGACGTCATAAAGAACAAAGAAGTCGTGGAGTAATAAAACCGTCCTAAAAACTCGAAAACCATTGATAAATTGAAAACTTCATAAAAATAAAAAATTATTAAAGAATTCAAACGTCCAAAAGAATTCAAAAGCTCTTGAGTAATTGAAAACATCTTAGAGAATTCAAATATTCCTGTAAAATTTAACATGTTTTAAGAAAATAGATATAAGTATACTTAGGGCCTCACTGTGCTGAGTGAACAAGTCCTTCTGTATGTCTTTCTTTAGACCAGATTATATTTCTAATCTGCCTACGTTTAATTGATATAGTGTACCATTTATTCCAATTCAATTTTTTTGGATTCCAGCAATGTGTCTCTTACCAGTAGATATACTCACAAAGAAATGCACAAAAAAATTGTAAAAATATCTTTATTGACTAAAAGTAACAACGGCTATATCATCTTGTAATAGTATAACATATTCGTTACAATCTTCTACATAATCGCTATCTTCGCAAAAAACATAATTATTGTCATTACTACCATCTACTTCTTCAACTGTAATTCGGGGCAAAGAACATACCTGTTCCCTTTCCACGTCTAGATAGTTATGTGGTACATATCCTTCTTCACCACGATAGTTTCTGGCACGAAGCCAACCGTCACCATCGCCTTCGCCGACGACTTCCAACTGCTCATTCTCGATTATTGATAATTCATCTGGATTTTGGGCCTGTTAAAGAAAGTAACCATTTTTACTTTTTGATAACAAAATTAACAATTTTATTTAAATATGGATTGATGTAGATGACATATAGGTATCTAAATAACAAACAGCACTGCTTTTTACAAGTCATCGCTCTACGTTACGTCAAACCAGCAGCTTATGTAAAAGTAGCATAGAGTGCGTAGCCAATAACCTCATCGCTAATGAATAAGTATGGTGTCCTGCTAGTTTCATGTACCTACCCTACAATCTGGTTTTCTCGATGCCACTTAAATCGATAAACCTCTAGCGATATTGATATCATAACATCCTTCAATGTAAAACAAGAGTGGAGGGATTTTTTTCCTTTTGCTGAATTGGTAAATTAGCGGCACCGATACCACGTTATCAAGCATTTAATATACGATTTTGGTTCCTTCTCCAATCGTAATTATCGAGTTAAATAAAGTAGTATTATGTATTTCTAAATTTTAGACCAGTTTCGTATACATACCGTGTAAGAATAAAGAGCCGTGCATTTGTAAAGTGGTGGAGCAGGAGGTTCCACTACGTTCTCTGCGGCTGCTTGTTCAGGTTCGTCCCAGTTCACTTGTGTTGGATCGTCCCATCCTACTGTCAGTTGTTCTATGCGCATGCGCTCTTCTTCGAGAACAGCTATACAAAATAAAGAAACGGATACTCGTTACAAATCTATAAATTTATGTTAAATTGTAGTGTCCGTTTGTAACATGAAATACACGGTTTGTTACTAATTGCAAATGAATGTTTGTCAAATGTATCCAAAAACACATTTCAGTTCTAATATTGTCTGTTTGTTATGGGTGATTAACTTGTTAAGGGACTTCATACTATATTTTTTTAAAGTTTCCATACATTGCATTGTTTATTGAACTAATATCGTTAGTTAACTGTTTTAGCTACTAAACGAAACTTTTAATAACGGACTAAGTAGGTACAGCTAGTTTTGTAATAAACGTCTTACCATCAACGTCATCATCCCGTTCATCCTCCCCCTGCGATCCGGAAGTAGTTCGTTGATGGCTGCTAGAAGCCACGGTAGCAGCTGCAGAAGCACCTTCACCTTCAGTGTTGTCACTATCATAGAACGAATCTGAGCTTGGCTGATCCTAAGAACAAAAAAAACAATATTTAAATATCTACTGCTTATTACATTCAAATAAAACATAGCGATTATTGGTATGCTCATGACAAAATAATAAGACAGGTTAGAGAATACCTAAAATTAAGGATTTGTGGCTGTTAAGACGCTCATGGTTGGATAAGATAGGTTGAGCAACGTCTGCTAGGTAATTTTAGAGATGAGTGACCACTTAGTGGCATTTTACCTAAAGGATTTTGCTGCATCCAAAGGCACGTAAAAGTCGGTTTAAATTGTTATCGGAAAGGCACAGTTGTACGCTAAGCGAAAGACTTTAACAATTCTGGAGGATAGGTTGGCCCCCTTGCCTTACGTATCTTTAGGTAGCGACGGCTACAGCATATACATTTGGTAACGATGTATTGAAGGAAAAGATATAATACTTCAATGGCCCTTGCGCTTGAATTATGAGCCTTATTGCACCAGCGTGAAGTCAATTAGGCGACGTAAAGGAGTTCTTTCAAGATGGTGTCAACTGCATCTCTGCATATCAAATAATATTGTTCCTCAGAACGAAATAATTTAGCTTTTTTTTTTGCTTTATTTTTCACTATTACGTTGTTTATTCGTATTGCATTTTCTTCTTGGCTATCGTTTCTTAATTTGTCTTTTACTTTGCATGTTTTTTCATTTTACTCTTGTTAAATCAAACCTTTATTTTTTAGGTATTAGTTTAAGGTTACAGACCTCCTTTTGTAAGATTATCCTTTTGATATGCTACCTGGAGCCTTCTACATGACAACTGGGAAGATCTGTGTAGTCGTCGAGTTCGACATGCCAAATGACGATGAAAGCTGTGTTTAAATAGAATCCTAGACTGTTATGTTTTTTAACGACATCGTATATATATTGGTGTGCAATAGTATGAATAGACTAATAATAATTGATTCTGCAATATTTGTGGCCTTTTAATCAACATCATCATAACAGCCCATTAATGTCCCACTGCAGGGACGGGTCTCCTTCCATGACGGAGGGATACTTGGCATACTACGCTGACCAGACGGATTGGTATAGGGTTTAATTTCAAGTTTTCCTTCCTTGTATTTCGTAAAGATAATATTCACTTAGTCGGTTTTTACGACACCCTTGGGATGAGATGGGGGGTGGTGACATATTGTATTCTTACTCCGTCACCACACGGAGAATTATATAATCAACATGATTAAAGTAAATTATATTTTAAGTCCGTATGTGTATACTCGGTAATCGTCTAGTCTAAAAGTGAGTACTTGCATATACATAATATATATTAACAAGTACCCAGAACTATCCACCAACAACTTGCTTTGAAATACAAACTTGTGGGCATTGAGTTTCCAAACTATAGTTTCACGGCTGAGTGGGTTCTTGAAAATAGGTATGTCACACTATATTATTAGGATCGATCTATTATCATTACGGATGGTACTGAAGCTTGTCCGTGCCGTCCAACTAGTCTGATGGCAGTTGATTGAACCAAGCACCGGACAATGATCTATTCCAAGCATCTATTCCTTTCCTTTATGCCGAGAATCTTTTAAAGTGAAAATGGAATTCAAACAAAATATTTAGAGTTCTTAGTGGGGAGAACCCTCACATGGTGGACTGACGACCTCGTTAGGACGGCGGGTAGCCGATGGATGAGGGAGGCACAGGACCGCGCTAGGTGGCAATACTTGGAGGAAGCCTATGTCCAGCAGTAGACGTCGATTGGCTGATATGATGATGATGATGATCTAGAGTTCATGACATTGTCCACATGTGGGATCTGGTTGATACGGCACTTGATAGCCGTGTCAATAATGGTCTGATATTCAAGAGTTTTGAGCAAGATAACTCCGGTTACGTGGTTGGGTCAAATGTTACATTAAGGAAAGAAAGATTCGACTTGCAAAGAAGTGCTTATGATTTTATTTAAATATCTGTATCTAGACTCAGATTCATGCCTAGTCTGGAGGCGTGAACGTGACTTGTACAACGTCAGGCGAATTAAGACAGCATCGCATAAAATTTATTTTCAAAATACTCTTTATTAAAAACTAATGTTGTTCTTAATTCAGTATTTCTTGATAATAAAATTACAGAAATATCTAAAGTGTTTACTAATCTCGAGTTTACAAACAGCTTCCGACTTATTCAACCAACCAAAAGTGCTAAGTTTAATGTAAATGAATGCTCATTTAGGTACATTATGAACGTTATTGTTTAACAAAATACAATAACTATTTCGATAACTCATTAATTAGTACATCGATGTAAATCTTTTACAACCATATCAAAGTACCTGATAGAGTACGACCTCAATAGAAACAAATAAATACTAAGGAAAAAATATAATTACATAGGCTGGCAATACTGTTCACTACAGTGTTATTACACTGCAAAATATTGCATAAAACAGTTACGTGGTCTTTTTAATATTCAATTGACAGAAGCGCAAAAATAGAATAATGTTTCTAGAAAATATTATTAACTATTACAACGACGTAAGTAGTTGTAAGTATGGAACAAAGTATTATTTAGCAATTTTATATTTCCTTTAAACCATAGGGTAGTTTGACAATAATCAGGCCTCTTTTCTTGCTTGATATACAAATATTGTTGTTTGTACGTCTCAATTGCTTGGGCGGGAACGTATTATGAATACGTAAGTACCACCCATCTTATCTTGGTGTCAAACTGTCAACTGGACTATGTAACTACGGAAAATGAATAGAAAATATATTTTTTAAAAAGACATTTTCTTGACGTCAAGGGCAGCACGGCTTTACGACACGCCTCCTCTTACATGTCGTGGGGATTCGTAAGAGGTGACGAAGGTTCTAGAGACTATTTTATATTTTTTTAGTTTTGTGACAGGTCAACTATACGCCAGGAGAGCGGCGACCGTGCACTAACGCTAACCCCCGGTTTCTAAATGACTTATCATTTTCAGGAACTAAAATGACAGTTTTGACACTTGATTAGTTGATTTTTACTTGATCAGTCATTCGGAAACCGGGAGTAAGCCAAAGTTCGTTTATTAAATAGTAGGTATACATCTAGTATTCCAGCGTGGTATTAGTAGGCCAAGTATCCCTCCGTCATGGGAGGAGGCCCGCCCCTGCAGTGGGACATTTATGGGCTGTTATGATGATACATTTAGTGCTGAAAGGAATTCAGAATTGAAGTATTTAATTATTATGGGATTATCATCACGGTTACTATTCTTTTTCCTACAATAATTTCCCTGTATGATCATCAGTTATCATCAACAGCATTTAAAAAAAACTGAGTAAGACATTGAAATGAAAAGATAATGTAGGTATTTTTTGGAAAGAAAAGAAAGACCATTTATTTTGGCATAGCCACAATTTTTGCTTACACAGAAATATTACAAGTGACACAAAAATAAAATCTGTGTTTTTTTTTTTTTTAAATCAGGTGGTTCCTTTTGAGAGACTTGTATCCATACCGTTACATTGGAACTTGGTATTTTATTTACGTAAACTTTTTTTTAGACAGAGGTTTAGGCATAAAATGGTCTATCAATCAGAACATAAAGTAATGATTTCATTATTTATACTTTTCACGTATTCACACAGCAACTAATCAAGCTAGACACTCATGTACCTTAATACCTTGAAATAAGACACAATTTCAAATGAAAATGTTTAACTTGATGTGTCAGCGCGAGGTTTGTGCCTGCTGCCGCGTTCAGTCGTATGCACTAGTATGCAGTGATAGACAAGTAGAGAAATATCTCGTCTTTCTTAGTACGCTGCCTGTTAGCGTGATGCAGAAAGATACATCCCCCTTAAATATCTTTTTATTTTGTTTTTATTCAGCATGTCAATTCTCGTACCTAAAATTCGATTAATTTAACTTTTAGTTGTCAAATTGTCACACGTACTCTAAATAAAACTTTAACACGACCATAGAAGATTACAATGGCAATAGCAAAAACATGACAACTAAAAGTTAACTTAACCGAATTTTAGGTACGAGAATTGACATGCAGATCGCGTACAAAAATTAAATTCACTCACAGCCGGTTAAGCTCCAACAAGAAACGAAATTAAAATAAAACAATAATCAAAATTACAATTTCATCTGGTAAAAAATATTAATTGTAGGTACCTAGGTACTTTTTTGAGCGTACTCTTTGGACTGTTAAATGCATGTAGCTTATTGTGAAGTTCATTTATGGTCCGAATTTCGGTTGAATTACTACGCTCGAATGTGGAGACTTAATTAATTAATATTGATTTCTGGAGTTGTTAAGAGTATTTCTGTTTTAATATGAGGCACGAGTTATATGCAGGCGGGTCCAGATATTATATGTAATTCGCCCGATCCGATTACCGTATTTGTATCGCCAACATGTACCGTGGTCGTATAGGAATGATACGTGATACGGATCAGGCAAATAATAAATATAAAGATTGTATAATTATAATAGTTCAATTCTCTCCTTTGTTTTTGATAGAAAAACACAATCCGTGCTCAGGTGTCACCCGTACAAGATGGGACGGTAACTAGCTTTGGCAGCGGTTACCGTAAGACCAGAATTACCACGGGAAATTACATAAGTACTCAATGTTTAAGCGCTGACGAGAGTGGCGTAAGCATAGAAAGCAAAGACAAGACATAAAATTTTTCGCGTACTGAAGAACGCAGGATGGGGAGACCCCTCACACGGTGAACCGACGACGACCTGGTTAGGACGACGCGACGGGGCAACGATGGTTGAGAGAGTCACAGGACCGCACAAGGTGGCAACAGGACCTCACTGACCGCTTTCCATCAGACGGCAAGGCTTAATTTAATTTTAATTGATATAAATAAAGTTCGCGACAACGGCCAGTGCAACCTGTGCCGAAATGTTAATATAAATAAATGTAGATAGCTTGCGCGTTCATCTTTACTTTATAATCAACTAGCGGCCAGCCCCGGCTCCGCACAAAACTATGTTTAAGGACATTCTGTAGTCGTGTCAAAAGCAGGAAAACTTGACTTACTAAAGTCAAGTTTCCCTGCTTTTGACAATCTTTTTTCTCGTACTCGTACCTATGTATCCTGTAACTACTTCGTTTTGTTTTATAATCATCATAACAGCCCATTAATGTCTCACTGCAGGGACGGGCCTCCTCCTATGACGGAGGCATAATTAGCCTACTAATACCACGCTGGCCAGACGGATTGGTAAAGGTTTATTTCCAAGTTTTCCTTCTTTTTATTTCGTAAAGATAATATTCACGGATATTCCCTAAGTCGGTTTGTACAAGACGATTACATTAGAAATCTCTAAATTTATATAGGTTTCTCTACTATTTTATACATGTAGGTATACATATAAACCTTCCTCTTGAATCACTCTATCTATTAGAAAAAACCTCATCAAAATGCGTTGCGTAGTTTTAAAGAATTAAGCATACAAAGGGACATAGGGACAAAGAAAGCGACTTTATTTTATACTATGTATAGATTCTTCAGTTTAAATCATAATAAAACGCGATAGTTTAAAAGTAATAAATAAAAAAAGGCGGATTACGAAGGAGAGTGTTCTGATAATACCTGTGTACCTATACTAATATCGTATAGCGTGTAGTGTAAGAACCATTTAGAAGTCATCACTTTTTAATTTCCTAATAACTGTAACGTCAGTAACGTGACTACAGCTGATGCGATTCGACCGTGCCGTCGCCGTCGGCAAATAAAAAAGGTACTTTTAACTAGGTACCTACTTGAAATTTTTCGAAATCAACACGTTTACTTATTTAAAAATTATTGCGAAAAAGCAAGTATCTTTAATTACATTACGAGTATTTATTTGTTTTATTACTTTATTTCATTGAATCAGTGATTTTCTTGCACTTTGAACTTGCACTATTTTCTTATGAGGAATACGAGAAGAACAATAGTCTCTCGTTTAATTTACACGGTAAAGCTAAATAATCATATATTAGACAATGTTTACGAAGCATTGTCACTTCATAACGAAACAAATTTAGTGACTTGCAATTCTCTGAAAAAAAAACAAACAATCATCACCATATCAGCTAATTTACCTCCACTGCTGGACATAAACCTGTGCTTCCCTCGTTCATCGGTGTTCCCGCCTTCCTACCTAAGAACACTTTTATCCTGTATATCTAAAAAAAATGTATATTATATTTATACTTACTGCAGCTCCAGAAGCGTCAGTCCGAACGCTAAGAAGGCTACTGCTTCTTGGTAGCGAAGCATCTTGTACAGCAAGGAGATCAATCTCCTTGAGCCAATCCTCCACAGGCGCGCCGCTAATGCGGAGACATTCCAGCCTCGACTCATATTTAGCTTTAGAAGTTTCTGAACGACGGATGTTTGAGCGAAGTTCATCTATACGAACTTCTAACTCTGGTCCATTCGGATCTTGTGGATCCACCTGTTCAAACAAAAAATTATATGAAGTACTTATGTACTTTTAAAGTGAGTGGAATTTGACAGTGGGGCAATTGCGTAGTATTCGGACCCGACGGCGGAGTAAGACGATATTATTAATGTAGAAGAAGCAAACAAACAGCACATATCATATTTTAATCAAGAGTAGCTTATATATTACCACTATGATTTTATTTCTTATTACTTTAAATTAATGTCATATATTTTATAATTAGAAGTCAGTACAAATAATAAAAAATGTAGTACTTATCGTATTTAATTAATTAATGATAAAAATTAAATATACATTTATTTTCGCTAAAACTTGTATTTTACTATGTTTTTCGGCAATGGATCTACAGATTTATTAAGATAAGATAAATGTATTTATTCGATTTTGAAATATGAAATATTAAATTGTAATTTTTTTAAAGAATGAAAACGTTAAAGCATTTAATAAAAAGTGACTGCACAAAAATTAAAAAAGTAAAAGAATTGCACAAAGCGACCGCTCACCGCAGGCCTGCAAATGTAAAGCCAAGAGCAAAGAAAGGATGTCATAGTTCTTGTCTCAACATTAGAATTATACCAAAGAAGGTATAATTATTTCTAAATCACAAAGTCGGTACGTAGTTTAAAATCAAAACGTTTGCTTGTCACGCTGTTGGCCGTTGCTTTGATGACTGCAGCGGACGCCTTTAGGTTGCATTTATTATTCAGAGCCGCGTTATGAGCGGCCTCGTTTAAATGTTAGCTGTCAATCGTAAAATACTATCTCTATTACATTTTCTGTTACGTTTCTTTTGGTTCCGTAATATATATATTTTTTTAACTATTTTTTAAATTTTAATATTTTTTGTCTGGCCTTCACTGGACAGGAACATGTGGGAGTCAAGGGCAGACGCCATTGGGACAATATAGGTTAAGTTTAGGTAACTATTTTTTTAAAAACTACAATGTTCCATATTTCTCTTAACGGTAGTGAGTTCCAAAGCTTTTGCTTAGTAGTGTAAGTGTAAGTAATTTTTTATTAAAAAATATAAAAGTTCAAATTCATTTTTGACAAGACGTTTTTTTAAGATAAAATGAACTTTTCAGGTAGGTAATTTATTTTAAATCGTGTGTTAAGCGATTGTCAATTTATTATATTTAAATAAATAATTAACTTAGGTGCTTTATAGACAATTAAATATCTTCTTTTCTTTTAGTAAAAAAGGTTGTTATTAATTGAGACTATTAACCGTAAGGTTTCATGCCAGTAACTGCATGAAACCTTACGGTTAATAGTTTTATTTTATGCAAAAGTAAATAACTCAACAATATAAATCTACAATTAAATTTTAAACACGTTCGTTCATATTTTATTTTACATGTTTTTCATTAAGGTTTAAAATATAAATTTTAACTTTCCATCAAAATTCAAACTCAATTTAAACTTTTGACCGGCACGTAATGACATTTCTGTTAATTATTTGGGTGCACTAGTTTTTTGCAGTTTGGGTAGGAGCAAATTATAGATAGGATTTTTATTTTCTTATAAATTGACGAATTACATACCTAAGTCATAGTTAAGTCACTCTCAAAGTAACATGGCGAAATGAATTTTCGTGTATATCATTTAGTAAAATGCTTAAAATTTGATTTTGTTAAATTGTTTTTAACAAGCGTGTTTTTGTTGTTTGACGTTCACATATCAGACGGGCCAAATATATCGGATTTTTTACGTTGGTCTTAGGTAATTTTAGGTAAGTCCATTAGAAAATCGTCTGAGCTTAATATACTTGTTTTGAAATTTTTGAAAATTTTCCTTTTGAATATGGGCGTGGCCAGAGAGGCGCGCGAGTGACTTTGAGTGAGTTACTTACCTTTTCTTCTACCTTATTGATGGCTAAACTACGGAACGCTTTTACATACGATCATTACAAAACTGCTTCGATTTAAAGCTACATTTATACAATACATATCGTTATAAATACCCGTCAATTCCTCGTAATTAACCCTTTGATGGATGGCGTCAATCATCGTTGCAAGTCATTTTACAGTACGATGGTACCAATGACATAACACTTTCACAATACACGAATATAATTATTATATTTATGCTTTCTTTTACTGTCACCAGCAACACATATCGCCACTACTTATTACCTTAGCATATTCATTTATAAAATATTTAACACTAAAAATGATTTTCTCGAAATAAAAAGTCAATATGAAATTATAAAGTGAGGGCTGGATTCTAGACCACCCGAGCTCTTCACTATCTATGTATTTTTTTTTTCTTTAAATCGTTGAATTGTAAAATCAAAGGGAAATTAGCTTTGCTATACTTGGGCCATGGCAAACGTGCGAACTGACGTCATAAAACATTACGGCAACCGAAATAAGTGTGAGCGAGAGGTCTGATTAAAGTATGTGACGTTTGTAATGGCCCAAATATAATAGTAAGAAGATTTGAGTATTTTTGTCCTGTCTAATGAAATTGCAAGCGCGAGCAATCCTAAATACTTTCGTTTTCCTGCGGAACTTCTCATTACTGATTCGATCGCGCATGGAACCTTGCTCTTTGGGAGTATATTTTGCCCTCTCACCTTAACACTCTGAGTCAAAGTTTGACTTTTGCAAACATTTAAAGAAGTCCTATGTTCAGGTGTGGACGTCTATTAATTGCCTAATAAAATATACATTGTAGTTCAAACATAGTAATATTACCTTCTGGCCAGCATCCCTCATGGCCTGGTATATATGTAGCTTGCGCGTCGCGTCTCTGACAAGAGCAGTCTCCCGCACCACACGCGTGGCCCAACGTCGAGCTTCTCCCGCGAGGGTTTGAGCAACTGACTCATGCTCGATGGTCACAACGTCGATCGGATCGTTGTCACATGGCTCGAACTCATACTGTATACAAAAAAAGTTATTAAACTCTATTTTTAAAATTTTGGATGCACATAAATAAATATTCACGGACCTAGTTTGGAAGATGACGAGTTTGGAAAGTGAAGAATTTGGAAGATGACCAATTAGGAAGATGACAAATCAGGAACAAATCCACAGCCACATCTGTTCCCAAAGTAAGCTAGGCCTAACCTGCTTGTATTATGAGTAACAGAACAACGGATATTAATACTTACATACTTTTTTACATAGTTTCTTACATTTATAAAACAGTTATAAACACAGTATCCAAGTATAATATTTTACATGCACATAAATGCAACATCTTAGATTGCTTGATGTGAGAGTGATATTTTGATGTACCTATATGACATGATAAAATAATGTTCTATGGCTGTGATTTTTAATAAATTTTTGACAGATGATATTTTCCATTGCTTTCATGTAATATATAAATAAATAATCCTCACATATTCACACAACGCCATCTAGTCCTAAACTAAGCAGAGCTTGTACTATGGGTACTAGACAACGGATAAACAAAAAAAAAACATACTGGTTTATGTTTCTATTTGCATCATAGCTAACAACAAAAAGAACAACTGAATAATGGTGACTCTACCAAGATATTTTTTGTGGTGTATAAAATTGAACCTTATAGCCGGTAAAGGCGTAGCGTAGGTAACTCAAATGTTTTGAAGACATCATATGTGAATGGATGAGCATAAAACTTCGGCTACAAATAGTTAAGTTTTGTGACATATCATTTTAGAATACTTCCCGTACGGGTTTTATTTAATTTATTTATTAATTAATTTATTAATAATGGCACACCAACGGCGCATTTACCAATACATGCTTATTACATTGTTAATTTCTTAAAAACTAAAGTGAAATTGCCACTTACAGGTAGGTATGCACAGCACTTACAAATTTAAATGGTCATACACACATGTCATAAATTAGAAAAATATTAATAAATTAATTTAAGTTATTTGTGAATTAAGTTACGTATTTATTAATAAAAAATTGAAAATCTGATTATAATTTTACATAAATTTATTTTCAAATATTGAGAATTAGATAAAAAAATATTAAATAATGAATACAAAATTAAATAGTTGATTTTTAAAAATATTAATTGATAATCATATAAAATTAATAATAGAATTTAAAATTGATTACATGATTACACAAAAACACAATAAAATGAACTAAAATAATTAAAATGACAATTAAGTATATAATATTATTATTGTTTGCTGATTAACATCAATTGCTTATGAAACAGCAACAGCGAGTTTTAGACGTAGTAACAATACAATATGTCACCACCCCATCTCATCCCCTGGGTGTCGTAAAAACCGACTAAGGGACTATCCGTCAATATTATCTAACTATCTAACTTGAAATTAAATCCTATACCAATCCGTCTGGCAAGCGTGGTATTAGTAGGCCAAGTATCCCTCCGTCCCTGCAGTGGGACATTAATGGGCTGTCATGATGACTTTAAGACACATCATCATCATTACAGCCCATCAACGCCCACTGCTGGACATAGCCCTTCCTCAAGTATTGCCACCTTGTGCGGTTCCGCCGCCCTAACTAAACACATGTTTTAAATTCTTCATCCATTTCTTCACATTAACACCATCTTGTTGCTTTGAGAGTCGGCTCAGTATCACCATCGTTTGGCGCGGATTTTAAACTAAACCTCGCGCGAAACGATGATGTTACTGAGCCAATTCACATGTTCATCGATGAAGACGGGCTACGACGAAACTTGATGTTGTTTGTGTATTTATTTATTCGTGTTTTTCTTTTATAATAGTGTGTTATACCTAGTTAAATATATGCAGGGAGAAAGAAAATGTTTTGAAAGTACAGTTAGTTCAGTCTTACTTGGCCGGACTGAAGCTATCTAAGTAGTTCGCGCACGTGCAGGAACTAAAGTCCGATTTACACATCGACAAGTACAGTAGCGAGTTAAGTAGTAAGTTGTTGATTAAGTAGATTTGAATAAATATCCATCCTATTTTTTGGCGAGTTAAGTACGAAATAGCCCCCTCTCTCGCGTCTCGCCAACTTAACTCGCCAAAAAATAGGATGGAAATGTATTTAAATCAACTTAATCAACAACTTACTACTTAACTCGCTACTGTACTTGTCGATGTGTAAATCGGGCTTAAGAGAACGTTAAGAAAAATAATTCATCACAGGTTCAAGCTGGCCAAGTTTATATTTGTTGCAAGACTATCTTTATAATCCGCATGTCTCAACGGAGTTATAATGCCTTACGTGCATATAATGTAGGTACTATATTTTGTGTCATAGCCTATGAGTAAGTTACGACATTTTATTATGTACCAGATTGAAAGAAAAATTTCACGCATACATAACAAGATATTTTATATGGATGCTGTTAAGTTTTTAGGTATGTTTAGCCTGACGTTTCAAACAGTTTAAGATATGATTTGGATTTATATCTTTTCAAGGTAAATCGAGCTATTGCGCATTTGTCATTTTTTTCATAACATTAAACGGAAATGTTTTAAATTTTCACTGCAAGGCCCCTTTTGTAGTCTTGTAAAGGTATTATGTCTAAAGTCAAGTGTAAGTCCTTTACTTAGTCTCCTTTTATGTTAAGTACATATCTAATCATGGCTACGATAAAACATTTAAAACGTCAAACTAAATATGTATAATAAACGAAACATATTCAAATCATTATTTCAATCATGATAACGGAACTACAATATAACTTTAAACTTAGATACACACAAAAATCAACATGATTCATTAATAAGTGTTCTTTTAATCCATTATTGTTCACACTGTGATAAAGAATTAAAAAGGCGGCACAACTTCGTCGATTCGTAGCGTCTTTTCTTCTCCAAACAGTAGAACATTGACATCTAAAGAATAATTAAAATACTAAAAGTTTTTCTTACCTGTATGTGTTGTTTCAGCACTGGATAATAAAGGTAAACGCATTGCAGGTTGTATTCTCTTGTGAGCTGTTGTGCTTGGTCTCGGATCTTGCCGAAAGAATGCTGAGTTGCCGAGCAGGTTAACAGTTCAGTGCGTCCCATCAATGTCAGAAATTCTGACACTTTCTCGTAAACTGCAGCTTCCATGTTTTGCATGCATGTTTGTAATTCCACAAGGAAGTAGCGGTTCTGTTGAAATTGTGCTCTTTTAATGCTTCATTTTAGAAATAAAAAACGAATTTACTTTAATATATTGGTATTAAGTAGCATGGAAGATACTCTTCACGCTCCACTGTACCCCTGAGGGGAATCATGGAGGATACCAATTTTACCCGTTCTACCACCGGTGGTATAGGTAAACTACGGAGCAAACCCCACAACTAGATTTAAGATATAACGGTGAAATCACTATATGAATAAAAGTTGAATCTAATTTCCCCTGCTTTATACAATAAAGTTTTCCATTTGCGATATAACCTACAAGTGACAGCGGAAATATACCTGTATTCTTGTCGTACCGCGCCAAAGTAAATCAGTTTTCTAGATTTTCTTTACTACGAGTATGTATCTACTTATACATATAAAATTCAGTTTTTTGTGTTTATATTCTGTTCATTAAGTAAAAAGGGCTAAGCGACATTTTGTCCCTTTGCTCTACACGGAAGGGAGGGTTGTTTACATAATTATTACAACATATTTATTGCAAATCTTGTAAAAACTACACACGAGCTAAAATTTTATAAATCAAAATAGGAACTTTATTAAGCTGTGGGATGATTCTAGTAGATTTTGATAAGCAAGTTTGTTAACTAAGTACATAGAATGACACAGTATTTTTATACTTATTTGGAAGGGATTGAAAGCACCTTTGACAACTACCTTTGGAGTAGTAGTTAAATAGTTTTAAAAGTTATTCCAAAAGGCATACATACTTGATGTGCATTGGCTGCTGCAATTCCAAGGAGATAGTCATTCCTGGCTCCTGTTGACTTCTCTTCGAGCTGGTCACGGCGAGAAGACACCTTGGCACTGTTCTTCTGAAGAGATGTGATCGATTGGAAGAATGAACCTTTTTTCTTTTTGAGTCTGTGTTGAACAAAAAAAAACATTATTGTGTATTTTCTTTTATCTATAACTTGTAGTGCATTAAAAATACTAGCATTGTACCATATATCATTTTGCGTGTTAAAAAAAGATTTAATCTTTTCTGTCAAGCACGATTTTCATTCATTAGGATTCGATCTTGTAAACATTATTAATCATATAGGTACGTGGGTAGATCTCCAAAGGCATTTTTTATCGTGTCAGACTGGAGAAACCCATTTCGAAATCGATAAACGTTTTCATTACATTTTTTTATGTACAGTTTGGTGTCTAATCTATGTGGTGCAGGGCTGAAATTATGAATTAGTTTGTTATAAATATTAAAAAAAAAATCATAAACCCTAAAATCCTGATTGCTCTGGGTTGACCTAACTCCCGATTGAATGAGAAAACATTGTGTAACTTTTTATTGAGAAGGTTCATATGTCCGATGTTATTTTATATTACATAACAAATAGTTAATCTTCATTGTAATATTTTTTTTAAATTATATTAACAATATTTTTGGCACAATTTAAATTTATCGTCATGACCTGGCATTTTATCTCATCGCTCTGCGCTGGAGTAAAACATCACGCTCATCCCTCGTTTTACGAAATAGAAACTCTATTCCCCTTCCCCGGGGTAGTGGCAGTAGTGGTCTAACCTCAGAGGATGATATGTGTGTGCCACGTTCCCGCGCTCCCACATTGCGAAGGTAAGTTTATGATTTATCTGGGTTTGGTTCTCGAATTTGATGATTGATATAACATGTTTTTTAAATTAAGTAGTAAGGTTGTAAATGTGCTTATTAAGTGAATTAAGTGATAGTAATGATGTTCTTTATGAGACGTAAACATAACTTTCTACTGTTTTTATTTTGGGCTATATTAATGCTATTATGACTTTTTTTGATAGCTATGTTTATGATTGCTCTGTCTAAAAGACCAGAGCGATGATATTTTGCAATAATTGTACGTTATAAAACTATTTTAAGTAATAATACCAGATTGTTACAACGACAAATGTCACGACTCAGCTGTCTAAATTTCTGTGACGTCACGCTCACGACTCATCTGTCAAAAATTCTATAACGTCACGACTCCCCTGAAAAATATTTTCCCGCCAATATTCTATGATGTCACGACTCATCTGTCAAAATTGTATGACGTCACGTGTCACGTGACCAAAATTCTATGGCGTCACTAGGCACGTGACTCAGCTGACAAAATTATTATGACTATGGCGAAATTATCAAAATATAATATGATGGAAGTCAAAATTTCAAGTTTTCGGAAGATTTCGTTAGATTAGAAATTTGATTTTTTTACAGCACTAATATTGGTAAAAATTTAAGCTTGATACCTCTACACGTTCCTGATATAAATGGTATTGACAGAGAGACGGACAACAAAGTAACAATAACAACACCAAATTGTGATGACGTCAGGACTCAGCTGTCTTAATATTATTTTTCCCGCCAAAATTCTATGACGTCACGGCTCATCTGTCAAAAATTCTGCGATGTCACGACACATCAGTCAAAAATTCAATGACGTCACGACTCATCTGTCGAAGATTCTGTAATGTCATGACACATCTGTCAAAAATTCAATGACGTCACGACTCAGCTGTCAAAAAATATTTTCCTGCCAAAATTATGTGACGTCACGACTTACTTATCTGTCAAAAATTCTATGACGTCACGTTTCATCACTTATAATATTTATTTGTTGAAAATTTTAGCTTGATACCTCCACGCGTTCCTGAGATAAATGGTCTTGACAGACAGACAGACAGACGGACAACGAAGTGATCCTATAAGGGTTCCGTTTTCAAAATCGGTACGCTGCCCTAAAAATGAACAAGTTAGCAAGACTAAAAATGACTAAATAAATAATATTATATTAACAATTTTATTACTTTTCTTTCACCATTTATGATCGCTCTAGCGCCTATCATGATTGCTCTGGACGCGAAAATGTTTGAACTTAAATATTTGCATAACTGTTTGTCAAAAATGAAGGCCAATAGTAAAAATGTAGTATTTTAATATCATTATTTTCAATGAGATACATAATTACCAAAAAATATCAAGATCTGAAAAGCACCAGAGCGATCACACGAATACGCCCGATTTGGAGATTGACCCACGTAAAGATTGAGTGGGAATCGAAACCAAGACCTCTACCCTTGAATTTTCTCAGCCCCACGCTACATAGGACGCTTTCGATTTTCCAAAATTTAAAATAATTATTTGTCCTAGATTTAAGTAGGACTACATAGGTTTTGGACCAAATTTTGGACATATTGGCAGAAGTCCAACTTGAGTGGCGCAGTACTAAGGTCATCTATTGAAATCGATACTACGCTTACTAATTTTACTTCTGAGTTTGTTCATGATTATTTCTTTCTTTCTTTCTTTAACCTATGTGGAGGTGTTTTTACAAACATCTAATTATCAGACACGAAGGGTAATGTTTTGTAACTATTAGGTCTTTACCTATGAAATTGCCGTTGTGTTCTTGGTCGGCTTTTACTCGTACGTTGCCGACGGAATAAGTTATTGTATTGACACCGTCGTTACACGGGGACCTTGCTGGGTATACCTTAATGATATATATAAATGATTAAATTTTGTGTCATATTTTCCTTCTTTTTAGCAAAACCCGTGGTCGCTTTTTACGACACCCTCGCGATGAGTTAATTCTTAGTCTATAACCATTATTCTATAGTCTTAATATATTTATACTTACTTTTCTTCTATATCTTTGGCTTTGTCTCGGACGTCGTGTGCGGTGTGTTCCTCGTCGAAGTAAAGTTTCTTTGTCTTGTCTATGTCAACGACTGTCAGTTGTAACTCCTTGTGTGCTTGTGCCAGGGAGTCCGTACACTGTTGACAAAAGGAAATAAATATTACAATACGTTAAATCTACTAGGTATATAAAAATAAGTCGGGTTTTCCTTCCTGACGCTATAACTCTAGAACGCACGAACCGATTTCCACGGTTTTGCATTCGTTGGAAGGGTCTCGGGCTCTGTGAGGTTTATAGCAAAGAAAATTCGGAAAAAGTTTCAACAGAAAAGCGGGAAAATAATGCCCGTGCGAAGCCGGGACAGGCCGCTAGTATATTATATAGTAGGCGCATTAATCATTAGATTATTTGATTTAAAACAACTCCAGAGCGTTTATACCTACTGATTGTACTATCGCTCTGAACTAACCCCCTTACTCATAAACGCCTCTTAAATTTAATCACTGTTTAGCGAGATTTTTATTAGGTAAACCAGCCTTATACCAAACAAAAACGTAAGAATTTAAGCTAATCAACTGACTAAAATTTAAGAGGCGTTTATGAGTAAGGGGGTGTTAATGATTAATTAAATATTAAAATTAATACATTAAGTATAATTTTTACATAAAATTATAGCTATTTACACAAATTGATTTACGTGAATAATTGACAGAAATTTTACTTATACTACAAACCGCTATTAGGTACCTACTGGCGTTTGGCGCGCAAAGGAGAATGGGCAAAAATATATGGAGCTTGGTCCAAATTTCCACCATAAATAAGAACTATGACATATGATGGAACACTGCGTTCTGAATCATTATCAGAAGACCGCAACCCAAAATATTTACTCAGTAAAAAGTTATGACCCCATGAGAACTTGCAATTTAAAAACCTTTTTACGCTTAATTATTTTACTATATCTTTTAAACTACTCGATTGATTTAGGTGTATGACATTTCTTTGTAATTCATAGGGTATTCTAGTTGATATAAGCTCTAAGAGCCAAAATATAAACAATGTGGCGGTCGCGGTAGGTACCTCGCTACGTCAAAAAAATCAATCCATATCATGTGGGGTACCAAATCAAATGAAAGGACTTATACTTAGCTATCTTTACAATGCTTATGTTTATTTACGACGACCTCTGTGGCGTAGTGGTTATATAACATGACTGCTACGCAGAGGTTTCGGGTTCGATTCCCGCTCAATGCAAATCTTTGTGTGCATGAACATGATTGTTTGCATTGGTCTGAGTGTTTTCTATGTATAATATGTATGTATTTACAAAAAAAAGTATTTAAGTATGTTCATCCGTTGTCTAGTATCCATAGTACAAGATCTGCTTAGTTTGGACTAGGTGGCGTTGTGTGAATGTGTGAGGATTATTTATTTATTTATTTTAAAATATTTGTATTACTGGGAAGAATGTAAACACAAAAATATCACACAAGTTTTATTTATTCCTGTCTCACAGTTTGGAGTCTGTCCTTATAAGAATACATCTCATGTCTTCACCCACAATAACATTGTCTCATTCGCAGCTGGAAGTAGAATTATGTGTTGGTGTCTCGCCCATCCAAAATAACAAATAATTACCATGACATGGGCACAGCACCCCACAGTTCGCATTCCAGAAAGACAAGAACAGTAGTAGTTCGAAATGGTTTTTCGATTATGGATCATTACATACGCGTAGTATTGTCTTGAACGTGCGAAAAATACTTTTAGCACGATTGCGAACCGTCCCGATTACATTTTTATATGAGTAGGTGCGCTAAGGTTATCATTGTATACTTTGCAGACGATTTGAGCGCATTACAGAACAGGGGGAATCCGTCTACCATGTTTTTACTGCTTGAAATGTGGATATGTGCGAAAAAATTAACGGTTAAATAACTAAAAATACGTATTTTTAAAACAGTCCTAACTTTTTTCTGAGTGAATATATTTTTGTCACCTAGTAATCAAAATTGTATGGTATTTAGTCGACTATAAGCTTACATAGCCCCCAATAGTGGTGGAAATTTGGACCACTTCTGCTCATTGTCCTTTGCAGTTAATTTGAAACGTATTTATATAATTCTGGAAAGCACTGGAAAACATTTTACTACCCACGCAGGCGTTCGGTGTAAAGCTCATTAGCGAATCATTTTACAGTTTATAGAGGCGCTGCAAGGGTCCATCTCTTAATAGATTACATTTAATTTTATAAGATTAACTTATAATCATTTCATTTCAATCACTATAAATAAATTTTATTGTAGGCAAATCTAATAACAAATATTTTAGGTACTAGTGTTAGTAACATTAGGTAGTGTTTTAAGGTGGAGTTTCATCCAATAATGTAGTATTGGAGATATTGTTGATTGAGATTTGTTAATGAATTCACTCTGGTTACTACTGGAAAAAGCACACTATCGCGCAAATAGAAGGCGCGACTCTTACACATAATGATCGAGAAACATTCTATACATATTATTATACTAGATAAATACCTAAACGTTATATGAAAGCAATTAAATAAACCCACCCAAACAAAATTTAAAAAAACAATAACCTATTAAGTACTAATAGGTTATTGTTTTTTTAAATTTTATTATCATTTCAGGGAAATAGAGCAAGAGGTTGAGTTGACGTATTTTTTTTTTAAATAAAAATAAGCCGTTAAGAAAAAAAGTTGGAATGTAGACGGTCTGATAGAATGCCACAAACCGTTTGCAGGTACAGTTTTATTGCCATCATAATAACTGGCATTTGTACGCCACAAAAAAGCCAATATCTGAAGTGGAATTGGCCATTGGTCCGCCGCAACGGAACAAGTGGACGGAAATATGCACAGATTTTAATGATTAGTTTTATCTCAAATGTAGTCATCCTAACAGATAAAATCACCAATATTTTTACTCCAAAATACGAGTTTTTAACTTACTAAAAGTATACAAATAAAATTAACATGTCATTAAACAGGGACCTTTAGGATCAAACTAAACAAACTTGTCTACGGTCACGCTAAAACTTTACAACTCCGACGCTCGAAACTTTTAGAATTTGAATTTCGAATGTTATATTCAGATCTCCATCCTATTTTTTGGCAAGTTAAGTTGGCGAGACGCGAGAGAGGGGGCTACTTCGTGCGCGTCATCCGGCGCTAGCAAGCGGACGTATCCTGCGCGTACGCGTATCCATGTTCTTTTGTATTTTTTGCAATGGCGTCTACATTGAAGTGTTCGTCGTGTAATATAGTTATATGTGAACTTCTTGCTTTCATACAGAACAAGCAAGATGTTATGGATGAAAAATCACTAGTGACCTTATGCCTATCGAGTTTTTCAAGTGAAGAAATTGATAAGGCTAAGACTTTGTTATTTACTGCTGTCTCTCAACGTAAAATAACGAGGAAGAAGACGTCGAAATCTTTCAAAGACCTTTACGATGTTATTGCCATCTTTAAGGAGACAAGCTCGGAGGATTTGCCAGTGTTTGTGGCTAAGGAACTGCAAAAACTTCCGCCATTAACCTTTGACCACATTGATGCGTCTAGACTGCTGAAAGATTTGATAGTGCTAAAAAGTGAATTACAAACAATTCAAGACAATTATGTTACATTACAACAACTGCAGGATCTAAAAGTTGAACTTTTAAACCTAAAACAGGCATCAATAGTCACCGAGCCTGATTTTTTCGTAAATAAAAAAAGAGGCGGTGGTTGTCAAAAAAGTTTTTGTATGGACAGCGGGCCGCTTGGACTTCCGCATATATCGGAACCGGAACAATTTAAGGAGTCGGTTAACACCATCACGACGCAAACGCAACATAGTCAACATACTCCGTCTCCGTCTCGCTCGCACTCGTGCACACAACAATCGTCGTCATCGAGTAGTAACGAGGCTCCAGTGGTCGATATTAATGTTGAATCCTCGGAACTGTGTAATAACGTTCAAATTCCTACGTTTGCAAACATTGTGGCGACGGAAGGAGAATACACAGAAACATTACAGAACGAGGGTTGGAAGACGGTTCAACGTAAACGCCTTAGAAACCGGTTTGCTAATATTCACGGCAAAGCTGAAAATGACCCGTTGGAAAAGTTTAAGGCAGCTGATATAAAAATTCCTCTGTTTATAAACAATGTTGATAAAAATACAACAGAAAAGGATATCAGTGAATATATCTGTAATAAAACTCAGGTCAGTGTGAGTTTGCGAAAATTAAACTCGAAAGAGTATAAATCATTTAGCGCCTTTATAATATTATATGCTCCTAAAAATAAACTATCTTTATTTTTAAATGACAGCCTATGGCCTGAAGGAGTGACGTTTCGTCGTTTTATCAACTTCAAAAAGAAACTCACAGAGAAATGTGATGTTACTGCCACTAATAAAACTTCTTAATGGATTTGAGATATAACAAATTTATTACTTTTAATTGTAGATCGCTGATAAGATCTATGGAATGTATAAGATCATTGTGTAAGACTGCAGACATAGTGGCATTACAGGAGTTGTGCCTGTTACCGCACGATATTCCTCTCCTGGGCACCGTGGACATCGACTTCGACTATACCGGTAAATCAGCTGTTGATACGTCGGCAGGTGTATTGCGTGGGCGTCCGTATGGAGGTGTGGCTATTTTGTGGCGGAAAAACGTCTTTGACTCCGTAACGTCAGTGCAGTGCTCTAGTGATCGTATTATTGCCGTTAAAGTGACTCAGGCTCAGTGCTCTTTTCTTGTGTTTTCGATATACATGCCTACGGACGAACCAATGCACTTAGTGGAATTTACACATTGTTTGGGTGAGTTAAATGCCATTATTGACAGTTGCGATGTTGATTATACGTACATGCTAGGTGATTTCAATGCGCACCCGTGTCGGCGGTTTGGTAATGAACTGCGAGATTTCTGTACACTCCAGGATTGGTATTGTGCTGACATTGAACTACTTGGGTTATCTTCAGGTTCATACACTTATGTGAGTGATAGTCATGGAACCAATAGTTGGCTTGATCATTGTTTAGTAACTCAAGGTACTAAACAAACAATTGTTAATATGTCAATTAATTATAATGTGTTCTGGTCTGATCACTTTCCCTTGGAATTACAATGTGACTTAAATATAATAAGACCTAAAATTGTACCTTCTTATAACAATTATAAGAATAATATTAATTTAATTCTGTGGGGTGAAAGAGATGCATCTCAAATATCCCTGTACACTGATTATTGTAATGAAAAATTTAAATATATTGACTTCCCTGTAGTTTGTAAAAATTGTGCTGAGGTGTTTTGTGATAATCCTATTCATAATAATATATTGTTAGATATGTATAATAAAATTGTTAATGTCCTTACTGAGGCTTCTATTTATAGTGCCAAAGTGAAATTATCTGTCAATAAAAAGAAATATATATGTGGATGGAATAAACATGTTAAGGCTGCACACTGTGAGGCTCGCTTTTGGTTTAAGTACTGGGTTCTATATAATAAACCTCGAGCTGGATATGTTTATGACAAAATGTGTGAATCAAAAAAGAATTTTAAAACTAAACTTAAATGGTGTCAAACAAATGAACAACAGATCAAAATGGACATTTTGGCTATGCATCATTCGAATAAAGATTTTTCAAATTTTTGGAAACAAACAAGAAAGCTTAACCCTAAACCTAGTGTTCCTGCAAACGTGGATGGGCTAAATGATCCCACGCAAATAGCTGAAATGTTCAAAGATCATTTTAGGGTTCAGCCACTATTAGGCGGAACTGACTGTAGTAATGCTGGCTTCTCTGGTGTGCACTGCACTAGCAAAAAACCAGTTGTGATTACAGCAAAGGATATAAGATCTGTGTTGAGTAAAATGACTAGGGGGAAGTCTCCTGGTCATGATCACCTAAGCATTGAACATCTACAACATGCTGGCGTGCACCTGCCACGAGTTCTAGCCTTGCTTTTTTCCCTTTGCTTGAATCACAGCTATTTGCCAGAGAGTATGTTAAAAACATTAGTTGTTCCTATAGTTAAAAATAAGACTGGTGATGTTAGTGACAAATCCAATTACCGACCAATATCATTGGCAACCATAGTGGCTAAGGTGCTGGACAGACTGCTTGACCTGCAACTTAGCTCCAACGTTAGACTTCATGATGCACAGTTTGGTTTCAGACCGGGTCTGTCTACTGAAACCGCGGTCTTGTGTCTCAAGCAGACTGTCCAGTACTACACAGCTAGAAATACACCTGTTTATGCTGTATTTCTGGACCTGTCCAAAGCCTTTGATTTGGTTCAATATAATGTGCTTTGGAAAAAACTCTACGAGGATACAAACTTGCCTCAAGAGTATATATCTTTATTCAAATACTGGTATGCGAATCAGAAAAATTATGTAAAATGGTCTGGAGGTATTTCATGCTCTTATAGCTTAGAATGTGGAGTAAGGCAGGGGGGAATTACCTCGCCTACCCTTTTTAATATGTATGTCAACGGGTTGATTGATGAGCTCAGCGGCGCTGGAGTTGGTTGTTCTGTTGACGGTACCTTTGTTAACAATATAAATTATGCTGACGATATGGTGCTGCTGGCCCCATCGGTTAGCGCTATAGATAAACTTCTGGGCATCTGTGAGCGTTTCGCTGTGGCTCATGGTCTTAGGTATAACGCAACTAAAAGTGTACTTCTTATGTTCAAGGCTGGTAATAAGTCATACAAAATACCTCAAGTAACGCTCAATGGGATCCCGTTAGCACAAGTTACCTGCGTTAAGTACCTGGGGCATTGGGTCACGGAGTCGTTAAAGGATGATATGGATATGGAACGGGAGCGCAGGGCCCTGTGCATTCGAGCTAATATGCTTTCTCGCAGGTTTGCACGCTGTTCTAAACAAGCTAAAAGCACGCTTTTCAAAGCGTATTGTCATTCCTTATACACGTGCGGCCTATGGATGAATTATACTCAGGGAGCATACAGGGCCCTGCGTACTCAGTATAATAATGCCTTCAGGGCGCTGTTGGGGCTGCGGCGACACTGTAGTGCCTCGGGGATGTTGGCCACTGCTGGGGTTGATAGCTTTTCGTCTATCATTAGAACCCGAATCGCGTCGCTACTACATCGGGTCCGTGCCAGTTCCAACAGCCTCCTGAAGACTGTGGCCGACAGGCTTGATGTGGACAGTGCTATTATGCAGCACTGGACACGCGTCCATATAACCAAGGATGCCACAATTACATATAATCATTATGTGTAATGGTGGTATCCTGTTTTTATGTACCTACTGTAACTATTTTACTAACATAGTTTTTAAGATTATTGTTACTAACACTATGTATTTTATGTACTGTTACTATCTTACTAACATAGTTTTAAAGATTATTGTTACTAACACTATGTATTTTATGTACCTACTGTAACTATTTTACTAACATAGGTTTTAAGTTTATTGTTACTAACACATGAATTTTACTGTAACTATTTTACTAACATAGTTTTTAAGATTATTGTTACTAACACTATGAATTCCGGTTCGAAATAAATGAATTTTATTTTATTTTATTTTATTTATTTATATTTTTAAAATATAAAAAAGAAATGGCGGGAAACAGAGTGTTAAACACTTTTTTACACATTCCGTTCTCCGCATTAAAAATTGAATTAAGGAGAAAAGACTTCAGAATTCAAAGCGATGTTTTTATGATTATATGAAAGTACAGAAATGCAGTGTGCTTTTCGGAAATGCTTTTAGAATAAAAGCAACACATATATGATTATTATAATACACTGGTATTCAGAGTTCGTATTTGTGAGATTCAGAGTCAAAGTAAAGTCTTTACATATTTAAGAACATGAAAAGAAAAAAAAACTGCCAAACTACCAATTTCCAATGATAAACTTTTACAGATGACTATAATACTTTAGTTAGTCTTTATGCAGAATCTGGATAAAAACATCAGGACTCTCTTTTTAAAAATAACAATTTGACATTGTTACAACACCATGCATGGTCTTTAAAGAAGGTAAAAGATATCTTTAAAATAAAAATTGAAGGTAGGTATAAATTAGAGTTGCCTTAAAAGAAAAGTAATATTAAAAAAAATATTTAACTTGTAATGTTGTTTTTGCACTTTTAATAACTAAACATTTAAAAACAGTAGTTAACTGTAATAACTTGTAAAACCCTTGATATTTGCTGCAACTAGAAATTCCCTTTGCATCGTATTATGTTTAATAATTAATGTATAGATAATTGTCACCACAGCCGTGTGAAGAACACCATTTGGTTACCGCCTTATTTAAGTATTTTTAAGGTTCCGTAAAACAGTAGTTTTTTTATAATGGAGATATTTGCAGTGATTTGACAGTTGGATTTTCATGTAACATGAAGTAAGTTACAGAAGCGCGGGTCACAGATGGATGATGGAGGAGAATGGATGGAGAAAAAATGACCACCGGTGGTTATTTTTTAGACTAGAACATCTTCGGTCCCGTACTAAAAGCGCATGTTATAGGAAGAGGATCCGTTTAAATATCAATGAAAAGTCCAAATTTTGTAGATACAATACAAACATTTTTGTTTGATATCTTTGATGTTTTTTCCCAAATCGAGCTAACGTTTGTGTTAGTCGGATAGACTAGAACTGGTCCTTGACATTACGTTTCTAAATTAAAGAGTTCTTAGATTCATTGTTTGAGTAAGTACATATGCTTAAATCTTTGAAAGCAATTGACAGCCGGTGTGGCAGAAAAGTTCTCGAATGTCCGCGTACCGAAAGGCAGAGTCAGGAGAATCCTCACAGGGTGGACTGACGACTTGTCAATACGGCATCGGGTCATCCGGTCATGGGTGAGGAAGGCACAGGATCGCGCAAGGTGGAAATATTTGGAGGAGGCCTATGTCCAGCAGTGAACGTACATTGGCTGATGGAATGAATGCATTGAAACTGCACAAATAATTTTTAACCGTTTTATTTAAATAGTTAGTGATTCAAGAGGCAGGTTTATATGTCGGCCCTGTTACGACAAAATGCTGTAAACTTTGAAGTGCCAAGTTTCAGAAAACGCGGTTTTAAGTTTTAATATTCAACTCGTTACCAAATTACATCAAGTATAGATAGGCGTTTGATTTTTTTTTTAAATTATTGTTAATAGTGTTTGCTAACTTTCATTAGAACATAACATTATCAAATTTTGATTAGAAACCTCACAATTTAAGAAAAATTGATTTGTTACGATAACATGTATTGGCCAGTAAGCGACAGTATTGTCATATAACGATGCAACCTGAGCATACCGCGTTTTGTTGTGATAAGTATAGGAAGAATATAATAAGTTAGGATAAAATTTAAATAAAAACACTGATCTTACTGGTGTTTCAAATTTAAATATTTCTGAAGTCTCATCTAAATCTTTAGTTATGTTAACATTGACTGTTAAATTATAATAAAAGTGGTGCCTGGACGTGGCCATAAATTTTAATAAATCTTTTAAATCATCTTTATTTTTTTGAGAAATACCTTTTGGTGTGTAAGAAGAACAGGCCAACAAACCCCTCAAAATGATAACACACAAAAAGTAGGGGGAGCGAAGAATCTCCGGGGGAGGTCAGGCTACCAAAACAAACGACCTTTGGCCCTGGCAATATACAACGTGCCACACTGCGTACCGATGAGAAGGTCGTAGAACTGGAGGAAGAATTGAGCAGGTTACGGTGGGATATCGTCGGCTTATCGGAAGTTCGGAGACAAGGGGAGGATTCGATAATCCTGAAGTCCGGTAACCTGCTATTTCCGGGGGGCGACCAACAGTTCCAGGGTGGTGTTGGGATTTTCGTCCATAAATTGTAATCGTAAATAACGTGGTGAAGATCGAAAGTGTGTCTTCAAGGGTAGCGTACCTTCTCGGCAGAATTACCAAACGATATTCGTTGAAGGTAATGCTGATATGTTGAAGGTATGAAAGCTGAGGTAGTATCGTAAACCAGTTTACGATCCCACATCAGCTCATGCCGACAATGAGGTGGAAGGAATGTATAAGGATATTTCCTAAGCCATACATACATACCTTTAAGACCCATTACACCATTGTCATGGGGGACTTTAACGCGAAGCTGGGCTTTAGAAGTGGAAATGAGTTGAGAGTAGGTTTTTTGGGTATGGGCAAAGAAATCCACAGGGCCAAATGCTTGCGAACTTCATGGAGAGGGAGGGACTTATTATGATGAACCTCTTCTTCAAGAAGCGTAACTACCGTAAGTGGACCCAGCTTAGTCCTGATGGTGTCACAAAAACTGAGATAGACTTCATCATGTCGACAAAATAGTGATCAATTCGGTGAAAACTGGTAGTGATCACTGGATGGTGAGAGGCACAACCACTTCAATAGGCTCAGCGAGAGCGTGGGTTTGGATGAATATCACGAACGGTTTGTGGAAGCTCTCCGTACATTAGTTTCGGTGCATGAAAAACCCAGCACCGGAGAAGATCAAAAAAGATCTTCGACCACACTCTGTCGCTCCTGGGACAAAGGCCTAAGATGGCACTGCTGTCTCCAGACGACGCTGAACAGTATAGGCGGCTCTATCGGCAGATCTCAAAGTCACTAACTAGCGACTTTCGGAATTTTAATATAGTTTGTATTAAAGAAACCATTGAGCGAAACAAGGACTCAAAAGTGTTGGCAAGAGCCAATTATCTAGGCTCAAGGTGGCTCACTCGGTGTGGCAGAATAATGTCATCAAAGCCTGAACTTCTAGAAGAGATTTGGAAGTTTTTCGGGCAGTTATACACTCCAACACAACCACCTGGAAAAACGCCAAAGGCGTAGGAGAGAGATGTGTGGTGGTACTGATCATGAAAAACGGCGATAGAACGCTCCTTCAGAATTACAGACACATCAGTCTTCTGAGACACGTCTACAAATGCCGATGTCATTGTGGTCATGGCCGAGAACGTGGAAGACCTAAACACAATGCTCGGGGACCTCAGAGTCTCTCAACAAGTGGGTCTTAAAATAAACATGGACAATACCAAGATCATGTCAAATGTTTGGGTGTTGCAATTGTCTGCGTATAAAACTACCCCTTTATAATCTCTACAGAGTTTTTTTTATGAATAAAACATACTGTTGCCTAGTCAAATGCTTTACGTCCAGATTCGCCTTCGTGCCACAATATAGTCGTCACCACTTTATTTCCTTTACCTATTCTGCCAAAGGTTTCATTAACCAAATTTAATTTTCTGCTAAAGAAGAAATTTTTATTACATAATATAATATATAATTTTGGCATTGTAATACATTTCTGCATATCTACAGTAAATAAGCCAATTTCCAAACGTACCGAAAAACCGAACCGAAAACCATTTGTAAGTTAAACTGTGTAATTAACTTCAAATCAATTATTTAGTAAGTTATCGTATATTATTTTGACAAAACGCGGCAACCCGAGTTTGCAGCGGTTTGTTGAAGTAATAAGAGGTTCGCCGCTCGCTACGATTTCGGTAGAACACTGCAGTCTAGTATGCAGCGTTTTGTCAAGATTTTTAGTTAAAATTTTGGGTTGCAGTAAAATGTTATTAAGAATATTTCAGTTAGGGAAAGTGATATTGAAATTTTGATTGAACTAGTAGCAAGTTAACATGCAGCAGATTATTTTAAATCATGTTACGACAAAACGCTGTAACCCGGGTTGCAGTGTTTTGTCGTAACAGGGCCGATGTACAAAATATGCATAACATTATACCCAAGCGAAGCCTGAGTCAGTCGCTAGTCTATATTTAACAATTATAGTTCATTTTACATTACTTCTAGGTAGAAAGTAAATTGGAGTTGGCAAACAGAAAGTTGTTAATAACAGTTTGCGAGGAAATGATTTTCTTTGATGACAATATTGATTTGAATTACCTACCTACGAGTTTTTACCTAGTTTTAAAAAATGGTGGATACGAAATATGATATTATTATCCCGTGCCTAATAATGTATTAGTATGAATATCTTGCTATGCATAAACAGGGACCAAAATATCATCTTTTGTCCTACATAAACATTTAAAGTCAAAAAATCGTTTGGGATGAAATATTTTATCCCGTCGGAATTTCACCTATTAAGTATGTAAATTAAAATGGTGACCTTTTTTTTTGGTGTTTATATTTATATTATATTTTAAGAATTTAACTTTTAAACTATCGCATTACATAATAATTATAACTATTAAACCTTTACTGGTGATTAACAGGGCAAGTTTTTTTTTAATCACCCACTAATTAAATTTTGGACACATACGCAAGTGCTGGCTGGTAGGTCTATACCACTACGTATTACGTTCTTCAATTAATATTATTCTTTGAGATGAAAAACAATCTATCTACTCGATACCAACAGTGTAACCTACACCGAAACGTCAAGCAAAGCACATGTAAATAGGATTTTACGTTATAGTACCATTCCGTGTGGTGAGGGAGTAAGAATAGAATATGTCACCACCCTATTCTCATCCCATGGGTGTCGTAAAAACCGACTAAGGGACTATGCGTCAATATTGTCTTTATGAAATAAAAAGAAGGAAAACTTGAAATTAAACCCTATACCAATCCGTCTGGCAAGCGTGGTATTAGTAGGCCAAGTAGTATCCCTCCGTCCCTGCAGTGAGACATTAATGGGCTGTTATGATACTAAAGTCCCATTAACATCTAACATTATACTGTTATAACAATTTGTAGTAACAATGAGAATAGTCTTGCAACGTAGTAACATCATTGTCAGGAGACGAGTGTTCATTTGTGAGTCTCGCAGGCTCTCATTAAGGAACAGACGAGTGCATACGTCATTATATGCATAGAAAATAACTATATGGTCTCGTCGTCATCCTAATAATATTATAAAAGCGAAATTTTGTGAGGATGTATGGATAGATGGATGGACAGATGTTTGGTATTTTTTCACGCAAAAACTACTGAACGGATTTTGATGAACTCTGGAGTTTAGGGTGTAGAATAACATTTAGGCTGTGTGGTGTGTATCTCCGTGTGGTGACGGAGTAGGAATACAATATGTCACCACCCCATCTCATCCCATGGGTGTCGTAAAAACCGACTAAGGGACTATCCGTGAATATTATCTTTACGAAATAAAAAGAAGGAAAACTTGAAATGAATCCCTATACCAATCCGTCTGGCTAGCGTGGTATTAGGTAGTAGGCCAAGTATCCCTCCGTCACGGGAGGAGGCCCGTCCCTGCAGTGGGACATATACCACGCGGGTGAAGCTGCGGGCATCAGCTAGTATAATATATGTTTGCACTTTGCGTCTTGGCAATCTATGTTAGTTGTTATTGTTATTCATTATTTTATTTCAATAAGACAAAACATACAAAGGCAAAAAATAAAAATGGCGGGAGGTCTAGTTAGAAATAGAGCAAAAATTTGCCCAAACAATTTGGGTTTGAAGCCGAATTTACTTGATTGATTTCAAAAATATTCTTCTTTAAATAATGCTCCAGTCTAAAAACAAATTTATATCTTGTGATAAATATATGTATCATGCCGAATTTCAAGTTTGTAGTTAGACTGGAAGTACCCTATAGGTTTTTATACCTTGCTCGTCAAAAATTTGCGACATAAACGGCAATATCTCTTGATTGCGTTGGTTTAGAAGTTTTATTATTTTACAGCGCTAAGATGCAACAAGCCCTAGTATTTGGTAAAAAATTCAGCCTGATACCTTTACGCGTCCCTGAGAAAAATGGTCTTGACAGACATACGGACAAACGAACAGACAGACAGACAGACAGACTGGCAACGAAGTGATCCTATAAGGTTTCCGTTGTTTCAAAATCGGTACGGAACCCTAAAAATAAGCGCATTAACTTTATTGATGCCTTAAGTGCATTCCCAAGCTAAAGCGATAAAATGGTTGCGTTTACAGCAATCATTTATCGTAATGACTATGATTAAATAATGTCTTTCAACTTAGCACTGAATTATATCGACGAAGTACTTAGTTTATTTAAAGCAAGTATATTGTTATTTTATAATTATACATTGTTTTGTATAAAATGTTTAGTTAAATGTACAGATAAGACCTAATCTTAGCATTCCATGGATTCTCCGTGCGGGTGCCGGGTCCATCGCGTGATAGAGGGCGGAACACTGGCGTAACAGCGTCTGGGACTTACGACCCAGATGTAGGTTTAAGGAGGCCCCCTTACAACGCGTTAGCGGTCACCTTCACTGTCTGCCATGTTCCGTCCTCTACCTATCCAAATTTGGTAGGAACCTAACAATGCCGTTTTGGACATTCGTGATAGTAGAGAGCTTACTGAAGTTCTCGGCAGTCCTAGTTCTTTTAATAGATTGTAGAGGGATTTAGCTGGTGTACCCCTCGCACCTATTTCCACGGCATACAAAGTAACCCTATAGCCATTTCTGGTTATCTCATTTGTCAAGTCAAAGTATTTATTTGTCTTAATTGCGTGGTCTTTAGGGATGTTAGTTTCCCACGGTACCGTGAGCTCAATAAGTACTACACGCTTTTTCAATTTTGAGTAGAGGAATATGTCTGGTCTCAACGGCGACACGCAGATATCCTCCGAGATTTTGTAGTGTGTTTCATACGTGTCAACCAGTAGAGTCCAATCGTCTGCCGGACTCAGGACCGAAAAAGGCTTGTAGGTGGTCTTTTTAGTAGTGCCTTCCTTAACAAATTGGATGTTTTGTCTTTCATTCGTAGTCAGTCCTTTTCTAGCTCTGGCAATCGACAGACTCACTGCCTCGCGTATAATCCCTAATACTTTGTCGTGACGTTGCGAGTAATGACCCCTATCTAAAAGCACTTTGCAGCCTACCAATAAGTGTCTTGCCGTACCAATTTCTTTGCCACATTCTGTGCATTTTTTGTCCGTGGCTTTTCCCCATCTTACAAGATTGCTTTGATCGGGGAGAGTCAATTGAAAGGCGTTGAGGTAGAATTTAAGTAATGCTGGTGACCAGTCGTAAAGCAAAGTGCGCCACTTCAAGGCTAAAGGTATACAGTAGTCCCCTAGAGTAACCCATTCATTTTGCATTTCTAGGTTCATTGCGTGCACTCTGTAGCTGTTATTCTCATCTTGGTTCAAGAAAGATTTTATAATTTCTTTGTCCGATTGACTTTCCGTGTTTCCTAGACCTACTCTACTAGTTTGTGCGCCTATCATGAACTTTTTGTGGAATTGTAACCGTGACTCGAGCGCAGATGAATTTTTATCAGTTGGGATGGATTTTACAATTTCGTCTTTAGATGTTAATAAGACTTGCATTTTAGTGACTCTTAGATGTTTGTAGAGTCCCGATGGTTTTTTTTAGTTTCATCCCAAAGTTATTTGTGTCTCGATACAGAGCAGAAGAGTCTGCAGATTGAGCTAGCCCTAGCCTAGCCACGATTCGATCCTACTAATATTATAAATACGAAAGTTTGTAAGGATGGTTGAATGGATGGATGGATGTTTGTTACTCTTTCACACAAAAACTACTGAACGGATTTTGATGAAATTTGGTTACTACTTTCGCGCTGTAAATTTCTATTATTAACCCTTCCGTGTTCATATTCTGTTTTCATATGTTTGATAAACTATCTAAATTAAATATTTAAAAAGGTTTCCATATTTAAAACGGTCCATTGGATTATTAATCATGACAAAACTTTTGATGAAAACCTTAAACTTTTTAGAGTGAAATGATTATAGACCGGCAATTTAATAGTGTTCTTTTTATTGAAATGGCTTTGAGTGTTAAAGAAAGGTTCGATGAAATATAGGTAAACAACGGCAGCGAGGTCATTATGTAGATGGGTGACCGCTCAGTGTTATTTCAACTGAGCATCTCTGTGAAAAAAAGGGCTATGTAGCTTAAAGTCAGTCCCGGTATTGGACATCAGTGAAGTATTGGACGTAAGCCTGCCATTAATGTTGTTTGCCGTTCATAGACGCTGGCTGTTTCGTAAAAATGTAAAAAAGACTTTAAATTCAAAAGAACTTTCTAGAACATTATAATTATCCGTTTTCCAGATACATATTAAAAAGGGATTATTTTTAAGTAGGTACTTTATTGACTGGGTTCTGAGAATTTAAGACAACATCAAAGGAAAAAAAAAGGCGACGTCTTAATTTAAACTGGCTTTCAGTCTAATAGAGTAGGGTATTGTATAGGTAATTGCAAGAGATGTGATTAATCATCAAAGTTGGCTGCACCTATGGAGCCACATGAAGCCGACAGCCGTGTATAAGAATATCTATTAAAATGGATGAAACAAAGCAGGGTTGAAGATTTACCACCGTTGTAACAAAGGTGGTAAGATAAGATAAAAAAACATGGATTTCATGAGCATACTATCACGTTATCAAACACCAAACAACTGCAAACTGGGCGCGTCCGCTGCATCTACCCGTCACCGATTGCTTTGATCAACTTCGTTGATCATGCAAAAGACGCATATTTTTGATGTCACAGCTGAATGCAAAAACAATGTTCTGTTGCTATCTTCAATGGTCCGAATTCGGGCACGTAATAAGTATTTCCCTTTTGATGAAAACATTACGGAAAAACAAAAAATAATAAAATAAGCATTGCGTCTGCTTATTTTTTTATTTTTTGTTTGCTTGTCACTCAATAACGATGTCAATCATTTCAATGTGTTCGTTGTTAGGTCAAAGGGAACGAAAGCTATGTGCATCACGTTATCGCAAAGCGGGCACGGACCGTCAGCGCAAACTGGCCGTGGACGCGTCCGATGCATCTACTGCACACCGATTGCTTTGATCACCGGTGTTGTTCACACAAGAGACGAGTATTCTTTTATGTTACAGCAAAACGCAAAAGGCCTTATACTGTTGCTTTCTTCTATGATCCGATTGAGGCTGTGGCTCCTTTTCTACGATGCGGCGCCCTTTGGCGTGCAACGGTACGGCACCGCTGTCGGCGAATGGCACGGGCGCCGTGACACACCACGGTACTGCGAACGGTGCGCCGTCTATTGCCCCTCAGTCGATCAAATCAACACCGAAATATCAACAGAAACAGGCAATGGATGGTGTACCGTACACATGGGGCCACAGCCTTAAGGGGACCTTATATTCCGTTTTTGAAGCAAAAAACGTTAAGCAAAAAGCCCGACCAGACGCAAAGACTTGTCACTTAATAAACGATGTCGTCAAACATGATAATATGTTTGGTAGTTAAGTCAAAGGGAACCTAGTGTTTGAAAACCATCACGTCAGCGCAAACCGGGCATCGACGCGTTCAATGCATCTACCGGTCACTGATTGCTTTGATCAACAGTGTTGTTCACAAGAGCCGCATCTCTTTGATGTCACCGCAAAATGCAAAAGGCGTCAAACGTTACTATGTTACTTCAAATTGTTCGCGTAACAAGCGCTAGTGTCTTTGTAATAGTAACAGTCACAATTAAGGTAGGTACACACTAAAGCTTCTCCAAGTAATTTTGAGAAAGACTCCGAGATACCCAAGCGGAGATCAGAAGTTTCTGTAAACTTTTTAATCCTGAAATTTAATGATGTCACTCTTTTCAAGTCGACCGAAACATAGGACCAAAAACTTAGGTATTTATTTCTTGACTTCTTCACTTGACAGTGGCATTTTTCGTTATATGAATCAGGTGCAAAGAGATCAGAAAAGAAAATAACAAGCATGTGAATTCTCGTACTTAAAATTCGGTTAAGTTAACTTTTAGTTGTCATGTTTTTGCTGTTGCAATTGTAATCTTTTGTGGTCGTGTTAAAGTTTTATTTAGAGTGTGACAATTTGACAACTAAAAGTAGTAGTTAATACATACCTTTTTGGCGACATTAAGTTTATGTTGTCGTAGAAACTTTGCTTCGTCTGCAATCTGTTGTTGAAACACTTCGACGGCAGCAAGTCTCGCGCGAGCTAGCTTCTCGTTCTCTTCCAGAACCGTCCGCCAAACATTCCACATGTTCCTATAAATATTAACATGCTGTAATACAATACAATAAAAAACAATTTGTTTAAATAACAGGTTAATTCTCGTAACAATGTCAATTTAAACATTATTCAGGTATGCTCTCCGCGACAACTCTAGACTCAATGATAGTCTGTGATGTATTTTAATATTGACAGATGTCAATTTGACATTAATGACATTTTGATAAAATGTCATTACGAGAATCGACCCAACAGTATTTGTAAGTACTATTTTAACTGGTCATTGGCGTAATCTTAGAATCGCTATTAAAAAAAAAAAAAAAAAAAAAAAAAAACAGTATTTGTCCAGTGCGTTCTCTCGTCGTTCATTCCCTTTAGAGAAACGTACTGTTTTAATGTAGGTACATCCCTTAAAAACGACACAATAACTATGCCGATTTTTGATTCTAGTACCAGGTTTATTGCAAACGGAAAGTTAGCCTTGGACATAATTATTTATACTATCATGGTATATATTTCGGCGCTGTTACAAGCGCCATGATCACGGAGGAACTGAAGTACTTGCGGTTAATATTAGTCTTAGGAGTGAAAATAGCGTTCTACCCTCTTTCGCACTCGTTTTTTATTACTATTGTCCTCACTGTTCTCACTAGTTACTCGAACTCGATCGCGACACACTACACTCACAGTATCCACTCGCGTTTTTGGTGCATTTACTTTTTTTATTTATTAACCGCAAGTACCTCCGTAATCATGGCGCTTGTAACAGCGCCGAAATATCGGAAACTCGAAAAAATTAAACATGGTAAATATCCCGATAGTTCATTTATCCTTGGACGTTTTATGGAAGATATATTTTCTAGCATTAGTTAAGGATGTTATATGTTATCATAATAGTTGAAACTATAATGTTGTCATTATAGTATCAACTATACTTTAAAATGTCCGCTAAGCAATTTTAAACCGCAAGCTTAAGCATAAACTAAACTCGTAGTATTATGTGATTCAATAACTTTCGCATATTAAAATTATATACATTATCATGGGCTCTATAAAGTGACACTCAAAAATTAATATTAATTAAAGAAAATAATACCAAGACACAATTGATACAGGATGAGTACTGTTTCCTGCTATTATTTTACCGACACTAGTAAAATATGTTAATTCAAATACCAAATGAATACGAAAAAGACTTTTAGACCAGAAACAATATCGGGAGTGTGGTATTTTGTTTTTGTTGCTTTTTTATTTTTTTGAATCCTGTAAATATTATACACAATAAAATTTGTAAGCATTGATATTGTTTGTTTTTCTTCCACGTAACTGCATAGATTTTAATGAAGCTTAATATACCATAAACATCGGAATTACTCGTACACATACCTAGGCTACAATTTACTAAAATATTGCGTGAATTGTTCAAAGTATATGTCAGCTTGTGTTGTTTAAAGTGTTCAATCGGATTATCACTCATCAGAGATCTCTTTCCTTGATTTTTTTAGGTTTCCGTTCAATAACTCACAGAGTACTGTTTACTCTTAGTCCAAAACAAAATCTAGACGCCCCTTGGTAAGTACCAAACAACATTCAAGTTATGGTTACATAACCATATATCTTAATTTATTTATTTTTTTACCGTATTTCATGTTCTATGCATAAACAAAAAAAATTAAAAAGTTTAAACTGTCTTTACGTTCCTTAGATTTTAATACAGTGTATACTCGTAGTGCATATCTTAACGAAACGAAAACTATGTTAATAATTACCTAGTATCATAATGTACAATGGCTGAATATCGAGGATCATAGTGCTGTGACTGAATAGTCATAGCAGACAATAGGTAACTAAACCTCTTTATATGCAGCCAATCATGAAATTGATATAATGCTGTAAATACTTAGAAATTTAGCTTATTAATGTTTGTCTAACTTGAGTTCTATGATGTTGATTTTGGATTACAATGTTCTGACGTGAATGCCCAAAGCTAGCTTTGTTATCAAGCTAGAGATGTTATTAGCTAGATTTTTGATGAGATATTTAGTTACTTCATAATTAATTGTTATTCTACTAGCTGGTGCCCGCGTCTTGCCTGCACATTATGCGCGGACATTGTTAGTGTTTCAGTTCGAATTTTTAAACCAACGAAATTTAAAATCTTTTTGTTTTAAATTAGAACAATATCTCTATCGATGTTCTATTTTTGAAATATATGAAATTGTTTGTTGTCAAATACGATGTTAATTTTATTTAAAGTCAGTAATAAAAACAATGTTTGTAAAGTAGATAAATTAAAGAGTTTATTTGCTATTGTGTCTATGGTACTTCTTTTTATTGATTTTGTATTATTAAGGGGAAACAATTCAATCGCAACTCCATACAAACAAAGAAAGTTAATTCCTCCTTCATTAGATAATAAATACTCAAAACTATAGATGATATCGTTTTGTCTCGTTATTATCTAGTCTTATTGATTAATAAAACAGTAAAAAAAATATTCATTTACAAGTTATGAGGCTTCAAAGTTCATAATTCTATGCACATTTTATGACAACTTTTAGCGTAATAAAATAGGATTAAACGTTTATAAAGGTAAATATATTTTGGACTAGGAATAGATTATTTATTCGAAAATTCAAATAATTTTATATTGACTAGATACATTCTAAAGTTTGTACGCAATTACCTTTTTCCCAAAACCATTTTAGGAAATTTTACCGTGCTCGTTTCCGCCATCGACATCTTGCATCTCGCCTCCACTTTCTGCACCCCTCGGGTCGGCGGAGGGGAGGTACGACAGCGAGCCGACCGTCGTCGAATGTTACCGAATATTTTTTTTTAAACTTCAATAAACTTTAATTTATGTCATTTATGACAATTACGTATCGCTTGCCAGTAAGAAGTTTCGTAATTTCTTTTATCAAAGGGATCCAATTATTATCAGATGCATAACCAGTTAAATAAAATACCTACATCAGTGACATTCTTGACTAAAATCAACTGTCAAAATTCACCTATTATTACAATAGTCAATAGAGCATAGCTAAGGCTGTCACATTGCACAAACTGTATTTTTTTTTGTAATTCATTTTGAATTTTTTTTTTAATATTTACGTGACTCACCCCCGCCCCGGTATCTGAATGACTGATCAAGTATCATTTCTTGTCAACTATCATTTCCAGATTTTATGATTATTATTTATTTTTAATAAAAATAATCAAGAGTTAGAACTGGTCAGATCCTGGAGACTACCGAGAGTCGAGGGAACACCTCAACGGCATATAGCAGCTACCTTGTGTTTGGGCTTATTTTAATTGTATTGATGAAAACTTTACACAACTTTACACAAACATGATCTGATGATGAAGACGACTGAGGGTCGAGGAAACTTTTCAACGGTATATAGCAGCTACCTAGTGTTTGGGCTTATTTTATTCGTATTAATGAAAACTTTACACAAACATGATCTTATGATGAAGACAACTGCAGAATTTTATTTAATACTAATCTTAGAAATTGTAATCAGCATGGTTTTTAACCGACTCCTGTTGAAGTCGGTTTTTTAATTAGAAAGTTATATGATTTTACTTCTTTTTTTTGAAATCCAGCTAAAATTAACTTCATGTACTGTATGTGAAGTAAGATATTATTGTGTACTGTATGGAACCCTTATTAACGATGCACGGTCTAAAAAACTGCCTCAAGAATAAACAGTTTACCTTAAAAAAAAAAAATTATAATGTTTTACGGTGTCATACCTACACCACTTACAAGATAAATTGATGTCTCGCTTGGTGTGTCTTCCGCAACAAAACTTGATTTGTAATAAATACAATCGAGCGCGTGTGCGTGTGCATGTTTCTTACTGCTTTTCTATGAGTTGTTCTCTTTCTCACGCGATGTTTGGTAAAACAACAATGTTTTAGGCTTCGCCGACAGCTGAGTTGGTTTTGACAGAATGAGCCTTCTTAATGCAAATGCCTATTGTTTCCTCTTAATCTCTTTTTATTTTATCTAAGTTCTTTTTTCATAAATCTAAGGTAAGTTACGAAACAGTATATTTATTACTATTAAGAAAACTTCGGAGACGAAGCCAAGAAAATGAATAGTATATATACTTTTTATAGAGTGAACAAACTTGAAGAAATAATATGAGTTATATTTACTTATTTATTTATAAAAAAATATTACCGGACAAGGGCCGAATGTTTTTGATAAACTTAAGTATAAGTTATTGTGTTTTTCTTTTTGTAAATGTGTTATTGTCTAGCTTTACTGTGAATAAATTGTTTTTCTTTCTTTCTTTCTAAGTGTAGCAAATATTTACCTACTACCTACTACTTGCTTTCAGGGCACTTAATCTCTGTTTTGGGGTAGCGAGTAATGCAGTCGGCCCTTCTTGTAACCACGAGATAGTATGACATAAGGAACACCGTCAGCCTTATTACAAAATACGGTCTAACTATTAACCACTGTTTAGGAAATTTGTTAAGCCAAAATCAGTTTTAACAAAGTTAGATCGTATTTTGTAACAAGGCTGCGTGGGTTTTAATCGGTAGGCCGGCTTATTAAGCTTTAAACACAGCTTGCGTTCAGCACTAAGCGCCTGTTTTGTCGAAAGAAAAATCTCAGAAATATAGACGACCTCTGTGGCGTAGTGGTTATATAACATGACTGCTACGCAGAGGTCTCGGGTTCGATTCCCGCTCAATGCAAATCTTTGTGTGCATGAACACGATTATTTGCTATGGTCTGAGTGTTTCTATGTATAATAAGTATGTATGTATTTACAAAAAAAATAAAGTATTTAAGTATGTTTATCCGTTGTCTAGTACCCATAGTACAAGCTCTGCTTAGTTTGGGACTAGATGACGTTGTGTGAATGTGTAAGGATTATTTATTTATTTTATTTATTTATAGACAACCGTAGACGGAGTCTGCAAGTAGATTCAAGACCTGTATAACACTTTCAAACTTTTTACCTGCGTTATTTTTGTAATCGGATTAGGCAGAGGTTACTGAGCGCCATCTATAACGATCTTTACAAAACTTGCTTTGTATTGTTTACATTCATACAATCTTCTTATAATACGTGCCCATCGGTTTCGTTCGTTTATAAATACTTGAAAAACTTGAAAGTTGACATAAGTGCTTATTTATAAACGTTTAGTTTAATAACCAAAATTTTATTTTGTCCAATCAATCAATCGAAACCATTGATCCATTAACAAGTAACAAATTATGAACTTCATAAAGTTTAGTCTGCAAGTTGGCCAGTCGTTGTAGTTAAGTAGTTTCTGGAACTAACTCACAGAGAGCTCATCTTTGCAGTAAAGTTAACAAGTTTCAAGGCTATCGATAAAACAGTAACAAGGTAAGTACTATCAATATATCGCTATCTGAAAAACTACGCAAAGGATTACCAAGCGGGTTTTTTAAAAATAAATTAAATAATTCAAGATAAAGGTTTAAATGTATACTTAATAAGTATATGCATAATATTGTAGAATATAACTATTGCATCTTTTTGAATCCGGGGCGAGTCACTACTAAACTATATTTTATGCAAAACTATTAGATAATATAAAAATATAATAAATAAATGGTACAGGATCGAGTGAAGTGAAAATACTTATTTGCAGGAGGCCTATGGCTGTGTATGAAGAGGCTATGATTATAATATTTATCAAACAAATTAACCTCCTTGAGTCTAGTTCTAATCCTAAAGAAAACTAACATTAGAAATTTTGTTATTACAACCAAGTGGATGACATCTTTTTAATCAATTAATTATTTAGCCATCATAACAGCCCATTAATGTACCACTGCAGGGACAAGCCTCCTCCCGCGACGGAGCGATACTTGGCCTACCAATACCATGCTGACCAGACGGATTGGTAACAACTGGGTTTAATTTCAAATTTTCCTTCTTTTCACTTCGTAAAGATAATATTTACGGTTAGTCTCTTAGTCAGTTTTTACGACACCCATAGGATGAGACATATTGTATTCTTACTCCGTCACCACACGGACAGTGTTTAGTATTTAAATGTAATTTATGACATAAGTTATCTTTAAGGTCCAATTTAATTTATTAATTGCTGTATGTTTTTATAATAAGTTGAGAGATTGCAACCAGCTGTGATCGCCTTATTACTTTCCTTATAAAAATATCAAGAGAAATAATGTCTTATAATAAAATATTAAAGCTCATTCCAGCTTAATCTAATTGAATGTAAGATTGCATGAATAATACTTAGACAAAGTAAACTTTAACTATTATCTTGACGACGCAGGGGGCCATTGTAAGAAGCTCTATTAAAACTAGACTCCATTCATTGTTCTTACGAGAATACCTTCCAAATAATCCGTACAGAAGGCTGCTGGATACTGTTGATATTGCATTGGTGTTCTAAAGAGACGTCAAAATGTTCTGTTGTCAAAACTAAGATTTTTGCCTTCAATTGCCTCGTTGGCTAAACAGTCAGTATAGGGTAGATCTCCAGAGGCATTTTTTATCGTGTCGGAGTGGAGAAACCCATTTTGAAATCGATAAACGTTTTCATTACATTTTTTTATGTATACTTTGGTGTCTAATCTATGTGGTGCAGGGTTGAAATTATGAATTAGTTTATTAGAAATATTTAAAAAAAAATCATAAACCCTAAAATCCTGATTGCTCTGGGTTGACCTAACTTCCGATTGAATGAGAAAACATTGTGTAACTTTTTATTGAGAAGATTCATATGTCCGATGTTATTTTATATTACATAACAAATAGTTAATCTTCATTGTAATATTTTTTTTAAAATTATATTAACAATATTTTTGGCACAATTTAAATTTATCATCATGACCTGGCATTTTATCTCATCGCTCTGCGCTGGAGTAAAACATCGCGCTCATCCCTCATTTTACGAAATAGAAACTCTATTCCCCTCCCCCGGGGTAGTGGCTGTAGTGGTGTAACCGCCGAGGAAGATACATTTGTGCCACGGTCCCCCACTACAATATTACGAGGCTAAGTTTATGATTTATCTGGGTTTGGTTCTCGAATTTGATGATTGATATGGCATGTTTTATAAATTAAATAGTAAGGTTGTAAATGTGCTTATTAAGTGAATTAAGTGATAGTAATGATGTTCTTTATGAGGCGTAAACACAACTTTCTACTGTTTTTATTTTGGGCTATATTAATGCTTTTATGACTTTTTTTGATCGCTATGGCTATGATTGCTCTGTCCAAAAGACCAGAGCGATGATATTTTGCAATAATTGTACGTTATAAAACTACTTTAAGTAATAATACCAGATTGTTACAACGACAAATGTCACGACTCAGCTGTCAAAAATTCTGTGACGTCACGACTCATCTGTCAAAAATTCTATAACGTCACGACTCCTCTGCAAAATATTTTCCCGCCAATATTCTATGACGTCACGACTCATCTGTCAAAATTCTATGACGTCACGTGTCACGTGACCAAAATTCTATGGCGTCACTAGTCACGTGACTCAGCTGTCAAAATTATTATGACTATGACGAAATTATCAAAATATAATATGATGGAAGCCAAAATTTTAAGTTTTCGGAAGTTTTCCTTTACATGCACTATAAGACCTTGCTTCATGCCAAATTTCAAGTTTGTATGTAGACTGGAAGTACCCTGTAGCTTTTTGCCCTTTGCTCATCGAAAATTTGCGACATAAACGGCTATATGTCTTGATTTCGTTAGATTAGAAGTTTGATTTTTTTACAGCACTAAAAGGCAACAGACCTAAGTATTTGGTAAAAATTTCAGCTTGATACCTCTACGCGTTCCTGAGATAAATAGTCTTGATAGAGAAACGGACAACAAAGGGTTCCGTTTTTCCAAAATCGGTACGGAACCCTTATAAAACCGGTCAAGTGCGAGTCTCACTCGCGCACCGAGGGTTCCGTACAAACCTATTTACTTTCTCGCCAAATTGTGATGACGTCAGGACTCAGCTGTCTAAATATTATTTTTCCCGCCAAAATTCTATGACGTCACGACTCATCTGTCAAAAATTCTGTGATTTCACGACACATCAGATGTGAATGTGAGAGTTTTTGACAGATTCTGTCAAAAATTCAATGACGTCACGACTCATCTGTCAAAGATTCTGTAATGTCACGACACATCTGTCAAAAATTCAATGACGTCACGACTCAGCTGTCAAAAAAAAAATTCCTGCCACAATTATGTGACGTCACGACTTACTTATCTGTCAAAAATTTTATGACGTCACGTCTCATCATTAATAAATAATATTTGTTGAAAATTGATACCTCCACGCGTTCCTGAGATAAATGGTCTTGACAGACAGACAGACAGACGGACAACGAAGTGATCCTATAAGGGTTCCGTTGTTTCAAAATCGGTACGCTGCCCTAAAATGAACAAGTTTCCAACTGATGAGCTCTCAAAAAGCTGTAGATATATCCCCTAAACATAAAATCATAAAATCTTGTAACATGCAAGACTAAAAATGACGAAATAAATAATATATTACCAATTTTATTATTTTTGTTTCACCATTTATGATCGCTCTAGCGCCTATCATGATTGCTCTGGACGCGAAAATGTTTGAACTTAAATATTTCCGTAACTGTTTGTCAAAAATGAAGGCCAAGAGTAAAAATGTAGTATTTTAATATCATTCTTTTCAATGAGATACATAATTACTAAAAAATATCAAGATCTGAAAAGCACCAGAGCGATCACACGAATACGCCCGATTTGGAGATTGACCCTATACATGATAACCTTGTGGGGGCTGCCTTCATTGTTCAGACACCAAACAACTCTTTCCACACAAGAACATTTAAACTTCACTCTACATGCTCTGTCTTCCAAGCTGAGTTAGTAGCTATCGACCAGGCTTGCCAATGGATACAAGAGCGGGGGGTTGAAGAGGCTGTCATCATGTCAGACTCCAGGTCAGCTCTGGAAGACATAAACAACACTCTTAGCACACATCAACTCACAACAAGCATCAACAAAACACTACACGACATACGCACTCACACAAATGTCAAATTCGTCTGGACCAAGGCACACACCAATATCTATGGCAACGAGGCGGCAGATGTTGCCGCCAAGTCAGCCGCTACCGAAACTACACAACCTATGTTTCACCACTTCCCTCTTAGTTACGCCAAACTCGCCTCACGCACGAAAACCTCCACACAATCAGCTCAGCGATACCTCAACAATCCTAAGGGCAACACCATTTGCACCTGGTGCCCCACACTCACGCATCTTCACTCATTTATACAAAAAACAGGACACACATTCGCACTTACACAGCTGCTCACCGACCATGGATACCACAAATATTACTTACACAGATTCCACATCATCGACAACGATACATGTCCCTGTGACGACACAACCACACAAACATTCTCCCATCTCATTACACAATGCCCACAATATACAAACACCCGCCTTAAACACGAACAACTATGCCACTACACACAAATTGATCCTTACAACATACAACACCTCACAAATAATAACAACACCACAGACACATTTATAGCACACATAACACACATTGTAAACACGCTAAAGCTCTTCAATAACACAACCTCTTCTAACTAACACTTCACGCTTCACCAAATTTCTTGCTTTCTTATTGTCTTCACATCACTAGTTTTTATATGTTTTTTTTTTGCCTAAGCACTGTATCAAATAGCAGTAGCGCATAAAGTCGCAATAAACTCCCTCCTGGGGCGGTATACCATCAGGAGGAAAACAAAAAAAAAACAGTTGTTTGGTTGCCGTGTATGATTCCTTTTTCACGCAAGATAATTATTTGTGCGATCTACAAAACAAATTATTGATCTTGACTCGTTCTTGTTTCCGTTAATTTATGTCTGAAAGTCCTTACGACACAGATCCCTAATGCAGGAGGTGTCTTTGTAAAACAAAAACAAAAAGAGATTCTAAAAATATTCTATCGTCATAACTTTTGCCTACGACTTAGGATGTTTTTTAAAGACAGCGTCCGCTTTACAAACAGCAATTTAACGGACACAAGGAACATCCAGAATCAGGACAATAATTAGTGGATCGCACAAGCAATTATTGTCGTGAGAATTTAAACCTCTACCGCCCCGATCATCGAAACAATACTAGTCTAGACAAAAAAATTGCTTTGTTTGGATATAACGTATTCACTGTTGCTTGCACGCTTTTAATACATGCAAAATAGAATTGAATCTGTCCCTCAACAAATCCGCTTCCGTAGTAAAACGTTATGATTGGTTCGTGGCGGCGTTGATAGTCAGTGACATACCTAGGTGTCAGAATGACGTAACAGGTGACAGCTGTCTAATGCTCGTAGATGCAAATTGTTTGCAGGACTAGTTTTATTGTTTTTCTATGCTTTGAGCAAAAAGGCATACGAAGAATGTAATGTTGGATTTTTCTTCCTTAACTTCGTCTTCCTTTCTTGTTTCCTGCCCCCTCTGTATTTCTTACTCAATAGTAAAACAATGTGAATATATCATATGATACACGAAACAGAAAAAGGGTTAAATGCCTTAATGTAGGGTTGCAAATGCAATTTTCAGTAATGAAGGATAACTTCCATAGGTTTTTGTTTAGGATTTACTCATGTTTTCTTCAACAACATGTTGACATTTAGAATGATCTCATTACTATTTCATAAAATAGCCGGCAATGCTACGAGTATGGCAGCATTGCTCTTTGCGTCAACACTAAAAAGTTACTGAAATAGCATTTTTTTTAACGTAGGTAATCTAGCAGAGACCGCTTTCGACCATGGTGTGTCAAAGTCACAAAGATAAATGTGGAATAATTGGTATACTGACTAAAATCCACCGTATTTTCTTTCGCCATAAAAGAGGCCAAAAATCGGCAAGATGCCTAGAAGACGAGCATTACTCAAGTCCGGCGACGGGTCCTTAAAATACTGACCAAATGACTCAATAAATACTCTAAAATAAAAATAAAACTCGCTAAAACTTAAATTCAATCATTGGGTAATCTTCAAAATGTACCCTACAAGACCAATTCGCAATAATGCAATATAATTGTTAGTCAACGGGACACCTCAATGAACCGTCGACTGCTGTGATGTGGTTAACCGTTAAATAGTATAAGTACACAGTAGACAGAGAATGGTTTCGAGTGTCGCTCACTTGTTGTAATTGTGTGCAATACGAAACCTTGCATCGGTCAAACTATTTGATGTAGGTTGATAACGCTAGGGCTTGCAATTACCGGACATTTTGGTTACCGGTAAATTTACCGGTGTTGATAAATTTTTTACCGGTAAACCGGTATTACCGGTAAAAAACCTAATTTTAGGTGAGATGTTTAAAAAATGACTTTTTAGCGCTTTATTTACTTGGTACATAAGGTATTTCAACATTAGCTATTAAATTGACTTCAAAGTAGTTACAAAATGAAATAAAACAATAGTTTTTTGTACATAATCATCTATTTATTATCTTTAAGCAAGATTTAACAGACTCACTCGTATAATTACTTACTTTTACTACTTACTTTTACATAGGAATCTAATTCCATTGCCTGCTTTCATGTATTATGTTTTACAACAATAACAATAAAATAGTAATTACATTATTAATTTAAAAATGACATCACACTTCTTTTTTACAATATTTATTGTTCCTCTTTCTTAGGTTTTGATAGTCAAGGTGACTATCATCTACATTTAAAATAATGAAAAGATCTATGAACATAATAATAAATATTCATAATAATAAAGAATTTAGAAATTTTTGTCTAAACGTAATAAAAATCACAGTCAAACAAGTTAAAAATCGAATCATAAAAAGAGTATCAATTATCCTCTCAGCGATAACTTAACACTTGGCATCTTGCGTGAAACAAGTCAGTTTAAAATTACTTCTTAAAAATCACAGGGCATTGAGGGACTTGTCACTCAACACGACGCACGACATCTCCGCTGCCGAAAAGGCTCGTTCAGCCACTACTGAAGTGGTCAAGTAGGTACTTTCATTTATCTCCGTGCGTTGTTGTCAAAAAGAGCCATTGCAATTTGCATGAAGCGTTTGATATCCATTTGTTTCATTGTGGTAGCCGTTAGAGTTCCTCTATTTAAAGTTGCATCAACCGCTTTTTGCATTTGTATTCAAGTATTTGGCAGGATGTTGGATGTATAACAGAAGGGATCTTCGACGACTCTTCTTTCTTTCAGTCTTTTTGACAAAGCATCTGCCAAACTGCGCACCATCGCGCCAGTCGGTTGTTAAACTCTTTCAATGCATTTAGAGTGAAATTAAATGCAACATCAATAGACAAAAACGTTGCGTCAGGTCTACAAATAATTGACTGGGAGATTCCCGGGACCGTGGAAGGAGGGGCGGTTGTGCCTCCTCCGCAAGGAAGGGCGACCTGCAGACTCTCCCTCGGCATACCGGCCCATCGTCCTGTTGGACGAGGTAGGTAAGATGTTCGAGTGGATTGTCGCTGGGCGCCTCAAGAGTCACCTCCGGACCGTGGGGCCGGATCTGTCGGACGCTCAGTTCGGTTTTAGATCTGAGCGCTCGACAGTGGACGCGCTGGCCCGCCTGAAGGGCCTGGTGGGGGAGGCGGTGGGGGCGAGGGAGGGGTTGTTGGCGGTGTCTTTTGACATAGCCAACGCCTTCAACTCTGTCCCCCATTCCACCATTCTAGAGGCACTCCGTTACCACAGAGTGCCTCGCTACCTGCGGTCCCTTCTGGGGAGCTACCTGGAGGACCGCACGGTTCTCCTGGTAGACAAGGAGGGTCAAGTCCGACGCTACGCGGTGGAGTCCGGCGTTCCACAGGGTTCCGTTCTGGGACCCCTCCTGTGGAACATCGGGTTCGATTGGCTCCTGCGGGGGGCCCTCCCGGGCGGCACAAGTGTCATCTGCTATGCAGATGACACTCTGTTGACTGCCCGCGGGGACTTCCGGCGGGCGACTAGCCTTGCGTCGGATGGTGGGACCATGGTAGCGGAAAGAATCCGGCATCTGGGTCTGAAGGTGGCGTTGGACAAAACCGAGGCCGTGTATTTTCACGGCCCTTGGCGGCGTCCCCCACCCGATGCCCAGATCTGCGTTGAGGGCGCCCGGATTGTGGTAAAGGCCCAGATGAAGTATCTGGGCCTTGTCCTGGACAGCAGATGGCGCTTCAGCCCACATTTTAGTGAGCTGTCGACGCGTCTGCTGAGGACCGCGGGCGCCCTCTCGTGGTTAATGCCTAACCTGGGGGGGCCCAGCACACGTTGCCGGCTATTATACGCCGGCATACTGCGTAGCATGGCCCTGTACGGTGCGCCTATCTGGGCGGACTCCCTCGAAAGGAGGGAGAATTTATCCGCCCTTCGGGCGCCCCAAGGGGCCATTGCTCAGCGGGTAGTCCGCGGCCGCGGACACGGCGCAGCACACCCTGGAGGTGTGCCCGTTGTGGTCGGGGCCGCGTCTCAACCTGTTGGGAGTAGTTGGGGCGGACCTCTCGCTCCCGGGCTTAGTTAAAGCTATGCTGGGGAGCGAGGAGGCCTGGGGGGCGGTTGCCTCCTTCTGCGAACTTGTTATGTCGCAGAAGGAGGCGGCTGAGCGCGCGCGGGAAGAAGACCCTCTCGCGCCGCCACATCGGAGGAGGCGAGAGGGCAGGAGAAGGCGGACGTACCGCAACCTCCTCCATCCCGGTGGTGAGCAGGGGTGATAGGTGCGGGGGCACCTTCCATCCCATTGCACGACTCACTACCACCATGCACTCACGGCCGTTCTCAAGAAGAGAAGGGCCCGCCTGTAACGGCGGGGATCGCCGGAGGAGGACTGGACGCAAAGGCTCTGCCGGTTCCCCAGGCCCCCTCCAAGTAAGGCGATGAAGGAGTGCCGCTGGGGACTTTTAGTGGGTGCACTGGGGGTCACACCCCTGGGAGCCCCACATACCCCTCCTGTCCCCCGACGAGAGGGGATGCGTAGGCATTTTACCGCAGCGAGACCAAAAAAAAAAAAAAGAAAAAAAGGTCTACAAATAATTTCCAGTGTGTTTTTGAAGAGATCTAAGCAGTTAAAAAGATTTTTAATAGATACAATTATCTTCGCACTAAATGAAATATCACATTTGATGTCAATGTGTGACTGTGGAAACAGAGGATAATAAGCCGCCAAAACTAAAGAACTAACGCTGGTAAAAAAACATTACATTACAATAAAACAATACAGGTAAACCGGTACTGCATGGCCCAGTAATCATCAGTCGTCTAGGATAGGATAGGATAAAAGTTTAGTGCACAGTCATACAGAGCAGAAATTAATAATAATAGCGAATATTAATTCACATTTTTTTTTCATAATCAAAACGGTAAAATACCGGTTTTGGTTTCCAATACCGGTAATTTACCGACAGCCAAAATGTACGGTTTACCGGTAAAAATCAAAACCGGTATTGCATGCCCTAATAACGACTTTGTAGTTCACTGGGTTTAATTAATAAGCTGGCTGTGTAATGATGATTGGTTTAACGATGTAATGAAATGATTTTATTTCACAGTTACTATAAATTTGAAACGAATGTCAAGGCCTTATCCTCTTTTATTTTCGTCACCATCATCTCACCGAAAATACGTCTGCTGCTGGGCATAGGCTCTCCGTGTGGTGAAGGAGTAAGAATACAATTTGTCACCACACCATCTCATCCCATGGGTGTCGTAAAAATAATAATAGGGAATAAGGGACTATCATCTTAACGAAATAAAAAGAAGGAAAACTTGAAATTAAACCCTGTACCAATCCGCCTGGCCAGCGTGGTATTAGTAGGCCAAATATCCCTCCGTCACGGGAGGAGGCCCGTCCCTGCAGGGGGACATTGATGGGCTGTTATGATTGGCATAGGTCTCCTTCAAACGTCTTCACATGCATCTGTCCTGCACCTACCTTATCCGTTAGTTGCCCCCAACCTTTATTAAATATATTGTCCAAGCATTGCTTAGTTTGGGACTAGATGGCATTGTGTGAATGTGTGAGAGATATTATTTATTTATGATTTATTGTATTAAATCAGAGGACATCTCTGCACAAATTCTATACAGAAGCACAGCAATGTACGATAAACAGTTCAAACTCTGAGCTTAGACAGGCTATATAATTGACCCCACGGAACTAATGACCATTACTCGTAAACGCCTCTTAAATTTTAGTCTATTGATTAGCTAAAATTCATAGAAAAATCTCGCTAAACAGTGGTTGAAGACGTTATGTTTATGAGTATGTTATGTATACGTTTATGAGTAAGGAGGTAAGTGCAAGTAGTGTTTAATCAACATCTTAAGACTAACCACAGCAATACATAAGTAAAAATTTATATAACCTAAATATTAAGCATGACTACCTAATTTTTTCCGATATTTTGGCCGAATTATAAGGGCCGTGGTCGTGGATGGACCTTGGTACAGTACAATATAATGAGAATAAAACCAGAATAAATAAGTGTATAATTTAGAGAAATCGCGAAAGTTTAAAATCTATTAATATTTAAGTTAGTAACTCGCTTGCCATCGATACGCTAAGAAGAAGTACAAACTACTTCAAACTTCGATACTTTTCAAATACAACTACTTACGAAAGTCAGCAAATTACAGCTATATTTGTTACCAAGAATTCAAAGAACCCAATTAGCAATTGCAATTGAATTAGCAATATGCAATTGAATTGTCCTGAATTGAATATATGCATACCGGCGTGTATTTGGAGATTTGTTGATTGGGTATGTTGAGATGAAGATACAATCAGGATCCCTTGATTAGTGAGTGCTCTTAATTAGTGCTCTAGAGCTCCGTGGTACTAATTTAATTAGTAGGTAAGCTCTTTGCCCTCTACGTTGCTGTCTGAGAAGAGGTTTTGAGGGAATGCACTAACAACAATGTAAATATTACACGCTACACTTTATTATCTTTTCAGCTTTATTCTCTAACCAGCGAAAACAATCGAAAAGTTAGTCGTAGTTAAGCGATCCTGAGGCAGCCATCTTTAAAATAATAAGTTTAAAAGAATCTCGCATATTCCATTGCACGTTCCAGGAAAAAATGGTCTGATTGTTGTCATTCCTTGAGTACGCTGAAGTCTAAATATCTCATCTAAACTTTAAAAACAATAAAGTACAAAAGATAAAAGTTCTCCACTTCAAAACCTTATCAGAAAACTTAGAAAGTTTACGTATGCACCGGAAACTAATCATTGTTTAGATTAGTTTTAGTTCGCTTAAGAACTATTTTCCTGTGCAAGGAAGGCTTCAAATTAAATATTTTCATTGAAAAGTTTATGTGATCGAGTTTATTTGATGGAAATATCATATACAGAAGTACTCTAATATCATCCTTATGAGTTAAATCTTCACTTATTATACTCATAAATTTGACTAAGACTTTAAGAGAGATGTGTTCTCGGCGTTGTGAAAGAAAACGGTAGAAAAAGAAAGAAAACTTTATGTTAAGCCATATACCATTCTGTGTAGTAAGAGTAGTAAGTAGGCTAAGCTGGCTTTCGACACACGCAAGCTCTCTGCAGTGTATCATTAATAAGCTATGAAGAATCTATCTATTGTTCTCACTCTGTTAGTCGTTTTTACGACATCCATCCGAGTACGGGTGACATTTTGTAGTTGCCGTTGATAGTCCGTCACCACACAGACAGAAGACAGAAATAATTCATCATAACGGCCCGTTAATGTTCCACTGCTGGGACGAGCCTCCTTCCATGACAGAGGGATACTTGGCCTACTAATACAACGCTGACCAGACGGATTGGTATAGGGTTTAATTTCAAGTTTTCCTTCTTTTTACTTTGTAAAAAACATATTTATGGTTAGCCCTTTAGTAGGTTTTTACTACACCCATGGGATGAGATGGAGTGGTGACATATTGTATTCTTATATCAGAAATAATTACCTACGCTTACTTATAATAAATAATGTACCAGTTACTATTACAGTCCATTTTACTATTACAAGAAATAATTTTCACTTTAACTAAAGAAAGTTGATTTTAACATTGATTGGCAGTTTGAATATTGTAACTAAGTTATCCGTAGTCTTGAGTGCTTGTTAGTGTTCAGAAAATAGGGAAATTTAAAAGCAATCTTTTTATTAATTCCTCTTTTTCAATTTATAAAGTTAAAAGATAGAATAACAGATATAATGAAAATAGTAAATAGTACTTTTATAGGTGAAGCAGTGGTTTGCTGCAGACTTACTTTTTTTCTTATTTCGTGTCAAATGGTAATTTAGAATAGTGTTCGGCCATTTCAAAGGCATTTGGAGAGACCGCGTAAAGATCAGTCTCGCTTAAGCCAGATTTACACATCGACAAGTACAGTAGCGAGTTAAGTGTGTTTAGATGTGTAAATCGGGCTTTAGGACACAAAGGGCACACCAGTAGATGCTTGAAATTACTTGCCTGTAATTATCGGTACAAATGACAAGCATTGAAATTATATAACCAAGATCTAAAAGTAAGTACTGGTGTATAGAGTGTTTTGTGTGATGACAGCAGCTGTACTGACATACTTATCGGGTTTGTTACCTGCATGTCAATTCTCGTACCTAAAATTCGGTTAAGTTAACTTTTGGTTGTCATGTTTTTGCTATTGCAATTAAAATCTTTTATGGTCGTGTTAAAGTTTTATTTAGAGTGTGACAATTTAAAAACTAAAAGTTAACTTAACCGAATTTTAGGTACGAGAATTGATATGCAAGCAATGAAAATCTTTAAAAAATATTTTTGTAACATAATATGTTACATAAAAACAAAGTTTATTTTCTTTATAACATATTATGTTATGCTTTATATTATTCTCATATATAACATATTATGTTATATACGAGTATAATATATATTATGTTTAAAATTATATTTGTACATCCTAACTGGTTCAATAGAGAGTTAAATAAAATTGTTTAGGTAACTTCATTTTAATGTAAAAAAAAGGTATTTCTACCATGTGAACAAAATTTTGTAAGTATTATTGCTGCGAAAGCTTTAGAGTTGCGGAGACTTTGTTTTTTAGGTGAAGAAAAAGTGGTGATTACTTATTTTACTTATCACAAAAAATCTTAATTCACTCTGTTTACGACTGGGTATCGTAAAAACCGACTAAGGGACTATCCGTGAATATTATCTTTACGAAATAAGAGAGAAGGAAAACTTGAAATTAAACCCTATACCAATCCGTCTGGCCAGCGTGGTATTAGTAGGTTAAGTATCCCTCCGTCATGGGAGGAGGCCCGTCCCTGCAGTGGGACATTAATGATGATGATAATGACTCTGATTATAGCTTTAAGACTATACTTAAGTAAGTACAAATGTATCAAGTATTGATAACTAAGTGTATAAGACAGATTCATTTAGTTTCCTTTGTCTTTAGACTTACTTACCTAACTTAATTATAGCTTTTAATGAAGTAGAAATGAATCTTTGATGTGTTTCATGATATTTCAGAATTGTTCGCGGTCTTTTATAAATGATTAAATATTTCTCGCAAAGTCACACCACGTCATCTAGTCCTAAGCTAAGCAGAGCTTGTACTATGGGTAGGTACTAGACAACGGATAAACATACTTAGTTACATTTTTATGTATATTTAGGAAAATAAATATTATACATAGACACACCAGACCAATGCAAACAATCATGTTGCATTGAGCGGTAATCGAACCCGAGACCTCTGCGTAGCCGCCATGTCATATAACGACTACGCCACAGAGAAAGTCGCTCGTCCCTTTGGCCGTTATGGAAACCGAAGTTTAGAAACCAGTTTCCTAAAAGGTTTTTTTATACCTCTATGTAACTGGTTTCCTAAAAGGTTTTTTTTATACCTCTATGTAACTGGTTTCCTAAAAGGTTTTTTTTATACTTCTATGTAACTGGTTTCCTAAAAGGTTTTTTTATACTTCTACGTCACTGGTTTCCAAAGTACTTATTTCATCATGGCTAGAAGAGAAATACTGACAACTAGAAACATACTATTCTGTATACGAATGATTGGACTCTACGTAACAGAATGATGTCCGCGTCAATCGGCCGGCGTTGATTGGAATTATCTGATGACCTTGCTGGAACTCATGCTTTTTTTTTATACTGCTGTTATGACAGTAATTATTATACGTCTTTACACACATATACACATATAGGTTTATGATTTGCTGCCATGCTTTGCGACATTCTTGCATAAAATATGAATAGGGATATTAGCTTTAAATATTCATCACATATTTCATCACACTTTCACACAACGCCATCTAGTCCTAAACTAAGCAGAGCTTCTACTATGCGTACTAGACAACGGATATACATACATAAATACTTTTTTTTTTGTAAATACAGACATAATTATTATACATAGAAAACACCCAGACCAATGCAAACAACATGATTGTTTGCATTGGTCATGCATACAAAGATTTTCATGGAGCGGGAATCGAACCCGAGATTTCTGCGTAGCAGTCATGTTATATGCCATATACCTTTATTTTACTTGACATTTCGGCACAAGTTACGTGATTTTAGTTAGCTTGCGACCACGACCAGTGTAAGCATTACCAAACGTCAAGCAAATTAATGATAGGTATATATCATTCCGCGTTAATTAATCTCCCGTTTAAATGATATTTATAATTATGAAACGCGATAGTTTAAAACATATGATTCATACAAACGTACATATCTGTATATATCTATGTGCAACGTAAATAAGGGAATAATTAATTATTACGTACCTAATTAATTTCTATTTCATGAATTCGTTTGGTGGAAAATGTTGGTTAGTGTTCCACTTTGAATTTATTCGCTACAGTTGGTTTGTTAGTTTACATGGACTGTTTCTGCAATTAGCCTGCATTGTGGCCAATTATATTTGATAGATTTTTTACACACTCACACTGACTCACACACACACACACACACACACACACGTGCGCATTTAAATGTGGGTCCTATCGGAAAAGGACTCACATAGAAATGCATCTCCCATCTTTTCTGATTCAATTTTTATAGTGTTTACTATTACGAAAACATTACACTTGACGACCTCTCTGGCGTAGTGGTTGTATAACGTGACTGCTACGCAGAGGTCTCGGGTTCGATTCCCGCTCAATGCAAATTTTTGTGTGCATGAACATGATTATTTTCATTGGTCTGGGTGTTTTCTATGTATAATTTGTATGTATTTACAAAAAAAAACAAAAAGTATTTATGTATGTTTATCAGTTGTCTAGTACCCATAGTACAAGTTCAGCTTAGTTTAGGACTTGATGGCGTTGTTAGAATGTGTGACGAATATGAGGAATATTTTATTAAGTTCCACCATTACATATTACAAACTTGAGCTATTTTACTCCATCAAATAACTTACTTTACACGCCGTTATATGAAAATTTAAAAATAAATTGCTAGCCAGCGTTTAACTTAATAAATCTTTTCTGATAAATACTTGAATGTCTAACGTTTTAATGAAAATAATTAGCTTGATAAAACGCTTGAACGGTCTGACGTTTTAATCTTCATTAAGAACAGCTTATAAGTTAATATTGCATTGCACTATCGATTCTAAGGGCGTAGAACCTAAAAATTAGAAACAAAACTGGCTAAATAGACAACGATAATTACGCAGGGGTTATCCGTGTGGTGACGGAGTAAGAATACAATATGTCACCACCCCATCTCATCCCATGGGTGTCGTAAAAACCGACTAAAGGAATAACCGTAACTACTATCTTTACGAAATAAAAAAAAGGAAAACTTGAAATTAAACCCTATACCAATCCGTCTGGCCAGCGTGGTATTAGTAGGCCAAGTAACCCTCCGTCACGGGAGGAGGCCCGTCCCTGCAGTGGGACATTAATGGGCTGTTATGATGACGCAGGGGTTGGGGGTTTGACCTCCGGTGTGCTTAATCCAAGTAGAAAATGTATGTTTCTATAAAATTAATTAGAATGTTTGTCAGTTATCTCTTGTCTAGTACAATTTTAAGTTAGTTTTACAATTTTAAAAACTTCTTTAGTTTGTGGGAAAATGGCTTCCAAAGAAGATTATGCACTCGGTATACTTTCTTGTGGAAGTAGGTTATTATTAATTCATATCACCAGTGTACACCACGGAGTGAAATAGGAACACTTGCACCTCGTCACGGCGTCAACTACTAGCTTTTGCCCGTGGCTTTGCTCGCGTTAAATTCGGGGTAGCACTGTTCCCCTTTCCTAGGCACATAAGAAAAAGAATAGTAGCCTATGTTACTCTCCGTCCCTTCAACTAACTCCACTTAAAAATCACGTCAATTCGTCGCTCCGTTTTGCGGTGAAAGACAGGTAAACACACACACTTTCCCATTTATAATATTAAGTATTATGTATTTTTCACATTTTTATATTTATTTTTTTAAGTTTTTTGATGGCAAACAGGCATACGGTCCACCTGATGGTATGTGGTTACTATAACCTAAAGCCGACTGGAATACTAGAAGAATCAAACGCGCGTTGTCCACTCTTAAAATTATGTAATATTATGCAAAATTCTTACATTGTCACCAAAGAGAAGGGGTGTTAGTGTACTAAGCATAGGCTTCGGCGACCTCTGTGGCGTAGAGGTTATATTACATGGCTGCTACGCAGAGGTATCGGGATCGATTCCCGCTCAATGCAAATCCTTGTGTGCGCGATTGTTTGCATTGGTCTAGGTGTTTCTATCTTTATGTATGTATTTACCAAAAAAAGTATGTAAGTTTTAATATTCTAATACTTATAACACAAGCAGGTTAGGCTTAGCTTACTTTGGGAACAGATGACGCTGTGTAGAGATGTCCGTGAATATTTATTTATTTGGTCACTTTTTACCCGACTGCGGCGAAGCCAAAAAGGAAGGGTTATGTGTTTTCATCAAATTTAGTACTACACTCAAAATTCTATTAGTGGCTATGTCGATGGATTAAGCTTTTACTTCGATCAAAGAGAGCACCGCACCCAGGTTGAACAGTACAAAGGCTTTTAGTTAAAAGCTGTTAATTGTTGACATCCCTATTCTCGTGAAAATCAAATAGAATTTAAACCAGATACATAGTTACCTACTTTGCTTACTAAATCTGTTCTATACATTCAATGTAGAATTCAGGTTATATTCTCCTACTTGCTGATGACCGCGGCTTCACCTGCCTAGTATAGGTAGCCTAAATGTTATTCTACATCCTAAACTACCTATATTCCAAATTCCATCAAAATCCGTTCAGTACAGTACAGTACTATTTCTCGTAAAAACTACCGAATGTATTTTATTCTAACTTTAAAATAATAGCCGTATTTGTTCAGAAGCTTCATCATAACAGCCCATTCATGTCCCACTGCAGGGACGGGCCTCCTTCCGTAACGGAGGGATACTTGCCTACTAATACCACGCTGGCCATACGGATTGGTATAGGGCTTAATTTCAAGTTTTCCTTCTTTTTAATTCGTGTAGTTAATATTCACGGATAGTCCCTTAGTCGGTTTTTACGACACCCATGGGATGAGATGGGGTGACATATTGTATTCTTACTCCGTCCCTACACGGTTCAAAAGCTTATTTATGCCGCAGGGAAATGACGAAACCAGGAATTTCACGAAATCACTAGGGATATCACGAAATCCCGGTAAATGTCGAAAATGCATTATGGTCACAGTTCTAACCTAACCTAACCTACAGAAGTTGGAATATTTGTGGTTCTTAACTTACAAACAAAAATATGAGCATTTCTTTTCTAGTACAAACGGGATTTCGGACAATAATTTGTGAGATCCACAAATTATTGTCCTGGTCTGTGTGTTCAGTTGTGTCCGTTAATTGATGTTTGTAAAAGGTCCCCGCGACACAGGGCATGATCCCTAGTGCGGAAGTTTACTTTTAAAAAAAAAAATTCTTTGTTAGTACAATGGGTACTTAGCTCATATCATTATAACTATTAACAGCATAAATGCAGTTTGTATATTGTATACTTATTTGCAATTTTATCGCTCTTTAGAAGCTTTTAGAAATTCCTTTGCATGAAAGAGTAACAAACATAATATATCCATCCAGAACAAAGTTACCCTTTCTCCGTGTGGTGACGAAGTAAGAATACAATATCATCTCATCCCATGGGTGTCGTAAAAACTGACTAAGGGACTATCCGTGAATATTATCTTTATGAAATAAAAAGAAGGAAAACTTGAAATTAAACCCTATACCAATCCGTCTGGCCAGCGTGGTATTAGTAGGCCAAGTATCTCTCCGTCACGGGAGGAGGCCCGTCCCTGCAGTGGGACATTAAAGGGTTGTTATGATGATGATGAGAAAGTCCTTTACGTAAGCACATTCCAACAGCCTCGGTGGTGCGGACTGTATACTTACTTATGCATACTGTATTCTTTGTATGATTTACAAATTGGTATACTGTCTCTGTATGTTTTTTGCGTGTATTATATTGTGGATTTGTGTGAAATTACCGCGTCCCAAGGCATTATCTGTTACAAGGCACAACTGGCAGGGTGGGGAGACCCCTCACACGGTGGACCGACGACCTGGTTAGGACGGCGGGAAGCCGATGGATGAGGGAGGCACAAGACCGCGCAGAGTGGAAACTTTTGGAGGAGGCATATTTTATGTCCAGCAGTGGAAGTCCATAGGCTGATATGGATGGATGGAGGTATTATCTGTAGTTCCCGAGTTGTGCTTAAAAGAAAATAAAAAAATACTTTTACGTAACACTATTTCTAAAACAACATTACGACCTCAGCAGCGTCTTTTGCCATAATTTTATTAGACATAACGGCAAAAACAGCTACTTTATGGTGGCTTAAAGAATAAACCTAACCTAACCTATCTAAGTTGGATTGCTGTAAGTCCCTCAGTTTAAATATAATTGAATTATGGCAAAGACGATTATGGCTAACAATATTAGTTCAAATGAAATTATGGAAAATGAAAGTTCGGGCAAATGAAATTCTGGCAAGTGGATCTCAGGTTTGGTTGCACAATGTACACTCAAGGAATTTAATTGTTTAGCAATTTGCTTAATTTTGAAATCGGTCAGGTTACTATTTACCGACTACAGACGACGGATGACGAACCCCGACGTCTTGGGAGTCGTAAAATTAATTAGACAAGGTATATATACCTAGCCTTGTCTATCTATGACAGACAGGTATTTTGTGTTAAAATAAAATTCTTCAATTTTATATTGTTGACAGACCAAAGTTAAGTCAAACTAAACTAGACCTTATCTACCATCTCCATCAAACAGTATCCTTAGTCCGAGTTTGTGTCACTATTAACAATAAAGTATATCGAGTAGCATTCGCTATTCTGATTGGTTCAATGCATTGTATTGATAATACTGTCAAAATTTTATTTTTTACTCTTTGGACAGAAAGGTGGAAGTTTGTAAACAAAGAAGTTTGAAGTGCGATTCATACTTATTGGTTATATTTTATATTATGTCAATTTTGAGGTGTAATATCTTTCAAATTCGCTAGGATTCTTTTGGTATATAATACGACTAAATTACGTAGGTTGTGTACCTGCTAAACAATTAAATTCCTTGACCGTACATGAACATGAATGTTTGTTTGACAGCTAAGTAAATGTTGCAGTTTTATTTTTCAAGCAGAAAGTATTTTTAAGGATAATCGCAAATCAATTAATGGCTTCCGCGTAATACCGGTAGCGTTAGTTAAGTCGACAAACCAGTCATAAAACTGCAGTAAAACATAGTAGTTTTACTTCGTTAAACAATATTGCTTATAGGGTATATTGGATTACAAAGTTGTGAGGGATAAACAAGTATGTTGCAAGGTTTAGTACGAAGGGGTAAGTACGTTTCTCAAAAAGTCCAATGGTAGGCAAGGGGAGTCATTATATAGATATATCTAGATAAATGTTGAGATCCATACTAATATTATAAAAGGGAAAGTGTGCCTGTCTGTTTGTCTTTATTTCACGGCAAAACGGAGCGACGAAATGATGTGATTTTTTAAGTGGAGATAGTTGAAGAGATGGAGAGTATCATAGGATACTTTTTTTTTCTGTGTCGCAGAAATGGGAACAGTGCTACCCCGAATTTAACGCGAGCGAAGTCGTGGGCAAAAGCTAGTATCTATATAATTAATACCAATTAATATACTTACTATTAATTGTTGTTTGTGAATACAATAGTTTAAGTAAAACACGTCCAATGCTGGACATAGGCCTTCTTTTAACTATCTCCATCTTCACATGAAAGCCTCTTCGCAAGAGGAAGTAATAATAATGCTACGCACTTTCGTTTGTCCTGTTCGACTTAGTCAGATTCATAAGCATTAAATAATGAGTTTAATATATTTACATTAAACTCTGTGTGGTTACGGAGTAAGAATACAATATGTCACCACCCCATCTCATCCAATGAGTGTCGTAAAAACCGACTTAGGGACTACCGTGAATATTATCTTTACGGAATTAAAAAGAAGGAAAACTTGAAATTAAACCCTATACCAATCCGTCTGGCCAGCGTGGTATTAGTAGGCCAAGTATTCCTCCGTCAGGGCAAGAGGCCCGTCCTTTCAGTGGGACATTAATGTTATGAATAATAATCTGAAGACTAGTGTTATAAATCAGGCTAGTAAAACATATATATTTAGTTAGTATTAATAGTAGACTAGGATTAGTAGTAACGAAGAATTATATCGAGACAAATCTTTGATTACTTCGTGAATAGGTATATTTTTCTTTAACCATAGATAGTAAAACCACCACCATAGAGTAACTTAATCTGATTACGCATTGTGAATAAGCTTGCGATAAACCTATGTAGAAAAATACGAATTCGCAAAAATACATTTTACTTAATACCTTTAATCCGATTTGTAAATTGAAAAACAAATTTCAAATAAAACTACTATTTTGAACTTGTTAAATAAGTTTTAAAAGCTTTATTTAATAAAAAAATGGGTTAAAAATAAAATAATATGAGTTGGATTTCATCAATATAAGATATTAGTCATGTCATTCAAACTGACAAGTTTGGGCAAGGGTTACGTGACATGCAGCCATCGGAAAATCCGCAAAGAATGACATTACACGTTTCTATCTATCTATTGCCAAATGATTCTTTACTCTAAATTTAAGTATTTACGTTACAAAGACTTTTTTACAAAAGGCAACTCTCGCACTATGGATACGCTGGGTCTTTTAGAAACATCAATTTAACGGCCACAAAAAACATCCATACTCAGGACAATAATTTGTGGATCACGCAAAAAACTATCTGAAGCGGGAAAGGAACCCGCGTGCACGGCCGCGCCGCTTCCCCGACTGTCGCGTCACCGAGGCAACTCATCAACATCTATACTCCATTGTTTAGCTATTTAACTAAAGGTAAACAAAAAAAAGACAAATGACAAGTCACGGATGGCGTCGTCTATGGAAATCTGACCGAATGAAATAACTGTCAAAATTGTTGCCGCGCTATCATGCAAGCTTACTTTTCAATTTAGTCAAGTTCCCAGCTACTGTTTACCTTTAGTTGAGTACATAAACAAATGGAGTAGGTATAAGTACTTTATTAATTATTTCAATTAATACCTAAAGTTAGTTTAAAACATGGTTAAAACAAAAGACATGTTACGATGTACCTATCTATAACACTTAATAATCGTATTTACGTACGAAGTGTAAACAAGTACTAAACAAATTAGAATTCCTTGTTATTCAGCGCGTTGTAAACCAGTTTCCAACGCTTGGGGCTTACAACCAGTTTACTTTGCTTTAGAACAGTGACCTTGCCACTTCGCGGTTACAGCTTTGTAAAGTTTGGAGACATCGTTTGAATAATTTATTACTATACTCTGATTTATCCGTGTGGTGACGGAGTAAGAATACAATATGTCAGCACCCCATCTCATCCCATGGGTGTCCTAAAAACCGACTAAGGGACTATCAGTGAAAATTATCTTTACGAAATGAAAAGAAGAATAACTTGAAATTAAACCCTATACCAATCCGGCCAGCGTGGTATTAGTAGGCCAAGTATCCCTCCATCACGGGAGGAGGCCCGTGTCTGCAGTGGGGCATTAATGGCCTGTTATAATGATAATCCATTTCAAGAAATTTTGTTGGAAACTTATTTTACAGTTAAAATGTGGAACAAACTTTTGACCATGTGTTTTTTCGTACCGTAGTGTTAAGAAGCACATGGTAGGACTAGAATGAAGATGACGACAACGGGACACTTCTTCCCATCGTCTTTAATAGTTTCAGTAAAATCCATTAAGCACTTTTTATGTGAAGGCGTATCAAACATCATGTTTACAAACTTTCTTCTCTGTATTATTAGTAGGACATCCATAATCTGTTTATTTTACAAACAGTTATTTTAGTCTTTCTAGTCTAGTCCTTAAAAAGACTTATTAAAAATTTATCACTTATGCAGTTAAAAATTACATAAAATTGCTTTTGTTTTACGTTTGAACCACCCACCCTTCAAAGGGTACTAAATAATATAAGGGATTAACCCTGCCAATGGTATGAGGGGTAGAAATTTAATAACGGATTGACTCGTCTAGACATGCTGCCGTATTAAAACATTATGAATTACGAGTACGGACTGTGTTTTGTTTTAATGCGGAATAAAAGGGTTTTGCGGACTTATTACTTGCTTTGATATAAGTATAGACTTGCTTTGTTTATTCTGGGATTAGATAGCGTTGTGTTAATGTGTGGTGATATTATTATGTTTTGTTTAAAATATTGTTTATAAAAAGCTCTCGGATTGAAGGTCGTCTACTGTGTAGTGGGGACTTTACAGATATCGACAGCGAAGTATCAATAGCAATAGCTAACTCAGACCAAATAGGTATTTCCAAATAGGTATTTTACTAAACGATCAATCAAAATATTTGAAACTAATTTAGACTAATAATACCTAATGTATGCTTAAAATATTATGCTGAATTAGTATATTTTGTGACAGTTTTGTTTTGTTTTAACGAAGGACATCTAGGCTCGAGACTTTTATTTCTGGATCATACAAAGAACTTGCGACTGTTTTAACCCGTGCTTATTTCCTAGAATCCCGTGCTTATTTCTTAGAAACCTGTGACTATTTCTTAAAATCCCGTTCTTATTTCTTAGAATCCCGTGGTTATTTCTTAGAATCCCGTGGTTAATTTATGTTTTTAATCTTAGGACTTGGGTAGTCCGTGTAATACCTAAGTAATTTACAACGACACAAAGACGATATAAGACTCGATCTCATCTGGTCTGACCAGCTTGGTATCTGTAGGTTAAGTTACTCTACATATTTTTATTAAAGAGACAAACAAAGACAACTGTGGGACTTTCCTATGTGAATTGAACAGTAATTATAAGAGCTATAAGAATAATTAATTACTCATAAATAAAATAATGATTAAAAAGTATACTAACTAAGTACATAGGTAAGTATATCAGTTCAGTTCAGTTATTTAATGTTCAAAGCAATATCTAGTTAAAACATTAATGTAAGTAAACAAAAATTTGCATTGAGCTAAAAACTAACCCGATACCTTTAAAGAAATTAATTGCCTCATAAGCATATCAAAAGAAAGCTTGGTTTTGAACTACATGACGTTGATTCTTGGTGAATAATACACTGTATCATGTAATTACCATACTAACAATACAATGGAAGCACAACACCGCGCAAGGTGGAGGATGCCTATGTCCAACAGTGGACGTAAATTGGCATATAAACAATACGAAGGCAATAAAGTAACCACAAAATATGCATAAAACTGATACTACCTGTCATTCATTCATGTAGTATACGTCAGTACTATTTTGACTTGCTTATTGTTGCATACAGCCGTCCAATAACCACCTGAATAGGCAATGCTTGTCAGTTAGCAAACATTGTTATACTCTGATCAAAATGTTGCATTGTTGTATGAAACATCCTTTTATTTTAGATCAAACTTTGTTACGATTTGAATGAATGTCGAGCCATTGAGACAATGGTTAAAAAAAACGGACAAGTGCGAATTGGACTCGGCCATGAAGGGTTCCGTAACATTTGGACTTATTAAAATATTATGTTTTTGGGAGAGTTTTGCACGGTAATAAGTAATTTACATTGATTTTTTTTCAGATTTCACGTTCACGTATTTTACCAGTTTAGAAGTAGCACTCGCATAAACTAATTAGTTTTGAAATTAGTTATTTCAATATCATTTTTTACATACAGACGGATAGACAGAATATATGACGCTTTTATAAAGGTTCCGTGTTTATTTATTTTTCTGTTTTAAAGGCAACTCCCCTACTAGGAATTATGTCACGGAGACTTTTACAAACATCAATTTAACGGAACCCTAGAATATCCAGGCTCAGGACAATAATTTATGGACCGCACAAATTATTGTCATGCATGGAAATCGAACACACGCCCACGTGCACGGCAGCAGCTTACGCAACCGTTGCTCCACCATAACAGTTAAAGTGTTTTGCCATTTGGTAACGGAACCCTAAAAAGGAGTTTTAAAATAGGAGGTTGTACTACAACATCAGGTATTACATATTTCTTTTTTGTTTAAAAAGGTTGTATGGCATGTGGAAATGTCTGTCGGGATTGCCTCATTCAATATTGTTAGCTCACTACTGCCAATATCCGACTTCTGCTACGATCGATCCGTGTCAATTTTTTTGTCATCACTTTTATAACAGCGCAGTAGTTATGGGGGCAAATGTCGCAGGTACACATTGTGAAATTTTCTAAACTACCTACACGTTTTCTGGACATTAGAATACCAAAAATATTTCGTAATTTAGAAGAAATTCCGTAGTTTTGAAAAAATATTCTAATACTCAATTTTGGATTAGCAGAACTTTAGATAACTGTTTTACAAAAAGTGAAAATGTGTACATATTATCGCTAGTTTCTGAACATTTATAGATTTGTTTTAAGGAGCAAAGTACATTTAACCGCAATACAGTAATTGTGGATCGAGCAAATAGTTTTGCCTTGCGTTGGAATTAAAAACGTGACCTCAGGATAGCTGCATATACGACTGCTAAATAAACTTTCGCGCTGAGCAAGAGGCAATAAGAATGTATTTTATCTCGACAGATAGGCGCTGGGGCAGAAAAGCAGTTCTAAAATTTAGATCCCGTACGGAGTCTGGGTGGATAGATACACGGATGATAGACTACAATGTCAGGAAGGCGAGCAACCGATGGATGACAACGTAAAGCCCGATTTACACATCGACAAGTACAGAAGTGAGTTAAGTAGTAAGTTGTTGATTATGTTGATTTAAATAGATCTCCATCCTATTTTTTGGCGAGTTACCTAAGTACTAAGTAGTCCCCTCTCTCGCGTCTCGCCAACTTAACTCGCCAAAAAATAGGATGGAGATCTATTTAAATCAACTTAATCAACAACTTACTACTTAACTCGCTACTGTACTTGTCGATGTGTAAATCGGACTTAACAGACAGGAGAGCGTAAAGTGGAATTATTTGCAAGAGACCCCCCACGCTAGGGTTTAGAGCGTCGTCGTCATGCCGGCGTCCGCCTATGTTCACCCGATGCCGACGCCGCCGCGGTGACGCGCAAGATTTGCATTCGGCAGCCTATGTCGGTTGAACGTTACGCGGACGCTAGCATGACAACAACGCTCTGAAGACGCTAGTGTGGGGGGTCTTTTAAGTGCAATGATTTTGTAAAGTGGAATTATTTTATATATTCTTATGTCTAGCATGTCTGTTGGCTGATATCATAACAGCCCATTAATGTCCCACACTGCAGGGACGGGTCAAGTATACCTCCGTCACGGGAGGAGTCCCGTGACGGAGGTATACTTGGCCTACTAATACCACGCTGGATAGACGGGTTGGTATAGGGTTTTAATTCCAAGTTTTCCTTCTTTCTATGTAAAGGTAATATTCACAGATAGTTCCTTAGTCGTTTTCTACGACACCCATGGGATGAGATGGGGATGGTGACATATTGTATTCTTACTCCGTCACCACACGGATAATATGATAATTATGAATGTAACTTTACGAAAGCAATATTATAACAATGTACTTTTGTAAAAGTAAGTTTTCTTAAACGTTTGTTTTAATAATATCCTACAAATATTATAAAGGCGAAGGTTAAGATTGATGTTTGTTACATTCACGTAAAAACTACTGCATAGATTTTAATGAAACTTTACAATAACATTCATACTAATATTATTATAAATTTAAAAGAAAAAGTATTTAAGTATGTTTATCCGTTGTCTAGTACCCATAGTACAAGCTTTGCTTAGTTTGGGACTAGGTGGCGATGTGTGAATGTGTGAGGAGTATTTATTTATTTTATAAATGGGAAAGTGTGTCTGTTTGTCTTTCTTTCACGGCAAAACGGAGAGGAGGAGAAATTAACGTGATTTATTAAGTGGAGATAGTTGGAGGGATGGAGAGTAACATAGGCTACTATTTTTTTTTTTTTCCGTTTCCCTGAGTTTAACGGGCAAAAGCTAGTAGCTTATACATCTGAATAAAACATAGGCTACAATTGATAAAGATATTGAATGAATTGTTCAAAATACGTAGACGAAGTCGCTGACATCAGCAAGTATTAGATAAAACAATATCTTATATTTATTAAACAGCGTGGTAGGATTAATCTTAATTAACTTAAGGTGTAAAAGAAACTGTGTTTTCCGTAACTTTCCGCTTATTAACTCTTTAAATAAACTCGCTAGAGGTTAATATATAATTTGATATAAAAAGCATTATTTAGGTATCTTAAAAATGATCATCATAACAGCCCATTAATGTCCCACTGCAGGGACGGGCCTCCTCCCGTGACGGAGGGTTACTTGGCCTACCAATCCAGACGAATTGGTATAGGGTTTAATTTCAAGTTTTCCTTCTTTTTATTTCGTAAAGATAGTAGTTACGGTTATTCCCTTAGTCTGTTTTAACGTCACCCATGGGATGAGATAGGGTGGTGACTTATTGTATTCTTACTCCGTCACCACACGGAGGTTAAATATATAATTTGATATAAAAATCATTATTTAGGTATGTTATAAATGATAGGTACACGGAAACATACTTATAAAGGATGCCTGTGTCTTCATCACAAAATTAAATTGAATTGATTTGATTGTTTTATTTTATTTGGTTTTTATTAGGATTGGTATTTTTTATTTAATTAGTTCTTAATATAACATAGTTTAAGCAAAATTGGATGTCTAGATAGTTTTCTTTACGTTAAAATGGTGTTTGTAACGTCTTGCCTACAAAGGGAATTATCCCTTTTGTGGAAAATGCCTTGGGTAAAAACAACACTAACTTTTATGCCCCGGTACTGGTTTGCAATACTAGAAAAATGACTGCATCTGTCGTATGCAATATACTCGTAGGTTATTGTACTGGTATTGTTTGTTATTGTTTTCTGTTAAGAGGGAAGATAGCACGTACTTGTCCATACAAAAAGATATTTTCCACCTCTAAATATTGTCCATGATTTTTTAGTAAGTGTGTTGTTGAAAATAATTGTTTTGGTGTAGAACGTAGCTTGCTACGTGCTACGCGCCTACGCCGTAGAGCATCGTTGTTTGCTACAGCTATATTACTTGGATGGTTATAGTGCTGTATGAAATACATATTAAAGGCTTACACCATCATAACAGTCCATTAATGTCCCGCTGCAGGGACGGGCCTCCTCGCATGACGGAGTGATACTTGGCCTACTAATACCACGCTGGCCAGACGGTTTGGTATAGGGTTTAATTTCAAGTTTAGTTTTAAAAGTCTTACATATTATGTTACTATTTTTTTTTGCTGGATCATTGTTTAGTGGCACTGACCTATGGAGTCTCGGGTCGATCCCGCCTAATTCAAATCGTTGTGCTTGAAAACGAATAATTACAATGATATTTCTAAGTTTGTTTTAACAAAATAGATAAAAGTGTAATATTTAATCATTGTAATGTTTTATTAACATATCAGCTTATGGAAGTCCACTGCTGGACATAGGCCTCCTCCAAACATTTCCATCCTGCGCGGTCCTGTGCCTAACTCATCCATCGCTTGGAATAGTTAAATTATTTATTTATTTTAATTGTGTGTTTATTTCAAATAAAAGCTCTGCTTATTGATATTGTACGAAAAATTGAGAAACATTATATTATTTTCATAATAACATGTAATTATAGGTACCATATGGCCAAAACACCTCCGTTCCTAGGCAAAGGCCTCTTTCAAATGTATCCACTGAGCGCGATTTTAAATAATTTATAAGCCTGTTTTCGATAGAAAACATTAACATTGTTATTCTATATTTATTTTCAATTTTCTAAAGAGGTATTAAAACGAAACATCACAAAAATATGTTTACGTAAACACATCGACAAAACAAAGTATTAAAAACAATTCTTTAAGTACTAAACAATAAACAATAATTTGTTACAGAAATATAATATTATAAGAAAACAAAACATAAGAGGCTTTACTCTGTTCTCGGTATTCATTAGAAACGTGTGTTTATATTTATATCATAATATTTTTATACGAACGAAACCGTATATGTTATGATTGTAGACGAAACAAATCAGATTTGTAAAGTGTCGTAGAACTTGACGCTCAGTAGCGTGTGCCTATTCCGATTACAGAAAAGACGTAAGTAAAAAAAATATGTACCTATGTAAAAAAATAGACGTACCTAAGTAAAAAACTAGAAGTATCTAAGTAAAAAAAAGACGTACCTACCTAAGTAAAAAAAAGACGTTTCTAAGTAAAAAAACGTTTTAATGTTTTATACAGTGCTTGTAGGTTTAAACTAATGCAAACTCCGGCTATTATATATTTTTAAACTGGTATTTTTAAACGGTTGTCGTTATTGAGAGTTAAATTATTTTTTTTCACAAAACAGACACTTAAGCCCGATTTACACATCGACAAGTATTGTGTATAGTTGATTTAAATAGATCTCCATCCTATTTTTTGCCGAGTTAAGTACAAAGTAGCCCCCTCTCTCGCGTCACGCCAACTTAACTCGCCAAAAAATAGGATGGAGATCTATTTAAATCAACTTAATCAACAACTTACTACTTAACTCACTACTGTACTTGTCGATGTGTAAATCAGGCTATAGTTTAGCTATTTATTTTTAACCTATAAATCATTTTAGCAGCCGTCTATCTACCGACTTGGTTTGCAAGCAAGTATGTGCCAATGAATTGGTCGACCGACAAAGATCATGATAATTGTTTGCCGTCACATTGCTACCCCGAGAGGGTCCCTACATGGAGAATAAGTGCCTTGACAGTAAGTCAAAGTATTACTGAACTTAAAGCAACAACATTCGGCCCGTATTCCATATTTACTTTTATAAATATAACTCGAATTATTCTTCAAAGTAGAACTCTTATAATTGTATGAAAGTAAAAAAAAACTTTATAAAAAGTATCTTTTCAGTTTGTTGGCTTCGTCTCCGAAGTTTTATTTGAAAGTCGGTAGACTTTTTGTTTCATAAATGACTATATTTATACTGTTTCTTAATGTAAGTAATCAAATATATTTTAGTAATTAACAGAATAAAGTAACAAAACTTTATAAAAAGTATTTTTTTTAGTTTCTTGGCTTCGTCTCCGAAGTTTTATTTCAAAGCAGGTAGACTTTTTGTTTCATAAATAACTATATTCCGTTTCCTAATGTAATCAAATATATTTTTGTAACAGTATTTGAAATTAACAGAATAAATTAAAAAAAACTTTATAAAAAGTATCTTTTCAATTTTTTGGCTTCGTCTACGAAGTTTTAATTCAAAGTAGGTGGACTTTTTGTTTCACAAATAACTATATACATACTTACTGTTACAGAAGAAGAAATTAACAGAATAAAAATAGGTTGAAATAGATTTATTTATAGTTTTAATACCGCGTAGCACTTACCTTATCTTTATGAATAACTTAGATAAAATAAAAAGAGATTATGAGAAATAAATAACAAATTACGCATTGCATTGATAATGTAATATTATTAATATTAATAAATGCAGGTACCACCGGTAACCTAGACACAGTAGCAAATAAATCTCTTTAATTAACTTTTTTTTTAAATATCGAGTTTGTCACTGTCTTGAAATAAAATCAACGTTCTATGTGTCAACAGACAATTCCTATTTTAAAATTAGAACATCGATATAGGAATTGATTGAATTTATAATTAAAACAAGAGATAGACAGTTTTTGTTTTAAAGTTCAAGCTGTGACTTTAACAATGTTCCAGTTTTATAAAAAAAATGTATGTATTTAAAATTAGAATGATAGTTAAAGCAAAAAAAACTCAATCGCGTTTATATGAAACTAAATAAATTAAAATTCGCAGGAGAAAGGAATATTAAAAAAAGTATTCAGTTTATAACTCTATTAGATTTCCGAAAAAATCTAATCATTTTTTCATTAGGTTTGCATTCTATCGCAGAAGTAATAAAATAAATAAAGTTATTCGCAATAGTTAATAATGAATGAAAGATTCTGGGAAAAGAATTAATAATTTATCTATCGCGAAGCTTTTCTTCTCGCTAGCATATTGTAAGAAACTTACCATTTCTCTTCAGCACCATCTACTTTTATATCTGGAATGTTCGGTATCTTCTTGTTCAAGTAAGCTGATGATATTTTGAGAAGAGCCTAGAACAAAAAAAGTCGGTATAAGTACTTACATACGTACGTACATATTACACATATTATATTACTAATTGATTGGAAGAAGAAAAACTTTGAATTAAACCCTTTACCAATCCGTCTGGTCAGCGTGGTATTAGTAGGCCAAGTATCCCTCCGTCACGGGAGGAGGCCCGTCTCTGCAGTGGGACATTAATGGGCTATTACGATGATGATGACTAATTGATCGCCTTACGGGTCATGCCATAATAATATGGCAGAGAAAACATATAGTGTGAAGACAACAATTTGTAATCCGCATAAATAAATGTTTTGCGTGGGATTGAACCCGCGACCCCTCATGCACGCGACCGAGGCAGTAATAGTTTTAAATCATGTTTTCTTGTTTTTTCATAGAAATAATATCTGCGAATCTTCGCTCTTCCATAAATAATTGAGCGACTACTTGGTTAGGACGACGGGAAGTCTATGGATGAAATAGGCACAGGACCGCACAAGGTGGAAATATTTATGTCAAGCAGTGGACGTCAATAAACAGATATGATGAGTGTCCCAAATTTGGGTGTATTTTTCTGTTTGTTAAAATTTACCCATCATCATCTTCTTGTCCTTATCCAAAGATATAGTTAATTGGAGCATAATAATTTCATGTTTTGTTATTTACATTCATGGGAAAGTGTGTCAGATTGTCTTTCTTTCAAGGCAAAACGGAGCAACAAATTGACATGATTTTTAAGTAAAGATAGTTGAAAGGATGGAGAGTAACATAGGCTACTTTATTTTTTTTTTGTTGTTTTTTCCGTGTCCAGGAAAGAGGAACAGTGCTACCCCGAATTTAAGCAAAACCTAGTTGTTTTATAAACCTTAATATCATACCACCTGTCCATAATTAGTGCATATAATGTCGTATGCTCCCCTCTAATAAACAACAAATATATGCTCCCCTCTAACTAATAAACAAGATTTGTCCTTTAACGGAAAATATTTAGTGGCCATTAATTGAATAACCTCCGCAAAATGACCTTCGATTAAAACGGGGATCGTTCACGTGAGATAATGGAGTGGTGTTATAATAATTGCGTTACCTACATAGTGTAACGTGAACGTTATACAAGCCGTTTAACGCGGTAAAGTTCGTTATCTACGATAATTATCGAGGCATGATAATAATGAATTTGTGTATGGAATTATGGGAAAAAAGACGAGAAGATTTCCTTCTGTATTAAAAAAGCTGCTTTTATGCTAGACATAAAGCGTGTTGTGACGGAGTAAGAATACAATATGTCACCACCCCATCTCATCCCATAGGTGTCGTAAAAACCGAATAAGGGACTATTCGTTAATAGTCTAACTTAACGAAATAAAAAGAAGGAAAACTTGAAATTAAACCCTATACCAATCCGTTTGGCCAGCGTGGTGTTAGTGGGTCCAGTATTCCTCCTTCACAGGAGGAGGCCGTCCCTGCAATGGGACATTAATGGGCTGTTATGATGATAAAGCGTGTCACGCGGGGACTTTTACAAACATAAAGGAGAATGAAACCTTTACTAAGAGTTTTGGGCCAAGATTATACAGAAATGAGAGTATTATCAATTTATAGCTTCACACTTATTAGTCTCGTGCTAAATCTTTTGTTAGTTTTGGCAATCTGAAATCCAAGATAATTTTTTTTTAAGGAGATGGAAACTTCTGGGCTAAAGCCTGTACATTACTGTACAGAGTAAGGATATGCCCTAAAAATCTTTTCTATTTTTTTCAAGTTCGAATCTTAATAAAATTGAGTAATTTTATTATTATTTTATTAAAAAATAGAAAAGATTTTTAGGGCATATCCCAACTCTGTACAGTAATGTACAGGCTTTAGCCCAGAAGTTTCCATCTCCTTTAACGTCTATCATCATCATAATAGCCAATTAACGTCTACTGCTGGACCTAGGCTCCTTAGGCCCTAGGCTAGGATCGGTTTCTCGCCGATACTAAGAACACTTAACCCTTTCACTGTGCAGCCAGCAGACACATAACATAATTAGTAACCTCCTTTAAAAGTGACGTAACATCAAGTTGTATTTACTTAAAATTGTTGGATTTTAAAATTAATGTTTTTATTAAAACTCGAACTGAACTACACCAGTTCTTTAATAAATAACTTCTCAGTAATATAAGTAGGTACTTTGACTCCTATTATTTATGTTCAAACGCAAGTAACGTGATTTCCTAGTTAAGTATATTACAGACAACTGATAAAAAATAGTTACTTATTAACATTTTTTTTGTCTTGAGGACTTAAAAATTAACGCTTTCAAAGGACATTGAAACTTAAAACAGTCTAACAAATAATAATACATAGAATTTCATAACGAAAGAAAAAAAGTTGTGGCTACAGCACCTATCCTATCCGAGCTACTTTCGTGTCTCTCTCCTCCTCCTGATCATGCTAACAAGGCTTCAAATGGCGTTCAAACTTTCTTAAAGGTACCTTCTTCTTGAAACATTTGCCCTCACCCGTTCATGAGTTCTTCTTAGAACTATATAACACTAGTAAATACAAAGAATAACCGTACATCCGTGTGGTGACGGAGTAAGAATACAATATGTCATCACCCCATCTCATCCCATGGGTGTCGTAAGAACCGACTAAGGGAATAACCGTAACTACTATCTTTACGTAATAAAAAGAAGTAAAACTTGAAATTAAACCCTATACCAATCCGTTTGGCCAGCGTGGTATTAGTAGGCCAAGTAACCCTCCGTCACGGGAGGAGGCCCGTCCCTGCAGTGGGACATTAATGGGCTATTATGATGATGATGACAGCCCGCGTATAGTAGTAACTGTCGTCCGAGACAAACTACCCGGCCACAACAAAATAAAGAATAACTATATAATAACTAAGAAGCTTAGAAAAGACACTAATTAGCAAACAGTCAAAAGCTTTGCTTTGAAGTAGTCTTTGTATTTCTCTATATTAATACATAAAGCTTCACAAAGTGTACTCCGCCCACTGATGCACTCATCAACACAGCTTACAGAGTATTCTGTACAAATATTCCGCCATTACTTTATAAAGGGGTAACAATATTTCGACGTTAGGTGCACTCATCAATTTGGAATTAGAACCCACTTTAATGTCGAGCATTTGAACAAAGTCCCACGCCAGATTATTATTTTGATGTTTGTTAAAATGCTTTTATTGCGTCAGAAATTACTAATGTAACAAACATAATTATAAAAAATAGATTGTTTTAAATCTGCCACAAAGTTAATAATTATAAACAAGTTGAGAACCTCGTATTTTTTTTGGAGTTGATTATAAATTAACGTGGCGAGCGGTAACAGTGTTGCAACTTGGAAAACAGTAGAACTGACCACAAGGGATTTGTGTGTTTTTGACGTTGTAGGGGGTAAAGAAAAGACTTACAGATACATAATTAGTGACAACCTTCAGAAAGGGCAAGTGCGTAATATTCTAAACTGACGGACATCTCTCTCTCGACTCTCTCAGAAGTGTGAACACTACCCCTATGGGAGTAAGTAAGTATGTGTTTATTACTCACCACACGAGTGAAGCTGCGGAATCGACTAATGAAAGCAATAACTTTTATTATCCATACTAATATTATAAATGGGAAAGTGTGTCTGTTTGTCTTTCTTTCACGGCAAAACGGAACGACGAATTGACGTGATTTTTTAAGTGGAGATAGTTGAAGGGATGGAAAGTAACATAGGCTACTTTTTTCCCTTTCTAACCGCCTACTGCTACCCGCTACGCGAGCAAAAGCTAGTAATAACATAAAATAAAGATGAGCCAAATGCATTACGCAACGCATTATAAAAAGATGGTGGAAATATAATAGTGATTTCTATTTGAAAGGAACGTCGTTCTAAACAAGTCAGGTACACGAAGTACTTGCGACAGCCACAAGTGGCTTACGAGAACCTCTAGGGAGGCTGTGCAACCAGTTTGTATACGTATTAATGATGCTATTGATGTGTATCTGAAACTAATGCATATCCGAATCTTGTCCTGAATCTGAGAGAAATATTTTATTTATTTTTATTTTATTAAAGGAGATCACTACAATTGAGGAATCAGTATCTTCCGCGTGTTATGCTCTTAGAAGTTTAAGAGATGAAGTTAGCGTTAATCAATTGAAAACAGTGTATTTCGCATTGGTAGAGTCACGAATTAGGTACAGTGTTCAGTTTTGGGGCTACAGCTATAAATACAATTGTGAAAGAGCCTTTATAATACAAAAACGAGCAGTCAGAACTATTGTTCGGATCCCACAGTGGGAATCTTGTAGGGAACATTTTAAGAGTCTACGTATTTTAACTGTGCCTGGGCTTTACATTCTAACTGTATTGAGTCAATTGTCAAAACACATAACTGATTATGAGACTGAAGATGAAAAACTGATCAGGGAAAGCACGCGAAGGAAACACTTAAATAATAATTTTACTCCAACATTAAATATAGCAAAACATTGTGCACTTTACCAGAGTGTTAGATTATTCAATTTATTGCCAATTGAATTAAAAAAAGACGTGTATAACACACTTTTGTTCAAAAAAAAGGTAAAAGCCTTCCTATTGGATAAATCTTTTTACTCGGTGGACGAATTCACTGGTGGCTAAATTTTCTTATACATACATATAACTTAAATACATTTAATTATTATTTATATTAATTTAATTTTTGTAATGTTACCATTATTTTATTGTTGACATATTAAATAATTTATTTTAATTAATGCCAAGCATGTTTAATGTTAATATTGATTTATTATTTCAAATGCATGTATTTTGTTTTTTTATTTTTAACTAATTAATTTTAATTGTAATTTTTATATTTAATTTCCTGTGTAATAATTGTATGTTCAAACACAATTGTAAGACATTGTTACTGAAATAAATAAATAAATAAAATAAATTGCTTTCTTAATACCAACAGCGTTTTTTCTTTTGTAAGGAACTATAATACCAATTAATGATGTTATTTTTGGTTTTAAATATTTTTTATATGATGTGTGACATAAAAGACCCACTACAAGGACAGGATGTCTCTAGCAATAAAGAGAAGACTAGCATTTAAGTCAAGTTAATTGATATAGAATCTTCCCTACTTTACTTTTATTTCCAATACGATAAATTATCTTTTAAAGATTTTTTTTTATCTTTAAGAACTAAACTATCTTACAATAATAATGTATCGAAGTGCAATACAGTCCAGGAATATAAGCGGTAAGTGGTAGTCTTCAAATAACTTTACGCCGTTTTTTATCGTTACAAAACTTTACACAAAATATATAATAATATGTATCAATCAATCAATGAACTAGCCTATTGCAGTCCACTGCTGGACATAGGCCTCTCCCAATATAGAATTTTTTTTATTTTCTTAACTCTGTACATATATATATATATATATATATATATATATATATATATATATATATATAATATGTATAGGGCTAAGAAAATAAAAATTTCATATTTTGTTACCCATTCTAAAATAATTAGTATTAAGTATCTTGTGTTTAGCTATGTGATTCTATAAAAAAGCTATAAGGTAGAAACGTAGTAAACTGTCTTGATTTTTAGACCCAGTCAGGTTTTTAAGAATTTCAGTTATTAGTCATGATATAAAGTGAACTGGCTGGGTGGCGTAGCTGCCGCGGTAGCGTCTGACGTGCACGGCTCATGTACGGTTTCATCACCGTACATTATTCTGCTGATTCGGTCACATCATTTCGCCCTCTAGTCACACATAGACATAAGTACCTACTTACTAACCAAATAATTGTGTATAACCACTTGAACGACAATTGGTATGATTTATCCACTGACAAAATGGCGGGACTTACGTCATATGGTATAAAAGTACCAAAAAAAAATTCGTTCTACAACGCGCGATATTTTATAAAAACATGATTCTGCCGCTTAATCTCTGCGGTTAAAAATGTCTGTGGGACAATTGTCGATAGATTCCGAACGGATTACACCAAAATAAACAGCTGTATACAATAATCTGTGGTCGCAATGTCAAACAGAAGTTTGCTTCATTTCGTGTGTCCTTGTATGAAATTTACTGTTTAGTTATGTGTTAAATACATTTGATTAATTAAATATTGTTGGAAGTGTAATATATTACAATTTTCTAGAAAATGTGTGCTTTCTAATGGTCGTAATATTATGTTATAAAAGTTCAGTAACTTTTAAAATTTAATAAAAGAAAAGTCAAAGACTAAAACTTGGCCTTGAGTTTAACAATAATGGCGGTTTAATTACGCTTTCCTCAATAAAAGTTTATTGAAATCGTTTAAAGTTTATTGAAATCGTTTAATTCTAGAAGATAAACTAATAAACAATAATTAAATTTAGAAAACAAACCTACTACGTTCTTATTTTTATGTTCTTATTGTCTAAACAAAAATATGGTATGGATCTACAAAACGCCGAGATGGCCGAGTCAGCTAAAAAAGGTATTTATTTCTAAAATAATTTAAAATACTTTAACCTTATTAATTATAAATATATTTGTTTTATTTTAAAAGAAATATAGTTAATTATATTTTAAAAATAAAATCATAAATTTGGGTTGCTAATTTTATTCACAAATAATATAATTCCCGGAAAATCGCGGAAAATGTCAACAATTTTTCGCAATTTCTCAGATTTATCAACTATTCATTGTATTTAGATATTCATAAGGTTAATGTATTTTAATTTAAGTTTATTCCCTATACTTTTACGAACCCGACGATGTTTTTCATTTTCAAATTGATGCAGTAATTTTCTCGTGTTAGCCGTTTTTATCAAGACGGAAAACTCGCAGTTTTTTATAAACACATAAAAAACTGCGAGCGTTGCCACTTGAACGTTGGACTCGCGAAAGCGATTTGCGCAGTTAACGTTCAAGTGGTTATATAACATAACATTAAGCATTTTAATTGTAGACCATTATAGCCGTGGTTCTATCCACGTTACTGAATAAACTTTACTCAAGTTTGTGACGTGTTTATACTCAACATCCTTACAAGTCCGCACAACGCACGTCGCGGGTTCGAATCCCACGCACAACATTTTTTTGTTGGATCTACAAACTATTGTTTGCATGTTCTTTGTGTCGTTAAATTGATGTTTGTAAAAAGTCCTTGCGACACAGGGCTTTATCCCTAGTGCGAGAGTTGTATACAAAAGAAAAAAAGGAGATATCCGTATCCAGATCCGAATATGTCTATCCCATCTCTAACATGTATGTACTTAGCGAGATTCAGTACAAAGGGGCGTCTAACAGCCACTCGTTACTACAGCCGTACCGAGATATTTAGTGACGTCAGTATATTACGGTTCTAAAATTATTTATCTCTTTTTTTGTCTAGCAAAAGGATTCTCTTTGTTCGTTTTTGTAGTAAATGACTAAGATTCGTATTATCACTAAGGTAACAGACGTTTTATTATTGTGAGGTTAGGGTAGGGGTCAATCATCATAACAGCCCATTAATGTCCCACTGCAGGGACGAGCCTCCTCCACTGACGGAGGGATACTTGGCCTATTAATACCACGCTGGCCAAACGGATTGGTATAGGGTTTCATTTCTAGTTTTCCTTCTTTTTATTTCGTTAAGATAATATTCACGGATAGTCCCATAGTCGGTTTTTACGACACTCATGGGATGAGATGGTGTGGTGACATTTGTATTTTTACTCCGTCACCACACGGATTTATGATGACATTATTACGTGTAATTTAGGTAAAGCACACAGGTAAACGAAATTACGTAACTAAATACCCTATATCAAAGCTCTAGTTAAAGTCAGATTGTAAATACAAAATTATTACCACTCCACAAACCTATGCTAAGTAAACTAAGTAGCTCCTGTATCAAAAGTGTACAAATATAGCATATTCTGTGGAAATACGTGATATTTGTACACACAGCAACACATCAAGTTAAACATTTTCATTTGAAAGTGTGTCTTATTTCAAAGTATTATGGTACATGAGTGTCTAGCTTGATAAGTTGCTGTGTGTACGTAGTTAGTGAGCGCACTGTACCGCAGTGTCCGAGTCCGAGCTGATGTTACTAACAACTGCAAGCTTTGAGATGGTTCTTAGTTGACTTAAGCACGGATTACACTAGACTACATGCAGTCAACTACATCTTGTAGGAGACTACATCTTGTAATTGTTTTGGAAATGGAAAGACTACATGTAGTCTCCTACAATATATAGTTGACTACATGTAGTCTAGTGTAATCGGCGCTTTAGTTGTTATATTTGAGAATGATATTATATAATTTAGTATAACTGCAACAAGACGTAAGGTTAAAAAGAAAATGAAAAAATAGTTTAGTAAGTAGGTACTGCAAAATATACATAGAGCAAGATAACAAAAACATGGCTTAATTTAATTAATATAAAATTTAATTACTTCCCTCTTACTCATAAACGCCTCTTAAATTGTAGTCAATTGATTAGCTTAAATTCTATGTTTGGTATAATGTTGATTTTACTAATAAAAATCTCGCTAAACAGTAATTAAATTTTGGAGGCGTTTATGAGTAAGGGGGTTAGGATTTAACAGTTAGTATCACTTCGTCTCGACATGACTTTGTCAGAACACGATATGTGGACATAGTTTGCAGACTTTTCGCTCAAATGTATGTACACAGGTAATAAACTAATAGCAGCCTGCGTAATGACGCAGGCTGCTATTAGTTTACATACCTGAAAAATAGTCTCCAGACCCTAGGGCGCCTCTTAAGGAGGCGATATGCATTGAATTCTCTCATACCTATAAGTTCATTATGTTTCTAGTATATTTATTGCAAAATGACCTCTCAAAAATAAACAAAAAGCAATCAAATAACTTAGCACTCACAATATTATTCAAATAAAACTGGATACTATTCACAATAGTTAATAACTAGTTTTCAAAAGCTAGTTTCAAATAGATGAAATAACTATTGTAAAGGACTGTTTGATGCCATATTCGAAATAAAATTTTAACATGAAATAAATGTACTTCGAAAAACCATTGCATTTTTAAAACCCGTGAGGAATTCATATAAAAACTAGAAATGTTTTCGTTTTTTACATTTGTGTTAGTTTTGTAGTAGGATTTTTTTAATACACAGCTCCGTTAAACCTTACTGAACCTGTTAAAAAGAGCGAATACAGTCTAGAATTGAAGACAAAAGATGGTAGTCTAAGAGTACCTATCTTCACTCCGTCGTCATCACATTGCCGGTCTGGCCAAATGCTTCTCTACACTACGTTTGAAGGACCCAATATCATAGCAAGGAGGAAGAGTTACTTATTAACTACTATACAGTTTATCTATACTAATATTATAAAGAGGTAAAGTTTGTGTGTTTGTGACGTTGTAGGGGGTAAATCTCTGGATCTAATGAACCGATTTAAAAAAATCTTTCTGTGTTGAATAGGCTATGTACTAGTATCACCCTATGGCTAATAGGATGGAGCAGTAATAAAATATGTTTAAAAAAGTTGCGCTTAATAACGAAGTGGGCACGGGTCAGCTAGTTTTTTATAAGAATGCCTAAACAAGAGTAGGTATCTTGAGTTTTCTTTATATTTTCCAAATAAATGCATATTTTATGTGAAGTTATGTGAAAAAGAAATACCGAGCGTTATAAATAAATTATCCGCCTATACAGCAAGCCCAAATGTGATTAACACTGTTATATTTATTACACTCAGCCATAAGCGATCTACTTTGATCATAGGCCTACCCAAATTTGCTCCACTATATCCGGGTCTCCGCCCGCCTGAACCAATCATCAGAATCATCAAAGTCTCCATACTGTTGTCAACAATAAGCCTAGAGATTATTAAAATGTCATATTAAATTATACACTGCAATAAATATGGTTACATTGTCACCGCAAAATGGCCGCGACAGGTATCCAAGTATTGTAAGTGCTCAACATTAATGCGAGTGAATATTGAAACGTTGGAATTGTTTTTGCATCTGACTTTTTTCTGACGACCTCTGTGGCGTAGTGGTTACATAACATGACTGCTACGCAGAGGTTTCAGGTTCGATTACTTGCTCCGGTTGCGATTACCGCCCAATACAAATCTTTGTGTGCATGAACATGTTTGGATTGGTCTGGGTGTTTTCTATGTATAATATGTGTGTATTTACAAAAAAAAAGTATTTAAGTATGTTTATCCGTTGTCTAGTACCCATAATACAAGCTTTGCTTAGTTTGGGACTAGACGGCGTTGTGTGAATGTGTGAGGAATATTTATATTTATTTATTTTATTGCTTTGAAACGTCCGATAATATAATGAAGCGATGCATCTGACAGTAACTGGTAACCGCAGCTAATGGACGTCAGCTATTACAGAGTACAAAGAATCAGCTGGTGCCTGCCCGAACTTGACTAAAGTTGGTATTGGTAATTAGTTAAATTTCGCATTCTAAAAAAAAAAACAGCTGTTTTTGTTTCTATCTATCTATATCAGCCTATGGACCTCCACTGCTGGACATAGGCCTCCTCCAAAAGTTTCCACTCTGCGCGGTCTTGTGCCTCCCTCATCCATCGGCTTCCCGCCGTCCTAACCAGGTCGTCGGTCCACCGTGTGAGGGGTCTCCCCACCCTGCGCTTTTTTGTTTATAATGCAATAATTATTATTTAACTAGCTGATGCCCGCGGTATTACCCGCTTAATTGTTATTTTACACCATTAACTACCTATATTCCAAATTTCATCAAAATCCATTCAGTAGTTTTTGCATGAAAGGGTAACAAACATCCATCCATCCTCACAAACTTGCATTTATAATATTAGTAGGATAGGATAAGCAAATGTGTGTCACTTTAGTGCCTAACAAATAAGGTGAATATTATCTTCACTAAATAAAAAGAAGGAAAACTTGAAATTAAACCCTATACCAATCCGCCTGCAAGCGTGGTATTAGTAGGCCAAGTATCCCTGCGTCAAGGAAGGAGGCCCGTCCCTGTAGTGGGACATTAATGGGCTGTTATGATGAAATAAGTTGACAATTACGAATTTAAGCACTCTAGATATATCAGACCCACAGCTAAAAAACCGGTCAAGTGCGAGTCTGACTCGCGCACCAAGGGTCCTGTACAAACCTATTTATTTTCCCGCCAAATTGTGATAACGTCAGGATTCAGCTGTTTAAATACTATTTTTCCCGCCAAAATTCAATGACGTCACGACTTAGCTGTCAAAATATATTTCCCTGCCAAAATTCTGTGACGTCACGACTCATCTGTCAAAAATTCTATGACGTCACGCCTATCTGTCAAAATTGACAGCTGTCAAAAGTGACAGAGGTATAAAATATTTTCCCGCCAAAATAATATGACGTCACAAATCATCTGTCAAAAATTCTGTGACGTCACGACTCATCTGTCAAAAATTCAATGACGTCACGACTCAACTGTCAAGAAATATTTTCCCGCCAAAATTCTGTGACGTCACGACTCATCTGTCAAAATTCTATGACGTCACGGGTCACGTGACCTATGACGTCACAGGTCACGTGACACAGCTTTCCCGCCAAAATTCTATGAAATCAAAATATAATATGATTGCTAATAAAAAGTAGCCTATGTTCTTTCTCAGGGTCTATAGATTATCTGTACCCATCGAAATCCGTTCAGCCGTTTAGGCGTGAAAGAGTAACAGACAGACAGACAGACAGACAGACAGACAGACAGACAGACAGACAGACAGAGTTACTTTCGCATTTATAATATTAGTATGGATAACATTTTCACTGCAGGAATCAATTTATTCATGAAATATTAAAAAATAGGATAAATATTTTTTTATTTCATTTTAACATTGCCTGTAAGTCCGTGTGGTGACGGAGTTAGATTTCAATATGTCACCACCCCATCTCATGCCATGGGTGTCGTAAAAACCAGCTAAGGGACTAACCTTAAATATTATCTTTACGAAGTAAAAAGAAGGAGAACTTGAAATTAAACCCTATATCAATCAGTCTGGCCAGCGTGGTATTGGTCAAGTATCCCTCCGTTACGGGAGGAGGGCTGTCCCTGCAGTGGGACATTAATGGTCTGTTATGATGATAATGATTAATGATAACATTCTGACGCAATAAGTACTACGACTGAGGACGGGCGGCGGCACACCGTCGTATGAGAGAAGCACAGAAGCACCGCGCTAGGAAGAAATTTTTGGAGGAGGTCTATGTCCAGCAGTGGACGTTCACTGGCTAATATGATGAGGATGATATATTGTATACCTTAGGTTCCCACTTATATGCAAATCAATCTTGGTGTGCATTGACTTTTGGATAAAGGTACCAAAAACTAAGTTTCTATGTATCTTTATCCGTTGCCATAGTAACGGCAATCTCTGCTTAATTGGGCATTAGTTTGAGTGTTGTGTGAATGTATGAGCAATATTATTATTCATATTATGCTTAGTAAAAGCTTACATAATAACAATACTGCAGTAAGCAGATTAAAACAACGTATGCACCTACTTCATAGATACTCTTCAACAAAAACTTATTTCTCTGTAATATTATTTTATTCTCTAAAAGGTTTACGGGGAATTAATTTGTTGCACTCATATTACTTCTGTATAGAAGGATTTTATACATTTCTGGTAAATGAATTTGATTTACTAGCGATGGCTTTTTTGTTTATAAAATACGACTTCATGGAAAGAACGATTTCTGGAAAAAGATGAAAGGAAAGAGTAATGAAATAATCAAAATTTCAAGCTATAAACTTTTAAAAGGGTAAACCTACGCTTTACCCCGATAATGGTGGGATTGACAAAATTGCTTTATTTTATAAAAAATGTGTCATCAGCTATCAAATTTTGAGTTTGACTTTTTCACAAATACTTACTTAGTTTTGGCTGTGTGTTTTTTAAACAGACAAGATACCTATGCAGTTAACTGCTTTGGCGGTTGTTTGTCTCCAGTACTATTCATTATGTTATCCACAAGCTCTTCTGAGTCTCAAAGTTCTTTGTATCTCTTATATTTATGTATGCTATAGTTTTCGGGACATAGAGCATAATCCCTAGGGCGGACATTGTTTTCTTAGACAGAAAGAAAGAATGTATGCCGTGTGCTTCCCGGTTAGAATAGAACTGCACCATATCCTCCCGTGGGTGTCGTAAGAGGCGACTAAAGGATACCACGACCCGGTGCTTACAACCTAACAACTCGGGTCAACCTCCTTGTAGGGAGTAAACCAGGTAGGCAGCCAGCCGTAAAATATAGCCAAATCTTTTAGCAGCATGTGAAAGAAGAACACAACCCCAAAAAAATTGGTATAAGGGCAGAGGAATGATGAAAGAAAGAATGTAGGTATGTGTAGTCGACAACGTCGGGGGCTTACTACCACAGAAGCTTTCATTGTTGATAGTACTGTCATTAGACAAAGCAAAACTTCTTTCTCAATTAAATGTAAATTTATTCCTCACATATTCCTCACATTTTCACACAACGCCACCTAGTCCCAAACTAAGCAAAGCTTGTACTATGGGTACTAGACATCGAATAGGTACATATACATACATAAATCTTTTTTTTGAATTAATCAAAGTCTGCATTTCAACTACATATTAGGTTAAAATTGTTGCACTAAAGCTCCATATAGACCGTCAACTGTATAGTAGTCGACTGTATAGTAGACCAAATAATGGCTTTACCGCCTTAGGAGTTGTTAGTTGCGTATCATAAAACTATATGGTTCAATATCGTACAAAAAAATGAGAGTTTAACATTGCTTTGACGTATCAGTTTAAATCATCATAACAGCCCGTTAATGTCCCACTGTGGGGACGGGCCTCCTCCCGTGACAGAGGGATACGCTAGACGCTGGCCAGACGAATTGGTATAGGGTTTAATTTCAAGTTTTCCTTTTTTTTACTTCGTAAAGATAATATTCACGGATAGTCCCTTAGTCGATTTTTACGACACCCATGGGATGAGATGGGGTAGCGACATGTTGTAATCTTACTCCGTCACCACACGGAGATCAGTTTAAATAATTAATCTTAATGAATTTGAATTATAGTCGACTATACATTGAGATAACTGTATGGACAAGAAGGTACTAACCTCAGAATAAGACTTCTCGATAGCGGAACGTTTGATCGTATAAGTGCGTAAGTCTTCAAGCAGGTCGCATTCATGCTGGTTCTTGGCGTGGAGCTTCGCTATCTGCTCCGTATGCAAGTTCTTGAGAAATTTTGTATAGTTACTCTGTAACAATTAAAATTCTAACATTATTAATAAAATATTAGAAGCGTGTGTGTTATGAGGATATAAAAAAAAATGAAAAGAAAAGAAAAATGAAAAAAAAAGAAAATAAAAACAAAAATATATTTACTTTTTTTCTTTTTTTATATTATCTATACTTAATATTATAAAGTGGTAAAGTGTGTGTTTGTTTGTTTATGTGTTTGTGACGTTGTAGGGGGGATCTCTGGATCTACTAAGCCGATTTTAAAAATTCTTTATGTATTGAATAGTTTATTTATCGGGGAGTGTCATAGGCTATATCGTATCACGCTATGACTAATAGGAGTAGAGCAGTAATAAAATATGTTTAAAAAAAGGTCGCGTTTTTTTCTCCGCCCAACGAAGTGGGCACAAGGCAGCTAGTGTAATATAAATCTAAGGAGACTCATGTAAGGCAGTTTCATCATAGGTCTAATGCAGAAAACAGTACTGCTTGACACGGTACGTATTGTAAGGAGGACCTCTGGAGCCCTACCACCAGTAGCTTGTTCCATGTATCCGAATGGTGGCGTGTGTAACCACTTTTTATATTTTAAACGCTTTTATTTTTATTTTTAAAAATGTAAACCAATTTAAATAAAGGAAATAATAATAAAAAATAAACTTTAGAGATACCGATGAGAAAAGATCTCGCATGGATCGATTATTTTTTAAACTCATGGATGAGCTTAATAATTTATGGATCGATGAGCTTAAAAATTCATGGATCGATCATTTTAAAAACTCATTCATAAGGTCATAAAGGACGCGCTGGGCAGCAAGTGACGCGAAACACCTCAGACATAAGGGAATGACTTCAGAGAGAGACATAGCATAGATTTTTATAAAGGTATAATTATCTTTACTTTATCAATAATTCAAATTCAAGTAAGAAAATAGATCAGTTGTTTTTAATACCTTTTACCCGACTGCGTCAGAATGGGCTATTTTGCAGCCTGAACGGCATAATGGATTTTAGCTTATTAAGTGTCGTAAGATTCATATTTACGGCGAGAGTTTTATTTGACAAAATTGCTGATTTGTGGCACCTTTTTTCTAATATTATTTTTAAGCAGTCAGGGTCATATTTTTAATTTGCTGATATTATGTTCTGAATAGATAAACACGGTCATTATTATACAAAGCTCTACTATATTTGCGATATTTCAATATTCCGTTTACTAGAAACTCCTTGGAAGTTTTGCATATAATTGTTTTTAATTACTTGCTTGCCCGCTTTGTTAACTGCCAGTCGAACAAAGGAACTGGTAGCATACAAACGGTTGCCCGGTTGATATATAAATGACAATCTTATTTTTCATGATTATGTAAGTACGTTAAAAACCGGAAAGATCTTTAGTCAAATAGAAAGATACAGCAATTTTATAACTATATAGGTTTTGGGTGATAAGTAGCTTGACTTTCTTTGTGTTTTTAACAAAATGGAAACGACAGAAGTGCCCGTTTTTTATTGTTAGATTAATAAAATTATTTATGTAAGCTTAAATTAATAAAAAGATTGTTTTGTGTGTGACTTTTTCTAAACCTCTACCTCTCTACTCTTCTGCCTCATTACAATATTTCTGAGTGTAATGTAGATTACGTACATTTTAGTCCAGTAGTGATCGCAAAAAAGCATAAAATTGTTTTATCATTTTAAATATATACTTATACAAAACCGTATGACTATCTAGGTAGTATTAGGTCTTTATCGTTCTTTACTGTAAAAGGCTTTGGGTTTGTATAGAGACATTATGCCTTATGTACAGCGAATATTATATTATGATTTTAAATCTTTAAATGTGTGACGGAAAAGTACTTAAAAGACAACATAGTTTTCAACGAAGAAAACTTTTGCTCTATTTTATCCTAAGTATACATTGTATTGAGGGATAATTATATTACCTATCACTCTCTTTAAGCGGCTTTATTTTGGAAGAAGACTGCAACAATTGTTCGCTGGCATATATAGGTACGTCACTAGTAGTTGACATGCATCAGAGACGCGCCCGAGCAGCCGTCGCATCCGCACGCGCTTTCCGCTGTGCGCCCCTCTCCGCTCAACCGACCGTACGGTCCGTCGCATCGAAAGTCTACGCTACGAGTTCGCCGCTAAGAAGAGCTGCAAGTGCCGCGCGCCGCCAGTCAACGAGTGTTCGTCGAGATCGACGGACGTTTCCGCGACGCTCCGTGCGTGGCGCCAAGCCTCTCTACTTGGCGTCGAAAAAGTCGTTCAGTCTATCGATTTAATCGAAAAGTCTGTGAAGTCGTGACTTCAGTTCGTCCTTTTCAGGACGCGTCACAACCTCACGTGAACAGGTAGCTACGGGTGGTTCGTCAGAATAGCCCAGGCCGCCATTTTGTTCACACCTATTTCTATAGTCGCGTCTACGTTTTGCAACCCCTTCAGGGAAAAACCAGGTTACACCAACTGGTCCCCGGTTGATACCTAGCGGTGTTAACGAAGCCGGGTGAGGTGAGGACCCGATTCACCTGCCGAGCCCCTTCAGGGCAAAGCTACCCATCGGACGGGGCTAGATCACTTGGCCTTGGGGGATCTCCTAGTCAAGCCTAGCCATCGCCCCCCTCCCACCCTTCCTTTCCTTATAATCCATCCCCGTGTGTTAGATTGGAATTGCCGGCCTGCAAGGGCCCATACATTCCCGGCACTCGGGCTGATAGGGACCCGGTGGACAATAAGATTACCATCCGGGATTACAAGCTTAGGGCACATTATTTAAGTACATCCTCCCAACCTATCCCGGTTGGGAGGGATACAGAGTGAACGCACCTCCGGGCTATCCCGTCCGGAGACTAGGGTTCTAGGATTTGTGTTAGGATTTTATAGTTGACAGGATGGCGCCTCCGCCATTAGACTTAGAAGATTTCCTTAGCGATAAGGAACTCTACCTCCTGGCCCGTAAACGTTACGGTGACCGCGTTTTACATAGGACAGATGCAGATTTCTCCAAATCGTCAATTGACGCGTACCGCGTAAAATACGGCGCGAATAAAACGAAAGTAGGATCCACTCCCGCCACGGGGGCCGCTAGGAGCAGGACTGCCTCGCCGAAGGCAGTTAGGAACGCCTTAACGGAGGCAGATAGGACCGCCTCAACGGAGGAGGTTAGGACCGCCTCGCCGGAGGCTCATAGGCCATCAAGCGTTATGGATGTAGACGTGGTGTCTCGTCGTCGAGACTTAGAGGAGCGCGGCAGCCGCTCCGAAGTCGAAGACATCGAACTTGAATACATTTCCTCTCAGTCGTCCTCCGAGACGGACTCTGACAAGGATTTCACTCTGGTGGAATCTCAGAGCAGGAAACGCAGCCGAAAGGCTTCTTCAAAGGACGGGCCCAAGGCCAAGGTCACCCTAAGCACCGCCATCTCCGGTGCACCAGAGTCCGCGCAGTCCAGCGCCGCCGCTTCACGGCAGGAACGGTCCTCACCCCTGCCCTCCACATCCGCCAGCGCTGCCCACCGCAGCCAAAGCCCGCTCGCAAAGAGCCCCCTCCCCCACCACTGTTCCTGCAGGAGAAATCCAAATGGAACATGGTGTCCACTTGGTGCAATGAGCACCACATTCGTTATACCAACGCACGCTCTACACCTCAGGGTATACGTGTAACGGTGGCCTCTTCCGCCGATCACCGTTCGCTGACACGGATCCTCCGTGAACGCAACGTGTCGTTCCACACTTATACCCTGAGGGAGGACCGTCTACTCCGGGTCGTCGTCAAAAACGTCCCAAAGGAGTTCCCTGTAGAGGAGATCAAGGGATCTCTTATTAGTCAGGATCTTCCAGTACACGAAGTGCACCGCATGGTTCGCGGGCGTAGTAATATCGTGTACGATATGGTACTCGTGGTGTTAGATCTGAGCGAAGCAGGCAAGAAGATCTTCAAGATCAGCACCCTCTGCGGCCTATCCGGTATCCGGGTAGAGCTACCTCATAACAGAGGAGGCATCGCTCAATGCCACCGATGCCAGTTGTACGGGCATTCACAACGCAACTGCTTTGCCCGTCCTAGGTGCGTCAATTGCCTGGGCGACCACGCCACAGCCGAGTGCGAGAGGCCTAAGGATAGGTCGCTTTGCACAGAGCCACCGGCGTGTGTCCTTTGCGGGGAAAGTGGTCATCCCGCCAACTATCGCGGATGCACTCGTGTTCCACGCCAACCTACCAGACCGCGCAATCCAGCGCCTTCACAGTCGGCTAAGAAGCCAGCAGCGGGTCCCGTCCCGTCGTTGAATTCTGAGGCCGCGTTCCCTGCTCTGGGCATCTCACGTACGCAGCAGTCCGTCAAGGAATCGACTAAGCCAAACGCTTGGCAAAAGCCGCTTACCGGCCAACCTAACCCGCTACCTAAACCTGTTAGGTCCACCGTAGGAGTAGGTTCGGTAAACCCCCACGTGGGTTCTGGATCTGCCCAGGCCCCCGTCGATAGTTTCCTTTCGTACGTCACCGCGAACGAAGCTGAATTTAGGGAACTTAGGGATCTCGAACGTCTCGCAAGGGCCTCACAGGGGGACGGGGATGCCCTCTGGAGTCTCACCCTTAGGGTTCTAGAGATTAAGGATAGGCTCGCGGCGTTGCGCTTTAGGAATCCATAATGGATTTACGCTCTACACCAAGCCGTCTCAAACCACGATCACTCACTGTAGGTTACTTCAATGCCAACGGATTAGGCACACAGAAACAGGAAATCGGCATTTTCCTGAGGGACCACCAGCTAGACATTCTACTGGTGCAGGAGACCTTCCTAAAACCATCTGATCGGGACCCTAGAATTGCAAACTACTGTGTGGTTCGCAACGACAGGGTGGACTCCCGTCTAGGAGGTACTCTCATCTACTATAAGCGTTCATTACACTGCATACCTATGGATCCGCCCGCGCTGTCGCGTATTGAAGCGTCGGTCTGTCGGTTGGCTATGACCGGTCATCAATCGATCACGCTAGTATCAGCTTATAGAGAGGAGGGAATTAGTTCTTCCCCGAGTAGGGAAATAGTTCGTAGCGACCTAGAAGCGTTATTAGATCTCGGTGGCTCCGTTATTATAGCGGGCGACCTAAACGCAAAGAATCAACTCTGGGGATCTCACACGACGTCACAGAGAGGTAGGCATCTTCATTCACTAGGGGAGTCCCTTAATTTTGACATCATTACCCCGTTAGAGCCGACACACTACCCGGCTAATGTGACTCACAGACCCGACGTTCTTGATGTGGCCCTTCTAAAGAACATAAACTTACGTCTATGCTCTGTAGAAGTGCTTCATGAGCTTAGCTCTGACCACCGACCTGTTGTCATAGGGTGCGCCCCACGATTAGGTCCCCCCGACTCCGACACAGGCCATACCCCTACTAAAGTGATCACGGATTGGAAGAGGCTCGAGGAGAAACTCGCGTCTGTCGAATCCGCTCACCTAGAGTCCATTCCCGACCGACTAGAGACTGTAGAGGACACAGAGGCGGCGATCAGCGCCATAACAGAGCACGTTCAATCGTTAATTAACGATTGTTCTCGGACAGTGCCTGTGCCGGAAGACCGGCGCTGGCAACTGCCCGCAGACGTGCGTGATCTGTTGAGGCGCGTGAGGAAAATAGGGTTACCCTTAGATACCTGCAGCGGCAGGTCAAAGTACGCATAAATGAGTTTCGTCAGTCACGATGGGATGCGAAATTGAGCGAGATCGAGCCTTCTCATCTCGCTTTCTGGCAACTATCCCGATCGTTAACGAAGGACGTCTACTCTTCTATGCCTCCTTTGGTCAAGCCTGATAGGACACTGGCGTTTGAGGATGATGACAAGGCCGAATGCCTGGCCGACAGCCTCGAGGCCCAATGCGTGAGCAGTCCTCTTCAGGGAAACACTCATGGGAAATTTCAAATAGATGTCGAAAGCGAAGTGGAACGGCGAGCTTCTCTCCCGGCCCCTCCGCTCGAGGCAGATAGCGACGTTATTCCGTTAGTTACACCAGACGAGGTGCAAACCGTCATAAAATCTCTCGCCCCTAAAAAGGCACCCGGCTCGGACGGAATAACGAATAGGGTCATCAAGCTATTCCCCGAACGTCTTTTGGTCCTTATGACATGCATATTTAATGCCGCATTATCAAACTGTGTCTTCCCACAGCAGTGGAAAGACGCCGTGGTTATCGGAATACCGAAACCCGGCAAAAAGAAGTCCGAACCGGCTAGTTATAGACCGATTAGTCTGCTTAAAGGTTTAGGGAAAATTTACGAGCGGCTTTTGTATAGGAGGCTGTTAGCACACGTGGAGGCCAACAATCTTATTCCAAACGAGCAGTTTGGCTTTCGGGCCAAGCACTCGTCCACCCACCAAGTTCACCGTGTCGTTGAACATGTCAGCGCTCGGCTCATGAAAGGTCAAATGACCGGAGCTCTCTTCTTCGATGTGGCAAAGACATTCGACAAGGTGTGGCACGCTGGCTTAACATACAAGCTTTTCATGATGGGAGTGCCACACAGACTCGTGCTCATCTTACGAGACTTTCTGTCGAATCGTTCCTTTCGCAACAAAGTTGAAGGGACTCTGTCCTCTTCTCACCCCATCCGGGCCGGAGTCCTTCAGGGCTCCGTCCTCGCCCCCCTTCTGTACTCTCTGTACACACGAGATATCCCTCGGCCTGCGGGTGTGCAAACAGCCCTTTTTGCAGACGATACAGCGATTTACGCCTCTGGCACCTCCCCTCCCTCGATAGTTAGGCGACTCCAATCTGCGTCCAACGCCCTCAGCGATTGGTTCCAGAAATGGAGGATAACAGTCAACCCCGAAAAGAGTCAAGCGGTGATGTTTCACAAGAAACGGAACCACTCGCCTCTCTCGGCAGCGACACAAAAAGTCAGGATGTTTGGCTCCCCGATCCCTTGGGCTAAGGAAGCCAAATATCTTGGCGTTTTGCTCGACGATAAGCTCTCTTTCCGTCCCCACATAAACATGGTTCGCAAGCGGGTCACGTTTGTGTTGGGACGGCTGCACATGCTCCTCCGGAAGGAGTCTAAGATGTCGATCCGAAACAAAGTTAGGTTATACACTACTTGTATCAGACCAATAATGACGTATGCGTGCGTAGTTTTTGCCCACCTTAGGCCACACAGGATCCATAGGTTACAAACAGTTCAGAATAGGTTCATGCGCAAAGCGACGGGAGCACCGTGGTTCATGCGTAACGAGGATCTTCACATAGACCTCGAGTTGCCTACTATCCAGCAACACATGAAACTCTGTTCCCGCCGCTACTTTGATTCGGCTGCCACTCACCCCAACCAACTAGTGGTCGGGGCGTCCGGGTACATCCCCTCCAAGATTAGCAAAATTCGTAGACCTAAGCATGCTCTCGAAGAGCCGGACGATAGGATCACGATCGCTCAACGTAGAGCTTACACGGCTCGCGAAGCCGTCGAGGCCGGAATACGCGCCGCGTTCGCTCCTAGAGGGCGTGCCTTCCGCACGTCCTGTTAGTCAGTGACGGTCCAGGCCGAGGTTCGTACCCCAAAGGGGGTGCCCCTGTGGCACGTCACTTAAATGTCTTTGGTTGAGGGCCATCCGCCCCACCACAGCCCGCGTAAAGTAGTAATGGTCGTCTGAGACCGACTACTCGTCCTCACAAAAAAAAAATAGTTGACATGAAGGGATCGCGCCCAATATAAGCTACCACGTCTGATCCTCTGATTGTCACTCTGAACAGTCTTTGACAGTACATTGGGCCGTGTTTCGTTTCACAGTAATGGCTTTTAACCGTTTCTAGTCGTCTACACAGATAGTCTCACGAACCTCCTACTTTACCAGTAAGTATTTGTGCTCTTTTAATAAATACTTTAATTTGTTTTGTAGTCCTACTGTTTGTCAAAGTTAATAATGCTTTTTATGTGTCCTTATATCTCAAGTTTGTGATATGTTAGAGAGAGGTTGAGTAGTTATCAACATAATAGGATTTTACTATGAGTACTAGACAACGAATAAACATACTTAATATGTTTTTTTTGTAAATACTTACATATTATAAAAAGAAAACACTCAGACCAATGCAAACAATCATGTTCAACAATACAAAGATTTGCATTGAGCGGGAATCGAACCCGAGGCCTCTGCGTAGCAGTCATGTTATATAACCACTACGCCACAGAGGCCGTCACACTCAGTACAACATAAGTCTTCTGTCTAATCATACGAGCACTATTTTTCCGACATACTCAGACATTCTATCGTACCAGTCTACTCTGACACTAATACGAGCTTAGTTTGACACTTAACAATACTTAGTTGTGCAATAAATATAGACATTTATATTTGAACACTGGCCGTAAAGGTACAAAATTGCAGTGTCGCTTTCATTGAGTTAATATGTACTACGTATTACCTCAATGGTCGCTTTATACATTAATAATGTAGGTAAACCTTTTTATAGCCTACGTGACGATAACGATACGATAACGATACGATTTAAAAAAAAAAAGAGTCAGTGTCGCAAGCGATTACTAACTTTATTTTTAGGGCTCCGTACCGATTTTGAAAAAACGGAACCCGATCAATTTGTTGTCTGTCTGTCTGTAAAGACCATTTATCTGCTGAAAATTTCACCAAATACTAAGGTCTGTTGCTTCTTAGAGCTGTAAAAAAAATAAACTGCTAATCCAACGCAATCAAGAGATATAGCCGTTTATGTTGCAAATTGTTGACGAGTAAGAGCAAAAAGCTACAGGGTACTTCCAGTATACCTACAAACTTGAAATTCGGCATTAAGCAAGGTCTAGTACTCAGTACATGTAAAGGGAAAATTCCGATAACCTTAAGTTTTTACTTCCATCATATTATAGTTTAATTATTTCGTCATAGAATTTTGGCGGGTAAATTATTTTTGACAGCTAAGTCGTGACGTCATAGAATTTTGGCGGGAAAATTAGAAGGTTTATACGGAACCCTCGGTGCACGAGTCAGACTCGCATTTGACCGCTTTTATTTCCCACACAAACACACAACGCCATCTAGTCCCAAACTAAGCATAGCTTGAACTACTATGGCCACTATTCCCCATTTTAAGAGCTATGTACGTCAGCCGTTGTCATATTGCAGTCGGGTACCAATTAAGTTATTTTGTTTTTCCTTTCTGACTTCGACTGTATCTATTTCTTGAGTGACTCCAGAGTCTTTATCAGAGAGTTACCATAACGAAATTTCATTAACTTTTATAATGTTGCTCCAAGACGAACTTAATGCCAAAGGCATACCACCACCAGTAACTTTAGGGTTATGGAAGTATGAATAAAGCAAAAAAACATTCATAAAAGCATTTCTTGATGTATTCTTTTTAATATTATTCACCTATAAATATCACGAAAAGGGTCATACAGAAAGAAATATACTTCAAAATCATTTCTTCAGTTGAATATTAATAAAGACACAATTTCTTACAAGTATCGTGTCGTGACCTATAAAGGTATTAAATATGCAGGTTGCATGCACCTTGTACCGCTAATGTAGTGATGTTTTATATTATTGTCTATTCTTCATCGTATATGCCACCAATCAGTCACAGACACTCGTAAGCATAGACAGCGCTCATACTATACTATGACCACTATAATAGGTAAAATTTGACAGTTGATTTGAGTCATAGAACATAATAGTATTATAAACTGACGTACAGACTACTTAATGTCATTTTTTACTTCTCTAAAACAGTTTCCTTCCATGGTTCTTATTTTTTAATTTTAGTGTTGTAACTAATCCCTGGTTGGTACCTTTTAATCGTAAGTACTCAGATACAAATTAATTTTGAAATGGAAAGAGTAACATTTCTTCGCAAAATGATAAGAATAATAAGTAACTGGAACAAAGTGGTATTTATATATGAAACCTTAAATGCAAAACACACTGAGTTAAAACTTACACTAGATTACACCTATCCCAATTTTAACATCTTAACAAAATCGATTAATATCGATAAATCTCCCAATAGATTTCAGAGACCCCCAACCCTAGACAACAACTGTCAAATTTCACCTATTATAGTGGTCTGAGTATAATGTTGTAGCATTAAATATGTATGTGTATGAAGGTAGGTATGTGATTATTTTATACGGCTTTCATACGTAAGTATATTTTATTATTAGTAGCCGATAATTTGTTAATGTATGAAAGAGGAAAATACGGACAAAATATTCAGGCCGGCAGGAAACCGATCGATGAGGGAGCACAGAATCGCAGAAACACTATCTACTACTTATATGGTAACCGTCTGGTGACATCTTCTTTATTTAACTCCTGCTGTTTAAAATAAGAGCTAAGTTAAGAATCTTCTTTAACTAACATCTTATTCTAAGGAGTTCTCATAATAAAATAAAGCCTCTTCTGTATACTAAGAGCTCTATTACTACCTCGACCTTCTTTATTGATTTACTCGCCACGTGTAAACCAGACAGGCGGGAACTGTAATTAAAACAAGAAATGCATTCCACGATTACATCCATTTAACTTTGCATTATTAATGCAAAGTTGATGTAGTGACAGTCCAATTGGTTACGTGACTTTAACGAAGACAGGGTGTCACCTTTCTATGCCGTATCGTGACAAAATACTTTTTAATATTATAAAAACAAAATATTGTAATAGTAGTAAGTAGTATGGATGGATGTTTGTGACTCTTTAACGTAATACTACTGAATGGATTAGCAGCTAGTGTAGACAAAAATAAAGTATGCATAATATCTATAAAAACAAAGCCATTTTATGTTTTGTCAGCAGTTGGGCAAGTTCGCCCTGCGTTACTTGAGAAGGAAAGACGGGTAGAAGGCAGGAGCAATGCTTGTCTAGGTAACTTGTAGGTAATCCGGGCTCCTCGTAACCCTTACTAGTAAGGAGCAAGAGGTAGAGAAGGTTGTTGTCGGTATGCGAGAATGTTGGGGATGCAAACCAGTATACACTTGTTCTTCGGAAACAAGTTGGTAGGTAAACCTTACCTAAAAGGCTACCTAGGAATCTCGTATCTTTGTCAACGTATGAAACTCACGCAGCTTTCTGTACGCGGTAAAGAACCACATTATAGAACCATTCTGCCTTGGTCGGCTAACACCATGTCATTGTATTTTTATACACTCGCCCTACAATATGATCACTTCCATATCAGCCTATAGACGCCCAATGCTGGACATAGGCCTCCTCCAAACGTTTCCACTTTGCGCGGTCTTGTGCCTCCCTCATCTATCGGCTTCCCGCCGTCCTAACCAGGTCGTCGGTCAATCGTGTGGGTGGTCTCCCCACCCTGAGCGTCCCGGTGCGATCACATGATCACTTAATGTCTCTTAATTAACCAAACTTTAAAACATCATTATTATAATTAAGAATACTATAATCAAAGTCATAAATATATAATGATAATATTGTTCTAAAACTCTATACCAAGCGGGTCCCTAGATAATTGACGTCAGGGTATATATTTATTACAATTAATTACTTAGTTAGTTAAAATACTTAATTGTTTGTCATTCGAAACGTCTTTAGTCAAAATCTATTAGTGTTGTCATAACAAGGTATTTAATGATCAACTGTACGGATCGGTTTATTTCAGTTCGTTCGTTTCAGCCCTTATCATCCCGCTGCTGGGCAAAGGCCTCTCCCCTTGATTTCCACTGATGTCGGTCTTTGGCCAATGAAGGCCAGTGTTTTTGTGCCCTATCTAGCTCATCTCGCCACCATCGGTTTATTTCAGTGTTGGAAGGAAATCTTGCCTACTCTGTGAAACGTAGAAAAGATCGATGGGTTCTTGGTTTTAGAAATAGTTTTGAATGTTTGTTAATGTTTTGGGAAGTGTTTATCTGTATTTCTACTATAATATGAGAATTAAAACCCTCGAGTAAGGTTTGAGGGACCTCATTTCAGTTGCTATATTTTTTTAATGATTATTTTACAATTTTTTTATTTAGTTTTACAATTATTTTTACAACTTTTAAAACATAGATAACTTTTCTTTTTCGATTCATGATTAAGTACCCCGAATGGTCACGCACATTGAAGTAATTACGACACCAACAAAACAAAAACAAACAAACCTTTCCTTATCTAAGTATTACCTTTAATAATAACGTCCTATCAATTTAGTAACGATATATTAAATCCTATTTATAACATAAATTGCGAGCGACATATTTACTTGGCTGCATTTTCAGACATGATTATTGTAGACAATTTTCACGTGGGCTTCCTCACATCCTACACATTAGTATGAGACGTCATTAGTTATGGTTCCCCTTTATATAGTTGGCTTTGACGTATTTTAACTTTACAGTTTCGTTATGATTATAGTAATAATCTTGTGGTTCGTTTGAGAATGTAGTTTCCCACAAAGTGTTACAGAAATAAATTAGGTAAGGGAAAAGCTGTTAAATAAAAATTGATCCTTTAATACGCGCTTTCTTTTAGGTAAACATACAAAGGAACTAGACTGCTTTGAAGATGCGGCGGTCACGGTCAGGTCAGCGCCAGGCTTTATCTGGTGATTAGATTCTGTTCTGGCTATATGCTGAACTGAGTCCGTTTCATACACTGCAGTGGAGCGTTCAGTGACTACAGGTACTACGGTTATTGTACTACTTCTGTTTTAATTATTGTTTTGTTTATTTTCAGTGTTATCTCTTCCTATCTATTTCTTGTAATGTACCTATTTGTCTCAGTGCCTCTATTTGTGTATGAATACATAAATTTTCTTTCTTTTTTTTCTTTTCAAAAACAAACTCTACATTACTAAAGAAGGCTAGCTCGTTAACCTTTATCATATCTTTTTATATATCCTAGTGTAGGAACGGGAGGTTATTTAGGCTCCTATTACTACCTTACCCAGATTTTCATGATTTGCATCATTTTTTTCTTTTATGTTATCATTGAGATACAAAATAAAATTTACCAGATTCAAATTTACCAGATTCAAATCGGGGTATTTTACTACCCCGACTTTTACCATAGTAGTGTATTCTTACTCCGTCAGCATACGAAAACCATACAATAAATGAAACAGTAGTAAAACTATTTCAAAGTCCAAAACTTGTATTAATATTTCAACAGCTGGCCACAATCTGTCACTTGTAAAGAAACTGCAATCTGTTATTGTACAGAAATGTCTCTACAGTGTTTTATTTACAAACACAATTTCTAGGCTTTAATGTCTAAATTATTGTAAAGGAAATATTTAAAAGGCATATTATTGTGTCCAGTAGTAGGCGACAATGATAATGAATAATAGCGACACTAAGCAACTGCGACGTCATAATTTTTCAGGAGGAAAAACAAATAGTAAAAACCAAAGGCCACTCAACCGAGATTTCACCACGAGGTTCCTGTCCACGTGCGATTCGAACCTGTGTCAGCCCATGGATGTTGCGACATCAGCCTTGATAAAAAGTTTTCTCAAAGTCAGCAGCGTTAATCACGTGACCAGCTTTGCGTGCCCATAGGTTACGCAAAGCCGGTCTTTCAATTTAACCGTTTCGTGCCGTACGGTTGAAGTTCGTTTGCGGTGCGTTTGACGACCAGCAAACGTACGTTTGTTTGTTTTTATACAAATCATGCGGCAGCTGAACCTACGGCGAAAGCTCGACAGCAGGACGCCAATGTCACAAGCTTCACGTGTTCATTTAGCTATCAAATAAATAAGAAACATCACAAACCCGTTTCGTGTCGTACGGCTGCCGTACGATAGCGGGTAATACCCAGCGGCACGGAAAACGTGCGGTCGTTCGACCCAAAACGCCTAAATTGAAAGAACCCTATGAGCCCAATTTAAATAAAAATTAAGTCTTTTGCGCTATTCTAGGCAGGAAACTCAGATGAAATACCACTAAGCAACCACCCACCTAAGGATCGCCAAGCCATTAATACATGGCATACCTATATTGTTATCTCTATTAATAAAGTACAAAAGCATTTAGCACACATTGCACGAGCTCTGCTTAGTTTGGGACTACATTGGCGTTGTGTAAATATGTATGGAATACCTAATTTATAAATTACTAGCGGCTCGTCCCGGCTTCGCACGGGCATTGTTTTCCCGTTTTTCTGTTGAAATTTTTTCTAAATTTTCTTTGCTATAAACCTCACGGAGCCCAAGACCTTTCCAACGAATGCAAAACCGTGGAAATCGGTTCGTGCGTTCTGGAGTTATAGCGTCAGGAAGGAAAACCCGACTTATTTTTATATAGTAGAAGATTTCTCCGTATAGCTACTTTACTCATTTAGTAAATTACAAATATTTTCTTACAAATTAATATAAAATGTTTTTATAAATAGAAGGTTTCTCTTTATCCGCGACATCAAAGTAAATGAGCCTTCCATTTAATTAACAATGACTTAAAGTAATCAATATTAATATTAAGTAAAAAAGCTTTGAGTTACACGAGGTAACTGTGGATTAAGAACCTCGACCTCTGTGGCGTAGTGATTTTATTACATGGCTGTTAGGCTAAGGTCTCCGGTTCGATTCCCGCTCAATGCAAATCTTTGTGTACATGAACATGATTGTTTGCATTGGTCTGAGTGTTTCTATGTATAATATGTATGTATTTACAAAAGAAAAGTATAGAAGTATTAATATCTGTTGTTCTGTTACCCATCACACAAGCAGGTTAAGCCTAGCTTACTTTGGGAAAATATGACGCTGTGTAGAGATGTCCGTGAATATTTATTTATTTATTTTATTAAGAACTGACTTTTAATAATAGGTATTATGAATACAAGCCTACATTTAAGGTGGCCAGCGTGGTATAAGTATGCTAAGTATCCCTCTGTCACAGGAGGAGGCCCGTCCCTGTAGTGGGACATTAAAGGGCTGTTATGATGATTGAAGGTGAATGGCATAGCGCTCAAAATTGAGCGATGAAAGTGGCGGTGGCAGGACATAGCGCGAAGAACTGACAGTCGTTGTGGCGACATACAGCGTCCGATAAACGCAACCCGTTAACTCTGCAGGCCAAGATGGCAGAGTCACGTATTCAAAGCATGGCCCTATACAATCGGGTTTTAATCACCCCGATCCCAGCAGTGATGTACGCTTTTTTAACCGACTTCAAAAAAAGGAGGAGGTTCTCAATTCGGTTGTATTTTTTTTATGGTCCGGTCTGAGACGCACTACGGATACTGTTTAATTTAAGAATTTCTTTCTTGTGTTCGTCAATATAATATTATTGTAAGATAGTTTAAGAAATCATGGATTATTTTCTTTTTTCACTCTTTTGTGAGTAAAAAAAAAATAAAAAAATGGTATTGCATAGGTACATGCGATCATCAGATATCTCTAGGATTATCCTTTCGAGTGCTTACCACATGGGAGGAACACCGTGTGGTATTTAAATATCGTTTTTAGGTTTATTTAAACACAAATACACTCTAACTGCCCTCAAACCCTTGAAATCTTTTAACAGCATTTTTAAAACGCCCTTCATGAATTTTAAACGATATGTATTAATGTTACTGAAATTAAAAGTTTTACGTACATTGTATTACATGTAGTATATTTTATACCTTATCCCCCTTACTCACAAACGCCTCTTAAATTTAATCACTGTTTAGCGAGATTTTTATTAGCAAAATCAACCTTATACCAAACAAAAACGTAGTAAAGCTAATCTATTGACTAAAATTTAAAAGGCGTTTATGAGTAAGGGGGTATATGTATAAATTTATCGCTACTAAAGGAATTATAGTCACCATTACAAAATCATTCTCTCAGGTATCGATTGCGGGATCTGTTTTGGATAACTCCTATCTACTATATAAAAATAAGTCGGGTTTTCCTTCCTAACGCTATAACTCCAGAACGCACGAACCGATTTCCACGGTTTTGCATTCGTTGGAAAGGTCTCGAGCTCGGTGAGGTTTATAGCAAAGAAAATTTAGGAAAAAATTGAACAGAAAAGCGGGACAATAATGCCCGTGCGAAGCCGGGATGGAGCGCTAGTCTACTATATAAAAATAAGTCGAGTTTTCCTTCCTGACGCTGTAACTCCAGAACCCACGAACCGATTTCCCCGGTTTTGCATTCGTTGGAAAGGTCTCGGGCTCCGTGAGGTTTATAGCCAAGAAAATTTAGGAACAATTTCAACAGAAAAGCGGTAAAATAATGCCCGTGCGAAGCCGGGGCGGACCGCTAGTCTACTATATAAAAATAAGTCGCGTTTTCCTTCCTGACGCTATAACTCCAGAACACACAGACCGATTTCCACGGTTTTGCATTCGTTGGAAAGGTCTCGGGCTCCGTGAGGTTTATAGCAAAGAAAATTCAAGAAAAATTTCAACAGAAAAGCGGGAAAATAATGCCCGTGCGAAGCCGGGAGGGGCCGCTAGTTTAACATAAAAAGCGCTACGCAGTAATCAGTGTTGTTTATATTCTCAATAAACTTGGAAACTCTAAAAGTGTAGAAAATATTCTTATTTCAATAAAAACACTAATTAATATAATACTAAGAATAATGAAATAGACCTTCAAAGGTATATTTCGTTCTGAATACGTTTCAAGGATGTTTATTAATAGGAAATCTTAATTAATTGTATTGGGGTTACTGCTTATAAAGTAATTAAGTATAACTTTAAAAGAGTAATTAGTATTGTTTTTTTTTGTAATAGGAGGCAAACGAGCCAGCAGGTCACCTGATGGTAAGTGATCACCGCCGCCCATGGAGACCGGCAACACCAGAGGAATCACAGATGCGTTGCCGACCTTTAATAAGGGAGTACGCTCGTTTCTTGAAGCTCCCTTATTTATATGTAGAAACATAAAATTCACGTTCCTATAAACCAAGGAATTCAGGCGCGGGCTTCCTTTTCTTGTATGGAAGAGAAGGAGAGTCTGTAAGAATCAACCATGGGTCTAGAGACTATTCATGGCTATGCTAGGTCATCTATGCCATGACTGCCCGGGTACCGAACACTGTACACTCAAATATCCTCATACTATTTTCATCTCGTGTTTGGTGTAAGTATACCTGTTGTACCTACGTCTAAGGAAAACGTCTGGACAGACCGACAATGTGATGACGACGGAGTTGCCTTTAGACAAAAAGAATTTTGTCCTACTCCGGCTCACTAGCGCCGCCAATAGAAAAACAATCATAATTCGCAAAAAGGATCAAAATTTCGCAAATGAAAAAAAAAACGGCCGTTTTTGTCTATAATGCAATATTTATCTAATTGAAAAACATTTATAGTGTTGACAGTATGTTATACAAATACTTTATTGCCTTTTCTCAAGACTTCGTTACCAACATTTTGTATTATTGATCCTATTTGCGCGAATTATGATTTTTTCTACTCGCGGCGCTAGTGAGCCACGTAAAGCCCGAAACGAAGTCACCGTAAACGAAAACCACGTAAAGTGATTATATTTAGAGGAGGCCTATGACTACTAGTTGATGTCTGTTAGGTGATAAGCAGATGATGATGATGAAATAAACATTAGTCATGATTTGCTTTTTAAGAACTACTTTTGCTAAATCGAAGCCCGGGAATAACTTTGACGACCTCGGTGGCGCGCCGGTAGAGCCAGCGGCTGCCGCGCATGAGGTTGTGGGTTCGATCCCCACGCAGGACAATAATTTGTGAGATCCACAAATTATTGTCCTGAGTCTGGGTGTTCTATGTGTCCGTTAATTGATGTTTGTAAAAGTCCCCGCGACACAGGGCATGATCCCTAGTGCGGGAGTTGTCTTTTTTAAAAAACAAAAAAAAAAAAACTATATTTAGAATTAAATTGACTTTAACAAGTGATACTTATATGTTACATTAACGTTGAAAATGAATAAAAATTGTATTGATACGCGACTAGCAGTAGGCGTTATTCGCCTACGTTAAAATTTTATTAAGAGTTCAATTCAGTTTTAAACTAAGTTTAATTTTATATTTTCCAATCATGAAGTTTTCACTACAGGGACAGGATCACATTTATATATTGTACTTTGCTTAACGTCATGCTTTAGTTAACATTGGTTTATTTTCATTGTCAATAATAAATCAAACAACTATAAATAGATAATAGAAAGCGCTCGTCTGTCTTAGGTGTTGATTCATCATAACAGCCCATTAATGTCCCACTGCAAGGACGGGCCTCCTCCCGGGACGGAGGGATACTTGGTCTACTAATACCACGCTAGCCAAACGGATTGGTATAGGGTTTAATTTCAGATTTTCCTTCTTTTAATTAATTTCGTAAAGATAATATTGACGGATAGTCCCTTAGTCGGTTTTTACGACACCCATGGGATCAGATGGGGTGGTAACATATTGTATTCTTCCTCCGTCACCACACGGATTAGGTGTTGATTGTGAAGTAGGTAATACACAAGATCGACTTCAGCATCTATTTGGTGATTATACTATGCACCTAAGTACCTAAGTACGCCATCATCGTCATAATTATGAAAATACGTCCTCTGCTGGATAAAGGCTTCCTCTAAATAATGCCATCACGTGCTCTTATAGCTTTATCGTCAATCGGACTTCTTAGGGTCGTAGCACAATAACGTAACTTAAACGGAACGTCACCGTATCAACTCGAGCCGTTCAGTATTATTTGTATGAAACTCCTTACTGCAACGCACACTAATCGGAATCGTAACGTAATCGGATTTTTGACGTTCACACCGAGGATAAAGGCGTCACACCGAGGATAAAGGCGAGGCGGGGCCGATCCGTTTACGTTACGTTATAATTGTGCTATGACCCATGCACTCTATCGCTGTGTATAAACAAATTAGTATTCATTCATATTTTTATTTCAACTATACTAATATTATAAAGAGGTAAAGTTTGTGAGTTTGTGACGTTGTAGGGGGTAATCTCTGGATCTACTTAACCGATTTTAAATTTTAAATAAAAATTATTTTCGTATTGAATAATCCATTTATCGGGAAGTGTCATAGGCTATATAGTATTACGCTATGACTAATACGAGTGGAGCAGTAAAGAAATATGTTTAAAAAAGGGACGCGTATTTTTCACCACCCAACGAAGTGGGCACGGGTCAGCTAGTCATTCATATTTTTATATCAACCAATAAACGTCCAATGCTGGACATAGGCCTCCTTTAAATATTTTCAAAACGAGTTTTTTGTTTTAATTATAACTTAAATTTAACAAATACTTAGATGTACCTACTGTTACATCCCGCCTGATTTTGGCATTTCGATATAAAGTTTGTTACCACCGAATTATCGTCCATGATTTAAATTATTCATATTTGGGACGACTTAACATAATTTTATATGGTCTATTAATACAGGAGAGGGCCTATGTCCAGCAATGGACGTCGATTGGCTAATATGATGATGATAATTAATAAATCAGAACTGTAGTATATTGGCATATAATATTAGTTCTCACACATTCTCATAACGCCATCATTGTACTTTGGATAATAGACAACTAGCATGATAATGTTGATCCACAGAGAATTGTCTTGAGTCCAGGCTCAACATCCAAATGTTTTATTTGTTAATTTCATGTCTGTTATAGTCTCCGCGATACAGGAATTGGGAGTTGTCAAAAGAAACGAGAAGTAGTAGGATTTACGACCGACCCTAAATACAAGAGGAGGTGGTGTATGACTCTAAAATGAGAACAACTTTAGAAATCGCTTATTAAGACGAGCAAACACGGGTGTTTAACTAGTATCATCATCATAACAGCCCATTAATGTCCCACTGTAGGGACGGGCCTCCTTCCGTGACAGAGGGATACTTGGTCTTCTAATACCACGCTGGCCAGACAGACTGGTATAGGGTGTAATTTCAACTTTTCCTTCTTTCTACTACTCAACTAGTATCATATAACAATGAAATTAAAAAGTAACTTTTAAATCAACAAAACATAGTTTGTGGCCTAGTTATAATCTTTATTGCTGTCCATTACGTGCGTGTACAGTAATATTATGTCAAAAACACTCTATTTTATGTAATTAGTTATAAAACTAGTTTTTCAATCATTTTTATGTGTGGTCATTCCATTCAAATTTCTTTATTTTCTCTTCACAATGATACATCTAATAAAATATACATTAATACTGTGGTGATGGGATAAACTTCATAGTCCACCACATCTCATCCCTTTGGTGAAGGGAAAGTCAATTTAGGAATAAAGCGTAGTTACATAAAACAGTACATCAATTGTACAACAGTTCATCAAGAGGTCCGTCCTTGCAGTGGGACATTCAGGTAACTTTTTTTTCTGAAAATACATCTCCTGCACTAGGGATCAAACTCCGTGTCGCAGGGTATTTTACGGACACTATATTAAACGAAACAAAAATCATCCCGGCTTTTTTTTAATTGGTTTACCAGAGTGAATCTATGGTGCCTGATGTTAAGCATTCAATAGAGTCAAAAAATAGCGAGCACCATGCCAGCTACAATATTTGTAGAGGCATGAATGTCTCCACTATGGCGGCTTAAGAAAATGATTTTTTACGCCTCGCTTGAAAGAACCAGGATCGTAGTTTGAAGGAAAAGCTTGGGCTGGCAAAGAGTTCCATTTTTTTATAGTTTTGCACATGTACGAAGTGCTGAACCGCTTTGTTCGTAGGCTCATGATAGTTATTTGTAAATCATACAAATGTGCCTGGGAGTAACAAAATAACCCCTGGGAATCGAAGCCGACCCCATGCATAACAGTCGCGTACACAAGCCGTTTTACCACAAAGGCAGTTAAATTTATAGCTTACTTTAAATTGTGTGTGTTAAGGATTACACTTAGATTTAAAATGACCTAGAAACAATCACTGGGAAGACAAAGTTAATACATTAAATGCGCTAGTCTTACAGTTCTTAAAAGGAAAGCCAATCTTCCTGTATTTCTTGATAAGAAACGATTAAGATTCCTATCCTCTTCTGGCTTAGTAGGTCAATTGAAAGTGATATTAAGTTTTGTTAGAAAAGACATATAGTTTTCTTTAGATTGTCTAGGATAAATAACCATTTTACATTGATATTTTGACGAATAAAATCCAATATACCTACACTATCTCAGTACCCCCCACTATCAACAGATGTCAGATACATCCTGAATCGCGATATCAACATTCGCACAGCGATTCCGCATAAATACAACGTCCAACAAACAACTGTTGGGCTGTTGGCCCGCCAGGCACGATCACCCTCGCCTGGTCGGAGGATCCTCCCTTTTCATTGGAGGCGTGGTGTTGTTACGTCAACGCGACCTCCACAATGGCATGACAACATGGCAACCACCCTCTGACTGATACCCATCATCGTGCCTAGTATTGTGTATGCACCTAAAAGTTTGGCATGGCCGCGGCCGTGGTTGTACTATGAGATTGTTATCGTATCAAAAAATACAATTATTAACGAGAGTTAAAAAAAAATAGAGTGTAGATATATTTAGGTGTCATGGATATAAGAAATTGCAAGGGAGGCCTATGTGGTGACGGTGTCTGGGGCGTTTTCACAGAAAAGAATGGGTATTCTCTTTATCTACTTATTTGTCTCTTCACCCCGCAATAAAAAGCATTCCATTGTTGAATAAGATCGCTATTAACACAAACCTTTTTACTCTGCATTTTGTCGAGTCTATTTCCGAACGAAGCGATCATACCATAGAAGTGCACACAATTTGATTTTCGATCAACACTTGAATACGCGCTCGAATGTGACGCCATTTTTACAGATTGTTTATTTTATATTTTCAACAACATTTATCTTCTTTGATAAACGTTAAAATAGCAATATAATTATAAAAATGCCATAAATATGTACCTATATAACTCGGTAGCCACTTACGATTTCCATAGGTAGGAAATGAGAGGTAGGTAAGTTTCCTTCTAAAACAGTCGCTTTCAATGTAGATACCATTACATTGTATATCTATTGTATAATTTGGTTAATTAACCTCCAATTATCTGCTGATTTGACCTATCTGTAATTATCTGCTTAATTGATTGATCTGTAATTATATTGTGATGTATTTATCTATGTATGTTTAGTTCTATTTGTTTTTTTTTACGATTTCTATGTATTTTATTTTATTTGAGTAAAAATTGTTTTAAGTTGGTGGTAATTATGTGTATCAAATATGTAGTTCAAATAGTTATTGTGTACTTAAATTTAAGTTACAATACCTACCAAGATATGTTTGTGCTTACACAATACTATCAAGTAGGTACTTGACTTTACTATCCTTTGGATTTCCTAAAAGGTACCTAAATATAGGATACTCGTTAAGCATAAATATGATTGCTCGAAAAAACTCAAGATTAACCAGCATTGATTTCAAATAAAAGGTATTCTTCTGTCCCAGAATATGTAATAACTAAATACCCTATTATTAGTATGTAATTATATCCAGAGTATGGTATGGTAGTTCTATATCCAGCTTCATATAAGTACCTATACCCAGTATACAGGGTGTCCCAAAACCCGACGTTAATTCGAAACCGGGTGATAAGGCAAGTCATGCTGGTTATCAGAAAAATATTAAAAAAAATCTAAGTCGCATGGTTGTAAAGTTATAGGCATTTGAAAAAAAAACGCAAAAATTCCCACTTCGTGACACTCTTTTCCCTCCTGTTGTCACAAATCTTAACTTTTTTCAACTTTTTTTTTTGCTGTGTTACCCTGAATAGTGCCTCTTTAAATTCTAATAATTAATTTAAAACCACCTGGTCTAGTTTTCACATCAATAGGACTTATTTCTTAGAATAAAATTTATTATGAAGAAAATGTCCAGCTTAAATTGACTGTAGTGAAAAAAAAATGTACTACGCGAGTTTGGCAAGTTCCGCCAAAAGTTGGCGCATTTAGTAAGGATTTGAAAATAGTATCATACTTGGTAAATTGTTGCCGCTATCATGGACAAAAAAAATCTTTTTTGTAAAATTTAGGAGCCGATTCCAATGCTGAATAAGTTAAACTGCTAAGTAGTTGAACCGGAAAGAGTCATCATATCAAGTGAAAAGTAGTAGAAACAGTAGTATTAGTTAAAAGTGCCAAAAAGTACAGCCTGTCGCAATTTTAAAAAGCCACGAGTTACACTCATTACATTCATGCAAATTATGCATGTTCATGTTGTCTTTTTTAATGTTAAATAATTATTTTTATAATTTTTTTTTCACTACAGTCAATTCAAGCTGGACATTTTTTTCATAATAAATTTTATTCTAAGTACTAAGTCCTAAAACTAGACCAGGTGGTTTTAAATTATTTATAAGAATTTAAAGAGGCACTATTCAGGGTAACAAAGCAAAAAAAAAAAGTTGGAAAAAGTTAAGGTTTGTGACAACAGGAGAGAAAAGAGTGTCACAAAGTGGGAAATTTTGCGTTTTTTTTCTAATGCCTATAACTTTACAACCATGCGACTTAGATTTTTTAAAATATTTTTCTGATAACCAGCATGACTTGCCTTATCACCCTGTTTCGAATTAACGTCGAGTTTTGGGATACCCTGTATATTCAGTACCTTTGTATCTTTTCACACAAGGATTAAAAAAGGCTGTTAGGTTAGCTGTTAGGCTGTTATTTTGACACATTTGACAGCGTTCTCTTTCAGATTCAAATAAACGTCAAAATCCTCACTAACAACCCATGCACCTTTGTTCTGATATCTGTGCTATGCACCGAGACCTTTGAACTTTATCGATGGCAATTAGTTAGTTAGTCTTTGATATTACAACATTGAATAGTATGCAATCGGAAACAGGATGAATCTAAGCGTTCACTTCTGTGTAACGTTACTCTCATAGATAGATCTATAGGGAATTCACTGAGGTATACTGTCAAAGTGCTCCTTTGATGACGTCACGTAGTCCCTAGATCGACTTTGAACAATAGATTTGTAAAGTAGCTTTTAAAATAATTGAGTCTATGTCACATATGTAGGTATCTATCTAGTCGCAAACTAAGCTAAGCTATGGAAAGCGTTCTTTTACGTTTTGCAATGATAGGTATGTACCACGGAGTATCATCAACATACAGATGTTATATCCTTCCATCAACTCAGTAATACTTTAGACGATATAAAGGAAGGTTCGTATTTTGTATTCTTAGTCCTCCTTCTCTCTTTTAAAGTACAGATATATTTTCTTTTCAATAAGGCAACTTTCCTAAAAGTATAACAACGTTGTGTCATAAATTCTCTCTCTGTCTTACGAAATCATTATTACTAAGAATAGATTCTTATTTTATTTTTATTTTCCTATATAAAATAAAATAGAAAAATATTTCAAATACACTCTTCTCGGCCAGCATTAGTTGCTAAGTATCCCGCTATAACTAGAGTAAAGTAAAACGGAATAAAAGCTAATAATTTTAAACAGTAATACTGGCTAAATGTGGTTGCAATGTCGATACTGCTTGTACTACAGAAAAGAAAAAAAGTAAAAGCTAGCTATGGATTGAGTACCAGACGCATTTAAACGAACGACGAAGTAGTTTTCAAGAAAACCTATAACGTTTTTCGCAATAAGTATGAAGAAATGAAATATGGCGTGTATTTGTACGGGTGCATAGAAATTTTCTCTCTGTGATCATATTTAATTTCATAAGCTTTCTACAGAAGTTCTCGGAAAAGAAATATCTCATTGATATTTGAACCATTGGCTAACTTTATTGCATTCGCTAGTTTCCAGGCTTAACGTAAGTCATTAAGTAATTGAATATCTGATATACTACGTTGTTTTACATTTCTGTTTTTGCATTCGTCCGATCACATACAATCACTGAAAGTAATACGCCATCTAGTGCAAATAAAGTGCAACTACGGCGTATCAAAAATGCGGGTCTCATTTTTTCTTTTCTCTTTATAATGGCGATTATCACAATATCAAAATATCCTAAATGTTAAGACATATTTGACAATTATATACAGATTATAATTAACAATATTCAAAATAGCGAAAAACTAACAGTTTACCTATATCATCATCATCATCATCATACCAGCCCATTAACGTCCCACTGCAGGGACGGACCTCCTCCCGTAATGGAGGAATACTTGGGAACTAATAGGTACTAATAGATGGATTGGTATAGGGTTTAATTTCAAGTTTTCCTTCTTTTTATTTCGTTAGGATATTTTTTTTTAAATTTCAATTTATTTATCTAATTTATTTCCCTCAAAAGGTACAGAAGTTTCTTATATTACAGTAACATTAAACAAAAACCTTGTTGAGAGCTGGAGTCTGAGCTAGGTTTGAAACCTGTGTGACAGATCTCCAGAATAATATTCATGGATAGTCTTTTAGTGGGTTCCTACGACACCTATGGGATGAGATGGGGTGGTGACATATTGTTGTACTCCGTCACCACACGGAGAGCCTATATAATTTTAATGAATTATTTCTGAAACATAGATTTCTTTAAAATGTATCCACTTGAACGTCAATGGGTATGATTTATCCACTGACAAAATGGCGGGACTTACGTCATATGGTATAAAAGTACCAAAAAAAAAATCGTTCTGCAACGCGCGATATTTTATAAAAACATGATTCTACCGCTTAAAATCTACGTTTAAAAAAGTCTGTGGGACAATTGTCGATAGTTTTAGAACGGATTACACCAAAATAAACAGCTGTAAAAAATAATCTGTGGTCGCAATGTCAAACAGAAGTTTGCTTCATTTCGTATGTCCTTGTATGAAATTTACTGTTTATTTATGTGTTAAATACATTTAATTAATTAAATATTGTTGGAAGTGTAATATATTACAATTTTCTAGAAAATGTGTGCTTTCTAATGGTCGTAATATTATGTTATAAAAGTTGAGTAACTTTTAAAATTTAATAAAAGAAAAGTCAAAGACTAAAACTTGGCCTTGAGTTTAACAATAATGGCGGTTTAATTACGCTTTCCTCAATAAAAGTTTAATGAAATCGTTTAAAGTTTATTGAAATCGTTTAATTCTAGAAGATAAACTAATAAACAATAATTAAATTTAGAAAACAAACCTACTACGTTCTTATTTTTATGTTCTTATTGTCTAAACAAAAATATGGTATGCACTACAAAACGCCGAGATGGCCGAGTCAGCTAAAAAAGGTATTTATTTCAAAAATAATTTAAAATACTTTAACCTTCAGAATTACTAATATATTTATTTTATTTTAAAAGTAATATAGTAAATTATATTTTAAAAATAAAATCATCAATTTGGGTTGCTAATTTTTATTCACAAATAATATAATTCCCGGAAAATCGCGGAAAATGTCAACAATTTTTCGCAATTTCTCAGGTTTATCAACTATTCATTGTATTTAGATATTCATAAGGTTAATGTATTTTAATTTAAGTTTATTCCCTATACTTTTACGAACACGACGATGGTTTTCATTTTCAAATTGATGCAGTAATTTTCTCGTGTTAGCCGTTTTTATCAAGACGGAAAACTCGCAGTTTTTTATAAACACATAAAAAACTGCGAGCGTTGCCACTTGAACGTTGGACTCGCGAAAGCGATTCGCGCAGTTAACGTTCAAGTGGGTATTTCTTATTCATTTTTTCGTCGAAAGATCTCTTTAGGTCCTCAAAATGTATGCGCCCGTACTTCGTTATAGAAACAGCTTATTTTGACCGCAGACGAAGTTACAGCGGGTCGGTAAAGGCTACCAGTTTTAATAAATTAGCAAACAAGAAGTACTTAGACCAGAAACTTTCATTACATTAGCGTCTCTTTACTCAAAGTCGATTTTTGCAAAATGACACTCCTTGCAAAGCATCACAATTCATAACCTTTCAAACTTATTCCAGAGTTATATAGTTAAGTAAAACTGGCAAATATGTACTGTTGGTCAATTTGTTAATTAATTATACTTATTGATATTAATTAGGTACTTATCATAGCAAGAAACGCCAATCTTCAATCACCACCGTGCCACTTTTTTTCTTTTTTTTTATATGGTGGAAGGCAAACGAGCCTGCAGGTCTCCTGATCGTAAGTGATCACCGCCGCCCATGGACACCCGCAACACCAGAGGAATCGCAGATGCGTTGCTGACCTTTAAGAAGGGAGTAAGCTCGTTTCTTGAAGCTCCCCAAGTAAATATAAGCCACTTTGCATATGTTTTATTTTAATTTCAATGGCATTTAAGTATATCGAGACTAAGTAATTAGAATAAAATTAATCTTAGTAAATGAAATTTCAGAATATTTATAGTTTAACTTTTACCTCCCACGTCAGTAAATATTAGCAAAGCTGCTTTAATGCATTTCACCTGACATTTTGTAAGTTCTACCCACGGAGGTGTTAATGAAAATACGTTCATACTTAATCCTACTTAACTAATTAAATGATTACTTTTCAAAGCAAATCTATTTGTGTGCATGAAAATGTCTACTACTAGCATTGGTCTATTAGTTAAGATACATAGATAAATATCTTTGTATCTTAACACAAAAAAATAACAATTTAAAAGTAATAGGTAATGTCGGTAGGCCTAGGCCTCTAGTACGCTAGAGGCCTACCCTCTCGCGAGCCCTAACTCGCAAAGACCTAATCAAAAAGACTACGGAGCACCAACTACATACTACTCTCTTTAGGCCAGGTTGCCACCAAAGCGGAGAGGAGAGGAGATGTGTTGGAATAAACCAATCAGATTTCATTATTTCCACATCTCTTCTCCGCTTAGTTTCGGTTGCGAAATCTGATTGGTTTATTTCAACACATCTCCTCCCTTTTCCCCTCCTATCCGCTTGGGTGGAAACCGGACGTTACAAACTTGCTTTGTTTCGTCAACGTTCTTACATATTTTCAGTTCCGAGTGCTACGCAATAGTAATTATTTAATGTAACATTAACGTGTTATAAAATGCAAACAAGAAATATTCTACTATTAAAACAAACATTTGTAATTCATTTATTTTAATGGATCACAATCCAATTAAAATATTTCATTCGATACGATAGCTGTAAAATTTATTTCAAACTAAAATATAAACTGAATAAACGTGAAAGTGATATTCAATATTTTTTTCTCTAAAAAATATGTTTGAAAACCTGTACACGAAGCCCTTTCACATAATGCTCTAGGGTTACCAGTTTCAGTAAAAAATTTCAACAGCTTTTTCAACAAGTAAACCAGAGGATTATTTTTAGTTTTGTTTTCATTTTCAAACGAATCGAACTTAGAAATACACACATCAAAAAAGTCTAAGCAACATGCATGATATTACAAATTTACCATTTATATTAATTTATTTTACCATTTATTTTAATTATAACGTTGTATTTTATTTTTAAAATAATATTTTTAGGGTTCTATGATGTAAAAATAACAGCTGTTTTCTTTATAAGTTCTTTTAATAACAGAAATTAACAATATTAGAATATACAGGTACATAAGAAACTAAACTTTTTTTTTACAAATTGAAATTTCTTAAGAAAATGAATTTATTGTGAAAGAATAGGACAATTTAATACAAAGTATGGCCTCCTCTGCTATTCAGAACTTGTCGGCAACGATTATTCATTGAATTAATGAGACTGTTTATGTCATCTTGCGGTATTCGCTCCCAATGGAATTGTAGCAAATCCTTCAGCTGTTGGGTTGTTGTCACTCCGTCCAAGTCCTTCAAAACACGTCTCTGGAGCATGTCCCATGCGTGCTCGATGGGGTTGAGGTCTGGCGATTGTGCAGGCCAGGGCAATACCTGGATGTTCTCCGTTGCCAAGTATTCACTGGTTCGCCGAGCTGTATGTGAACGCGCATTGTCATGCATTAACGTAAAATCGGAGCCAAAGGTTTGTGCAAATGGATGGACATAAGGTCTGAGAATATCCTCAACGTAATTTTCAGCGTTCATGTTTCCATTTACAAAAACGAGCTCAGTTCGCCTGTTCTTCATAATACCCGCCCATACCATAACTGTTGAGCCGCTGTATGGATGAACTTCCTGAACGCACCTGAGTCTTTCAGTATTTCCGGGTCGACGGTACACTCGCACCCTTCTTGTATCAGGCCTAAACCCGAATCGCGACTCATCCGAGAACATAATTTTATCCCATTGTTCCTGGGTCCATGTTATGCGTTCTCTACACCATTTATTTCGACGAGCGCGATTCCCGTGACGTATCGGTGGGCACCTGATAGGGCGTCGAGCTCGTAGGCCGTACTCATGCAGTCGATTTCGCACAGTTTGGGGACTTACATCAACACCACTTGAATTTTGTAGCCTCAAACTTATCTCTCGAGCGGTTAACATCGGCTGGCGTCTTGCAGTCAGTTGTATGTACCGCTCTTGCCGAGTGGTTGTACTCCTTTTACGGCCTGGATGCTGTTCAGCGGGTTCCCCTGTATTATTGTAGCGCTGCCAAAGACGACAAATAACACTTCTATGAATACCAAAATGTCGAGATACCTGAGATTGATTACTTCCCGCTTGCAACATCCCTACAGCTCTTTGCATTTCATCTGCCGTCAAATGACGTCGCTCCATGACGTAAAGAATATCTAACAATTCAATTTGGCGCCAACTGTATTTAAATGGTTGGTAAAATTATAAAATCAAGACTAAAACGTAGCAATTAACATGCACTCAAATTCAAACAAATTCGCAGTCATTTGAATTTTATGAAAAAAAACAAAACATAATCGAATTTTTTTTTACACACACACTACCTATACCTACCTACCTACCTACTTTTACCTATACACTTTGAGTGAGTAAATACTTAGAAATTAATTAATATAAATGGTAAATTTGTAATATCATGCATGTTGCTTAGACTTTTTTGATGTGTGTATATATTTCAACAAAAAAAATATTTTTTTATGTACACGTTGTTACGCATAAAATACCATGATACTGGGAAAAATAAAGGATTAAAAATACTTAGTGATTAAAATTCCGTATGGAGACGGAGTAAGAATACAATATGTCACCACCCGATCTCATCCCATGGGTGTCGTGAAAAGAAAAGAAGAAAAACTTGAAATTTAACCCTATACCAATACGCCTGGCTAACGTGGTATTAGTAGGTCAAGTATCCCTCTGTCACAGGAGGAGGCCCGTCCCTGCAGTGGAACATTGATGGGTTGTTATGATGAGTAATAAAAAAGTAATAAATAAATATGTTGCATAACTGCTATAGTCTATTTTTTTATCTCGGACACTAAAATGACAACTACTAATGTCAAACGTAAAACTAATATAGCCAGCTTTTAAGAAACAGTGCTGTCCCTGTGTTTCGATTCGTTTTGTAATTATTGTAAAATATTTACGGTTGTTAGTATAGTCGAGAACTAAATGCCTTTATCACCTCTAGAGTTAATGTTAGTTGCATTTCATAAAACTATTAGGGTCAATATCGCACAACAAAACATCAGCTAAATCATGACGATACTTTGACATAATATCAGTTCTCATGTATTAGCAAATAGTTGTTAGATATTTATAAAAACAAATAGTAGAAGTTGCTGATAGAAGAGGTAGGTACTTTATCCTCTTTCCATTGGTATACAACATCCTATAAAATAGTAAATAGTTTTTCTACAAAACATGTGTAATACATAAACATACATACTGTTGGTGTGCTTAACAAATAAATAAATAATTCGAAGTAAGTAATTATTGATGCTATAGTAAATGATGACTTTTTTTTTTCTTTTATTATATTAAATTAACTCTAATGTGATAAGGTAGACCCACTGCAGTGACAAAAAAAGCTAAAGTAACTAGGTAAGTACGCTAGAATGAATCAATTATAGCAATTATAGCTAGTAAATTTACCTGTGCTTATTCATCAAACGTGTTTTCTTTACTTTGAATTATGTATTCCACATGTTTTGTAGAAAAACTATTTACTATTTTATAACATGTTGTATACCAATGGAAAGAGGATAAAGTAAGGCATTTATTCAGAAAATGGAAGAACTTTCTCTCTTTTATTTATTTTTTTATTGTACTGTGAAGTTGATCATATCTTTAAATTTTACCTGTCTCTATAGTTATAATAAGTCAATAAACAAAAAGTTGACGTTTTTGGTGAGCTATTATGAATTTATTTGATGCTCCTAGTATTAAACTTTAAAACAAAACATAATTATGAGGACTCACGGAACAATTTTTTTTTTAATTTAAGTGTTCATGGTAAATATTGGGTAAAAAAAATAAATAAATGGGTAATATTTGGGTATAAATTGCACAAAAAAAGGTAACAGTAATGATATTTTAGTATTCGAGATTAAAAAACAGCCTATAGTCTCTATTTACCGTAATCGGCGGTACTAACCTATATTTTTATCGGTAAGTACCGGCTGTACCGCATCACTATTTATTAGTTGTAAAAAACAGGCAACACATGAAATGTCATTTTAGTATCTGAGATAAAAAAATAGACTTTTAGGGTGTCCGGTCCGATCTTTTTGAGCATGACTTTTTATTAACGTTTGAATTGATTTGAGTGTTTTCTATATATTTTAAGCTTATTTATCTGTTGTCTATTACCCACAGAACAAACTCCGTTGAGTTTCCCAATAAATGGCGTTATTTGTGAGGAATATTATATTTATACTACAGGTACTCGAATTACAACAAAACGTAGGTGTACATACAAGCCATACCCTGCTAACATATTATTAGAATTCATTGCCAAAAATAGCCTGAATTATGGCGAACGGACCAGAATAGAACATTGGTAATTAATATTATATCAATAATGTGTTTATCTTTTGACGATGTACGAGTAGGTGTATTAAGTTAGGTATGTGTGTAGCTCAAGAAGCAAACTGGTAGCGTTCTTTAAACATTGCGCTTGTTAGTCACTGCCTACTTGCATGAAATTATCGCATCAGTATAATATTATTATGTATAAATTAGTAATTATATCCGTGTGATGAAGGAATAAGAATACAATATGTCACCACCCCATCTCATCCCATGGGTGTCGTAAAAACCGACTAAGGGACTATCCCTATTAGGTATTAGTACTTTTATTTATATTCCTCTGTATTTAAGAAGGCCCAGCACTTAGCATTGAGGCAATCAATGTCCGTTAGCTTTAGGGCGCTTGTACACGCTAAGAAAAGTCGCCGGGCCTACGCAAGAATTCGTGTCGTATCTAAGCACGACCTGTGTACACTGCGCCGGCGATGTATAAGAAAAAAATCTTGTCTGCGCAAGACAAGACACGGCGAACGTTGTTGCGGAGGGGCGGAGAGCGGTGTAGTAGGGTATCATACTGTTTTGCTTTTTAGTTAACATTTTTACTAAAGGAAACTCACACTGATTATCACACTTGTTATTACTTGCGCAGCCTACGCCCGTCTGACAACTGCATGAAAAAAATCCTGTCGTGTACACGTTTCGATTGGTCTTGTCTGCGGAAGACACGAAAAGTTTTCTTGTGTGGAACAGACTAAATTCTTAACGTCTACACGAAGATTTGTCTTGTCTGTCGCAGACACGGTAAATTTTCTTAGCATGTACAAGCGCCCTTATAATAATAGATTTCAGCACCCCTGCCTATGGCAATAGGGAAGAACACCAAGTTTTGTTAACATGAACAGGACTCTAGGGATTTCCACACGTTAAACATTGAAAATAAAATGGACGGCCATACATACGAATATTAACTCTGAATAAAATAAACTTGATAACTATAAGCATATTTTCCGGTGAAATAAATAATATTCATTTATAAAATCATATTGTTAATTGGTTCTAAACAAGTCTCGATTAAAAATAAGTGAAAATAAATCAGAGCATCTGTTAGTGACATGAAGTGTATAAAGTTTTACCAGTTCTCTCAATTAATTAAAACATTCAAGTTTTAAGTAAATTAAACAGATTTCATATTACACCAGTTAAAATTATTATGTTTCTGAAGTAAAGAAATTACTATTTTTATTCCCTGTATTTGTCTAGATTTGCCGGGGTTTGGCTGAATTTTGAAAGGGAGCATGAGCCTCACTTGTGGGTAAAAATGTGCGTTAACGTCTTTAAAAAAAAATAACTCGAGAAACGGCCCTACCACATATTATATATTTTTGCTAACTAGGTAGGTATAAATACGTGCAAAATTATATCCTAGGAGTATGGTAAAAGCTGACTAAATAAGTTTCGGCTAAAAGGAAAGAATCTTTAGGAAAGCAAAAGAAGTTAAAATTGACCCTAAATTTTTTTTTTTTTTTTAGAAAAACCAACTCCCGCACTAGGGATCATGCCCTCTGTCGCGGGGACCTTTTTACAAACATCAATTAACGGACACAAAGAACACCCAGACCAGGACAATAATTTGTGGATCTCACAAATTATTGTCCTGCGTGGGGATCGAACCCACAACCTCTTGCACGGCAGCCGCTTGCGCTACCGTCGCGCCACCGAGGTCGTCAAATACGTAGATACGTGAAACCCTATATCAAGACGTCTGGTAAACGTAATAATAGTAGGTCTAATTTCTTCTCTCTCCCTAAAAGAGGCCTGTCATAGAGAAATAATCCACCTAAAACGATATAATGTAACCCTACAACTTTAGAATAAGTTAATAATTGAACTTTTTAAACTAAGTACTAAACGAAGGTACTTTTTCTACTATAACAAGAGTTCTGTTTCATGAAAACTGAAACTAAAATAAAGACCCTATTAGTACTGCTATGTAATTTCCGGTGCTTGTATAAACGTAGCATCCGGTTGCGAGGACCAAGTTCTAAAGGGTTACCTTCTTTTAATCTAAATGACGAGCAGATCAAGTAATGGCTACTTTAACTGCCAGTTACGTTAGAGGCCGAGGTTTTTATCCTTGCAAGTCAAACTTGACTTCTTTGGTAAATCTGATGAATTAATTTAAAAAAACACTTTGTATTCGATTGTAATAAGTACGAGTATGTAGGTACTTACGCAATGTTCAACTACTATTACACATCTACTAATTATGAGACTTATACTGGGCTAACTTATGAGTATATTTCTTCAATAGAAAAATCAAACGTATTGGGAACATTCCTGCTCTTTTTGAAGTCAGTAAAACAGGCTTTCATCTTTCCTGCTGTTATGTACCCAGGTAGTTGCAAGGTTTTGTTGGAAAGGGATCTCCAGCTCATATGTCGTATGAGACGACTGTGGTATGCCAGTATGGTCTCATTCAAAGTCGGTTCTATGAGCATATTTGTAAACACGTCACGCCGCCCGTGCGTCGTCTTGGATTTGGGTCAAGATAATTTCCTTTGCTAGCGTTAAGTATTGACTTTTGCGTTTGAGTTCTATTAATTAAAGAATTCTTTTTAATTATCTTTGCAGGGAAAGGCCTCGTCTATTGATAGAGCAATCTATAACCACGCTGACTAAACCCCGGTTTCTGAATGACTGGTCAAGTCAAAATCAACTAATCAAGTGTCAAAACTGTCATTTTAGTTCCTGAAAATGATACTTTTGACACTTGATTAGTTGATTTTGACTTGACCAGTCATTCAAAAACCGGGGTTATGTATATGCATTGGCTTTCAGTTTGTTTTAAATTTCCTTCTCTTTTATAGCCTTTAACGACATCTACAAAGCCAATTTGCTTTCTTGCCTTTTCATTCTTTCAATTGTATTTTCGAAAATATTTGAAAAATTGACACCATGACCGCGCACGACAAGCCCCAGTGTCTTAGGGATTAATATTATTATCAAAAATGAACATCTCAGTAACGAACATTTCACGCAATATTTTGAAACGACATCGTAAGGAATCGAAGAAATTGGCCGCTGATTGTAAGCTTATTGCTTGATGATACCTGTTTCAGAAGAACTGTATCCTGTACAAATGTGAATCTCGGAATTCATTGCACTGCGCACTTAACCCTAAGACACAAGTAAGTGGTTAGGTGTAAGTTCTATAACCCTCATTTCCAGGAGGTGGCAGGCTTGAATCAAGCTAAACAATTATTTTGCTATTCACAAATTAAGTACGGCCCTGATTCTAAATGCTTTTCGTGTCCTTTAAATCTACATTTGTAAAGTTCCCTAGGCACAGGATGTTTTCCCTAGTGTCCCACACTATTTTAAAAAAAAGCAAACCAAAAACTGTTCCCTACTGATACGGTAGAAACGTTGTTGTCCGCTTGAAACCTATACTCTGTAAGATTTGCAACACTACTGCATGGAGGTGGCACAAAATATATTCTTAATTGTTGTAACAATATAGCTATATTGCATCCATACTAATATTATAAATGGAAAAGTGTGTCTGTCTGTTTGTCTTTCTTTCACGGCAAAAAAGAGCGACGAATTGACGTGTTTTTTTAAGTGGAGATAGTTGAAGGGATGGAGAGTAACATACGCTTTTTTTTTTCTTCTCTGTCCAGGAAAGGGGAACAGTGCTACCCCGAAATTAACGCAAGCGAAGCCGCGGGCAAAAGCTAGTATTAAATACAGTGACAACACAGAAACCGGAGGTAAATCTGGACCTATTTTAAATATTGAAACCTTTATTCCAGTTAAAGCTGAACTTGAAAGTGCCAATTTAGATACGGCTAACCCTTTAGTTATAAATGGTCAAGGTAGAAGGCCGAGGGCACTAATTAGTCGTTCAACTATCGACCTAAATATATCTCTAATAGCTGAGAAATAGCCAGATAAATGTGTTCGATGAGAAGATATTGGAGGTTTTGTTTTCATTAGCCTTATTTGTAACAGCCTAATAAAGTAAATAAATAAATAATCCATCGTTACTTAGGGCCAGATTCAGAGACCGCACTTTGACTTTACTTTAGCAAAGTCTAGTTATTATCTCTGAATTTGAACAACATTAAAGTAATCTTTTCGCATGAAAAGTTTACTTTGTAGTAATAAATAATGAAAGTAAACTTTTTCATGCGAAAAATTACTTTAATGTTGTTCAAATTCAGAGATAATAACTAGACTTTGCTAAAGTAAAGTCAAAGTGCGGTCTCTGAATCTGGCCCCTCAAACTAAGCAAAGCTTGTACTATGTGCACTAGACAACGGATAAAAATACTTAAATACTATTTTTTTTTAAGTACGCGGACTATGAAGTAAATAAACTTACACTTACCACGCTGGTTAGTAGTGTTATACTTAACATTTTATGGCCAGATTTCTTTTCTTTTTACATAACGTTTTATGACAATAAATCATCTATTATTCTACTAATCAATACACCATCGATTTCGAACGAAAATTTTAGTAACGGTAATGTTAATAACAACTAATAGTAACGGGAGAGCTAGAGGTAACAAATAATATTATAATATTTCCCTCGTACAAAGCGTAAACTAATCCCAGCTTGTATCATCATAACAGCCCACTTACGTACGACGGAGGGATACTTGGCCTACTAATACCACCACAGAAATCTATATCTGTGAATACCACGCTGGCCAGACGGATTGGAATAGGGTTTAATTTTAAGTTTTCCTTCTTTTTATTTCGTAAAGACAATACTCACGGATAGTCCCTTAGTCGTTTTTTACGTCATCCGTGGGATGAGATAAATGCATATGCATATTACATAGGAAACATAAATGCATTTTTTACATGTTTCATAAGACGATATGTGTATTAGGGCTCTTTTTAGTGCCGCACGGCTGCCGTGCGTTTACGGTGCGTTTTTCTGATGGCAAAAGCAACGTTCGTTTGTTTTCATACAAATCTTGCCGTACGGCTGCCGTGCGGCTGCCGCTCGACACTATAAATACTGCCGTATGGCAAGATTGACGAAAGAGCCCTTAGTTAGGATGCCTACACCAATTAGTTAGCATCGATCAACGTTATCGAGATCGATCAATTGGTGTGTTGCATTGATAGACCGACGATAAAACGTCAGTCAATCAATAAATCGAAAGTCAGATTGAATTTCATCGATCTATTAATATCCCCACCTCGTCCCGTGATAACACAGAGACCGGAGGTAAATCTGGACCTATTTGGAGTAAATAAACTTACACATACCACGCTGGTTAGTAGTGTTATACTTAACATTTTATGGCCAGATTTCTTTCCTTTTTACATAACGTTTTATATCAATAAAACATCTATTATTCTACTAATCAATACACCATCGATCGATGGCATCTATCGACAATCGATCTATCTGTGTGGTAGAAACTATAAATTGACATCAACTAATCAAAATATGAAATTGAAAACATTAATGATGAAATTACTAGTTATGGAAGTTCTTACAACAAGAACGTAAGTAACCAGAATATTAGAAGAGAAAATCTTAATGAACAGAGAGTACTAGTACTAATAAAGCTAGTTATGTAAATCTTAGTTAAGAGAAGACTAGTGACGACAAAGTTAATTCTGACAATATTAGTCAAGAGGATGACAACAGCGATAATACGAAAAATAATGATGCTAGTAGCGTGAATCTTGAATAATAGTAACGATAATGTGAGTTATGAAATTAATAGTAATAATAAATTTAGTAACGAAAATCTTGCTTTAGATAATAATAGTAGCGAAAATGTTTAATAATGATGATTAAATGTAAATATTGATGATTTAAACTTGAATCTTGATTAAGATAGTACTAGGAACGAGCAAGTTAGTGAGAATATTAGTCACGAGGATAGTAATAACCGGAATAATAGTAATGATAATGTTGCTAACATAAATCTTGTTGAAGTGAATAATAGTAACTATAATGTTTGTTATGAGGATATTAGTAACGAGGATAGTAACAACGAGAATAATAGTAATAATAATGCTTGTAACGTCAATCTTTGAGAAAAAAATACTAGGAACGAGAGAGTTAGTTATGAGAATATTGGTAATGAAGATACTAACAACGAAAATACTGGTAATGATGATAATAACATAAATCTGGTTTACAAGATAACCAATAACGATAATATTAGTTACGTGAATATTGGGTAAGTAGGATAGTAATAATACTCAGAAAAAAATTGTACTCGAGGCGGGACTTGAACCCGCGTCTCTGGAATTTCGCGTCCAGGGTTGGTCATGCCTATTATTTTATTATTCATGGATTATTCTAGTTATACCTCAACTTCATAGGTAAAAATGTAATGTAATAGAATATAGGTAGTTTAGGGTGTAGAATAACATTTAAGCTACCTATACAACGCGGGAGAAGCCGCGGGCATCAGTTATTAAATAATAGGAGTAATGATAGTAACGAAAATTTTAGTAACGATATTGTTAATAACAATAGTAACGGAAGAGCTAGAGGTAACAAATAATATTATAATATTTCCCTCGTACAAAGCGTAAACTAATCCCAGCTTGTATCATCATAATAGCCCACTAACGTCCCACTGCAGGGACAGGCCACCTCCCGTGACGGAGGGATACTTTGCCTACTAATACTACGCTGGCCAGACGGATTGGTATAGGGTTTAATTTTAAGTTTTACTTCTTTTTATTTCGTAAAGACAATATTCACGGATAGTCCCTTAGTCATTTTTTACGACACCCATGAGATGTGATGGGGTGGTGACATATCGTACTCTTACTCCGTCACCACACGGAAAACCAGCTTGACTATAGGCCGACCGTTTATCTCAGTCCCCGCCTGCGGTATGAAAGGGACGAGGGGGCGGGGTAGCGGTGTCCGTTATGGTAGCGTACACAAGAGCTATATCGAGTTGGTTGCTATGCCAAATAAAATAAGTTTTTACAAAAAAAAACCGACTTCACAGACAAAAATTGCACTAAAAATTAAAAAATAACTAGTTGTATTTTGGTTTTGCAACATTAAATCAGACATTCTTTTTACTTAATTATAATCTAAAGAATAAGTTCTTTTAATTATTGTAAAAAGTATTGTTAAGGATGTTTCTTGAAGAGTCTACAAATATATTTATTTATTCTTTAAAATATAATCAAATTATTACAATTAATGTAATATTATTGTTATTTTTGGAGTCGGTGTCAGCCACTATAATTATATTCTATTTTATATTCCTGACTTAAAATTTAAAGAAATATGGCGTCGTGTTATACACAGACTAAAGACTAAGATGAGAAAGTATACTACGAATCAAAGACAATTACTTAAAATTAAAAACCATTTAAAGTGATCAGAATGTGTTATACAGAACTTTATTGCCTTTTCTAACGACTTTGTAGACAACATTTTGCATGATTGATCCTATTTGCGAATTACGATTTTTTTTCAATTGACGGTGCTGGTTAAACCTATATAAACGCCCAAAGTTATGGAAAGCTTTAATCAGTTACTAAATAGGTATATTAAAACGTTTGAAGGTGACACAGGTATTTTAAAATATATTTATTTAAATATGATAAAAATAGTTATTTAATATTTGTTTAATTTTTAAACCAATCCATAAACAATCAACAACTTTATGTCATTATGTCGAAGTCATATAATAATATAATCTGTAATTCGTGGCCGCCATTCCATTTGCTTAGGTATAATCGTATTTCGTTGGCTGACACCGACTCCAAAAATAACAATAATATTACATAATTATTATTTCATTTTTACATAAAAATGAAAAACCATTTCTTTTGAAATAAAATAATTATAAAAATAATTGCCTTTTTTATTTTGTGTCTTATTTACAATTTTATTGCATAACACCTTCCTAGTTCAAAAAAGTGATTGCTTCAAAACCCTCTAAAACGGTATCGGTTACTTTCAAATTTCACTAAAACCTAAAGTTAACTTCTAAGTCCCCTAAAACGAATCTATTTTTGCAAATAACCTCGTTTTTCAAATTGTTTTTATTAAAGAAAGATGTTTGTTGGGATTGCTAGATTACAATAATAATATAATGTTAAAAATCGTACAGAATTAAGGTTGTTAGTAAGTTTAAGACGTTTTTCATGAATTGTCGACATTTAAGAAAAATCACTTTAGGGGGTTTTGAAATTATATGACTCATATATACATTAAAACAGGTATGATTTAAACATATTAATTTATAAGAATCAATCTTAGAAAATATTTACAGATAATAAGAACAATAATAAGAGCTTTTTTTATTTTTACACACTACCATAACGGACACCTAGTCAGTATGGCAGTATGACACTAGTGCAGTAAGCTAGTCCGTCTTCTATACAATTTACAAATTTCAAAGATGGTGGCGTCATCTTGCCATTTAAACTCGTACTTTCTTAGAGAAAATATGCAATCTAAATTATTACACAATTTAAAGCCTGACCAGAAAAATAAAAAAACCTCTCCAGGTATTTCGATTGGTTTAGGGTATAATTTCAATATTTCCTTCTTTTTATTTCATAAAAATAAGCTAGCTAAAAATTAGAGCTGTCTTGTGATGTGATGTAGTTCGGGTCACAGTATTCTAGATGGCGCCGTTTTGCCAAAAAATCAAGAGATAGCTCTCTCCTTTGTCCTCGCCCCCCGCGCACCCCTATTACCGCAGGCGGGGTCTGAGACAAACGGTCGGCCTATAGTTTCAAATAATAAGGTGCATGAGCCTGCGCCATATTGTGACGTTACAACCCTTTTTTAATTTTTTTTGTTTTCGCTGGGGTAAAATGCCTACGCATCCTCTCTCGTCGGGGGACGGGAGGGGTATGTGGGGCTGCCAGGGGTGACCCCCCAGTGCACCCACTACAAGTCCCCAGCGACACTCCTTCATCGCCTTACTTGGAGGGGGCCTGGGAAACCGGCAGAGCCTTTGCGTCCAGTCCCCCTCCGGCGGCCTTAAATTGAAGACAACCATAATAATTTTCTTCTATTTAAGCCTTATGACGCACACTATGGCGCTCGTTCATGCTCATTCTTATTTGAAACAAGTAGTAGGTACTTAGGGTATAAGGAAACATAAATGCATTTTTTACATGTTTCATAAGACGATATGTATTAGGGCTCTTTTTAGCCGTTACGTGCCGCACGGCTGCCGTGCGTTTACGGTGCGTTTTTCCGATGGCTAAAGCTACGTTCGTTTGTTTTCATACAAATCTTGCCGGCAACCTTACGGCTGCCGTGCGGCTGCCGCTCGACATTATAAATATTGCTATATGGCAAGATTGACGAAAGAGCCCTTAGTTAGGATGCCTACACCAATTAGTTAGCATCGATCAACTTTATCGAGACCGATCGATTGGTGGGTTGCATTGATAGACCGACGATGAAACGTCAGTCAATCAATAAATCGATAGTCAGATTAAATGTCTTCGATGTACTAATATATCGATGGCATTTACTTCTATTATACCATCGATCAGCGTCGCCTAACCGATTTACAATTGATCGATCATGGATCTATGAGCCCCTACCAGAGGTGAGGCCCGTCCCTGCAGAGGGACAACAAATGAGTGATATTTTTCTTTCATTGCATATAATTATGTAATATTGTGAGCTACATAATTACACATCAAAATATTTATATTTGTATGCAAGCAAAAACATTAATTTATCAAATAATTTATTTTATAACCGTTAATTTTTTATAATAAATAAAATAATAAAGTCGCAGTATATACATCCCTATATAGTTTAGTACCGTTTTACAAATAGAGACAGCCCATCCCTGCAGTGGGACATTCACAGAGCGCTTTGATAATAAAAAAGTTAAATAAATTTCATCTATTTAATAAAATCGACTAAATTATATCTAAATAAAATCATGAACAATAAAAAATAAGATTCATCCAAAAGTTCGCAGATATTGTCTCTATAAAAAATCAAAAAGCAAATTTTGGAATAAAACCAGGTCAAAATGGTATTCGTAGGTTTCAAGACTCTCTCTCTCTCATACAAAAAACACCGTCCCTGTGTGTATCACGACATTTAATGAGCTGTTGTGGTCAAGCCTCAAATAATAATTTTAGAACATGTTTATTTTGAATTTAAAAATATCAAATGAATATTAAATAAGGATAAAGCAAGCCTACGTATTCTATTTTATTAAAAAAAACGAATTAAACAGTATTCGTAGTAAAAATGTGGTTAGAGTGTAACCCCAAAATGTCTCACACAATTTACATTGCTACGATTTATCGCTACAGTAATGCTACGAAACAGAACCTACCTACGAACCTCAATAAGTATATATCTAAAAAGGTTAAATCTAAATTTAGTCACACACTTTCACGAAAGGTTCTCAATAGGAATTAACGTTTAATGTTTACTACTGCGGAGTGTTAACACGATATTACAATATTATCGATTATATCATCAAGCGTTCTTATATTAAATAATACGTAGTACTAATGTAGTTGTAGACGTCAAGTAAACGTACCTAAAGTAAAGATTTAAACGTATAAAAAATATAAACAGCTTATATAATTTGCGTACACGAGGGTTAAATAAACTTTTTAATATTTCATGTTGTAGTTTTGAATTAAGTTGGCAGTTGTTTTGTGTATGTATTTTATGTGTGTGTGTGTGTGAGTGTTGTGGATTTTTCTTACCTTCCGCGGTGGCGGCTGCATGTTTGTATCCCGCGTATCGCGATCGGTCGACTAGACCAACACGGGTGTTTAGCGCACGGCAGATCGATGCCGACTCAAGCTCACTACTCCGCCCACAGCCGCGACTCGGACTACTCTACTGTGCCGCGCATGCCCTCGACAGACTAACCATAAACCAACCCCCGATGCTTTTTAATATTCCTTGTTGTATAGAAAGTATTTGTGCCTGGTAACACAGGTTAGATGTTGAATTAGTATTTATTTTTTAGGTTAATTTAATATGTTTACTTAATTTACAATAATTGTATTAACTCTACAATAAATACTTAGTCTTAAATATTTTCTTCGACTAATTTTTTTATAATTTATTCTAATATTTGATCTTTAAATTCTATTAAAAAGAAAGTGTTTGTCTATTGTTAAAGATAATAATCGTTAGATAAGATTATATTATAATATTTATTAGAGGCAGAATGACCATCCTAATGCCTAAGTCACAGGAAGATATTGATCTCTATCCGGCCCACTGACCAACATTTAAATGTCAAATGATAGAATGTGGGACGAAATTTGAAGTTAGTTCCTAGGTTTGCAATGTGGTGATATATGATTGTCACCACCCTATATGAAGCCTTGCTTGTTGTAAAAGGAACCTTCATCATATCAACGAAAAAAAAAGAAAACTAGTCATTTGACTTTATACCAATGCTCTTTTCTAGAGAGGAAGTAAGTTATTTAGTAGGTTATGTTTGTGATTACCCCTGGAGGAGATTTGTGAATTATGAGACTGTAAAAAAATCAAATGATAGCATACCGTAAAACGGGGTACATAAAAACAGAACAGTTATTGTTAATTGTAACTCTTTTAAAATAATCCAATCCCTAAAATGTGATATTGTTTACATATTATTCATTAAACGCTATCTAGGCCCAAACTAAACTGAGTCTAAGATAAGAAGCAATCTATTTATTTAGTTTTACGATCTCTTTTGTAATATATTTTTTTGTTCAATATTTGGCGGCCTGTCCTGTAGCAAGGCAACTGTGTACGCGGGTGCAATGCGCGGGTTCGTTTATTCAACTTCATAGTTTTATTTTTTTTATTAATGGCTAAATTTATAGTTATTTGAGCCTAAATGTTCATTGCTGATTTCATGTCAGTAAAAGTGTCCGCAACGCAGGGCCGCATATCTAGTGCGGGAATGGCCTTTTATAAAAAAAAGCAAAATGTAATGGACACATTCGTGTTTTGTGGCGCAAAGATTTGGTTTTTTTTCAGGAATGGAACGCGAGACTTTGATTTAAAAAAAAAACTTTATTCTATACATAGCAACATAAGTATCTTTTAAAAAATAACATCCTACAATTTAGAAGAAGACTAAATATTCACGGACATCTCTACACAGCGCCATCTGTTCCCAAAGTAAGCTAGGCTTAACCTGCTTGTATTATTGGTAACAGAACAACGGATATTAATACGTATAACCTTTTCTTTTGTAAATACATACATATTATACATAGAAACACTCAGACCAATGCAAGCAATCATGTTCATGCAAACAAAGATTTGCATTGAGCGGGAATCGAACTCGAGACATCTGCGTAGCAGGCATGTAATAAAACCACTACGTCACAGAGGTCTATATCTAAATACGAAACATAATTACTAAAAGATACGTTTAATAATCTTCTGTTTTTATAATGGTTAGTCTGTTTAAATGTTGGTAAAGTTTTAAAAGAGAATATATTTACGTAAGGAATACAAATAAACAGGAATATGGGCGTGGAGTAGGACACCAGGGTGTCTCCATACATTCTCATAGCTTATTGCAAAAGCTGATCAAGGGAAACTTAACAGATATTCATCAGCATCATACCAGCCCATTAATGTCCCACTGCAGGGACGGGCCTCCTCCTGTGACGGAGGGATACTAGGCCTACTAATACCACGCTGGCCAGACGGATTGTTATAGGGTTTAATTTCAAGTTTTCCTTCTTTTTATTTCGTAAAAATAATATTCACGGTTAGTCCCTTAGTCGGTTTACGGTGGCATATTGTATTCTTACTTCGCCACCACACGGATTATTTCTACGATAATATAATCAAAGACTGTTTTGGTGTTTTGTACCTATCCGTCGAGCTTGTGTAGTATAAGAAAGTAGTATACAAGTAAGTTAGGTTTTTCTCCGTCACTGTAGGAATCCCGTCCATACAGAGTAACAAAATTGTAAAAAAAAAATCATAGTTTTTCTTCTTTTCGAGTGTCCGTGACGGTAGCGTACACAAGAGCTGTATCGAGTTGGTTACTATGCCAAAAAACTCGGTGTAAATACTGCCTAATTAGTGTAAAAATAGAAAAAACTCTTCCTCTTTAGTTTAGGAAATAAACACCATTTTCAATGGGTACGCCAGCGTCACGATCAAGCTAGCGTACCCATGGCCGTACTCGAAAACGGCTTATTGTAAAGCAACAGAAGTTACACACAAAAACTCGGTACTAACTCTGCCCCCGCTATGCAAAATGTCATAACAATTGCTCTTGTAGAAACAGAGATATTGAACAAGACTTTTAAATGACAGCGTTATGGTAGCGTACACATAATAGTTCTGATTACTTCTGATAGATAGGGAACTTTTCTTTTGAGAAATGCTATATGAAAAAATTCGGTGTGAAATTCTGACTCTATTAGTGTAAATAATTTATGCGAATTCGCAGTGGAATATGTCAAAAATCCATGTTATTTTATGTTCATAGTACTGGTACAGATATGCTCACAAGTGATTTGACAAGTTTTTTTAAAATACAGAATTAAAACTGATGAAACGTGATGAAATACTGAACTAAGAGTATATTCACTTTATTAATTTCTAGATATAGCCCTGATAGAAAATGAAATAATTGGAAAAATTCAAATAAGTAGCTTTATCAGAAAAATAACGTTTGTTTTGCCAAAAACAACAATTTTTGTCACAGTATAATTATATTAGGTTCTCTTTTGTTATATTAATGACAATTTACATTAAAACAGGTTATGATTTAAACATATTTATTAGTAAGAATCAGTCTTAGAAAATATTTACAAATAATAACAATTGTACAATTATTAATTATATATTAAAAATCACAGTATAATCACATTTGGTATTGTTACAATAATCACAGTTTGGATTAAAACAGCATTTGTTGTATAAAATGTAATACAGGTTATGATTTATTTATGTTATAATAATTACAATTTACCATAAAATAGGTTATGATTTAAACATATTTATTTGTAAGAATCAGTCTTAGAAAATATTTACAAATAATAACAATTTTTATTTTAAAAATTTATAACATATAAATTTTAAACTTACCTAATAAATTCACTGCCACAAAAAAAAACAACAACACATCACAACAAGGTCCGACTAGTCACATCACAACGGAAATTATGTGAGCGGGTTTTTTCGCGCATCCTTATCCCGCTCACCCCTTATCCTCACCCCCCGATCATGTTAGCTGCCATAAGACGAGCAAGCGCGAAGAAGAAAGTATTAAGTATAGTCTATTTCTAAATTTGTTAAATCGTTAAAAGAATGGTTAATCGAGAAGACATTTTACTCCGTAACAGAATTTTTAAATTGTAAAAAAACTTGACATTCCTTCCTTTTTTGTATAACAATTAGTAATTATTATTGACATTGACTTACCTTTGTAATCTGACATCACATTTAATTATTTTTAATTCTGACACACAATTCTATTTTATAAATAAATAATAATATGTAATGTATGTGTGTAGATGTAAAAAATTATAGTTAATTGATATTATGAATTAGCTAGATCTTAAGTATTTGCATGCCCAAGTTGGACGAAACATGTAGATCAACCACTTTTGTACTACACCTTGTAATACCATGTTTTTGCAAATAAAGAAATTATGAATTATTATGAATTATGAATTTTACATTAACATTTGAAAATGTTCCATTCCAAACAAACCAACTTTTTACAGTCAAGTACATAAATAGGTAGTTAATCATTTTAATATTTATGTCAGAACAAATCAAGCTAGCTTATATTAGCAAATAACGCTATATCTCGGTTTATAATTTCACGAATACATTTTGTTCGCTACTGTACGTCAATACATTTGTTCCTAGAACTTTACATAGATTTTTTGACATATTCCACTGCGAATTCGCATAAAGTATTTACACTAATAGAGTCAGAATTTCACGCCGAATTTTTTCATATAGCATTTATCGAAAGAAAAGTTCCCTATCTATCAGAAGTAATCAGAACTATTATGTGTACGCTACCATAACGCTGTCATTTAAAAGTCTTGTTCAATATCTCTGTTTCTACAAGAGCAATTGTTATGAAATTTTGCATAGCGGGGGCAGAGTTAGTACCGAGTTTTTGTGTGTAACTTCTGTTGCTTTACAATTAGCCGTTTTCGAGTACGGCCATGGGTACGCTAGCTTGATCGTGACGCTGGCGTACCCATTGAAAATGGTGTTTATTTCCTAAACTAAAGAGGAAGAGTTTTTTCTATTTTTACACTAATTAGGCAGTATTTACACCGAGTTTTTTGGCATAGTAACCAACTCGATACAGCTCTTGTGTACGCTACCGTCACGGACACTCTTTTCGATATTTTCTAGTTATACCTAAGCTTTATAGGTAAATTTATGTACCTCAAGGTATACCTACCCTTATATAATTTACAAGACTCCATTTTATTTCTAGGAAGGCTGGCATTTTATAACCCGTCCTTCACTTGACTGGCTTTAAACTTTTGTTTTCTTAAGAAACCTCTGGACGGTAAATTAGATTGAGAAAAATTTCCAATCGTGCAATATTATTTACCTTGTAGGGTTTACATTGAAAATTGTGCAATTGTACAAAAGTTTGTTTAAGTTTATTGTACAATTATTTGAATTTAATTTTTATTACAATTGTTTGTATGGCATCTTGTTGGTCGAGTATTGCGCAAAATAATTGATAATGTATTTAAGTGTGGACGCCAGAGTATACCACAGCGATGCTCGGTATTTTATTATTGTTTTGTATTGATATTACTGCGTTGGTAGTATTCCTTTGTGTTTTTGTTAATAAATTTATTTTCTATGACATATTATTGTGTAATAATTTCAATTTAACATTGGAATCTAAGTATAATGTTAAAACCCAGAAAAAGGAATCAAAGGCTTCCTTTTTCTGGTATTTAACGGGTACTGGCTGTGGGCTGAGTAGACCCTTAGCCGCATAAAGTGGTTAATAACTGAGCCTGCGGGATCAGTCTCATGTGGGCTCAGATGGTCAGGAAGAAAGCCTTCATAGAGATGATGCTCTACGAAGCCTAAATTGGCCAATAGTCTCTTTACAAAAGTCGATTTGCAATATTAACTGCCGGATACTGTACCTATTGTTATTTGATTAGAAAAAGAGAAGAAGCAAAGGATTTTGAAATTTACCTTTTGAAAATAATTAGTTACACGAAAAATTCAAAATCACAGCAAACGTAACGCCAAAAAAAGAATTAGGGTCGGAAGTGCACTTCACAATTGACAATATGGCCTAACATTTTTAATAGTACATGGTAATATGTTTTACGAGTGACATTGCTTAACCATTTGAAATAAGTCAATGATTTGTTCCTGATTCGTCACATTTTTAGTTATGTTGTAGACATAACTTTTTGTAGCCCATACAAACTTAAATATTATTAATTTTTAAATTAATATTATTTATGATAATTAGCTTATACAACAACCTTAGGTATTGATTCCCTTGTTTGTCAAAAATTATTGATATAAACGGCTGTATCTTTTAATTGCGTTGGTTGAGAAGTTTGATTTTTACAGCTCCAAGGAGCAGTATAGCACTAAGTATTTAATAAAATAATCAGCTTGAAACCTTGGTCTTAGCAGACAGAAGGACAGACGGACGGACAACAAAAGGATCCTGTAAAGGTTCCTTTTTTTAATTTGAGTAACGGAACCCTAAAGAACATTTCAAAATAACAATTTCAAGGAACTTGGAGAATTATTTCCCAATGTCCCTGTAAAAATTCAATACAAAGTTAGGTAAAAGGTATTGATGAAAGTTTTTATTCAATCAAGAGTTCTTAGAATATAGAAACCTTAGGAAATTATAAGAAACATAAGTTACTGGTATAATATTTCGAAATGCTTTGGTTGCGCGGCGCGGTCGCGTATTGGCTGGCATGCATGAGGTCGGCAACGCATCTGTGATTCCTCTGGTGTTGCGGGTGTCCAGGGCAGCGGTGATCACTTACCATCACGCGACGTTAATTGAGTGATTTTAATGCTTTTATGTTAACACGCTTTGTGTAAACTTTCATCATAATAATTATTAAGAACATTTTAACACACTAGTAATTGGTATACAGTAACACATTTCTGAAGTTTTTTTATATAATTTAAAGCTTATTTACATTTATTAAGTGTATATGACAAAAACACTCTCTGATATGTAAAAAATTTGTCACCACCCCATCTCATCCCATGGGTGTCGTAAAAACCGACTAAAGGACTATCCATGAATAATATCTTTACGAAATAAAAAGAAGAATAACTTGAAATTAAACCCTATACCAATCCGTCTTGCCAGCGTGGCATTAGTAGGCTAAATATCCCTCCGTCACAGGAGAAGGTCTGTCCCTGCAATGGGAGATTAATGGGCTGTTATGATGAATAAATTTTAATGTACTCAGTGACATATTGTGTTAAAATGCTCGGTTTTCGGAAACCGCACAAGACAGAGGAGACGTTTAAAGGAGGCTTTATAATAATATGTCCGACAGTTTTATCTGACTGGACATGTCGTGAAACTATTGTGTAATTATAATATGAAGGAACTTTAATATACAACTTCGACGACCTCTGTGGCGTAGTGGTTATATAACATGACTGCTACGCAGAGGTCTCGGGTTTGATTCCCGCTCGATGCAAATCTTTGTGTGCATGAACATGATTGTTTGCATTGGTCTGTGTGTTTTCTTGTAAGTATGTATTTACAAAAAAAAAGTTTTTAAGTATGTTTATCCGTTGTCTAGTACCCATAGTACAAGCTCTGCTTAGTTTAGGACTAGATGGCGTTGTGTGAAAGTGTAAGGAATATTTTATATTTGTTTTAATAAACAAGCGAACCGCCCGTGGTTCGCAACGATGCAATGTTTGAACTCTACTTTGTTATGCAATGTAGGTATATTATCATGATGATGATGATATTACGATATAAACGAGTATAAACATTCTGTATATACGAGTGTAAACATTCCACTTGAATGACTCTATCTATTTAAAGAAACCCTTTAAAAATCGGAAGCGTTCTTTTAAAGATTTGAGCATTTAGAGGGACAGACAGACTACTATCATCATCATAACAGCCCATTAATGTCCCACTGCAGGGACGGGCCTCCTCCATTGACGGAGAGATGCTTGCCCATACCACGCTGGCCAAACGGCTTGGTACAGGGTTTAATTTCAAGACAGACTACATAAGACCTAATCTTAGCATTCCATGGATTCTCCGTGCGGGTGCCGGGTCCATCGCGTGATAGAGGACGGAACACTGGCGTAACAGCGTCTGGGACTTACGACCCAGATGTAGGTTTAAGGAGGCCCCCTTATATAAATTATGAAATAGTAGCACGAAAAAATGTGCTTATTTATTATGTTTTATGTTGCTACAAGATAAGCAAACAAGTATCCAATTAAAGCGAGATTATAATAATCTGAGTGTCGAATGAAACTCAAACAATACAGGTATTGAATGGTGTAAGGCTTTGGACTGACTGCAACTAAAGGTAAAGCTATTCAAGTAGAAAGGTATTACTATTTGTATTTACAAGGAAAACTAGTCATTTAACTTAAAACCCGACTAATTAGCGGACGCGGTGTGTCGTCATAGTGGGCATGCCACATACTTTGTATTAGGATACTATAATGTGATAAATAAAGTATCTAGAAACTTTGTAATTTTCATTAAAACTTGACGTCGTCGTGCCCATAAGAAGAAGAAAAGAAGATTGTGCGAAATAGAGAAAGCGGAGTCCTATCTCAGGAGTTAAAGTTTAAGATGTAACCAGGACATAACTCTACCAGATGGCAAGAGGCCTGAAATAGGTACCACTGCTATAGCTGCTTAATCCACCTCCAATCAGTAGTGTGATTTTCAATTTTTTCTAACGTCAAATCTCACAGATAGAAATAAATTAGGTACACCATTTTGACATTTATAGATTCTAGAATTTGTCCGTGATTCCCATACATATCTCGTAAGATCAAAGACTAAGTCTTTAGTCTGTGGTTGACACGACGCCATATTTGTTTACCTCTAAATTTAAGTCACAATAAATGAACAGTTACTTCATTATGACTTAATGACATGACATTATGAACTATATAGTAGTCGTTGACGTGTTTGAGTGGCCGTTATAATAACCCACTATCAAGTAGACCGCTTGCCCGTGTACAAAAAGTTGCTCAGAAGTTGAGGAATATTGCTTAGTAACAGTACTAAAAATATAGTTTTATTGATACGATCAGCCTTGAGTCGACGGCTTTACCTACAATGTAACTCGCCTCCCCTGCCATATCCTTCAGATACAGAATCGTTTATTTGTCAAACACAGGTACAGAAGATCTTGTAATACGATATGGCGTGATAACGCCAAAACAATGGTTCTCATGTTTTGTTACATAAAATTACAAAATGAAATAAAATTGTAGAGATATAAATTCGTCATTCTTGTCATCATTTGGACGTCCATTGTTGGGTATTACGCCGATTACACTAGACTACATGTAGTCAACTACATCTTGTAGGAGACTACATGTAGTCTCCTACAAGAAATAGTTTCCTACAAGATGTAGTCTCCTACAAGATGTAGTCTCCTACAAGATGTAGTTGACTACATGTAGTCTAGTGTAATCGGCGTAATACCCAACAATGGACGTCCAAATGAAACAATGTTGACTGATAAAATTATATTCTATTGTCAATAATTTTATATTATGACAAAAATTTAAATGTTATCGTAATTAAATGTTGAGGTTTTGTTTTATTTATCTGTGATTTTTAAATTAAACAATCTTTAGCGTAATGGGTTTTTTAGTTATAAATGAAGAATTACTGTGATTTTATAAATTAAGTTAAAAAAGTAAATTTTTATATACCTACGTAATTTTACTTATTTTAAGATTTTTAGACAATAGCTTTATTTTTAAAAGACAGTTATTCAATGACAATCAATACTTATGTTAAATATTAATTGCCATTTAAATAGTGTAATTGCTAAGCAATTGTTATTAAACTGTGATTTTACAACAAGGTATTTTGATCGTTTTAATATTTTTATCCTGTGCATAAAAGTTTTCAAATAAACTTCTGTTTTATTTTACCACTTGTTTACAAAACTGTACCAAAAAGCAAATATAAATTTTATTATCCTTTACATGTTAGTAGGTCAGAGTTATGTACTACACTGACGTTTTTTTGTGACCATCTATACATGGTCAGGTTACCACAGTCATTCATACGTAATGACTTTTTTTCGCTTATCTCTGTAATTATTGAGTGGATTACGCTCAAAATTTCATGGTATAAAGGTGACACAAAAGTCTAAATTGTTTATACAGAATTCAGCAAGTAAATCGATACGAAACTCAATTAATAGGCAGTTAAATTAACCCGTTGCACATCGCTGGCCAAAATGAACTAAATTGTGTGATAACTTTTTAATTACTTACTGTACACTAATGAAACTTCACACAGACCTGTAACTAATTATGAACTATAAAATGACGTTTTAAACAAGTCTCCAGAGTACATATCTTAGGAGTAAGGGCCCAAAAAGGGGTATTTATATAATTTAAAATAACTTGCAAACGGTGCATTATTATTACTTTTTTATTCGTGAACTAATTCAGACTAATTAAGACGAAGCTCTGTATAAAAAATTAGGAAATTACGCTGTACCGTTTCGGAGATCCAGCAAACACGCAAACGTTACGCCAGCAGCATCTTGAATATCTCCGAAACCATGAAACGTAAAAATTCAAATTATATCGAAACATTTACTTCGTCCAGCGATCTAAAAATGTACCTAAAGATTTTTTCAATAATCCCATTATTTCAAAAAAGATTCTGCTGCGGTAACGTTACCGCAGCAGAATCTGTTTTTGTCAAATATCTTTAAAATTAGGACTGAACTAATTCCAAAAACTACACAGACATTTACAGGAGCTAGAAATCTAAAAATCTGATAAAAAAAAATTACAAATTTCGACAAGATTCTGCTGGGGTAATGCACTCCTGTCCTGTAGCAAGGCAACTGTGTACGCGGGTGCAATGCGCGGGTTCGTTTATTCAACTTCATAGTTTTATTTTTTTTATTAATGGCTAAATTTATAGTTATTTGAGCCTAAATGTTCATTGCTGATTTCATGTCAGTAAAAGTGTCCGCAACGCAGGGCCGCATATCTAGTGCGGGAATGGCCTTTTATAAAAAAAAGCAAAATGTAATGGACACATTCGTGTTTTGTGGCGCAAAGATTTGGTTTTTATTCAGGAATGGAACGCGAGACTTTGATTTAAAAAAAAAACTTTATTCTATACATAGCAACATAAGTATCTTTTAAAAAATAACATTCTACAATTTAGAAGAAGACTAAATATTCACGGACATCTCTACACAGCGCCATCTGTTCCCAAAGTAAGCTAGGCTTAACCTGCTTGTATTATTGGTAACAGAACAACGGATATTAATACGTATAACCTTTTCTTTTGTAAATACATACATATTATACATAGAAACACTCAGACCAATGCAAGCAATCATGTTCATGCAAACAAAGATTTGCATTGAGCGGGAATCGAACTCGAGACATCTGCGTAGCAGGCATGTAATAAAACCACTACGTCACAGAGGTCTATATCTAAATACGAAACATAATTACTAAAAGATACGTTTAATAATCTTCTGTTTTTATAATGGTTAGTCTGTTTAAATGTTGGTAAAGTTTTAAAAGAGAATATATTTACGTAAGGAATACAAATAAACAGGAATATGGACGTGGAGTAGGACACCAGGGTGTCTCCATACATTCTCATAGCTTATTGCAAAAGCTGATCAAGGGAAACTTAACAGATATTCATCAGATAAACACGTAGGTAAAACACGTAGGTGGCGCTACGATAGTAAACATTGGCTCCGTAAAAAATACAAATTAAAATTCAGAATATTACCGGAAAGTAAAACAGTGTAGTAAATCAGGATCTCTATATGATAATTACTTGCTACAAGTGTTTTCAAAGTGTTCGTGAATATACTTTTTGTGCAAATTAAGTTTAATCTGAGTGACTGTGTTTGAAGCCAAAAAACATTAAAACTACAAATATGGACTACATACCAGAAAATTCGTGAGTAATTAGTGGTGTAGTTATCTAATATTATAAAACAAAACAGTTTAATTTATGATATTGTTGTGGAAACCAATAATTTTGTGATTAAAAGATCGTTTTTTATTCAAAACAATAGCAGGTGATTTAATAGACCAATCAGCATCGCGTAATAATATGCAACATAATCGATTTTAGAAACACCTAACGCCATCTTGTGACGAGTGGAAAAACTGTGAAGAAATATTTAGCACAGCGTCATCTAGTCGTTTTTTTCCAAAACCTTTGCTCAATAATATATAAGTCTGTGAATTTTTAACCACTATATTTATAAAAAGTAATAAAAAATAGATAAAAGAAACGAGAAACCCAATTCGTACATTATGTCTAACCCAAAAACTACTGCGAAGGCCAAGGTACAGCTTTCTAAAAATAATAAATTGCAGTCTAAATCAAAAGGTGATGAATCAAATGTTACTCTAAGAAACAAACAGGTTTCTCAGAAAGTTAACTCACCTGAGATAAGTGGTATAACGCAAGAATTAACTGAAGTCCCTCCCGTGGTAACAATCAGCAACAGAAACTGTTCAGATTTTTTATTTAACTCACAGGATGACATTCTAGAAACACCAGAGGAAAAGCTGTCGAGAAGCATGGACTGTATTACGTCAGATAGTAGTATCGTTATGCAAGAAATGCAGGAGCGCATCACACAGCTACAATCCGAACTTAATATTTCACAGAATGAAGTGGATAATTTATTGCTTGAAAACACTGACTTTCGTGGTCAAGTTATGAAACTAACCAAAGAAAATATTACCCTGAAAAGTTTTCTTTCCAAATCCTCGTCTCAGTACCTATACAAGTACGAAGAAAAGGAGAAGACACTCACTGCAAAGTACTGAGATTGAAACATCTACTACACCTTTTATATATCCTCTAGAAGTAAAGGATACTATCTTGAAAGAGCAGCGCCAAAATCTCTCAGAACTGGAACAGCAATTAGCATTAACAAAGACGGAAATAAAATACTTGAATAAACGAGTCGAAGATCTACAGAAAGCTCTTTTAGCTAAGGAAAATTGTAAAACTTTAATACCTATAAATCAGTGTCATTCTACTGTGCAACAATCACGTAGTAAACTATGTAGTAAACTATGTATTTTGACAAACAGTTATTTGAAAGATTCCTTACAAGTGGTGGAAGATACCTTTGGCAACCGCTTCCAGTACTGTCGCTATGTCTCACCTAATTCTACCTTGGAATACATGTTAAAAGGGATAGATAACAAATTATTTGGCTTTACGAAAAATGACTATTGCGTTATAATAATCGGTGAGCGAGATTTCAAACATACATGTAGTCCAGGTGAATTAGTAATGACATTAAGAGAATCATTGCAACATATAACATATACTAATATAATAATTTGTGCACCTACGTATGTGTGTGGGGCAATGATATATAATTATAAAATAGAATTATTTAATAACTTGCTATATATAGATATTCAAAACAAAAACTATGCTTATTTTCTGGACACAAACTTTAATTTAACTTTTGAAATGTTCTCATATAAAACTGGAAAACTAAATAAGGCAGGCGTAATAAATGTATATCTGGACATAAGGAATAGTATTGTACAAAATTTTCATCCTCTCACCAACCAAAGTTCAAAGCTTTTTCTTGCAAAACAGTTGTAATAGTAATATTCGTAATAGTAAAATTCATAAATCTAGGCATAAAATACATTATAAGAAAATTAGTATATACTATCAGAATGTACGAGGGTTAAGAACAAAGACACATGAATTCTTAAATAATGTTATAATAAGTGACTGGGATGTCATTGCTCTAACCGAAACTTTTCTTAATAGTTCAGTTTGTGACGCGGAATTGTTTCCGTCAAACTATGTAGTGCTACGTGGGGATCGTATGGGCGATGCAGGATGGGGTGGGGTTTTGTTAGCAGTCAGAAATTGTTACACGGTCAAGAGAATAATGGATGTAGATAGTCTTACAGAAGACAAAGAATTGTTATTTGCTATTTTAACATGGAAAAATGTTGCTGTACTTATTTGTGTTGTATACATACCTCCTAGCTATAGCAGTACGCAGTACTTACAAATATTAGAATGTTTAGAAGACGTGGTAGTTACATATTCGACTTGTCAATTAATTATTGTAGGAGACTTTAATTTGAAATCTTGCAGTAGCTCTATAAATACGCAGTTTCAAAACTTTATCGATTACTGTAAGCTAAAACAGTGTAATAATATTTGCAACAGGTATGGAAGTACTTTGGATTTGGTATTAACATCAATTGATTTAAATTGCATAGTTACCAGCTCAGATTTAGATACGCTAGTACCGTTGGACGCTTACCATCCCTCTTTAGATATAAGACTTCATATGCCCAGAAGTAAGGTAACCAACTGCCAAAATGGAGCAAGGCAATGTCAGAGCTTGCCAAAGCGAAATTACCGTAGAGCAGACTTGCGCGGCTTGTATGCGGATATTCTGGAGTTAGATTGGACTGATTTAACGGTACAACAGGATTCTAATATAGCCGTGGACTTGTTTTATGAAAAGTTAAACTGTGTAATCGGTGACCATGTACCATTCAAAACAAACGTCTCGAGTTCTAGGTATGTGTATCCCGTGTGGTATACCAGTGATATAATACACTACATAAAATTAAAATATTATAATTTAAAACAGTATAAGGCACGTGGACTGGAATGTAATAAAGAACTTTTTAAATATTATAGGACTAAGGTCAAGGAGCTCATTGATGAGGCTTTTCAGAACTATATTTATAAAGTAGAAAATAACATAACTTCAGAACCTTCAACTTTCTGGAAGTATATAAAGGAACGACGGCGTTGTAGGCAACAAATTAGTCATTATGTATGTGATGGAGTAGAGGTTGAGGGGCAAAATGCGGCTGATTCTTTTGCGCGTTACTTTAGTTCAGTTTTTCATGAAAATGTACCGTGCCTGAACCCCGCGGCTGCGGAACGGGAAGCAATTCACATTGATAGTCAGTCTAGCGTCACTATTAATGCTATTACATCTACAGAACTTAGGCAAGCGGTCCGTCGTATAAAGGCGACATCAGCGTGTGGCCCAGATAACATACCTACATTCATTGTCAAGGATTGTCTCGGTGTCCTAGAGGCGCCTCTGTTGTATGTTTATAATCTTGCACTTAGGGAAGGTACTTACCCTAAAGTATGGAAAATCTCCAGGGTAACACCTGTATCAAAGGGTGGCACCTCAAACGACATAACAAATTTTAGACCTATAGCAGTGTTGTCAGTGTTCGGAAAGGTATTTGAATCTATAATCAATAGTCGTATCTCTAAGCAAATTAGTGCTAATTTTAGTGATTGCCAGCACGGTTTCCGTCCTTTTCGCTCTACGCTAACTAACCATTATAAAGTATGCTGATTATCTAAGCACCAGAGTAACAACAGGCTGTCAAGTTGACTCGGCATATTTCGACTATAAAAAAGCTTTCGATCTAGTCGATAATGATGTACTTTTAATTAAGCTTGGGTCTTTTGGATTCTGTCCACAACTCTTAACTTTTATGGCGGACTACCTGAGAGACAGAAAGCAATATGTTACAGTAGGAAACCATCAATCATTGGAGTATTATACTCGGTCAGGTGTCAGTCAGGGCAGTACACTCGGTCCGACACTGTTTCTCATTATGATAAATGACTTGCCAAATGTGCTGGAGAGGGCTGAATGTCTGATGTTCGCTGATGATTTAAAGCTGTATACTAGTGTTTCCAGCACAGAGGACTGCATGGCACTGCAGAGTGATATTGAGGCGATCCAAACATGGAGTAAGCTTAATAACTTACCCCTGAATGTCTCGAAGTGTAGAATAATAACATTTACGCGTTCTCGCTCACCAATATTGGCAACGTACCTGCTGGATGGCACAGCTCTTGAGCGTGTCGATGTAATATGCGACCTCGGAGTGGTTTTTGACAAAAAGGTAACTTTCCACGACCACATCAAACAAGTATGCAAAGACGCAAATAAAACCTTGGGTCTCATCATCAGAACCTCCTTTCACTTTAGTAACATTAGTGTTATAAAGCTGCTCTATAGTTCTTACGTACGTAGTAAGCTAGAGTATAATGCAATTGTGTGGAGTCCTAGAGAACAAATATATACTCTCATGGTAGAGAAAATACAGCGCAAATTTGCTCGGTATGTTTACAAGCGAGCCTATGGGTATTATCCATTTCTTTATCCCTCCGCTTTTGTGGCTGGTATGGTGGGCCTGGATACATTAGAGCACAGAAGAGAGTACACCCACATTATGCATTATTATCAATTATTAAACAACACGGTTGATAATCCAACAGTCCGGGAGACCATTCAATTCTATGTGCCTAATAATTATTTACGTGGTGCTGGGCGTCGGCTACGCCCACTGCTCGCCTGTCCGACTTCTTGGTCTTCTTCACAAGCACATAATAGTCCTACAGCCAGAGGTATTAATTACATTAATAGGTTCTTAAGGGATAATCCAAGTACGGACATATTTTTTGACAAACCATCTTGTGTCGCCCAAAATGTCTATCAATACCTTAATAATTAATTGACATTTCATTATGGCATAGTTATCTGTTATTGTTGTTTTATTTTATTTAATCTTTAATTTGTATTTAAAGACTTTTATAATTTAATAATATGAGTCGTAATTGTATAAATAATGTATAATAATAATATGTCAATAGTTTAAGTCTAGTATAAGTTGTAGCTCTGTATTTTAGTAATATTTTTAACTTTTTCCGACAATGTTCAAGTGATTTGGTTGTAAACTTGTACTGATTATTCAATAAATAAATAAATAAATCAGCATCATACCAGCCCATTAATGTCCCACTGCAGGGACGGGCCTCCTCCTGTGACGGAGGGATACTAGGCCTACTAATACCACGCTGGCCAGACGGATTGTTATAGGGTTTAATTTCAAGTTTTCCTTCTTTTTATTTCGTAAAAATAATATTCACGGTTAGTCCCTTAGTCGGTTTACGGTGGCATATTGTATTCTTACTTCGCCACCACACGGATTATTTCTACGATAATATAATCAAAGACTGTTTTGGTGTTTTGTACCTATCCGTCGAGCTTGTGTAGTATAAGAAAGTAGTATACAAGTAAGTTAGGTTTTTCTCCGTCACTGTAGGAATCCCGTCCATACAGAGTAACAAAATTGTAAAAAAAAAATCATAGTTTTTCTTCTTTTCGATATTTTCTAGTTATACCTAAGCTTTATAGGTAAATTTATGTACCTCAAGGTATACCTACCCTTATATAATTTACAAGACTCCATTTTATTTCTAGGAAGGCTGGCATTTTATAACCCGTCCTTCACTTGACTGGCTTTAAACTTTTGTTTTCTTAAGAAACCTCTGGACGGTAAATTAGATTGAGAAAAATTTCCAATCGTGCAATATTATTTACCTTGTAGGGTTTACATTGAAAATTGTGCAATTGTACAAAAGTTTGTTTAAGTTTATTGTACAATTATTTGAATTTAATTTTTATTACAATTGTTTGTATGGCATCTTGTTGGTCGAGTATTGCGCAAAATAATTGATAATGTATTTAAGCGTGGAAGCCAGAGTATACCACAGCGATGCTCGGTATTTTATTATTACTCCAGTAAAATAAGCATTCAACCTCGGAATGGAAGCGAATAAGCTGTAAATTTGCATAAACCTTTGTTTTGGTGTACTAATGACTGGTAGAAAAGTCTCATATGATCACGTGTCTGCGTCATAAGTTATTCAAGGTCAAAGGTCACGAAAATCAGTTTTTTCCCATTATCTCGTTTTCTATGGGAAATACGCATTTAACGTCAATATAAATATTGTAGATCATAAAACTGTCTACAAAAAATGTCTGAACACTTTTCTCCTAGAAAGCATCGCTTTCAAGATATCGTGACTTTAGAGCGCAGGAAAGTCGTATTTTCGACTATATGCACACACTAGCTTTTTCCCGTGATTTCGCTCGCGTTTATAAATATTATGAAAAATAAGGCTTATTTCAATATATAGTAGCATATGCATGCTTGGTCTCAGCCTAATCGGTTTGAAATTGACAAAGTTACATACAAACTTCCATCCCCTATCTTATCCCTTTAGGGGTAGAATTTATCAAAATCCTTTCTTAGCGGATGCCTACGTTATATCATCTACCTGCATGCCAAAATTCAGCCAGATCTGTCCAGTGGTTTGGGCTGTGCGTTGATAGATAACTATGTCGGTCACCTTTGAGTTTTATAGAAATAGAAGATTTCCGCACCGCCTCTGATCAACGCACAGCCTAAACCACTAAAGGGATAAGATAGGGGATGGAAGTTTGTATGTAACTTTGTCAATTTCAAACCGATTAGGCTGTGACCAAGCATGCATATGCTACTATATATTGAAATAAGCCTTATTTTTCATAATATTTATAAACGCGAGCGAAATCACGGGAAAAAGCTAGTGTGTGCATATAGTCGAAAATACGACTTTCCTGCGCTCTAAAGTCACGATATCTTGAAAGCGATGCTTTCTAGGAGAAAAGTGTTCAGACATTTTTTGTAGACAGTTTTATGATCTACAATATTTATATTGACGTTAAATGCGTATTTCCCATAGAAAACGAGATAATGGGAAAAAACTGATTTTCGTGACCTTTGACCTTGAATAACTTATGACGCAGACACGTGATCATATGAGACTTTTCTACCAGTCATTAGTACACCAAAACAAAGGTTTATGCAAATTTACAGCTTATTCGCTTCCATTCCGAGGTTTGCCCCTAATTAAGTCTTATTTGACTGTACTATATTGTTTTGTATTGATATTACTGCGTTGGTAGTATTCCTTTGTGTTTTTGTTAATAAATTTATTTTCTATGACATATTATTGTGTAATAATTTCAATTTAACATTGGAATCTAAGTATAATGTTAAAACCCAGAAAAAGGAATCAAAGGCTTCCTTTTTCTGGTATTTAACGGGTACTGGCTGTGGGCTGAGTAGACCCTTAGCCGCATAAAGTGGTTAATAACTGAGCCCGCGGGATCAGTCTCATGTGGGCTCAGATGGTCAGGAAGAAAGCCTTCATAGAGATGATGCTCTACGAAGCCTAAATTGGCCAATAGCCAATATTTACAAAAGTTGATTTGCAATATTAACTGCCAGATACTGTACAGTCACGAGCAATAATATGTACACATTTTCACATTTTGTAATACAGTTATCTAAAGTTCTGGTAATCCAAAATTGAATGTTCGAAGATTAGTTCAAAACTGTACGGAACCTCTTCTAAATTACGAAATAATTTTGGTATTCTAATGTCTAGATAAAGGTCCAGATAGTTAAACAAATTTGACAATGTGTACATATTATTGCTCGTGACTGTACCTATTGTTATTTGATTAGAAAAAGAGAAGAAGTAAAGGATTTTGAATTTTACCTTTTGAAAATAATTAGTTACACGAAAAATTCAAAAATCACAGCAAACGTAACGCCAAAAAAAGAATTAGGGTCGGAAGTGCACTTTGTCTTCACAATTGACAATATGGCCTAACATTTTTAATAGTACCTACATGGTAATATTTTTTACGAGTGACATTGCATAACCATTTGAAATACTTAAGTCAATGATTTGTTCCTAATTCGTCACATTTTTAGTTATGTTGTAAATAAAACTTTGTGTAGCCTATACAGATATAAAGATTCATTTTAAAATTAATAGTATTTATGATAATTAGGATTGTTTTTTTTGGATCCGGAAAGCGCAGGACCGAGTTCTGTGGCGCGTGTTGGGAGAGGTCTATGTCCAGCATTGGACTGCAATAGGCTAGTTGATTGATTGATTGATGATAATTTGATTCCCTAGCTTGTCAAAATTTTTTGATATAAACGGCTGTATCTTTTAATTGCGTTGGTTGAGAGAAAAAACAGCTTGAAACCTCGGTCTTGGCAGACAGAGAGACGGACGGACGGACAACAAAGTGATCCAGTAAGGGTTTTTTTTAATTTGAGGAACGGAACCCTAAAGAACATTTCAAAATATGTAACAATTTCAAGGTACTTGGAGAATTATTTCCCAATGTCCCTGTAAAAATTCAATACAAAGTTAAGTAAAAGGTATTGATGAAAGTTTTTATTCAATCAAGAGTTCTTAGAATATAGAAACCTTACTAAATTATAAGGAACATAAGTTACTGGTATAATATTTCGAAATGCTTTGGTTGCGCGGCGATCGTGTTATTGGCTGGCATGCATGAGGATTCTTTGTGCGATCACCAAACAATCCTCCTGAGTTTAAATGTGTCTTTGTGTCTGTTCAATTGTTTAAGTGCCCTCACAAGTGCTCTGAGGAGCTGTTCTGGACATTGCTCGCAGCTGAATTTCCCTACAGAACTACTCGCAATCGACTGTCATACCATCGTCATCACCTTGATGGTTGGCGGTCATCCACTGTGCGATTATTGCAAGCTTCCTACAGCGAACATCTGTTTTGTGGAACAAGCTCGCTGCAGCGATATTTCCGGACCGTTACGACTAGGGAAGCTTCAAATATTTAAAGGTTAGCAACGCATCTGTGATTCCTCTGGTGGTGTTCATGGGTGGCGGTGATCACTTACCATCAGGTGACCTGCTGGCTCGTTTGCCTCCCATCATATATAAAAAAAACAAGTTATTGTTCAAAAACATTGAACGGACAATGTTTTTATTTTAAGCTTACGATGGGATTCGAAGGTGCTTTCTCTATAGTAAGCACCTCAGTCGCCTTTGACCGCTAGGCTACTCGAGTCTTTGTTTAGCTATACAAGCTAGTACATGGCTTACAAAGAGCCGCTTACTTTCTAAATTTCCCTAAACAACCCCATTTAGGAAAGCAGTAAACTTTGTATGTCGCAATCGAAATGTATTCTATTTACTATGAAAAATGAACAAACATAAAATAGTTCATTTTAAGTATCTATTTTTGGTATAAATAATCGAAAACACAATGTATAAATTATTTTATTTATTTATTATTAGGTTCACCAACAGCTATTTACACTAAAACAGTTCTTCCTTAATTAGCTACATTTAACATTGTAAGTGTAATAACTACTTAAAGGCGAACACCGCATGCATTAAGTGTTTACAACTATACTTATAATAATATTTACAAAGATAACTGTGAATTAACTGACAATGTACCGCCTCTGTTTATCGTTAACTGTGCGGAATCATTGGCTAAGCCACTCCTCATTCTATACAGGCGTTCTATAGAGGAAAGCATAGTGCCAAATATTTGGAAATCCGCATTTATCACCCCTATTCACAAAAAGGGTGATAGGAGTGACATTGCTAATTATAGGCCTATATCTAAATTATGTATTTTTGCAAAGCTATTAGAACGTATTGTATACACCCAAGTTTACAGTACTTTACGCCAGTTTTTTATTCCACAACAACACGGATTTATGAAAAACAAGTCAACCACTACCAATCTACTAACTTTTACCGACTTTACAACATCCAATATGGAAGCGGGTGGGCAGGTTGACTCTATCTACACCGATTATAGTAAAGCCTTCGATCGCATCGATCACCAAATACTTTATCAAAAACTGTTGAGCGCTGGAATACATGGCAACTTGTTCAGATGGTTTCGCTCCTACATTGAGAACAGGTCCCAAGCAGTTGCGGTGAACGGTTGTGTATCTAGATGGCTAAGCGTTCCTTCTGGCGTTCCTCAAGGATCCCTCCTAGGACCGCTTTTGTTTAACATATTTATTAACGATATTAGTTCTTGTTTTTTGCATTCACAATTTCTTTTGTTTGCCGATGACATGAAAATTTACATAAATGTTACTAATTATTCAGATTGTCTATTGTTACAACAAGATCTTCAGCGCTTTGAGAGTTACTGTCTAAGCAACCAACTGGAACTTAACGCATCGAAATGTTTTGCAATAACTTTCTCCCGTAAACCCAATATAGTACAATTCGATTACTCATTGAAAGGGACGAAACTAAAACGAGTTAGTGAGATTCGCGACTTGGGTGTAATCCTCGATTCGAAGCTAACTTATGAGAAACACGTTGATCATATAGTCACCAAGGCCAATAAAATGCTAGGCTTTGTAATGAGAACTTGCTCCCAATTCAGTAGCATCAAACCCATAAAAATATTATACTGTGCTTATGTTCGTAGCGTCCTTGAATACTGCTCACAGATATGGAACCCGCAGTACGATGTTCATATAGCGAGGTTGGAAATTGTTCAACGTAAATTTATTAGATATCTACAATTTAAATGTAGAACCTATGATACAAGCTACGAGGCGAGATGTAAAAGACACCACTTGCTACCCCTCTGTGAGCGAAGGAAAATAGCCGATATAACTTTACTGGTGGGTATAGCTCAATCTAGAATTGACTCGCCTCACCTACTTGAGAATATACACGTCCGAGTTCCCACCAGATCTGTGCGTATTCCCTACCCACTTTATGTTCCCCAAAGCACGACGAAATATAGAAGCGGTTCCTTCTTTATAAGATCTGCTAATTCCATTAATAAGGTAGAGGACCCGAGAAACGAACTGGACATATTTAATTCAAGTACCTCAATATATAGACGTACGATTGCTAGCAAGTGGTTTCTCTCCAATTAACCTTCAGTAATATCTACAGGTATACTTGTATAATTTTTGTATAATGTTCAAGTAGTATTTAGTTATAATTTATAGTATATTTTCATATTAGTTTGTAAGTAAGCTCCATGTAAATCGTTTTAAGACTTTTTATCGTGTACTTTTATTTCTCGTATTCAATTTGTAATGCATATGTGAAAACATGTAACTGGTTTTATGTTATATAATTAGTTCTTGTATATAGATGTAAATAACTGTTTGTTTTCCGAATAAAATAAAATAAAATAAAATAAAATAAGTAATTACATTTCTCCTAATTTAAACCAAAACCAAGTAAGTGACATGCATAAACCAAATTAATACAAAAATATTGCCTAACATTATATCATTTATGCCTTGTTAAAAACTACAACTGGCCTCTTAAATGGTCACGTATACTTTGGCGGAAAGACAACAGTGTATCATGGTGTATATCAACGAGATCACTGAGACTATTTAAAGTCCTACTAAGTCTAGGTACAGGCGAGTTAGAACCCAGCACAGTAGACCTAAGTGGCAAAGACAGTGGCGTTATCCGGTATCGAGGTAGTCGTGCAGGCGCGGTAAAGCGAAAAAGTTTGAGTAACTGTGGACAATCTATTTTGTTGCGAAGGATTTTAAAAAGCATTACGGCGTCTAATGTATATCTACGATTTTCAAGTGAATCAATTTTGTAATACTTAAGCCTTGCTAAATACGACCTCTCCTTTTTCGTCCTGTACTCAGAAAAGGAAACATGCCACAAAAATCTTTTTTGGACCCGCTCCAAGCGTAGACATTGTACCGCGTAATGTGGCCTCCAAACAGGACTGCAGTACTCTAAAGTACTTCTGACCAGGGAATTATAGAGGGAAAACTTGACGTTACGCTGATGAAAATCTTTGCAGGTTCTTACCACGAGGCCTAAAGTCCTTGATGCTCTTTTAGTAATACACTCAAGATGAGGCACAAAGGTCATCTTATTATCGAACAGAACGCCCAAATCTTTAATTATATTTATTTTTGAATTACTGTTTGATCAATATTATAATTATGATGAGTAATTTTGGTCTTCCTCGTAAAAGTTACATGAAAGCACTTCTTTTTATTCAAACACAGATCATTCTTACACCATACGACTAACGCATCTATGTCCTCCTGTAGAAGCAACGAATCTTGAGCAGATTTTATTACTCTCAAAAACTTTAAATCATCCGCATACATGAAAGTCTTGGAATAACGAAAACGTCCCGGCAGATCATTAACGAAGAAATTGAACAATAAAGGTCCAAGGTGTGAGCCCTGAGGAACGCCAGATGTAATACTTCTGTATTCAGATTGGTGGCCGTTAAGGACAACATAGAATGACCTCTCAGTCAAATATGAGCCCACCCAGTCGAGAAACGAATTACATATACCATAGGCTGCAAGTTTATGACATAGATATTTAATAGGTACTTTGTCAAAAGCCTTGCTAAAGTCGGCGTATATAACATCCACCTGTTGACCAGAATCAATTGCGTCCAATACAGTTTCAGTGAATGTCATCAAATTAGTACAAGTAGACCTGCCCCTAACAAAACCATGTTGACTCTCATTGATGCACAGCTGTAGTTGTCTCTGAAGATTATGAAGCTCGGAACAAGAATTACGCCACGTTAATTGAGTGATTTTAATGCTTTTATGTTAACACGGTTTGTGTAAACTTTCATCATAATAATCATTAAGAACATTTTAACACACTAGTAATTGGTATACCTCACATTTCTGAACAGTTGTTTTTAATTTAATTTAAAGCTTATTCACATGCATTAAGTGTATATGACAAGAACCCTTTCTGATATTATGCAATAAATTTGAATGTATTCAGTAGGTATTTTTTATTTGGTCTGAGGTATTCAGTGACATAAATATATTGTATTAAAATGCTCGGTTTTTGGAAACCGCGGGGAGGCACACCGCACAGGACAGAGGAGACATTTAAAGGAGGCTTTATATGTCCGACAGTTTTATCTGACTGGACATGTGAAACTATTGTGTAATTATAATAAGAATGTGGCGTAGTGGTTATATAACATAACTGCTACGCAGAGGTCTCGGGTTTGATCCCGCTCGATGCAAATCTTCGGTCTGTGTGTTTTCTATGTATAATATGTATGTATTTACAAAAAAAGTATTTATGTATGTATATCCGTTGTATAGTACCCATAGTACAAGCTCTGCTTAGTTTGGGACTAGATGGCGTTGTGTGAAAGTGTGAGGAATTTGTTATTTTTATTTGTTTTTAATAAACAAGCAAACCGCCCCTGGTTCGCAAGGATGCAATGTTTGTACTCTACTATGTTATGCAAGTAGGTATAATACGGTACCTAGGTAGGTAGGCCTTTCTCTTGAATCACTCTATCTGTTAAAAAAAACCGCTTGAAAATCGGTAGCGTACTTTTAAAAATTTGAGAGACTTTTTCATACTAAGTATGTAATGAAGAAACTGAAACACGAAAAAATGTGCTTAATTATTATGTTTTATGTTGCTACAAGATAAGCAAACAAGTTTCCAATTAAATCGAGATTATAATAATCTGATTGTCGAATGAAATTCAAACAGGTACTGAATACAGGTATTGAATGGTGTAAGGCTTTGGACAGACAGCAACTAAAGCCCCATTTACACATCGACAAGTACAGTAGCGAGTTCAGTAGTAAGTTGTTGACGAGTTAAGTACGAGTAGACCCCCTCTCGCGTCTCGCTAACTTAACTCGCCAAAAAATAGGATGGAGATCTATTCAAATCAACTTAATCAACAACTTACTACTTAACTCGCTACTATACTTGTCGATGTGTAAATCGGGCTTTAGGGTAAAGCTACTCAAGTAGAAAGGTATTACTATTTATTTGTATTTACAAGGAAATCTAGTCTTTTAACTTAAAACCCTACTAATTTAAGCGGGCGCGGTGTGTCGCTAGTCGCTAGCGGATAGTGCCGTAAATACGTTGTATTAGTATACTGTAACGTGAGGTAGACTTCCTATAGATACTTTGTCATTTTCATTAAAATTACAGGTTCTACTCAAGAAGGTAACTGCAATTTGCTTATTAAGAAGTGATAGCTTGACGTAGTGCCCATAAGACGAAGAAAAGAAGATTGATTGTGAAGATTGTGCGAAATACAGAAAGCGGACACCCTATCTCAGGAGTTAAAGTTTAAGATGTAACCGGGACATAACTCTACCAGATGGCAAGAGGCCGTCCTGAAATCGGTGCCACTGCTATAGCTGCTTAATCCACCTCCAAGCAGTACTGTGATTTTCCAATTTTTTCCAACGTCAAATCTCACAAATAGAAGTAAACTACACCATTTTGACATTTATAGATTCTAGAATTTGTCCTTGATTCCCATACATTTCTGGTAAGATCAAAGACTAAGTCTTTATAGTCTGTGGTTGACACGACGCCATATTTATTTACCTCTAAATTTAAGTCATAATAAATGAACAGTTTATTCATTATGACTTAATGACATGACATTATGAACTAGCTATCATTGACGTGTTTGAGTGGCGGTTATAACCGACTATCAAGTAGACCGCTTGCCCGTGTACAAAAACGCTCAGAAGTTGAGAAATATTGCTCAGTAACAGTACTAAAAATATACTTAGTTTTATTATTACGATCAGCCTTGAGTCGACGGCTTTACAATGTAACTCGCCTCCCCTTCCATATACTTCAGATACAGAATCGTCTATTTGTCAAACACAGGTACAGAAGATCTTGTAATACGATGTGGCGTGATAACGCCGCGCCGATACAATGGTTCTCATGTTTTGTTACATAAAAATTACAAAATGAAATTGTAGAGATTTAAATTCGTCATTCTTGTCATCATATGGACGTCCATTGTTGGGTATTACGCTGATTACACTAGACTACATGTAGTCAACTACTAGTCTTTCCATTTCCAAAACAATTACATGGAAATGGAAAGACTACATGTAGTCTCCTACAAGATGTAGTTGACTACATGTAGTCTCCTACAAGATGTAGTTGACTACATGTAGTCTAGCGTAATCGGCGCTTTCGTCTCTATAATAACAGTAAGTACCTCCAAATCAAAGTTTTTCTACAATAACAAAAATGTTACTTAATAAACCGAGAAGTCATTTATAATACGCGATGTATGTGAGTGCTATGCGTTGCCTATCTCAGTAGGACAAGCTAAATCACTGAGTGCATTTAAAACTAGTTCAAGAAACAATATCTTTCATTACTTCAGCATTTCTAGCTTTCAGTTAGTATTCATTATTTATGTCTATTTATTTGTTATCTAGTTTTCTCAGATAATATATTTTATTTCAAGGTTTACCTATAGGTGTACAAAGATACTTAAACTTACGCATTGACCCCATGGGGGAAGGTATACTATGATCCTTTCAAACCAGGTTTCGGTCAACTAAGTTCATACAAAAAAAAAATGCCCGTCTCTTTCGAGACTTTCCCTTTCTTAAGGAAGTATTAACCAATCACGTCCCTGTCTATCTTATATCTAATTATCATTTATGTTTATACTTAAATATTAGTATGCTTATACTTATTTTTATTTTTTTCTGATAATCAACGTTACTTGCCTATCTCCCGGTTTGGGTTGGCGTCGTGTTTTGGGACACCCTGTATATTAATTATTTGTTTATACTTTTATCTTTATCTTTACTAATTACACCTTTAAGTACCATCTCTCGTTGTTAATCTTTTAATCATGTACTTGATTGTTTGGTGGAGATCACGTAATTGTGATAAGGCTGCTCATTACAGCTACTGTTCGCAGTACCTATTGTGTTAACTTAATGTAGAATGTGCAATAAATAGTTATTTATTATTTTAATATTAAAAATAATAAAAATAAATAAATCTGCGAGTAAGAATACAGTGTGTCACCACCCCATCTACTCCCAAGGGTGCCGTAAAAACCGACTAAGGCTATCCGTGAATATTATCTTTACGTAATAAAAAGAAGGAAACCTTGAAATTAAATCCTATACCAATCCGTTTGTTCAGCGTGGTATTAGTAGGCCAAGTATCCCCCCGTCACTGGAGAAGGCCCGTCCCGGCAGTGGAACATTAATGGACTGTTATGATGAAAACTAATAACTACTAAAGAACAAACAATAATTTGTGGATGTCACAAATAAATTCTCCTGCGCGTAATCGGACTAGGCAGCGAGGTATAAGTAAACCACGTTTCCTGCCGTCACTTGAATGATAGTAGGATGAGCATTATCTTATTGTCAAGGAATTATTACCTGCCTAAATTGAATATCGTACCTACTGTTATCGAAGTTCAGTATACGTTGAACTGTCGGTTCCTGGAATTCACAGAATATCAGCGAAATAGTATGTACTTAGTTATAAGTAGCTAATGTTGTAACTGCAGAAGTTAAGGGACCTAGTCCGAAAATCAAAGAACCTGCGTAAGACAAAAGTTAAAAATATGTACATACATACAGTCAACACATAACCCTTCCTTTTGGGCTTCACCGCAGTCGGGAAAAATTAACAAAACGTTTAATTAGAAACTAAAGTGGGTATGTGATATTTTTCTTGGAATATTTCTATTTTTTGTAATTATATTTTATAAAATTAGAGTATAAGTACTTAACTTAGTTTTTGCCATTTTGCATCAATCTGTTTATTTTGTTCTATAATTAAGTATTTTGATTATAAAGTTACAAAATAAAATACACTTACCAAAACTCTGCGCTTAACGCGTGTAGAACCATATTTCCTATCATAATAACTCATTTTAAACACATTATAAAAATAACACAAAAAAAATCACAAACACATTCGAAAAAGTATAAAAATTGCGATCACAAAATTCAATAATAAATAATTTATTTACGTAAATATTAGTATAAAATCTTAGTCATTAATATCTAAACAAAATATAAAATAAATTAGAGACAATGTTTTACATTGTTTTACACGTGAAACATAAAATCTTATCTTAGTTATATGAGTAAGAACGATAATATAGGTAAATAAATGAATTATCCGATTATATATCGCTAAGTTTGTAAACGGTTCTCTATTGACAGAGTTATCGATAATTGACAAGGTCCTTCAATTATTACAGTAACTGTAATACATTTTTGCCTATTAGGTTTAGTAGTGATGTTTTATGTTATTTAGAGTAGATGTAGTTAGTTTATTTAACAAGCCCCAGCTAAAAGCCCCTTTCAAGATTTTCTGTAGAAAAATAAAAATACCTATAGGTAGGTACATACATTTAAAAAAAATCTAATAAACTATAATCAACAACCACACTACAAGCAACCCCTGTGACGTAGGTGCACATGGACGTCTCGAGTTCGATTCCCACTCGATGTTAATCTATGTATGCATGAAGGAGTATTAAAGTTTGTACAGTAGGCCAATTCTCGAAACATAGTATTTAATTTAACTTAATTTTTAATTTTTTTAAATTTTATTTTTAATTAATCCAAAATGGTATTCTTGTCCGGTAAAGAAAAAGTTAAAATTAAGTGAAATGGCAAAAACGAGTTAAATAACAGAGTTGCCAGTTTACGGTTTACAATTTAAAAGATTGGAAATTTTAATAGATTTTCTAAGACTCCATATACAGAAATAAAACATTAATATATAAATCAACTACAGAAAATTATCTTCGGTAAATTAAAATATTATAAGTTCTGTAAACTTCTATTCTAAGAAAAAAATATATGAAAATCAGGGTCTTTGAATGTAATAATGCGATATCCATAACTTGTTTTTCCCGCTCGTAACGCTTCCCTCGCGCATGCGCACTGCCGCTCCTAAAATAAACGCAAAGGTTTTGACGTTTCATAATGACAAAAATACTCATTTTAGCGCGAAAATTACAAGATTTTAAAAAGATTTTAAAAAGATTTTAAATTATAAATACAAGAATACCTATTGTGTCACAATTTGACAACTAAAAGTTAAATTAACTTTATTTTTAACGTTTTTAGGGAACGAGAATTGACATGCTGGTCTGGATGTATCTGTAGTCTATTTCTCATAGTAACCTGTAGGTAACTTTGTTTGAGACTACTTAGATTGTGTTGTGTGAAAGGAGTAAGAATACAATATGTCACCACCCCATCTCATTTCATGAGTGTCGTAAAAACCGTCTAAGGGACTATCCGTGAATATTATCTTTACGAAGTAAAAAGAAGGAAAACTTGACCTTAAACCCTAGTTCCAATCCGTTTGGCCAGCGTGGTATTAGGGTGATTCTTCGAGCCCAACATTTTCGATGTCTGGAGGTTTTTCTTTGTAACTAACAGACCAACCAAACTGCAATTATTTTTTAAACATAGTATAGACAGTTACCTATCTTGCACACATTATTGTTTTTTAATAATAGTTTTATATATATTTAAAAAAATTTATTAAAAAGCGTTCTTCTGATTAATATGGTGTGTCCGTACCCCAGTTTCTTGAACGTTAGTAACAGTAACATTTTTTCTTATTAACGAATCGATATGCGTTATAAATATTACGATAGAATATTAGTTGTTTCTTTACACAAAAAAAATGGTACTAATATTTGCGATAGTTTTTTAATAAAAAAATAAATTGTGAGTGTCCGGCACAAAAGTCTGATTCATATTCGCGCGCTTTACTCGAACGTACCTAGCTTAATTGTATACGTGTAGTGATTAAACGATGTTAAAAGGCAAAATTTTGATTTATATGTACCTGATTCATACGGTAAAAATACTATATTAATCAGAATATCACACACATTGTTAAAATGGCGGCACGGATAATGATTGATATTGTCAAGTTGTCAATGCTTCTAATAACTAGATTTAGGTGTGGTGATAATCATTGTGATTATCAACTGTGATTTTAATTAATAAATGACTGATTTTTATAACTAGAATTTCATTTTTGTCCCTAATTCTGATTTATATGACCTCAAAATTTTTTAAGTTAATTATCTCGAAAACCATTTCATAAAAAAGTGTGCCTTTTTCAGACATTGTATATTAGGTTATCATCTTTGACAAAAACATGTTTTATAAGCCAAAATGTGAAAAAAACATTTGCCCATATGAATCAGACAAAGAATCGAATTTCGAAGAAACACCCATTAGTAGGCCAAGTATCCCTCCGTCACGGGAGAAGGCCCGTCCCTGCAGTGGGACATTAATGGGCTGTTACGATGAAAAGTGAAAATTAGGATTTATAGATATATGGATGTTTGTTATTCAATGACGCTTAAACAGTTGTACCTACAGATTTGGAGCTGGTTGGTATCTTAGATTAACTATAGGTACGCTACTTTCGACCTCGAGAACTACATCTACGCAATCGGACCTCCGAGCACATATACTTAGTATCTGTAATATTATTCCTTACTATACCTACTTACCTATAATAGTGTTTACAATAGCAAAAGATAAGTCCACTTGATTTAGCTACCAACGACGCTACGAGTAGGTACTTAGCTACGTTTCGAGTGTCAAACAAAAGACTGTCATATCTTATTACCTTTCAATAAATCAACTAGCCTATCACAATCCAATGCTGGACGTAGGCCTCATCCAACATGCGCCACAGAACACGGTTTAGCGCCTTCTACATTCAGTTCGACATAGCAACCTTTGTGAGGTCTCCAACGGCCATGGTCACAGTACAACCAGTAGTCTATCTCGGCCGAATATTTATTATAAATGCCTACGGCTCCGCGTTACGTAAACATGCGATAGTGCTGCCCACCTTTTTAATTACATTTACCTACTTTCCCGCTCGTTACTGCGGCACAGTCGCGACTGTTCACTCCGCAAAGCCACCGCTATCGTGAGCGTGTAGGTATAACTCGCGTTTCGTCCGTTTCTATGAAGTCGAAATACTTAGGTACTGCATAAATTTGTACTATGCGATGGTCCTTTGACAGATTGCTATTTTTAAAAGCCAAAGACATATTTTGGAGTAGTCAATTAAAGATTTCCAAAGTAGGGGCACGCGTCCTAATGTTGGCACTGCACCAGATTATCAGCACCCCCAACTAAAACTCAAATTATAAGCTTTCTATTAATTAATTTCGGCTACCATTTAACAAACATTAAAATAAGATCCTTTTTGGAATTATAAACTGATCCAAACACGACACTTTTTGAAAAAAAAAAGCGATATTTTTAAAAACGCGGGAACATGTCCTTCACATTACTTTGTTTTGACAGTTTCTTAAGATCGTAGGTAAGTTCAGGTTTTTTTATTTTATTTTATTTTAGATATTTTTTACTGAACCTTTAGGTTTTATTCATGTATAAAATGTTTTATAAGGCTTATCTGACAATGGAAATGAACTTTATCTTGATTTTATGTTCATAAATGAGGTGCTGACATCTGGGTTCAATTTTTTTGCGAATTGCTAATTATCGGCACTGGTACTGTTACATGACAAAGTGGTATGTAAAATTGTTAATCCATATATTTTATTGTAAAGCGTGATTATTTTATGCCTAGAATTCAATATTCTTGGAAAAAGTACTCTATGATTTCGGATTTCATATCCTGGCATGGTACTGAAACTAACATTGCTAGTTATTTTCATAGTGTTGATATTATGATCAAATTTCAAAAGAATGTCTATTATTTTTTGGAATTTTTTATATTTATGTAATTATTTTTCTGAAACTTCGGTTGTTAGGCTAGGTATAAATAAAAGAGATTTTACTATAAACATTGGATTATTTCATTTATCTACCTAATTTTATGTCTAATTTTAAGGTGCTGATAATTGGCTCAGTCAATGCCAATAATTGGCGATGATGGTGCCAATAATTGGCGCCAGGGTCATTATTTAGTCAGACTCATCTAAATAAAATGTGTATGAATAATAACTGTTTTTTATAACAAAAATCAATTATTTATTAAATAATGAACCAAGAAAGCATATTGTTGTAGTTGTTATCATTATCATCACTGTGATAAACGATGTTAAAGTAGGACTATCTCTTAAAGTGCTGATAATTTGTAAAGAGTGTCTCCTATAGGAAATGGAAGTTAGTTATTATTTACTTAGTTTGTTTAAATTATAAATCGGTACCTACATAATAATTATACTTATGAGAATTTTTCTTCTTTGTACGGGTTTAACCCTTCTCATCGTCTATATCAGTCCGTCCGTCTACTGCGTGGGGCACCTCCATATCTTGTACGCGACCATTTTCCGATGCCTTTGTGCCCTCCTTTCATTTATCCTCGCGCAATGTCGAACACATTATCTATCACTCACGGACTCTCCCAGCATAGGCATTTCGATTACCTACTATATATACTTAGTTGGAAATTAACCTTATAGAACTTGTCAAACTACGTTCAGATCAGAATAGAGCCCGCATCATGGGCAATGTCGGTCAAATTTCGGCTATCAAATAATTGGTCAGTAGTTAATCGCTTACATGCCTACCCAGAGCAGCAAAGTGAAAGACAAATATATTTGTGCATTTAGGTTATGTAACACAGGCAAATCAGTATATTCCCCCTTACTTTATGAGTAAATTTAAATTTTAGTCAATTGTTTGGCTTTAATTCTTACGGTTTTGTTTGGCATAAGGTTGGTTTTGCTAATAAAAATCTCGCTAAGCAGTGATTAAATTTAAAAAGCGTTTATGAATAAGGGGGATTATGTTTACCTACCACCACTCTTGTAAAGGAGTACGTCTAAGAATGTGGATGTGGTCTAGAAAGTCAAGGTACGATGGCAAAGAAAAAATTGCCTTAATTACAGTGCATAGGTTAATTGGTTGATGCTGATTGTTATATAGTTTTACTGTACTGATACCTAGAATTGTAATAACTATTATTTGTAAGCTTAACCTAAAGACGTCTAAAGCTGGACGTAAGCCTCTTCGAGACCTCTCTCTTTTTTTCATACCTTCACCGTTGTCGGTCAACGTTGTAACATTCGTACCTACTAAGAATCTTTAGCATAAATTAATAAAAACAGACATCTTAACCTTTTAACCGCTTGACTTTTTGTAAGATGTCGTGCTCCCAGAGCCCGGCAAACTGAATCAAATATAAATACCTACAACACATAGGGAGGTGCACGAATCACGATAGAGGTGTCTATATTTCATGTCACGTCTATACATCAACTAAAATGACATGTCAAATGCATTCATTCTAATTTAAGTATTACTGAATCATAATACGGTTTAGTTTTCAATATACAACGAAAAAATGAAATCTGGGGTAAGTGAAACATAGTACCTATTGGTAGTCAGGGGTAATAAACTAAAAATAAAATCAAGCATGTTCTACTATTTTTTAATTTTTCATATTATTTATTCATTATGAAAATAAATAGTAAATTATTGGACAGTCTTTTCAAATTATATATCGTCTTCAAATAAATGTTACTCCTAAAACATGATTTATCTAAATTGTTTAAATGGCTAGGTTTGTCATACAAATATTATTCATTGATAGATTCTCCAGTAAGTCGAAGTATGGATATACGAGTATAATATCAGGTCTACTCGCATTTTTCCTGACATATTCAAGAGACTGCGGTTTTTTTACTGTGAGGTCATGCCTTTTTTTTATTCCAGAAACCAATCTTCGCCTTTTGTTGACATATTCACCAACTACTTCAAACATTGCCTTTCTTGTTAATCTAAATCCACACTTTTCCATAACATAAAGATTCTTAGCCAACAACTCCTTAACTTCATGTGATAAAATTGTACTCCTTCACGAGGTTTTTCAAACTCCTATGTTCCTGAATGCGATTAACTATGGTTGACCGTAGGATGCAATAATGTTTCGAAACAGTATAAGCTGACGCTGTTCCGTTCTTGACCGCATCAATTGAGTAAGCACCTGTGTCAGTTTTTCGAGTGTAATTTCGAGGCATATAGTACATGATAAATATTATATAAACGGGATATTAACGCGCATTTAATTTACCTTTATTTTACTTGACGTTTCGGCACAGGTTGCACTGGCTGTGGTCGCAAGCTGACTGGTGATGCGACGTCACAGCTTCGTCTTCGTGATAGATAATATATTATTATCATCTACCCTCGCATCTTGAGATGTTAATATAAAGTCCCCCTACACACAACACTGACCGTATCGCTGTTCTGTACGTTAACCGACCGTTCAAAAAAGGGAGGTATTGTTTTTGATATCACTGTTTATATAATATTTATAATAATGAAACGCGATAGTTTAAAAGTTACAATATAGTACATGACGTAAAACAAAAGTTATAATAAATGAACAGCTAGCAGTTTCCGATTTAAATACACATTAATTCGATCAATATCTCTTGACTGTATTGATGTCTGTATAATTAAGTATAAATAAGATAATATCAGAAAACTCTGATACAGGAAAAGTTTTTTTAAAGAATGTTGCTGATCCCTGACATGGGGGATGTGGGCCATATGTTTCAGTTACCCCAGAATCACTGTTTCACTTACCCCACTCGGTATGATTTAAAGTAAAAATTTTAATCACAATTTAAATCAATTTTCTGTTGTTTTAAGACATAAACAACTATTGCAACATGAAGTCTATATATTAAATAGTACTTAGGGTCGACTGTCTCACAATGAACCATGCAGCTACACTTAACCAGCGCTATATTTCCAAAATTCGACGTGGCCAGATCGTGTTAATTTGTGCAAAAGATAGGTACAGACGTGTCTCTTCCGCTCAGTAGTTAGCGAGCAGATCGCGCGAGAGGTGTATGTATGCGAACCTTTTTTTAAAAAACTGTCACAAAAGTAAGTTTTAAATAAATTTTACTATCTTTTTTAGCATTTTTCCTTTAAGAAATATCGACTATTTTATTTCTACACCGAATTATATAGTTATTTAGCTTATCTATGCACTGTAATTTATTTCATAATTATATTTCTTTCAGTTTAAATTTTTAAGGTTAGTTATAAAAAGGTGCTATGTCTCACATTGAACCATGTTGAGGTGGTACTCAATGAATCACGGATTGTGTACCCCAAGAATTGCCTTGGCGTACACATTAAACAAAACGTGGTTCATTTTGCTAGTGTTGTTAGATAATGTAAGTATTGAAACTTTCAAACTACATGATATTCTTTTACCTAGCTGTTCATATTATCATTATTAATATTACTTTATTTACTTCCTTTGGTCAATATTTCTATCTGTTACAGAATGGCACGGAATAAAGTACCTAAGTCAGAATAGGGAAGTCAGGGTGGGGAGACCCCTTACACGATGGACCGACGACCTGGTTAGGAGGGCGGGAAGCCGATGGAAGAGGGAGGCATAAGACCGCGCAGGGTGGAAACGTTTGGAGGAGGCCTATGTCCAGCATAATAATAGTCTATAGGCTGATATTTATGATGATGATGAAATTAAGTCAAAGAAAAAAGGGGGCCACACTGCTTCCAATATGTTAAGAGCTTTCAAATTTAATAGAGAAGGTGTAATCATCAGAAAAGCTGCATTATATCCTACTTTGCGCCGCTATGTAGCACAGTATTTACACACACGTAAAGATGATCTTGCTAACAAGAAGTATATACTAAATTATGATTTAAAGACTACTCTATTACAAGTAAAGACTAATTACATAAGAAATGGACGTTTTACTTTTACCTTAATTAATTATTGATAACATTTCTTTTTCATAATTAAGTGGTTCAATGTTAAAATTAACCCGGTTCAATGTGCACACCCTAGAGTACACATTGATCCAAATATTTATTTTTATATTTATGTTTTTATTTTTAAAAGTATAAATAATATTGAAAATTTGTCAATGCTCTTTTAAAGCTAGATAAATTACCTATCTTTGTACAAAATTTGAATCATTTCGAAGCTTAAACGAGAGAGTTATGCGCCTTCAAATTTTACATGGTTCATTGTTGGACAACTTACCCTACAGTAAAAAATCTTCATAAAAACAACAAGGAAACACCATGATACGAGCTAAAACTTCAACAGCGTCGAACTCGCGTTTTGTCATTTGACAAGTGTCAAATTTGTTTTATGGATATAAACTTTTAGAAAGATCGCAGGGACATCTGTATTACAGCATTACAACAACTTGGTCACTCCTGTTTTATCGACTGCAATGCTTAGCCAAAAAACGCCATAGTTTCTTGTTGGGCTTTGGTGTTTCAGTTACCCCGCCGTTTCACTTACCCCACCTGACCTTAATTGATCTACTTAACATAAGAAAATTAAAAAAAAAATCGTAAAAGTAGCAATGAACCAAACAAGTTTAATAACATCTTTAGGCGTTACTTATTATAAAAATTTAATGAAACAAAAGATGTTTCTTGCTTAGGTTTACATAGTAACTCTTGTAATCTGTGCTCATAATAGGTGAAAAGCATTGTCCTTCTTAGTACTAAATGACAAGTCCATTATTCTATTATAATAGATGTCTGTCGAAGTGCCACCTATACAGAGGTTAAAGGACAACAGCGGGAATCTAATGGCATCGGTTTTTTATTACACACCTTGGGCTATTTGTGTATGATCGCATGACTTCGGTGCTATGTTATTCGATGTGGCGTTCTTTCCTTTTCAAGTGATTTCCTAATAATTAAAAAATGGGTCCTGTTATTCGAGGTTGCATGACTTCGTTGCTAAGATATTCGTGGTTGCGTGCATTTGTCGTGGTATTCGTTGTTTCACTTTTCGTTGTCACATATCACACCCGAGATACCTAACAAGAGGGCAATTGTTATTTTTTTTTTAATCTTTTGACCGCCACAGTCATGGTACTTATAGATGTCAAAGAAAAACTAACTCTGTAGGTATCTACTCCAACGACGCCTATACGTGACGCCTAAAATACGTTTCACCAAGGCGAAAATAAAGCCAGAGGGATTTATTAAATTATTTGGGTGTAGATATGGTTTAGTTGCGTCAAGCCGTTTTTGCCCTGTTGCGGCGGCGTGCGCTCTGGCGGGCACCCCTCCTTGGGAGCTCGAGGCATGGGTGCTCGCCAGAGTGTACAAATGGAAAGTGGGGCGAAGGGCGCTCGGAGAGCGTCCAGCCCCGGAAGAGTGGGAGGCCATCCGGCGGGGGCGAGGAATGCCTCCTTCCTTCACTGGACGGAGGACCTTGCCTCCGCCGTGTTCGGCCGATGGACGCTGGACGCTCTCGGACCTGTCCTTCGAGATTGGCTGGAGCGGCGGCATGGCTTCCTCTCCTTCCGGTTGGTGCAGATGATGTCGGGGCACGGGTGCTTCGGCTCATACTTGCACCGGATCGGAAGGGAGGAGGCACCATTGTGCCACGGTTGCGGCGAGGCCGCGGACACGGCGCAGCACACCCTGGAGGTGTGCCCGTTGTGGTCGGGGCCGCGTCTCAACCTGGTGGGGGTAGTTGGGGCGGACCTCTCGCTCCCGGGCTTAGTTAAAGCTATGCTGGGGAGCGAGGAGGCCTGGGGGGCGGTTGCCTCCTTCTGCGAACTTGTTATGTCGCAGAAGGAGGCGGCTGAGCGCGCGCGGGAAGAAGACCCTCTCGCGCCGCCACATCGGAGGAGGCGAGAGAGCAGGAGAAGGCGGACGTACCGCAACTTCCTCCATTCCGGCGGTGAGCAGGGGTGATAGGTGCGGGGGCACCTTCCATCCCATTGCACGACTCACCAACACCATGTGGGTGAGAACGGCCGGAGCACTCACGGCCGTTCTAACCCAGCGAGACCAAAAAAAAAAAAAAGAAAAAAAAAAAATACCGTTTTTGCTCAAGACCGACACTGTATGGAAAGCCCGTTTACCGGAGCATTGTTTTTCAAAATTAAAACTCCTTTACCGAGTTTGCCTCTTCACTTTTCTTTAATGGCTTCTCGCAGTTGGTGCCATAAGATAAATGCCCTAGCAAGAGGCATTTATCTTATGGCACCAATTTGTAGGGATGTGGAAGAAATTCTTTTTATAGATTACCTACCACGAATACCTAACAAGAATTCCTTCCACATCCCAATTTGGTGGGTAATACGAGATAAGATTACCTGCTGATGGCCGAACTTTAAACTTGCGCGGTTGCTTCACTCCCATATATTTCCCTTGCAATGACTTCTGTTTGTTTTCGGGGTCCTATTGGCAAACTTAGATTTCATTGCAGGTTACTATTCTGAAGAAACTTTTTTCTTTTCTGTCTTTTACCCGGTCCAAAAATACCTACCTCACAACATTCGCCTTGTTGTTGTACCTATAACAAAGACGTCAGCATTCTGGGTACCCATCCGGTGCTCACCTTCTTCGACATGGATTCCTGTTGGTAGGTAATACATCCGCTAATACCTAAAATGCTGGCCTCTCTTAGACATAAGGGACCAGGATTGACAAAAATTACATCTGCGCAAAATTTCACAAAAAAAATGTTACGTATATTTCTGAGAAACAAGGTGCAGTATTTTTTTCCATTCGGTTCTTCCCCGTGGTCAAAATATTTTGTCAAACTGGTTTGACTACGAGGAATAACATACAACAACATTATCTATGCCTGTACACGGACCAAGGAATTTATTGTAAGTTCCTTGACACGGACTGTAAGCATACAGTGTGCAATGTTAATAAAGTTTGACTACTTACGAGGAAACGTAATTGCTCATAGTCCGGTTCTTCCTCGTGATCAAACTATTTTGTCTAACTGGTTGGACCACGGGGAAGAACCGATGGTCGGTCGCCGGATTGGGTATTCTTGTTAATTGACTGTAACTTTTTTCTATGCTTTTTACAATTATTTTATCCACGCCGTTGTCTTTTCAAAATTATATTATAAATTATTCCTTAATTTCGACATGTTTGGACTAACTTTTTAAAAAGAACACTCATACCACACGCACACCACGCACTATGTAGCTTACATCTAGGCTCAGGAAAATTATTTGAAGATCGATCAAAGAACACTTGCGCGGATTTCGAACCCGCAACCTTGGCCACGTCAGTAGCATACACAGTCACTGTGCCACAGACGAATGGAGAGGCAGTTGACGGCATATGATTAGTCTAAATTATTTACTTACCAGAATACAGACTATTTGGATTTTGGGACTGCAGAGCCATGTCAAAATTTTGCATGTTTGACATCCACGGGGCGAGGTGAACTGTTCCATTGGAAAGTTTTATTGGGATGGGTCTTGAGAATTTGAGAATCCAATAGGGTTGTCAAGTTTTCGTGGTTCCATTGTATGGTCCAATAGGATTCTCAAGTTTTAATAGCTCCATTCATAAATGGTCATCCATCTCTCATTCCAACAGGTTTTATGTAGATTCACAATTGAGATGAGTGGGGTACCTAGGTAAAATATATTTATGAAATTCGTCTCTTGTCTGCCACAGCTGACAATTGTTTTATTTAATAATGCGATTAAAACAATTATTTTGTACAGTTTAGCTTGTAAGCTTGCAATAGAAAAAGAAACAACTGGGATACGACGATTTTTCTTATACCTATTCATGGTCACCTTCTAAATGGAACTATCGGAATTCTTTGATCCAATGGAACAGTTTATAAAACTAACAGAGCAAATAGAAACACGAATACCTACCGTAAAAATCCCGTTGAAACCCCTCATCATCATAACTTACGTGATCAGAGACAAGATAACTCCAAAATCTTATTAGACCCATCAATGGAAGATTGCAATGAAACCAACAGACGTGAGTTACCACTCAGAATACAAGCAATACTTACTATTTAATCAAAGTTTCACCGTGATATTTCAATCTTCGGCCGTATCCCAGCAGATCCTTTCTCTAGTTCCATAATAGAGCTAATGGAAGAAGAAATCCTAGTAGTTCTGTGATGGAGCAATATCCCGCAGTCGTGCTTAAGTATTTAAACACACTATGCCGAAGTTACACGTGCCCGAAGTTCGCACTTTATGTGCCGAACTTACGCGGCAGAAATTTAGTTTCGTCTTGATGCGTGTGCAGTGTGTGTATTCAATGTTTCGAGCGCTATCGTTAATTCGAACCGAACTTCGGTCGCCTATAATGTGTCCACTACACCTAAACGCTACGCTGAACTTAACCCCGACCGAAATTACGTTGCGTTCATAAAGTAATGTATGTCCCTTAGGCATAATGTGCCGTCATTACCTAATAAAAATCCCTTCGGAGCAGAATGTACACAACGCAAAATGTACAATTCGCAAAATGTACAATTCGCAGAATGTACAATTCTCAAAATGAACACTACTCGCAAAATGTATAATTCTCAAAATGTACAAGTAAACCTAAACGGCCTTATTACAAAATACGGTCTAACTATAAACCACGATTTATTACGTCACAAAACCACTGTTTTTGAAATTTGTTATTGCAAAATCAGTCTTAACGCTAAACTGTTAAAACTGATTTTGTATCAACAAATTTATGATTTTGTATCCGTTAATACAAAATCAGTTTTAACGCTTTAGCATTAAGACTGATTTTGCAATAACAAATTTCAAAAACAGTGGTTTTGTGACGTAATAAATCGTGGTTTATAGTTAGACCGTATTTTGTAATAAGGCAGAAAGCCTTTTTTACAGCGGTGACGATCAATGACACTTTAAAACGCTAATTTACCACTTTTTTTTTTAATGTTTTACTATTAGGATTTTTTTTTGTTCGTTGTTTAATCAACGAACAAAATCTAATTGACATCATAATTATAAACCTACGTTACATGCGGAGGCTTATTTCAATTAAGCGCAATGCCGCGCGCTACACAATGTCCCGCGTATCTAGCTGGCATCCTGTGCTGACTCCAAGAACTTTACTATTTTTAAGAACGGACCCACACGGTTATTACCGTAAAAGTACTAGGCTTGCAGAAGCTTGCAGGAGGTTATAACTCCTACTAGATTGGATACTCCTACTCATAAAAAACTTCCTGCATGCATGTGCTAGCCTAGTACTATATAAATATATTTAAACCGCTCTGTTCATACCTTTGGTGGTAAAACAACAAAATAAAAAAAAATACCTAATTTATCTAACCAAACCTAATAGCGGCTTGGCCCTGGTAGGTAGGTAGGTTGGTCCGAGACAAGCATCAAAAACCACTGTGTGTTTGTTTCGGTTCTTGCTATAACAAGCTATACAAAACAGTAAAATAGGTATCTTATGTGTGAATTTAGTTTTACTTGTACATTTTGAGAATTGTGCATTTTGCGAGTAGTGTTGTGTTCATTATGAGAATTGTACATTTTGAGAATTGTTCATTTTGCGAATTGTACATTTTGCGTGTCGTGTACATTTTGCGTTTTGTACATTTTGCTCCGAAGGGATAAAAATAACATTGCAGGCGTAATCGTGCCGAACTTCGGTCGCGTACGTTTGGCATAGTGTGTTTAGACACTAATACTGCTAAAATCAACACTTGCTCGTGTGTTTTTACAGCTAATAGAAGAAACTGTTCGTAGGCTGCGGTTCTTCCCCTTCGTTAAATCATAGTTCTATTATAAACAGATGATTCGATGAACGTCTTTTATAAGCGTTGCAAATAAACCTTCCTCCTCCTATACTATTCCCCATTACCACTTTAGTCAGTGTGTGGTTTTAGATAATGAACCGTCAAGTAAATCAGTTGTCAGAAACATGCAGAGTTACGTCAACAAGAGAAGCCAAGGTGGTAAATACTAACTTGACCAGACCAACACGCCATGGAAAAACTTTATAATCGTTTTTTTTAATCTACTTTTTTTAGGGCTTTCTATCCTATGTAGAGGATATGTCAACCCCATTGTGAGCTTCTCAAGCCTAAGCCCAAACTAAGAGAGAGTCATTGCGTGGGTCCTTTAACAATCCTACAAATGTACTTAGCAGCTTCTGACGTTGATGAAGACTATTTGGGATAAACATTATACAAATGTTTTACCAATATCACAGGGTACATAAAAGTGACAAAATAAAACAGTAACATCACATGTACTTTTAATCAGCAAATCTAACATAACCTCATTTCATAAAAGTTGAATTGAAACTGTTGATACACTGAATTACCTACACGACATTGAATTGTGACACATATTCTAACATAATATTGTCTCTGTAGAGACTAAATAAGAATATTAAATGGGTACATATATTAGGACGTATAAGTCGACTAAAGGAAACGCAAACCCTGTACCAAGGCGCATAGCCAGTGTTTCATTCTTCATTTTCCTTTCTTAGTTGGAGGAGGAATTAGAAAATCAAAAGATAGCGGGATTAATAAGAAATAAATAAAGAAAAACATCGGGTAACCACTAACCCTTTCCAGATTCAAAAAAAGGAGATAAGGTAAAAATAATCAAAAGTAAATCTTAATTGATCTAAAAAATTTATTAATGAATGAGGCGACTATGTGCACATTGAAAACACTTGTTATTATATTTTACAAGATAGTAACTATTTACATAAAAGTCCATCGACACCCATACTCTCGCGCAGGTCGCTACAGCGGCAACATCTCCCATCATCTTAATTTACACACTGTACATAAGTAGTTTGTACAAGTTACACTTAAAACTTAATTATACACTAACAACACTAAAAACAATGGAAATAATGTTGATCATAATACTTATACGGATAATGGTATAAGAATTCACATAATTTTTAATCTCTTAATTTCTAATACTTAATAACGATACAACTACTATATAAATAATTAATATATGTATTGAATTTTCCTATATCTAATGACTGGTACGCGACGGTCAGCCATCTAACACTGAAACCCTCAGAGAGTGCGTCACGCCTGTTACGACGTAGCGTCTCCACACCACGCACGTAATGTCTTTATGTATATAAACTCAGTTTACATATACGCGAGAGCGTCGCATTAATTTCATATAATCGTATCGTATGATCGACATGGAGAGTCGCGCTCAGCGGTCCCTGCTCATAACATCGCGCTGTAGTCGTCGCGCCTCACACCTACACATTATTCCTATAATATTATCCACATATATAACAACACACTTACTATATAATCATGTAAATTACAATTCCGTACAACACTTCAAGTATCAACACTCAGTAAACTAAAAATACTCATTATAAAATCATGCGCTTAAAGCACGAAATCTAAACAACACCTATCTAATATAGTAATGTACCAAAAAATTCTTACACATTCATTTTATATTTTGTTACATATTTTTTCATTTTATTTAATTGGAAAAAAAAACATATTCAAAAAATTAAGAACCATTATTTAAATAAAAAATATTTTATAACAGAGAAGGAAATTCGAACATACTATGTACATTAATACAATGATTTTTAATTATATTTCCCTGCAATCGGAATCTCAGAATACAAAAATTATTACTTAAACAAGTCTAATTGATTTTTTCCATAATAATATAACATAAAATCAAAACAAATCACAGTATGTTATAACAGTACAGTATTATTAATAATCGAGACACTTTTAAATGTAATGTTGGTTTCAGTGCCTTCCTTCAACAAAGTTTTGTGCGATCAGACAGAGGGTAATAAAAAGAAACAAAATTGTTACGATATCAGAACGTTGATTGAACTCGAACGCGTCTTCTTAATGCATTTAAATTTTAAGAAGACCGCATTTATAATGATGTTGTAAAAACAATCTTACGCAAATTTTTCTATACGAAATCAAAAAGAAGGAAAACTTGTAATAAATCCCTATACTAAGCCGTCAAGTTCCGTCCTAGTAAGAAAATTAGGTGGCTGGTAAGCAAGCTCAGACTTTAGAGTTATATTAATACAAAGCTGGTATTCACTAATACTATGTAATTTTTACTTCCATTTGATGCAAAATGAACTTTATTTCATGAAAAATAATGTTTAATTTGTCTTATATTTGAAAAGGCATATACACAATCAACGGACAAAATACCAACAAGATATCTTAGAAATATATATTATACTTATTGCAAAGGAATATCAAATCATAATCATAGCGATTCACAGTTTAACTTTTATTAATCCTAACATTTTTTCTGTTACTACCCCCCTCATTCAATATTACATACACTGAAAGCTTGTCGTTAACAAAACAAAAAAAACTGTCTCGATTTTTAATAGGGAAGACGCATTCGATAGTGATTTTTCAAACCAATTGCATTATAATTTAATTGAAAATGATTAATTAATTATTTTGAAATACATACAATAGTAGATAAATATACAAACTTTTTATAGAATGCAATGTATCAATAATTTAAAAATTGTTATAAAGTTAAGTAGTTGTTAGGCATAATATGCTTCTAGAAAAAATAAAATGCCGCATCGTATTAAAAAAAAATGTATCAAATATTTATTAATCAAAATGTTGCTAGAATCCAATATCCACAAGATAAATAAAATAATCTTTAAAAGTTTTCACATAAAAGAAGAAAAACACCTTTCTAAAGTGCAGCTATTACATGTATTGTCTATAGTTTAAGTTACTGTAAAAATCAGTCAAAATTTTTCCTTAAAAAGGTTTCATTAAGCTCTAGACGGGGTTTAGAATAGTAATTTAAAAATAGACAATGTTGTAATGCTTTCATAATATGTATGAATATTTTATGTGAACTAAAACAAACGGGCAAAGTCCGTAAATATAAATAGTTATCATAATTGCCCGGGCATTGTTAATATTTTCAACTTTAGAAATATCAATATTATTTTATACTTTGACCACTCTAATAGGTGAAATTTGACAGTTTTAGTCTAGGGTTGGGTGTCTGAAATCTATTGGTAGATATATCGATTTAGATAACAAACGATTAATGGATTAAATATCATAGTTTTGAAGTTAAAATTGGGATAGGTGTAGGGTTAATTAAAAAATGAGGTTATAGTACATATAATTCATCGACCACCTTTTCTAGTGGACGCAGAATCATCTATCCAAGACTTTAACTCGGTGTGTTTTGAAGTTTCATGCGTTCACATACATACTGTTGTAATTCCTTTTTCTGTTCATTTTGCAAAGAAATATTACTCTTTGCATTTTCAAAACAAATCTGTAATCGAGTAGAGATAGCCTCATTCTGCCTTATTACAAAATACGGTCTAACTATAAACCACGATTTATTACGTCACAAAACCACTGTTTTTGAAATTTGTTATTGCAAAATCAGTCTTAACGCTAAAGCGTTAAAACTGATTTTGTATTAACAAATACAAAATCATAAATTTAGTAATACAAAATCAGTTTTAACACTTTAGCGTTACGACTGATTTTGCAATAACAAATTTCAAAAACAATGGTTTTGTGACGTAATAAATCGTGGTTTATAGTTAGACCGTATTTTGTAATAAGGCCGATTACGTTTAAATGGTATGAGATAATAGGACTAAAGTTGAAAAATAAAAACCATAAAACGAAACTGTTTTAGATGAGTAATAAATGACGTATGTTTGTACATTAGTTTAAATTACTTACAGTAAATTGTGTTACCTTCTATGACTCAAGCCAACTGTCTAATTTCACCTATTAAAGTGATCATACTTTAAGGTGGTTGTCATAAGCCAGGCAATTCGATACAGTAAATAAAAGTTGATGAATAGACATGGGCAAACTATGTGTTTATTCTATTTATTAAACCTACTAATAAATATTTTTAAAAATGTTATATTAAAACTATCTATAAACTACTTTTTATATAAATATTGAGACAAAGTACCTGTCTATTACAAGAGCCACCCTGACTATTCCGGAGTTTGCCCACAGTACCGAAACAACAATCATCATTCCTTGATTTATGAAAAGTTGGTACAATGATTCAATGATCCAACTCCATAAATTAATTTAGAATTAAAAGTAATAAAAAGAAATTGTTCAAGTTTTAGCTTTAATTTTATTTCATTTTTATAATGAATGACAAATTTGAAGTAACAAAGTTGAAACTATATTTGTGTGTGTTTGTGTATGTTTTTATGAATGTGTGTTGTATATGTGTGTTTATCTGTATGTGTATGTGTGAGTGTGTGCATACGTGTGAGTATATGTGTTTATTAAAGTGTAGATTTCAATAGTAAAAGAACTAAAAGTTGCACCATAGTCAGATTTACTTCATGACAGAATTATAAACATTTATACTACCTATAAGAATTAGGCTATTAAATGACTGACACTATTTTATTTATCTTTTACAGCAACAATTGTAACTATTTTACATAATTATAATTATGTCATAATATTATGATTATTAATTACTTTAACCAATATGGTTATTATCGAGACTGGCCGGAAATAACAAATAAAAAAAATCAAAAAAAAAAAAGTACATTTTGTAATTTAGTCAAAGGATATCTTTTCAAGCATGTTATTTACAAAATAAATATTATTAACATTTATGGTAACTTTTATTTACTTGATAACTGATTAAATTATTACTAATATAATAAAGCTATATCGATTATACAGACACAAAACAACAAAGTATATTGTCTTAGATATGAACGAACATCAAGTTTTTGTTTTGTATCATATATAAAGCATAAAGCAGCTTTCCGATAATTATTTACAACGTCAAGAATCACATCAATAATATTAGGTATCGTTTTAGTTTTGTGTTATTCATTTAACAACAAAATAGACGCCCAGCTATTACTTCAGATAATATATTCATATTTGTATATCCCAATACATTACCATTCCAGATTAATTAATTAAACAAATGTGTTAAGATAGATTAATTGTTGATTAAAAACTCAATTTTATTTAAATGCATCCGTGATAAAATTAGTATGTAGAAAAAAGTGGGTTAAACGATACCCTTAAAAAAATAATATTATATTAAAAAATATAAAAGTATAAAAAATTCTGAAGCGATTCATACACATATCAGAAATAAACTCAATCATACAATTTTGTAAATAATTTAAGAAATTCTATGGTATTTTTTTTATGTTCTGTGATGGTTTTGTTAAATAATAATAATAATATAAAACGAAACTAAGCACAGCCTACAACCACACTTGTTCATCTGATAGAGAAAACACCAATTTATGCCATTTATGAAATAACACAAACATTGTTACATACCACATAATATATCTACTTCTCCTCGCCTCGTGAACAACAATACATATATAATTCAAACGAACGGTTACTATTACCTAAACATCTTATATGTCACAGTTATTAATGTCAGATTGGTATTAAGCTTACGTAAATGTAAAACTTTATATTACGAAAATGTGATTTTTAAATAGTTTAATTTTATACTAAGCTCATTGATAGGCCGCGGCCATACTGGCCTCCTAGCTCTGGTGCGTCATAGCGGATATTTCCCTACGCGGCCATTTCTTACAATTTTAATTTCATACGACTAAGGCATAGTCCAGACATAATACTGTACATGAAACTTTACAACAATTACACACACTAAAAGGAGAATAGCCAAAAGACAAGGAATAATTTAAATTATTTAAAACAAACTCATTTTTAACAACAAAAAGTACACGAATTATTAAAATTAAAATCGTATTGGTCGATATTAAATGATAGATCTGAACTAAGCCTTAGAATGTCTAATATTTACATGAGAACAGAACAAGACTCTTATTTTAACGGACACCCACTTAACACTAACACACTTGTCTACGGTCAATCAATCACTGACTAAACGATGAGTATTGCCGAATATTGCACAAACAAATTAAATATATTGTGTACATCACTTTCTTTTTCGTTAGCAACACACTTAGCATTGGTCATATTTTAATCTGTGCTCTGTAATAGTAGCTTATTACTTTGTCGATTACTTTATTTTAATATATGTATTATTATTATAACATATACTACATATTGATTTATTTAATTAATTGCATGATAAGTGAACAGTATATTACATGAAGAATAATATGCTAAGTGTTTCCTAATCATAAGAACAAAATAAATATCCCAATCAGTTCACGGAATTAATTTTAAAACATACCTTAATCGTTATAATTATTTATAGTTGTCAAAATGATATGAATAATAGGAAATAAGCATTTTGCTGTGAGACCGCTCGCAATAGTCGAACACGTAATTGAGAAAGGGGCTTTGAAAATATTTACAAATGTTTATATTCCCTAAGAGGACAATGTACAACAACACTGGTTCACTCTCTTTTCATTGTCAAGCCATCGAACAAACTACTCGTTAATAACCTCAGCCTCGTCGATAATTCAGAGAACAAAGGAGCACATCATATTACATTGGCACAACATAATTAAACGCTGGCCTGTCTTCATACACTTTGTAAACTGAAGAAACGAGACCATACATTCGGAAACCTGGGTGCCCTGTCCGTGCCTAAACAGCGAACTACATATAGAAATAGAACCGCCGGAATACCAGACGCGGGAATTTCGTAGTACTTGCATACGATCATAATACATTGGGCACCCTTACTTAACCAGCAATACAATCCAATGAAAAAGACGAATAAATTTAAATTCTAGTATTTCTTTTTTGTTTTTTTAATATTATAATTTACTTTTAATGTAATTCGTCTTAAAAACATACGCATATTAATTACTAGTACAAAATACTACGAATTTTCAACACAACATATTATCTAAGAACGTGTTGTTTTATCAACGATCGCGTGCGGCCTCTTTACTTTTTAGATTACATTCGATTTAAGCTTAAACTATATGTAGACCTGCATTATCGACATATTAATTAAAAATGATATAAATTGATTGATTAAATATTTTACAGAATGTCAAAAATCTACATGAAAATTAAAATGTCATTATGAAAATCAAGCTAAAATCAGTCGAGCATGATAACCCGGTGACAATAAGTCCACGCAACGAGATTCAATGTGCTTTTTTTGGTTTGTCACGTCGCGAGATAGAGGGCGTGAATCGGACAATAACAATATGAATACTAATATAGTTATTCTACTCTTATGAATCATTTGATTATCATGCAATAATATAGTAACAATATGTTTAAGGGCCTCAAGTAATCAGTACCCTTATATAATCGAATGTCAAAATTGGACAACAATTAAACTCCACATTTGGTTGATTAAATAATTATATAAAAAACATGTCGAAAATGCAGTTCAGATGTAAATGTAGGTATTTCATACACAATTATTTAATCTTATACTTAATACACATTTATCTAACGACATATAGCGATTATGTATAATTGTATTTTTTTTTTAAATAATTATTTGTCACGCAGTAATCTGACGTGTGTCTGTCGTAATCGGTTTTCTATTTTACAAATAGTTTCATTAAGCACTCTTGTACTTTTTTATTATGAGTCGTGTTTAGCGTAGTAGCTGAAAGCCGATAATGTTCATGGGCTTATCTTACAGGGACTTTACGATGGAAACAATGGAGCATCATTCTACTCAACATCTCAATTAAGGTATATCAATATTTATAAGTCATGTTACTGCTATTTTATTACATATTATTATATTTATATATTATCAATAAGAGTGTGAAGGTATGACATTTTTGAATGATTAATGACCAATACGAATAGAATAATAACTCTGCACAAAATAGCTAATAGTAAAAAGATTTCTAAAAACATTCAAAATTAAAAAAAGAGTGCCACATATTTTATTAATAATAAAAGTGTTTTTATAAATTCATCGTTTGAGAAATACATCACTTACTTTGTGTATGTGTTCTGAATACATTCTTTAATTTGCAAAATATCTAATATGAGACAAGCTTCATTTGCACAAGATAATTTTTATAGTATAATTAATTAAAAATATTACTATTTCATTATTTTAATTTAACATTTTACAAAGTATTTAAACATTTTTGAGAAAATAATACATATTTCACAAATACACACTGATTTTATAGTTATTTAAAACCCATATCTGTAAAAGAACACAAATTGTCCCATTTTTTTAAAATGAATTTTTACTAATATAACTTTTAGAATTTATGATGCAAAAATAAAATAAATAAATACTAAAGTTACTGAGCCACAATGTTTTGGTCTACAAAAAGATTATAAAATCAATGCGTATATTGTTCAATTAGTTGACACCGGTCATAAATTCATACCAATAGTCATACCATACATTAAACTATTTTTAATTCTGAATTATTTCCAATATTCAACATAATGCCCGCATGTTTAGTAAGTAAATCTGATAAGGAATCGTATCTTTGGCGTTCGAAAAATGAATGAATTACTAAACAATTATTTTAAAATAATATTAGATGTGAACATGACACTTTATTATTTTTACATTAGTGTCATGTGCATTATGATAGTGCCAAGCGGTTAGATCTGAACCGGATCTGTTATAAATGCTATAGAAACACTAACAAATGAATGTGATGTTCCATTGTGATATTGATGCCTTCATACAACTTATAGTTAAATAATTAACATGCACAAATTAATGAGATTCCATATGAGGCACAAAAACAAAGTTTTTTTAAAATTTTAATAACAAAAATATAATATATATGCCTATACTATTATAAAATTTACTTGTGCATAATAACATGCACAAAACTATACCTTACGAGTAACTTTAAGTTAATCATTGAGCTTTTTATACATACATGTGAAATAAATAATAGATTTTAAAAATATACAGACAATATCAGTAGTTAAGTTTAACTATACAGAGATTTAATTCTATTTCTACTAACACTGTTCATTACTAACACTGTTCATTTATTTGTCCGCATCACTGTCACTGTCGTCAGGAGCTCGTGTTCGTTTACCCTTCCCTTTTCCTTTACCCTTTCCCTTGCCTTTGCCTTTAGGTGTAGTAGCGGATGCTTGACGCTGAGGGGGATCCTCAGCGTTGTTTCGCAACTGTCACCTAACCGGGAACTTTATAGGGCCTGGAGCATCGGCGAGGGGCTCTTCCTGCGACGCTGCCCCGCTCGACTCCTTCATCACGTAGCCGGAACCTTCAGAGCTTCGAGCTAGTTTTAACCTGATAGGAGTCACTTTGTCCGTCCGTACTCTACGCATAGCTGACGAACTTTCAGAATAAGAGGGTGGGTCGATCGCCAGGGGGTCGGGCGCCGTCGGATCGTATTCGAACGGGTCGAACCCTTCCGTCGCTGTCGACGTACTAGGTACCGCCGGCGGTTTACCCGACTCCGGGTCGTTGGTACGTTTAATTTTAATTATCAACTTTGTAGCACTGTCACTTTCACTGTTCACTACTTGTAATTTATCACCTTGTTTGTCCGCTTTTTTGTCCTTTTTCTTTTTACGTTTTTCACCCTTAGTTTTAGTTTTCTTAGGTTTTTCTTCTTCGTCACTTTCAAATCCGGCCATGACCTGACGCCGGTATTTCATGCTCGCTCGGCGTAAGTCTTCGAGACTCGGTTTACAGATGCTGCGTTTCTTGGGAGGTCGATTAGAGTCTAAGGCCTCATCCGATGGCCCTGGCTGAGGAGAGAACGTCCGAGGCGGTGGCGAGGGCGCTCGCGGCGGAGGAGAGGGCTCACGGGGCTGGGTTATTGTGGCCGTGGGGATCTGTTGCACTGCCGTTATATTTGCACCGATCTTTATTTTCAGTTTCGGCGCGAGTTGCGAAGTACCACTGGTTTTGCCTCCCGACGCTGTACCTTTAACATTTCGACCTCTACGTTTGTGCGCTTGCGAGCTCGTGCTAGCAATGGTGGATAATTTGACGTCATCGGACAGGTCCACGTCATCATTCATACTTACTTCGAGATGCCTCAATTCTCGGGATAGACCGCTCGTAGTTTTGCGTTTCTTTTTCTCCATAGTTGGGCTATCCATAATTTTATAATCTTCTCTTGTTGGAATACTGGTCATGGAGGCAACCGCCTTCGGTATCGTAATAACCGCACGGGTAAGAGGTGAGGGTGCGGCAGGCGGCGGTACGACCGCGGCGGATGTCGATGGATCATCCATATTCATATCCTGCGTCCAGTATTGACGCAACAATTCTTTCTTTCGCATTCGTCTTAAGTTGGTGGAGCCTCCTATACTAGACGATGTGGAGGGTATGACAGTGCTTACATCGTAAGAAGGTACAGGGGGAGGCGGTACTACGGGTTGCGTAGTGCAACTAGCTGAGTAGTTAGCATCTAAGAATGGACCCTTTATTTTTACTTTGAGTTGGTTTCTCGAGTCTGATAGCGATACTTTCGGCAGCTGTGGTGTAACCGGTGGTTCCTTGGGTGGCTCGCCGCCACAGGGCGCCGCGCGGCTCGGAGTACTCGAAGGTGGATTGCTCGCCATCAGTGCAGTGTGAAGTTGCTTCTCTACTTCTTCGTCAATTTCGGCCAGATGCTGATCAGCCGTACCACTTGCAAAGTCCATTAGACCTGAAGCAGTATATGTCTCTGAGGTCTGGGCTCCTGCATTCTCAAAAGGTTGATAGGTGCGCATATCTACAGGGCCTGGTAGTACAGGTGCTACCTGAGAGAAACCTGGACCAGAAGCCTTACTAGAAGGTGATGAATTAGGATCATTGGGCTCGGGTGAGTGAGGTCTGTTATCTTTATTGTCAGTAGTAGGTGTTCTTTTATTACTATGAGGAGGACTAATAACTCGAGGAGATTGTGACGAATCTTTATATGAATGTTCAGATTTTCTGTCATCTCTGATATCAATAGACTTTCTTTTATCACGGAGTGTTTTGAGATCTACACCATCATTAGCGATTTCTTCATCAAAGTCGTAAACCGTGCCGACAAGCTTACTTTGTATTGAGTTGCCGAGGTAATCGACGGGAGGGAAACCTTGGCCACGACTCTTGGAGCGACCTCGGCCTCTTTGACTTCTGTTGCTTCTGTTACTGGGACGCTTAGTACCTTTATGGCCGTCGCTTTGCTTCGGTGATATCCCTGGGCTTTTACCTGGAGACTTTCCTGGGAACTTGGTCACTGTCTTGCTCAATTTAGGTGGAGATTTGGATTCTTGTGGATGTAAACTTGTCATAGTTTCATTACTGTCGTTAGACATCTTTGTCGCTGCTCTACTGCTGGTATTTTCATAAGAGTCGACGCTTATGCTTGGACTAGATGTGACGTGTATGGAGAATTTGTCACTTTCCGTGACGTCGTTATCGTCCCGCGGCGAATCCATTGGCTTTGGTGTTGGTGGAGCAATCATAGCAGCTGTCAGTGCAAGGTTTTGTGACGATGTTGAGAATGACAAAGGGAATGACTTTGTCGGCAAAAGCGGAGTGGTCGTGTAGGGCACGTACAAAGGTCCAGGTGAAGGTAATGGCAACTGCGAAGCACACGGTCCCGTGAATAATGGTAAGGAGCTCAGGAACGGTGATGCATCCGGCGGGTACGTACTATATTGATTCAATGGCATTGAAGGCTCCACTGGTCGTGAATAGGCAGGGATCGGTGGATATGTGTCTATTTCAGGCATAACATTACCTGGACGTGAATCAAGCGTGTTCATACGAGATTTCAGGTCAGTCTTTTGCGAGCACACAGAACCTTCAGAAGAAGTGCTGGAGGCCGATGATCTGCGTGTAGCTATCTTACTCTCTCGCCATTTCTCTTGACTTGCAGCAGGGTAGGGCGAGGAAATAGTCGCGCAATCGGAATGTATCATTGAATCATTGTTCTCATAATTTTGATTGTCTAAAGTCAATTCTTGATCATTGTCACCCTGTACGGAATGATCCACTACAGAAAGATGAGATTGTGAGTCGTCGCTTTGTTTCGAAAGTGATATACTATCGCCTACTTCTGATACGGACTGAACATCGGATTGTATTGTAGGAGGTTCTTTTACGTCATCGGTATAGGCAGAATGTTCATACTTGCTATCGTTTGCAGACTGACTCTGTTGATCTAGGTGATGTACAGGGACTGAAGACCATTTATCATTACTTGTCATGGGTATAGCTTGATGGTAGTCTTTGTTCTCCATGACCAAATTTCTAGATGGTAGATGCCTCTCAACAGATTCTGAACGTGCTATATGATTGACAGTAGCTGGTTCGACTGACGGCGGAGGTGGTGAATCATCCACTTCAACCACATCATCTGATATAGTGGGCTTGTTAGATTGTCCAGCATCTTGATCTTTTGACGTCATGTTTGAATCTGTGTTGTTGTCTTCGTCAGGATCCTTAGTACTATCATCAATAACAATAGGCTCGTCTTGGGCAGAGTTTTCGACAGGTACTTTCTTTGAGCTTAGTTGCATCCTGAGTCTATCTACCAAGTTCAGTGTCTCTTGTACTCCTTGTTCTTTAGAGTCCTCTTTGAAGAAAAATTCGGGATATGTAGCAAATGGTTTGATTATATCATCATGGTTAAATCCATCATCGACAGCCATTAATTCAAAATCAAAAAGTTCGTTGTCTTTTGATTGTGGCGAGAAAATTCTATTAGGATAAGGATTTATTGCTGAAGGTATTTTGGCACTCTTAGAAATTTCGACACCTTGTACATGACTAGCGTCTTGCGTTATAAATTTCTTCTCTGCCGGACGCCTCTTCAGGTTCCTTGTCATGGTGTCACCTTCAAGATGTTCAATACTAATAGTCCTGGCATCCATAGGTGTCTTTGGAGATTTGATCATGGTATTTTCATTCAGATTAGCTTGTATTTTAGCAATCATTTTCACACTGCTCTTATCGGCGAAGTCTGAGTCCATAGATTTGTCTTCAGTCATGTATTTCTCATTGCCACCTGGTTTTTCCACTGGAGGTGGATTAGCGTTAGGGCTGGGTGCCTTTGGTAGCCAGTGCTTATCGTTGTCATGGTAATCTGGGTTAATTCTTATTGGACTCTTCTTACCTTCAAGTGGAACAAGCGGCTGTTTCTCTGGAATTGTTTCCCTAGCTTTTTTGGCAGGAGAAAGGATAGTTCTTTCCGCAGATGTATTACGGGTCTCGAGTTTACTAAGCCTGCGGTCTTTCTTCGTTGGTTCCTTTTCCTCTACAACTGACCTTTCTTTGGTCACAGGTTCTTTCACACTCATACGTCTATTAACTACTGGTTTCTGTTTTACCTCGGTACTCTTTCTTGGACTTACTTTCGGTGGTGTACGAGTACTGACATCGCTTGACATTGATTTATCTTTTTCTTCCATAGATTCGGCGCTGCGTTTGGTAGCCCTTGTAGATTTACTTTTGACATCATTCTTAGGAGCGTCGATTACGGCAGATACTGATTTCTTTACCTCCTCGTTCGTTTGCCGCTCCTTAGTTGGAAGCTCACTGGACTGGCTGCTCTCTTTCGGAGTTTTATTTGCCCCAATGGCAATACCGGAGTCGTCTTTAGATGATTTTCTAGATCGGGCATCAGACTTATTAGGCATATTTCCGCCTGTAGTAACGCTTCTGGTCCGAGCACGCGTGGCAGCACGCGCATCATTGGGTCGACTAGGTTCCTCTCCCTCAAGAGTCGGCGATACCCTACACTCGGACCGCCGTTCGGAAGTTTTAAGCTTCTTGTCCGGGGCCTTGCGAGGGGACGCATCGGTGGAGATACTCTTAGCCTTTCGTCGGCGTCGAGGTCGTTTTGGGTAGGGACTACCTGATCTTGATCTGTCGGACTCTTTAGAGCTGTCAGAATCACTCGAGGCACTAGTCGAAGACAGTGGTCTTGATACCTTGTCGAGAAAGGGCAAGTCCACAGTAGGTCTAGAGCCAGGAGGTGAAAACATTGACGGTTGCCTCGTAGTAATAGCCGGTTTAATCTCCCGAGCCTTAGCAGTAGGCTTGATGCTAGGCTTTTCAGGTTCTTCCTCAGAGCTAGATGACGAAGAATAGCTACTACTGCTCGAGTTAGAAGAAGAGCTTGAAGACTCTTTTTGAGGAGCTTTTGTAGTTTTGATTTCTTCCTTTTTACTCGGCGGTGACTTGATGGGATCCGATTTCTCATCTTTCCTTTTCTCGTCACTTTCAGTAGACGGTTGTTTAGTTCCCAGACCACTTTTGATATGCGCAGCAGCCTTTTTAGCAGCCTGCCTCTGAGGAACATATGCGATAGGTTCTTTTTCGATTTCTTTAGATTTCTTTCTGCTGACCTTGCCCGTACTGTCTTTTATTTCCTTGTCTTTAGTAGGTTTACCAATAGGCTTGACTGGAGTTTTTGATTTACTGTCATCACCGCTCGTGTGTTTTTCTGAAACTGGGTTCGGTTCTTCTTTTTTAGCAATAGTGGTAGAACGCATATTCTCCGAAGCCTTTTTAGCTGCTTGTCGTTGAGGAACGATTAAGTCTGTAGGATTATCTTTTTGTTTAGAGAATTTTATATTTTCCTTGTTCTTAGCTTCATCATCGGAATCAACTTTATCTACTTTTACTGGAGTCACCTTTTTCTCTTTATTCGATGGTTTCCTTCCTCTCTTCTTTGGAGCAGGCTTTTCTGCCTCGGGTGTTGTAGTAGTTTTCTTTTCAGGCTGCGAGGGCACGAACTCTTTCATTGCTGCCTTAGTTCTAGGCAGAGATTGTTGAGAATCATTATTATTCGGCGACCTATCAGGTCTAAACTTCTCGGATTTCTTTTCTTTATCTGCTTTGTTCTTATCGAGTTTTGATTTTTCTGGTTTTTGGTCAGACTTATTGTCTTCACTGCTGTCTGAGTATATGTCAAGAGGGAACTTATTGTTCCTGGTCGACCTGATGGGCATAAGATCTTCACTATCCGTGCCCGAATGTCCAAGCTTACCAGCAGCTGCCATTTCCTTCTCCATCTGCTGCAATGTTTTGCTACGAGATTTATCCTTTTTCAATTTAGATTTCACAGAATCATCCTCACTGCTGCTCTCGATAAGCGCTTTAGACTTTACTTCTTTCTTTTTCTTCTTTTCTGGTTTCCTAGGCGATCTTTTACCTTTTGTTTTCGGAGATACCTTTTTCTTTGGTGAAGTGCTAGGTTTCTTTCCCTCGTCGTCTGTACTCGAGCCAATAGCCTTCCTGAATCGACTAGGTCTAGAGATCTCTGGAGCACTCTCTTCACTAGAGAGACCACTGTACATACTACCACTTCGACGAGACCCATTTACGTAATGTTTCTTGTAAGGATTCGATGACTTATTCCCTTTTACTAATCCATTACGGTCCTTCTTTTTCTCGTCATCCGATTCTGTAGGTGGTGCAATGCGAGCGAGAAGTTCTTCAAAATCATTCTTATGATCTGGAGCATCTGGATGTGAATATAGTCTATCGTATATTGACGGTCCATGGTTAGCCTCAATGATGGCAGCCAATTCAGGTTCCGGTAAACTCGCATCGGCTGATAACACAGCAACTTGTTTGTGAAATGTTTGTTCTCTCATACGGAAGAATGAGCGAGAGAGCTTTTCCCTCCTGCTGACCATGTAACAGAGATTGCGAACCCTCTCCAGATCTTGTCGTAGCTGAACGAACATCTTCATCTTATCGAGATCGGCCTGTTCCTGCCTATGAGTTAACAACTCTGTATCATCAGACTTTGGCGGCAACAAGGGACGATTGTGCCCTGCCCGTCTCTTTAGCTTCCAATAGTTGTAAATATAATTAATAGCATCTTGATCGACGTCAAGGAGATGTGTACTGATATCTTTGACACTAACATGCCGGTCGAACTCTCTTTCAATTTCTTGTAAGCGAGCGGCACGCGCTTGAGTTTTCTCCTCAGAAGTCATGTCCTTCCTACGCTTTCTTTTGACCTCCTCCTCCTCCGAGCCTGATCCGGGACATTTCTCTTTTTTCTGATTAACACTATGTTTTTGACAATAAGATCGTAACTTAACGCCATCGTCGGCGTTTTCGTCCTCAATAATAGCACGCATTTCTAGTCCATGTTTAAATGCACACGTAACATGATAAGCTGTTTTACAAGTCTTTACAGAACACTGAATGCAAGCGCCTTTACGATTACGACATAGAACACACACTAGGGACCAACGAGAGGCGGGGATAGATGAGATTTTTGTAATTGGTTCCATTATTTCGGCGCATCCTATCGAAACTTCGGGTATCCATAATACACAACTCACATGAGCCCATTTGTGTCCGGAGGGAGTGCACTTCATAGCGCCACCATGATTGGGGCACAGGACGCAGCTCGGCCTCACACCATCACCGCAAGGTCGGCACAACCATTGACCTGTAATCAAAATATAACAGCTGTAGTACAATCGAACAATGTATTATCTAAATAGATTTTTGGTAGAACTCGCGGCATCGTCACAAAAGGTTTATTTATGTATCTTAAACAGCTGACTATTCATCATATAACATAATCAAACGATAAGTCCAGATTCATGTTAAAATAATTGTATCCGAAATATTAATATAACATACAGAATACCCTAACGTTATGTTTATTGGACAAAACTTTAAGATAAAGCAATCCTATTTCATGACCGTGGCCCTAATATTGACTTTGTACGATTGTAACCTATAAGTTATAAGCCACCAAAAAAATCTAGGTATTAAAAACTTATTAGTTATCCACTGTTTAGTCCTTTCTGGTGAACCCCATAAAAAAAAGTGTCAAAAGTTACTCCCTATTATCAGCCGAAAAGCCTCAAACAAAAATATCTTAAAATCACTTTCCACTGTTTTTATCTTTTCTGGAAAGTATAATTACTGATATTTTAAGAGACTAAATTACTCATATAGTACATTTACTTATCGGCCCTTGAAAGTCCCATCAAAAAATCAAATTTACAGATTTTTTTTAATCACATTTTTTTGTCCTCATAAAATAAGAGTACACGCTAAATAACTTCTGCTGTCTGTAAAGGCCTTATGAAAAATAACCTTGTGGCTTTTATTTTTCTTTGCAGAGTACAAAATCTTTTTAAGTATGCGAAAAAAATTAACAAACTACCAGTGAAATTTTGGAAATTACCGGGAACAAAGAGACAGACGAGACAACAATTATTCAATTAACGAGCCTGTCGCAGTCGACTGCTTGACATAGGCCTCGCACAACACGCGCCAAAGAACTCGGTCTTGCGCCTTTCGCATCCAGTCCGATCCAGAGACCTTTTTGAGACCGTCGGTCCACCTAGCTGTCATTATTGGTATTGGTTTACGTATAAATGAGGTTGCATTTTCCCACAGAATAGTTGTAGATACAGTTTTTTATTCCTGTGAAGTAAGTGGTAAACACCGCTCACGGACATCAATGTTACACAACAGCCAAGAGGCAGTTTACCTTAGCACTAATGCTCTTTTTCAACTTCGTTTGAGAAACAAGACATAGCGATCCGGAACACTGAGTCCGGTAGTTAATTGCCGAGCCTACATGGACGTAAGAGAAAATAAGGCTGGAAACTAATAGTACACGATGATATTGTTTGCAAGTGGTTGGGATGAACTTTGCCGCCAGTGCGAGTGCTGCGATGGTAGAAAGGTAACGAAGGTACCACTAAACATTACTTCAGGGCACTCGTAAGGACACTTATAAAAAAACTTCGCCAGCAACAAACTCTTCCATTTTGCCATTTATTAAAAATTCAATTCGCTTACCTTCAGGTATAACGGTGATGCCATAACATGCCTGATGTACACAAATATTGCATGAGTCACAGAAGACCATTTCATTGCCATCTTCTGAATCAGGTGAGCGGCAAACATCGCATATGACGTTCTCGTCGTATTCGATGCCCAGCCCCTCTTCAGACTTCATAATCGCCTGAATCTTATCCCATGTCCGAACCTATACAAACAAATAATACGATACAATTATATGGAAATTTAGATACAATATAAATATACAAATCTTACATTCTAAGACCCGGTTAAAATAGTTTTGCGAAATGTTTTAGCGTCTAGGTACGCTATAAAAACAATCCAAAATATGATAAAATGATAGCACCTACTACTATCACGGAAGCCATCAGTATCATACCTAAATACTTAATAGCTAACTTGGATCGTCATTGTGTCCAGTACCAATATTCTTTACTACTGACATTTTTTTACGGAAAATTGATAGAATATCATTGGTGGAAAGTTTGGATGTGACAAAACGTTACAATCACCCCCGTAATACGGTACGTTAGAAGTCGTTTAAGAAGATGCGGGGCGTCGAAAGACGCTTGCGGCGTTACTTCGCAGGCTGTTTCTTCCGGAGCATTCGCCTTTATCCTCCGCAGCGTGTCGCCCGCCGCTGCATTTTCCGCATTCGACGCGACACGCCGGCAGCTACAACTCGAAACGAACGCTTGCGAAAACGGACGCCCCGCGTCTCCTTAAACGAAGCCTTACTGGTACTACACACAGCTTAAAACGATCTTGTGATAATAGTAGGTGTAATTTAAATAGTAGTTTTTTCTATAAATCTAAAATGACTCTGTTATTAAAAATTTATTAAATTTAAAAAACAAACTCGTTTGGTTGTAGCCCCCTTTCTTAAGTACTAATGAAATGTTAATATATTTAATTAAGGGTTATTTGATTCGCTGTTCATATTCTAGACACAAATCGAATCAATATCGGATACATGAAAAGCCTTCCCTTTGACTAATAATAATAAAGTCATATATGACAAATAGTTATTAACATTTCGAATAATATTTAAGATATTGGGCGCCACCGCAAATGTAGAAACAAATCAATTATTAAGTAAAGTCAATGTATGTGCCATCAATACCTACAGCTATCTGGGATATATGATTACATATTAGCTAAGCTTTTTGTGTTGGTCCTATAAACAATGCCGTTAAAACAAAAACTAATTGTTACCATAGGAATATATAGGTAAAGGTCACGGTAATAATAATAAGGTCTTGAAACAAAACGTTACTTACCAACACGTTGTGTCAAACCTTGTCGCTCTCTAAGAGCTGGATGTCAATCAGTAGCATAGAATGAAACATGATAATATGATCTAATACTTTGTAAATAAAAGACCAGACATAGGCAATAATGTAGGGCAAGGTTGTGCGTAACGTTACTAAAAAGGTCTGCCATGAGAGACAATATGAACGAATATACATGATACATGGGACAAGAAAAGAGTTGAGACTTAGCCACAAGGCGAGGCGATGTATGTCCCACCTTGCCAACAGAGGGTAAAATAAAACACATTTTTCATCCTCATTACCTATATGAATTGATATACATAACTACTTTTGTTATATTATGTTTACTGATCGTTCTTACCATCCCTTCGGTCCTTTAATGACTTGCAGCAGATCCTACAAACGGCAATTTTCTTCTTAATACCCTTTGAATACGAATAGTTACGTGTAATAACATAATATTCTGATTTTATTCTGCTATTATATTCAAAGTAAAAGCACTAATTAATTCGTGAAATGAATGCCGTATATGCATTCAAATATAATGAATAATATATTATATCATTTCATGTGACGTAATAACAACTTTCCGGAAATGAAGTAGGTAACGGAGTTGTATATTTAGTTATTATTCTTAAGAGTAGAAAACTGCTGGTACGTTTCCAGGCAAAAGCTTAAAACCCTCTTCTAAGAAAAAATTCTATAATTTCACATAATTGACTAGTTATTGGTCGATGCAATAATGCAATAATACTATTCTTCAGAAATGTTCGTAATTTATTTTATTTCAAGCTTGATTCCGAATGAACTAGAAATAAATCTAATAAGAAGAATTGAAAGAAACCATGTTTTTTTATGTTTTGTAAATACTATAGTAAAATTTATGTAATAACCCGCTTGCCAACAATAAAATTAATTAGAAACTAGCGTAATTCCATCTTATACTTAATTAATTATCGGTTGCATTATTTAAACTACAAGAGATCGCAACTATTCCACAATTTTATTACTTAATATCCGCCATATTGATATTGTTGACCTCATATAGGCCTCCTCCAAGTATTGCCACCTTGTGCACTTGGAGGAGGCCTATGTCCAGCAGTGGACGTCGATTGGCTGATATGATGGTGATGATGATATAGCATATACAAAATATAATATGATTGCTAATAAAAAGTAGCCTATGTTCTTTCTCAGGGTCTAAAGATTGTCTGTACCAAATTTCATCGAAATCCGTTCAGCCGTTTAGGCGTGAAAGAGTAGCAGACAGACAGACAGACAGACAGACAGACAGACAGAGTTACTTTCGCATTTATAATATTAGTATGGATACAGACCAAGGCAAATTAAAAATCGATCATTTAAATTAGAGACTCACGCGGTGGACCGACGAATTACTTAAGACGGCAGGAAACCGATGGATGACGGAGGCATAGGACCGCGCAAGGTGGCAATATTTAGAGAAGGCCTATGTCCAGGCAGTGGATGGAGAGATAGGATGGAGTTAACGTCTCGTATATTTGATTTTTAAGACAACTAATATTCCTTTTTACCATTCTTAAGCCATACCTATCAAACATTACAAACACTAGTAATGATAATAATATAAACACTTTCATGTACTCAACAATAAACGATTGCTGTAAATGTCAAACAATATAATTGCAACTATGCAAATATACAAAGAGTTTGAAAACGCTCGCCACAACTACACTTTGTTTGAACTAGACGTCTCTTTACATCCTACAATTGTGTGCATAAACGTATGTTTATGAAATTCATTAAATAATAGTAGGTAACTCAAAGTTAAAAATCGACAGAAACATATCTACCAAACTAAAGTCACTTTTGCAGATAAAAATGGTAGATCTGTGATTGCATTGGGGTAGGCACGAGTCCTAATTCGTTTCAGATATAAATTATACAACTTATTAATAAAAATATAATAACTAATTTAAATTTATTATTGTAAATCATAATAAAAGTAGAATATATCAGAAGCCAACGCGATTAATCTACAAAGTCTATGAAATGAACTTATCTCGAAGGACCGGAGGAAAAAGGAATTAAATCGAGGGACGGAAGAAATAAGCCCTCGATATTATTTTCGCATTTTTTCTAAATAATCGTACCTAACAATAAGCTTTGAAATGCAGTCTATCCTTGGGTAAGAAAATATACGGCAACAATAAGGTATAATTTATTTTTAGTCTTACAGTTGTGTTTTACCCTAACCTAATTAGTAACATGAAATTAGTTTCAACATTGACGAAGTCCTACTAGGCTCGCAACTATTGCATCAATAAATTTAAAACTAGATTCTTATTTTGCAGCAGCGGCTTCATTTCTATCCAGTTTGACTTGATCATCATGGAAAGCGCAAATATTATACAGTTACAAAGGGATAAGATGCTAGACATGAAGTAGCTTCCAAATTACCTAGAATACTAAAAACTTTACCGTTTCTAACAATGTAATGTTCCTAATCACGGCATCCAATAAATGTCCCACCGCAGGAATGGGGTCAGAATAGAGAAAAATCATTCACGTTCACAGGAATGATCATAATGTACAGCGTCTTAATTAGTGAGCCTTTGCGACACCCACAGCAGAAAAAATATATAAATATTCTCCTTTCCTTTTTCCAAAAACTCTTCTAAGAAGTTAAAGCTTATTGATTCGATACAATAAGTACTCCTACGTAATACTTATTTGTACGTAGTAACAAAATTTCCACTTCAATACTTTCCATAGCCTTTGTTCGATAGCGGTAATCCCTTCAAATTATTTAAAAAAGTGTACTCTTATTTATTTTCTATCTGTTCATTAAAATAGTACTGCGAGCCCGGGAGTCAATCATCAATAACTATAATATTTCAAGCTAAAATTATATATAAAATGTACAGTGTACATTTACCGATGCATGTGTAACTCTGTACTTTAACTATTGACAAAATGACTAGAACCACAAACAAATAGTTTACATGTAAATTTTGTGGTACGGATAAATTTGAGCTTTTGTATAACAGTGTATGATATGAAAGCTGCTCTAATCACACGGAGACATTATAAATACAGAAACACGTATTTAAAAAAATGCATTATTCTTATTTATTGGAATTATTAACAGTAAACTCGTGTCAATTATCATTCAAGTTCCTGAAAATGTTAATGGCAAGAGTTTCGACACTTGATTAGTTGATTTTTACTTGATCAGTCATTCGGATACTAAGGGGTTAATATGCAGAAGTTAAGTTTCAAAAAGCGTATCGTAGTTGAGAGCGTGCCTTAATAAAAGGACTCCACGTAGAGCGCGCCTCAATAAAAGGCTCCACGTAGGTGAGTTCAGTCAGCATTTCACAGAATATTTGTATGAGAAACGCTTCTGTATAATGTGTATCACCGATACATTCCAAACATTGAATGCATCGTTTGTATCGATGCATATCGAGCGACATCGCCTTCTTACCCCTATTTTAGAAGGTGCCGAAAGAGAAGCTCATTGTAACAGCATTAGTGTAAAAAGAGTCATAACTTGATTTAAAAAAATAACCTCTTTAGCAAATGACATCGAGATCGGTTAAGAAGACTATTTAACATCAAGAGGTCAAAGTAACATGTTTTGTCTTTGACAGAACTATGAAAGGTTTTTAAAAAAAGCAGACTAAGAACACTGCTAATAGCTAGTTGTTGCAATGCGCCTCATCCTAAGGTGTCGTAAAAGTTGTAGTGATTCTACAAAAGATGGTAAACTTGACATCAAAAACCCATGTAAACCCGTCTGGTCAGCCTGGTATCGTATCTACATAATATTCAGGGAAAGTTTATCACTGAATGTGAACAAACTATTTGATTTTGCTTTAATATTTCGTTTATACAAATCCATACGTTTTATTTGTGTTAAATAGGTCACAGGTCACGTTAATGAATAACTCATATAATCAAATATATCCCGAAAGAGAGTGTAGCGGAAGTTCGTTATTAAAAAACAAATCAAGGTAAAAATGATTCTGTCATAAGAATAGAGAAACAGACTTTGTCGTATGAAATTGCATTGTCCCTTGTGAAGTTTTAATTAAATCCCAAGCGATCAGAGCTTTATACTAAAAAAGAGTTGTTTTTACATTCTGTTAATGAATTTCGTTGCAAATGTATATATTTTTACTGGTTTACTTTAGAAGCGTCCCTTTAAGTTTATACGAAAAGTATATGCAACGCTTTCACAGGCTTTCACAGAAAATTTATAGTAAAGCGGCTTATTGATTGTGCACAATGAACGTACGCTTTCATAAAACAGGCCTCATACAAATTTATAATCCCTTAAAAATATTTTTCGATTAATTAAAATAATGCCATTCGTTGGCCACGGAACGAGACATATGGAAACCAGGATATGAGGCTTTTGCCTAACAATGATGAGATGACACTATAAAATAATTTCTGCATTTTGTGTTGTAAGAATTACATATTTTTTTATTGAAATAATTAATCTCACTGATAGCCCGGCTGGTATGAAATACCAGGAAATATCTTGATATTACCTTGGTTTGATTCTATGACAGATGTAATATGATATCCTTTACGATAACTGTGATACGATATAGGGTGTTAATATCGTGAACACAAAGGGACTGCGATTACATAAGTATTACAATAAGTAGATTAATTTCTTCATCAGCATCATCATCTCGGCTAAAAGACGGCTGCTGTTGATAGACCAACTTTAAACGTCTATCTCTCTACTCTTTTTATCCTGTGCCTCGCTCAGGTTCCTTAACTGTCTAAAATAATGGTGAACTATGTGAAAGTGGCAGCGACGCACATAGTTACATAGCAGGCGAGGTAATGCAGCGGTGCTAGGTAATAGAACTATTTAGTCAAATTATGTACTTTATGGTTAAGTTTACCGAAGTTCGCGTTCGATGTATTTAGTAAACTAGACAAGTGGCGGGCGCAGGTCTTATCCCACTGCCGAAAATAGTTTGAGCGTGCGAGTAATACCAACATAAGGTTATGGTAAATTTTTAACCTTTTACTAATAATTTCCCGGTCATGACAAATATTATTTCATAGTTTCTTATTTTTAAGCTCGTAATCAGCTCGACATCTATCCAATTGTGTATCGGGCTAGGCTATATCTATAGCCAATGTCTCAAGATTTGCCCAAAACTTGTACTCGCTCTATTTTCTGGCGTGGGTTAAGAAGACGCGCGGCACGGCAGCCACGACAGCTTTTGCTACCTTAGGCAGGGAAAAAAAATATAAGCAGACAATAATAATACGTCTAATATCGTCCGTGTGGTGACGAATTAGGAATACAGTAAGTCACCACCCCATCTCACCCCGGGGGTGTCGTAAAAATCGACTAAGGGAAAATCAATGTATAAATATCATGAAAGAAACGAGACGGAAATGAAAGTGAAAAGTTTTAAATGTAAAATATGTATTATAACAAAACAAACAAATTATGACACATAAATTCTAAGCCATTAATAGAGCTTATACTAATTAGCAAATGATAGAAGCCAGTTCTCGACAATTTAATATACATTTTCATTGCGGTGGAAGAGATAACTCTACAACCTTTCACAATTTAATATCTCTATTTTAGCAACAATGCCGGCCGGTACTCAACTAAAGCCCACTCAAATACATACAAAAATACTTGTATTTTAAACGAGGAAATATTAATGTTATTTCTGAAGATTATGTATAATGTTGTTATTATTTTAAAAGCTATGGTTAGGGTTCTGTTCCCAAAGAGTAAAAACGAAATCCTATTACTAAGGCTCCGCTGTCCGTTCGTCCGTCTGTCATGAATCATGTTATATAGTTATATAGTTAGAGAGTTGAAATTTTCACATAATGATCTATTTATGTTGCCTATATAACAACAAACTCTAAAAACAATTTAAAATAAATATTTGAGGGCATATTTTGGAAAAATATTTTTTGACAGCTAAGTCATGTGATGATGATCATAACAGCCCATTAATGTCCCACTGCAGGGACGGGCCTCCTCCCGTGATGGAGGGATACTTGGCCTACTTATACCACTCTGGCCAGACGGATTGTTATAGGGTGTAATTTCAAGTTTTCCTTATTTTTATTTCGTAAAGATAATATTTACGGATAGTCCCTTAGTCGGTTTTTACGACACCCATGAGATGAGATGGGGTAGTGACATATTGTATTCTTACTCCGTCACCACAAGGAGAGCCTACTTTACGCGCCGTTAAATTTACAATCCAATATTGAAAATCCCATGGAAATTGGTCCAGCGGCTTCGGTAATTAGCCGCAACAAACAACAGATAGACAAAAAAAAATTAATTGTGAGTTTCGGTATTGGTGTCGTGTATACATTGATAATTCGATAGGTACCTCAATTTATATTTCAATTGGCGTATAAACCATTTTGGCCAAAATGAGTTAAATATACAATTTTATTCAGTTTTTTTTCTCTCTATCGATCTGTTATTTAAAACCATTCATATTTGCAAAAAAATAGTTTATACGACCCAAAAAGTTAAGACCATCATCCCAAAAAAAGAACTAAATATTAATGTAAAGGTATGTATTTTTTTTTAAGTTTTAGTTAGATGTAACAATCAAGATTTTTATCAGTCGCATTTATTTCTGGTTTATACGGGCCATAAAAATTGAATAAAAAATTTACACAATCATATTATATCCTTTTTTGAACAGAAGAGTGGAATGCACATTATATTTATGTTATATAATTTTCATGTGGCGTCTCCATGCTAACTTCTAAACTAAAGATGATAGATATGTTTTCTTCATCTTCAAATTCTAAGAATATTTCTTCTTAATAATTTTTATGTAACTTCAAAAACAAAAAAGCTATGACTTAAAATAAATTGAAATCGTTTTTTCACTCTCCCGAAAAGTTGGGTTTTAGTTTATACGCCAATTGAACCCAGAGGTCACACCCAGAGATATGCAATTAGTAAAAACCGTGTACATCATGTTACAAACAGACACAAAAAATATTTAATTAGGTGACATTACTTAAATGAGGCCTATGTCCAGCAGTGGACGTCGATTGACAGATATAATGACGATGTTATAGAAAAAAATCATGCTAGAAATGACAAATAAAATAGTAATATACAAATAATTTTCTTTCTACGCTTACATAATAAAGAAAAAACAAATAATAGGACAAACCACAAACTAAAATGGATAAAAGAACAAATAACTAAATATCATCTAGACAAAATAGTAAAAGAATCTGTTTTATTAATACACAAACGAAATATACAAAAACAAAACAAGTATCTTGTTTAGAAACAAAAGCTCGGCGTCCTAAGGCGCGTCGGCAAACAAAAGCGCGTCAAATCTGACAAAGTAACAGGTGGTTTTACTTGAAGGCGCCAAATATAAAATACATTGAGACAGGAAACTTTTTGGATGCTACTTACGAATTCTCCGACTCGTTGATATTAAAACTAAACTATTGAAAAAAAAATTAAAAGAAAGTAAAATATAAAAAAAAAAGAAACTAAGTAATTGAGATTTAAGAAAAATAAAAAATATATTTTTTAACTGTAGTCACGAAGAACACACTTTCTCCCGAATAAATTATTAAGTTGTAAAATGATATTAAAATGGAAATGTCCGATTTAATATGATTACGCAGCGAGCCCTTAGGCAGAACTACACTCGATGGTAGGTCAGCCAAGGAATGAAGTGCGAATGATGTAAACGCTAACGGGATGTGTCTGATTCCAGGTATTCGTAGGCCATCATGAAATCTGGAGTGAGGGCGGGAAATTTAGCCCCGCCTCCATTAAAAAATCATGCGCAGTATGCACCTTGCAACACCAACACAAATAATGTAAGGAGGCTTATCACAAGAGTTTTCCGATAAAACTAAAAATATTTTTCTAATAAAAATGAAAACGTTATACGTTTTAGACACGCTTTTTACAAATTCGGATATTCGAAATTCGTTTAGTGTTTCGAATTTATTATTGGTTTAAAAAAGAAATACGAAGAAAATTCCAAAATCACCTGGGTAATTTATTTTCAAGCTATGAAATTGAGGTGCTGACTAGTATTATAGGTCTAACAACGCAATATCACATGTATTATTAGTTTAATAATGAAATAAAAATTAGCTAAATTAATTAAAAAAAAAAACAAAATCACCTGGTTAAATTATTTTTAAGCTATGTAATTGGGATGCTGCCCAGTGTAGATGAAACAACGCTTTATCAAAGTACGCAAAGGCTTTCGAAAATTTCGGGTATACAAAATTATAACAGATCTCTCAATTATGACAATTATTTTTTTACATTACATAAATCATAATTTATGAGTGCATTTTTCTTTTTGTTAACGTTTTTTACTCGGACTATATTGGCTGATATGATTAATTTTTCTGAATTTTTTAGGATTTTTTGTATATTCCAGGATTTTTTGTATATTCCAAAGCTTAATAACAAGCAACTTATATATTTTAAAATTAAGAACACGGAAAGAGTAGATACATTTTTGGAAATGGATCAGTAATTTTATTACCCAACATTTTGAGTGATAAAATACATTTACGTAAAATAAACGACGAGTACATGTGAAAAACTTCAAGTACCTACTATAAATTTTAATGAAACAAATTAGCTTAATAAATAGGAACTACATTTAAACTTTTCTTTGAAAAACTATATGATGCAACAAGAATTTTTAACTCGACTGTTAATTAAAAACGGCTTTAAATTTGGTATCAGACAAGGATTACCCCAAAAACCGACAATTTAATGTGTCGTAAAGTATTTTGGAAGATACATATTATCATATTTATCTTATCGTAAAGTACTTTAAGGACTGGATGCGGAAGGCGCAAGACCGAGTTCTTTGGCGCGTGTTGGGAGAGGGAGGGCTATGTCCAGCAGTGGACTGCTAGTTGATTGATTGCTTGCAGGTACATATACACATAAGGTAGGTACAATATAGGTAAATACAATAACAAATTATAAAGACCATACTGATACGAGAATTAACACTTAATCCGTAATCAAAATTATGTTGCCGTCTCTACACATATGTAAGCTTACGCGCATGGGAAAATAATTCCAGGAGACAAGGCTTCGTCTAAACAAAACAATAGACAGACTCCTCCCTCAGTTTTTTAAAATAAAATATATTATTGGCTAATTGCGTTAAGAACATGGCACAGACTCAATACCGTCTCCCTGGGATACCACACCCACGTGATATTATAACAATACGATACTTGTATTGATTATATCATGGTGTTTTACAGTTAGTAACAGACATCTATAAATAAAAAAGAAGTCTTCGATCTCACGCCCTTTGTCCAGTCACATAGGACAACTAGAATGGGTGTAAGTAACTTGTCATCTCGATTACAAAAACATATTTTCTGCTACATATTACAGACAAAGATGGCCATATTTTAATAAACCTAAACAACCACTCCACCACATCCGCATCGATCATGGAAATATGTGGTTTTTAGACAACAACTAACACCTGTTCAAAATTCCGAAACATTCCCGCTTGAGAACATAGAACAAAAATATGATACTTGATAGCTGGTCTGGGGCCAATTAGAGTAACCATGTATATGTCGCAGGCAAACACCAAGGAGTTATAAGACAGTTATGATCGCATAATAGCACTTATTTTCTCCGATCTCTTTGACTTACCTGGACCCTATTAAATTTTTTTTAAAGCAACGTTTCTCAAGTATTTGGTAAATTACTGTACGATGCTTACCATATAAAAACAAGAACTATCAAATTTGTATATGAGAGAAATACGTATATATATCACCCCTCACACCCAAAAGCAAAACGCGATAGAGAGAAAAATCCAATTATCTAATAGCATGGCGTCAGGCAGAGCGGACCACAAAAATAAAACCAAATATAATTTAACAGCCTACAAACACAAAGCCTTTTGAGGGTTCAAATTATATTTCAAAAAAATATAATAATATGATAGCTTGCTAGCAGCGGTTAGGTTAGGTTACATTTTTACATTACTATAAATGTATGTAAAATATTGCCTATTATCTAATGATGTGAACACTTTTAATAGGCAAACATACCTGGCATTGTGCTTATGTAATTTTTTGTATATTGCTCTAAGTGTGCCATACTTTTAAATAAATAAATTACTACATTTGTAATGAATTATTCAAAACTAAAGCCTATGTGCAGCAGTGGATGTCAATTTGCTGACATGACGATGATAATGATAATAATTTATAACTAATGTAAATAACCTTTTGTTTTTTGACGACCTCTGTGTCGTAGTGGTTATATAACATGACAGGTCTCGGGTTCGATTCCCGCTCAATGAAAATCTTTGTGTGCATGAACATGATTATAGCATTGGTCTGAGTGTTTCTATGTATAATATGTATGTATTTACAAAAAATAAAAGTATATAATATATCCTTTGTTCTGTTACCCATAACACAAGCAGTTTAAGCCTAGCTTACTTTGGGAACATATGGCGCTGTGTAGAGATGTCCGTGAATATTTATTTATTCATTAAAACCTAAAAAAAAACACAATTCTACTAAAAAATAAACAAAGTACATACTTTGCCAGTAGCATGACAATACAACAAACTTTGATTGTTGCAAACTTTCACGGAAGAAACCATATTGACATTCATTGTTTATCGGACTCAATAAGTCACCAGACGAAATTAAACCTAACAATTCAATATTTTTTTGTAGTCTAAAAAGTATAATAATTTGCAAGTATTCTCAATGACCTACTGGCGACATTTACCAGATTTTTTACTGAAATTTACTCAGAGATTCAAAAGTAAAATGACGTTTTTTTCTATATTTTCAACCGAGGCAACCACATATTATTAATTAACGCAAAGCATACATTAAAAAAGTCATAACCTCGGACAGGTTTTCATTGTAACTTTTAAAAAATTTCATCGTATTTTTATGTAAATAGTAAATTTTATTTTGTTATTAAATTAGCGTATCATGTATGCGTCTCATATAAGAACTTCTGCTATGATAAATACACACAATAAGTGCATAATGATGCACACAGTGGCAGTTACAATAATTGCACACTAAACTAGGTAGTAGTATTAAGGCGGTATTAGATGACAAGAAGGAAGCATGTGCGCTAGCAGTGACTTCGAGCTTTTAGTTGTTCTACCGGCGAAGGAGAAAGGTGTTGCCACTGGACAGCAACTTTCAGCGTTTTTAATGCGCGAGATCCTGTGCCTCCATCATTCATCAACTTTTTCATTATTTTAAGCCTCAAATTTTTCATTATTTTAAGTAATCGAAATAAGTCTATTCATTCCATGAAGACTGCCCTTATTTTCATACTGTATTATTCCTTTTCGCAAAGTAACACGATGGCGACAATCAGAATATTACACGTGCAAATGAAAAGAGAGAAAATAAAGATATAATATATAATATAATATTGTGAGTATTAAGAGTTCGTAAATAAATGAAATAGTCTAAATAATACACCCACATCGCTGTTACCAGGAAACTTTGAAGGGCGATAAATATTTTCTGTTAGTAACAATATACCTATCTAACATAGGACCGCTGGGTATTTTCCATAGAGGTTACCATCTCTGAACATCTTATTGAAAGGGCGTACTCCGCGTTTGAAAAACAACATCGAGTACTGTTTTACGTTATTGGTAAAAAAAGACTTAACTATAGATATGGCATTATCATATTTGGAATTTCAACATGAAATTACACATGGAACACAAAGAATTGGTATGGGCCAATTCTCTATATCTATCTTACTTGCACTTCTTGCACACATCTAGTACGTTTCCAAGCATTAGAGTTTAATGAAATATCTATGAAATACGAACAAATAATTGCCACACAACTATTGTCTATAACTAGTCTACCTCTAGCAAGCAAGCTGAAAGTGCACGAGGTAGGTTCAAATTCCATCCAAAGAATTACATGGGGGATATAAATAATAGCCATAAGCCTAGATGTTCTTTATACCCTGAAAATTGATGTTTGTAAGTTTACCACAACACAGGACATCCCCAGTATAAGTATTTATTAAAAAGAGAGAATTTTTAAAAACTTGTTAATTTCTTTAGATTATTTGCTACATTAAAAGAAACATATTTCATTAGGATACAACCAACATAACTCTATCTCGTGCTTCTCGCTATTACGACCTTATTGATATCGCCAAATTTACTTAGAGTTTTTAAACTAGGTATACATGAAACAGGAAAGGTATTAAACAATTTGCATTACTATAAAAAGCTCATGTACGTATATCATATTTGGAGGAAAAAAGGCTGGAAACGTTTTTAAGTCAATTAAATGTGAAGGGCCGCCCACCGCGCTCTTGAATGACATGCTTTTCTACCAAATTAAGCTTCAAAAGTTGGTGCCTATGTACACAACAGATTTTAGTAAAGATTTTATATACATTATATGTAGGATAACTAGTACGGGAACTGTCTTTTTATCTGACTCCAAAAAGATCGAAAAGGTTCTCAATTAATTAATTATTTTTTATGTTTGTTACTTCAAACCTCATTTATTAATTTATAAATACTGTTTTCATCTAAATTAAAATAAGGTTAGTAATTTGGATATTATTTCAAGAATACGGAATTACTGTGAAGCATCCCTGTGAACTTGAACTTGAATATCACCGCTCTGGTTAATCGATATCAACGCATTGGTTTTGGAATCGGAAAATTATAGAACAAAGGAAGCAAAATATATCTAGGAAGGTGTAATTTTTTTGTTTATTTATTTATTATTTAGCTCGTTAAAAATCAGTACAATGGTTCAAAAAAAATATACATTTTAAAATAAAAATCGATGTCTCTCATTAGTTAAAGAGGCATTAGTTAAAGAGGCAACTATAATATTTATTACCTACATAAAGATTAACAATAATCTTTCAATTTCAGCATGCCTAAAACTGGTACCAAATATAGTTCACATGGGGACATCTTGAGACATTTAACTACCGCTTTAAGAGTAGCCTATTTGTCTCCTGAAATAACAGGAGTAACCACGCACCTTTAACATCACCTAGCACTCTTTTTATTAATAAATTCATCGTTTATGCCAAGACCTTTTGGGTTTTTAACGCCAGGACTCGAGTGTCATACTCGTTTGCCTTTGCGACATCAACCTGTCCTTGCTTCATAAGATCCAGGATCAACAACATCAATTGTCAGAAAAAGTAAGGCAAGTCCATTAAAAAAGCTTCAGACGTGATAGACAAATACGGTGATTAGAAAAAAAATTTTCACATAGTAACGTATCTTTTTATATAACTAGTTAAGACGATGTTCACTTATAAATTATTATAATAAGTTCAAAAATTATTTCGTTTATTTTATAAGAGTACTTGTCCCCGTTCGACAAGTTACAAGAAAATATTAAAATAGTTTAATCTGTCTGAGTATATTGATTTCAAGAAATATATAAGTAGCCCTTGACAACAATAATAATTTATAGATTGACTTTTTTTATAACTCTGTATTTTTATTCTTAAGGTTTATACCAAGAAGGTGGAACAACGGAGTTATCTAGATGCTTATTAATTGTGGACACAAAATAACATTCATAAGTCTACTATTTATAGTCAGACAATCCTCTATTTACGTCGAAAGACTCAAAACTGTCTCCGTGGCATAGCGCTCGCTTGTGTATAGGACTGTTTGCGGTAGGTCGCGGTTTCGAATTCTACGACAGTTATACGTGCGTCCCATAATGGCTGCCTTACTTAGCTTGGATGTATTTGACGTCCGTTAAAAATACTAAAGTTTGTGATAATCAATTCACGTAAAATCTACTGGACGGATTTAGTTGAAACTGTGCTGCAATTTATCTGATGCATTAAAATAACACAGGCTATAAATGCTCACGAAATCGGCACCTACCCCAGAGGCTGCGCTTAAAATACAATCTATTACAAAACAAACTACAAAATAAACATTAATGTTTTGTATAATGTCACAAAGCAGTAAAAATATTAATAGTCCTATTTACCTTTTCAACAGTAATTATAAGCTTATAATCAGAACAAAGCTTATAAATGAAAAGACTGTAATCACAAACATATGCGTCTTACTAGCTTCATAAAAGAACCACCTGTGGGAACAAATATGTAATACCAACTGCTTAAAATCGATCGGTTAACTTTTCTTGGGTAATTTTACAATCACAGCCGGTCTATAGCACTAAATAATTCACATCTATTGATGGGTGCACCTCTGCACATATAGCCTTGACATGCATTGGGGCAGGCATTGTATATACAAGATCTAAATAGGGGCTTATCAAGTCTTCTAGTCTATTCAAGTGTAATGATAAAGAAACCTATGAGCATGACATAAATAGAACCCTTAATGAAATAATTAAATGGATGGATGCTAACAACCTAAAGGCAAACATAGGCAAAACTAAAATAGTCCATTTTAGTCAGCGTTTAAATCCAACTATGCCCCAGATTACCTATAAAGATGAACCTGTGTCTAAAGTTGAGTCAACAAAATTTCTTGGACTTAATGTAGATAATAAATTAAAGTGGAAATATCATATCGAGATACTCTGTAAAAAAATCAATAAGTCCGTATATACTCTACATGAACTCAAACAAAAATCAAATGTTAATGCCCTATTGACTGCATATCATGGTCTAGTTGCCTCAGTTCTGAGGTATGGTGTAATTTTTTGGGGAAATTCAACTGACAATGATCTAGTTTTTAAGGCACAGAAACGATGTATAAGGGCTATGTTTGGACTTCAAGTGGACGATAGCTGCAAACCTTTATTCCAAGAGCACAAAATTTTAACTCTCACAAGTGTATATATATATATGAGGTTGCAGTTTTTGTAAATACCAACAAAAATCTTTTTACATTAGCTTCAGAAGCCAATAATAGACAACAACGCGACCCATTTCGCCTCTGTATTAATCGAACCAGTACCACATTAATGCACAAAAGTGTTTCACATGGCTCCAGTAATTTATAATAAATTACCTATACAAATAAAAGCATTAAACTCGACCTTATTTAAAAAAAAATTAAAATTCCTTCTAGCTGACAGGTGTTACTATGACCTGAATGAATATTTGAATGATAATTTTAGTAAGTTAAACTTCTAGCAGTGATTATTAATATTGTCAATAGATATACATTTTTAGATAATTTTAATATATTTTATTGATACAGTTCTTAATTATACGTTTACCTTTAGTTAATTTATTGTTACTTATTATTATTGCAGTGACATTTATATTATTTTCTTCGTATTACTTTGTAATTGTATCTGAATTTTATTATATAATTGTTTGTATAACGTGAAATTCTCATACTTATAATAATTAATTAATACTTTATTAATACTAATCTTTAATTATTAATGTAACGTTTGCATGCCTAACGGTAAAATCACTTGATACTATTAATTTAATAACACCATTGTAACAGTGTTTTTGTGCAAATAAACAGATTCTTATTCTTATTCTTATTCTTGGACAGTCGGTAAACAAGCTAATCATTCAATAGATGCTAAGTATTTTAAGAGCAACTGATTCGTATGTTTTAGTGTAAATAGCTGTTGGTGAACCTAATAATAAATAAATAATAAATAAAATAGACATGTCTTCTAGATCCGATGATATTTTTTTAAACCCGGCTAATCCAGTACTTGATATTAAGTCCTGTCGCGAGAACATGTACAGCCATCGATTTAAATGACACAAACACAACAAGCATAATCATTTAGACACGCGACGCACCATGGGTAGGTACCATGCAGGGCAATAAATTATAATTATTTATTATAATTTATTGCCCTGCATGGTACCTATTCGAATTAAGGCATAAGAATACAATCTTGTAGTTCACGTTAGAAACGCCGGTAGAAATTGGTACTTATTTTCTATAACAGTTACAAAGAGATACCTTGAAACTAGAAATAGAAAATAAATTGATGTAAAACCGATGTTAACAATAAGTTTGTATGCAGTGCGTCCTTTGAAAATTGTTAACAAGCAAATTATGCAGCCTCCAAGATTGAATAGAATGTCATGTCCTCCCACTCTTGTGGCTTCGTAGAAAAATATATTTCTGTAATAATATTTTTATAGATAACCATGACATTTCTCGCGAATGTTGAGAAATTATTGCTAATACTTTACTAATGGGTTCCAAGAATAAATTGTAAAGCTTGTAGCTGGAAATCATTAAAGGCGTAATATTTCTATTGCTATATTTGAATACAAAATCGATATTAACAATACGTCAAATATATTTTTGCACACCTACTCTACAGTCTATTTTTTTATCTCAGATACTAAAATGACATTTCATGTGTTGCCTGTTTTTTACAACTAATAAATAGTGATGCGGTACAGCCGGTACTTACCGATAAAAATATAGGTTAGTACCGCCGATTACGGTAAATAGAGACTTGGTTGTTTTTTAATCTCGAATACTAAAATATCATTACTGTTACCTTTTTTTGTGCAATTTATGTATGGTGATGTACCACCACTATCAACAATTAACGATAAATTTAAATTTTATACAGTTTTTTGGAAGTAATAATATAAAATGTGCAAATTCTAATTTTAAACTCAGGTAAGTAAATGAAACAAAATTTATTTTTGGTACATAATTTATTTTTATTTGGCTGTAAGTACAATTAATCTTTGAGTCTGCATAATAAAATAATAATAATCTTGTTTCATAATAAAATTAATATATAATTCATAATTAAACATCAATTCTTTTATAGAAACGAATCACCATCCCTGGACAAGGTTATTCTTGTACTGATATTTATATGGTTTTTATTCTTTATTCGTTAAAACTAGAATAAAATGAAACTATTACTTGAAGACATAATTACTTTAACCAACTCTTTGTTTTTAGATACTGCAAGTTGTAAACAAAGACCCCGAACTTCCATCCTTTTCTAGAAGCACATTATATAAAATATTAAAACACCTGCAATTTAAATATATGACCAGATAACGACGTAGCACGTTAATCGACCGAAAAGATATCATTTTATGGCGTCACGAATATCTTCGAAAAATTAAAGAATTTAGAAGAGAAGGACGCATCATATACTATCAAGATGAAACAATTGTTGGCACCTTAAGAGTGGTCGGCATGTCTTAACCTTTTTGCTAATACGTTTTTACAACTAAAATAAAATTATAAATTAAATAATTATAATTAAATCAAATGTATTAATTACTATTAAGTTTATGACTTATTACAGTTTTGAAAATAATATTATCGATTTTGATCGAATTTGATTGAAAAAACCCGGCCTGATCGAGATATCCCTGTGAACTGCTAACAACTGTGAAAAATAAAATAAAATAAAAAAAATGAATATGTATATTTAAAAGTTCTTATCGCTTTTGGTTTTATACAAAACAAAAAAACTTACGTATCACATAACAATTCTATTCTCAGAATCAATAATCACGGTACCCTAAAACTTGTAATTTTATGTTCTATGAATAGGGCCGTAATAAGAAATCATAGATCCTAACACAGACTTACTTGGAAATAATTACCACCGCAATAGGAAAACTACTACTGTTTTTAATAATCCTAATTCGGACCTATCAAAACTTTGATAAATGGAACAATGTAAATGTTTAATGAAACTATAACAGTTTTTTTGCTCATATGTGTAAACAGTAGTCAACAGTTATACAAAATAAATGATTTATGATAAGTTAAAATACACCTTCCTATTTTTACCCTTTCTAAGAAATCCACATTTTGTACTCAACAATTTTCGTATTTAATTCGATTTCTAACTACGAATACATACCGCAGAATATGGTTTTTAGTTTATGAGATTATTAATTATTTCAAAAAACCTTGAAACAAGTTCAATAAGTTAATAAATTGAAAGTTACAAGCAATTAAACATGCCCAGTATTTTTTCTATTACGGAGTTATACCACCGTATTAGGACGAATCTAAAAAAATCGTGTCGTATTACGGCACTATTTTATTTTTTGGATATAAAACGAGTTACAAATATAAAACAAGCTATTGAAATAGTAAGTATAATAGTAAGAAAATGTTATAAGTAAGAAATAAACCATCTTAAACGGTTTATTAATACGAAAAACTTAGTTTCTAAATATTAGTGTACCTAATTTTGTTGTTCAGCGTTAGTATGGAAATCCCTTTTACGTCGATGCCGTTACACAGATTGATTGATTTTGATTAGTTATCTATGTGCTTTACTTGCAAACGTCAGGTAAATCATGAAGTAATAGATGCAGAATAAACTGATTTCGTTTTGTTGTACGTAAACTAAATAAAACCAGAATAAAACACGAAAATAGAAATACCTCCGTAATAGGACGAGATTTTGACTACCGCCGTAATAGGAGCTTTTACCTTATAGAGACAGGTAAAATTTTAAGATATGATCAACTTCACAGTACAATAAAAAAATAAATAAAAAAGAGAAAGTTCTTCCATTTTCTGAATAAATGCCTTACTTTATCCTCTTTCCATTGGTATACAACATCCTATAAAATAGTAAATAGTTTTTCTACAAAACATGTGTAAAACATAATTCAAAGTAAAGAAAACACGTTTGATGAATAAGCACAGGTAAATTTACTAGCTATAATTGCTATAATTGATTCATTCTAGCGTACTTACCTAGTTACTTTAGCTTTTTTTGTCACTGCAGTGGGTCTACCTTATCACATTAGAGTTAATTTTAATATAATAAAAGAAAAAAAAAAGTCATCATTTACTATAGCGTCAATAATTACTTCGAATTATTTATTTATTTGTTAAGCACACCAACAGTATGTATGTTTATGTATTACACATATTTTGTAGAAAAACTATTTACTATTTTATAGGATGTTGTATACCAATGGAAAGAGGATAAAGTACCTACCTCTTCTATCAGCAACTTCTACTATTTGTTTTTATAAATATCTAACAACTATTTGCTAATACATGAGAACTGATATTATGTCAAAGTATCGTCATGATTTAGCTGATGTTTTGTTGTGCGATATTGACCCTAATAGTTTTATGAAATGCAACTAACATTAACTCTAGAGGTGATAAAGGCATTTTTTCTCGATTATACTAACAACCGTAAATATTTTACAATAATTACAAAACGAATCGAAACACAGGGACAGCACTGTTTCTTAAAAGCTGGCTATATTAGTTTTACGTTTGACATTAGTAGTTGTCATTTTAGTGTCCGAGATAAAAAAATAGACTATAGACGAGGTATTTTTGAAAAAGTACTTTGAAATTAATAAAAGTTTATAGCACAAAATTTTGGTACAAAGCCCAAACAGTTTTTAAATCTTCTATAAAAATGGGGTATGAGAAATCATCAGCAAACGGAAAAATGGCAAGCTTGTTCTTATATTAAATAGACGTTAACGTATTTTTTAATAACGATAGGTATATATGTTTCGCTCAAAGATCAAAAACGCTGATTGAGCTGAAAAATAGCTCACAACGCGTTGTGGTTACAGTAAAACATCCACAGATTAAAATTGAAATTAAACCCTATGTCCATCCGTCTGGCCATCGTGGTAGGTAATAGTAGGCCAAGTATCCCTTCGTCACGGGAGGAGGCCCGTCCCTGGAGTGGGACATTAACGGGCTGTTATGATACGACCCACATCGCGAAATTCGTGTTATGGCTCTAATTAAAACGTGCACGACGCGTTGTGGTAATCATTAAAAGACCAAATAGCGGAACTCGTGTCGCGGCTTACATGCTATTTGATCTCAACGCGTTGTGGCAATGTAGAAAAGCCATGACGCCTATGGAATCTACAGCCCGTGTAAAGTAGTAACTGTCGTCAAAGACAAACTACTCGTCCGCAACAAAAAAAGGCGTATGAAATATTATTTGATTACGACGCACACTACTTTCCGATATGGATCCTACTAGGCCGAGGCTGGAAATGTTTTGGTCGATAGCCTTAAGGAATTTTTTATTTTATAAAATCACGGCATAACGTTTTTCTCATTTTCAATATATTAAGTATATAACTAATAATAACTATATAACTGCCTCCGTGGCCGAGTGGTTGTGTATGGCGACTGCCGTTCACAAGATTGTGAGTTCGATCTCAGTACGGGACAAGCATATGTGTGATGAGCATTTGTGCTTGTTCCGAGATTGGGTGTTTTCTATGTATCATCATCTCAGACAATTGCCGTCCATTGCTGGACATAGGCCTCCTCCAAATATTGCTACCTTGTTCGGTCCTGCGCCTGTTATATGGCGTTGTTTATAATTGTCCACACATTTTATATAAATTAAAATAAAACGATATTTGTTACTTATTGAGATTACTTTATATGTATGTATTTAAAAAAATCAACGTCGTAATAGGGTAACACTATGGTTGCTCAGAACGCGTCATGGCTTTTCTTCATTGCCACGCTTTTAGATCAAATAACATATATAAGACGCGACACGAATTTCGCTATTTGATCTCTATTTAATTGCCACAACGCGTCGTGCGCGTCATCATTAGAGCTATAACACGCATTTCGCGATGTGGATGTTTTACTGTAACCAGAACGCGTTGTGAGCTATTCTTTTTATACTTGATTATCTTTGTAAACAAACACCACATTTTGCATATTCATTTTAAATCAATCGCACATTTTGGATTTGGATGAAAATTTCTGGGAAGTAGCATTAGACATTTATGCAATAGAAAACACATATTACTTTGATTTAACCACTATAGTTCATACATTTTAAATAAAAGTAATGTTTCCGACGTAAAATGAACTTCACCATCCTACTGATATTATAAATGCGCTAGTTTGTGAGGATGGATGGATGTTTGTTACTCTTTCACGCAAAAACTACTGCACGGATTTTAATGAAACTTAACAGTAATATAGCTTAAACATCAGAATAGCATGCAAGCTACAATAAATATATATTTTTAATACCTAAGTCACCTTTTACGCTAACAGTGATGAAAAAGGGACTAAAATAAAAACTGTCACAAACCGATCTTATTCAGACGGTGTCGTAAAAATCGTTTTTTCTAATTATAAGCTAAATCCTTTCTGCTCTGATTAGGTGGGAAGTAGTTATTAAATATCAAGTAAGTTGAAAGTTTGACATTGCAAAATAAACAGTAAATTTTGTACACGTATTGAGTTAACTGGTTAATTCGTATTTCTTTGGAATTATCACTATTTTTATCAGAATTGCTATTATTTTATTGCAATGTCTTTATATAAATAAATAGGTTTTTCCGAAGGCTTCCGTTACTTGATCAGATCCTACATAATAGCTTTAAAATGTGTTTGATAATGACGGACCATTTTTTTTTAAACAATCCATGCCTGCATGTCTGTACTTGAAGCTAGACTTATTCCTAACTTAAAGAACTATTTTTAGACTATATGGTTTACTACCAACCAAAAGCACGATTAAGGTTTCAACTTTTTTCATAACTAGCTTTCTTCTTAAATATATAAGAAACATATCTAAATTTTGGTCATCTACTTTCCATGTAAACTGTTTTAGGGAGGGAATTCTAAAATGGACTGGTTCGCATCTCATTCTAGATTGCTTTGATATTTAAAGGATTTACAAACGTACCTATATTCTACTTTCACACGTGTTTAAAGTGTTTTATGGACCAGACACTTTTCTCATTGTTTTCGTGCACGTAGAGAAACTATAATACTTAATCTCGCGTAGGCCGTCCGTATAATCAAAAGAGATCTTTCGAAAACAACGCTTACCGTTGCTTGCTAATTCATAATCATAGATTATGTAACTTATGGAATCCGTTTGCACATAACATTAAGAACATAATAGTCCCATTAAAAAGTACGTCTTGTTAGTAATAGGTCATAACGGGCAAATGATATTGCCCACATATCTACACAATGCCAGCTGGTTCTAAATACTGCTTATTTTTTAATAGTTATAGGACTTGAACTATGGGTGTAGCTGATAAACATACTTCTAACAAACATGCGCTTCAAGATTTTACCTAGTAGGAATTAAAACTGAGTTCTCTAAGTAGCGTTATATACTATAACCACTATGGCACAGTAGTATCAACATAATACATCATCTATTTCAACTTAAGATAGGACTATTCTAACTGGGCCAGCAGTTGGACAACTGGTATATATTCCGCGGATACCCATGTTTCCCACGGATTTACCCATACCATTAACAAGGCTACAGAGTATCCCGTCAAGATTTCTTTTGCTATTACTATTAATAAGTCTCAGGGGCAAACATTCTCTATGTCTATATGGTTGCCATTGACCTGAGAAAGCAATATTTTTCCCATGGACAGTTATAAATATGTTGCCTTATGTAAGGTTGGTTCCTGTGAAAGACTATTCATTTTTGTATCAAATAATAATATTACATCTAATATCGTATAGAGAGAAGTTTTAAATGGATAACTAAAATACATACTTTATACCGCGTTTATAAAAAAATCGCTTTTTTTTTAATCCAAAAGGATCTTATTATTCATTTTTTTAAACGTAAGCCCAAATTAATTAATGCTTAGTATTATATATAAATTAATTAATATTAGTAAGCTTATAATTTGAGTTTTTGTTGAGGGTGCTGATAATCTGATGCAGTGCTAGCATTTGGGGCGTTTTCCCTACAAAGAAAGTTTTTTTCAAATTCGGTCCATCGTTTTTTCCCTAATCACGACGCAAGATACCCACTGCTGGACTTGTATCTACCCGTGGACTTACCTTACTTATAATAAGTGCCAACTATACAAACGTGAAAATTAGGCCACCCTTTAAATATGATCCTACAATTTATTTATTTAGGTTTTCTTTTCTGGTAATAATTAAATAAATATTTGATTCACCTAAAACATTGTAGGCAATAGTAAAAATACCTATTTATGTCAAACGTAGTTCTTCCAAAAAATTAGTACATTTAATTTTGTTTATGTGGCCTAATTTTTATGCACGCCTATATATTTACTGTTGTATAATATATAGTCTTGCAAACGATCTATTTGATGTGTGATCTGAGTTGCAGATTGAGATTGACGTTTCCTTATAACGATCACACTACTTTGAATGTACGTTTAATGTGTTTGTTTAAATAGTAATATTGGATACAATTTAAAATTAACTATGTTATAAGATATGAAGATATGGGAATCTTTTTGTTAATATTTTAAAGTTAATACAATGACGAGGCACAGGCAAAACTAATCTCAGATGGCGACACCATCGTTGGTGGGTGCCATTCTTGTCGATGGGACATTTGCTTGTAAATACGTAAGAATTTATTTGAAAATTTTTCAATGAAAATGTAATCCTGCATGACTGTGGCAAATTTAAAAGAAGAGCTGAAGAAGATAAATGCTTCCCTAGCTGGCAAAAAAGAAATAAAATTATTACAATAATATTACAATTATTTACTTATTCATCAGAAGGGAAACGACGACGAAACCTTTAATTTTATAGTTAAATGCACTACTGTCTATTTAAACAGACTTGCTCTAAAACGTAAACATATATGGCGTCGTGTCAACCACAGACTAAAGACTTGTCTTTAATCTTTGAAAAATGTATAGGAATCAAGGACAAAATTCTATAATCTACAAATGTCAAATCGTAAAAATAATTTTATCTGTAAAATTTTATGTTGGAAAAAAATACATTTATTTAAAATTTACGAAAGATAGTGGATAAATCAAAGTGATTTACGTGTTTTCTATTGCATAAACGTTTAATGCTACTTTCCAGAAATTTTCATCCATATCAAAGTGTGCGATTGATGTAAAAACTAGTGAATTTGCAATATGTGGTGTTTGTTTACTAAATAAATCAAGTAAGGATGAATACGGTATACACAGTTTTATTATTTACCTCTTAAACCTTTTTTAAAATATTTCAGTTACAATTTGTATGAAGTTTAACAGGCAAACAAAACCAACGACAAAGTTAAATTTCGCATTCGAAAAAAAAACGGCCGTTTTTGTTTATAATGCAATATTTATTTACTTGAAAAACATTTAAAATGTTGAGAGTGTGTTATACAAATACTTTATTACCTTTTCTCAAGACTTTGTTATCAACATTTAACATTATTTATCTTATTTGCGAATAATGTTTTTTTTTCTATTGGCGGCGCTAGTGAGCCCTATAAACGCTCTTAAAGAAATATTTAATGTCCGAATTGTTATGTCACTGCCGTCAATACTCGTGACGGCAGGTAGGTGTCCGTTATGGTAGCATTCACAAGGGCTATATCGAGTTGGTTACTATGCCAAATAACTCTGCATAAATAAAAATAAAAAAAATCCAATTGTTAAGATTAATGATGAGGAATTAGAAATCGTTAACACTACAGTATTCCTAGGAATTACTTTAGACAGTAAATTACAAGGGGCACCCATATTGAAAGATTGTCAGGTAGGCTTTCTTCAGCAGCATAAGCAGTGACAAAAAGAGTAAAACTATGACTGCATTGCCAGTATCATCATCATCATCATAACAGCCCATTAATGCATAAAATAAATAATAATATAAATTTAGCCCATTGTCAGTATATATTTGAAAATTTGATGTACGTCCATGAAATATAAATAAATATGAAAACATGAGTGACATACATAATGTAATACAAGAAATAAAAATAAACTTGCTGTTCTCCGCATTGGCTCCATAAAATAAGTAATTCTTTCGCTGGTAGTGGTATTCGTTTTTATAATATGCTCCCTGTGGAAGCTAAAGAGCTGTCAATTATTAAATTTTAAATTAAAATTAAAATTAATTAAATCATATTACAGTGTAAAGGATTACTTAAACGATGAAAACATCTGGATCTGAATTGTCCTGTTTTCTTAATTAAATAATATTTGTGAAGTGATCACCAAAAAGAGAGATAGAAACACAGCAAAGTTTCTTGTGGGTGTCTTCTCTGACATGGTAGTGTTCCGAACCCTCAGTAAACTTAGCCGTTAAGTTAGACGTGCATATGTAATCACTTTAAAAACGCAGACTTTCTTATGTATCACTAAGGTGTTTTATATGAAATAAATATTTTTTTATTTTCATTTTCAATAGTGCGTAATAAGGCCTCATTTAAAAATAATGAAAAGCTTGAAACTCCTGGTAAACACAGGCAAGGCCGGCCAAAGAAAGAAATGGATGTTTCTATATTTCTGCTCTCCCCCACAAAATACAAATATGTTCTACAGTAAAAAAGAGGTAGGTATATAACATTTTTCTTCTTTTACCTGTATTTTGTTTCTAGTTATGCCTAAATTTATTGTAGGTATAATCAAATGTTCAATTTACATAACTTTTGTAAAATTTCGGGTTTCAACCCTCAGAAAATTGCAGAACTGAGATGGATTTTAATTGTAGTCTTGAAAATATCTTGTTAATATCTCCGATAATATTGAATTTTGTATTGAAATAAAGTGTTACACAGGCGTTATTTCAGGGTTACATTTCTTCTATTAACCGTATTACATGTTCAAATTACTTGTGAGCATATTATCTGTAACAGTACTATGAACATAAATTAACATGGATTTTTGACATATATTCCACTGTGAATTCGCATAAAGCATTTACCTACACTAATTGAGTCAGAATTTCACGCATTATTTTTACATAAAAAATTTATCAAAAGAAAAGTTCCCTTTCTATCAGAACTATCACGTATACGCTACCATAACGGACACCTATTTTTTCTTCGTCCCCCACCTCGCCGCGCATACCTCAGGGGGTGCACAGCTCCTGTGGTCACACTATAGTAAATAAAACAGCTTCAAATATACCAACAATTTTATTAAAATTGGATGATATTAAAAGTACGCTGTAGAAGTATTACGGCAGTTGTCTGATCAGACAATACAGGAGGACACCTAGTACATTAATATATTTTATACTTAGGCCACCGGCTACACGTCTAAGGCGCGTCTATACAAAATATATGAAAAAGTGTATTAAGTGGCTGTCGCTGGCCACCAGTAGCTGTGGTCAGTGGCTCGTTTGCGCCTGGCCTTAGGTGTACCAGATCATAATTTACGATTTTGTTTTTGGGACAGCCAAAAAGAACAGATTGGTAGACGTTATAACGGATCCTTGAAAAATAATGATTATCAAAGTAGAGATCAAAATCTTTCAAGGGATTTTATATTTTAAAGCAAACAAAGAAGAGATTAGAAAAGACGTCATTCAATTGCACAATAATTAACCATAATGGCGCAATACAAGCGTATACAGTAGAACCTCGATAAGTAAAAGTCCAAGGGAAACACAAAATATTTTGAGTTATCGAGGTTTTTAGTTATCGAGTTTTTAGATACCAAGGGTTTAGGTTAATATGTATAGAGGTAGGTATGTACATGTGTATGTATGACCCCTTGTTCCTATTTTCCGCCACTGCATAGCTTTAAAGAATTTCGAAGAGGCAAACCATAGTTGACATTATGTATTGTTTAAGTTATCAATTTAATTATGTAGTGAACACGTGCAAGCCATAAATACCGAAAACACAATGCACAATGATCAACAACTAAATGATTTAAGAGTTTTGGTAAGTTTAGCTTGAAGATTCTCCCTAACCATCGGTTCTATCCACTACTTAACGTAGCGCGGATACCAGATGCAAAATAATGAATATGATCTTAATTTGGGGACACCGAGGGCTGATGCTATCCTAGTGTTGTATGTTTAATATTCGTAGTTTTCTGTTCAAATAATTACTCTCTAATTATCTTCAACTTTAAGGACATAGAGAATACCTATAAAGCTTTCATATCCCAATACAGGGCAGTGTCTGCATCAAAGACGAAACTTAGTTTATTTATGCCACGCGGGTATAGAATATAAATGTAAATATTTCTCACACTTTCACACAACGCTATCTATTTCCAAACTAAGCAGAGCTTGTACTATGGATACTAGACAACGGATAAACATACTTAAATACTTATTTTTTTTCTTTTTGGTAAATACTTACATATTATACATAGAAAACACCCAGACCAATGCAAACAACAATGTTCATGCACACAAAGATCGGGAAGATATTGAGTGCAAGAAGATATTGTGCGGGAATCGAACCCGAGACCTCTGCACTTCACTTTAAATTCAACTTTATAGCATTCAAACATAATTTAAAATCGTATGTTTTACAGAGGTCAGTGGAGACTGTGTTAAGTTAAACCAAAATACATTTCTATATTAAGGGGAAACAATTCAATCGCAATTCCATACAAACAAAGAAAGCTAATTCCTCCTTCATTAGATAATAAATACTCAAAACTATAGATGATATCGTTTTGTCTCGTTATTATCTAGTCTTATTGATTAATAAAACAGTAAAAAAAAATATTCATTTACAAGTTATGAGGCTTCAAAGTTCATAATTCTATGCACATTTTATGACAACTTTTAGCGTAATAAAATAGGATTAAACGTTTATAAAGGTAAATATATTTTGGGACTAGGAATAGATTATTTATTCGAAAATTCAAATAATTTTATATTGACTAGATACATTCTAAAGTTTGTACGCAATTACCTTTTTCCCAAAACCATTTTAGAAAATTTTACCGTGCTCGTTTCCGCCATCGACATCTTGCATCTCGCCTCCACTTTCTGCACCCCTCGGGTCGGCGGAGGGGAGGTACGACAGCGAGCCGACCGTCGTCGAATGTTACCGAATATTTTTTTTTAAACTTCAATAAACTTTAATTTATGTCATTTATGACAATTACGTATCGCTTGCCGATTTTTATTATGCCGGTTATTATTTATTTTTAATAAAAATAATCAAGAGTTAGAACTGGTCAGATCCTGGAGACCACCGAGAGTCGAGGGAACACCTCAACGGCATATAGCAGCTACCTTGTGTTTGGGCTTATTTTAATTGTATTGATAAATAAACTTTACACAAACATGATCTGATGATGAAGACGACTGAGGGTCGAGGAAACTTTTCAACGGTATATAGCAGCTACCTAGTGTTTGGGCTTATTTTATTCGTATTAATGAAAACTTTACACAAACATGATCTTATGATGAAGACAACTGCAGAAATTTATTTAATACTAATCTTAGAAATTGTAATCAGCATGGTTTTTAACCGACTCCTGTTGAAGTCGGTTTTTTAATTAGAAAATTATATGATTTTTCTTCTTTTTTTTTTAATCCAGCTAAAATTAACTTCATGTACTGTATGTGAAGTAAGATATTATTGTGTACTGTATGGAACCCCTATTAACGATGCACGGTCTAAAAAACTGCCTCAAGAATAAACAGTTTAACTTAAAAAAAAAAATTATAATGTTTTACGGTGTCATACCTACACCACTTACAAGATAAATTGATGTCTCGCTTGGTGTGTCTTCCGCAACAAAACTTACAATAAAATATTTTTTTAAAACCCATTTTAGTTATCTTTATTTACTCCTGATTTATTACTTTTTGAGTAACTACCTACAGCTAGTATTAGTGTCAACCCTAACAATCAAGAAGAACAATATTTATATTTTGAACGACATTTTGATTTGTAATAAATACAATCGAGCGCGTGTGCGTGTGCATATTTCTTACTGCTTTTCTATGAGTTGTTCTCTTTCTCACGCGATGTTTGGTGAAACAACAATGTTTTAGGCTTCGCCGACAGCTGAGTTGGTTTTGACAGAATGAGCCTTCTTAAGTTTCAGACACTAGACGAGACTGATAAATAAATGTTACAAACCACATGTTAACTAAGGACATATTGGTTTTCTAAGTTTATCTTTATGTTTTCTATTTTAGTATTAAAGAGAAAGGTTGATTTTTTAAAATAGGGTAAAGTAAAAGGCATTTTTGTTGAAACCAATGGATGTGCACTTCTTTGACGGATTAACGAGTTGACGGAAGTTACAATATTCCTTCGACGACCTCTGTGGCGTAGTGGTTATATGACATGGTCTCGGGTTCGATTCCCGCTCAATGCAAATCTTTGTGTGCATGAACATAATTTTTTGCATTGGTCTGGGTGTTTTCTATGTATAATATGTATGTATTTACAAAATAAAGTATTTATGTATGTATATCCTTTGTCTAGTACCCATAGTACCAGCTCTGCTTAGTATTGGACTAGATGGCGCTGTGTGAAAGTGTGAGGAATATTTAATATTTATTTATTCCTTAAAAATTAGCTATTAATTTATTAAAAAGAAGCTGTTATCAGCTACTGCATTGCTATTCTGCTATTGCTGCTTGACATATTTTTTACCTACCTCTAGCTATCATTATATCAACAAATATGACAAGTCCTGTCATGTTTCTTCCAAACAATAAACATTTACAGTAATTTATTTGATTTATTGGAAAAGTCATGGACTTTTTCAATAAATCAAATAAATTACTGTAAATGTTTTAAAATTCAAGTGTCCAAAGTTATTTATTACAATATCAAAGCAGCAAACCATATCGTTAAAACAATTTGAGGCTTTGTAACTTTATAATCTTTAATAAAAAACTAAATTTGACTATGTTAACAGTGAAATTCCTATCAAAATCGTTTAAGTCGTTTCAAAAATCACTCAGGACTAAGAGAAACAGACATTTTTGAATTTTTACATAGATTATTGGTGTAGTGTAAACATTCATTTGTAGTTAGTAAGAACTAAGTTTGATGTTGTGGCCTATGTCCAGCAGTGGACGTCAATTGGCTGAGATGATGATGATGATGATAAAGTTTAATGTTAGATTTATTTTCTATTGTAAAACATTTTGTAAAAACCATGTTTGGTGCTAAAAATTCGAAACCTCTAATAAAAGGTACAATTCAATAACAGATGAAGAACTTAAACATGGAGACCACAAATTCTTAGCATTTATATATATGTCGGAGGAACCAAAGAGTCAGATTGATTGTTGTTTGCAAATTAATTGTTACAATATTAATTGTTTCCTTTTAAAACTACTTTTATAATTCATTATTTAATTTAATTTGATTTGTTAAATTAATTTACTATTTAAAAAGCTTATTTATCTAATTAAAGTTACGAATATTGTAATTCACTTAACGACCAATCAGAGCAGAGCATTGGCGCGAGCGGGGTCGAGGCGCCATCTTGTTTTACTATGAAGCGGGAAACAGTTTTGGAGAGGATTGTGAAAGTTGGAGTCGATCAGGTTGGATCGTGGAATTATTGTAGAGTAAAGAGGATCGGTGTCCTGAACCCGCTGCTCAGTCTTAACTATTGATTTCTTTTGAACATTAACGATTGTAAAGTTATAGTTTGTTATTTAAATTCAAATAAACTAGTGTAAAATAAGTGTTCGTTGTTTTATGCTCGCATTCTACCCAAATGACGCCCACCAAATCCACAACCAGTAATGACTATTTTGAAGAGAATGATGCTTCTCCGACATCAGAAGTGGGATAGAAGGATCATTCTCCGACATATAGATAGTCTTTTAGATACTAGAAATACATCAAGTTCTAGCTTTTTCTTTAGACTGATATAAACCAGACTTTAAATTAAATCCATTGCCTATTTCCCCACCGTTGTAGATATTAATAAGCTCTAAATCGCCTTATGGACTCCTTTTTCAGTAGACATAATGAAGAATGATTTTTAAATATTCATGTAAAGAGATCCGTTCCTTTAAGGGCCTTTTTATAGGGCTCACTAGCGCCCCAAATTAATAAAAAATATAATTCAATTAGTTTAATTGAAATTAGATTAATTGAAAAACATTTAAAGTGTGGAGAGTGTGTTATACAAATACATTATTGCATTTTCTCAAGACTTAGTAGTAAACAACATTTTGCATTATTAATCTTATTCTTTTCTAACTTTTTTTCAATTGGCGGCGCTAGTGAGCCCTATAAACGCTCTTAATAGGGAATTTATGTGCAGGTAATGCTGATGAACATTGAACACTTTAATCACTAGGATAATGAGACATTTAAGTGAAAGTATAGCATAATATTCTGTAAACATTCACACAACGTCATCTTATCCTTTACTAAGCAGAGGATGTATGCTGTGGGGAAACTAGACAAGAGAAAAACATAACTTTTTTGTAAATACTGATGTGAACATTCATGTTCAGACAAAGCTTAGTATTAAATCCATTTTAATTTTTAACCGTCTCCAAAAAAAGGAGGCGGTTTTCAATTCGGTTGTATTAATTTTGTTTTTTTTTTTGGATAATTTGATATTAAATACAATTATAATAAATATTTCAATTACAGGTGGTAGTATAATAATATATTTTCTCTTCTGATTAAACAGGAAAAACTGCTAAGGTTAATAGAAAATTATTACTATTTGAGAACATTTTAATTACCATTATTGATTTTTGTATCAATTATAATGGACAATATAAGATAGATGAAGGGCACAAAAACACTGGCCTTCATTGGCCAAGGACCGACAGTTGTGGAAATCAAAGGGAGAGGCCTTTGCCCAGCAGTGGGATGATTAGGGCTGATACGATACGATAAGATAGATAGTATTTCTGTTTAGTTCAGTTTATATGTTTTGTAGCATACCTGTCAGTTTGATCAAAGCTACTAGTCTGTTACAAGGTATTCTTGAGTTGTAATCTTTCTTAACGTAAATCCAAGTAAGAATCTTTCTTATTTAATTATGAGAATAATATTGTCGGCTTTGAGATTTTATTGTCACAACGAACAACTTTCTCTCTGCGGGTCTACAGCAATTCGTTCAACGGCACTGTTTGTAGTCAATCACTTACGAAACTGCATAGAATGTTCACGGACAATATTTTATGCAACCACATCTAATTGTATCAAGCATAAACGAAAATTATATTTCTAATCAATTTATTGGAACCTTTGATGACCTTGCTATTTAAAACTTTTGATGGCACATACACTTTTAACTAAGCACTAAAACTTATTAACTTGATGCACAATAAATACATCATCATCCTCCTGCCCTTATCCCATTTTTACTTGGAGTCGGCGCAACATGTATGCTTTTTCCATTCATCTCTGTTTCCCGTCATCTCAACATTCACTCCTTTCCTAGCCATATCATGCATTATTGAGAAATATGCACAATAAATACATATTTCTCAATAATGCATAAACATTTTAGATGAAAAGGAACTTGCATATTAAAAAGTATGGAACTGGCTGGAAGTGGTCCAATTTCATCACAAATTCATAACAAAGTACAAAAAATATCGTAATTTATTATGCATCAAGTTTAAAATGAAGCTTAAATATAATTCACTAACCTCAAGTTCTTCAATGACTTTCTCAAGCTGATCCTCGGTAACCGGCGCGGCGCCTGCCCTTGCTCGCTCGGCGTTTAGAAGCTTCAGCCACGCAGTGTCTGTAGCGTCCAAGTCATAGCTGCAGGCGGCCTCGGCCCGCGCCGGCGTACTGCTTAGAATGTGCTTTTCTGAAGTATAGTGAGCGTCGCGGGCCAAATGTACGTATTTGTCTTTAGGTCTGTGAAAGAATAAAACATTTTAGTAACATCCTTTTAATATTATAAACGCAAAAGTAAGTATGAATGTTTGGTACTCTTTCAGGTAAAACGTCTGAGTAAATAGATCCATATAGCGCAAGGTGGTGATGTTTAGAGGAGTGCTATGTCCAGTATTGTACGTCCATTGGCTGATGTACAACAATACAGGTTATACATCAAAATAACCCCATAGACTACGATTTATACAGGTATTGTATGAATTGTTCAAAATACGAATATGCGGCCACCAGCTATTTAAGAAGATAAACATTATTTCTATTTCAAAAAACATTAACTTTTATCAAGTCGTACTTATAACTGATAAATTATGTAACCTCCGATTTTGTATCTGATCAAGAATCCAAACATAAAAATAGACTCAGCCCGATATCCCAGATATTTCACTGCATTAGGGTCGGCTATCCATCTAGTATAATTGGTAAAAATTAAAAGTTTTAAATTCATATTTAAGTCCGAACTGTGCTAAAAGTATTCGTGGTATTTCCAAGCCCAAAAAAGTAACAACAAAATGAATGAAAATGAAACAGTAATAATCAAATATATTTTTAGTTCATCACAAAAATTACCGAACTAATGGGTTAATAATGTACATTTGTGATATTTTTGCAACGAAGTTTTATGACGAAGTTAACTTACTATAACGTTTATTTACTCAAAATTATTTATTATACTGTCAACCACATATTTATTTTGTTAAGTACATCATTTTATACAGAGCTTTTTACATTTTGCACGCGTTTACCAAGCCTGAGACATTTACAGTAGTAGGCAATGTGCAACTATTCTCAAGATTTGAAACAAGTCAGACCCATCAATCTACCGTCCTAAATCGGTTAACTCAGTGCTCTGTAAGATAAAGATCGAATTCTAAATATCTAGATTATTCGGCACCTATAGAATCACTATACTCAGGCATAATAAGGATTTAGCTCAAATGGTTAAAAGGTCGACGTTCTAGCGTAACTTATGAAGGCTTTAGCAGTATGTCTGGATATCGGAAACGCTTTTGATCGGGTCTAGGCCCTGTGGCCCTGTTTCCATGCTTGCGGCTTGTGATCCGTTTTTAGCTCGAGCAAAATAGTTTACTTGAGGAAAGAAGCACTTTAAGCCTTAATTAGAGGCGACAATGTCTCACAAGACTCTGTAGTGTCACCCAGTCTTTTTCTTGTGCACGTCAATGATATTATGTCTTCGGACGGTTTTGCATATGACAGCACGTCTCATGGCTGTTAGGATAAGCAAGTCCCAAAGAGCTGGGAAACCTCGAAAGGAACAATTTGTCGGTGAGCTCAATCACGCTATGAGGCACATTTTTTTATAAGGTTCTCATAGGCTGAATTCGTTCAGTGTTCAGCATAAAAGTACAGGTTTGCGGGTACAGCATCAAAAAAATCCCCTAATACTATGCCATTACCCTCTTCAGCGCCTACACCGCTACTGATTACTCTGATTATCTTGGTGATAAAATGCATGTCAGGGATACCACAGCTTCACGTAAACTAAAAGCTATTTTAAACAAAGTGCTTCAAAAATTGTAGGTCCAGAGCAGAATGGAATACTGTTCACACTATTGAGATGACTCTGTCAAGTATCTTATGGAAGCCTGCAGCACTATGCTTTCCACATAATCGATGAAAAGTTCAGCAAGCTTGCATAGTAGCTACAGCTTACATAGCATCATCAGCCATCAGTCAGTCAAAGGATATCATTTACTGCTGAATTTAGGCCTCCTCTAAATGTCGCGATGGACCGTCGACCTTATAAGAGCAGCGCTGGGTCGATGGATGACCGAAGCACAAAACCATACACAAAATGCATACAAAGATACTTACAATTTGAATTCTTGGAAGTTTGGTGGTGGTGGGTTGTCGATAATCTCGACTTTGGGTGCCGGCAACGAGTCAGGGTTCACAGGCACTTGGACTCCCCTCTCCCAGTCCTGCTTCCATGTGTCTGTGATAATCCAGTACGATGATGGAGTCAGTGGCTCGTTGTCCGGCAGCTTCATTGCACTGATAAGGTCCTTTCTGAAAATTCATAATTTAACAAAATTAATAGTCATTACTTTTATTCTAAATTTTTGTATTTATTACATTATCAGTATCACATTTTTTTTATGTTTATTACATTAACATTATTAATATATAAATTTTCATCTAAGTTAATTCTATTTACAAAGATACTGTTAAGTATAATGTATTTTATACAAAAACTTTCTGTTTCTTAGTATACAATAAGTTATTTATGTTAACTATGTTGTTATCAGTATATCTTAAGGATTACATTGTTTCTTTAGAATACTCTCAACTCATTTTATCAAATACTAGTTTTTTTAAAGAGAAAGATCATAATATTAAGCCTAAATTAATTTACACTGCAATGTGATATTACTGTTGGCTTACCAAACAATTATTTACTTTTTTAATTAATTTTTTCCATTTATTTTAATAATATTTTTTATGTTTTATTACTTGGCACAATATTGTATGAAAATTACTTAGGTTAATCAATAGTATTGATAAACATAAATTTACTCTATGACTATGTTTTAGAAATTACAATTACCAATATATTTGTACTATTGACAAATTTGGCTACAACTATGATAATTTTACAATAATTGTTTCATTAAAAATTAATAAACATTTATTACAATATTAATTAAAAAAAGTCAATTTCATACAGTTAATAAGACAGTCATCATAAGAACCAATTTTGTCAATATGTTTATTATTTCATAAACAGAAAATATAAAATAAATGTTTATACCACCAAATATTCGTTCTACATAATGAACTGAAACTTTTTTAAGACATTATTAAGTACAGATTTGTTTCGCAATATATTTGAATCATTCTATTACCGCACAGCTTCATAATACAAGATCATAAGCAATGAGAGCAAGCAATGAAGATAATAGCAATGTTTAAAAAGAATATGGTTTTTGTATCACATCTGCAGTATGTAAGAGAGAACTTTTTCCATAAATATTGCACTATTGTACAAAAGAGGATATTCCTTTGTATTTATCTGTTAGTTATATTTTAAGTGTTCATTAGTTACATAAATTAGTGTGTTACTTCATTTTTACTTTTAATTAAGACATAGTTGGTAGAAATAACTAAAACAAACAATCAATTAATTCTTTTTTAACATTGTATTGGATTGGAAACTGTTTCACTAATATTTCATTATATTTTAGCCAACACTTCTAAAAGCTAAATGGATAACATTTAGATTTTAGTTATTGTATAAATTGATATCCAATAAGCTAATAGGACAAAGGCTGTGCCATGGTGATATATGGTTTTGAAGAATAACTTATATTGTCTTGATAGATTTTTTGTATCATCATCAAATAATTAATTATCTGTCTGCCAATTATGAACTAAACATGTGCAAATATTTTCTTAATTATTTTACCCAAACCCCACTCTGATACTCTCTACAAATATTGAGATTTTAATAATATTACCGCATATAACACTGTCAATTATTAGCAATAGTGACTTTGGCAGACAATTCTTCACACTTCACATGATACCAGTATAATGAATGTGTGATGCACAGCATATGGAAATAGTTACATTATGGAACTGCATAATAAAATCATGCTTTAACATGAGATCTTTGAATGTATTGTATTTTATTGTACCAAAAGACAGGGAGCCTAAGATAAATAAGTGCAAAACACAGCCTATTATTGTTTTTTTATGAGGTATTTTACTTCACTTCACTTTTGATAGTAGTACATTATTATACTACTATCAAATTATAACATGTTACATGTCAAACGAACTCACACCATATCCGTACCACAGGAATAATATGATTGAGTGATATCTATGCTAACATACATGAATAAAACATTGTCTTTTGAAAGATATATTTACACAAGATTGAGCAATTTAATACATAAAACATAATAGTCTTTACTTCTATTGGTACTACATACTACAATTTTGTGTATACAGAAGACAAAGGAGTATTCTCTCCGTCAATTACTTAATAATAATGTACATTAATTAGAAATAATAAAATAAAAATCGCAAAATAAATAAGCAATGCATTGTAGCACAGCCCAAACTTATAGATAATTATGATTTTTCTAGATTATACATATTATGATTGATGAAAACTGCGTTATTATTTCCATAAACATTAATTATACTATCCCTACAATGTAATTTTTTATCAACATTAATCTTTGTGTTGCATCTTAGCTAACTTGAGTGACAGTAAACTTACTGTAATACTAGCTGATGCCCGCGGCTTCCACCCGCATTATATAGGCAACTTAAATGTTACTCTACACCTTAAACTACCTATATTCCAAATATGTATCATCAAAATCCATTCAGTAGTTTTTGCATGAAAGAGTAACAAACATCCATAAATCCTCACAAACTTTCGCATTCATAATATTAGTAGGAAGTAGGATTTGCACTTTTGTTACTATAGCATTCTTTTTTCTTAATTCAAATTTAGGAAAAGGGTATTGACCATGTAACTTTTTATATTAAATATGAATCTTATATATTTACAGTGGTTTTTTATTAATATGGTGTAGTATTTCATCAAAACTGTAAATCTGGTTTTCATAGTAAATATGTAATTTCCTATAATATCAGCTTTCATTTGTCTGATAGTCATTTTTTAATTGATATATAATAACAATAAATATATATACTACTTTCTATAGCTACATACATACTGTAGATATAATATAATAGAACTTCTTTTTTATTAATACAAAATGTCAAAATGAGGTCTAAATAGTAAAATAATTATTTTACTTAATATAAACATGTTTAGATTTTGTTTTAATATAAACATTAATATCTTAATTTTTTTTCTCTTCTTACATTTTTTTAAACTTTCTATAACAATTAATTAATTATTATGAATTAAAATAAGGTTTATTTATAACTTTTCTTAAATATCATACAAATATCACATAGCATCAATTAAATACTAATGAATGAAGTAAAAGGTATCTAATAATTTTTTATTAAAGTTAGCTCATAGCATAACAGAAAATCTTTAAATGTAACTGTAGCAATTAGAACTCAGTCTTAGTTTTCATTTTTATTCCTTGAATTTAATTGGAAGCACAGCAGAATAAGCTCAGCTTAAATTTCTGCAAAGGCAACATGTTGATAATAATAATCGCAAGCAAATTACTAAGTCTTGAAGTAATTCATATTATAATTGTTTCAAATATAAAGTTATTAGTATACTTTGTAAAAAAAATTGCACGCATCAGCTATAAGTTAAACAAAGTTTAATAGATATATTGCCTTTAATTAATTAATTACTACTAAGAAGTTTTTTAAATTATTTTACCAAAAATTTATACTATAGTTATGTTCAAAGCAAGATGTCTTAAACAATCTAAACGCCAGCAACAATAACTAAATCATAATACATTAAATACACTCAGCTAATACATAAACAATTAGGGCGACTCTCAACACTATTTACAATATCACAAATCACAGAGTACCAGATATTTGTAAGGAACATATTATAATAATATAAACATCCGAACGTAACAGTGCACACAAACCTGAATAGTTCAGCAGGTGCCTCGGAGGCACTCCTGTTATATATTGATGACATCTTGAGGTCACTGACAGGGCGGAGCTGCCAGAGAGCGTCCTCGGGCTCCGTCCTGCGGCGCTTGGATGCGCCGGCTTCCTCACCGCGCATCCCAGACGCACGCTTAGTGCCCCTCAACGACATCTCTCTCAGTTGTCCAAAACCTACATGTTCACGACCCCCCTACTGCTTTACACTTAGAACGCGGTAGCAACATCGTGTAGAATGTCACATCATTCACTACATGGCACTTCAGTTTGCGTTCTGTAAACCTGGAAACAATTTACAAAATAACATTAACACTAACTCTACCACATACTGGCTATTATATATTCATGCTATCTGCTATCTACTTCTAACTACACACTATCCTTTCACATGAAATAGCTGTTTCTTCAAAATCAGACTCACAAATACCCAGGTCTATTTTGACAGTTCAAGAACATTATCAATGTACATTACAACAACAAAGACGTAAACGCGATGCAAATGCAAAATGCTTGTTATTTAGTCATACAAAACGTTATTTAGCCGTTTATTTCTTATTATTTTGTACAAAAAAGCATTTTGACATACAGAACAAAAATGTCAATTGAGATTTGAACAAAGTTATTAGCGAAATTGTTAATTGCAACTATTGTGTGTTTTACCTCAACATATCTCTGGATACATTAAATAATCAGTTATATTAACAAGTTTTTTGCGCATACGAATTCAGATGAATAACAAATTTGTTTGACGTTTCACTTTATTGCACGAGTAATATGTATGGCGGGCCAGTCGGGCTAGCCGAGAATGTAAATAGCGGGCCTATGCTCACAACTACTGTTCACGAACTATCTCATTGACACACAACACTAATAAGCAAAATGCACTCACACGAAACAACTGAGGAACCAAATTATTTCATTATTTAACAATTTAACCGTAAATATTTATCTCACGAATAGTCTCCATTGTAGGCTACATAACAAAGTTGACAACATAGATAGCAGCACTGTTTTGTTGCCAGATTGACGTGAGCCCTACGCATCATTTTCTCCCTCATTTAGCTATAAATGTATACTAAATATACAACTAAAACTACTGTATATTCATTTGGTACATGCATTAAGCTGAAATACCTCATATTTTACATACATTTTCTGTAACAGACATTTGGCGCCATTGATCCAAAAACCACTTAGGTCACGTGACTATGTACGAATCACCAACGCAAGCCAAGTAAAATGGCCAAAACGCACATCGAGTTCATCTAATGTCATTGGTTTTGAAAGTAACTTGCCGCATAACATATACATGGAGATGAGATTTTTAATTCATCAAAGCCGAGAACAAATCAAACACGAACACATATTCAATAAACATTGGATTTGTCAGCAAGTAGCACAAATTAACAAGAATAAATTACAACATGAACATAGAGTAGGTAGAGCGAGAGATATCAATAAGAAGTTACAGAATTCGTACACCAGTTGGCGCTTTTACAAAAAAGTTATAATGTTGCCTGATTACAAAAAAAAACATGAATCTTGATTTTTTCCATCGTCTACAATAAAATTAATTGATTTTCATTATATTTTACATAATTTCAATACTACTCGAATTCAATACACAAATTAATGGTAGATTTTTATGTTAAACCCAATAAAATTAGACTCAATTTTTATTATATCACGCTAGATACTCGTTGGAAGGCGGTAACCGAGTATAGTGATATGATCGCAATGCTCAAACAAGAACTTATAAAAGGAATACCATTTTAAACTCCACGCTATTTTCATGATTTCATTTAATTATTCAGGTTAATAGTAATGTATACTGTAAATTATACAGATAGTTACTTTAATACGGCGTAAGATATTATATTTTGACACTGATATTCTCTATGTGATCAATAATAAAATTAATTTAGTTTTAATTTAAAAAAAAATAAAAAAAAATTCTGAGCGGAAAGGCCGTAACAGAGACTGTCAATCAAGTCGTAGTCTATCTGAAAATGAATAGGAGGTAGTTTAATTAATAGGAACGGCCAAACACAAAAAGTATACAAGTTTCTCCGTTTTGCTTGTCGTAGCCACAACCTTCCACAAGCCCACAACCTTGTCTATGCGTGTATCTTATGAATCAAAAAAGCTCAATTTACACTAAAGTCATATTTTTTAGGTTTATTAGATCTGGAAATAACCTAACATGAATAACACTAATGGTAGGTAATATTAGAAATTACTGAGCGTATAGGCAACTATGACTTAGCTCCGGCAATCATAACAGTCAATGCTAAAAAAACGGCAATTGCTAAAAACTATGACGTCATTCACCTGTTACGCTAACTAACTAATTGCTTCTTTTATTTATATATGATAGACCCATGCTACTATTACACAAATACTCGTACTATACATACACATGCTTCTATTTGTTCATATTTATAGTAAAAAGAGTAAAAATGGACTCTAAAGGTAGGTATAGATAATTAATTACATCAGGAATGATTAATATAATGTTTTAGACGCATTATTTACTTAAGTGTAGGTACTTATATTTTCACCCTCCCTATTAGGCGTTTCTATAGTCTACCTAAATGGGTATAGTAGGTATTAATATCAAGGAATTAAGACAGCGTAGGTTAAAAAACTCTAACGCAGTATTATACATTTTACTATAATATGCCTGATACTTTGGCTATAGTGGACCCAACATTATAATGAATAATAAAAATAAGAGCATTTATTTTCTGGTAGTAACGGGATTTCGTAAAATCCCTGGTTCTCAGTGACCGCAACTAGCTGTGAGTGCCTGCCATTCAAAATGAATTTTAAAAAAACAATATTTATAAAAAAGCGTCACCCTAAATTTCAAAATCTAAAGCAGCCTAGTTGACGCGCCGTAAAATTTGAAATCCAATAGTGAAAGTCCCATTGAAATCGGTCAAGCGGCTTCGGAGTTTAGCAGGAACAGACAGACGGACAGATAGTCAGACAGACAAAAAAAATGTTTTAAATTGTGATTTTCGGTATTGGTATCATGTATCGTATACATTTATATCCAATTATTAAAAAAACCGGGGATTTCATGTTACAAACAGACACTTCAATTTTATTTATATGTATAGATTTATTACGTTAGTCCGTATCATACGGAGATGGGGGATTATAAGGATACTAATAAAAAAACACGGGCATAAAATAAAATATCGCTGATTTTTTTTTAATTTATGGTAATTACCTAAACAAATCGATACTTTTACCTTCTTCAGTGAAGCCACATCACTAAATTTGTTCTTGTCGGTATTTCTTTCTCCCAGACGAGATCTTTATTTAAATGAGATCTTAATAACTCATGATATAAATTAATAAAAGTACTTTATTATAGATAAGTATGAAGCTTGCTTGTCATCCATTGAATATTGTCTAATTAAAAAACCACCTCCCTAACCTCACGTAGTCGCGTCGCTCGGCAAAAGCAAATTCGGCCCAACAGACAAATTGGTAGGGTTCATCTAATAGAATATGTTGTTACCGGGCGAGCGAATTATCTCTAATTCGACACCCATGGTATGGTGACATCACGGGTTACTTGTCTTTCATTTTTTAATCTGCCACTCTTGTTTGGTAGTATGAATTTAAAATAATTAGCATCTTTAAAAGTGCAAACAATTATATAAAGAAAAAGAATACCTAATAAGCAAACGTAATAACAAATTAGAACAAACGATAAATGTATTGTTTTTAAATGTGAATTGAAAATAAAACGGTGTTATTTAAAATAGTTGTCCTAAAATAAGCCGTTATTCACATGGCTATTGTACGCATGTCAGTTTACTTAATTAACTAGTCATGCAAAGAAATACACTTTCTCTTTCTATAGTAATAAGGTTCAATATCAAATAAACTGTTCATTTCACGGCTTCATCGGGATCACAGCGACACGGCAGAGGGGATTGTGAATGGAAATAATTGTTGCTATGCTATATATTGGAACTGTCTGGTCTGTGCAAATAGACTCCGTACGGATTGAAATACATTATTTATAGTAGTAGATGGTTCTGGTTTCCCTCGGGTTATTTCAAATTGGTACGTAATAGGTTTCTGTTAGAAATAGTTCTGTGGTTTAAATACTTACTTTTCTAAATTATAAGTACCTACTTATCACATGGCATTAACATAAAACTGTTTATTAAGGAATATCCCACTCCTTTTCCCAGGGAACCTTGTAAACCAGAACAGCGCGTCTTCGCAAACCACCGATTACAATAAACAGCGAGTTCTAAGAAAAGAAAAATGTCTTAAAACCAGCATCGAAAAAAATGTCTGATTTATGTCAATAAATATAATTTAAAGATTTAAGAAACTTCTCCCGCGTAATTTTATTTCTTGAGTGCCCGCTGACATCTTTATCAAGCTGATTAGTGATTGATCTGAGGAGCTGGTATCCGGTCCGTAATCACTTAAAGAAGCTCGGCGATAGATAGAGCTAGGAGCAGTAGGTACATTGTTACTGGATTATACATATTTTATTCTTATTGTTTAGACATTGGCTGCGAGCTTTTCAATTGCATGTTTTATTTCATAGTTCCTAATAAGGTAGGTAATAAAAGGGACTTATAATTAGGTTGTCATTAGTATGATGCAACAATTTCAGTTATTACCTTAGCTCTATATAATGATCCTACCACCTTCTTGAGAATAACAATACCTAAATATTTTTAAATATGTATATCATATCCAGCCTGTTAGTTGAACCAATATATCTTCGATGTAAAGTATACCTACAGAGGAGAACATAATCCCAAACGCGGCAAAAAACCGCTGGCTATCAAAACATCTGTTGCAGTTATAGCATTGCTGTAAAACCTTAGGTACTTACTTACATAATTAATAAACCTACAGTGTAAAATTTTTTTGACAATAAAAAACACAAAAATGTTGTTTTAAATCATTTATTATGGTAGTATACAACTAACTAATTATCACAGTACCTACGCGCTAAATAGACAATTTTCTCTGTTGTATGAAAAAAAATTATCACTATCAAGCATTAAAAGTATTACAAGGTTACTTACAATAAAAAATAAATTATTTTGTTGTTATTGCATAAGACATTCTTATCTAATTATATTATTTATAACTTGTTTAGTATAGAAAAATATTTAGTGCTTTGTCTTCATTTTATTCGTTTGACCTAAAATAATGTAATGTAAGTATATTTTGTATCTACGCAGTTCATGTCGCGGTTTAAACTTTCAAATTGTGTTTTACACTATGAAAGATGCATTGACCGAATTTGAATATGAATCTATGTGTTCATATTGTTTACGAGGTCATTATATACCTACCTAGAAGATTGTGAAATTCTCAGTAATATAAAAACATTAACTTAATACAACCATGTGAATTAAAAAATCGTGCGTCATTTCTCTTCTTCTTCTTCTTAGTTATAGAAGTATCTTAGAAAAGTAACAAAAAAAAAGTAGTCGTAAAACGAGAATAGCTAAGTAAAAACTACAAAACGCAGAGGTACTTAATCACTGAGGAGGTTCAAATGTATATTCTGCAAAATAATTATAATTCATAACCGCGAGGCACTGACGTGACCTATACAGCCGGCAGCTTAAAAAAACAACCTGTTGTAGAGGACACTTTCTCACAACGGCTAGTTAGATCTTTCTTCCCTTTTTCTATACAAATCCTTCCTACACAAAACAACAACGGTTCACGAAAACTACACAATTAGGCGTAAAATTATTCTGATGAAAAACTACGCAATTATACATAAAACTATCGGAAATAATTTTTAATATGAAACTTATGTTATAAAGTTCATTATTTCTGGTGACATGACTTTATTACACTTGTAAAAGGTAAAAGTTTGTAATAAATGGCGCGAATTTGACGCGCCATTTTCGATTCGTACCTGACCTGACCTGCCTGCGGCAATTTAATTCATTCAGGTAATCTTACCTCAATGCATTCAGGTCTTTTATATAGAAACAAACAAGGTACAAAATAAAATATCTTTTTAAAATAATTAAAGTGCCTACATATAAAATAAACGCATTTATGACAAACACTATGTAAATAAGTAATAAAAAGTAGGTCAATGTAATGAAAATAATAACAACTTTGAGATAACTGTTGTTAACTTAGTTGAAATTAATATGTACTCCTGTATTCCTAAATTACTTAAAAAAAATACCAAAACCTATAGTAGAACAGTATTATCCACATAACACATACCTACATGGTATGTACGTATAAAATGATAGTACATTAACGAGCTCTGAAGAAACGAACTGTTAACTTTCATTTTACAAAATTGTGATCCACTAAAACCGGTTAGATAACGTACTGTATATCTGTAACTCTGCTCTAGAGTGGCTCATAGACTATTACTTTACATTATTTAGGAAAACGCCACCTATTGGTAGAAACTGAAAACATAGTTCATAAATCTATTAGACCTCCATAATGCCCCGCTGCAGGGACGAGCTTCTTCATTGACGGAGGAATACTTGTTTTAAAATTATTTGGCGAGTGTGCTACCAGCCAGAGGCCTTAAGTCAAGTGTTTTTTTATTTTCGTAGATTTAATGGGGATGAGATAGTGTTGTGACACAGTCTAAACTTACTCCGAAAGCGCACAGAAAGTTTTAATAGGTAATTTTTAAGATGATTTGCACCGGTTCATTATCATCATCATAACAGCTCATTAATGTCCCACTGCAGGGACGGGCCCCTTCCCGTGACGGAGGGATACTTGGCCTGCTTGGATACCACGCTGACCAGACGGATTGGTATAGGGTTGCACCTGTTAAAAGATATTAAAGTAATAGGTACCTATTTGTTATTTCAATATTAGGAATATACATTTTTAAGAATACATGCAGTAACGTCGTTTCCATAGTGATAAACTATAAGGTATAGTGACAGCTCTGACAACATCTCGCTTAAAGCCCGATTTACACATAGTACAGTAGCGAGTTAAGTAGTACTTAAAATGTTCCCTCTCTCGCGTCTCGCCAAAAATTAGGATGGAGATCTATTTAAATCAACTTACTACTTAACTCGCTACTGTACTTGTCGATGTGTAAATCGGATTAAACGAGGCGTGAGAGCAACGCAACGTAGATATTTTATTTATATTTATTATTCTGCACTTTAAAGTTAAATATGGAGAGAGCTATGTTAGGATTTTCCCTGGGGGACCGAATCAGAAATGAGGAGATCCCCAGGAGAAACAAAGTGACCGACACAGCGACGGCGAATGGGTAGAGCACAGGACCGAGGAACTGCAGTTTTTTGTTTGTTGTATTGGCTGAGAGGCAGAAATATTCTGAAATAGTGATGGCGTACCTTAAGACGTAGGGTTGGGAGACCGATGGACGGACATGGATAGGAACGCACAGGTCCATTGGCTGATATGATCATGATGATGAAAAGTAAATATAGTTCAGAGACAGATTCTCATATTCACTTACTGTTTATTAAACTAATAGGATCAGTTATACCCACTTAGAGATAGTTGCAGAAGTTTAACTTCTTCTGACTATTTACGAAGTAGGTACCTACACTTAAATAAATAATTCTCACGCATTCACACAACGCCCTCTAGTCCCAAACTAAGCTGAGCTTGCACTATGGGTACTAGACAACGGATAAACATATTATAGGTACATAGAAAACACCCAGACCAATGCAAACAATCATGTTCATGCACACAAAGATTTGCATTGAGCGAATGTTTTTTATTTTACATAAGAAACAGATGTAGCCTCTGCTTTATCATCGAAGAGGAAGACATTCACTGCTGGACGTACCTATACCTACTCCACATATTGACTTACATAAAAGGTCGTAGGTCCTCTCCGATGACTATGAAATATGAGCAAGAAGGAACTATACTATAAAAATACTATACTATATATTTTTTCTATACTTTTTCTATACTTAGCAAGAATTTAAATTAAATTAAATCACTTAAGAATAGGGACTGGGAGCGCGATGGGTGTTTTAAGACATTTTACTACAGTCTTTTAAGGTATGTATTGAAACTCAACTTAGTAATAATTGAAAGACATATGTATATGTTCTAAAGACGTTTAGTCTAATGTTCGTAATAAAATCATGTAATTGTATCAAAATGAATTAGATCTTTTGTTAACCGATTTGTAAAATTTATATTTTTTAAATAAAAGAAATTTTCAAAACAAAAAAAAACTATAAACTCAACAAAGAAAGGTTACAGAAAGAATCAGTTATTATTGGTTTAATATTTCTTTTCTTCCTCTCTTAATATCAAAATTTAATTAATAACAATGTTTTTAGGTAGAGCCCATTACATATAGGTACGAGTATATCCAATACCCATACTCCATACGTATAGTAGCAATAAAATGTAAAGCGTAATGTGTCATGGAAAGCTAGATAATTTATGTGAGATAATTATAAAACTAATTATACCTTCTCTTCATTTCTAAAAAAATATACATTTTTGTTATTCTAACATAAATAAAAGCTCTAAATGGGCACGCGTTCTGGGCTCCGTTTCTTACTTCTAGGTAAATTATGGTAGTTAATTATTAATAGTAATTATGAACCATTATTAATAATTTTAATCAATCAAATTGTGCTGACGATTTAAGTATAAACGGTGTAACCACTCCACACACTTCAACCTGTGGGTTCCCTTTAAGCCTACTAAAAAAATCGCTGATATTATTTTTACAATAAATATCTTTTACTTGAAAATAACCCTATACCAAGCCGTCTGGCCAGCGTGGTATTTGTACCTAGGCCAAGTATCCCTCCTTCAAGGGAGGAGGCCCGTCCCTGCAGTGGGGCATTTATGGGATGTTATGATGATCTTTTACAAAAAGTAAAGGAAGTATAGATGTACAACCCTATATCAATCTATCCGAATAGGTAATGGGATATAAGTAGGCCCTCCCTAAAACTAGCTGACCCGTGCCCACTTCGTTAGGCGGCGAAAAAAACGCGTCCCTTTTTTAAACATATCTCATTACTGCTCCCTATTAGTCATAGCGTGATACTATAGCCTAAGACACTCCCCGATAAATGGACTATTCGTCTCAGAAAGAATTTAACCCCTACAACGCTACAAACACACAAACGTTACCTCTTTATAATATTAGTATAAAAGTATAGATATACTCGTACATGTTGACTTCTATAACAATTTGTTTAGTGACATTGTTTGATACTTTGATTGCAACCGCGCGTTCACTGCAACTTGACTTGATAGAAAAATTACCGATGCGTTTGATAGCATAATATCTAATCGAATAAAGATCTAGACTAAACAGGCTAACATATTACATGTAAATTTCAGTGTGGGATAGGAAAAAAGGTCGTGTGGCTATTTAAGTCCGTTGTCAACGGACTTAAATAGGTAATAAGGACTTAAACCGTGTCGTCATCATCCATACCATGTATAAAACAAAGTCACTGTCATGTTAACCTTATTCATTATCCTCCCGTGACAGAGGGATACTTGGCCTGCTAATACCACGCTGGCCAGACGGATTGGTATAGGGTTTAATTTCAAGTTGCCCTTCTTTTTACTTCGTAAAGATAATAGTCACGGATAGTCCCTTAGTCGGCTTTTACGACACCCATGGGATGAGATGGGGTGACATATTGTATTCTTACTCCTTCACCACATGGATAAACACAACATCTATTTAGTTACCTAACTTAATTAGTACTTGGAGCTCAGGACAATAATGTATTAAACACACGGTAAGTAGAAAGTAATATTAAAGCACTCATTGTAATTAATTAGGGTACTGTAATCCGAAGCCACGCTTAGGGTGTCAACGCTGTAGTTCGGATGGGCAGGACACTCGACCTTCCTTCAATTATTGTGCATATAAAAAACTCCAAGTGTCTTAACCTGGTGGTAAGTCTCTTTACTAAATTGCCGTCTAGGTGGAATTCACAGCACCTGTGCCCTTAATCTATATCTATACTTTCCTCCAGGGGAGGAATGGAGAACTACTTGGGAATCTTTCGAACACCACCCCTGGAAGGACCTAGTGCCCGATCCTTCTGTTAAGCCTCCTGGTTTTGACAGCTGCCGTACTGTGTGGAAAAGGGCAAATAGGTTTAGGACTGGACAAGGGCGATGCAACTACCACCTCCACCGATGGGGCTTCAAAGACTTGCCGGGGTGTGATTGTGGAGCTCCAAAACAAACGATGATGCACATCGTCGAGGAATTTCCCCGACGTCGTTTCTCTGGGGGAATGCGTGAGCTGCAGTGGGACATTAATGGGCTGTTATGATGATATCGCGCGTGAAACAGCAACCTTGGAGGAAAGATCGCACGTATAAAGGAAGTGAAAGAAAAATGAATTGACCACCACTAAACGAATTGAATTGAATGAACGTGCCGGCTTTCCCGTGCGCAGTCCTGTACGTCCCAAAGACCGCGCGTTGGAGTGTATCTGTAAAAGACGCTATTTTGTCTAGGTAGAGCGGTCAGAGTCTTGTAAATTGCGACTGGAATAACTTATCAGCTAACATTATATTCACGTATCTTGAAAGAAGGAAATACATACCTACATAAACTCACGCCTTATCCCGTCCGGGGTAGGCAGAGACGACAGAACGCCACTTGTCACGATCCTAAACAATATTAAATTCTACAAAAGCGTCTGTTAATATTCGGAATAGAGATCATTATCATATCATCTCATACCAGCCAATGAAGGACGCCCATTGATAGAAAGAGACCTCCTCCAAATATGACAACCTTGCGCGGTCCTGCGCCTTCCTCATCCATCGCTATCCCGGCGCTGTTTTAATTAGGTCGGCGAAAAAAAGAAAGAAGATAGAATAAACAAATTTTGAATTAAAAAAAAAAGTACTTTTGTCACAATTTGACATTGTTGCTCTATTATAGAAAAAAAGCTTGTAGTTGGTAACTTTATTCAGTACTAGCTGACCCGTGCCCACTTCGTTGGGCAAAAAACGTTATCATACGTCCCTTTTTTAAACATATTTCATTACTGCTCCACTCCTATTAGTCATATCGTGATATTATATACCCTATGACACTCCCCGATAAATGGACTATTCAACAAAGAAAGAATGAAAAAATTCGGTTCAGTAGATCCAGAGATAATCCCCTTACAACGTCACAAACACACAAACTTTACCTCTTTATAATATTAGTATAGATAGATAGGTTTTAGTAAAGTCGGTGAGTTTTCCTAATATACCTAAGTAATAAGCACACCTCCTTCAAAAAAATCTCCTCTTTCTTTTACCTCCTTCATCTATCGGTTGCTTGCAATAGGTATATTGCATAAACTTATTGTTTTAATAGATAACAGTAGATAAACACTTACCCCCTTACTCATAAAAGTCTCGAAAATTTAATCACTGTTTGTCGAAAATTTAATCACTATTGATTTTTATTAGCAAAACAACCTTATGCCAAACAAAACCGTAAGAATTTAAGCTAATCAATTGACTAAAATTTAAGTGGCCTTTATGAGTAAGGGGATTAATTTTTACCAGGACTTGTTCCTCAGAAATCCATCATATATCTTACCATTATTACAATCAAGGCGCCTGTCAAAATAGTAATTAAAGAGTCGCCTCCGAGCGGATTCATACGGCTTCTATTTCTAGTAATGTGTAAAGATAATCGGCTGGCTAGCGCTAGTAATTCAAAGCGTTATCAGATCCTTTCTGTTATCAGATACTTAGCTAAATACTTACAGTTCGCGCAATCTTACCTGGTTAGATTAAAGTTAGCTATCAGACAAGTTCGCGCATGTACAGGGCCTAAGAAAATAGCCCCATGATGACCCTCGACATTAACCCCCTTACTCATAAACGCCTCTTAAGTTTAATCACTGTTAAGCAAGATTTTTATTAGCAAAACTAAGCTTATACAAAACAAAACCGTAATAATTTAAGCTAATTAATTGACTAAAATTTAAGAGACGTTTATAAATAAGGAGGTAAGTTCTTTCTATGACATTTGTCCAGGCATTTCCAAGAACTTCAAGTCGGTCAACTTAACTTGTGCGCTTCAGATGCGCTTATATCTAAACTAAAGGAAGGTATGAATTTTATAAATAAAAACAAATAAAAACCTGTAACGGCATTTTATTGATGAGTTTACAATTACATTTACTTATTAGATTTATTTAAACACCCAAATATTAACATCAAAAATATAGACTAACAACTAGTGCTTACATGATGAGTACAAACAATTTTGCTTCCCGCCAATTCCATTCTTTTCAATCACTTTTCTTTGAAATCACGCAAAAGATTTTAACTAAGATCCAACTTTTCTCCAAACTACAAAGACATTCATTATGATGATTTTAATGATATTAATTACTACGAGATTACTTAATTAATAATGATAAGTTTAGGGTGATTAGTAACACTTAATGCCAGTACGACACTACCGCCTGTTCGCTTATCAACGACGTTAAGTAATTTACTAGTGATATAAAATTAAGTAAAAATCATTTAATTAATGCGCAGAGGCGACAAGCAAAATACGTGAAAAAATTAACAAAAACAAACAATACAATAATATGAAAGAGAGATTTCAGTCACAACTCAGTTTTATTCTACAATATTCACTTCATTTCAGTCACAACTCAACTGTGTTTTTAACTGTCGCTAGATTGAAATCCCTATTGACATGCTCATATCTACAACTGAGTACCTCTATAACAAGTTTGATAAAACAATAACCTTATTTTTTACGCAAAATGAAACTATGTATTCAACGAGAATACATTAGAGTTTAGCTGTACTCGGAGCCGGAAGAAAAGGAGATGAAATAAATAAAGATTAAGCCGTTTTTTCTTAAGTCCCTTACCCTGTTACCGAATTACTCTGTTTCGTCTAAAGCCCGATTTACACATCGACAAGTACAGTAGCGAGTTAAGTAGTAAGTTGTTGATTAAGTTGATTTAAATAGCTCTCCATCCTATTTTTTGGCGAGTTAAGTACGAAGTAGCCCCCTCTCTCGCGTCTCGCCAACTTAACTCGCCAAAAAATAGGATGGAGTTCTATATAAATCAACTTAATCAACAACTTACTACTTAACTCGCTACTGTACTTATTGATGTGTAAATCGGGCTTAAGTCATGTCGCGATAGTGTCTGCGGTGGCCTTATAACTACGTTGTCCATTAAACATGATATAGCATAAAAGTTTCTTACATTTAAATCACAACATCCATGTCTTAAATACTACGACATTAAAACATAGAAGTACCTGACTAGTTATTATCTAATACGATGTTTAATAACGTGTAATTGATGCACGCAAAAATTCAAATTTTAATCCAAAGCTTAAACTTCATTCTCCCAAGTGCGGAGTGCAATATGCAACCGTATCACCTAACCCCCCCATAGGTGGTGGCCCACCCTGCCGGATAACAGATAAATCAATATTTCGCTATTTTTAGTAAATATTGTAAAAAAGTACTTTCAAAAAAGGAATTTTAAAGCTTCTTTCAAAAGGAAAACATTTATCTGCCAGTATAATTCGTCAACACTATCAGTCCAAGGATTAAAACGGACATGAATACGTCAGGAATTAACAAAAATGTATGCATGTTACGTTGTCTACATCAATTACACGTTGCTTTGACACGTTTACAGCAAAAGCTTTACCTACAATAGGTGTATCTATTGAAAGCAACAAGTTTAAGTAGGTATATTCACTTAAGTAAATGTATCAACCATTAGAAAATGTATGAATTAGTTAAATATTATAACATGTATTTATCATTAACACATAATTCAATTACACACGTAGAAAACGTGATTAAACAGTGATTTGTCATCTAATTCAGTAATACACAACGAACAATGATTAAATATACATCACGTGCTGAGATGTTTAAATAATTATAATTAAATAATTGTGGATCTACTGACTGCATAAAAATTCGTAAATACTCCCTCCTGATCCTGACCATCCTCATGTTATTTTATTTGGGGTCGGCGCAGCATGTCTTCTTCTTCCATACTTTCCTATCGGACCTCATCTCACAAGTAACACTCTTCGCAGCCATATCGTCTTTCACACAATCCATCCATCGTTTCTTTGGTCGTCCTCTTCCCGTATATCCATCCACATACATATTCAACAACTTCCTCACCACATGATTTTCATTACTCCGCATTCCTGTGAGATGTCTTCTTCATCTACGCTTATTTCTCTTACCAATCCCTTATGTAACTGTGCCTCTTCAAGTATACCATTCCAGTCATTCTCTTCATTCATAAGCTTTTCAAAATACACCTTCCATCGCTCTATTATTTCATCATCTTTACACAATACCTTAACAAACTCATCTTTCATACAATGACATTTCATATATATTACACCTCTCGCTCGCCTTTTTCACTTCCGTAATTCGGTAGAGTTCTTTTTGGCCAATAGGGCTATCCAGGTTCTCGTAATCCTGACCATCCTGGGGGAGTTAAATAAGTTCGTATCGTGCATATTGTATCATAAAATTAATTGTAGGAACAAAAGTACAGCTACGTACAAAGTGTGCTCGACACTACTCACTTTTTATATTCTCAGAACAACGTAAGAGCGAGAATCTTTTTGTTCAGACAAGTTGTCTTAACATTATCTTTGAATTGTAATTGAGAGACAAAGCCATTGTACCTATGTATTTTATTGATTAAAGTTTTATAATAGTAAGTACCTATTTATCAAACAAACATTAGCCCACTTTTATTTTTATACAATACTAATGTATGTAATACAATATGGTTACAAGTACAACCTGTATCAAGTTAATTTTTATAGAAAGATTTTAGATAAATAGATATTCTCCAAAAGTTGCAAAGGGTATATAAAATAGGTTGTTTAGAACAACAAAATACTAATATACCTATAGGTATGATTATGTGAAAAATATTAATTTTATAAAATGGTCGTTGACTGGAAAAAGCCAGGGGCGCGCTTCCGCGTTACCAATATCGTAATTGGACAGATAATTGAGCAACGTCTCTGACTATAAACAATATTTATTTAATAGGAATGTTAAGTATTAATTTCACAACGCTTTTGTCGAATGATTTAATCTAAGTAATATATTTTGATAGGATTTATAGGGTCTACAACAAAATATTATAATTTTTCCCGCCTACATAAGTATATTGTCACAACATTTTAATAAAACGATGTTGCCAATGCATTTCTTACTTGTACCTATCCTTTACATTCGTTTTTTTTTGTAAATTTGGCCTTCCCTAATTAAATTTGGCTGTATTTTTATTTTATATTAAATTGTATTTAAAATACTGGTACCTTAAAATGCACCTTTAAGTATTTAATCACAATAATTTTAGACCTGGTTACACCTTCATGTCTTTTCTTATATTCCATCCCTAATTTTTACCCGACTGCACAACGCGTGGGAAAGTAATGTGTTTAAAAAATGGGTTGTTTGTTTGTTTCTTCCTTCCTGACACAAGACCAAAGGCGTGAATTAAATTCGGTTCTTGCATCTCATAATTAAAATAATTTAGGGAGAGTCACAGAATAATTCAAATTAATCAAACCGATTGCAAAAATGCAATAACAACAGACAAATTGTGCAGGATGTCGTTGTATTTGAAAATGATTACTTAAATTTTTTTTAGATCATTTTTTATTTAAGTAGTAATTTTAAAATGTACGTACTTAGTTACTTAGCAAACGTTCTTTCTCAAATTTCCACTATTTTTCACAATTTCTAAGCAGTCGGGTTTTGATGTTTTTATTCATATTAATAATTTACTTGTTTTAACCTATTTTAAAATACTTTTGAAAAAATTTTCCTCTTCTTATTAAGTACCTACCAATTTTAAAATTTTCTTTCCATCCAATTATTTGTCGTTAATTTTATTAAAATTGTAAGTTTTCTATTTTTTATTTTTTTGATATTAAAGGTAAAATATGTTTACCAATATTATTACAACATGATCCAATCATTCTAAAACATTTCGTATACCTACCTACCTACTTAGTGGGTTTTAATTCGGGGAGTTTTAATGGCTATACCATTTAGACCAATGTAGAAATAATATACTTATAAAATTAAATAGAGAATAAGTTAAAGCTCAGTAATGATTACCTACATCAGGACGTATTTATAAATTGATTTATGTCAAAGATCAGTCAAAATTCTCATAATAGGTATAGTGTGAAATAATAAATAGGTACAAAACTTTTTGTTTGGTCAGCACGCTTTTGGCACTAACACTACGTTGTTTATGAGTACACACATAATACAATACATAATATTTTTTTTACGATACGCCTTTACAGATTTAAGGTGGATTCTGAAACAAAAAAATACACATAAATATCTAATTTGTTAAATGTTAATAATAAGCGCCAACTAACTAAATTGGCCGGCCTGAACAGAGAAGTTGTCGCATGTACAGGAACAAAGAAAATAAAATAAAAATACAACCAAATTGAGAACCTCCTCCTTTTTTTGAAGTCGATTAAAAATACCTGATCACACGGCTGTCCAAAGTAATTTAATTCCAAAACTGACTTGCAAAACTATTAATTCCAAAACTTGAAGTCGTTGCAAACTGACATTTGCAACGACTTCAGGCCGACCAAATTAGTTGGCGCGTACTGTACTATAATAGAAAAAAAAATAGAAACGGTAAAAAATATTAGTTTAATACATGCAGGTCAGTTAACAACCTTTTAAAACGTAAAAATGTTTTTAATAAGTAAATTAATTAATTGCATCCTCTTCAAGTTGCCTAAAAAACCTGAACATTTAGGAACACGAATAGTATAAAAGAATGTAAAAATAAGAAAGTTCATGATGATTATCCTTGATTGATTTATCCTGAAGTGGTTCAAGCGCTGAATAAAGATGTCTGCTTACTATGAAACAAGGTAAGCACTATGCAAACTCTGCAGTTACCATTCTGCGGAATTAGTATAATACTCATCTTATTCCATAGTCACAACTCGTTCCAAAGACCACAACAAAGTTACATAAATATTTGTAACTTACGATCCGTTTGAAGCTAATTATTTCCTCGTTCCTCCGCCGAAGACTTTGGTTGCAGGCAGCCGATGGATAAGTGAAGTTTAGAATTATGACTACATTTGTCCAACAACTGCCCACAACCTTAACAGGATCTTCGTTTCACCTTGTTCACCTGTTAAGAATTCTAACTCTTGCTTTGCCGACTCTAAAAAACCTTATCGCGTCTGTTTTACATAAATCTCGACATATAAAATCTTTAAATAAATTTTTCACACTTCCTGATAATACATACAAGAGCTGATATTATTAAAAAAGTTGTAAACACTTACTTCCTCCATATCGGAATCGTCTTCTTGTTCAGCCAGTATTCGAAAGGCCTCTTCCATCGGATCTGGGGGTGGAGGATCATTTTCCTCGGGATCTGTTTCATCTTCATCGTCAGATCCTGGACAACAAAGAAACCGCATAAACATTCGAAGAAGTTTTTTTTGTGATTATTGTCGATACATCGATATTTTAAGCTTCGAAATTCACATGACAGTCAATAATTTGATAAAAAAAAAGCATGAACACTATACCTAAAATTCCAAGACTTCGATAGAAATTACCAATGTCTCGTTGGCCGGTGCCAGTGTCTGTAGGCTCTACAGCTGGTGCAGGCTGAGGCTCTCCAACATGGACTATGATAGCGGGACCCGCAACTATGCCGGATATCGGAGAGACGACAGAGCCAGAGTTATTGGAGCCCCCAGGCTGATCTGAAACAGGATCTGATTTGGAGGAAATAATGCAATAATCATCATGCCGGTACCTATAGGTATAAACACTACACTGACAACATTTTACTTCTTTCTGAATCAACTGACCCTGGTAAATGATAATTATAAGTAAATAAGCCGAAATAACACATAAGTAAATTGAAAATGAAAGTTTCATGGTATATTTACTTTTCGATGCAGGTTCTATGACCATTCCCATGAACGTTTCTGGGGAATGCGAACGTACGCAGACCACAGCAGCAGATGTAGAGGAGTCCATAAGGACGGCATCTTCAAAATCAGCAAGCTAAAAGAAAGATATAACATAAATATGGAGAACCATAAGTAAAATAAGTTGGTATGTGCAGATGCGTTGTACTAAGAGCCCACGGGCGTTTAAGAGAATGGTTTTTTAAATAGGACACAGCAAAATGGATGTCTCAGACCTGACACGATGGAAAGCGCAGGAATGAAGGCAACGGATGATCGTCATGAAAAGTTTTTACTGCGTCCACAATATGCTAGTGCAAGCCAAAAAATACGAAACAAAGCTGGATTGTAAGGATCTTAGCTCTTGGACCTCAATAGCCTGGGCTTACCCCCATGGGTGGGAATATGGCGTGAATTTATGTACATATGTATATAAAGAGATTGGCTTGATAAAATCAGCAACGAGTACGTGCGGCTCCAAACTGCAGGAGAGCAGAGTGTGATATAATGGCAATGTTAAAAGGAAATTAACAAATTTCTACTGGCTACTTAGCAGAAGTAAACTTGGTGGGTTATGTTTGCTAAAAGATATTGGAGAGTACGAGCTTACTGACGGCGAGGCCGAGAATAGGGAATATTATAATTGTAAATACGACAATCAAAAAAACAACTTTAATAATTATAAGACTACTAGCAGCCTGTCCCGGCTTCGCACAGGCATTATTTTTCCGTTGAAAATTTTCCTGAATTTTCTTTCCTATAAACCTCACGGAGCCCGAGACCTTTCCAACGAATGCAAAACCAAGGAAATCGGTTCGTGCGTTCTGGAGTTATAGCGTCAGGAAGGAAAACCCGACTTATTTTTATATAGTAGATATTTGATTAGCGATAGGTAATGAATACAACTAGAAGTGAACTAGAGTCGGGAAAGACGTTATATCCGAAAACTTCCTCAATATATAGTAGAAAAGTTTTCACAAGACTCTTCTTGTAATATTAAACCATTACTAGAATAAACTCCACTTACTTAATTAAAGCTCGTGTTTTTATTAAGTAAATACGGGAACAAAGATTCCAAGAAAAAAAGATTTTAGACAATAAAAATAATCTCTTTGGATTTTTAATCACCGGTACCTTGTACCTACTCGTTAGGTGGGTCTGTATGTTTTTAAATAAAACGATATACTTATCTAGTTATTTGTTAATTATATTTATTTTAAATTGTAAATATTACATGAAAATCTAGAAATAAAGAAAATAATAATCATACCACATAATGTACAAAAATGAACCATAATAATTTTTAGCAAAAATCCAGGTATCCTGATGAGTATATAATTCGACTGTTAAATATTCTAAAACTATTATAAAACATTCTTGGGAAGTAGGTATGTGCGGCAGTAAGTGCTGACAGGTTCACAATGGTTGTTCGGAGTCGCAATATATTGCAGACTCAGGGACTTGCGTTGATATTCTTCTTTCCAAACGGACATCTTACTACGGAGATTTTGGTAGAGCTGGTTAGTGATTGGATTGTCGATCTTGAGGCTTAATGACTTGTGGAACAACAAACAAACTTCTTAGCACCATCTTAATATGATCGTAATCACAAAGGCGATTGGTCTTAGACGGAAAATAGCTTCGTAGGAAACCACAAAAGACTTTGGAAATTATCATGATTTAAATCTTTGTTGTAGAGATGTTTTTTGTGTCACAGGGCATAATCTCTAGTTGGGGTGGGTTTACAACATAAAAACAAGGTCTTTAGGTAATAATAACAAAAGATACACGTATATACTTACATCGAAATCGTAATTCTCGTACATAACAGAGGGTTGTACTGGGCGATAAGTCGGCCCATTGTCTGGTACATGTCGACCAGGAAGTCGGTCTAAATCTTGTAGCTGACCATTGTGTAGCTGCCCTGCTGGGGCGGGCTGTGGATCAGGAACGGGAACGGGTTCGTTTAAAGGGGGCCGCTCGATAGGTATCTCAAACTGTAAGGGAATGTCCTCATCGAATTCAGGTATGTCGGGTGCGTTATCTTGTTCATCCATCTAAAGAAAAGGAATAAAATAAATAAAACAAAAACAAGCAAGACGGAAACACTAAAGAAGGCAACAATAAACGTTTGGAACGAACTACCGGTACAAGAGGGGAATTTTCCTTTTGATCTTACTACTTTTACACTAGAAGCATTATGCTTAACATCAGAGCTAAAATGCCTCCTAATTAACCTCGTACCTAATATCATGATTAAAAGCCTTAGTAACAATGAAAAAAAAGAGGTTCTAATGCCAAATGCTCTCCATTCGGCCAGACCGGCATGATAATTAGATTACTTTTAAAATTTATGCATACAAGTGCTAGTTTCTTGACAGTACTGCAGATATGAATGCGAAAGCTTTATAAACTCCTCCTCTTAGGGATCTGATTTCCAGAGATGGAGAGAAACTTGACCCGTAGATAATTTAACTGCCTGACTCATGTAAGTCGAAGCTTTTGCGAGGACAAGCTGTTCATTCTGACTTACAGAAGTCACATTTATGGGAAAGAGAGTGGGACGTATCCCATTTGTGTGTGTGTGTGTATGTGTATGTGTGTGTGTGTGTGCGTGCTTTCTATGTATTTAAATATATATTTGTGTATGCGCTTGCGTGTGTGTCTATGTGCAGGTACTCAGTTTCCTCAAAGTTAAGCGGCCATTTTGTAATGATATTCATGTCAGCCATTTTGTTTTGGTGTGCTCGACTCTCAACAAAAAAAAAGATCTGACTATCAATTTCTTCATATAACATAAAAGTATAGGTATGTTCTTCATTACAGCTGTTGTTAAAGTTACATAATGTAATTGAAACTATTAGGATACAAGAAGCCTACAATGATCAATACGAACCAGAACTAATTGTCGCTAATTAGCTCAACTAGTGTTACATCAAATATTTACGATTAATTATACCCCTTCCAGCGTAAGTTTAGCTTTTTGACAGTTCACGTCCATGAAGTTTCGTAATACTTCCGCTTATTTTTCGAACAAATAATATTGTATTTCATGGACGTACCCATGTTTTTTTCAGTTACCATGGTTACTTAGTGATGGACACTCATAACGATTACCACCATTATGAAACAAATTACAAATAATCGGTAGAAATAAATGCTATAAATAAACTTGAACTCTTCATAATACTTTTATAAATGTAATATGATATTTTAGATTAGATTTAACCCGCGAATGTGTCACGATAAATTATGTATTTTAAATAACACCTAAGCTAACTATAATTTTATCGTTTTAAGCTATAGGCTATTTCTTTTAACATAGATACAGAAAGAAACAATAATAAAATGATAATGTAAGTTGATGTAAGGATCCAAATGAGTAAAATAAAGTAATTTGAAAAATCGAAAATTCGCTATTATATCATTACAATCGAATGGCATTACATTCGAGATACTGCTGAACGTCACTAACGTCAAGCTGTCAAATGTTGTTAAATATAGTGGAAAGGGTATAATGAAAGTGAGTCGTATGTTGTGCTTGTGTGTGTATGTGTTTGTATGCCTGTGCGCGTACCTATGCATTTGTATGTATGCGTATGTCTGTTCAGTTTCCTCATAGGTTAACATTGGCAGCCATTTTGTAATAATATTTATGTCAGCCATTTTGTTTCGATTAGTTATTTTCTTTATCAGTTTAACTTCCAAGTTTTTCATTCCCTCAAGTTGCTCGAATAAGAAGAGCTTTTAATTTAACTTAATTAAATAACAGAAGAGAAGATTCTAGATCTAAAGTCACCTTTTATAACGATCGATGTAATAACCTAAGTTTTGAAATACAGGCTATACCTATCTACCGATCCTTCTCTGATAAATCCCTATTTGCAGCATCCAATACGAGACCAACCGAACTAGAGTAATTGAATTACAAAACCAATTTTAAGCGTAGGTCGGGATGAAACTATTTTTATTCGAAACCGTATTGATTTTACTTTCTAAAAATAAACCAAGCCTAAGGCTGTGTAATAAAAATTAAGAAAATGGCGTTTCGTGTAGCATTTTCATTAGATATTTCTATAAGATATATAAATATAGCATAGTATATGTTTACTTATGGATGCGTCTAGGCGTTAGATATGCACGGTAACAAAGGCGTCTACCTACGTACCTAGATTTGTACGCGTAGGTAGATGTACCTATACCTAGGTACTCTTCTAACATTGACATATATGTTGTAGGTATAAAATTTTTGTTTAAACTGTAAATAAGACCCGTAGAATGTTGCTTTATGATTATGATGTTAAACCGGACTTTTGATTTAAATTAACGGACATTATGTGCAATAGTTTCGGTATAGTAATCGGTAAGTAATCTATTTTTAGCTTCTTTGTTTTTCTATGATTTTTTGGATAGAAAATTTTATTTAGTTAGATTTCCCGATAGAATAGATTTAATATAGATTTAAAACAATTGTATTTTAGTTAATAACAGCACAATAAACTTCCTTTGTTTTGATTTTACTAACAGATCACTATTTTCACTAATTTTTATTGCTTCAGAGCTTTATTTTCTTACTTACCTTAACAGCTGTTGCTTTTCTGACCGAAAACCGATTCGCGATAAACTATGTTGTAATAATTTACAACGCGTGTTTACGCGAGAGTACAAAGCGTCGGAATAAAAATATTCGACCCAAACACGGTGTACAAAGTTCGGCAAGTGGCGCCGCGTAGCGGATGCCGGCAAACTGAATAGAGACCCTGGAGGAGTCTGGAAAGCGCAGGTAGGTACTTAGCCGTTGTCCTAGAAACGAGCGGTCATGCGCGGAATTGTGCGCAGAAGAGCTAAAACCATCAGATTTTGCGCAATCGGTTGTCATTCTCTTGATATATTGATTAGTATTTTAATGATAAATAAGGCAAGCTAGTTCACGAGGGATGTTATAAATTGCATCATACATAGTTAAGATTATGAATACTAAAAATAGTTGTTTAGGTTTCTGACTGGGTAATAGTTTATGCTAAAAGCACTACTGATAATTGCTTACATCTAAGCTATCTACGTAGGTACCTACTTGAGATGAACCTAAGATGAATCTCTACATTCATAAAAATATGCGTTGCTTAGGAACGAGTAGGTATATGAGGTTAAGAAGTAATAGGTAGGGGTATATCGTACTGCGAAACAGTAACTTCGCTCGTGTAAAACACACGAGAAGACTTCATATCATTGAGAGAGGCATAACAACGACACATGGTGGTAAACTCAGCTGTGTTGTGCTGTGGGCTGTAGGTATGCCCTCAAAAGTAAAACCCTAGACAACTTCAACCATGGGAGCACTTTCATCAACCCAAAAGCCGGCCTCTTTTGTCTTTGACCCGGCATTTGCTCTTTCGAGTGAGGAGCTCAGGGGTCCGGAAGGGATAGCGCACCCTTGGGGAGGCATATGTTATCCTCATGGCTGAGATAGACCAATCTTAGCAAATAATTTCGGCGGCCGGCCGTAAAATATAGCTAAAACTTTTAGCAGCATGTGGAAGAAAAAGACATGCTGCGCCGATCCCAAAAAAAATGTGATAAGGGCAGGTGAATAATGATGATCAATTTCAACTACGTATTCTTTCTTTAGCTCGTACATTATAATATAATACATATCATTGAACATCATTAATCTAATAATAATTACATCCCACATATTCCCATAAGGTTATCTAGTCCCAATCTAAGCCGAATTAGAACTATAAGTAAACCTAAATACGTACATGGCTCACTTTTACCTATAAAAGTAAAAGAAATAATAATCTTCCGTGGGATTCGAATCCCACGATCCCATGGCTGACATGAATATCATTACAAAATGGCCGCTTAACATTGAGGAAACTGAGTACCTACATAGATACCCATATAGACACACACACAAGCGCATACACAAATATATTATAAGTACTTAAACACATAGTAAGCACGCACACACACACACATACACACACACACAAATGGGATAAGTCCCACTCTCTTTCCCATAAATGTGACTTCTGTAAGTCAGAATAAACAGCTTGTCCTCGCAAACGATTCGACTTACATGAGTCAGGCAGTTATCTACGGGTCAAGTTTCTCACCATTTCTGGAAATCATATCCCTAAGAGGAGGAGTTTATAATGCTTTCGCATTCATATCTGCAACACTGTCAAGAAACTAGCACTAGTATTCATAAATTTTAAAAGTAATCTGAATAAAATGGGGTTATCATGCTGGTCTGGCCAAATGGAGAGCATTTGGCATTAGAACCTCTTTTTTTGTCATTGTTACTAAGGCTTTAATCATGATATTATGAGGTTAATTAGGAGGCATTTTAGCTCTGATGTTAAGCATTATTCCAGTCTAAAAGTAGTAAGATCAAAAGGGAAATTCCCCTCTTGTACCGGTAGTTCGTTCCAAACGTTTATTGTTGCCTTCTTCAGTGTTTCCATCTTGCTTGTTTTCGTTTTATTTATTTTATTCCTTTTCTTTAGATGGATGAACAAGATAACGCACCCGATATAACGCACCCGATATACCTGAATTCGAGGAGGACATACCCCTACAGTTTGAGATACCTATCGAGCGGCCCCCTTTAAACATACCTGTCCCCGTTCCTGATCCACAGCCCGCCCCAGCAGGGCAGCTACACAATGGTCAGCTACAAGATTTACTAAATACGTACATGGCTCACTTTTACCTATAAAAGTAAAAGAAATAATAATCTTCCGTGGGATTCGAACCCACGACCTTTCGCGAAACAGCCGCTTACACAATCGCTTTCATTACCAAGCAGTTTAAGCAACAAGTCTTTGGATAATTAATTTTTCCTACATTTCGAGTCAATAAATACTCTTCATATCAAGATAGAATCAAGGCTTTACTTTGCAGAAATCGACGACTCGATAACAGCTTAAATAGCTCGCTTTTCCGGCGCTGCATAGTGTAATTGCCCTGCGCACAATATATATGCACATAAATCAATACCTAGTAAAAATAAATACATAGATGTAGGTGCATACTATATTACATGCAGTCAGAGTAATCTATCAATGTGTCTCGCTCTAACATGGACTAGGTATTTATAACAGATGTACACGAGTTGAATATTTTTTTATTTTATCATTAATTAACCCCTTAAACCTCCGTGTGGTGACGGAGTAAGAATACAATATGTCACCACCCCATTTCATCCCATGGGTGTCGTAAAAACAGACTAAGGAACTATCCGTGAATGTTATCTTTACGAAATAAAAAGGAAAACTTGAAATTAAACCCTATACCAATCCGTCTGGCCAGCGTAGTATTAGTAGGCCAAGTATCCCTCCGTCCCGGGAGGAGGCCCGTCCCTGCAGTGGGGCATTAATGGGCTGTTATGATGATGAACCCCTTAAACATCTCTTGTTAATAAATAATGATAATAGGGTAAGGTTGCGACTATTGGACCACTTAATTTTAAACAGACCTGGTCGCTAAACAGAAGCGAGAAATAAAACAAAATCTATGTAAACGAGTAGACTGTACATTCAACTATTGGTATCTAACATAGTTAAGTTATTTTTATTATGTATATAGTCACAAAAGAAGAAAATAAAACTTTGTGATGGTTTCCTTGTTTGAACCACCGTCTCTTTCATCGGACCACTTAGTTGCTATAATTGGACTTAGCTATTATAGGTGGCTGGTCCATTGAAGGTGCATGTAAAAAAATTGATAAAGTAAAATGTTTTTTTTTATTCAATTTCTACAATTACGAAAATAAATAGATAGTTACATTAATTAGTCGACTCTTATAATATTTCTTTATTTGGCATGCAAAATCACAAAAATATTTCAGTTAGGTACAGTCACGGACTTATCAACCTAGACTGTTTGGACTTTGAACTATTAGAAGTTGAACGCTGCGAATGGTGCGAGAGTGTGCGATATATTTTTGTTGTTTCCTCTCTTACTACGTAGATAGCAGCAGCGCCAGTGCACGATGTGGCCAACACGCGATACTATTTACGTTTTGTTATTGCTGAACTACAAATGTATTAATATTAATAAAATGAAGCACATTTACGTGAAAATGCTTACAAAATTGTATGGTTAATTTACAATGATGCATTTTAACTTTAAGACGGTCAAGGAACTATTCCTTGACCGTTAATGTAAATAATTTGCCCAAAAAGTAAAGTGATTCTTTTTAAATACTGGGATTGTTTTTTTTAAGAAATATTATTGTAACAGTTTCAAAGAGTTTTAATGAGGTGTTTTTGATATAACCCGTCAAATCCAGTTTTGCCGCTTGATAGTTAACAGATTATTGTTGATCACTTGGCAGATTTCATTGTCCCATCGAACCTCATACCTACACGTTTTTTCAATGGGAATAAGTCAATTGATCTGCATGCAACATTTAACTGTGGGTCAGAAAGAAACCGCTGTGTAGACATATCTGTACTGAAGTTCGGTAAATAAATATCATCCACAGAGCGGTTTTCTCTCTTTAATAGTTCTATTAATACTAATTGGAATAGTATCTTTAAATTACCCAGCTTTTATGGTGGTTATCTTTTGCAATAAAAATATATATATTTAAAAAAATAGGAAGAAAATAAAACTTTCAAGACGAAGGGTAGATTATGCGTGTTTATGGCTCCAGCTAACCAAACTATATTCACATCAACCGAGGTTCCCACCTTGTCGTGGTGGTGGGCTGAGTACCCGTAACACGTAAAACTAAGTGGCACCCCCCGAAGGGAGCTTCTTCACTGGGCTGTAACCCAGACAGCTCATGTTAAAGCGGTTCAGCAGGTTGCGGTGCTGAATGGGCAGTACGCAACTGAGGCGGGCCACGGCGTCGCGTGGGAAGCACCTGCCCATCCGGGCCAACGACAGGTGAAGGCCCATAAAGAGTTGAGAGAGTCCCGGGACACGTGCAAGTAGTATGCGTTTCGACTGCTCGGCCACGGCACGCAAACAGAAAAAAAATTAGTCAGGGATTCTGTCGAAATTTGTCGAAAGCGAATGGCACAAACTAAAAATTTGTCGAAGTAGAAATAAAGAAGTTATAGGGGTCTAAACGTGGCCGCGCAAACGAAACGCGGAGGATTGCGCGGCCACGGAGATCTCAGCAACTACTTGAGCTAGAGATTTAATTCTTTTTGTAAATGAATGGCTGAATTTGTCAACAATTGTCGAAAAAAGAATCACAAGCCCTAGATCAATACTTTACTAGATATTCACCTCTGAAGTCATGGCCGCGCAATCCTGCACTTGTGATTTCTTTAATGTTGATTATTTCTTTCAAACTAAGATTTTAGACAGTAAAATTGGTGTTGACAGCAAGGTTTTAATTTGTCGAAACTAATGAAAGCAATAGACTCTACTAAAGCTTAGCCATATAGACGAAATCAGACGAAAACAAAAAGTTCATGGCCGCGCAATCGAAACGGTACTTTGGACGCTGATATCTCAGTAACTATTATTGCAAGGATATTCGTGTTTACATTAATTTATTCTATATTTTAACCTCATTGTAATGAGATATCGTTTGATCCTCAGAACAGTTCTCAAGCCGTGTTATCTCAAAAATAATGATACCCTGTACAATGTTCGAGCAGAGTAACCATAATTTCGATTTCATTAGGATATTTCTCTAATGGGAGACTATCATTTTTATTTTAAGAAACAATAAAATTACTCCATTAGTGTGTGCCTGTAATGAATATAATAGGTTGAATGGTAAAGTCGATACATTCCATACGATATATCCTGTCCCATCACAGTTCACACATAAAAATATGATAGTCCGTTAAATGTGAATATTTGGTTAAAAGCAAATTACTTAAAATTAACACACAGTACCTATACAAAGTATTTATATCCCGATTCAAATCGACACACAGCTGAGTTTTAAACGAGAATAACGTTCCTCTGCAACTAAACAGTGTTGCAAACTTTATTTTTCCACGGAGTACAAAAGATTGTATTAAGCTCGAATGTATAAAAAAATAATAGTAGATACATGTTGAAATCTTAATAATGGGTGTATTATTTTCTTTAATTTTTTATTTTATTTCAGTAAGTTTTAGCGACTATCGTTAACAGAAGGCAAAGTGTTGATTCTTTAATAATAATATGTATTATTTCATATTTAAATTTAGTTTTGATATTATTTCGTTAGATGTGTTAAAATCAATACCCGAATAATGTTCATTAACAGGCTACCAACAGAGACACTGTACATTAAAATGCGCGATACATTATGTCATTGTTTCAAAGGCAAACTGATTGAAAAGCTGATGTTTTAAACTGAAAAATGTAACTTTTATTGTAATATTATTCATAATTGGTTACGAAAATGATGATTTTGGTAAGAACGTAGCGTACGATTTTGAGTTCACGGTCGTGTAACGTACCAAAAAGTCGTATAAGTACGATTTAAATCGTACGGCTGGCAACACTGGATCAAAGCCACTACTATTCGGCCGTCCCGCCCGGTGCGGTGGCTCGCTCGCCAACAAACACTCGCACATTTAATGTGCGAGTGAGAAATCATAATCTTAGAGTGAGAGCGCAAAAGGCTAATTTTCGCTTGATCCTTCCGGTTTCGTGGCTAACTCTAGCGCAATCGTTGGCAAAATTGCTTTAAATTAGACCTTGAAGCTTTTGGGTTATCTAATTGTTGTAAAGTAATTATAACATTTCAATTTTTATTTTAAAATAATGGGTGTAAATAAAAATGTTTGTGTGGTGTTATAAAACCAAGATGTAAGTAAATGTAATGCTACATGGCACAAAATATCTTTTAAATATCACTACACATACAGTAAGTTCGTAAAGAATCATGCGATCGTGGTACGAAAAAATAACTAAGGCGATAACAAAAAAGTACAAATACATACTTTTAAAAATCTTTCGTCTTTAAAAATAATTAAAGTATAATGGAGTCAATAGTTCCTTGATAGTTTAAGATCTACAAATATGTGTATAATAATTTACTATGATTAATAAAAAGGAATTTCCTAATGAAATCGAAATTATGGTTACTCTGCTCGAACATTGTACAGGGTATCATTATTTTTGAGATTACACGGCTTGAGAACTGTTCTGAGGATCAAACGATATCTCATTACAATGAGGTTAAAATATAGAATAAATAAATGTAAACACGAATATCCTTGCAATAATAGTTACTGAAATAACAGCGTCCAAAGTACCGTTTCGATTGCGCGGCCATGAACTTTTTGTTTTCCTCTGATTTCGTCTATATGGCTAAACTTTAGTAGAGTCTATTGCTTTCATTAGTTTCGACAAATTAAAACCTTGCTGTCAACACCAATTTTACTGTCTAAAGTCTTAGTTTGAAAGAAATAATCAACATTAAAGAAATCACAAGTGCAGGATTGCGCGGCCATGACTTCAGAGGTGAATATCTAGTAAAGTATTGATCTAGGGCTTGTGATTCTTTTTTCGACAATTGTTGACAAATTCAGCCATTCATTTACAAAAAGAATTAAATCTCTAGCTCAAGTAGTTGCTGAGATCTCCGTGGCCGCGCAATCCTCCGCGTTTCGTTTGCGCGGCCATGTTTAGATCCCTATAACTTCTTTATTTCTACTTCGACAAATTTTTAGTTTGTGCCATTCGTTTTCGACAAATTTCGACAGAATCCCTGACTAATTTTTTTTCTGTTTGCGTGCCGTGGCCGAGCAGTCGAAACGCATACGTGCAAGTAATGCCCGAGACTGAAAAGTCGATTCGTGTCAAGAATTATATACCTACCTATACATCAAAAATGTCTTAATTGTGAGCAAATTAATATTTTTAACAAAATATTAGCAATTTCAATAAACTTGAATACTTACTACAAGTGGCGTTCTGTCGTCTCTGCCTACCCCGGACGGAATAAGGCGTGAGTTTATGTATGTATGTATGTATTGAATACTTACGACTTTTTTTAAACAGTAAGTTATATGTTTTGTCTTATATTCACGGAATGATTTGGCGACATTTATGGAACAGTGTAAAAAGAACTTAAAGAGCTGACACAATTTTCTAGTTTGAATTACTTAATCGGTTCCAAAATGACTATAAAGGCCTACGCAGACCGGGACGGCATGGCAAGGGATTTTAATTTTTAATAATGGACATTCAATTGGTATGCTTTAAAATGAAAAATGCCGTGCGATAAAATCCCTTTCAATGCCGCGGCATCATTTTAAAGCATAGCAATTTAAGTCGTATTTTTGTAACAGTACGGTTGAATTTCCATTAGCAAAAATTAAAATCCCTTGCCATGCCGTCCCGGTCTGCGTAGGCCTTAAGCGGCTCCGCTTGCGGAACATGATTTTGAGATAAAAAGTAGCCTATATCCTACTCCAGGCTCCCACCTATCTCCATACCAAAAAAAAAACAATAAAACTCATTTTCCCTTTTATAATATTAGGAGGAATATATTAAAACTACTAGTTAGAGTAAATATTTTGTAATAAAAATAAAAACATTTTTCGTTATTTTACAAACTTGAAAGATACAACAAATAATTTGAAAATTTTACAATATAGGAAAATCTATTAAGTAATCAATAAAAGTTAAAACAATTTTAATTGGTATTTAACACCAAATAACAAAATACCTATCACAATATAAAGTCTTTGTAATATTAATTGTTATAAATAAATCTAATAATAATCAACAAAAGTTAAAACAATTCTAATTGGTATTTAACACCAAATAACTAAACACCTATCACAATATAAAGTCTTTGTAATATTAATTGTTATAAATAAATCTAATATTAACCAACAAAAGTTAAAACAATTTTAATTGGTATTTAACACCAAATAACTAAATACCTATCACAATATAAAGTCTTTGTAATATTAATGGTTATAAATAAATCTATTAAGTAATCGTCCCGCAGCGTGTAGTCTTCTCCGTATTGTTTGCATTGTTACCTGAAATAAAAGAATATTATTAATTTAACTTTTTAAACAAGATATTATGGTAAATGATCGATATAATATCAGTATTATTCGGTTCTTTATTTTCATTCCTAAGATTATGTTATATTTTTTTAAATTTAACATTGCATCATGTTACTTGTCCTTACATAAGTTACGCATAATACTCATTTAACATAACTATTTCATCCTATTTACTTTAAGTATAATATTTAATAAGCAAACTTATGCTTTGGGATAGTAATCCCAAAGCATAAGTTTACTTAAGCATTATGATGCATAACCATAACTATTTTTGTTTTACATGCCTATTACATAATTTTTGTTTTTCAAATTCAAATACATAGCTACTAATCTATCAATAACATAAACCTAACCTAAAACCTTATGTTTGTTTATCAGACTCAAATAGCTATCAATAACATAAACCTATTTTTTGTCAATTATCTATTAGACAAATAACCAATATGCGTTACAACTTTATGCATTTCTAAGTTATGAATAAAAACAATAGCATATGCAATATTTTTGATTAATAACACAGTATGCTATAAAACAATTATGGCATACTATTATTATGCCCAAGAAAATTATGCGTAACATAATGACAATGAAAATTAGGACAAAAACCATTATGAGAAAAAAAGGGATCCCGACGCTTACAGTATGTAAAATATAAAATCATGTTCAATCATGTAAAATATAAAATCATGTAATTTTGATTATAGCTTTCAAGAATACTCTTAGTTGTTAGTTAGTAGTATTCTTAAAAGCAATTTAAATTAAAAAGCATATAAAAAAGTGTGGCATTGTAATGCCACACTTTTTTATAAAATGCAGCGTGTCTCTCTATTCGATTTTCGCACGACTCAGCAGTCGTTACTAAAAGGCTACGAACCTTGTCGTTGAATTTATGTCATTTCGATTCTATCAAGAGTTGATTATGATTGTTTTATTATTTCATGTCATCTTTGTATTAAAGTTAATTTTAATAAATAATACTTTTACCAAGCAATGCATTTTGTCAAATGTTATTAATGCTATAGGTATGTTGTTTTGCCTACATGTTTTTAAAAATAATCCCTTTATGAAATGATGATTAAAATTTTTATATACCTAAAAACATTTTTTGTTTGTTGAACAACAGTTTTTAAAAAGGTAAATTTAACAAGTGAGTAGGTATTATTTTGTCAAATGTTATTTTGTAATTTGAAAATTTGTGATTTGTTTTTTGTCATAATGTTATGATTGGACACCGTATAAAACATCGTATGATTAGCCTACGAATACATTAGAATTACGAGTCGGAAACTCATGTAAACTCGATTAAGTTGGGAGTGGTCATAATATCCGAATCCAATTCTATTTATGAACTTACAAGGCTCTTGTGCTTTCATTACTAACGTATTAAAATGATACATTTTACGAAAATAAAACTTATCAAAAAATTATTAAACAATAAGAAGTGCATGTTCACATTTTTTTATTTAGGTAAGTATACCTACCTCAAAAGTTCTAAGCAAGAAAAATGTAGAAAGTTTAAGGGATTGATTTCGAGCGATTTGCACACTATTATGTATCTGTTAGGTATGCTACTATACTACGCAATATTAAGTTAACAACATCTACTAAAAATGGCATTTACCTATATTAAAAAAAAACAATCTAGATTGCATAGCGCATAGCGATCAGATTTGGTGATACATTTTTACAGCTTAGTAATGCACTCAAAGACAAAAATACCATTACTTATTTGATTTACATAATTATTTTTTAATAATATAAAAAGTTAGATCTCAAGTAGAACCCATTTTTTTTACTACTTATAAAAACTATTATTAACACGCGCCAAATAGATACCTACCAAACTTCGATGGAAACTTTAAGATTCCATAGCAAGCCACATTGAAAATTTCGAGACGGAGCATGTTATAAAACACGTCGATTAGGTAGCTAACAAACAAAAGTGATAAGAGTTTTCAACCTTAACTCAATTACGTTAAGTTGATTTTTGCAACTCATAAAAATAAAAATAACCGTCAGAATATGTTGATGTGCAATTTTGAACTTAATGTTAAGTATGTAAGGATTAAAGTCAAATTGTTTCAAAATGCAACTGCGATGAAAGAATAAAAAATATTATGCGAGTAATATACCGAACGTTGGGAATTTCCAAGCGGAACTTGTTAGAACACGTCCAAAAATACCAAACTACGATGGAAATAGGTAGGTAATAGATAATATGTATTGCCTACTTCAACTTTGAAGGCCTACGCAGACCGGGACGGCATGGCAAGGGATTTTAATTTTTACTAATGGAAATTCAACCGTAATTTTACAGAAATACGACATAAATTGCTATGCTTTAAAATGGTGCCGTGGCATTGAAAGGGATTTTATCGCACGGCATCAAAAGACGCGCCACAGGCTCCCGTGGCGGGATACCGCGGCATACCGCGGTAGGCAACGGCATCCCGTTGCCTACCGCGACCGAGTGCCACGGACTCCGGCGCTAAAAGACGCGCCACAGGCTGCCGTGGCGGGACGCCGCGGCATACCGCAGTAGGCAACGGCATCCCGTTGCCTACCGCGACCAAGTGCCACGGACTCCGGCGCTAAAAGACGCGCCACAGGCTGCCGTGACGGGACGCCGCGGCATACCGCGGTAGGCAACGGCATCCCGTTGCCTACCGCGACCGAGCGCTGACTCACGGCAAAATCCCTTGCCATGCCGTCCCGCGGCGCGCTGTGGCATGCCGCGGCGCGCCGTGGCATGCCGCGGCATCTAAGCGGCCAGTGTGCGCTGACTCACGGCAAAATCCCTTGCCATGCCGTCCCGGTGTGCCCAGGCCTTAAATTGGCCTTTAATTCCTAGTGCGGAAATTATCTATAGAAAAAGAAATTAACGAGCACAAGTTCATAGTTAAGTAAATTATTACTTCCCCCTTTTTAAATAAAATTATAATGCCTTGACAAATAATAGAAATAAACTTACATTATATGTAGTAGCTATAACTAGCGTACTCAAGAGAGGCTGTCTAGTATGGCCAAATCTTGGTCAGCGGTGGTAGCTCTTTGATAGAGTTGCCTGTGATGAGGCGTCAAATCGCCCCCGGTTTCCTCATTTCGACGCCACCAGAAATGAATTGTAGTTCTCTAAAACAATAATTATAGTAAGTTTCTAAAAATAGTTAATATCCTGCCTGGGATTCAAACCCACGACCTGATGCAGGGCAGCCGATTACACTAACGCCAGTCTACCGAGCCTGTCATGTTTAATAAACTTTAAACCAACTATATCAATTTGATTCAATTGTCAAATTAATACTAGTTTATCAGCGGCCTAGTAACTAGTAACATAAAATGTCTTCTATATATTGTCCTAACACCTTTTTCAAACCAAACCAAGTTTTACTCCGTCATTTGCCAAAATGTATTAACATAACAAGATTCAATAAATAATCGTAACTGTAACAATGTGATAACTGAAGATTTTAATGAGCCCAAAGAAACACAACCTTCCTCTATATTACTATAATATTATTACCAACTCTACGTCTGTTTAGGTAATTAAATAAAGGTCTATTAAAAAAGAGTAGAGTAAGTAACATCTATACCAATCCGTCTGGCCAGCGTGGTATTAGTAGGCCAAGTAACCCTCCGTCACGGGAGGAGGCCCGTCTCTGCAGTGGGACATTAATGGGCTATGTTATGATGAAGTAACATAGAGTTATCTCTCTGTTATTGAACTGCAATACAACTATTACCTAGTTTATCTTTTCTTTTAAATGCTTCTATAATGTAAAAAGGAATACCAAGATAGTTTACCGTTATTTAAATAAACAGACAGAATATTAATATGCATTTATTTTAAACAATAATTAAAAGTGTTAACTGTGACACTCACCGTTATTCCAGTTCTTCTTTCTATTTCCTTAACTACTTTCCCGTAGAACTACAATTATACGTCTTTGCTGTGGTGTTAATTGTGGCGCCATTTTATTTTTTCACTAACATGAACGCCGAACGAAGTAAATATTTGGCACTAGTGATTGTAAGCGATCCAACGACCGGGAGGCGACTGATTTAAATTTTAAAGTTATGGGAAGAAAACTAGCGCGCCCGCGCCCCTTACGAAATGTCCACGTGTGCGCATGTAGGACTGTAGGTGTGTGTAAGCATGTAGGTGTGTGGGCCACCACCCATTCACGAGACTTAAATCTATGTGTGAAAGAAGCGCTAGCGCAGTGATTGGCTGATGACGTCGTCCGAAGTCCCTTTCGAACGATTTTCTATACTATACTACTTATGCATAGCTAAAGTTATATCGGGTGTCTAACTTAACGTGTTGCTGTGTGTACGTCAAATCTTCTCTTTAACGTCGCTTTTGGCACTCGAAACATTCTGAATACCTCATTCAATCCAACTTCTTTTTTCCCTAAGCTAGTTTCATACGCGCCTCTCTCTCCTCCTCTTTTTGCGATGCTAAAATAAAAAAAGATTTGTTTCTTTAAATGACACACATTTTAGAAGTTGCCATGATTGAACCGGTTCAATGAAAGAGCATCGTGCCAGTCCATTGATAGAAACTCACTAACATCCACTGAAATATTTATTTTAAAAAAAGTAGCAAGTTACTCAACAAAAATATACGATAGTATGTATTCTTAATTACTGTACTATACTAGTAAAAAAAATCACATTAAAATAATTAATATAACAGTACTTACATGCTGTTATTTACCGCGTAAAAATTACATTCGAGGTCCGAGAAACAAAGCGAAGTATGTCCATCCCTCATGCTGCCTGCTGCAGTGCTGCGGTACTGGCGGTTGAAGGGCGGTGTGGAGGGTTGTAAAGCTATCGTTTCGATGCAAATATCGGGTTCAAATATGAATAGATCGCGAAATATTGAAGTGGTCCAAACAAAGCGCTAGTCCAATGATCGCAACCTTACCCTAATATTATCATCATCATCGCTCATTGTTCTTAAAGTAGTTTTACATGAAATAATTCTAAAGAGTCTCTACCAACACCTAAGCAGACTCGCATCAAGCATTTGGATCATTGGTCGAATGCAGAAGGCAATTACTCCTTGTCATGGCATGCATTGTGACGAAGTTGCTATCTCTGGAACCCTAGCCACCTGTAGCATAATCGTCGTTACCAGATGCAAGGCAACTCAGGTACCTTTTTTATATAGGTAGGTATATGTTTTACATTGTCTATCCCGAATGTAGCCGATCAGTCGTTCGTACATACTCGGCTTTGACGTTCCGTTTCTCCACAATATTTTTAAAATGTAATTTATAATGAAAATGAAAATGTCAAAGAGAAATGAGTAGATTTGTTAAGACGTGATTTAAGATAGATTTGATGATTATTACATAAGGTAGAGCCGGAAAATACCTAAATCTTTAGAAGATTTTCATTTTTCTTAACCCTCTTTCGTCATAAAACCTATTGGAACGAGTGGAGTTTTATTTAATAATTAAATATAACTCCACTTGTTCCATTAATTATATGGATGACGTATTTTTCATTTTACTAACAGGTTCATTATTTGGTAAAATCAAGCTAAAAAACCATGCAAATAAAACAAAAAACATGGTGGATTGAGCAAGACTCTGAGCTCTAGTCCATCCACACATCTATTGCATATTGCCCCTCTGCTGAAAAGTATCACTCCTGTGGAAGGGTGCCCTCCTCCGTTAATAAACTTCTAGGTAGGTAGCTACTGTGATTTTCTCCAGTAATTCCGAACTTTTTATAGAAGGAAGACTTTGAGTTTTTGTCGGTAGCACTGTTTAGTACGACGTAATTAAGGTATAGGTAAATTTTTTTTTTTTTTTTTTTTTACATTACGATGTAACTGAGTGGTTACTTCATAACAATATTACAATCTAGCCTTGTGGCTAATAAGTAATTTAAATATAACTTAATTTGCTAAAAGTACTTTAAAGTAAAGAATGTGTCCATTGGCACTTTTCTTATAGTCTTTAGTTATAATTATTGAAAGTCACTTTGTTCTTGTGTTCTTTAAGAATAGCACTGGCTGCACTATGTTACACTAATTTCACTAAACTAACTCAAAAGGCTTAGTCCTTTTCAGCCTCCTTAGTATGTCCGTGGTGTCAAGGAGCTGGATAGCCTCGACATTCACATGTTGTAGAAGTCTTTGTTCATGTGCTTCGGCGTATTTTTTTATAACTATGGTTACGAGATCCACACCTAAGTCCCGGTGGATGTCTTCATTTCTAATATACCAGGGAGCGTTTATTATACTCCGAAGTACTTTGTTCTGGAATCTTTGAATGATATCAACATTGGTGCGTTTTGTACAGCCCCAAAGCTGTATACCATACGCCCATACTGGCATAAGTACTTGTTTGTACAGAAGTACTTTGTTGTATACTGATAATGCTGAATGTCTGCCGATTAGCCAGTACATATTCTTGTAGCGATGATCTAACTCCTGGCGTTTCTTCTTGACGTGAGCCTTCCAGCGAAGCTTTGCGTCTAGCGTCATACCCAGGTATTTCGCAGTGTTTTCATATGGTATTATACGACCGTTAATGTACACCGGTGTATAATTTGGTCTTTGGTTTGTGAAGTCTATATGAATCGATTTGGACTCATTTAGTTTAATTCGCCATTTTTTTGTCCAATCAGAGATAGAGTTGACAGCAGTTTGTACTTCTTCTACTGCTTTTTTGTGAGTGACACCTGTAGCCATGATGGCTGTGTCATCTGCGAAGGTTGCAATAATGCTGTTTCCGATATCTGGGATATCACAAGTGTACAATAGGTATAAGACAGGGCCAAGAACACTTCCCTGTGGAACTCCAGCTTTTATTCGTTTGACATCAGAGTAAGCGTTTTCTTGTCTCACTCTAAATGTCCTTTCTGTCAAATAGGATTCTAAAATATCAGCGAATTGCTTTGGAAGCATTTTCCTTAACTTATATATAAGACCTATAAGCCAAACCTTGTCAAATGCTTGTGCTACATCTAGAAAAACTGTAGAACAAACTTTCTTTTCTTCTAGGGATTTTTCTATAACGTTGGTAATTCTATGTACTTGCTCTATTGTGGAGTGTTTTTCTCTGAAGCCGAATTGGTAGTTGGGAATCAGTTTTCTATCTTCTATTATAGGCTTTAAACGTCTTAGAAGTAACTTTTCAAATAATTTTGAAATAATTGGCAACAGTGATATTGGCCTGTATGATGAAACTTCTAGAGGAGATTTTCCTGGTTTGGGGATCATTATGACTTCAGCAACTTTCCAGATACTAGGCACATGTTTTAGTCGAAAAGTGGCATTGATGAGGGTTGTGAGTTTAATTATGGCTTTACGTGGTAGGTTTTGAAGTAGTTCACCAGTGATAAGGTCGTATCCAGGTGATTTCTTTTTGGTCAAGTCATTGATCATATTTTTGACTTCTTTTGGGGTGACTAGTTTTATTTTTAAGTCATCCTGGCAAGTGTCAGTAAATGCTATGTTCTCAGAACTTTCCACGTCGTTTGTTTCAAAAGTTCGTTCTAAATGTTCTGCAAATATAGTAGCTTTCTGGTCGTTACTCCTAGCCCATGTGCCATCAATTTTTTTAATCGGTGAGGCATGAACAATAGGCTTTTTCAATCTTTTGGTGACTTTCCATAATGAGTATTCTGTTTTCTCACTAGGTGATAATTGGCTAAGGTAGTCTTTTGTAACACCATCGTGATAGTTTTGTATTGCCTTGCTTAGTGTTTTTGTAAGTCTGTTTAGTAAAGTTTTATCAGGCGGATATCTATTTTGTTGCCATTTTTGTCTCTGAACTCTCTTCGTGGCTATGAGATTTCTTATTTCTAATGGATATCTGTGGCTCGCAACTTTTCTTTTTGAGACTGGTGTATTTTCCCAAGCACAGCGTTGGATGTCTGTCACAAATTTTGACACTTCTTCATCTAACTGCTGTTTAGTTTTGAGTGGTACTCGAAGGTCAATAGTGTTGTCTAGATCAAATTTGAAGCTCTCCCAATCCGTGTTTTTATTTACTAAGATTGGGTTATTTTCTTTCTGAATTACTGTTTCACTTAAAGTTAATATAATGGGAGAATGATCAGAATTCATATCAAATCCCTCCTGAATATCAAGGAATGTGGCTGACAGATTCTTGTATATGAAAAAGTCGATCAGATCGGGTATTCTCTTGTCATCAGTAGGCCAGTAAGTTGGTTTTCCTGTTGAAATAGCATTAGAGTTGATTTCTCTGATAGCACTAAGCAATTCCCTCCCTTTAGTGTTGGTTAAACGGGATCCCCAGTACGTGTTTTTTGCATTGAAGTCACCTCCTAATATAAATGTGTTGCCAAGACTTTGCAATAGGTTTCTGTACTGCTCTATTTTTAGAGCATACTTTGGCGGGCAGTATATAGCTGCTATTGTAATGTGATGAAGTTTGGTTTTGATTCTAACGGCTACAGATTGTATGAATTTTTCTTCATATTTGTATTCTAGATAATGTAAGATATTTTCTTTAATTATAAGGCTGCTTCCCCCTCTTGCATTGTTGTCAGGGTGCAGTGCATGATATATTTTATACCCGTTAAAGTGAATATACGATTCTCTTGTAAAGTGAGACTCCGATATGAGGCACACATCAATTTCTTCTGTTGCAAGTACTACCTGTAGCTCATTTCGATGGTTTAGGAGGCCATTTGCATTCCACGCCATAATTTTTAGTGTGTGCTTCATTTTTGTACTGTATAATGTAGTTGTGTAGTACTACTTTCTAGGTTTTTTAACCTTTGATCAAAAGAGGTTAACATATGCAATATTTTGCATATGTTTTCGTTTGTATTGGAGTCTCCTGACTTGGATGGTTGTGGACCATTTACGGGTGGATGTGGCTGATCTGCTTTCATAACTTGTGCATAAGACACATTTGGTTGAGTAAAACGTATTGTGTGATTTTTCTTAGCAATAGGGGCCTGGGTGGCGGGTGCCGAACCCTTCTTTTTTATTGATTTATTTTTCAACTGTTGCAGTTCTTTAGCTACCATACACCCTCTGTAGTTAGCAGGATGGGGCTCACCGCAGTGAACACATTTGGGTTTGGTTTCTATTGTCTTATTGCAGTCTTTAGTCAAGTGTTTACCAGTGCACTTCACGCATCTTGGTTCCTTAGAGCAGTATTTCTGTGTATGGCCATATGCCTGACATCTCTTACACTGTGGTATTAGTTTAGATGATTTTAAAGGTTCTATATCTACTTTACAGCCTAGTATGGCCTTAATCCTATAGATATTTTCTATATCTTCGTCTTTTTCAAAAGATAGTGTGAACATATTTAGAGGTTCTTTGGTCCTCCAACTATATTTATTTACGGCTTCTTGGATTTTGAAGCCTTTAGCTTGTAGTTCTTCCACGATTCTGTTTGGTAAACATGATGAGTGTAGATTTTTTGCTATTACCCTAATTGGTCTATCTTGTTTGTTCTCGTATGAATGCCACAAACATTTTTTTTCTAACAATAACTTGGTAATCGCCCTGTAAGAGTCTTCGTCCTTGGCGTTTACTTTGACGGTGTTTCCGTTCATCATTTTCACCATGAAGGAGTCCTTATTTGAACAAGTCAGAAGAAGATCATAAAATTGCTGATAGTTTTTGATTTCCTCCACTACGACTGGAGGTGGTGGGGGTATTTTTTTAATTTTTGGTTTCTCGACCTTTGTACCCTGAGGTTCAATGACGCCTTCTTGCGATTTTGGAGATAGAGATGTATTTAACTTCCTTTTTTTTCTACTTTTCTGACGTACCCACTCTGTTTCTCTGGCAAGATCCTCTTCGTCAGTTTGATATTCAACTGTTTTCGGAGGCTCATTGTTCGTAGAATGTTCCTTCTCTAGTGTTACATTTTTTTGTTCCTGAATGGCTTTTAGCTGTTGTTGTAATGCCTCTATTTGAGTACTGAGGTCTTTAACTAACTGCTGCAGTTCAAGGCGCTCATTCTCTTCCTCTTTGTATCGTTTGTACAACTGATGTTCGAGTTCAGTTTTGAGGACTACTTTAGCTGGAGAACACATGATTGATAACAAGTTATAATTATAAAACTATAACTTACCGCAAATTCGCACAATTATGCATGATTTACTTACGACTGTAAGTAGGTCATCGCGACGCGCGACGGCCGGGAGGTCAAGACACTCAACACGCGCCGACGGCGGCGGCGTAGGCTGCTGCGCCAGCACTTTTACACGAGCGCGGACTTGTGCAAGAGCGTGCGTGACGCGACCGTTCTCACTAGAAGTCTATTGACAACTGATATATTGCACATTATTTACCTATACTGAAGGTATAGGTAAATAGTGTGCAACAATCGAGTGGCAAACGAGAGAAAAAATTAAATACTATTTGTCATATTGGTATGATATTGTGGTATCGCTGCGAGTCAGGAAGGAAACAAACGCCCAATGAGTTATCACACCTAGAAGACATACTTACCCCCTGTTTCCGAATGATTGATCAAGTAAAAATCAACTTATCAAGTGTAAGTTTCCTGAAAATGATAGTTGACAAGAGTTTTGACACTAGATTAGTTGATTTTTAGTTGATCAGACATTCAGAAACCGGGGGTTAGCCTAGTAATACCACGGTGATCAAGCAAATTGATTTACAGGTTAAGTTTTTGTTGTTGTAGTTTGGCTAAGTATGTTTTTTATTATATCTTAGTCAGATTTTAAATCACCCCCATGAGATGAAGCGCAGTGTCGTCATTACCTATACATTTACACTTCGTCACCGTTTGAGAGATTGAGTGGCAGAGTCACGTTGGTTACAGCTTGAATGAGTCGACTCGGCCGAGGCAGTACGACCCTTTCACAGAAAACAGACGTAATCATCACCATAACAGCCCATCAATATTCCACTGCAGGGAAGGGCCTCCTCCCGTGACGGAGGGATAAATTTGTCCTACTAATACCATGGCCAGACGTATTGGTACAGGGTTTAATTTCAAGTTTTCCTTCTTTTTATTTCGTTAAGATTATAGTCCCATAATCGGTTTTTACGACACCCATGAGATGAGGTGGGGTAGTGACATATTGTATTCTTACTCCGTCACAACAGGAAGAAACAGACGTAAAGTAAGAAGCAGTTTATTTTACTCCTGCGTTTTGCTCGATAAGTTGTAATGTAAGGGAGGTCTTTACTTACTATACCCTTCACATCCTCTCCTCTTTTCTCTTGGAGAGAGAATGTGAAAAGAAAAGTAGGCAGCAGTTTCGCGGTAACATGGCATTCCTGGCGTCCATGAGCGGTGTTTACCACTTACCAGCAGCTGGGCCGCTTGCTTGTCTACCATACTAGACTAATAAAATAGTCGGTTCATAAAAATATAATTCGATATACCTAATATCAGATTGGTAAACAACGCCAACCACGCCATTAAAATACCAAAATTATAACATACTAGCTGACACGTGCCCACTTAGTTGGGCGGCAAAAAAACAGCGTCTCTTTTTTAAACATATTTCATTACTGCTCCTCTTCTATTAGTCATAGCGTGATACTATATAGAAAGAGAGAATTTTAAAAATCAGTTCATTAGATCCAGAGATTACCACGTCACAAACACACAAACTTTACCTCTTTATAATATTAGTATAGATTAATACAGAAACATACAAACTTTACCTCTTTATAATATTAGTATAGATTAAGAATACAGAAAAACAACCAAATTCTAATATTTTTTTATTTCAGTTGTTACAATTTTTTGTTAACAATTTATATATTAAATTTTAAACAATTAACTCTAAAAATACAAAATTACAACTAAATATTGATGATAGACATATTTGAAAACGTAACCCAACTTAATATACTAGTAAAAATTGTAGGATACATTTCTAACAGTTCCTATTATGATCATAAGACGATGATATTATATAAATAATACATAAAATATTTTTACTTTACTAAGAAGTAGATGAAAGTTGGTGCCATGTACTTTAGAATATAATTATTTATCTACTATCAAGTTAATATATCATAGACAATGAAAAATCTGACATCTGTCATAGACATCTTTTTATTTCTCTCTGTTGGACGTGTCACGTCATTAAAGTGATGTCCATACAATTTTTAGTAGTAAACCGATAGCTTTTTAAAAGCTAGACAATGATAGTTACATTTCTTATATTTCATCCTAACCCTTACACAATACCCACCCCTTTTATTTATATAAAAAGAAAACTATACTAAAATAAGGAATACAATATTCGTTGTGAAATACAAAAAAAAATATACTTAATAAAAAATGGAATGCTAAATAAATTTCATTTGAAATCTGAACGAATAGGACAAATATTTTATTAGTACTTACAACATTAGAATAGCAATTATGGCATTCAATGTTGCAACGTGCATCAGAAAATAATAGCCCGTAATTAATAATAAAGAAATAATAATATACAATCATAAAGTCATCATAATTGAACAGGCAAAACTAATTTTAATATTTCAAACTTGAGTTTGAAATTAGAAACTTTTAAACTTGAGTTTAGAATTAGAGGTAATTTAAATTGATTTAAATTACCTCTTCATTCTGAAATTCATTCGTCATTATAATTTGTAATTGATTTACAATCCAACATTTAATTATATTCGCTAATTTTAGCTTTATTTATTTATAAAGGTATGTCGAAGATAATTACAATTTATAGACATACAATATCTAAATTTATTATTCTTACATATTTTGCGAATATTAATAATTAAAATAAATATTATATTGTTTATTGCTCTCTAAATGTCAGTTAACTTCGTTGCGTATTGCTTTAATAACTGTTTAAACGAATAACTGATTATATCTTACATATAAAGTAATAATATAAAGATATATTTTACTATTAGTCTATTGATTCGTGACGGTACATAGTAGCAAATGGCACTTTAGATTATAATACATATACATCAGAACTAATAAATTTTAAATAAACATAATATTGGTGTATTAGAAGAAAAAGCCAAGTCTTTTAATAGTAATCTTACATAACTAGATAAAAATTCGTATCGATTTTTTTTTCTTTCTATTCATTAAACATCAGGCCCCACCATGATAGATCCCATCTAATCTATTAACAAATACTGTTATATAATTATTATAAGTTTAGGTACACAGCATCAATGTCGAGAGACTACTTTATAAAATATTAGTCCAACGATTACAAAGAACAGAGGGCCAATTACTCGTAAATTATACTTTTTCTAAATGTCGTTCTAACGATCATTTCAAAACAAGTAAACGTCAAAATTGATTTTGACAACGTCAATTGCACGTCATAGACAATACAGTTGTCAATGAGAGCATGATAGGAATATAATAAAACGTATTATATTATCATGAGTATTGACCGTTAGCTCAGACTAGGTTACAAAAAGAAAAAAAGATAACTTAATATTACATAATAATTTCATTCCCTAATAGAATAAATCATGATTATTAAACTACATAACTTAGATACTCTTTGTTATTTTTGGTACACAATCTTAGTAATATTTTTATTATTTTTTTATACGTTAATCCATCATTCAATAGATAAGAACGTACACTATTACAATTTAATTATAAATATACTTATTGTATATACATTTTATTAAGTTTGTCTGGGGTAAGTATACACAACGGTTTTACATGAAGGCGCGCAATAAATATAGATATATATTTTATTATAAAAAGAAATGTAATATTAATTCCTGGAGTATTTTGGAGTTTAAGGATAGACCAACATTATTTTCATCGTTTTCGTATTAAGTTAATTTTTATATTACGTACACCATTATCTGTAAGATTATGCGATATCTTTCAAAGTATCTCGAGTTAAAATAACTCAAAAAGAAAATAGAATAATCAATAGTACTTCTTAGCCTATGCAACTCGCGTGTCTCCTGTATATTCAGATCTTTTAATTTCTATCAGTCCTTTTATTTTATACACCCAAAAAATAAGAAAAAGCTAAGCTAAGCTCATTTCATCAAACGATTATTTTGCGCCAATACAAAAATCAGTTATAAGCACATTATGGACCACGAAAAACGGTTGAATTTTAATAGACTAAATAAAAACAAAATGAAAATATTCGGAATGATTTTAAGGCAATGATTAATCAAAAACGTATTAGTAAAAAACGTTATGGAATATTTAAATAAAATGCTCAAAAGAATAACATGTTTGAAGACCCACGCAGAGATCGAACCTTCAGAGTTTTTTCCTTAAACATATTGACACTGCTAGGCCACCCTAGGCTATAAACTTTAAATTTTATCCATTGCTTTCTATTCATTTTGATAAGCAATAGAAAACCTAAGCTTTATATGTAATTTAATTTATATTAAAAAATTTCGAATCGAAAACCACCTTAACTACAATAATTTGTACGTCAAATTACTCTCACAATGATAATCTCTCCAAATAATTATAATTTCGAGTTAAATTAGATAATGTTCGCGCCATAGGTACTCTCAGGTACAAATTTCTCAAATGCAACTACAAAATTTAATCTCCTTATATTTTAACTAGATATGTTAGATCTAATATTATAATTATAAGCTAAAGGTACAAATTATAATATAAATGATAATAATTATTATTGTGTAGAATAAATTGCATGTAATGCTGTCAAAAGGATGACGGTTACTGATCTCTTTCGGTGCTCATAATTTGAGACGATCCTTTTATAGTAGAAAATAGGTAATGATTGTTTTTTTACAGTTATTGATATAACAAAAAAGTTTTAAAGCCTTATTTAAATATCGTTCAAACTAAAAAGAAAAGTAAGTACAGCGGCAAAGGGTGTAAGGAAATTCCATGATCACTTCTAATCATAGCATTGGTAAGCGATGTTATTAGATTAATTTGCATTTAAAATTTGAAACTGCATGTCAATTCTCGTACCTAAAGTTAACTTTTAGTTGACATGTTTTTGCTATTGCAATTGTAACCTTTTGTGGTCGTGTTAAAGTTTTATTTAGAGTGTGACAATTTGACAACTAAAAGTTAACTTAACCGAATTTTAGGTACGAGAATTGACATGCTGTTCTTTATTATGTTATTATTTTATCTAAAGCACACATTTAAACAAAAATTCTGTAAACAATTTAACGCAACAATCCTGTTATTTTTTTTAATGTAATTATGTCACTAACATTAATTGGTTTATTATTTTTTACATGCAGAACCAATCATAGGTCGTTATAATACGGAAAATTCCTTTGACATTTATGTCAGAGTCAGGTTTAGCTCAATGTCCAACAATGTCCACTCTTACGTATTTAAATTTTTGAGTAACAATACTCATATGTCATAATTAAAGCAGACAATATTGACTTTGTCATGATTAATTAGTATTTCATAGAGTACTGTTATACTTACACAGTAATCAATGATTATGTAAAATAGACCTTAAGATCTATTACATAGCTTCTGAATTAAATAGAAAGTAATTAATTATTAAAATTTTCTTTATACCCTCCGCTTACTGTACTTATATACTTCATACAGTTAATCAATATAACTCAGGCTTTAAAATATACAAACTTATTTTTATACATTAACTAAAAAAATGAATATTGACATATTTATTATAGAATGATTACTTTTTTATTTATTATTATCTACTTAAATTAGTTATAATCTACATAAAGCTAAAGAACCATTATTATAAACATACTATAGCAAATTATAATAGTTTTTTGTAGAAGATACATCTCTATCAAATATTCTGTCAAGGATGGAATATTGGCTCGGTACGTGTTTCAAGTCCTGTATAAAAAAAATACTTCAAAAAAAGTAAAGCAACTGTGATAATTAAATGATACTTACTTTTAATAATAATTACTGGCCCATTCTAGTTAATACTGTAGTTTTTTAAAAGAACGTTTATAGGGCTCACTAGCGCCGCCGATAGAAAAAAGAATCATAACTCGCAAATAAGATAATTGATAACACCGTCTTGAGAAAAGTCAAAAAAGTATTTGTATAACACACTCTCAACACTTTAAAGGTTTTTCAATTAAACAAATATTGCATTATAACAAAAACGGCCGTTTTTTTTTAATGCGAAATTTAACTAATTGTTATTACATTATTCATCCTATTTGTGAGTTATGATTTTTTTTCTATTAGCGGCGCTAGTGAACCACGTAAAAGCCCTTAACATAAAACATTAACTCATGTCGCAGACAACTTTACAGATATTCAACTATTATTATACTTGTATTGGACAAATAACTATCCTTACTATAGATATCGCGTTACCATCTGAGTCAAAAAGCCAGATCATTTCTCTCTATATTTATCTCGGTTGCACTTACAGGGCCATGTTTCTCGAAAATTACAAGTTACAATTCTACATGCTTACTTTTAAGACTAAAATTTTACAAGTGTATTTATTTTTGTTTCTCGAAGGCAATAATATTAGGATAGCTTTGTTCAGAATACTGAAAGGAAATGTAAGCTTGTAGAATTGTAACTTGTAATTTTAAGGCATTTGAGTCATTGTATGTCATTAGTATTCCATTCATGACACTTCAATAAAATGGCTGACTTGCATTTTGAAATCTACAAGTGTTCAAAATAAAAAAAAAAACAAAATATAAAACGATGCGACTAAACCAATATATTCGTGGTAATTTACTGGTTTTTACTAATGACAATAATTCCCTAGCAATAAGTTGGCTGCCTTTTTCATAAAATCATAAGATCATATATACAGTGGTGGTCATATAATTAAGAACGCTGAAATAAAGGGAAGATTTTTAAAAACTAAGACGCAAAACTTTTTAAAAACTAATAATCGGATCTCATCGCTGTAAAGGTCAATTTTGTTTAAAATTAAATAAATATAATGATTAACGTATTTATTTGATAAGGGTCAATACCATATACACAAAATACCTTTACAAACAATGCATTTCTTTAAATCAAATTTGATTATTATAAAAAAGGTACGTGTGAGTCAACCTTAGAAGATAGATATATGCTATCCTTGACTTAATTGTAAAACTTTTTTAAAGGTACAACTCTCTAATACATCATTTCAGTATATCTCCAGACGTTTAGGCAGCAGAAGCAAAATAAACGTTTTTAAGCGTCCCTTTTATAAACATATTCCATTACTGCTCTACTCCTATTAGGCATAGCGTGATACTATATAGCCTATGACACTCCCCGATAAATGGACTATCAAACACAGAAAGAATTTTTAAAATCGGTTTAGTAGATCCAGAGATTACCCCCTACAACGTCACAAACACACAAACTTTACCTCTTTATAATATTAGTATAGATGTATTAAAATGCTTTTTAAAATTTCCGCGCTACATATTATTGTATTTTTTTAAAAGGTAATGTCTATACGAAACAATGCCCGAGCAGTTTAGTAAATCGTTCTTAATTATTTGTCCAGCTTCAGTAGTAGTTTGAATGTGTTACTTTGGTAAATTAAAATAATTTGTCAATAAAAAAATGCGATTTTATTCTTTATGCCTAAGCCACGTTGCTCTATTAATATGACTATTTTATGACATAACTAGTTGTTTTTCAGAAGGTACACATCTCTGCGTATGACACGATTTAAATAAAAAACTCCTAGAACTTCAAATCGTTCTTAATTATATGACCACAACTGTATGTACTTACATAATTACTGTTTTTAATGCAGTTCCTACAAGAATATAAAGTTTAAGATGTTATTAATGTATTTACAATATAAATGTTTCATCGCTTTTTAGGAAAAAAACATTTTAGCAGTCTATAGAGACTCTTAGTTAATTAGTGACAAGTCACAAGCTACTAGTCTAACTTGTAGTTTTTGAGAAACGAATCTACTACGTAATTATATAATAGCTACTTGTATTTGTCACCTACTCGACTTGTAAAATACTTTTACCACCCCGCTCTTGTAACCATTAGATGTACGTAAAACATAAACTTGTAAAAAATATTGTTATATAAGCGTTACCATAGATACACACTTGTATTACAAGGCTTGTGATTTTCGAGAAACAGGGCCCAGATCTTCTATTCTTATATGATATCTTCTATCTCTTTTTGGAGTAATCAATTGATAACACGTGTACTATAGAGTATCAGCCCTAGTCTAGAATGTAATACAAGTTAGCATCAAACTTTTGGCAAAATGTTTTAAGTCAACTTACAAGTGTGTGATTAATTTGAAAATTCGTTATTAAGTAAAATGTGGTGATTGATGTGTGTTATAAAAATGGACTATATTTATTACTTATATATCATTGTAATTTTTTTTTTGTCATTATAATTACCAAATAAATATATAAAAATCGAAAGAGAGATTCTAAATACAATTATTGATATTTTTAGTTCAGATCCATACCTCTAGCCTTTAGCCAACTTTTATCTGAATAAATGTGTCAGTGTTGAAGTTATAAGTATAAAGCCCGATTTACACATCGACAAGTACAGTAGCGAGTTAAGTAGTAAGTTGTTTACGAAGTATCCCCCTCTCTCGCGTCTAGCCAACTTAACTCGCCAAAAAATAGGATGGAGACCTATTTAAATCAACTTAATCAACAACTTACTACTTAACTCGCTACTGTACTTGTCGATGTGTAATTCGGGCTTAAGTTCATGTCATAAAATCATAAGATTAGGTTTAGATCAACATGTAAAATGTATATAAATATTGTAGTACGAGTAATTTCGATTTCGACAATTTCTGGTGATTCAGACCTCGTACAGAGACACTACTAAGCTTCAACTAAGAGAAGAAACTAATCCTTTAGAGGAAAATACGCATACTTCTAAAAATGTGCCCCGCATTTTTTGGCTACAGTCATTATTCGTCATTTATTTTGGCCCAATCAAATTTGGCTTTAAATTTCGTTTATCTATACGAATAGCCATAGGTTAAAAAACCCTTTAAATTAGACATGCATTTCCAACTACGAATACATATGAAAACTACCAACTATACCTTTCCGTACATACAACGATTTGGTAAAACATTATATTTTATAAATTTATATATATTTGATAGCAAGGATTACGAGTTTTTTTTATTAAATTCGAGTAGGTATATACATATGTATTAAGAGTACTAAAAGTTATAAGCATAAGTTTAGTTCGGATTTTTTATTTCATGGACTCTTCATGAAAGTGCATCTTTACGAGAAAAATTTAAAAATAAAAATATATCCGAATCGGATAAGAGTCAAGTATTATAGAATAGCTGTGTAATCTATATCATATCTTACAGACATAAGCAAATTAATGAATTCATTAAAACACAAAACTTATTAATATTATGAATGTGAAAGTTTGTATAAACGTTTGTCACTCTTTCAAGTAAAAAACTACTGAATGGATATTAACACTTTCACTGTCCGTGCAGTACATGTAATGCACAGATGAGTTAGCTCCGTACGTCCGAAATTATCCGCACTAACACTATTCTTGGTGTTTAATAGTGTATTGGGGTTACTCCGATCTAAAACCCTAAAAAATTCACCCTAGGGTGAAAGCTGGGAAACGTATGTCTGAGAATTTACCCTTTTAATTTATTTTACCTAGCATAAGATCGGAATAACCGGTGTATTGTATGTCATGCACGGACGTACGGAGCTAACTCATCAGTGCATTACATGTAATGCACGGACAGCAAAAGTGTTAAAGAAACTTTACAATAATATAGCTTGTACATTAGAGTAAAACATAGGCTACCAGTTATAAAGGTATTGTCTGAATTGTCTATAATACATAGACGACGTCGCGGGAACTAACTAGTATATTATTATTATTTGATTGATATTATTTGATCTCGAATGAAATGCATATTATATTAAAGTTTTTAATTTTAATAATGTCACCAGTTTTAAACCCTAGGAATGTGGTATAGACTATACAAAATTCAAACAAATCATATACAAAGACATCCACTATTATATCCTTCTAAACTCACTTACAGTAGAACTGTACATCCTTATAATAATATAATATACAAGGCTATCAAATACCAAACTAAGCAGAGCTTGTACTAACGGTGCTACTCAACGGATAAACCTCATTTTTAAATACATACATATTATACATTAAAGACGCTCATACCTCAGAAATATTTAAGTTTAGAAATATTTGCTTGTAGAGGGAATCAAATCTGAGACCTCAGCGTATCAGCTATCTACTATAACAACTAAGCCATACAGTCATGTACCACATGGTATAATACCATACATAATGTTCTTTATTGTACACAAATATGTGCTTTGACAGGGAATCTAATGTAAGACCTCAAGCATAGCAGCTATGAATTATAACCACTTTGCCACAGAGGATATAATGTACCTCATAGTATATTATAATATGCTATAGTAGTTTATACCTCCTATATTATGAATATAGATTCCTGATTCTCCAAGAGAAAATCTGTGAACGCGTTGATGGGTGCTATAGCTTGAAGTGACATTTGTCCGTTTGGTGGCCAGGCCAGGTTGGGACCAAACACCACAGCGAGGTTGCTACTTGTCATTTTGTTGAGACAGCTTCTGTCTTGGACCTGTAATATCACATTATTTATTTATAATACCCTTTATATTTTAATTATCAGTATACTTATACAGTAAACTTGCGTTACTATCCTTCGAATGATTTAACTTAAGTCAAACGGAATTCGAAATGGAAAATAACATGTCCATAATAAATAATCTTCAAGTTTTAATAGAATTTAGAAACCGCTGCAGGTGAAACCGTTATGGAAATTTCCACTTTTAATAAATGTTTCAACACTACTAACCCGACTTACAAAAGTATTATAACATGAATAAAATTCGGAAAAGATTTAAATTTAATCTCATTTAAATCTAAAATAATATAAAATACTTGTAGGTATATTTATCATTGCAGTTCATATTTAATGTAACAACTGTATACGAACAATTGTTACATTGTGTTGGTGTGACTTAAAACTAAAGTGAAAAATATTAAATTAACAATTTAAATAAGGCATATAGAAAATAAACAGTACACAATAGCGAAAATTAAACAATAATTAAATATGCAGGCATTCTACTGCAGTAATACATTAATCTACTATATAAAAATAAGTCGGGTTTTCCTTCCTGACGCTATAACTCCAGAACGCACGAACCGATTTCCACGGTTTTGCATTCGTTGGAAAGGTCTCGGGCTCCGTGAGGTTTATAGCAAAAAAAAACAGGAAAAATTTGAACAGAACAGCGGAAAAATAATGCCCGTGCGAAGCCGGGATAGGCCGCTAGATGATTATAATAATAATATTGTTATAACATACCTTCCAAAGAAACTGAATGATGTATTTCAATAACTTATAGTTATCAAGAGGCAGCCTCTCCAGTATCAATATTTTAACTTGTCTCGGCTTATCACGGTTTGACCACGCTGCAACATTATAATAATTAAACTACAAAAACTGACATAAAAATCATAGGATTAATCACTTTACAATATGCAGTGTAGCGTCATCTAGCGACTTACTCAAGCGAACACCTACAGTACTATGTCAGCACCCCCCACCATCAACAGATGTCAGATACATCCTGAATCGCGATATCAACATTCGCACAGCGATTCCGCATATACTACGTCCAACGAACAGCTGTTGGGCAGTTAGCCCGCCAGGCACGATCACCCTCGCCTGGTCGGAGGATCCTCCCTTTTCGTTGGAGGCGTGGTGCTGTTACGTCACCGCAACCTCCACATGCAGTATCGATCGTTACTTGGATGATTTACACAACGTAATTCCATATTTTAGTAAGTATTTTTTTAATAATAAAAAAGTACTGTACTGCTCAACACGGCACGTATTGTGAGGAGGTTCCTATCTCTGAAGCCCTAACCACCAGTATCTTGGTCTCTGTACCCGATGCTGGTGGGTCTACCCTTTTTTATATTTTAAAATGCTTTTTATTTTTATAATTATAAATGTAAATTAATGTGATGAAGTGTACTAAAAAGAAAATACTATTAAAATATATGTAGTTAAAATGCTGAACTTACTCTGAAATTTAAGTATTTCATCATAGAGATCAAACGTCATGAGTGGTTCTTCAAGGTCCCTCAAGAAGGTCTTCAGTAAGACGGCAGCATTATGAGGGTCATTCCTGAACCGCACCAGTTCCCCTTTATTACAAGACCTTTGTAGTTCTTTGATTACAGACATATTCGCTGAACGACGGAATATTCCCTCGGTTTCTAGAGCTGAAAAGAAATTAAATTTTTAATTAAATAATTAAATACTCCTCACACATTCACACAACGCCATCTAGTCCCAAACTAAGCAAAGCTTGTACTATGGATACTAGACAACGAATAAACATACTTAAATACCATTTTTTTGTAAATACATATTGTACATAGAAAGCACCCACACCAGTGCAAACAATCATGTTCATGCACACAAAGATTTGCATTGAGCGGAAATCATACCCGAGACCTCTGCGTAGCAGTCACGTTATATAACCACTACGCCACAGAGCTCGTCAATTATAATTAGCACACTCACATAAAAACTAAAGAAATAAAAAATAAATAACCGTTTTTAATTTTTTCGGGGGTTTTTATCCCATATGGGGGATAATTTCAATCCCATTGTAACTTTTTTAAGTCTAAACCTATACTAAGAGAGAGAGAGTCACTGCGTGGGTCCCTTATTACTTGTTATTTATGTACCCTAAGTTAAAACATTTCTTGGTAATCGTTTAATAAAGAAATAAAATAAAATCACTTACGATCAGGCTGAGACAGAAACTCAACGCACTGCCTCACAACGGGCGGTATGGACCCAACCATATTGGCATTATTCTCCTTTATAAACTGCAGCGAAACACCAAACTGCTGAGTGGCCGGTGGTGAAAGACTCTCCTTAGGTGGTGGGGCATCGTTCTGTATGGGCACTTTCTCTGCCGGCTCCGTGTTCTGCCTCGCCATCTCTGCCGCCCGAGGATTTTTAGACAAAAGTAGTTTGTCGTATCTAAAAATGGAAACAATTGTATTAATAGGGATTCGATTTTGTATAATATATATTTTTTTAATTCGTTTATTTCCAAGAATATATATAAAATTTATTGTAAAAAAGTTAAAGAATTCGCAAAACTGTAAATACATGTAAATATGATTGTATTAACTGTAACTACATTATGGTGCAATAAAGTATCTGTGTTACTTTACAAAAATCTAATTAACAGACACAAAGAACATCCAACGTCAAGACAAGTTTGTGGATCACACAAAGAAATTGTCCTGCGTGGGAATCGAACCGCGGCCACTTCTGCGAGCGTCTCGCCACCGAGCCAGTTATGATCGAACGCAACGGATGATAGTAACGACAAGCTCAAAAGATGAAAAATAGCCAGCCTTGGTCACAAGTTAAAACTGTTGGAAATAATAGTGTAAACTATCTTCATATGCAGCCCCTGGCCTAGTAGTCTTATTGTCCATATGAGTTGGAATTACTTAATTGGTTTTATTTTTTATATAAGCTAGCTACAATGACTACTTTAGCTAATGTTAAGTTGCAGTAGAGTCCATCAATAGAAACCAAAATGCCGGTAAAAATATGTAATTATGAATTGGCCATTACTGTAACGTCAGTAGAAGTTTCTTCATGCTTAATGGAGGCAGAATATTAAGTAGAAAACATGTGTTGGTAACGAGTTCCAACTGTTATATAAAGGTAATTGAGTTGTTACATATAAATTGATGTACTTTGCCCTTTAACCTGGTTTACAAGCTATTATGTCCTATAACCTTCTAGTAATACATCCACCTACTTTACATTTGCACTCTACTATTAGGAGGTGGGCTTATCGATTAACAGGTGATAATAACAGACACCTTTAAGCGTTAAACGACTGTACGGTGCCTCGAATTTAGCGGGGAGCGGAAGCTTCTTCAGCGTACATTTATATGACCCAGTTCTCAAACACAGCGGCGCAGGAGCAGGGATTTGCAAAGAACGAGCGCTTGCAGTCCCTGCCGCCTCGCTGCCCACTAAATTTGAGGCAGCGGCCTAATATCTACTTAAATTCAAAATAACGATGAACGGTAGCCCTATACTATTGAAACACGATTCACGTAAGTGCGAACCATCGATACACATAATTTCGAATGTTTCCCACCGCGATACAGATTAGTGTGAAAGTATTTCACAGCGATTCACTCATTCTATTTGTAGTACCTGCTAGTATATAGATCTACATTAAAAAATGTTTCTGGCCATCTATATCTGGCTTCAGTATTACAGTTGCAAGAATACCATATTTATTTGAACGCGCGAGTTAAAACCTAAAGCTTTTAGTCTAGTCCGTTAGCCTTATCAAATAAATACTCACTCCAGAACAGCATCAGGAATGCAAAGCTTATCCAGATTCAAATACTGCTGCAGCTCATGTAGATAATTCACATACATCATTTTCCTTCCAAACTTGACGCTTATAGCCGGCTTCAGCATTTGCCATACAATTCTTATAAAGTTCGTCGGGTGAACTAAATATAACGCCTTTAAATTTTTCTTATATTTTCTATCGAAAGCTTTGTATGCCTTCCAAAGCCATGATAACGGAGGTTTATTTTTACTTGTAAGCCCGCAGTGGAAATATACGAGGCTGTAATCTTGCTCTACATACTTGTCCAATGTAAACATTAAATATCTGTAACAAATACAATAAATATGTATTATCCATACTTAATATTCTAAATGGGAAAGTGTGTCTGTCTGTTTGTCTTTCTTTCACGGCAAAACGGAGCGACGAATTGACGTGATTTTTAAGTGGAGATAGTTGAAGGGATGGAGAGTAACATAGGCTACTTTTTGCTACCCCGAATTCAACGCTAGCGAAGCCGCGGGAAAAAGCCTATGTCCGTCAGTGATTGTACTTTGTCTGATGTAATGAAGTCAAAAGTTAGATAAATAAAAAAATATAAATTAAGTGTAATAAACATTCACAAATAATACTCGTAAACTTATTAAGAATACTGTTTCGTACGACATGCCTACATAATTTTTTTTCTCCATAAACTACCAAAACATCTTACAACTTGTCTATCTAATCGCTTTCATAAGAATATGGGACTTATAACATGCTCAGCTTTTCAACAGATCTTACAATGCAAGCAGCGTTCACTAATGACACTAATGCTCAGCAGAAATGCGTTGCAACAGCAAATATCTAAAAAATGTATAAAAAGTATTTCAATCGCGTTTAAATATATCGCATAGCAGTAACATATCGCAGGTGCATTCGACGATAAATCGAAACTAGGTCACTATAAAATATAATATCAATAAATTCTTTTACCACCACCCCTAAAAGCAATTGACGCAATGCAAGCGTCATGCTACCAGCTAAAAATGCACCTACCCTAGTCATGAAAAATAAATAAATTTTTTAAATTCATTTTAATACCACTATTAATTAACAAATTATCGGGATATTTACCATGTTTATAGTTGTTGAGTTTCGGATATTTCGACGTTGTTACAAGCCCCATGATCACGGAGGAACTGAAGTACTTGCGGTTATTAATTCTTACGAACAACAACTATAAACATGGTAAATATCCCCCCGATAATTCGTTAATTAATAGTGAATGTGACCATGACAGTTTAAATAATCATATTAATACCCTCAAAAGTCTAAGCGTGTCTTTATTTGTTTGCATTTATAAATTTAAAACATTTTAATAAGTATATTTTATCAATCATCTGGTACCCTTGGTTGCCTTATTTTTGTAAATAAATGTAGAAAACATAAAGAAGGCAGGAAAGAAGAAAAAAACATAATAATGTTATGTTTGAAGATCTTTGCAAGAGGTCTATGTCCAGCAGTGGACGTCAATGTGCTGATATGATGATGATGAATGTTATGTTAAACATAGTTAAAAGAGAAAACAATATTAAAAGTTATAACAATGAAAACAATAAACACAAAAGGTGGTTAATGATCATTATATTAATGTACCTGATTGTAGTTAACAAATATCTTAAAAATTATTGGTATAACACAAATACTTTATACACGAACATCACTTTGTTTCCATAATATAAACATAACAGGAAACATAGCACGTAGATACGATGGCCGAGGCCGAATAGATCTGGATATGCGACCGTGAACAATCTGCATAGGAGATGACTTAGTAGAGGTGGTGGGAGATCAATAAAGGAGGGGCTACAAGATCACATTGTATCATTAAATAAGTCATCCATTTCCGCAAAGAGAAGCTTGATTTTTATTTATTACGGCGATACCAGACCCGGGTATCGCACGGGTTCAATACGTAGGTATACTAAATATACCTACAATAGAATATCAGTACAGGGTGGCTAATTAAAATCGGTCAGTATGGGAAAGTCTTAAACTATAAGTCATACGAACATTTGTTCTTAGGAACCATGTCACCGATTTTGATAAAAACAAAAACTGCATTCATACATTTGAAAAAGATACAGTACCCAGCTGGCGAATCGAACCTGGTTGTTTTGCAAAAATAAAGTTATACTTTTAACTTAATACGTACGGACAACACCGACAGCGTTGTTTTATACTGCGTAGTTTAATATTTTATATAAGTGCAAAAAAAACATTAACAGCTACCTACATTAAATTTCTTCCTCATCATCTATAAATGGAGGAATAGAATAAAGAAAGTTGCCCTATCAGCCACGTGAGGCTTATAGCCAGGAGAAAGAAAGACTGTTAAATTAAGTCTACATGTTTAAGTACAGTCTGTACCTATGTATTTAAGAAAACCCTGTATATTAATAGCTCTATGTATAAGTAAAATGATGGCAAATCACTGATAAGGAATGCTAATTATTTTCTTTACTTCAGTTAATAAAAAAAAATGCGTAAATATCAACATTTCAATGATTACGGAGAAGCAAAGAAAACTCAACAATACAAATCTGGTACGAACTAACAATAGCATCTGTTCACTGTATGAAATACCAGTGACATACCATGAACATTGAAGAATTGTTACGTCACTGGAAAGGGCGGGTTGTAAAAATTAAGATAGAGAGCAATTACTATATTATTATACTTCGGAAAAAAGTAAGCAGATATTATTCTGAATATTAAAAATATTGATTTTTTTTACAACATGAATGAAACCAAACGAGCCTAATTTTGTGAGTTGTTTACTAATTTCTGTCAAAGAAATTTATTATCATTAATTTAGTAGTCGACAAACAATCCATTTTACGTCGCCGTGTAAATCAAATAGGACATTTCTATGAAACCGAATGCAGCCGAAATTCTACGACTCACGACTGAAATGATTACGCTCGTTTGGTTTCACATGGAGTCCTTCTTATTATATTGCCGTCCTGTGCCTCCCTCATCCATCGGTTTACTGCCGTGCTGACTATTTATTTAGATTTCAAAAATATAAACGATTTAAAAGACGCATTAATTCGTTTGAATATTATGTTTCTATAGGACATGGAGAAGCATTTTTGGATTTACTTAGACAAAACAAAGACGTCGCTCTGTTTAATCGTTGGATATACCATAAAATCGCAAAAGAATCTCTGACGTAAGTAAAGTAACTTAAAACACTATAATTGTATGAAGATACGAACTTAAATTCCTTGGTATAATCAGCTGCCTATTATAATCATATCATCTAGTTAATGTCTACTGCTCTGCATATGCCTCCTCCAAATATCTCCACGGTCTTGTGCCTCCCTCATCCATCGGTGTATTGCCTTTTTACCTACGTCGTCGGTCCAGCGCGTGAGGGGTCTCCCCACTCTGCGTGTGCCGGTACATGGTCGCCCTTCCAAACTTTTCTGCCTCAACGGCTCTCAGTTCCTCGTGCTATATAGTATGTTCATAAGTATATACATAATAAAAATCTGCAAATTCCTTACCTAAGTAACTTATCCGGGTGTAAATCCTTGCTCGGGGGTAGCCTGCAGGCCGACACTACAATTATACGGCGTCCAACCTCGTCATCTCCCACCACTTCTACAACACCAGTGCCGTTCAGTTCCGCAAACGAATCGTCAAGGGAAGACGCTATCTGAACATGGGGAAATAACACTACATTTATATGGGTCCTGATCAGATAGTCTAAGGGCCAGATTCAGAGACCGCACTTTGACTTTACTTTGAAGGAAAGTTCGACTTTGATACAAAAACGAGATTAAGAGTCCTGTCAAACTCGAACTTTACTTTCTGCTACTGATCTTTACTTACAGAAAAGCAGAAGTTGTGTCGTAAACGAATGTGAACAACAAATCTAAACAAAAACTATAACACCTTGGCGTGAGAAATTAGGTAAGCAAACCTAAAATGGGTCTTGTTAATATTACGATTACTCATTCATACATAAAATCTACGGTCAATAATATGTCATGACAGCTGAAAAAGAATAAAATTACAAATTGATGTTTTAGATAATAAATCTTTGAAAGCCTATAAATTTTTGCAGTTTGACAAGTTTGACATGTCAATATTATTTCTCATGCTATCTTGAATAAAGTACAGCCATTTTATTAAAAAAAACAGAACAGAACAGAATAGAGTATAGGCCGTCAAAGTTGACAGCGTCCCTTTTTATTAATAAATAATATTTTTACCTAAGCAATATACACTTCTCATCAAAAAAATCGAAACAGTTGCAAGTTTGTGTTTTGTAAGGATTATCTGAAAAATGTGTATATTTAGGATTATGTGTTATATATCATTTAATAGGGAATTTAATGAGGTTTTCAAATAATAATGTTAATGTTCTAAATTCAAATTAAATTTTCATAGATTTCGTATTTTGTTTAACAAGTCGTATTCACCCTGTGCGTAGTTTGACGGAAATTGACAAAATTAGGCATGTAAATGAAACAAAAAGCTGACAACGTTTATTTAATAACCTGTATCGCGCACTTAGAGTGCCTCGCTCCTCTTATTACTGCGTCCACGCGAGGTTTACCCGCAAAAACCGCCAAGTGGTGGCATTGCTGAATTCTGGACTTAGTCAGGTTATTACGGCTGAAAGATTGCATCTAAGCTTGTCGTCTTTTCATAGAATCTGCAAACACTATCAGGAGACTGGTTTGCTTACGCGCCGTTAGAGATCTGGCAGAAAACAGGTAACTTCTGACCGAGTAGATCGATTTATAGTAACACCTTTCTTACAAAATCTACGCCTTAAGGGGAAATAATTCAATCGCAATTCCATACAAACAAAGAAAGTTAATTCCTCCTTCATTAGATAATAAATACTCAAAACTATAGATGATATCGTTTTGTCTCGTTATTATCTAGTCTTATTGATTAATAAAACAGTAAAAAAAATATTCATTTACAAGTTATGAGGCTTCAAAGTTCATAATTCTATGCACATTTTATGACAACTTTTAGCGTAATAAAATAGGATTAAACGTTTATAAAGGTAAATATATTTTGGGAATAGGAATAGATTATTTATTCGAAAATTCAAATAATTTTATATTGACTAGATACATTCTAAAGTTTGTACGCAATTACCTTTTTCCCAAAACCATTTTAGGAAATTTTACCGTGCTCGTTTCCGCCATCGACATCTTGCATCTCGCCTCCACTTTCTGCACCCCTTCGGGTCGGAGGAGGGGAGGTACGACAGCGAGCCGACCGTCGTCGAATGTTACCGAATATTTTTTTTTAAACTTCAATAAACTTTAATTTATGTCATTTATGACAATTACGTATCGCTTGCCAGTAAGAAGTTTCGTAATTTCTTTTATCAAAGAGATCCAATTATTATCAGATGCATAACCAGTTAGATAAAATACCTACATCAGTGACATTCTTGACTAAAATCAACTGTCAAAATTCACCTATTATTACAATAGTCAATAGAGCATAGCTAAGGCTGTCACATTGCACAAACTGTATTTTTTTTTTGTAATTCATTTTGTATTTTTTTTTAATATTTACGTGACTCACCCCCGCCCCGGTATCTGAATGACTGATCAAGTATCATTTCTTGTCAACTATAATTTCCAGATTTTATGATTATTATTTATTTTATGATTTCTCTTCCTTTTTTTAAATCCAGCTAAAATTAACTTCATGTACTGTATGTGAAGTAAGATATTATTGTGTACTGTATGGAACCCCTATTAACGATGTACGGTATAAAAAACTGCCTCAAGAATAAACAGCCTAACTTAAAAAATTGATGTCTCGCTTGGTGTGTCTTCCGCAACAAAACTTACAATAAAATATTTTTTAAAAACCCATTTTAGTTATCTTTATTTACTCCTGATTTATTACTTTTTAGGTAACTACCTACAGCTAGTATTAGTGTCAACCCTAACAATCAAGAAGAACAATATTTATATTTTGAATGACATTTTGATTTGTAATAAATACAATCGAGCGCGTGTGCGTGTGCACGTTTCTGACTGCTTTTCTATGAGTTTTTCTCTTTCTCACGCAACGTTTGGTGAAACAACAATCTTTTAGGCTCCGGTGACAGCTGAGTTGGTTTTGACAGAAGGAGCCTTCTTAATGTCTTTCAACCACAGCAGCAGCTTCATGATGAACCTATAGTGGATGTAAGTGACTCTACAAATAGAAGAAAGTTGAAGAAACGTGGACTAGTACTCTACAAGCCAACAAATAGGAAGAAATCAACTGCAGATTATCGAAAAGTGCGTCTTAACTTTTCACGTAATTACCTAAATTGGTCATACATCAAGTGGAACAAGTTCCTCCTTTTTTATGAGTGTTAAATTGTATTGTATGGTAACGATGGAAGGGCTAAGGTCTACAGAAGTGATGGAGAACGCTTTGCACCATGCAGGATTAAAATAAAAGGTCATCCATGGTGGCGGTTCATGGACTGTTTGCGGAGAAATTAGTGGCAACGACAAGACAGAGTTTGTCTTTGTGTTTGGGTCCCGTCTGCCCTTTCTTAACAGTCATAGGTACATCGAACAGTATCTTGAACCTCTTGTGATGCCCTATGCATATTTATTTGACCCCGGTTTGACATTTATGTACGAGGATGCTAGGGCAAACACCGCGAGCGTCGTAAGAGATTATGTTACTGAAGACGATATCTTTATTATTGATTGGCCAGCAAGTAGCCCGGACATGAATCCGACTAAACATCTTTGAGATGAATAGAAATGACGAATTAGTGTTAGAAATCATGCCTCAAAAACACTTAGCCAGCTTTAAAATGCAATCCAAGAGGAATGGAATAGAACGCCACTATATTTGATCGTGACTCTCATCCTATCGATGAAGAACAGTACAGAAGCAGTAATGAGGGCTAGGAAAGGGTATACGAGTTATTAAATAAACATTTCCTAGCTTTTTTTTTATTTACGTGCTTCATTTTATCAGTTTACGTCAAAGTACGTACAGGGCAAAAACGACTTGTTAAACAAAATCCGAAATGTATGAAAATTTAATTTGAATTTAGAACATTACCATTATTATTTAAAAACGTCATTAAATTCCCTATTAAATGACATATAACACATGATCCTAAATATACACATTTTTCAGATAATCCTTACAAAACACAAACTTGCACACCGTTTCGATTTTTTTGATGAGAAGTGTATAAAAATATTTTGAGCTGCATGTCAATTCTCGTACCTTGAAATCGTTAAAAATTCGATTAAGTTAACTTTAAGTTGTCAAATTGTCACACTCTAAATAAAACTTTAACACGACTACAAAAGATTACAATTGCAATAGCAAAAAAAAAGACAATTTGACAACTAAAAGTTAACTTAACCGAATTTATAACGATTTTAAGGTACGAGAATTGACATGCTGATAAAAAAAATTAAACCTTTTAAAACCGCTACCGTTTAATAACGATAAAATCGTGTTTTAAAATTTTATTTTGTGAGCGTTTTATCGGTTACATGTTTTAGAATTTAAAATAATAATGTAAAAGCTGCGTGCAGCTGACAAACGCTTACCTTAATTTATATAGCGTACTTTGCTTAGCAAAGTCTAGGTATTGTCTCTGAATTTGAAAAACATTAAAGTAATCTTTCGCATGATAAGTTTACTTTGGGAAGATTACTTTGAAGCAAAGTAAAGTCACCACTCTGAATCTGGGCCTAAGTAGAAAACGTTAATAAAAAAAGTTAAAGTCGATAAAGAATTTGCCAGTCTGAACATTTCGTTTAATATTAAGAAAACAATGAAGCAACAATACCTCAGCATAAACTTCAGGCGCTCTGGCTAATTCCTCTTCAAAGTTCTCCTCAATAGTTCCATCGCTAGCTGAACGTTCCATAAGATCATCTGGTATGTCCAGCAGTTCTGGTGGTAATGGCGCTGTAGACAAAAAAAAACTCACTGGTTTATATGCAGCCGTTGATTTGAGACCCCAAAATTATCGATGCAAAACTTCTTGAACGATATGACTGCATACAGAGAGTTCTTCTAATAGAAATCACTATTGGTATATAGAATAATTCGACGAAACGTCATCATCATCATAACAGCTCATTAATGTCCCACTGCAAGGACGGGCCTCCTCCCGTGACGGAGGGATACTTGGCCTACTAATACCATGCTGGTCGGACGAATTGGTATAGGGTTTAATTTCAAGTTTTCCTTCTTTTTATTTCGTAAAGATAATATTCACTCATAATCCATTAGTCGGTTTTTACGACACGCATGGGATGAGATGGGGTGGTGACATATTGTATTCTTACTCCGTCACCACACGGAGACTAGACGACGAAACGTGCTAGCTACGAATAGTGACATCTATTAGCTATACATTCTAGTCGTATCGTACAAGCTCTTTCTGTTTGACGTTTCACGCACATTTTTTTTTCGTTTGCACGTTAAAAAGACTTGTCATTTTTTGTCCTACTACCGTGCCCGCCGTGTTCCTTCAGTTAAATATACTTAGAGAATTTTGACCTTATAATGTAATGAATTTCAACCACGCAGGTCAAGTTTTTTTTCTTTTTATCAGAGCTATAATATCTGAATTGGCCCTAAATACAAGTTTTTCTACACCCACGGCATTTTGTTACTAGAACAGATATTAGATCAGATACTTAGTAGAATATTTACCCTAAAAAACAACATTCTTCAAACATTTACTCATTATACGCATGTATGACTTGCTTAATAAATGTGGACGAGGCCCAATCTGTTTGCCAGGATCGTGACGAGTGGCGTTCTGTCGTCTCTGCCTACCCTGAACGGGATAAGGCGTGAGTTTATGTATGTATGTATGTATTTACTCATTCAAAATAAGCCAAGTTAAACTCTAGCCAAATTTTTCTTCTAGCTATTGTCACAACAAGTTTTTCATTGAGATAGTTGTAGTAAAATAGTCTTTAGTAACATAACCTCATTCTATTGTTAACTTAGCTTAATGCTATCCAATATAGGAGACGTCGCGACGGCCGTAAATGTAACTAGGTGACCTTTTATCAACCTAAATTGGGTACAGAATTAGACATTAAAGTGGGAAATAGGTCAATCTGAACACTATTAGTAAACCCTAGCATCTATTAGCTATACTCTAACCACTATAATAGGTGAATTGTGACAGTGGTAGTCTAGGGTAGGGTGTCTGAAATTTATTGGGAAATTTATCGATTCAAATAACAAACGGTAAATCGATTTAAAATATGTACATAGTTTTGAAGTCAAGGTTGGGATAGATTTGTTATTATGGATAAATTTGTTATTATTTATTGTGCATTTTAACTTAAACTTTGGTTATCAAGGTCCTACATGTTTTACTATACGAAAAAGTAAATATCAAAAAATACTCTCAAAATACTTCATACTTTTAACAGTACTCTATTTGTTTAACTGCATGTAAGTATGTATACATGCAATTTCAACGTGGCCCTGACAGTGGCAATGTCCAGTAACGTAGTTAAGCAATAAAACTAAGTGTTAACATATACATACCTAACACATAGTAGAAGAGACGCAGATAGTTATATAACACAACACGTTGATTGGATCAATCATTCTGGATATGACGATAGTAAACAATTTCAAGAGAGTACAATTTTCTAATCATTCGATATAGCGACCTATTATCGTGATTCTCTTAATGCGGTAGTCGTAACAGTACAGATGCAATATTGTTTATGTTTTCTTAGTATTATTACGAAGACTCAAGTGTTTAATGTCTTGCTGTGATGAGACGGCTTCGACTCCCCTTCTATGCACGTGGGACTCTTAAGAGAGATCGAGGATCTAAAGACCATTTTTAATTGTCTGGTGGATGATCAACCTGTGTAAAACTAGCGTACACGTCAAAGCGGCAAAGTGATGGCGACGGAGTACAATCATATTAAATTAACATTAGTTCCCTTAATTCGTTCATTGTATTTAATGGTTCCAAAAAAGCCAAAGCGAAGATCTGAGATGAAAAGTAACCATGTATGGGACGAGATTAGTGCCTTTACTGGTTTCTAAAGTCGATATTTAATTAGAAGTCAGTCGAATTCCAAACTAAGAACTGTTTTTTGTATTTAGATAGAAATATAAAAAAATACTACACGAACAAAGAACTACACAAAAAGATTCTTCAAATTTTTTCTATTATAATTTTCATTTATTATCCGACATTACATCTTTGATTCAGTTTAAAAAAAAATTAGTTACACAATTTATAAATTAAGAGTGCCACTTCGTCAAGACCAACTCATCTGTCGCCGGAGCCTAAAAGATTGTTGTTTCACCGAACGTCGCGTGAGAAAGAGAAAAACTCTTATAAAAGCAGTAAGAAACATGCACACGTTCATAATATAAATATTGTTATTCTTGATTGTTAAGGTTGACACTAATACAAGCGGGAGGTAGGTACCTAAAAAGTAATAGATCAGAAGTAAATAAAGATAACGTAAAATGGATTTTTAAATAATATGACACCGTAAAATAATATAATTTTTATGTTAAGCTGTTTATTCTTGGGGCAGTTTTATGGACCGTGCATAGTTATAGACCGACCGCTTATCTCAGTCCCCGCCTGCGGTATGAAAGGGACGAGGGAGCGGGGTAGCGGTGTCCGTTATGGTAGCGTACACAAGAGCTATATCGAGTTGTTTACTATGCCAAATAAAATAAGTTTTTACAATAAAAAAAAACCGATTTCAAAGACAAAAATTGCACTCATCATAACATCATAACAGCCCATTAATATCCCACTGCAGGGACGGGCCTCCTCCTGTGACGGAGGGATACTTGGCCTACTAATACCACGCTGGCCAGACGGATTGGTATAGGGTTTAATTTCAAGTTTTCCTTCTTTTTTGTAAAGATATTATTGACGGATAGTCCCTTAGTCGGTTTTTACGACACCCATGGGATGAGATGGGGTGGTGACATATTGTATTCTTACTCCGTCACCACACGGAATTGCACTAAAAAGTAAAAAATAATTAGTTGTATTTTGGTTTTACAACATTAAATCAGACATTCTTTTTACTTAATTATAATCTAAAGAATAGGTTCTTTTAATTATTGTAAAAAGTATTGTTAAGGATATTTCTTGAAGAGTCTACAAATATATTTATTTGAAGATTCTTTAAAATATAATCAAATAATGTAATATTATTGTTATTTTTGGAGTAATGTGACAGCCACGATAGTTATATTCTATATTTTATTCCTGACTATAAATTTAAAGAAATATGATGTCGTGTTATACACTGACTAAAGACTAAGATGAGAAATAAGTACTACGAATCAAAGACAATTACTTAAAATTCTCATGCGAAAATGAAACGGCCATGTTTGTTTTAAATAAAATATTTATCAAATTAAAAACTATTTAAAGTGATCAGAATGTGTTAGACAAAACTCTATTGCCTTTTCTAACGACTTTGTAGACAACATTTTGCATTATTGATCCTATTCACGAATTACGATTTTTTTCAATTGACGGTGCTGGTTAGCCCCATAAACGCCCATAAGTTATGGAAAGCTTTAATCAGTTACTAAATAGGTATATTAAAACGTTTGAACGTGACACAGGTATTTTAAAATATATTTATTTAAATATGATAAAAATAGTTATTTAATATTTGTTTAATTTTTAAACCAATCCATAAACAATCAACAACTTTATGTCAAACCCCGGACTCATAAACGCAACTTAAATTTTAGTCAATTGATAAGCTTAAATTTTTACGGTTTTGTTTGGCTTAAGGTTGGTTTTGCTAACAAAAAACTCGCTAAACAGTGATTAAATTTTAGAGATTTTTATAAGTAAGGGGGTTAATGTCGAAGTCATATAATAATATAATCTGTAATTCATGGCCGCCATTCCATTAGCTTATGTATTATCGTATTTCGTTGGCTGACACCGACTCCAAAAATAACAATAATATTACATAATTTGTAATAATTTGATTATTTTTTAAAGAATCTACAAATATTTTGAATAAGAATGTTTTGAAAAAAATAACATTTCATTTAGTTACTTAAATAAGTTTTTGTTAATTTGTGTAGTTTTAAGATATTATATTGCTATAATTTGCATATCCGATGTGGATAGACTGTTGAGAATAATGTATTCATACACTAACACCTGATATACACAGTTTTGCAATACATCTTTGTCTTTAATAAATATATTTGTTATTATACGAATGGCTGATTTAAACTATAAATATAATTATAACTAAAGTATTAGAAAATATTTACAAATAATAACAATTGTACAATCATTAATTATATATATTAAATCACAGTATAATCACATTACAATAATCACAGTTTACATTAAAACAGGTATGATTTAAACATATTAATTTGTAAGAATCAATCTTAGAAAATATTTACAGATAATAAGAACAATAATAAGAGCTTTTTTTATTTTTACACGCTACCATAACGGACACTTAGTCAGTATGTCAGTATGACACTAGTGCAGTATGCTAGTCCGTCTTCTATACAATTTACAAATGTCAAAGATGGTGGCGTCATCTTGGCTCTAAAACTAGTACTTTCTTAGAAAAAATTATGCAATCTAAATTATTACACAATTTAAAGCCTGACCAGAAAAATAAAACAACCTCTTCAGGTATTTCGATTGCTTTAGGGTATAATTTTAATTTTTCCTTCTTTTTATTTCATAAAAATAAGCTAGCTAAAAATTAGAGGTGTGTTGTGATGTAATGTAGTTCGGGTCACAGTATCTGAGATGGCGCCGTTTTGGCAAAAAATCAAGAGATAGCTCTCTCCTTTGTCCTCGCCCCCCGCGCACCTCTATTACCGCAGGCGGGGTCTGAGTTAAACGGTCGGCCTATAGGTAATGGGGGATCCTTACAGTACACAAAAATATCTTACTTCACATCCAGTACACAATAAGAAGTTATTTTTAGCTGGATTTAAGAAAAGGAAGAAAAAAAAGCTGAAAGTTGCCATAAAATGTGCATAGAATTATGAACTTTGTAGCCTTATAACTTGTAAATGAATATTATTTTTGTTTGTTTTATTTACCAATAAGCCTGGATAATACCGTGACAAAACGATATCATATATAGTTATTTGTATTTATTATCAAATTAAAGAGCAATCAACTTTCTTCGTTTTTATGGAGTTGCGACTATCTTGCGTAGCCTTAAATATTCTATACAGTAAAATGATATAAAAGCAGGTGCAATGCATCGCTAAGGGTATATTACTGAGTGAAAATAGATAGTAATCGATGGCTAGCCAATAGATAAGTACAGCTTAAGAAAGAATAATGCCTAGGAACCTTTTTATATCGGTCAAGAATACATAGTAACGAGTACAAGGACAGAAGCGATTAAAGACTGCCTTGGTAGGTAATTGGGCTGGTTCCTGAATTAGCCTTTAACAACTAAAGTATTGTGATTATGTTTTTACCTCAAGGTAGAAAAAAGAACAGAGCGTTTTTAGGAGATCGTGATGCATCATAATGACCTGATCAAAATGGATAGAAACAAATGAGAACCAAGATTACATCCCCTAATGTACGATTTCCACTGAAGTAGAATGTCGCCTCTCGCGTTGTTTCTTAGGGCCAGATTCAGAGACCGCACTTTGACTTTACTTTGAAGGAAAGTTCGACTTTGATACAAAAACGAGATATAAGGCCCAGATTCAGAGTCATGACTTTACTTTCTTTCAAAGTAATCTTCCCAAAGTAAACTTTTCATGCGAAAGATTACTTGTAATGTTTTAAAATAACTAGACTTTGCTAAAGTAAAGTCAAAGTGCGGTCTCTGAATCTGGCCCTTAGTAAAGTCATATCGAAGAAACGGCTTGTCGAAGTACAGTAGTGTCGAAGTTAAGTTGTTTCGTACTAAAATAATGTCGAAATTAAGATATATCGAAATTTCATTATGTCGAAGTAAAATGTTGTCGTAGAAAAATTTGTCGAAGTTCAATTTGGGAGTCTTAGAAGGGTATTTTATTCGCAATACCAGCCTTCGACGTATCTACTATATAAAAATAAGTCGGGTTTTCCTTCCTGGCGCTATAACTCCAGAACGCACGAACCGATTTACACGGTTTTGCATTCGTTGGAAAGGTCTCGGGCTCCGTGAGGTTTATAGCAAAGAAAATTCAGGAAAAATTTGAACAGAAAAGCGGGAAAATAATGCCCGTGCGTAGCCGGGAGGGGCCGCTAGTGCCTTGATAAATAAAACAGAATCTACATTTTTACTTTAAAACACTAATACAAAGCCTCAACCTTGTACAAACAATATTTAATTTAATCGGTTCAGCAGTTTAGCCATGAAAAAGGTAACAAAATTAACATCCTTTAAGTAAGCATATAAAACTAAAAATAAATAGCAACATCTTGCAGGTACCTTGAGATTTTATTAATTGGCAATTATTGGCTCGTTAAGCATACTTTTTAAAACTGACGATAAATGTGAGCTTATCGCACCAGACTTTTAAAATTCCTCCTACATTCTAACAACGCCATCTTGTTTTAAACTAAGCAAAGCTTGTATTATAGGTAACAAGATAAAGGGTAAACAATACTTTTTTTTTGTAAATACATACAATGCAAACATTTGTGCATACAAAGATTTGCATTGAGAGTGAATCTAACCACACACCATTGCGGGAGCAATGTACAGTATGTAACCGCTATGCCACAATACTTAGAGCAAAGGTACAATTTTTTTTTTTTTCGTTTTTTCGTTTTTTTCTTTTTTTATTAGGAAAACATACAGTGTTACTTAACTAATGTTATAAACTAATTAAAGACTACACCATTTAGATGTTTTCGATGTTTTCGTTATGTTATGTTATAAATCTTGTTTCAAATATTCTCAACGTTGATGCGTTGTTCTTCCTGAGAATATGCGTTAATACGTATATATGCGTACAAGTGAGAGCGTGCCTAATGTATGGTATTGTGATGGCAAAAGCGTGAGACATACTTTATGTAATTAAATCTAAGTTAACTGGATTTGTACAATGTTATATGGGACTATAATTACTTCTTTGAATAAGATAACACATTACTGTAATATTTTTTTCTCTGTTTCTTATTGACTTTATATTTATATTTACTACAAAGAATTAAATAAGTACATATATTTATCCGTTGTCTAATACTCCTAGTACGAGCTCTGTTTCGTTTGAGATAATAAGACGTGTTTCTTATGTGTATGTGGATTAGACGACGTCGTATGGATATGTGAAAAATATTATATTATACCGATAGTATAAGTATGTATTTATCAGAAAAGGCACAAATCGCTTAAAAAGTATAAGTAAGTAATTCTATTAGTAACATGATGTCATAAAACCCATAGATATCTCCTATAAATAGACTATCCTAAACAATTTCCTGTTGTTCATTAAAATTTATCAAACAAACTTTGAGATTTTATTAAAAAAAATATATAAATATAAGATGGGAGCAACAACAGATTTTCAGCCATTAACTGATTTACTATAATTAAGCTGTGCTTATTGATGGCTGTAAAATCAGTATGTAATTAATATCCAAACATCAATGAACATTCCTACAATATTATACAGATGCCAATTCTAGTATCTTCGTGTATCTATAACAATGACTTCGGCTTAGTCTATTAATAGAACGTGCATATCCGGGAACAAATTGTTTGAATGGCGATGTATGGATTAGAAATAATGCATGTATACAGTGAGTATTGAAACTAATAACTGATGCGTTGGTGTAGGATGTCTCAGTATGGGACTTGAACACCACTTTTATAAGAAGGGCTCTTTCAATTTATGCATTTCGTATAATAAAATCCTTAAAAAAAAGAAACCTTAGTTATTTGTTACTAGCTGATGCCCGCGACTTCGTTCACGAAAAAAACCATTTTTTATTCTGCGGAACCCTATAGAAAGGCCTTAGAAGTGACTTACAAAATATCACTAAATGGTCACCCATCTATGGAAAGACCTCGCCGTAGTTGCTGAACCACAGTTATAGTTTCTAAATCAGTGATCGCAACTGGCTGTGAGTGGCTGCCATGCATAACGCATTAAAAAAAATTAATTTTTAGCGGAACCCTACAAAAGACGCCTGTTTGTCATAACATTAGCTAAAAAAACCCTGAAAAAGCCCCGTGAAAAAACGTACAAAGTTAAAATTTTCTTATTTTGTTTTTGCGGAACCCTAATAATGATTTGTAGAAGAGTTGTCAAAATTACTCTTAATATAAGTTAGTAAAAGCTTCATCATAAAAAAGGAAGAAATAATCTACCTACTACCAAGATTTGGAATTTTTTTTTCTGCGGAACTCTAAAAAAATAAGCCTAAGTTACTCTTTATAACCTTCCGTAAAAGTCCATTGAATAAAATCATATCATATCATTAATTTTTTATGGTTTTTATTTTTCTGCGGAACCCTAAAAAGTTAACAAAATCTAAAGTAGCCTAGTTTACACTTCGTAAAAAGCGTCATATCTGTCGCACACTATCAAATCATAATTTTTTTTAAGGGTACGAATGCCTGTCGCATCTACATACAAACGGAGAAAGTTAATTGCTCCTTTATTTGATAATTTATTATCAAATAGTATTTATTTGTATGTATCCCTTTTCCCAAAGTTATTTTGGGCAATTTTAGAGTGCACGTTTTTGACAACAATCTTTTAGGCTCCGCCCATTAGCAAGTTCGTGTCTGTGGAATGCGTACCCTTAACAGTTGGTAATAGATACCCGACTGTTTGTATTTCGTGCGACAAGGGATGCGCGATCCAGTTCATCGATCCGATTTTAAGGATCGGATCGGATCGTAATGCGTTGATCCGATCCACGAATTGGATCGCATGCCATCGATCCGATCGATGTCAAGAAAATCGATCCGGATCGGATGCAAATAAGTAAGACACAATTATTTTTAGATAGGTAAGCATTTATTAAGTAAATACAATTATGAAAGGTGAGGAAAAAACAACCAGTTATATATAAGTTAAAAGTTCGAGTTGGCATCTTTAGAAATAGTTCTATAGGTACCAATCTTCGAACTCTAAACTTTTGAGAAACAATAATTTAGAGAGACGACATGGATCGAGTCTGTTTCGACATTCGCTTAAAGTTAAGTTTGCCGACGAAAAGAGCCGCTCTGATGGCACCATAATTCAGTTTTATAAAACAAAATGTCCGCACAATGAAGATACTCAATAAAACTAATCAACCGACCATAAACTTTACTCGTTTGTTTACGAACTTACCCACACAAATATTATAAATAAAATGTAATAAGATGCTCGTATACCTACCCGCAAAAGACGCCGCCAAGTTTGGAACATAACGTAACCTAAACAAAAGATCATTTCGTTCCTAACAACATCGTAAGCAGTTAATGTAGGTAGATAAACTGAATTTGAATCCATACGATCCAAACGAATCGATCATTGTAGCTTTGTATCGATCTGATGGATATATATGGATATATATAATCGTATGGACTCGATCCGATCCAAAAATCGAGAGATCGTATGGCTTCGATCCGATTTTCAACAAGATCGGATCGGATCGGCGCATCCCATTTCGGCTTCGTAGAGCATCATCTCTGTCGCAGCGACAGAGATGATGCTCTACGAAGCCGAAATTGGCCGATTGTCTCTTTACAAAAGTCGATGTGTAATTTTTACGGCCGGATACTGTACTGGGCAATTTGTAAAAACCGAGGATACTCCAATTTAATTTATATCAAATCAAATCAAATTTATTTATATATAAAAATATTGGGTTTGGCGACTATGGTCTAAAACGAAAAATGATGAAGTATAATAACGTCAACTTGTATACCAATGTCGAAATATAAAAATGCCAACAATAAATTTTGTCAAAGTAGAAAAATGGCAAAGTATATTTTGGTCCTCGTGGATAAATGGTGAAGTATAATAATGCCCACTTTCTGCCAGATTAATTTAATGGGATATCATTTTTTTTTTTTATTTATTTATTTATTTATTACATGCACCATCCTTACAGATCACCCTAATTCGATGATACGTTAACACCAAATCAATGAGTGTACAGTTGGGTTTGGCGACAAGAATATTATTTTGACTTCCTGGGCACTTCAAATGAAGTATTTGATAATTCTTGTGTTTATGATTAAAATTATGATATCTGTCTGACACGGCTTGTCACGTATTGTTTAATTTTTCTCTGTTCTGTTTCGTTGTTGAAGTAAATAGGTTATTCAAAAAATTATTTATTTGAGGTTTAAATACTGTTAAATTTATTTTTTTATGTTACCTAAAGATGTTATGAGCTTAAAAAGGGTTAGGTTCATATCGACTGAGTAGTAAATGGTCTTTACTTGAAAATTGTCTGAATTTAAGAGTAATTTTGTTTTTTTTAAAGAAGTGTTATTTTTTTATGTGATAATAAATATATTGAATAATATGTACTTTTTTTATTTTTTTTTATTTAATATTTGGCAAGTATTTATATCTTACCTTGTGTGTGGCTAAAAATAATTCATTGAATAGGCTTTTTATCCTTTGTACTATAATTTTCATAAATAAATGCGAAACATTCATTTCAATTCTTAGGCATTACCTCATATTGGCGTAGTATTTGTGACTTTTTTTAGGTTGACATTTTTATATAGTGACATTTTTATAGGTGGACATTTTCATATTGTGGCATTTTTATAGGTGGACATTTTCATATTGTGGCATTTTTATTGGTTGACATTTTTATACATTGATTGTGGACGTTATTATACTTCATCATTTTTCGTTTTAGACCATAGTCTCCAAACCCAAAAATATTACATAACAATAGCAATACAAGGTACTTATGATATTGTAGTTTACTGACTGGTCCCAAACAAAGCAGAGTCTGTACCATGGGTACCAGGCAACAGGCATAAATACTTATATTAAAAATTATTTATATAATTACAACAATATAACATACATTATAATTATAAATAATTTATCAATACCGACTGGTCCCAAACTAAACTAATATGTATAGATTAAGCATCCTTTATTGATAAAACAAACTGGATTCATCCCACTCCTCGGTGTAGAATACTACTTTTTTATTAAACAGTAAATGAGAACATGAGACCATCTGCAGAGATCTTTCATAAGTTTTACATTTTGCTACACTAGATGAGAACTAAGGGTTAATCTCTGGCTTGGACATAAGTAGTTTCACTGGTATTTATCTACTAAAGGTCGCCTCTTCCATCAGAACTTACAGAAGAGATGATCCCTATCATAAATCAATATATTTTATCTAGTTTATTATGCAATTCTAGAACTTTAAAGTATTTGATACATCCTATTCAATGTGCATCAGAACCTTTGAGTTCTATAGGAATATAACTTAAAAAGTTCTTACAGCTACAAGCTATACATTGCCCTACAAAACTAGTCATATTCAAGAAAGGCATTAGCTTTTCCTTGGTATAGAAGGCAACTTGGCCTCGGACAGTACATATTTCAAGTGTTCCTTGCCTCAATAAACCTGTGAAATTTATCATAGTATTCTTCTTCAAGCCATGTCATGATAAATTATTAGCAGGCATCCAGCAAATTAGTTTAGCTTAGAAAGTAGTATTTAAATCACAGTATGTGCTAGGTATGTAACTTAGCAGTCAAATATTATTTTAAATACCTTACTATGCTGATAAATCATAATAAAAAATACAATTTTCCTTAATGGCAATGGCATTGATAACAAAGTATAATATATTAGCACTTTACATGCAACAATTGCGCAAATTGTCTAGACAACAGCTTTGTTTATATATTTTAAGTACATACTTATAAGATTCTTACCTAATCCTGATGTTTGGATAAGTTCCGAGTCATCAAACTCAAGGCTAGGCTCGTAGTCGTGATACTCGGATAGGCTTGTGTAAGTTTCTTCTGGATCTGGATTGCAGCCATGAAGAACTGAGACAGGAAACATTAAAACTTAATATTCAATGGTCGCATCGTATGTTAACTGTTACCATTATAATCACCTTGGAATGCCCGCACAGGACTCAGCTTGGGCTGGTGTTCGGACTCCATCGTTAATTAAAACACTTGAAACGTTAAAACACCCACACCCTTGTTTTCGTTATCACCTCACAGTAAACCTTAGAACAATAAATACAGCAAAAGCGATTGGAACGTTTGGCAGATCTTGTGTACACTTCCATAGACTACATAAAATATACTTGAATACAATAGTGAAGGATAAGATAAAGTATGAATATGTATATTTTATCTAGTTTTATAACTAGATTTTAACAATGACTTTTATAGATTAATAAAATAACGTGAAAATAAAAAATATTATAAAAAAAATATTTAGGATTTAACTTATTCCTTTTTTGTCTTTTTGAGAGATTTTTTAATTGTGGGTTATTTCTATGAGTGGAATGGAGACGAACTGTTGTAATATTCATCAATTGTTTTTATTATTAATAACAAAATTTAAACAATGATTCTAGTTTCTAATTATTGAAAAATTGGAATCACATTACAAATCGCGATAGTTTAAAATCTATTGAATGGTATTGTCCGTACTAGTATTATATAATAGGTACTTGATAAGGACCAATTTCGAAACTCCCGACTAGGTAGGTTCTAGTTTCTAGTTAAAATAACATTATATGATTTCTACTAACAGGTAGTCAACGACACGTGTTATTAACATATTTGCTAGCACTTTAGATAATTTTGTTTGTATATATTTTTGTTAGGTAACTATGAACATCGTCGTCATAGTAACCACGAAGATATTTTTTTTGTTTTAGGTACATTTTTCTAATGGATTTGTGAGCTTATTACAATATATTCCTTTTTATAACACATCTTTTGGCCCCGGTCATTATTTGATACATTTCTATTCTCTCTGCCCTGACTTTGGCAGAATAGCAGTAAACGATGGAGCCATTATATGAAAAAAAAAACAGAAAGCTGTTTGTTGCTTCTTGCTTCGTTTTTGTTGTGAATTGAATAGGCGAAAAGTTGAATAAAATCAGAATCACAGTAAATTTATAATAATATTGTGTTTTTATAGTATTCGTAACTCATTATAATCATACGAACTGAAACATGCTAGGTTACACAAACGCCGGTATTCCTGATAGGTCATGGCAACCACCCGTTGCAGTTTTTGAGACAACGTAAGTATTTACATTAAGAATTAGAAAAAACCTTACTTTATGTTTAATATTGAATGCGATACATACATTACATATTTTTAATTTCAGGATGGGAACTATGATTATTGAAATGTATTGGAAACATGCACCTTTAACATGCCGAAACTTTATGGAACTAATACGAAGAGGTTATTACAATAACACAAAGTTCCATCGTGTAATAAGAGACTTCATGATACAAGGTGGAGATCCTACTGGTACTGGCAAAGGAGGACAATCTATATATGGCCCACAGTTTGACGACGAAATCACTGGTGATTTAAAACATACTGGAGCTGGTATTCTCTCAATGGCTAATGCCGGACCTAACACAAATGGTTCACAGTTCTTTATAACATTAGCACCTACACAATGGTTAGACGGAAAACACACAATCTTTGGAAGAGTCCAGAGTGGAATGACTGTAGTTAAAAGAATGGGTTTAGTAGAATGTGACAAGAACGATTGTCCTGTAGACGATCTTAGAATAGATAGAGCTTATATTCCTAAGTAATTTAATGTTAAATGTATATTTTAATAATTAAACAATTTTGTAAGTACAGAATTTTTTTTTTTTTAAATACTTGCATGTTCCTTTTTAATTGTGTACATTGATTATATTAACATGTTCCCAGTGCAGTGTACCATATATGGTACACGTGCATTGTTTTACTATTGTGTCTGCTGGCGGCACTGTAAAAGGGTTAATATGATGTGTTTAAAAACTAAATTTTCCTTGTGAGACTTAAGCATATAAAATCCCTCGGATGTTGTTTTCCTAGTTCCTGGGACTCCTCATATACCTCGAAGATGATAACCGTGGAGGTTTTAGTCAATAAACCGGTCTATGGGAGTCTGACATAACCACCTCGCCGGCGCCCCCAGGCGAGGATGTGTATGTATGCCTAAAGCATTTCCTCCACGCAAAAAAAAAAAAAAAAAGCATATAAAATCCATGTCTCATTACAAACATAGTATTTTATTTAAAGAATAATACTTGTTGATAAACAACATTACCTAACTTACAACTACAACATTTGCTTAACAAGTAAGTATTACTGTAAAAGGTAACTCTAAATAAAGAAGTGATTGAAAGAAAATGACTCTTCTGTTTTGTTTATTGATTTTATTGCATATTTAACATTGTGTCTAGGAATGCCTCTACCTCATATTATATGACTCGTAAAAATTATGAATGTAACTTGGGATATAGTTTGATTGATTTTATGTCATTAAATTCTTTCTACCAGTTTAACCATGTAAAAAATTGTAACAGCCATATTCTCAATTTAGTTTTATATAATTTTGAAAATGTATCTGCAAAAATGTTTGAGAATTCCTTAGTTAAATAAAAGTTGAACTTAAGTAAAAAACGAGTCGTCGATTCAGCTGTGCGTTCCTGCAATTACAGGTATGTAGAGGATACAGAACAATCTATTATCAAAAATTCTAAAAAGTTTTGGTCCTACATTAAACATCAGCGAGGTGGGAAATCTGATCTACCAGGTGAAATGTATTTGAACAATACTAGGGCACAAGATGGGGAAGAAATATGTTATCTTTTGCTGAACATTTTTCATTGGTTTACTCTTCTGGTGATTTTTGCTAAGCTAAGTAATGATATCCTCAGTTATCACTTGGCAAAATTGTAATCACAGAAACAATGCTAGCAGGAGCCTTAAAGTCAGTTGATCTTTCTAAGAAAGCTGGACCTGATGGCATTCCTCCGTTTTTTTTTGATAAAAATGACCTACAACCAGTTTAGCTTCTTTAAGTGACAGCATTTTGAAGGTTATTGTGAACGGACTTACATCAAACTCGTTCACGCCTTCTTTCGGAGTCCCGCAGGGATCGCATCTGGGGCCAATACTTTTTTTGGCGTTTATTTATAACATTTTACGCCATATTAAAAGCATCAACTATTCTTTGTTTGCCGACGATTTAAAGATAAGTATAGAAAAGCATAAAATCCCCCAATGACGCTCTCCTCTTGCAGCGTGACCTGGAGGCGATAAATGACTGGTGTCGGACTAACAAAATGTTTTTAAATCCTGCTAAGTTTCATTATATACCGTTTACAAAAAACAAAAATGTTCCATCCTCTTACAGTATCTGTAACGAGTCATTGCAGTAATCTACATTGGTATGGAACCTTGGTGTGTTCGTGGATAGTGGCCTGTTGCATACAACTCTCCAATTTTGGAACCCTCAGTACCTATAGAGTACATTGTGAGAGAATAGAACAGATTCAGCGCAACTTTATTCGTTTTATGGCGTTCAAGGAACCCCAGTGCCCATATCGTGCAGACTATACTGAAAGGCTAAAACAATACTTATAGGACAGAGGCACCATTGCATAGCGCCGTGGGAAGTTCTGTCATATCATTATTATATCAGTCAAACAATGTTTTCTATGGGACATGACTTCCTCCAACACAAGTAATCTTGTGCCTCCCTCAGCCACCATACACATCTGATGACTGGAAAACACACAAGAGGGCAGACACATCCTGCAATTGCCCAATGACGTGACCACAGTTGTGAAATGATTTTTTAAATAAAACATATTTTATATTATAATATTTATTTGGATTAATTAAAACACAATGAATTCAAATAATATTTGATTCTTGTTAGTAAATTAATGGAAAAAATTAATAGTAAAAAAATGCTGACATATTGTCAGAAATACACTTAACCCTAGGAAATAGTATAATTAATAAGAATATATTTAATATTAAGGCTCTTCTGGACGGAGTCATTTATCAATAAGATCATTTCAAAACAGAATTTTTAGATTATGCCCCATTTTTAATTTACATGTGACTATAGGCAACATTAAGACATTGCTTGGTTCAGGAACCACAAAAGAAAAACAATTAATCATGGTTATTTATTTACCTAATTCTTTTGTAAATTAAAAAAGACACAATTTTCAATGAACAAATCTGTGTCCTACATAGCTAAGTTAATTGATCAGTCTACATTGTATGAAATAGTTTATCAAAAAGGATTAATCCTTATAATAATAAGGATTTTTGTGTGCATTTTTTGAACTATACATTAATAATACTCATAAATTAAAAAATGCATGGCAGCTAACTTAAAGAAAATACTGAACAACAAAAAACTTAAAGTAAGTTTCATTATAAGTGCACTTCTAATTCTATAGTTAATATACTAATATACGGATCTACCAATGTATTACAATTGTTTTCTATGGCAGGTATATTAAATCATATGAGAGTATAAACATTCTCCATGGAATACCTCTGTATTCTATTTATGCAAACATAATTTTATAGTTTTTATCAGGTAAATCATAACATACATTATCAACGCAGAACAGTCTCATATGTTTAATGTGTATCATAGATGAACATATTTATTGGCCAAAAATTGTATCAACAACAATGAAAATAAATATTTTATTTTTCATATGCATCTGCATTTTATAAGTTCAGAAAGAAAAATCTGCTTAAAATTAAATATATCTAAGTGTCAAAAAATCAAAACTTACATCTTATATCATATTGGTATAGTGCAATTCAGGCATATGATACTTTTTGCTCATAAGCATCATCTTCATTCCAATACTCTTGATCACTCAGAGTATGGTGGCGCAGTTTACACCAGCGCGCACCAAAACGAAGAATAAGTATGATAACCAACAATACAAATAATGATAAAACAGCAATTGCTGGATACAACATTAAAAACGCCATTGTTATATATCACTTTCACGTTTGTGAAGCTCTAAATATTCTTGTGATGATGTAAGTGGCTGTTGTGATACCGAGGGTGGTACGTTGTGCCTATGACTTTCACTGAAATCCTCGAGAGTGTCGTTGAATTGATGTACGTAGTGTACTTGTTGATAGTTACTTTCAAGCTCTGTGAAGTCTAGCGGAGGTTGTTTGTGTGGTGTTGCTGACCAAATAGATACGATCCAACGATTTCCTGTACACAACAGAGGATTTATTTTAATAAAACTGTTTATTGTAAAAACTATACAGAAAAATTGTTTAATTACCAGTAGATTTGATAAAATAGACTACTTGTCTATAAAAATCATAATAGTTTCCTTAGCAGCTGAATATTAATGGCAGGTCCTAGCACTGGCATTATGAAATATTAAAAGTACAAAGTAAAATAGATTAAATACGAACCTGTATGTCTGTCTAACCAGTACTCTGAATAACGTGAGCAGCAGCAAACAATGTTAAGTATCAAAATGCTTCCTAGTATTACTGTACAGATAGCAATAGCTATGTAAAATGGCGTAAAATCACCAACTTTCGATACAAGAGGATTAATTGTTTTATATGTTCCGTTCCCTGAAAAGTAAGTGTTTATTTCATATGACGACATTATTTGTTAACTGGAGGCAACCTGTTGAAGAAAAAGACCTGATCAGGAGCAGTTGGATATCAAAAAATACTTATTGCTTACATATTTGAATCAGAATTATCTTAAAATGGAGTTAACACAAAAGAAAATTAATAAAAGAGAACTTAATTCCTTATACACACACACTGACAGAGCTTTATCAATATGGACTTTAAATAATGTTATGATAGTAAATGAAGAAATGTAATCAAAACGGTGGGAATTTAATTGAACTACTCACTCTCACTACAGGAATTTAAAGAAAACAGCCATTAGGCTGTTTTCTTTAAATTAGTTTTCTAGGAGTTAGTTTGCTCCCTACCTATTAAGGTAGGGAGCAAACTAACTCCTAGAGTTTCTTTTAAATTGTAATGTTACAAAGGGGACATAAATATGTACAAAACAATTTTTATTAATTGTTAACCGCACCTTTTTAACAGTAGCCCAGTCCAGTTAGAATATGGGGTGTGGTGCGTGTATTATTACTATTTCACAATTTCTCTACATCGTACAAATATTCACTAAACCAAAAGTCCATTTGGTTATTAATCCAAGTTATAAAATCACAGTTTTATTAAATAAACAGAACAGAAATGAAATTTAATCTAAATTTAATAACGTACCGTTTCTTTCATGGAAGCGTCATTCCAGAGACAACCAAAGAAACAGACTTTTTATTTTTAATGTAAACGTAAACGTCATTCTGCTAATTCCATAGACTATATAATGGAGAAATCTAAACGTGGTATGTATTAATTAACCATTGATGATTGGTATGATTTTTTTAATAATACTATAAAATTCATACCAAGCATCAATGGTTTAATTATATTTGCCAAATTTCTATAATTTTATATAGGTAATGTAGTATGTAAATAAATATGACATTGTTACCAGATTGGTTTGAATTTTTCGACCGTTTAAGTATTTGTCATATAGTCTACGAAAAAAATAAATTGATTTACTATTTTCTTTAAATAAAACTATACTTTGTTAATTTACTTGTTTTTAACTCTTTACAATCTTGATCTCGAATAACAATCAATCAACCAGCCCAAGCTACGCAGCCCAATATATTACTTTACTCTATGCTACGCAGTCAACTGCTGGACATAGGCCTCTCCTTAAGTTTTGTTAAAAAAATTCTCGTTCCTTGACTGCTATAACAACATCGTAATTATGTGGAAATAGTCACATTGAAATGGGCTTCAACAACAGCGACCAGCTATTATGCTATTTATAGAGAACAATGCCCCATCTCTTATCCTTATTATTAGGCCTCTCAGCCCTGGAAATGTTGACGATTCTGGGAGTAAGGGTAAGAAATGAAATACGAGAGTAGAGTATTAAGTTTTGATTGATACATTATTTTGACCATCGTGGTCTACTTTTGACTTAATTAATAGTATTATGTACAGAAACAAATGTATATAAAAAAGTACCTACTACAAACTCCGCTTAGCGTGGAGCGAGAAGGCGTAGAGGATGGTAGGTAGGTATATTCCTAAATATTTTAGTACCTCTATCTTAAATCTATTTTTTTTGAGTAGGTAGGTAAGAAATAAACTATACAACAAGTAATCGTACATTTTTACACGTAATAAGAATGTTGACTGGCAGGAAAGGTATCCGCAGGAGGTGAATGAGAACCACAACCGACGAGAACTCGGCAGGACGGCACAGGAGACGACGAATACTGCTGTAATAAGAAGAATTGTTGATCAATTAAGTACTATAACACGATTTTGGTAAAACAATGCCTAACTGGTTCCTTATCTAACAGCGGTAATGTCTGCTTAGATTTGCGCCCTTTTCAGCCTATCATCAGAAGGAATTATACATAAATCAAATTTTGTATTAGTTTGCCGCTATATTTGTAAAACATGGAGTGACAAATAAATATTGTCTTTTTTTTAATCTTTGCTAACGTCCTTAACTCAGTGTTAAGGACGTAAGATATACCTACTTAAATGTAGCTATTGTTTCAAATAAGTATAGAATTGAAGGAGTATTAATCATGTATGAACTTTATAATGAAACTTAATTAAGAATTAAGGTAAAAAATAATCAACTTACATTTTTACAAGAACTTAGCTGATTGACAGTAATATTTGTAGTACCAAGCAGACGCTCGTCACGTGCAAAATCAGGTTCTCGGTGAAAGGAACCTGGAAAAGTGGGATTATTTAAAAAAAATATGATTTAGAAACACAACACCTAAGATTTTCAGGCTCAACAAGCAATGATGCCTGAAGATTAAATGAGGACATAATTAAATTCATAAACAAACTCATGTTATAAAAACTTGGCCCCAGTATGTTCTAACACAAACTTATGCCTTCATAAACCGGACTTAACAATCTATTTTCCCGGTATAAAAAAAACCAGTTAAGGTTTCTTGGCAGGGCTGAAATTTGCCCGGTCTGATCTGAAGGTACTTAGAGAAAACTTGGCAATTTACTTTTATAGTCATTTTCAGATTATTTAACTAAGTAGCAACTAAACAGAAACAAAATGAAAACCCGCGAAAGACCCCATCAAGACGGCGGGACACCGATGGATGAGGGAGGGATAGGATCTCGCAAGGTGGCAATATTTGGAGAAGGTCTATCTCCGTGTAGTGACGGAGTAAGAATACAATATGTCACCACCCCATCTCATCCCATGGATGTCGTAAAAACAGAAAAAACAGACTAAGGGACTATCCGTGAATATTATCTTTACGAAATAAAAAGAAGGAAAACTTGAGATTAAGGCCTATACCAATCCGCCTGGCTAGCATGGTATTAGTAGGGCAAGTATCCCTCCGTCACGGGAGGAGGCCCGTCCCTGCAGTGGGATATTAATGGGCTGTTACGATGATATTAAAAACAGCATTCAAAAGAAAACTTACCATCTGGTCTTGGTACTAAATCAGGATTACTTTCAGAGTTATTCCGTCGCGACTTCACCGTTCGTATACAGACGACAGTCGCAGCTACAACTATTACCACTGCAAATGCACCACCACCTACTTCAAGCCAACGGGTCCATGCACTTGTTACCGCATTATCCATAACTGCTGGAGAAAGATTAGCTAAGATTAAATCAATGACAAACAAATCTACCTACTAATATTATAAAGAGGTAAAGTTTGTGTGATCGTGTGTTTGTGACGTTATAGGGGGTACCTAATCTCTGGATCTACAGAACCGATTTTAAAAATTCTTTCTGTGTTGAAGAGTCCATTTATTGGGGAGTGTCAAAGGCTTTATAGTATCACGCTATGACTAAAAGGAGTGGAGCAGTAACGAAATATGTTTAAAAAACGGACGCGTTTATTTCGCCGCTCAACGAAGGGGGCACAGGTCAGCTAGTATTTTATAAATAAGTACACAGTAGCTGGTGCCCGCGATTTCGTATGCGTAAGATTAGTATTTTAAGTAGATTAAATTATAAATACAGTATCTTTATAAATTGTAGCCTATGTGTTACTTATTCTAATGTAAAGCTATACTATTGTAAAGTTTTATTGTAATCCATTCATTAGTTTTTACGTGAAAGAGTAACAATACCCGTACTGACAAACTTTTGCGTTAATTTAATAGGATTTAGATTCTAAGTACACTATTTTTTACACTAATTGATAGGTTCTAGTTATCTACTTACCTATATAAAAATAAGTCGGGTTTTCCTTCCTGACGCTATAACTCCAGAACGCACGAACCGATTTCCTCGGTTTTGCATTCGTTGGAAAGGTCTCGGGCTCCGTGAGGTTTATAGCGAAGAAAATTTAGGAAAATTTTCAACAGAAAAGCGGAAAAATAATGCCCGTGCGAAGCCGGGACAGGCCGCTAGTGCTAGTAATATAAATAGGTAGGTACACTGGGTATTTCAGTATTCTATGCCCTTTGTGCCCTGCGGATCTAAGGGATACTTTGATCACATTTTATTCATAGCATTGTTTACTGTATTAGAAGTACTGATATTATTATTAGCATAGGATAAGAATTATCCTTTTACCTGAAGCAGTAAGTGGTTTCATAGTCTGCATATGTATAATCTTGCTATCACTCCTTCCACGAACACTACTAGCGTACACCACAGCAGTTAAGTTGCGTTCTTCTTCTATATCTGGTAGGTGAAAGTGTCCCGCAGGGTTCGACACGTTGTGGAGGATTGTACCTTCTTCATCCAGGATCTCTAAGTGTACAATCTGAGGTCGACCGCCGTCCCAGGCTAAAGATAAATAGAAGAAATATTTTTCAGTAAGCGAATTGAGAGAATGGAGAAGCCTATGTTCTGCAATCGACTGTGATAGGCTTGTTGATTGATTGTGTAACACAGCTTACCTTTCTTACACTGTACCCTCAAAGCGCTTGGATAAGCTCGTAGAACCACGCAGTCAGGAGTAAGCGGTGGTCCTCCTGGTGAAATAGTATAACTGCACGGTCTTTTCTGTTCACCAAAAGCGTTCGTGGCTCTACATAAGAGTAAACCGATGTCTCCGTCACGTGAAAGCCATGTCAGTGTTGAAGAATATCTGTGATGATGACCAGCTACTTTCTGCAGCAATAAACACATCATACAGTATTCATAGACATAAATAAAATTGAAATGTAATTTATAACAACCAAGCAAGACATTTCACATCAACATTTTTTCTAATATCTAATTTTTATTACGTGTACAACTTACTATACCGTATTCATTTGGGCCTGAGAAATTTGGTAAACAAACAAAAAATGGGTCTTTTTAATGTCACGATTACTTATTTATAGATAATTATAATCTATGGTCACGATGAAGACTCGAAAATTATAAAAAAAATATTTATATGTTAACGACTTTACAATAAAATAGAAATTTCATTATGTTTAAATAATTTAAATATTATAATTAGATCACCAAGTAATGAATTAAATTCTTTTTCCTTTTTAAACATTACATACGAACTAAACGACTTATTGAAGAGCCTATATTTGTCAATGTCTCAAATGTCATGTATTGCATTATTATGTGAGAATTTGACTGGACGCCATGACGAGAGGTTGAGCTGTCATTTATATATTTTTTACAAATTGATTTTTCGAAGATTTTGTGATGCAGAAGAGATGCAGTTTTGTTTTGCAAGTTCGTCGTCAGTAAATTAATATGAATAAATATGCAAGTGATTGGTGAATAGCTGGTTGGTGGCATTGTGGTCCGGCTGTTCCTGTCTCCGCTGTACGCGTTCCCGTGAAGTTCTCAAGAAAGACAATGAAAAGTGAAGCATCGACTTTTTAATGTTGTTTTTTATATGTTACTTTTATACTTACTTTTACTTCTACTGAATGTAATATCTCTCACTTGACACTGGCAAAATATGTAACTATGTTCATGAGGCCATTAATAAAGAAATACAATACAATACATTATTATGTCATAACAGAAGAAGAATAATATTACAAATTAATGGGATTATTGAAGAATTTGTTAATTAATTTATAATACAAGCTGGGAACAGTTTTTCTGAATCTGACTTAGAAGTTTCCGAATTAATAAAAATAGAAAAAAGTGTTTTTAAAAAGCAATTTACTAATTTGTAAGTTTTATTTATATATTCTGCTTCTCAATAATCTTTTATTGCCTTAATTCAAGCATTATTTACTAAATTCACATTTTCTTATCCAGGTAGAATACAGTTATTTATATTTACACAGAGTTATTTATTGTTTAGTTATGTTTTTAGTTAAAAATGTTTGAAAACCGCGGCATTTTTGCAGTTTGACAGATTTGACATGTTTATACTTTTTCTCATGCTATCTTGAATAGGGTATAACTAAACGAATTCTACTTAAGTTTAGAAAATACATACAACAACACATTTTAAAGTTTAGAACACTTTACCACCGTTTCCATATCGCTTGCCGAGAAGAAGCGGCGAAGGAAACTCCACCGCCGCATTTTCTGTACGTTAATTTATAATTAAATAGCCATAAAAACTAAGGATTATTCATGAAAAAGGTAGTAATTCATAAAAACTAATTACTTAGTCCTTATTCGTCTTATTCTTCTTTTGTCGTAAGCAGCGAATATACTATTATATTCTATACATCGTCACAAATATTTTAAAATAGTGAGATAAATCATTAATGTACACTAAAAGCAGAAATGGACCCAAAGTTGAACCTTGCGGCACACCCAACGTAACGGGCAAGCGGCTGATGCCCTCGAACCATTAACTTCAACACATTATGTGAGCCTACTAAAGTAGGATGAGACAAAAGCTAACGATCTAGAATCCTGCAAACCGTAACGCCTGAGATTCAGTACAATCTATTAATGACAAACGCAGTCGAATGCTTTTGAAAGGTTGCAGAATAACTATAGCGTTGCGAGAGTTCTCCCAAGCATTAACTATAAATTTGTTTTAACTGGTTGACTACCAATTGTTCTGGGTAATCTAATGTCGATGACACATTCACTGGAATAGTCGTATCTTAATACTTGCACTTAACTTGGTTTACACAATATAATATTATTTCATATTTTTCCTATATTTTGTATTTATAAACTAGCTTTATCTTTTTTTAACGAATACTTACAGTAACGCTGGTGTACAGAGTCTTGGAATCAGCGAATGTCCAACTAAACTGCAGAGGTTCTGGTGATGCCTCGACCATGCATGTAACAGTTTCCGCCTCTCTTCGGACAGCACCAATAGTTTCATCACGATTTGTCAAGCATATTGGACGGTCTAGAACATACAAATTAATTTAAAAAATGATGGCAGGTCTTGGTACCAGTCTATTTTATTCACTTGTTGTTGTTAAGACAGATGATAAATATAAGATATCGAATTAGAATTGAAGGTATCTTACATCTTCATCATCATTCCCCTGCCCTTATCCCAATTTTATTTAGGGTCGGCGCAGCATGTCTTCTCCTACTCATGCTGCTAGAAGTTTTGTCTATATTTTACGGCCGACCGCCTGCCTGACGCTAACCCTCCTTGGGAATGCTGTTGTTGGTGGTTTACTCCCCACCAGGAGGTTGACCCGAGGTTTTAGGTGGTATGCACCGTATCGTGGTATCCCTTAGTCGCCAGTTATGACACCCACGTGAGGATATGGGTCAGTCCTATTCTAACCGCGAACCGCACGGCAATATGCAGATATTCCAAAAGAAGGAAAAATTTACATAATACTTTTTGCGTGGTCTGTGGCGCTAATTGGGACAGGCCTATGTCCAGCAGTGGCCTGCGATAGGCTAATTATTGCAGCAGTGAGTATATAGGTAATTTTACTTAACCACAGAGTATTGAACCGACATTGGAATTACTTACAACCAACATTAAGAGTTACTTTATCTTCGAATACAGCATTTGGTAGATGTGAATTGTGTGCTCGGCATACTAATTCGCGTTTACTATCTCGCAATGATGGCGCTAAAGTTAAGGAAGAGACCGTGTAGTTGCCATCGTGAAGTTCCTGAAAACAGAATAGTTTATGCTTAAAACATACTCCTCCTCGAGGGTAGTGGCCTCTTTGTACAACTTTCTTTTGGACTATCTCGCGCCAGTTTGCTCTAGGTATCTACTAAAGCAATCTATCTCTGTCTCTTGAACCTACTATTATAGATAGCTAAAAGTCTAAGTGGTAAAAATCTGGCAAAAGACAGTCATTGTGTGAACATGTTACTGAGTTTAGGTGAAATATTCGAATCGATAGTAAAATTACTGATCTGTAGTAGAGCGCGAGCCCATGCAAAAAGCACTTCGAGTAGTATATGTTTGTAAAGCACCGTGTTTTGCGTCTGGCATAGACAAGCGTGAAACTTCAAGCGATCAAGGATTGATAGGATATTATCAAAATACCAACCTTATGCACATTAGGCCTCAACATGGTGTCTCCAAGATGCCAGGTTACGGAAGGAGGAGGCATACAACCCACCACTACGCAATCGACTACGCGTGGCTGACCAGCTTCGAAGTCAAAGTTGTTGTTTAGACGAATTTCCACGCTGAGAGGGGCCACTGAAAAATTAAAATACTTTTCTTATCCATTCATATAACATCATCTAGTTAAATCGTGGTCACAGCTAATAAACATGGCTACTTATTTCGTCCCAAAAAAAAACGTAACCAAATTATGGTGAGTCTATAATAAAAAAGCCAAACAGCCTCTAGTCATGCTTAAAAATGTATTAAATTACTTGTCAAAGGATCGACTTTGCGACCCCTTTCCAGGTTGTTATCGGGCTTGTGTCAAACTCTCCAGTTTTTCTAGAGATATGTACACTATCTACCCTTAGTCTAAGTTAGTCAATTAGAAAACAGTTTTCAAATCTAAATCAAATCAATACCTACAACAAAACTGTAAATTAATACTCAATTATTTCTAACTTTTTAACGAATGTTTTATAAACATGATTTTTATCTCATCTTAATTTGACAAGTTCAACAAAGTATATAAAATCTTTTTTGTATTGCTGAACTGAAACTAGGACTATAAGGGTACTGTTAAGCATCATCAGCTAAGTCGTCTTCACGACACGTTTACCTTGAAATGGATACAAGCCTGTTAGTATGATTGAAAGATCATCATAACAGCCCATTAATGTCCCACTGCGGGGAATGGCCTCCTCCCGTGACGAAGAGATACCTGGCCTACTAATACCACGCTGGCCAAACGGATTGGTATCTATACCAATCCGTTATACAACCCTATAGGGTTTAAATTTAAGTTTTCCTTCTTTTTGTTTCGTAAAGATAATATTCACGGATGATTGAAAGATACTTACAGTACATCTTGATGACAACACTAGCGGTTAAAGGCTCGGTAACATCAGCATTCTGTGCCAAACATTCGTAATGCGCGTCAAGTTCTGCCCTCGTCACGTTTTGCACGTGGACCTCAGCACGGAATACTCCGGGACGGACTGTGTGAGCTCGTTCTATTACTATTCCATTGCGTCGCCAGTAGACTAGTGTGTCTGCTTGATCTGTAAATAAGCACTCGATGAAATAGTTGCGATGTTTTACTATTGCTAAAAGTATTTTATACATTATTTTGAGTAATCATTTTCATATCAGCCAACGGACACTTTGCCGTTCTAACCAGGGTGTCGATCCACCGTGGTAAGGGGTCTCCTCACCCTTGCGAACATTCCCCATTTATAGTTTTGTAAGGTAAGTAATACAATAAATAAATAATTTTGGTAGATAATAACTTACTATCATCAACTTCACAAATAAGAGTAAGTTTTGATCCTAGACTAAGTGGTCCAACGTAACCCTTACTGATCTTCGTTCCAGCTTCATTGAATATCCTTGGCATACCGGGAGAATCTGCAAAATAAAAACTGATTGCAGTGAGCTTAGCCTATTACTTACTAGGTACTTATATAATTTAATATTTGACTTTTTAATAAGTAAGTATAACACCACATAAGTAGGTATAAACCTAATTGAATCAATATCTGTAGGTATTATACACTTCTCATCAAAAAAATCTAAACACCCTGCAAATTTGTTTTGTAAAGATTAGAAGATTTAGAAAAGAGTGTAATTACTCACCAACTAATCTAATATCAATGACATAGTCAACAGAAGGTGATGCCTGGTAGTGTACCCTGCACCTGTACAGTCCACTGTCCTGTTCCGTGACACGTTTGAGAAGCAACGAAGTTTCGTCGTGACAGTTGTCGCCCTCGCACGACGTTCCAAACATGCGTTCCGGATTCAGTGATCTGTGAATTTGATAGATTACATTTCTTATTTCTCTCTCCGTGTGGTGACGGAGTAAGAATACAATTATGTCACCACCCCATCTCATCACATGGGTGTCGTAAAAACCGACTAAGGGACTATCCGTGAATATTATCTTTACGAAATAAAAAGAAGGAAACTTGAAATGAAACCCTATACCAATCCGTCTGGCCAACGTAGTGTAAGTAGGCCAAGTATCCCTCCGTCATGGGAGGAGGCCCGGCCCTGCAGTGGGACATTGATGGACTGTTATGATGAGTTATTACTTATTTGGTCGGCCAGTACTTACTCGTAGTTAGATTTCAGACACTTTCACGCATTACGTACGTCACGCGTCTCGTAATAATGTATAGTACAGTCACGAGCAATAATATGTACACATTTTCGCATTTTGTAAACCAGTTATCTAAAGTTCTGCTAATCCAAAATTGAAAATTCGAAGATTAATTCAAAACTGTACGGAACCTCTTCTAAATTACGAATTCATTTTGATATTGTAATGTCTAGATAAACGTGCAGATAGTTTAGAAAATTTGAAAATGTGTACATATTATTGCTCGTGACTGTACCTAATATTTAATTGTACATTAATCTTATTTTATCTACAATGTATTATATTATAAGTATATAATAACTAACAATACTAATTTAGACATTAATTAAGAGTACGAATTGTTACTAAGTAACATACTAATCACAAAAAAAATTATGGACAAACTTAAGTCTGAAAAACATAAACTTTAGTTAAAAATACTTAAAAACTACCTATTAATTAATACACTATATAATATATAACTAGCTGACCCGTGCCCACTTCGTTAGGCCGCGAAAAAAAGCGTCACTTTTTTAAACATATTTCATTACTGCTCCACTCCTATTAGTCATAGCGTGATACTATATAGCCTATGACACTCCCCGATAAATGGCCTATTTAACACAAAAATAATTTTAAAAATCGGTTTAGTAGATCCAGAGATTACCCCCTACAACGTCACAAACACACGAACTTTACCTCTTTATAATATTAGTATAGAGTATTATCCATGTACGGTGGATTAAAAATACCTGGTACATATTAATCAATAAATCATGCCTCTCCCAACAAACGCCACAGAACAGGGTCCTCCGCCCTCCGAATTTAGTCCGACCAAGCGATCTTTTTGAGGTAGAATTAATTTATAGTACAGGTATTTAAAGAATACAATTGTAAGAATACAATATGTCACCACCTCATCTCATCTCATGGGTGTCGTAAAAACCGACTACGGGACTATCCGTGAATATTACCTTTACGAAATATAAAGAAGGAAAACTTGAAATAAAACCCTATACCAATCCGTCTGGCCAGCGTGGTATTAGTAGGCCAATTATCCCTCCGTCATCGGAGGAGGCCCGTCCCTGCAGTGGGACATTAATGGGCTGTTATGGTGACAGGTATTTAAAATTAAAATAAAAATCTTACTCCAACCAAAATGTTGATACTATACTATTTTTCAGATCTTATGGGTACGGTGACGTTTAGTATTTGTCATTACTAGAGATGTAGTAACACTAAAATCGTTTTTAAAAATACCGATTATATATCTAACCGATATAATTTGCAAACAAGTATAAATCGATTATGGGTACAAAATAAGAAACTAATTTTCTTTTAAATATTTATTAAGTAATTATGCCGAATCAATGCGTGATTCATCTGATGAACAGCTTGATGAATTACTTGATTCGTCACTTACATGACATAATAAGTGAAAATCTACTGAATTGTCTAATTTGATGTCTCTTCCTCTCACAGTCATGAAGAATTATATAATTTTTTTTTACAATCATCGGCAGTTATGTGGTCACAGGTCTCTTTTAATAATGACATCATCAAGATTTTATCGCAATGACGTACGAATCCCGCCAAAAAAAAACCTGGGAGCCTATCCTCGTAAAAACTAATATTGAGTTATAAGACAACTGAAATTACAAATTATATTAATTTATATGATTATAAAAAAAAACGATTTAATCAATTTTATAAAAAACCATTCGATTTTAACAATTTTATTGTGTCAATCTCTATTGAAATTCGTTCCGAGTCGCGCATACGATTTTAAAATTTATATGTTTATATTTTACATATTAGGGTTGAAGATGGAATATAAAACAAATATTTCATATAATTTAATTATATATAAACGTCTAAATAATATTTTTAATTTTTTATCAGTTCGGATTCATAAATTGATACCTTTTATTTTTAAATTCTACAAAAGTAAACTAAGTAACATGGAAAAGATCAAATGTCACCGTACCTTTCCTGTCTGATAAAGACTATAAGAAAATTCATCTATCTATACCTACTAACATCGCGTTAGACAGATATTTTACGTTATTCGCGCATTATTTTAAAACTGAGATATCTTTTAAACTAATAATCGGATCTCATTGCTGTAAAGGTCAATTTTGTTTAAAATTAAATAAATATAATGATTAACGTATTTATTTTGATAAGGGTCAATACCATATACACAAAATACCTTTACAAACAATGCATTTCTTTAAATCAAATTTGATTATTATAAAAAAGGTCGTAGTGAGTCAACCTTAGAAGATAGATAAATGCTCTCGTTGACTTAATTGTAAAACTTTTTTAAAGGTACAATTCTCTAATACATCATTTCAGTATATCTCCAGACGTTTAAGCAGCAGAAGCAAAATAAACGTTTATAAGCGTCTCTTTTATAAACATATTTCATTACTGCTCTACTCCTATTAAGCATAGCGTGATACTATATAGCCTATGACACTCCCCGATAAATGGACTATCAAACACAGAAAGAATTTTTAAAATCGGTTCAGTAGATCCAGAGATTACCCCCTACAACGTCACAAACACACAAACACACAATCACACAAACAAACAAACACACAAACTTTACCTCTTTATAATATTAGTATAGATTTAGACACCTACCTTCTCTCGGTCTCTTCATTAGGGAACCGGTAGAGAAAGTCGCGGTCATTCTTAAGCCATAAGACATAAGAATCAGGACCGTCCAGGAACACCTTCCCTTGTCCACAGGGGAGGCGCGCGTCCTGACCGCGCACTGCTCGAAGGACAACCACTTCTGTAAATATAAGATATAAATAGTAATAATAAATATTACTTACACATAAGTACACGTTCCGTGTGGTGACGAAGTAAGAATACAATATGTCACCACCCCATCCCATTCCATGGGTGTCGTAAAAACCGACTAAGGGACTATCTGTCAGTATTATTTTTACATTATAAAAAGGATGAAAACTTGAAATTAAACCCCATACCAATCTCTTTGGCCAGCGCTGTATTAGTAGGCCAAGTATCCCTCCGTCACGGGGGTCCGCCCCTGCAGTGGGACATGAATGGGCTGTTATCACAACGCCATAAAATCCTAAACTAAGCAGAGCTTGTATTATGAGTATCTACTAGACAACGGATAGACATCATCATCATCATCTCCACTGCTGCACATAGGCCTCCTCCAAGTATCGCCACCTTCTGCGGTTTTGCGCCTCCCTCATCCATCGGATAAACATACCTACTTAATTATTTTTTTTGTAAATACATACTTACATTATTATTATACTTACAGAGAAAACACACAGACCGCGGCAGCGGCCGCCGAGCGCCAGATCCTCATTATAAAGAAATAAATTCTTTAAACTTTCGAATTTAACATATTATTTCTAAATATTATAAATGAATGTAAATCATTAAATCATTTTTTTTATACATTACGGATGTGGCGCTCGGCGGCCGCTGCCGCGCTATAAGGGTCACAGTTCTAACCTAACCTAACCAAATGTCCTTTCGACTAAATGATTATTAGTCTAGTGAAACATTATTTTAAATAAAATTAGTGCTTTTAAAACTTCGGTGAAATGACATTATTTCAAAGAAATGAATATGCTATATGAAATTCTACTAATAAATTATTCAGTCAAATGAATAATTAAACGAAATGACTTTATTCGAAATAAAATTAGTCGAAGTGATTTTCGACGAAAAGTTGTTATACCAAACAAGGGAGAACCCTATTTTTGTACTATCATGTCCATTGATATGAGGACGAATAAGTCTAAAGTGTTAGTCTATACAATATTTATATTGGTTACCTGTATCAACAGATAGAACAGCTCTTATAACGCTCGCAAACACTGCTATTAGGAACAGCAATCTCTGAAAAAAAGAAATTGCAACTGTATATGTCCGAGTACCTATCTACAAATAAAAAAAAACAATAAGAAAACAAAAACTTAAAAAGATAAGGGACTTTAAAGACTCTTAACTTTAAAGACTTTCTGTATTTGGATTTTAAAGACCTTGTATTCAAAGTGTAAACCACCTGTATTAAAAATTATTAATAAAATAGCGAAAATTAAATAGGTAGGTATGTTATAAGTATAACAAAAATAAAAATGTTTTATTCATCAATACGAGAACTGTTTCCTAAAAGAATTTTAAGGTATCGTCTACCTTTTTTCATTACATTAGTAGTACCTACACATAATAGCTTCTCTATGCGAAATTCATTATCCAACAAGACCCATAATACTTCTCAATCATGACTCATAGAAATAAACAAAATTAACACAAAACGCACAGACCTATTCTACATATTACAACCAGATTACGTTGAGCCCTCGACACCAAAGACGCCCTTATTTTTAATCCAATTAGTAAAGTGTAGGAAGGGGTCGTGGGGTCATGTTACACTGGAGGGTAGTTGCAGTCTCGCACGCAACTTCCCTCGGTGAGTCACAGTGGTATTGTGTCGTAAAGCGATCATGATCAAGTAGAAAGCTCCGTTTTGTTAGAACATTTTAAATGAACATGGCTGCGTACTGTAGGCAAAAAAAACAATACTACCTTATCTTTCATTGACTTCCTCGTTGGTGGAGTAAAGGTTTCGGATCCCACAAAAGATTTATTTATGTGTTACAATACAACATTAATTGCCTTGAGCCTAGATGTGTTCTAATTGTATAAAATTGTAAAATAATGTCAATTTCAAGTCCGTAAAAGTCCTCGCGACACAGGGATTGATCCATAGCACGTGAATTGTCTATGATAACACGTAAAACAATATAATATTTAACAGACTACCATTTCTTAAGTAAAACGCCCTGTCGTCCATCTGTCCCACGGGTGTCGTAAATAGCGACTAAATAAGATTTTACACGCACAATCACCATCATCATCATAACAGCTTCCGGACGGACCTCCTCCCGTGAAGGAGGGATTCTTGGCCTACTAATACCACACTGGCCAGACGGACGGTTTAATTTCAAGTTTTCCTTCTTCTTATTTCGTACAGATAACATTCAAAGATACCTAGTCCCTTAGTCGGTTTTTACGATACCCATGGGATGAGAGGAGGTGGTGACATATTGTATTCTTACTCCGTCACCACGCGGATACCGTCACCACACGCACAATATAATTATTATAATGATAAGACCTAATCTCAGCATTCTATGGATTCTCCGTGCGGATGCCGGGTCTATCGCGTGATAAAGAACGGAACACTTGCGTCTAGGACTTCAAAAAAAGTGAGGAAAAGATAAACTGCATACAAAGCTTACATAAGCCAAGCATTAGCGTGCATTGGCATTAAGTTCATCGTAAAAAAGTTAAAAAATATTATACAAAATGTCTTTACGGTTTTCTTAAACTCCTAAACAAATTTTTATTGTTGTCCGTACTCCGAACGTTCACAAAATGAATGGGCATAACTTTTTCTTTGCCAATATTTCTAACATTATGTTGTTTCCTGGTTAATGTCAACATATAGTTAAATGTTTAGTTAAAAGAGAACAGTTAAACAATAATCTGATCGATGTCCATTCTATTTTCATTTTTTCCATTTTATTTTTTTAAATTTTTATTAAAATGCCCCTGTGACAAGGTGGTCGCGCTAGCGTTTCAGCGGCTGGCGTCCACAAAGTTTTAGGTTTCATAACTATCATCTCACGGGGATTTATACTCTACTTAGTTCGAATGACGTTACCTCGATAGTCATTACCTCGATATATCTACCTCGATGGTACACTTCACCGATGGTTCGTTAACAAAGTTAAAGGTCAATCGTCAAATTCCTTGACGGGTCTTTTCTTCGATTGTACATTTTATCAATGGGTTGTTACCTCTAAAAATTATCACAAGTAGGTACAGTAAATGTATTTAACGTATTCTCCTACGTCCTGTAAATAATTTAGTATGCCGCTGTTCCGTTTACGTTTGACAAAATGCTATAGTCAACAAACGAATTTTAATCTTAAGCCTGTATCACGTTGATCTTTGGACAATTGACATCTCCCTTAGTTACCGGACCTGGCTCAGAACCACCTTCCGACTAATAGTGAGCGTTAGTTCCAATGTAAGCAGCGGCCTGGCTATGCCCTGGCATTGCAGCCTGCAGGCGTCCATTAACCGCGATTACCATTTACCATAAGGTGGACCTCTATTTCGTCTGCCGCGTTAAGTCATTTAAAAAAAACCCTATCTTTGTGCCATGTATAAATAAATAAATATTCACGGACATCTCTACACAGCGCCATCGGTTCCCAAAGTAAGCTAGGCTTAACCTGCTTGTGTTATGGGTAACATAACAACGGAAATTAATATTTATATTTTTTTTGTAAATACATACATAAATTATATATAAAAACATACAGACCAATAATCATGTTCAAGCACACAAATATTTGCATCGAGAGGGAATCGAGCCCGAGACCTCTACGTAGCAGTCATGTTATATAACCACTACCCCACAGAGGTCATCATCTATCATCCTTGCACAGAGTTTAGCGTGGCCGTGATAACAAAGAAATATGCAGACGCTCATTTCACACGCACTAGGTATTACATGAGGACGTTATCGCATCAACAAATACTACAAAAGTTGTCGAGTCGACGTTGTGTATGAATGGGTTGATAGTAGGTAAGGAATTAATAGATTTTAAAACATGTTCGCGCTTGCTATCCAACTAATTATGTTTTCTGTTATTTAATTAGGAGTATTAATGTCTCCAAAATTTATTAGAATATAGGTACGTCAGCATTTTTCCAATGATTAAACTTTTTACTGAACAAATAAATAGACTGCGTGCGGCACTCCCCAAACTATGGCCCACCTCTCATCATGTCCTGGATGCCCTAACACTTGCACTCAGGAAGAGCTATTGATTGCCAGCGATAACGCAGTCAGTGTCGCAGAGTTTTGAGCTACATTAATTTAGTCCACAGTATCGTTTTGCCATCGATACCATAAGAAGAAGACTAAATTTTAATAGACTGGGAATTATACTTGTCTTATGATATAGAAAACTTCAGAACCACATAAGTATTTAGCAGTTACTATAGTTTAGCAAAAAGCAATGGTTTTGTATGTTTAATTTAATGGTTTCCATAACGCAGTAAAATAGGACGGTTCTTAAAAAAATCAAATGGAAAGCCTGTCTCCAGCTCTGTTCCAGTACATATAGAAACGCTTACCATGCAAGTTTCGCTGTTTTTTGCATGTGTAGTACAAGTTATGATAAGTTTAGGACCAGATGGCGTAGGTAGGATGACTATACTTAGGGGTAAATACCGATTACAAATTGTAAAGTTACGTAAATCACCGAGTTTTCTGCATCTTAAATGGACAAGTTTCAAGCTAAGTTATTAGGCTAAGGTTGTCCCTATTTTATAAAGGAACATATAAGTAAGATTTACCAACTCGCTACTAGAAAAGAATCTAGACATGTGGCTATAATACGACTGGTAGGTACCTACTCACTGCCCTCGGTCACGTGTTTAACGTCTCACGCCGACTCATTTCAAGTCAGTTTATTGCCATAAGGCACAATAAGTATTCTATTATTACAGCTTGGGAAATAAAATTGAAGAAAAATTCAATAATATACACTTCACAAGCTGCACACAACGCCACCTAGTCCTAAACTAAGGAGAACTCGTAGTAAAAGTAATAGTACTGGAGTCCGTGCTAGAGTTGAAGAAGTCATTTTATTCAAGCTGAAACTCTTAACCATAATAGTTTTCCCCTCATATCCGATCGTCAGCTGGGACCACTGTGGGATCAAAAGATACAGACTGTTTCATCATAACAGCCCATTAATGTCCCACTGCAGGGACGGGTCTCCTCCCGTGACGGAGGGGTACTTGGCCTACTAATACCACGCTGGCCAGACGGATTGGTATAGGGTTTAATTTCAAGTTTTCCTTCCTTTTATTTTGTAAAGATAATATTGACGGATAGTCCCTTAGTCGCTTTATACCACACCCATGGGATGAGATGGGGTGGTGACATATTGTATTCTTACTCCGTCACCACACAGAGAACACACAGACTGTTTAAGTCAAAAGCTATTCCGATGAACTTTTTTTTCAGAGCTAAAATGTAGGTACTAGGTAAATGCCTATCCCAATCATACCATTCAACAAAATAATAGTCAGCTGTATGGATGAGAGAGGTTAAACGTCAGGTCTCCCAACATGTGCCACAAAACACATAAGCCCGATTTACTACACAGTTGATTAAGTTGATTTAAATAGATCTCCATCATATTTTATGGCGAGTGAAGTTGGCGATACGCGAGAGAGAGGGCTACTTCGTACATAGCTCGCCAAAATATAGGATGCAGATCTATTCAAATCAACTTAATCAACAACTTACTACTTAACTCGCTACTGTATTTGTCGATGTGTAAATCGGGCTTTACGCAATAATTAATTTCCTTAAGCCATAATAATTAAGAAACAATAAGAAAAAGTATTTTAAGATTTTATAGAAAAACTTTTTACATTAAACTTGTCAAAGGTCACAGCGAGATTTGACTTATTGCATTCATACTCTTTTTACTTTTAATTAACTTTGTACCTACGGCTTGGTTCAACAAGTTGCGTACTTACACAATTTTTATAGAAACAAAAATATTAAATAGAAACGTGATAGAAACCTTATAAAGTTATATAAGTACTTTACAACGCGGTCACATTAACTTGACGCATCGCTGGAATGCGAGGCCCCGCCCGCTTCCCCCCGCATTCCCTTAGCTCGCCCGGAAATCGTCAGTACGGTTAGCATCTCTGTTACCGACACGCGCGTCGATATTTTGATTCGTTTTCTGTTTGCTATTGTTGTTATTGGGTGTTTTGTTACGTTTTCGTTATTGTTTAAGTTTCGACTGTTTTTGTTAATTTTGGACTATTTTTGTTACTACTAATTTTTGAACATGGGGAAAACTATACACAGTGAAGGGAGAAATCTTGTGTTGAAAGTGCTGCAGTTTTTCGAGAATGAGAAGAAAAATAGACGCTTTTGCATACCTGTAGATCAGGTTGATAAACGAACATGTGCAGCAACTGGAATATCAAGAAGTACTCTTACTCGTATAAAAAGGGAAGCCAAAAAGGCATGTATACCACCATCGGGTTCTTCGCCCGACGCTAGTCCAAGCACTAGCACGGCTCCAAGTACTAGTACTACTAGCACCGTTCCAAGCACTGACCTTTGTCCCAGTCCAAGTACTACAGATAATCCAATGAGGGAAATAAAGTTATCCACACCGGGTAAAAAGCGTAAAGAATCAGCGAAAAAAATTGTCGTGGATGATTTTGATATTTGCGCAATACGCAATATCATCAACAGCTTTTATACTGTAAAAAAGGAAGTACCCACGCTTAAAAAAATGTTGGCAGCTGTTAAGAGAGATCTTAATTTTCAAGGTGGAAGAACTTTCCTTAGAAATATTTTAATAAATCAGTTGGGTTATAAGTTTAAAAAATGTAAAAGTGCGCGTTCGGTGCTAATTCAAAAAGCTGATATAGCCGCATGGAGAGAACGCTACCTGCGCCGAATGAAAGAGAACAATGACCTCGGCGCAGGTAAAAAACCAGTTATCTACCTGGATGAAACGTGGATCCATTCCCATTATACCGTCAGCAAATGCTGGCAAAACAGCACAGATACCAGCGTGAATAAAAATTTTAACCCGGGTCAACGGTGGATTCTGGTGCATGCTGGAGGAGAAAACGGATTTATCCCAGATGCAGATTTGTTATACAAATGCAAAAGTACTACTGGCGATTACCACCATGAAATGAATACAGATAATTTTTTGAAATGGCTTAATGAAAAGCTGATACCAAACTTGCCCCCAAATAGTATAGTCGTCATTGACAACGCGCCTTACCACTCAACGCAGTCGGTGAAGGCGCCCACGAGTGTAACGTTAAAAGGAGACATGCAACAGTGGCTGCGTGACAACAATATTCCATTTGACGAAAAAATGAGAAAACGAGAACTCTACCATATTATAAAAAAAGCAAAGCCGCCCAAGCAATACATTGTCGATGATTTAATGAAACGACATGGCCATGAAATTGTACGGTTGCCACCTTACCATTGTGACCTCAACCCCATTGAATATATCTGGAATTTGGTCAAACAGAGGGTGGCATACAAAAACGTAGACCAACAAGAAAGAAAAATTGAAAATCTCACCAGAGATGCAATGAACTCAATCACAGCATCAGACTGGAAAAAAGAAGTTAACCATGTGGAGAGACTACAACAGGTCAGTTCGTAAATAAATTATAAATCTAAAGTATGTATGTATGTATTTATGTTTGTATTGTGATGTTAAATAAAAAGATACAAGTATTTTTTGGAGGTACATTTTAGTAATCCACTAAATTGATACAATTATTTTGTGGTAAATTTATAACACTATTTTATTTATTTTCAGGAATACTGGAAAAAAGATGGCCTGGTTGACGACGTACTGCAGCAACTTGTCATCGATCTTGGAGGAGAGGAGTCATCCGACAGCGAGATCGAAAGTGAAGAAGAAGACAGTTTACTCGTAGATCATGATATTGTACCAATTATTTATAGTGAAGATGAATTTTAAATAAATATTTATCCATCAACATAAAATAGTTTTAAATTATATTATATATAATTATATTATAGTATAAAAAAATACATGATGCAACATATTGCAAGATTAACAACTGAAACCTATGCTCCAAAATCTAAAATGTAGTTTTTATGTAGCTGCGTGCTTTTTTTTTCGCACCGTACCTGACCCCCTAAATGACGTCATCGAAGCCATGCGTCAAGTTAATGTGACCGCGTAGTAAGTTTGTTTTTTAATTATTTACCTACTTGTGAATTTATAGGAACAAATGGTACTTATATAAAAATGTGATAAAAAAACTTAGAAAATTTTAGGCTTTATGTTGTTTTTTTAATTATTTACCTACTTGTTGTGTAATAATTTTAATCTTGATGGTGTCCACGGCTTCGTATGCGCAGGATGAGTATTATGAGTTGCTTAGTTATAAAAGCACTAGCTGATGCCCGCGGCTTCACCCGCCTTGAATAAGTAGCTTAAATGTACTACACCCTAAACTACCTAGTTTCCAAATTTCATCATATCAAATGCGTGAAAGAGTAACAAATATCTACCTACGCATTTATAATATGAGCAGGATTATGCTTATGATATAAACTAGCGTTCTGCCTCGACTAAGCACACAGGCGCAATGTTTATATATGTCGCAAGGAAATAAGGAAACCAGGGATTTCACGAAATCCCTAGGGATATGACGAAATCTCGTTTCTACCAAAAAAGAAAGGCTTATATTTTTGTTTGTAGGTTAAAAACCACAAGGATTTCAACTTCTGTAGGTTAGGTTAGGTTAGAACTGTGACTACTTGTTGTGTAATAACGGTATTTTCGACATTTACCATAATTTCATGATATTCCTTGTGAATTCGTGAAATATCCGGTTTCCCCATTTCCCTGCGACATATACATATAAACATTCCTCTTAAATCACTCTATCTACTGAAAAAAACCCCTTCGAAATCCGTAGCGTAGTTAAGGACAGACGGCGACCGCTATTTTGTTTTGTACTTTGTAGGGTGATGACCCAAATGCTAGCATTGCACCAAATTACAAGCACTATCGACAAAAACTAACTTTTGCTTGAAAAACTAACTGCTTTTTTGTATAATATATTTTTTTTTTTTAAAAAGACAACTCCCGCACTAGAGATCATGCCCTGTGTCGCGGGGACTTTTACAAACATCAATTAACGGACACATATAACACTCAGACTCAGGACAATAATTTGTGGATCTCACAAATTATTGTCCTGCGTGGGGATCGAACCCACAACCTCATGCGCGGCAGCCGCTGGCTCTACCGGCGCGCCACCGAGGTCGTCAAAATATGTATGTATTAACAAAAAAAAAGTATTTGAGTAGGTATAGTTTATTCGTTGTCTAGTGCCCATAGTACAAGCTTTGCTTAGTTTGGGACTAGATGGCGTTGCGTGAATGTGTGAGGAATATTTATATTCATTTATGGCGGCTTATCCTTATGAACCTTGCTTAGGGTAAGTTCGATTGCCCTGAACTTCTAGACAAGATTAAGTTACGAACCCCAACTAGTTACGTTTTAATTCTCTTCTCTACGTGCCCTCATGTCATATCAATTTTAGGAAATATAGTTTTTTTCCTAGAATCCTTAACGAATTTAATAAATTAAATACTTAGTGACAGTCTTACTGACCTTTATATTGCGAGTTCTTGTAAACTTTACCGGATTTATCTATATTGTTTTCTATACACTTGTGGCAGCTTGTTATTATCATTGTATATAACTAAGTAGCTTTAAGTTTCCCAAAAACAATAAAATAAGAAATGAAAATAAATTTGGGCTACAAGAAAAAGAAAATTAGATTATTTTGTAAATTGTTCTCATAGAAACACAAGTGTTCCATTTAAAAATAGCAATTTTTTATAACAAAAATAAATTAGGTGTTTATTAAATAGTACAATACAATACAATAATCGTTTAATTTCACTCTCACACAGAATGATTACAATCATCTTAAACTTAATTGTTAGTATATTACAATTAAATTTATATAGTGAACCGAAAAAGCATGCTTTTATAGTCGTTATCATTAATATCACTGTGATAAACGAGCTTAACGTAGGAACTTTTAAAATGCTGATTATTGGTAGCTTCACCCTAGGTACCTAGTGACAATTTGTCACCCTACTTAGTGATAATCGGTATACATAAATTGCATATTAAAGCGTCATGTGATAAGCTGTATTATTGTATAGTTTCATTAAAATCCATTGTGTAGTTTTTACTTAAAAGAGTAACAAACATCTATTTATAGGTACTAATACAAACTTTCGCGTTTATTACGAGGTATATAGTAGTAGGTACTTATGTTAAACGCGAAATAATAAAAAAAATTAATAATTTTTCAAAATAATGTAAATAAAGAGATTAATAACTTTTTTTCATAGTCGTACCTACACTGTTTAAACTAGAAGCCATTTTTTTCCCGATTGATTGTAATCAATCCATCCTCATCGCATTGCACGTAGGAGTCACGCAAGTTCATTATAATTTAAAAAAATGTGTATTGAATTTTTATCACAATTGTGCGTAGGGCGTATGGTCTACGAGTTTTGCAATATGCACATCAGCGGATAATTGTGTTCATTTTATTATATGTTTAGTATTACTGTATATAAATAATATTAAATATAATATAATAATAGATATAAATCAAACATAATTTTGTACCTGAAACACAGGTTTCTCCTAGTTCAGGTAAATAAAATAAATGAGAATAAGTAAAATTCATATACCATGTAAATTGTAGCTTTTAAGTTTCCTGAATAAACATTATCTTATCTTATCTTATAATTGCCAGCGACCAGCAAGCGAAAATAATTAACAGTAAAACAACTCAAAATAAAAATAGAAAAAAATTCGCCTTGGAATAAAAATCATAAAGAATATAAAAATCTTTAATAAATTGTACCTTTTTTTAAAATAATTAATTTTTCTGTTTTTATATTTATCAAAAACAAAGGTAAAGCAAATTAATAAAAAAACACGTTAAATACTTTTTACATTATCGATAAAATTATTCTTACCGTAAATTCTGCCGCAGCGGTCAACATTATGAAAGCACGGATTTGTTTTTTAATATAAACACGTCTGGTCTTATTAAAAACTTTATTCGGAATAAAATTTTTACCTATGTTTAACGCCAGGTATGGGGGTTCAATGTAAAGCATAGTGTGGATACGACTGTATTCGATTTTAATTTGTTTATTTATTTTTTAACATACATAATATGTCAATAATTTATTTACATGAAAGTTATAAAGGAGTTAACTAAGTTACCAATTAAAGTAAAACTTGGGAATGGAAGCTTGTAAAAAGTCTTATCCCGTCCTAAGTTACCGTGTAAAAATGACTTTTGTTTATTCGATTATGGACTAAAGCGTAGTCATGGATTTATGTCTGACTCTTAGCTACCTATATACTGTCTTACCTATCCAACAAGTCATCAATCCCTTTCAAATAATCTGTTATTTAAATATTGGTAGATATTTTTTACTCATTTAAATCACTTCTTTAGTCAAGGAAGGCCGATCGAATAGCTTTAACTGTCTTACGGTACCGAGATAAAATAAAACTTAAGGGTATGTCCATATTATTCTTTTCATTCGTTGTGTTGGGGGTGTGTTTTTAACAAAAAAAATATACACACTCGTTGAAACCACACCAGAATACCAACCATAACGACATGTTTCGTATAGACTCTAACTACTATTATTTTACTGTGGTTCTTACAGCATTTTTACATTGAGAATGGTGTGATATGAAACGCCAAACTTTACAGACCTGCGATAACAGACACAATTGGTACTGTGAGGGTTTATTTTATACTGGTTCTTTTGGAAGGGTTCGCCCCCTGCATATCGCAAGTTCATTAAAGCCCTTTTGATTAAATGTGCATAAGTGCAATTACAATTAGAAAAACTTGTAGGAACAGTACTTGAAGTAAGTGGATTACTAAAATCAGGGAATGAGACAAAGAAAAGCGAGATTTTTGCTGTGTAGGTACTGCACCATCTCATTTTATATGCTTTAGCTGCGTGGTTAGTTTGTACCTACTCGTATGCTGACTCCACAGGCTGACTCTATTATTTCATTTTTTTCCATGTGAATGTTAAAAAAAGAAAATATCTATCGAATAGACTACGTAAGTTCGACAAATGATTTGACGACCACTATGGCGCAGTCGGTATATTACATGGCTGCTACGCAGAGGTCTCGGGTTCGATTCCCGCTCAATGCAAATCTTTGTGTGCATGAACATGATTGTTTGCATTGGTCTGAGTGTTTTCTATGTATAATATGTATGTATTTACAAAAAAAAAAAAGTATTTAAGTATGTTTATCCGTTGTCTAGTACCCATAGTACAAGCTTTGCTTAGTTTGGGACTAAATGGCGTTGTGTGAATGTGTGAAGATTATTATTTAATATTTATTTATTTATTTAAATAAAAATGCATCAAGCTAACCTGCTCTTACTCAGATACTCATGACAGCTTTGAAAAGAAAGTGTATATAAAACTCATTCCACTCTCTTTTACAGAAAACATTTTAGCAAATCGTCATCGGGGCAGACAGATTAAAAGGTGGCGAGATAGGCTCGCCAGGGCACAGAAACACTCGCCTTCATTCGCCATGGACCAACATGTGTGGAAGTCAAGGTAAGAGGTTTTTGCTCAGCAGTGGTGCGATAAATGCTGAAACTAAATTTCTACCTAACTACCATTTCTAGCAGCCTTACCCTTAAGGCATTACTATTAAGACATTTATCTAAGTACGTGGCCCTCTATGTAAGTACTTAGTTAAATCTATACTAAGATTTTATACAGTTAAGATTGTGTCTTTATGTGTTTGTGACGTTGTAGGGGGTAATCTCTGGATCTACTAAACCGGTTTTTAAAATTCTTTCTGTGTTCAATAGACCATTTATCGGGGAGTGTCATAGGCCTTTATTCGCATAAGGGCAACTTCTCAGCTATATAATATCAAGCTATTACTAATAAGAGTGGAGCAGTTATGAAATAGATAGGTATGTTTAAAAAAGGATCGCGTTTTTTTCGCTGCCCAAGGAAGTGGGCACGGGTCAGCTAGTTTCTTAATAATATCGTTTCAGATACATATCACACAAATCCTTGTTTAAATAACGTAATAAATGAAATAGGTACAAAATTATACATATTACTAAACTGCTCCGGTAGTGACTTAGTCGCGGTACACAAAGGTCGAGGTCACAGGTTCAAATTCCTTATCATAATCACAACATAGCATGAAACAAAATCGCTGTTGCTCTCTGTTCGTCGTCCCTATATTATCATAACAGCCCATTAATACCCCACTGCACGGACGGGCCTCCTCCCGTGACGGAGGGATACTTGGCCTACTCATACCAAGCTGGCCAGACGGATTGATATAGGGTTTAATTTCAAGTTTTTCTTCTTTTTACTTCGTAAAGACAATATTAAGGGTTAGTCCCTTAGTCGGTTTTTACCACACACATGGGATGAGATTGGGTGGTGACATATTGTATTCTTACTCTGTCACCACACGGATAAATATACGTCCCTATATAATATGCTTAAATCTTTTAAACTTAGCAACGAATTTTCAAGCGGTTTTCTTTAATAGATAGAGTTATTAAATAGTCTAGAGGAAGTTTTATAAGTTAGGAATGTGCACCCGTGCTACACCGGGGCAAGTCGTTAGTTCGTTTATAATACATTGTATTCTTAGTTTCACAACTGCCTCATCTTCTACTTTAACCCCGCCATAACAAACGATCAGAAATACACCAATTACATTATTAGAAAATTACCATTGATGGATAAATATGGGTCACAAAACATTCACGGTAAAATGAACTTTAAGTTTGATAGTTTGAGTCGAAATTCCAATGGCATAGTAAATGCATAGTCGGTATCATTAGGGGTGCATTGTTATCACTTGGGGTGGTACAATGAGTCACCGATAGTGAATCATGTTTGAAGGTAAATATTTTACTTGGAACTTGTTTCGTATATTTGTCATAGTCTTATTATAATTGGACTGACTTATGGATTAGTGTTTTTAGAACATTATTGTTGTGTGTGTTTATAATAATAAATCATTACATAGCCTAAAACAAACTCACTGTAGCTGTTTCCGTTCCCAACGGATTTTCAAGTATTTTTCGGTTTTTTAGTAAATAGAGTGATTCAAGAGGAAGGTTTATCTGTATATTGTATAGTATGTATATCATTGCACCCGTTCAAAGCCGCTAGTATAAATACATAATAATAAATAAATATTCCTCGCACTATCACACAACGCCATCTAGTCCCAAACAAAACAGAGCTTGTACTATGGGTACTAGACAACGGATAAACATACTTAAATACTTATTTTTTTTGTAAATACGTACATATTATTATACACAGAAAACACCCAGACCAATGCAAACAATCATCTCGCATCTGGTCGCTACGAGTCCTATTAAGTCTCGTACGTTTTTTTCATAAAAATATTACTACTACTATAACTAATTAGGATAAGTTCAGTCATCTCACTCTTACTTCAAAAGAAAGTACTGTAAATTCATTTGCCAAACAGAGTAAGTCATACATTTTCACGTACGCGCCATGAGCAAGTCTCATACGAGACTCATCAGATCTCGTAACGCAGTGAACGTGTTAATACACCTAGTCTGTTTTGGAATATACATAGTTACTTACAATCTTCTTCTACGTTATCATTTGGTTAGTGGCCAGAATTTTTCAATCAGCCCATAGTCCTCTAACGTAGGTTTTAAGACCGTCATTAGGACAGCCGAGACCAACTCTTAAGAGACCCCGGCTGCCAAATGCCAAGATTGCGCGGCGTTAGCGTCGCGGCGTCAGGTGAACATTGCACGGACGCTGGCATGACGACGACGCTCGAAAGAAGCTAGTGTGGCGGTCTTTTAATGCCCTCGGACAAAGACACTCAAATGTTGAATGATCCAGTATTATCGTTTCATCAATATCATTACAGCCCATTAATGTCCCACACGTGCGTGTGAACTGAGGGACCAAACCGGGAATTCGGAAAATAAATTACCAAGGATTTAGTAGTAGATTAGAAACAATTGTAGAACGAATCTTGGAATTTGTACAAAAATTTATCAAAAACTACAGCCCTTTATATGTGGTCCCTCAGTTCTCACAGACCATTTAGCCAGCTCTCGGAAATTATCTTTAAAATGAAGATAATGTGGTTACACACATTTAGTATAGGATTAGTAAGGTTCATTTACGAAATAACAGGCTACCTAAGCATTAAAGAAGAAACTAAAACAACGTCCAAACTGTGGTCCCTCAGTCCACACTAATATTATTTATATTTTAGTGAAAATTACTGAATCATATCTATAAATCCGTAAATTTTCCAGCTATGGTTATAGAAAAAGTCTTTATACATTTTCTAAAAAAGAAATAGAGCAAAAATATTGGCGCAATTTCAAGATAATGTGTATTAAAACTGGTCCCTCAATCCACACGTCTATTATCATATTGCGTGTGCTAACTGTTTAACCAAAGTAATATCAGAAACTCAAGTGGATGTACCTTTTAGTATAAAGTTTCTACTAAATAATCGAATACTTAAAATGTATATTCATTACCTTTCAGCTGAGATAATCATTCATTATTAACCCTAAGAAAATACTCATTATCTTGAAATTGCGCCAATATTTTAGCTCCATTTCTTTTTTAGAAAATGTATAAAGACTTTTTCTATAACCATAGCTGGAAAATTTACGGATTTAGAGATATGATTCAGTAATTTTCACTGAAATATAAATAATATTAGTGTGGACTGAGGGACCACAGTTTGGACGTTGTTTTAGTTTTTTCTTTAATGCTTGGGTGGCCTGTTATTTAGTAAATGAACCTTACTAATTCTATACTAAATGTGTGTAATCACATTAGCTTCATTTTAAAGATAATTTCCGAGAGCTGCCTAAATGGTCTGTGAGAACTGAGGGACCACATATAAAGGGCTGTAGTTTTTGATAAATTTTTGTACAAATTCCAAAATTCGTTCTACAATTGTTTCTAATATACTACTAAATCCTTGGTAATTTATTTTCCGAATTCCCTCAGTTCACACGCATACTGTCCCACTGCAGGGACGGGTACTGCGGTATTATCGTATATGAACGAGTAATTACAAATGGCTGTGAGTGCTACATAAATTAATCACTTGTGTCGTCCACGAATGAGTGTATTGAGTATAGAGATGCACTTTGTGCCTGTTAATTGTATGTCTGTAAAAGTCACGAAGAGAAGAGCACTCAAAGCCAAAAACAAATTATTTAAAAAAAAATTGTGGTCTTCGTATCTTTTCGTATCGTTAAACCACAATAGGTTGCAATATTGCAGATAACGTCAATCGCCATATATGGCAGTCTTAGATGGATATAGTCCCTTCATTGTAAATAAAACATAAAAGGAGGTAACAACAATCAAATAAAAAAAAACACTCAACATATCAAGGTTAGTATTTATTTAACTAAGCAAAAAAATTTATACAAAAAAATATATTTGCTAAATCGCACTGTGTGCGCAATTCCTATTAATAGTCTTTAAACAGACCTTATTATTTTATAAGTAATGACTTTTCCTAGGAAAAAAAATACACCAAAATATGGTATTTCGCATTTATACAAAACATTGGTTACGAGCGTACCTACCATAACTTTATAATGTTCATAAAATTATAAACAAGTAAATGCAAAGAGATCGTTTTAGTTGATTAACTTTAGATCCACTTTGCGTCGTCCTCAGTCGGATCGACCGGTCCAACACTGTACATAACATCTATATAATATACCTTACACTGTATATAACACGACTGTACATGATATAACCATCTTTATACATATAATTTCAATGTGAGCCCAGTCGATCGCGCTCAGTAACATAGGTATTGCACGCAATGTTATAATTGCACAAGTTCAATTTTAACTAATAATAGCGAATCACAAAACAATCGCCGTTACATATTATTCTTATATACATAGGTTTATTGTGAAAACCTATGAAAATAGACATCCTAGTCCATAGATTTCCAAATACAATCAACCTTCTTTTTTTTATATAAATTACAAAGAAAAGGCGCGCATGGCTCCCAACACTAATAGTATGCCTACTATTTAACAAGATTATGAACGAAATTAAAAAAAAAAATTATCATGATTAGTCGTAACAATAGAAGAAAAAATATTGTTTTACACAAAATATCTCAATATCCGTCGGTCAATAAATTATATATTATCCCATCTTGCATATATATTTGAAGGTTTTGTGTATATGTAACTGTAGTAATAGTGTGTATAAATAGTCAACTAACATTAGTATTGGGCAGAACGCACATAGAGCGTTGTTTCTCTCAGCTACTCTACATTACAGCCTTAACATTTATATTTTTCCTCTAAAGTATAAATAGATGTATCACCAGTCTTAGATATCAAAAAGGTATTGTTTTTTTTTATTATTATACAAACTAGAATAATTAATTAAATTAAGCAAGCATCCTAGTTCATTACGTTCTGTAAGTCCACACGTGGGAAGGCCTTTTTATAATGACTCTACTATTTGTATGTGATATATCTATTATTAAATAATTATTGGACTTCCTAAAACGGGCCAATGCACCATACAAATAGATAAATATATTTATACAATCAAGATTATTATTGCTTGTCTTCTGTTTTATTTTGACGTTAGATTATTGTGTATGCGGCGGCCATATTGGTTTTATGTTCACAGCATTCGACACTATACTAAAGACAAAAAGACTTGAATATTTTCGTTAACGCCGCGTACACATTAAACTAACGAATTATTCTGAACAAACGCTTATGTAAAGGCAGCCTATTAATTTAATATTTCTAAAACGGTACGGGGAAATTGAGACCGTATTTTATTCTAAATAGGTAAGTACTAATTAAATGAATATGTTGACAAAAAATATTGAATAGTACATATTTTAAATAACTGTAATATAAAAAACAGGTGACAAATAATATAGTTATCAACATTATGAAAAAAAAACACATGTAATTATTGGTGTTACATATATTGCATGTTAATTCTTGTAATTATATTTGTTTATTATGATAATCTCTTTATTTTTAGCATTATTATTATTATTTAATAGTTAAATTTGAGTTAATTTACAGCCATGTGAAATTTGTTTTATTTACCAGCCTCTTGTGGTAGATAGAAACTTTATGTTTCTAATAAAAAAATCATATTTTAGATGTTAAATAGACATTTCTTTCATAATAAGGAAGATGTTTAATAGATTCAGTATAGAAATGTACATAATATCGGTGACTATATCTGGAGCGAATGTTTAAAGACATTCGTCCGAAGTCTATGTTGTTTGTTAGCCAATTAAAATACAATCTTTTGTTACTATACTCTGACCACTCTAATAGGTGAAATTTGACAGTTGCTGTCTAGTGTTGGGTGTCTGAAATCTATTGGGAGATTTATCGATTCAGATAACAAACGATTAATCGATTTTTGATGTTAAGATTGGTATATAGGTATGGGTTAATTAAAAAATGAGGTACTTATAGTACACATAAATCATTGACCACCTTTTCCAATAAGTACTTTAGTGCTAGTAAACGCAGTATCATCCGTACAAGACTAACTAGGTGTGTTGTGCATTTAAAAACATTAGGTATCTATAAATACCACTTTGTTTCAGTTCCTTATTCTGTTCATTTTACGAAAAAATGTCAATCTTTGCATTTTCAAAACAAATCTGTAATCGAGTAGACTCTTTACGATTAAAAAGTATCAACCAGAGATAATAGTAACATCACTAAAATTAAAAAATAAAAACCATGGAAGGAAACTGTTTTAGGGAAGTAAAAATGACGTAAGTTTGTACGTCACTTTGTATTACATACAGTAAGTTATGTTACCTTCTATGACTTAAATCAAATGTCAAAGTTCACCTATTAGAGTGATCAGAGTATAAACCGATAAGAAGATAGATACACTTACAAATTGACGGTAACACGAAATTATATCCTTTACAAATAATTTTAATTTCATTATTTATATCACACCGAGTAATTTTAAAACTATCTTATTTACAAAATGTTAGTTAAGTATATATATACAATATTTTTAAGTGGTAACATCGTTCTTCAAAATACATAGTATTTTTTTTTCTAGAACTTTCAAGTCTGCCTTTTTAGGAGAGATTTCAAAAATATTAATAAAGTAATAAATATTGTATTCAACAAATAATATTTCACGAGAATTAACATACACATAATTTTTACCTTTCCATCATAACTACATCGTTTCCTAGTTATAACAAAATAAATAAATAAATTAAATATATACTACTAAAGAAATTCGAAGACGGAAGCTGATTGTAAAAAACGGTAGACAAGGATTTACGACTCTATTAACACTAGCGATGTAATAAATAACAACATATTGCTGTATAAAAGCACCTCTATGAGTTCTATAACGGTGCTATAACTATTTTATAACGCTAAAACGCTACTTATAACCGTTATAGAGCTTATACGGTTTATAACAGCTTCATTACGGATTTATTATTGCATATTTATGTACAGTAAGCTTCAATTAACTCGGCTGGCTTGAAGCTAAGATAAATTTGCGCATGTGTAGGAACAAATAAAACACTCGACATCAGTCAAATGTCCGCGGCAATGTGAAATACATCTAATCACCTTTTCTCTCGCCTCCTTATCTCATTTTGTTTTTCGGAGTTCGCTTGTGTCCTTAGAACACGAATAAAAGCCGCAGTGAAAGAGACTCATCTATAAAGCCAGAGAAAAATCGCCAAATTTTATTCTAAGGTTTTTGCGCAGCACTGCACTTTTGTGCAGTGCTGACATGGCGACCCTGTTTGCGGGGTCGCCATGTCATAAAACATCTGTTTTCAAGATGTATATGCGCAGCCATTTGCATCAACTTCAAGCCAGCCGTGTTAGCCATGTATTACTGTACTAATTATTGAAAACATATAACTAAGACAACTCGACAACTTCTACAAAAATGTATTGTCATCCCGATACTATTTAGTAATTTATTTTATAAAAACTTTTACTACTATTTATTTTTCAGACCAATAACTAAAGCATAAATGTATGATTGAAAATATATTCCATACACAACGCCATCTAGTCCCAAACTAAGCAGAGCTTGTATTATGGGTACTAGACAATAGATATGCATACATAGAAAACAGCCATACCAATCAAAATTTTCATATTCTTTGGACATTAAGATTAAGCGGGTATTGAACCAAAACGAAATCATTCGTCTACAAATACGAAAAATAAATTAAATACCTTTATAAGCTTGTCAAGACGAGGAAAAAATAAATAAATGAATTTACATAACATTTATGTATAATAGTAATGTGTACACAAGTACAGCGAAAAATTTTTAACAAAAGGCATAACTTTATTTAACAGGAACAAACCTTTTAAAGTATTAAATACTTATTAATTTTTGGTAAAATAAGAAATGAAAAATATTATAAAATAGTTTCATTTCAAGAAAAAGGTCGGAAGTCGACGTCGAATAGAATACAAGACTATGGGAATATTTGTAAAAAGCCTATGCCCTCAATATATATATATATATATATAATATATAACGCAATATATACCTATGCCTATGTCCAGCAGTGGACTGCAATAGGCTAGTTCATTGATTGAATATATAATAAGCAGTAGGCTTCTTTTGGCTAATAAATAAAGGTATTAAACTAATCACATAACATCTTATGCTTTAGTTATTGTCCTATAATCAATGGCCATAATAAATATTTGTATATAAATTTGCGAGCGTATGTAATCAAAAACGTTACATCACTAAAAGATACTCTATCAATTAAAGTAAAAAAAAAAAGAAAAATAGTATTTTACTATTTCCATTTCTTTATTTTATCTATGACAGTTCTAATTTGATAGTTGTAGTGTTGTGACCTAATAAGTAGTGATATCGATCGACTTTATCGAGTGGCATAGACAATTCAACAAAATCGATTAAAATATATCAAATAAATTACCTGTTTTTAAGATTATTTATTTTTAAACTACAGGAACCTACTAATTTTACAACAAATTTAAAAAAAATATTACTCGTTTCAAATCTTCGAAAATTTTAAAATATTACTCGTTTCATAAAGAATATTCCTGGGCCTGTATTAACATTTTCCTTGGTTTAAGACTTGTGACATCACAATATGGCGCCGACTTATGCCTATTCTTATCAATTGAAACGAGTAGTAGTTGGTGTTATTCATCAAGTTATAATACTAATATAATTCAATTTAAATGTTAAAAATCTCATCTGCATGTCAAATTGTCTTGTTTTTGCTATTGCAATTGTAATCTTTTGTGGTCGTGCTAAAGTTTTATTTAGAGTGTGACAATTTGACAACTAAAAGTTAGCTTAACCGAATTTTTAGGTACGAGAATTGACATGCAGGTCTTGTTCCAATGGGATTCTCTGACTCTGACATGACCTTGTGTACCGTGACCGTGTATAAGCATAAATAATGTAAAAATGACGCTCGTTCAAACATTCAAAAATACTGTCATTAGATTAAAATTAAGAAATGTAAATAGTATTTAAATAATCACATTAGTCTGTGTTTTTGAATTCCGTGTCTATGCGTCGCTCCAACGCTTGAAGTTCAACCTCTAGCTCTAACTGTAACAAAAAAAAAAGATTATGGTTATGCATTAGTTTTATGCTTATAATGGACCTAATAAAGATATTGGCCTTCTAACGAGAGAAATATGACCTATAAATACCATTCTGGCCTGGTGGGAATCCCGTTTGTGTTTTCCGTCTTTTCTGTGCTGTTTACTCAAGTATAAACATTCTATGATTCGACAAAACTTGTTGTCTACGAATAGTGATTTATATTATCTGTACTTTCGATATGTAGTCGTATCGTATAAGGGTGTTTCGCTTTCAAGATTCAAGACACTATTCCTAGCTAACGGAAATAAGTCAAGTAGATGTTTATGTTCATGCAATAACATACATACATACATACATAAACTCACGCCTTATCCCGGCCGGGGTAGGCAGAGACGACAATGCAATGTATGTTGTTTATGTGCAATAACACATAAACAACATATCTTAAACTCAGACCAAATAAAAAATAAAGACGTAGCGCTGTCAACAAAAAAATGATGCCGGTTTTGTAAACATGTGTGCATTCAAGGAGTGCTGCCATGCAGTTAAAACTAATTACCCTAATATTTCTCTAAGTACTGGCAGACTGGTTGAGTTCATGGATAGGTTTCATTTTAAAATTGTATATATGTATTTTACTTTTAAGTGGTGGTATGTTTATCCCGACAAGATTGGGTAAAAATAAAACAATTATATTATTATTCCAAAACCATTTAATAAATGAATAATCACAACAAATCGTATGTTAAAAACTGGAGTGTTTCCAGACAGGGTAGCCCTTATTAAACCTTTACAGAAGAAAGGCCCAAAACATGACATTAATAATTAAAGACCCATAGCCCTATTACCAAGTTTTAAAAAAATATTTGAAAAAGTTATATATGTGATGTGGATTTCTTGAACGTTATTCTATTTTAAATACTAATCAATTTGGATTAGGTACTAAAAAATAAAAGTACCGCACCAGCAATTTTTGAACTATTTCAGAGAATCTGGAAAAACATAAACAAAAGGAAAAGATGTACCTACTTTTGTTTTTTTTTCTGTTACTAAATGAAATAACCAATAATAGACATATTGGAAATATCCTTTGGATATCCATGTTTAAGCACACGACGAAGTCCGTTTTGTGTATAATATAAGTCACCATTATCGAAATGTGTCGAACAAAGTACGCTGCGCGCCTTAGGATTCCATGATTCATCATTCCGGCTAAGTCGAATGACTTCAATCCACTTCTCTTCTACAATCTTATTTCGACTAGGAAACTTTAAAAATGTACATATTTTCTTTAAACAACTCCCGTATTTAGATCAATTCTTGTACCGATTTTGGTAACAATCCTAATCCTAGAATAAGCAAAACTAACCTTTTTCCTATACTTACTTAGTTTTATTCTAAAACAAGAGACTCTGACATGAGGTTTGTCAAAAAAAGGTGATGGAAAAATACGGCATTGGATTATCTTGTAAATATTTTATTATGATAAAAGAGAGTATAAGAGAAAATGCATTGCCATATTTTTCTTTTATTTTTTATTTATATACCTAATGTTACTTTTTCTATTACTTACAAGAACTTACCCCATAAACGGGGAAAATTCTGACGCTTACTAGTGGCAACACTTGTTGAGGTTTTGTGTTCCAGGCCGTCATCATAAGTCAATAATATTAATAATTAAAATTACGAGTTTATATATTTACGTACGTATGAGATGTGATTCCATCTGGCTTTTTATTTTTTGAAGATTGGTTTTTGCACCCTTTTACGTCACAATTAGGCATTTTCCAGAATAAATAATGAAAAATGTTTATATGTCATACTCTATTGACAAACTAGCGCCAACTGACCGATAAGGCGTAGTTTGGGTAGTAAATGTGCGCGTGTGACTTGTGTGTATAGAGCGAGGCATAGTTTTGAACATTCAATCGAGTGTTCGCAGCGCTACGTCTTTATTTTTTATTTGGTCTGAGATCTTAAATATATTAAAGACATCGTGCATAATCGCGTGATGTATGTATCCTATTAAAATTGTGAACGGGAAAGTCTATAAATTGATGATGAATTATAGATAGATGTTTGTTACTAATTCACGTAAAAACTACTGAATAGATTTGAATGAAACTTTACAATAATGTAGTTTATACATCAGAGTAACACATAGGCTACAATATAAAAAGATATTGTATTGTAATAAATATTTAGACGTAGTCGCAGGCACCAGCTAGTACTACAGAGTTGCAAATGATTACTCCGTATAGAAAGGCAAGTACTTACATCCTCGAACCCAGTAAACCTGTAAGCTTTCTCTGCCGCCGATAGTCGTTCGCTGACCGTCAACCTTTCAAATGGTCTATCGGCCCCTAATCTATTGTACACGACGGGGACCGGTGACGGGTCGTTACCGGTCGGCCCTCTAGGACGGGGACCGGACACAGGGCCACCGACCGCTCTTGAATCAACACTCTCGACGGGTGATGAATGTCGGGATGTGAGAGTAGGGAGTATTGTAGAACGCTGTGGGAAATTATGTTCAATAAGAACTCTTTATTGACTTTGACGTATCCCATAATATCAGTAAAAGAACTTATATAGCTGGACATAGGCTTCCTACCTTCGGTCAACAATACACTTAACTTTATTCAATTTTGAAAAATAAATACGCTTAAAACATCAGCCGTTATTTAAACCTTATTGTGGCTGTATGGTTGGTTATTGGCCTAATTTACTGGGCTATGTTATACGGGTTGCGCCTATAGCAACCATACTTTTAAGTATTCGTCTACAGCGTAACAATATCCTGATGGGGTCGCCATTGCAGAAACTTTCTGTCTTGCCAGTTGTATATGCTATGCGCGAAAAGAAGCATAAACTAATACATAAATACGTCGCACATTCACTCAATGACATCTGGTCCCAAACAAAGCAGAGCCTGTGCTATGGGACAACAGTCAACATACTTTTTTTTTAAATTACACATATGTACATATATAAAAAAATTAATATATTTATATATACTCACATCAGCCTGTGCTAAAGCTGGCATTGCATTCCGCATATCACCAAAGTTGTACATCTATGGAGAAATAATACAATGATATTAACAAGTAATCATCCATTACGACTTGGAGAGCTTCAAGAAACGAGCGTACTCCCTTTTTAAAGGTCGGTAACGCATCTGTGATTACTCTGGTGTTGCGGGTGTCCATATATATAAAAAAAACCATACTAATATTATAAATGGGAAAGTGTGTCTGTCTGTTTGTGGAGATAGTTGAAAGGATGGAGAGTAACATAGCCTACTTCTGTGTCCACGAAAGGGAAACAGTGCTACCCCGAATTTAACGCGAGCGAAGTCGCGGGCAAAAGCTAGTTTTTAATCATTTGTGAATAACTACTTCTGTGGTATTCAAACCCGGGCCTTTGTGAACTATTGGTTAGCCACAGATGCAGTCAATTTTGTATGACAATGAAACTTCCAATTTCCTTTAGCACAGTGTGAAATGCCGTGCAAAATGTACAATTAAACTTCGGCCGTTCAGAGAATGCGTTCCTGACACGTCGCGATTGAACTGACGCAGTAACTTTGTAATGGCGTTGCAGTTACGATAAAAATATTTTTGCTGGTTGTTTATCGTTTTAACTATTGATGAGCATTAAAACAACATTATTATATCAATAATTAATGAATGTTATAATGTTGTGTCAAACTGAGTGTCAAATAACTTGGTAAACAATATTTTTCTAAATCTACACTGCGCTATTACAAGGTTATGTCAGCGCTTTATATTTGTAGTGCTGTGCCAACAATAACAGTGAATAATAGTATCGTAATCTGTTCTTATCGATACAGTTATACTTTATAAAATAATACGTTTTGTTTTTCTTTTCAAGAATTTGAAAATAATGGACTTTAGAATAACTTTTATTAAATATAAAAATAAAAGTACATTAAATACAAAGTAGCATTTTTATATTTAGGTTGAAAATGGTAACCCCAAATGGCGTTATGGGCCGCCATTTTGTGACGCTGAAACAGTCGTCTGTTGTCGTTTCGTGCGCATAGACCACGTTCTTCAAGTGTTTGCGATCTGTTGTTATTTGACTTTGATTGTGTCTTATATTGCGTTCTTTTTACTTTTGGTGCATAATAATGCCTAAACGTGGACAAACATTGAAAACTGGAGCCCGTGAGTTAATTATCAAGCTGCAAGATTACTTTGAGCGGGAGCGGCAAAATGGCGGACCCCTGGTTCCTGTCGAAAAAGTACAAGAACGCGTCTCTCAGGCGCTTGGAGTTAGCAAACGAACGATTACAAATATTAATAAAGAAAAGTTCGGCTCTACTGGCATGGAAGATAATATTTTACGTACTCCGAAGAAGAAACGTAGAACTAAACCCGTGACAGATATTGATACCTTTGACGCCGATGCAATCAGAAATCATATATATGGTTACTATTCCAGAAATGAATATCTCAACAGGATGAAGCTTTTGGCGTCGTTAAGAGAAGCTGGACTGTTTAGCGGGGGTAAAACTGCTTTAACGAAAATCTTAAAAGATATTGGTTTTTCGTATAAAAAAACAGACAAAAGAAAAATTTTATTAGAACGATACGACATCATTTTGAAACGGATAAGTTTCTTGAGAGAAGCAAAAAAAATTGATAACTGGGATAATGTCGTGTTCATTGACGAGACATGGCTAAACGCCAATCACACGGTTTCCCGTTCTTGGACGGATGATACACAAGCGTCGACGTCGAAAGTACCAATGGGTAAGGGGGCTCGTCTGATAATATGCCACGCAGGTACTGCAAAATACGGCTTTGTGGAGAACGCTTTACTGGCATTTCAATCAAAAACCACAAATGACTACCACGAGGAAATGAATGCCAGTACATTTAAAGAGTGGTTCCAGAACGTGCTTTTGCCCAGCCTACCAGAGCCTTCTGTAATATTGATGGATAATGCCTCCTATCACTCGTTTCAAATACAGAAACCACCTACCCAAGCTAATAAAAAAGAAGAAATGGTTGCTTGGTTACAAGCAAAAGGCATTGACGCAAATATGCAGATGCTAAAAGCAGAGCTAATTAAGTTAGTGAAAGAAAATAAAGCGGCAAATGTGCGATACGAAATCGATGAAATGGCTTTGGAGTACGGTCATCGCGTTCTAAGAATTCCACCGTATCATTGCCAATATAACGCGATTGAGCTAATCTGGGCTCAAATAAAAGGTTACGCCGCCCGCCACAATACTTCCCCGCCATTCAGCACGAAAAAGATGATGACCCTGTTAAAAGAAGCCTGCGGGAAAGTCACAAGAGATGACTGGGCAAAGGTTGTCGAAAAGACTAAAAACCTGATTATGGAACATTTTGACCGAGATATCAGGATTGATTCTGTAATTGATAATAATATAATTATACATGTAGGCGAAGATGATGATGAAGACACCACCTCCTCAAGCGAATCGGAGTCTGATTAATATTCTGTACGCACATTTAGTTCAATGTACTTTATTCCATAGAAATACAGATTGTAACTTTGTAAAAAATAATAAATAAAACAATTTTATTATATTAATATTCCCTTTTATTGTTTCCACGTAAAGAACTAAAATATAAATTTTAAATGATTCCGCCAATTTAAAACGGTCTAAATCTAATCATAAAAATAACGCGGCGGTTCATTTTGGAGTAACGGTAACGAACTCGGTATAATGTTGTGTCCATCACTAGTCGTGACTAACTGATAAGTGTCAGGAACGCATTCTCTGAACGGCCGGATAATAGACATTAGTGACCTTATGAGCCTGCTATGCAATTATCTATACACTATAGTATGACACTCTAATAGGTGAAATTTGACAGGAGTCATAGAAGATAACAGAATTTATACTGTAAATAATGTAAAATGACGTACAAACTAAAGTCATGTTTTACTTCTCTAAAACATGTTTCGTTCCATGGATTTTATTTTTAGTGCTGTTGCAATTATTTCTGGTTAATAAGTGTTATTCGTAAGTAGGCTAAATCTACTCGATTACAGATTTGTTTTGAAAATTTTAAGAGTAAAATTTCTTCGCACAATGAACAGAATTACAGTTCAACAAATCTAAAAGATACAGTATGACGTTTCATATTTTTCAAACTGAAACAACTTTGTTCATGCGTACATTATTCAGTTTCGAAAACCTTTTTCGTAAAACCATGAATTTAGAAAGATTTTATTATTGTATCTAAAAATGTACAATTCTTAATATATAAATTTAATTAAAAACGTTCAAACAAAGCAAAATAACACATCACACAATATTTACATAGTAAATAATATCTAATAGTTCTATTCCTGACCTCATTGCAAAGTCACGTAGTTAGGTTACTGCTCGTAGTGTTGCGACTCTTCGGATACACTTGTATGCAAGAAAATCGTTTACATATACGAAAAATCGTTATTATCGTTAGACACGTAACTAACTATTACTTATAACTAGTACTCGACGTGGTCGAAGGTGACGGGAGGCAACTTATTAAGGTCTTAGTAGTAAATAAAAAAAATCCTAAACATTACTTTTATTTAATTAATTATAATTTAAATAAAAGTAATGTTTGGAATTTTTTTTTCTCTAAAAGTACTAGATCTAATAGTAAGTACTGTTTATTTATTACGACTTGAATATAAAGGTAAACAACTATGGGGTCGTGTCAACCACAGACTAAAGACTGTATTTGACCTTTGAGAAATGGAATTAAAGACAAAATTCTAGAATCTACAAATTATGTCAAATGGTGAATTTTGACGTTGAAAAAATTACATATATTTAAAATATAAGAAAGATAGTGGTTTGATCAAAGTAATTTACGTGTTTTCTATTTCATAAACGTTTAATGCTATTTTCCAGAAATTTTCATCCATATCAAAGTGTGCAATTGATGTAAAAACCAGAGAATTTGCAATATGTGGTGTTTTTTTTACAAAAGGTTCTACTCTTTACTAATAATGAGATTATTAAAGTGTCTTAAAAATCGGATATTATCGTAATCGATTTCTTAAATTTCGGATATTATAGTTATCGATTTTTTTATCCCAACCTTATTATTCAATTTGTCAGAACTGTCATACCGTACCTATTAGATTTGTTGGACTTTAGGAACTGGAACAAAGTGGTATTTATAGATGAAACTTTAAATGCAAAACACACCGAGTTAAAGTCTTGGACGAGTGATACTGCGTTCACTAGCAATTAGGTACTTATTAGAAAAGGTTCTCCTCATTTTTTAATTCACGCTACACCTATCCCAATCTTAACTTCAAAACGATTAATCGATTGTTATCTTAATAGATAAATCTCCCCTTAGATTTCAGAAACCCAAATCTAGACTACAACTGTCAAATTGAACCTATTAGAGTGGTCAGAGTATAGTACATGTTGAAACTATTAATTGCAATACTGGCCATCTACTTATTTTGAATATAGTATATATGTCATATGTTGACGTTTCATAAATACTTACTCTGTAAAATGTTTTTAGTCTGAAAATATATATTATTCCGTCGTATTGCTCAGTTCGTGTTTAATTTAATTATCTAGTACAAATAAAATATTAACATATTTTATCAGGTTATGGACCTATGTCCGAGAATATTTTAAAAAGTATCTAGAAAAATCCTGTCATTGTTCGCGAGTTCGTTTGTTTTTTTTCCAGAAATTTCAGAAAAATACTTTAAAAAATAGTATCTCAAATATCAATGGGTACAATTGAGAAGTTAATAGGGAGAGATAATTACCAAAGTTGGAAGTTTGCCGTGAAAAACTACCTCGAACATGAAGAACTGTGGCAGGAGGTTGAATCTGACCCAGGCTATGTATCTGATAGCAAGAAAAATACGAAAGCAAAAACGAAAATAATATTGTTGGTAGACCCAGTTAATTACGTTCATGTATGGTCGAAAACTAAATGGCTTTATCACCTCTAGAGTTAATGTTAGTTGCATGTCATAAAACTATTAGGTTCAATATCGGACAGCAAAACATCAGCTAAAGCATGACGCTACTTTGACATATCAGTTCTCTTGTATTAGCAAATAGTCGTTAGCAGTGGCGAAGGGTGAATTTTTAGAAAAGGTAAGCCGAACGAAAAAAAAACTTGTGACTGTCACAAACATCAATTTAACGGACACAAAGAACAAGATCCAGACTCAGGACAATAATTTGTTGATCAAAAAGAATTGTCCTGCCTGGGAATCGAACCCGCGACCTCGTGCACGTCAGCCGCTTACCGCGACCGCGCCGCGCCATCGAGGTTAAAGTGTCTTTCTATAATATTAAATTTCTATTTCGTAATCTACTTTTCTATTGTACTTCATACGTATTAGTGAAAAAATATTCTGTCCCGAACTCAAGTACATAAAGCTATTCAAATCCGAATATGTTTCTCAGTTTGGACATGTTTCTTTGATGAATTAGATAAATGACTCCACAAACTTTTAAAATCTGAGAATAAGACACAAGGGAAACAAAACGTACTATTTAATTTACAACTGCAAGCTGTAAGCCACTTATATTTATCATAAATAGATGTAAATGATATAAAAATATATCGTAAATGCATGGCGCCGGGCGGCGGCCGACGCACGTCTCGTTTGTATCCCACATTCATGTCTGTATTTCTTATTTTCGTTATTTAATTTCAAGAAAGAAGTTTTGCTTCCACAACAATTAATCAATAAGTCAACAATCTAATACTATTAACGCTGCCATTGTAACAACAAATTAAAGTAATAACAATGAAGTAAGTACTTACAATAATGTAGTAGGTAGGCACCCAAAGCACTATGACAATAATTCAATCCATGCACAACACTCATAACACAAACATACTTAGTAATTACTACTTTACACAAAACAGAGAATTCTAATGTATTTGCACTGTAAATACTTTAAAATATAAATAATAGCTGAATGAAAACAAAAACAATAATAAATGTCAAAATAAAAACTTTGGTACTTTGGGTGGGAAATGACTGAGAGCAAAGCAATGAACACAATATCGTTCGTTCATACATCGCGATGGATCGTTTTGATTGGTCAATACAACGACGAACGAATGATGCGTCGTTTTGATTGGTCAATACAACGACGAACGAATGATGCGTCGTTTTGATTGGTCAATACAACGACGAACGAATGATGCGTCGTTTTGATTGGTCAATACAACGACGAACGAATATATTAATAATACTCAATTTCCTTAGGTAACTCGAAAAATGCCGGCTTATTCATTCAATGATCGTTCCTTAAATCGACGCTCACACACAAAGATAAAATGCAATGTTTTTGCATGTGTGCGTACGACTTTCGTACCGTCTGTTTATACTCGATTCCTATTTTTGAAACCGGCTTACCGCCGCCATTCTAATGTACTCTGTGCCGCCGCCATTAGTTGACAATGTTGTAATAATAGATGGCGTTATGAGTACGTAAATAATTTTCATAATATGTATTGCGATTTACGTAGGTAAGAGAAAACTTTTTTGTTTTTTTAATTTTGTGTACTGAATGGATGTTACGTCATTGATTTATAATTGTTTATTATACAATGTTATTGCAAAGGTAAGCCGGTAGGAATCGGGTTATATGGACCCTTCGCCACTGGTCGTTAGGTATTTATAAAAACAAATAGTAAAGTCAACGTTATTGACTGTTACTAGAGCATATTTTCGGTAAAAAGTTTTATTCTAAAGAATTTCTCTCTTTTTTCCTTGTATGTCCATCCCTATCATTTCTTGCATGACGTCATTGGCGCATATTTCAATTTAAAGTTTTCGTAATTTTATAATATAAAACAATATAGGGTAAACCACTTAATGGTTAGAAGTCCTACAATTATTGGCACTTAAGAGTTAAAAGTGAGTAAAAAGAAAGAAAACACTATAGATTATTCAAGTTCCGTATGATTATTCAAGTTCCGTATGATTATTCAAGTTCAAATATTATTTATTTAATATTTTTATCATATTTTATTTATTTCATGTGTCAACATAGCAACAATAAATTTATCAGAATCCTTTTATTGGCAATAGTGCCAATAATATCTTTTTAATACTATTCAATCACATAATAATGATTAAGTTTAAGCAAAGATTAAAGTATTTTATCATTTTATGATACTTTATATTTTAGTCTGACACGAAGTCCACTCCTAAAGTGCCAACAATTGGGTGGCTTACCAGCCAATATTTGAATTCTACATTGTCAGTTTTTCTGAAATGACAAGCTTGTAATGTCACAAGTAACAAGTTGACTTTAGTTTTAAATTATTTAATGGTTTTTCATGGTTTTTCACATACAAACTCTATAGTTTAATTAGTGACATTTGTATTGTGTTAGTAGATTTTATTATTTATTGCGTTGAAGTGAAAGTTTAAAATAGATTGCACTTTTAATCTAAGCAAAGTTTTGAATACGGTCAACCAATGACGTCAAGCTCACGCATAAACATTAAATAACGATCTTAATGAATTTGAATTATGATAGAATTTTTTGTCAAAACTGATAAAGCCATTTCGTTTTCGACTATACAAGAGGCTACAACAGCGAAACAGGTTTGGACTAAACTTGAAAAAGTGTTTGATGACTCAGGGCTTAGCAGAAAAGTAGGTTTATTGAGAGATTTGATCACCACTAACTTAGACAATTGCTCCAGTGTCGAGGAATATGTTAATAAGGTAATGTCAACAGCTCACAAGTTGAGAAATATCAATTTTGTAGTAGGAGACGAGTGGCTGGGTACGTTGCTGCTCGCTGGCCTCCCTGATTACTACAAGCCAATGATAATGGCTTTGGAGAGCTCCGGTGTGAATATTACTGCAGATTATGTAAAAACTAAGTTGTTACAAGAAGTTAAGGTATCAGATTCAGCTGCTTACTATGCCAAGTCATATAATAAACAAAATATTATGTCAAAGTCAATGTCAAAAAATTCTAATAACCAATCTCAGAGAAAAGGGCAACCCAAAGGGCCACGGTGCTTTGTATGTAACAAGTATGGTCACATGAGTAGGGATTGCTACTTTATGGATAAAAAAGGGGTCCGTCAAATAATGACAATCCTAATAATGGTTATTATGCTGCTTTTCCAGTTGCTCCCGTATTGGATGAAAGTTGCTGGTATGTTGATTCCGGAACATCACTGCATATGTTCAATAACAAGAATTGGATGTATGATGTATCTTCGTCAACTATTGACAATATTAAGGTTGCAGACAATAAAACAGTAGCAGTAAAAGGCAGTGGTAAGGTGGATTTTCAGATTAGAGACGCAGATGGCTTAATACGGAAAATACAGGTCAGAGATGTACTATATATACCCACATTAACAGTTAATTTGCTTTCTGTAAGTCAAATGGTAAATAATGGTTGTGAAGTGAAATTTGAGAGAGATGGTTGTCAGATATATCAAAATAATAAGTTAATATTGACAGCATTGCATCGCAATAACATGTATATATTGAACAATGTTTCTGAAGCACCGGCATTGCTATCAACAACAGATGAGCGAGATATAAATTTATGGCATCTAAGAATGGGCCATCTTAATTTCAAAGACTTAGAGAAAATAACTGATAGTGCAGAAGGGGTTGAATTATCGAAAAAAGGTAATCAAGTTTGCACAACTTGCTTAGAGGGAAAAATGAGTAGACAACCATTTAAAAATACTGGTACTAGGGCTTCTGAATTGCTCCAATTAATTCACTTAGATTTATGTGGTCCGATGGAGACAAGTTCTATTAGAGGTGCCAGATATTATGTAACTTTCATTGATGATTACAGTAGGCAAATATCTGTCTATTTCATGAAGAGCAAGTCCGAAACTTTAGAAAAGTTTAAAGAATTTAAGAATTTAGTAGAAAATTATACTAATAAGAAAATAAAGACATTGCGCACAGATAATGGAAAAGAATATGTAAACAATGAGTTTAAATTGTTTTTGTGTAAATCTGGTATCCAGCATCAAACAAGTAACCCATATACGCCACAACAAAACGGTATGGCAGAGCGTATGAATCGTACATTAGTAGAGACAGCTAAATGTCTAATTTTGAATTCGAGACTACAGAAAATGTTTTGGGCTGAGGCGGTTTCAACATCAGCATATATAACAAATCGCTCACCAACAAAAGCTTTGAACTACAAGACACCATATGAAATGTGGACAGGTAAAAGACCAAATTTAAATAACATGAAAATATTTGGTTGTCACTCAATGGTTCATGTACCAAAAGAAAGCAGACGAAAATGGGATTCAAAAGCTACGAAGATGATATTTGTGGGTTATTGCGAATACACTAAAGGCTACAGATTATATGATGAAAGTAAAAAACAAATATACAAAAGTAGAGATGTTCTTTTTTTGGAACACACAGCTAGGAATAATTGTGTTATTATACTACTCACTTCTTTGCAAGAACAGGAAAAGATAGTAACACAACAATCTGATACCGATACTTTAGAAAATGAAAGTTCAGAAGAGGAACAATTGTATGATGCCAGGAGTGATACATCAAATTCAGAAAGAGATAATGACCCAGATTACATACCGGAAAGACTTGATGACGATTCTATACCATTAAGAAATATGACTCTGAGACCAAGGAGTAAACCTACTACTTATTTTTGTCACGAAGAGAAAACAACAAGTTCATCAGCATTATTAAAGGAACCAGAGACTGTGGAAGACGCTCTTTCAGGCCCAAAAGCAAAAGAGTGGAAAGCAGCTATGGATAGTGAGTATGAATCGCTCCTTCAGAATAATACATGGACATTGGTAACTCTACCTGAAGACAAAAGAATAATCCCTTGCAAATGGGTTTATAAAATGAAAACTAATGAAAATGGTGAAGTTGTACGATATAAAGCAAGATTAGTCATAAAAGGATTTAGACAGAGGCAAGGAACTGAATATAATGAAGTTTTTGCTCCGGTAGTACGGCATACTTCAATAAGATATTTGTTTGCATTAGCTGTAAAAGAAAACTTATATATAGATCAAATGGATGCAGTTACAGCATTTTTGCAGGGAGATATAGATGCTGAAATATATATGAATCAACCACCTGGCTATGAACACGGAGAAGAAGTTTGTAGATTAAATAAGTCTATTTATGGTTTAAAACAGGCGAGTCGCCAATGGAATTTGAAACTTACTTCTGTTCTCAAACAGTTGGGATTAAAAAGTACGTCTGTTGATCCATGTATTTACTACCGAAATGATAATGGAAGCAGCATCTTTATATTGATATATGTTGATGATTTATTAATTTTTTATAATAATGAAGAGAAGGGTAAAGAAATCAAGCAACAGCTTAAAAGTAAATTTGAAATGAAAACGCTTGGACCTGTTATACCCCTTCCACTATATTTAACAACATTTGACAGATTGACGTTAGTGACGTTCAGGAGTATATCGAATGTAATGCCATTCAATTGTAAGCGATTTTGCGATTTTTTTTATTTTTCAAATTACTTAATTTTACACATTTGGATCCTTACATCAACTTACATTATCACTTTATTATTATTGCTTTCTTTATCTATGTTAAGAGAATTAGCCTATAGTTTAAAATGATAAAATTATAGTTAGCTTAGGTATTATTTAAAATACATAATTAATCGTGACACATTCGCGGGTTATAGCTAATCTAAAATACCATATTATCATATTATAAACATATTACGAAGAGTTCAGGTTTATTCATAGCATTTATTTCTACCGATTATTTGTAATTATGTTTCATAATGGTGGTAATCGTTATAAGGGCCCATCACTAAGTAACCATGGTAACCGACAAAAACATGGGTACCTCCATGAAATACAATATTATTTGTTTAAAAAATAAGCGGAAGTCTTACGAAACTTCATGGACGTGAACTGTCAAAAAACCAAACTTACGCTGGAAGGGGTATAATTATTTTATTGGTTGGAGGATAAGTCAGAACGCGGCCAGAGACCAAATTTATATTGATCAGACTGCTTATATAGAAAAAATCCTACAGAGATTCAATATGACAGATTGTAATCCAGTATATTCGCCCTGTGATCTTAGCTCCAAATTGATAAGTACAGGAGATCAAAATAATATAATTAGTAATGTGCCTTATCAAGAAGCTATTGGGAGTTTGCTTTACCTATCACAAGGTACAAGACCAGATATCTGTTATGTTGTAAACAAATTGAGTAGTTTCAACAACAAACCAGAAAGGCAACACTGGTTAGCAGTTAAGAGTGCTACGGTACATAAAAGGAACTAAGGATTACAAATTAAAATTGAGCCAAAATAAAGATGAAAGTAGAGTATTTGGCTACTGTGATTCAGATTGGGCTTCTGACATTAACAGCCGGAGATCATGCTCTGGCTACACTTTTCTGTTTCAGGGTGCTTCAGTGTCATGGTGTTCTAAACGACAGAACACAGTTGCCTTATCAACCATGGAGGCCGAATATATGGCACTAGCGACGGCCACACAGGAGGCTATGTGGCTGAGGCATTTAGAGTCAGAAATAAATTGGAAGCTTACAGATGTACCTAATATAATTTATTGTGATAATCAAAGCGCGATAAAATTTGCAGGTATTGACTCTTACTGTGCTCGCAGCAAACATATTGATTTAAGACATCATTTTCTTCGAGAAAGAGTTGCTGATAAGGAGATTCAACTCTGCTATGTCGGGACTCAAGATATGGTTGCCGACATACTTACAAAACCAGTTTCTCCAAAGAAGACTGATGACTGTTCCATGGCTATGGGTTTGCAATTAAGAAGAGGATGTTGAAACTATTAATTGCAATACTGGCCATCTACTTATTTTGAATATAGTATATATGTCATATGTTGACGTTTCATAAATACTTACTCTGTAAAATGTTTTTAGTCTGAAAATATATATTATTCCGTCGTATTGCTCAGTTCGTGTTTAATTTAATTATCTAGTACAAATAAAATATTAACATATTTTATCAGTACATAATATTATTAATGAGTTTACTACAAGTTCTTAGTACTGACCTCAGTAGGGTTAGGTGCCCAAACAGCGTCCGTACGATTCTCTTGTCGCGGATTGTTAAACGTGGTCGAAGGTGGCTGATTCCGGTAGTCTACCATTAAATCTGGAGATACTACAGCTGTAAACAAAAATATTTCATTTATTACCTAATATTATTTATATACATTATCCAGTCCGACCCCAGTGATACCTTTTTGAAGTCGTTCTCTACCAGTAAACAACTTACAGCGTTCTGCTGAAAAAAATGTGCCTGACATAGTTCAGGATAGTACTGTACGTTGTTGCTATGTACGTCGTGTAGCACTCTAGGTAGTTAAAATACTACTTACAGTTATAAACCTCCTCCCTAATAACCGGCGCTTCTCTAGCAGTAAACATGGGCATCCTAACAGCGTTCTGCTGAACAAAATGTGCCTGACATAGTTCAGGATAGTACTGTACGTTGTTGCTATGTTCGTCGTGTAGCACTCTAGGTAGTTAAAATACTACTTACAGTTATAAACCTCCTCCCTAATAACCGGCGCTTCTCTAGCAGTAAACATGGGCATCCTAACAGCGTTCTGCTGAACAAAATGTGCCTGACATAGTTCAGGATAGTACTGTACGTTGTTGCTATGTTCGTCGTGTAGCACTCTAGGTAGTTAAAATACTACTTACAGTTATAAACCTCCTCCCTAATAACCGGCGCTTCTCTACCAGTAAACATGGGCATCCTAACAGCGTTCTGCTGAACAAAATGCGGCTGACATTGTTCAGGAAAATATTGCACGTTGTTGCGATGTTCGTCGTAAAGTACTCGGTTGTATTGTGGATAGAAGACACGCTCGCCAGGTGGTAACATTATGTCGTTTGGTGGCGCTACTGGTAAGCCAACGATTATTGGTGGGTGAGGCGGTATTGGGTAGCTACTGAAACAAATATTATTAAAAAAATAAATACAAAATATAGTAAAGATTTCTTAGGTAAACGGTAAAGTAGAGAGACCCTTTGAGCGGTGGACCGACGCGACCTGGTTAGAACGGCGCAAGAAACCGATGTATGGGGGAAGCACAGCCACACAAGGTGTCAATATTTAAAAGGGGCCTATTTGGCAGTGGATTTGGCTGAGTTGATAACAGGTTGTCTGTCCCGCCACTAGTAAAACAATGTGAATGTATCACATATGAGACATGGGATAATAAAATAATGAAACAAGAAACACTTACATAACGTGATGTCCATTATTCGCATTCTCACCAAACTCGGTCGATACAGGAGGTATGGCTGTAAGTATAAAAAATTGTTTATTTATAAAATATTCTTCATGTATTTTTTTTAACACTTTTTATGACAGAGATGACGGCTCTACGAAGCCGAAATTGGCCGATTGTCTCTTTCCACAGGTCGATGTGCAATATTTACGGCCGGGTACTGTACTTATTTGTACAGTCCGCTGCCTACATTATTTTACCCCACGAATTACCGGCTTAATACTGAGTCTGGGTGTTTTTAGACTAAAATGGACGGTATTTTCTATATTGTCATGTCTTCACATAATAAAAACAAAATTAATATAACTGATATGTATTACTTACGTTGCACATTAAAGTTACGGTTAACAGGTTGCGGCATAGGAACTGCGTATTGAGGGTATTGTGCAGGTATGGGCAGACCCTGCCCACCGCTCTGTGGGTGGATGGGTACGAATGTGTAGTTGTATTCCCGAAACCTGGGCACAAATTAACACCTATTTAATATTTTTTACTCACGTGTTTATTTACTGAAGAAAACATTTTGAAAAGATAATGTACTTATCGATTTTATGCAAATGAGGCGCAACTGAAGTAAGCCGGCGTGAAGTTATAGCTCTTTTACTATACAGCTATAACTTCACTGTAACTACGCAGTTGCAATTTTTGTAACATAAAGCGAAGAACGGGTGTTTTCTTAGTTCTTGTAATGCGTGAACGTTACTGAAAGCTATCTTCAGGCTTCAGAATTATCTGCGTGGTCCATGAGCGGTTACCATTAACTATTTATTTATTTTTTATTTTTATTTTTTTTCTATTAGGTAACTAATCATCAAATTAATCAAAAAGTTGTACATATTAAGAATACAATATATAATATTCAACCATATACCTAGGTAGGGTAACCGCAATAGCTATTGGCCAAATAATGGTAAAAAACAAGACACTTCAAGGGAGTTCATAAACGAAAGGGAATTTTAATCACATATATTTAAATGAAACTTAGATGAAGACCTAATTTTAACAGTGTTTTGGGTTTGAATCGTTTGGCTAATTACTGTGCCTAATCATGGCTACTTCTTTAATTTTGTGGCTAATAGCAAAATTTTGTATTCTTATTTTTTGCCAGTAAATAGATGATTATGTTAATGTAAGTTAAATTTTCTTAAACCTTATATCCTTAACTTTATATTAGTATTTTAATAATTCATGTGAGTAAGTTTTTAGTTATTGAAAATGTAAAATAAAGTCAGTACTAAGTGACCAATAACTGTAGCATTTACGGTATATGTTTCTTGTAAAAAATATTATAATATAGTCGTAATAAAGTCTACTTTAACATATTTTTATCATTATATTTAAGTAAATAACCAACCTCTCCAACTCTTCCTCAGAATGCGCGAAGGTACAAGCACTACCCCTCGGACAGAAGGAGCCGGCCGCCGCGTCTCTGCACATGGCTACTTTATACTTTGCGTGTGTAGGTGTTGAACCCGTCTGCGGTGAATCTTGGTCTGAAATATTTTACAACATTATTAGTATTTCATTCATGCCTCTACAAATATTGTAGCTAGCATAGTGCTCGCCATTTTTGGACTCTAATGAATGCTTAACATCAGGCACCATAGAGTCATTCTGGTAGGCCAATTTAAAAAAAAAAAGGATTTGTTAACAATATCATCATAACAGCCCATTAATGTCCCACTGCCGGGCCGGGCCTCCTCCCGTAATGGAGGGATACTTGGCCTACTAATACCACGCTGGCCAGACGGATTGGTATAGGGTTTAATTTCAAGTTTTCTTTCTTTTTATTTCGTAAAGATAATATTCACAGATAGTCCCTTAGTCGGTTTTTACGACACCCATGGGATGAGCTGATGGGGTGGGGACATATTGTATTCTTACTCCGTCACCACACGGAGAATTTTTAACAATATGATTACTAGTTTTTACGACCTACGACATTGTTAGGACGGCGGATAGCCGATGGATGAGGGAGGCACAGGACCACGCAAAGTTGATAAATATGAAAAAGACCTCCGGTAGTGGACATCAATTGGCTGAGATTGTTATATAGAAATAACATGCAGACTCAGGATTCAATCACTTGTGGATAACACAAAGAACTGTTTTACAATATTATGCATATATAACATACTAGCTGACCCTTGCCCACTTCGTTGGGCGGCGAAAAAAATGCGTCCGTTTTTCAAACATATTTCATTACTGCTCCACTCCTATTAGTCATAGCGTGATACTATATAGCCTATGACACTCCCTGATAAATAGACTATTTAACACAGAAAGAATTTTTAAAATCGGTTTAGTAGATCCAGAGATTACCCCCTACAACGTCACAAACATACAAACACACAAACTTTACCTCTTTATACTTTATAATAGGTTAAGCCAGTCCTCTTATGCCTTGTATAAGTTGTCTCTAACTGTCATCGTAGATACACTACTTACTGCATATCATGGAGTAGTGGCTTCCATTTTGAGATATGGCATAATATTCTGGGGGAATTCAACAGGCAAGCACATAGTATTTCAGCTACAAAAACGCTGCATCCGTTCTATGTTTGGCCTAAATGTAACAGACAGCTGTCAGCCATTTTTTTTAAGCATAGTATTCTAACTGTACCATTAATGTATATTTATATTAGAGACGGCCTTGTTTGTAAAAACCAATCCCACATTGTTTCCAAAGTTATCTGATACTGTACAGCGAAACAGACGTGACAACGATATACCGCGTCTGCGCAGCTCGAACTGCCCATCTGAGTAACAGTGTTTTTTGTATGGCACCAAAAATTTACAACAAGCTTCCAAAAGAAATAAGGGCTCTTAATATAAATCTTTTTAAGAGAAAATTAAAAGAAAATTTACAACGCAAGTGCTATTACAGTATTGATGATTATTTGGCAGATAATATTGTTTAATTTTTTTTTTTTTTGCAATGTTTTGTTTAAGTATTTAGATTTTTTTTTTGTTGACATATACCTATTAACAGCACTGACATTGATATTGCATTAGCGTTTAATTTAATTTTAATTAGTATTGTCTTTATTTGTGCATTGTAATTTTTTTTTTTTTGACATAATGGTAATAGTCATTCACTTTAATATCTTTATTATAATTTAATTTAATTGTAAATATTTGTATGCCATTCGTGGTAAAACATGTTGTTACACATTTTTTTTAAATTTAAGAACTATTTATTACCACACATGTTTTATGCAAATAAATATTTTCTTTCTTTCTATAATATTAGTATACCTAGGTGTAAACCTTCTTCTTAAATCACTCTTTTTATAAAAAAAAAGTTTCTATTGTTCCATTGCGTACAGTACGGACTAACTAACTAAGCCGGCTTGAAGTTATCGCAAATGGCCGGGCAGATTATCACTTCACGGACTGAATGGCGCGGAGTGGGTGTTTTATATGTAACAGTACATGCGCGAACTCCTCTGATAGATAACTTCAGGCCGGTCGAGTTATTTTGCCCTTACTGTAGTTTTACAGATTTAAGAATAATATTTTCCGTGTGGTGAAGGAGTAAGAATACAATACGTCACCACCTCATCTCATCCCATCTACTAGACTAGACTATCCGTGAATATTTTCTTATCGAAATAAAAAGAAAAACTTTAAATTAAACCCTATACCAATCAGCCAGCGTGGAATTAGTAGGCCAAGTATCCCTCCGACATGGGAGGAGGCCCGTCCCTGCAGTGGGACATTAATGAGCTGTTATGATGCATAATGTATAGAGACGGACAGACTGTGAAAGCGATTTTGTTTTATACTATGTGTTTGTTTTTTTTGTTTTGCCTGACAAACGAGTCAGGGTGGCGGAAAACCGATGGATGAAGGAGGCAAATGGCCGCACAAGGTGGTAATATTTGGAAGAGGTCTATGTCCAGTAATGGACGTCAATTGGCTGATATGATGATGATTTGATACTTACTAGTAGTATTGTCTAAGCTCTTGTCAGACAGGCTATGCTTCTGATTGTGGTTCGAGTCCCGTCCTTGTGCCTGTTGTTGCAGGTAATGTATTAGTCCGGCGACTACCTCCTTTAGTGACGTCATCACTTCGGCTAGCTGTTGCCACGATGGGCTCTTTACGTCTGTAACGAAGATTATGTTTAATTATATTTACATAATAAAACTTATATAATTACACTAGCTGACCCGTGCCCTATTCGGTGGGCGGCGAAAAGAACGTGTCCCTTTTTTTAACATATTTCATTACAGCTCCACTCCTATTAGCGTGATACTATATAGCCTATGACTCTCCCCGATAAATGGACTATTCAACACAGAAAGAATTTTTAAAATCGGGTCAGAACATCTCTAGATTACCGTCCTCTACAACGTCACAAACTTTACCTCTTTCCAACATTCGTATAGATAAGAAAAGGCAGGGTTGGGAGACCCCTCACACGGTGGACTGACGACCTAGTATAATGCGAGACTCCGATAGATGAGGGAGGCACAGAAACACTCAAGGTGGCAATGTTTGGAGGCGGCCTATGTCCAGCAGTGGACTTCGATAGGCTAGTTGATGATGATGATGACTTCCTACTAATATTATAAATGCGAACTAATATAGACAAAGTCTCGCTAGACACATGTTGAACTACGGTGTTATTTCTTTTTTGTTGTAAGACGGATAGTGTTTACCTGAACTTACGGGTCTTCTATTCTTAGGTAATATTATCTTCTATCTCTTTTTGGATGATAACGTATGATAACGTGCTACTAATAGCGACAATGTTTACTAGCCTATCTTAAGCCCGATTTACACATCGACAAGTACAGTAGCGAGTTAAGTAGTAAGTTGTTGATTTAAATAAATCTGAGAGGCGATTTATTGGCGAGTTAAATACGAAGTAGCCCCCTCTCTCGCGACTCGCCAACTTAACTCGCCAAAAAATAGGATGGAGATCTATTCAAATCAACTTACTACTTAACTCGCTACTGTACTTGTCGATGTGTAAATCGGGCTTAAATGTAGGTCCAGTATAAACACATAATCAATTATTTTGCGCAATACTCAACCGACAAGAAACCATACAAACATCTCTAAAATAAAAATTAAACTCCAATTATTGTACAATAAACTTGAACAAACTTTTAGTACGATTTCACAATCTTCAATATTTGGAAATTTTCTGCACAATTGAGAATTTTTCGCAATAATATTTATCGTTTAGGAGTTTATTAAGAACTTTTTCTTAAGAACGCAAATGTTTGAAGCCAGTGAAATGAGGGATAAGTTGTGTAATGCGGGTTTTTTTTACGTCCCGACCTTTTTAATGAGAGAGAAACATTGTTAATGTTTATTTGGTAGTAACATAAATTATCGTGTTTATAATATTAGTAGGATAATGTCATATTGATCATTTAGGACAGCATGAGGTCATGGCTTAGATGATAATAATTTGGCTCCTAATCAAAAAGTCCGAGTAGCAAAACGTCAAACTAGGCAAAAAGTCTAGTGAGCAATATACCTAATTTTTTTCATACTTTGTAAAAGAACGAACCTCAACAATTTGGCACACTTTGGCATTTATGCAATAGAAAACACATAAATTGCTTTGATTTAACCACAATCTAACTTAAATTTTAATAAAATGTAATCTTTGACGACATAAAATTACACAGCTCAAACAAACTTGACCATTTGACATTTGTAGATGATCAATAGATTGTCTTGTACATACATGATTCTTAGTACATTTCTTATTCAGTCTTAAGTCTGTGGTTAATGCATTTGTTTACATTTTAAGTCAAGTTTAAAAAAATGGAACATAACTACACGCCCATGTAACAAAATGTCTAACTATCACCAAAACGTCTATTTAGATAATTGTAAATTTTTCATAATGTACATTTATGAAGACAAATATCAATGTAATGACAGAGGAAGAATAAATAGCGTTGGCAGATCATCTCGTCATATTGGTGTCGTAAACTGGACTAAGAAAGCGGATAAACATACTTGAAATTTTTTTTGTAAATACATACATAATACGTAGAAAACACCCAGACCAATGCACACAAAGATTTGCGGGAATCGAACCCGAGACCTCTGTGTAGCAGTCATGTTATATAACCACTACGCCACAGAGGTCGTCAAAACGTCGAAGTAATATTTACCTGGACTAGCGTCAATGTTGGCAAGCCTGTCTAGATGCAGGCTCATCACAATCAACTGTGCGGGGTCACCTGTCCGCTGCAACGCGATGAACAACTCTTGTACAGACTGCGCGAACGATTGCGGTGTTTGTAATTTATCTGTTAGGAAATAATAAAATACATTATTATTATTTATTTGTTCTTAGGAATACTTAACAGGTATTTCGGGACTGTATTCATGTTTTTACAATTAATTATTATAATTACAATATATTTTTGGGAGTATAAATACAATTTTCTAATTAAACTCCTAACTTTGATTGCGGTGTTTGTAATTTATCTGTTAGAAAATACATAAAATACATTATTATTTATTTGTTCTTAGGAAAACTTAACAGGTATTTCGGGACTGTATTCATGTTTTTACAATTATTATAATTACAATATATTTTTGGAGTAAAAAATACAACTTTCTAAATTAGACTCCTAACTTTTAAAGTTAAGTAGAATCACTAACTCACCTATAATACTCTGCATATGGCTCTTATGCGCGGTATCACCATAGAGCAAAGCGCTCCATTGATCCGGAGCTATCCTCAGCCCAGCCTCCGTGGCTATCTGTACAATCTGCGCGTCGTGTTCTCGCCTCAGAGACTCGTATGTGCGGAACTCTTCTTTTAGTTGCATCAGGGAAGAGTCACATTCACGTTTTGATACCTATATTATATACAAATAAAGTTCAAAATTAAATAGTTTTAATTTTTTCGGGGATGCGGCTGCCATAGAAAATAAATCGAAAATCTATGATAAATTCGAAACTGCGTCATTGATTGAAAGTCCTAGACTCCTTTGACCGGTCTTTGAGTTCATGATACGATATTTCGCATGTACTTATGTAATTAAACAAGCAGGCAAACAGGCAGGCAATTTAAAAAAAGAATCAATTTCTGGTTATCATACACTTTGCGAGGCTTCGCGTAAATCAACATACGAGCAGCAAAAATCACCGATTAAGACGTATGTATAGTACTCACCTTAAAACAAGAAGCTCTGTATAGGAGCTGGACGACATGGCCTATGCTAGTTTTGGAAGCCTGAGGAAAATGAGGCTCCAGTCTTTGGACAACAAACATCACTAACACCTGTTGATAAGAAAAAGAGAAGGTCATTTTGATAATATACCATTGATAACACTTGCCAAACTAGCGTAGTACTTTTTTTTTTAACAGTCAGTTAAAACTGGGATTAATATTTTATAATATTTTTTTATTCTAAGTAGTATTCTAATAGTATTCTAAGTACTATTGTTATGAAAGCTAGAGCAGCTGGTTTCAATATTTTATGAGAATTAATAGGCCCATTATTCAGGATTACACAGCAAAAATAAAGTTGGAAAAAGTATGATATGTATTTAGCAATTTTTTTTAAATGCCTATAACTTTTAAACCATGCTACTTAGATTTATTTTTAGATATTTCTGATATGACTTGCCTTAATCACCCGGTTCCGAGTTGACGTCAAATTTTTGGACACCAGTATACTGCCCCGTAAAAATTTTGGGCAAATCTTATCCAAGAGACATTGGCTATAGATACAGCCTAGTCCGATACACCATTGGATAGATCTCGGGCTGACTACGAGCCCATAAATAAGGAACTATGAAAAAATATTTGTCATGACTGAGAAATTTATTCACGCTCGCTCGATCAATTTTCGCCTGCATAGGGATAAGACCCGCGCCCGCCGACTTATCTAGTTACCCCCTTACTCATAAACGCCTCTTAAATTTAATCAATGTCAAGCGAGATTTTTATTAGGAAAACCAACCTTATACCAAACAAAAACGTAAGAATTTAAGCTAATCAATTGACTAAAATTTAAGAGGCGTTTATGAGTAAGGGGGTTAGTTTGTTTATAACCCCTTACCTTCCTAGACAATGCAGAACCGTCTTCCAATGCCAGTAGTACTAGCTTCAAGACTTCTTCCTGCATCGCCGGGCCCAGGAACTGACAACCTCGCGCTCTGACCGCGGCCCACAAGTTCGCACTCAATTGCTGCGGATTCTGGTAGAAGACATAAGGGTATTGATGAAGAGCTTTATAAAAGCAAGTAGCAAATGTTAAGCTAGCCTTTAGCTACATTGTGTATAATAAAAGTATTAAGCTATCGCTATTTGTATATATTATACTACTTTATTTATAGATATGACTTGGCTGATATGATGATGATGATACTACTTTATAATCAGGTCTTACTCGCGGTATATTATATAGGTTATATTTTAAATACCGCGACTAACCCCCGGTTTCCGAATGACTGATCAAGTAAAAATCAACTAATTCAGTGTCAAAACTGTCATTTTAGTTTCTGAAAATGATAGTTTTGACACTTGATTAGTTGATCAGTCATTCGGAAACCGGGGGTAAGACCCGATTATAAAGTAGATGTAATGAAAACGTTTTGTACGATTTTTAAAAGACAAGTCTCGAGTTTGCGATGGAGCCCTCTGTCGCAGGGATTACACAAACAAAATCCACCTTTAAGACAATATTGTCTTGCATAGAAGTTACACGTTCGCTATGCACACGATTGATTTATATACCACTAGCTTTTGCCCGCGGCTTCGCTCGTGTTAAATTCGGGGTAGCACTGTTCCCCTTTCCTGGATAAAGAAGAAAAAAAAGCCTATGTTACTCTCCATCCCTTCAACTATCTCCACATAAAAAATCACGTCAATTCGTCGCTCCGTTCTGCCGTGAAAGAAAGACAAACAGACAGACACACTTTCCCATTTATAATATTAGTATGGATATTACGCACAGAAAGATTTGAAATATTTTACGCACTCATTAAATATTGAACTCGATACTGGCCATTTTGTTTTCCTACTCTTTTGATCCTATCGTGTAAGCGAGGAGTAAAAAAGCTTTTTCGTAGACAAAGTGATGCCTCATGTCACTTGTGGATAACATGTTTTATTTTATTGTTGGTATGTTCATTGACCGCTTCACAGCTTTGAGCCGATTCATCAGGTGGCATAATGGTCAATTTTATTGGCATAAATAAAAAAAAATAAAAATCACAATTGCATAGGAAGTGTTAAATATAACTGGACTTACCTGATGCTGCAATATAAGTTCAGTAACGGTCCTCTCGCCAAGCGACCTAGCCGCTCTCGCCGCCCTCCCACGTCCCTCCTCGTCCGTGATAGCGCATTGTAATAACATCACGAGTTTACGCTGCATAGGTCGAGATAGACGACTGCCTGTTGGAGTGCTGTTCACTGGAGAAAAAACAACATCTTTTCACTATTACACCATGCAAGGCAGTGACTATCAGCTAGCTTATAATAAATTTGGTGATTCTAACCATCAGTATATCACCCAATTGGCGTTAACTGCTGGACAAAGACGAACTCCAAATATTTCCATTTTCCCCAGGCCTCTGCATTTTGCATCCATTGTGGCGTCCACCGTGTAAGGGGTCTCCCTACCCTGCGTCTTTCGCTACGCGGTCGTAATTCCAGAACCTTTCTACTCCAACGGCTGACAGTTCTACGCGTATTTTGCCCTGCCCACCGCCACTTTAAAAGAGCAATCCTGCACACTATATCGGTCAATTTGGTTCTCCAGCGAATATCCTCACTTTTGATTCGATTACTCAGGGAAACTTCCAGCATAGCTCTCTCTATTGAGACAATAACCCTGCTAGGAAAGCCTATAAACAGCGACCATGTATCAGCTCAGCTCCATACGGCATATTCTAATCATCACTATCTTTCTCTATCCTGTATCTTCAAATAGAACTTACCATTACCGCAGTACTTCAGATAGGCAGCAAGATGTTCCATGCACTTGACTATGCAGTCGTATGCCTGCCTGTCATGTTCTTGCAGGGCCTGTATGGATGGTGGGTGGTAGGGCTGCGAGGGTGGATTGCATCCAGCGAGCTGGAGGAGAGCCGTGTTCACGACTAACTCCTCCGGCTCCACTTGGATTACTGTCTGTAACATACAAAGAATTAGAAGGTAGAAAGTATAGCATGAGCAACACAAGCTCCAAAGCTTTGTAAAATCTTACAAAGCTTCTATCTGGTATACTAGTGTATAGTATACAAATATAGGCTTTTGCTGTCTGTCAATGCTTTAAAACCATTAAAACTAATAAATAACGGACTTTAAAGCGGTTTTTTTAAAATAATGCTTTACATGCATGCATAATATTGTAAAGTATAGGACTTGCAATCGTGCGAAGTCAGAGCGAGTTGCTAGGTAGTATTTCATAATTAATAATTAATTATTAGTTGGTTAAAACTCATCATGTATTTTAATGTTAATTCTCACCTGGTCGAAAGGACATTGTTTTCTGTGTAGATGTTTCAGACAGTGCCTACAGAGGGTGTGGCCGCAGCCCAGGCTGATAGGACTGCGCGGGGCCTCGCCAAATTCTCGGCAGCACACTGGACAGTTTAGATAATCCGTCCATTGAGGCGCCTGGATTGGCATTCTGGAACAAAATAATAGGTAGGGGAAAAAGTCTTTTCGCATAACGTAGGTATAAACTTATTATAAAATTTCTTTGACTGTACTACTTGTCTGGCTGGTTTTGGTAACATTAAAAAGGTTACATTATAAAGAAAAGAAAAAAATAAAAAAAAGTTGTTTCCCGCTATTTTTCATTTGTTTTTCTCTCCGTAAAAATGAGTGAATCTAATGAAGAAATTCGATACATTTTAAAATTTTATTATAAAAAAGGCAAAAATGCAACTCAAGCAGTGAAAAAAATTTGTGATGTTTATGGACCTGATGCAGTGTCAGTAAGAGTAGCACAAATTTGGTTCAAACGTTTTCAGTCCGGAAATTTTGATGTTAAAGATGCACCTCGCTCTGGTCGCCCTGTTACGAATAAAATGGACGCCATTTTTGAAAGAGTGGAGCAAGATCGGCATATTAGTAGTTACGATGTAGCTGAAGAACTGGGAATTGACCACAAAACAGTTTTGACCCATTTGAAGAAAGCTGGTTATACAAAAAAGCTCGATATTTGGGTGCCACACGAGCTCACTCAAAGAAACTTAATGAACCGTGTACTCATTTGCGATTCATTATTGAGACGTAATGAAACCGAGCCGTTTTTGAAGAGATTGATAACTGGCGATGAAAAGTGGATCACGTACGACAAGAACGTGCGAAAAAGGTCGTGGTCGAAAGTTGGCCAGGCTTCACAGACTGTGGCCAAACCTGGCCTAACACGAAATAAGGTGATGCTGTGTGTATGGTGGGATTGGAAGGGCATTGTTCATTATGAGCTTTTACCGCCCGGCAAAACCATCGATTCTGATCTTTACTGCCAGCAACAAATGAGATTAAAGGAAGCAGTCGAGAGAAAACGGCCGGAATTGATCAACAGGAAGGGTGTGGTCTTTCATCACGATAACGCTAGACCACACACATTTTTAGCCACTCAGCAAAAATTAAGAGAGTTCGACTGGGAGGTCCTAGTGCATCCACCATATAGCCCTGACCTTGCGCCTTCAGATTTTCACCTGTTTCGGTCTCTTCAGAATTCTTTAGGTTCTGTAAGGTTGACCTCAAGAGAGGACTGCCAAAACTATTTTTCCCGTTTTTTTGATCAGAAGTCCCAAAGTTTCTACAGTAACGGGATAATGTCTCTGCCCACAAAATGGCAGGAAGTTGTTCAACAAAACGGTACATAATATATATTGTAAATAAATGTAAAAAATCTTTGAAAAAAATGTCTTGACTTTTCATACAAAAATACGAAAAGACTTTTTCCCCAACCTAATATAAACATCAATTATTTTTTTGTTTTCATTTTGTCACAGTATCACGCAGGCTGGAATTGTTTGGAACAGTTCTATGACCAGCAATAGACGTCCACAAACTGCTAAAGATAATGTTATAATGTTAAATATTAGGCAACTAAACAACTGTCCTGGTTAGGAAGGAGGTAGATGAGGGAAGCATAGGACCACAGAAGGTGGAAATATTTGGGGGAGGCCTATGTCCAGCAGTGCACGACCTTTGGCTCGTATGATGAAGATAATGAAACAAACAATTGAAAAAAACATTGATATGCAATTAGTAAAAAACCTTGGATATCATGTTACAAACAGACACTCCATTTTTATTTATATGTATAGATTAACAATAAAAGAACAAAACCTAAATAGTAATAAGTTTACGTATATACTAATGTCAGTAATGTCTTGTGACCGAGTTGTTATTATTTTTATTTTGTACAAGCAATAAATCAATTTACTGTATTGATTTTATGCATTCTCAAGGTACTTTTCAATATTGTTTTTTTAAATTATACATACTGAATAGCAGTTTAATAATATTTAAACGTTAAATATGTGAGTGATACATACACTAAATACATACACAATATTATATAGTTCTACCAGGTAACTCAATACAGTAGTATCATAATATAACGTTTTCTAATAAGAGATGTTATTTTGAATACCTTATTATTACAGTAAATATCACCATTGCAGCTTTATTTTTTTTTACATTTGACTAGTAGAACCTACGACATTACTAAAAATGGAACGATATACGCCTTAACAATACATTAAAAGCGGGCGTCCGCATAACGCAGTTACAGCGTTGAAACATTTTTGGATCGTCGTGAAGGACTTTGGTAGATCGCAATACAGATATTCGTGAAAAAATGAAGCTGTGAGGACAAGTTAGTGATGTTAAGAATTAAAGCCGTGCATGTCGCTTAAGGAGGGAGCGAGGCATAGGACCGCACAAGGTGGCAGTACTTGGAGGAGGCCTATGTCCAGCAGTTGACGTCGATTGGCTGATATGATAATGATGTCGCTTCAGAACAATTTCGAGAATATTCCTGCTGCAGCTCGTGTTTCAAATAACCAAATTTGGTGCTCAAGTGGGCCGATCATCAACAACGTCGCGGCCTCTTTTCTTTGCTGATTGTGTCCTTGAAATGATCCGCAATTCCATCGAAAAAAAAAAGGTCTACGCCAACAGCCCAGCATCGATTCAAGACCTCAAAGATGCCCCGCCCTCTTGAATGTGTTTATGCAAAATTTAATGAAAATGATATGGTCCTGTAAAGCATAGCCGTGGTGGCCATTTGACTAAAATGGTTTTCTCCCGTTCTTGACACCCACTGTCCTTTACTTTGCCACCGGTGTCATGAAAAGTGGACATTAGAAGTTTTTAAAAAGTGTCATATATTATTTTCTTAAAGCCTGTAGTTTTATTTATATTTTATTACATCTCAATTACTACAAGCGGTTTATGACTTCCTAGGCCTTTTCTACGTTAAGTTGCAATACTTCAAAGGTGTCCACTTCATAGCGAGTCTCCCTTAGTTATCTACCATGTAAAAATAATATTTTTCTTATTTTAAAGTTAGACACGAGACAAAGAATAATATAGCGAAAATAAACGTCTGGAAAATACCGCAGTGTAAGTTGATGGACCGTTATTTTTTCCACTAGCGCTGTGGAAGCGGAGGTAAACTTAGTAGAGTAGGTAAATTGACGTCAATGAGCGATGTCAAGGTGGGGAGACCTATACACAGTGTACCGACGACCTAATTAGAACGGCGGGAAACCTTTGGATGAGGGAGGCACAGAACTCACTGGAAATAAGTATTTAGAAGAGGCCTATGTCCAGCTGGGGACGTCCAATGGCTGATATAATGATGATGCCTAATTCCAATATTTCTATATCCAACTTGTGTTGTTAGCTTATTATAACATTAACATCCCTCTCACTCATTCACATATCATATCCGCGTGAGAAAATACATTATTTCTCACAAAACGGATTTAGGTTTATGCAATAATAATTTCAATATCAATGATGATAGTTTCACGTCAAAGTGAAAGGAACACAGAATCAGATCATTGGAGTGAATCATTGTAACGTCACAATGACGTAGTATACAAGTACTAAGTGACTTATTAATAACAATGATAACAAAATGTACGTGTGTTGAAACTGCAATAATAACATTATATTATAAACTTCACACTACAGGGAATTTTGTTATATGACATGACTGCTACGCAGAGGTCTCGGGTTCGATTCCCGCTCAATGCGAATCTTTGTGTGCATGAATTTGGGTGTTATCTATGGTATAATATGTATGTATTTACAAAAAAAAAGTATTTAAGTATTTTTATCCGTTGTCTGGTACCCATAGTACAAGCTTTGCTTAGTTTGGGACTAGATGGCGTTGTGTGAATGTGTGAAGAATATAAATATCATGTTGATAGTTCTACACTCCTACTAAAAACGCGAAAGTTTGTAAAGTATGGATGGATAGTTGGCGTAAAAATTACTGAATGGATTTTATTTGAAACTTTAAATTAATATAGCTTACACATCAAAATTACAAGCAGGCTACAATTTACAAAGATTTTGAACTTATCATTTGAGCTATAAATAGTAATCTTGCTCAAACGCGAGCACCAGGTAGTTTGTAATAAAGTAGTAAAACTACAAACTATTAAAGAAAAAGAATTATAGTTTACAATAACTTCTTTTAATAGTTAATTTGGCCCGTGTCAGCGCCTCACATAATAATTAAATCAATAAAACGTTAATTAAAAAGTAGAAAGGTAAATAAAGCATAGTAAATAGTTAAAACACTCTTTAAAAAATTGCCACAAAAAGTATTAAATACTTCTTTATAATCATTTTTTATTCAGTGTTGTACACTTGCTTCCTACAATATAATGTATACTATCAATTTCAATAAATTGCTTAAAAATGCATGTCATTCTTTCATGGTCACATTATAATAAAGACTAGAGAATATCTAAGCTAAAAACAATGGGAAAAAAAACAAAATTCTATAGCAATACAGATCTTTGACAGCTACGTATCAAAGTGATATGTATATTTGAATCATGTAACATTAGATTTTAGATTTGAATTGAGATCAAATCACTCACCTCTCGACATTTCCGTAAATGTATAATTTATTAGATTCAATCCAGTTTTCAACATACTTATGTACATTTATACACATACCTAGGTAAATATTATAAATTTAACAATAAATAAATTATGTAAACTCTAACATTTGCTACACATGCCAATAAATCATGTCAATTTTATAATACCCTCATGTTATCTAATTTTAATTTTACCAGGTATTGTATAAATATATTCCTGGCAGAATTTGCGTTTTTATAACTATAACATTTCAAATAAATAAAATATGTATAACAATTTACTCTCTGTAACTCTCTGTAAGAAATCTAGACTAAAAAAAATATGTTCTAAATTATATACACAATTATTCGCTTTGATCCCTTTGGGTAACAACAGAAGACCTTGCAGTACCTACCATCTGTAAAGTGCCTAATTTGTTCATAAGCAGCAGTTCTAAGCTTAGTGGCCAAAGAAGTGACAATGACATTTTCCCCTTACGGACCTTCTGATTCGGAAAGGTAGTATGAACACCTGTTGTAATTTAGAATCTTTTGTCAAACTTAGGAAAGTAGTCAACCTACACCCTGTGCTAGCAATACATTGGGCAGTGACAACTTAACACAAATGTTATTTTCAATAATAGGTTGTATGCAGGAAACTGAATGAGTATTCAAAATATTAATAACACTATTCGCATTTGTATTATTTTTAATATCAGTCATGTTTTATATGCAAACAATAGCATGCCAGCTTGGGTTTTGATCATGGAGATCTTTTATGTAGTAGGTATTTTTTCTCTAAGGTAACTAGGCAAGCCAAGGAATATAATGTTATGAGCCCGAATGGATTTTGAAGCAGTTTTTTTATATATATTTTTCAACAGGATGGTTTATAATGTATAATGCATTCATAATATTATAGAGTTGAGAGTATAAGCACTACACCATGTTAAGTTAGTCGATTGTTAGTTTAGTTATTGTATAATGTAAAAGATCAGTTTGTCATTGTAATGACATTCACATATGAATCTTATGTTCTTAAACTTTATGCTCTGCATATCAATTCTCGTACTATAAAATTGTTAAAAATTCGGTTAAGTTAACTTTAGTTGTCAAATTCTCTTACCTATTGTATGACAATTTAACAACTTAACCGAATTTTTAACTATTTTAAAGTACGAGAATTGACATGCAGATGTTAAAATATTATATTTTCTGTAAATATCTTTATTTTTCAGTAGTTTAACAATATTGTGGTATTATACAGTTCATTTATTTAATCTGTAATACAGAAACTTTTAATGTCTCATCTAAAAATATTAATAAAATTGGAGTGTTTGTTTAAGCGCCTGTCACCCGGTTCCCATCTCAACTGGTCTGATTGGAAATCCCTTAACCGCCTTAGGACCCAGGTAGGCCGTTGCAAACAAAACCTGGTGAAACAAGGTATGACAAATTCATCAGATAGCTGCTGTGAATGCGAGGAAAAACAGCAAATAATGGCACACCTACTGAACTGTCCAAGGTGCCCAGATAGCTGCACAGAAAAAGACCTTATAGACGCCACTGACAATGCAATCACCGTGGCCAAGTTCTGGGCTGATTGCATTTGACCACCGATGGTACTGCATTGTGTACCTTACGACTCAAAAGAAGAAGTGTTTGTTTATAGCATAAGATCCGGTTTTTTAATAATTGGACATCAATACCCAAAACCCAATTGAATTTCTTTTGGCTGTCTGTCTGTTTGTTCCAGCTAATCTCCGAAGCCGCTGGAACAATTTCGATGGGACTTTCACTATTGGATTTTTAATTTTACGGCACACTAACTTTTGGCACCTTTGTACATTTTTAGGGTATTAGCTAGTTTTAACTAAAACCTAAATTTTAGGAGGTATTTCATTCTGATCGTTTTATTTCAAAATAATAGTATCTATGATAAATCAAACCTAGTGACAAACTACAGCAGTTTTATGTTCACTATTTAAAGGGTTTCAGATACAGCATAGTACATTCTCTGTGTGTCATGTGTTCTTTGCTGCATGTTGGGAGAGCCCTGTATGCAGCAATAGACTGCAATAGGTTATTGTTTGATTAATAGTACATGGGTCTTTAAGAAGACTTTAAAATTGTGATGTTTAAAATAAGTATAAAATACCCATTTCAAAATCTCAGCGAAATATGTAGAAAACATATATAAAAAAATCTATCTGACTCCCAACCACTTTCCCTCAACTTTTGCCTCTAGTAAGATGGTATCCAGTATCTGCGCATCTTGGATATAATCTGAATATATTCCTTTACACAACTATTGCTGTCAAACATAATTATAGAGCACTAAAGGCATATGAAAACAATAACTTAATAAATGGTTAATATATCATCTCTGCGCAGTTAATAAACACATTAGCGAATTTCCTATACAACTTACTCAAATAGCTAGGACTGCCGAAAGCAATAAACTTTATACTAGAACTGTTCAAAGTAGCATTGTTGCCTTGTTTCACTAGGTGGATCATATTAGGAGCAGTAGGATTACATTACATCTTTAATCAAAGATCTTATTTATGTATGAACTAGACACTGTCATAAATATTCTTTCCGATATCACACTACAGAGCTAAATTTGCATTTCAACCATGCTAATCATATATGTCGGTCCATGTTGCCTAGCACTGCTGGAAATGGGCTAAGTTGAGATGTTTTTTATATCATATCTATGAAAAAGCACACTTACACAGCCCATGGAGAAACCATATTATGCTAAAAATCATATTTAAAGTAACATGTATACTATATTGTACTACTTATATTATTGTTTAAAAAAAAATTAAATCTAACATATCTACTTCTACAGATCAAGAAATAATGTCACATAACATTGTAATTATCATAAGCAAGTTTAGTCTAGCTTGGAGCCACATAAAAACAACAACTGTGATAAGATAATAAATAATATATTTTATATAATATAAACTTTAGTCTTTTTATGATACATTTAAAGCATAGTAACACATATTAAAGCATATTTAATTAATCAAAGACATACAGATATACCATTATTGGTGAAAATTATGTCAACAACATAATTATTCACACCAATAAACAATATAGACTTGATTGATATTTTAGCTTAGTACATTTCATTTAGCATTACAATACCTATTGTATTCTTCTGCCCTACATGCACTGTGATGTAACTAATTAACATTACTTTATATACCATGTCATTAGAAGGAGTTTTAGTGAATACATAAAATGGGATTTCTCATGTTGCAAAAACTAATAGCTTAGAGTTAATTGTAAATAGTGTTTAAACATATTATGTGCAAAAAACTATGATAGTAACAGAACTCGACTCTTCATAATATACATGCAAAGTCAAACAAATATCTAATTTATTATGATTCATTTATAAATTGATATGTCAAATTTGTCTGTCTTAATTTTTAAATTGTATCATGACTACATTGTATCACCTCACAATAAAGACCGTAGACGTTAAAACGTATATTGTTTTACTGTTAATACGCAGAAACAAAAATAAATAAATTAAAACAGAAAAGCTAGTAGATATAAGTTTATATTGATATCGCTAAATGATACATCACAAGAACCATGACGATACATCGCAATACTTTGTCACGTCTTGCTTAACCTTCGTACGTACTTCTGTCAAATATAAACTAGTAAAGCTTTTGATACAGTAATGATAAATTTTAAAATAGGGAGAAAAACGCTTAAAGACAACACTGAAAGAAAATTATGACATCCGAAAATTGCCACCTAGGCAGTGGTATGATCATCTGAGCGCGCCATGATTCTTATTTTATCATTTGTGAATATCAGGAGAGGGTAGCTTAATATTATGGGAAGAAAAGTATTTATAATTACCTTACAAATATCACGAACAGTCATCACAAAAGTAACACATACAGCTTCTACCCACTTCAAAACATGATCGGTCAGCAGCCGTGGAGCATAGACTAGATAGAATTTTGCAATGTAATTCTGAAGTAAAAAAATGAAGTGACAAGTAAAACTAATGTTACCCTGATCAACAAAAATGTCCAATTATAACCATAAATACTTCGTTCTCAAAATATTACATTCTCAAAATATTACTTGTGCAATAGTAGTAGTAGTAATAAAGCAGGTAATATGTAGAAACATTTAGTGTTTATTTTTAATTCCAATAAGCGAACAATAAATAAATGCACATTAAATTAACATAACAATTAAAAATTAAGAAGAAGAATGAGCACCATGAGAATCAACATATCAGACTATGGACTTCCACTTCTAATTATAGGCCTACTCCAAACATTCCAACCGGCGCGGTCCTGTGCCTTTCTCATCCATCGGCTTCCCGCCGTCATAGCTTTCGCATTTTTAGGGTTCCGTTTCCAAATAGATCTCTCTATAACTGCCATATGAGTAAAAGTAAGCCTTTTGAGAAGGGCCATAGTCAGCGAACGTTTCAGCTCCGTATGTCATCACTGGCAAGGCAACACACACTGGTCGAAGATCTTTGTCTGTCTTCAGACTTCAGAAATGTGGATGAGAAGGTAAGTTTTAGATGAGAGTCTGTTATTTGTTTCATTTGAACAATTAAAATTAATACAACTCCTTTACCATACGCACCAACTACGTTTCTGGTACCAGGTCGAGTTCTATGCGCGTTTTAATCGTAGCGTTGCTTGGTTCAATCTGGCGTATCTTTGAGTTCTTTCGTCTAGTTTTTACGCGACTATACCATATTCATCTGGGCTTGAGAAATTTGGTAAACAAACAAAAAAATGGGTCTTTTTACTGTCACGATTACTCATTTATAGATAATTAATAATCTATGGCCACGATGAAGACTCGAAAATTATTAAAAAATATGAATATTTTAACGTCTTTACAATAAAATAGAAATTTCATTACATAATATGTTTAAATAATTTAAATATTATAATAAGATCACCAAGTAATCAATAATTATTTTTTTCCTTTTTTAGCATTACATACGAACGGAACGACAATGATGAAGAGCCTACAATTGTCAATGTCTTAAATGTCATGTATCGCATTAATATGTCATATCAGAAGAAGAATAATATTACAAATTAATGGGATTATTGAAGAATTTGATAATTAATTTATAATACAAGCTGGGAACAGTTTTTCTGAATCTAAATTAGAAGTTTCCGATTAATAGAAATTGAAAAAAGTGTTTTTAAAAAGCAATTTATTAATTCGTAAGTTTCATTTATATATTCTGCTTCTTAATAAACTTTTATTGCCTTAATTCAAGCGTTATTTACTAAATTCACATTTTCTTATCCAGGTAGAATACACTTATTTATATTTACACAGAGTTATTTATTGTTTAGTTATGTTTTTAGTGAAAATTTTTTGAAAACCGCGGCATTTTGGCAGTTTGACATGTTTATACTTTTTCTCATGCTATCTTGAATAGGATATAGTAAGTATGACGAAAATATCAGTCTATGATGTCAACTGTCAACTTAGTGCTGAATCTGTCATAGAGATCTTTCAATTCAATGTCAAATAATTATTAAAAAAAATCTTGTTTCGTTGCAAGCTTCTAAATTTTGCTCATATTACTCGATCATGAAGCGCAGATATTCCAATCGATAATTATATTTGCTTGCCTAACACTGTTGTAATCTCAAATTTTACTTAATGAGTGTATGTAATACTTAGAAAAGATGAAACTAACGTTAGTATTTACGTTGTTGTTATCAGTTTCGACTGCTCATGTAAGTAAATATTTACTTTTTCCCTAACATTTCCGTAACATATTATGCGGGAAACATTTTTGCTATTTGTTACTTTAAAAAAAGGTCATATGATGGTTATTTTAAGTTACTAAAACAAAATGGTATTAATATAAATCAATTTTAAATGAATGTAATATACAAAACAATGAAGTTGGGACTATTATATTGTTAGTACTCTTTACCGGAGAATTAAAATTAATACCAAAGAAAAATCAAATTTAAATAATATAATATAATGCCTAAGATGATAATTAAAAAATTATGAAAACAAAAGAAGAAATTCTTCACTTAAAACCTTAACCAAGCTCGGCATAGTATTTTATATCACTCAAGGGAGCTAATCTCTGCAGATAGAAGAGACCTGAACGGCTTAAACTGAATACCAGTATATAAAGGGTTTTCACTATGTAAAAGTACTATAAAAACAATGGTTTTATCAAAATATAAAAGCAAGAATTGTTTAGTTATACACAAATGTATTCTGAACTTAATTTTCATTTGCCTATAACTCAAAATTGTTAATTTCCCAGAACAACGACAATATAGCACATTCTTATTTGAAACACATAATCGTAGATACATCCTTGGGTATAGTTATCATCCCATTGGTACCAAAGATTTGAGAGGTCCATTTTTCGACATTACTGGGTAGCATAAGATATAATGTCCATCTCCATTTTGGTTGATCAAATCGATTAATCCTAAAAGATGACTAAAAATTGACAAAATAGGATATACCAATAATCATCATAACAGCCCATTAATGTCCCACTACAGGGACGGGTCACCTCCTGGTATGGAGGGATACTTGTCCCACTAATACCACGCTATACCAATACTTGTGGACAATATGGTGGGGAACCCTCTGTCTATGTTGGGATATTACTATTTATAACAATGGCAGTTACATAATAGCTTTTTCATTCTTATGCAATTCAGGCTCAATTCTATGAAGACAAAAGATGCCGCTGCATATGCCCAAGTCCTGCTGCATTGTTGAACAATACTATGTCTGATCGGAAGGTATATACAGGCAATGTACAACCCACTAAGTGGTAAGTTCATTTATTTGTAATTGTAAAAGATATTACATATATTCCTATCTCACACCTTCTTGGATTGGAAAGCTTTCACCTCATGTATCCAGTTTTGGATGATTTAGATATTGATGGAATGATTTAGATATATTTTCCTGATCACCCGTATGTATTTGAGATATGGTACAAGGAGTCAGCCAAGTTTCGATCCAGGACAGAGGAACATTCATTAAAGCTTTATAAAAATGTTACTTACAGTGCCACTGCAATGTGCTTGTCAATCTGGTACCCAAAATCTAAATCCTATGTAGGTAGGTCCTATGTGAGTTAGGGAACTAACTAGGATTTAGATCTAGGGCCAGATTCAGAGACCGCACTTTGACTTTACTTTAGCAAAGTCTAGTTATTATCTCTGAATTTGAACAACATTAAAGTAATCTTTTCGCATGAAAAGTTTACTTTGTAGTAATAAATAATGAAAGTAAACTTTTTCATGCGAAAAATAGATAATAACTAGACTTTGCTAAAGTAAAGACAAAGTGCGGTCTCTGAATCTGGCCCTTAGTGTGAATGTGAAGCTTACCTTGTTCAGGAAGGGTACAATACCCTAAAACTCACTAGCTTCCACCTAAACACAGTAACATTTCTTGTGAGAGAATTAGAGCAAGCCCAGATGTGTTACCAACCCAGATAAGCTTGCTGAAGAAACCTAAAGAAAATATAACTATTATGTAATTTTTCAGTAACTGTGAAGGTGTTATTCTGCCTATTGTTGGACCTGAGTTAAAAGGGCATGAACAGGAATTTTGTCCACGTTGTGAATGTAAATTTGAGACTCGTAATACAAGAGTAATTATGGTTAGTAATTTTATATATTTAGGATTCCATTAAGAGGTTAATGTAACAATACAATCACATAAGCTCGTAGGGTTAGACATTGATTGTTTCTTATAGGATTAACACGTTTCCAGAACCATATATGGTACATGTGCATTTTTTTACTATTGTGTCTGCTGGCGGCACTGTGAAAGGGTGAAAATAATATTGCTTGCCTATTATACTTACCTCTCTTACTCTCTCCGTGTGGGGACGGAGTAAGAATACAATATGTCATCACCCCATCTCATCCCATAAAAAGAAGGAAAACTTGAAATTAAACCCTGTACCCATCCGTCTGGCCAGCGTGGTATTAGAAGGCTAAGTATCCATTCTATCCTTTACGGAAGGAGGCCCTGCCTTGGGATATTAATGGCTGTTAGGATGATTATACTTACTATGTTGAGTAAGCTTGTTTCACCCTTAGCTACTCATTTTGTTTTATTACATAACCTATTTACAGGTTAGTCTATTAATACCCAATCTGCAAAACGACTAGTTCTTAATAGGTTATATTATTAACTTTCAGGTTGTGGTGATAATGACTCTTTGGCTATTGACAATGCTGTCTGGGTATATGGGTTTTCTTATGTGTTTAGATCCATTGATTAACAAGAAGAAAGTTAAATTCTACCAGGAGGGTAACGATGGATCTGAAGAGGTAAGCATTAGTTGAATAATAAGTAGAAATTGATATCTAATGCAAAAATAGCAATGGCGTAATGGGTACGTTTTGGTTTGTCGCGGTAGACACGACCGTGGCAGTCAAATGGTTAAGCAAATGTAACAGATTAGAAATAGGACAAGCAAATCATCGATTATATGATAATTTTTAATACTTTTCTCTGCAGTGTTAGTATATTTAAGTCTGGATGTGTATCCATGGGAAAAAGACGTAAGTTGATGTATCAATCATCATCATCATCTCGGCCAATTGACTTCCACTGCTGGACATAGACCTCCTCCAAGTATCCTGCTAGATATTCTATTCTATCCTGCCTCATCCATCATGGTGGACCGACGACCTCGTTAGGACGGCGGGAAGCCTATGAATGAGGGATGTATCAATAATTGTAAGAAATTCTCTTCAAAATAATAAGTAGCACTAATTAATATAAACATTTCTTCACAGGCCAGGACGCTACTTATAGAAGAGGATCCCGAAGACTGACTGACTGTTTTATTAATAGGTAATAACGGCAACACTGGATCAATTACATGGCAAGACATAAATATGAACTAAGGGACTTATATATGGACAAGTATTTATTGGCAACAGCTAATGTATATGTTTTAGATTAGCTGTGCACAATTTATCACTATCATTCTAATGTTTACCATTATTGAAATAGATCATCAATTTTTCTCATTAATGAAATAGTCAATTCCGCCTAATATAATGATTATTCAATCAGTTCAAGTAGTTGCTAATATTAAGATATTCAGTCAAATAAATATACAAAAATATTCTTCAACATTTTACAGTAATATCTAGATTAAGTGTTATTCCTGAGGCTGCCTATGAGCATTTTCATCATGACTATTATATTTACTCTGTGATTCTACTATATATATAATGCACTATACTTATATTTTATAATATAACAATTTGTATATAATTAAATAATTATTTTCAAGTATTTTGATATAGTATTATAAAAAAATACTGTTAAGTGTGGTACTTAGTGCTACTTACTACAACGGGACAATTTGGTACACATTTCGACCAAAAAGTATTAATATAAAGAGGTTATATAAACCTCACTAACTTTATATCTACTGTTGGTTTTTCTGGCTGGTAATATCAACAGTACTTTGGTTTAAATTATAAAAAAAAACCTTTCAAATTAACATTTTGGGGATATTTGCTATAATAAAAATAAGTCGGGTTTTCCTTCCTGACGCTATAACTCCAGAATGCACGAACCGATTTCCACGGTTTTGCATTCATTGGAAAGGTCTCGGGCTCCGTTAGGTTTATAGCCAAGAAAATTAAAAAAAAAATTCAACAGTAACGCGGCAAAATCTTTTGTCACATTACATAAAACGAAGCTATCTGGTGGCGAAACGGAGTTCGCCGGATTTGCTAGTTTGCTATAAATTATATAATCTTTATAATCAAAGCTTTTTAAAGTTTATGAGCAATATAATCGAATTTCGAAACTAATTAAAAAGTAAATATCCGTAACAATGACATTATTCAACTCATCAACATTGTATTTAAATTAAAGGTTTAATTATATATAGGGCCATTTGGAATTGGTAGTTATTTATTAAAACTCTTAGTGTACGTTATAGGGAGTATTTCGAACTAAGGGAAAGTAAAAGAAAGTAAACAAATTGGTCGATGTCGTAAAAACTTGTCCGTAGGTGTGTCCCCTCTACACACATGCTCTTTCATAGACACAAACATTACCTTTCGCACAAAGAGACACATCTTTTTAATTAATTAAAAAAAGGCCTAATAAAAGTACATTAACGCCATGATTTAAAAATTACACAATCTTACAACTGCAAGTATATTCTGGTTTCTAAAATACATGAACAAATTGAGAAACGTACTTTCGTTTGTATTTAATTATATTTCCAAGCTTCTTCTATGTTGAAAACGTATAAAGAAATTGCAATGCATATTACATTGGAGAAAATCTAAAAAATCTAAATGTATCGTGTTGTGAACAAAATACACTGGTCATTTACCCCCTTACTCATAAAAGCCTTTTAAATTTAATCACTGTTTAGCGAGATTTTTGTTAGAAAAACCAACCTTACGCCAAACAAAACCGTAAGAATTTAAGCTAATCAATTGACTAAAATTTAAGAGGCGTTTATGAGTAATGGGGTTAGTATCTGCATACTTAAGAACATTTACTTGGATCAGTTAGTATGTACTTATGGATCTTTATACTTATATAAAAGTAAACTTAGTATTTTTAGGGCACAGGGTGTTATTTTTTAATTTAATGTTTGTTATTTTTTTAACTGGGAGATAAATAGGTCTGTTGACTTAATTTTGACAATGAATGGTTACATTATTATAATACAGTAGAACCTCGATAAGTAAAAGTCCAAGGGAAACACAAAATATTTTGAGTTATCGAGGTTTTTAGTTATCGAGTTTTTAGTTACCAAGGGTTTAGGTTAATATGTATAGAGGTAGGTATGTACATGTGTATGTATGACCCCTTGTTCCTATTTTCCGCCACTGCAAAGCTTTAAAGAATTTCGAAGAAGCAAACAATAGGTGACATATGTATTGTTTAAGTTATCAATTTAATTATGTAGTGAACACGTGCAAGCCATAAATACCGAAAACGTTTGTTTTGCACAATGATCAAAAACTAAATGATTTAAGTAAGCCTTTGTCTTAAAGCCAACCTTCGCCGCCGCAAAGCTTTAAAGAACTTCGAAGAAGCAAACAATAGGTGACATATTGTTACGTTATCAATTTAATTATGTAGTGAACATGTGCAAGCCATAAAAACCGAAAACATTTGTTTTGCCCACTCATTCAAAATGACTTATTGATAAACAATTTTATGCTATAGAGGTTGTGGAAACATTTCTTTTAGTTACTGAGGGCCAATACAGAGATTACTAATTTGACTTATCGAGGTTGCGAATTTTGAGTTATAGAGGTTTTGGGCTCTGAAGGGAAGGGAACATATTATTTTTTTAAGTTATTGAGGTTTTTGAGTTACCGAGGTTTTAGTTATCGAGGTTCTACTGTATTTATTTTATACAGAATATTAAATATATATTTTCCAACAATTGTGATATTAGATATTTATTTTGAATTTATAAAAAACAAATATTTACGTTATGAAAGGTTTTATTTTGGATATACGGCCACATTTATTAGAATATATTTTTTCTACTATTCAATTATGATTTAAGTATGTTGATGGTACTGGACCATAAAAGCGTTGTTCATCAAGTACTATACACTTATAATAATTACATACACATAATAACTTACTACTGTCTTGGTATAAGAAATTATTATAACATTATTGTGGACTTTATCACCGACCAAAGGGACAAATTTTACTATTCTGCCAACTTGGTACCAACATAGAGCAAATATTTGCCTTTCTAATAGTGAGAATAATTATTATCTAAGGTTATTTGAATCTATGAGAGAAAACTTAGTGCGTTGACGGTTAGTCTCAAGTGTACCATTTTTACTATTTCTATCTTTTATTCTCTTTATTTACATTTTTAAATGTAAGTAACCAAAAAAATATTTCAAAATATAAAAAACGGTAGACCCACTATCATTGGGTTCAAAGACCAAGCTACTGATGGTTAGGACTCCAGAGATAGGAACCTCCTCACAATATGTGCCGTGTACTGTACTGTCTTCTGCATCAGACCTATGATCAAACTTCCTATCTTTTATTATTATTATCATGTGATTAGTGGTACCTAGTCTTAAGAGTTGTTTGAGCCGCTCATACACCTCTAAAGTACTTTAACAAAATAACAGAACTATCGTAACATGAAATGCCACTCCATCTCCTATCTAAAAAATGAACGCACCTAAGCGTTGAGCTTTCTAAGTAATTAAAAACGTAACAATTATAATCAATTTGACTGTAAAACAATAAAATTGTGTCAGTCAGCCTTCTAAACAAAATTAGTGTAAATTGAGGCAATTATTAACTTAATGTAGTGCCTATCTTGTAATTTTACAGCTTTTATTAAATAGTTTGTGACAATCAAGGTGTTCAAAATACTTCCTTCAAGGGTATTTAATCAATTTTGTTTTTTATATCTCATTAAAAAATTGTACTTGTTTGATATAATTCTATTTTTCTGGGTTATTAATGTATACAACTACATTACACATTTTAATAATTAAAAATCCGATACCCAAGTCAATAACTTCGATACAAAAAAAAATTAACTTATTTTTGACATTATTATTTTTAAACATTGAATGCTCAGGTTGGCGGAATGATGAATATTTATGGTGCATTGAACTGAATTCTAACGAATTCGACGTACTCCGCCAAAAGGCAACTATCTCTATGATATTTTTAAAGGTTTCGACCATTTGAGTAGCTAATTAGCTATACTATACCTACGTGCCAATATTATTGACACTTTGGTTGCATTTAAACACCATCGCTATCACAAACTATTTAATAAGAGGCATAAACTACTATTATACTATTTAAGGATTACAGAATTAGTTTGTATTATTTTTGTATATATTTTTTAATATATTTCAATGTTGCAATGTATTTAGTAACTTCAATATATAAGAAAGTCAAGTTACTTAAGATTTCACTTACCTACCTACTAATTTCAAAGATAGATAAATATCAATATATTTTAAGTATAGCATCTCATAATCACTTTAGTATTTTTATTATGATAAATACTTTTTGCGTATATTCATGTTATAATGGGACTGAATGCAATTATAACGTAACGATTTTAAATATATTATAATATACATGTCTATTAAAAGAAACTTCGTAATTGTTTATTTAATAGTAATAATAACATAATAATCTGTTATGGTTGGAACTTTCTTCAAAATGATAAGGACAAAAAAGAATTTGTTATTTTTGTTTCTGTTAAGTCACACAGAATTAATAACAACTGATGGGGAATGAATTCAGAATAGTTATTGTAAATATTACTCCATCCATATCAGCCTATGGACGTCCACTGCTGGACATAGTCCTCCAAAGTCCTAACCAGGTCGTCGGTCCACCGTGTGAGGGGTCTCCCCACCCTGCGCTTTCCGGTGCGCGGTCGCCAATTGAGAACTTTTCTGTCCCAACGGCTATCAGTTCTCCGCGCTATACGCTATACTATATTAATATGTTCATTTTAATAACTAAGTATTATATTGCATAATGTAAATTGCAAACTATATCGTCATGCTCCTAAAATTCACATTAACTATTTCTGTTTTCATTGGCTGTGGCTTCATTGAAGTGTTGACACTGTGTTATACAAATACTTTTTTGCATTTTCTAACGACTTTGTTAACAAAATTTTTGCATTTCGGTCCTATTCGCGAAATATGTTTTATTTTCAATTGGCGGCGCTAGTGAGCCCCATAAACGCTCTTAAATCAAACTCTATGCTCGCTCGTCACAGGAACGAGAAATCCAAGTTATATATTATTCAATTCTAAATAGAAAGAGGTTGTTATTAAAAGACTTGGACGTATTGCATAGTTTCGCATCTTCCAGCTGAGCATAAAGTTTGAATTAACATTGTTTGGAAAATGGTAAAAATAATTTGATGTTTGTTTTAAAACGACCCGTTTGTGTTATATTAGTTTTAAATGGGTTAAAACTTTGGAACAAAACTTATTTTTTAAGGGCATTTATATAGCCAATATTGTTATTTTGTACTTGTGTTTTTCTTTGTTGTAGTTCAACGGCAAGATTACTGAATATTTTTTTAACTTAATTTTATTTAAAAACAAATTTTTAACATTGTTGTGTATTAATAAACGTATGATACAGGGTGGAAACTTTTCACCCTGTGTATCTTAACTACATTTTGTCGTTTTTTTTGTCCCTTTAGACTCATTGATAATAACATCTGCAATGACGATGCACCAATATTTCTATCAATTTGTAAAAATCAGTATTTAGAGGAGTTGGCGGTACTCAGGATTTGTTGAAAGAATATAGTTACATGGGATTATCAGTATAACCTGGATGATAACCAACATATTTTGAAAAAAAAAAGGTAAAGAGTCAATATGACATAGTAAAACATTATGCTCCTTAGCATCATAATTACAATTCCCTCATGTAATTTTAAGGAATCACTCGTCGTTGCCTAAATCAGTAGTAATAAAGAAGCCTAAAATAATAAATTGAAAAATATAGATTTTCAATAAAACAATCATAATTAGCATACCGTTTATTTAAAATGAAATACATTTAAAAAGTATTAAATATTTACACAAGTCATACATTAAATTACGATAAAACAGCAGATTATTCCAATATACAACTATTACACACTGCGGCTAAATACCTACTATAAATAAATAATTATTACAATAATTAATTTCAGAATAATTATACAAGTTTAATTTAATTACACGAGTTATGTAAGTAATTAAAAGAATAAATAATGTAAAAATAATTATGGTATAACTCATATAATTATATTATTTTTATTATAAGGCATTATACAAGTTCTAAACATCTAAGGCCTGTTGGTGATGCTGACAACTTAAACCTATACGCTAAAATAAACTATATATACTAAACAATTGCTATACATTAATATATGCCATTACAATATAATAATAAAGGGGAATTATAAAACAAGTAAATAAATAAACCTTAGCGACTGAAGTTGAATGCTTTAAAAAGTTGAGGCCAAAAAGTTTTAATAACTTGAAAAGTCAACATTTTTATTAAACTAACAACAAAATATTGATTAACCTTTTTTTGATCGTAATAGCATTATTTTACTGAACGTGCCTCCACCACAGACAATCACTTTAAAAACAATAGTCAAACATTAGTCTTATTTATAAAAGGGCAGCGGTGCCAGCTAGATGTTGCATATTATTATCTTAATTTAAAATAAAATCAAGAACAAGCTTATTAAAAGTATGTTGTGATTAATCCATTTCAGATATTAAAATAAATTACAGTGCGACTAGGTGAGCAACTAGTATAGTGAGAGCAATTTCATTTTTAAGATAGATATTTTTATATTGTAATACCCATATATCAAAACTACAGATTGGGGTGACAAACTGATGCAGTCAGTAAACAACACACTGGACATGCAAATAGATTATGTTCTGTTGATTTCTCATCACTTGCAGTCAGTCGCTCACTTAGCAATACTATAAAACAAAATATTTGGTCACTTAAATCTTTAATATACAGACACTAATTTAAATACTACCCAATAATAAATATTATATTGTTTATATTATTAAATGTTTAATGTTAAAATTAATACTACCCATGTGTTATAGAACCTCACCTTTTAATATGTTTAATAAATAATATTAGTTATGGATAAAATATTGTATTATTCTTTATAATCTATAATCTCTATATATATAAAAGAAAGTCGTGTTAGTTACACCACACCACTTATAACTCAAGAACGGCAGAACAGATTTGGCTGAAAATTGGTAGGGAGGTAGCTTAGAGCCAGGAGACGAACATAGGATACTTTTTATCCCGTTAAAAAAAAAAATACTGCCAGTAATTCCAAGATCTACGGCTGCCGACGAAATAAACGCTTGCCTCAAATCGTCAAATCTATGGCGCTATGTGAAAAAACTGCAGCTGACAACAAACATGAGAGTTACATTGCTTAATGATATATCTGCTGAAGATTTCTCGGAGAAATTGCTGACTATCGGTAATGGTCAAGTACCTGTCGATGAATCGAGCGGATTAATATCATTTCCAAATAATTTCTGTAATTTTGTCTCATCAAAAGACGAACTTATCAACAATGTATTTCCAAACATTATTTCTAACTACAAAAATAATGAATGGTTGAGTGAGCGAGCAATTTTAGCGGCTAAAAATAAAGATGTAGATGACCTGAACTACATAATTCAAAATAAGATCATTGGAACAATGCATTCATTCAAATCTATTGACTGCGTCACAAATGAAGATGAAGCCACCAACTATCCAATTGAATTTTTAAACTCTTTGGACGTGCCTGGCTTACCACCGCACAATTTACGCCTAAAGGTTGGCTCCGTAGTAATCATGCTTCGAAACATAAACCAACCAAAACTGTGCAACGGTATGCGTTTGGTGGTTAGAAAATTGATGAACAATGTCATTTAAGCTACGATAAAGATAGGAAAATTCAAAGGTGAGGAAGTTCTCATTCCGAGGATCCCGATGATCCCAACCGATATGCCGTTTGAATTTAAAAGACTTCAATTTCCGATACGTCTTGCATTTGCCATAACCATCAACAAATCACATAAGGCCAGTCCTTAAAAGTTTGTGGTTTAAATCTAGAACATTCATGTTTTTCCCATGGTCAATTATACGTGGCATGTTCACGGGTCGGAAGACCATCTGCGTTGTTTGTTTTTGCGCCTGATAATAAAACAAAAAATGTCGTGTATCACAAGGTACTTCAGTGAAGAGCAACCTATGTACTAAAATACAGATGAATGATTAATGTAGGTATTTCATATTTTTTGTATTTTTTTTTTCAAATAAAAATAAACAAAAAAACAGCTTATTTATTGCCATTAAGGCGGAACAAAGTTCGCCGGGTCAGCTAGTATAATATAACGATAAAGTTTATTATTGAAGCTGTATGTAAAATCTATAAACAGGTCTTTTTAGTATTTTACCTAAAATAAACCTGAGGCATAATTCAAACCTGTCGTTTTCTGTGTAAGCAGTGCACTCTTATTTTAAACACATTGTACAAAATATAATTATCGTCCTATAATGTCTTCTTCAATATTGGAATATGCAGTGTGAACAACTTTTTTTAATATACATATAATTTATGTTATATTTTGTAATTATTATTGAACAAAGAGTTCAATCTCTATTGCGCTGTTTACGATTCAAAGTTGGGCCGAAAATGGGCTATCTTCTTTGTTGTTATACAGACATTTAGAGGCAACTGTCCCTTATAAGATATAGATGCAGATTATATTTATACCTAGGTCTTTAAAGATACTTCGTTATTTATATCTTTAGGTTTACCTACATATATATTTATGCTTTTATAAAGCTGTATACATTTACTACAACATCAAAGACTACAAAAATGGCTATATCTGTTAATCTGAATATTAATCGGACTATAACATTAGACATTTTACATACTCGAAGCAAAAACTGAAAGTAAAATATATTTTACATGAGCATAGAAGCTACATCAATCAAAATCAATCAATCAACTAGTCTATTGCAGTCCACTGCTGGACATAGGCCTGTCCTAATATACGCCACAGAACTCGGTCCTGCGCCTTCCGCATCCAGTCCAGAAGAAGCTACATCATATTATTAATATTATATACTGTTTAAGTAATGATGTAATCTGACATTTAAATTACATGCCATACTTCTACTACCTATATAATTTACTTTTATACCTACTACAAAGTATCAAACTAGACAAAGGTATATTTAAATGTGGTATTATTTACACAAACACAGTACTCTACAATACACAATAGACAAATACTAATAGACAATAAATGTAATGAATTTTCAACTACCCTTTATTTATTTAGATTATATTTTTGGCTGATAGCTTTATATAGTAAACCAGCAGCAATTAAGGCAAACGCGCACGAATGGCAATATGTGTGGCCTGTACTTTAAATGTGCAATAAAATAATAATAAGCTACTCATTTATATATAGTAACTTAAATAATAATTACATTTAAATTACAGGCGTTTAGTTATTGCGTTTCCAAGTAAGTATAAAATATTCCATCAAAATTACACTATTTTAGGCATTATGTCTAATTTAGAATACCATACAATATTTTTTTAAAGAGTCTTTTTAATATAGAAGTTTATATTTCATAAAGGCAGAACATATTTCTGAGATTAATATATCTTTATAGTATTTTCATCTTTTAGTTTCTATTTATTGCAATACTATTTAATTTCTCTACTACTATGATAATAAAAGATGGAAAACTTGGTGTCAAACTTTACTAATCAAACTGTTTTTATTTTAAATTTTATGTGTTTCATAGGATTAGTAAACTAAGTTTCACTATGTGACAGGAGTGAGTCTGTCTCAACAGTTACATTATTGTTTGGGCGAAGCAATCTTTCTTAGTGACCACTATCGACTAAATATAACAATTTATATTCGTTAGGTACTGTAAAGGTTTAAAGGCACAAAAAATCGATTCCGCTACCGTTATAAGCCGTTCGCCTATGATCGATTCATCATTGTTAGTCGATATTATGATTCATTTATATTTATTGGCTTAAACTGGCAGACCACAATCGGCCCATCTGATGGTGTTAAGGGCCTTTACGTGGCTCACTAGCGCCGCCAATAGAAAAAAAATCATAATTCGTAAGTAAATAAATATTGCATTATAAACAAAAACGGCCGTTTTTTTTCGAATGCGAAATTTAACTAACTAAAAAACATTTAAAATGTTGAGAGTGTGTTATACAAATACTTTATTGCCTTTTCTCAAGACTTTGTTATCAACATTTAACATTATTTATCTTATTTGCGAATAATGATTTTTTTTCTATTGGCGGCGCTAGTGAGCCCTATAAACGCTCTTAAGCGCCTTTCATGAAAGTCAGGGCACACCTTGTTATCGAAAAAAGATCAAGTCATTTATTTACTTTCGTTTCCCTTGCAGTCTGTGGTAACCAATGGATAAATCGCTGACAGAAACGTTTATGTCAGTTACGAAGACAGATCATTTCAGGTACAAAACGTATTTGTAATAAAATACAGGCTAGGATGTCACTACTATGAAAATTGCGCCAAAGACACGAAACAAGCAATACGCGCCAACTAAGTAGGTCGGGTTGAAGTTGTTGCAAATGGCTGTCAAAATGCTAAGAACTTAATGGCGGTAAACGTGTTTTATTTTTGTTCAGTCTGGTCAGGCCAAAGAGGGCGTTGTTCGCATTGTCTTGATTTTGTACGACAAATAGTTGGCCAGATATCTTACTAAAAACACTTGGTAATAACTTTTTCCAGATACTAGAAAAGGGGAAATTAATGAATCATCGTGACGAACAGAGAAGAATCGTTCTTAGGCGAACAGTTGTAATCCATTAAATTTCGTTTAAGTGTATCGTCAAGTGACAAAATGTACCTACTTTTCCTACTCGGTCAATCAGAAACTATGATGGAAAACTATATACTATAGTATGGCCAGCATGTTTCACTCTTCTCTCTTTCTTTCTCTTAAAAAAAGACAACTCCCGCACTAGGGATCATGCCCTGTGTCGCGGGGACCATCATTTTACAAACATCAATTACCGGCCACAAAGAACACCCAGACTAGGACAATAATTTGTGGATCTCACAAATTATTGTCCTGCGTGGGGATCGAACTCACAACCTCTTGCACGGCAGCCGCTTGCGCTACCGTCGCGCCACCGAGGTCGTCAAACGTGTTTCTCTATGTCACAGTTATTTCCTTCTAGTTGGACAACAATACATAACAATACACTTCCCCTATTAGTTAGTTGAATCTATAAAACACAGTTTGTACAATCAGCTTTAAAACGCAAGCTGTAGCAAATACACCTACATACTAAGTATATTTAATTGCTCTGAGAAAATGACTTCCTTATACTATATAAAATCTACCTAGCATGCTCATATAATTAAATTTAGTTAAAATTCTTAACATCTATATAAATAACATAAATATAATAAAAAAGAGATGCCAAGTTATTGCTTATATTTAATGTTAATCATTTAGAATATTCAATTGCTGTTATTATTTAATAAAGCGTATGCTTATATGGTGTTGTGACCTTTATTTATTAAGATCTTAAAGTATACAAATATATAAAATTTGTTGATCTTTGGGACGTAGTAAAAAATCTTAACATACTACATACAGTACGTAATTTTTTTTAGAATTTTTTTTTCTTGCTTTTCTACACTTATACATAAGTCAGATTATAGTATAATTCACTTATTAATAAATTAAATAAATAAAATGATTATATTTACTTAATTTTTAATATTAGCCATGTTATATAATACAATTTTAATAAATATAATATACAAAATATAATTACAGTGTGCGAAACTCAATGTTGTTAATAAAATAATGAAAGACATAATCACAAATAATATCACAAACTGTGCATTACAAAAAGGAATTCCATTATTATAATCATTACTAACTCTTTGCTTAGTTGTAGAGCTTATTTTGGATGAAATTGATTTCCAAATGGGACTTACAAAATAAATAGCTCTAGCTAATGATATTATATTAAAAAAAGTAGTGATGATGTGTCTATAAACACACAATAGCATGTTTTTCGTTTAAGGGTCGTAGCACATATAACGTAACGTAAACGGATCGACACCGCCTCGCCTTTTTCCTCGGTGTCAAACGTCAAAAATCCGTTTACGTTACGATTCCGATTAGTGTGCGTTGCAGTAAGGAGTTTCATACAAATAATACTGAACGGCTCGAGTAGATACGGTGCCGATCCGTTTACGTTACGTTATATGTGCTACGACCCTTAGTCAACGTTCTACGTTTGTTTGCTTTACGTTTTGACCAGCATGACAGTCGCACGTCGACTATCTTCTTTGGATTTTCATGAAGCTTACACTTATAACATATCTACCTCATTTTTAATATAACATCATTACTCAAAACACATTGAACGCCAATAGGCAGACACAAAACAAAATCTGGTCTAGATCAAATTCGCATAATAACATGCCGAACAAGAAATATTTTGTTTTATAAACTTGAAGCTAAATACTACTAATGCTTTATAATTTGTACCATTAAAGTTTATTTTTGAATCATTAATCACAGGCTTATTCTCGTAACCAGATTTTTTATTATGATTTCATGCCCTCTGGGCGCACTCTGGTGGTTGATTACCAATTTTTAGCCTAAAGTCCATTTTTATTACGGGACTAATTCCAATCCAATCACTCTATAACTATACCCCTTCCAGCGTAAGTTTAGCTTTTTGACAGTTCACGTCCATGAAGTTTCGTAATACTTCCGCTTATTTTTCGAACAAATTATATTGTATTTCATGGACGTGCCCATGTTTTTTTCAGTTACCATGGTTACTTAGTGATGGACACTCATAACGATTACCACCATTATGAAACAAATTACAAATAATCGGTAGAAATAAATGCTATGAATAAACCTGAACTCTTCATAATACGTTTATAAAACGTAATATGAAATTTTAGATTAGCTACAACCCGCGAATGTGTCACGATAAATTATGTATTTTAAATAATACCTATGCTAACTATAATTTTATCATTTTAAGCTATAGGCTAATTCTCTTAACATAGAAGAAAGAAACAATAATAAAATGATAATGTACAGATAGCGCGCGAGTTGAATGCAGTCGGGGTCTGAGGTAAAGGGCGGGAGCATCTCCCCCCGCTACCCGCACGCCCCACCTCACGCGCCTGCAGTGTAGTGCTGTGCCATCCTTGTCAACTATCGTACGTTTGCCGTGTTATTGTGTTAATAGTAATACTGAAATTCCCGTGTTATTTTTTTATTTCGTTTTGTGAAATGATTATTAAAACATGTGATAATTATGTGTTTTTTTTCAACATGTTAACCTAGTGTACTAAATAAAATTAAACTTAGAACATTGTTTAAAGAACAATGCTCAAAACGTCCCCAGCTTGTAGCACTTTAAAACCTATGTTAATTGAAAGGCCTTAGTATTCTCATCATTTTATTGTATGACAGGAAATCTCAAATGTGTATCCGAAAAAAGTTATATCGCCTGAAAGAAACCGAAATCAGTCACAATTATGTTGCTGTTTGTTCTACTTTTTCGAAATGATAGCCAATAAAATACATAGTTAACAGTAAACAAGTTATATTCTACACAGAATATAAGAAAAATATAAAAGATTATTTATTTATTTATTATTACGCGCCGTATATGCCCAAACACCCGATTTTTCTTTTTTGTGAGCACAAGTAGTTTGTCTCCTGGGACATTTACTACTTCACGCTGGCTGTGGGGCGGATGGCCCTCAACCTAAGACATTTAAGTGTCATGCCTCAGGGACACCCCCTGTGGGCACGAACCTCGGCCTGGACCGTCACCGACTAACAGGATCTGCGAAAGGCACGCCCTCTAGGAGCGAACGCGGCGCGTATTCCTGCCTCGGCGGCGAGGACAAAACCGCGGACGTGTTGTTGGGGCTTCGCGAACCGTATGAGCTCAACGTTGAGCGATCGCGATATTCTAGAGGGGATGTACCTGGATGCCTCAACCACTAGTTGGTTGGGATGAGTGGCAGCCGTTTCAAAGTAGCGACGGGAACAGAGTTTCATGTGTTGCTGGATGGTCGGCAACTCGAGGTCAATGTGGAGATCCTCGTTACGCATGAACCACGGTGCTCCCGTCGTTTTCCGCATGAACCTATTCTGAATTGTTTGTTACCTATGGATCCTGCTGTGTGGCCTAAGGTGGGCGATTGTGGATTTGAAGGACCCAATATATACGATATAGATACGATGGAGGAAATACGTGAGCCGGAAGTTGGTTCCACAATTTAATGGTTCGGCATAGGAAAGAATTCCCGAACCCTTTGGTGCAAGCCGATATCCGACAGACCGTCAGATTATGACACCGCAAACTGGCGCGAGTGGTCCTGTTATGAAAAGGGGACGGAGGAACAAGATCGAATAACTTAATTTAAACGTGATTTTAAAATGTTCAGAAATTCAATAATACACTTTCTCATCTCTTCACAGACTTCCAAATTGCTGGAGCCCTTCTCAATACATTCAGTGAGCCTTTTCATGACAGTGTCTATGCCACAGACTTCGTTAAATGAATTCATCGCAGAATTCACATCAATGACAGGGGTAACTACGTTACAGGCAGCGGGCTACGTTCAGAACATTGACTGATGAGTCCATAAATGTACCGTTCCCTGAATTGTCAAACGAGTATATTATTTTGTTTAGTTTGGGGACATATCACTCTTAAAACTAGCAGCTTCCTATGTTAGCAAACATTTACGTGGCGGCGTCTGCAACATAGAAGTCTGTGCAACTCCAAGCCCAATTATGAACCAACACGGTATAAACACGGCAGATTGCACTCTTTTGAGGGGTCGAGTTTTATCCAAACATAGGTCAAATGCGACCTATTACAGGTATTTATTTGGTTTTAAATAACGCACAGGATATAAACGCCATTCAGGCATATTATTGTTCATGCTTAACTGCTATGAGAACAGTTGGTGCCTGCGCGCATGTCGTCAGTATCGTGTGGTACTTTGGTATTGAAAGGCATTTAGACAATTTCAATGGGCCAGCCAGTGCCTATAATAGACACTGAAAATACTGATTAATGTTATTATGAAAGTTGCTATTATGAAGGTATTTTTTATTTGAAAACTTATAAAAACCGTCCATGACCACTTTACAAAAAGCGGGAGTCATTTTAAAACTCAGAATAAGTTCATCCCACAATATTAATTACAATAAAAGACATCATGAACAATAATAAAATTATCATTGTGACTGATTTCGGTTTCTTTATGTCGATATAACTTTTTTCGGATACACATTTGAGCTTTGCTGTCATACAATAAAATGGAGAGATGATTAATACCTTTCGATTAACATATATCTTAAAGTGCTATAAAGTGGGGACGGTGTCCATACATTTTTGAGCATTGTTCTTTATCGATATGAATGTCAATTAATAATTTATAATTAGGTCACAGCACTACCGCATTCCTAAGCTCTGCATTCAACTCGCGCGCTATCAATAAGTTGATGTAAGGATCCAAATGTGTAAAATAAAGTAATTTGAAAAATCGCGAAATCGCTTACAATCGAATGGCATTACATTCGAGATACTGTTGAACGTCACTAACGTCAATCTGTCAAATGTTGTTAAATATAGTGGAAAGGGTATAACCAATAATAATCACGTCTGAAAACGTCAGATCCGTTCAGTTAAGGTACTATTATTCCAGATCTTAACTGTAATTTAACAAAACTGATCGTAGTTTAATTACAAAATGTCAAATTTGACATTAATGACGTTTGTGATGGATGGCGCTAACTTGTTACAGCATTTCAATAAAATGTAGTTACGAGAATATCTGTTTAAAGTATCTTCTTCTGTTATAAATTTTGATTATATAAATATTTCAAAAGCAAATTTAAAATAGAATCTAGCATAATAATCTTTTCTTTAATAGGTCCCATAAAGATTAGCAAAATACTATCCGATAGTAATTTATTGAAAGCCCACTTTCATTTCAGAGCAGTTTGACCAGTGATATAAAAAAAAATACCGATTTATACTTAAAAAACCTCAGAATCATTAGTACGAATTTATATTAGCAACTAATATCTTTCTCCGTTGGTTGTTTTGATTTTTTCATGTAAAACTATAAGCCTAGCAGAGAACTTCAATTTTATTTAATGGCACGATACTATGACTGTATCAAATACAATCCTGAATACAGTACGCAAAAGTAAATGAATGGTAGTCAACAAATGACTTCATTCCATTGCCATCATTTGAATGATCTCATCTTATTCTCCCTCTTTAAAAAAAAGATAACTCCCACAATCGGAGTCATGCCCTGTGTCACGGGGACTTTTACAAACATCAATTTAACGGACACAAAGAACAACCAGACCCAGGACAATAGTTTGTGGATCACACCTCGTGCATTTCAGCCGCTGACCGCAATAGCCGCAACACCCAGGCTATTGCAACAGCTCTAGTTTCGTTCAGCAATAGTATTTAAGATAAATTCGTACTAAAGTACTAATAACATGTACTCACATACAGTTCAAGGGGTTCTAGTTCAACATGGTATGTCTATCGTATATGTTTCGTCGTTGCTCCCTGACTTGACGTTTCCATTTGTCCTGTTGGTGTGTGACACGATTTAGTACGTTACCGCGAGCGCCGAGTTGTTGCGAAGGTCCACCGAGCGTGCTTTCGTCCTGTAAAGATTTGTAGTGTAAAGTAAATAGGTATAGTTTACACTCAAAAGATTATAATAAGTCAAATATACAGGGTTACAGGAAAAGTCGTGCTAGATCCGTTAAGGGCGTGGAGTACCCATCATTTCTGACTTATTTTACTATGAAACACCCTACCCTAAACTTAACCCTTTTCGAGATATTCGGCTTTTAATTTTTTTATGAAAAATTGCCGATTCTTAGGCTACTAAATTTATTTTTTATTTTTTTGTGTATCTTAATATTATTTTATTGCATTTTTACATGGGTAATAAGATGCTTTAGGACGTCAATAATTAAAATAGTGCATAAGTTAATTGAATGGACCGTAGTAGACAAGTAAAGGTTAAGAAAAACAAGAAAATATTGGAAAGGTTATTTTTCTCTAAGCCATAACTAAAAAAAACATTATGGGAATTGTTCGGCAGATGTTTTTCTAAATATCTACGTTTCATCAGCTATCTGACGAGGTATAACAGTCTAGGGTTTGTATAACATTTCGTGGAAATAAAGTCGTTTAGACGCTCCAGGTAGCAGGTCTAACGGTCCCGCGTTTATTGTCCTTCAAGTTGAAACAAGACAAAGTAAAGATTTATGTAGGTGCGAATGAAAGAAAAAATATGGGAATACAACAGGGGGTATTGTTTTGGTTGTCAGTCTGCTTTTGTGCTTCGTACATAGTAGATGTGATATCGTTTTGGTCTTTTTCTCGACTTGGCTGTGATTCTGGACTATTTCTTCTGATTTGTGACTACTGTGCTTGTTAACCGGACTCTGATTTGTACCTGTGATACGGAAGTGTTGAAGATGACGTCCTACACACATGAGGAATATGCTGAAATGCTTATTTGTTACGGATACTGCCATTGTGTGTCTGCGCAAGCTCGCAATGAATACATAACTCGCTACCCTGATCGTCGAGTACCGAATGTGGCCGTTTTTGACAGAGTTTATCGAGCCGAATCCAGTTTCGTCTGTAGAATACTTAAGAGAAAGGATTGTGGATGCAGCAAACAAAATAAGGATCACGTTGACCACTAGAGTAGTGAAGACTGGTCTCCGTAGAAGGATGCGACAATGTGTCAGAAATAGAGGCGGCCATGTTGAACATGACCTGTAAACAATAAAAACTTATGAGAAAACCTCAATAAATAACATTTCATGCTCACGTATTGTTTTATTTTACTATTTAGGGCTAAGTAATAATTTTCTTTCTTCTTCTCTGTCGCCTATAAAACTAACTTTTTTTCAATGGAATTGAATAAAACCTTAGACTGTTATACCTCGTAAGATAGCTGATGAAACGTAGATATTTAGAAAAACATCTGCCGAACAATTCCCATAATGTTTTTTTTAGTTATGGCTTAGAGAAAAATAACCTTTCCAATATTTTCTTGTTTTTCTTAACCTTTACTTGTCTACTACGGTCCATTCTATTAACTTATGCACTATTTTCATTATTGACGTCCTAAAGCATCTTATTACCCATGTAAAAATGCAATAATAATAATAATATTAAGATACACAAAAAAATAAAAAATAAATTTAGTAGCCTAAGAATCGGCAATTTTTCATAAAAAAATTAAAAGTCGAATATCTCGAAAAGGGTTAAGTTTAGGGTAGGGTGTTTCATAGTAAAATAAGTCAGAAATGATGGGTACTCCACGCCCTTAACGGATCTAGCACGACTTTTCCTGTAACCCTGTATATCTAGGCTCGTGCGTCCTTTGGTCACCATACTAACCTAACCTAACCAACTGTTTCGGACTTTAACCTTAATATGTATTAAAGATCAATTTTCAATGAGTTTTGACTAACATCGATGGTCAAAACCACTTTTGACTGCAAAAAACAGTCAGTAAGGGTTTTGACCGAAGTGCTTAGTCAAAACCCTTACTGAAAGATGCTTTAGGACGTCAATAATGAAAATAGTGCATAAGTTAATAGAATGGACCGTAGTAGACAAGTAAAGGTTAAGAAAAACAAGAAAATATTGGAAAGGTTATTTTTCTCTAAGCCATAACTAAAAAAAACATTATGGGAATTGTTCGGCAGATGTTTTTCTAAATATCTACGTTTCATCAGCTATCTTACGAGGTATAACAGTCTAAGGTTTTATTCAATTCCATTGAAAAAAAGTTAGTTTTATAGGCGACAGAGAAGAAGAAAGAAAATTATTACTTAGCCCTAAATAGTAAAATAAAACAATACGTGAGCATGAAATGTTATTTATTGAGGTTTTCTCATAAGTTTTTATTGTTTACAGGTCATGTTCAACATGGCCGCCTCTATTTCTGACACATTGTCGCATCCTTCTACGGAGACCAGTCTTCACTACTCTAGTGGTCAACGTGATCCTTATTTTGTTTGCTGCATCCACAATCCTTTCTCTTAAGTATTCTACAGACGAAACTGGATTCGGCTCGATAAACTCTGTCAAAAACGGCCACATTCGGTACTCGACGATCAGGGTAGCGAGTTATGTATTCATTGCGAGCTTGCGCAGACACACAATGGCAGTATCCGTAACAAATAAGCATTTCAGCATATTCCTCATGTGTGTAGGACGTCATCTTCAACACTTCCGTATCACAGGTACAAATCAGAGTCCGGTTAACAAGCACAGTAGTCACAAATCAGAAGAAATAGTCCAGAATCACAGCCAAGTCGAGAAAAAGACCAAAACGATATCACATCTACTATGTACGAAGCACAAAAGCAGACTGACAACCAAAACAATACCCCCTGTTGTATTCCCATATTTTTTCTTTCATTCGCACCTACATAAATCTTTGCAAAAAACAGTCAGTAAGGGTTTTGACTAAGCACTTCGGTCAAAACCACTATTGACTGTTTTATGCAGTTAAAAAGGGTTTTGACCGGCCATGAGTTTTGACTGTAACATACTATATACCTACTCAAAAGATTACAATATCTCAAAATATTATAATCCTATATTTCTAAATAACAAAAATTATTTAAACAATATATGTTTTAAAAGAATATAGAGTCCAAAGACTGCGCAGAAATAAAACGGCAATTGCATAGGTAAAGACTTAATATAAAGGTCCCTCGGCTATAGAAAAGGTCCTCTGGGGAAGAAAAGTAGTAGATGTCCATCTTACCTCTAAGAGTATTACATGTATTTTATGAACTTTTAGAACAAGAAAGGTGTAATTGGAAAGCCTGGAAGTTGAAAACATTTGGAGGAGGCCTATGTATCAGTCAATGTTGACTGGATTACTTCTTGACTGATTTAAAGATTTTTTTATTGGATTAGATTGACTGTAGGATTAAAAAGATTCAAAACTATGAGACCATGGTCATCACAGCAGTGAACACTTAGCGTCGTAGCACATATAACGTAACGTAAACGGATCGGCACCGTATCAACTCGAGCCGTTCAGTATTCTTTGTATGAAACTCCTTACTAATCGGATACGTAACGTAATCGGATGTTTGACGTTTGACACCGAGGAAAAAGGCGAGGCGATGCGGATCCGTTTACGTTACGTTATATGTGCTATGACTCTTAGCCTACCGACTTCTGAAAATATAGGGAAGGTACTTACATCTTCATTGGTGTGTTCTTGATATGATGCCTTAGCACGCTTGTTGATAAGAGGATCCAGACATATGAGGAAGCCCATGTACACCACGAGTAGCATAATCACCCAGATCACTATTATTACTACCACCTGCAAATGATAAGAACAATTACAATATTTATTCTTTTAATATATAAACTTCTGCAGTGAATTTCAAATCATGAAAAAAAAAACAATGTCACGTGAGACAATACTCTTATTTGAAAGTCCCCAGCCCAACTTGTGTAAAACCTTAACTACATTACACTTTGGGTGAGATTGCTCCTTCGTTTAGAACTTCAAAATTCGGGTAACGGAGTTTAAACGAGGCCGTAGGACCTGACAAGACAAGGAGACCAGTCAGCTTGCGACAACGGCCAGTGCAACCTGTGCCGAAACGTCAAGTAAAATAAAGGTAAATAAAATGCGCGTTAATATCCCGTTTATATAATACTAGCAGACCCGTGCCCACTTCGTCGGGCTCCAAAAAAACGTTTTCCTTTTTTTAACATACAGTAGAACCTCGATAACTCAAACCTCGGTAACTCAAAAACCGCTATAACTTAAAAAAATAATATGTTCCCTTCCATTCAGAGCCCAAAACCTCTATAACTCAAATTTCGCAACCTCGATAAGTCAAATAAGTAATCTCTGGCAACACTGGCTTGGTAACGTCAGACGTGAAAAATTTTGCTCTTCAAATTAAAAGTTTTGTTTTAATATAATTATATTATAATTGTTATAAATTTTACTTAAATTTAACCACAAAATCAAAATATAATCATCTAAGATTACAATATAAGTGTTATAAATGACAAAAGGAGCTTGCTGAACAGTGTTTGGATTTCATACAAACGGATTTTGATTTGAAAATCCCAGGGAGTATTTACGTATCGTTTTGTATTAATTACTTATACACTCCACAACACGTTTAACTCTGCTCATCTGCATATATGAGCTTCGTCCATCACTCATCGGCATAGTTTCTGTCTCCTTTTACTTGACAACTTGTGGAAGTAAAATCGAAGACTAAGACGCCAGCCCATACAATAAGACACTCTTATGAAACTCACAAGCACCTCATTTATTGTACATCTATGTACTTAATAGTATAATATCTTTAGGATTTATAATTTATTTTGTCCATAATTGTTGCATAAAAGTTTTCCTTTTGACAGAATCATACTTATAATGATTATAATAGTTCCCATTTAAAGTATAAGATAAGTAAAATAGCAATTTTACATAGTATTTACTTACTTAAGTATTTTTTCAAACTATAACCTCTTATAATATTATCCCTATCTTTATAAATTTTAGTTTCCATATTCTAATACCTACCCTCATTGATTTACAAAAAACCAAAGATACACACTCCACTTCCCAAAAACGTCCGCAACAAATGGGCGCATTGTGCACTCTTTTCAAATTAGTATCGCGTTGTTCTACCGGCAAACGTCAATCATTAAATTTTATTGCTTTATGTGCATTACTTTTTAAATACAACTTTATGTCATGCGTGTAAGATTGAATTTGAAAAAAGAAATATGTTTACGATATTACTATACGTATTTATTGCGTATGTTTAATTTGGTGACACTTTTGGCTGTTAGTTTTGTTTGAAAATGTGCATCTAGGGTTTTTTATAAATCAATGCCTACCCTACATACTTTTTATATAAATTTTATTTTCTAACTTCCCTCCTAGTCCTTTAACTTTTTTCCTCTTATTCTATAGATTGCTTATTTCATTTTATTCTTTATATTTTTAGGTTTTTTTTGCTGTAGTTTACAATGAGTTCATACACCATGACCCGCAGGGCTACAGCAAAAGATACAGAAAACAAATTGAAGACTGCATTGATGGAATTAAAGAAATACATGGAGGAAAACAGCCAGCTACTAAAGGAACGCAGTGACAGTGAAGAGGAAATTCTCAATGTCAATCGTAAAGTAGCTGAATTAAAGGATCAACTTGCCGAATTAGATGTCCAATATATGGATGTGTTAGATCAGCGGGATCGATTTGCTGAAGAAGTTGCTTCCTTTGCTGATTGCAACATTATGTATGAGGAGGTTCTGAGTCGCAATACACAGTTAGAGAAAGATCTGAATAAAGCGCATAGCAAAATCATTTATCTAGAAGAAAAAATACAGACACTAAATAGTACTGCCACTCAGAATCATTTTTCAGAGCTCCTAGGTGATGTAACAAAGGTAAATAGGTGCACAGTAAAATTTGATTCCAGAAGGAAAAGTAAAAAATATTATAAGTTAAATAAATTGGTTAAACAACTCAAATCTGCTCTTAACAAGTCCCATAAAGTAAAGGAACTGCAGGCTACTAATGTTGACCTTAGTAGGCAAATTAATATATCAATGCTGGACTTAGAAAAGTGCCATAGCAAATTAATAAGTAACCAGATTCAATATGATTTACAGGTTAGTGAACTAAACACAAAACTAAACAGTTCACAAGCAGAGCTACATAGGATTACATTAGAAAATCAACAAATAACTAATGATTATATTTCCAAACTAGCTGTGCCCGCGACTTCGTTCGCGTGGTGGATGATACTTACTTCGCAATTCAATTTTATACTGAAATATCGTTTTTTAAAACTTCATCATAACAGCCCATTAATGCTGCATCACTGCAAGGACGGGCCTCCTCTCGTGACGGAAGGGATACTTGGCCTACTAATACTACGCTGGCCAGTCGGATTGGTCTATACCAATCCGACTGGCTAGGGTTTGATTTCAAGTTTTCCTTCATTTTTATCTCGTAAAGATAATATATTCACGATAGTCCCTTAGTCGGTTTTACGCCACCCATGGGATGAGATGGGCAGGTGACATATTGTATTCTTACTCCGTCACCACACGGATAATCGCTAATTTATTGTGAATGAATTTGCACGCCACGTTATGGTGCGGCAGAATTACTTGCCTCGGTGGCGCATGGGGCGCGGCGGTCGCATTACCTGGCTGGCGTGCATAAGGTCGCGGGTTCGATTCCCATGGAGGACATTGTGATCCACAAACTATTCTCCTAAGTCTGGATGTTCTTTTGGTTTGTCTAAATTTATTGTACCTAACACCTTTTTACCATATTATTCAAGCAATAAATATTTGATTTAATTTAGACTGGACTATATTATTATCTATAGATAAACTGCGTTTTTTATTGTTTTATTGTTTTATTTTGTTATTTTTGAATTAGGTACTATTAAGTAATAAATAAACACAAACACATTGAACAATAATTTAATGTTTTGTGATTGTATTTCTATATTATAATGTCAATTTTCCATTTTTTCTTCAATGTTGACAAATAGCAATAATGTGTAAAATGATTTTATAAAGAAAAAGCGTGTTACTTATTATGTTGTCTGTTATATTATACCCATATATTATTTATTAAATAATTATATAAGTGTGTTATAATTGCAGTTATAATAGGATTGTGAGAAAAGGAATGTTATTGAAATTAAATTTATTTTTGTGATTAATTAAATAGTTTAACTTTAAAAATTGATGTTTGTACGCCAGTATTGGCAAAACAGGGAAAGACTATTTATTTTTGTAACATGTTTTGTACCTGTGATTAACAAATAAAGGTTATTTGTATTTATTTACATTTAAAAATACAGCACGCAGTTTAACTCTTGATGTACTACAGTCTAAGTTCGAAAGATGGCGCTGTTTAATATTAATTAATTAAATTCAAATATCTTTTAATAAAAGAAACCGATTGCAATGAAACAAAAACTAAATGTAACTTTAAGTTACGCTTAATCGTTGTGTATAAAAATAATCTACGAAATGTAAATTCATACAACAATTATGTTTATTTTATAATACAATACAATGTATTGGTCTTAAGATTATATTAATTCGTTTCAAAGATGTGCGGTAACAAACAGACAGACAGACAGACATTAATTCTAAAAATTGTGGTTTCGTGCTTTTTGACTTTTTTCTAGATTTTGTAGATAATTTTTATCTGAATTCTCGAAAAGAACAGACATTTCGACCTCTACAGTTTTATTATAGTATAGATATTCCATCGAGTACTTTTTGGGATTTGTTCATGGTCCTTCGAGCCGGATAAAAAAATGTTAAAAGTTTTTATTGTATTTATTCAAAATGAACCGTGCCCACTTCGTTGGGCGGCGAAAAAAACGCTTCCCTTTTTTTTAAATATTTCATTATTGCTCCTCTCTTATTAGTCATAGCGTGATACTATTAATATAGCCTATGGCAATCCCCGATAAATGGTCTATTTAACACAAAAATAATTAAAAAAATCGGTTCTGAAGATCCAGAGATTACCGCCTACAACTTCACAAACTTACAAACACACAAACTTTACCTCTTTATAATATTAGTAGGTAAAGAGTATTATCCATGTAACGATGGATTAAGAATACATGGCATTAATCAATAAACCAATTAGCCTATCGCAGTCCACTTCTGGACAAAATGCCTCTCCCAACAAACGCCACAGAACAGGGTTCTCCGCCCTACGAATTTAGTCCGACCAAGAGATCTTCTTGATCTTTCTATCCGTGTGGTGACGGAGTAAGAATCCTGTCATCACCCCATCTCATCCCATGGATGTTTTTGGTTGAGGGCCATCCGCCCCACCACAGCCCGTGTAAAGTAGTAGCGGTCGTCAGAGACCAACTACTCGTCCTAAACAAAAAAAAACCATAGGTGTCGTAAAAACCGACTAAGGGAATAACCGTAACAACTATCCTTACGAAATAAAAAGAAGGAAAACTTGAAATTAAACCCTATACCAATCCGTCTGGCCAGCGTGGTATTAGTAGGCCAAGTAACCCTCCGTCACGGGAGGAGGCCCGTCCCTGCAGTGGGACATTAATGGGCTGTTATGATGAAGCGATCTTTTTGAGGTAGAATTAATTTATAGTACAGGTATTTAAAATTAAAATGTTACTCCAGCCAAAATGTTGATACTAAGAAAATTCATCTATACTAACATCGCGTTAGACAGATATTTTACGTTATTCGCGCATTATTTTAAAACTGAGATATCTTTCAAACTAATAATCGGATCTCATCGCTGTAAAGGTCAATTTTGTTTAAAATTAAATAAATATAATGATTAACGTAATTTATTTTGATAAGGGTCAATACCATATACATAAAATACCTTTACAAACAATGCATTTCTTTAAGTCAAATTTGATTATTATAAAAAAGGTCGTAGTAAGTCAACCTTAGAAGATAGATATATGCTATCGTTGACTTAATTGTAAACCTTTTTTAAAGGTACAATTCTCTAATACATCATTTCAGTATATCTCCAGACGTTTAAGCAGCAGAAGCAAAATAAACGTTTTTAAGCGTCCCTTTTATATACATATTTCATTACTGTTCTACTCCTATTAGACATAGCGTGATACTATATAGCCTATAACACTCCCCGATAAATGGACTATGAAACACAGAAAGAATTTATTAAATCGGTTCTGTAGATCCAGAGATTACCCCCTACAACGACACAAACACACAAACTTTACCTCTTTATAATATTAGTATAGAAGTATAGATTTAATATAACTTATAATTGATATAACACATACGATTCATGGTTAATTTTATTAAAATTTAAAAGGAATAATTTATAATTAATAGCACTTCATAATAAAATAGTTATGGATTATTTACAAACTCATTTATTTTTGAGTATGATTACTACTGGTAACGCCATCTTATCCGATTTTGATGAAACATACCTCAGTTTAAGCCTAATAAAAAAGGCTACAATACAATGTATTGGTCTTAAGATTATATTAATTCGTTTTAAAGATGTGCGGTAACAAACAGACAGACAGACATTAATTAATTGTGGTTTCGTGCTTTTTGACTTTTTTCTAGATTTTATAGATAATTTTTATCTGAATTTTCGAAAAGAACAGACATTTCGACCTTTACAGTTTTATTATAGTATATAGATTATTAACATTGAAAAATACATAACTGACAATAAAATATAGAAATACAATCACAAAACATTAAATTATTGTTTAATGTTCTATTTGTTTAACATAATAAGTTTAATTAAGCCACCAACAGATGGCGTTATTTGATATATAGTTAAGATATTTTTATGTTCATCTTATAGCATAACTATGTTTTGTTGTTAAAGATAAAAGCTTTTACACTCGCCATTGAAGTTTTATTACATAAAAAATTCCATCGAGTACTTTTTGGGATTTGTTCATGGTCCTTCGAGCCGGATAAAAAAATGTTAAATGTCTTTATTTTATTTATTCAAAAATACTGCACGCAGCTTAACTCTAAATATATTCCAGTCTACATTCCTAAGATAGCGCTGTTTAATATTTCACTTTGTAAACATAAACTACGTATAAAACTAAAACTACTTATTCTTGAGCACTTTAAATTCAAATATCTTTTGATAGACTGAACCGATTGCAATGAAACAAAAATTAAATGGAACTTCAAGTTACGCTCAATCGTTGTGTATTAAAGGCATCTACACATTTTACGTTACATTTAAAAATACTGCACGCAGTTTAACTCTTGATGTAGTTCTGTCTAAGTTTGAAAGATGGCGCTGTTTAATATTAATTAGTTAAATTCAAATATCTTTTAATAGACGGAACCGATTGCAATGAAACAAAAACTAAATAAAACTTCAAGTTACGCTCAATCGTTGTGTATAAAAATCATCTTAATTGCTTTGGTACTTTTTACGTGATGCCCGAACAAATTTTAGTTTACAGATAAACAGACATACAGACATACAGATATACAGACATACAGATATACAGACAAAAATTCCAAAAATGGTGGAAATGGGTTCTATTGGTTGTCTTTTAATACCCTGGCTATTTTTTTTGGATTTATTTTCAATGTACAAAAACGACTTTTCTACAGTTTTATTATATGTATAGATATGATGAAATAGCAAGAATTGGCAAAGAAAATTTAGAGAAAGTCAATTCTCTTATTAGTAATAATCACAGTATGCAATGTACCAGCAATGGTGGTTCTGAACACTCACCTAATATACAAACAGGGTGTTCTAAAACTACTAAAATGTTAACAAAGTCTTCAAAATTATGTAAAAGTAAAAATACATTTATTGTCTCGGACAAACTGGGTGTTGGTTTGGGTAGTTTAATTAAGACTTACATAGATTGCCCTGTTGTTAATGTTTGTTCACCTGGAGCTAGTTTAAGTATTATAATGAATAATCTGAAAAAGTTACAACTTAACGAAGAGTCTACAGTTGTCATATTACTTGGAAATGGCCTTTCTATTACCAAGAAGGATGTAATTATATTAGTAGAACTGGTATTACAAATCCAGGCATCAGTAGGTTGCAAATTTATTATGTGTGCATTCCCATATTCTTATACACTTACTCAAGAACAAAATAGGCATATAGGTAAATTAAATTTACTATTATATAATAGTACACGTCACTACTGTGACATTTTATTTTTTGACTCTAATATTTTTATTAGGAACAGTTTTTACTTAACAAAAGATACCATGTATCTTTCTTTTTATTATAGAAAACAACTTGCTAATTTATTAGCATTTAATATAGGTATAGGTACAAGTACTAATAGAGTACTCATTAGTTTGGTAGGAGATAGTAGGTCCACTACTAATACATTTATTAAACCATCTAATAGTTTAAACTATTAGATAAGACAAAGGGTAGCCTTAATCTTTGTTTAGTTCATCAAAACATACAAGGTCTATCTGGCAAAGAACTAGAAATAGAACTGTTTTTAAACAAACATAATGTACAAATCTTTTGTGTTACCGAGCATTGGTTACAGTCACATGAATTATTATTTAATAATGCACACTTTACATTGGCAAGTGCGTTTGTAAGAAAGAAGGCTATACGCGGTGGCTCTCTAATATTTATAAGTAATAAAGTTGAATTTAAAGAAAGAAAAGATATAGCAAATCTTTCTATCGAGCGCACAGTCGAAATCTCTTGTGTGGAGCTTGAGCAACATGTCGTAGCTTGTGTGTACCGACCACCGCAGAGTGATTATAGTCTATTCGAGGGTGTTATGGAGAAATTGTTAGAAAGACTATGCTCAGGAAATAAATTTATTATAGTATGCGGGGACTTTAATGTAAATCTACTTGAAAAATCTTCAACTAGTGCTAGATTAATTTGTTTGTTTCAGTCTTATAATTTACAGTTTTTATTTAAAGAAGCCACTAGGATTACATCTCATTCTGCTACATGCTTAGATAATGTATTTTGCAACTGTGAATATGTTAATAAGGATATCTTAAGTGATTTAACATCTGACCACTGTGGGCAAAGGGTAGTATTTCCATCTATTACTACTCCCACAGAGAACAAAATCACATGCAGGCCAATTACCATAAACCGCCTGAATCAATTTAGTGATAATGTTGCAATCAAAGTGACTAGAATTAATCTTAATCAGTATAGCCCAGATGATATTTATAAAGATTTATTAGACATTATCAAGCTTGAATATGATAATATTTTTAAAACTAAGACTTTTGTTAGTAACTCTAAAACTAAATTCTGTGATTGGGCAACAACAGGTATATATAAAAGTAGAGCTCGCTTGTATGAATTGTATGGTATGAAACAATATAATACTCAACCAGATTTCATTCAATATGTCAGGAACTACTCGAAAACTTTTAAGAGGGCTTGTGCCATAGCAAAGTCTTCTTATTTGAGTAATAAGATAAAGGAATCAAACAACAAAATTAAAAGTACATGGGACATTATTAATGCAGAGACCGGCCGGATGAAAATTCGTGATACTAATTATGTACTAAAAACTCAAGATAAGGTTCTCACCAATAATGCTGACATTGCACATGCTTTTAATAATTTCTTTGTCAATGTTCCTATTCATACAACAACCTCCTTAAATTCCTCTCCAAACCAAGCAGAATTTTTACTAAAAGATAAAGTAATTGAATGTAAGAACCGCTTCAGTTTTAGGTCTATTAACCATAATGATATCATAAAAGCTTTCAAAAGTCTCAATTCCAAGAAATCTGCTGATTTATGGGGTATGTCTGTCAAGCTTCTTCAGGGTATTATATTTAATATATCTCCACATTTATCTATTATATTTAATAAGTGTATTGCCATAGGTGTATTTCCTTATCTAATGAAACACAGTAAGATTATTCCTTTGTTCAAGAATGGATCAAAAAGCGACCCTGGTAACTTTAGACCAATTTCAATACTACCTGTGATTAGTAAAATCTATGAGAAAATTATCTTATGCCAATTGGAGAGTCACTTTCATTTAAATAATATTTTTCATAGGCAGCAATACGGTTTTAGGAAGGGTAGCTCAACGATTGATGCGGGTGTTTCTCTTCTGAAATATATCTATGATGCTTGGGAAAATTCTATGGATGCAATAGGCGTCTTCTGTGATCTTTCTAAAGCTTTTGACTGCGTTGATCATGGGACACTTCTGTGCAAGCTTAGACATTATGGAATTAGGGATGCTTCTCTTGATTTATTATCTTCGTATTTAAGCAATAGGGTTCAGTATGTCGAAGTAAATGGTAGTAGGTCCTCTGGTCTTCCGCCAAGTATGGGCGTGCCTCAAGGATCCATTCTAGGTCCGTTTCTATTTTTAGTTTATGTCAATGACTTACCGTTTCTTGCTCAGGGTTTGTGCGACATTGTTTTATTTGCAGATGATACTTCACTCGTTTTCAAAGTAAACCGTAAGCAAACTAATTTAGATGAAGTTAACGAATCTCTCGCACAAGTCCTGAACTGGTTTACTGCTAACAATTTGCTTTTAAATGCTGCCAAAACAAAATGCTTAAAATTCTCTATGCCCAATGTTAAAAGCCTTAGTAATAATCTGATTTTAAACGGTGAGGTCCTTCGTTTTGTAGACACTACTGTATTTTTAGGAATAACGTTGGATAGTAAGCTGCAATGGGGTGCTCATATATTAGCTCTAGCAGGAAAACTAAGTTCAGCTGCTTATGCAGTTAAAAAAGTGAGGCAGCTAACGAATATAGAGACAGCAAGATTGGTATACTTTAGTTACTTTCACAGCTTAATGTCCTATGGTGTTCTTTTGTGGGGTAGGGCTGCAGACATCGAATCTATTTTTATTCTTCAGAAGCGTGCAGTTCGAGCTATTTACAATCTTGAAAAGAATGTTTCATTGAGAGATCGTTTTAAGGAAATAGGTATTTTAACAGTTGCTTCACAATATATATATGCTAATATAATATATATTAAGCAAAATATTGAACAGTATGATAGAAATGGCGACATTCATAGCATTGGTACGAGGAATAGGCATAAGTTGATAGGTCCACAACATCGCCTACATAAGGTACATAACACTTTTGCGGGACTCGGTATACGTTTATTCAATAAACTGCCTAAGCATGTAATGGATCTACCTTTACTAAACTTTAAAGCATTTGTAAAAAATCAGCTATTATCGAAAGGCTATTATACAATAAACGATTATATTAATGACAAAAACTCATGGGCTTAGATTTCAATTATCGTGATTTCATGTTGCTTGTTCCATGGTGTAGATTGTGGCTTAACCTAGGTAGTTGTGCGGATGTTATGTTACTACCTTATTACTTTCTTTTACAGTTTTATTTGTTATTGTAACGATAGAAATACTTCACTTGCATTTGTAAATGTATTTAATTATATTATCTAAATGGTATTCTATTCCATTCTCAACTACTTAAAGATTAACAAAATCAACTTGACGACACAAATGCTTGTGTGTTAATTTCTGTCGGATATCGCAGTGACGAGATGACTGATGAACGTGCCATGCAATTAAAGCTTTTTTAAATCAATTTATTAACAATGAAATTTTTTTTATCAATTAAACTTTAAATTGCTATGCATGTAAGATTTGCTTGCACACATCATTCTTCACGCTGCTGTTGGTAATTGTAACAAAGTCAAATTATTATTTTGAAAAGAGTGGCCTGAGTTTCTTGGCCACATTCTTCTCAGAGCTCTACTATAGTCGTCTGCGAAAGTGGTAGTAGTTTGGCAGACATTTTTCTCTATACTATTCTACTACATGTATAACGATTTGCATGTGTTACTTTGTAACCTAAGTGAATAAAGCTATTTGACTTTGACTTTGACTCTGTATTGGCCCTCAGTAACTAAAAGAAATGTTTCCACAATCTCTATAACATAAAATTGTTTATCAATGAGTCATTTTGAATGAGTGTGCAAAACAATAGTTTTCGGTATTTATGGCTTGCACGTGTTCACTACATAATTAAATTGATAACGTAAACAATACATTGCGGCGGCGGAGGTTAGCTTTAAGACAAAGGCTTACTTAAATCATTTAGTTTTTGATCATTGTGCAAAACAAACGTTTTCGGTATTTATAGCTTGCACGTGTTCACTACATAATTAAATTGATAATTTTTTGCTTCTTCGAAATTCTTTAAAGCTTTGCGGTGGCGGAAAATAGGAACAAGGGGTCATACATACACATGTACATACCTAGCTCAATACATATTAACCTAAACCCGTGGTAACTAAAAACCTCGATAACTCAAAATATTTTGTGTTTCCCTTGGACTTTTACTTATCGAGATTCTACTGTATTTCATTACTGCTCCACTCCTATTAGCCTATAGTCCAGTCAAAATAGATATCCAGTTTGCATTAATTCCCAACAAGCTGGATTTTTGTGCAGGCCTTGAATACGTCATTACAAATGATATGTCAAAAGTCCCCATCGATCCCGCTTGTGCGTTGTTTTTTATTCGAGGTCAAAGGTCACAAATTTGCGTTTTTTGCGTATATCTCTGAAACAACGACAGCTATCGAAAAATAGTTCAGACAAAGTTTGCAGACCATAAAATTATCTACAAAAAATATCTCAACACTTTTCTCCTAGAAGGCCTCGCTTTCGAGATATCGTGACTTTAGAGCGCAGGAAAGTCGTATTTTCGACTATATGCACACACTTGCTTTTTACCGCGATTTCGCTCGCGTTTATAAGTATTATTAAAAATAAGGCTTATTTCAATATATTGTAGCAACATGCATGCTTGGTCTCAGCCTAATCGGTTTGAAATTGACAAAGTTACATACAAACTTTCATCCCCTATCTTATCCCTTTAGGGGTAAAATTTATCAAAATCCTTTCCTAACGGATGCCTACGTTATATCATCTACCTGCATGCCAAAATTCAGCCAGATCTGTCCAGTAGTTTGGGCTGTGCGTTCATAGATCACTATGTGGTAGGAGTATTCCTACTGGAGAAAACATGTTAAAAAAAAGCGCCGTGTACTTGATTCAATGTACTGTTGTATTTGATTTAATGTACTGTTGTATTTGATTCAATGTTGGTGCAAGATTGGCCTTACCTACCTCAGAGGTGGTGCGGAAATCTTCTATATTTATAAAACTCAAAGGTGACTGACATAGTTATCTATCAACGCACAGCCCAAACCACTGGACAGATCTGGCTGAATTTTGGCATGCACTTAGATGATATAACGTAGGCATCCGCTAAGAAAGGATTTTGATAAATTTTACCCCTAAAGGGATAAGATAGGGGATGAAAGTTTGTAAATAACTTTGTCAATTTCAAACCGATTAGGCTGAGACCAAGCATGCATATTGCTACAATATATTGAAATAAGCCTTATTTTTAATAATACTTATAAACGCGAGCGAAATCGCGGTAAAAAGCAAGTGTGTGCATATAGTCGAAAATACGACTTTCCTGCGCTCTAAAGTCACGATATCTCGAAAGCGAGGCCTTCTAGGAGAAAAGTGTTGAGATATTTTTTGTAGATAATTTTATGGTCTGCAAACTTTGTCTGAACCATTTTTCGATAGCTCTCGTTGTTTCAGAGATATACGCAAAAAACGCAAATTTGTGACCTTTGACCTCGAATAAAAAACAACGCACAAGCGGGATCGATGGGGACTTTTGACATATCATTTGTAATGACGTATTCAAGGCCTGCACAATAATCCAGCTTGTTGGGAATTAATGCAAACTTCAATCATAATTTAGTCTATTTTGACTGGGCTACTATGACACTCCCCGATAAATGGACTATTCAACACAGAAAGAATTTTTAAAATCGGTTCAGTAGATCCAGAGATTACCCCCTACAACGTCACAAACACACAAACAAACAAACACACCAACTTTACCTCTTTATAATATTAGTATAGATTTATAAGACAAGGAGAGCATCGTAGTAGTCGACCAAATGAAGTGACTACTCCAGAAACGTTAAAGAAAATCCACAAAGCGGTACTGAATGATCCTAGACTGAAATAGCGCGAGCCAGCAGACTTATGGCTAACGCAGACCTGGACGGCATGGCAAAGTATTTTAATTTTTACTAATGGAAATTCAACCGTACTGTTACAGAAATACGACATAAATTGCTATACTTTAAAATGATGCCGCGGCATTGAAAAATCCCTTTCATAACATAACAAACAACGGAACAAAATGATCATTATCACATCCGTTATTGCAATGCCCAAAATTAATAAATAGTATTAATTTAAGACTAAATTGTCAACTTCTGTACACTGTTCGGCAGAATTATCCCCCTCAGATTATTTTCTGATGCCAGACTAGAAAATATGGCTCGGTAGTCAATAATTTTTTAACAATAAAGAGATGATGTCGGCAATTCCAATAATTTGAGGAGCTTCACGATTCTTGTTATTCAAAGAGTATCGAACTTATTGATCGTTGCTGAAAAACGCAGAGCTAAATAGAGATTATGTTAAATAATAAATTTTAATTTTTTCTCTGTTAGGCCGGGTACTTTTGGGACCGCCCTCGTAATATTAGTAGGAAACTGAGGGATGAGGTAGGCACAGGACAGAGAAACGAGGGAAAGTTTTGTTGGACGCTTATGTCCATTGGACTTCTTTTTGCTGAAATATATGATGATGTTAAATGCAATCATAAAGTTATATTTCATCAATGACTAAATTACATTACTAATTGTAAAATGCGCCAAAAGGGCCTACAAACAAGGTATTACATTGAGGTAGACTCAATCTAACAACTCAGCTTAAGTTTATTTCGAAATTATGATCGTACCTTAGTGGGTCTAATAGCATACATAAACAGAAGCATGGATAAAGCCAAGTAAAAATGACTTATAACAGATAAAGTTTTAATAACAAATTTAACAGCATTGTTATCTAACTATACTAATATTATAAAGAGGTAAAGTTTGAGTGATTGTGTGTTTGTGACGTTGTAGGAGGTAATATCTGGATCTACTGAAGCGATTTTAAAAATTCTTTCTGTGTTGAATAGTCCATTTATCGGGGAGTGTCATAGGCTATATAGTATCACGCTATGACTAATAGGAGTGGAGCAGTAATGAAATATCTTTAAAAAACTGACGCGTTTTTTTCGCCACCCAACGAAGTGGGCACGGGTCAGCTAGTTTTAAATACATTCTATAAATTCTAGTTTCACTAGTAAATGGTACTACACTAACGATTCTAGAGCGAGACTAATACACAACAATCATTCAGGATATTGAATTCGCTACAAGAGGCAACAAAACCATTGTAAAGAGAACTGGCGTCTATTTATATGACATGTATAAAGTGCAATGACTTTAAATTGCTTATGTCATTTCAATCATCTATAACCACAGAAATCTAAATAAAAGGAGAAGTGGTTTGACGGGGTTTTCTTGTGAAAGCAATATGATTAGAACGATTATATAGCTAAAAATGGCTGTCACCTAGGTTTAGCTGTGTTTTGACAACGACCGGGATAACATATAAAATGCCGAGTTGTTCAGTGGTTGTCTGTAAAAATAAGAGCAATAAAAAAAACTTTATTAATAATGAAATCACTTACCATATGTTAGTACATGTATTTTATTGTATTTACCTCTCAAATCATGAAAAAATAATCATCGATGTCCTCACTATGTTATTTTCATGTTCGGACAATTAAGTACTATAACATTTTTGTAACATATACATTGCTTCTCTAATGTTGTCTAAACTAGTCATTCAATGAATATATGAAGCAATGAACTATTCGCTCAACGATATTACGTATGACAAGTGGTTGCTAACCGTGATCGCTCTAACAACTAAACGATAGTGACGACCCGTTCATGACTACGACTATCGTTTTCGATAAAAAGTCGTGTATAAATTGAAAAGTTTTAAATGAAAAAAACATTATGTAATTTCAATATAAGTATTACAATGTTGAAATAATATCCTAAATCAAAGGTGGAGTAAGAACTCTAGAACATAAAGGTTTAAAATGTTAATTACAGTGGTTTTAAAAGTTTCTTTAAACGCTCATCCATTTATTAGCACACACATGCTTTTAACTGGTTTTATCAGATTTGCTTTAAATCAGTCTAAATGCTCATCTACCAATCCCTATATTCATGCTATTGTTTTAATTTTATCTAGGCGCAATATTGCTCGCGCATTTTACATGCGCATGCACATGCTTGAATACTCGTAAATGAACTGTACACACTGTTATCTGCTTCAAAAAATAATCTGTATACTTAGTCTTATTATCTATACAACTATCCATTATATATAACTATCATTGCTGTCGAATATTTTCCCGAAACTTTATGCCAATTGTAAAAAGTTAATTAATATAATAAAAAAGATAGTTAACCAATAAAATAAATTTATTGGTTAACTATCAGCTCTACTATTTCTTCATCACGATTGAATTATCCTATAACTTGCCATTGTCTCTTTCAGTTTCCTAAAAGATTCAAATATGAAAAAGCAATGGATTGATGCCACTGGGAAACCACCTAGTTAGTTCCCTGCAAAGGGTAGCACCATATGATAGATTCACTTTAAACCAGAAATGTACCTCTAAAGAAAACTCTATCGATAAATTTTATTAATTATTAATCGATAAGGTCAACGCCTAGCATAAATGTAATTTTTTTAAATGTAGTAGTTTTAAATTGTAGTAGTTCTTCTATCTAAATTTTTTGTAGTTTGTTTTATTTGTTTAAATATAGTAGCGCTGATTGGTTCGCTGTGGCACCGTGTAAGAGAGATATTTCAAGGAAAAACGAGACAGAGTAATTGCGTTCATTGATAATCTAGATGTAACTGAGAACAGTACTCTATTCGTATATTCTATTGCTGTGTGTGTTAATAAAACCGGCGACATTAGGTTTCCATACAAAATGACATTCAGGGCACATCTCCTTTATTCAGATATCTGTGTCTATAACAGTCTATTAATGCCCCACAGTGATAAACGGATACAAGGCCTACTAATAGCAAGCTGGGCAGATGGAATGATACAGGGTATTTAGGCAATTTTTCCTTGTTAGTGATGTGAAAAATTTTATGCAGAAAGAGATTGTATAATTATTATTAGGAAAGAAAAATATAATATTTCATAATTGGACTTTGCAATACCTGTAGGACGCGATGGAGGGTTGACATCATTTATACAAATCAAAATTGATCATTTCAATAAAAAATATAAATTATGAAAAAAGTAAATAGATAAAAAATACACTTCAAATGATGAAAGAAACAGTTGTTATTGTGAATATTACTTACCTTAATAATGGTGGTGTTTCTGTTCTCATATTTGCACTCACATCGCGGGCAGAACTCTTGATCTCGTCCCATCAGCTGCTTTGATATGTAGGGTAGGATGACTACTTCGCAGTTGCTGTTTAAAATATAATACATATTACAATTATTGTAAAGGTGTTATATAGTACTTGATGCCCGTGGCTTCACCCGCATTGTACAGGTAGTCTAATGTTATTATACACCCTACACTCAACCAAATTTCATCAAAATCCATTCAGTAGTTTTTGCGTGAAAGAGTAAGAAACATCCATTCACACAAACTTTCACTTATTCAATGAATTATAATTTTCGATAAATCAAATAGAGCAATAATCGCATCAGCAACAATTTTAAATGATAATAAATGTAATAGTCAAATTATATGTTACCCTGATTAGTTAATAAAAACAATATAATGTTTTTTTAAATCTTTATAAATCAAAGGGATAAGGGTAGTTTTCCATTATGATTTCATATTGGTAAATGACCCAGAAACTCTGGAGTTTCACAATATAACTTGTTATAACAGAAGTATTTTAATTATATGAAATATTCGCAACAGGTACAAGAAAATATCATAACATCAAGAAAATTCGCAAGATTATGATCTATCTTACTAGCACATAGTGAGATACCTGGCCTACTAAGCTGATATTATGATTGACATAGAATTTGCTTTGAATTTTTATTTGTTGCAAAATTAATATTGTAAAGATTAGCTTCAAACTCCAAATTATTGCAAAAGTTACTAAAAATTTATAGCCAATGTGCACAAGTCACAAAGATGCGAAAAATAAAATTTAAATGCACAGCATTATATCAACATCATATCAATTATTATTAATCATTTAGTAAACAAATCGACACTTATGAAGGTCGAATAAGATAATCTTTGTCTGCAAGTATTACTAATCAGATGTACAGTATGAGGACATTGATTATATGATTGGTTTTTAAAGAAAGACAGACAACAATGAGGAAGCGAGAAAGTGAGATTATAATTTATTGATGATTTTGAAATTGTATATTATAACGTTAACAATAAGTGCTATATTTTGTTGCACTGCAATGACTTTTTATCGAAGTGCAATTTTTCCGTCACCAGTGTCATTTAGTAAGACATGATGAAACATACAATGTCAAATAGAAGTAAGTAGGGATTCAATCTTTTATAATTTCAACTTTATGCCAAATGCTATAAGATACATTTTAATGTGATAATTTTCAAAACTTATGCTAAAATTATTCAGCTATTTTCGGTAATCGGATGTACTTTTCTTACTCATTGATTTGCTGTCTTTCTTTAAAAGCCAATCACATTATCAATGTCCCCATACTGTAACTATTTATTAAAATAATGTGGTTTTGTTACATACACTGTGATTTAGCAGTGTAAAATTTTTATGCAAAAGCCAATTAAAATAGAAGTTTTACTACAGCACAGCATTAAACAAAGGAGTTATGAATTAATACCCTTACTAATAAACGCCTCTCAAATTTGATCACTGTTTATCGACATTTTTAAAAGTAAAATCATATGAGTTTAAGCGAATCAATTGACTAAAATTTAAGAGGCGTTTATGAGTAAGGGGGTAAATCACAGTTATAGATATATAATCGCAATTTATAGCATATATATATTATATCATTATATTTTATAGTGGCTACCGTGACACAGAATGAAAACATGTTACAAAAGCTGATCAGTTTAGTTATCAGCCTATCAACCCAGTGCATAAAAGATATTCTTAGTTATATTTGAAAACTAAAGAAAACCTTTGCTTTGTATTGGACATTCCCAATCTATAACTTTAAAAGCAATGTTATCGAACTAAGAATCTCATCATCACACTAACAGATGAATGTTCTGGTGTAATAAAGAATCTACCTCAGTGAGCGGTAATTTCAAGTTTTTTTACTCTTGAACATTGTAAACAGAATGAATTGAAAAGAGATTATGACTTTCTTTTAATATTGTAATTTTATGAACTTCTCTATAGTTACAGACATTAAATATTTGCAACAATGTCAGGCATATCATTAAGCCTTATGTGTTTAGATACCTAGTACCAAATCAAATGATATGGCGTGATTAAGAAAGGAACATCGGTATCAGCACTGTCTAGGGTTTATTACGCCTCTTTGTAATATGTTATCAGCCAATGCTACTGTGTAAAATATAAGAACACATACATATACAAAACACTTACCATTTATTAGGTTGTACATTGCTTGATTTCATAAATGGGCTACGGTCAGCCCCTGCTGTGTTGTTAAGTACAGCAGCAATGCTCGGACAAACACATTTGCAACGGTTATCTTCATATGAATGAGCCTGATGAAAATAAATTATCACAAATTAAAAATGGGCCATCAACTAATTTGTGTGTATGTAATTGATGTAATATGAGCATATTTAATTGTATTTAACTATAATAATATAGGGCTAGGAATTTTGACTAGATCTTAGTAAACATTTTGAGGAGGGCGATTTTCAGCTCAGGATGTCTTTTGCCCGATATAGTGATGGTAAGATTTGTTTTCCAATAAATACGTACTTTTAAACCTAGGAGCGATTAGTCTCTTGCTCTTACTAATCATAACCAACGTGATGTTAACATTAACACGTAAATAAAACCTAACAAAAGTAAAAAGGAACTTCGGGATTCGTTGCATTTGCATTACGCCTATTATCATAATACTGAGTACAATATTGATTTCTGGCCAGTTCATTGACATTGCTATAGTAGAAGAAAGCTATAATTTAATTAACTTTATCAGTAAAATGAATATAAAAGCGAATGAAATTGACGATAAATAAATACTATTGTAAAATGTATTTTGTTCAAATACTTACAGCTGAAACCAAGACGCTAATTGTAGCAAAGAAGAACACAATAGAGAATTGATAATACATTTTGGAAGTAATTTGCTTAAATTATAGCCGAAGTAATACGTTCAAAACAAATTTAATTCGTATCCAGTAGTATCCACAACAGGGTTAGCAGCCATTTTGCTAATAAATTAGGTATAAACACAGAGTAAAGTAATTTAGGAAGAAGAGAGCCACAGGGTATAAATTATAAAATATGTTTACACCCTTGCCAGAGTGGAAAATTACTCAAACAAAAAGTATTAGTACACGAACAAAGTTTATGTGTAGGACAATAATAGTCATTAAATTTTATTTTTTTAAATTTATTACTCGAGGTTAAGTAGAATTATCTACAACTTCTACAAGAAAAGATTTTCTATAAAATTATGTAAGTAGAGCGCTGAGAAAGAAACCATTATTATCCTCCTCAAACCTGGCGCCCCTATACGATACGAGACCTTATTTCTAGTGGTGCTATCTAGTGGTAATCCCGACGTAACCTCTTAAATTATTATTTCATAGTTTAAATTATAGATGTCGTTAACACAAAAACGTATAAATTATTTCATTTGACGGTATGTTTCGTAAAGTTAAGACTTTAAGTCAACAAACAGGATAGTATATTGTTGGTCTTAAAACATTACCTATTTTGTGTGAAAATATCGTCGCTGCGCTTTCAATAATCGCTATGTGATTTTTACACACTTTACAGGAGACGCAAAAAACTGATTTGCTCAGTAAATACCCGGTGTATTCAAATTATTTATTTTTTCTATAATGCATATAACAAACTTTCCTAATTGTAGAATACTTTAGGATAGATAACATTATTAATAATGCCAAAATCAAATATAATAGGCAAATTTGACACATAGCGTTAATTGTTTATGTCGTAAATACTCGCTATGTGCACTAAGAACACATAACTACTATAAAGTTCTATGTAATTTTAAAGAAACTTAATATACGGTGATATAGCTATATTGTCAAAAGAAATAATTAAAACAAACTAAAATAAAATAAATATTTTTTTTATTCGAAATGATATTTTACTTTATCAAATCAATTATAATCAAATCAAACAATAAAAAAAAGTCGCTATGTGCAGTAAAAAACATGTCAGGCGCAATTTTTGATTGCACTTTAGTAAATTTATTTTAGCTAAGTGAATTATAACACTTAGCGTTATAGGTACTACTACTTTATAAGGAACTTTCTGTGTTTGAATGTCACATAGCGACATTCCGTAACTCGTAACTCTTTAAATATTGCATCAATCACATAGCGGTTTTTACAGTATGTGCGTATTGAAACAACAATTATAACTGCATAAAAAAAATAAAAACAAAAAAAACACATAGCGACTTTTGCACGCGCAGCGACGATATGTATTTCCATAATAAACATTTTAATTTTATTTCGGAGGAATAAGTTTCGGGGAAAGGTGCAATTAGTAGAGCTGTAAATAAAAATAAAATCTAACTAAGTAAAATAAACTATTTAAAATATCCTCAGTTATCTATCTTTCAATAACAACCACAATATAAAGTTTTTATAGAATAATCATGTTATTATGCAAATAGTAGATGGCAGCAGTACAATAGACGAGTAATTACATTGATTTTCGCTATACCACAGAGATGTCGCCATATGTCTTACAAATCAAAAAGTATGAAAGATTCGCAATAATCCAAAAATTCAGATTTTGAATTGACCATTAGGTTAGACCAATTTCTGACAATCCGTTTAAAATAATAGGTGGCATAATTTTTGATCTGGGTACAACATTTCTTCATTATATCAGCCACATGACTTCTATTGCAGCTGGTGGACGTAGGCCTCAAAATATTTCTACTTCCCCCTTCTTTCTGCATCTGTTTCCTACCTCCTAGCCAGATAAGGGGAAACTTGGGACTAGGGTGGAGCGACACCCTGCATCTTCTTGTACAAGAGTAAGTTTTTAGTTAGCACAACGAGAAATATTAAAAGTTAAGAACAGCGTCAGATTAGTGGCGCTGCTTTCTTTAAGCAGCCGTGAACATGAAAGCAGTTCCAACTACACGCGGGACAACTGTTGGTTCTTTCCACAAAGTTTTTTTTTCTGTGTAAGTAGGTAGTCCTAAGCTTTGTTGATGCTGTTGTTTTTTTGTTAAATTGTTGTCTTTTAAAAGTTCCTACATCCAAATCCAAATTTTCCACGATGTTTTCCAGCATCAAAAGTTCCAATGCTGAAATGGGCCTCCTCCAGCTCTTAATGATACATTGGTGTAGGTATTAAAACCAACGTTGCTTACGTGATTAATTATACCTTTATAGAGTCTTTCTACTGTTGGATTTATTACCTGTGTTATTTCTCTCTATTTACTTTAACGACAACTTCGAATAAGATGGGTTTGTGACTAGTAAATTAACCCACGGTTATTGCTTAGTTAAATAAAACGGTAGACATCAGTAAATATTTCTTAAAAATGAATACAAGTCAAAGTACACTAATCTTGGGACAAGAGACGGAACAAACCCTTATAATCCTAGCCAATCTCAAAGCCCCACGGCATTTGCGACCTTAAAATAACAGCATTTGCACAATGATTTGCACAAGCCAATAGAGCACGCTATAAAAAATTAATTACATTTTTAATCTACAAAAACGTGCACAGAAGGTAGATTAGCAGGATATACTTACTGGCATTTTCTAGATGTGTCATTTCTACAAACAGTTTTTTCATCATAACAGCCCAATAATGTCCCACTGTATAGAGTTCATTTTCAAGTTTTCCTTCTTTTTATTTCGTGAAGATAATACTTATTCACGGATCACAGAGAACAGTTTTTTACAAGGCAGGTAATCGATATACTTATATAGTTAAGTATATGTCATTGCGTTCTGAAAACATCGGACCTGGTAGTTCATTAGGCACAGAACTTTGTTTTAAGTGTAAGAAAATAATTATTCTGAAAAAAAACTGTAAAATATTAAAGCGATGGTAAGTAAATTCCCCATAGTACGGGTAATGTTTGCTACGATTGCTGCTTACAAGCTTACTAATTCATATTCGCTTGGATAGTTTCATCATCATCTTATCAGCCTATAGACGCCCACTGCTGGACATAGGTCTACTCCAAACGTGTCCACCCTGCTCGGTTTTGTGCCTCCTTCATCCATCGGCTAATAATAATTATCTATTGGATAATTTAATTACATTTAATTAACGATTTTATAAATTAGGTTACGGATATTTACTTGGCTCTATAACAACAATAAAACCTTGTGTTTAAAAAACCGATTGAAAGTCGAAACTTAGTAAAATTTTTGTAAGTATTTTTTTTTCTGTCACTTCTAGCTAATGAGTACATCAATGTCTGCCCTCAGTAGCTTGAGGCGGACACATTGGCCCTAATGTGATTTTATAGAGACCATAGGATGTCGATTAGATGAACTTGTTTGTAAGGGGGACCACTGCACTAATTCAATTTTATAATTTCCTGCAATGTATCTTGTGTAACTAATAGTTTTCTTATTTTAAGTTGACAGTGGTCAGTGTTAGTACTACTAACTATTAAGTTAAAAAATTTAAAGTTACAACGTATTTTAAAGTATTAAAACCTTTTTATTTCTGTAATGTATATAATTACGATAGTAACAATTCTGTATTGTCGGTGCGAAAATATCATCTTTATCTTTATCATCAGTCGATGATAGTCGAACACAAGAAATAGACCTACTCCTTGCGTGGTCCTGGGTCTCCTCATCCATCGTTTTCCTATGTCGGACGTCGGTAGGTACAGCGTGTTAGATGTTTCCCCACGCATAATATATTATTATAATAACCTACCTCAAAATGTACGAAACTTGCCTATGAGTAAAAAATAAGTAGCTAAGTAATGATTTTAAGGTCTGCCAAAAAGAGTCTTTATTCTGTCAGAGAATAGGCATTTCGAACTCAAATGGGGAGGGCTCTAAACAATCATGGTTGACGCCAAAATTCCATGTTATTTGTACAAATAACAAATATCTAAAAGTTTAATGATATTTCAATCATATCAATTTCAAAATAGTTATTATAATTAGCCTTACAAACAATAAAGAATAACTAAGTTTTGTGTTAAAAAAACATTAGGTAAAACGCATTGCAACATAGGTAAACGCATCTCCCTTTCTTGGTATACTTACTTATGTTGGTTTAGAGGTTTAAAAAACATAAAAATCAAACTATTATGTACAGTCAGCTGCAAAGAAATCAAACCCCTTTAGCGCGCTGTTATATTCTTAAAGGGGGTTAGATTTCTTTGCAGCTGACCGTACTACATATTCAGTTATTTTTTATGTTAAGCCCGATTTACACATCGACAAGTACTGTAGCGAGTAGTAGTAAGCTGTTGATTAAGTTGATTTTAATGGATCTCCATCCTATTTTTTGTCTTTAGTCGTTGTATGTTTTTATTTTTAGTCGAGGCTCGATATTGTATCAAACAACCGACAACATTAGTGGCGTAGCTATAGTTCGTAGCTGCTACGCAGAAGACTCCGGCTCGATACCCGATCAATTTGTGTTTTAGTGTGTATTATTCTGGGTGCTTTTTATGTACTTGTATGTATTTAAAACAGTATACATATAAGTCTAGGAATCTGTTGACTAGTAGTGTCTTGTACAAGCTATATGCTTAGATTTGGACTAGTTGGAGATAATCCCCTTAAATACTAAGCTTTCGTTTGTCTGCATCAGAGACGCATTAGTAGTTATTAGGTTTAAATCCCGTGCAGTTCAGTTGTTTGAGTGATCCACAAATAATTATACTGAGACCTGATAATTAAACAGGGTTTTAATTCCGCAAAGTTAAGCCGGAATAAAATAAAGTGGGCAATTATTAATATGTTTAACAGTTTTAATTAATTCTGCTTTGTTACACGAATAAAAAAAAAGATAACAATGTAATAATTTAAAAAAAAAAGTAGGTAAGATAGAGTAAAAAAATAAAAAAATAGGTACCTACAGGTAATATAAAACGTTCGTACCCGCACGTGTAGGCAACTATAAGAACGTATTAAATGGTTACAGAGTGTGATAACACTGTACCAGTAAGTTTCCTTCTTCATTTCACCTGTGCAATGTTGCCAAGAAAGTTATAAAACGGGTCCCGAGATGACATTACGGAGTTAACTACACAAGTTGGCACCTTAAGCGGAGCGTGGCCGATTATATAATTAATTCATGTTTGAACGAAACTGTTACTGGTACGGTCTGCGTGGTCCTTAATCACAATAACAATAACATGAAGCAACTATAGGATGCGCCATTTCGTTTTCACCATCATAACACCATAGACTATAGAAAATGTTGCTTATAATTTTTGGACATTTCGCACGCTGTTTGTAGCAAATAGCGCGCGAAATTGTTGTTGTAATTAGTTTTTTTTTAAGGAAATTTTTCTCGCTATGGAAGATGTTATATTGTTTGAGCACGTTCTGTGAAGAGACTTTTATTTAGCAAACGGTTGAGATGGATTATGCCAACATTGCAGTCTGAAATAATCTTGTGTTAGTTACTTCCCGGGGTAAGTTTGTACGTCAAGCAACAAAGTGCTACTGTGAAATCTAGACGAAATATACTTATTATTTTTTAATGGTTTTAATTCTTTTTGAAAGCTAGGTAGGTATAAAAAGGCAACACTCAGATCTCTGTTAAAAAATCGAAAACAAAGCTAACATTACACCACAACACGATCTATTTCATCGAACGCTTTTTAAAACCTAGTTCCAAGAATTTCTTCACTAACAACCTCAAACTAATAAAAACACTTTTGCTAAATGATTTTCGGCTGAACGCACTTGTTAACACGTGCACAAAAAAATGAACCACCATATTCGTAAAAGCTCCGTCAGTTAGTATTTACTACACTAAACCCTTTTAGTGTTAAAAGCATTATTTCGGTTACAAAACTGTACGTTGGCAAAAGCATCACTCTGTATCAGAGTCTCGCACAACCCTCTCCCAGAGGTAATTATGGTAGCGAGTGAACTGCAATTAAAAACGTAACAAAAGCAAGCAAGTTTAGTCGAGAAACGTTTGTAAATATTACATAAGCTATCGAATTAGCCAACCCCTTATAATTACGAAAACAACGGTTTTAGTAAAATCTAATTTTAATTTTAATAATATCAAGTGGTTTGAGGCTGGATTTTAATACGGCTTTGTTGCTTACTACGTTTTTGTGTTTATGTGCCTATATCTAGACGGATGTTGTATAAAAACTCTTTTGTAAAATAGAGTTCTGAGATCTTTTCTGTTTTTTTAAATAGAAGACCAAATCTGTTCTGCTGACGTTGATCTTTTTTGATGATGGTTCAGTTTTCAGGTTTAACCCTAAAGCCCGATTTACACATCGATTGAAGTTGTTGATTAAGTTCATTTAAATAGATCTCTATCCTATTTTTTTGTGAGTTAAGTACGAAGTAGCCCCCTCTCTCGCGTCTCGCCAACTTAACTCGCCAAAAAATAAGATGGAGATCTATTTAAATCAACTTAATCAACAACTTACTACTTAACTCGCTACTGTACTTGTCGATGTGTAAATCGGGCATAATAGTACTTATATCATCTTTAAGCTTATCTATTGTTCGTGTTGTGACAAAAAATTTACATAATATCCTCTGTAGAGTATAACCATCCTTTTTCATCCCAAGGCTGTACCAAAAAGAAAAGCTTTACACAAAACCCAATACCAACCAGGTAGAGTGTGAATAGGCCACAGTGTTCTTCAAATAAGGAGACCAATCCTATCAGTATAATGTTTAGGAACAGCTTTGATGATTATTAGTAATCATAACAGAATTTGACGACCTCTGTGGCGTAGTGGTTATATAACGTGCCTGCTACGCAGAGGTCTCGGGTTCGATTCCCGATTAATGCAAAACTTTGTGTGCATGAACATGATTGTTTGCATTGATCTGGGTGTTTTCTATGTATAATATGTATGTATTTGCAAAAAAAGTATTTATGTATGTATATTCGTTGTCTTGTACCCATAGTACAAGCTCTGCTTAGTTGCGGACTAGACGGCGTAGTGTGTAAGTGTGAGGAATATATTCCTCACACAATGCCATCTAGTTCCAAACTAAGTAGAACTTTTACTTTGGGTTCTAGAAAAGGGATAAGTAAGTATACTTAAAAGTATATTCACTTTTTCGAAATACATTATGTTATATTTCTAGAACCCCTCCACAGAGTTCAGTGCAAATAAAGATGTTTAGCAGGAATCGAACCCGACCCTACCTCGGTGGCGAAGTGTTTATAGTTTTTAACGACTCTGTTATACATACTATTATTTTATTGACAGAAGTAGCTATGGACTTTAAATACCTACAACTTAGTTACTCAATAATGCTACAAAAAAATTAGGGCAAAGCACCGCTGTTCAAATTACAAAGTGAAAAGAAATTACTTGTGAGATCCACAAACTAAGTAGTGTGTTGTACTTAGTTTTCATGTCTGTATAAGAGATTTCCACTCAATGTAAATCTTTGTGTAAGTACATAAGAATTAGTGTTTGCATTGGGCTGGCTGTTTGCTATTTCGTGACATGTATAGGTACATCTATTTTTACAAAAATATATTTCAGTGTGAGAAAAGTGAACATTACCTACTCCTTTAAGAACAGAAATAAATGGGAATAAAAAACGATAGTTTTTTTAAATAAATAAATAAGTTTATTTCTTAAAATGTAATATTGAGTTACAAACTGTTACAAAGAGATAATGATGTCCCAAAACGCCCTAAACAACAGACTAAAAAATCAGTCTCATTCAATTTACAAAGAGTGATTCAATAAGAGTATACTTAACACCAACCTCAATCAATCTTACACTCCTAACTTTAAATGAACATAATATTTTAAGAGAAAACAGATCAACGTAACCATCCATCTCTTTCGTTGCTCTCAGTTACCTAACACACTCTATTTCTGCGGTAATTTGTAAAAGTTAACTCACTCTGTACCAAAGTTGGGGATCAGCAGCCATTTTGTTTTGGCACCCGAATGTCTATGCACGACCATTTGCGCGGGAAGACTTAAGGTAAAACGCGGGAAGGGTGTGAGCGCTACATACGATGGTTACAAAGAAATGATGATTAGAACCATTTATCATTTTAATACGAATCCAGCCCTTGTTAATAGAGTGTTTGGGGGGATTAATAGATGTAACATTATTTTCATTGTTAATTTTGTGGGTTCGTTACATGTAATTTCGTTGCGTCGGTCAGTCGCAATGAATTTATTATGAACTTATCTACAGAAAGGGTTCGTTTTAATGCACGTTTGTTTCTGTTTTAGTAGCGGATGCTATGCCAATGAGTGTAGCTTAGCTTGTTTACATACTATTGTTTTACTTTCGCTGGTATGAATTAATTGACATAATTAGCTTGTTTACATACTATTGTTTTACTTTCGCTGGTATGAATTAATTGACATAAGTCAGTTTCCCTACCGTAAGTTCACATTTCTAGATAACATTATATTAGGTCTTTACCTATGAAATTGCCGTTTTGTATGATTATTTTATCAGAAGTTTGATTTTTTACACTAACGTTTTTTTAGTTTTTCTATAATTATTAAACTTAATAAAATGAAAAAAATTGAATCCATTTAGACTTTTCTGGTTTTTGTATGTTTAAGATATGTGTGACTTATTCCCCAGTCGTTCATAAGCTCTGAAAGAAACTTTTTTCCTGTAGACATAAACCGGAATTCCGTTGCTCATTTCTTTTGTTGAGAGTTTGAAAGTGCCCAGTACCACGTTAATTTTGTTTTGTTATGTTTTGTTTTACTGACTAACTCTACCTGTCTTTTAAAACGTTTTGATGATTACGAGTATTTGTTTATACCTAGAACCTAGTAGATATTTACCTAAGAATATAGATTTTTTATAGGATTTTTAATAATAATACATCAGGCACCAATAATACATAAGGCATAGAGTCATTCTGGTAGTACGTAAAATTTAAAAAAAATAGGTTTACTGAATGCACTTATACTTGTAGTTAGCAGTGCTAGTCTAAGTATGAATTTCGTTCTTAATCCCTTGTTTTTACGTATGTTACTTTACGTATTTTATCCTTGTTGCTCCTACTAAATTCTCAATTCAACAATAATACATATTTATATGAATCTAGGCATGATAAAGTTAATGCTGGACTTTTAAGAATCTGTGGAGCTTGACAAACTTCGCCTACAAAAATCGGTAATAAAACATAGGAATGCAAACATTAATACCGAAGTCGATTAATGCACCATACAATATACCTTAAGCCTTTCATTCCTTAAGTTTCACGAGCACCTACAATATGAAACTCTAACCCGAAACCAGTAGGTTCACTAAACACACATTTCGCTTGCTTTATGAAAGATGCAAAGCAGCGTTCGTGCCCGTAGTATTTTATACGATATTTTGTCATCTGGCCACCCTTTCAAACGTGGTCTGGGTGCGAAAATACACCATCTTGTTTTAACTTATGTATTTTGAAAATTTTTCTTTTTCCTACATATAGTTATTTTGAGTGTTGTAAAAAGTTGGATTTGATGGTCTGCTTTGTAAGACAATGAATTTATATTTTTGTACATTTGTTTATGTTTTTTACCGCACAAGGTGGCAATACAAAGGTAGTACATGTATGTAAAGGCTTCCCACTTTTATGTACTACCTACAGAGCTATCTCTTAATTATTGTGGTTTTAATGATTATAATTATATTTTATAAAATGGTTAATGTTACTACATAAAGTGACGTCAAGAAAATGCAGCAGTAGAGTTTGTTACGCCGCTTCTTCTCTACTAGCGCTTTGGAAGCGGTGGTAAAGTTTTCTAATCTTTGAAATGTTTATAAACTAAAGTAGTGTTAGATGACGTCAAAAATATACAATATCATTGTAATACTTTGAATAAAATATATTTGAGAATACTTGGAGGAGGTCTATGTCCAGCAGTGGACGTCGATTGGCTGATAAGATGATGATGATGATGATTAATGTTTACGTACTAAGGATAAAAATAGTTTTAGTACTGACTAAGCGCTCAGTTGTGTCTGCCTACTCCCCATGGGGATAAGGCGTGAGTTTATGTTTGTATGTAATGTTTATATAACTCGCTTCAGCTAAATAGTAGGTAAGGCAAGGAGATAATATCTCCGTTTGCGTAGCAGTTTAATGTACTTAAGTCAATTGTATTCTAGATGTAAGTATTAAATATATGTATTTGGATTTTTTTATATGATAGGAGGCAAACGAGCTAGCAGGCAACTGTGTGGTTTTGTCCGTGGAATAGGTCCGAGCTTTATCTTATAACCATATCTATACTAATATTATAAAGAGGTAAAGTTTGTGTGTTTGTGAGCTTATGACGTTGCAGGGGGTGTATGTCTGGATCTACTGAACCGATTTTTAAAATTCTTTCTGTGTTGAATAGTTCATTTATGGGGGAGGCTATTATAGTATCACGGTATCAGTAATGAAATATGTTTAAAAAGGGCTATTTATAATATATGTAAGTATGCAGTATAGTTGTTGTTAATTTATTGTTGACTTACATGTTTAAGTAGTTGAACAATTTCTGAAATGTGGAATAGATGAAATAGGTATATTGAGGAAAAGCGTGGCCTGCTTCTTATCGTTTAAGTTTTATTTTGACTGATAAAAATTAGAATTTAGACTCAGATTAATTAAATATATAGTTTTGTATGTTATTGTATTGTTGGGACACAGTTGGATGAGGGAAGTACAGGATGGCGGATATTTGGATGAGGTCTATGTCCAGCAATGCATGTCTATTGGCTGATGGATGGATGTGCATGTTATTTGCTGAATAAATCGGTATACAGTTTATTATCAAGGTTTTACTTAAACATTGAAAGTGCTAACTCTAAAATAGGGCGGGATACAGATAGCTATCAGTTTTTCCTTGTGGTGACGGACTAAGAATACAGAATATCAGCAATCCATCGCATCTCAAAGATGTTAAATGTGTGAAGCACTTACTTAAAAGTATGTACTGTAAAAAGACTACAAAGCCAGTACCACTCATTCTTGTTCAGCGGACGCTGTTAGAGAGATTGTAAAAGCGTATCAATAGAATATGGAAACGCGAAACAAGCCTTACACCAACGAGGTTGATCAGCAGAAAGTTCTGTTTATTCAATGGGTCATTTAAAAGCGGCTTTTATGATTTTTTTTTTAAATTTTTCAAGTCTTTTTAGAACAGCTGGTAGATCAAGTAATGGAGTTTTAGAGAGGTTTAATGTTGACAGTTACCAAATACCTGACCAGACGGCAGCGTAAGTTTCGCCCATACCTACACATAACGGGGTAACTCAATCAAATCAACTATTGCAGTCCACTGATGGACATAGGCCGCTCCCAACGCGCGCCACAGAACTAGGTCCTGCGCCTTCCGCATCCAATCCGACTTAGAGATCTTTATCTGGGTAACTCAGCAGAGTGACAATCACAGCTAATAATAACAGATAATATAAATCACGTTAGATATAAAATAAAGATGATACAATGTTTAGTAAACGAGCCCCCAATGATACATGGGTTATAAAATATTCTAATGCGGCGATGTCGTATGCTAGTAATCGTGTCCCGAATCCGATGTCAAACTTACGCATTATTTATCTCTATGAATATATAACTTTATACTTATATTATAAATCGGATTTTGTTGCTTTATTATATCATATACTAGTTGTATTATTTGGTATTGCTCACGAATGATTAGAAAGTACTCAGCATTTTATTTTTGAAAGGTCATCTTGTATGTCGTGGTTTGGTGTAGGGTTTCGAGCGGATTCTAGTTTTCCTTGTTTGGCAGGAATAACATTTGCGTATATATTTCTTTTATTCGGTTACTACGGGACAAAGTGTCACAATTTTTGTTGATTACAATATCTACCGCCTTCGTATTTACTCGCACACAAATTAAGTGTTGTTAAAATAAGCAAGAAATATGTTTCTCCGTGTGGTGACGGAGTAAGAATACAGTGTGTCATCACCCCATCTCATCCCATGGGTGTCGTAAAAACCGACTAAGGGACTATCCGTGAATATTATCTTTACGTAATAAAAAGAAGGAAAACTTGAAATTAAACCCTATACCAATCCGTTTGGCCAGCGTGGTATTAGAAGGCCAAGTATCTCTCCGGCACTGAAGGAGGCCCGTCCCTGCAGTGGGATTTTAATGGGCTGTTATGATGTTTTTAAGTATTAGGAGATCAAGTTATATTGGTCACTGAGGAAGGAAACTTGGTGTCGAGAAGCTAACCCTTGTAGCGTAGGGTCGATAGGTGATGCCCGAGAAAGTCTTACAGGAACATTATAGTGAAATTCTTCTTGTACGAAGATATGTATCAATGTAGACGAAGCAAAGCAAGTTTGTAAGCTTCGTAGTACATAGCGCACCGTAGCATACACCTATGGGAATCAGGCGTGAGTTTATGTATGCATGCTTAGACAACAAAGTGAAAAAGACAAATATGTTCGGATACATATTCGTCCAATTAACTCTACCTTGGCTACAAGTGACCGCACTAACCTTACTAAAATATATTCCACACTTTTGCTGTAATAAAACTTTCCTATAAGCTTGTTTACAAGCACACTTATTTAGTATTTATGTATTGTAAACGGGCTTACAAAGGAAGTGGCCACACAGGTCTGCTCGCATTCAAGCCGGGTCGGAAGTATGACAATGCTTCAGTGTACGGCAATGTGAATACACCTTTAGGTACGGATGTTGGGCCTTTAAAATGTTGCTGTTTTTTTAGAGTAGGTATTTTGTTTTTGTTGTTTTCTTTTTTTATGAAGATATGTATAAGAGATATGGAGATTTTATATTATAGGGTTTTGATGTTCTAAGGTATCATGCTTACAAACGAGAAATGATTCAGAAGAAATCTGCCTTTCAAAACAAGCTGTTCGATCCAAATTGTAACTGTACATGAAAGCTGGAATGGATGAAAACTGTTGATAGCATAGTGTAAGGGCGTGTGCAAAATAGGATAGATATATTTAATAACTCTTCGTATTAAAGTAGTGAAAAAACCTGTAAATATAAATGCAAGTAGAAGTAAAACTATTGCAAATCTTTACGATATCTGTATGTTTATGATATACATCAGTCAGTTTTGTCCTAATGCAGGAAAGGGCTTCCTGATACGATGTAAAGAAATCTAGCTAACTATTAGCACTATACACTCTTGTTCAAGCCCGCATTAATAGGTAGTTTTTACCATTCCTAGTAACTTATATACGAACAGCGTATGTAAATATAATTCCCAATAAATGTAACGATGTATATAAGTAAAAAGAAAAGCAACATTTTAACACTATCACCAACCGTTATTGTTCCCAACGGAGCGGCGCGCGAAATTCAACTCACTATACCTACACATCTACCTACACTTTGCAAACTTTATTGCGCACAAATTGTGTGCATTATTTATTTAATTTAAAAGCGAAGAAACCCGAGCGCGATCATACGCCTCTACGTCGGAATGAGTACGGGAAAGAATGCAAAAATATAAATAACTCCGCTATTCTCTTAAAAAGGTAATTGTATATTGCGAAGGAATTGTTTTCGCGATTGTTATTTATTGGTTTACTGTAGGCTACGACCTTATCTTGTGGTAACGCGATAAGAATTCACGCCCTACGTCATCATGGGTAAAGTAGGTGACAAGGCTGTCTTCGATCTATGGTAATAGATACATTGATACTGTGCCAACAGCTACTATCATCTCATGGGTTAAACGCCGACTAAAAAAAGATCTACAAAAATAAAAGAAGAGGACCTTCTGTGGCGTAGTCGGTATATTACATGGCTGCTACGCAGAGGTCTCGGGTTTTATTTTGTGTGCATAAACATGATTATGTAAATTGGTTTGGGTGTTTTCTATGTATAATGTGTTTGTATTTACAAAAAAAAAGTATTTAAGTATGTTTATCAATTGTTTAGTACCCATAGCACAAGCTCTGCTTAAATACTTTTACTAGGACTAGATGGTGTTGTGTGATGTGTGTGGAATAATTATTTATTTATTTAACTTTTCTGTGTAGCTCTAGTGCTATTCATACCTATCTCATTTCAGTGTTAGTCTCGCTGTCTACAATCGCTATGCCACGCCAGAAGCCCATTGGCCATCTGTCGAGAGTTATTCAAGCCCACCAGCCTCCACAGCCGTTCATTAGTGTTGCTTTCTTATTGTTGTTGTTTCACCACTAACTAACATGGTGTTGTCTCTCGATACTAGCCTAAGATACCAAACGGTACTGAGTTTGACGCGATTGCCTTATGTGATCAATTAAACAATCATTATTATTATATACAGGGGATTTACGGGAGATTAACGCAGCATGCTATTTTATCATAACAGTCCGTTAATGTCCCACTGCAGGGACGAGCCTCCTCCCGTGAAGGAGGGGTACTAGGCCTACTAATACCCCGCTGGCCAGACGGATTGATATAGGGTTCAATTTCAAGTTTTCTTTCTTTTTATATCGTAACGATAATATTCACGGATAGTTTAGTCTTTTGTCCTTAGTCGGTTTTTACGACAACCCATTGAATGAGATTGGTGGTGACAAATTGTATTCTTACTCCGTCATCACACGGCATGCTATTTACATTTATTTTATAAAATAAATATTTGTTTGCCAATGTGTCTATACCCTTAAAAAGTTATCTGAAAGCTCTCTCTCTCTATAAGTAACATTTCTTGTGGCTGAAACGAGCTCGACTCTTAAAAAATCGCGCTCCTACCAATTGTTACTGCATTTCACTTGGAAATCTCAATTTCCTCGCGCGGGGCGAAAAGGTTTCTCAATGAAAATTGTTTTAATTTTTTATTTTATATTAGTTCTTTTTGTAATGTAAAAAAACTCAAGCCTTATTTTCATGATGGTAGGCAGAAACTACTGAGCATCATGACGATTCTTACAAACTTGCTTTGATAAATACATCATTATACTCGCCTGTCGCTTACGAATGTCGTGCGTAGCAATTATTTTGTAGATTTGTATAATAACACTAGCTTTTGCCCGCGGCTTCGCTCGCGTTAAATTCGGCGTAGCACTGTTCCCCTTTCCTGGACACAGAAGAGAACTCGGAACAACACGGAAAACTTCAACCCCCTATTTTTAGGAAGTTTTCTAACCGAAAGGGGCAAAATATAGCCTATGTGTCTCTCCATTCCTTCAACTATCTTTACTTACGTCGCTCCGTATCGCCGTGAAAGAAAGACAAACAGACAGACACACTTTCCCATTTATACTTAATATTAGTATGGATGCTTAGAATTACTTACATAACACGGGAAGGGACAAAATATGAACCACGTTGGTAATCCCTAATCTTAATCAATACCCAACAGCATACCTACTGAGGTTTCTATTGCATCTGAAGATAGTCTATTGACAGCTCTCCAAACTGGCTACTGGGATTCATAGCCCGGTAGCAGGTGTTTAACAGGATTGACGGAGGTAGTTATACGGTGCATACTTGTCGCTGCAGGTTGGCCATACAAGAAAACAGTAAATCACATAAAATTTTGCTTGAGACAAGTTTTTGTGTTTGGTGTCGGTAGAGTGCATAATAGTTTACTCGTGTTCTTCTGGACGACTGATAGTTTTTTGCCTTTGTTTTTTGGTCTCATTTGTTACCTGCCGACAACAAACTTAATAATTTTGTGTTTTAATTACATTTCTCTTAAAGAGAAGCTCTTTAAAATCACGCGCTGGAAAAACACTGGTTCTGCTTTAGATTCCCTGGGTCCGTACCACCAATCACACATAGCAAACGCCATACCACCGATGGGACAGGTATTTTCTTAATTTGTTTTAAAAGACAAATACTTAAGTGTGTATTAATATCATTCTACAAAAACAAGGAAGCGAATCCACGGCAGCGGTTAGGTATTATTAGTTAGCATCAGACAGGAACATTGCAGACAAAGTACAAAGTTATGGCACAAAGGAACTACCTTCATAGTTAAGATTCATGTAGGTATTTCCACACACACTTATAACCCATTATAGAATTTTCTACTTTACTTTCCCCCTGTTTATATTAAGTGAAATTGCGTCGTTACAAGCAATAATGAGTTAGTTAACTGCACGATTGTTTTAATACAAGCCCGCCGAGTGGTATAATGAACGCTATTTGTCTACTGCCCGCCGCCATCTTGTTATCTTTTGGAGGGAAAACGTGATTGATGTCAAAAGTGTTTTTCCGCACGCAATTTGCGATGGGTTCCTTTTTAGGTCATAATATGGTCGGTTACTAAAACTGGTAATTAGTATTGTAGTTTTTCCCATTACTTTTTGTGATTTATGTTCTTAATAGGTAAGTACCTAGGTAATATCAATGTACGTAATAACTGATTAATAAAATATCAAGTTGATTACGCAACATGTCGGCGAGATCATTACATCGATGAGTGCCCGCACCGTTGTCTGAGTCTCCGTGCTTCGGAAGCTAACGGTTTAACTCTCAAGACCAGATTGGCTAAGCAACAGATAATGAAGAATATACTTAGATATCAGTTAGTTAGGGGGCGGACTCGTGGTCACACCAGTGTGACTATCAGGAATTGTTTTCTTGTTAGTCACACCGCTACTAATACAACACCTTGTATCGTCACTTGTCATTATCAATGTTAGTTAGTTTACTTCTTGTTTCCTTAGCTATTTTACAAGCCCTCCAACTTCTTAAAACAATACAGAACCGTTACCCTACCTCAAGAAGTACCTGCAATCATGTTTGTTTGTGATTAGATACATAAAAACCTCCCCTATCCTGCGTTTGTACTCGATCGAATAAAATTAAATGATGGAACTAAATCATGGAAACAATAAAAGAACATTGCAAACGATATTGATATTTGCTTTAAAAATTGCGCTTACATAACGTTATTTCTCCCCCTTAGAGGCAATAGAGGTGTAATGTTTTGTTTTGTAGTGTAGTGCTATACCTACGAAAAATTCGACGGGGTTTCTTACTAAGTAGACATATACCTTTACCTTGTTAGCTTTATAACATACAATATCCTACTTTTAGTTTTTTAGTATGTACCTTCCAAGTTTAGTAAGTAACTAGTAAGTTATTAGAAGTGAAGATAAATGATGAGAAGGAATTGATACAGAAGTACTCTGGATGACAAATAAGTAAAAACTCTTTCATTACATACACTCAACTTCTGACTAATTTATGTAGTTAAAATTGGGGTCTTCTGATACAGGCTATTAACTAGCTTAAAAGGAGGCCTCTGATTCTGATCAATATAATGTAAACCTTAATGTAAATATAAATAAATAAATAAAAAAAAAAAAAATGTTGACATAATAACACTGGCCAGACGAAGTTGTAGAGGATGTTAACTTATTGTCTTTTTATTTTTTGTAGAGTTCCTATATCTGCTAACTTCTCTCACTCGCGGCATTTTACTATGCAGATAAAATACCTATTAGTGCGTGGTTGCTCGTCTAACTTGGTCCCATTAAATGTATTTAACCTTAACATGAAAGAACACTTGAAATTAAACCCTATACCAATTCATTTAGCCAGCGTGGTATTAGTAGGCCAAGTATCCATCCGTCACTGTAGGGGGCCGTCCCTGCAGTGGGACATTAATGGGCTGTTATGATGATGAAATGAAGCTTGTAATGAAATTCATTGTTAAACCAAGTAGGTACACTTTGTCTTATCTTAATTTGCATTATTTGTTTCATTAAGTTGCTACGGCAGAGCTTGTAGTGCGCTTTAGTTGGATTTTATCTCAAAAAAATAATTTTATAATTGGTTTTTCTGCTCTGTGTTTACCAGATGCTTAAATTAATAAATTATGTTTATTTACAATACAGGGAAGCCGATGGGTGAGGGAGGCACAGGACCGCATCAGGTGGCAATATAGGCCTATGTCCAGCAGTGGACATCGATTGGCTGAGATGATGATGATGATTTACAAGGCAACATGACGGTATTTAACCGGATGGAAACCTGGCGGTTTTTGCCTGTCTGGCCAAATGCCTCTTCACAATACGTTTAAAAGACCTGATAGAAGAAAAGAGATGTGGCGTAAGATTGTTCCATTACAAACGGATTTGGCATAGAAAATAGTTTCCAAATCTTCGTTGGGATAATACTGGACAATTCATCTGACTGGCTGAGTGTTTAAGACAAGATTAAATGCCTTTTTGGAGAAGAGTCCACAGTACAGGACACAAGATCACCAAAACGTTAGGATTGCATTTATCCCAACGTCAGATTAATTATAATATTATTGTACCAATTTTTTCATAAACCTACAAAAAAGGCTGTGCTTTTTGTTCGTCCAATAAAGAAAAAAATATGTTTCTCAATGTCAAAAAATCAAAGTACATTTATAACCGAACACAAAAAAAAATGATGCACTGTACACATCATAAATATCATACAAAACAATATAAAACAAATGCACTCCATCCCCTTACAACAAAAATTCGAAAAAAATACTCATAATAATACCTACATGGAAATTTCATAGGGGATTTCGACAAAGTTAACTTAGCATTTATTTAACACATTATCAATCAATTTTAACTCTTAATCCATTGCAATAAGAACGTATGCCTTTTTTTAGTAGCTACGTGTATTAATTTTGTGTAATACCGTGTATGTTTCTGAACATACGGATCCATTAAGCAGGTTGTATTCTTTGAATCGTTAGCAAATTAATGTAAACAATACTATAGTTAGCCAAATTTTATCCTAAAAGGAGATTTGATATACTCTGAATATGCTATATCATAACAGATAGGGTCGTTGTAACAAATAGGTTTTAACAATGGATATTTAAATAATTATAAAAATAATAAGAGCTGTTTAATTTTTGTTATTATTTGACTTCAGAGCGGTAGAAAAATAGGTAGACTGCTATATTGTTGGCGTAGTGTATAAGTGTATAAGACCTAATCTTAGCATTCCATGGATTCTCCGTGCGGGTGCCGGGTCCATCGCGTGATAGAGGACGGAACACTGGCGTAACAGCGTCTGGGACTTACGACCCAGATGTAGGTTTAAGGAGGCCTCCTTACAACGCGTTAGCGGTCACCTTCACTGTCTGCTATGTTCCGTCCCCTACCTATCCAAATTTGGTAGGAACCTAACAATGCCGTTTTGGACATTCGTGATAGTAGAGAGCTTACTGAAGTTCTCGGCAGTCCTAGTTCTTTTAATAGATTGTATAGGGATTTAGCTGGTGTACCCCTCGCACCTATTTCCACGGCATACAGAGTAACCCTATAGCCATTTCTGGTTATCTCGTTTGTCAAGTCAAAGTATTTATTTGTCTTAATTGCGTGGTCTTTAGGGATGCTAGTTTCCCACGGTACCGTGAGCTCAATAAGTACTACACGCTTTTTCAATTTTAGAGGTAGAGAGCTAGTAGAGGAATATGTCTGGTCTCAACGGCGACACGCAGATATCCTCCGGGATTTTGTAGTGTGTTTCATACGTGTCAACCAGTAGAGTCCAATCGTCCGTCGGACTCAGGACCGAAAAAGGCTTGTAGGTGGTCTTTTTAGTAGTGCCTTCCTTAACAAATTGGATGTTTAGTCTTTCATTCGTAGTCAGTCCTTTTCTAGCTCTGGCAATCGACAGACTCACTGCCTCGCGTATAATCCCTAGTACTTTGTCGTGACGTTGCGAGTAATGACCCCTATCCAAAAGCACTTTGCAGCCTACCAATAAGTGTCTTGCCGTACCAATTTCTTTGCCACATTCCGTGCATTTTTTGCCCGTGGCTTTTCCCCATCTTACAAGATTGCTTTGATCGGGGAGAGTCAATTGGAAGGCGTTGAGGTAGAATTTAAGTAATGCTGGTGACCAGTCGTAAAGCAAAGTGCGCCACTTCAAGGCTAAAGGTATACAGTAGTCCCCTAGAGTAACCCATTCATTTTGCATTTCTAGGTTCATTGCGTGCACTCTGTAGCAGTCATTCTCATCTTGGTTTAAGAAGGATTTTATAATTTCTTTGTCCGATTGACTTTCCGTGTTTCCTAGACCTACTCTACTAGTTTGTGCGCCTATCATGAACTTTTTGTGGAATTGCAACAGTGACTCGAGCGCAGATGATTTTTTATCAGTAGGGATGGTTTTCACAATTTCGTCTTTAGATGTTGATAAGACTTGCATTTTAGTACTTAACTCTTAGATGTTTGTAGAGTTCCGATGGTTTTTTTAGTTTCATCCCAAAGTTATTTGTGTCTCGATACAGAGCGGAAGAGTCTGCAGATTGAGCTAACCCTAGCCACGATTTCAATGTTTTCGTCACTTTAGCATCTAGTTGTTTCAAGAGGTTCTGGTTTAAATCATACACAAGGAAAGGCCAATTGAGACGTGATGTTAAATAGTTGTCGTATATCCAGACTTTTTTTACGTTATTTATCGGTTGATGGTCTACCTTTTCAATGTCGTTTATGAAACTATTGACGACATCGTCTAGTACTGGAGAGCGACCTTTATCGTTTATCTTTCTACCAAGAAATTTAAAAGGCACGGTTTCTGATATTATTGAAACGTTTTCCCAGCCAATAGTGAGACCGGGGTCATATGAAGTATATCTCGTATCCCGCCTACCTAAACACAGGCAATAACATTTGCTAGGTTTTACTCTCATTCCATCAGTCCACTCACAGAATTCATCAACCTTTCGCAGTAGTTCTTGGCACTGCTTTGGATTCCGAGTAAGTATCGCTAGGTCGTCAGCGAATGCTAGAATGGATTCTGTATATTTGCCATTGGACTTAAACCGATAGCCCCACCTTTTTTCATCTATTGTTATGTTATCTATTAGTATATTAATTACTGTGTTAAATACTATAGGAGATAAGCAGCAACCCTGGAACAGGCCCACGTTGTAGTTTAGGGGCTTCGTATGTCCGTCCTTCGTTGCAATTACAAATTTCAGTTTACTATAGTACTTAGCTATAGATGCTTCATAAAAATCTACGAATGTCTGGGTTTCGATTCCTGTTCAATGCAAATTTTAGTGTGCATTAACAAGAATGTTTGAATAAGTGTTAGTGTTTTCTATGTGAAAAGTTATCCTTGCTCTCATGACTGTTAGCATGGCGATGGTAACAAACAAAATGTACGAAGATGCATAACAAAGTTTTAATAGTATCCGATATACTCTTAATTCTATCATGTGATTGAGAATGAAACAATTAAAATCGTGGTATTGTTCAATACCGTCGGTAAGGCGGTTACGTTCAATGTCTGTTGTTTTCTTTTCTAGTAAAAAAAATAAATTTTTCAAATCGGTCACCGGTTTTTGAGAAATCAGGTAGTAAACACAAAAAAAAAATAAAAAAAAATACAACCGAATTAAGAACCTCCTCCTTTTTTTAAGCTTGTTAAAATACCGTTTTAGACATAAGTGCCAAACTATTCTTTAAGTAGGTGTTAGATGAATTTAGCTGAAGTTTTCCTAACATATCCTTTAAGTACTGGTTATCTCTTTAATTTAATTAAAAAAGAGAAAAACAGATAGCACTGTAGACTGTAGCACAAAAAGTTTAGTCTTTTTTCTGCGATAGTCTAAATAGCCGCCGGTGCGTGTATGTGCCGAAACCAATTCCCGTTTTTTAGGACTATTTTTCTTACTCTCCCCTGTCTCTCTAATATGTCTAGTTCTTTTTATACACATACTACTTTTTATTGTTTGTCTAAACAATTCGAGAATATTATTGGTTAAATATCTCCGTGTGGTGACGGAGTAAGAATACAATATGTCACCACCCCATCTCATCCCATGGGTGTCGTAAAAACCGACTAAGGGGCTATCATCTTAACGAATAAAAAAAAGGAAAACTTGAAATTAAACCCTGTACCAATCCGTCTGGCCAGCGTGGTATTACTAGGCCAAGTATACCTTCCTCACGGGAGGAGGCCCGTCCCTGCAGTGGGACATTAATGGGCTGTTATGATGAATTATAAATAAAAAAATGGTTACATGAGTAAGTACCTACCTAATTTAATAACATTCCTTTAATCGCTACTTAACACATGCTTATGATATGTAGAACACAACTAGAAGAATCCAAAGATTGTTTATGTACACATAGATATGCTTTGAGAGGTAAACAATGCCTAGACCCGAGCCGACTGGAGTATAACGCCATAGAGGTCCAAGAAGGGTCGGAAAAGGTATCTTCAGCTGTCTTTTATGACTCTAATTGCATAAGGTAGACTGCTTACACCACAGATATCTGAACAAAGGCTTACACCTTGTATTACTATAGATACATATTTACTATCCTAATCCCAAAAAAACTCCCTTCAATACGAGCATAAAGATTAATTCCCAAGCGTTCCAATTCTTAAAAAAAAGTCCTAATGTCGTTCAAACATGTCAACAAGGCCTAATTCCACAAAAAAAAAACTTTCCTTTACCCATAAAAAGCTTGTCCAAACAGTACATCCCTATGGACCAGAACAGTCCACACGGAACCACCAGATCAAAGACACCATAAAAATCCAACTAAGTACATTATTATACCCGTGAAATGCCTGCATCTGTTGTTTTTTTCCTATTAGACACAAATAAGCATTGATCTACCGGTCACCCCTACTTAAACACTCATCTCAACCATTCATTCAAAACCATACCCTATTACTAGTTCATAAACCTCAAAATCCTTTTTCGTACATATTCGTATAGCATCATACGATCGTAGACTTTATAATTATAAAAGTAAGGTTTGTTTCAGACTGTGCAAGGATATGCAGTAGAGTCCAATGGGTCAAGTCCACCCTAATTCAATTTCCACTTGTGCCCCTGATCTGATTACGCAGTGTGCAATTGTGTGACGTTTCGTTCTGACATCAGCCAGATAATCGGTGGATTTGTATAACCCGATTGGAGATCAGCCTATTTAAAAATCAGTTTGAATTTTATGGAATTGATTTTCGAATCACCTGTCAAATTTTAAATATCGTTGACGTATTTCTTTTCTTTTTGATTTGTTATATTATTATTGAGGTTTTTCCTAATTATATTTTCTGATTTATATTTTTAAATATTAAAAGTATAAAGACCAAGCTATGCTCGTGCCAAGTGCTCCAGAAATATAAGCCTTCCTACAGTGAGAATTAATGAGATATCAAAAGTTCAGCCTTCTGCATCAGACTCAGGATTCAATTGCCTAGCGCGAGTCTCTTTAGGTATCGATAAATATTCTTTGGAATAAGACTTTTATCAGCAACTAATATCGGATCAGTAGGAGTCCTCATTCCGCATATGGAGAATCTCCCAAACCATAAACAAAATTTTGGCAAAAATTTGACACCGAGGAATTTGATTTCTGTAAAGATCTTTAAAGCGCAGCCAGAATACAGATAAGATGATGTGATGTCAACATCAGATCCATTCAAGGTCCGATAAAATTGTTCAGTAGAGTAGTACGTAGAGCTGTAGTTCTCGGACCAATTAATATTTTGTAAGATAAAGCAAAGTTATTGGTCGATAAATTAGCATCCCAAAGCTTCATAAAAGTTATTTTCTATTTTTCTAAAAGATACTTAAAATTAAATTATTCATTTACAATAAGTGCATAATAAGTGAAAATCTCCATGTGTTGACGGAGTAAGAATATAATATGTCACCACACCATCTCATCCCATGGGTGTCATAAGTACCGACTAAAGGACTATTCGTGAATATTAACTATTCTGGCCAACGTGGTATTAGCGGGAGGAGGCCCGTCCCTGCAGTGGGACATTAATGGGCTGTTATGCTGATGATGATGAATAAGTGTAAAATAGAAACAAATTCTTTCTTTACATTTCTATAAACAGTTTTCTATTAAAAATAATAGCGAAAAAACACCACAATATTTCTTCACAGAACTGAAACATTTTTCTGTCATCCTGTCTTTCCAATTAGTTTTAAAAACCTTCGCACATGTCTAGTTCACATTTAATATGCATATGAAGGGCCACACGGGCAGGTGAAATACATGACGTATCAAAATTCATACAAAATAACTGTTATTTCTTTTACATGAAGGTTTTATTTTTGTTTTATGATAAAAATGTGTTGTTTGACTATTAAGGTGTAGTCGTTAGAGACCTTGGTACATATATAAAGGGCACAGATTTGATTCCCGAAAAATTGATATATAATTATAAATAAGAATAAAATGTTTGTAAGATACTGTTCTGTTGATTTCTCATCACTTACAGTCAGTCGCTCACTTAGTAATTATATAAGCCAAATTAATTAATTTTCACACTTAAAATTGTAATTTACAGTCACTCGTTTTATTGCTACCCTTTAAAATCTACGTATTAAATTAATATAAATAAATAAAAGTAACCATACTAAACCAAAATAAGTGAATAACAAAATATCAAAGTTCTCAAACATAAAAATCTTTTTGTAATGGGATCATTCGACCCCTAAGATCATTTGAAAGGCTATTACGTCACAATATATTATGTCAATGTTATACGTGTTATGTAAGCCACTGAGATCATGATAAAGTTGCTACTTATAACAGGATTTTGTTTATCTAATAACAGAAGGGGTCCGACCACGATGCAACTTAAATTCAATCACTATTGAAAATTCTTTTCAAATTCGGTGTGTAAAGATGTTTTTGTATTTTTTTTTAAAGGTTTATTACTTAATTATAAACAACTAATTTAAGTATTTTTTGGTTTCCTTCCTATAGTTTATTTTTAACATATATTTTAGGTTTTACTTGTAATGACGTAATGCGTACGGCTGAATTACTTGTGCAATGAAGGCAGAGACAAACTTCTGTTCAGCCAGACGCATGACGTCATTTAGAGATCAAATGAAAGACAATGTAATTCATGTATGTATTTGTAAAAATGAACACAATCTTGCCGTTTTTTGCGCTAAAAATATGATTTTATTCCCTACCGATCTAAAATCTCTAGATGGTTTTGGATTCGCCATAGGTAAACTTTTACTTTACATACCGAACTATCTTATTTGATTACACTTACTTATACTTCAAAAAGTTCGCGAGTTCCAGCGACAAATTATTATCCTGAGCTTAGGTATACCCGAAAACGAAATGGCTTTATCAGTTTTGACAAAAAATTCTATCATAATTCAAATTCAATAAGATCGTTTATGCGTGAGCTTGACGTCATTGGTTGACCGTAATCAAAACTATGCTTAGATTTAAAGTGCAATCTATTTAAAACTTTCAATTCAACGCAATAAATAATAATATCTACTAACACAATACAAATGTCACTAAGTATATTAAACTGTAGAGTTTGTATGTGAAAAACCATGAAAAACCATTAAATAATTTAAAACTAAAGTCAACTTGTTACAAGTGTGACATTACAAGCTTGTCATTTCAGAAAAACTGAAAATGTAGAATTTAAATATTGGCTGGTATGCCACCTAATTGTTGGCACCTTAAGAGTGGACTTCGTGTCAGACTAAAATATAAAATATCATAAAATGATAAAATACTTTAACCTTGCTTATACTTAATCATTATTACGTGATTGAATAGTATTAAATAAATATTATTGGCACTAATGCCAATAAAAGGATTCTGATAAATTTATTGTTGCTATGTTGATACATGAAATAAATAAAATATGATAAAAATATTAAATAAATAATATTTGAACTTGAATAATCATATTGAACTTGAATTATCTAGTGTTTTTTTTCTTTACTCACTTTTAACTCTTAAGTGCTAATACATAATTGTAGAACTTCTAACGATTAGGTGGTTTACCCTAATTTGTTTTATATTATAAAATTACAAAAACTTTAGATTGAAATATACGCCAATGACGTCATGCAAGAAATGATAGGGATGGACATAGAAGGAAAAAAGAGAGAAATTCATTAGAATAAAATGTTTTACCGAAAATATGCTCTAGTAACAGTCAATAACGTTGACTTTACTATTTGTTCTTATAAATATCTAACGACTATTTGCTAATACAAGAGAACTGATATGTCAAAGTAGCGTCATTATTTAGCTGATGTTTTGTTGTGCGATATTGAACCTAACAGTTTTATGACATGCAACTAACATTCACTCTAGAGGTGATAAGGCCATTTAGTTTTCGACAAGAAATGATAGGGATGGACATAGAAGGAAAAAAGAGAGAAATTCATTAGAATAAAATGTTTTACCGAAAATATGCTCTAGTAACAGTCAATAACGTTGACTTTACTATTTGTTCTTATAAATATCTAACGACTATTTGCTAATACAAGAGAACTGATATGTCAAAGTAGCGTCATTATTTAGCTGATGTTTTGTTGTGCGATATTGAACCTAACAGTTTTATGACATGCAACTAACATTCACTCTAGAGGTGATAAGGCCATTTAGTTTTCGACAAGAAATGATAGGGATGGACATAGAAGGAAAAAAGAGAGAAATTCATTAGAATAAAATGTTTTACCGAAAATATGCTCTAGTAACAGTCAATAACGTTGACTTTACTATTTGTTCTTATAAATATCTAACGACTATTTGCTAATACAAGAGAACTGATATGTCAAAGTAGCGTCATTATTTAGCTGATGTTTTGTTGTGCGATATTGAACCTAACAGTTTTATGACATGCAACTAACATTCACTCTAGAGGTGATAAGGCCATTTAGTTTTCGACTATACCAATGCGTACTTTAATTTTGATATTTGTAAAGTCCCTGTGACACAGGTATATGAAGGAATTGTCTTAAAAAAAAGAAAGAAAAAGGTCCCCAGACTGGATGCGGAAGACGAAGGACTGTATCCTGTGATGCGTGTTGGATGAGGCCTGTATGTAGAAAGATGTGAGGAGTTTATGGTTGAATACAATAGTTTATGAACACGAACATCTTATCAACATCAGCAAAGCCAGAATACAAACAAGCATCTCCCTGTTCTAGACTAAAGTTTTGAAGTCACATAGCCAAGCAATGTTAGTGAGATGGGTTAAGCACTTAGCCTACTAGTACCACATTTGTTTGGGGTAACCTTTCTTGCAAAAATATTCTTCCTTACTTTATCTCCTTAAGTCGACTTTAGAGACAGATAAAGAACAAGATATCTAATCATTTCGTATTTCAATCGCCAGTTGCTTTAGAACTCAAAGTGATTCAATAACGATGTTTTTGATTGGCACTACCAACATGCATTAAAAATACATCAGATACTGCTTAAGAGCATAAAATTAACACGATCAAATACAAATAATCAAGACCTGTACCCTTCACTAACGAAATATAAATATAATGCAGCATAATCGATTATACACCCCAAAATTTATTACAGTAGCAACCCTACTAGCAAATTTAGATATGATCATTGTATTTTGAAATGAATAATGTTTGAAATAGAGTTCAATTTTGAATGAGATTTGTAGTACTGGTTTGATTGTTGATGTGCGAATTGTTGTACGGTCTACTTGGCCATTTGTTGATCACACGGATATAATAATGTTGGATATGAAAAATACTGAATTAGTACCAAAACCTTGCTTAGATCAAACGCAAAAGGAAAACATTTCATTGCATAAAAAATCATCAAACACAGACAATATGTTTCAAACTAATTATGAATATTTTATGTTAATAAGTATATGATTTCTTTAAATTTTTAATTTTTAATTATAATAATGTAGCTGTTTGTTGTTCCAATTTTAAATATAATAAAAAAATATAGAGTGCTCAAACACATTCACACAAAGGCAAACAAAATGAGCTTATAAGTAATAGACAGGTTATAATCAATTAGGATTTTTTCAATAGTTTTGTTTGGAATTACTTGCGTACATAATATGTATACTTACTTAGAAAACTCAGCCAAATCAAAAACATAAAGTTCTTCAACAAAAGTATACGAAGAATATCACGCATATTTGCATGATAAACTAGGTGAAATATGTTGAGCTATATTATTACCAGATCTTCGTGTGGTGAGGGAGTAAGACGGATTGGTATAGGGTTTAATTTAAAGTTTTCCTTCTTTTTATTTCGTAAAGATAATATTCACGAATAGTCCCTTAGTCGGTTTTTACAACCCCATTGGAATGAGATGGGGTGGTGACATATTGTATTCTTACTCCGTCACCATACGGACAATAATAAATAAATAAATATTATTACTATTCCAGACTTTTTTCATTCCTGGTAGGTAGACTAAATGCATGGGCGGTGTGCGTATAATTTCATTGATATTATACATTTGTACGTAGTATGTGTGGGGACGAGTTTTGCTAATCATCGTTTTTGTTGACACTTATTGTTTGGTAGCAGTTGTTCAGCGAAGCTTTGACAATATACGATGTGACATATTTTTATGTTATAAAAATATTAAAAGGGATGTAGTTCTCTTTATCGCTTTGACTTTGGATTAACAGGTACTATGGAGCTGTGAGATTTTTATGTTAATCTTTGTGTGCATTAATTTTCAGTTTCATTGATTGTTATAAAGTATTTACCTATCTATAAATTTCACGTCAATATAATCGCATTTAGGCTAATAGAAAGCGCAAATAAATTCGCAAAATAGATTCAACCCGCTGCCTTCACCTTTTTGCTTCGGCTAAATGATTCATCAAACTGAGTTATAACTACCTATATATGGGTCGGCATATCAGCTGTCATTACGTACTATGTGGCTTTAAAGGAATATCCTTCGAAGTACAATCAAGAGGTTACCAAAAGACTACATCATAGGGCCCTTTCAAAAGACATGGGGTGCATGGAAGGAGCCTCCTCGTGGCGCACCCTGGAAGCTAGACGCGGTAATGCAGTGCCTAGGCTGACTAATCCTCCCAACACAATGCTTCGACAACCAACTCAAACCCAAACCCATCCCCCCCAAAGGCCCTTTTCAGGGCCACCTCTAGCTAAGCCAGCTATTGTCGCATCTACTGGTGTGCCCTGAGCGGTGTACGATGGCTGATCTTTACGCGGTCACTCCAAATGCCATTGAAGTGGCCACTCACTATTCAAAAAAGGTTTGAGTTCACGACACTTGACACGAGAGAAGAAGAAGAAAGAAAGGAATTTTACAAAGTTCACAACGGACATGTCAACGTCTTCAGCCTGAGATTAACTGCTTACCATCAGGGTATTTTTAATCTCATTCCCCACCTTAGGGAAATAAAAAGAAGGCTAAATAAATAGGCATCTAAGCTACAAGTTAAGATTATATAAAATCAAAGTGAATTTACCCCACGTAAGAAGGTTTTACTTAGCTCGATGTCTTTATACGAGATCTGGTAAGTGCATTGGATGCAGTGTCCGCAATGTATACGCTGAAGCGGGTTGTAATACTTACTTGTGTTATGATGTTTTAAAGTTTGTTTGTTTGACGAGATAGATGTTTGATAAGATAAAGTAGTAAAACACAGGTTTTGGGCCACAGAAGATCTTGCTTATCTTCCGAAAGAGGTTTCTTTCCTTTTTCTACTGCACTCATTAAACCTGATACCCACCCCCTACTATCAATTCTTTTGTCCAATTGTTTTTTTTCAGATCTTTTGAGAAATGAGAGATTTCTGATATAATTATATAAAAACGATAACAAATGTAAATAAATAAACCAAGTATTCTTAGAGTATAGAGATATTCGGTTAAGTTAACTTTAGTTGTCAAATTGTCTTATCTATTGTGTGACAATTTGACAACTAAAGTTAACCTAAACCGAATTTTTAACGATTTTAATGTACGAGAATTGACATGCAGATAAATCTTTAGGAGCATTCAGTTAAGCGTCGTAGCACATATAACGTAACGTAAACGGATCGTCACCGTATCAACTCGAGCCGTTCAGTATTCTTTGTATGAAACTCCTTACTGCAACGCACACTAATCGGATACGTAACGTAATCGGATTTTTGACGTTTGACACCGAGGAAAAAGACGAGGCGATGCCGATCCGTTTACGTTACGTTATATGTGCTATGACCCGCCCGCGCTTAACTTATGACATGACGTTACAATTTTTATTAAAGGGAAGACTGACCACGTGCCGCGGTTATTTGTCACTCGTACAGATGCTTATTTCTCACGTGAAACTTACACGACTAGCTTAAAATTTAAATAAGTCTACGTAACAGTGTATAAGTGTATTAAGATACTAAATGTATAAGTTATGGTGGAACTTCTATTAGAGTAACAAAGTTTCTTGAGGCTATATTAACTTCCGAGTCTTATTGTAAGTAGCTTTTGCCTGCTTTGTGTAAGAGGCTACCGTACATGTAGCTTCAAGTTCTAGCTTCACGTATGACTATTGGGTTAAATTAGTATCTGTAAGTATTATAAGGTTTGATTCCTACAGCGAAAAAATATGTACTCGTACTTATGTTTGGACGGCCTCTGTGGCGTAGTGGTTATACAACATGACTGCTTCGCAGAGGTCTCTGTTTCGATTCCCGCTCAATGCATGCTAGTACAGTCAAATAAGGCTTAATTAGGGGCAAACCTCGGAATGGAAGCGAATAAGCTGTAAATTTGCATAAACCTTTGTTTTGGTGTACTAATGACTGGTAGAAAAGTCTCATATGATCACGTGTCTGCGTCATAAGTTATTCAAGGTCAAAGGTCACGAAAATCAGTTTTTTCCCATTATCTCGTTTTCTATGGGAAATACGCATTTAACGTCAATATAAATATTGTAGATCATAAAACTGTCTACAAAAAATGTCTGAACACTTTTCTCCTAGAAAGCATCGCTTTCAAGATATCGTGACTTTAGAGCGCAGGAAAGTCGTGTTTTCGACTATATGCACACACTAGCTTTTTCCCGTGATTTCGCTCGCGTTTATAAATATTATGAAAAATAAGGCTTATTTCAATATATAGTAGCATATGCATGCTTGGTCTCAGCCTAATCGGTTTGAAATTGACAAAGTTACATACAAACTTCCATCCCCTATTTTATCCCTTTAGGGGTAGAATTTATCAAAATCCTTTCTTAGCGGATGCCTACGTTATATCATCTACCTGCATACCAAAATTCAGCCAGATTTGTCCAGTGGTTTAGGCTGTGCGTTGATCAGAGGCGGTGCGGAAATCTTCTATTTCCATAAAACTCAAAGGTGACCGACATAGTTATCTATCAACGCACAGCCCAAACCACTGAACAGATCTGGCTGAATTTTGACATGCAGGTAGATGATATAACGTAGGCATCCGCTAAGAAAGGATTTTGATAAATTCTACCCCTAAAGGGATAAGATAGGGGATGGAAGTTTGTATGTAACTTTGTCAATTTCAAACCGATTAGGCTGAGACCAAGCATGCATATGCTACTATATATTGAAATAAGCCTTATTTTTCATAATATTTATAAACGCGAGCGAAATCACGGGAAAAAGCTAGTGTGTGCATATAGTCGAAAATACGACTTTCCTGCGCTCTAAAGTCACGATATCTTGAAAGCGATGCTTTCTAGGAGAAAAGTGTTCAGACATTTTTTGTAGACAGTTTTATGATCTACAATATTTATATTGACGTTAAATGCGTATTTCCCATAGAAAACGAGATAATGGGAAAAAACTGATTTTCGTGACCTTTGACCTTGAATAACTTATGACGCAGACACGTGATCATATGAGACTTTTCTACCAGTCATTAGTACACCAAAACAAAGGTTTATGCAAATTTACAGCTTATTCGCTTCCATTCCGAGGTTGAATGCTTATTTTACTGGAGTATGCATGATTATTTGCATTGGTCTGAGTGTTTCTATGTATAATGAATGTATTTCCAAAAAAACCATATGTGTGTTAATATCCGTTGTTCTGTTACCCATAACACAAGCAGGTCAAGTCTAGCTTACTTTGGGAACAGAAGGCGCTGTATAGAGATGTCCGTGAATATTTATTTATTATGTAATAATAAAATATACGTCATGCATTTATACAATACCTTCTACTTAGCCCCAAGCTTATATTGAGCTTTTACAACAAAAATTAACATAAAAGGTAAACCAGGGTAAACATAACTATATACTCATGATTTTTCATAATTGATAAATACAAATTATACTTAGAAATTATACTTCTTCGTGTGGTGATGGAGTAAGAATACAGTACGTCACCACCCCATCTCATACCAAGGGTGTCGTAAAAACAAAAAGGGACTATCCGTGAATATTATCTTTACGTAATAAAACAAGGAAAACTTAAATAAAAACCTTATACCAATCCGTTTGGCCAGCGTGGTATTAGTAGGCCAAGTATCCCTCCGTCACGGGAGAAGGCCCGTCCCTGTAGTGGGACATTAATGGGCTGTTATGATGATGATACTTAGAAAACACCCAGCCTAATGCACGTAATCAAGCTAAAATATTATACTTTAAATAATAAAAAAACAATTAGCTAAATTCAATTTAACACGAAAATCGTTGCCACCTATTAAAACTTAATCTAAAACAAATTTATAATCCAAGTTCATTTTCACACGAATGAATGGACGAAGAAAAAACGTTTCCCAACCCAACTAATTTAAAGTAACGCATAAAAACTTCACAATTTACCCTCACACCAGAGGGAAACATCCCTCGCATAAAAAAACACGCAAAAGAAAAAAATTAACGCATAAACGCTCGCACATCATTTGAATTTACAGCTAAAACTTCCATCGGCTAATTTGTTAGAGAATGAAACAATTTTGTAAAAGAACTTGTAAAGAAAACGTAGCTCTAAGCAGTTGTAATATTTAATACACGCCTTACAATATACCGAAGGCGTAATCACTACATAGTACTAAACAAAGTCGCTGTTTGTCCGTCCCTATATATACTTCATCATAACAGCCCATTAATGTCCCACTGCAGGGATGGGCCTCCTCCCGTGACGGAGGGATACTTAGCCTACTACCAGACGAATTGGTATAGAGTTTAATTTCAAGTTTTTCTTCTTTTTATTTTGTAAAGATAATATTCACGGATAGTTCCTTAGTCGGTTTTTACGACACCCATGGGATGAGATGGGGTCGTGACATACCTATTGTATTCTTACTCCGTCACCACAGTACATATACTAAAACCTTTAAAACTTTTGAGCGGTTTTTTAAATAGAAAGATTGATTAATGAGGAAGGTTTATACTTACATTTAATACATGCATAATATTGTAGAAAATAAGCATTGTATCCGTGCAAAGTCGCGGGCACAAGCTAGTGTTAAATAAAATATAAAGCAAGAAATCAGTTAGAAACGCTTGTTGAGACTTAGTTTACTAGCGGAACATAGCACAAATATTACTTGAACAAGTTTCAACTTTCAACAACATCTCTCCTTTTTAAATTATACAATCATATACTTTGAGAGACGCTTTGTCTTCTTTATCAGCTACATATAAGTTTTTGTAGCTAATTTACTGTATTTTGTACAAAAAAATATCCATTTAGAAATTCGATTAACAATTTTTTAAATAATTTTTGAATATCGTTTCCTGCTCTTTGAAGGTAACTCTGCCTGATAAAGACTCTGCCACATATCTTCACCATCATCATATTCCTCCGTTCATTAGCTTCAAAAAGTCTCCATAGGTATACCTCTGTCTTCCTCAACCAGTTGCACCTCGTTAGGGGTCCGACCCTGCCTCTTGTCTTCCAGAACCTCTCTATAACAAAGCTAAAAAACTCTACTTACAAGCCATTTTATCCCAAGAATTGTAAATAATACGGCAAATTACATAAATGTAGATGTATAGCAAGATAAAAGGAACTGTACGTATTAAATCTGCCAGAACAGAGTATCAATTTCCTTAAATATTCAAGTTTAATTCTCTTTGCGGTAGCGACGACATTTTTCCACAAAATTTCGTTATTCAGTCACCAGCCTTATACTTATGTTCTGATTCCTGAGGAATCCCTGCGGAGTATGAAATATTCCTTTTTTTTTCAACCACAAAGATATAATTAAACCCCAAGGAAGAGAATTTTATACCGCATTCTCTTTTGTAAAGTCGTGTATAGAATTTTAATGCGACAGAGTTTTACCTCCAATTACTCTGATCGTTGAAGAAATTCTCGATTAATTGAATGGACGAATTAGCATTAATATTTCTTTATCATTTTGTATTTGATCCATTGTACAGGTTGTGAAATGTTAACATGTTCGTCATTAAAAGCAAGCCTCAGGTAAAAACGTTATGGTTGCAATAATAACTTAATAGTGATACACAATGATGTGCTTATAGTAATTGCGAGTACTTAGAAGTAACATGGTGGGCTTATCATAATTAACAAGAAAGGACAATGGACTTACTACATCGTAGTAACTATACAATTAGAACTATTATTAATTGATAATGGCTACCGTTTGTAATTGATGCAGTTACAATTGCAAATCATTGCCCTGGAGAAGCAATTTTTCACTTAAGTCATGATACATTGATATTTGATAATGAAGAACGCTTTTAAATTTTGTAAAGGTTGGCAATTTACAATGTCGGTAGTTAATTAGATTTAATAAAAACGTATAGGAAAGGCAGATTGTACGGTGATAATAATTTCAATCAAAGTATGAAAAAAACAAAGTATCAAGCTCATAATATTACTACAATCACGATACATTAACAAAAAACAACAATATTATTTTAATAATAATAACATAAACTTAGCACCGGAAAGTAACGCAGGATATTATAATAATATTTGTTAAAACAGCAACGATTATCTAAGCGATCAAACATAATGCGTTCAACGACAAAATGTATGCAGTCTCAAGCACTCAACTGCCCTCCAAAATGACAACAATAAAGAAATAAGAGATAAGTGCTCTCACATTAAACTTCGACTACCAACTACCAATATAAATTGATCTACAAGCTCAATAAAACTTGTCCCACAAGCACAAAATTTGTTCAATAAAAATTAGCGAGAGAGTTCAACTTTAACTGGTAGAGTTGAGTAGGGTAAAAGCCCCAAATTCGGGCGCGTGGCTTACACGTGCCTTGGAGTTTCCCCCTCCAGAGTCTAAGTTTACATCACAATTAATGTCACCTCACTAATTGGTGATAGCGGTTTGACAGTTAGGTACAACACTAAGCCCGTGGTAAAGTTTGCTGGAACTGAATAATTTTGTACTTAACCTTTAACTCATCGAAGGAAAGTATCAACTAATTATAGTACCTTAACATGACGTTACAGAAAAACGTCCCTTATTTGATAAAATAATAATACGTTGACAACCTTTTTTCGCTTGTTTTATTAACATAAGCAACTTCTCGGTAACAAGATGTCAGGAATTCTCACGAATAGTACTAGCATAGCCAATAGGCTATGCTATGCTAGGCTATATATATGGTACTGCTCATGAGAATTCGGAAGAACAATGGTCGGACTGGATGCGGAAGGCGCAGGACCGTGTTCAGTCGCGCGTGTTGGGACAGGCCTATGTCCAGCAGTAGACTGCGATAGGCTAGTTGATTGATTGACTTCCATCTTATCAGACAGTCACTCTAACATTCCATATATTTCTAACTACAATTATTTTAATAAGTACATTAGATTACTTGGTCCCAACCGTGCAGTTAAGATGGTTACTCCCTCAAACAGCCACGTGACCACCAATCAAACAAATAGAGACATGACTATTTGAACTTAAAAAATAATCGAATGAGTGTTTGGTCACCCCATATTTGGTTGCAGAGGGTAGATAGATAGTGTTTAATTATTTTAAAATGCTTGAAGTGTTGGAAAAATAATATGCTTAAGTTTGGAGTCGTTTTGAATGCGCTCGAAACTCCCTTTTAAAGTCAAATACCACAGTATTTGACTTTAAAAGGGACTTTTGGTTTGAATTCTTCTCAATTTTAAAAGGAAAGACTGGACTCATATTAAGTATAGACGTAAGAATACTTGGTCTAATTATCACGCTAATCAGATTTTTTATGTCATACGCTCTTAATTTTTTTGCAGAGATTAATTTTTTGACGAATTTGACATTAACTTTTTGAATCTGCTTTTACTACACCGTACAATTTGACAACTAAAGTTAACTTTACCGAATTTTTAACGATTTTAAGGTACGAGAATTGACATGCAGGCTACAACGAAATTATGGTCTTAATATCTTTACATACTTACTAATCATAAAACAAATTTCCCATCACCATATTATATCTACCTTTACTTTCTACTACCGAATTATGTAAAAATATCCTTTTTTTCAACAAACTTTTCTTGTAAGGTGAAAATGGCAAATATATGTCTAGGTATACATGATATAAAACCATTCAAATGTCAGCAAAGTCTCTTGAGAGAATGTCACAAGGCACGCGTCGATCGAATCGCAAATAGATTAGATTATGCATTTTGAACGGACGCACGATATCGGTTTTCTATTTACGGCCTCTTCATTTAAACTTACGTTATTTTTACTGCTGTTCACCCTAAGGGTTCAGCTATTTTTATTGATGTGTAATTTTAAAAAGTTATAAATATTCTTCACACCTTCACACAACGCCATCTATTCCCAAACTAAACAAAGCTTGTACTATGGGTACTAGACAACCGCGGATAAACATACTAAAATACTTTTATTTTTGGAAATACGTAGGTACATAAATATTATACATAGAAAAACACCCAGACGTCATGTTCATGCACACAAAGATTTGCATTGAGCAGGAGTAGAACCCGAGACCTCTGCGTAGCAGGCATGTAATACCGACTGCGCCGCAGAGGTCGTCAAAAGAGTTGAATAGTTTGTTAAATATATTTGACTGCAGATTGTTTACATACACTATTATATTTTCATTTATTTCTTACTTAATAGTGTTAGCCTAGGTATATCATTCTACTGCTGGGCAAATGCCTGTTCCCCTGACCTCCTCATGTCTCGTTCCAGGGTCAATGAGGTCCAGTTTTTCTGTGCCCTAGTCAAGTATACAAAAAATCTGGTCAGCCCAAACCTCACTTTAGTTTTTTCGACTTCTATTAACAACTTTTTTTTTCTTTTTTTTTATACACCTTCACACGTTCCGGAATCACCTCGCGGTCTACATCAGTAAGGTAAATGTCTTTTCTTTGAACATTTCTCTTTATCTTATCTTTGTCTTCTTCCACTTTCCTTGTCTATTCTTTCATCAATTTCTTTTCTTTGTATTATATATTCCATGTACTGTTTTATAATATCATATTTCTCTTTACTTTCCACCATAATGTCTACTTTTATTATTTTTGGTAAGTATTGTGCCCAGTCTCATTTGCAGCTCAAACCTTTTAAGCCCCCAACGACTGCAGTGGCAGTGGCAGAGGCAGGCCAAGTTTATTCAAATAGATTAGATTATGTAATTTGATTTTTATATAAAAGCAACGAACTATGTATGTGAAAGTCGTCAAAACAAAATAAATTGCGAATTGTACGTAGGTAATTGGTATCAATGCTTCTCAATTCCCAAATCTTTTAAAACCTGAAATTTCTTTATCTACAAGTCGTCTTAAAAAAAATATTATAAAATTTACCGAATATTCTTACACTTCCACCACTCAAAACCAAATACATATAAAAACCTTCACTCAGTACCGTCTGCTACATACCCATACTGAACATTGTCGCCGATTATTAAATACAAAATTCCCTACATTACATTGAGCAAGACGTTCCCTACAATTATAGGCAACCAACTTATCATTATATTGCTCAAAGCCACGTAAAACAAGTTTATTCAAAGAAGTATTTATTTCTAAAATTAGAACTATGAAATCACTTTAAAGCTCTATGTAAAATCAAATAGGTAGAAAATTATCTATGGCTTACAATAGAGAATCAATAAGGTACAATTTGATATCCCTTTATTACTGTAGTTCAATGTTCTGATTCAAGGCGACATTTGCAATAATATGGTTTATTTCTGGTTAGGTAACATCGGCGAGGTCATTTCTTAGATGGGTAACCGCTTAGTAATATTTCATTTGAGTCCCTCAGTGCTTTTGCACGTAGAATATTGGTCACCTGATGGTAAGTGATCACCGCCGCCCATGGACACCCGCAACACCAGAGGAATCACAGATGCGTTGTCGACCTTTAAAAAAGGAATACGCTCGTTTCTTGAAGCACCCCAAGTCGTAACGGTCCGGAAATATCGCTGGAGCGAGCTTGTTTCCACAAAACATAATATATGTTCGCGGTAGGAAGTTTCGCAAAAATCGCCCAGTGGATGACCGCCAACCATCAAGGTGATGACGATGGTAGGATAGTAGTAGTTCTGTGGAAAAATTCAGCTGCGGGCAATGTCCAGAAGATCTCCTCAGAGCACTTCCCGTGATAAATCCGGTAGAGAATGCAAAGAGACCCTACATCTCTCCGCAAAGCCAAAGGATCGAGCCGACTAGAGAGTATCCATATAAATATGTAGCGATGTATAAATATGTGTGAGAAAAACATATGGCGTACTTACATGACCATGAGAGTTATATTCTCTTTTATTATGTTTTTATTGTACAAGGTAATATTTATGAGTATATTGAAGGCCTTGCTTGCAATGATATTGAACATGAATAAGGTTACATATTATGCAGTTCAAGGCGTATACAATGGTTATAAACACCTGTTATAACTACGATAGAGATATATTTAAATATTCATTAGTGTAAGTGTTAGCCTGTATTATTCCACAACTGGGCAAACTAAGTACATGTATCAGTTCTTAGCCAATAAAGGGTATAGAAATACCCTGCCTATCTCATCTTCCCAACTTTAACGTGACTTGACGCCGAGTTGTTGATTATGTTAAGAGAGAAAATATTTGTTATAAAGAAAACAACCACAGCAAACAAACATCTAATCGTGCAAACAAAATTTGCACTCAACATTGAACCCGAGGAGTATACAATCATTTACTATAACAACTAAGTACGCAACAGATGCCAGTCAGACTTAAACGTCTGATTTATAAAACTATTAAAGTATAAGACCAGTTCTCATGTATGGCAGCGAAACATGGCCCGCAACTCAAAAAAACGTACATACTATCCAAGTTGCTGAAATGAAGATGCTTAGGTGGATGTGCGGAGTAACCAAGCTCGATAAAATCCGCAACGAATACGTACGAGGAAGCCTTGGTGTACGCAACATCGCCGACAAGATGCAGGAGAGTAGGCTGAGATGGTATGGTCACGTGAAAAGGAGGCCACCAGTATACGTCGGAAATTTGGCACTACAGCTTGAACTTCCCGGTCGAAGACCTAGAGGACGACCTGAGACTAGGTGGAGCGATGTAGTGCTAAAGGACAAGAGGGAATGCGACGTAACTGACAAAGATGTCGAGGATAGAGCGAAGTGGAGGAGAAATATAAGGAAAGCTAACCCCACCACCACGTGGGATACACAGCTGGGAAGAGAGAGAAATAAGTACGCAACAGAATACCTCTGAAACTACAACCATTATTTTCTACCGAATATTGAAAAATAATATTAAATATTAACAAAAATAACCTGGCAGTATAGAACTGATTATGTCGTGACCCTAAATAATAATAAAAAGACAGTTTAAAACAATTTGTTGGGACTATTGCGGTGGGACACGTGGCGTAACCGGGTCTCTTTTCCGGTATTTATAATAGCGAATACCGTTTCTTGGTAGGTAGCTCGTTTTGTCAGGCTTGGAGGGAAGAAATACAAGAATAAGAATAGTTATTGAACTAATGTTGTGATAATATAGAGTAACTAATGGAACTGACTTATTGTTAGTATTTTATAAAAAAATATTAAAATAAACTATTAATAAACTTAAAATAATTAATTATTAAAATAAACTAGCTCCGTGTGGTGACGGAGTAAGAATACAAATGTCACTAACCCATCGCATTCCATGGGTGTCGTAAAAACCGAATAAGGGACTATCCGTGAATATTATCTTTACATAATAAAAAGAAGGCAAACTTGAAATTAAACCCTTTACTAATCCGTCTGGCCAGCGTGGTATTAGTCCCTCCGTCACTGGAGGACGCCCGTCCCTGTAGTGGGACATAAATGGGCTGTTATGATGAGTTACAAAACTGATGTTTTGATAATATAGAGTAAGTAATGTAACTAGCTTGTTTTTGGTATTTTATTAATAGTTTGTAATATTAAAATAAACTACCTCGCTGACAAAGCGATCGTCTAATGATGCAGTGTATAACTTCTTATCAACTTCTATACAGAAATATCGTCTTAAACGTACGTCTGCTATATATAAACCTTTTTCAAAAGCAACTTCAGCACTATGGATCAAGCCTTGTGTCGCGAAGACTTTTACAAGCATTAAATGAATGGCCACAAATAACATCCAGACTGACGACAATAATTTGTGGATCGTACAAATAATTGTCCTGCATGGGAATCGAACCCGCGACTTCGTCTAGCCATTGAGGCAGTTCATGGATTTATGTTAAGTATTTTATGAGTTTGTTGCTACGTTGTGTGTTAATATACGAGTAGGTACATACTAGGTGCAGGCTTGCCATGCTGTAGATAAAACCAGGTAGATTTAATTGGATTAGCGCTTGCTTTAATACCAAGTTAATTATGATTTTAATTGGGATGCGCGAATAACATATTTTGTGAAGCACGCGTTAGCGAGCTACGTGTCTGTACGTGCAGCAAAAAAAAACATTAAACATATTTTTATTTTTTAATTTTTTTGTATTAATCTTAACAAGATATGCCTTGGAGAACGGTGGTACAGAAACAGGAACACAACATCGATAGCAAATAGATAAAATAGTATCATATTTTGTAGTCGCCATTTATGATACCTTTCGGTTGAAATGTGGTGGCGAGTTTGTACTTTTTACACGATTGTGTTAAATTTTCCTTCTTTACTTTTATTACAACCAATATTATTATATTTGAGCATTTCTTTAGTCGGTTCTTACCTCATTAAGTATGTTCTTTTATTCAGACTCAGCAATAATATGTTGAAATCCAAAAAAATACCTAATAATACCCTTTACGAGTACATTACACCTGAAGAGTGACAGTAGCCAAAAAATGCATGTAACGTTGGAAAAAGGACTTACTAAGTTCGCGCCACTCCATCCGGTCTTTCATGTTATTAGGTTTACACGTTCCTCCTTTTGTATAGCTTATCCAAACAAAGAAAAAAATACAATTGTATATTTAATTATTTTAATCTACATGGTCTATATGTCGTAGAAATAGGTGCGAGGGGTACACCAGCTAAATCCCTCTACAACCTATTAAAACAACTAGGACTTCAGTAAGCTCTCTACTATCACGAATGTCCAAAACAGCTTTGTTAGGTTCCTACCAAATTTATATAGGTAGAGTCATATGTCATTTCGAACGTCACTGTTGCGACACACGCTGTTGCGAATAATTTTTCACTGCCTCATAGGTTCGAAAGCTCATGGACTCGAATGAAGTAGTCGCGAAAGGCGCTGTTTCGAAAAACATTTTTACTGCCTCATACGTTCGAATGCTTGTGATTTTGATTAATTAGTCATAAAGCATACAAAAAAATATTATTTTACGTTTATAGAGCAAAAAACAGATTCTGTGGTTTTAAAATGGGCTATAATCAAGATACGATTACAATTTATCAATATAATATTATTCTTATATTATGTACTTTAAATTGGTGGTGTATCTTAAAGATAGAAGTAAAAATATGAAATATTTTATGTTGCAATCTATAGTTTTTAGCGAAAATATATTATATTTAGTGTCGTTTTTATGTTTACTGTAACATTTAATATTTTTGTTTATGACATTTTACCACCACATTGCCATAGAAATTTACATTAAACGAAAAGTAGCAATATGGCCTCAAACTATATAACTTATTATCCTTCGTTGGGCGGCCAAAAAACACGTCCCTTTTTCAAACATAAGTAGGTACTTCATTATCATAGCGTGATACTAATAGCCTATGACACTCCCCAATAAATAGACTATTTAACCCAGAAATAATTTTTAAATCGGTTCATTAGTTAGATCCAAATATTACTACGTCACAAACACACAAACTTTCATTATCATAACAGCCCATTAATGTCCCAATGCAAGAACGGGCCTCCTCCCGTGACGGAGGGATAGTTAGCCTGCTAATGATTTATATACCTAGATACTTGGTATACGAATGCTTGTGATTTTTATTAATTATGAGAAGGTCTAAGTCCAGCAGTGGACGTCGATTAGCTGATATGATGATGATGAACCAAACATAGATCTCTTCCACAGCACCACTGATTCCAGTACTCCAACTCATGCAATTATTTTTAACTTTTTTTTCCGTCCACATACGTAGTAATACATACATACTGAGCCTACTAGAACTCGAGGCTCCTTTTAATGGTTTCACAAGAAGAAGAAGAATAAGAATAAGAATAATTTATTTCGCAAATATAGGTATACAATGTTGTTATTTTATGTGAATACAAGTTCAAGGTTCAGCTATATTTTACCAAAGGGCATGCGAAAGTTAAGTTTAACAATATAAAGCCCATGAATAGATTAAAATAAATAACAATCTTACTAACAGTACCAGCACAAAAGGAACACACATGCAATATAAATTTGTTATGTATAACAAGACATTTCAAGATCAAGTACAATTAACAACAAAAGTCCAGATATCCTAAAACTCTTTCTCGTTTAGAAAATCGGCTACACTATAATATGACTTCGCTGCTAAAAAACCACGCAATTTGTTTTTGAATAACTGTAGCGGCAGGTCTTTCCAGTCCTTAGGAATCTTATTAAATATAACTGGCGCCATGCAATAAACACTTTTGTGCATTAGAGCTGTCCTATGGGTCTGTAAACACAGTTTAGAATTATCGCGTCTGTTCCGTGGGACTAGGTCTGCGCAAAGTTGAAAGCGGCTGGGATTTGATTTTACAAATATGGCTATTTCTAAGATGTATAGAGATGGCAATGTAAGAATATTATATTTCCTAAAATATGGTTCACAACTATCCGTAGTTTTAAGCTTAAACATCGCTCTAATGCAACTTTTTTGTATTTTAAAGACTATTTCTTTATTTGTTGAATGTCCCCAAAATATTATTCCGTAGCGTAGATGAGACTCAGCTATACCATAGTAGGCCGTAATAAGAGCATCAATATTTATTATTGATGAGAGAGTGTGAAGGGCATAGGCAGATTTGTTGATTTTTTTGCATAGGCTGTCCGTATGCGCCTTCCAGTTAAGTTGTCTATCCACTATGAGTCCTAAGAATGTTGTTGTTTCAACTTCATCTATAACTATATTATTGTAGTGAATATTAAGAGCCATAGCAGTTGTTTGCTGCCTGAAATGAATAACTTTTGTTTTGTTTAAGTTTATTTTAAGATTGTTCTCATCTAGCCAGTTTACAATTTGTTTTAAGGTAAGATTAGTGTCGTCTTCGTAGGTCTCTACTCTCTTACATGGTATTGTTATTGCACTATCATCTGCAAATAACGTTAACGGTTGTTCAATATACTGAGGCAAATCATTAATATATAGTATAAACAATAAAGGGCCTAAAACGCTCCCTTGTGGTACTCCGAAAGTGAGCTCGCGGCTTGTAGACCTGAATATTTTTTCTCGCTTTGTCGTAATATTAATATGTCCTATTTCTGTTGTTTGTTTCCTATGTTTAAGGTAAGATTCGATAAGTTTTAATACATTGCCTCTAATACCGTAGCCTTCAAGTTTATTTAAAAGAATATTAAAATCTACATGATCGAACGCCTGAGTCATATCGCAGAAAAGTCCAGAGACAGGTATACGTTTATCGACGTTGCCAATAACACCATTTAAAAAGTCGTATATGGCCATGTTAATAGTTCTATTTAATCTAAATCCTTTTTGTTCATTGCATAAGATGTCATTTCTTTCAATAAATTGGTACAATTCCTTAGATATATATTTTTCAAATATTTTTGATAGTACTGGGATAAGAGATATGGGTCTATAGCAATTTAAAAGTTCTCTATTTTCTTTTTTAAAAAGTGGCCTTATCACGGATATTTTTAATGCCTCTGGATAAGTACCTGTGGCAATACAAAGATTAATTATGTGGCTTAAATGTTCACATATTTCCGTAGATACGTGTTTTACTATGTTTGTATTGATACCGTCGTAGCCGACGCTATTGGTGTTCTTAAGTGACATTATTATTTTATGTATTTCCGGCGCAATACTTGGAGCTAAGAACATTGAGTTAGAGTTAAAATTTATTTTACTGCGGTGTATTGTTGAGGTATTACCGTTCGCCTGAATTCTGTCAATAAAATAATTATTAAAGGCATTGGCTATGCACTTTGGATTATATAAGTAATCATTTCCTACTTTAATTTTATTTATATTGTGCTTTGGTAGGTTGTGTTTTGCGCGATTTATGATTTGCCAAGTTGCTTTAGACTTATTAGCTGACTCTTTGATCCTTTGGTTGTTTTGTGACCTTTGGGTTAAATTTATTATTCTACGGTATAGTTTTGAGTAATTATACAATTTTCTTTTATTATTAGTGTTAGGATTTAATCGATATTCCCAGAGGAGTCTACGTTTTTTTTTACTACATAGTTGAATTCCTTTAGATATCCAACGGGTTTTTTTAATTACATTTATTTTGACTAATTTAGCGGGAAAACATGAGTCGTAGATAAATTTAAAGATGTCCAAAAAAATATTAAAAGCTAAGTTTGCATTTTCTGTGTCATAAATTTCAGAGAATGACAGACTATTTATATAATTTTTAAACTTCGCCATATTTTCTATACTGTAGTCTCTCCTAGTAGTGTACCAATGATCTATGACGTAGACCTTTTTGACTGGACAGTGAAATACCTGAGCTGTATGGTCAGACAACGCGGTCTCCAACACTTCAACCTTGCATGTTTTGTTGAAGTTATGTGCAAAATTGTCTATGCACGTCATACTAGCCATTCGAGTTGGTTGATTTAGTGCTAAATTCAAATTATACCTCGTGAACAGGTATTGGAGTGCCCTTGTGTGGTTATTTGGTTTAAGCATATTTATGTTGAAGTCGCCACCAATTACAATATTTTTGTGACGTTTGCGTGAAGCTTCCCGCAAAAGAGTTTCAAGTTTATCTAGACAAAAGTTAAAGTTATTTATGTTCGGGACTCTATATACACATATGACAATTGCACCATATCCAGTAAGTTCAATTCCGCAGCATTCAAATATACCCGGAGTTGATAATTTAGCTATTTCCTCAATTTCTTTCCACTCAAGTCCGTTTCGGACAAGAATACATGTTCCGCCTCTCTTTTGATCCTTTCTACAAAAATGGGTGGCTAGACAATAGTTTGGTATATATAACTGTTTCTGAAAACCATCTTGCATAAAATGTTCCGAAATACATAGTACATCTATTGCTTTGTTTTTTTCTGTTAGCTCATTTAGGTAAATAGTAAGAGCGTTTGATTTATTTATCAAACCGGCGATATTCTGGTGCATTATTTTAACATATTTATTGGAGAAAAAACATATTTCTATCTTCATTGTCCGTGACTGGTGTTCTAGACGATTGGTTCGAAGCGTCGCAATATGTATCTTCATTTTTATAATTTATAAATTCATTAACCATTGCATAAAGGTTTGCAAAAATTTGATATAGGCCATAGTTGTTAACGTCACCATTATTCCTCCAGAACATTTTATAGTCATAGCTCAAATAATAGTTCGAGTCAAATAGGTATACATAATTATGACTATATACATCTAGATATAGGAGATTATTAAACATTTCAATTCTTCTGTTGAACATAGTAGAGTAATTGTTGATTCTAAATGTTGGTGCACATAATATAACATTTGTATGTTGTATTGTAGAAAGTGTATCTCGAATGTAGATTATTAATTCAACATAGTTATTCGTCTTATGGAAATCTTCATCTCCAATTAAGACAAAGCAGTAGTCATCCATTGTGTAGTCTTCTAGTTTCAGGTTTATGTTTTCGAGGAGTTTCTTTATTCCACAGTTAGGGGTGAGATAATGACAAATTTGGTAATTATGAAAGGTTTTCTCTGCTGTGTGCAGTATGGTATTTTTACTATTATTGCTCAAAATACATAATTTATGTTTTATGTGTGGTTTCTGAACAAGAACCTGAGAAGGTTTGGTGCTTTTATGGTTCAAGGTACTTATATTCTCAATCTGCCCATCTTGAATATTTGTCTGGGTTTGCTTATTATATTTTTTATTGTTGTTTATATTATTTTTTGTAGAGGGTGATGACTTAGTTTTAGCTGGACTCGCTATTATCTTTTTACTGTTATTATTCTTTTTCTTCGTATTTTCCTTTAATTTTTTCAGGGTATTATTTTCTAAAGACAGCAATTCAATTTCTGATTTGGCGCTATGTAGTTCAATTGTCAGGGTACTAATTTGTTCCCGCATTTTTTTTATAATTTCATTGTCCTCTTCATCTGATAATTCTGGTAAACTATGAACCGTATCCTCTAATAATTGTGGTGTACTTATTTCATTAATCTCGCTGTCATTTAGGGTACAGTCTGACTTTGGGCGAGTACGGCGAAGCGTAATATTTTCTAAGAAATTCATTTTCTATTTTATTTTATTTTTATTTTTGTGTGTAATGAAACGTAGGTCTTGATTTAGAGGTGAATGTTTTATACGCGGCAATACTCTTTGTTATTGGCAACACTATTTTGAGGATGGCAACCCTATTATAAGTATGGCAACCCTATTTTGATTATAGCACCACTATTTTAAGTATGGCAACACTGTATAGTTCATTTCATTCATTCAATAGTCAGTTTATTTTGGTCGCATCACTAAGGAAGAAGGAGAATTGTCTATGTTTTGTTGTAGTGACAAGGGTTTTTAAATTAATTGGCGGTATAATGAAAAATTCAATAACAATTTTTTTCCAGATTAATTATGAACACAGACTTCACGAAACACAGCTAAATAAGCACTTATTTTATTCGTTTATTATTAATTTTAATGTTATTGTCTTCTAGTTAACACATTATAGCTTGTTTTTATACTTTTGTTTGGGATTTATTCACCAAGTAATTGGGAGTATTTTAGTCACTACAAATCAACTAGCTATACTTATGAGAAACTATTTCACTTATTAACCACTATTGTACACATAGAAATCAATTATAACTATTTTTTTTAAATTAATACTTTAGCAGATAATGTTTACAACGCAGCTCAACTAAATTAATATTGTTTTTATTTTTCCAAGTCAGTGTTACAATAATTTGAATTTAAAATTAATACAATTGAAAAAAAAAGCATTTCTACAAATGTATTAAGTTCAGGAAAATTGGCATTGGACGGATTGGTATAGGGCTTAATTTCAAGTTTTCCTTCCTTTTAGTCGGTTTTTACGACACCCATGAGATGAGTTGGGGTGGTGACATATTGTATTCTTACTCCGTCACCACACGGAGACACAAACTTAACCTCTTAAAATATTAGTAGAAATTAATAAAAATCACAAGCATTCGTATACCAAGTATCTATATAGGTAAATCATTAGCAGGCTATGTATCCCTCCGTCACGGGAGAAGGCCCGCCCCAGTGGGACATTAATGAGCTGTTATGATGATGACAAGCATTCGAACGTATGAGGCAGTAAAAATGTTTTTCGAAACAGCGCCTTTCGCAACTACTTCATTCGAGTCCATGAGCTTTCGAACCTATGAGGCAGTGAAAAATTATTCGCAACAGCGTGTGTCGCAACAGTGACGTTCGAAATGACATATGACACCCGGACGGAACATAGCTGACAGTAAAAGCCTCCTTAACCCTACATCTATGTCGTAAGTCCCAGACGCTGTAATGCAAGTGCTCCGTCCTCTATCACGCAATGACCCAGCACCCGCACGGAGAAAGTAAGAATGCTAAGATTAGATCTTATTGCTAAATAAACTAAGAAAATATATTTTACTATACCCTTTCCACTATATTTAACAACATTTGACAGATTGACGTTAGTGACGTTCAGCAGTATCTCGAATGTAATGCCATTCGATTGTGAGCGATTTCGCGATTTTTCAAATTACTTTATTTTACACATTTGGATCCTTACATCAACTTACATTATCATTTTATTATTGTTTCTTTCTTCTATGTTAAGAGAATTAGCCTATAGCTTAAAATTATAAAATTATAGTTAGCTTAGGTATTATTTAAAATACATAATTTATCGTGACACATTCGCGGGTTATAGCTAATCTAAAATATCATAATATTACATTTTATAAACGTATTATGAAGTGTTCAGGTTTATTCATAGCATTTATTTCTACCGATTATTTGTAATTTGTTTAGTAAAGGTGGTAATCGTTATGAGTGTCCATCACTAAGTAACCATGCTAACTGAAAAAAACATGGGTACGTCCATGAAATACAATATAATTTATTTGTTCGAAAAATAAGCGAAACTATTACGAAACTTACATTAATCAGTTATATACTTACACTACATGTATTCTCATACACAAAATAATGAACAATCTCAAGGTTTCACACTTATCATTTACAATGAAAGCTAATACACTAACTAGGTACTCATCACGCCGGTGCCGCGCAAATCACCTTGTTTATCCTACTGCTAGGACCAACTACGGTAAAAATACTATAACTAATGTGGGAGCACAATTATATAATAAACTGCCGACAGAGATAAAAGAAGCGAGTTCGCTGAGTATTTTTAAGAGAAAGTTGTTTGCTTATATTTCAAGTAATGTTTAACTTCCCTGGTCAATTCAAATCAAATTGTATTGTTGTTGTTTAATAACTTACTTTTTTCTTTGTTTAAAAAAATAAAAAATATAAGTTGTTACTATAAATTTAAAATAATCAAAAATAGTATGAGATGTCCATATTTAAATACTATTAAGTGTCATTAAGTATTAACATAGTTCTCTTCTCTCATTTTATTTTAAATTATAATCATTAATTTATAAACAGTATCAAAAAGTTATAAGGTATAATCTAAAAAATCTTTAAACTTAATAAGATTGTAACTTGGACCACAGAAAAACTTAGGAATGTGAAGCAAACACTTTATTTATTTGTAGGTACGGTAAAAAAAATGAAATACTAGTTTGTATGCTTTGTATTAATCGATAGTTTTACTTCTTCTATATACTACCCGCACTGGGTTAATTGTTAAAATAATTAATTTGTTATTTTCATGTAAGTGACAATTGTCTGAATGAAAATAAAATTCTTTAAACCGAAACTTCATGGACGTGAACTGTCAAAAAGCTAAACTTACGCTGGAAGGGGTATAGCTGACCCGTCCCCACTTCGTTGGGCGTCGAAAAAAAACGTCCTTTTTTATAAACACATTTTATTACTGCTCCACTCCTATTAGTAATAGCGTGATACTATATAGCCTATGACACTCCCCGACAAATAGACTATTCAACACAGAAAGAATTTTTAAAATCAGTTCAGTAGATCCAGAGATTACCCCCTACAACGTCACAAGCACACAAACCTTACCTCTTTATAATATTAGTATGGATTTATAATAATAAATCGTAGGAACACTTAACACGACTTTCTTTAGTTTTAACAAAAGCTTATTAAAATAATAAAATCAACATTATAATTTTTTTTATGTCAACCCTCCTTGTTTAGCGCTTGTCGGAAGGGCTCGGGAGCTTCCGGGGAGGGAGTAACACCACATCCGGCGGAAGTGCTTCGCAGCCTACTGTCTTGCTTCGTTCATACCTTCACAGTTTTATACCTTTTTTCGTTATGTTGTACCTAATAACGAGGGATTATACCTGAATTTTGTTTTTAAAATAAAATTATGGGACACTTGTGTTTTGTCCCACTCCGCCTGGGTTGTGGTCGCTTTCGGGAAAGAAAAGTAGGTACTAGTTATCTCTATACGATATTTCATCCAAATCGGTTCAGCCCTTACTTGCAAGCAAATCTTTGTGTTTTTTATAGTACAAGATCTGCTTAGTTTGAGTTTAGATGACTTTACGTTAAAGTGTGATGAATATAAGAGGACGGAACATAGCAGACAGTAAAGGCGACCGCTAACGCGTTGTAAGGGGGCCTCCTTAAACCTACATCTGGGTCGTAAGTCCCAGACGCTGCTATGCAAGTGTTCCGTCCTCTATCACGCGATGGACCTGGCACCCGCACGGAGAATCCATGAAATGCTACGATTAGGTCTTATCTTGTGATATATGATAGATTCTTAGCACCAACCAATGCCTTCAAAACTAACCCAACTAAATACAAATACATACAAATGTATACAATTCTTGTATTTTTGTGAACAAAGTTAATGACGTACTCGATTTATTACCCCTCTAATTCGAAATAGAATAGTTAATGTGGGGCTAAGTATGGTATACAGTGGTAGTCCAGCCGTGGTTCCGAACCTATCTGCGGTACACTAAAAAGGGTACGTTCTTAGGTTGTGGTACTAGTTATAAGAGATAGCGGATTTGGATTGAAGGGTTAATGGTTTTTATGTTAGGTATTATTGGTCAAAGTAAACAGAGGTAATAATAATAATATTATTATTTTACTCAAGCATTCAAAGAACGTCATTTAGTTTCAAAGTAAAGATTATAAATGTAGCCTTTACCTACACACCTACCTATACCTAAATATACAGTATAAACGTATTATATTAACATGACAGGCAATACAATTAGCCCAGTTCATAACAGGATGTTGATAGTCCAGTCCAGTCTTCTATACGACGCTGGCCATACGATTGTTTTAGGACGTAATTTTAAATTTTCTTTTTCGTACAGATAAGATGTGAACTTTACCATTGTCGGCTGTACTGTTAAAGCTGTATGATTTTACCAGATAATCTAATGACACAAACACCATGTAGGATAGCCAGGAAGAGAAAGAAAGAGTTAAACTCTATTCTACTCAACTTTAAATAAAGACTACATACTGCAATTGTTAGAATTATCATCCTATAACATAAAAAATTGCCAAACCGGCAAGATGATGACGACGGATTGAAGTTATTTTTAGATTACGATCCGTTGTCTTCATTTGTGGACTGTACTCGCGCTTTCTATCAGGTTCAATATAGTCATATTGCCGTGTTTAAGTATAAAAAAAAAGTAAAATGCAGATAAAAACAAACAATATTTTCCTCGCAAAACGCTTCAGCTTATGCTTTATAACAGTACCCATGAATCCCCGAAGGAGCCACGATAGCGATAAAAGCTTCATGCATTAAACAGGCAGGTCCGAAATCGAAAAATTAAAACACACGCCATCTGCCGGATGAATACCGTAATTACTGCGTTGTGATGTGACGCCTAGCTAATCAGTTTTATGAACAACATTTTGTATTGTGAAAGTTATTGTTGCAATAAGTAAAGCACTGCCTTTAGTACATAAGTAACTTTCTAGAAATATATAGTACCTATAGGTAAGTTCTCCGTGTGGTGACGGAGTAACCTTTATTCCCGGTCGTCCCCACCCTGTCGTCCCCACTGGAATACAATGTGTCACCACCCCATCTCATATCATGGAGGTCGTAAAAACCGACTAAGGGTCTATCCGTGAATATTATCTTTACGAAATAAAAAGAAGGAAAACTTGAAATTAAACCCTATACCAATCAAAAGTTTGGCCAGCGTGGTATTTGTAGGACAAGTATCCCTCCGCCAGTGTGACATTAATGGGCTGTTATGATGATAGGTAAGTCTAGAAAGAGCAAAGGCTTTTTCGAAGACCAGCAGTCACGGAACAGCAGCTGCCGAGACGACTCGTGTAAGGCCAGTCTCTCAGTTCTCTTTGTCCTGGCTTTTCATGGAGAAAGGAACACCGTGGTTCGTCCACAAGTCTTCTCTACGGAAAGTCACTTCTACTCAAGAGTCGTACGAGAAGCGATTGAAATCAAAAAGCATAACATTTTAAATCAAGAAGATGGTTATAAGTTATCCGCGACATGGAATCTAGTGACATTACCTCACTTTGATTCGCAATCGGTGAAACATCAGAAAAGGGACACGGTTAGTGTTGTGTAGAAAGAAAATCTTCTACCTCGGAAACGGAGTTGTCTACTCGTGCCCATGGCTGCTGTAACCTGGGCGAAACGTCGAGCGGCTCAAGGTAAATAATGGAAGTGTTTACCAATAATCTATACGCGTTAATACCCGATAATACTACATATTATAATAATAAAATGAAACGAAAAAGGTTTAAAGTTAATACCGTGCTTATTATTTGGTAAACCGTATTTCCATATTTTGGTAACTACTACTACACCTGCCCGTCTGGACCAAAGGAAGACGGCCTCTAAAACGGTTTCACAGGATAAAAATAAAATTAGAAAGAGCAAAGGCTTAAATCTGACTGTTGAAAGTGGCATCGGATCGGCGAAAAGGAGAAAAATATTAGATGAAGATTTTTTAAGACCTTTGATTTCCGGCGACGAGGTGAACTTAAACACTAAACATAACAACATAAGTCCACAAATAATCAAAAATAAAGTACTAACCCTCGATTTCTGAATGATTGATCAAGTAAAAATCAACTAATCAAGTGTCAAAACTGTCATTTTAGTTCCTGAAAATGATAGTTTTGACACTTGATTAGTTGATTTTTACTTGATCAATCATTCGGAAACCGGGGGTAAGTCTCTATGTCTTATGTCCTGTTATGGTCATGCAGCCATTATGTAAATGCCTTATAAACCCGACTTTACCTTTTTTACTTGAACGTCAAAACAAAAGACAACTACAATGAACTCAAAGGGCTCTTTCAATTTAGACGTTTCGTGCCGTACGGGTGCCATGCGTTTTTGGTTCGTTTTTCGAACGGCAAAACCAACGTTCTTTTGTTTTCATACAAATCTTGCCGTACGGCTGCCGTGGAGCGAACGCTAGTCACTATGAATACTGCCGTACGGCAAGATGACGATGAGGCGCATGGCAGCCGTACATGAAGACAAGTCATGGTAAGTACTTCTTTATCGTTTGGTCAGTGGCCAACCTGGTGTCGAGATTAGTTTAACGACTGTGTCTCTACCAAGACAGTCGGAACCGACTTTTTACTTCTTGCTCTCCAAAGCACAGTGCTCAGTTGAAATACCATTATGTCATCCATTTATAGAATGACGTTGCTAAACCAGCTTTTATCGTAATTTCCACTGACTGAGTGTTTCGTGTATGTCTCATGAAGTCACTAATTTTCTAAACTTGTGGTGTATGGGGTTCGTAGATTCGCAGTTCTTTTTTTATATTAAGGGAGGCAAACCATACAGCATGTCACCTGATGGTAAGTGATCCCCGCTGCCCATAGACAACCGCAACACCAGAGGAATCACAGATGCGTTGCCGACCTTGTAATTAAGTACCTAAGTATTACAGAACTTCATCAGCTAATAATTATAATAAATATTAATCATACTGTTTATAATGATGTAGTTGTGCATTACATTGACAAGAATATCTTCGTTAATTATTTTATGATATTTATTTAATAAGCATAATAAACGTATAATAAATACAATGCATACATACAACTTAAAGATGCCGCAAATAAGGGCACTTTTCCACTGAGGCAGTTAAAATTGAATCGGTCATAAAACGTGTTTGGAAATTATACTTTTTCTCCTTTTTATAAAGTCTGGATTAATGCCTGGTAGTCCGCTCTTTTGCGGAGTGAATTACAAACGAAAATAAACATACATAAGTACTGAAAACATACAAAAATGCACAATAATTTGTGAATTGTACAAATACGTACTTTATTGTATTTTAAGCCGCGATCTCTTTAATCGCTGCCGGATTTAACAAGCTCTGCGTCACAGAGGTAAGCAATATTATACAGAACAAAATAATACGAAATAATACAAATTAACAATGCAATTTAATTGTTATATGTATAATATAAGGTACAAAATAAATATGTAAATAATGAGGCCAGCATAGAGGGGAGTAGGTATTGATTGTTGCACAATTAGCCCTGCCGATCGTCACGAGCTATCCGTCAACCTTTTTAGAGTTAGGAGCGTGAAAAGGTAACAAGTAAGAGAGTGAATGGACCAATTAAATAATTCAGTAATTCGTGAACCCGCCGGCGGCGACGTAAACACGCGTGAGACGTCGCGGGGGGCGCTAGGGGGCGGGCAGTGGTGGGGCGAGGGCGTGGCATGTGACGTCACGCGGCGACAGCCTCAGTCGGTCACTACCCGGCGAAGCGGACGGTCGCGGCGACGCGTCGCCTATTATTACCCAAAAGTACGAGAAAAATCGCCAAAATTTTCGACCGGCAGTACCACTCACCTTCCAAGGTGTTGAAATTGGAGGACGACCCGTGGGGGTCATGTGCGATGTACTCGCCGGATAAGATGAAGTCAGGCGGCGGGCTGATGGCGCCGCCCGGCTGCTTCCCCGGCCGGTACAGCCCCACGTACCGGAGCTCCGACCCGCGCCGGTGCGTCCCCAATCCTTCCGTGAGTACCATCCATCTATTCTACTTACCTAAAATATCTCTAACTAAACTATAAACATTACGAACAAACAAACCGACCGCGTGTTCCATCCGATTAAAAATTAACAATAATAATATAACGTGATCCGTCGGTATTTGCCTGTATTTATTTCTACAGGATAAATAAATTTGTGTGTACTAATACTTTATATTCACAGGATTCATTATATATATATATGTATGTATAGCTTTGCGATGGTATATATTTATATATTACGAGCTTGCGAGTGCTATGGCGATTTCATGGAGCTCCATGGGGGGATTTTTGTTTCAGCGAAATTTTACTTGTGTACCTTTTTGAGTGGTTTTCAGCATTTATTATAACTAATTTCGTTGTTAATATTATTTATTTCAATCTCATATCATAAAAAAAATACCAATATTGTTAAATAAGTTATAGAATAAAGAATATTTAAATAAGATTAATACATTAATGCTTAAATTAAGTTTAAGTAATTGAGACAACAAAACAAAAACTACTTAAGTAAATAAATAAATAAAAGTTAGTATTTTTAACTTTAGTAGATAATTGAATTAATTCTGATTATAAGTTTCAAAGTGGTTATAATTAATATACTTATAAATATAATTATTTATCTAAATACACATATTACAAGAGATTTTTAACCCAAAATCCTATTTTCTGTAATATAATAAGAAATTTATTTCCCGACGGCCCGTAAACCTCGATTATTTTTATAAAGCTATTATTTTTATTAGATTTATCCTTTATACATTATTAATATATTACGGATAACATTACGTTATTTAAATAAAAATAGATTTATTTAAATAAAAATATCTGAAGCCGACGGTATTTATTAACACAAGGTAAATAGTAGGTATTTTCTTGTTTATCGTATAAAAAAGTCCAAATAGTCATCCCCCTTAAATAATTGTAAAAAGAATTTGTATATTGTGTTATATTTATTTAACTTTACTTAATAAATACTCTATTTGTTTTAATATTTGTTATTAAAATTCAATAAAATATAAATTAAAATATACGAATAAAAGAAATCCCATACTTATTTGAAACCTGTAATTTTTATAGACAGGTTACAAATTACAGTAATAAACGAGTAAGTAAGTAGCCGACGGCTACGTCGTAGCAGTCGTAGCGCTACGGCGTAGACTATCTACGCCGACGCCATTATGTAGGCGGGGGCATATACTACTTGGTGTAGTATTTAAACCATAGGAACAAACTTTATAATAAACTTTATAAATACAGTTTAGAGTATTTTTTGTATATTGTTTTTTTTTTGTTAATAACAAAATAATTATTTTACCAAAATATTTTTCAATGCTGTATTCTAACTGAATACAGTTTTTCATTTTAATATGCTCAACACATAAATCATCAATTACTTAAAATTAACAGTTTAATAATTTAAAAATAAATTTTCGTCAGTTTAAAAATAACGCTCTTTATTGGCAGATCAATTAAACCTGTATGCTGAAAACCATTCGAATGTACACAAATTTGTTAAGATTGGCATGCATGCAAGTTTTTTTCAGATTTCAGCGTTGAGAGGCTTTGCCGGACGAAAATGGAAACAACATTTATTCGTTTACTTTGACGTCAGACGAAAAAGGCTTTTAAAATAATCGTGCAGCCTTAAATAATGAAAGACATAACGTTATTTAAAATAATGTAGAGAGAAGTGTAAATTTAAAACTAAATACACTAACACTATTAAGTGTAAATAGTGTATTAATTTATTCTTAAAATAAACTTTACATTTTACATTGAGTGTTAAACATTTAATTAATATCATCTGAAGCATAGTTAAATGCGTATTCGTTAAAAGCGCTTTAATAATATAGCAAGTTTAAGCAATTATAACGTTATACCAGCTTTTTACTGTCCCACTGCAGGGCAGGTCTCAGTATACTGGGTTTATTGAGTAAGGGAAGTTTGATTTAATAATACCACATCAGCCAGACGAATTGGTGTAGTTTATCTATACCTACTAATATTATTAGGTAAAGTTTGTATGTTTGTGACGTTGTATGGGGTAATCTCTGGATCTACTGAACCGATTTAAAAATTTCTTTCTGTGTTGAATATTCCATTTATCGGGGAGTGTCATAGGCTATAAAGTATCACGCTATGACTAATAGAAGTGGAGCAGTAATGCAATATGTTTAAAAAAGGGACGCGTTTTTTTCGTCGCCCAACGAAGTGGGCACGGGTCAGCTAGTATGTCATATTTTCCTTTTTTAGTGAGATGATACCTTAGTCAACTTTTACGACATCCATGGAATGAGATAGGGCGGTAATACCACGTTTTCTTACTACATCCCAAACAAAGAAAATGTTATTAATAAAAGCAAAAATAAATAATAAACTTTAAATAACTCTACATCAGCTTACGACGCTATTAAAATAAACGTTGTTAAATAATGTTGCTTTTTTTAATATAACGTTTTTTTATTCATCGTTATATTTGGTTTACGTTATAATTTTACGAGAAATAACTGAGTAAATGTTCGGTGTTTCGTTGATAAAATACTGCGGCATAAACTGTTGTATTGATATGTTTAAAATAAAAAAAATATTTTATTGAGTTTATAAATACTATAGTTACAAATAAAAACACATAAGTACTAGTGATTAATATTGTAAAATTAAATGGATAGCGTTTATTGAATTTAATGTAAGATATCGTGGGTAAATTTAAACTATCGTCCTAAGCAAGGTAAGCAGTGGCCTAGCTGTGCCCTGGCATTGCTGGCGTCCATGAGCTCCGGTTACTGCTAACCACCAGGCTAGATGCTTACTCGTTACGTCTGTTGCTCTTGAAAAAACTCAGTTATAAAATGTACTAGACTAATCAAAATTTAGAAAGTTTGTGAGCACACATTCAGTAAGCTCTGCATACCCTACGAGAACAACATGCATAGATACAAAAACTCACGTCTTATCCCGTCCGGTGTAGCCAGAGATGACAGAACGCCACTTGTCACGATCCTGGAAAACAGATTGGGCCTCGTCCATATTCATTAAGCGAGTCGTACATGCGCGTCGGTTACGAGTGCTCTTTATTTGGCCCTTCTCCAATATGCAACCTATCTGGTCATATGTTTTCTGTGTCCAGTTCGACCGCGCGGCCATAGCGTTTTTTTTAAAAAAAAACCATGTCAATTTTTTGTAAAAATTTGTAGAAGTTGATTCCCAAAACCATAAATTTGTCAAAGATACGGTTAAAAAGTTATAAGGGTTTAAACATGGCCGCGCCATTGAAACGCGGCGAACCGCGCGGCCACTGAGATCTTTAAAACTAAGCCTTGTAGAGACCTGAAATTTACGCAAATGCAAGATTTAATTTGTAAAAAATTTGTAAAAATATTAAAAAAATACTCAGGTTTATAGTTTAAGAGCTATAACACTAAAACCGAATGGCCGCGCCATTGAAACGGTGGAGAAAACGCTATCGCCTGTATCTCGCTGAAAAAAAATCGCAGAGGTGTGTAGTTTATTGTAATTACCCAGATTTGAATTTGTCGAAACTAGGAAAAATACAACAAAAATTCCTAGGTTTATATTTCAGGAGCTATAAGACTAAAACGATATGGCCACGCCATCGAAACGGTGAATAAAACGTTATTTCGCCTGTATCTCGCTGAAAAAGCATCGCAGAGGTCTGGAGTTTTTTGTAATACCTAGATTTTAATTTGTCAAAACTAGTAAAAATACAATAAAAATTCTTAAGGTTATATTTCAGAAGCTGTAGAACATTATCAGTATGTGGTGCGATAGGGTGACCATGTCTTATTGTTTACAGAATATTTGTATGGATGACCGTGTAGTTAAGATATTTTACTATGAAATATTTACAATCTTATGTATATGAACTTATATGAAATACTAAAAACTATGTAATAACTAACAAAAATAATAATAATATATAATGTTTGCCCTGCAGTGGGACAATATTTGGCTGGATTATTATTATTTAATGTTTTATTAAATCATATAGGTAATTAGAACTTAACTTAGAACATTTGAAATGATTGTAAATCATTTTGATTCCACATTTTTAAATAAGTACAATCATAACTAGCAGGGATGTAGATATATGTTTTTACTTTAAGCGTAATATTATATGAATGGAAAAATTACTAAAAAAACTAAAGTCAATCATTTGAAAGATATACACTTCCAAAGTCGTAAAATGAGCCCCCCCCCCCCCCCCGCCTCTAACTTTTGAAATAATTAAGTTGGAAAAAAAAATTGATGTAAATGTCAATAAAAACTTTCAATGAAAACTGGTTTGAACAAGATACAATCATAAGTTTTTGAGATATAGCACAATTTCAAAAACCGCACACGTTACTTTGTAATTCATACAAACACTATGAAAAACAAAGTTAAGAGCAAAACTTTGCTTGTTACTACGGAACACTTCATGGGCGAGTCCGACTCGTACTTCCCCAGTTTTTTTTTGTAACTCCACTGGTAAAATCTCTCTTCCTTTTCCTCTCACTCATTATTTTTTACAAAACCAGAAGTACAATATTATTATTGTTTGTTGTATTACAATTTAAAAATACACCATTAAAATAAATAAAATAATTTCTGTAACAATAAGTAGAAAGTATTTTGTAAACAATAAGACATGGTCACCCTATCGCACCACATACTGATAATGTTCTACAGCTTCTGAAATATAACCTTAAGAATTTTTATTGTATTTTTACTAGTTTTGACAAATTAAAATCTAGGTATTACAAAAAACTCCAGACCTCTGCGATGCTTTTTCAGCGAGATACAGGCGAAATAACGTTTTATTCACCGTTTCGATGGCGTGGCCATATCGTTTTAGTCTTATAGCTCCTGAAATATAAACCTAGGAATTTTTGTTGTATTTTTCCTAGTTTCGACAAATTCAAATCTGGGTAATTACAATAAACTACACACCTCTGCGATTTTTTTTCAGCGAGATACAGGCGATAGCGTTTTCTCCACCGTTTCAATGGCGCGGCCATTCGGTTTTAGTGTTATAGCTCTTAAACTATAAACCTGAGTATTTTTTTAATATTTTTACAAATTTTTTACAAATTAAATCTTGCATTTGCGTAAATTTCAGGTCTCTACAAGGCTTAGTTTTAAAGATCTCAGTGGCCGCGCGGTTCGCCGCGTTTCAATGGCGCGGCCATGTTTAAACCCTTATAACTTTTTAACCGTATCTTTGACAAATTTATGGTTTTGGGAATCAACTTCTACAAATTTTTACAAAAAATTGACATGGTTTTTTTTAAAAAAAAACGCTATGGCCGCGCGGTCGAACTGGACACTGTTTTCTGGGGCCTACCCGCACCGACGACAAAATACAATTACGACCTATGAGAACAAGGCGACGATCATCATCATCATAGGCTTTCTCCAAGTATTGCCATTTTGTGCGGTCCTGTGCCTCCCTTATCTATCGGCTTCCCGCCGTTCTAACTAGGTCCACCGTGGTCCACCGAGTCAAGGGTCTCCTGACCATAAATCAATATTAAAAACTTACTTTATTTGACATGATAATTTGATTAACAAAGATAAAATAAATATAATTACAAACTGTTCACATTCAAACTCAAGTACAGTTGAAGATAGCCTCCGTTTAAAATTGTCTGGTTCATTGCACTCTAACGTTGAGATATGACATTACTCTTCCACTTATTTCCATTTCTGTATCTTTCCTTTTCTTTTTTGAGATCAGTTTGCATTGTGTATTTATTTTATTTATTTAGACATACATAGGTACAGTATGAGGACATTGATAATATGATTGGTTTTTAAAGAGAGACAGACAACAATGAGGAAGCGAGAAAGTAAGATTATAATTTATTGATGATTTTGAAATTGTATAATATATATAATGTTAACAATAAGTGCTATATTTTGTTGCACTGCAATGACTTTTTATCGAAGTGCAATGTTTCCGTCACCAGTGTCACTTAGTAAGACATGATGAAACATACAATGTCAAATAGAAGTAAGTAGGGATTCAATCTTTTATAATTTCAACCTTATGCCGAACGCCATAAGATACATCTTAATGTGATAATTTTCAAAACTTATGCTAAAATTATTCAGCTATTTTCGGTAATCGGATGTACTTTTCTTACTCATTGATTTGCTGTCTTTCTTTAAAAGCCAATCACATTATCAATGTCCCAATACTGTACACATGTGCTTTGTTTAAAAATAAGAATTCTCCTGCATTGGGCATTGTGTTCTGTGTCCCGGGAAAGCTGACTTTATTAATGACATTGATTATTATAATTCACAATTTGGTTGACGTAGAATACTATTAAAAAGTTAGAGGGTATAGAGTTTAATAAATGATTCAAAAAATATTGAAACAGTTTCCCTTAGATCAGTAGTATTATTTAATTAAGGCTTTGTTTCAAGTCAGCCTCAAACACAAGATTCTAAAACCAATAATAATAAGATTCAAATAAATAAGAAGAAAAAAGATAATTATAATGTACAGCTTGAAACGGCACGTATTGTGAGGAAGTTCCTATCTCTGGAGCCCTAACCACCAGTAGCTTGGGCCCTGATGCGGGTGGGTCTACCTTTTTTATCTTTTTTTTTTTATATTCAAAAATGTAAAAGATTGTGATAAACGTAAATAAAGAGAAAAATTATAAATATATTTTAATTCTAAGATCATAACAATTCGTTTTCTGTAAAAGATTTTTTCTAGACTCCTTTATGTTGAGACTGTGATTAGTATGTTAAGGTGTAGTAGACGTGTAGTACTGTGTATGTAGTCATAGTTTATGTTGCAGTTTTTATGTAGATTTTAATGTCTAAAGTGCATATAAGTAATGTGGTACAGTGAATGTGATTTTAAGAGTGTTGCAGTTAAATGTTGTTTTATTTATGTTAAAAGCGAGTTTACACTACAAAGTGAAGTGAAACTGTTAATGTTATTTTACTTTCATGTTACTTACATGATTAACGTGATAAGGTAAAGTGTAAATGTTGTAGTATCTATGTAGATTGTTTTATGTAAAAAGTGATTTTACGTGATATGGTGAAGTGTAAGTGTTGCAATTTGTGTTTAACTATAATTCTGTGTTGCTATTGTTATGCTAGTTATTTAGTATTTTTTCTAGTTATTTAGTTACAGACTTTAATAAGAATTATTTATTTAGATTTATATTAATCAAAATTAAGACACATTTATATAGGCTTGTTTTTACATAATATCTACATCAATACCTACATTATCATGAAAGACCATGAACAACCTATTGCACTTATAAGCCTCGTCGATTTAAATATAATATCTATTTAAACTAATATTATAAAGAGGTAAAGTTTGTGTGTTTGTGACGTTGTAGGGGGTAACCTCTGGATCTACTAAACCGATTTAAAAAATTCTTCCTGTGTTGAATAGTTTATTTATCTGGGAGTGTCTTAGGCTATGTAGTATCACGCTATGACTAATAAGAGTGGAGCAGTAATGATATATTTTTTTCGCCACTGCACGAAGTGGGCACGGGTCAGCAGCAGCTAGTACCTAATATTGATAAAGATTTTGTGTAAACTTCCGTTTGTTGTTAAATACAGTTAACATTTTTAACAAAGAGTTCGCCTTGCCCTTAGTCTCTTTTTACGCCACCTTTGCGATGATATAGGGTAGTGGAACACAGTATTCCATGTAAGTCACTGTCGCTAGGTATTCAGTACCTATACAAATATAAAATGTTATGTTAAATGAAACAACGTAATCAATTTAACAAAGCATTATAACAAAGTAATAAGTTTATTTAAATGAAATATCATTTATTTATTAATGGTTATGTATTTTTTTAAGCAAATCAAGTTTAAACGTAAAATAACCTTTCTTGTCCGTGTTACTACCAGTTCTACTACCAGTAGTAATACTGTTAATTTTTTTACCTTTCTTACTACTGCAGTAGTAAGTTGTCAGAATGGTAATTATAATTTACCCGTGTTACTACTGCTCTTCTTTCCTTGACGGTGCTACTACCAGTAGTAATACCAGTAATTTGTTCTTCCTTCTTACTACTGCAGTAGTAAGTTGTAAGAATGGTAATTACAATTTACCCTTGTTACTACTTTTAATAAAAGGAAAAGAAAAGGAAATATTCAAAATAAAAATAATTATTTATTTAAAATGGGCAATGCCACAGATTAGCTTAACATTTTTAAATGAAAAAAATTACTTATAGTCATTGATTTACAAAAAAGTTTTTTATAAATCAATGCTTATAGTTAACAAAAAAGTTTTGTATTCTTAATAACAAAAAAAAACGATAAGTAGTAGGAAACCAGTTGCATAATGTTTTGTTATAATTTTTTTTTTTAAATGTCTGATATTGTTTTGTTTCACATGTTTTGTTTTTTTTGTTTTTTTTTTCAATTATGCACACAGAGAATTGAAATATTTGAAAATGTCAAATGTGCGAAAGAAAGTGTAAGAACCCTCTTAATTTTAGGAAAATATTGTTACCGAAGATAAGATAACTAATGTTTATCCTTTGGGTACGGAACCGTAAAAATGTATATTTTTAGGGTTCCGTACCCAAAGGATTAAACGGGACCCTATCACTAAGATTTCGCTGATGTCTGTGTGTCACCTCAGGCTGTATCTCTCTCTAGCTATCGCAACTTTTCTAACGCGTAACCTATAGAGATTTCTTTATTAATTAGTTGCATTAGGATATTTTGTATATTCTCATCATTTAATATAATTCGCTTTCTCCTTAAGTTAAATTGCTTGGCAACGATTTTAATAAAGCTATCATCCTTAATTACATTTAACAACCTCATTAAAGTTTTGTTATTTTTGTTAACGTACTTATTTAATTTTGAATGATAGCCTTCGAGAACATTGTTAGTTCGATGTCTCATGCCAAAGACACTTAATAAATTTAAATATTTCTCTCTAATCCACATGCGTTGTATGTATTTTATAAATTTTTCCAGGGTAGGCAGGTATTCACTTTCTGTTTTTATGTATGCCCACCCTTCCAAAAGCATTTCTGAGGGTAAGAGTGGTAATACGGCACATAGCGAAAGTATTCTGTTTTCGGCTTTACATCTTGATTTACCCACTAATGCTTCAGCTTTTCTCCAAACACAACGTTGCCAATGAAAATAGCAACCAACAATTTTTATGGACGGAAACTTAAGTAAAAGCGCGTTAATATTAGCAACCTCAAAGTCGCAGTGAAATATTTCTGGTTTGAATTGAGGCAGCTGTGATTGTATCATATCGTACATTTTTTCGTAAGCAATCTGAGTCTTATAACATAATAAACCGAATATAATGGGTACTACTTTCGTTGTAGTGGCAGTACTTCCGATATCGCCATGAATGCTGACGAGTTCTTTAAATGGTGGCGGACATGCTTTGAATGTCGCGTCTATGAAAAATTCAGTTATATTATGTATGACTTCTCTTGCCTCTGAGGTACAAAATAAAAGTATACGATCACCTTCAAAACAGTAATCAGCAAGAACCATATTATAAAAGTTTTTAGGTACTTGTACCTCCTCTGATTTATTAAAAACTGTTTTCATAACAGCAGATGTTTTGTTACGAACATCGTACAGTGAATGTTGGATGTTTGTAAAGGACGGAAAATTCCTAGCCGAGTTAATACCCTCTTCAAGTACAAATCTCTTTAATGTTCGGTTGTACAATTTTGTTATCGGTTTATCACTTTTAGTAACTGTATCCTTTAATTCCGCTATAGACATTGCAATTTTGTTCTTCTCCAAATCAGGCTTGCATAAATGACCCATTTTTCGTATCACAGAGTTGCCCTGTGTAAATTAGCATTGGTCAGCGAAGGAAATACATCATATTTTTTTAATTTAGGTAAGTAAGTATATAGGTAACGGTTTACTTACTTGCAACGTTAAACTTCCAGAGCATTTGTCTTTTGTGAAATATGAAGCGCATCTCCATATAACAGACCCGTTCTTATAAAGTTTTAGTTTGTAATACTGATGTCCGTTACATATTAGTATTGTTCCTCCTTTTCTTTGTATAAATTTAATATCTTCAATATCTCCACTCATAATAATAATAATTAATTATTTTATTATACAAGACAAACAATAAACTATAATTTTCACACAGATCTATGACACATGATGACATGTGTATGTTTTTCCTTTTCCTCAGGCGTAAACCAAGAAGAATGAATCATATTTATCAAATGAGTTTTAATTACAATTTATTAAAAGTAGTAACAAGGGTAAATTGTAATTACCATTCTTACAACTTACTACTGCAGTAGTAAGAAGGAAGAACAAATTACTGGTATTACTACTGGTAGTAGCACCGTCAAGGAAAGAAGAGCAGTAGTAACACGGGTAAATTATAATTACCATTCTAACAACTTACTACTGCAGTAGTAAGAAAGGTAAAAAAATTAACAGTATTACTACTGGTAGTAGAACTGGTAGTAACACGGGCAAGAAAGGCTCGTATGGTGTGTAATAACAATAAATAGATAGAAATGTAATTATAAATACTTTAATTAATAATGTTGCCATACAGAAATAATATACATTTAATAGCAAAAAAGGTTTACATGTTATGTTTGGAATTAAAGTCAAGGGGTCTGAACCAGGCAAGACTGATAGGTACTCCGTTACGACTGAATCGATTTTGATGAAATTTAGAATATAGGGTGTAGAACAATATTTAAGCTGGCTATACCTACAATGCGGGTGAAGCCGCAGGCATCAGTTAGTACTTATTTAAGTAAATTCGATCGCTTTCCATCGAGGCCGTTAGTAAATAAATAGTTAAGTAAATAAACGAGAACATTATCTCTTTAAAAGAGGCATTTAAACCATTAATTTCTCTCTTTACTTACATTTCATTTACTGAACGTAAAATTACTGAGATATGTGACAACATAATTGTTGTAGTAGTTCAATTAAGTAGTAAATGTAGTAGTTGAATTGCACATGCATGTGTACTTATAAACATTTGAATTGCATTCAATTGCAAGTGCACTTATTTATTTATTTTATTTATTTATTTATTATTCGGTTCACCAACAGCTATTTACACTAAAACAGTTCTTCCTTAATTAGCTACGTTTAACATTGTAAGTGTAATAACTACTTATAGGCGAACACCGCATGCATTAAGTGTTTACAACTATACTCATAATAATATTAACAAAGATAACTGTGAAATAATTACATTTCTCCTAATATAAACCAAAACTAATTAAGTCACTTATAAAAATAAACAGTTGTTTTCATTTAGAAAATACCTGTCCCTTATTTAATTTCTTTTCTACTTACTATACCCTTTCCACTATATTTAACGACATTTGACAGATTGACGTTAGTGACGTTCAGCAGTATCTCGAATGTAATGCCATTCGATTGTAAGCGATTTCGCGATTTTTCAAATTACTTTATTTTACACATTTGGATCCTTACATCAACTTACATTATCATTTTATTATTGTTTTTTTCTTCTATGTTAAGAGAATTAGCCTATAGCTTAAAATGATAAAATTATAGTTAGATTAGGTATTATTTAAAATACATAATTTATCGTGACACATTCGCGGGTTAAAGCTAATCTAAAATATCATATTACATTTTATAAACGTATTATGAAGAGTTCAGGTTTATTCATAGCATTTATTTCTACCGATTATTTGTAATTTGTTTCATAATGGTGCTAATCGTTATGAGTGTCCATCACTAAGTAACCATGGTAACTGAAAAAAACATGGGTACGTCCATGAAATACAATATAATTTGTTCGAAAAATAAACCGAAGTATTACGAAACTTTATGGACGTGAACTGTCAAAAAGCTAAACTTACGCTGGAAGGGGTATAATAATGTTTTGTAATATGTCACTTTTGACGTTTGCAAGTAATAGTCTGTAACGACTGGCATCATTGCATATGGTTAGCTTGCAATTTTTATTGTAAGTGGATTATACAGGATGTTTAAAAAGTGCGTGGTTAAAGTTTTCTTTTGTTGTCTAAAGTAGTTTTGATTTTTTTGTATTGTAATACATAGACTCAATATTCCCTTCGAATCGTCATGAAAGGAGGCTCGTCCCTGCAGTGGGACATTAATGGGCTGTTATGATGATATATTTTTTGTCTTACGTCCATACAATGTAGGTAGACCGAAAACCTCATATAGGGTCTAGGTTGGACTTTATGCGGAAGGCGATTATTGATTAATACATTTTTAATAAGTAGGTCTGGTGTTCGATTTCTTTGTGTTTGAACATGATTGTTTGTATTCGTCTGGGTGTTTTCTATGTAAAATGTATTTACAAAAAAAGATCCATAATACAAGTCCTGTTTAGTTTGGGTCTAGATTACATTGAAAAAAAAACAAAGGAAAGAACTATACTAGGTATGTAATATATATACAAAAGACTGTCTTGTGTGGGGATTAATCCCACAACAACACGACTAACCAACACGTCACATGATTGTCTAAAGCGACAACATTCTTAAAGAAATCAATAACACAAACGTTGGTAGGTACATTCAATTGAAGGTTAACAAATATTCGATTTGTTTCGGACAAGTCAAAGTTGCACCTGTCGCGAGCTACGGCCGTCGGAAAAACTTATTAGAAGTGTGCCCACTACACCGTACCATACGATCGTGCTATGAACGTGTCAGACAAAAAAGTATTCTTTGTATTGAAACGTATGAGAATATGCAAGAGTGTATGGAAGGAGACCGCGCCGCGCTACCGAGGCTGTTAAAAATACAATTGCTTGTTGAAATATTTATTAATCATGATTCCCCTGCCATTATTCCATTTTTCTTGGGTTCGGCGTAGCATGTCTTCTCCTTCCACATGCTGCTAAAAGTTTTGGCTATATTTTACTGACGCCAACCCTCCTTAGGAATGTTGTTGTTGGTGGTTTACTCCCCACCAGGAGGTTGACCCGAGGTGCTAGGTGGTATGCACCGGGTCGTGGTATCCTTTAGTCGCCTCTTACGACACCCCCTGTTCTAACCGGGAACAGCATGGCATGAAATATTTATTAATATGCAATAAAAATTACGACGTTGCTATCTAGCAAAGTAATAGGCAATTCTCTTTTGTATAACAATTGAAGCTAATTTATTGGAACGTTCGGAGTAAAGTTGTGTAATAGTGTAAAGGCTCGTTCACATACACATTGCTACATACACATAACTACATTCAAACTACAGAAGTTTAAGTAAGGGCGCCTTCAAATTTGCCGCTAAGTGTCGCGCGGAGGCAGCGCGACTGCAGCGCTGCGGTCGCGCTGTTTTGTAAATTCATAGAGATAAAAAACGCGCGACTGCAGCGCTACGCCCGCGCTGCGTCCCCGCATTCGTTCATCGATCGACTAGTGTTGTTTAGAATACTTTTTCTTTTTAATAGTAACACTAAGAGCAGTGTATTTTCGTCTGAGTCCATCGTAAACTAAAACACATCACTACCATTCTCAAACCTAGCGACGGCAGCGCGACCGCAGCGCTGCAGTCGGCAAATTTGAAGGCGCCCTAATATTTATGTTAAGCGTGTCATCAGCCGTTTTAATTAATGTTAAGCTTTCAATCAATCAATTAGCCTATCGCAGTCCACTGCTGGACATAGGCCTCTCCCAACACGCGTCACAGAACACGGTCTTGGGCCTTCCACATCCACTCCGACCGAGGGTCCTTCTTGAGGTCGTCGGTCCACGGGGCGCTTACGTTTGTTAAGATTTCATCATCATCATCTTTATAACACCCCATTAGTGTCCCACTGCAGAGATTGTTAAGTTTTATGATTGGCTTAATAAGATGATATTGGTTTACTTAATATGATGTCATATTTAGCTGCCGTGCAAAAACACGCGGGTTCGAATACTAAGTATAGGTACAGGACAATTGTTTGTGAACAAATACATAAATATTAAGAATATATATTCCTCACACTTTCACACAACGCCCTCTAGTCCCAAACTAAGCAAAGCTTGGTGAGCTTGAATATGTAGGTGCTGTCTTTGGGGATGTTAACGTAGGCAGCGACTTGACTATGTCCTGTTGGTGGTTACCAAATGTGAAAATAAAAAAAAAGCTCTATTGTCTAATTTACGAGTACAACAACAAAATTGATCCTTAACAGCATTAAATTACCTGTGAAAATACATTAACGATATATAGATCCGATTAAAATGGTGAGTAAGTACAAACGTAAATTATTGCAAAACTGTATATATTATACAATAGTTCATCTACTTAATGCTATTGTAATTAGCCATTTGCGCACTAATGTCAGTGTGAAAGTCACTTTGTGCATAGACGTCAAAAATGAATCACTACATATAGGGTATTGATCCTCACTTGATTCACTTTATAAACAAACACCACATATTGCATATTCACTAGTTTTTACATCAATCGCACACTCTGATATGGATGAAAATTTCAGGAAAGTAGCATTAAACGTTTATGCAATAGAAAACACGTAAATTACTTTGATTTTACCACTATTTTTCTTAAATTTTTAATAAGTGTAATTTTTTCCAACGTCAAATTTCACAGATATAAATTAATTTCACCATTTGACATTTGTAGATTCTAGAATTTGTCCTTGATTCCTATACATTTAATAAAGGTCAAACTTAAAGTCTTTAGTCTGTGGTTGACACGACGCCATAGTTGTTTACCTTTATAATCAAGTAAGGATAAATAATCTATAGTAAGTATAAAACACAGTCGCTGTCGCTGTTTGTCCGTCATTAAGCTTAATTCTTTAAACCTACGCAATAAATATAAATATTCCTCACACATTCACACAACGCCATCTAGTCCCAAACTAAGCAGAGCTTTTACTATGGGTACTAGACAACGGATAAACATACTTAAACACTTTATTTTTGGAAAAACATACATATTATACATAGAAAACACCCAGACCAATGCAAACAATCATGTTCATGCACACAAAGATTTGCATTGAGCGGGAATCGAACCCGAGACCTATGCGTAGCAGTCATGTTAAATAACCACTACGCCACAGAGGTCGTCAATAATATTCACGGATAGTCGCTCAGTCGGTTTCTACGACACCTATGGCATGAGATGGGGTGGTGACATATTGTATTCTTACTCCGTCACCACACGAAGTAGGATCAATACAGGTATTTATAAATAAAAGTCATGTCAACAAAACTGTGCTAGTTATTGTATGAATCAAGTCGAGATGTAGTAAGTAAACTATTACAAATTGTTACTAGTAAGTAGTAGTAGCCAGTCTGGCTTATAACTTAAACTCACTAAAATTACAATCAAAACAAAATTATTAGATTCACTCAATGTAGTAGTCTAGCGTAGGCGACGAATGCGACGCGACGACGTGAGCGCGACGCGATGCTACACGCGACAAGTGTTCTAAAAAAGAGTAGGCAATGGGCCATGAGCTTCGATTACCATCAGGTGGTCCCGCTTACTAGTGCACAGTTCACCACAAGGTAACAATTCAAAAACATTACGGTCTAAAATTTAAAAGTAAAACTTTCGCTACCACATCGGAATGTAAACCCATAATAATTCATAAGAGGTTTTTACCAACGAAAAGCAAATAAACGACATAATTATATCAAATTAAACGGAAATTAACACCCCGGGACGTATCTTTTGAAGCAAATAAAATATCTACGTACAAACTATAAGTTTGTATAGGCTCAATCTCCCGAGTAGGCTTCCCTCGGTTTTATTGCATTTCTACCCCTCTTAGCTATCTCATTCGCACGTTCAACTAAAACACAAGAAAGAACGAGACGGATAGCGGCAGTTGGTGTTATTTTATTCATGGTACCGCGCGAATGTAACTCGAGATAGATACACCTATTCCACAATGTGAAAGAAGGGGACGGAATGCATTTCTAAGTTCTGTCGTCTAACAAAACGCGGTCCCTCCGCTTTCGATTGTTGTTCTTATATATGTGTAGCATCATAAAGGAGGTTGGATGATAATAAAAAAGTGCATTTATTGAATCGTTGCCTTTGAATGTATGTAAACAAGTTATCTCAGTATTCAGAAAGATTATACTTTGTTGGATTATACTCTATCCGTAGTTGATAACGTACTTTGAACTCTATTCCCTTGGAAATTGATAGCATTTTGGTGCAACTTTGAAGTTTGTTGAATTTGTAGGATTGTTTATGTAGTTATATTTTTGTTATTTGATCTCTTTCTTATGTGTTTTGACTCATTTTAAACTGTTTTTGAATGATTCGGTGGCGAGGCGTTCGCGGTATGAGGGTCTAGGGTTTGAATCCTATGCATTGTTTGTGTGATCCACAAATTATTGTTCTGATACTGGATGTTGTTTTTCATAACTTTTAAACTATCGCGTTTCATTGTTATAAATATTATGTAAACGGTATATGAACGCGTATTCTATTTAACTTTATTTTAATAAGCTAACCAGCAAAAAAAACAAAGCTTGCGACCACGGTCCGTGCGACCTGTGCCGAAACGTCAAGTAAAATAAAGGTAAGTACTTAGAATGCGCGTTGTTTTTATTACTAGTGAGGAATTGTAAATTAAAAAAGAATATCTAAATATGTTTATATTTTTGTATGGTTGTGTGTCTAACATCAAATAAAATAATATACCTGCACACGAAAGTTAATCAGATTTTGTACTAGAAAAGTGATAAAAATACATAAAGATACATATAACGTAAATACACACATACAATGAACGGAAATCGAATCCTTGACCGTAGCATAACAATAGAGTAGTTTATCCGATACGCTACAATGTTGTCAGGGTCAACGTAGTACGAGTAGGTTAGTACTATAGACAATGTAGAGTATCGGATTGGCGCATTAAATATGGCGCCGCGACTGGCTTTCTCATTAAGCTTTTCACAAATCAGATTTACGAGTATTTTTTTTTCCTTTTATTATATTCTTTAAATAAAGTTAATAGGTACCTACCTACATATTTATTATTTATTAATTTATTAAGTTCACTTTTTTCACACATTATTAAGTGTATAATATATAAAAATATTGAATAATTTTAAAAAGTGAGTGAGGAACATAATTATGTATCAAGTTTTAATTCTTTTGTTTTTAAAAAAGATAGTCTATCAGCGAAAACTTTTAGTTACTTAGTCGACTTTTCCTATAGCCTTAAAATAAAAAAAAAGTTGATACTTCACGGAAATGCCTAATAGTAGAACTTGCAAGGCTAAATACCCAAAAAATAAACGATATTTTTAACTTTAAGAGCGCCTTAATGCAAAGCGTCTCATTTTTTCTTTTTACCTTCGAAAGGCTTAAGGCTTAAGAAAGCGAGGGCTATAGGCACTTATAATTTAATGTAAATGTAAGGAGCGAGTACCGATTAAGGCTCCCCTTCTGAAGTGACAATTGTAATGGGTACAATTTAATGTACATAAGTGCAAGTTTGAAGTTCACGCAATTCTAATCTTAGTCGAAATTTGTCGTTTCGTAAAAAAAATTGAATACTATTTTGGTATTTTCAAAATGAGTTTTGAACATTTTGAAAGTATTTTTTTTTTATTTGTTTAAAAATTAAATTTACCTAAATGATTTGAAAACTTTTTTATTAATTTGTTTAAAAATAAAAATTTAAATGTTAGTAATAGAATAAATAAATAAATATTCCTTACGCTTAAAATGAGTTGCAAACAGAATAAGTACCTAGTTAAATTATTTTTAAATATTTTTTGGGACTTCAACTCTTTGTTTTACCAGTATCAAGATAGTAAACCCCGCAGTTTCCGAATGACTTATCAAGTAAAAAATAAATTTTACATTGGTCTAAGTACCTACTTTCTTCTCGGATGTTGTTTTCCTAGTTCCCGGGACTCCTCGTATACCCCGAAGATGGGAACCGTGGAGGTTTTAGTCAGTAGACTGGTCTATGGGAGTCTGACATAACCACCTCGCTGGCACCCCCAGGCGAGTATGTGTATGCCTAAAGCATTTCCTCCACGAAAATAAAAGTACCTAATTTCTAAGTATTTACAAAAAAAGGTATGTCTATATGTGTTAGACAACTTTAATACCTACGGTAGGTAGATAAATACTTCACGCTACCGACTTGGTCTGCTTCGGTAAGAGTAGACGCATAGCCTCCTGCCAATCCATATCTCCAACTAAACCTAAAAAAAGAAAGAATCGAGAAGTAGTAAAGATGTGTAAAACCCTCGCATCACCAGTCAGCTTGCGACCACGGCCAGTGCAACCTGTGCTGAAACGTCTAATAAAATAAAGGTAAATAAAATGCGCGCCAATATCCCGTTTATATAATACTAGCTGACCCGTGCCCACTTCAATGGACGGCGAAAAAAACGCGTCCCTTTTTTAAACATATTTCATTACTGCTCCACTCCTATTAGTCATAGCGTAATAATATATAGCCTATGACACTCCCCGATAAATGGATTAATCAACACAGAAAGAGTTTTTAAAATCGGTTTATTAGATCCAGAGATTACAACGTCACAAACATACAAACACACAAACTTTACCTCTTTATAATATTAATTAGTATAGATATAGCATACTTAGACGTATAGATTTATAAGATAGGTGTAAGATCTAACAAAAAAGACTTAAAGTCACATAATTAAACCATAAAATAACCTTGAAACGTAACTATTGTAATTAACTTAACCTACAATGAAACTAGAATGTTTATTAATGAGTTTCTTCCTTCTACAAATAGCCTGGCTCTGTACTAAGTTTATTAAGTTTCAACCACATGTCACGACTGGGGATTCAGCTCTTTTATATAAATAATCTGTTACTTTAAATATATTTTCAAATAACTTTATTTATTTATGTTTAATTTTATTTATTTTACAACATTTGTTCTTAATAAAAATTAATAAAAAAACATAAGTGAGTCAATCGTTCATGATTATTATGAACAACAAAAGATGGCTTAAAACTCTTGTTTTGGTAAAATTGGATAATTAATTAATGATTAATAAGTTACTATTATAACTGTTTAAAATTATCTCAAAAGTAAATAAATTAGAATTTATATGTACGTAGCAATATACTTAATTAGGCATATTTTTATACATAACTATAAACAGCCGTTTTGCTAACGATATCACTTTTAATTATATAGCCTGTATGTAGCGGGATGGAAACGCGCACAGAACAAATAGAGCAATTAAAAAAATATTGTCTTGAGCACACACTATTGGCTTTTGTATATTATACGTAGAAAACATTCAGAAGTCAAACTTAGTAATATGAAAAAAAAACAATTAAAAAATTTGAGATCTTGGCAGGCTTCGTAGGCTTGTGTTACCAATAACTTTGAAATTAAAATATTGTCTCAGAGAATTAATAACAATTAAAAATACATTAGTGGGTATAATTATACCTACTTTCCCAATTAAATTATGGTATACATATGAATCATCATTATATCAGAAAATTGTTGTCCTCTGCTGGACATAGGCCTCCTGTAAATATTGCCTCCTTGAGCACTCCTGTGTCTCCCTCGTCCATCGGATATGGATGACTTACAGAAATATAACCCTCCCACTTTGAAGTCGGTTAAAAAAATCTTAAAAGTAAAATAACAAAAACGACCAAACATCAAAGTTAATTAGCAATATAACATAAATACCTACAAAAACCTTTTGTTTTTATCAATAAGGTTAATTTTCCTATCAAAAATTACAACAAGACTATAGTTATATAAAGGATATCCACAATAAAGAGCAAGCTATATTCAACCTTACGTAGTAAGCGAGGAAGTAACTACGTAGGTAGATATATTTGTGAAATGCGTTTATAAATTATAGATGAATGTTTATTTGAAGGGTTAAAAAGGCCTTTTTGTCTACACACGGTTGATATCTTTGACTTTTACAGGTTAGGTCGGTTTGTTTTTTTAAAAAAGTATTACGAAACACGAAAGAAATAAAGTCTCCTTATAGGTTACATTAAAGTATTGAATAAACGTTTTTTATATAAAAGGGGTGACAGGACGAATAAATCGTTTACAATTAAGTTTGACGTTTGTTCATACCAGACGCTGTAAAACTCTGTTCTTTTTTAATATAAAGCTCGTTGTCGTAAAAATGGCATCCTCTCATAAGACCTCAACGGTAATCAGTCCTTCTTGCTCTTGCCACTTTTGTGGCAGCTCTGTTTATATATGATATCTTGGTGCTTTGATGAACTATAGTGGTTTTGAAAAAGTTCGGGACTTTACCATAATAATATCTATGTATAATGATCTCATTGTAGCTTCACATACATCATGTTTAATTTATTTATTTATTGTTGTTAATGTTATATTTAATTTAGGCAATTGATAAATATTGTTATAAAGCATATTATTATATACTTTTAGGCACATAAACTACTGATTTAATTAAAAAAAAACTGTCAAACTGCATACGCAGTTTTGCGAGACTTTGTTATATTTTGTAAACATACTTTTTTCCCCTGGGGTTGGCAAAGACTGTCCGGTAATACACTCCTTAGAAACTTGCTCTGCTTCATCTACTTTTTCAATAGGTATCAAAAATTATTTTTAATAATTATTTCCTATTTTACCTAACAAAAATATATACTTGTGCTTTTAAATTTAAAAAAAACAAACCTCAATATTTAATGGAAACCGATACAATCCAGGAATAAATACAACGAATGGTAGTCTTGACATGACATGACTCCGTCGCTTTCAATTTGGCAGAATGGACACTCGTGTGCCCTGGTTGTACACGATATGCATTTCAGCGGGAATTAATCTTTATTCCATTTCTTTATACTAGACTAACTTTGTAAGTAAACAATATAAAGCATTAGACATTTATGCGATAGAAAACACATAAATTACATTGATTTAACCACAATCTTTCATAAATTTTAATAAAATATAATTTTTGACGACATAAAATTACAGACTTTAAAATAAACTTGACCATTTCACATTGTAGGTAGATTGTAGTTTGTCTTTGAATCGTAGTATTTTTCATCCTAGTCTTTAGTCTTTGGTTAACACGACGCCATATTTGTTTTTTTTATCTCATTATTATATAAAATACTTACTTTATATTTTTATTTAGGTTTAGAAAATCGAATATACCTACTAGGTAACAAGACCAAAAGAGGTTAAGAAAAAGATTTTATTCTGAACCTTCGATTGCCTCTTACGACCTCCACGGGGAGGCGAGTTGTGGCTTTAAAAATGTGTATTTATCAGCTACTACTTTTCAGAATAAAACAATTAAATTATAATTATCATAACTAAACCATTGTAATCCACGTTAAAGTAGAAATATGTTTTTAGAAATATACATTTCATTATTTAATACTGGGACTCAAAGAATAATGAAAAATGATACAATGTTCTCTTTCGTCCCCAGATCAACATGGAAGCGAATTTACACACATATGTAAGTAAATATACAACATATAATACGTATCACATACTTACATTTAGTTTAAACAATATATACACGAAGTTATAAAGTTAGAAATATAGTTGAATATAAAACATTAATAAATGTAGAGGTATATGTATATTTCTTACTTATATTTAGAACAAGCAAGGAATACATGAAGTTATAAAGTTAGAAATATTAGTTTTAGCATTGAATATTTCAGTAAATATACAACTTATAAATAAAAGTAGGTATATTAGTATATCTATTCCTTAATTACATTTAGAACAAACAAGGAATACACGAAATCATAAAGTAAACAATATAAGTTATTTAGAGTTGAATGTAAATAAATGTATAAATTTATATTTGTAAAATTATTCACGTAGTTATAAAATTAGAACTATTAGCATTAGTAAAACAAAGACTACTTAAACGAAGTTATAAATTTAGAAAAAATAGTTTTAGAGTTAGAATTAAGTAATAAATTCTTTATTAACCCTTCTACTGTACCCTTAGACCGAGTAGGTAAATAAAAACTTGTGAACAACTATTTTGATCTTGTACGTAAACACACTTTGTACGTTTTCAAAGTTGTTTTTATTTTCAATTTATGGCAGAGGTTATGGGTTCGATTCCCGAAGAGGTCAAACATTTATATGCATCAATCAATCAACTAGCCTATTGCAGTCCACTGCTGGACATAGGCCTCTCCCAACACGCACCACAGAACTCGGTCCTGCGCATTGTTCATTTATATGCATGAACATGGCTATTAGATTTTTTCTGGATATTTTGTCTGTTTAAAGACGAGATTACAAAGAAAAGTATGTTATCAGTTGTCTAGAAGGTAGCTATAGGACAAACTCTGCTTAATTTGGGACTAGATGGCGTTAAAAACTAAAAGATAGGTCAGGCTACAAAGTTAAAATTAGAATAATAAATTTTTGGTCATAGCGTGATCATAACATCAGTTATATAGCCTAAAGCCTTCCTCAATAAATGGTCTATCCAACCCTAAAAACAAAATTCAAATCGAAGAAGTAGTTCCTGAGATTAGCGCTTTCAAACAAACAAACTCTTCAGTTTTATATATTAGTATAGATAGATATAGATTAGTATAATAATAAATAATTGTAGCTTTACCCCTTATAAAGTCGATATGCGAAGTTCTATTTTAAGACAACAGCTAGAACAACAGGTTTGATTCAATATTTATGTCTAGGAAATACCGATGTAAAATTATTGTTGTATGGATTTAATATTAGCTGCCGTAGGGAAATGCAGTGGTTGAGTTGTGGTATTTTGACACAGGTATATTGATTTATAAATAGAATAAAATTTTGTTATTTTACCTGTTACAGCAGTAAGTCGTTATTTGGTAATTATTTGAGAAATATGCATTTACGTTTTATGAGTGTTTTTTTACAAAAAAAATCTTCTTATTATTATATTACGATTTCTTCAGAACATAGGTAATGTTTTGACTTATTTAAATATAAGGAATATTAAAATCAATTAAGAATACAATATGTCACCATCCCATCTCATCCCATGGGTGTCGTAAAAACCGACTAAGGGACTATCCGTAAATATTATCTTTACGAAATAAAAAAGAAGGAAAACTTGAAATTTAACCCTATACCAATCCGTCTGGACAGCGTGGTATGTATTAGTAGGCCAAGTATCCCTCCGTCCCAGGAGGATGCCCGTCCCTGCAGAGGGACATTAATGGGCTGTTATGATTAAGCCCATCTCAAAATCATATTGTGTTTGACGCAGGGAACATACTCGCGATATACTCTTTTTCACAATATGACTTTGTAGGACAAAAGACATTATACAAAAACTCGTAAAGCTTTATAGTGAGAGACAAAAAAAAAGACAAGTACGTTAAGGTAGGTCGTCCAATTACGTGGTAACTGCACCCAATCACACGTTAACTGGCTTTGGTAACTGTAGTTTTAATATTTAACTGTATCGTGCAGTTACAGACGATGCCACTTAAAGTTTACTGATAGTTGTTCGACAGTTGCTTGGTACTTTTAAGACGAGTTTGGATTTTATTTCGATTAGATTAATTAGCTTTGTTTTGTACTAAATGTTGTGTAAATTTTATTTCAATACATTTTAGCTAAAATTCTTTCAAATCTGGACATAGGTCTTCTTTAACGAGTGCACTATCCTATGTCTTGTATTATAAATATGTTCATTTTTATATTTATACTTGCGGACCTTAAAGACCTTGTCCTTAAAGAGTTGTCCTGCTTAATGATATTCAGCGCTATCTTCCGGGCTGATTTGTGAATCTAAAACATCCAGGGCGCCACTCAAACGCATACAGAAAAATCATTTAAATCGGTCAAGCCGTTTAGGAGGAGTTCAATGACATACGTACAACGTAATTCTGATGTACATCAGAATTATATATAAGTAAAGATAAGGTATATGTTTCGAAACCGCCATTCTTGTATAAATGTAGACGAAGCAAAGTAGATTTGTAGGATCGTAGTTCTTGAGGCTCAGTAGTAACTTCTTACTCCCGTGAGAATAAGGCGTGAGTATATAAGAAGATTTACTTTTTTTTAAAATTTAAGCCAGTGAAAACCACAGAGTTGTTAAATGGGTAAATGTGGCTTATTGACGTTTGTCTCTAGGTTACATACTCCGATACAAACGCTCAGTGCCAGTGTATTATATTAAGCCACTTAGTTCTTCTGCAACTAGTATGGTAGGAGACTGAAGCTAACCATTAGGTGAGCGACTAGTTCCTCTCATCACCATGTAGCTTAACCGCACAATCTTTATCAGTGCAGTGTGGTGACAAACTAAAAATAAAAAATATCACCACCCGAAGAATGTCAACTTGACTGACATTTCTAACTGCCGTTTTATTATTTATCTGTGACTGTCACAGATTAAAATAGTTACAGACGAGGCCACTTAAAGTTTACTAATTGTTGTTCAATAGTTGTTGGTTACTTTAAAGACTTTTACCAACATCAATTTAACGATAGACAATCGAAAGATATTTAAGCTTTAGATAGGGTTTGAAATTGCGTCCTCTTGGTATACGCATCAGACATATTTGACAGCCTTAATAAGGGATACAAATTTGGCCATAGCTTTGTGTGTTACATAGAAAATAAGAAGATTATTGTAAATATTTGTATAAAGCAGGAATCTAGCTTGAGTATATAGTAGTCATGTCTCATAACCACCCAACCACAAAAGTCTACCGAGAACTCGTTCCTTTCATACTTAGATTACACACTGAAAGTCCATATTTATTAGGTATAAAAGTTAAAAAGATTTGCATTGAGCGGGAATCGAACCCGAGACCTCTGCGTAGCAGCCACGTAATAAGCCAAAGAGGTCGTCAAAACCACCATTTCTAAAAATAATCTTTTATTAAAACTGATCTACAAATGACTGAGTGAACTTCGTAATAAAATTTACAACCGAATCGAGAACATTCTCCTGGTTAAAAATAGTTGAATCGTGTATAAACGCCTTTATTAAATTAAACTGGAAAATATATTAAACGTTTATTGGTACGGCTCTGCGTAGGTAAGCCAGTCTAGACAGTGTGTGCTTCGACCATCAGTCAGGAGTGTTTGGTACTAAAGCCAGGTGTCACGTCGACTTACACATATCGATAGGTTGTGGCTCTTGTTACAAGCGTAAGCGTGTAGCGATTACAAATGTTGTATTCCCTGACCATTTGGAAGAAATTATTATTACTTAGTATAAATTTATTTGTTATGCTGATAATGATGATGAAACGGAGTAATACATAGTGTCACCAACCTATTTCAAACTATTGTTATCGTAAGAAATAGTTAAGGCAGAGCTCGCAGATATTTTATCTCTATGATAACCAGCATGTCAATTCAATACGTTAAGTTAACTTTTAGTTGTCAAATTGTCTTACCTATTTTGTGACAATTTGACAACTAAAAGTTAACTTAGTCGAATTTTTAACGATTTTAAAGAACGAGAGTTGACATGCAAGTAAGGAAAGCTTGACATAATATCTTTATCTGGTCTTTAGAAGAGGTTCTATGTAATGGGCTAAAAAGGGGCTTGTTATAAAACTGTATGTAAAAGTAAATGTTCCCTTCAAGGCTACATAAGACAAGCAATGTGGTTGGATCGGAAGAACAAAGACCACAATAGTGGTAATTAAAGCTGCTAGATAAATTATTAATTATTCATATTCCATCTTTGAATGTCAATCCTTGTAAAAACTGATTGAGTAATGAGAAAATTATATTGTTTGTGCGATCCACATATAATTGTCCTGAATTAAGATGATCTTAAAATTCGTTGAATACGTGTCTACCCCGATGTGATACGGGTCATACTAGACCATTTAATAGGTATGCTAGTGCATTAAAAAATAAGAAATAAAAGCTCTCCTAAATCAATTTACGTTAATAGCCAACAAATCAATCGGAATTATACCCGGAAACGCATCCGCTTCCGCTATAACTGCGACCACACCCTCATTATTCATTCTGAGTGAGCCATGTCGTCCGGTCGGTTTAGCTTTTGAATTAGACCGCTCTGTATTATACAGTTAAACGTTGCCGGGATCATGGCTCGTTTGATGATATCACTATCTCATTTCTAATTATCGGATTTGTCCATCCATTGTACCATGTATATGATGATACTCTCAGCCGTTGGAGTTTGATTATATTATCTTGCTTTAGTACATATTTATAGTGAATTGAAGGGGATTGAGCTATGTTAGGAGTTTACTTGTTTTTCTTTTATCCTTTCGAAGGCTTGCCTGGTATTTCCGGGACTAGAAGACTATGACATATCCAAAATACAAACATAAGTAACAATAAAAGTACCTATAGTATTACTCAGATATTCCTCATTTTTGTAAATGCATATACTCATAATAAATAAAAAATACTCAGCAAATAAAAACTTATTTATGTTTTATATTTTTTTACATTTCGATACGTAAGTAATCATTATTATTTATACGATAAAAAACAAAATAAATATACAAACCTTTAAAAAATATCAAGATAAAAAGCAAATAATACCGATTTTTTTTTTACAATTATAATAAAAGTGAAAAATCTATTAGACACAAGTATATGTATCCTTAATATAACATAGTTAGCTCGTAGAAGGTAACAATAGGTTCGTCGGGTACACTATTCATGGCTTTCATACAAACTCCCTTGGGCACCAAGTTAATTTCAAGTTTCGCCTGACTTGCGTTTATTTATTAAAATAACCAAGACTTGAACTTAATACGTTTTGGTAACTGCACAAGTTGATGACTCCTTGTTGAATGGGCGCCATGAGCATACAGACTTGCCTTTAATCAAACTAGACTTAATATACTTGAAAAGTTTCTATACATTACATTTTATTAGAGTTTGGATTAGCCTATCCTTTAATGTCCATGTGGTGACGGAGTAAGAATACAATATGTCATCACCCCATCTCATCCCATGGGTGTCGTAAAAACCGACTAAGGGACTACCGTGAAGATTATCTTTATGAAGTAAAAATAAGGAAAACTTGAAATTAAACCCTATACCAATCCATCTGGCCAGCGTTGTATTAGTAAGACAAGTATCCCTCCGTCACAGGAGGAGGCCCTTCCTTGCAGTGGGACATTAAGGGGCTGTTATGATGATGATCCTTTAAGCATTTGGGCAGACAGGCAAGGTGATGGAGACGGAGTAAGGTGTACCTTCCAGGGTTGTCTTCCTGTCTGGACTGTATCTATCATTGGATTCGTTGGGGTGACGTATCTTCTAAAAGAAGGCCTGAATTGTTGGACAAATGACTCTGTCAATCCATGTAGCAGCAGGATAGCTTCGCAGATGGTGCGTGTTTTATTTCTGTAGGTATAAATCACAGATAGATATTTACGACTTTTAAACTTTGTCTGGATTATTTATGTATAATAATTATTTAACTACAATTGTGTAAATGTAAGATAAATATGTCATATATAATAAATAAATAAAATATAAATAAATAAATATTCACGGACATCTCTACACAGCGTCATCTTCCGAAAGCAAGCTAGGCTTAACCTGCTTGTGTTATGGGTAACAGAGCAACGGATAAAATACTTAAATACTTTTTTTTGTAAATATGTACAAATTAATACATAGAAAAACACTCAGACCAGTGCAAACCATCATGTTCATGCATCAGACCAAATAAAAAATAAAGACGTAGCGCTGTCAACAAAAAAATTAAGCAGGTTTTGTAAACATGTGTGCATTTAAGGAGTGCTGCCATGCAGTGAAAACTAATTACCCTAATATTTGTCTAAGTACTGGCAGGCTGATTGAGTTCATGGATTGGTTTCATTTTATATAAATTGTATAATTATAGGTATTTTCCTTTTAAGTGGTGGTATAATAGCATGTTTATTCCGACAAGACTGGGTAAAAATAAAACAATTATTATTCCAAAACCATTTAATAAATGAATAATCACAACAAATCGTATGTTAGAAACTGGAGTGTTTCCAGACAGAGTAGCCCTTATTAAACCTTTACATAAGAAAGGCCCAAAACATGACATTAATAATTAAAGACCCATAGCCCTATTACCAAGTTTTACAAAAATATTTGAAAAATGTATACATAATATTTTATGTGGATTTCTTGACCGTTATTCTTTACCAGCATTTCGTTACCAGCAATTTCTAAACTATGTATTTCAGGGAATCTGGAAAAACATAAACAAAAGGAAAAGTATATATCCTACTTTTGTTTTTATTCTGTTACTAAATGAAATAACCAATAATAGACATGTTGGAAATATCCTTTGGATATCCATGTTTAAGCACACGACGAAGTCCGTTTTGTTTATAATATAAGTCACCATTATCGAAATGTGTCGAACAAAGTACGCTGCGCGCCTTAGGATTCCATGATTCATCATTCCGGCTAAGTCGAATGACTTCAATCCACTTCTCTGCTACAATCTTATTTCGACTAGGAAACTTTAAAAACGTACATGTTTTCTTTAAACAACTCCCGCATTTAGATCAATTCTTGATATGGTACCGATTTTGGTAACAATCCTAATCCGAGAATAAGCAAAACGAACCTTTTTCCTATACTTAGTTTTATTCTAAAACAAGAGACTCTGACATGAGGCTTGTCAAAAAAAGGTGATGGAAAAATAAAGCATTGGATTATCTTGTAATAATTTATTATGGTAAAAGAGAATATAAGTGAAAATGCATTGCCATATTTTTCTTTTATTTTTTATTTATATACCTAATGTTACTTTTTCTATTACTTACAAGTACTTACCCCATAAACGGGGAAAATTCTGACTCTTACTAGTGGCAACACTTGTTGAGGTTTTGTGTTCCAGGTCGTCATCATAAGTCAATAATATTAATAATTAAAATTACGAGTTTTCATATTAACGTACGTATGAGATGTGATTCCATCTGGCTTTTTATTTTTTGAAGATTGGTTTTTGCACCCTTTTACGTCACAATTAGGCATTTTCCAGAATAAATAATGAAAAATGTTTATATGTCAGACTCAATTAACAAACTAGCGCCAACTGACCGATAAGGCGTAGTTTGGGTAGTAAATGTGTGCGTGTGACTTGTATATACAGGGTGTTTTTTGAGTCAACGGCAATAATTTAGGAGGTGACTCTGTACGTGATTCTGATCCGAATTATGTAATAAAATTAGGTACTTAATTTTTGACGAAAAAATCCCAAAAATCAACTAAGTGTGGACACGTTCCCGCTGCGCTAAAACATTGTTCAAGACTCGGTGCATTGACCCGCGCCGCGTGTCGTAGGTATGTATCTAACTCAGCTGGCGAACCAATCGCTCGCTGCGTCCGCGCGGTGTCCATGATTAGTGAAATTCATAGCTAAGCTTTACACGTCGTTTACTATGTAGTAATTTAATGTTTATTTATTTTATATTTTTTTTCCTTCATTAAATAACGTTATTTATCACGCCCTAAAGTATTGCCTATGTCTCACTTTACACCCTGTATATAGCGAGGCGTAGTTTTGAATACTTCAATCGAGTGTTCGCAGCGCTACGTCTTTATTTTTTATTTGGTCTGAGGTTCATGCACACAAAGATTTGCATTGAGCGGGAATCGAACCCGAGACCTCTGCGTAGCAGCCATGTAATATACTGACTACGCCACAGAGGTCGTCAAATCGTAGTGATATTCTAAGCTAACAGTGAAAATATTTAAATAAATAAATCCAAATACAAACTGAATCTCGACCAACCCATGTATGTATTAGTCTGTCTACACCATTTTTTATGAGTTACTTTACGACTTATAGCTTTTATGAGATGCGGTTCCGACATAATATAGGCAAAAGGTTTTTTTGACCGATTTCTTTACATGTATGGTATTTTATGTAGGTATGAATAAGATTTTGAAATTACGATTTTATTTCATTTCGGTTGTGAGGAAGGTTTAATTTATTTGTGTTTCCTTTTGACTTCAAGTAGAGTATTTTGAACATTTAAGGCCTACGCAGACCGGGACGGCATGGCAAGGGATTTTGCCGCGAGTCAGCGCACACTGGCCGCTTAGATGCCGCGGCATGCCACGGCGTACCGCGGCACAACAAAGCACGCCTCAGCGACTCCTGCTTCCTGATACACTTTAGTCCCGCCACCGCACCCCGCAGTATATTACTACAAGCGCCGGAGTCCGTGGCATGCCGTTGCCTACCGCAGTATGCCACGGCATCCCGCCACAGGAGCCTGCGGCGCGTCTTTGAATGTCGTGCGATAAAATCCCTTTCAATGCCACGGCATCATTTTCAAGCATAGCATTTTTATGTCGTATTTCTGTAATAGTACGGTTGAATGTCCATTAGTAAAAATTAAAATCCCTTGCCGTGCCGTCCCGGTCTGCGTAGGCCTTTGCAGTTCTTAACAGCTAAATGTAATACGGCAGGCAAGGCCTATGTCCAGCAGTGGGCGTTTATAGGCTGAGGAAATAAAAGCTTTTCAAGCCTAACGCGAGACTCCAGAACTTACTCAGTTCAGACGTAACATACATTAAATTACTAAGCGTTAAACCGCTTTCCCTACATAAGGTATAACTGTAAGCACTTCCTACTACAGTTACTTCGTAGTACTTTTTAAATTAAATATTATTAAATAAATAAAATAAAATAAAATTCATTTATTTCGAACCGGAATTCATAGTGTTAGTAACAATAATCTTAAAAACTATGTTAGTAAAATAGTTACAGTAAAATTTATGTGTTAGTAACAATAATCTTAAAAACTATGTTAGTAAGATAGTAACAGTACATAAAATACATAGTGTTAGTAACAATAATCTTAAAAACTATGTTAGTAAAATACACTTCTCATCAAAAAAATCGAAAAGTTTGTGTTTTGTAAGGATTATCTGAAAAATGTGTATATTTAGGAATATGTGTTATATATCATTTAATGGGGAATAATGAGGTTTTCAAATAATGATGTTAATGTTCTAAATTCAAATTAAATTTTCCTTGATTTCGTATTTTGTTTAACAAGTCGTATTTGCCCTGTACGTAGTTTGACGGAAAATGATAAAATTAGGCACGTAAATGAAAAAAAAAGCTAGAAAACGTTTATTTATTAACCCGTATCGCGCACCCAGAGTTCCTCGCTCCTCTTATTATTGCGTCCATGCGATATTTACCCGCAAAAACCGCCAAGTAGTGACATTGCTGAATTCTGGACTTAGTCAGGTTATTGCGGCTGAAAGATTGCATCTTAGCGTCTCGTCTTTTAATAGAATCTGAAAACGCTATCAAGAGACTGGTTTATTCACGCGCCGTTAGAGATCTGGCAGAAAACAGGTAACTTCTGCCTGAGTAGATCGATTCATAGGAACACCTTTCTTACAAAGTCTATGCCTTAATGTCTTTCAACCGCAGCAGCAGCTTCATGATGAACCTATGGTGGCTGTAAGTGACTCTACAATTAGAAGAAGGTTGAAGAAACGTGGACTTATACCGTACAAGCCAGCAAATAGGGAGGAATTACCTGCAGATCATCGAAAAGCGCGCCTTAACTTGTTACGTAATTACCTAAATTGGTCATACATCTAGTGGAACAAGTTCCTCCTTTCTGATGAGTGCAAAATTGTGTTTTATGGTAACGATGGAAGGACTAAGGTCTACAGAAGTGATGAAGAACGCTTTGCACCATGCGGGATTAAAAGAAGAGGCCATCCATGGTGGCGGTTCATGGACTGTTTGAGGAGAAATTAGTGGCAACGACAAGACAGAGTTTGTCTTTGTGTTTGAGTCCCGTCTGCCCTTTTTTAACAGTCATAGGTACATCGAACAGTATCTTGAACCTCGTGTGATGCCCTATGCACATTTATTTGACCCCGGTTTGACATTTATGTACGAGGATGCTAGGGCAAACACCGCGAGCGTCGTAAGAGATTATGTTACTGAATTCGATATCTCTATTATTGATTGGCCAGCAAGAAGCCCGGACATGAATCCGATTAAACATCTATGGGATAAATAAAAAAGACGAATTAGTGTAAAAGATCATGCCTCAAAAACACTTAGCCAGCTTTAAAATGCAATCCAACAGGAATGGAATAGAGCGCCACTATTTTTGATCGTGACTCTCATCCGATCGATGAAAAACCGTACAGAAGCATTATAAGAGGTCGGGAATGGTATCCGAGTTATTAAATAAACGTTTCCTAGCTTTTTTTTCATTTACGTGCCTAATTTTATCATTTTCCGTCAAACTACGTACAGGGTAAAAACGACTTGTTAAACAAAATACGAAATCTATGAAAATTTAATTTAAATTTAGAACATTAACTTCATTATTTGAAAACCTCATTAAATTCCCTATTAAATGATATATAACACATATTCCTAAATATACACATTTTTCAGATAATCCTTACAAAACACAAACTTGCAACTGTTTCGATTTTTTTGATGAGAAGTGTAGTTACAGTACATAAAAACAGGATACCACCATTACATATAATGATTATATGTAATTGTGGCATCCTTGGTTATATGGACGCGTGTCCAGTGCTGCATAATAGCACTGTCCACATCAAGCCTGCCGGCCACAGTCTTCAGGAGGCTGTTGGAACTGCCACGGACCCGATGTAGTAGTGACGCGATTCGGGTTCTAATGATAGACGAAAAGCTATCAACCCCAGCAGTGGCCAACATCCCCGAGGCACTACAGTGTCGCCGCAGCCCCAACAGCGCCCTGAAGGCATTATTATACTGAGTACGTAGGGCCCTGTATGCTCCCTGAGTATAATTCATCCATAGGCCGCACGTGTATAAGGAATGACAATACGCTTTGAAAAGCGTGATTTTAGCTTGTTTAGAACAGCGTGCAAACCTGCGAGAAAGCATATTAGCTCGAATGCACAGGGCCCTGCGCTCCCGTTCCATATCCATATCATCCTTTAACGACTCCGTGACCCAATGCCCCAGGTACTTAACGCAGGTAACTTGTGCTAACGGGATCCCATTGAGCGTTACTTGAGGTATTTTGTATGACTTATTACCAGCCTTGAACATAAGAAGTACACTTTTAGTTGCGTTATACCTAAGACCATGAGCCACAGCGAAACGCTCACAGATGCCCAGAAGTTTATCTATAGCGCTAACCGATGGGGCCAGCAGCACCATATCGTCAGCATAATTTATATTGTTAACAAAGGTACCGTCAACAGAACAACCAACTCCAGCGCTGCTGAGCTCATCAATCAACCCATTGATTGATGAGCTCAGCAGCATTATTACGTTATTCCAAGATTTCTCCAACTCATAAACATTTCTTCTAATCAAACTACTACAGTGAATAAAGCTATTACTCTTTTTTCCAGACACGATGCTATTGCGGACCCGTAATACCCTTAATTACGTCTGCCTTTGTGCATCATGTACATTAAATGTAGGGTGATGCTACCAATTATCAGCACTTTAAGAGTTAGTCTTACTTTAATATCGTTTATCTTAGTGATAATACTGATAACGAAAGTTAACAACATGCTTTCTCGGTTCACTATTAAATAAGTTATTGATTTTTTTTATAAAAAATTGTCTTTATGCATACACATTTTATTTAGATGAGTTTGACTAAATAATTACCCTAACACCAATTATTGGCACCATCATTACCAATTACTTGCTAGTAATTGGTGATGATGGTGCCAATAATCGAGACCGGGCTCGGTCGATGCTTCGACCGAGCCAATTATCAGCATCTTAAAATTAGACATAAAATTAGGTAGATAAATTAAATAATTCAATTTTTATAGCAAAATCTCTTTTATTTATACCTAGCCTAACAACCGAAGTTTCAGAAAAAAAAAAACATAAATATAAAAATTCCAAAAAATAATAGACATTCTTTTGATTATAATATCAACACTATGAAAATAACTAGCAATGTTAGTTTCAGCACCATGACAGGTTGTGAAATCCGAAATCATAGAGTACTTTGTCCAAGAATATTGAATTCTAGGCATGTAATAATCACGCTTTACAATAAAAAATTAGAAATTAGAATAGATTAGAAAAAAGGATTAACAACTTTACATACCACTTTGTCATGTAACAGTACCAGTGCCGACAATAAGCAATTCGCAAAAAAATTTAACCCAGATGTCAGCACCTCATTTATTAACATAAAATCAAGATAACGTTCATTTCCATTGTCAGATAAGCCTTATAAAACATTTTATACATGAATAAAACCTTAATGTTCAGTAAAAAATATCTAAAAGAACTAAAATAAATTAAAATAAAAAAACCTAAACTTACCTACGATCATAAGAAACTGTCAAAACAAAGTAATGTAAAGGACATGTACCCGCGTTTTTAAAAATATCGCTTTTTTTTTCAAAAAAGTGTCGTGTTTGTTTCAGTTTATAATTCCAAAAGGATCTTATTTTAATGTTTGTTAAATGGAAGCCGAAATTAATTAATAGAAAGCTTATAATTTGAGTTTTAGTTGGGGGTGCTGATAATCTGGTACAGTGCCAACATTAGGACGCGTGCCCCTACATAAAAAATAAAAGTTACTGTTTTCAAAATAAATAAATAAATATTCCTCACACATTCACACAACGCCATCTAGTCCCAAACTAAGCAGAGCTTGTACTATGGGTACTTGACATCGGATAAACATACTTAAATACTTTTTTTTTTGTAAATACATACATATTATACATAGAAAACACCCAGACCAATGCAAACAATCATGTTTATGCACACAAAGAATTGCATTGAGCGGGAATCGAACCCGAGACCTCTGATGATACGACCAATCTTACATACAAAAAGTCTTACCTTAATCCATTGTGAACTTAAAAAAAATAGCATCAAAACATAGAGGTTCAAAATAGACGAAAAGGAACCCTTTGTATAATAGTAAACTGCTACTAAAGTGCGTGACAGACCGTGGGATCCACAATATGGTCCATGTAAGCCAACAATTATAATCACAGCACCGATAATTTGCTATTGCAATCGATATGTGTCCTACACGCCTTGGTCACCCACGTGACAATGTATAAGTACCTATATAAATTATGTATTCCATTCAAATTCATAATACATAAATTAAAAAGACAACTCCCGCACTAGGGATCATGCCCTGTGTCGCGGGGACTTCTTACAAACATCAATTAATGGACACAAAGAACACTCAGGACAATAATTTGGGGATCTCACAAATAATTGTCCTGCGTAAGGATCGAACTCGCAACCTCGTGCACGGCAGCTGCTTGCGCTACCGTAGCGCCACCGAGGTCGTCTTTTTTTTTTGGTCGTTTTAATAAATCAATATATAGGTATCTATGTTTTAAGTTGACTTTTATTTTGTTGTGACGGATATAGTAAAACCGGGATCGACGCCGCAGTGGTATGAATACCCCATTTTCAAAAAACCTAACTTCCCAATCTCTTATTTAAGATCTAATAGTATAAGTAGGAGTCGTAGTCAAAATAATATGTTTAAAAATAATAATTTTCTTTGGTCGTTAACTTAGTGGCCAATCTGGCCTAAGAGAGTTAGTTATTCAAGCCGTCTGAAGACCTCGAACGTGGCTTAAAGCCTTTGTAATAGCTAGGACTTAGTAACTTACTATGGCGGGGAAGCCGATGAATGACGGGAGCACAAAAGCGTTGATACTTGGAGAAGGCTTATGTCCAGCAGAGGACGTCGATATGCTGATATGGAATACCTAGGACGAATATGCCATTCAAAACTCGGAGATGCTCAAATGAGATGTCACAGAGCGTTCACCTATGTTCTTTATCGTATTTAAAAACTGAATGTAACTAAAAAAAAACCTCATTAAAAAAAACAAAAAATGCAACCTTTAAAAATAAAAAAAAAGACACATAAACGTTTTTATTTGAAATTCCGTTTAAAAAGGATACATCCACTACAGTATCACAGAGGGATTTATAAATAAGTGAATACAAAGCACAGATATGATACGTTAACTCGTATAGTTGGCACATTGGCAGTGCTATGGTGAAAGATTAAGCTGTACACTAATCCTTTTGTCAATACTATCGTATTTGTGAACGGCTTTAAAATATATACAGCTAGTGTTATTACGTCCAAGACAGGTTTAGCAACGTTGCAATAATTTTTGAGATTGAATTTGAAAATGTTTGTAGCAGACAGTCTACTCGTGACCATGACTGGTGTAACCTGGGCGTAACGTCGAGCGGCTCAATGTAAAAAATTAAAGTGTTTACCTTAAATCTATAAGCGTTAATACCCGAGAATATTATTATAATAATGAAAAAAAAAAGCTTTAATAATGTAATGTTAGTCACTCCCAGAACCTCTTATTGGTGATAAATTTAAAATTATTTTAATTTGGTTTGAAGTTGGCCCTATTGGGATTTTAGTCCCACGCATATACCTACCTCGTGATAACTGACTTATGCCCTAGTGCTGGACATGTCTTTAAAAAAAGATAAAGCTTAATGTTTTTTCCTTATCTATCTTTTCATAATATGAAAAAGATATAGTGAAGACAAGCACAGTTTCTTCTCTTAGTTAACTGCTTAACATTTACAACTCAGATACTTTACAACTTAGTTTTCATACACAACCCATAGAATCAGATCAGTCAATTAACTCCATTGCTCGAGAAAGACTTCCTCCAAACATTTGCACCCTGCGCAGTCTTGTGCCTCCCTCATACATCGGCTTTCCTGTATATAACTAGAAATTAATATCTTCCATATTTTGTCGTTTTCCTTCAGTGACAAATCTTGCCCTCCTTCATACCAATATTATAAATGGGAAAGTGTGTCTGTATGTCTTCCTTTCACGGCAAAACGGAGCGACGAATTGACGTGATTTTTTAAGTGGAAATAGTTGAAGAGATAGAGAGTAACATAGGCTACTTTTTTCCGTGTTCAGGAAAGGGGAACAGTGCTACCCCGAATTTAACGCGAGCGAAACCGCGGGCAAAAGCTAGTGACTTAATCATAATTTACAATTACCAATTTGCTATCACCAACAATAAAAAAATCTCAAGTACCACCAAAACAACTTTGGTGTTCGAACGGAAATAGCCATTTGTAATAAAAATAAGGTACACACAGCAACAAATCAAGTTAAACATTTTCATTTGAAATTGTGTCTTATTTCAAGGTATTAAGGTACATGAGTGTCTAGCTTGATTAGTTGCTGTGTGTACCTACGATTATTTTACAAAATTATTTTTGTAGGAACTTTCCCCCGTTACCATCACATAATGTCGTCAAGTGGCGATGGCAACAATTGTCGTGACAGTAATTAGAAGCACGTGTAGTGGTCAGGGGAGAACTTCCGGTGAGACGCACGCGACGAATACAATAACTGATAGCATTTTGACAAGGTTTTTGTGTAACACTTATGTTTTTTAAAAGATCAACACTGTTTTGTTGGTGGTTATGTTTTTTTTAAGGGTCAGTGCAACTTTATTGGTGGTTGGATTAATTCAAGCAATATATGTAAGAATATACCTAGAGTCTGAAGACAGCGCAGAAATAAAACGGCAATTTCATAGGTTTATTATGTTTCTTTATTTACATTAATCACATTTAATTACATTTTTAAATATAGATATAAAAAATATAAACATTTAAAAATATAAAAAAAAGGTAGACCCACCGGCATCGGGTACAGGGACCAAGCTACCGGTGGTTAGGGCTCCAGAGAGAGAAACCTCCTCACAATACGTGCCGTGTCAAGCAGTACTGCCTTCTGCATCAGACCTATGATCCAACTGTCAAGCGAGAGTCTCCGTAGATGTTGATAGAGACTCTTTGGAATAAGTCCATTGACCGAAAGTACTATCGGAACAATGATCGCCGAATCAACATGCCACATGTCGACAACCTCGTGAGCCAAGTCCAAATATTTAGTTTGTTTGTCTTTTTCTGCTTTAACAAGGTTCTCGTCATGAGGAATGGTGATATCGATTATCATTGCACGGCGTTCTGACCGATCTATCACCACAATATCTGGCTTATTGGCAACAATAGTCCGGTCAGTGATGATAGATCGGTCCCAATATAATGTAACACTACTATTTTCGAGAACCGGGTCGGGTACATACTTATAATACGGTACTTCTGCATCGACAAGATGATGTTTAAGAGCAAGTTGTTGGTGGACAATTCTGGCTACTTGGTTGTGTCTATGCAAGTATTCACCATTCGCAAGACGAGAACAACCAGAAACAATATGTCTGAGTGATTCTCCGGGACAGTGACATGCCCAACATATGTCAACTGTACCATCCTTCAGGATATATTTCCGATAATTCTTAGTCATTACGACTTCGTCCATAATTGCAAATACAAAACCTTCAGTTTCTCCAAAGAGATCACCGAATCGCAGCCAGGACACAGATGCTAATGTGTCAACATCAGGCCCATTCAAGGTCCGGTAAAAACGCCCATGCAACTCCTTGCTTTTCCATACTTCTTTACGATCATCGATAGTATGTATTATATGTTTGCGCCAATTCTCTTTGCCCAAACAAAGCGGAGTAAGCCCGACATCCACTGACACAACATCTCTATGTATATCCGCGTCCACAGAGAGAAAATATTCTCTGAGATTGTACACCTCACGATTGTGGAGGGTCTTAGCACTTAAAAAACCACGACCCCCACTCTTTCGTGGAATGTACAATCTCATTACCGAAGAACGCGGATGATGCATTCGATGTGCAGTCAGTAGAGTTCGAACTTTTCTGTCCAAAGTTTCTAGCTCAGTCTGTGTCCACCTTAGTATGCCAAAGGAGTACATCAGAACCGGCATGACCCAACCGTTATAGGCACGAACTTTATTACCCCCTGTCAAAAGGCTATTTAAAACCTTTTTCAAGCGGGCAAAAAAGCGATCCCGTAACTGTTGTTTCATGTCCGTTTCCGCTATACATAAAGCCTGTGACATACCAAGGTATTTGTATGTGTCGGATGGAGAGAGACATCTAAGCTTTATGGTATCTGAGAGTTGTAACTCATCAGATTCCACAACCTTACCTCGCTTTACATGCATGACAGCACATTTATCCACACCAAACTCCATTTTAATAGAATTACTAAAGGTTTCTGTTTCCTTTAGTAAAACTTATAATTGGGATTTAGTTGGAGCAAATAATTTCAAGTCATCCATGTACAGGAGGTGGGATATAACTTGACCATGTCTCTTTAACCGATAGCCTAACCCTGAACACTCTAACAGAGTGCTAAGAGGGTTCAGTGCTAAGCAAAACCACAACGGACTGAAACTATCACCCTGGAATATACCTCGCTTAATTTGAATAGGTACGTTGTTTCCTAAACCCTGTCTACATCCCGAATAAAAAAGAACCGTATTCCATTTCGTCATACATGTCCTTAAAAAACTGCATAGAGTTGCATCAATCTTATACAACTCCAGCACTCTCAGAAGCCATGTATGAGGAACAGAATCATACGACTTCTTATAATCTATCCAACATGTAGACAAGTCTTTTCGGTTACGACGTACCTGTTCGCTAATAGTAGTGTCAATAAGGAGTTGTTCTTTAGTTCCACGTGCCTCATTCCTACATCCATTCTGAGAAATGTACATGATCGAATTATGAATGTATGTTGTCTCAAAATAGATGTAAGAAGTTTGTATATCGTTGGGAGGCAAGTTATAGGTCTATAATTTTTAGGATCCGTGGAACTACCGGACTTATAAAGCAAGTGGGTTTCACCAGTAGTAATAAAATCTGGTAGCGTACCTGTTTCTAAAGATGATTGGAAATGAGATGCTAAACAAGCGTGGGAACTATGGAGCCATTTTAACCAAAAATTGTGCAATCCGTCTGGTCCTGCCGATTTCCAATTTGGTAGTCGACGGACTGCACTACTAACATCTAAAGTTGATATAGTTACTGGCTCCATTTGGTGAATACGTTCACACGCTTTTTCAACATCCCCTATCCAATCACCCTCTACATGACTGACAGGCACCGACCAAATGCTGCGCCAGAAATTGGTTGTAGCATCAGCATCAGGTAGCTGCCTGTCACCCGAATCTTGAACAGGTCGCTCCCAGTTTCTGTAAACCCACCGCTCATCCCTTTGGAATGCACGATTCTGGGTATATCGCTCCATTCTTTTTTTAAATCGTTTTATACGATTTGCCCACGCATAAACCTTCTGCTTCAATTATTCTTATTATTTATTATTCAATTATTCTTGGTTTATTATTATTATTATATGGTTAGTGTACAACCTAAGAGATACAACAGATAGAGCCATACGAGTGGCGTAATTCTGGGCTGGTACATTGTAACAAATCGATTAGAAAGAAGAAGAAGTGGCCAACTTAGTGTCGAGAACTGTTAGATCTGCCTATAAGATCCTTTCCCTTTATTTAGAGATGGACATCTAAGCAACTAAACATATGAGAAAGTGTCACAGAGCTTTCTTGTTCCGGGTTTCTTCTTTTCCAAGTGATTTGTCATCTCCCAATGGAACATAAATCGATTATGTTTTACCGTCAAAAAATCATTTACACCATATAGGTACAGAATATTCCCACGCCAATAAAAACCTTAAATAAATAAAATCTCTTTTGGTAAACTCGTGATTTTGTAGCTTATAACATCGAAACTGAAATATCAATAATTAGTTATTAGACCACAAATATCGAATCTGCTCGAGCTTTAGATTCCAACCGCGGATATAATGTTTGTACCGGCCGGAATTTAGGATTACCCAAAATATTAATGGGATAGGCTTATAGATCATTCAGCGTGTTACGTATTATTATTACTTAACTATTGGTGTGCATCACGAATAACGATTTAATATGAATGCTAGCGTTTATTTTAACAGAGTTTATCTTCGTCACTGAAAGAGCTCGGTTCTTGCAATAAGAGTTCTTTTTACAAGCATGTAAAAGACACATGAGAACATCCAAGATCAGGACAATCATGTGTGGATCACCTAAGAATTGTCCTTAGTGACATTCAAATACAAAAGCCGCTTACTGTGGTGTGGAGCTACTAAAGCCATTAAAATTCTCTATACGCACATCTTTCACAAACTTTTACATTTTTAAATATAGATACAAAAGTAAAACCATTTAAAAATATGTATAAAAAAAAGGTAGACCCACCAGCATCGGGTACAAGGACCTAGCTACTGGTGGTTAGGGCACCAAGAAAGTTAAAGAAGAAAAGTCAAAAGAAAGTGTTTTAAAGTTTAATAAGTTATTATTAATTAGTTTAAAGCTATGATGATTAAAAAGTACAAGACTGGGTTTGTTTTTTTCTTACTTGTTTACACTCAACCACCTCGACCTTTTTAGACAATGTTTTGTCTGAATGTGGTTTATTATACTCGCTAGTTTCCGGTTCAATAGTGTGTACCTATATTACCGTGGTCTTGTAAAAAATTAAAACGATTTAGTATAGATATACTATATACCTGAGAAGTACGTAGAATCATAGACTACTAGGGAAGAAAGCTTCTTTAATGTTGACTGTATAACGGACAACGCAGTGTTGCAATACCCTTTTTACTGTGAACGGATGATCTGGTCAGGGCGACCTTACTGGAAAGTTCAGGGAGGCACAGGAGTGAGGTGGAAAGACTTGGAGGAGATCTTTAGGAACGTGGAATCTCTCCGTTTTAACTTCTCCAGGCTAGATGGCGTTGTGTAAATGTAAGAAATATTTATTTATAACAAATACATTTGATTAATGCGGTAAACGTAACGGTTTCTAAGACAGATAGACCAACCATTTCGCTGTCAAGTCATTATCATAACAGTCCATTAACGTCCCACTGCAGGGATGGGCCTCCTCCCGTAACGGAGGGGTATTTGGCCTACTAATACCACGCGCTGGCCAGACGGATTGGTACAGGGTTTAATTTCAAGTCTTCCTTCTTTTTATTTTGTTAAGATGATAGTCCCTTAGTCGGTTTTTATGACAACCATGGGATGAGATGGGGTGGAGACATATTGTATTCTTACTCGGTTACCACACGGAGAGCTATCGCCATCAAGTGTCTAGTAAAAATATATTTATTCTCCTTTATATTTAAGATCGATTAAAGCCGTACATCGTCGTACAGTACTTAAATTTTCCGACCAACATGTCAATATACTCAATAAACTTGTCCAAAGTTTCTTAAGTAACTGTTGAACGAATTTTATCGATTTAAGGCCTTTGCCACCCCATACATCAGAGGGTTGATATTGATAGTCGGTGACAGAAACGGCGTTGACATCCCCTATGACTCTAACAACATTATCAACAACACAAAAACAAGGAAAATTTAACTCTATTTTTAAGTATATAAGGTTTTTATCGTGTGTAAAGTAAACTTGGTATCGTATCTAAGAAAATATTTTCCCTTGAAAATGTACTGAGGTTTTCCAAGGCTCAGTTTAGGGTGACTTTTATGCTTTCTTTTTTCTCTAACACCGTCTTTTCATAACTGTCGGAGATCTGAGCAGTAGATTCGGTTCGCAAATCCTTTCGTATCCCTATTCTTTGGTTTTTTCTTAAGTTCGTTTTGTTAGAGGGATATTCTATGTCCATTGCTTTTAGATAAACATTGTAATGGAACTGAGGGGCGTTTGGCTTTCAGATTCGATTACATTAGGTAAAGTGATTTTAATACTTTTTTTGTCGAATTTGGATCAACTATGGAAAGGTTGAGCTTTATTTTTTTTTATGAAATTCTTTATTATGCATAACTTAAGGTTTTATTACAAGGATGAACTTACTTTAATAGTCTTCTTTAAGGTGGCTAATGCCCAACCTTTTGCCGAGTGTCATCATCATAACAGCCTATTAATGTCCCACTCCAGGGACGGTGCTCCTCACGTGACGGAGGGATATTTGCCCTACTAATACCACGCTGGCCAGACGGATTGGTGTAGGGTTTAATTTCAAGTTTTCCTTTTGTTTATTTCGTATAGTTAATATTCACGGATAGTCCCTTAGTCGGATTTTACGACACTCATGGGATGAGATGGGGTGGTGACATATTGTATTCTTACTTCGTTACTACACGGAGATTTTTAATAATTATAATATTAAATATCATTGTTATTATAATAAAGCCTATAATAATAATTTACGGATTTGCTTGATTTTTAATGCGGTAATAGATTTCGATTAAAATCACCTCCCTATCTGATCCCATAAATTCCATAATTATGATTCATTATTCGTTCTTGCAATATGCTTCAGTCTTTGGACTACAAATATCAATATTTCGTAAAATTTAATCTATACAAAATATAAACACAAATTCAAAACCAGAATCAATAAAATAATTATTGTCCACTGCATGCGGTGCGCCCGCACCGGAAGTGCGTAGTTAAAACAAGATGGCGGACGCATACGGTCACGTGACCACGTACAGGGATTCACCCCGGCACTTCCGGTACTCATATAGTCAAGTGTACAGGTAGTTAGATAATTATCTAAACCTTTAATATCCACCCTCCATTTTACAAACATATGTTATGATTTTCATAATATTTTTTGTATCATTAATTAATTCGTGCAAACCCTGCTTTATAACTAATTATTTGAAGAGTGTTTTGTGGTTAGGGCTGCCTCGCTTACGTTTTGTTTGGTTATCTTTTATTGCATCAACGTATGGGTTCATTTAAAAAAAGTTTTATTAAGTTGTTATAGGGATGTAGTAAGAATATACGCATAATGTATAATGTTAGAAGTGTACCATCATATCTCACCAAGTTAATAGATACTATTTCTTAACCCTTAAATTGATTTGGTCCGTTTTAAAGGACACAGTGTTTAAACGCATATAGATGATAGTATTACGTGATTCCACCTCGCGCGCAAGTCATATTATGTTTTGTAGACTATATCTTCCGCACTCACGCATTTAGTGCGTGCAATAAAGCTAAATGGTCATTTATTTTACCGATTTGAAAAAGTGCAACAGGCGGGTGGCGTTACACTTCAGATAAAAGTTTATGAAAAGGTGACTTTTTCCTTTAAATTGTGCATTTTTTTGTTGCATATACTTGAAATACAGTATAACGTATTAGATGACATAATTTATTACAACAATATTACTATTTTTCATTTCTAATTTCGTCAATTAAAAGTATGTCATTTAAAACGGACCTTGCCAATTTGATCTATGAACTAGAGTACTTTTTGTTTGTCCATTGCAACGGACCTTGCCAATTAGACCTTAATATGTTTTTCTATTAAAGGACCTCGATGGCGTGGCGGTAGCGCAAGCTACTGCGGTGCCGTGGGTTCGAATCCCACGCAGGTCTATTATTTGTGCAATCCACTACAGAATGTCCTTAAAACACGTTTAAATACAGCTTCATTAGACGATTACATTAGAAAACCCTAAATTTATACGGGTTTCTTTACTATATTATACATGTGTTATACATATAAACCATCCTCTTAAATCACTATATTTATTTAAAAAAACCACCGCCACATTAACCGCGCAATCCGATACACTATGTTGGTCATTTGGGTTCTCCTGCTGATCTCCTCATTTCTGATTCGATCACGGAGAAAAACTCCCAACATGGCTCTCTGTATTACCCTTTGAGTGACCGTAAGCCTTCCGAGAAGGCCCATATTTAGCGACCACGTTTCTGTTCCATACGGCATCACTGCCAACACGCACTGGTCGAAGAGCTTTGTCTTCAGACACTGAGGCAATGTAGACGAGAAGATACGTTTTAGCTTCTCGAACGATGCCCAACCGAGTTGGATTCGATGAATGATCTCCTTCTCAAAATTGGATTTACCTAGCTGAACTAACCGTCCCATTTAAATATATTTGTCGACAACTTCGAGAGTAGAGCCTCTAATCGTGATTGCAGTAGGTGCAACATGGACTTTTGCCATGATCTTGGTCTTGTCAAGATCATTTTAAGACCCGCTTGTTGAGAGACTACTGAGGCCATCGAACATTGTGTTGAGGCTCTCCATGGTCTCAGCTATGACCACGATATCGTCGGCAAATCGAAGGTGCGTGATATTCTCGATATTTATGTTGATGCCGAGTCTGTCAGTGCAGCGGTAAACAGTTTTGGGGATATGACATCACCCTGTCTTACTCGTCGCTGCAACTGGATAGGGTTTGTTGATTTACCTTGAAGTTTTCGTATAAGCACCACAGCACTTCGATATATCGTTGGTCAACTTGGTACCGTTGAAGAGACTTCAATACTGTCTCGATAAAATATAATAAAAATAAATTTATTTTAATTTTTTATTTACCAAAACGGTTAGAAGTTGCTTTTATGTTTTACCAAAACGTTCAAAAGTTGGTTTTATGTTTTGTTTCTAACATTTGATGTATGATTTTATATATTTCTTAACTGAAAATTGATATCATTGTTATTTCGTGTTTATTTTATATTATGTTACGTTGATTCAGAAGTGTACTTTTAGTTTTAAAAAAAAATATATTTTGCTTTGTTCTGGCAATGTCCGTTTACTGTGACAATATGCGGTTACCACTCAGAAGCAGGAAATGGGCAATGTCCGTTTTAAGTGACATACGAAAAAATATAATTATATAAATACATATTTTTTCAAAAAAAATTAAAAATTCTTCTTTTCTATCCCTATTACAACCCAAAACGTAAACTTAAATGTAAATAAATCTAAAGGATCAGTATGTGACAATTTAAGGGTTAAAAAACAAGAAAATCTTGAACTTACTGGATCTTATGTAAAGCTTTTCTTCTTGTTATTTCGAAGAAATAATATCTGCGAAGCGAGTAGATAATTCGATCGATCTCCGTGTGGTGACTGAGTAAGAATACAGTGTGTCACCACCCCATCTCATCCCATGGGTGTCGTAAAAACCGACTAAGGACTATCCGTGAATATTATCTTTACGTATTAAAAAGAAGGAAAACTTGAAATTAAACCCTATACCAATCCGACTGGCCAGCGTGATATTAGCAGGCCAAGTATCCCTCCGTCACTGGAGGAGACCCGTCTCTGCAGTGGGACGTTATTAGGCTGTTAAGATGATTATGTAGCAAGCCCTGTCTTTCACTTTAGTCGTAGACTGTGCTAAGGCAATGTCTTTCTCAAATACAATATAAACAAGATAACATTATTATGTTAATAAAACGCAAACAACTATTGTTTTATAATAATGAACTAACTAGCCTATCAGGACACACAACCACAAAACCACACACGGTGGCAATACTTGGACGTTAATTCGGTATGTAAAGTTTTTTTTTGGTATTTTTTTTATAATTTTATTTTAAAGGTTTATTAATTATAAACAACTAATTTGAGTATATTTGCTTTCCTACTTGTGGTCTATTTGTGGTAAACAGTTAAAGTGAGTAATTCGACCGCATCTATGACGTCATACATGCGGTCGAATTACTTACTTTGGCTGTATACTGCACATAAACTGTAGGTGGGAGGGCAAAAGTACTCAAATTAGTTGTTTTAGTTATTGGGCAATGAAAGCAGAAACAAACTTCTGTTGAACCACAATCTTGGGTTTTATTGCGCTAAAAATATGATTTTATTACTTATCGATCTAAAATCTCTAAATGGTTTTGGATTCAACATAGGTAAACTTTTACTTTACATACCGAATTGGCTGATAATGATGATGATGATGATGAACTAGCTTATCGCAGTCCACTGCTTTACATAAACCTTTCCCAACACGCGCTACAGAACACGCTCTAGCGCCTTCTTAGATAGCAGATAGCTAAACTTTTTTTTATAGTCGGCCAAAGCAGCATAAAATCCTACGAACAGTTGTTTGTAGTCCCACGAAAGTTACTGTAGTTGAATTTGGATACTCAAGTTTATATAGTAAGTAAGCATATAAGTAGGTAAGTAAATACATAGACACGTGATATGATTTATAATGAAGTACTTAACCTTTCAGTAACTTAAATGTCAATTCTCGTTCCTTAAAATCGTTAAAAATTCGGTTAAGTTAACTTTTAGTTGTCAAACTGTCTTACCTATTGTGTGACAACTAAAAGTTAACTTAACCGAATTTTTGCAAATATTCTCGTACCTTTAATACGAGAATTGACATGCTGGTTAAAAGGATAAGGTCAGAAGTATAACCAAATGTTTCTTACGGCTGTTACGGCTATGGTTTTTTAAATATTATATTTTATAATTAAACTATGTGCCCACTTCGTTGGGCGGCGAAAAAAACGTATCCCTTTTTTATACATATTACATTACTGCTCCACTCCTATGACTATAGCGTGATACTATATAGTCTATGACACTCCTCGATAAATATACTATTCAACACAAAAAGAATTTTAAAAATCGGTTTAGTAGATCCAGAGATTACCTACCCCGTACAACGTCACAAACTCACAAACGATTTTTCTTTCTACTCATGAATGTTAGCATTATTGAAGCTTATCTAAACCGCTGCCGGTGATAAATTAAACAAAGTACCTACCATGAAGCCTTATGCGCCGATTACACTAGACTACATGTAGTCAACTACATCATGTAGGAGACTACATGTAGTCTAGTGTAATCGGCGCTTTAATTATGAGCTTACGGCTTACGCTTTTATTACGGCTATTGACGAGCACATCTTCTAAAAATATTCATTTTTTTTAAATATACCAATTTTTTTAATATACTTCTACGTAGTAAAGTGAAAGAGGCAGCAAATATATGAAAAAAATAAAACTGAATTCATTCGACCTGTTTAAGAGTCAATTAAAAACAAATTGTATTTAACTTAGATAATAGTTTACGATTAGTTTTACTAATCAATATTATAATTGCCGTGATTTTTCTAATAATAATTTACTATTTTCATCAATATCATAGCTGCTTATACTGGGTGCACATAACAATGGATGCCGCATAAATTTTAACACGAGGTTAGGACAAAAATAAGGTAAAAATGCAAAAATTTAAATTGTCATTATCTCCCAAACTACATTTGACGACCTCTGCGGCGTAGTGGTTCAATAATATGACTGCTACGCAGAGGTCTCGGGGTCGATTCCTGCTTAATGCAAACCTTTGTGTGGATGAACATGATTGTTTGCATTGGTCTGGGTGCTTTCTATGTATAATATGTAAGTATTTACAAAAAAAGTATTCAACTTTGTTTATCTGTCGTCTAGGTAGTACCCATAGTACAAGCTTTGCTTAGTTTGGGACTAGATAGCGTTGTGTGAATGAGTGAGGAATATTTATTTATATTTTATTTATTTAAACGGGTTGACCTTTTTCGTTAATTATTTTGTTTCTGCCTAGTAAACTACAAAGGTCTGGTCTTAACGACAAAGGTCTTACTATGTGTTAAAATGCATGCATACATTGTCATGTGCAACCTGTATAATTGCAAGGGTACGCCTCATCCATGGATGAAAGAAAACTTGGCTTGAAGTTATAGATACCACATTGGCCAGAAAGGAAAAGCCTTCTTAGCTAGAAATAATTACTATAATTAGTTAAGTAAATAAATATCCCTTAATCGGATTTTACGACGCAATCGATATAATATTTGCCTAACATGCTGTAATATTAATCTGTCTCCAACCGCATGTCAATTGGTGAAATTAATACCCGCATTCTTATAAGCCTTAATTTCCTTATACTCGTATTGATAAACGCCACGTTCTATTCAGTCCTATCACCATCCACGAAAGTTTCAAAACAGTTGAATTTCAAACCAATATTCAAACAACAAAATAAACAAACGGCGATAAAAACGACATTCTAAATTCAAACAACAAATTCCAAATACGAACAGTACGTAGCAGCTACGCACCTGTCTAGGCATTAACCCTAAAAAGTCTGCGTTGGAATTAAATCCAGTTGGTCTCCCCAGCAATAAAAAGGCGAACACTGCGTCTGCCTGTCAGTTCGTTTCTGTCAATCAATTATAGCAGGTGGCGCAGATCAGGCACGCAGCGTCCACGGCCACGCCTACTATCGATCGTGCCCGCCCAAATGCGCTGAAATGCCTTGTGCGCCAAACTTACTCTTGTTTCATACCGTTACGTTTCGGATACGTGATTTTTCTATATTTTTTTCAGTTTTACTAGAAACCTTAACAGTTGCATTCCCATTGACGGCGACACTTTAAAAGAAATTTGTTTAGGAATAATTTATTAAATTTTGTTCTACTTTTATTCATAAATCGAATCATTCATTATATTTACATCCGTAAGGTTTCGTGTAGAGATATTTAATAAAGTATTAGGTAAAGAAAGAAAGAAAGAAAGAAAATTTTTTTATTTGACACTATACATTAGGTACACAACAAAAGCAATTAAAAATACAGACAAGAATTATTTAAAAAAAAAAAGACACAATAATAAACTATAGTTACTAGGTAAGGTACTAGTATGTGTATTGAATACGGGTGTAAGTTGTAGTTGTAGCTTGGAAAAGGTACACGAGGCGAGTCACATTTTTGTGTCTATTTGTACTAAGTACAGGCCACATTGTTTTAATATATTGATAAAGTAATACTATAGTAATAATATAAAAAAGATACGTTTTCTTGTATTTATAATAATAAAAAAATAATATGGTGCGTCTTAAAGTTGTACTTATACATCTACGTATTACATTTATAAATATAGAAAAGATTATGAAATAATAACAAAATATATAATTTTAGATATGTACCTATTCTAGAATGATACTTACACTTATGTAATTTACAATAACTATAACAACTCATTCCCTTGCTACAGGAGCGGGGAAACCCCAACCATTCTCGATCCTCAACCATTTACGATTATTTGGCCTATTAACATCAATTTGCCGAGACCAGGATTAGAATATGGTTCCCAATTTATTAGAAATATATTTTTAAAAGAAAACATCTCATGAAGAACGTACAAAACAGAAAGCTAGACGTAGTTCATTCATTCATAAAACGTTCATTTCTTACAATATTCTTACATCACTTATAACTGTAATTTTCTATAAACTTGAACGCGTATTACAGTGCTTTGTCCTTGCCAGTCATATCGACGCCTTCGAATAGAATTGCCTGCATTATAATATTATCAAGGTTACAGAACCATTACACCTGGTAATGACACCACCGAGAAATAAAACTAGAATTTAAAAACATTATTTTTCCATCGCTGCAATTATGTCAGTCGTAATTGAAGGGTTAAATAGAAATATTTTTGTAATTAGTAAGCAAGATTTCATTGACGTATTCGATTTACAAATATGGCGTTATTTTAATTGTACGTTAGGTTTTTGTTTTATTTTGTATTTCGAACATTGTATTTTTTTTTAAGTTTAAGTATTTTTTATGGTACGTAATGAGTTATTAACTGTAATTAAATTGGATTGAATATTTTAAATGAGAACGCGGGAGTATATTCATGTAGTTGTAATGTTTTTATTATAGAATTCGTTTTAATTTTCAATATTATACAACGTTTTGTAATTCTCGTTCTTCAAAATCACTCAGGGTCGGAACTGTGGAACGCAAAACAAAGTACATAACAATGCCAACCACTGGCGTATTTCATTGTTTTTATTAATTATATAAAAGTCCACCCATAAAAGCTAAGTATTTTAAGAGATAAAGGTACAAAACTCATTCTGCTTCCCCGGTTCAATAGCAATAACAATTACTATAACATTAACCGTTACTGCTTACCGCTAATGTAACGTTATTTTGTAATGTAAGGCGGGACACTCAACGGCCGATTACCGCAATAATAGTCGTTGCAATTTTTATTTGGGTAAATTGGTGAATAGTATCCAGGTTTAATGGGTAACAAGATTTTGTTAATGCTAAAGTGTTTTGGACACATTGAGAGAATGGATGATAGGAGATATTTTCTTTAGAAGTATATTTTTTTTTGGATTTAGATAAAAAAACTAAATAAACACAGTTACCAAAACCACTAAGGAAATGGCTAAAATCGATTTAGTAAAACATATACGTACTAAAAGTAGTAGGTAACATCGGTAAGGGTCGTCTTATCTTACAAAGAAAACAAAAAAAAACATACAGGAACATACTTAATTGGTAACACCCTGTAGAAAGTGCTAGTGCGTAGCCTATAAATACAATATCTTAATAAATTGTATAAAAATAAAAAATAAATATATATAGCTCTTAAGAAACACAGAAAAAAGAATATACAACAATTAACAAAATTAATAATTAATCATATCATAATAACAGCCCAACGTTCCATAGCAGATACATGATTTGTGAGTAATCTGCAATAAATAGACATCTAACTAGATGATATAATATAAGATATAGGATGATGATAATATAACTATATTATCTAGTTATCTTTACATAATTTTCGTAGAGATAACTTATGCGAACTTTTAATAAGTACCTACGCGACACTTTTTGTGAGATGGAGTGGTGGACACCACATATTCTTATCTTAACACCACAACAACTTTCAAAGGTTTAGAAAATCTCAGAGGGTTCGTTGCAGGCATTTGCGACAATCTACTTTATAATACAAACTTAATAAATAATTCTCAAGCTCCTTTTATAGTGTTGCCAAATAAACAAGAGCCTTTTACTATTGTGGTAAATTCTTTTTATTTTCTGGCAACATTTATAGAATTTGTACCTACTCGTGATATAAAAATAGATTGAACGGTTTCGAAGTAGAGATTTAATGAAATATCAAGGGTTTTATTTAAAGTATTGTAACGTCTACAGCATAAGTGTTAGTAAAGTCTGTGTGTGGTGACGGAGTAAGAATACAGTATGTCACCACCCCATCTCATCCCATGGTATCGTAAAAACCGACTAAGGGACTATCCGTGTAAATTATCTTTACGAAATAAAAAGAAGGAAAACTTGAAATTAAACCCTACACCAATCCGTCTAGCCAGCGTGGTATTAGTAGGCCAATAATCCTTTCGTCATGGGAGGAGGCCCGTCGCTGCAGTGGGACATTAATGGACTATTATGATGAAAGTCTGCTTTACATAAATATCCTTACTTCGTTACAGAACAAAACTTTTCAAATTAATTAATAAAACTCAAAAATTCATACAAAAACACTGTACTACCAAGTAACGCGTTTCAAAAATAGCTGAGCTCAAATGTAGTACATAGATCGCTGAGTGAATGGCCCGCTTAATGAAACACATTACACGTTATTGTTATAGCTTCCTCGCTGATTACAAACTCACATTAACTGGGGTTACGTTGTACGCGTTTGATTCTGGTAAATACCAGTTAATACCTATACTATCCTATGTATTGTCTTATGTTACGCTATTGGCAAATTTGCCAAACAAGCTATGTAATTGCAAATAGCGTAACTACGCATTTTGGGGTTATGCTTGCTTGCTCGAATGTTTTGTGTTATGAGCTTAAGTTTCTGTAAACTTTAGTGTTTATAGTAATTGTGTTTGTTTATATCAATTAAAAGTAGGGTATAAGATATCTATCTTTTAATTAACTATAAACTATTTTAGATTAAATAAATCATTTTTTAATTGATTGATGATTGTTTGCATTGGTCTGGGTGTTACCTACAATTGTATAAAAGTATGTATTTACAAAAAAAAGTATTTCAGTATGTTTGTCTGTTGTCTAGTAGATAACCATAAGACTTTTTGTATGTAAGATTGGTCGTATCATCAGAGGTCTCGGGTTCGATTCCCGCTCAATGCAATTCTTTGTGTGCATAAACATGATTGTTTGCATTGGTCTGGGTGTTTTCTATGTATAATATGTATGTATTTACAAAAATAAAGTATTTAAGTATGTTTATCCGATGTCAAGTACCCATAGTACAAGCTCTGCTTAGTTTGGGACTAGATGGCGTTGTGTGAATGTGTGGGGAATATATTTATTTATTTATATATAAATTAATACGTAGAAAACAAAATAACACATAGAGTAGGTGTGTGTTTAAATATCAAAACGTAGATTTCATGCATCTCTTAAATATTAGAGCAAGATTTGAAACTAATGCGCTACGAATATCGAGCTAGTTGCAAAATTTACTGTAAGTTTTCACTTTATTAATAAGTATTTGCTATTAAGTACTTTCAGTAAGTATTATCTTAAAACACGGAATACTCATCATATACTTATATGTCTATCTACATAAAATTATAAAGGACCTATATTTTTTTCTGACATACGACGACTTGAAACATTTAGGACTAATTTGTAACTATATCAATCAATTAATGACATATAAAACCTACTGCAAAGATGGTTTTATTTAATAACCCCTTACTCATAAACGTCTCTTAAATTTAATTATTGTTTAGCGTGATTTTTATTAGTAAAATCAACCTTATACTAAACAAAACCGTAATTTAATCTAATCAGTTGAATAAAATTTAAGAGGCGTTTATGATACCGTGAATTAAATATCTTATAATTACGACAACGCCAAACCTTGATGAACATAAACATAAAATACATGAATAAAACGTAAACACTAACGTAGTTAAGCAACATCGGCAAAGTCATTCCATCGATGGGTGACCGTGGTATTTTATATGTGCGTCTCCGTGGTTCAAAGCACACAGAAAAAGTTGGTCGAACTGTCGTCGTACTGACGCAATCGTGAATTGGTCCATGCAACCTTAGTTGATGACCTCTGTGGCACTGTCGGTATATTACATGGCTGCTACGCAGAGGTCTCGGGTTCCATTCCCGCACAATGCAAATGTTTGTGTGCATGAACATGATTGTTTGCATTGGTCTGAGTGTTTTCTATGTATAATATGTACTTACATATTTACAAAAAAAAAGTATTTACGTAAGTATGTTTAAACGTTGTCTAGTACTCATAGTACAAGCTTTGCTTAGTTTGGGACTAGATGGCGTTGTGTGTATGTATAAGGATTATTTATTTATTTATTATTAGTGGCCTCTGACTTGGCAGATACCACTAAGGTTGCATGACCACTAACCAAAAGAAACTAAACCGTAACTAGAGTAGTCATCTTGTCCTTCCCTTAACAGGAGAGAGTGCACCCAATTATCAATTCAGATCCTCTTAGTCCCCTCTCAAAAACTCCACTTCGGAACATTAAATACATATCTTTAAATTGCTCGTAAGCACAGCCACCCTTAACATTTTTATCATTACCATAATCTTATAGTCATCTCTTTCTTACGTATAGGTTTATGTCGCTTCAAATATTTCCGTCTCACTCGGCTGTTAAGTCCGATGAATTTAAGGTTCATTCGGAGGGCGTTAGATTGAATATCTTGAAGACTATTATGTGGCGGTAATTGTACAATGAATTTCATGAGATACTTTTTTGTTCGTGAGAAGTTAACCAGATGTTTGTCGCTTAAGCGGAGATATAAATTACGTGGGATATTGTATTTAACGACTATACAGGGTGTAAAGTGAGACATAGGCAATACTTTAGGGCGTGATAAATAACGTTATTTAATGAAGGAAAAAAAATATTAAATAAATAAACATTAAATTACTACATAGTAAACGACGTGTAAAGCTTAGCTATGAATTTCACTAATCATGGACACCGCGCGGACGCAGCGAGCGATTGGTTCGCCAGCTGAGTTAGATACATACCTACGAAGCGCGGCGCGGGTCAATGCACCGAGTCTTGAACAATGTTTTAGCGCAGCGGGAACGTGTCCACACTTAGTTGATTTTTGGGATTTTTTCGTCAAAAATTAAGTACCTAATTTTATTACATAATTCGGATCAGAATCACGTACAGAGTCACCTCCTAAATTATTGCCGTTGACTCAAAAAACACCCTGTATATTAAGAGATATTGAGGCCTATGTCCAGCTGTGGACTTCGATGGTCTAGTTGATTGATTGATTATGATTATTACTAAGTTCATAATAAATAACTAAATTATAAAAAAATAAATGGATTTTTTATCAATGAAAAATAGTAAATAATAGAAGAATACATGACCTTGTCGATTAAACGTTATACAAATATATAGATACTAAGTATATATTTGTATAAAGCTTGTCTTACGTACCTATATAGGACAAAAGGACCCTTATAAAGTAAGTCATATAGTCCAAAACTAAACTGAGCTTGTACTATAAGTACTAGACAACGGATAAACATACTACCTCATCTTTGTAAAAAATATACATACTCTCCATACTCCAATATTATAAATGGGAAAGTGTGTCTGTCTGTTTGTCTTTCTTTTTTAAGTGAAGATAGTTGAAGGGATGGAGAGTACAATAGGCTTCTCTTTGCCCTTTTCTAATCCACCACTTACCAAAACTGGGAAGACGCGAAAGAAGTTGCGGGCAAAAGCTAGTAACAATAGGTATACATTGAAACACATACACAAACATTCACAACACACAAAAATTTACATAAAACAGGGATCTAATCCTAGACCTCCGCGTAGCCATGAGCTACCTCTAAGCCACAGAGGTTGCTGAATTTAACTTAATATTTACTACTAGTAAGAGTAGTAAAATAGAGCATAACAATACCCCCAGCTAGATGGACCGACGACCTCAAAAAGGTCTCTGGGTCGGACTGGATGCGGAAGACGCAGGACGGTGTTCCGTGGTGCGTGTTGCCTATGTCCAGCAGTAGACTGCGATAGACTAGTTGATTGATTGATTGATTAAAGAGTAGTAAGGTGTCTCAAGCAACGTTACCGACAAAGCATTTGATTGACTTGAACATAAACACATGGATACATGCTGTAGCCTCTCATTGTACTAACAATAGAACATCCTTGTGTCTTACAGGACGTTTTAATGTTCATTTGAGTTTCGTGTAGTGCTTAGTTTGGTACTAGATGGCGTTTTGTGAATGTTTTTATCATTATATTTGATAGTCTTGATGGAGTGTGTATATTATCTTTTTCGTTACCATCTTACCTTACCCTCTTACCCTAAAATACCAATATCCTGCATTTCTCTATGAACACAAATTACTGAAAACTTTATATAAAACCATATACCAATCCTTAGTAGGCATTTCATTGTATAACATTCGGGCTATTGTCTTTGCATTGGACCACCAATATAACATACATACATACATAAACTCACGCCTTATCCCGTCCGGGGTAGGTAGAGACGACAGAACGCCACTTGTCACGATCCTGTCAAACAGCTTGGGCCTCATCCACATTCATTAAGCGAGTTATACATGCGCGTCGGTTACGAGTGCTCTTTATTTCTCTTTACTAATATAACATGCAAATAAAATACAATAACAGTTTTTAACAAACTTTTTACTCCACAGAAACGTTGTAGGTAAATGAATAGCCGAGTTACTGTAACCTGCACTCCGAATTGCTTACAACAAATGCTCAGTATTATAAGTTTGGAAAGGGAGAGGGCTTCCCTCCCTTATTTAGTCACGCCATTAAGCAGCCGAGCCAAAGGGCTGGCGGTAAATAATTAATGTGCCTACTAGGTACTGTTGGAAGATGTCACTTAAAATGGTTAGTCATATTTCGCAGCTCCGTTCATTACAATACTTATACAAGCTTTTTAGATTCTGCGAATTAGAAACAAGGATTATTAGGAAAAAGTTTTTACGGAGAATTGTCTGTAATGATGAAAGGCTTAGCTGTCGTTTAATACAGCCTTCACATAAGGCGGACGTATACATTTTACTAAAACAAAAAAAATCATCGAAAAATATCCTTCCATTTAGAAGATATGACCATTTCAATAGTGAACCTTTTTGACATAGCAGGTATGAAGTGGTGAAAATAACTAATCTGATCATCCTATCCTACTAATATTATAAATGCCAAAGTTTTTGAGGATAGATGGATGTTTGTTACTCTTTCACGCAAAAACTACTGAATGGATTAGGATGAAATTTGGAATAAAGGTAGTTTAGGGTGTAGAATAACATTTAAACTACATAAACAACGCTGGTGAAACCGCCTTCATCAGCTAGTCTTATATAATCTCGAAGCTAAGCAAATAAACTTGAAAAGCGGCCATTTTCTACGACAATCTAGATATAATTTTGTTTCAATTACCGAACGAATTGCCATCGTATCCACAATGGAGCTTCCTTGACCTCGAACTAACTAATTAAAGTGTTTTTGTTCTATTTTAAGTTAAAGTTCAATTACGTTTTAAATTGATTTTAAGCTTAGTATAAAGTTTTCGATCCACTATTGAAGTAAAAACTTTTGTTTAATATTCATCATCTTATCAGTCAAGAGGTGTGGTGACAGAGTAAGAATACAATATCACACCACCCCATCTCGTCCCATAGGTGTCGTAAAAACCGACTGAGGGACTATTCGTGAATAATATTATCGTTACGAAATAAAAAGAAGGAAAACTTGAAATTAAACCCTATACCAATCCGTCTGGCCAGTGTGGTATTAGTAGGCCAAGTATCCCTCCGTCACGGGAGGAGGCCCGTCCCTGTAGTGGGACATTAGTGGGCTATTATGATATCAGTCAAGTCATATTCTGGAGATAGGTCTTCTTCAACTGATTCCACCGCCTTTCAACTTACGCCTGCCTCATCCAGCGTCTTCTCGCAACCTTAATCGGGTCATTTGTTTACCTTGTAAAGCGTCTACTCACTTCTTTCAGACAGCGGTCGCAAATCCTGAGTGTTAATTATTTCTTTGTTAAGCACACCAACAGTAAAATTACAAAAATAATACACTAAAATCATTTAAAATGTAAACACATAACTGTAATAGTACATATTTATAACAGGCATGCATGACATTATACAATGTAATCCTACCAATGACAACGAGACCAAATGTTATACAAATAATAAAATACTAAGCTAATAAATCAAACAGGTACAAAAACAGATAATTCACAACCTTTAAACTGTATGAGTAGCTTCAACCAGGAAGCGTTTGTAAGATACAAACGGCATAGCAAAAATGTACCCTATACACTGTCATTTTACTAAATTCTTAGCGCTATAAAAATATTTTGACTATGTACCTACCTACCACAGAAAGCTAAATATCTGTGGTACCTATTCTCCTCCTATATTCTAGACGTGTTGGTACCAGCTTATGTTACATAAAATCTTTATTTCTTTCAATCTTAATATACTTAATACAAATAAAAGATATCTCGAAAAGAAGAAGAAAATTTATCTGTTTAATAGGTTATTTTAGAACTTAATGAATGCAACTAAGTTTATTACTGTGCTCTTAAACTTTAACTTCTTTATATATCTCGCTATGCGCCGGAGTTGTGCTATACTAAGGAGGGCGTTTTTAAAACAATACAACGTACGGTAGCCATCTTTATAAACTGCCATTGCCTAAGGAGGCAACGCCGCTGATCGTCCCAAAGAGGCGGAGCTTAATAATGTTGCAACAACCGGTTCTAAGGCTTTTACGTGGCTCACTAGCGCCGCCAATAGAAAAAAAATCATAATTCGCAAATAGCATTATAAAAAGTCTCAAGATGACAAAACAAAGCCTTTTCTCAAGACTTTGTTATCAATATTTTACATTATTTATCCTATTTGCGAATTATGATTTTTTTTTCATTAGGGGCGCTAGTAAGCCCTATAAGGGCTCTTAATTTAAAGGATAACGTCTTATGACGTAGATTTTATTATCACGTCACATCATCATAATATCAGCCAGTGGACGTCCACTGATGGACATATAAGCCTCTTCTAAATATTGCTCTACCTCGCGCGGTCCTGCGCCTCCCTCAACATTGTTCTCATGTTAAAGAATATATTATTGTCGACCTCTGTGGCGTAGTGGTTATGTAACATGAAGAATCGGGTTCGATTCCCGCTTTCTTCACAGTCTTTTATTTAGTTAAAATTCTTCTATAAGATTAGTATATCAACAAAACTACCGTTACTTTACCTAGAAATACTTATTTCTTTGATTTCAAACAAGGTAAGCGCGTTTTATGGTAACCAGAAACGCCTACAGACGTTTGTAATCCTGTAAAGGTCATGTAAAAACGTGTTAAATCGCCTTTAAAAGCTCTCATGATTAGTAAATATTATCTTTACGAAATAAAAAGAAGAAAAACTAGAAATAAAACCGTATATCAATCAATCAATCAATAAGCCGAGTATTCCTCCGTCATAGGAGGAGGCCCGTCCCTGCAGTGGGACATTAATGGGCTGTTATGATGACATCATATAGCTAGTAGCAACTACCTGACAAATAATGTCGCCGTTTAGACGTCTATGTACTTACATGGGTAGGTAGAGGTACATAATGTAATTGGCTTGTTTGTCGTCTCGACCGTTACCTTTGACGTGCACAATCAATCATTGTGCAACATTATGTATTAACCGCTACCGGTATCGTTTAGTACCGTTATAATGATGTTACTGGAATAAATGAAATAGGCTTTCTCATGAAATAGCTGTTAATTCTTAGGATTCGTTGTAGCTTATTACAATGTACAGTGAAGATAATTTGTTAACTTGAATTAGATACTTAACAAGTATTTTAGTTTTTTACGTGTGGTGATGGAGTAACACTACGTAAAGTTGTGGTGTCGTTACACCGTGTCATCTTATAGCTGTCGTAAAAGTAAATTAAGCGATAGTTCGGAGATATTATGGCTATAAAAACAACAGAAGAAATACTTGACATAAAACCCTATTATAATACATCTGTTTGTGAATTTAAACAACGTCATTTACTTCTTAACTAAGTAGGCAGGTTTGTATTACTACGAGCCCCGGTGCAAAATAGTTCGTCTAGTGTGAAATTTTCTCTGCAAGATTTTTTTAACTTCATTATTTTTGTCTATCAATGTAAAATTTTAAGCTGTTCTACTATCACATGTCGCATTATTAATTACTACTCGTATAAGACAACTGTAAAACATAATTATTTACCGTTTTTTGGAAATTCCTTTGTAAAAGACATATTTCCTGCAGCTGTAAGACTCTAGGGATCTAAGGCCCGTTTTTCTTTTTAGTGTACGTAAGTAAATGATTTGCCATTTTTTGTACAGAATTTGTTGAATCAGTATTGTTCTGTTTTTTGTTGATACCTAACTTAATTTTAAAGTAAATGATAAACCAACCGACTAAGATGTGTTAAGTAGAAAAGACTGTATGAAAAAAAAAACATTAGTGTAAGTATACAGTTAATTTTAAATAATGAGACACTAGCTTTCTAAAGCAGTATTTTTAAGCGATAGCTTTAGATAGTAAGCATCAATGACCATGTAACTTCTCTCTAAGTCAAACTATGCTCGGCTGCATTCGCAGTGAAGAAAGTTAGACAACTCACCGATATAGAAACAAGGCAAGGTTAGTTAACTTTACTTACTTCCACAGTTTGTGGGGTAAGACTGTTGACATTGAGACTATTTTTACCATTGAAAAACATGAAATCAGAGATATTTATCACGGCGAATCTAGAGTTTCTTTAAACTAAATATTTATAGAGACAGAATCGATATCTTTGCCATTCTTTGAATATTTACTGCACAGAGTTACGTATTTTAAGAAAAATAAAGATGAATAAAAACAAGGATATTTAATATATATCCCTGTTTTTAGTATCATCATAATATAATTATAACTTATCATCGCGTCTATAGAATATGTAAAGCTTTTGCTTAAAAAAATGTCTGAAACAACATTGATAAGTAGTTACAAAATTATTTTAAAGTTTACAAAATTATCATTTATTTTGTCAAAAACTACTACAAAACTGACCTGCTTAATTAATTACTTTGAAATAGATAGAAACAAAAGGAAATTTAAAGTAGTTAACATGCAACTAGGACCAACTTTCCCGCTGTAATAAAGCGATACGAGCTTAATAGTGTTCGTTAATATTTTACATAAAGACATTTAACAAAAACACTAAGTGCTACATTGCGTTATAATTCCTAACAATTGCTTATGTAAACAAATACATTAAGCTAGTAGAACCAATATTAGAACTGTTACAAGCCATTAAGTTTCGAATGCAACCACGCCTCCTATCCGATGAAAATTTAAACAGAACTTAGCGGTTAATTGACAGAAAGTCGTTTTTTTTATTTTGTATGCAACTTCGCTGTGGACAGAATATTAGAAGCATTTTTTGTGTTATGAATTTATAGATTTATTTTGTGAAAAAGTTGAGGGGTGATATTTTGTGTTGTGCATATACCTACTTGGTTCAAAACAATATTTTAAATGGTGGATTTATTTTTGGTTTTCGTAATAATAATTATATTTGTTTTTTAAATATTTTTTTATTGAAATAAAATTTTAAATAAGGAATAAGCTTTTAAAAAAAATTGAAAACATACTTAAACAAACTTAACTTCTTAATATTAATTGTAAAATAGTAGACAATTAATAAAAAAATACATAAATAAATTCACGCCTTGTTTCTATACGGGTAGCGGTAAAGATAGAGAGACTAATGCCGGAACCCATTGTCCTAGCTTTCTAACAAACCCCTTTGCTTTGTCTACATTCGTAGTTACATGTCTTCATACAAGGCGGTTGTTTCCCCGAACCTGCCCTTTCTGAAAGATGACACCATTAACTCTCCTGTAAGTCTTTTTGGGTTGTACCCTACCAACGATACCTACTACTTTGAAGTTGCATTTTTTAATTGATTGTTTAATAATAATAACTAGGTTTAATTGCAAACAATGCCAGTGACGTGGCTGTCGCGAGTTGCACGAGGTTACCAACAAACTAAGGAGTGATATGTAGACTTTTACAGTCTGCACAAAACGCAAAAACGAGAACGCAGGATTATTGCTTGTGATCCACAAATAATTGTCTCGAACATGGATATAATTAATAGATTTTTACAATGAAATAACTATACAGCGGATAACATATTGTTTATAAAGAATTTATTAAAAATGAAACTCGAATATATTTTTACAAGCAATTTATTTTTCGTGTGTATTACTATTCTATTAATTGCATGTGCATGCAAGAAACATGTGTGTATAAAAAACGGAGGTTTCTCTTTCCAGAGTCGAATACTGGAAGATGCATCATTGATGTGCAACTCGTGGTCACCAAGACATAATGTAAGTTTAAAAAATCAAAATTTCTCTAAATGAATTGGATATTTTTTATTTTGCCTTATTTCAGACTTTATCCCTGACATTGCTTCGCGATTGCGCTTGCGTTCATCTTTGGCCAAAGATGTGTTTTGTTTAAAAACTTTTTTAATTTTTTTTTGCTATGCGACGATAATTTTACCTAAATTTTTCCCTGTAGGTACTTATTGGTTTTAGAAAGGACTTAATTCACAAGCTTTTATGTATTTTAAGGTTTTAGACAACTTTTTCCTGATATTTTTTTACCTAATTTGTAGTTTTTGGCGTCATTCGAGTATAGGTAAGTTTGGAAAACGCATGTCTTTTTCTCAAATTCCTAAAATGTATTTAATTTCAGTAATTTTCTTATATAATGATACAATTTTTTTTATAAAAATTACATTTATACATTTTTTTAGAAACTACGAACCTTAAAACTACAAGTAACTACATATTTTCTTCTTATTTTTAAACATAGCTCTTGACAAACTTACAAAAAGTAAAGTAAAATTTATCAAAATGCATTAAACCGAACAAAATAAAGTAGGACGGGTATCATTTTAAAATAAACGCATTAAATATTCTGTCAACTGTCGGATTTCGCAATTTATAAGCGACTACGGTAATGGATTTCATTTGTACTTATGTGTTTTTTGTTTCATACATTTGAGTAATACAACGTGTTTAAAGAAAAATTGATTATTTGAAATTGATGAAAATGGCTTTTGAATAAGGACAGGTTTTGCTATTATAGTTATATCATCACTACTTATAATAAAACAAAATCACTCTCGCTGTCTGAACTATAACAAATAGATACAGCCCGGACAGGGTATAAAATGTCGCCTTTCAATATTGTTGTGCTCGACAGGGTCCATACGGAACTTAATGTACTCTGTACCTATAATCAACACCTATGGAATGCAATAAACAATTTGAGTTTGAGTTTTATATTTTTTAATAATAAAATAAATAATTTCTTGTTTATCTTATTTAAAAAAAAACATTATAAATAAAAAGGATATACGTACCTACTAATATACCTTTTGCGAAAAAAAATGTTATACGTCAAATTTTTGCATTGAGCCAAAATGGAACCCAAGGCTTTTACTATAAATACTACGCTATAGAGGTCGTCAATCCAATCTAATAAAATAAATAAAACACCACCCTCTAAAGGTATTTGATCACATTTTGTAGAGCACAGGAATAGAACACACGACCTATCACGTTCTAGGTCAGCATGTAATAGTTTCTGCTATTATTAGCACTTCATATTTTTTATTTATTTCAAATTACTTAGCAAAACAAGCACAGGGACTAACGTTGCAATATAAATCTGAAGAAATAAATAAAAATGTTGTTCTTATTATATTCTCAAAATTTACATTTTTTTCTCAATTAATTACATTATTAAATATAAAAATAAAAACATTTAAAAATATATAAAATATAATAATCCATTCCCCTTTTCCATAATATTGTGTATACTCGGGTCTATTGAAAACCCGGTATTATTATATGATTATTAATGTCTTTTTATTTGTAGTAAAAAGGTGACTAAGGGAGTTTTCGATATTTTTTTAATATCATTCATAGAGACAAAGACCCTTACAATGAAATTTGTAAAAATTGCATTGATAGGTGACCAGTATTTTTATGACTTAAATAACAAGGTAAACAAATATCGGCATCGTGTTAAAAAATTATAGGAATCAGGAATAAATTTTAGAATCTACAAATGTCAAATTTATTTTTATCTTTGTAATTTTACGTCATAAAAAATACATAAAAAGAGTCTGCCCACTACACGTGCGATTGATGTAAAAACAAGTGATTATGCAAAATGTGGTGTTTGTTTACAAAGATAATCAAGTATAGAATAATTAACAGTAAGTAGAGTCGCTATTTAATGATAAAATAAGGGCCAATGTGGCATATTTATAAATGTTTCATTCCAGTGGTGTTTTAAAACAAAACTTTCTTAAACACTTGGTGAAAATACATTATAATATTTGATGTACAAAAATAAATCTTGACATTTCGATACTATTGGTATGGGATTGCTTGTTCGTGGAAATTGTGAAAATTAATTATATTTGGAAATATCGTGATATGTCAGATTGTAAGCCTTGAAGGTAGCATGAAACTATTTTTATTAGATTATCTTTTATATTATTAGATATGTAATTATATCACATAAAAATAGGTATTAAAGTACTTAATTATTAATTCAGATATCCCGATCTACCTAAGAAAGAATCAGTCTCTGACTGACTATTAAATAAGTATTCTCATTCTCCTTTTGATACACCCTTCTTCACTAAAACAAGATTTGTATTCAAAAAATAAATATAATTATTGCATCCCTCTTAAGTAAACTGAGAGTAATTCATGAATAATTCGTAATTATCAAAATAATTTGTATATTTTAGATCAAAACGTTGAGTAATAACCCTCCACTCGTCCCCAATGTAATCGCGGATACTAAGTGCACGACGCATAATCCCTATCGCAACCATGAGCTCTACACTCGCGTACTAAAGTGTTACATAATAAAACATTTTAGTAGAAATAACTATAGGTATTGTATATAACGGTGCTGTAGTTTTTGTATAACAATGTAATTTGTGAAAAGTTAAGTTAAAAGTTAGTTGTGTATATTGCTTTTAAATACACTACACGTAGTAATTAACATTTAACTTTTATTTACGTTAAAATATTCGTTTAAATCTGTAAACTTCGGAGTATTACGATTCTTTACATGGCACACGGTGTTAAACTCTCCCATAGGTGTGGTAGAAAATGAATAAAGAAATGCTGTAGATAATAATTTTTACGGAAAGAAGTGTCAAATATTTGCTATTTTTCAGTTTTTTATTATTTTCAAACATTCTAAAACATAAATAATGAATAGATAAATAAATTTTTTAATTAACATATTGAGGAAAATAATAAAGCGCAAATAATCAATAAGTATACAATATTTTATATATCTATTAACAATCACTTTATATAGGTAAAAGCTTCTAGTTGGTCTTAGCCTTAACATATTAGTTGCATATTATTGTCATACATTCTTAGTACATAAGCTTTCTAAAAAATAAAATATACACCATCATATCATATCAGCCAATCGACGTCCACTGCTGGACATAGGCCTCTTCCAAGTATCGCCACTTTGTGCGGTCCTGTGCCTCCCTCATCCATCGGTAATAAAAAATACATAAAATTACTAAATTGAATAATTTGTGTACGCGACAGTACGACAGACACAGCGGTCTAATCGACCCCATCTGAGTGACATTTGATACAGTCAGCCCGGGATCATGCCGCGCTTTAACCCTAAAACGCGTGGCTGATGAGTAATAATAGCTAAGGATTAGCACAGGGACTAATGCTCTGAGCTCTTAGTAATAAGTTTTAGTCACTCTCGGGTTTACGATGTGAGTGAAAAGGACACATTTACTCATTGAGTGAAAAGGACAGACGTCTTATAACATGATATCTATCGTTTAAATTAATGTAATACTTAATTGTGTTTTAACTATTTATGCCACGGCTTTCTACGTACGAGTATGTTTTACTAAGATAAAGTTTGCTGATCGAACATGTCGTGATCTCTGAAGAAAAATCATTGAAAAAAATTGTAGAAAATAAATAATTTAGTGATCATTTTTATATTTGTAAATTCGACTCCAAAATCGGAATATTGATAACACAGATATACAAATACGTAATTTTATTTTACTCAGTACTTACTACTGTATTTTATTTGAAAACCATATTAACCTATTTGAATTCATACTATTTAATAACATTTATATGGGATCAACTTAAAATTTTACATAAGTATTTAGATATTTCTCCATACTAGTAATAACATGACAGAGTCCTGACAAACAAACATAAAATAAAACAAAAAAACAATCAAAACAAAAACTCTTATAAGTCGCTTAAAAAACCGGTCAACAGCACATTACAAAGAGACTGGACCCCGAATCGTACACCCATTGAGGAATAATTTCTGAATAGCATAAGTATCAAGTGTACACATTTTTATTGCTACATGACATTGCAAATTGTAACTGTGACAGAAATAATTGTTGTTTGACAGGGGATGTAAGTTAACAATTGAATTACAAACTCCCTGCCTGCCTACAATGTGGGGGACGATGCTATATAATTGATTAACTTATGCTCTTTATTCTCTTGTTGATTTTAATGTGAATCTTATTGAGATGATACAAATAATATAGGAACATAATATTTCCCCCAACATTCATGTTACGATGTCTAGTAACAGATTAAAAGGAGACTCTTGCTAAAGATCGAGATCAAGTAGAGCAAGAGTCCATCATAAAACTATGTATCTCCTTTAATCTGTACGAAAATGAAAGACGATTTGCTCATTGGAATAGCTTTCATTTTTTGTTTAAAAAAGCTAGAGAAAAACTAGTGCCAACGAGGATATTATAATTATGTTATAATTTGTACACATAGGCTACAATTTATAAAAATATTTAATAGATAGATCCCCGGTTTCTGAAACGCTTGAAATCATTGTTTAACTAATTATTATGTTAATGTGATCAGTTCTGTCAAATCAAAACTAATGGTGCTCCCACATGGACGTTAGAAAATTTTTGTAAATATTTTCTACCATAAACACATTTACTAGCAAATGTTGTCAATTGTTACGTTTTGTCAGGAGCTGTTACGTCTTAAAAGTGCTCCTACACCAATAGAAAATGTTTACTAACATTTTAAAACATTTAATTTAGGTTAGCACCATAAGTTTCAGCAACTGAAATGATAGAGCGTTTTGACACTTGATTAGTTGATTTTTGACTTGATCAGTCAGACGGAAAGCTGGGGAGAGTGATTGAACAGGAAAGTTTATAATGTATAATTAATACGTAATATTATTGAGAAACACTGATTTTAGAAGTTTCCAATCTGCATGTCAATTCTCGTTCCTTAAAAACGTTAAAAATAAAGTTAATTTAACTTTTAGTTGTCAAATTGTGACACAATAGGTATTCTTGTATTTATAATTTAAAATCTTTTTAAAATTTTGTAATCGTACTGTAACTATTCTGTAATTTTTAAAGTGACAGTTGTAATTTTCGCGCTTAAATGAGTATTCTTGTCATTAAGAAACGTCAAAACCTTTGCGTTTATTTTAGGAGCGGCAGTGCGCGTGCGCGAGGGAAGCGAAACGAGCGGGAAAAACAAGTTAGGGATATCGCATTATTACATTCAAAGACCCTTATTTTCATATTTTGTTTTCTTAGAATACAAGTTTACGGAACTTATAATATTTTAATTTACCGAAGATAATTTCCTGTAGTTGATTTATATATTAATGTTTTATTTCTGTATATGGAGTGTTAGAAAATCTATTAAAATTTCCAATCTTTTAAATTGTAAACCGTAATTTGGCAACTCTGTTATTTAACTCTTTTTTGCCATTTAACTTAATTTTAACTTTTTCTTTAACGGACAAGAATACCACTTTCGATTAATTAAAAATTAAATTAAAAAAAATTAAAAATTAATTTAAATTAAATAGTATGTTTCGAGACTTGACCTGCTGATGTCGTAAATAAACACATTATTTATTGAGTAGGTGTATTTTGCATCAGCATTGCACCCGTGCCAAGCTGTGACGAGTCGATAATAGTATCATATTCTTTAAGATTAAATTAATAAAAAATAATACGAATAATCCATTCATAAATATAATCAGATAATATTACAATCACAATAAAATTACACAGCTCTATAAAAAATTACGTCCTCGGCTAAAATGACATGTAACCCTTCAAACGCGTGCGGGTGGTAAAACTGGCAAATTGGTCGGAGTGAACGTGCACTTGTTAGCAATTACAATGAGGGTTACAGTTACACTGGATGGGTGGGGACATGCGAACGATATGGCATTCCCACGGTCAAGCGATTTCAGGGTTATAAGCAACTGCTTTTACTGTTATTGTGTGATAATAAATAAGAAATTAACAAGTGGTTGTTTTTTTTTCTAAGGGTGTATTTCGTGGTGCAATGGGTACAATAATTAAAGGTCTTGGGCTTGAATTTCCTTTAATAGGTTCAGTACCAAGATAGGCCTCCTTCTCTAAATAGGGAATCCTCACAACGCGTGTTACTGTCATTATTAAATAAATAATTAAATTCTTCGTCTGTAGAACCTGCAAAAATAAAAAGTAAACATTTTTTTAATTAGACACTACTCCTAATCGCGTACATTACGGTGATAAGCCTGAAAAACCTATAACATCTATATTAGTTGCTGTAACTTACTGAACTTAGTAGATAAAGAAACGATGCGTTCTAGACAGCAGCGGTTTAAAAGTTCGACAAACTGAAATCGTCATATGAATAATAAAAATAAAGCACGTTTGATTTCAGCTCCTTCTACGATATTGTAACAAGAAATGAAGTCTAGATTTATCAATAGGATCCTGAATCAAAGCGTGCGGCGTTCAGCGCCAGTATATCAAGCATACTTACAACTTTGAGTTGTAAACAGAAAATTTATATAACCACTACGCTACACAGGCTGTCTAATGTATATAAAAATAATACCTAGTTCTTTACTATAGATTTAAGGTTCAAGTTTTTAATAATTCTAATCATATTTTATATTTACCTAATATTTGAGTTCAAAACAATTCTTTAAACAAAAGAACTATAACTATAAAACAACTAATCGTAAAAAAAACACTGAAAAAAGAAAAAAGTTTTCGAATAAAAAAAAGGTTTACTAAATATATAAAATTCAACCTTCCCCTTCAAGAAACGAACCCCTCGACTTAAAACTTAACCAAAACCTTGTATTCCATCAGCCTATAACATTCCAACAAAAACCAAGAATCGATTTAAAGAGAATTCGAATGCAAACAGAATCGCCGGGGGCCTGGCAAATAAAACTGGCAAACGTGCCAACCGCTGCCAAACGTGCCAGTGGCAAGATAGTGGCATTTTAAAAGTGGTTCGATGCTATAAAACTACCTGCTTAGAAGTCGACACGCGGAGTTAAGATCCCGGGCCTTTTACACTTGACAGATGACTTTATAATTTAGTAGTGTTTGGTTTAATTATTTTCAGAGTGATTTAGGGTTACAACAATGTAGTTTTGGTGTCATATAAATATGATAATCAAATGCATAAACACTGTATATTATTATAAATATTATTGGATCTATAAACTATGAAAGAAAAGTTTAATTTCAATAAAGAAAAAAAAAATTATTTTAAAATGTATGTGAAGATAGTCGGCATACCTTGTATTTTATTAAACAGTTACGCACATACAAAATATTATGTTATATAAAATATATATTTTTGACAAAGATGTTAAGATGTTTGACAAAAAAGAGACCACAAATATATTTCTTACTTTTTTTATAGTTGAGGAAGATCGAGTTTAATGTAGTGTAGCTAATTAGTTTTGTTCGTATGAGCTAAAAGGTGAACGTAATAGAAGTAAAATAGAAATAAAATTGTGCTTAATGTCCTGATCAGATCTAACCGAACACAAGTATTATCTTCAAGCATAAATTGTCTAAGCAATTGAACATTCGTCGAATGTGAACGTACCTTAAGTTTACCAGTAGGTAAGTTCAGGTCAGAAACTCTCATAAATAATTTAATATAATTCGTGAAAAACCCCTGTCCGCGGTGATATGTTATTTATTTATAAGTACAACTCCAAATTAGTCAGAATGTCCCGGTACTTTGGCGTGTTAATTTTTGTCTACGGTACCTTTACATAACTAATTTAGGTGCCTAATTTGATTAGTTAGGTAGCGAAAGAATTATATTATTTATAGAACTTTGTATTTTTCAAATATACATATTTGTAAAGATTTTCCTAAGTATGTTACCAAGGTTTATTTTCAATCATCATCATATCAGCCAATCGACGTCCACTGCTGGACATAGGCCTCTTCCAAGTATTGCCACCTTATTTTCAACAAGCTGCTGTGCCCGCGACTTCGTTCGCGTGGCGGCTGTTACTTACTTCGCCGCAATTCGATTTAATACTGAAAAATCGTTTTTTAAACCTTATAACAAACAGATATACCTACAAACGAATTGTAAAATTAACGAACGAATCAAAACCTTTTCAAAAACAGACCTTTACAACGACAGATCTATGAAGACTGCGTCTAAACTTATGCTGAAAGACATGAGCGAACGTCATTCTTTCAAGGAAAATCTTAACACCGCGATACTAAAAATGACGTCACAGGCACAATGCCATCTGTTGTCAAAGGAGAATGGGCGGTTTCGTCCCATGTGTTGTAACACTTTGTGACCTATATCATTTGAAAGATCTCAGCGAGTGCTATGTTTTATTGTATGGGCATAACTCCGTATCTCGTGCAGGGAAACTGTTATAGGGTTTTAAAACAATAAAAAAAAAAATTAAAAAGCTCTTAACTAATTAGTCTTTTAATAACTACTACTAAAGATATTTAAAGGTAGAGCTTACTTTGACCCAACACCCTCTCTGCCACCATTGTAAGCGCAGCGTTGAGAAGATTGCAGACATGTAAATGTGATTAACGGCGGTCCTTCTGGGTAGAAGAGTTCTCAAGCTTTTAGAAACGTTTGCGCAATTACATGGACAAAGAAAAAACAGCTCTCTATGCTCCCCGCCATTTTGTTCCAAATATGACATCTGCTCAGTCAGTTGCAACAACTTCAGGTCGGTCAAATAAGTTTGCGCTTAGTGTAGATGCCATTATTAACTTACTGGTGTAGTGTTGCAGTCTCTTCAACGATGCCAAGTACACCAACGATATTTCATGATACTGCAGTGCTTAAGTATACGGAAACGCCATTATGTTGGCTTGTATCGAGGATGGATTATCAAGAACTATGAATTTTGCAGCGAGGTATAACGAAAATGGTGTCATGTCATAGACCAAGGAGGACCTCAATATAATGCTCGATGACCATAATAGTATCTCTCAATAAGTGGGTCTTAAAATGGACTCGGATAAGACCAATATCATGGCAAATGTTCATGTTGCACTTACTTCAATCACGGTTGGAGGCGCTACACTCAAAGTTGTCCACGAATATATTTACCTGCGATAATCAGGCCAGATAAGTCCAACTTCGAGAAGGAGGTCACTCGTCAAATCACAAGGCTTTTGGTCATCTACAGGGGAATGGAGAGAGCTTTATTGGGAGTTGGCCTGCGTAATTGAATCAGAAGTGAGATAATCCGCAGGAGAACTAAAGTGACCGATAGAGCACTCAGGATTTCCCGTTAAAAGGGCGACATAGCACGAAGAACTTACAAATGACGATGAAGCAGAAAAGTTTTCGAAAAGCGACCGCGTATATCGCGTGATATCGGGGTGGCGCCTAGTGATAATGTAGTTACAGGATCGGCAAAGTAAAGATATTTGTAGGAGGCCCATCTCCAGCAATGGACGCCTATTGGCTGAGGGCTGGAAGCATGGTGTAGTGTTGTTGCTGAGCTGTACTTTCGTGTTTTCAATATATTTTGAAAGATATGTGAATAAAACAGGTCTATTGTAACAAACAAGGGAGTTGTATATTTATACTGTCATTATAATTATGAGAAACTTATCAACATCAACAGCTATAGCAGCTAGCTTTTTAACTGTGTACTTCTTAATAACGGTCTAAACTAACGATTACTGTCTGTAAATTGTCTACAGTTATTATTAGTGGAATAAGTTTAATGTTTTTCCGTGTCACAAAATGTAAAAAAGTACGATTAAAACCTTATTTGATACAAAAATTATTTTATCATTAACAGCTCAGTACTTTTGACCTGCACACAATTTTAATGAAAAAAATATATATTTATAGAATCTAGGTGAACATATTTATGCTAGTCGCAACATGTTACAAAGTTTGGGACGCAGAGAGCAGATGTCATATTTGGAAAAACAGAGCTGTTTTTTCTTTGTCCATGTAATTGCGCAAACGTTTCTGAAAGTTTGAGAACACTTCTACCCAGAAAGACCGCCGTAAATCACATTTTACATTTCTGCAATCTTCTCAACGCTGCGCTTAGTAAGCTCTACCTTTAAATCTCTTTTGTAGTAGATATTAAAAGACCAATTAGTTAAGACATTTTTGATTATTTTTTTTATTTTTCAAAACCCTATAACAGTTTCCCTGCACGAGATACGGAGTTATGCCCATACAATAAAACATAGCACGCGCTGAGATCTTTCAAATCATATAGGTCACAAAGTGTTACAACACATGGGACGCACCCCATATAAAACTGCCCATTCTTCTTTGTAAGTTAAAATAAATGACATCGCTTATTTCATCATAACAGCTCATTAATGTCCCACTGCAAGGACACGCCTCCTCCCGTGACGGAGGGATAACTAACTACTAATACCACGCTGGCCAGTCGGATTGGTATAGGGTTTAATTTCAAGTTTTCTTTCATTTTTATTTCGTAAAGATAATATTCACCGATTGTCCCTTAGTCGGTTTTACGCCACCCATGGGATGAGATGGGGAGGTGACATATTGTATTCTTACTCCGTCACCACACGGATAATCGCTAATTAATTATGAATGAATACATTTGCACGCCACGTTATGGTGCGGCAGAATTACCTGCCTCGGTGGCGCGGCGGTCGCATTACATGGCTGGCGTGCATGAGGTCGCGGGTTCGATTCCCATGGAGGACAATTGTGATACACAAACTATTGTCCTTAGTCTGGATGTTCTTTGTGTCCGTTAAATTGATATTTTTAAAGGCTAGTGTGGGATTTGTCTTTTGTAAAAAAAATGCTGAAATAAATTATTGTACCTAACACCTTTTTACCATCTAGCAAAAAATATTTGACTAAACTTAGACTCGACTATATTATTATTATTATCTATAGATAAACTGTACTGTGTAAACTTACTAATACAATTTATATTTAATTAAATTGCGTTTCAATTACGAAAAACAAAAAATATAACAATCAAGTAAACTTATAATTGATTTAATTTAATAAGACTTATAATTGATATTACACATACGATTCATGGTTAATTTTATTATCATATAAAAGGAATAACTTATTAATAGCACTTAATAATAAAATAGTTATAGATTATTTAAAAACCCATTTATTTTATGATTACTACTGGTAACGCCATCTCGTGAACAAAAGAAACGAAATTTAAATTCATTCAACATTGAACCAAATCCATTTTGCATGACCCCTGATTTGTATTGGACTGTTCTAATAAAGAGATCTAGCGATATCTCGAGTAATACTTATCCGATTTTGATGAAACATACCTCAGTTTAAGCCTAATAAGAAAGGCTACAATACAATGTATTGGTCTGAAGATTATATTTAATTTGTTTTAAAGATGTGCGGTAACAAACAGACAGACAGACAGATAGACATTAATTCTAAAAATTGTAAGTGTGTAGTGTTGTTGCTTTTTGACTTTTTTCTAGATTTTATAGATAATTTTTATCTGAATTTTCGAAAAGAACAGACATTTCGACCTCTACAGTTTTAATATAGTATACATAGATAATTACCTACTTTAAAAATAATACCCAAAAACTACGTATCTATGTATTTTAATATCTAAAGCGCGCTTATTCCGAGAGGAGTCAATAAGAACCACGTCCATTCGCATTAAGAGTCAATGTGAATGAAATTATATTGATGCACCGGTTGGCCGTTTCGGACGTTAAACAAAAATCAACCGTACAGCCGTACTCATACTGGCGCGGCGGCATTTGTAAATTTTCTTTCATCTTTATCTTGTGTGTTTATAAACGGATTTCTATATTTTTTTTTTATGAATAAGATATTAAAGTGTACTTTTGAAATATGGGAGTTTGAAAAAGATATGTCTATGCAAATTACAATATATTTATGTATTTAATACACTTTGAAGAAAACCCTAACGATTAAACACGTTATTGTGGCTAATATATAAAAGATAGATATATACTATTAGGGACTTTTTTGTACATCTTTTGAAGACCATTATTTTTGTAATACATATTTTGGCGTATGATCAACGTATGCGATGATAAGAGCTCGAACGCGCGTTTTTTCAACCGACTTGCTTCAAATTTTTCGTTACTGCTCAGCTCCTATGTGTCTTAGCGTTATGTTATATAGCCTATAACCTGCCCAGGAGTAAGGACTACAATCGTACTAAGTTTGGTTAAAATGCCTTCAGTAGTTTTTGACCCATGCGTGCACATACAGACAGACAGACAGACAGACAGACAGACAGACAGACAAAAAATTTATTGATTGCATTTTTGGCATTAGTGTCGATCACCATTCATCCTCCAATATTAGTTTTTAACATATATTCAATGTACAGAATTGATCTCTCTACAGTTTTATTATATAGTATAGATATAAAAATTCAATAGAAAAACCTTACTGTGTCTTCCTCTGCGCAATAGAATTAGAAATGAGGGTACTTATACAAAGAAAAACTAGTGAGAAAAACATGTAAGGGAGAGCACATGAAAAGCAAAACAGACGGCTTTTTGGGGTCTGAAACACTTTAATATTGCCCACGTAAGAGAAGATGATTCCGTGTGGTGACGAAGTAAGAATACAATATGTCACCACCCCGTCTCATCCCATGTGTGTAGTAGGAACCGACTAAGGGACTATCCGTGAATATTATCTTTACGAAATAAAAAGAAGGAAAACTTGAAATTAAACCAATCCGCCTGGCCAGCGTGGTATTAGTAGGCCATCAGTATCCCTCCGTCCCTGCAGTGGGACATTAATAGGCTGTTATGACGAAGAGAAAATGCATATTGGTAATATCCCTAAGACCGTGGACAGGCGACCTGGACGCGAGAGATTGTCAGATGACGGATACAGGACCGCAAGAAAGGATTTTATTGAAGGCCTAGCAACGGGACTTCCATTGTCTGACATTATAATAACCATAATTTTCCCGTCAAAACTTATGGTTGAAAAACTTTTTATTTTTGATTATCAGGGTGACCTGTTCGGCGGGCTCAATGATGGTCTTCTCAGTCGGGCGGAAGCGCTGGCGGCGGTGGATATCAGCAAGCACCAGTCAGGCCCTCAACCTGGGCCTCCACTGCCGCAGCTCAAACATGACATGGTGTACCATCACGGCGTCGGGGGACCCTCGCCTCACAACGCCAGGCCCCATCAGGTGAGTTCACTTCTTTTATATACAACTAGCTGGCCCGTGTCCACTTTGTTGGGTGGCGAAAAAAACTCGCCCGTTTTTTAAACATATTTCATTACTGCTTCACTCCTATTACCCATAGCGTGATATTATATAGCCTATGACACACCCCGATAAATAGACTATTCAACACAAAAAGAATTTTTAAAATCAGTTCTGTAGATCCAGAGATTACCCCCTACGCAACGTCACAAACACACAAACTTTACCTCTTTTTAAAATATTAGTATAGATATAATATGTCATGACTGGACCGATGGATAGACGGAGCAAGTGTGTCCTAGAGTAGAGACCGCGATTTGATAAACACAAAATAATAGGCTGCTATGATGTATTATATAGATATAAATGTGAAAGGAGGATCCTTAACGTACTTTTCAAAATATAGATAAAAAATGTATAGATAATAAATAAAGATAACATAAAATAAAGTGGGAAGTTATAGGTAATACAAAGTACTAATGCTACTGTATTTTATTTTAGTTATTTGTATTACTAGAGCAGAGATTACCTACGATATTGACAAAACTGCTTAGCTTCCTCTACATTTATATTTTAATAAACTGAAATAATCCGACGCACTAACTTCTACACCGCCAGTTCAAATAAAAGCATATAAACTTAAAATATCAACATCCTACCAATGATACAGTAAGACCCCTACCTATCTATATAGATATACATAAATATGATGCATATCTCCCTTCCTACCAACAAATAAATACGAATCATACAAAATCGAATTTCACATCAATAAAACTAAAGGTGGCGTCGTAAAAATTTTTGCAAATTTGACCGCTCCACGCCTTCAAACCCCTCGTAAAAATTCCCCGCGATATGATCCCTAGTATGGAAACTCTTGCTGATTTTTGATTATGAATTACATGACGTTTCGTATGTTAGAAGGGGCTCGTAATGTATATAAAATTGACAATTTTGGGGGTTACTCTTTGGTATTTATTATGACATTTCTGGATTAGTTGGATATGATGAGGAAGGCACAGGATACAAGGTGGCAATATTTGGAAGAGGCCTATGTCAACCAGTGGACGTCAATTGGTTAATATGATGATGATAAAATCCGTATACATTTACGAATACATTGTGTGATTGAGAAAGGGCCGTTTATTTGTTTTTTATATGATGGGAGGCAAACGAGCCCGCAGGTCACCTGATGGTAAGTGATCACCGCCGCCCATGGTAACCCGCAACACCAGAGAAATCACAGTTGCCGACCTTAAAGAAGGGAGTACTTTAAATACCAATTTCTTATTTTAGCATGAAACATAGAAGGTGTAAAAATAAATAAAGGGAAATGTGAAAAACATTTTTCACAACCCAAAAACCATTTTCCATTTTTCAAACATCACAACCCAAAAATACGAAATTAATAATAAAAAAATAACCTTTTAACAGTAAAAGGAGTCATAATAAGTAAGGGTCGTTACTCGCAGGAAATTCTCTATTACATAACATAGTAGACACACTAATACATTTCTAAGAACAGTTCAAAAGAGGTTATGTAGGACATGTTCAAAGAAACAGTCTATTTAAATCTCTTTCGTTATTACCAGGTCGCGGGGTGAAACTTAATAAGTATTATTACCTAATATTGATGACCTCTGTGGCGTAGTCATTCTACTATACAGCTGCTACGCAGAGGTCTGGTGTTCGATTCCCGCCCAATGCAAATAGGGTGCATGAACATTATTGTTTGCATTGGTCTGGGTGTTTACAATCATTTGTGTTAACAATCATGTTCATGCACACAAAGATTTGCATTGAGCGGGAATCGAACCCGAGACCTCTGCATAGCAGTTATGTTATATAACCATTACGCCATAGAGGTCCTCAAATGAATAATGATATTTTGACCTTACAACGTTCTTGTAAAGTTTGCGGGAAAATGAAGGATGAGGGAGGCAAAGGTCAGAGTAAGGTGGAGATGTTTTAAGGATGGCTATGTCCAGCACTGGACGTCGTCTTTTGACTGACTGAAAAAAAAAATATCTGGAGACATTTTCTTGGTCGGCTTTTACGACATATACCACCGGTTTCCGAATGACATGTATGTGGATGGATATAGGGGAAGAGGACGACCAAAGAAACGATGGATGGATTGTGTAAACCATACGGCTGCGAAGAGTGTTACTTGTGAGATGACGTCCGATAGGAAAGTATGGAAATAGAAGACATGCTGCGCCAAATGAAATTGGGATAATGGCAGGGGAATGATGATGATCAAGTAAAAAACAACTACTCAAGTGTCAAATTTTAGTTCCTGAAAAAGATAGTTGACAAGAGTTTTAACACTTTATTAGTTGATTTTTACTTAATCAGACATTCGAAAACCGGGAGTTAAAGTGACAAAACTTAATTTTAGTACATCACCACCTAAAGATAATAATATAACGATAGTTTATATTTACTAACACTTACAGCCCTATATAACGTCTCGGCTCTGTGCATAAATAATAATAAGGAGAAATGCATTTCTCTATGCCTTAGGTAGGGCGGGTCCCTCGGGGACTAGGGGCCAAGATATATGTGGGCTCAGTTATAAAAATGAGTTCGATATTATGCACTGTTTGATGTGATAGCTATTTTTGGATTAAAGGAGAAAGTATGCCTTTAGTTTTGAATAGTAGAGATTAGGTATTTGTGAAGAAGAAAGGCAATGGAAAAATTTGGTAGGTACTCGAGGCAGGGCTCGAACCCGCGTCTCTGGACTTCTTCTTTACTAAGTAAAACTAGCTTTTGTCCGCGGCTTCGCTCGCGTTATATTCGAGGTAGCACTCTTCCCCTTTCACACAGAAAAAATAAGGAGCCTATGTTACTCTCCATTCCCTATAAAATCATGTCAATTTGTCGCTCCGTTTTGCCGTAAAAAAAAGACAAACAGACACACTTTCGCATTTATAATATTAGTATGGATTTATAATTATGTAATTTAGATATTTGTGGTTTTGACCCAGTGTAAAATAGGATTATTTGGTTTTATTTTTTAAAGTTTATTTACGTTAGAACTTTGTCATACTTGTCTAATTTAATTTGGCTTTTAACACATAATAACGGTCTGCCCAGTGCCCACAACACCGTACCATACCATGACCGTGCTAGGAGCGTCCTATGAATGTGTCAGACAAAAAAGTATTCTTTGTATTAAAACGTATGAGACTATGCCCACTAGACCGTTCCGTAACCGGCCAGTACCTTCGTTGTGTCAATTTACGTGCATGATACGGTCCTAGCACGGTCATGGTATAGTACGGTATAGTGGGCAGACTCTTTAAATAAGGAATTTCTGTGTAAATTTCATGTAAGCAAAAGAAATTGTTTTTTAACGTAATTTTAAAATTATATTGTGTTGAGAGACTCTTTACAACTACCAAATTCATAATCTTTAAGACCTTCTAGGGCATATTTAACCAGCATTACCTAAACTGACAAATTAAATAAAATACCTAAACAATAATATTTCAAAATTCATCCGTAATGATAGTTAAGGAAAAAATAAATACATAATATAATGTTTCGAGCAAAAATGTTTGATCTCATAAATTATTTATTTCTTATCCTGTTCTCTGAAAAATAGTTTTTGAACATTGTTTTGACGTACGAGTATGTAAGACAAGTTTGTTTTTTTCTCTTCTGTAGTTATTTGTTAATATTTTTTTAATAAAATGTATTTTTTGTTCAGAAAACTGTAAAACTAATTGTATCTATAGATTTCTACTCGTATAATGTTTACTTATTCTTCAATGTGTAACCTGTAATTTATTTATATATCTTAGCACTAAAATCCTGCTAATATTATTAAATTTTAGAGTCTGGATTGTCTTTTTGTCCGTTAAACTGAGTTGTTGTCTTTTTATAAAAGAAAAAAAAAAGAAAGATGTGCTTATATAATTAAAGATTGTCAGGAAATAATTCTATTAAAATTTAATATCATCATAACAGCCCATTAATGTCCCACTGCAGGGACGGGCCTCCTCCAGTGCCGGAGGAATACTTAACCTACTAATACCACGCTGATAATTAATATACCGTAATTTAAATTTAAAGTAAATATTAAAATGAAATAGTGTACCTATTATTGTTATTGTATTTTATAATAGTGTAGAGAATTATAGGAATAATTTAATTGAGAACTACAATTATTATTCCAATGTCAAGCCCAATGCCTTTTACTCATTGCATTTCAATTTCATTTTTGCATGAACAAGTTTTAACACTAGAACTAAACACAATAAACCAACTCCTCTACAATATCTTACCGAACACACAAACTATCACCCCTATCGGTCAAGCCGTTTCCCCTAAGCTACAACACGAGTGAAAATCTATTAATAATTTATTTAACATGATAAAGTCTCACTCAGAATGGGCTAGCAATTCTTTTCTTTCTCCCCTTTCTAAGGTAACCCGCGTAATATGTTCTTTATTGCCTCCAGAACCCAAGCTAGCAGTTAGGGGTTTACAACCCATGGAACCCGGGTTGTTACGGGGTTATTCCCGTAATCTGTAAATGTAGTTTTAGGGGATAATTTGATGTAGTTCTGTTTTGAAATTGTTGGTTTAATAGTGTCGTGAATTATTATTGCGGATTTGATTATTGCTTTTAAATGTAATGTTACATGAATAAATAATAGTAATCAGATTATCTACGAATAAACATAATTAAGTATTTTGTGTTAAATTGTTTTTGTGAAAACAAAATGAATGCATAAAAATTAATTAACTGATGTTTATTTTAAATGTCTTAGGAGATCAGCGGTTTTAGAAAGAGTATCGAGCTCTTTAACCTTTCCGCAATTTCTGTGTTGAATAGGCAATTTATCGAGGAGTGGCTTTATAATAACGCTGCGACTAATAGGAGTGGAGCAGTAATGAAATATGTTTAAAAAGGGACGCGTTTTTTTGCCGCCCAACGAAGTAGGCCTGTTAGCTAGTGTTTCATATGTTTTCCTCATTTTGTTTTCTTGAAAACAATCATTCATCTATCAGTTAATGGCTATCCATGGCTGGATATAGGCCTCCTTCTTATCCTATTATACCTTGTGCGATCTTGTGCCTCCCTCATCCCGTCTTACCTAAATAAAACAATGAAATATTTTTTTTCTCGAAATTTTTCCAACGTTATTGACAGTGGGCCAATTAAAGGTTCTCTAAAAGAAAATTTTAAATACCTACTTTTATTTACAAGCATAAATAAAAACAAAGCCTATAAAGTTTTAACTTAAAAATTCTTACAATATTGAGGACCCTTTAAGCTTTACCAATAATGGGTCTTAACAATAGACTGTTTGAGTGTTAAAAGAAAATTGTACGTCATTCAAAAATAGCTTTAAAAATTAACAATTTTTTAACGCGTTTAACTTAAGACAATTCTTTCAGTTTGTGCGTAATGACCTCCATAGATCTCATGACTACATGTAATTGGTACAATGCGTGATGAATATTAACCCCCTTACTCATGAACGCCTCTTAAATGTAATCACTGTTTTGCGAGATTTTTATTAGAAACCAACCTTATGCTAAACAAAACCGTAAGAATTTAAGCTAATCAATTGACTAAAATTTAAGAGGCGTTTATGAGTAAGGGGGCTAATGTCGATATCACATCCTGATTTTAAAAGCTAAGAACTTCATGATAGATTACTAAAAAACAATTTTCTAATAGAAAATTCGTGTTCCCGCATAAATATACCTAAAACTTTTTTTGACGTAAAAAACCTTCTGGAGACTATCTAGAGTCCTGAAAAAAAGGAGGCTCGGTGTAATGAATAAATCCACGATGTTCCTCTATTAACCAGAAAGGCAATACGAGTGGCCAGCGTGGTATTACTTTTACTTCTTTAATTTTTTCCTCGTCTCTAAACAGAGACTTCTATACATAGTATAAAATGAAGTCGCTTTTTTCCATTGTATGTTTAAATCTCTAAAATTACGCACCGGATTTTGATGCGGTTTTTTTTAAGAGATAGAGTGATTCAAGAGTAAGGATTGCATAATATAGTATAGAAACCTATATAAATTTAGAGATTTCCAATGAAGCTGTACTTAAACGTTGTTTAAAGACATTCTGTAGTAAGTAGGTGCCCGTGTGGAGCCGGGGCAAGTCGCTAGTATGAAATAAAACGTACTTTTTTTTACAAAAAACGTCATCAAACTTATAAAGACAATACCATAAAGTATTCTTAATATCTTTTTTATTTAACGTAATATTACTTCAAATAAAGTTTACCCTATGAGATTGTTTAGCCGATAACCCTACACTCGTGTGACAAATGTTTGTAAAAAAAAACAAAAAAAATGTGTACAAAGGGTAAATAAGGTCCCTAGGGGTCTGACAGTATTTTTAGTACCCAATTGTCGCGGTACCCACAAGGGACCGCCCTGCCAGTTTGTGTAGTACTTTAAAACTAGTACAGAGGGCGTTGCGTGAAGAAACATTTGTAGGTATGGTAAAAAGTATTATATACCTAGAGTTTGTACTAGTTTTTATTCTGTTATTTTTTTATACATACATAAACTCACGCCTTATCCCGTCCGAGGTAGGCATTATTTTTTTATATATAATTTTTTGTGTCGATAGTCGTCTACTTAATATAATACATACATTACGTCAGACAGGTAATTTAATAAAGAGTTAGATAGTCGTATAATTTATATTTCGACGACCTCTGCGTAGTGGTTATATAACATGACTGCTACGCAGATGTCTCGGGTTCGATTCCCACTTAATGCAAATCTTTGTGTGCATGAACACGATTGTTTGCATTGGTCTGGGTGTTTTTACAAAAACAAAGTATTTAAGTATGTTTATCCGTTGTCTAGTATCCATAGTACAAGCTTTGCTTAGTTTGGGACTAGATGGCGTTGTGTGAATGTGTGAGGAATATTTATTTATACTTATGTATTTATATAATATTTGGAGGATGCCTATTTTCAGCAGGGAATGTCGATTTGGTGATAATAATATGATGATTAATAAACAGAGATAACGCTCTACGAAGCTGAAATTGACCGATTGTCTCTTTCCACAGGTCGATGTGTAATATTTACGGCTGGGTACTGTACAGTAATTTTTACTAGATACTGTTATACCTTTTCATCTAAAGCAATTAACACGCATTCCTTGTCACAGGTGGAACAAAGGTACAAAAAGATTATGTCACCTCTTTGTGTGTCACCTCGTGACACTTAAAAAAAAAGTAAATGCTGGGAAGGATTAAGCTCTATGTCATGGGGAGTTTTACAAACTTCATTTTAACGTACACAAATAACATCCAGACCCAGGACATTAATTTGTGGATCGCACAAATTATTGTCCTGCGTGGGTATCGAACCCGCGACCTCGTGCACGTCAGCCAAGTACGCAACCTTACGCGCTACCGAGGCAGTTCTTCCATTAAATATAAATATTCCTCACACATTCACACAACGCCATCTAGTCCCAAGCTAAGCAGAGCTTGTACTATGGATACTAGACAACGGATAAACATATTTACCTAAATACTTTTTTTTTGTAAATACATACCTACATATACATAGAAAACACCCAGACCAATGCAAACAATCATGTTCATGCACACAAACATTTGCATTGAGCGGGAATCGTACCCGAGACCTCTGCGTAACAGTCATGTTATATAACCACTACGCCAAAGAGGTCGTCAAACATTATCTGAGGCTACCGTAACACTGTCATAGACAGGTGATCCAACCAAAGAGTAAAAGACAAACTAATCCAAATACTATAATGTTATTCAATAATATACCTTATTTGTCTTCATAGAAAAACAATTTATAAAACAAAGGACTTTGATCTGTATTGTAAGGGAATAAGAGTGTTTTGATTTATATATTGTATAGGGAGGACACAACAGTAGGGCGAGGTGTGGCCACGAAACTTACTCATTTATTTTTAATTTTGATTATTATTAAAGTTGCTTTAATGCCATGTCACAGGGTTTTGATGTCAAATAAATTATTTGTAGTTTTAAGATCCTTTATAGAATTCATCATTTTTAAAACATAAAAGTATAGATCATGTAGATGTAAGCGTCAAAAACATTACCCTTATTTTATTAACTATAAAATAAATTCATTTTATTCTATATTATTTGATTTACGGACATTAACACACTCGAACATTAACACACTCAGTCAGCTTATTACTATGTCTAGCCAAAACGTCGAGTAACTCAAGGTTCCTAAATAATTTAATATTTACGAAATATGTTCATCAAATTTAATTATAATTATAACCCTTATTTTATATTTGTGTATAAAAAAACAGCACACCTCATTAAGAAATTCTTCCTTAAAAATCATTCGCCAATTCTTTAATCGCTATTTTAATGGCCCTATAAAACTACAAATTTGGCCACTTGTCCAAATCACAATGTAGTGGCACAAATCACTATTAAAGGAGTATAATTTATTTAATATCTACTTACTGTATTGTCGTAGGGAGGGGACAATATCGATATAATTTAAAACGATTATTGTGACCTTACTTACATTTACATTTATAATAATATTTATTGTAATTACTGACCTCTTTAGTTGTAATGTTTGTATTTAGTTTACGTTTTATTTCTTAAATTTTATAAAGCGTTCCAATTACGAGTTAAGCAAAGACAGTACTGTTAGGTACAAAGATAAATTGGTATAAACTCTGTACCAATCCGTTTTGCCGGGCTTGGTTTTATATATGTTACGGTAAATGTGATTAATTGAAAATTATTAATAATTACCGGTTATTATTAATACTAACCACTTGTTTTGGTAAATGTGATTAATCGATCGAAATTTATTACTTTTAGTAGTAATTATTAATAACTCACGACACATATTGGTAAAAGTGATAAAATAAATAAAAACCCAACGTTTTTTGACCAGCAGAATTTTTTTTTCATAAATTAAGAATGTGGCGCTCGCATTTCACTGTACCTAGTGTAGCAAACCAATGGGGCGCAAAACACTTGACCGATTTTGAAGTTTTCGATCAAAAGATCATTTGGTTAGCTTAAGTTAGAACTGTGACAACCAACGCGTTCACATTCCAACATTCTTAATTTATGAAAAAAAAAATCTGCTGATCAAAAAATGTTAGAATTTTTTTATTTTATCACTTTTACCAATATGTGTCGTGAGTTATTAATAATTTCTACTAAAAGTAATAAATTTCGATCGATTAATCACATTTACCAAAACAAGTGGTTAGTATTAATAATAACCGGTAATTATTAATAATTTTCAATTAATCACATTTACCGTAACAACATATACATAAATAAAAAATAAATAAATATTTTTTTCCAAGTTTCTTTTCATCAATATCCGGCTCTCTAGTGGATTTACTTACTACATACATATCATACGTAGAAATTTCGAGACCAACAACAACAAACTCATGGACAAAAAAAAATAAACTTGTGCGAGACTCAAACTATCGACCTGGCAAGTAATGGAACACAGAACTTTTTATTGCGTCATGTCATCCCGAAAGACACAAAAAAAAATCTACAAATGATATTGAAATATTGCGTTGCATTATTATAATTATTAAAAGTAAACGGGATATTAACGCGGCTTGCTTTTAAGTTAACATATAGAACGACAATAACTTGAAAATGTTAATTAATGAATATTAAAATTAATTATCATTTAATTACTGTTACTTAATTATAAGCCTCCATTAAATGGTTACGTGTTCATAATTAATTAGTGCTGAATGAATTTCGTTTAAAGCATTTAAACTTACAGTCAATACTTTATTCGCATATTTATTATTATTTAATACTTGTACATAAATAACAGATAATTAATGAACCGCGTGCGGCGTTATAACTTCATCTCATAGTAAGTACAGGCCTGCGAAAACAAAATAGAAAAACTAAAAAAAAAAACGATTTTCAAATTAAATAGTTTGAACTTATTGACGTCAATTTTATTCTACTTACTAATTATATCACCGCTTTCTATGTGCTTGTAGAGAAGAAACGGTGCATCAAACTCTACTGTGGCATTTTCTCAATTTGCAATTCACAGTAAATAGCCGACTTAATCCATATTATGATGAATGGCTTCTAAATAAATGAGATTTAAAAATAAAATCACAGTAAATAATTTCTAATAACGAAATCTTCTGTTCACCGTGGTATTAGTCTAAAACTTTGACGGAGAAAGGTAGAATCTAGTCTTGCGGAGAGGTACAAATATTATACTGATCATTGTGAATACATTTGCACTGTTTATTGTGCATATCAGGGCTATAAGGAAACCATTTTCTTTAAGTTCAAGTCATTTCGCCCTGACATAGGAAAAAAACTCAAGGTGATTTTCACCCATAAACGTTCAACTATCAATACTAATAAGATATTCTAATCGTACCATTTACTTATAAGAGAATCTAGGCCGCCATGAAGGGTGTAATGAACTGTGTAACTGCCTTCTTTGTTTTGCTATGATGTTTAATGTGGAGTCCCGTATACTAGCACAGTCGCTTGCACAAGTATTACAATTTTATCTATACTAATATTGTAAAGCAGTAAAGTTTATGACGTTGTAGGGGGTAATCTCTGGATCTACTAAACCGATTTTAAAAATTCCTTCTGTTTTGAAAAGGCCATTTATCGGGGAGTGTCATAGGCTGTATGTATATGACTAATAGGAGTGGAGCAAGTAATGAAATATGTTTAAAAAAGGGACGCGTTTTTTTCGCCGCACAACGAAGTGGGCACGGGTCAGCTAGTGGACAATAAAAAGATTAATGGATGAGAGAGGCACAGTACCGCACAAAGTGGAAATATTTGGAGGAGGCCTAAGTCCAGCAGTGGACGTCAATTGACTGATATGATGATGATGAAAAAGGTTAACTCCTGTAGTCTTTTGCAGATACGCAGTGTTTTATCGTTTGGTGGCCAGTCAATGAAAATCTTTTTATGCATGAACATGAATTTTTGCTTTGGTATTGTTTCTTTTTGTATACTACTACCAAAAGTTATTAGGTTTGTTTATCAGTTGTCTTGTTACCTTAGTTCTGCTCAGTTTGGAACTAGTTGGCGTTACATAATGCATGCGGAGTATTATATCTACTTCTTTATACAAACAGGACGATTGAAGAATTTCTAATTCCAACAAAATTATTGTTTCCTTAGGTACTTGAAATTGTTTAAAAACTTTGTGTTGAGTTTTCCTATGCCGAAATGTTGTTTACGTGATTGTTGTAGGTATATTTAATGTTTTATTTCATGTTAAGTTTACATTATTTAAAATACACGTTTGTGTTAGTACAACTCGATAGTTTAAAGGAGAAATAAATAAATAAATATAAATCTATATATTTTCATACGTTGTACTCCAGTGTACTTAATGCTAAATTAAAATACATCGAATAATAATAACTATGTCGCCTACATTTGTGACTGTAAACTGGACAGTTTACTGTCACAAATTACACAATAATTTTCGACATTCTAGTATTTAGTTTTATGCAATAATAATGCAATGATAAGGGTTACTGCACTGGTTATTAATAACTTTGCGTGGTAATGAATGTTCAGCCAAACTAATAATTTGATTATGAGCATTTCAAAATTAAATGTAAGACAAACAACAACTTAAACTTTAAAAAATGTGTATTAACGTTAAGTCCATTTTTTTTTATGTATGTATTTACAAATAAAAAGTATTTATGTATGTAGGTACATTTGTTGTCTAGTGCCCATAGTACAAGCTCTGCTTAGTTTGGGACTAGATGACGTTGTGTGAATGTGTGAGGTTATTTATTACATTCACAAGAGCTTTCATAATACAATATACTTAGTACTAATTGATTATTATAAGTACGTTTAATAATAAAATCGATTTATTTTAACTATTTTTAAAACAGTTTGAGAACCATTTGATGATCTTTCTTTGTGTTAGTAACAATGATTTATGGAGATGCAGAGACTATCAAGCGCCATGTATGATGATCCTTATAAACCAGATTTGCTTTGTATACATTTATATACCACAAAGTTTTTGCATAATAGTCTGTAAGATGTCATATTGATGCAAATAAATAAATATAAATAAATACATGGCCGTAACTTCCGAGTGCACTTGCATTTATATGATAAATGTCATACTTCTATTATTAAAAAAAATCGATATTATTTAAAACATAATATTTATTCACATCACTAAATACAATGATACACTGGCACTTCACCCTCGTACATCGCGGTGTTTATCAAAAGTGTTGTGAGCTCATTTTTATTCGATTTATATTGTTACTAGCTGACTCGTGCGGCGAAAAAAAACGTTGCGTCTCTTTTTTAAACATATTTCATGACTGCTCCACTCCTATAAGTCATAGCGTGATATTATATAGCCTATGACACTCCCCGATAAATTGACTATTCAACACAGAATGAATTTTAAAAATCGGTTCAGGGATTACCCCCTACAACGTCACAAACACAAACTTTACCTCTCTATAATATTAGTATAGATTAGGGTAACGCACATGCGTTCTTATTACTGCAATAATTATCACCTTATCAGTCATTGGACGTCCACAGCCGGACAAAGGCTTCCTCTAAATATTTCCACTTTGAGCGGTGCTGGGGCGGTCTGTTCTCCGTATGGTGACGAAGTAAGAATACAGTGTGTCACCACCCCATCTTATCTCATGGGTGTCGTAAAAACCGACTAAGGGACTATCCGTGAATATTATCTTTACGTACTAAAAAGAAGGAAAACTTGAAATTAAACCCTATACCAATCCGTTTGGCCAGCGTGGTATTAGCAGGCCAAGAATCCCTCCGTCACTGGAGGTCTGTCCCTGCAGTAGGACATTAATAGGCGGTTATGATGAGCGGTTCTGTGCCTCCTTCATCCATCAGTTTCCCACCGCTCTTACTAGCCATTGCTATTTACAATTTTTTTGGGTTCGTTTATCACCTTTGTGAGACGGCCTAGTACCTATATTAGAAGTTAAGCCCTTTTATGGGTATCAGAGGTAAAATATTCGCTAAGATAATTGATATTATTTATGTACCTACTAGTGTAGTATGAGATTTTCTCCCGCTTTATCTGGTTCTTCTTCTAAATGGTTTTATAGCAACCCCTAAACTAGATTTATATATTTTTTTAAATTTTTAGAGGCGCATGTCCCCGAGTTTACGTTTGATATTTATAAAATGCATGTCCTTCAGTGGACTGCAATAGGCTAGTTGATTGAAACTAGATAGGTATTTACCTACTCTGCTATATAATAAATATTTACAGTAAATATTTATTATATAGCAGAGAGTAAATAATTTACTCTAGTGTTGTCAAAACTTCTTCTTGAAGGATATTTTTATGGGATGAAGGGACGAACTTAAATTACTCATAAAATAATAGACCTGCTCCTCTTTTTTGAATCGTTTAAAAAGCAAAAATAAGAAAACGATAGTCAAGATGACTTGATATTCCTACCAATAAATTATTCTTATTATCAAGCTAACTGTGATATATCACCATGAGTTTGGTGCACCTACGTAAAACGGCAAGCCTGTGTAATGCTCGTATAACAAAATATATCGTGCAGCACATTGCAGAGGTACGTGCGGAACCCTAATTGTGACGTACAGCGCCCCTGGGACACTGGACACGAACCCAGGACTGCATGTAATAGATAGTGCACTTTTTTATTTTTTTTTTCCAACATTCTATTTTATTCAAGGTAGTTGCTTTGAGAGAATAAAACTATGTTCGATTTTATACTTGAGTTATGTGACTTTATTAAGACCCCTCGCACAGTGGACCTACGACTTAGTTAAGACGGTATATCGACGGATGAGAGAGGCACAGGACCGAGGTGGTAATAATTGGAGGAGGTCTATGTCCAGGCAGTGGACGTCGATTGGCTGATATGATGATGATAAGAACAACTTGCCATAATAATATTATCATGGCAGTTTTGTGAATAAATTGCAATCAAATTGTTAAAATTTCAATCTGTATTCGGACATCTAAGTGCTTGTATTTCAGTGGTGTATCTACTAGAAAACAGAAACAAATATACAAGATATAGGTACATCATAATAGCTCATTAATGTACTACTGCACGGACGGGCCTCCTCCCGTGACGGAGGGATACTTGGCCTACTAATACCACGCTGGCCAGATGGATTGGTATAAGATTTAATTTCAAGTTTTCCTTCTTTTTAATTCGTAAAGATAATATTCAAGGATTAGTCGGTTTTTACGGCACCCATGGGATGAGATGTGGTGGTGACATATTGTATTCTTACTCCGTCATCACACGGATAAAACATAAGTACATCTTTTGCAAGACTGATCAATGTTAAGTAATTTTAATAAACGTATAATAAATAGTTACTCTACATACTTTTCCCACTAAGTGGAGAAAGGAAATCTAGTGTCAATTGTATAATAGCTTGTCATAATTAAAAATAATTACCTAATTAAAAAACTTACTCCAATTAGAATATTCATTGTAATACTTACGCAATTAACATTTTACATTATTTAAAATACTTTTAGATATATTTTTCAAGATAAAATTAAATTACTGAACCTATTTTGATTATTTTTCGATGGGATAATTTTGAATGTATTGTTACTCTTTCAAATCGGAAATACGTAACTTATAAATCTTTTTAATAGACTTTAATAACTCTAATCTAATCTTATCGTACACTATAAAAACAAAACTTCTAAGCTATCACGTTCCATGATTTTAAAATATATTAAACTTAAACGGGAGAATAATGTGGTAATTAAATTACCCTTATTTTACTTTTTGTTGAGTTTGTTCTGATCTAAAAAGTCAGCAATTTTAAGGAATTTAGCATACCGCCGCGTTGGTCTCCCGTTTGATATTTATAAAATATTTCATAGTTATTCCCAAAGAGCGTAAGTTACAAAATAAAAAAGAAAAGAGATGACTCAGAATATTTTTTATCAGGTTGCATATGGGAGCTTCGCCTCAATAACAAACATTCATTTTCGCAACAATGCCGGTCAACAACTTAAGCATATTGGCAGTACACTCGCTCCAATCAACGTCACAACACTTACCCCCGAGCGACCCCGAGCCCTCCAACATAAAAAAACACACACAAGTGTTTGCACTCATAAAGAATGAGTGCAAATCTGCACAATGATTGTTTATGTTTCCATATCGAGACGAGTGCCATTGTTCAGGAAGAGCCCCTCGCTTTATTTACAATAAAACGTTCGATTTAACATGAATGCAAAAGTTAATGCGACGAACGAATATAATGGGTGGCGGCCCTCATAATCCTCTTAATAACTCGAATATTTGATGACCTATGATGTTGCTCTGTAGTACATGCCGGGGTAATCTCGGGTTCGATGCCGGCTTTATACCTACCAATCTCTGCATTTTACGGCCTTTCTGTACTGCTTTGGAAGTACGTATGGTTGTGTGGATAATTACATTAACGATGTACTGAAAAGTTTTTTTCTCCGCAGATGGGGCATCACGGAATGGAAGGGCTGGATATGCTGGACCCTCTGACGTCATCCTCAATGACCACACTAGCGCCTATGGGTGAAGCAGCTCCTCCACATCATCAGCTGCACGGCTACGGAGCCATGAACCACGTGATGAACCACCACCACCACGCCGGCGGTCTCACCCACGCCCCGCCGGCTCACCTGGGCCACCCGGCGGCCGCGCTGCATCCCGACACTGACACTGATCCCCGAGAACTGGAAGCGTTTGCTGAAAGATTCAAACAACGAAGAATTAAACTAGGAGTTACGCAAGCAGACGTCGGTAAGGCCTTAGCTAATCTCAAACTTCCCGGAGTGGGCGCACTCTCACAGAGCACTATTTGCCGTTTCGAAAGTCTCACCTTAAGTCACAATAACATGATAGCACTCAAGCCTATTCTTCAGGCGTGGCTCGAGGAGGCGGAGGCGCAAGCGAAGAACAAAAGGAGAGATCCAGATGCGCCCAGTGTACTCCCTGCTGGTGAAAAGAAACGTAAAAGAACATCGATTGCGGCTCCTGAGAAAAGAAGTCTCGAAGCGTACTTCGCAGTTCAGCCCCGACCGTCAGGAGAGAAGATCACAGCTATAGCGGAGAAGTTGGACCTGAAGAAGAACGTGGTCCGGGTGTGGTTCTGTAACCAGCGGCAGAAACAGAAGCGTATGAAGTTCGCGGCGCAACACTGACCGGCGGGCGGCGGCGCGGCGCTACTCTACCCGGGCGCCGGGTATTCGTACTAAGCCGCGCCCGCCCTTACTATTGCCACACGTCGCCGCCACTCATTCACACACACACATACATACAAACACACACAACACACTAATACATACACATACACACTCAACAAGATCTCATTCCGATCTCATTTCTTCACTCTCTCGAGTCGAGCAACTTAGTGTTTAGTGTAGATATAGTATATCCGTTCTTATATTATTTTATCGGACTGTTTATATATTTTTCGAGACACAGGGTATATAATAATCGATTATATACATATCAAGACAGTGAGTAGTGGTCGCTTCACAAATCATTCTGTTCGTGCGCGCCGTCTTTCAATATTTTCGGAGCATCAAAATATGTACATGAATTAAAAAATAATAAAAAATTGAAAATCAGGATTTTTAAGAGAATGTGCCTTGCAAATAATCAATATTCTGTGTTTTAATGTTAGTAACTTCATTGCTGCGAGAAGCAGAGTCATACCGTGGGATGGACGCGGGGGGTCTTATACTCCAGACGTATGAACATCGGTATGACAACATACGCACGTATGTAATGATAAGCAGAGCGCGCATCATGGATACACAAACGTGGGGTAAACTCTTTACTTGCCTGACTTGCTCATATATAGGTAGATGTGTATAAGTCTGTGACGTGCCGCCTCTGTACATTCATTGTACTGTGTTATTATATTTAATGATAAATTTGTTAGATGTTCTGTTCTATTGATACTGTACAAAATAATTATAAGGTTTTTTTTTATAAAAGCTTATTTTGTCAGTGACTTTTTAGGGTTATTTAGCAAACAGTTTTGTTTTTGGTTTTTTAATTAATAAGTAAATAAAATTACTTTTATAAAAATATTTTCTTTTTAGTTTAACAGGCAATAACGAGTTTTAAGCCATAGTAAAATCCCCAATAAATAAGAGAAAATAATGCTAAAGTTGGTCAGAGATAATGTTACGATTAGTGATAATTTATTCGATGTTATAATTGATTTGATTAATGTAGTAAACACGATTAGGAGAAAGAAAACAAATTCTGTGCAACAAACAAAGTTAAAAAGTCGAAAAAATATCAATGAAACAAATCATTTATAATACAGTTAAATTACAATTACATTACAGTGATTTACAGTTGCATTTATACCTACTTATTACATAATTTGTAAAACAACTGTAACGCAATTTGTAAGTTAACTGTAGGTAAACTAATATTTAACTGGAAACTGTTTGTTAGTAACATAAAATGTCACTGGTCTCTTGTATTATGTTGTAGATAATTATTATGTAATATTATTTGTTTATTATGTTCCTTAATTTTAGTAATTAATTAAACATTTCACGAAATGGCACAATTTCTAGTCTTAAGAGGTTATTAGTGACTTTTAGCCAAAATAGTATTAAATTCATATGTAAATAGTCACATTTCGATTAAAAAGTAGTTATTAGTTTAAATACCTACACATAGTTACTAAAATGAATGAAATTAGTACAACGCGGATGGACTCGTGCTATTCTTACACAAAAACTTTTTAATTATTTAATGAGTATTATGATAGTTGCCAAAATTTTATTTTTTTCAAATTAATTCGAATGTGGCCAAAAAAGTTCTTCGTTTCATTTTTCTCTTAAAGCATGAGTCCAAGAAGGTGACAGCACCAAGGCTTAAAGTAATGGAAAACCAGAAAAAAAATCACTAAAAAATTTGCGAATTATAAATAATATTTTTAAAAGATATTTTGTAAATATAGATATAAAAAAGACTTAAGGTAAATAAGATGTGCAATCTAGACCTCGGTATATATAAAAATAACTGCTAGGAATTAATGGAACCTAACCACATACAAGAATACATACTTAAATACCTTTTTCTTTATATACGAACTAGTCATTAAATTTTTTAACATTATTGTTTATAAAACAAAATTAATTATAAGTTATGTTGTTTATTTAATTTATTTTTGTACAATTTTAAACGGTAAACTTGTAATGTGAGAACAATGGCCAATTGTGTATAATTTATTTATATATTTGTATTAAAATTGGCATTAAAACTTGATTACTATATAATTGTTTTAGTCGCCAATAATTTAACTGCATTGTAACAATGTAATTATATTTTAACAAATTATAATTTTATAATTAATTATTTACGACTGACATAATGTACAATGTACCTTAAACTTTTGTAAGTATAAAATAATTAATATTTCCTAATTTATACTAAAGTACTTAATATGTTAAACAATGATCTCAATAGGTGTAAAATAATTACCAATAAGTAACTTTATTTTAGATTAAAGTGACTAAAACATTTATACAGTAATTATAAATTATTATTATAATTTGTAAATATAATTGAGAATAATTAATAATAGACCAAATGTAACTATTATTACTATTAGTTCTGAAAACTAAGTCAGTAATAATTTTAAGTAGACATTAGAAAACGTTTCTCTTGCAATTATTAATTCTTAATTAATTATTATTATTAATAATAAAAACGAGACAATCTTATTTCGAAAACCAATAAACAATAAATTGAAAAATAGAAATATTAGTAAAAACATGTTGAGTTTTATTAAAACCCTTTCCTGGTTTGATTCATGATACCTTTAAATGATTGACGATCTGTCCTTTGCCTTTCGTCTGATACGAATTATGACAGTGTGAGTATATCAGGCCTCACGGCAAGAGTTGGCATGACAGTGTAAGGTTGAAGGCAACACATTCAAAGACTGAGGAATGAGAGTCCAAAGGTACCGTAGAAATGGATAAGAATAAGACACATTTTGTTAGGACTTCCCTAGGACGGACTACACGGTAAAATGTTTGGAGGGGGGCCATATCCAGCATTGGACGTCTATAGGCTGATATGATGATGATGAATGAGGCTGGTAATGCCACTGTCTTAAGGTAGGTATGACAACAGTTTCTAAGGGTAAGTAAATTCTCGAAAAAGCGAAAGACTTCCTTGACCACTAGGCCACTCTAGCCCGTGTTTCTAAATTAATCCATAGATTTGAGTAAGAGCTCCCAGACAGAGCGGCATGTTCCCAACTGCAGAGTAACTGCAGCCGTCCACGCGTTTTGGCGGTAGCAGTCGACCTATGGCGCAGTGGTAGCTTGAAACGCTGATCTACGAAGTTTAAATGTCGACGGCAACAGTATCTCTGCTGTTGAGAAAATGCCGTGTGTAAGAGCTCAAAAATTAAAAAGAAATGGTTTTATAGTTTTATTTAAAATTAAGAGACCCCGCCGTCCTTACGAGGTGGTCGGTCTACTATGTGAGGGGACTGTGTCGATGGATGAGGGAGGCGCAGGACCACACAAGGTGGCAATATTTGGAGGAGGCCTATGTGCAGCAGTGGACGTCAATTGGCTGATATGATGATGATGCCTCGTCACCGCACGTTTGTAATTTTTGTACAGTCACGAGCAATAATATGTACACATTTTCGCATTTTGTAAACCAGTTATCTAAAGTTCTGCCAATCCAAAATTGAAAATTCGAAGATTAATTCAAAACTGTACGGAACCTCTTCTAAATTACGAATTCATTTTGATATTGTAATGTCTAGATAAACGTGCAGATAGTTTAGAAAATTTGAAAATGTGTACATATTATTGCTCGTGACTGTACTCTACAATAATAATAAATATATATTACAATATTTATGTACCTAACCTTCATCTTAAATGACACAATCTATTAAAAAAACCGCATAAAAGTTGCGTAGTTTTAAAGATTTAGGTAAGCTTTTAAGGGGACGGACAGACGGCGATAGTGACTTTGTTTTATACTATGTAGTGATAAGGCTACGCCCTTTAGCAGTAAATTTTCAATATTTTAATTGAATAATAATTAGGTAGGGGCATTGACCCAAATGCCCTGTGTGATAAACGATATTAAAGTAGGACTAACTCCTAAAGTGCTGATAATTGGTAGCTTCACCCAAAAGAATTAAGAAAATATAATAATAAATGATGAATAAACACAATTTAAATGACAAAATCCACATTTAGAACCAGGAAAATCATTTTTATGGATTACACTAACAAATAGGTAAATTGCAGCTGTTCAGTGTTTACCTTTTGTTTCTGGAGAAGGGCCGTTCACGCAGTGGGAGATTAAGGGTCGTAGCACATATCATAAAGTAAGCCGTTTTCCTCGGTGTCAAACGTCAAAAATCCGATTACGTTACGATTCCGATTAGTGTGTGTTGGAGTAAAGAGTCTCATACAAATAATAATGAACGGCTCGAGTTGATACGGTGCCGATCAGTTTACGTTACGTTATATGTGCTACCTACCCTAAGAGATGATGAAGAAAGAAAACTAGAATATAAAATTATGGGGTATTTAAGCTTAGCTGTAATTTTCATAGATCCATAGTAGAATAGCGCAAACCATCTTTTTCTCTTTTTTAATAATGTTCAACTAGAAAGTTGTTGTAATAATTAATTAATTTTTTTAATAATTTCTGAACCGATTTTGATAAAACTTCTATGAGACCATTTTGAAAATATATTTCCTTTTTAACAAAAAAAACATTATCGGTTCATAAACAAAGAAGTTATCGGCGAAGATACATAGAATAAAAAATATATATAGTTGAATAAAGTAACCTTCTCCTTTTTTGAAGTCGGTTAAGGGCCGTAGCACACAATATCAAAACTTAAAGGGATCGGCTCCTCGTCACCTTTTTCCTCAGTAAGTAAGGAGTTTCATACAAATTATATTGAACGGCTCAAGTTGATACGGTGACGTTCCCATTCCGTTTTTTAATGTTTGTGTGCTACGAACCTTAAAAGAAATAGCCAAATCTTTGTCCGTGAGACAATAGTATTTTGCGATCAAATAATCTTCTACCGAGAAGTAGCGTTGAACATAGATAAATACCTGGTACCTACTATAAAATGTCCGTGTGGTGTCAGAGTAAGAATACAATATCACCACCCCATCTCATCCCTTGGGTGTTGTAAAAACCGACTAAGGGACTATCCGTCAATATTATCTTTACAAAATAAAAAGAAGGAAAACTTGAAATTAAACCCTATACCAATCTGTTTGGCCAGCGTGGTATTAGGTAGTAGGCCAAGTATCCCTCCGTCACAACAGGAGGCCCGTCCCTGCAGTGGTACATTGATTGATATGATGCAGTAAACACCCAGTACAAAACAAGCATGTTCTTCCTGCACTTACAGATTTGCATCAAACGGAAATCGAAATCGCAACAAACACATCTAATTATTTATTCCATTTAAAAATCTACAAACAAAAATAAATTACTTTATTTTGAAATGAAAGAAAATGGAATGAAACAAAGGTGTTCATGGGAATAATTATGTATTACTTTACAAAGGAGAGTTTATGTGTGAGCTTGACGCGGGGTAGGAGCGTAGATGAGCAAAGGTTCAACGAATACCTCGGAGCTGCGAAACATTTAAGGGTCGTAGCACATAATATAACGTAACGTAAACGGATCGTCACCGTATCAACTCGACCGTAGCCATTCTGTATTCTTTGTATGGTACTCCTTACTGCCTCTCACACTAATCGGAATCGTAACGTAATCGGATTTTTGACGTTTGACACCGAGGAAAAAGGCGAGGTGGTGCCGATCCGTTTACGTTACGTTATATTATTATGTGCTATGACCCTAACACTGAATATTTCGTACAAATTTCAACATGGAATAAAACCTTTTTTTCTGCAAGCAGACCTCTGGCTGAACTTCGCACAAACGATTTCTGGTCGTCTTAAAAAAACAAACGTAAGTAGGTATATGATAATTTTGTAAACATTAACCCCCTTACTCATAAACGCCTCTTAAATTTTAGTCAATTGATTAATTAGCTTAAACTCTTATGTTGTTTGATATAAGGTTGGTTTTCGCAATAAAAATCTCGCTAAACAGTGATTAAAGGAGAATGAAACCTTCACTGAGAGTTTTGGGCCAAGATTATACAGAAATGAGAGTATTATCTATTATAGCTTCACACTTATTAGTCTCGTGCTAAATCTTTTGTTAGTTTTGGCAATCTGAAATCCAAGATATTTTTTTTTTGAAGGAGATGGAAACTTCAGCCATTACTGTACAGAGTAAGGATATGCCCTAAAAATCTTTTCTATTTTTTTCAAGTTCGAATCTTAATACAATTGAGTAATTTTATTATTATTTTATTAAAAAATAGAAAAGATTTTTAGGGCATATCCTTACTCTGTACAGTAATGTACAGGCTTTAGACCAAAAGTTTCCATCTCCTTTAAGAGGCGCTTATGAGTATGGGGGTAAGAGTCATAATAACTTTTTTAAACATTTATAATCTTTAAAAGGCCTTCTACATACCGGTTTGGTCCTGGCAGATACGTGACTCCAAACCCCGAATGTTCAACACTCAGCTTAGCTTGAAAATCTACAAAAAAAGCTTTTTAAAGCAAATCCTAAATTATGTAAGTACTTATTCGATAATTCTATAATGTTAAGTTCCCATCCCTTGCCAACGTACCTACCTATAGTAATATAATCATCATCATCATCAACACCGATGTATGAGGGAAGCACATGACTACGCAAGGTGGAGTTATTCGGAGGAGGCCTATGACCAGCAGTGGACGTGTATTGGATGATATGACGATGATCATTATAACTGGTTACCAAATATTTCCACCTTCTGCGGTCCTGTGCCTTCCAAAGCCATCAGTTTACTGGCGAAATAGTATTAAAATAATACCGCATCCAAATGTATAAATAAGATTAATAACTGTACGTTCTCGTCTAATTTGGACTGAACTTTGTAAAGACACAGTTAATCGTTCGCAGACAGTTCATTACAGGCTGGCTCAGCCACAGAAAAGCTCTTTTAACTTAAAGGTACAACATTAATATACTAAAAATACATATATTTTTTGACTAACTTATATATTATACCGTGTGGTGACGTAAGAATACAATATGTCACCACCCCATCGCATCCCATGGCTGTCGTAAAAACCGACTAAGGGACTATCCGTGAATATTAACTATACGAAATAAAAAGAAGGAAAACTTGAAATTAAACCCTATACCAATGCGTCTGGCCAGCGTGGTATTATGTAGTAGACTAAGTATCCCTCCGTTACGGAAGGAAGCCCTGCAGTGGGACATGAATGACTGTTAGGAAGGAGATATTATACCAGTTTCTACTCGGGTCTTACTAGCGGTATATAGTAGGTACATAACCTAGATACTAATTAGATAAATACCTAGGTTTAGAAAAAAAAAAATAGAAAAATTATTTATTTGCAGCAAAACATACAAAAAATGAAATACTTAGTAGCTACAATAACTTATATCTAATTTGCCGCAAATCAGACTCAAGTCAGCAAATACTGGCTAAAGATAACCAGCGCTGGTCTTCCCCTGAGACTGGTTGACGAGTGACGTACGGTCTACACATACAATTCTAGAAGTTCTACACATACAATTCTAGAAGTATAAGTGTTCATAAACACATAAGAACTAAAAGGCAAACAAATATGGCGTCTTGTCAACCACAGACCATACTAAGTCTATAGTTAGACTTGGTCTTTGACCTTTGTGAAAAATTTTTAATTAAATAAATAGTAAAATTCAAGAAAAATAGTGGTTAAATCAAAGTACCTAATAATTTATCAAGACAAAATAATTTTGTTATAGCATACCAGCTACATGTCTAAAGCTACCTTACATAAATTTTCATACACATCAAAGTAAAATCAATCAATGCACAAACTAGTGAAATTGTGAAATTGCAAAATGTACCCAGTACATATTTGTTTACAAAAGTAAGATAAATGGATAGCATAAATATTGTTATCTCTTATTTTCAACAAACGATACTTAAACCTATATATATACACGGGGGATTCACAAATACACAAGCACACAGAGGTGAGTACGAATGATGCTGGTTCCCAAAATAAATACATAAACATAATCAATTAATATATTATAAATAAATAAATAATTATAATTATTTGCCAGCGCCTACAAAGCACTGGTGTCATTAACCAGAGCTTCCTCGTTTTTTTGGTGTTTCAATACAAAAGATCTTATTTGTTTTTTAAACGCATATATGCTTGGCAAGTTCCTGATTGGCGGTGGAATATTATTCCAACACTTTGAAGCAGCATAACGGAAGCTTCCCCTAAAAACAGTTGAACAATGCCGCTGAAGCCCCAACTGTACTGAGCAAGCGCGGGATACACCGTTCCTATGACTCGAGCGCCAGGAAAACTTGTCATATAAATATTTAGGTTCCTTAAACTTAATGACACCGAACAACAGGCATGACAAATGACACTTACGACGGTGCTGCATTTTTAGTAAACCGTATTTATTCAAAAAAGGAGTAACATGAGACCTAAAGGGTATGTTAAAGCAAAAACGCGCGCAGGCATTTTGAACCCTCTGTATAACTTTTTTTGTTTTCGCTAACAATCGTGGGGCAACAACGACATCCATATAATTTAATTTCGACAATACAAGGGTTTCCGCCAACTGTACGCGTAGTTCCTCTCCCAAGAAAGGTCTCATTTTGTAGAGCAGCCTCAGTCTATAAAAACAAGCTCTTACACAACTATCCACATGTTTCTCATACCTCAAGTCACTATCCATAACAAGACCCAAGTTTCTGGCTTCGTACACACGTTCAATAGGATGTCCCATGAGCATAAGCTTTACAGTAGGATTGAGACTAGTCAGCTGCTGCCTGCTACCAAAGACAATGTATTTAGTTTTGGCAGGATTTAGCAACAGGCAGTTTTTGGAGGACCACTCAGCTATCTGGCAAAGATCCTCATTGAGCCTACCGATCGTCTCATCTACATCTTGTGGCTTACACGACAAGTAAATCTGGGTATCATCAGCGTAGATATGGTAATTAGCGTGCCTGATGTGGGAAACTATATCAGCTGAATACAGGGAAAAGAGAATAGGTCCAAGGATAGAACCCTGAGGTACGCCCGATTGCACGGCCATTTTATTTGATACGGCATAGGAACCATCACTACGACGCAACTTCACGTACTGATACCGGTTAGTGGTGTAGCTATCAAACCACTTTAAAGATTTCGTGTCAAAGCCATAAAATTTTAGTTTGGACATTAGCAGACCTATATTTATGGAATCAAACGCCCGGGAAAAATCCAATAGCACCAAAACCGTACACATCCCCTTATCACGAGCAACCAGTATATTATCAGTTACATCAAGCAAGGCAGTTGTAGTACTACGTCCCACTCTGAAACCCGATTGCAACTGAGGCAGAATATTGTTATTTTCAAGATACTTATTCAGCTGCAAACAAATAGCCTTCTCCAAAATCTTTGATAGACACGGTAAGATACTAATAGGTCTTAGGTCTTTTAAGTTAGCTGGGCTTGAACATTTGGGTAATGGTCGTACAACTGCCAATTTCCATAACTCGGGAAATGTACTCGTGTTAATAGAAGTGTTCACTAGAACCCGAACACAATCCAAGGATTGAGGGAAAGTCATGAGTAGCATTTCTAGGGTGATACCGTCACAACCCTCAGCATTAGACTTAAGTCCCCTAATTATCGTGATAAGTTGTTCCATACTAATTTCACTCATCTTAAATATGGCATCAGTAAATCTATGGGTGTCGTAAAATCCCATTACGTCAGAAATATTACCTGAACTAGGTGGTATGTCAAGAAAATGTCCGTTCATTTTATCTGGGTCGTCAAAGATTGAAGGCAGTGTAAAGTCATCATGCGGTAACAAGGTGTTCCTTATGTTTTTCCACAACAATTTAGGTTTATTGATGTTACTGTTGATATTATGCCTATAATATGCATACTTCTCACGATAAAGAGCCTGATTAACAGTGGACTTCAAGCTTTTGTAGTAGTCCTTTTTTGCGTCAGTCTTAGTTTTATTGTAATCAGCTGCCGCCTTATCTCGGAGTCTCATCATTACCCTCACAGTATCAGTGATCCAGGGATATGAGCGATTTCTTAAATTGACAGTTTTAACTGGAGCATAGCAATCAAAAATAGACAACACGAAACAGTTAAATGCATTAACCATGAGATTAACATCGGTACACTGCGATATCTGCTTCCAATCGATAGTATTTAGATCATTGTTATAATCTGTCAAAGTTATGTTTTTTATAGGCCGGTAAGTCATTATCTGTGGAGCTATTTTATCCCGCTTAATGTCAAACTCACAAACAACAAGACAATGACCTGTGATGGTTCCTACAAGCTCCAAAGTTATTTTCTTATGCTTTAAATCAGTGCAGACCACGTCAATCAATGTTTGACTAGTGCTAGTAAAATGAGTTGGCTCAGTGACTAGTTGGTTTAGGTTAAAATGAGAAAGAAAAGCTTGAAATTTCTTCGTGTTATTGTTATTTACATCCAGATAGTTAATATTAAAGTCACCTAGAATAATAATGTTGTCACATCCAGGCATAGAACTCAAAGAATCAGTGATGGCATCAAAAAACAGTTCAATATTTACCCAGTTTGGCCTGTATGCAGTGCCAATCATCAGCCTCCTGCCGTTAACATTAAGACTAAGCCACATTTGTTCGACCACCGTGTGAAGTGGGTCCACGGGATGCTGCCAAGTACGCACAGTGATTCCATGCCTTACAAAGAAACCAACGCCACCACCACGCGTGCGGTGATGTTTTGGTCGTGGCTTGTGTCTAAGTCTATAACCAGGAATAACAGGAGCTCGCCCCTCCTCCCCAGAATGTATCCAAGTTTCATTCAGGGCCAAAACATCAACACCACTGCGAGCAACAGCTGCTATAATACTGTCATGGTTGGTGCCGAGGGAACCTGCATTGTACAGTCCAACTCTAAGACATTTAGGTGCCATTACATTACATACACACATACACACAACATATAACCATCAGACACAAAGACATAATGCTCAGACACAATCAACCAACAATCCCTATCTGATTTTGTTTTAATACTAATAATTACAAAAAATATGCAAAAGGAAAACACAAACCCATCACTCGCACTCACCATGTATGTCCAAACATTAACCAAACTTATTACTATTTTCTTGACAGGGCCTATAAGCAAAAACAAATTAATTAATAACAATCCCTGTTGTTGATAAATTCTTATACAAAAAGAGTAAACTTTGTCACAACACCAAAATAAACACACAAGCTGTCCACCACTGACCACAATCACACAATTATTATTTCTTGGCATGAGATATCTATTTTTCTTATGTTGTAATATTTGTATATAAATGGATGTTAATTTACATAAAACTAAAAGAAAATTGTAATCATAATGTGGGTACTGTAGTGTACAGACTAATTTACATGAGCTATGTTTACAAAAAGTATTATGCCCAGCAGTATAAAGCAATAGTAAGTATGTATCTGTTGTGATCATTGTAAATAGCACACTTATAGTAATCAGTATTTTAAATAAATTATAAAATATAGTTCCATTTACTATGTGGTTACAGATATGTGAGATAGATAAGGCATATACTGTTATTTGTAAATAGATATTGTCATTTGAGACCATTTTTAAGATATGTATAGTGTTTTTCATTTTTTTATGTATGTAGTATGTATATAGAAGTTCGTGTAAATAATTAAAAGATTGCCCAAAACATTCATAAAGTAAAAGTGTGATGATGTATTGTGTGTGTCCATTTAAAGAGTTATTATCAGTTAAGGTTCTGTTAATGTAAATGTGTATAATATTACAACAAAGGTGTTGTATGAATTTGTGAAAATGTAAATGTACATGCCTTATTCCCCCCATCTTCACTCCACCAGTGTAAGACAGAAAAGTCTCATATGATATTAAAGAAATGCTATTCACTAAGTGCAGAGCAAACGTTATCTTTACCAAAAACCCTTTCCAAATCAGCCAAAGAACGGATTGCAAAAGTAGATCCTCCTTCAGCTTGCTTTGCTAGTATTTTTCCATGTTTTGTCGGTTTAACGGTTAACGTCGGAGAAAACCTAGGTATTTATCCAATTTTTAAATTGGTTTTAACATTAATCCAATTAATAATTATTTACCTTTATTATCTTACTAGCAAATCCGGCGAACTCTGTTTCGCCACCAGAAGGCTTTGTTTTATGTAATGTGAAAAAAGATTTTCCCGCGTTACTGTTGAAATTTTTCCTGAATTTTCTTTGCTATAAACCTAACGGAGCCAGAGACCTTTCTAATGAATGCGAAACCGTGGAAATCGGTTCGTGTGTTCTGGAGTTATAGCGTCAGGAAGGAAAACCCGACTTATTTTTATATAGTAGATGTTAGTTGTTGATAATGTCCTATATTTACTAAATAGCACAAAAATTTCAAGAAATTCATGTTTTACAAGAAAATAGAGGCTAAAGACTTCGCCGAAAAACAACGCCAATTTCGTGCCTGGTATTAGAAACCGCGACCTCTAGAGAGATCATATTTTGCCAACGAGGAATGTAAAAATTCATCATAACAGCCCATTAATGTATTACTGCAGGGACGGGCCTCCTCCTGTGACGGAGGGATACTTGGCCTATATACCACGCTGGCTAGACGTATTGGTATAGGGTTTAATTTCAAGTTTTCCTCCTTTATTTCGTTAAAATAATATTCACGAATAGTCCCTTAGTCGGTTTTTACGACACCCATGGGATGAGATGGGGTGGTGACATATTGTATTCTTACTCCGTCACCACACGGAGAATGTTAAAATTAAAACAACTTTAATATAATCAAAGTCAAGTATACAATGATTGATATTACACATATTGGTTCTTACAATGCATATTGTTTACTCGCCTCGAGCATACTGAGCCCCTAATACCGAATGTATGGAGATTGCATTGTATAGCCAACTATATTTGGCTAATCTACTAGATGTTTGCATTCCCTCCTAATTGGATGAGGCAGTGTTTGAATACCTTTGTTGTACCGCTGAGGGAGAGCTTAGGCCTCAGGCAACTAATTACGGACTGCATTTGGTATACCAATTAAAGAAATATTATGTTTATTTGAATTGTATGCGTTTGGTATTAATTGATTTTTAATTAATTGTGCCTCCGTGTGGTGATGGAGTAAGAATACAATATGTCACCACCCCATCTCATTCCATGGGTGTCGTAAAAATCGACTAAGGGACTATCCGTGAATATTATCTTTACTAAATAAAAAGAATACATACTTGTCATATTGTTATAATGTATAAAAAATAATACTATGTACTTAAACACTTGTAACTATGTATTTTTTGGTAAATAAATATATTATAAATTAAATTATATTAATTGTAAAACGGATAAGTTTTATATCAGAGCAACTGTAGCTCAATACTGTAACAACAATCTCAAACTTTTACAAGTCTTCATAGGTAAGATAGAGATAGCAACAGAGACCGAAGGGAAGCATATACAGCAAGGAATATTTTACAGGGAAATAGGTAGGTACATTGAAATCTATTTTGATTGTAGTTTAACATGTACTTAATTTTATTTACTTGGATGATTTTTACATAGAAATAGGTTCGATGACAAGGTGCGTTTGCGTCAGCCGTGCATCGTTCAAGTTCGAATAAGTTCATATATACTTACACAAACTAAAAGTACAAAAATATTGCTCTGATAATTATTCTTTTTTATATGTATGTCTGTATTCTTTTTTTTTTATTGTTACCTAGAATAAAAGAGCAGTTAACTATGAATGTTAACTGCTTAAATGTTAATTTGTATGTATTTACAAAAAAAGCATTTAAGTATGTATATCCGCTGTCTAGTACCCATTGTACAAGCTCTGCTTACTTTGGGATTAGATAGCGTTGTGTGAATGTGTAAGAAATATTTATTTATCTATTTGTAGTGTAAGTACCATACGTCATTGTAGTTAGTAACAATAATTTATTGAGAACAATACGGTCTTAGCCGGGGAGTACGAGTAATAGTCTACTGTAGGTATACATTTTATGGTCCTATGAATATTTTAACATTTATGTACTTGCTCTGTTTGATTTAAAACTATGTACTACTATCTAACTCATAACAGCTCATTAATGTCCTACTGCAGGGACAAGCCTCTTCCCGTGACGGAGGTATACTTGGCCTACTAATACCACGCTGGCCAGACGGATTGGTATAGGGTTTAATTTCAGGTTTTCCTTCTTTTGATGTTAATGTAATATTCACAGATAGTGCCTTAGTCGGTTTCTACGACACCAATGGGATGAGATGGGGTGGTGACATATTGTATTCTTACTCCGTCACCACACGGATAACTATTTAATTAATTATCTAAATATTTTAGTTTAATTGTTACATTAATGCTACAGTTCATTATTAGTTATTTAAAATTAGTTTGTCGCAAGACTCGCAAGCCTACAGAATCATGGGCGAGGATAACCACAGAGTGGACTCCAAGCGAGATTTATTTATTTTATTTTATTTAATAGGTATAGAAACAGATGACAGATTAACAAATTAAAACAACTTAAGTTAAGATGAACTTGATGCCTTCAAAAATAATTGCCAGACAGCCACGGATCGATCAATATGGAAATGTGAAGGAGATGCCTTTGCCACTGTAGGTTTGGGTTTGGTACTGTCCCACTAGGGAATGCAAATCCGTTCTGTTTTAAAATCCGGATTTTTAAGAGCGGATTTTTGGTCCGATCCGGATTATCCGGATTTTTTATAAAATTAAACAAATCCACTTAAATCAGTTTCTAAATGTGATGTTTCTTATACTTGTGTAAATGGATTATAATGAAAACACTGGAAAATCAAAACATATTAAAATAATCGATTTTAATTTTGATTTTTTTATTTGTAATTATTTAATTTCAAATCAAAATAATAAGTACAAATTAAAATAAAACTTTGGAGATCAAAAATAAGACTATCAAAACTTTTCCTCAAATTAATAAAGATTACACACGGAAATAATCCGCATTATTAAAATAATCTGTGTATAACTCGTGAACTGCCAGCTGAGGAACGTTACTAAAACAATTAAAAGTTAAAATAAATAGAAATTCAGGTAGGTAAACATAAATAATTGACTTCTTGAAAAATTAATAGCATAACGAAAGTAACTAAATAATTTAACCTCTTTTTATTTAACTTAATTTTAAAAAGACTGTTATTTTATAAGACATAAAATCGATGGCGGCCAAGTTAATGCGGACAACTACATTTCTGCAAATATCTTTGTTTTACGAAAATGAGCCTTATATAACCTTACCTAAAGTTCTGCATTAAATTTATTTTAGTTAAAGTTATAATTTATTTATAATAAAAAAAGGAAATTACTTTGGAGCATCCACAGATGATTGTAACCTAAATGAAGACAACCGTCACTTATCTTGCTTTTGCGCGTACCGTTTTGTTGTCTTTTAAATGAATTAATTTTGTTTAAAGTTCTTACTTACCTAAGTACCTACTTTACATAAATATAAATGTTATATGCAATGTAAATGAAGACATCAACAATATTTTTGTTGACAAATTTAATATTGTTTTGTTTTAGAACATCAATGGAATGTTTATGGCGCTTTTATAACATTAAATATCCATAAAAGTCTCAGAACTTATTACTCAGTTTATATTATAATATTTTATATCGAAATGACCTCTTTTGTGGCGACTCCTCATATGTACGATTATTAGGTAGATGCCTTCTTCCACGTAAGATATGTTTCTATGTATAAAAAGACATATTTTATATCCTATTCTATAGAATGCAGTGACAGCCCCGCCGTCTAACCAATAAAATCTTTTAAAATTCAATTAATTTGTATTTTAAAAGATTTGATTGGTTAGACGGCGGGGCTAGGTCGGTGGACAATGACAACTCACTGCATTCTAAACGCGAATAGAATATAGGTACATTATTTCAGTAAAATGATAACATAGGGATAAAACTCTTTATACAATAGGTATATAAAAAAGGTTATTTTAATTCACTCTGCCAACTTTAATTTTAATTGGTTCATAATTCTCAAAATGGTAACTTTTTTTACTAAAAGGCTCTCCTGTGAAGTTGCTATGTTGTAGATGTCTGTATTAACTTTGCTGCCATCAAAATGTGACCTCATAAATAATAAATCATCTAAAGTTGTGTAACCTGCTGCGAATTCGGTTACACATAATTCCTGCTGTAGAAAAAGCACGCTCTGTTTCAACGCTTGTAGGGGGAGGGGGGGGATGCATTGAAGATGCTTGTAAGCGGCCTCCTAATAACGTCCTGGTGAACCACTATCCTCGAATAACGCCATATCCACTCTAACATTACAATTTCTTATTATTCAGAAAATCCGCGGATTTAATTTTCGAATCCGGATTTACAATCCGAGTAAAAATGGGCGGATATCCAGATTTTTCGGATTACGGATAGTCCGGATTGCATTCGCTATGTCCCACTGCTGGTGACAGTACCTGCAGAAGATAGGTATGATAAGCTTGGAATTATGTTAAGTAAATAACCCTACGTCCGTTTTTGACCAGTTTCGAATAAAGATTAATATTTCTATTACGGAAACTGGTTTCCATATAAAAGAACTCTCAACTCAGAAAAGTCTGTGTTTACTGTGTATTTTTGTGTTATTTATTATGTGTTTCTTACATTAAACAAAACTTGATTTAATTAGCATAGAACGTCTAATCAGGCTGTGTCCAAGACTTTAGTAAGCAGCAAATATTCCGCGACTCATTTTACAGGACTCAAAGATCAATAAAGTCGACCGCGCGTTCGTGTGTTCTTACCCTTATCAATTTAAGTCGGAAAGCAAGTAAGTAGTGTACAGGTACGGGAATTGTACTCACAACGCTATAAATAAATCAAATCAAAACCGCTTGGGGTGTCCACCACGCCTGGGGAACCCTAAATTCAAGCAGGGTGTCACTAAATCACTGTTATTGTTAAATGTTACTCGGGAGTGGTCAAAGATATTTCTTAATATAATCAAGCTCGTGTTTTCTTGGCTCTTGTGTTTATATTAAAGTATTGGGAAAAGCAAGGTAGAACAATACACTAGCCGATCGTTTTTTGATACGTATATATTTGTTTTTTATATACGTAGGCAAATTGTTAAAAATAAAAAAAACACGCTCTGCTCAAGCCCTGTTTTCCGAAGACTTTATAGACACTTTTTTATTTTATAAAGACACATTATGCACTAGGTATCAAGTCGTAGGTATATGATAAAGACCTTCCCAAAACAAAACAAATAATGTCTACAAATAACTCAAGACATTGAGGATCACGGCTATTAATTTTTTAGCATGGGAATCCGAGTATCTGATTCTTTGATTCACAGTTTTGTCTTTAGCACCTGTTAAGTAGTTGGAGTTTGTAATGATATGAGGTTTCAGCCAATCTCCATGTAGGAACTTAGCGTATTATGGTCAAATAAGTAACTTATAAACTTTACTTTCTTTCTAACAGTTGAAAGTTAAAAGTATTTTAAACCCTTTTCAGTTTATTGGTGCAGTCGCATTTCAAGTTTCTAAGACAGCTGTAGGTAGTGTTGTTACAGCATTGATTAAATATTAGATGTCGATAAAATAAAATAATTAACTGTGATATTTTTTTTTTTTGGAAACACTAAAGACAGGAGCAAACGGGCCACCGACCAGTACAGACGTGTAAATACAAAATGTATGAAAAAGTGTGTTAAGTGGCTGTCGCTGGCCACCATTGTCTATGGTCGGTGGCCCGTTTGCGCCTGGCCTCATAGGTCAAATAAATGATTAATTTTCATTTTTTTGTTCGAGCAAAATTTGTATAACTTTTTTAGCAGAATAACGTCAATAAAATGCTTATTCTGATACTAGATCTAGCTAAAACCATATCCAGATTTAATACCAATCTTATGGAGGAATCTAGTGGTCATATTCAGTGTCGCTAAGACTTTTATTAAAAAATGTCAATTGAAAAAACGTACCTACTTAATAGTTTTTATGATTAGATGGCAAAATCAGTGTTAAATACGAACCCGCGTACTCGTTCACGACAACTTCATACCCCAACTGATACACCACCTAAGGGTTGTAGCACACATATCAAAAGGTAAAGGGATCGGCACCGCCTCGCCTTTTTCCTTAGTGTCCAACGTCATAAATCCAACTACGTTACAATTCCGATTAGTGTGCGTTACAGTAGCGAGTTTCATACAAATAATACTGAACGACTCAAGTTGACACGGCGACTATCCCATTCCGTTTTGATATGTGTGCTACGACCCTACTTCTTTCTTTTCATCGATGTTAAAGATAAATGTATTGAATAACATCACTAATCATTTTAAACTTTTATTAAGCCCCCTCATTAAGTACCATTTTTTTTTCCAGTGAATACTAAAGTAGGCCGCCAGTGATTTTCCCGAACTTTACCGTCGACTGACAGTATGTCTATTCGTTGTTTATCAATTCAAAACAACATCTACGACTCTATTCTTATAGTAGTAAGGTTCTGTTTTGAATTACTCAATTATACCATTGATTGTTAAGAAGAAAGTTTGTAATGATTGGAAAGAAACAACACATAAACGGTGTCTGTAAGTATAACAATCAAGAGTTATACTTGTTTTTAACAGGTATATGGCTTATAATGGTTTTTTATGGAGGGAAGACGATGGATGAGAGAGGCACAGGACCGCAGAAGGTGGCAATATATGGAGGAGGCCTATGTTCAGCAGTAAATATTCCTCACACATTCACACAGCCCCATCTAGTCCCAAACTAAGCAGAGCTTGTACTATGGGTACTAGACAACGGATAAACATGCTTTAAATCCTTTTTTTGTAAATACATACCTTTATACTCGTACATACAGTGGACGTGAATTGTCTGATATGAGGATGATATCTATGGCTTATTGAGTCCCACAGCTGGGCAAATAGTATTCTCTTTGCTTGCCAAGAGTCTATGTTTTTCAAGATCTCTAGGCAGTTTCTCGAATAGGCTTTAGAGACGCACGCCCGCCCTTTCAATCTCAACTATATCCATCTTTAGGTTACCACTGCGTACTCCAGCCCATCTTTTCGTATGAGAGTACCGAATAAAAATATTTATTTTATGATTAATAAAATAAAATAATGCTGTGGTCTTGAGTTTCATCCCGCTTAATTTATATTTTTATTTATAATTTTGCGCAATCCTAAATATTTTTCGAAAACTAAAGTAGGCTAAGTTACGCGCTGTAATATCAACAATCTACTAGTTTTGACAAGAGTGACACTCCAAAAAAATCTCTATATACACATGCATCCATCATATACCTAGCATGGTAAAACAGCCTGCGTCTCCATTAATCATTAGGTACAGAAAATCCTTCATTTTCCTTAATATCAATTCCATAAATATGTAAATCTACAATGTTACCAAACTCAATAAAACGATAAAAAACATCCAAACTTATCAATTTCGACAAAAAAATAATAGCAGAAAAATGGTGATTAAAAAACAGCCCGGGGTAATGAAATGGCGCGTAAATTTTCCAATTATGGAACTCACAAAGTTGTGCGGCGGTTACTGGTAAAAAAAATATTAATTAGTCCATCACGCCCGAGTCGCCCCCGACTTCTAACCAACTTAATGTCGTAAAAAGAAATTAGATTTTTTTTTCTTCACTTGAGACTATAGAAATAAAAATATGTTGTGTGTCTCCGTGTGGAATTATTTTCACTCTCGCTTTTCTAATTGGACTTTACAGAGGTGGGGAACTTTTTAATCTGTGATTTTAACTTTTTTATGTATATCTACAGAACTAACTATTTTTTTATTGGCCGCGGCGGGAGGTGGTTTAAACATTGCGTTATAATATTTGCACTTGTGCCTTGTTATGAAATAATTTGTTGGCTTTTATAGCGATATGTAACTTATTTAGACTAGGGGTTTTACTACATTAATAAATTACATTTAAGTGCTTAAAAGTTAATTGAATAAAGAGCGTATGTTCCTATTGATAAGTGTTGCTTATTCAAATTTCATAAAGAATGTGTTCGTCGTCGATTTTTTCTTAAATGTGGTTTTCCATATTTTATGGTTTGTTTAGGTTAGTTAAACCTTATTTTTGCATGTGATGCTTATAATAATCTCTACTGAGTCTCTCATCACCATCATACAATGACAATAATAAAACGGGCAATTCGGTTAAAAATAGGGATTATGTTAAGATTGATGATCTTCCGAACCGAGTTCAAAAAAAGGAGGAGGTTCTCAATTCGTTTGTATTTTTTTTTGTGCTTGGCACCAGATTTCTTGAAAACGGTTAGACCGATTTGAAAATTCTAAACTTCTTTCTTCTAGAGTGCCCGAGCTATCATTGCGACGATCACGCATGTGGTGGTATAATTTCTACGACTAACTAGGATTTCTTTAAACCTGTTATTAATTTACTTTCACACAGACTCTAAGTACTGCCGCCAGCGATTTCTTAAAGTTTTATTTATCCATGCTTCGTCTTCTAATTTTACTGCGTCTTTCATATTTCGTAAAGCTGAAAACAGCTTTTCATCATAGCGTAGACTATAGTACCTAACTATATCAAAACGCTACGTGTTAATTTTGTCATCATAATCATCAATAAGCCTACAACAGGCTAGTTCTAGACATAGGCATCTCCCAACACTACCACACAACATGCTAATTTACTCCCCTTTTATTAAAAAATCACATAATTTTTTCAAAGTCTGTCGGCGGCGTACAACATTTTTACGAACGTTCCCTTTTGTACTATTAGTGAACAAAGTTGACGCAGCCAGCGTGGGGCCTACATTCATAATCTGATCCAGGATTTCACCCAAATTCAGCTCACTTAATTCGTTCTGGGAATTAGTTTCGTACGAACGTAATTATGGAAACTTTTCGGATTAACCGCATTGTTTTTCCACTTGTAATGACCGGTATAGTTAGAACTTTGAACCCTCACTGTTTTGATGTAATCTCGCATGGTGTTTCGGACTTGTTTTGGAAGTCTTGGTTCAATGTAAAATGGTTTTAGTGAATACATTTTTCGGCCACTTATTTAGTTTTAGTTTAGCGCTGGTGTTTCGGAAACTCTCGCCCCCAGACAGTGAGATATTTGCTAATTTCGTTGTTGCAAATTTGTTTTGTTCCTACTTGTTTCAGTACGTTAACGGCGACAACAAACTGTTAACGTGATGACTACACTTTTTACGATTTTTTAGTTTGGCAACATCAGTTTTTGTTATTATATATTCGTATGTTGAATTTGGAATTTATTTTCTGCTAACGTCTCGATGGAAGAAAAAACTCTATAGAATTACCGAGACCTCTTTGCAATCTGATGTAGGTACTTACCTAATTAATATGAAATAGTGAATAATAATAATAATTACTGACAATTCACCAACCAATTTCACAGACGATAAAAAGTTACCTATAAAAATTCATATTGTGGTCACTCTTTTCAAACAAAATAATCTGTCCTGCGTGGGAATCGAACCCGCGACCTCGTGCACGACAGCCGCTTAAGCAACCGTCTGCGCCACCGAGGCAGTTATCTATGATTTAGTTACAATTTTTAGCAATGTCTGAATACATTTTTTTATTTAAATATAATTTTTATATTTTATATACGTATAACTTAAACTGAATAATGGCTAAGTATTTAGTAGGTAACCATTAATTATCTATGATGCCAAAAGTGTAGGTATACCTATTATATTCTACTATTGTATGTTATTGTGAACATAATAAAGTCCATTGGTCATCTTCGTGTAATATTCAACACTCAACGATGGTATTCGCCATTTGTTTCAAAATTAAATTTTAAAAATGATTCCTACTAATACTACCTGATTTCCTACTAATACTTACTTAAGCATATAAATGCGAAAGTTTGTGAGGATGGATGTATGTTTGTTACCCTTTCACGCAAAAACTACTGAACGGATTTCGATGAAACTTTAGAGTAATATAGCTCACACATCAGAATAACATATTATTATAGGCTATAAATAATGAAGACTTTTAATCCCTAAGTCACCTTTTATGACATTAAAGTGATGAAAAAGGGACTAAAAATAAAAACTGGCACAAACCGATCTTATTCAGTCGGTGTCGTAAAAATTTCTTAGGCAACAATTTTTTACAAAATTGTGGATAGTCTGAAATTTGAAAAAGGACATAAGTTACTATTAAGTATTTATTAAAACTAGTTTTTTATAATTACGTCTATGTCTTAACTACATTCTGAGGTCACCTTTCAAAGATTCGGGTTTCAAATAGAACCTAATAGTTGTTTAAAACAAAAAATACAATAAAATTTTACAAATATGTTTATGTTAGTTTTTAAAATAAAATAAATCTTACATACAGGTACTTAAAGTAGATATATTTAAAAAAAAACTAAATCCTAAAATATATGTACCTAACTCCAATTATGTTATAAGTATAACAATCACCCAGGAGGCTAACGTACACAGAACACTGCCAAGGAGTAGCGTTACTTTTGAAAAAAAAAGACAAAAGAAAATTCAACGGAATGCCCGACATAAATTGTACTGCTCGTGGGAGAACGACGTTTGCATACCCGCCGAGTAGGTGCACAGTGTATACGGAAAATTAAGGACTTACTTACTAAATATTATTACTTATTTAATATTATAACAAAACTTTATTTGAAATTTCTTTTGGTTAGATACGAATTACGAGTAAGAATATCAAAATATTTAGAAAGTATTCGGCATCAAATTGATTTTTTTTTATATTTTGTTTTAAACGACAAATTCTTTTCTAACGATCATGCCCTGTGTCGCAAGGACTTTTACAAACATTTACTAAAAGTATGGTGGTTTCATATTACGTACCTATTCCTTGTTACAGAGTAACCCACCAAATTTTTCTTCGTTGTGATAACTGGATAAATCATTATTTATAGGAACATGAAAAAAAAAGCGCTTCGCGTTGAAATAGAGAAACACATAATTAAAATAAACAACCTATTTAAGTTTTAATAAAAAATAACACGGCACATAAATATTTAAATGTGCATATTGCTTGCTCAGTTAAGTTCAATACTAGATGGCATTGTGTTAAAGGATTAATATTCTATCATAATATTTGATGGTCACCCTACTACGCACACACACAGTCAAAGCCCACACGTACACACATACAAGCGCAGGACCGTTTAGGGTTCGCACTATGAGCTCCCTGCGCCGTACGAGGATGATTTCCCGTGGCACAGTCCTGCAATGTACCCGGTACTTTAAGCTTTTATCATGTATATATTTTTTGAATGCTCGTTCTTAACATAAGTTTTCCTACTTTTGTATACCTACCCTTTTATTTTTATTTGCTATTGTTTGGTAAAGAATTATTTGTTACTTTTTTCTTATTTAAAAATTATCTTTTGCCTAATACTCATGCTTAGTGTCTTGGAAACTTTTACTAACATCAATTTAACGGACACTACTAGGTCCAGGATCGGGAAATTTAAATTGTCTTTTAAATATTTCTACTTTAAAATATTACCTCAATGACTTTAAACGGTCCTGTCTGTGACTCTCGTCCATCGGTCATTTGAGTACGCGGTCCTGTTATTTTGCTATTTTGAATAAAGTAATAATACGACTGTCGAAAGAGAAATCTCTTTAGCTTTTGAAGTAAGCACCTAGGCAGTAGTCGAGAAACATGCTTGCCCGATTTGATTGAATAGTGTTTAATTAAATAAATAATCCTCACACATTCACACATCGCCACCTAGTCCCAAACTAAGCAAAGCTTGTACTATGGGTACTAGACGTCTGATAAACATACCTACTTAAATGCTTTGTTTTTGTGAATACATACATATTATACATAGAAAACAGACCAATGCAAACAATCATGTTCATGCACACAAAGATTTGCATTGAGCGGGAATCGAACCCTGCGTAGCAGCCATGTAATCTACCGAATGCGCCATAGAGGTCGTCAAAAAATTATTTGCATAATTTGATAATATTTTTATTTACTCAGTGTAGTGATAGTGACCGTTGAAGGACCCACACTTTTACACAATTGCTAATTCGTGCCCACCTGAGGAGTAGGTATGGCAGGATAAACCTAAGCAGCTATTTACTACGTCTATGATAGTTGTTGGAGCGGCATGTGAAGTGACTAAAGTGATGTTGATACTGGTGGCTGGAGTGACGTTTAAAGACGCATCTGGAACAGCGTATTTAATGGCGTCTTGAGAAAGTATTATGGCGTCAGGAGCAGTCTATTAAGGTGTATATTATAGGGTCTGGAGTGGCGTCCACTATTGTGCCTGACGTCTAAAGCGGCGACTGTATTGACGTCTAGAGTCTAATAACATGTTTGTAGTGACATTGAGTCACCAGCTTCTAAAATCTAAAAGGTATCTATAAATAATGGCTTCTGGATGGATGGGTACCTCATCCATGGTCAACGTCCGAAGCGAGGTCTGGCGAACGCCTTGCAAGGCATTGGTACTTAGGCAGATATTAACGTAGCGTCAGAAGGGATGAATAACAAAATATCCAGGAGAACGGAAACTAAACAGTTTTTGAAAATCTTACGATAATTATTATGTAGGGGCACGCGTCCTAATGTTGGCACTGCACCAGATTATCAGCACCCCTAACTAAAACTCAAATTATAAGCTTTCTATTAATTAATTTGGGATTCCGTTTAAAGAAATGAAAAATAAGATCCTTTTGGAATTATAAACTGGGCCAAACTACATTCTTCGATTAAAAAAAGCCATTTTTTTTAAAAAAACGCGCGAACATGTCCTTCAAATTACTTTGTTTTGACAGTTTCTTATGATCGTAGGTAAGTTCAGGTTTTTTTATTTTACTTTATTTTAGATCTTTTAGATATTTTTTACTGAATCTTTAGGTTTTATTCATGTATAAAATGTTTTATAAGGCTTATCTGACAATGGAAATGAACGTTATCTTGATTTTATGTTCATAAATGAGGTGCTGTCATCTGGGTTCAATTTTTTTGCGAATTGCTAATTATCGGCACTGGTACTGTTACATGACAAAGTGGTATGTAAAATTGTTAATCCATATTTTTTATTGTAAAGCGTGATTATTTTATACCTAGAATTCAATATTCTTGGAAAAAGTACTCTATGATTTCGGATTTCATATCCTGGCATGGTGCTGAAACTAACATTGCTAGTTATTTTTATAGTGTTGATATTATGATCAAAAGAATGTCTATTATTTTTTGGAATTTTTTATATTTATGTATTTATTTTTCTGAAACTTCGGTTGTTAGGCTAGGTATAAATAAAAGAGATTTTACTATAAACATTGGATTATTTCATTTATCTACCTAATTTTATGTCTAATTTTAAGGTGCTGATAATTGGCTTAGTCAATGCCAATAATTGGCGATGATGGTGCCAATAATTGGCGCCAGGGTCATTATTTAGTCAGACTCATCTAAATAAAATGTGTATGAATAATAACTATTTTTTATAACAAAAATCAATTATTTATTAAATTATGAACCAAGAAAGCATATTGTTATAGTTGTTATCATTATCATCACTGTGATAAACGATGTTAAAGTAGGACTAACTCTTATAGTGCTGATAATTGGTAGCATCACCCTACTTGTAATATTTGTAATGCTGAAACTCTGATTAGATACAAGGCTAACCCCCAGTTTCTGAATGTCTGATCAAGTCAAAATCAACTAATCAAGTGTCAAAACTATCATTTTTAAACTGTCATTTTAGTTCCTAAAAATGATAGTTTAGACACTTGATTAGTTGATTTTGACTTGATCAGTCATTCAGAAACCGGGGGTTAGTGTGCCGAAAATCAAAATCTCAGTCCGCGGTTCAGTTTACATTTAATTTTCATATAATAAAGTTTAACTAGGTTCAATTGTTTAGATATCATCATCATCTTTGACGTCCACTGCTGGACATAGGCCTCCTCCAAATTTTGCCACCTTGTGCACTTTGGTCCATTTTCGTAACTGAGTTTTCGTAACCAGTTATCAAATAGGAATTTTTCTTCACTGTTTCATAACCAGTTATTAAAAAAGACTTTTTATTCCTTTTACATAACCAGCTACGAAAAAGGAAATTTCTATCACTGTTTCATAACTAGTTACTAAACAGGAATATATCCATAAATAATTAACTAATTTAATTGACTAATCAGTTAACCAGTTATTTAAAAATCTTTTTGTTCCTTTTTCATAACTACTAAAGAAGCCTGAGTATGTTATCTTTTTTAACTTTAGGTAAGTACGAAAATCTGATTTAATTTCATACCAAATAGATATTACGAAAATTTAAAAACATATGTAATGTTTGTATATAAAATATTTATTTAATGTAAAATGGACTAATAATTTCTAAGCAATGGCCTACTGTAATATTTTCTTTGGACAAATCTTCAATTGCGGAATTAACCTCGTGGTCGATTCCTCATAATATGTATTGCTTATTTTTTTTTTCTTTGGCTACTTATTTTGGTTTCTTTAATTAAAACGTCTAATACCTTCACCAGTGAGGGGTTTTTACGTCCTACAAATTTATTGAGTCTGGCATGCCATCCCTCAAGGTTGTTTGTAGTCCTGTTTTCTTCAGTTAAGTTAAAAAAGATAACATACTCAGGCTTCTTTAGTAGTTATGAAAAAGGAACAAAAAGATTTTTAAATAACTGGTTAACTGATTAGTCAATTAAATTAGTTAATTATTTTTGGATATATTCCTGTTTAGTAACTAGTTATGAAACAGTGATAGAATTTTCCTTTTTCGTAGCTGGTTATGTAAAAGGAATAAAAAGGCTTTTTTAATAACTGGTTATGAAACAGTGAAGAAAAATTCCTATTTGATAACTGGTTACGAAAACTCATTTACGAAAATGGACCAAAGGCCTTGTACGGTAATATATTATGTAACTAAATTTGGTAAAACAAAACAATATGTAATAAGTATGGCCATCAAATTCTTAAAACTTTATTCACCCCATAATGAATGTAGTACACCTACTGGTAGGAAAACGAAAGAAAAAAAGCATTAACTTAGTGTCCTTGATTTTATTACAAATAAATAAATCTACAATACAAATTATATTACTCACAATATTATACTTTCAGTAATTAATGAAAAATAAAAATTAGTAAAAAATTATATAAAATTCTAAAATAACACACAAATTATCGTCAATTCTTTGGCGAATGTAGAAAAAGGAATATAAAAATCCAATGTTTATATAAAAAAAATCTTATTTAGTAATAGTACATAATAATATGTATTTATTTTATGTATATTTACAATGTACCATAGTTTTATGGTACATATGAAGGAGCCTCAATAGACTAAATTATTATCAATATAAGTACTTCAAATGCAAAAGTTAAATGCAGTAGTAATAATTAGTATAACAGTAAGTAGGAAAAAGAAATAATATATCAAATTTAATGAAATACTAGCTGGTGCCCGCGGCTTCACCCGCGCTTTATAGGTAGCTTAAATGTTATTCTACACCCTAAACTACCTACATTCCAAATTTCATTAAAATCCATTCAGTAGTTTTTGCGTGAAAGAGTAACAAACATTCATTCATGCGTTCTCACAAACTTTAAAACTGGATAATGAATTTTGCATGAAATAAATGTATTTAATAGGAAACGTATTTCGATTATAAGTTATGCCCGATTTACACATCGACAAGTACAGTAGCGAGTTAAGTAGTAAGTTGCTGATTAAGTTGATTTAAATAGATCTCCATCCTATTTTTTGGCAAGTTAAGTTGGCGAGACGCGAGAGAGCGGGCTAATTCGTACTTAACTTGCCAAAATATAGGATGGAGATCTATTTAAATCAACTTAATTTTAAAATACTACTTAACTCGCCACTGTACTTGTCGATGTGTAAATCGGGCATTAGTCGAAATACCTAATGTTATATGAAACTTAATTAGATTAAGTGTAAATTATTGTATACGAAACAAATTTCGATTATAAATCAGTTAGTCGAAATATAACATTTTACAGTCATTAGACAGGCGCCGATTATACCTATCCCTACTTACATGATATACTATTCATTAGGAAAACATAGTTTAGTAAAAATCTCATGGAATAATGTGTCATAGGAATCACTACACATCAAAAATTACCAATATTTTGGGGACATTTATACGCATATTTATGGGTAAATACTTAATTTATTTTCTAGTTATAATAATAGTAACGTTAAGGCACTTGTTTTATAACATTGTAGGGAACCCTACAAGAAATTATATTAATATCTATCTAAAATTAACGGGCCTGCTAGGTGGTGCCTCAGTGGGTTCAAGAACGACCCTTTTAAAGCACCCTATAGGTAATTCGCTAAGTATATCCTTGATGTTATCCACTTCCAGACGTAGGTGGTCGTGTTCATCCTCATACTGCTTCATCCACCTGTGGATGAAAAATATATTTGGTAGAAAATCATCAACATTAAAAATAAAAAAGATACATTTTGTTCAAAGTTTACAAGTTTTAATTTTTTTTAGCCTTTACGGATGTTATCTGTCCGGGCTGTTTGGAACTAATCTCAAAATACTCATTTCATAATACGGCCTAAAATCTAAATGACCTTTTTTCACAACGTATGAAACCCAAATGAACTTACTACCAATAAGAGTAGTTTTCATTATGTATGTCAATAAGACCCTATTTCAAGTAAACCGAGTCTCATGAAATTTTATTCCCAAACGTTTAATTCCTAAAATATTACCTTTGATGATTATTCTTGGCCTCCGTTAAGCTCTTAATTTTACCATCTAGGTCCACAGCCTTTAGGTCCGTCTCAGCATTGTTCAAGCTCTCCTCTGAAAACAGAAAAAATTATGTAATTAAATTTTGCTTATCTCTCTAAGCTATGAGAAGTCCACAGGCTCTATGCATTTGGAAACTGGAATTTATGGATCAACACAGACAGACAAATAGATTTGAGATTTTGTCAATCACAATAGTATGGAATTTCAACAAAACGGCAGTAGAAGTTCCACTTGCTGTCACTTCACAGATAAGTAGGTCGGTGGGAGGTCTGTAGGAGGACTGTAAAGATATTAATTTAAAAATTAGAGATTTTGATTATCAGTTCTGTTTCTTTTTAAAGCCACAGGATCGCGCAAAGTAGAGAAAGCCTATGTCTAATTCATGTGGACGTCCGTTGGCAGATGGATAAATAGTTTGTGTACGAAAGCTATATAAGAGAAACAAAACAAACCTAGTCTATTGAGTGCTTCGTCGTCAAGTGTTGGTAGACTGGACAACTCATCCATGATGACCTTCAAGTCCTCAAGACCCTTTAGCACCTGCTTCTCTGCTTCCCTAGCATCAGTGTTCGCTTGACCTACCTGTAAAACATTATAAAATTTAAATAATATTATATTGGAACATTTAAATAGGGCTGTAATTAATTAATTTACGACTGTCGCGCCTAGATGGCGTTGTACAGTTGAGTTCTCAGTTGCGGCCCGGCGCCGTATAAAGCAATGGTTAAATTTGGTAGTCGAGACGGGTACTCGGGTGGTCCACAGGTCATGGCACTGGACGCGTATAGTCCAGAGACGCGAGTTCGATTCCCGCCTCGAGTATCAATTTTTTCCATTGTCTTTCATCTTTTCGGATTTAAATAGGGACTTTAATGATAAACGAATTTATTGATAAAATATATAGTGATAAAAACCCTAAAATAAATAGAGATTACAAAAAAGAAAAAAGTATTGTATTTATTACTATACAGTACCTACGCCCTAGCTAATTTGATGTGAAACTTTATAAGTATAAAGATAAAAGCTATTTTATGGCGTAACTGTGCAGGTCCTTAAACATTATAAAAGGTATCAACAGTTGTTCAGTCGACGTTAACCTTCACGTAAAATCTACAGAATTGATTTTTATGAAACTGTACAAAAATAGCTTAAATCAGAATAACAATAGGTTAAGTATATTGTAAAAACTAGTGAACATGCAAAACGTGGTGTTTGTTTACAAAGATAATCAAGTATAGAAAAATGGAAAGTAGTTACAAGTGAAGCATATAGGTAAAATACCTTCATTTTGGCGTCTCTCGTAAGTTGCATATTTTCTTCAGCCTGTTTCTCTAAGTCTTCGATCTGTTTAGCGGTACCTTGAACTCGAGCTATAACACAAAATACACTATTTTATACTAATTTAAAGCTAGATACAGGGTTTAAGTTTAACCTATGATTTTACTACTTACTAGAAAAATCTACTACTAAAATAATTTTATAATAAAAAAACCGCCTTCAACTAGTAACTTGTTGTAATAATTTCAGATGTTTTTATTAAAACTAAATTAGTAAACTATTTTTAAAGAAATTTCTATGGGACCATTCTGATATCTCTCCTATACAATTTAGACTATTTATTGTAATTTAGTCTACTTTCCTACGAAACCTGTATCATTATTAAGCTTTTAATGTAATTAGCAGCTCCCTGGTAAACCTATAAATAATTATTTCGTAACAAAATCACGGGTTAATAGTTATGTAAGAAATATTGGTAGTATCGGAACGCAACCAGAGTAGTTCCAATTATTGACGCGGCATAAACTTTATAACTATTACACGGTCACATTATCTTGAGACCTCGCTGGAATGCGAATTTCCCGCCCCAGTTGTTTTCACCTTCTCGCGCTCGCCACAGCGCTTCAGTACGGTACGGCCGACTCGACATGACGTCATCGACGCTAGGTCTCGAGATAATGTGACCGGATAGTACTGTAATATCTGTGGTGTATATCGCCAAGCCTCCTACAAGTTATATAACAAGTCTAAAATGTTTATATGTAGTAAAGTTAAAACTCACTGGATAGTTTGTCGGCTTCATCTCTTAACTTGAGGGCATCAGCTTTAGCAGTAGCAGACTTTTTCCTTACTTCGTGTGCGGCCTAAAAGTATATATTAATTAATTAATGTTTTAATAACTATTTCTAAGGATCTTTCTTAATTTAATATAATATACAAACAACAATTTTATAATAAATATTAATAATATCTTATTATAGCTACTTTTTTTCTATAGTTAGTTCTATAGTTAGTTTCTATAGTTTTCTATAGTTTCTATAGTTTTCTATAGTTTACTCAGCACTACGATCACTTAGTAAACAAAGCCAATAGAATGATCGGATTTATCTGGCGAATTTCAAAACCTTTTAGAAATATAGAAAGTTTAAAACTTCTATATACCACCTTGGTTAGAAGCATACTTGAATACGGCTGTGTAGTTTGGTCTCCATATTATAATATTCACATCGACAGAATAGAAGGTGTACAAAGACGTTTTGTCCGCTTCTTAAGTACAAAAATTGGTATGAGACGTAAATTGCCCACATATGAGTCAAGACTTGAGCACTTTAGACTGGAAAAACTTGAGTTAAGGCGCAGAACTTATGAGTATTCCACTCTTTACCATATAGTTAACTCAAACTGGGACGCGCAGGAACTGTTGAGCCATGTTTCACTCAAAATAGGTGGTAGTAAACGTATCCAAAGGTTGTTTCATGTACCTACTTGCAATAATAATGTGTCATCCCACGACCCTATTGTTAGAATGTGCAAAAATTACAATGACCATGCCAAAGACTTAGATATTTATCATGACCCGCATAGTATATACCTTAAAAAATGTAAACAGTTTTAATTGAGCCCAATTTAATTTAATTTATTAATCCAATTTATTAATCTAATTTTACCTGTAATTACTGTGTATAGTTTGTACTCTAATTTCTAATGTTTTTAATAGTGTAATTTAATCTAATATATAGTTATAAATTTAATTAGGTTTTAGTTTGTTTGTTATGTTTTATCTATTATTAGTTTTATAATTTGACATCTAATTTATTCACCAAATTTTCTTTCTTTTTATTCTTATATTTTGCATTTGATTTTTTTTTTTTACTGACTTGCATGTAATTTTATTCTGCTTCTAGTCCCCTTTAATTTTGTATAATATTATCCAACAAGTGCTGTGCTCAACCCTAATCGGGTATCGAATTTACAATTATTATGTGCTAACTATATTATTTGTATTAGTAAATTCTTTATCTGTAGTTGTGCCAAATAAATGAATAAATAAATAAATAAATAGCCTGTTCACCGAGAAAAGCTTTGAAACTATCGCGTTGTATTATTATAAATACTCTTGCGTTAGCGACCACGGTCAGCGCAACCTGTGCCGAGACGTCAAGAAAAATAAAGGTTAATGTCCTGTTAATATAAAGATAATAAATACCATATTCTCTCTTCATAACATTCTTAAAATTTAAAGTCTTACACTTAATAATCACATAATTGCTAACATTGTGAGAGACCAGAGCCAGTTGCTGATTTGCGATCAAATCTGTATGACCGGTTCTCCTGTTTATATAGTTTTAGTAGCGGTTCGTCCCGGCTTCGCGCGGGCATTATTTTCCTGCTTTTCTCTTGATTTTTTTATTGATTTTTCTTTGCTATTAACCTCACGGAGCCCGAGACCTTTTTTGTGCGTTCAGGAGTTATATCGTCAAGAAGGAAAACCCGACTTATTTTTATATAGTAGATAAGTAAATATTAACCTGAGAAGCATTATTAGCGAAGTTATTCTGTGCTTGCTGCGCCAAGTCCCTGGCTTCCTTAGCGCTGTCGCTCGCTGTGTACAGTTGTTCCACAATACTGTTGATGCTGTCTTCTGCGGCTGCTATCTTCTGTTGTACCGCCGGCACGTCTTGGGTTGCTTGTTCTGCCTGCTGACGGGACTTTGTCACTTTGTCGCTGAACTCTGAGGAATAATAAACAGTCATCACTACATAGTATAAAACAAAAGGAGGTTCTCAATACGGTTGTATTTTTTTTTGTCTATCCGTCCCTATATCATGCTTAAATCTTTAAAACTACGCAACTGATTTTGAAGAGGCTTTTTCTAGCATGTTTTTTTTTAAATTTTCATTTCATTTAATTATTGTTTTACAGCCTCACAGATAATAAAAGAATACTAATTATCTTCTTCTACATAATTCAATATATTAAATGTTATAAAAGTTGGAGGCGTAATAGGTACAGTCGGGGTATTTGCCGCTCGACCACCCTTAGGCGAGAATCGCTTGGCACGCGGCGCATGCGATACGTGGGCGTGCCACGTATCGCATGCGCCGCGTGCCAAGCGATTCTCGCCTAAGGGTGGTCGAGCGGCAAATACCCCGACCGTACCTGCGGTCGAGGGGCATCGCTTTGTTTTTATTTTTAAAAAGACAATTCCCGCAGCAGGGATCTTGCCTTGTGTCGCGGTAGACTTTACAAACACCAAATAAAAGAACACAAAGAACATCCAATATGTATCAAATTAAATCTATAGGGTATTTATCCTTACTTGCTTATAAAGGTAAACAACTATGGCGTCGTGTCAACCACAGACGAAAGACTTTAGTCTTTGACCTTTATGAAATGTATGGGAATCAAGGACAAATTCTAGAATCTACAAATGTCGAATGGTGAAATTAATTTTTATTTTATCTGTGAAATTTGACGTTAGAAATGATTGGATATTTAAAATTTAAGAAAAATAGTAGTAGTTTACGTGTTTTCTATTGCATAAACGTTTAATGCTATATATAACATATCATATATAAATATATCAGAGTGTGCGATTGATGTAAAACTAGTGAATTTGCAATATGTGATGTTTGTTTACAAAGTTAATCAAGTAAGGATTAATACCCTACAGTTGTTTACCTTTCAAAGTCTTGTATATTTCATGTGCATCTTTAAGAGTCTGGTTGGTTAGTTGAACATCGTTTCTAGCCTGTTCCTGTAGCTCATCCAGCCTGGCTAGAAGGTCGTTTAACTCGTCCTGTCTATCGTGTCCCTGGTCTAGTAGACCACGGCCCTGCTTGATGGCATTCTCAAGTTGATCCAATATATCTACATTGTCTGTCTGCAAGGTTTCTAGCTCTGATGTTTTTTCATCTATCTGTAATGATATTTAATATAAATATTCCTCACACATTTACACAACGCCATTTAGTCCCAAACTAGACAAAGCTTGTACTATGGGAACTAGGCAACGGATAAACATACAAACATACTTTTTTCATACATAGAAAAACACCCAGACCAATGCAAACAATTATGTTCATGCACACAAAGATTTGCATTGAGCGGGAATCGAACCCGAGAGCTCTGCGTAGCAGTTATGTTATATAACCACTACGCCACAGATCGCCTATTTGTTTTAATATTGATGTAATTGTAATAATATATAACAATAGTAGTTGTTTACAAATCGCGATAATATAAAATCTATTAATAGTAGTTGTGTTTTAACAAACTGTCTTATTCATATACATGCATAAAAAGATCTCTACAGAGCGGGAACCAAACCCAAGAATACAAAGACTATGCTGTACCGTCTTATTCATTTCCACAGCATCTTCTCTTAATTTCTCCAGCTTGATCTCGGGCAGTAAAGTGGCGTTAACTTCAGCGTATAACCCTAGAGCTTCGTCATACACTTCCTTTGATCTCTTAAGTGCCTGGTCTGCCAACTCTGTCATACTGTTTAACTTGCCCGATGCAGCGTTCAACTCATTAGTTAGGATTTGGACTTCGTTGCTGTGAAAATAACAATTAATTAGTATCTTTGTTTAAAAATAAAATTATATTTCATCATAACATCCCATTAATGTCCCTCTGCAGGGACAGGCCTCCTCCCTTGACGGAGGGATACTTGGCCTACGTATATCACGCTAGCCAGACGGATTGGTATAGGGTGTAATTACAAGTTTTCCTTCTTTTTACTTTGTAAAGATAATATTTACGGTTAGTTCCTTAGTCGGTTTTTACGACACCCATGGGATGAGATGGAGTGGTGACATATTGTATTCTTACTCCGTCACCACGAGGACACCGTCACTACACGGACATACATATATATATTTATATGTGGAATATCTATAGTTAGGTGAATGTAGAGGCCCTCTACAGTCTGTCTATGTTTAGCAGTGGACTTTTTTTTGGAGGGCTATATTCAGCAGTGGATATTTTTTTGGCTCATATAATGATGATGTATTTCGCATACAAAACCACTCACAGACAGGACACCCACCAATAAAATACAGTAAGCACCAACTAAATCGGCCGTCCTGGAGTTGTTGCAGATGATGTCAGTTTAGGACAAAAATGGCGGCGGCCGTGAAGAGGGGGTGTTTTATTTGTTAGCTAACTTTAGGTCGGCTTCCTTATTTAGCAATGTTTATTTTTAAAGAGTACTTACCTAATATTAGCTTGTTTAGTAATACCATCCTTAGCAATCTTGTTAGCAATTATCGATGTATTAAATGCTTTATCAGCAATATCTTTGATATTTCTAGCTTCAGTTTCCAATTTCTCGGCCAGTAATCTGGACTCTTTAGCTAAGGCTGACATATCCACTGACTGTTTGCCAAACTGGTCAGAACGGTTCCGAGCTTTAGATAAAGCGGCTGCTCCTTCGCCTTCCAGATATTCTAAGGCACTCTGTAAAATATTTTATAGTTAAAACAAGATCATCATTATTAGTTATTATCAGTCATTATATTATATCACTTTTATCAAAATAATAATATTCAATAATGTAATATCATCATCATCATAACAACCCATTAATGTCCCACTGCAGGGACTGGCCTCCTCCTTTGACTGTGGGATACTTGGCCTACTAATACCACGCTGGCCAGACGGATTGGTATAGGGTATACTTTCAAGTTTTCCTTTTTTTAATTTTGTAAAGATATATTCACGGACAGTCCCTTAGTCGGTTTTTACGACATCCATAGGATGAGATGGGGTAGTGACATATTGTATTCTTACTCCGTCACCACACGGACAAATAATATAATAAGTATAACTTATATTATTCGGTTCACATTATAATCGCTTCATACGAACATCTATATAACTCATTGATTAAGTAGTGGTTGTGGTGCGTGTGAATCGGCCTTTAAAGTCACAACTACCACACTTTAGACCGACACAAAGAACATCTAAAACTCAGTACAATAATATCTGGATCATACAGATAGCGAGGTAGTATAAATTTGTTCTCTAAGATATAAACTTACGCTTATTTCTTTCTGCGCCGCTTCGATAGTGTCTTCAGCTTTAGATACGTTGCCTTTACTCTTTTCAACAGCTTCTGTTCCTTCATAGCTTTCATCCTCTATTTTGTACAACATATTTCTGAAAATAATAAATATATTATATATTTTTTTTAAACAAATCGATAGGGATTGAGATCAAGCCCTGTGTCGCGGGGATTTTCCAAACAGACCGGTACCTTGTGTCCTGTATGACTCATTACAATAATTTGTGAATGGTACAAATTATTGTCTTGTGTGGGATCCTAACCTGCGACCTTATGACATGTAGCCATTGTTTATTATATAAAAAATATTAATATACACATTTCTATTCTATTATTATGATAGGTATCTGAAGCTAGAAAGAAGCGTTTTTAGGTAATATATAAGTAGGATAATCAAATCATGTTTATAAACAATTTTGTAGTAATAAAAAGGTCGCTCAACTAAATGACTTGTAAAATAAATACGACATTACTAAAATGAAAACTGCTTAATGTCAGGGTCGACCAGTCACACACAAGTAGCACCCGTTTACGAGTATAACGCAGTAGTCAGCCATCAACTCTCTTGCCAAATCGTAGGGAAGGGATTGGCCCGGCCTCCACAAGCAATGACATTATAGTGAGCATGACGAGTCCTGACAATAATAGCAACATAAAAAACTACAATTAGGGGAGATACAAATAGCAGAGGGACGCCTTTACTTAACATTGACCAAAGTAAGTTTCTGCGAGTTCTAACTTCAAACTTTAAAATGCTTTAATTCATAAAATTTATCACAAATTGTTTGAAATCGTCTTACTTTACTTGAAATTGAAGCTACAGTTAAAATTATAGATCGACACAGACAAACGTCACAGCACTAAAAAAACCGCGTTGTATTGTCCAATGTAAATTAGAGGAGAAAAATAAAACTAATCTACTACTCAAATCTACTTGGCTGTCTGTGTTGATCCATAAATTCCAGTTTCCAAATATATAGAGTCAATGAGAAGAAATCTGGCAAAGAAACTCATGGCAACTCTTTTAAAATTTAGTTATGTTTACAATATTTCTTTTTACATAAATCATATACCCAATCAAAATATTTGACAGTACCAGACAGGATAATACACCATTTATACAACATAAAAAATAATAATCGAAGAAAAGAAAAATAGAAGACAAGCATGAGAATAAGGAAGACAGAAGAGGAAAGAAAAAAGATAGAAAGGATACAATAATACAATTAGAACTTAGAAATAAAATAATACAGTAGCACATATTATTATAAAAAGTGAATAAACTTGCATTATTTGAAACAGCCTGAGATCAGAAGCAATTAATCCGAAGCCTTTTTGTCATTCGTGTAGTCTAGGATAGTATAATATTCCTTTAGGATAAGTTTTTGTTTTTGTTTTACTACATTCTTAAATTTATTAAGATTTAGATCTTGATCTCACTAACGTAATTTTCAAGAGTGTAATATCCTTTGGCTACTAAACAACTTCAATCAGTAGGCTTCATTTCTGGACTGTATACCCGCTTTCCACGTGTTTTTATGCATTTATTACGCTCCACTTATGCACTCGAACCTTTAGCCGTACGCACTCTTAACAACATCCAATTTGTTAAGGAAGGCACTACTAAAAAGACCACCTACAAGCCTTTTTCGGTCCTGAGTCCGGCAGACGATTGGACTCTACTGGTTGACACGTATGAAATACACTACAAAATCCCGGAGGATATCTGCGTGTCGCCGTTGAGACCAGACATATTCCTCTACTCAAAATTGAAAAAGCGTGTAGTACTTATTGAGCTCACGGTACCGTGGGAAACTAACATCCCTAAAGACCACGCAATTAAGACAAACAAATTCTTTGACTTGACAAATGAGCTAACCAGAAGCTTACTCTATATGCCGTGGAAATAGGTGCGAGGGGTACTCCAGCTAAATCCCTCTACAGCTTATTAAAAGAACTAGGACTGCCCAGAACTTCAGTAAGCTCTCTACTATCACGAATGTCCAAAACGGCACTGTTAGGTTCCTACCAAATTTGGATAGGTAGAGGACGGAACATAGCAGACAATGAAGGTGACCGCTAACGCGTTGTAAGGGGGCCTCCTCAAACCTACATCTGGGTCGTAAGTCCCAGACGCTGTTATGAAAATGTTCCGCCCTCTATCACGCGATGGACCCGGCACCCGCACGGAGAATCCATGGAATGCTAAGATTATGTATATTATAAGGCTATGAAATATAACAACATATATTCCAAATGGGCAAAAGCTTAATATGCTCCAGCAATACTACTTCCCACCAATTAGGCAACATGTTCTCTTTCTTTTATACCACAATAAACAAATTAATTCGTCTAATAGTAATAATCCAGTTGATAGAAATCGTTATACATAAGGACGTTTATAACTAATCACCAGAGGTCGGAATTAGGTAGAGTTATTCATGTACTTACACTGATTTCATACAGCGAAAGAATAAAGTGGATATGCTACAAATCCCGGGATTAATTAAAAAAATAGAAAAATATCCCACGATTTAAATAAAAAGTTACATATTTACTTTTACACACTTTAAACTACTTACTGCACGCGCGACGTTGCCACACTTACATCAATGACATCGGATGCTCGAAGTTGCAAAATTTGAACAAAAGGAAACAATAGCGGTAATGCGGAACACTGAGATTGTATCTCTTTCTAACGCATTCAAACTATATCTTAGCAATAAATCGGTTTATTGACACAGCTCATTCGCTTACCTCGGTTCGTCGAATGCGCACACGTGTTTACTATTGTGTTTTGTGTGGTGAATCCTGTTTGACCCTGGATTGTTTACTGGATTCTGGACTCTACTTAATACGACTATTTCGGCACGCATTAACGGACTTTGATTTGGCCTTACTGTATTGGACGATTGGATATTTGAAGTTGGTGATATACTTGGTAAGTTTATTGTTCATATTTATATTAAATGTCCTTTACATTAGATTTTCCCAATGTAGAATGTTTGTTATATTGTCATAAAATCGGTGTTGTTTAACTCAAGATGTTCTTTGATACAATTAAAATAAAGTAGCAATGATTTCAAATGCTACTGAAGAAGCTTAACATACGGGACTCTTTTTTTAATTGCTTTAATTGACTATATGGTTAACGATTGGAATTAATTTTTCTGGTAATCTTTTACAGATTTTCTTTTTAGGTTTAAACTGATTAATTATTAATTAATGTGTTTATGTGATTATTACGGAAACCTGTCCTACTCGAGCGTTCTTGTATGTACTTCTGGAACAAGCGTTTATAGTATTTATATTAAATAGTGACAATTACTACATATCGAATGGGAAAAAACGTTTATAATAGGACGAATATCCCTTTGACCACTTACATTAAGGTGAAGAGTACGCAGAACTAGCGTCACTAATTTATTTCTTTACGTAACTCCTAAATCAGCTCAATTTTCAGTAATTGAAAGCCCAGTGGCACCAGAAAACATATCTAAAGTTTAATAAAACTCTATATACAATTTTTCGATTTGTATTTTATCCACAAAACAGGTTTACGCCCAAAGTAGCTTCTTTCCCCAAAGACTGAGCGAAAAGGAGTGTACAGTGAATCAATAAGCATTATATATCGGTGTTTTTTAGTGCCCTTGCGCTTACTAAGTAGAAGCAGACACTTTAAATTTATACGTAATGTATGTTACTATAGTTGCTATAACAATAAATCTATATCTAAATATATAAAAATGAAACCCGTTTTCCGTTTTCACGGCATCACGCGTGAACGGCTGGACCGATTTCACTAATTCTTTTTTTGTTGTATTTGTTATTATTAGGATAGGGTTCTTAGTAGGGTAGGTTGTTGGGTAAGGGTAGGACAACGCGTGAACGAAGTCGCGCCGGGCCAACTAGTATAGTATAAAACAAAGTACCTACGCTTCCCGCCGTCTGTCTCTTTGTATGAATTTATGCACGCTTAGATCTTTTAAACTACGCAACTGTTGTGACCTATCTCTCACATACTTACAAACACATGCATACGGTTTTCTAAGATTGACTATTATTTTGCTCCAGATTAAAAATATTACCATGGCGCAGAGTTCAATCAAAGAAGCCACCATCAACAAGTGGATCAAAGATAATCCGGAGCTATTTTACGACCATGCAAGTGGATTAATTTACTGTTCCAAATGCGAAGCACATTTGAGTGCGACTCGTCAGAGTAACGTCAAAAGACATGTAGAAGGAGCAGTACATAAAGGCACGAAGAAAGAGCGCCACATTCCTTTAGAATTTTACTTCGACTTAATCGAATTTATGATTCTTTGTAACATACCGTGGTCCCAACTGAGCAACAACGCATTTAAAACATTTTTTCAAAAGTACATTTGTTGCAATTGCAAAAATATTACTCTACCTAGTGAATCCTTATTGAGAAAAGTTTACCTGGATCAGCTTTTTAAAATCAAAATACAAGAGATGCAAAGTAAGATTGTAGATAAAAAGCTATGGCTTTCAGTAGACGAAACTACGGATTTCTTAGGACGAGCTGTGGTACATTTGTTGGTGAGACCATTAGAACTTAGTAGGAACCATCGGCCTTACTTAGTGGCATGTAAAATGCTAGACACTGTAAATGGAACAACGATATCACAATTTGTTCAAGATTCTTTAAAAAATATGTGGGGAAGTTCATTTGAGAGCAAACTAGATAACGTTAGAATGTTATGTACAGACAGTGTGGCATACATGATATCAGCTGGTAGAATGTTAAAATCAACTTTTCCTAAAATGTTGCATTTCACATGTTTAGCCCATGCTCTAAATCTTGTTGCGGGGCAGATTAGAAAGGAGAATCCTAATGTCGATAGTTTAATTTCAAATTTGAAAAAAGTTTTTTTGAAGGCACCAAAAAGAATTAAAATCTTTAAAGAAATGTGTCCGGATTTACCTTTACCTCCTGCACCTGTAATTACCAGATGGGGTACTTGGCTTGATGCAGCATTTTATTACGCTAAGCATTTCGATGAAATTAAATCTGTATTGTCGGTGCTGAATGGTCAAGAGGCAAAATCAATAGAGAATAGTTTAAACATTTTTAATAATAACGACAACATTAAAGATGATTTGTCTCGTATTTACGAAAATTTTTCAATTATACCAACAGCTTTGACATCTCTTCAGAAATCCGATCTTTCTCTAATGGAATCATTTGAAATATTTGATGCAGTGAGATTAGCTTTGATATGGGCAAATTGCGAGAGCTTAAAAGATAAAATGGAAAAAGTCATGGATAGGAATCCTGATTTGGACATTATCAGAAATATAGCAGAAAAAATTTCTTCCTGCACTAATGATGACGAGGAGGAGGAATTGTATAAATTTGCTAACCTCACCTCAGTTGACGTAGAGCGATCTTTTTCAATGTACAAATGGATTTTAGACGTTCGGAGAAATTCATTGAAGCCAGAAAATATTGAAAAGCTAATGGTCATATATTTTAATTCTCACAAAAGTTATACAGAGTCGGAAGCGAACACTTCAAATTTTACTGGTAATGAATCTGACAAGGAAAATGATTCCGATGGGCCGTTTGAATAAGGAAAACTTCCCGAAATAGGCTTATGAGAATTTGCTTAAGACTATTAATAATTTGTATTGTAAATTAATGTAAACTAATAAAAACTGTATGTTAATAAATTATCTTTGTTTTATTGGTCTAATTCTGAGGTTTTTATTATTATTTATTTGTTTGTTGGCCACACGGGATTGTCCATTAGAAATCCCGGGATTATTCATCAGAAATCCCGGGAAGGTCCACATTAATATCAACATTTCGATGCAAGTACATAAATAACTCTACCTAATTCCGACCTCTGCTAATCACACATAAATACCTAAACCGATTAGCTCAATGGACTAACAACCTCAAAAAGATCTAGATCAAACTGGATGCATCAGACGTAGGACCGTGTTGGGAAAGGTCTATGTCCAACAGTAAACTGTGATATACTACTTGATAAATTAATCGTATAGAAATCTGACCGAAAACGATATGAATCCAAGACTAAATAAATACAAGTAGTAAATAAAATAAATATTCACGGACATCTCTACACAGCACAATCTGTTCCCAAGGTAAGTTAGGCTTAACCTGCTTGTGTTATGGGTATGTAACAGAACAACAGATATAAATACGTATATACTTTTTGTAAATACATACATAATAATACTTCTGTAAAGGCAGATGACACAGAATAGGTTCGTATTGTTTTAGTGTTAAGTGTATTGTAAAATGTCGATGGTGTATCTATCTTGAATAAATAAATAAATATCATACATAACAACACCCAGACCAACGCAAACAATCATGTTCACACACAGTTTTACATTAAGCGGGAATCGAACCCGGACCTCTATGTAGCAGCCATGTAATATAACGCCTACGCCACAGAGGTCGTCAAGAGACCTAGATAGAACCTATTTACCTGACGTCAGCTAGTCGATCTCCAAGCTCTGCTAAGCTGTCGGTAAGAGAAGCACCGGGACCGTTCCCACCGGCCGCCATTGCTTCCTGAGACAGTCGCTCTATGTCTTCTCGAACCTTCTTCAGTTCTATATCAAAGTCGGCATTCTCCACAACAGTTGGGGATTTTGATATCTTTGATAATATCTGAAATTGTTTAAATAAATAAATCAATATCTCTCACACATTCGCACAACGCCATCTAGTCCCAAACTAAGCAGAGCTTGTACTATGGGTAACAGAACAACGGATAAACATACTTAAATACTTTTTTTTGTAAATATATACATATTATACATAGAAAACACTCTATATGGTTAAGTACATAGTACTTCTTCCTACACTATGCTGTGTCCGACAAGTTCCACAATTAGAACTATGGTTAACTTAACCATCTTGTATATAAGCATTAAGACTAAGGGACTATCCGTGAATATTATCTTTACGAAATAAAAAGAAGGAAAACTTGAAATTAAACCCTATACCAATCCATCTGGCCAGCGTGGTAATGCCAAGTGTCCTCCTCTGTCACGAGAGGAGGCGCGTCCCTGCAGTGGGACATTAATGTATAAGCATTGTGGAACGCAATAAAGTATTGAGTACATACATCATCCAATTCAGTAAGTTCTCTGCGGTGGTTATTCACAGCGTCGAGTACTAAGTTGTAGCAAGGAGGGCAATCTTCACAGCCTTGACCGTCGGCGCGACGCTTTTTATTCTCCATACACCTAGTATATAACAATTATTATTAATAAATATTAACAAACACGACACCCATGGGATGAGATGGGGTGGTGACATATTGTATTCTTACTCCGTCACCACACATGGGTGTCGTAGAAACCGACTAAGGGTTAATCTGTAAATATTGCCTTTACATAGAAATTAGGAAAACTTGAAATTAAACCCTATACCAATCCGTCTGGCCAGCGTGGTATTAGTAGGCCAAGTATCCCTCCGTCACGGGAGGAGGCCCGTCCCTGCAGTGGGACATTAATGGGCTGTTATGATGATTAACAAACACACACACATGTATTCATAACCACCAACCAGACACAATATTATTATCATGATCTCGTATTCGCGAGCGAGTGCCCTGGAGTCCTGGAATACAGGGTTTCCCTAGGTTAGGCTCCAGTCCACACCTCATAGATTTTGTAAACCAATATTCATCTAAAAATTCTTGTGTTGGTAAATAAAATATTTTTTTATTATAATTTATGAACCTGTCTGAATGTGTAAGAAATATTTTTCTCACACACTCACAGTGCCATCTAGTCACAAACTAAGCAAAGCTTATACAATAGGTACTGGACAACGAATAAACAAATACTTAAGTACTTTTTGATTTGTAAATACAAACATTTTACAGGTAGATAACACCCAGACCAGTGCAAACCTTCCTAATGTTTAGTTACAAATATTTGCATTAAGCGGAAATCGATCCCGAGACCTCTGCGTACAAGCCATCGACTATAGCCGCTACGCCACGGAGGCCCTCGAAAATGATCCGGAGGCATTCCAGAAATTAATGTAATCGACTGGAAGCGACTGCCGTGCACAAGGTAGCGGGTTCGATTCCAACGAAGGACAATTCTTTGTATGATAAACAAATTATAGTCGTGAGTCAAATATGAAATGGATGTTCACAAAAGTCCCTCGCATGATTCCTAGTGCGGGAGTTGTCTTTTATAAAGAAAGGATACATCCTTACAATGTTTTTAAAAACAACTTACAAATGTTTAAACATTACAATGTTTTACCTGTCACAACGTCTTCCTTCAACGTTCTCCTGACAGGAACACTGCCCTGTCATGCCACATTGGTAGTTGGTCGAACCCCACTCATCACAGTCGCAGTCGTTACAGCCGTCCGGTGAGAAGCCGTAGTGGTACGCTCGACAGCGGTCGCAGTGATCACTGAAATTATCCATACATTAATAATATAAACTGGAAAAATTTAATTAATTTCATTTAAGAAAATACCCAGAATAATGTAAAAATGTATGTTAGTACAACAAAAAATTTGCATTGAGCTGAAATCGAACCCTAACACCACTCAGTGTAGCAGCCATCGACTATAACCACAACGCCACAGAGGTATCCATGTTTAAAAAATTATTGGTAAGTATTTTTTTGAAATTGTATAAATTATTTTAATCAATATCTGATAAATCGTACTGCCACTCGATAAGTAACATTTGGTCACAATATTAGGCAATAACTATTAAATTAAATCTCACACAGAAAAAAGAAAAAAAAAGAAATAGTTTAAAGACACAACAATTTTAAGACTTCTTGCCAAGCGTCAAAACTTAAATAAAAAAGCTATAAAAATGTCTTACTCACCCATCTATGCCTGGTTTACAATAACATTGTCCTTTGTATGGATCACACGTGTTGTTATACGATCCTTCTAGATTACAGTTACATGGTTCACACCCTGTGCCTGAGTCTATGTTGAAATAACCATCCTGTAATTAAAACAATTATGTTATTTCTTAATTATTTAGAAACTATCCGTGAATATTATCTTTACGAACTAAATATTTATAATAAGTTATAACTTGTTATTGGCTGTCTGTTAACTATTCCTAATATAACATATTGCATTGTGTATTATTTAGCTGTAAGTTTTCCATGTAATCTATACTACTAATAAAACTGTAGAGGTCGAAATGTCTGTTCTTTTCGAAAATTCAGATAAAAATTATCTATAAAATCTAGAAAAATGTCAAAAAGCACGAAACCACATTTTTTAATTAATGTCTGTCTGTCTGTCTGTTTGTTACCGCACATCTTTAAAACGAATTAATATAATCTAAAGACCAATACATTGTATTGTAGCCTTTTTTATTGGGCTTAAACTGAGGTATGTTTCATCAAAATCGGATAAGTATTACTCGAGATATCGCTTGATCTCTTTATTAGAACAGTCCAATACAAATCAGGGGTCATGAAAAATGGTTTTGGTTCAAAGTTGAATGAATTTAAATTTTGTTTCTTTTGTTCACGAGATGGGGTTACCAGTAGTAATCATACTTATAAATGAGTTTGTAAATAATCTAATTACGTGCTATTAATTATAAGTTATTCCTTTTAAATTTTAATAAAATTAACCATGAATCGTATGTGTTATATCTATCTATACTATAATAAAACCGTAGAGGTCGAAATGTCTGTTCTTTTCGAAAATTTAGATAAAAATTATCAATAAAATCTAGAAAAAAGTCAAAAAGCACGAAACCAATATTTTTAGAATTAATATCTGTCTGTCTGTTAGTTTGTTACCGCACATCTTTATAACGAATTTCTTACGACCAATACATTGTATTGTAGCCTTTTTTATTAGGTTTAAACTGAGGTATATTTCATCAAAATCGGATAAGCATTAGTCGAGATATTACTTGATCTCTTTATTAGAACAGTCCAATACAAATCAGGGGTCATGAAAAATGGTTTTAGTTCGATGTTGAATGAATTTAAATTTCGTTCCTCTATTTGAAAGTCGTTCATATTTAAAAGTTCCAGAAAATCAGACTAAAATTATTTTGCCACCCAGCCTTTGCTCTCTGGTCACCAGTGAGGAAGACTTAATACAGTGTTTATGGAAATACGTCCCATATAACACAAAAAGAAAATTCCTGGTTATGTGAGCGGGCAATTTTAACACCTAGGAATGATCACGCCAATATTATTAATGCAAAAATTATTTCTGAAATTGTTGGTAATGTCGACACTTATTTAGCAATGACTCAATGGTTGATGATCAGGACGAACGCCACTAATTTTTCAGTGGAATTTTTAAATTCGTTGAGTGCTTCTGGTTTTCCAGCATACAGCATTTCGCTAAAGGTTGGTGTACCAATCATTCTCTTGCGTAATTTAAGTCCTCCAAAATTATGCAATGGTGCACGTGTTAAGGTCATTAACCTTCAGCAAAATGTCATTGAGGCTGAAATATTATCGGAGTGTGGAAGAAGTGAAAGAGTTGTTATTCCACGCATTCCCTTATTACCCAATAGTTTCCCCTTCCAATTTAAAAGAACTCAATTTCCCGTAAACCTTTGCTTCGCAATGACCATCAATAAAGCTAAACATACTAATATGTATTTAAAATTACTGCGTAAAGTCACTTTTCCACGCGGACGAAGTCGCGGGCACAGCTAGTTAATTAATAAATTCATATAAAAGAAAACTTAAAATTAAACCCTATACCAATCCGTCTGGCAAGCATAATACTAGTAGGCTAAGCATCCCCTCCCATCACGGAAGGAGGTCAGTCCTTGTAGTGGGACATGAATGGGCTGTTATGATGACGATGATATAATCAAACCTACCAAAACATTTGATTGAGCTCACCTCGCACTTATCACAATTCCTGCCGATCACATGAGGATGGCACGTACAGAAGCCAGTCAACGAGTCACATTGCGGGGGTCCCTCTGCACTCTCCACTGTACCTGCTTCATGGCACTGACACAGCTTGCAGTCGCCTTTCTTCTTAGGGTCAAGGGCATAACCGAAGTACCCTACAACATATAAACAGACATTAGAAAGGTGTTGAAAAGATGTCTATAAACATAAAGTTGAAATACACAAAGAACATCCATACGCAGGACAACAATATGTAGACACACAAACAATTTTTTGCATGAGATTCAAACCTAAGAACGAGCATGACAGTCACATCTACAACTTTAAGTTATAAAGATTTTTTAGTTGTTTAGTCAATTTATATCAATTTTTGTTGTTGTTTTGCTGATAATAAGTTGTTTTACTTTATTTATTACCTTTTGCACAATAAATACAACCACATTTGTATTTATTGTTTAAAAGGTGGCAATACTCGGAGGAAGCCTATGTCCAGCAGTGGACCCCAATTGCCTGCTATGATAACGATGGTGATAAAAGCAACAAAACAAACAACCATTAGCTCTAACTTACCACTTAAGCATTTGTCACAATGTTCCCCAGCAGTATTGTAGATACACTTGAGGCATTCACCAGTTGTTCTATTGCAGTTGCCCACCGCATTAGGGTCTACGTTGCCATTACACTGGCATAGTTCACACTGCTTAGCTGGCCCAAACTGACCGGTGGGATCACCAAAGTATCCATCAGCGCACACTTCACATTTTGGTCCTGATTAGAAACATAGAAATTTTTGGTTTATTAAATTGCAAATACATCGGATGATTTTATGTTAATAAGTATTTATGATTTAGTATCATTGTACTAAGCCTGGCGGTATGCAACCAAAAATGCATTTCAGTTGTACATTATATGAAATGATTCTTAATGGATGATTCTATTTTGTTTTAGTTTGAAATGGACAAGGACAGGACCACAAAAGGTGGCAATACTTGGAGAAGGCCTATGTCTAGTAGTGGGCGTCGATTGGCTGATATGATGATGTGAAAGTGGGTTACTACCAGGCTTTATTTATTTACTTTCTGTAGAAATGCGACTGGACTTAATTCTGGACTTCAGGCATTATCTACACCATGATTTAGTAAAATAGAGACAATAAGCATTTTGTACAGTATTTGTTTCAGCAATTGCTATAATACACAATTTGTAAAACATGGGTATGTTCAAAAATTGTTTTTAAAAATTTCTTAAATTGAGGATTACTGGTTTTTTAATTTTAGAAAGTATAATTAACTACATACTCTTTAATACCAGGTATGTTTTAATTGTTTTTATGTTAATAAAAAAATAATTTAAGTGTTATATAATGTGAATCTAGATTGAGATACCACAATCAATCACAGCACACAAAGGCCCAAGTATTTAAGTTCCTAAATAATCTGTAAGTATACTGTAGCATACTTAGATTCAAGTCTCCTACAATGCCCGGAGCTTAGATTTACAAAATTCTTTAATTAAATAATTATTATTAACACGGGTAACATTTAGTAATAATTTACCTTTGAGGCTCTCGACGTTTCGGCCAGGTTACACCAGCCATGGTCACGAATATTCTTTATTTACTTATGTCTCAATATGTTATAGTTTTATTTTCCTGTACAACCACTTAGTCAGAATTACTTACCGGCATAGCCTTCAGGGCAATCAGTACACACGATATTGCCATCCATAAGCTGTATGCAGCCGCTCTCCTTCGGACAAGGGCATGGCTTGCAGTCATCAGGAGTACCAGCGATAGCATTCCCGTAGAAACCTTTTGCGCAAAGTTCACAATTGCTACCAGTCGTATTGTGTTTGCAAATACAGAAACCTGAAAAATACATTGAAATTAGTAAAAGTTTAAACTTGTAATTTGTTTACATAATATGTTTTGGAGTAAAAAGTTTCGAGAAAAGAACGAGTGTAGTTCCTATTATTAAAATATAGAAGCGCACTTACATGTTGTATTATTATATTAAATGTTCACATTAATATTCATTATGTATATTCATAATAGACTAGGGCAAAATAGAATCTGAGGCCTGAATGTATGAAGCATTATAATACAGAAAAATAATTTCTAACAAAGTTTTAAATTAAGACAGTATGTTAAAAATGCACTCTGACAGAGCCCATACTACAGTTCAGTTAAAGTTGTTTCAGTTTGAAAAATATAAAACGTCATACTGTATCTTTTAGATTTTGTTGAACTGTAGCCATTGATTTATAAAAAACCCTAGATGCACATTTTCAAACAAAACTAACAGCCAAAAGTGTCACCAAATTAAACATACGCAATAAATACGTATAGTAATATCGTAAACATATTTCTTTTTTCAAATTCAATCTTACACGCATGACATAAAGTTGTATTTAAAAAGTAATGCACATAAAGCAATAAAATTTAATGATTGACGTTTGCCGGTAGAACAACGCGATACTAATTTGAAAAGAGTGCACAATGCGCCCATTTGTTGCGGACGTTTTTGGGAAGTGGAGTGTGTATCTTTGGTTTTTTGTAAATCAATGACTGTAGCCCATACATTATTATTGACCTTTTTTTTATTCTTTACTGTTCGTTTTTTTTTTACAATGGCTCCATCATTTACAGATGATTCTGCCAGGGTCATTTCAGAAAGAAAAAAATACCCGTTGTTAAGGAGGTTGAATTTTGTTTATTAAGGTTGGCTGGAAAAGTTATTGTTAAGGAAGAAACAAAGGAGTATTTGAAGAACGAATTATATAGTCAAATACTTCTTAATGAATTTTTTTTAAGATGTCACTCAAAGTATAGGCCTGTGAGAACATTTTGTAAGTTATTTTTATAGAAAAGAAATATACAATGATTTACTAACTAAAGTTTTAGCTTTTATTGAAGGAAATGAAAAATCCCACTAACACCCATGTCCCTAATTAAAAACTGAAAATTCGAATCAAAGACTGATTTCTATTAAGTTACTAAAATAAAAATAAACCTCGACTCGCGGACCGAGGGTTCCATACAAACCTATTTATTTTCCCGACATCAGGACTCAGCTGTCTAAAAATTATTTATTTCCCGCCAAAATTCTATAACGTCACAACTTATCTGTCAAACATTCAGTGACGTCACGATATATCTGTCAAAAATGCAATGATGTCACGACTCAAATACCTGTCTGTTGCAAAAAGGCAACAGACAGGCATCTGGTGAAAATTTTATCTTGATATCTCCACGCGTACCTGAGTTAAATGGTCTTGACAGACAGTTTTTTCAAAATCGGTACGGAACCCTAAAAAGAAACCTTTTGACGCACAATGACCAACAGAAAATTAAGACGAAAAAGTCGTCGCGAAACTTGACAGAACTAAGCAAGGCTGTACTTAAAAAGCTAATAAAAATACTCACCAGTGGCTGTGTCGCAAATATGAGCATGTCCATTACAATCACATGGTATACAAGTGGAATAAGGCCCACCATTAGCCGGTTCATGTTTAAATCCAGGAGCACACTCTTCGCAATAATCACCCACATAAGCTTTAGGGCAGGAACATTTTTCTACCCAATTAGCTGGTGCCGAGCCCTTCTCTCTGCCTATCTTAGCTGTTTCCAACTTAAAGTTCATCATATACCCTTCACCCGGCTTGTTGTAAGTCCCTCTTATTTTGATTGCGGTTAGGTTTTGTAGTAAGGACATGAATTCGAAGTTAGATAGTGTAGGGCTCCAACCGTATCGTGGATCTTCGTGTAATCGGAATGTGTATTCTTGATTCTGGAACAATAATCAGTAATTAAGGGTGTTGCTAACTTATAGGAAAATGTTTCTTATTATCTAGGGAAAGTGGACGAAAACAGTACCATGTCAAATATTATAATGTACGGTCGGGGTATTTGCCGCTCGACCACCCTTAGGCGAGAATCACTTGGCACGCGGCGCATGCGATACGTGGCACGCCCACGTATCGCATGCGCCGCGTGCCAAGCGATTCTCGCCTAAGGGTGGTCGAGCGGCAAATACCCCGACTGTACCTATTAACGCAGGGTGCAAAGGTTTGGAGGAGGCCTATGTGCAGCAGTAGAAGTACATAGGCTGATATGATGATGAGGATGATGATGCTTTATGTAAATCATCATAACATCCCACCAATGTCCCACTGCAGTGACGGGCCTCCTCCCGTGACGGAGAGATACCTGGCCTACTAATATCACGCTGGCCAGACGGATTGGTATAGGGTTTAATTTTAAGTTTTCCTATATATTTTCTTTTTTTTATGTAAATGGGATTAGTTAATTGTTTGGCTATCTAGCTATCTTAACAAGGGGAAATTAATTATAAATTTACTCTTAACGCAAATTAACCTTTTAGTTTTAAAAAGGCATCACTACTTATATAGAGACTATGTATGTCGTAGGGAATGTAGTAAACATCAATTTAACAAGAATAGAACAATCAGTCTTATGACAATCATAATAGTACGTCGATCATGCAAGCAAATGTTCTGTGTGGTTGAATATTATGCGCTAGCGTTCGACAGCCGAAGCAGTAATTTCGCTTGTTTTATTTTATGTCGTAATTATTCGCAATATCGTTATTTCGCTTAGCTTAGTACCTAGTACATTATTAAAATACTTCATTTTGCTAGCGGTGTACATTATTATGATTGAGGTATTATCTCGAATTATATGAATGGGCGACCATTTGAATATAAGATACATAAAGCTGTTTCGAGCTATAGTTTCAAATATTTTAGATGAAATGTAGATATGCAGAATGCAAGATATTGTTTTGAATAATATGTTATTTTTTTCAAGAGAATTTTTTTTTCTATATTTTGAAAGTAAAGAGCGCTTAATAAGTAATGTACATTTAAGAATTATAGAATCTTTCTTAAAAAGAAGCATTGCTTAACTATCAGGTTACTTATTTACATAGGTATTTCAGTCAAAGCAATAAAACTAATATTTATTGCAAAAACTCATGTTAAAATATTAATTACGGATGCATTCAAGTAAATAGGTGCCAATAATGAAACAGTTTATCTTCGCTATTTAATGCAGTGCACGGTAAAAGGGCATGTAACGTAGACAAGAAATATAATATGACATCGCCAGGGCATAAACACAAATAATACATAAATAAGTAAGTACATACTAATAAAAACACAAATTTAGACCTTTTGCACTTGTAATAAGCCTAAAGGCCCTCGCCTACGACGATGTGTTTGTAGCGATGCTGTCGCGCTTTTAGTAAATGCGTGACTGTATCAATACAAAAAGTCGCCATGGGCGAGAGCCCTTAGCCTGAATGTGAATGTAAAGCATAATATGTTTCTGTGGGTAAACGTTATCACAACGCCATGTAGTCCCAAACTAAGCAGAGCTTACAATATGGGTATATTAATGTACACAATTATTTACATTGAACGTTAACTGTAACCACTACGCCAGATAAGAATTAATTAATAATATTTACAAACTAACAATAACTAAAATAAATAATTAACAAATTACCTGATTAGTAGGTTCCGGGTTATTCTGTGCATATATATTGATAGATACTGATGCCCTTGGACCTTCGAGTATGATGTCCTGTGATGAAGGGTAGCCCCTTATCTCGCCGAGGCGCAGTGAGAACTTCAGATCGTGGTTATATGACGGCCTCTGATCACCGAGGAACTGAGACGGTGCGATGAAATAATGGGTCTCCGCTGATTTTGAAGCGATGGCTGTCAAACAAGTTTTAACTCATATTTAATAAATAAATAAATATTTACGGACATACCTACACAGCGCCATCTCTTCCCAAAGTATGCTAGACCTAACCTGCTTGTGTTATGGGTAATAGAACAACGGATATTAGTACGTATATACTTTATTTTTTGTAAAAACATACATACTCGTATTATACATAGAAACACTCAGACCAAAGCAAATAATCATGTTTTTGCACACAAATATTTGCATTGAGCGGGAATCGAACCCGAGACCTCTCCGTCATGTCATAACCACTACGCCACAGAGGTCGTCATTTAAATCTATAAATTCACACCTTATTGCCATATGGTTAACGTGACACTAAAGTGTTAAAACTGATTTTGTAATAACGTAAGTCTTAAATCGTGTTTTATAGTTAGACCGTATTTTGTAATAAGGGCGAAATAGTTTACATTTAAACTACAATGATCGAAGTCACCTAGTAAGCAACCATTGCCTGTAACGGGTGACCACGCTTTTACATGTCTATACAGTTGTTAAATCTACTTAAGTAATAGATTGATTTTCTTTAATGTTTAAGGACTAAATAATAAACAAATTCTATCATCAATCATTTCATCTCAATAATTTCAAATCGGTTTAGCCGTTTTCGAAAAATCAGGTTACAAACACAAAATAAAATACAACCAAATTGAGAACCTCTCCTTTTTTTGAAGTCGGTTTAAGAAAGAAAAACATAGTAAGTATTTGTGTGTGTTTGTTTGTGGTGTGTGTGTGTGTGAGCGTGTGTATCTAGTTCGAAGTTAAAAAACAATAAAATCTTACCAATATTCTGTGCGTTAGCATTAAACTGTAGCTGCGTAGACCTCTCTTGTTCATCTTCCGCGGTCCATTTCTCAGCGTCTCTTATGAAATGTGCGCTCACTTCACTAGCTTGGTACTTGGGCGCGGAGGAACACGACGACGAATGTCCGAAACAGAAGCATGGTGTACAACCAAATTCGTTGCTTAAGTCTAAGTTGAAGTAACCGGGCTTGCACCTAGATCATACATTATTGTTATTTATAACTTTTGATTTCTCCGTGTGGTGACGGAGTAAGAATACAATTTATATGTCACCACCCCAACTCATCCCATGGGTGTCGTAAAAAACGAATAAAGGACTATTCGTGATTATTATCTTTACGAAGTAAAAAGAAGGAAAACTTTAGTTTAATTTCAAGTTTTCCTTCTTTTTATTTCGTAAAGATAATATTCACGGCTAGTCCCTTAGTCGATTTATACGACAACCATGGGATGAGAAACGTGGAGTTGCGGAAAACAGCCCGCTATACCATACCATGGGATGAGATCGGGTGCCAAACCAAATTATATTCTTACTTCGTCACCACGCCTCACCACACGGATATGTAATACATGCATAATATTGTACCATTGTACACGTGCAAAGCAACATCTGCGTACTTCAAACGGAGATAGAAGATATTATATCAGAATAGAAGACCCGTAAGTGCAAGGGAGATAGATATACAGAAATGATATGGCTTTAAGATTCATATCATCACAGTTGCTTGAGCCACCTAAATAATGTATTATTTCTGATTGTCTTTGTGTATGTTTCGTAAGTTGTCCTAATTCTAGAGTAACAACATAAATGTCAAATAAAAACTTACTCTCGACATCTTTTCCCTTCAACATTTTGTTTGCACAAACAAACACCGGTCTGTGGGTCGCACTGTGGAGTGTTAGCGTATGAGCCAGAGTCATTACATCCGCATGGCTTACAACCTAGGACCGTGAACTCGTAATGATTTGGCGCACATTCATCGCATTTGTCACCTGTAACACCTGGCTTGCATTGACATTTGCCTTCAGCGTTACATTGTAGACTGCGGGAGCCTGGAAAGTCACAGATAAGTATATGAATAAAAAAAATCTCAATAAGTACTTATTATGATGATGAAGTACATTTATAAATAAACTAGCTGACCCGTGCCCCCTGCGTTGGGCGGCGGAAAAAACGCGTCCCTTTTTTTAAGGATATTTCATTACTGCTCCACTTCTATTAGTCATAGCGTGATAGGCTATGGCAGAAAGAAATAGAATAGAAAAAAATATTCAACACAGAAAGTATTTTTTAAATCGGTTTATCAGATCCAAAGATTCCCCCACAAACACACAAACTTTACATCTTTATAATATTAGTATAGATGAATAGATAACTATTTTATGTGCAGTATTTTAAAAAACCTTGACAGAATCGGTGGGAAACCGTTGGTTTAGAGAGACATAGGACCACACAAAGTGACAATATATGGAGGAGGCCTATGTCTAGCAGTGGACTAGACCAGTGGCGATAGGATAGTTAAAATTGATATTAATATAAATACATTACAAACCTGTCGGATTACAGTTACAAGCAACACAGATGTCGCCACTTCCTTGGTAGAAGTTCTCCTTACACCTTTCGCAGTTCGCGCCATCTCTGTTCTCAGCGCAGTCAATACAATGGCCGCCATGGCCAGTTCGTTCGTAAAGGTCTTTGTCGAAAAAGCACTTGTTTGAGAAGCCGTTGCAGTTGCAAGCTGGAATGTTGGTACATTTATTTATAGGTAGGGTAGTTTAATAAGAAACTAGGTCCCCGGGTAATACCCTGAGGTACGCTCGCAAGCAATTCTTAAACTACTTAATATCCTAGGTCCTAAAATAATGCCCTAAGGTACCCCCCGCAAGCAATAAGCCTATATAAGTAATATTATTAATATATTTATGAGATATTCGCATTGTTTTACTATTATATCTATAGGTTACAGTCAAACAGGACGTATAATACAATATATTGTATTTTATATTACTGCCAAACTAGCTATGAAGGTATAAATAAACATACTTAAATACTTTTTTTTCCCAGAGCGATGAAAACATCTATGTTTATTACACACATGAAGTTCTGCATTAAACGGGAATCGAGCCCGAGACCTCTGTGCAGCAGCCATTGACTGTAACCACTACGACACAGCTCCATAAACGTTAATTTATACAAAACATGTACACACAGCAACTAATCATCCTAGACACTCATGTACCTTAATGCCTTGAAATAAGACACAATTTCCAATGAAAACGTTTAACTTGATGTGTTGCTGTGTGTACCTATATTTATTGTTAATAGTGAGTCGAATGCTGTTAACGGATCAAAGAATTTCCGCTCAATAGGTAAGCTTTAGCAACAGTAATGTTTCGCATATGCATATATTCGCTTAGCACTAAACTGGCAACAGCAATATATAATTATTAATATTTTTGATATTTTCCTATTAAGTTCGTCTATAGTACCAAAATTATTAAAATAAATAAGATACCAGTAATCAATAAAAGCAAGTACTAGTAGTAAATTAATGCAAGTATAAAAAAATTACTTGTCAAATATTACGCAATAACAATATAGAATACAAATATGAATAGTTTTGATACTTTAAGACTATTTTTGTTCATGAAAAAACATTGTCTAAAATGGGTCTTAAGTTCCAAAACTATCTAAACCAAAATAGACGTTAAATTGCATTGATAAATGAGGTACATAAGCGTGGCGAATAAATACAAGGTAAAATAACTTAACTAAGCACAAACAAAAGAAATCATCGAAAAATATCCATCCGTTTAGGAGATATGACCATTTTAATATTTACTTTTCAAACTCTTTTAGTAATAAAACCTATTGGAGTAAGTAGAGTTAAATAATAATATGTATAATATGTTTACTACATTAATTTGTATATTATTACTACATTAATTGGTTAATGCGTCACTAAAATAAAGCTAAAAATACGGGATACGGGTTTTTATTTTTTTATAGGACCGTGTTCTTTGTTGGGAGAGGTCTATGTCCAGCAATGGACTGCGATAGACTTGTTGCTGGGCTATAGTATCGGATACTAGTGTTAACATTTTTCAATCAATCAATCAACTAGCCCATCGCAGTCCACTTTTGGACATAGGCCTGTCCCAACACGCGCCATAGAACACGGTCCTGGGCTTCCGCAACCGCAGAGACCTTTTAAAATCTTTGCGCCATACTTTTTTATTTTTATTTATTTATTTATTTAACACTTTAAATACATTTGTATAAAGGCGGACTTAATGCCTAAGGCATTTTCTTCCAGTCAACCTTGGGTGATGCAGAGATAGATGTGGTAGGTGTTAAAACAGATTAAAGAAAGAAATATAAAATTAAGTATACTTATGTATAACCTTTAGGTATAAATTAACCTTTTTTGTATTACCTTTGCACTCGTGTACGTCTGTAGGCGATGCTCTGCCCCAAGGTGCATCGTTATAGAAATCTAAGCAGCGCTCACATTCCCGACCAGCCGTATTGTGTTCACATCTGAATTTCAAACGTAATTACATAAATTATTTAAGTTCATTTTTGTTTGACGTATCATCTATGCCCTATGGTTCATTCAGTTGTAATGATCATTCTTGTGAATGTTACATTACAGAAAACGTCACATCATTGTATAAAACAAAGTCGCTGTCTGGCCCTATATTATGCATAAATCTTTAAAACTACTCAACGGTTTTTTTAATATATAGAATGATTCAAGAAGGCTTAGGCTCATAGCACATACAACGTAACGTAAACGGATCGGCACCGCCTCGCCTTTTTCTTCGGTGTCAAACGTCAAAAATCCGATTACGTTACGATTCCGATTAGTGTGCGTTGCAGTAAGGAGTTTCATACAACGAATACTGAACGGCTCGAGGTTATATGTGCTATGAGCCTTATATGTAGTTGCATAATATTATACCCGTGCAAAGCCAGGGCCAGGGCAAAAGTTAAGAATATAGTATAAGTACCTGCAAGCCCTCGTCCTCCCACCGCCAGGCAATTCCTGAGTGTCGCACACAGACGCGTGTCCATTACATTTGCACCTAGCTCCCACATACACGTCGGCTATAGCGTACCAGTACGACTGAAGGACCTGCACGTCTTTGAAGATGTCGTCTCCGAACGTGTTCAAACGATCCAGGGAGATACGTAAGTCTGTTGCGGTTACCCATTCCTGTTTTAGGAGAGAAAAATATTTTATTTGGTGCTTAACATGTAGGGCTCACTAGCTCTGCCAATGGAAAAAAAAAATCATAATTCGCAAAATATGATAAATAATGCTAAATGTTGATAACAAAGTCGTGAGAAAAGCAAAAAATGTATTTGTATAACACACTCTCAACACTTTACATGTTTTTATTTAATTAAATACCTAAATAAAGCATTATATAAACAAAAACAGCCGTTTTTTTTTTCGAATGCGAATTTTAACTAATTATGATTTTTTTTCTATTTAGCTAGTGAGCCACGTAAAGGCCCTTAAGGCAAAGATACACTTAAATGGGCCGGCTTCGCTTGACATGTTGTGAAACATTTGTCTCCTAGTAAATCTTTGCCTTCAAGATGTATACTCACGGAGCTTTACAAAAACATTATTGTTTCCATAGTTTGTCTGTCCTCCTCTCTCATACACTATGCTGTGTCCGACAGGGTCCACAATTTAAACTATTGTTAACTTCACCATCTTGTATTAAAAACATTGTGGAACGCGATAAAGAATTAAGTATTAAGTCATTTCTTGATAAAATGTATGCTAAAATACTTTTAAAACTACGGACATTTACATAGAAATAATGACGTAACCGCTAACGCGTTATAAGGGGGCCTCCTTAAACCTACATCTGGGTCGTAAGTCCCAGACGCTGTTATGCAAGTCCAAGTTCCGTCCTCTATCACGCGATGGACCCGGCACCCACACGGAGAATCCATGAAATGAATGGAATGCTAAGATTATGTCTTATTAGGTACATACCTGTAACTCCGGGCTGTTATCAAATGTAAAGGCGGAAGGTCTCCCTTCCAGGGTCGAGAAGACAACATTTCCTCCAGTCAAAGGTGATATATCTGAATATTCGCTAGTACACAACGCTCTTGTTTCGGCCCCTAACTCCGCGGCCCTTTGTTCTTGTACACCATAGGTATCGCGGCATGAGGCACTGGACAAACAAATATATAATTTAACATCTTATACATTAGGCTTTGTTTTTAATAACAAATTCATAAGCTGCATGTCAATACTCGTTCCTTAAAATCGTTAAAAATTCGGTTAAGTTAAAGATTTTAAGGAACGAGGATTGACATGCAGGTGTTAATGATAATTAATTATGTAATTATTTACTAATTAAGATTTATTTACTTAGCACAACCACAGCATATTTACTTATACAAAAATATTTGTATAAATATTTTTTTTATTTTTTTTTTATATTTATATTGTATATTAAAACATTTATGGAAAAAGTAAACAGCAATTTAAGGTGATAAGAACCAATCTATAATAATAATACATAATTATGACAATTTACGGTATGCGTAAAATATTAGGATCATTTTTCAAACACATTTATTTAAGTACCTAGCTCAGGGAAACATACAATAAATAAAATATATTTAAATCAATTTAATAATTAATTAATTATTTTGATTTTTCTAAATCGAATATAATTTTTGACTAGCTCAAATGCATAGATACCATTGAACGATCTATTAGAAAACATTATAATAATATTATATGTAATAGCAAAAAATGTTTTAAACAGTCTGGAGACGTTTACAACAACTTGAACTCTATTGAGTAATGCCTTTATAAAATTAAAATTAATTATTCTTAACATCATTAACAAGATTAAATACAGAAATGTACAAACTACAAATACGTAGGTATTATCAAATAATTTGGTCAACATACCTACTTAAGTTTAAACTTTTTTTTTTATAATAGGTGCATAGGTAATTTTATATTGGTTATACATAGAGAGAGACACGTAGACTAAATAACAGCCTATGTTCATGCACAAAAATGTTTTCTGACCTAATGGAAATTTCGCCCTTGATTAGAATTTCTAAACTATTGTAAATAAAGCAAATAAAAATATGTTGTAGATTTTCTCAGTCACAAAGAACAGAATGCAATTTGCGGAACGTATTTGTAATTACCAAGTAAATTTTTTACAAGTATCAATTAATTGATTTCTCGATAAAAAAACGACAAAATGTTATCTTATGAACCTAAAATTTGAGGAACATTCACAAGCCTTCGATAGCTCAGTTGGTAGAGCGGTGGACTGTAGTTGGCTAATTGATATCCATAGGTCGCTGGTTCAAATCCGGCTCGAAGGAAACATCACTTTTTGTGATTTCTTTTTTATTTGTGAGTAATTTAAAGTATTTAAAAAATATTTTAGATTATTTTTAAGCAAAATTATCAAATATTGAAAAAAAAAATTAAATAGGTGACTTACTAACATTTAATAAAATTAGTGTCTAAAATAAATTAAGTATGATTAAATTATACTTAATATAGTTTAATAAAATCTAAATCTAATAAATAAAATACTTATTTCTACCTTTTTCTTACTTCTAATCACACTTCTTAGAGTAGCGTATAAGTATTTAATGCGTATAAAATAAACAATCTGTATTTACCTGAAATACTGAAAAGGTTCCCAAACTCTCTCTTCACTAGTTTTCTTGTAGACTGCAAAACTCTGGGGCCGAGGCGAGTAGAAAACGATACGAATGTAAGTTATATCGTACGCCTTACCTGTTGAAATAAGAAAGAAAGAAAGAAAAATATTTATTTGGTTGCAGTTAAATACAAACAATAAATAAATTTAAATATGTTACAAAAATGCACAGAAAATAAAATTAAATTTGTGATAAACCCAAGGTTTTTTTTAATTTAATTTTATAGGCTTTGTCGCTTAGCGACCACATCGCCTAAACCCAAGGTTTAAACTTAAAATGGTAAACTTTAAACTGTAAACTGAAATTAAGTTTGAACAATAACACCAATAAGTTCCTTGTAATTATGTTTAAATATAAGTATATTTAGTACAAAATCGTTGCTTTTTAACCGACTTCAAAAAAAGGAGAAGGTTCTCAATTCGGTTGTATTTTTTTTGCGTTTTACAAGCTGATAGAAAGAGTAATAAGATCCTTACCTAGATTCAGTGTCAAGTTGACTTGATTAGGATACTGTATGCCTTCATACATCGTTTCTGACTGCCACCAAGTTTGATTATCTTGTTCATAATGTAAATCTGTTAGGTAGTAGCTCGAAAATTGACCTGGCGGACAAGTGTCGCATGATCTAAAAAAAATAATAAATATAATATAATCACTTACATTCACACAATCCCATCTAGTCTCAAACTAAGCAGGGCAGTGGGCAGCAGACAACGGATAAACATAATCAAGGTTTCTAATCAAGTAGTGTCAAATTTTAGTTCCTGTTTTAGTTTAGTTGACAAGAGTTTTGACACTTGATTATATAGTTTATTTTTACTTGATCAGACATTCAGACCGGGGGATAGGCAATCATGTTCATGCACACAAAGATTTGCATTGCGCGGGAATCGAGCCCAAGACCTCTGCGTACTACGCCGCCACAGAGGTCGTCAATAAGATGAATGTGTACCTAATAATAATTATTTCCTCAAACGTACACACAACGCCATCTATTCGATAATCCATAGAACTTGGTACATAGGTACTTGATAACGTAAAAAACACATTATAGGCACATAGAAAACTCTCAAGCCAATGCAGACATGCACTGGGAACCAAAACGGTGATGTTGCAAGCAACGGTTTACTTTGACAATCAAATCCTAGAACTTTGCGTTGCTGTCCTGTAATGTAAACACTACGACATAGAGGTCGAATTTGACTGGACAACATGGCCAGAGGTTGAGCTGTCATTTATTTATTTTACAAATTGATTTTTCGTATATTTTGTTATACAGTAAAGATGCGGTTTTGTTTTGAAAGTTCGTCGCCAATAAATAAATATGATTAAATATGTAAGTGATTGGTGAATAGATCACGCCGTTCCTGTCTCTATCATACCTACTATCATACGCGAGGAATCTTAAGGTTACGAACTTAACAACGCCAAAGTTAAAAACCTAATTTTTACCAGCGGTTTTTCAGTACACAGCGCCATGTGTTCCCAAAATAAGCTAAGCTTAACCTGCTTGGGTAGTAGATAACGGAACGACGGATATAAATACTTAAGTACCTTTTTTTGTAAATACATACATCATCATCATCATAAGAGCCCATTAATGTCCCACTGCAGGGACGGGCCTCCTCCCATGACGGAGGGATACTTGGCCTACTAATACCACGCTTCCCAGACGGATTGGTATAGGGTTTAATTTCAAGTTTTCCTTCTTTTTACTTCGTAAAAATAATATTATTTACTGTTAGTCCCTTAGTCACTTTTTACGACACCCATGGGATGAGATGGGGTGGTGACATATTGTATTCTTACTCCGTCACCACACGGGAGAGAAATACATACATATTATACATAGTTTACCTAGTAGATGTTCCAGCCGAGGTTTGAATACAGTAGACCTTCTGGCCGTTATCACCACATGTGTTTGTCGCTTCCATCTGTACCATGAAGGCGGCATTCTCGAATTCTGGTATACACCGCTGTGGAAAACATAACATATTTAATAATGGATACAGTCAAATAATTCTCTTAAAATTAAGTGTTAGTCGACAATCTGCATAACTCTAAGTATTGACAGATAGTATGAATTCGCTGGTCAAAACCACTATTGACAGTTTTTTTGCAGTCAAAAGTAGTGTTGACCAGGTATGAGTTTTGACTGTAAAATATCGAAACCTATGGGTTCAATTGGCGTATAAACCAAAACCCAGTTTTAGGGAGAGCGAAAACACGATTTCAATTTTTTTTAATTCATAGCTATTTTGTTATACATATGTCTATAATAATATGTAATATGTAACGCACATCCGTAACATCATACTCTGGTCTTAGCAATTATACGTTGGATACACAAGTAATTAAGATATATAAATATGCTTATTGTTTATGTATACCTACATATAGATAAATAAAAATAAATAAAATAAAAATCCATTTATTGTCAGTTTCAAGTACAATTTTACAATTATATCCATCGGCCCCACACTAGGCGAACATGTCCTGTACCAGTGATACGGTTTACATTATTTAATGTACATTGTTCGCTCGTTCGACAAAAGACTACAAGACAACTTGTACTTGTAACTTAAAGATATCAAACATAGAAACACACAGAAAACAAATTAATAATTCATGTTCATAACAACAAACATTTGTATTGAGTGAGGATTGAGCCTACTATCTGCAACGTGGCAGGCAGAAATTTAGTCAAGTCTATAAAATTAGGACTAAAAGACTCAAGTTCTTTACATCACTAGTTGTGAAGGGACGTAAATAAATTGTTGTGAAGCAAAATATTACAAGTAAGTAGTAATGTACTCATATACCTGTATCTAGGTTTACGACAGTACGTCATCTTGGACACGGGTGCAATAAGTACATAGGAAATCTTACTACGAAAGCTTTTGGAGAAAATAACTAGGTATTAGCTTAGTCATCTGATTCTCTTCAGTAATATTATGTTCTAATATTGTCTATCGAAAGAGTGTCCGTTATGGTAGCGTACACAAGATCTATATCGAGTTAGTTACTATGCCAAAAAACTCTGCGTAAATAGTGTAAAAATAAAAAAACTCTTCTTTATTTCAGGAAATAAACACCAATTTCAATGGGTACGCCAGCGTCACGATCGATCTAGCATACCCATGGTCGTACTCGAAAACGGCTAATTGTAAAGCAACAGAGATTACACACAAAAATAATGCACTAACTCTGCAAAATTTCTTAACAATTGCACTTGTAGGAACAGAGATATTGAACAAGACTTTTCAATGACAGCGTTATGGTAGCGTACACATGATAGTTAAACTTAAATAGGTAGGCTATTTAAGTGCGAAAACAGTAGGTACTATCGAACGATTTTAAAGTAACAAAGCTTCGTAGTAAAATCGTTCGACGCACATATCTTCGATGTAACGAAACATCGCAATAAAAAGACATCGGCTGTATGGTTCGCGGTATTAGAGATGTGATTGCAAGGTTTTTAAAGGAACAAAATTCGATGATACAGTTTTCACTGTCAAGTAGTGTTGTGTAATTCCCAGTGAGACTTTAAGACCGAATAACTAGAGAGCTTCCATAAAATTTTACATAAAAGCCCTCATTATGGCTGCATTGGAAGTATCCGCCGCGTCAGGTCCAGTTGTGTTTATAATATACCCCAACAGTGCATACGAATAGAAAGTGATTCAAGAGGTTTTTATATTTATGTAGGCTGAACTATGATCGTATTAGAGTAAAGAAAATAAAATAAATGCAACAAGGCAATCTAACGCGTCACATGGGCACAGCGATCCAAAATAGTTGGTCTATATATAGTACAAGAGTCTCAGGGCATTAACCTCACACCTTCCCCTTACATCGACGTACTACTACAGAAGCTTTAAATTTCGCGTAACACTATAATGTTCTAATTGTTTAAAGTAATAGGCACTTCAAAACAAAACTTCATTGATATAAGGGACAATTCTCCCAAAGAATTATTCTGGGAAATTCAGAACTAATGTATGAGCTCACTAATTTTTTTTTATTTGGGAAAGATTTTGCAGGCCATTCTCGCGCTTTTGGACTAGCTGGGCTCTTAATTTTGAAGTCCCGAAAAGATGGAAGTACTGTGTGACGACTAGAACCCACGGTGTTCCTCTCTTGAGGGTGACTCAAAACCTACCAGGACGACGAGAAAACTACAGACGATTAATCCCCCTTAAGGTAAATAGGAATACATGGTCTTCAAAAATACCAATTACAATTTACCATGAGGTACTTTAAGGCACAGTCTGTTATTTTCCATCATCGTCATCATCATCATATCAGCCAATAGACGTTCTCTGATGGACATAGGCTTCCTCTAAATATTGCCACCTTGTGCGGTAATGTACCTCCCTCATACATCGGCTTCCCGCTGTCCTAACCGACAGCTGTCCGGGCAGAAAGGTTCTAGAATGGCAACCGCGTAAATCACAGGGTAGGGAGACCCCCTCACACGATGGTTCGACGCCCTGGTTATTTCCCATCGCCCAAAGATACATCTTTATTAGCCACTCTCAACACTCCACCTAAACAAATTTATGCACACTATTTCTTTGAGATAGATCAACAAGACACCTACTACCTGTTGAACCTTTATGTAATAAATACATTGGTATGAGAGCAGAAAACATTACGTACAAGTAATTTAATGCCATTGTTTTATTAGCTATCACATTTTTACTTACAAGCAAAAGTTGCTTATGTCACAGTTAAATTTGTTTACATCAATTATATTTATAAGGAATGCACATTTTATTTAATATCCTTTCCTTTAAGGCTTAGTGTTTATGATTTGAATTTTACTATTTTTAGGTTATCTTTTTAATGTAAACGAGGTTAAAACTCCTTTTTTAGAAAATTAACTTTAAAGATTTCTTCTCTGTTGATAATATGTATCACTAAAAGTCATTCCGAGGTTTTAATATAGTTTTGAATCATCATCATCATCATATCAGGCAATAGACGTCAACTGTTGAAGATAGGGCTCCTCCAAATATCCGCATCTATGGATATTCCGCGGTCATAAATAGGTCGACAAAACGGTAGCTAATCTTGTTTTAGCTAACCTTAATAGTAGCTTCGAGTGAGAATAATTAATAAATAGACACAAGCCACCGCATAATACAGATAACCCCAACAAGAGAGGTGTTTGGAAGAAGAGATTAAAAAACGTTCCGAAAGAGCAAAAGCAGAAGCAAAATTGCGTCTGAAACAACACAAGACATAAATTAAAAGTAACTGATACTAAAAGTATGATCATGAGCTTTAAATTGAAATAAAATTAAAAATATGCAATAGAGATTGTAGAGATACAAATATACATTTGTTTCATTAGGTTTGTTCCTTTGGTCCATTTTCATAACTGAGTTTTCGTAACTAGTTATCAAATAGGAATTTTCCTTCACTGTTTCATAACCAGTTATTAAAAAATACTTTTTATTCCTTTTACATAACTGTTTTACATAACCAGCTACGAAAAAGGAAATTTCTATGTACTGTTAACTGTTTATACATTTAACCTACAAAAAGAACACCTAGGCTGTCCAGCCAATCATTTTGGGCTGTCCAGCCAATCATTCATACCACAAATAATTTGTCCTACGTAGTACGGGTATAGTACAGTAAACCCCTAGACTTTGTCGTCACCCTATGTACGGTCGGGGTATTTGCCGCTCGACCACCCTTAGGCGAGAATCGCTTGGCACGCGGCGCATGCGATACGTGGGCGTGCCACGTATCGCATGCGCCGCGTGCCAAGCGATTCTCGCCTAAGGGTGGTCGAGCGGCAAATACCCCGACTGTACGTCCACTGCTGGACATAGGCCTCCTCCAAACATTTCCACCCTGCGCGGTCCTGTGCCTCCCTCATCCATCGGCTTTCCTCCGTCCTAACTAGGTTTCTCGACTTTGGGAAGGCTTAATCGATCAGAAGCCAAAACGTAGAGGCCCTTACAACATGGGAGGGAGTTATAATATAAGAAAAACGTAGTACTAGTCTATGTTTACGATAACCTTTATCACTCATTCTATTCATAACGTTAGCATGATAAGCGTTACATACCAACATCCATTATTATAATATATCAATGAATAAGTTTTTATCGCGAAGGAACTGTCCTTCAGAGTTTTTTATTTGATGGCGACCTCGGTGGCGCGCCGGTAGAGCCAGCGGCTGCCGCGCATGAGGTTGTGTGTTCGATCCCCACGCAGGACAATAATTTGTGAGTTCCACAAATTATTGTCCTGAGTCTGGGTGTTCTATGTGTCCGTTAATTGATGTTTGTAAAAGTCCCCGCGACACAGGGCATGATCCCTAGTGCGGGAGTTGTCTTTTATAAGAAAAAAAAAAAAAAAAAAGAAGAAAAGTATTGTGGAGATTCCTCTATGTCTATCTCTGGCTTTTGCAGTCCACTGTTGGATGTTGGGGTCCTTCTGAAGAAGATTCCTACGGAAGACTTTGTATGAACAAGATTTTTTGCAGTCTGGGTATTTTTTTTATGTATGACTGAATGTATTTAGAAAACAGGTGTATGTAAATATATTTAGTGGAGGATGAAGATAAGTTAGGCTGACCCCACCACCATGCGGGATTCATAGCCAGGAAGATTATGTAAATATGTAATATGTTTATCCGTTGTCTAGCACCATTACAAGCTCAGCTTACTTTGGGACTTGATGGCATTGCGTGCATGTCTGAAGTATATTATTATATTCATACCAGACAAAGAAATCTGTGCTTAACAAATACCAGTATAAAGTACCGAGTGCCCAACATTACGGCGTTAGATACGCACAGATGTAATAAACTATGTATATGCATTTGAATTCGACGCTAACAAATCGCTTTTTTAAATACCTGTAAATACAGTAAATAGAAAACTAATGACACCTCAAAAACTTAAATCCATCAAGCTGTTTACGCTGCTGAATATGCTAAACAGCTAGACATACATTTCGCGCAATCTATCCTAGCCTGAAGTTAGCTTTTAGAGACCTACGCACAGTACATCAGAACTAAGAAAAGTCACGAACCCCAAGCTCTTCGCCATTTGATTTAAAAAATACCATCAGCGCGAATTAGGATTAAATTTCGGGTAGGATGGCGCAGTAGGATAAATATACAAATGAATAATCATACCCATCGTTTAGAAAGCTACAATAATGACACAATTAACAAGAGTACAGTAACGGATGCGATAACTTTGTTCCGTTGGTATTTGATAACGAAACATTAGGCAGAGCAAACGAACCCATAATGTTATGAACTTACCGACTGTACATGATAACCCCTTGATTATCTTTAAAATGGCGCTAGCAACTAAAAGTATCTGTCCGATTGCTTTATTAATTACGTTTAAGGGGCCGTTCATATTTTTCTTATGTTTAATACATATAGCGAGTGACGAAAGTGGAAAATGGTAGAATTAAGATCTTTGTAATAATATTGTTGTTAGCATCCTCATGCTTCGTTGCATAAAGGAGGAGCAGAACAGATATAATGGGAATCATTGACAATTACGCTGACACGGTCGTCGTGTATGCATTAGCCATGCGCAGATTCGACCCTTCGAACCTCATGCAAAACCATTATTAGTGTGACCGACAAATTACTGTCTAGCCTGGATCTTCTTCGTAATTATTCATGTCAAAGGCTGCGCAACTCAAAGCCCGAATATCTAGGACGATAGTAGACTTCAAAACAAATGGGAAAAGGAGTGAATGTCATTAAGGTGATATAAGCGATATTTGATTCGGTACTATTGCTTACAAGATTACAGGGCTAAATGTAGAGCGATGAGGAAACAGTAAGCAAACTGTCAGAGGCTGTGACCTCTTGTGACAAGTACTGCGATAACTGAAGCCTTTGACGGCTGTTATATATCTGGCACTAGAGGTAATGTACCTAGTCTGTACTACTTTTTACTTATTAAAGCAGGTAGAACAATCAATCAATCAACTAGCCTATTGCAGTCCACTGCTGGACATAGAACAATTGATGGTAAATGGTAGCTGACGTTCATCAAATGACTTCCATTGCATCTCAGTAAAGCTCTCTTCAAGCCTAGTTTGAAGGATTGTCATAGAGATCCATTATAAGTTTTAATAAACATTCGATAACAAAATCTTTAATAAAAGCGTCTTTAACCTATTTTATGCTATGTATGTCGTAAAAGCTAATTAATAGAAATTTGGGAGATATATTAGACGAAAAAAACGGTGGGAAATTTGCCGTAAAACCCTATCTTGCGGGTCCCATCCCATCTGGCGAGCGTGATAGTAGTTTCATTATCCGTATTAGTGTCCTACTACAAGTACAGGCCTCCTCTAAGGCTGTAAAGAAACGCACGTGATGTAGAAACGGAATTAATTTGATGTCAAATTATTCTTCATTTCGTTTTCTTTGCGATCATAGGTATCCTTTTGCGATATCTTGGGGATATAGTAACACCATGATTTTTGTAGCAGCTTCAGGGCGAGGATTGAAAATTTTACTAAGATTTTTATTACTTAAGTTATTATGTTTAATTGCATATAAAAAAATCACTTGCTGTATAATAATGCCGGCCATAAGAATATAAAGGTATAGCCCTGAGATAAGTAGGTATATCTACCAAACACAATGTGAGTACCGGCTAAAATGAAATTGTTCATATGAGACACTTTTAACAATTTCTTCGAAATAATACGTAGAGATCAAAGTTTTGTTTATAGACCGAACAACATGGACCAGTCGTTCGTGGAACCAACTTGCTCTAGCTTATGTACATTACACGACAAACAATTAAACTATAGTCTATTTTTTTATCTCAGACACTAAAATGACATTTCATGTGTTGCCTGTTTTTTACAACTAATAAATAGTGATGCGATACAGCCGGTACTTACCGATAAAAATATAGGTTAGTTCCGCCGATTACGGTAAATAGAGACTATAGGCTGTTTTTTTAATCTCGAATACTAAAATATCATTACTGTTACCTTTTTTATTTATGTATGGTGATGTACCACCACTATCAACAGTTAACGATAAATTTAAATTTTATACAGTTTTTTGGAAGTAATAATATAAAATGTGCAAATTCTAATTTTAAACTCAGGTAAGTAAATGAAACAAAATTTATTTTTGGTACATAATTTATTTTTATTTGGCTGTAAGTACAATTAATCTTTGAGTCTGCATAATAAAATAATAATAATCTTGTTTCATAATAAAAATTAATATATAATTCATAATTAAACATCAATTCTTTTATAGAAACGAATCACCATCCCTGGACAAGGTTATTCTTGTACTGATATTTACTGGACATAGAAGGAAAAAAGAGAGAAATTCATTAGATTTGTAGGGACACAACATTGTAATTTGAGCGACTGCTGAGAAATCACTTTTACAGGCGCGCGACTGTACACACAGCAACTAATCAAGCTAGACACTTATGTACCTTAATACCTTGAAATAAGAAACAATTTTAAATGAAAATGTTTAACTTGATGTGTTGCTGTGTGTACGAGCGTTGCCCAGCAGTCGTCTCCCCGCCATCATGTAGTTAGGTCGTCGTAATTATACAGGGTGTTTGGTACATCGTTTGTCAAATTAAAGTAGCTGATAGAAGCGGTCATTACCAAGCGGTCATTTTTGGTACACCACTTATTTATCTAGGGGATAAATTAGTTGAGCGACGTTTTTATTACTAGAAAACTTTATAAATGTGATTTGGTGCTCCCACTTTTGTGTACTACCTACAGGACGAATCTTCTAGTTTAAGATATTTAAAAATGTATATTGATCCTTTAGTGCAATCCTTAGTTTTTATATGGTATACAATGGTTGCAGCACTTTGTTACAGTTACAAAATTGTTGTAAAATTATAGAGACGTCTAAAAAATGCTGCTTTAGAGTTTGTTACGCCGCTTCTTCTCTACTAGCGCCTTGGAAGCGGTGGTAAAGTTTGGAAAACTTTTAATATGTAAACTTAGACTAAGTAGTTTTAAACTGACGTCAATAAGCTGTTATTTTGTAACATTATGTTGAAAAATAAAGAAACTGAAGAAACTGAGTCTTTCCTCACTCCCCTAGCTGGTTTTAACCTCAACATATTTTAGATATCGATGTAAAGCTATTTTTAAAAGAAAAACCCAATATTACCATGAACACTTAAATTTAAAAAAAAAATTGTTCCGTGAGTCCTCATAATTATGTTTTGTTTTAAAGTTTAATACTAGGAGCATCAAATAAATTCATAATAGCTCACCAAAAACGTCAACTTTTTGTTTATTGACTTATTATAACTATAGAGACAGGTAAAATTTAAAGATATGATCAACTTCACAGTACAATAAAAAAATAAATAAAAGAGAGAAAGTTCTTCCATTTTCTGAATAAATGCCTTACTTTATCCTCTTTCCATTGGTATACAACATCCTATAAAATAGTAAATAGTTTTTCTACAAAACATGTGTAATACATAATTCAAAGTAAAGAAAACACGTTTGATGAATAAGCACAGGTAAATTTACTAGCTATAATTGCTATAATTGATTCATTCTAGCGTACTTACCTAGTTACTTTAACTTTTTTTGTCACTGCAGTGGGTCTACCTTATCACATTAGAGTTAATTTTAATATAATAAAAGAAAAAAAAAGTCATCATTTACTATAGCGTCAATAATTACTTCGAATTATTTATTTATTTGTTAAGCACACCAACAGTATGTATGTTTATGTATTACACATGTTTTGTAGAAAAACTATTTACTATTTTATAGGATGTTGTATACCAATGGAAAGAGGATAAAGTACCTACCTCTTCTATCAGCAACTTCTACTATTTGTTTTTATAAATATCTAACAACTATTTGCTAATACATGAGAACTGATATTATGTCAAAGTATCGTCATGATTTAGCTGATGTTTTGTTGTGCGATATTGACCCTAATAGTTTTATGAAATGCAACTAACATTAACTCTAGAGGTGATAAAGGCATTTAGTTCTCGACTATACTAATAACCGTAAATATTTTACAATAATTACAAAACGAATCGAAACACAGGGACAGCACTGTTTCTTAAAAGCTGGCTATATTAGTTTTACGTTTGACATTAGTAGTTGTCATTTTAGTGTCCGAGATAAAAAAATAGACTTATACTTTGAAACTACTTCAGAAAAACTAAAACTACTTATTTACTTCAATATCTATGAACTCACATTAACTTTGCATCAATATTATGGCTAAAACTTTTTGACAGAACCTCATGCTTCTAATTAAAAAAAAAACAATCGGGTTCCGATTGTTTTTTTTACATGGGAACATTGTATTTAAATTGCAAATCGGCTGAGTGTACGACCCAGCGCTTTTATCAAAAGTTCACGCTAAAAGTTAAAAGTAAAACACTTCTAGTACATATTTTCATCAAAAAAAAACACATAATACCTTGAAATTTAATTCTTTTAAGCCAATTTTACGAACTAAGAACAGTTATTCGAAAGCCAAACAAAACAAACTTCAATAAAAAACTATATTAGTAAAAGCTCTACTTACTTGTGGCAGTCCGTCACTATTGTAACAAGATGTAAATTGCTTTGATCCTCCTATTCTTGGTGTATAAGAATATTCCTGAGCGTTTACAGACATTAAAATACATGTTAAAATTATAAAATGTGTATGTAGCGGCGCCATTTTGAAACGCGCGACGCGACGTTGGTCCGCGCGCTTCGAACAAGCACTGCCGCGCGCTCGTTTCACAACACTTGGCCAAAGAGTATAAAGCACGTTTCGTACAGACGCGAATGCCTCTGTGAGGCAAAAGCTCGATTCTGTTACTTTTTTATTGTTGTTTATTTAGATTACAACCATGAAGTATTAAAGTAAAAATCTACATATCTGCCAAACCCTTAATTTTTAGATTATTAATGTAAAATATGTGTAAATTATTTACTTAATTTGTTTTTGTATAATTTTTAATTGATTGCTGTAGTTTACCACAAACTGGAATTAATACACATTTTTAAAAAGATACAAGCACCAAGAGAACGCGGTATATTTTGTTAAAATGTATTTTCTGTGTTTTATTTTGCATTTACTCAAGTTAAAATTAAGGAACAGGCTACTAATATAGTGATAAATTAAAAACGTTTAATAATCTTAATGAAAGTGATACTCTAAGTCCTATTTTGTCATGAACATTTAACTTCACAACTACTATTATGGTTTTAGCATCATGCATAATATTATTACTTTAATAAATGTAATATTTAATAACTTAAGTTTATTAGTTATTAGATCATCATCATTATCATATCAGCCAATAGACATCCACTGCTGGGCATAGGCCTCCTCCAAGTAGGCTTCCCGCCGTCCTAGTTATTAGATGTTTTATAGTTATTAAATATTTTTGTCAAAAAATTAAGAACAGTAATAAAATTTGTAAATTAAGAATAATAATTTAAATTAAGACCAGTAAAAATCATATTTACCCTTTTCAGAATAATAATATTGTAATAATATAAAAAAACAATAATTTAACATTATTAACATTGTAAGCTAGACTCACCATATTACATACAAAATACAAATAGCTTCCAATCTGCAAAGTTATAAATATAATCTTTGCTTGTTGGGCAGACGCAGAGAACGTGGCCCCAAAGCCCATAACGAGAGGATTTTTTTTGTGAATAAACCTGAAAAGGTTCGGCTTTTGTTTTCTGTTAGAATGCCAACATGTGCGGTCATTCGAGAAAGGAATCGGTGAGCCATGCAAAGGTCTTTACTGTTATTTACAAAATTTTGGGAATTATTTTACACTTGTTTGATATAATAAGCACATACTTTCCCTATGTCATATGATCTATGTAGGTTTCATATAGTATAGGCAAACGTGTATTTTATTATGTAATATTTCATGATTAATGTACTACTGCAAGAACCTGCATCCTCTAGCCATGGGAACCTGGCCTAATTAATGAATATCGTGTGCGTTGGTTAAAGAGATTAGTATAAGGCTTTATAACAAGCTTAGTTTTATCCTTAGCTAACTTGTATAATAATCAGAGATAGATTCAATTCAAAATGTACAGTCTTTGGAGTTTGCACTGATACCGATGACCGTAAATTAAGTATACTAAATTTCTTTTGTTATAAGCATAATGACTATGTATTGTAAAGTCAAACGCTTCCTAGAAGTACGAGATGACATTAAGCGAATAGAAATTAGACATTGACTTCATTCTAAGTACTTAATTAATTTCATTTCTCAAGTGTCTTCTATTAACTCAACACTATCTAAGTGTCTAAGAATCTGGCTTTAGCTTGAAGACTAAAGATCCTTACTTTCCTAAGTTATTTGTAAATACATAAATATTATAAGAAGCCCCCAGACCAAAACAATTTAAAATCATCATGCATGAACATTAAAATATGTCTTGTTAAGGAATCGAACCCGAGATCTTTACGTAATATTCATAAACTATAACTAAGTACTAAGCCACAAAGTTCGTCGTGATACTGTAAATTAGCTGTTTACTTAATCATATGATACGGATTTAATTTATGAGATTAAACTATGATTATTTGCACAAAGGTTTTTTATGCTTCACAAGTAACAATTATATAATAATATGTTAATATTGAAACAATGAAAGCTATGTATTTAGAAAACGGTACGTTAGTTCACGGATCAATAACGTTATTTTTATGTCATAAAATACCATAAGCTCCATAAAACCGTACCATCGGCCATAGTCATAAAACAGTCAGTTCCCGACAAACTGTTCTTTAGTACACAAATGTAAACGCAGCGTAACTCTAGGAATAAAATATTATGACAGTATGACGCATACCTTATGACATGCCTTCTATAAAAAACTTTTCTATATATCGACGGTGGAAAGGCAAAACAAATGATACGCCATTTGGCTAATTGTTCAGGAGAGCTGTTTAAAGTTTAAATTTTAACAAAAATGATCATAACTTCTTTGTTTATTAACCAATTTTTTTGAAATTTTATAAGTAAATCAAGTTTTATGTGCTCTTTGTTTTGTATTCAATATAAATTAATTAAAGTCAATAAGGCAAGAAAAAAGTGGCGTATCATGTTTCTGACATTTTGAGTGAGTTGGGAAAAACACTTCATAAACCATCAATAAAAAAAAGTTGGTAGGACAAATTAATTCATTCACAAAACCTCCACAAAAACAGGAGGGCGAAATTAGTTTAAATGCCAAATGAAAAAAAAGGCGTAGAAGGAAAAATGCTTTATTTCCCTTTGATGAAACAAAAATAAAATGGAAGAATGTTTTACGAGTGATGTCTCTTTTATATTTTTAGGTCGTCAAAATGAATTAATGACCATACGCGGTTATGTAGTTTACATGATGTGCATTTCTCGGATAGGGGCTTAAGTTGATCTCGTGGTAAAGGAATAGACAATTTAATTTATTATAAACTTTTTATTTAGTATCTTAATTAAAAAGTACGATAGGAATAACAACTGGAACGCCGTAGCTGTTACTTTACTCTCGAGGAAGAAAACGTGTTACGACATGTCAAAATATAACTTAGCGGGGAAAAAGTATTGAAAGACCAAATTAAAAAATTATTTGGAAGAGCAAATTGCATGATGTGGCATCTTCGTAAAAAAATAAGTTTGGTCAGTAATTTAAAAGGCACCTTCAATATTTTCATATCAATTTATTGACATTGTTAAAAAAAGGTATCGAAAAACGGTCGTTTAAGGGGAGGGTATTTTTGAAATACCCCCTTTTATACCTTAAATTAAACGCCAAAAAATGCGTCAGAATGACTTCTAACCTAGACAGATCGATAGAGAATCCAAAACTCTATCGAACTGCATATAAAACTCATTTTCGACCAAAGTGGCGTTTCATTCGTTTTGCCTTTCCACCGTCGATATAATTGATTTAAACTCCATTTAGTAGCCTAGACGCTAATGGTTGAGGATAGTGTACTGTAGTGCTTATTGGGAGAGGCCTATGTCCAATAGCGGACAACACAGTGGACATATTAACTATTTAATTTAGTATGCTTATAATAAATCTGTAGGTATATTTACATAGTTTTGTCAAAGCAGATATGACAATGACTCCATTTTGTCACGAAAGAGTCTTAAGAAAGAGAAACCTCTGCAAAAGACACAAAAGTTCTGTCTAACAGCTTATGAGCTTAACCGAGGCAGACTTGCCTTAACAATCTCAAGTTTTAATATTAAAACTATCCTAGAAGACCTTGACGCGAGGATGCGATTAAAAATTTCACGAAATAGGTATACAAAATTTTAGATGGACCTACCAACAAGTTACACGATCATTTGATTATGATGGGTAAATGTGAAGTAAGTATACCTACCTACTTGTCCATACTAGCAGTAATCATAAGTAAGTAGGTACACTTTAATCTTATTGAATGATGATGACAGGACAATTGATTACATAAAACAATATTTTTACTTTCTCCATAAAATGAAATAGCTTATGACAATTAAATGAAATTAAAACAAATTATTTTTTTTCTTTTCTTAATAGGTAGGTACATACACCACCAGGCCATTAACACTTACATACAGTCATCTATACTTACTGAATTTATTAATTTGTATGCTAAAAATGGTATAGGTACCTACGTCTTAAAAAAATAATTAATAATTTAACGTTAACGTACTAAAAAGGTATAATAGAAGCTTTAAAATAATTTATCTAAATAATGTCATATCCGTTCAATGAATTTAATCTATGTCTAGACCCTAAACTATTTGTACCTACTTCATATAAAACACATGAATAGTCTTCAATGCTTAGTTAGCGTAAGCGAATGCATTAGGTCATTCTTATATCTATCTCACTCTTATGAATTAGTCTGTCACTTTCACACAAGCGTTCCAAAGCTTTGAAAAACACACAGAGTACCTATATCTACTTAAATTGTCAGCTGTAAAGAATTACAGACTCTATAACTCAAAATACCAAAAGAAAAAAAATATACCTAGTAGCGGTCTCAATTTGCGGTGCTATCATGAGGTCTTAGGTTTGAACCCCGCGCAGGACAATTATTTTCCGCGAGCCACAATAAATGATAGTAATAAACCTGGACGGACTTTGATGTAATCCTGCTAGATGTTGTCCTGAATGGAATATTTGTGTCCGTTAAATGAATGTTCTTGAAGACCCCGCTTGATGCATAACGAAGGGTATTCCCCACGTTGTTATGTAAAGTTAAAAATAATATTATAAATAAATAAATAATCCTCACACATTCACACAACGCTATGTAGTTCCAAACTAAGCAAAGCTTGTATTATGGGTACTAGACAAAGGATAAACATACTTAAATACTTTTTTTTTGTAAATACATACATCTTATACATATAAAACACCCAGACCAATGCAAACAATCATGTTCATGCACAAGATTTGCATTGACCGGGAATCGAACCCGAGACCTCTGGTCCTCAAAGGTCGTCATGGAATGTTGATTCGGCGATCATTGTTCCGATAGTACTCTCGGTGAATGGACTTATTCCAAAGAGTCTCTATCAACATCTAAGGAGACTCTCGCTTTGCAATTGGATCATAGGTCTGATGCAGAAGGCAGTACTGCTTGACACGGCACGTATTGTGTGGAAAGGGGACGTAAAGTGAGGCGTTCCAAAGCTTTGAAAAAAACATAGAGTACATAATCTACTTAATTTGTCAGCTGTAAAGTTACCTACTCTTTATCTCAAAATCTCCATTGAGTATAAGTGTTCTGTGCTCAAAATACATACTAAAATAAAAAAAATATAGTAGCGGTCTCAATTTGCGGTGCTGTCATTGAGGTCGTAGATTTGAATCCCGCGCAGGGCAATTATTTTCCGCGAGCCACAATAAATGATAGTAATAAACCTGGACGGACTTTGATGTAATCCTGCTAGATGTTGTCCTGAATGAAAAAATTATGTCCGTTAAATGAATGCTCTTGAAGACCCCGCTTAAGTTAAAAGCTAAGCTTAAGTAAAGTTTAAAATAATATTATAAATAAATAAATAATCCTCACACATTCACACATCGCCATCTAGTCCCAAACTAAGCAAAGCCTGTACTGTGGGTAATAGACAACGGATAAACATACTTAAATACATTTTAATGCAAACAATCATGTTCATGCACACAAAGATTTGCATTGAGCGGGAATCGAACCCGAGACCCCAGCGTAACAGCCATGTAATATACCGACTGCGCCACAGACGTCGTGGAATGTTGATTCGGGTCCATTCACCGAAAGAACTATCGGATCATTTATCCGACAGTACTTTCGGTATATGGACCTATTCCAAAGAGTCTCTATCAACATCTACGGAGACTCGCTCTTGGCAGTTGGATCATAGGTCTGATGCAGAAGGCAGTACTGCTCGAAACGGCACGTATTGCGAGGAAAGGCACGTAAATCGGCATTAAAATCCCTTGCCATGCCGTCCCGGTCTGCGTAGGCCTTAAAGTGAGGCCTTTTTAAAACAAATATGCCTATTGTACGTCACAAGGTTATCATTTGGCCCTAACTAATATGGACAGAGGTCACTCTGTATAATCAAAGGGTGATAAAACGTACTTACAAAAAAGTATTTCATTGTCTTATCGATTAAACTTATAATAAATTATTCTTTAATGATCTATTTGGTTTTAATATTATAAGAAGTTTTAAAAGTATACACCATTTCGTATACTTTAGTTACTTTCACAGCTTAATGTCCTATGGTGTTCTTTTGTGGGGTAGGGCTGCAGACATCGAATCTATTTTTATTCTTCAGAAGCGTGCAGTTCGAGCTATTTACAATCTTGAATCGAATGTTTCATTGAGAGATCGTTTTAAGGAAATAGGTATTTTAACAGTTGCTTCACAATATATATTATATGCTAATATAATATATATTAAGCAAAATATTGAACAGTATGATAGAAATGGCGACATTCATAGCATTGGTACGAGGAATAGGCATAAGTTGATAGGTCCACAACATCGCCTACATAAGGTACATAACACTTTTGCGGGACTCGGTATACGTTTATTCAATAAACTGCCTAAGCATGTAATGGATCTACCTTTACTAAACTTTAAAGCATTTGTAAAAAATCAGCTATTATCGAAAGGCTATTATACAATAAACGATTATATTAATGACAAAAACTCATGGGCTTAGATTTCAATTATCGTGATTTCATGTTGCTTGTTCCATGGTGTAGATTGTGGCTTAACCTAGGTAGTTGTGCGGATGTTATGTTACTACCTTATTACTTTTACAGTTTTATTTGTTATTGTAACGATAGAAATACTTCACTTGCATTTGTAAATGTATTTAATTATATTATCTAAATGGTATTCTATTCCATTCTCAACTACTTAAAGATTAACAAAATCAACTTGACGACACAAATGCTTGTGTGTTAATTTCTGTCGGATATCGCAGTGACGAGATGACTGATGAACGTGCCATGCAATTAAAGCTTTTTTAAATCAATTTATTAACAATGAAATTTTTTTTATCAATTAAACTTTAAATTGCTATGCATGTAAGATTTGCTTGCACACATCATTCTTCACGCTGCTGTTGGTAATTGTAACAAAGTCAAATTATTATTTTTGAAAAGAGTGGCCTGAGTTTCTTGGCCACATTCTTCTCAGAGCTCTACTATAGTCGTCTGCGAAAGTGGTAGTAGTTTGGCAGACATTTTTCTCTATACTATTCTACTACATGTATAACGATTTGCATGTGTTACTTTGTAACCTAAGTGAATAAAGCTATTTGACTTTGACTTTGACATTGATTTTCATCATAACTTTCCATTAATGTCCCACTGCAGGGATGGGTCTTATGGCGGAGGGATACTTGGCCTACTTATACCACGCTGGCCAGACGGATTGGTATATGGTTCAATTTCAAGTTTTCCTTCTTAAGTTTCGTAAAGATGATATTCACGAATAGTCCCTTAGTCGGTTTTTACGACACCCATGGGATGAGATGGGGTGGTGACATATTGTATTCTTACTCCGTCACCACACGGATAACACAACATTGATTTTATTACGGTTATATTATTTTTTGTGCTACAGCTGTTATTTATATAACTAGACTGACAGACAGTGAATAGTTAAAGAGATAATGAATATGACTGCCTCAGTGGCAGAATGTGGCTGCAGAGCACGAGGTCGCGGCTTCGTTCTTTAAACGATCTTCAAAATATTGTCCTGAGACTAGATGTATTTTATGTTTGTTCTTCGTGTGGTGACTTGAATACAATATGTCACCACCACATCGCATCCCATGGGTGTCGTAAACCGACTAAGGGACTATGCGTGAATATTATTATTATCTTTACGGTATAAAAAGAAGGCAAAATTGAAGTTAAACCCTATACCAATCCGTCTGTCCAGCGTGGTGTTAGTAGGCCAAGTATCCCTCCGTCATGGGAGGAGGCTCGTCCCTGCATCGATTTCGGCGCGTGGGTGACATTTCTTTGTGTGATCCACAAATTATTGTCCTGAGTCTAGATTAAATGTTCTTTCTGACCATTAAATTGATATTTATTTGTAAAAGTCCCCGCGACACAGGGCATTGATCCCTAGTGCGTGAATAGTCTTTTTAAATAGAAAACAATAGAAATGTATCAATTTAAAAGACTTAAAAGCTTTGTTTTTTTTTACAATAGCTTTGACAAAAGACTTATGTGCTACAGCAGTAAATGAGATGACGAACTAAACTCTTTTGTTCTGCTTAACAGATGTCGGACATCTGTTTGTTATATTTTGGAGACATAGGCTAAATGGTGTACTGTAATTTACAAGTTATTTTCAACTAATTCTATTATACATTATAAAGACTTCGTTCTAAGAATATTATATTCGCAAAACATTACCCGGTCACATTATCTCGAGACCTGGCGTCGATGACGTCACGTCGCGTCGGACGAATCACAGATGCGCCCGTGGCGTGGCGAGCACGGAGGTTGAAAGGAGAACGGGACGCGCAAATTTGCATTCCAGCGAGGTCTCTAGATAATGTGACGTCTTCTCAAAATAATTATCAGCTTTTACAAAAGATCCTATATCAAGAATAGTGTGAGAAAATTTTTATGTTTTTTTTGTAAACATGACAGTGTGCTCTTATCAGCCTAAGATAAATCTCGGAGCCAAATTTGAGATAAAACGGAAGCTTTTTAAAGTATGTCTGCAATAATATAACATTGATAAGAGGTCGAAGAACTCTCTACGTAATTTTTTTTCTTTTTTTAAACTCAATTGCATTTGAAAAATAATCTTGATTGTTTCGTTTTTAACCGTGAAATATTGTATTGAAATATTAACACTGTTTTTCTTTTTATGGTGAAAAGGGTTGCAACGTTAGAGATTGCGGCTTCGTCACCTGTACAAGTCAATCATTTGTTTAGTCTGGCAGTCTTGTATAAAGTTCCTATATATGAATGTTCTGAAATTTGAATTAAGTACAGTATGAGGACATTGATAATATGATTGGCTTTTAAAGAAAGACAGACAACAATGAGGAAGCGAGAAAGTGAGATTAATTTATTGATGATTTTGAAATAGTATATTATAACGTTAACAATAAGTGCTATATTTTGTTGCACTGCAACATTGATTTACAAAAAACCCAAGATGCACAGTTTCGAACAAAAGTAACAGCCAAAAGTGTTACCAATTATACATACGCAATAAATACATAAAGTAATATCGTAAACATATTTTTTTTCAAATTCATTCTTACGCGCATGACATAAAGTTGTATTTACAAAGTAATGCACAAACAGCAATAAAAAATTTAATGATTGACGTTTGCCGGTAGAACAATGAATGAAGTGGAGACGATTAATGTTTTAATTTTTTTTTCATACATTTAATTAGTTTTGCAAAATGTTATAAATGTTTGTTCTAAATATATGAAATATATTTATTGTAAATATATTATTAGGTAGAAAATTAACAAAACCAATATTAACCTTAAAATAGTTTATTTATATTTTGTACGGTGTAGCATTGGTACATAACATGACATGTAGGGTGAAGCTACCAAATATCAGCACTTTAAGAGTTACTCCTACTTTAATATCGTTTATCACAGTGTTAATACAGATAACGACTTTAACAACATGCTTTCTCGGTTTACTATTAATTAAATAAATAATTGATTTTAATTATAAAGAAATGTTTTTATTCATACACATGTTATTTAGATGAGTCTGACTAAATAATTACCCTAACACCAATTATTGGCACCATCATCACCAATTACTAGCATCGACCGAGTCAATTATCAGCACTGTGATATAAGTCATAAAATTAGGTAGATAAATGAAATAATCCAATGTTTATAGCAAAATCTCTTTTATTTATACCTAGCCTAGCAACCGAAGTTTCAGAAGAAACATATACTAAAAAATAAAAAAATTCAAAAAACAATAAACTGATCATGATTATTAAATACATATAATTTTTACCTATAAAGCTTAGGTATAACTAGAAAAATCCGAAAAGATACGTATACTCTTCAATTGCAACATTGAAAGTTTACGGCTGTCGCGCCTAGATGGCGTTGTACAGTTGAGTTCTAAGTTGCGGCCCGGTGCCGTATAAAGCAATGGTTAAATTTGGTAGTCGAGACGGTTACTCGGTTGGCCTAGTGGTCATGGCGCTGGACGCGTATAGTCCAGAGACGCGGGTTCGAGTCCCGCATCGAGTACCAATTTTTTCCATTGTCTTTCTTCTTTTCTGATCATGATTATGTTCATAGACTATATTCTTAAAAAGAAAATAAAAAAATACTCAATGAAGCCCTAAACTAAGTATTCAAAATATAAACACTTAAAAAAATTGACGAATTGATGACCTCGTCTCTTTTGAACGCCCTTAAATAACTATATAAATATATGTAAAATTGTAACTATTCTTTAAAAACAAAATACAAAAAAGTATAAAAATTAATAAATCTAACAATAAAAAAATTAGACCCAATAAAAAAAATTAAATAAAAGGCGACTCCATTAGAAATAAGCACAGAGTCAAAGTATAACTCGGAAGAAAAATAAAGAGGTTGTTATGCATTGTTCTTTCACTAATAAAGCGGCCATTGTAATTTGCCGGATTGTAGGGGAGTGTCAAGATGGTGTCAAGTATGGTTTTTAAGACAAATTAAATCAAAATTACATGTAGCTCAATATATTTAGTCCTTTAAACAACAAAAACAAATCAATTAACTCTTTTACTTACCCAAAGTACGATATCCCATCCTTTTCTATAATTTCTCACCGAACACTTCGGCGACGCGGGCGACGCGATACTAATTGAAAAGAGGCGCACAATTTGAAATTGTGCGCTTATTTGTTGCGGACGGTTTTGGGAAGTGGAGTGTGTATCTTTGGTTTTTTGTAAATCAATGCACTGCAATGACTTTTTATCGAAGTGCAATGTTTCCGTCACCAGTGTCACTTAGTAACACATGATGAAACATACAATGTCAAATAGAAGTAAGAAGGGATTCAATCTTTTATAATTTCAACCTTATGCCGAACGCCATAAGATACATTTTAATGTGATAATTTTCAAAACTTATGCTAAAATTATTCAGCTATTTTCGGTAATCGGATGATGATGATCTTTTCTTACTCATTGATTTGCTGTCTTTCTTTAAAAGCCAATCATATTATCAATGTCCCCATACTGTACCTACCTCTCAGTCGAATTGCGATGATTGCAACATTGCACAAGTGCAATGTTGCAATCATCGCGAGCACAGCTGGTGATTTCCTCACATATAATTTGCATTGAGCGGGAATCGAACCCGGGACCTCTGCGTACCAGAGGTACCACTACGCCACAGAGGTCGCCAATTATAAAACAAAACGCAAGTGAATAACGTCGGCGTCGTCGTTCCATAGATCGGGCCTGGGTAAGGATAGATAGGCTAAAGACATCATGAAAAAAAACATGTTATTTTATTTAGAAATATAATTATTCCGCAGAACGCTGTGTGAAGAAGTCTGAAAATATCCACGCTTTTTAATTTCTGTTAACAGCGCCATCTTACTAACAAATGCTACAACTATTTGGTAAAATTCTAAGCATCATTTATTTTCAATACTCTCTTGACTTGATGTACTTACAACAAATTTTGCAGATGGCACTTTTCAAGAAGGTCCTTTTCTGACACCTGGAACAGCACTTTAATAAAAAAGAATTGAGAATGTGAACCAATTAAAATTAAAGTTGGCAGAATGAATTGAAATAACTGTCTTTATAATGTATAGTGAGTTGTACCTACCTATTTTATATTGTCATTTTACTGAAATAATGTAGATATTATGTCTTTTAATACACAGAGTCGAAGAAGTCATCTGCCTGATGACCGTTTATACGTCGTCAGTCTTCCCAAAAAAAGGGTCATTTCAATAAAAAATATTTTATAAAATGAAGTAAGTAATACGTTTTCGGTATTTATTTTATGGGTATTTAATGTCTATTGTATTAAAATCGATTTAAACATTCTATTAATGTGTTAAAACAACAATATGAAATAATAAATAGAAATATTGTAGATTTTATATTTATGTTCTTAAGGTAGGCAGGTAGGTAGGTATGTAAGACCGACTATGCTTAATGTGGGGTCAGCTTAAAGCGCCGATTACACTACCCTACATGTAGGGCCCTACATCTTGTAGGGCACTACATGTTGTCTAGTGTAATCACATGTAGGATGTTAGGACACTATGGGCCCTACATGTAGGGTAGTGTAATCGGCGCTTTAGAGGCATTAAATCAATGAACACAAAGAATATCCAAGTTGGACTATACTTTGTAGATAACAAAAACGATTATTTTGAGGGGGATTTGTACTCGAACCTCGTGCAGTGCGACTGCGTCATAACTCATACACAAACGCTTTGCTACCGACAGACCCAGCTAAGCTTTTAAATATTAATATTGCTTCTTCTTTTTGATTATGGCTCCATCGTTTATCGATGATTCTGCCAACGACAGGGTGGAGAGGTATAAAAATATACCTAGTATAATTTTGAAGAGTGCTTGTATAAATATTAATATTTACACGATCCATATTCACACTTATGTCACTTCAAGATATTGTCTATGCTTGGTAAGAGCCGACATGACTGATACAGTCACGCATCCAATAAAACAATATCCTCACCATGTTTACACAAAGGCTCTACTCTGTACTTCCCAAACCATACTAGCTGTATCTTATGCTATAGATATCGCGTAGTCAGATTATGCTATAGTATCGTTTGTAAGATTTTGTCCTTTTTAAATAATACGAGTATGTACTTTAAACCTTTTTATACTTATATTACTTTAATAATAAAATGCACTGTTAATTTTAATTAAATATTTAATCAATATACCTAGTATTTTTTCGAAGAATTCCTCATTACGAATCACGCCCTGTGATAAGGGAAATTATTTTACAAGCTTCAACGGAGACAAACCATTTCTAGTCTCAACATAATATTGTTTTATGGATTAGAAAAACAGGCTATATAGGTACCTATTACCATGGCAACAGTTAATATCAATCAGCAGGGTAATTCTCGTAATTACATTTGTTTATTTCATCACAATCAATTTCAGACATCACTAATGCCAAATTTGACACTTTATTAACCAATGAGATGCACCAAACGCTAATTATAGACTGTAGAGTTGTCACTTGGATTAAACCGAAATTTAATTACAACAAATACCTACATTTACGAGAGTTATCCTTTATAATAATGGAATAAAACATGTAAACATTTATTAAATTGCAATATTTCTTTATAATATTGTTTGAGTGGATGGTAGGTGTAACCTGGTTTGTCTCACCCTTTTTAACAACCCACTTTTGCGCTGTTTTCCACTAATTACTATGAACCATGTGGCCAGAGAGTATAACCCAAGATTTACAGAAAAATAAATAAGTAATAAACGTTTCAAAGAGGTTTGATCCCTGCTTAATACAATCTTAAAACTTCCACGTTTGCATTGGGCTGCGTGTTATCTATTTATTATAATTATGTATAAAATATAAAGAGACATCTGCGTTGGTTATGTTAAATAACCACTACGCCACAGAGGTTGTCGTGAATGTTTATCCGTTGATTAGTACCCGTAGTATTACTACTACTATATATATCGCGTTATCACCTAAGTCTTAAGGCCATATCATTTCTCTATATCTATCTCGCTTGCACTTACGGGTCTTCTATTCTTATATAATATCTTCTATCTCTTTTTGCAGTACTTAGATGATAACGCGCGTTTTAGTAGGTACTACTAGACTAGATGTCGATGTGTGAATGTGCGGATTATTATCACTTATTTAGATAATAACTAGAAGTTAAAGTAAACATCGTAATTAGTTATTAGGTAATTAAAAAATATAAATGCGATAAGTGACACGTAGCGTTAATTAATTACTGTAGGGTGATCATAAAGCTTTTACGCGGAATTCCATAGAACTTACAGTGTAGTAAAAATGAGTTTTATAATATTTTTTTCGGCATTCCGTACTTAGACGTAGTGAAAGATTATCGTTATGTTAAATAGCTGTCATTTAAATGTTCCACAATCCAGTACTAAGGTAAGATTTTTCGATATGATTTATTTTACATAGCATATCTCCGTTGACAGCAAAAGAGTCGTGTAGGCTAGCTTTATTTTGTCCATGCCTTGTCCGTATGTATCCGTCAATTTAATTTCTGCACTACTCCCTGGGACCAAGAGCGGGAATAGTCCTTTCAAAACCGAAAAAAGAGAGATAAGCTAGTTAGTTATAGTTGTTATTTATAATAAGGGAGGGTGTAAATCACAGGAAGAACAAGGATTTTTGTGTCATAGGGAAAAGGAAAAGACAGTGGTACTTTTATGAGCTATTATGATGATAGTGTAACTTTTCTTCAAATTAAAGCTAAGTTACACTTAAATGAATGCAAGTGATTTTGTTTGGTTATTATTTACTGTATAATATACAAGTAGGGAGCTTGTCGCCTCTGCCACTGTACTTATATGACAGTTTGGGAAAGGTGGCAATCCAGGCGCTTATGCAACTGCTGTTCACGAGATCGGGGTTCAAGTATTTGTGTGATCCATAAATTGTTGTCTTGAAGCTAGATGCACTTTGTGGCCCTTGTCTTAAAGTCCACAACACAGGGATTGATCCCTAACTCAAAAAAGGGAGTTACGCAATAATGTTATAAAGTGACTTATACTTGTTTGACAAAGGGGTGTTAGTTAGTAGAGCTAGTCGTTTAAAAACAGTTGTTTCAACGTTCGTCAACAGTACGGATCACCATGGATGCAAAGGTATTCTAACTAAAGTATAATTTAACCTATATGTTTGTTTGAATGAATAAAATTATATTACATTGCTTGTTATGTTCATGTGGTGTTTTTGAGATGTATTTAAAATAGTTACTTGGATGCATCGCAATATTTTATGACTTAAAAATTCTATTCTTTTTTTTTTTTTAACTAGGTCTGTCGCTTATGTGCCGTATGACCAAGGAACTTACACTGTAACTGGAATGCTTACGGTCATAAAAAAATCCGTTCCTAATTTATAGCTGTATGAGTGGAGTGTGTCCCTCTCTAAACGAGTAACCAACATTTAACTTACAGTTGCAGGAGAGAGATGCAATCCCCCTTTGTCGTTGTTCTTGTCGGAGTATTTTTCCCTTTCATGTTATATAAACAAATATAAACCTTATATTGTCAGTAGTAATGTACGATTTACTTTGTCTAAATTTGCCGTAAGCATTCCAGTTAGAGTGTAAGTTCCTTGTGTCTTGCGTATGACAGACTATAGTTGAACTGCTTTCATGGCCTAGCGGACACAGTAGAGCGTTAGATCGTACGGGACCCCAGTTCGAATACCACACAGGTTTCTTTATGCGATCAACAAATTATTATCTATTGTCTTGAGCTTGGGATATTCTTTTCACTTATTTGTTGAATTGGTATTTGTAAAGCCTTTATGACTCAGAATACCTACATAAATGTAATACTTAACCGTTTTTTTTATATATAATGGGAGGCAAACGAGCCAGCAGGTCACCTGATGGTAAGTGATCACCGCCGCCCATGGACACCCGCAATACCAGAAGAATCACAGATGCGTTGCCGACCTTTTAAAAGGTTTTTTGAAGCAACCGTCCATCGAAATCTCTATACTGCAAAGCATAGTTCAATCAATGTCTTCTTACTGCGATGTTTCGTTCCATCGATTAACTGTACGGGGAACAAACATTTATTTAACGAACACAAACCACAACCAGACTCATGACAGTTATTTGTGGATCGGACATGAATTGTAGGTCAGCATCATTTAGATTGAAGCTGTTTATATTCGCAAAAATTATCCACAATAAGAATTGAAATTTATTTCGGCAACCAATTTGCCAGCAGGCACTGCAAAATTATTTATGCATTCAGTTATTCAATTTGTTATTTCGTATCCAATTATTCAAATACCTATCAGGATGTAGCAATATAGGTTTTTACGTAGCAATGGTGCTCAAAATTTCAAAAAGAATGCCCTAGAGTTTAGTAGGTCACTTTGTATCTTCTCTTTTCTGATTGGTTCGCTCAGGGAAAATAGGTAGGCTATCTTAAAACGAGTATTTACTTTTATGCCGACTTTCCCGTTTTGTCGACTTTATGGAAAATATGATACATCGATTACCCTTATGCCGAATTTTCAAATTTCATTGATTTCAGTTCTTTTATACCGGCTTTCCCTTTATGCCGACTTTTATAAGTAATCCCTTAATAGGCTTAGAATGCCAACAAGATAAATTATCTTCGTTTTTAGAACCACAATGCCGACTATTTGTACAGTCGTGTGAAAGACTGTCTAGTAAATATTGATTGAAACAAAAAATATTATTCTTGAATATTATTTAATTAAAATAACAAAAACTAAAATCATATCTTACGAAAAAAAAAAAATTAAATACCATATATAGGTACATTAATAATGAACATTTGCGAGTCTTATCAAACATGTGTCTATTTTAATGTTGCTGGTTAAATAGTCATCAACTATTTTATGGTAGCGCCTGTCTCTTAATTTGTATTTATCAAGTTTTTTTTTAGAGATTGGCAAGTATGTCAATTTACTTCGAGCAGCGTGGTCACTGTGGACGCTCTCATCCTTCAATATTTTGATTAGAGCAAATACTGATATCTTTTTAACTTTAACTATTTTATTTAACCGGGCATGCCAACTTTCAACGGCATTAGTAGTGCGATGTGGGTTAGCGTAACAGCTAACTACAGGCAGCACTTCACGGTTCATCCAGTTTTTTACAAAATAATCTATAAATTGATTCCAATTCGTGTTGTTACGGGTAATTTCGAAGTTTATACTATTAAATCCTTCTGGAATATGTTGAACGGGTAAATGGGCTAAGGCAGTATATAAAGATATAATTTTTCTATCACCATCTTCGTTTAAATTATATTTTTTAGCATTTCTCTGGAGTGCTTGTGAAAAGTGGAAAAAACAACCTTTATTTAAAGCATCAGGAAATTCACTTTTAAATGCGTTCATTGCAGGAAATTCATAATCTGTTTGATACAATAATGGTTGAAATTGAGGCAAATGATTTTTTAATAACCTAAATAATCTTTCATACGTATGTTGTTGTTTATTAGGCAGAAGAGCAAACACAAGCGGAACAATAACTGTTGCATCGCTATCGCTCCCAACATCTCCGTGTATGGTGTATATTTGCTTAAAAGGGCGAGGCGCACATTTAAAGTTGCCGTCTCCAAAATAATGCTTAACATAATATTTTAATGTTTCACGACTTTCCATGCTGCAAAATACAATTATTTTATTGTCTATCCCATCTTCAAATAGTAGAAAATTTTCTCCCAGTTTTGAACTCATTTTCACATCGGCCACAGTTTTGAAAACTGTAGAATAAACTTGTAAATATTGCCTCCTAGCCCTATACAAGCAATTTTTAATGGATTTAAATAATGGAATAACACCATCATATTGGTGATTTTCTTTGTAATCCCTTACAAATCCATCATAGAGTAGTGGTATTGGTCCCAAATCGTCGCACACAAGTTTTTTTAGTCCAAATAAAAATTTTTCGATTTCGAACTTGCTCCAATCAGGTTTACATACGTGAATGGACTCCCGCATTACAGTACCATCCTCTTCCATCCACGTAATAGATCCAGAACATTTTCGATTGGAGCATCTCCATATTTGCGAATTATCCTTATTTTTTTTTTCTAATGTAAAACTGAACCCGTACCGCCATAGAGTCCAGCCACCCTAAAAAAATATAGTACATAGTTATATTCGACCCTTCAAAGAATAGGTACAATATTCACCACACAAAAATAAAAAAAACAAAAAAGCTTTGTGTGACCACGGGCAGTAAATTAATTTGGCTTACCTTTTTATTGTGAAAGAAAGTTATATCACCTGAAGTTTTACTCATTTTAAAAATAAACGTATTTATATTTTATTAGCATGCCACTAGCCAAGAAAATAAATGACATTTCACAATTTTTTTTTATCTATAAAATGACATTTAACAAATGAGTTCGTATCACAATTAAGTAAAAAGAATGAATCATATTTTTTACCCTTGTAGGCGTCGCATTTAATTATTTGTTATAAAGTACATATTTAGTATAGATTAATATTGCGTTACGTAGGTACGTGACTGTACAAAAATCGGCAAACCGAAACAAATATACTATAATTTTTAGAAGTTGTCAAAACGGTAACTTTGTTTGAAATAATTAAAAAGTCGGCATAAAAGGACTAAAAATAATGAAATTTGAAAATTCGGCATAAGAGTAATCGATGTATCATGTTTGCTTAAAGTCGACAAAACGGGAAAGTCGGCATAAAAGTAAATACTCCTTAAAACGCCGCGCCGCGCCGTTGCCCGTTTAGGTGGACATTCTTATTACTTACAGAATTACTAATCCTAGAATAACGCTACCACAAAAACATGCAACCGCGAATAGTAATAGGTATTCATCATCATAACAGCCCATTAATGTCCCACTGCAGGGACGGGCCTCCTCCCGTGACGGAGGGATACTTGGCTTACTAATACCACGCTGGCCAGACAGTTTGGGATAGGGTTTAATTTCAAGTTTTCCTTCTTTTTACTTCGTAAAGATAATATTTACAGTTAGTCCCTTAGTCGGCTTTTACGACACCCATGGGATGAGACGGGGTGGTGACATATTGTATTTTTACTCCGTCACCACACGGACAATACGTAATAGGTATTATAGTCTCCAAAATATTTATACTATTTCATCAGTCTGTAATGGTTTTATGTTTTCTTGACAGGGCAAGGAGCGAGGCATCCTGAAGCTGGAGCCTCGTCCAAGAGTTGTGATAGAAACCACCAAAACTGAGCTTACTCCTCAGGTAACTATTTAAATATCACCTGTAATATTACCCACTTATTATTTACTAGCTCACCCGTGCCCACTTTGTTGGGCGCTAAAAAAAAAACGTTATTAAGAAGGCTCATTCTGTCAAAACCAACTCAGCTGTCGGCGAAGCCTAAAACATTGTTGTTTCACCAAACATCGCGTGAGAAAGAGAACAACTCATAGAAAAGCAGTAAGAAACATGCACACGCACACGCGCTCGATTGTATTTATTACAAATCAAAATGTCGTTCAAAATATAATATTGTTCTTCTTGATTGTTAGGGTTGACACTAATACTAGCTGTAGGTAGTTACTCAAAAAGTAATAAATCAGGAGTAAATAAAGATAACTAAAATGGGTTTTTAAAAAATATTTTATTGTAAGTTTTGTTGCGGAAGACACACCAAGCGAGACATCAATTTATCTTGTAAGTGGTGTAGGTATGGCACCGTAAAACATTATAATTTTTTTTTTTTTAAGTTAATCTGTTTATTCTTGAGGCAGTTTTTTAGACCGTGCATCGTTAATGTTCCATACAGTACACAATAATATCTTACTTCACATACAGTACATGAAGTTAATTTTAGCTGGATTTAAAAAAAGGAAGAAAAATCATAAAATAAATAATAATCATAAAATCTGGAAATGATAGTTGACAAGAAATGATACTTGATCAGTCATTCAGATACCGGGGTGGGGGTAAGTCACGTAAATATTAAAAAAAAAATACAAAATGAATTACAAAAAAAAATACAGTTTGTGCAATGTGACAGCCTTAGCTATGCTCTATTGACTATTGTAATAACAGGTGAATTTTGACAGTTGATTTTAGTCAAGAATGTCACTGATGTAGGTATTTTATTTAACTGGTTATGCATCTGATAATAATTGGATCTCTTTGATAAAAGAAATTACGAAACTTCTTACTGGCAAGCGATACGTAATTGTCATAAATGACATAAATTAAAGTTTATTGAAGTTTAAAAAAAAATATTCGGTAACATTCGACGACGGTCGGCTCGCTGTCGTACCTCCCCTCCGCCGACCCGAGGGGTGCAGAAAGTGGAGGCGAGATGCAAGATGTCGATGGCGGAAACGAGCACGGTAAAATTTCCTAAAATGGTTTTGGGAAAAAGGTAATTGCGTACAAACTTTAGAATGTATCTAGTCAATATAAAATTATTTGAATTTTCGAATAAATAATCTATTCCTAGTCCCAAAATATATTTACCTTTATAAACGTTTAATCCTATTTTATTACGCTAAAAGTTATCATAAAATGTGCATAGAATTATGAACTTTGAAGCCTCATAACTTGTAAATGAATATTTTTATTACTGTTTTATTAATCAATAAGACTAGATAATAACGAGACAAAACGATATCATCTATAGTTTTGAGTATTTATTATCTAATAAAGGAGAAATTAACTTTCTTTGTTTGTATGGAATTGCGATTGAATTGTTTCCCCTTAAGCGTCCCCTTTTTAAACATATTTCATTACTGCTCTACTCTTATTAGTCATAACGTGATACTAAGTATATAGCCTATGACACTCCCCGATAAATGGACTATTCAACACAGAAAGATTTTTTTAAATCGTTTCAGTAGATCCAGAGATTACTCCCTACAACGGCACAAACACACAAACAAACAAACACACAAACTTTACCTCTTTATAATAATGATGATTATAGGATAGATTATCTCATTATCATCATCATCAGCCAATTGATGTACTCTTCCACAGCTGGACTCTTCCAAGTATTGCCACCTTGTTCGGTCCTGTGCATCCCTTATCCATCGGTTTCCCGCCGTCCTAACTAGGTCGTTGGTCCACCGTGTGTTATCTATTAGATAATTATTACATGGAAATCAGTAATCTCTGTCTTACCCATTAAATAAGGGGTCATTTTATGTATCTATGTAATTATTTGTTCACGATAACATAATAATATCTAACATTCCTCCCACATGTGAATGTGGCGAACAACGCCATCTAGTCCCAAACAAAGCAACGCTTGTAGTACGAATGCCAGACAACGGATGAACAGAAATACCTACGTCAATACTTATGTTTCAATAAATACAAAAATACAATACATATAAGACACAAAATCAAGATCTGTAAAAAAAATGATGTTTACGAACACAAACAAAGATTTGCATTAGGGTCGTAGCACACATATCGAAACAGAATGAGATCGTCCACATATCAACTCGAGCCATTAAGTATTATTTATATGAATCTCCATACTGCAACGCACACTAATCGGAATCGTAACGTTCTCGGATTTTTCGCTATTTATGCCTACCTGACTGGATGTGGAAGGCGCAGGATCGTGTTCTGCGACGCGTTTTAGGAGAGGATTATGTCCAGCAGTGGGCAAGGATACGCTTGTTGATTGGTTGATGCTCTACCTTGTGTAACAATTTACTTTATATTCACAGTATTTTTGTATTTCCAGCTACGTCAGCCATGTTGTTTAAACTATACAAAGAGTAATTAGAAACAGATAGGGCAAGGCGCGGCGGCCCCTCTAAACGGGTACAATTAACGAAACACAACACCGTTCGGTTACTGTAAACAATATCATAACTACCTATAACGTCCATCCATCTATACTTGACTATATTTGTAAACAAACACCACATTTTGCAAATTCACTAGTTTTTACATCAATCGCACACTTTGATGTGGATGAAAATTTCTGTAAAGTAGCATTAGACATGTATGCTATAGAAAAAACTTAAATTACTTTGATTAAATCACTATCTTTCTTCAATTTTAAATAAATATATTTTTTTACAACGTCAAATTTTACAGATAAAAATTAACTAGACCATTTGACATTTGTAGATTCTAGAATTTGTCCCTGATTCCTATACATTTCTCATAGATCAAAGATTAGTCTTCAGTCTGTGGTTGACACGACGCCATATTTGTTTACCTTTTAATGTAAGTCTTAAATGAAAAATACATAGGTACTACTTTTTCGACAACCTCTGTGGCGTAGTCGTTATATAACTCGATTGCTACGCAAAGGTCTTGGGTTCGATTCTCGCTAATTGCAAATCTTTGTGTTCATGAACACGATTGTTTGCAATGGTTTTGGGTGTTTTGCATGTGTATTTACAAAAAAAATAAGTATGTTTATCCGTTGTCTAGTACCTACAAATAGTACAAGCTCTGCTTAGTTTGGGAATAGATGGCCTTGGAAGAATTAGTGAGAAATATTTATTTATTAACACTACTTTACTTCAGATAGAAATAACTAAATACAAAATTATTCGCTTTGATGAAACCTCGGTGGAAAAGCGGTAGTACGCGGCTGTCGTACTTGAAGTCGCGTGTTTTCACACAAAGATTTTTATTGAGCGGGAATTGAACCCGAGACCTCTGAGTAGCAGCCATGTAGTATAACGACTACAACACAGAGGTCGTCAAACAACAACTTAAGTGATAGATGTCCTTGTGTGAATGTGGTACTAACTTCATCATAACAATCAATTAATGTCCCACTGCAGGGAAGGGCCTCCTCCCGTGACGGAGGGATACTTGGCCTACTAATACCACGCTGGCCAGACGGATTGGTATAGGGTTTAATTTCAAGTTTTCCTTCTTTTGATTTCGTAAAGATAGTAGTTACGGTTATTCCCTTAGTCGGTTTTTACGACACCCATGGGATGAGATGGGGTGGTGACATATTGTTTTCTTACTCCGTCACAACACGGATATGGTACTAGGTTACCGTTAGTTAATTAGAACTTATTAATGCTAATAACAATACAGTAATTTAACGTGAGAAATGACTTTCTTAGTTATTATTCACTCCGGTATAACTACCTATAAATGCTAGGGCGCTGTGGGGATGGGAATAAAAACATTACAAGGGCTGATACTTTGACAATTTATTTTTATTAAACTACCAGTATTTATCTTCCTGAGTGTTGATAATGATTCAGAAGAGTGTATAAAATATACCTTTCACAATGTCCCACTGCAGGGGCGAGCCTCCTCCTGTGACGGAGGGATACTTGGCCTACTAATACCACGCTGGCCAAACTGATCGGTATAGGGTTTAGTTTCAAGTTTTCCTTCTTTTTATTTTTAAAGATAATATTTACGGATAATCGCTTAGTCGGTTTTTACGACACCCACGGGATGAGATGGGGCGGTGACACACTGTATTCTTACTCCTTCACCAGACGGAGATTACCTCTTTTCCAAGTTTCATCAACCGTTCAGTAGTTTTTGCGTGAAAGAGTTTTTACTCTTTCACGCAAAAACTACTAGCATAACACCATACACATAGCATCATACATAGCATGATCCATCTATCCATCCCACAGATCCATCCTCACAACTTTCGCATTTATAATATTAGTAGGATAGGATAAGATTAGTAGGATAAATAAATTCTTAATGCAAAAAGAAAAAAGGAAAAAAAAAACTATGTTTTGTAGACAACGGTCTTGTATCCATAGTACAAGCTCTGCTTAGTTTAAGACTAAATGGCGTTGTGTGAATGTGTGAGAAATATTATATTTATTTATTTAAAATACTCAAATAAGCTTTGTGTTAGCCCTAAATAGTAAAAGTTAATCAGTGTCCGACAACTACTCATTGACACTCGAAGATGGACGGCGAAAAGTCACGTTATAGTTCGTGGGTCGGGCCCTTGCTACATACCTATAGCTAAATTGTGATTATCCACCAATTTATATATCCTACTAATATTATAAAGACGAAAGTTCGTAAGTGTCTGTGTGCATGTTTGTTACTATTTCACGTAAAAGCTGTAGAATGAATTAGAACTTAAATGTATGTAGGTATACAATAAAATAAATCTATGAATGAAATAAAATGGACCAGTAATTAGTTCCTTGTGTCACTGGAAGAGGTCTTGAACAATACCAACAATATTCTCATCGCTGTTTCGGCCTTTTTTGGTTAAGGGAGGAACATCAGAGTTTTTACTCGTTACACAGCTCTTTCATCTTTTCGGAACACAAATACGCCTGCCCGCCGCACCGCCGCCTAGCCTGCCGTCAAAGCCTCTAAAACGTTTCCTACGTCGAAAAAAAGGCCTGTTTTTGCAGAGGGACTTAAATAAACTAATAAGAAACCGATGGATGAGGGAGGCACAGGACTGCACAAGGTGACAATATTTGAAGAAGGCCTATTTACAGCAGTGGGCGTCAATTGCCTCATACGCTGATGATGATGATGAAAAATAAAGTACTTACCCCCGGTTTCTGAATGACTGATCAAGTCAAAATTAACTATTCAAGTGTCAAAACTATCATTTTCAGGAACTAAAATGACAGTTTTGACATTTGATTAGTTTATTTTTAATTGATCAGTCATTCAGAAAGCGGGGGTTAATATTAAATCTGAACATTTATCTAATATTTCCCGTTTCTTTCGTTTAATTACAGCAGAGAATTTTAGCAGCAAAATTAATCGCGTGATGAAAGTATTTTTATCATACTGGACAATCGTCCACAGTTGTATTAAAATACTACTTACTTTTTTAAATGCATTAAACTATGACACGCTATTTTTAATGGATTTGTTTTTATGAAACGAATTAATGTTATTAAAGCATAATAAATAACATTAGATATTGATTTGAATTTCGATGTATCATTAATAAAATCAATCGGTGGACCGACGACCTGGTTAGGACGGTGGGAAACCGATGGATTAGGGAGGCACAGGACCGCACAAGGTGGCAATATTTGGAGAAGGCCTATGTCCACCAGTAGACGTCGATTGCCTGATATTTATTGTTTGATTGTTGTGATTATACCCCTTCCAGCGTAAGTTTAGCTTTTTGACAGTTCACGTCCATGAAGTTTCGTAATACTTCTGCTTATTTTTCAAACAAATAATATTGTATTTCATGGACGTACCCATATTTTTTTCAGTTACCATGGTTACTTAGTGATGGACACTCATAACGATTACCACCATTATGAAACAAATTACAAATAATCGGTAGAAATAAATTCTATGAATAAACCTGAACTCTTCATAATACGTTTATAAAATGTAATGATATTTTAGATTAGTTATAACCCGCGAATGTGTTACGATAAATTATGTCTTTTAAATAATACCTAAGCTAACTATAATTTTATCATTTTAAGCTATAGGCTACTATTCTTAACATAGATAAAGAAAGAAACAGTAATAAAATGATAATGTAAGTTGATGTAAGGATCCAAATGTGTAAAATAAAGTAATTTAAAAAATCGAAAAAATCGCGAAATCGCTTACAATCGAATGGCATTACATTCGAGATACTGCTGAACGTCACTAACGTCAACCTGTCAAATGTCGTTAAATATAGTGGAAAGGGTATAGTTTTTATACTCGATAATTAGACTACTACACCCTTACTCATAAACGCCTCTTAAATTTTAGTCAATTGATTAGCTTAAATTCTTACGGTTTTGTTTGGTATAAGGTTGGTTTTCGTAATAAAAATCTCGCTAAGCAATGATTAAATTTAAGAGGCGTTTATAAGTAAGAGGGTAAGTGACAACTCTACAGTATTTAATTAGCGCTTGTCCTGCAAGAAAAATGTTCTTTATGTCCAATAATTTCATGTCTGCAAAAGTCCCCGGGGTCCTTAAAGTTCCTAAGAAACAGTTTTTAGTGAATATTTAGTACCTACCTATAGTACAAGATCTTTTTATTTTATTTCATTTCTTTATTATTATTTCATTAAGTATATAACAATCTATTTTGTTTTCGTCAGTACAATAAGCATCGCTTATTTCTCACCACACCTTCCAATAACGTTGCGTAGCCTATATTAATTTAGCATTGTTAAGCTCCGTACACACTCTCCGTATTTTATTTCATTTATTTTCTTCTTTTTGGGGAGCTTACAGCTACAGTACAGTGAATTTAGTTGCAAACTATTACATGCCAATTAAAATTCATACATTATTTACCAGGAATTTATTTAACGAATATTATTTTCAATATCAGATAAAAGGTTCTACTGCTTTGACGGTTGTCGTGATGGTTGATGCCGTGGATAAGTTCGCGGTTTCGAATTACATGCAGGACAAATTAATTGGTTTTGTTCAGAATCTGGATGTTTTGCGTGGGGATTAATTTTTTTCTATATAAAGTTCCTGCGACATAGGGCATGCTTACCAGTATTTTAACACATCAGGTACATCCAAATACTGTCTTCTCTATTGAAGAAGAATTAAAACTTGCCCCATACTGGTCAAACTGTCTGAACTGCTCTTCTTTTTCTTGGGGTTTCAATTACGAGGTTTTTATATCTAAATACTTAGTAGGTTTCAACCTTTTTTTAAAAGTAGTTTTTAAATAGTAATATAGTGTTGACTTAATATAAAAAGTTTCGCGTTAGGGGGCTGGGTCAATGGTTTGAATCAAAAAGTACCTACTACTTGACATGGCACAAATTGTTATGAGGAACTCATATGCAAAATACTGTTAGAGTTGGCGAGAACTCTACAAACCAAGGAGGCCGTGCGACAAAAAAATAAATTATTAATGAACAATCTAAACAAATGATATTAAAAGCATTTATTGTTCACTTTAGGATACGCTAGTGAATCTAAAATTTATTAAGGCATTTAACAACATCGGTCGTTGAGTGTGCAGGCTATCTTACAACAGTCGTTTTCTATCCAGCCGAGCGCAGTGTCTTTCGATTATTGGACTTATTAATACCTGTAGGATTGTTGTTGGGACACTTATACGGTAAACAAATATTTAAATATTAGTACTATTTATATATTTAATTCATAATTAATAAACCGTCTTTTATAAAATATTTTTTTAGCGTTTATTAAAATGAAATAATTTCGGTAAAAAGAAATAAACACTAAAATTTATTAATTGATAAATAACTGATCTCGAAGTGGCTCTCCATTTTTCATGGTGTATTTTTGTAAATATTTATATAAATATATTGTAAAGTAGCAAATATTATGAGCATTTTGCTTAAAATAATAAGTAGTCAAATATTTAGTTTTTTTTTATTTAGAGTTACCATGACTTAGGTCATAACAGTACTTCTCCTAGTGTGAAAGTAATTTAAATAAATATATAACTATCTATTAAAAGATAAAAAAACTTTTGTGATTAATGTGGATTTTCTTTTCTAATTTTTTTTTTATATTTATTAAATTAGAACTCTAGCTCTTAGAACTTAGAGTTTTGATGCTTTCTTTCCCGGGACTTACAAAAATTTGTTAAACGGACCAAAATATATCAGGCTTAGGAAAATTTAGTTAGCACACGGTTCAGCATGTAATCGAACCCACAACGTTCACGGCAGCGAAATACTTACCAACTTTCGCGCCAACAAACCAGTCTCCTTCTTAGTTAGTAGGTACTTATATCATATTTATGTTTTGATTAGTATTTATCATTGACATGTAACGTAATTATCAAAAAATAAAAGTATTAGGTATGTCAATTTTAGGTAACTATAGGTTACTTGTATATTCTGTGCAGGATAAATTTTTCGTGTAGTATTAAAATAACTAAGTAATAGAAAGAAAAAAAGAAAAACAATTTATTTACAGTAAAGCTAAACACTTGTTGTAATAATAATACTTGTTTTTATAGTAACCAAACTATAAAAACAATATCTTTTAGCCTACGTGTTATTCTGGTGTACATGCTATATTTATTGAACAGTTTCATTAAAATACATTCAGTAGTTTTTAAGTGATTAAGTAACAAAATATCCATTCATGCTGACAAACTTTCGCGTTTATAATATTAGTAGGAAGAACATTACAAGGGGTGGAGGTGGAGTGTTGATATCCTAGTTAAGATACCAACCAAAACGGTAATAAATCGTTAAAAAAACAACAAAACAAATATATATATAGTTATCTATCTATACTAATATTATAAAGAGGTAAAGTTTTTGTGTTTGTGAGTTTGTGACGTTGTAGGGGGTAATCTCTGGAACTAATGAACTAATTTTAAAAATTCTTCCTGTGTTAAATAGACCATTAATCAGGGAGTGTCATAGGCTATATAGTAGTATACTATATAGTATCACGCAGTAATGAAATATGTTTAAAACAGGGACGCGTTTTTTTCGCCGCCCAACGAAGTGGTCACGGGTCAGCTAGTTAATTATAAAATAAACTACCTATAGCTTTTTATTTAATCAAGACACGTTAATAGTTGGTTACATTAACAAATTACAAAGATAACATTGATTAAGGGGTAATTAAAATCTGAAATGTAGCCGAGTGATAATAATTGTTTCTCTTTTCATTAAGTAATTGATGTACTTATTATACACAAAAGCAAGTAAAGCTATTTTTGTTTTAGCAATTTACTAATAGAATTGGTTCGTTCGTGTAAATGTTCATGAATGATATCTGTGGCGTAGTCGTTACAATTCATGGCTGCTATGCAGGGGTCTCGTGCTCGATTCCAGCTCAATTTAAACCTTTGTGTGCATGAACATGATTGCTTGCATTCGTCCGGGTGTTTTCTACGTTTAGTATGTATGTATTTACTTACAAAAAAGTGTATACGTACTTATTACATATTATTGTATTTTTAAAAATTAACAATTAGATTAGGTATTTGAAAATTAAAAGTTACTACATTCAAAATGGTTGGATGAATCCGTGACGAGTTTACAGCTATTTATAATTGTGACACTGACGATGTCATATACTAAATTGAAAATTAATACTTTATAGACTATTTGTACTTAATCAATAAATTGTATCATAAATAATGTTAACAACAGGGTTCCTGTGACCAACCGCCTTCATCTCCGCAGCCGTCAGTGGATCGTCTGTCGGTAACTTGGGCCGAACCCGGGAGCATGTCCTCATCAGGAGTGAACCTGTTCCACCTGCCTTCCGAGACGCCAGTCAGCAATGAGGTCAAGTTCTCGCCTAGTGGAGGAGGTAACTTCTATGTTATAGTAAGCGCGTTATCATCTAAATCGTCAGTTCATAAAAGTAAAGAGATAGAAGATATGCATAAGAATAGAAGACCCGTAAGTGCAAGTGAGATAGATATAGAGAAATGATTTAGGCCTTAAGACTGAGATGATAAAGCGCGTAGTATAAGTTTAAAAGAGTAATATAAGTATTTAGTTTTAAGTTTTTAAATTATCTACAATTGCGAATTATACATTAATAATCGCGATTTGAAATTATATCAATAATTCTATGGCTAAAGCGAATTTAAAAGTTTATTTTTTTAATTTTGTCAATTAATTAATATCAACGCAAAGTAAAATTACCTTTGTTGTAAAAATGATATTATATTAATCATCATTTCCCTGCCCTTATCTCAATTTTATTTGGGGTCGGCGCAGCATGTCTTCTTCTTCCATTCTTTAGTATCGGACGTCAAATCACAAGTAACACTCTTTGCAGCCATATCGTCTTTCACACAATCCATCCTATAATAAAGTACGAGGCTAAAAACCCCGGGTGCTACACTATATTTTAGATTTTATATAAAAAAAGCATAGAGGGAAGCAGTTTTGACAAATGTCACCGAATGTCTTTGTTTCCGAAAAGAAGAATAATATCTGTTACCAAAGAGTAATACTAATAATATATAGGTGTCTCCCTCTGTTTTCTCATCCTAGAACTACTCTAATAATGTTTAAGTACTTAACTACCTAACACGTACTGTGTTAGGTAGGTAGTTACGTACTGTGTAAGATGTGCATTGAGCGGGAATCGAACCCGAGACCTCTGCGTAGCAGTCATCTACTATATAAAAATAAGTCGGTTTTCCTTCCCGACGTTATAACTCCAGAACGCACGAACCGATTTCCTCGGTTTTGCATTCGTTGGAAAGGTCTCGGGCTCCGTGAGGTTTATAGCAAAGACAATTTAGGAAAATTTTCAACAGAAAAGCGGAAAAATTATGCCCGTGCGAAGCCGAGTGTTGTATAAACACAGTGTCCAGGAAAGGGGAACAATGCTACGCCAAATTTAACGCTAGCGAAGCCGCGGGCTAGAGTGTCTTGACATATTGTGGCTTTTGTCATAATCTAATGTGTATGCTACTTATTGTAAAGTCTTATTAAAATCTTTTCCGAAATTATTACGTGAATGTTTGCTGGATGTTTGAGTAGAATAGATACAGCTAGTCGGAATTTTAAAAAGATGTCGTGTTTACTATGCGTCGCCTGAATGCTTATTTGCTCAACCGACCATTTTGACGAATTTCACTTTTTAATGCAATTTTATTAAGGATCAAATTGCGATTCGATTGGTATATAATACTTGCTGTTTGGACTCAAAATACTTTATTTAGAAGGAATTTAAGTTTTTGTAAACTAACACAAGAGAATTAAAACTTCATGCTTAATTGCTCAAAGTCCGTAGAGAAACACCAAACGTGCATCCGAGCGTCGATTCAGTGCTTAAGTATTCAATCTCCTCACAGGTAACTAATCACGACATCGCATTTTGATGACGCAATACCCCGCCATCATTAATGTGAGCAATGGATCTGTAGCGAGTAAAAAACTTATTGTAAAGTCTTATTAAAATCTTTTCCGAAATTATTACGTGAATGTTTGCTGGATGTTTGAGTAGAATAGATACAGCTAGTCGGAATTTTAAAAAGATGTCGTGTTTACTATGGTCTGCAGATATATGTCATAAAAATCTGTCATAATATGTAAATAAATACAAGCGCCAGATATTATCGTTTGTATTCCGTAGTGCTTGCTATAATGTTACCGAATTTATGATGATGTTTTAAAAGGTGGACCTAGTAAGAAAGTAAAAAAATTTAGCGTTTAACTTTGTGTTCAGAATCGTTACGTTACCCCCTTTGCTGGCGATAAACTATTTTTTCTTTTATATTAGTAAATTACAAGTAACCTGGTGAATAATTCGTCTTTTTTATATCAATTCCTCCGTGTGGTCACGGAGTAAGAATACAATATTGCACCACCCCATCTCATCCCATGGGTGTCGTAAAAACCACTATAACCATAGAAGCTTCAAAGTCCACCCACACAAAAGTAACTCTCATTGCTAAGCTGAAGCACTATAGAAGTACCTACTCCAAAAAGAGATAGAAGATATTATAGTAAGAATAGAAGACGCATAAGTGCAAGCGAGATGGGTATATAGAAATTATATGGCCCTAGAACTCAGATGATAACGCGATATTATATAGATGTTTTAATAAATGTATTTTTGCCCATTTAATTTTGCAGATGGCTCGGAGGATGAGGACTACTCCGCAAGTCTAAGCGCAGTTCTGCGTCAAAGGAGGGCCAGCGTGAGAAGATCACGTAAAGGACGAGCGAGAAGACCGTCTTCTCCGTTCCTCAACGACGAGAATAGACCGAGAAGACGATCTTCTGTATTTACAACTAGCTCAGGAGAGTATGTTGTAATGCTTATTTTACTACTTATTTTAGTTTAGTCATAAAACAGATGGGTAATCATTAATAGTTTAAAAAGGGTTTAATAAGCTCTAGTTCGAATAACGTTACCTCAATGGTCATTACCTCGACGGTACACTTCACCGATGGTTCGTTACCTCGAAAGGTCAATACCTCGAAGGATCTCTTCCTCGACGGGCCTTTCCGCCGATTGTACATTTGATCGATGGGTTGTTACCTCGAAAAATCATCACAGGTACAGTAAATGTAAAGTATTTGTGTGTAACAAAAGGGTTTCAAAATACTAGAACGACAAAAGTGTGTACGTTGTAGCAGCAGTTGTTTTCTGGTAAGGCTCTTGTGTCTTCATAAAAGTGGAGTAAAAGCAGTGTTAGTGGCACGAAAGTAGAGTAAATATTCTCATGTTCTCATGTACTCTGTGTCTCTGTCCAACAGTACTGCAATATCGATGGAGGAGCAACCGGTGCTTGTCACGCAGGAGCAAATCTTCGAGAACATTCACTTACACAAGGAGGTCCTGGGTTCTGTAAAGCAACAGCCTCTTGGAATGAGAAGGAAACTCAAGATTGTTCATCAGGTTTATTTTCTTCCTTTCTCTAAAGACCAAATCCTCATTATGCCCTTTCTCACGGGAGCTTTACTAACTTCAATTTTGGATCAAACATTTGGCTCATATATTGCTTCCAACATTGAAATAAGCGTCCTTCAAACGTAGTGTGACTGGCATTTGGCCAGACCGACAAGTAAATGACGACGTACTTAAGTTTTTACCATCCGTTGCCTTGATATCTGAAATGTATTTGCGCGTTCCATAAACTTTGATAGGGGGAAATTGCCAATTCTCATTTTTTTAAATTTTCAACGCAGGCCAAAGGCTACATTAAGCGTCACGAGGGTCAACTGCAGGAGAGATTAGCCCAGTCCAAGAATACCAGGGATATCTATGCTCGGTTTAACATCCTACTCAACACGGTACGTCAACATTTATATCCATACCGTATTTATTCTTACTTGATTTATTTAGTAAACAAACATTTGCAAATTCACTAGTTTTTACATCAATCACACACTTTGATATGGATGAAAATTTCTGGAAAGTAGCATTAAACGTTTATGCAATAGAAAACACGTAAATCACTTTGATTTATCCACTATCTTTCTTAAATTTTAAATAAATATAATTTTTTCCAACGAAAAATTTCACAGATAAAATTAATTTTATCATTTGACATTTGTAGATTATAGAATTTTGTCCTTGATTCCCATACATTTTTCAAAGATCAAAGACTAAAGTCTTTAGTCTGTGGTTGACACGACGCCATATATGTTTACGTTTTAAAGCAAGTCCGTTTAAATAGACTATACAGAAACGATGTCCATTTTTAATAGAACTGTCTTTAGTATATTTCTGATCTTACAGTGCGCAACTTAACTATCAAACCAACTGAATCACGACCCCCAATTTGCCATAACATTGTAGGTAAAAGTAGCATAACAAAAACTAAAGATATTTTTTTTACAGAAATGGCAACAAATGAAACGTGAAGCTTTGAATACATCAAATTTACTGATACCATGGGAGCTGCGTATAAAAGAGATAGAGTCCCACTTCGGTTCTGTGGTGGCCTCGTACTTCACCTTCCTACGTTGGCTGTTCTGGGTTAACCTTGTGATTGCTTTCATTCTTCTTGTATTTGTCATTGTACCTGAGGTAAGACTTATCGAAAAAGAAAGAAAGAAAAATTTAAATTTAATTACAAAACAATAGTTTAATCAGTGATGATACATCGGTCTCAATATAATGTAACACAATAACACAAGTATTTTCGAAAACCGGGACGAGTACACTTATAAGACTTTACTTCTGCATCGACTAGATTATATATATATTTTTTTTAATTTAATTTTATAGGCTTTGTCGCTTAGCGACCACATCGCCTAAGATTATATTTAAAAGCAAGTCCATCAACAGGACAATTCTGGCTCCTTGGTTGTTTCCATGCAAGTATTTACTATTCGCAAGACGAGAACAGCTAGAAACATAGCTGAGTGATTCTCCGGGACAGTGACATGCCCGACATAATAAATGTAAACTGTACTATCCTTCAAGATACTTCCAATAATTCTTAGTCATTACGTCTTCGTCCATAATTGCATCTAGAAAACCTTTGGTTTCTCTAAAGAGATCACTGAAAAGCGACCACTACATAAATTAGGACGTGTCAAAATCAGGCCCATGCAAGGCCCGGTAGAAACGGCCATGCTACTCCTTGCTTTTCCATATTTCTTTACGATGATCGATAGAATGTGTTGTAGGTTTGGGATAATTCTTTAAATTTTAGCCATACAAAGGTTAATAAGCCCCCTAACTTAAGTCTTTTTTCAGTATTTGACAGCAAACCCACAACAAGATGGCGAACGTAAAATCATTATGGAGGAAGAGCGTCGAAATGCATCAAATTTGCTTACTCTATGGGAGTTTGAAGGCGTTCTGAAGTTTTCCCCAATATTCTACGGATACTACAGTAACATTGAGAGGGCACAGTACAGGATGCCCCTTGCTTACTTCCTTACTGGCTTAGCTGTATATATCTACAGCTTCGTTGCTATACTCAGAAAGTTAGTACCACTGATTTCATTTTTGTTTAGTAATGTTTCATTTTATGTTTTTTATTCTTGTGCACATAATCAGATAAAAGGAGATGCGCTGGAAAACTAAACTGACCTACGTAGCACTCAGTACTGGCCGATTATTTACTGGGCGGTCAAGGCACATAGCGCGAATAACTGAGAGCCGTTGAGGCAGAAAGGTTCTGGATTGGCGATCGCGTTTTGGAAGATGCAGGATGTGGACACCTTTCATACAGTTGACAGACGATCTGGTTAGGGTGCGGCAAACCGATGGTTAAGGGAGACTAGGATCGCACAAGTTGGAAATGTTTGAATGTCCAGCAGTGGATGCTCATTGACTGATATTGTGATAATGGTTTTGTATACACAACACGTCAACATGACTGTATCGAAACTGATAGAAAGATTATACACAGTCCGTGAATGAATGCAACGCGTCGTAGTCATTGAATGGTTTCTTTTTACCCTTTCAGTCTTTCCTAATGCTTCTTCACATTACGTTTTTAATTTTAGAATGGCAGAAAATTCGAGAATGTCCAAACTATCAGAAAAGGAAGACGAATGCATTTTCTCTTGGAAATTATTTACTGGCTGGGATTTTATGATTGGCAACACTGAGACTGCACATAATAGAATAGCATCCGTTATACTTGGGTTCAAAGAGGCTTTGCTGGAAGAAGCTGAGAAAAAAAAAGATTTGAGAAAGTAAGTTAAGTTGTCTACCAATAATTGTGTTCATTACATAAAATTATGGTTCTATCTGTTTTGATTGAATGTTTGATTATTATTTATACTAAAACAAAAAAAAACCTTAAAATTCTTTTAAACTCTATTAATATGTAAGTGCACTCAATTACATACTTAATTACCTTTCTGTGTTTTGCAGCTGGCGAATAATATCACTCCGTGCACTTGTCAACATTTGTGTAGTAATCTTATTAGCAGTGTCAGCGTATGCTGTCGTAACAGTAGTCTCTCGTTCTGATGACAACCTCAAAGTACGGAGCTGGTGGCGAGAAAACGAGACAACTATTGTAGTCACTATGATCTCAATAACTTTCCCTGTGTTTTTTGAGTTGCTCGGCTTTTTAGAACACTACCACCCTAGAAAACAATTAAGACTGCAGCTGGCAAGGTAAATCTGATCGACAGAAAGTTTAATGTTTGGAGTTAAACAATTTAATTTAACAAGTATTATTTTTTTAGGATCATGCTTTTAAATCTTCTCAATCTCTACTCTCTGATATTTGCATTGTTTAGCAAAATCGAAGGCATGAGTAAAGAGTTGGATTTATTGCAGCCTACATTAAATCTGAACGCTACTACTATAACAAATAGCACTCTCAATATAAGCGAGTCGATGGTTTTGAATATTCCCGGTTCTTGCATTCAGATTCAGGTTCCTTGTGGTCCCTGCAATATACATATAACAGCGCCTATTATTACGTCCGATAGTATCATCATTGAAACTACAGCTACTGCACCTTTCTCGATTCACGAGGCTTACGCTTCAACTAAAACTAATATTCCTATAAAACTTGCAAGGCAGCAGCGCGACAGCATTTTGAAACAAACAGATGAAGTAAATATAAACAATACTAATAGTACATTGTATAATATCTGGCTAGGATTTCAAGAGCTTGAAAAATTAAAAAACCTTATAAAACAACAACCAATAAATTTTACTCGATCAAATTACACTTCAGAGCCAGATGACTATGAATATCAAATTTATGATACAAACACAGAGACGACTGATCCGACATATTCAGAAAAAACAAATTATGATGATTATACTAGTATTTTTTCAGAAAATTATGATAAAACCGAACAGATTCTTCCCGAAACAAGTACGGTACAAACTGATTATGCCAAAACGACATATCCTGCTTATTCAGAGGGTACCTTCAACCCATCTTTGTACACCAATTTTGTAATCGATGTTTACGACACAACAAATTACAGTGTATATTCTAGTTCAGAAACTTCGGAAACCATAACAGTAAGCACTAAGAGTGACTCGACAACATCTGATCCTATGACTGAGACAACCACCGATTCCGATATTACAGATTCAACTTTGTTATATACCAAGGAACCCAACCCTGTTGCGATTGATAATACTATAAAATACACAACAGAGGCTGATATTATAGAAACATCATCAGCGTACACAACAAATGAGATGAAAATTCCATCCAAAGCCGTGACTAGAAATTTTGACATAGCAACAGAAGCAACAACAAAGTCAGTTACTCTAAAGACTTTGGAACCAACATTTCCAGCTTCAACAAACACAAAAATTTGTCCAGATATCGTATTCAACTATACCATAAATTGTGGTGGCGAAATTATTATACAAGTATTTCGAATGTCAAATTGCACCATTGTGAACAAAGTATGTTATAGAACATCTTGCACTCTTGAAAACAGTAGCGTGGAGAAAAAAAATACAACGAATTCTCTGTCTGACATTGCTTACGAAGATGAACATAATAGGAAAATGTATAACTTGACAACGCCTACTAAAAAAAAACTTCTGAAGTTGTGCTGGGAGACTATGTTTGGGCAAGAACTTGTAAAGTTGACTATGATGGACTTGGTAAGAATGATGACATTTATGTATCATATTCACTGTTCCTTCAGATTGGTCTAATCAAATTAAATTCAATTTTAATAGAATTAAAGATTATATAAGTATTAATATGTACATTTTGAGATTACAGGTTTTTGTTCTTCTCGGCACTCTGTTTATGGACTTTTTCCGAGCTCTTGTGGTGAGGTATTTGAACCGATGTTGGTGTTGGGATCTTGAGAAGAAGTTTCCAGAATACGGAGATTTTAAAATAGCTGAGAACATTCTGCATCTTATAAATAACCAGGGAATGGTGTGGATGGGAATGTTTTTTTCACCCGGACTGGTCGTTTTAAATGTTGTTAAGCTGATGATTATGATGTATTTACGTTCATGGGCAGTAATGACTTGCAATGTTCCACATGAAGTCGTATTTAGAGTTTCAAAAAGCAACAATTTCTATTTGGCTTTGTTACTTACTATGCTGTTTCTTTGCGTTCTACCTGTTGGCTACACAATTGTTTGGGTCAAACCATCCTGGCATTGTGGACCTTTCTCTGAATACGATAAAATATATTACATTTTAACTATTAACATTTATAAAATCTTACCAAGTAGCTTAAATTTTGCATTGGAATATATAGCTTCACCAGCTATTGTTATACCATTATTAGTTTTGCTTATATTGATAATTTATTATTTGACTTCATTAACGAACTCCTTGAGAGAAGCTAACAATGATCTTAAGGTTAGTTAAAATTGTGTCAATGTGTTAACGAATATATTTGATATTGCCAACGCAATAGTATAAAATTAATATCTTTATTTAAGATTCAACTAAGACGTGAAAGGACGGAGGAACGCAGAAAAATGTTTCAATTAGCCGATACTCGCAGAAGAGCTGGGTCATCAGCTATGGAAAATACTCCATTTGCAAGATGGAAGAAGGCATTACCGTCCCTTCCAATGAGCAAGTCAATAGACTCTGATGACCGTAAGACCTTAACAGAAGAAACCAACGAACCTGTAAAAACAACTAAAAAACGAGGTATATTTACAGCTAAAAGAAACCAAAATTTAATAATAATGTAAAGGAGACGGTTTTTTTTGTTCGGCGAATAGGCCACCACCACAAAATGTGGCATTTAGCAATGAAATGCATATCGGTTTATTCCTTATAATCTCTAGTTAAACAGTCTGCACATATCAAAACTTTATCTAGAGGGAATACTCTGAAATACGACAATCAAAACATGACTCTCGTGATAACGTAAAATCTCACAACAGCTATTGTCTAATGAATATACACTAATAAGGCAACCAAGACCTCTCGAAACAACGCAGTTTTTGCTGGCTATTGCTTGTAGATCTAAAATAATAAGGTAGTTAAAGAGAAACAATACACTATATATATGACACAAGAAATATTTATTACTGTTCACAATTATAATTAACACAGTCATCTCTTAAAGCAGTATTTCAACTTAAATAGACGCAGGTGGCTCAAGCTCACCTAAAAGCAGAGCCCAAGATATAAAACACACTTTACACATCACAATGCACAGCAGCTAACAGTGACTGTACCTGTGCTCAATAAGCCATAACAACAGTATCCAGCAAGAGCAGCTTTAGGGTGTATTATGCACTCTATCTAAAGATCCCATTTTTATAATATATAAAAGTACAAATAAATCATGCATTTATCTAATAAAATCTGAAACAATAACAACGTTGTCATGACAATGTCAAACTGATTAAAACTGTACTACAGAGTATCTGCTATTGGCTATTATTTACGTTTCGTTCTACGATTATTTTTAAAGTACGTTACTTGATAATTTGTATTAACCATTAAAATAAACCTCAAAACAAGCATTTTTAGGTGTAATCCTTTTTTATTATTATTTCATTATTCCCTCATCGTTTAAGTATAATTTGTGTTCGGTTAACTATATTAAGATAATAACTATTTTTGTGAGTAATATGAATAATAAGCATTACTGTTTAGGGTGGTGCGAAAAAAAACCGTCTCCTTTTTTGACTGGAAAGAACAATGAGTAGTTTTGTATCGACTCCGTATCCACTTTGTAGCATTATTTTGGATGGAGATTTGGATACACGGTCTTGGCAGTCTTCGGTACGGCCACTGCCCAAACACGTCCATTTTAAGTGTAGTTATATCTTTAAAGATGTTGACATAAAACTAAAAAATGGGAACTTTAATCATCCGGGTCATTTTCTAGACGCGGGATGTTTTAGTATGTTTACTCCTTTGGCTCCCTTAACAACATTCAGATGCAATTTCTCAGTTCCCAACTCACGCACTCTAGAACACTTCTTTGTTAAGTGGACTTTTAGAATAGATTCCGCCCCTATATTTGTTCTATCGCCTGTATAATGGGTTGTGTTCTAAGAATGTTTGACATAATTCCCACGATTACTTTCTGTCATCGCACTGCTTGCCATTAGCAGGGAGTTCATCCTTTCACACTGGAGCCTAAATGATGCCATACAGCATGGTTCCAAATCAATTTCCTCACAATCAACAATTGGACAATCCGCTTGGGAATTGATCTCCCTGTCGTGGTCGTTGATTTGTGAGCTAAATATCTACCTCTTTTATGATATAGATCCTTACCATATTTTTTTCTGCTTTAATCTTTCAGGTGGAATATTTGCTAAAATTGTCAGCATGGCTTTAGATAAAAAAACCGAAGAAACATCTATAATTGAAGTTGAATCTCAGAAATTCCCGTTACCAAATAATGGGGACGACGAAACAGATACTGACTTCCATGAAACTTTACCGAACGAAGTATTACGAAAGATGAAAAGTATAAGCGTGATAAAACCAGAGCAAAAGAAAAAAAGTAGTGTCGATTTCATAACCGACAGTTTTAAGAAGCATAAAGATGAAGAAAATAATTTAAAGGTTAAGTATGATGATCGCACAGAGAATAAAGCTATGGTTGAGAAGCATTTACACGAAGCTAAAAATGAAACTAAACCAAAAACCACTGGAGAACTACCAAAAAAAAAACGTGAAACTAAAAAAATTAGCGAAAAACAAACTTCAGAAACAAGCACGCAATCAAAACAGTCAGATTCAATTGGATCCGTTATACCAGTCATTACAATTAGTACCACAGAAAGTGACGAAGAAGGCATTTCTAAATCCGATAAAAAAAGTAAAGCCGTTGAAAAAGAGAAAGGGAAACACAAAAGTGAAGGAAAACCTAGAAAAGCACCGGATCTAAAATCCTTGCGTCGACAGAACAGTGTAGAGAGCATAACTGATAAAACTACAACTCAAGATAAAAAAGATGAAGGCCACAATTATCAATATTCACTTTAATTACAATAATAATTGTTGTTCAAATAAATGTTTTCATTTTACTTTAACTTTCTTTTACTTCATCGTGGTAGTTGTGTTTACCTTTCTTTTTTTAGATCCCGTGTAGTGAGGAATAAAAAATATAAAATGCCATCACCCTTTTCATCGTTTAGGTGATGTAAGATGATACCATCATTTGCAGAATTGGAAAACAAATCCTTAAGCAACACGCCAGACTAAAATGGAGAATAAAATTACTAAATTATTTTATGTGGTTATTATGACAACCAGCATAATTATATTAATTTTTCTCACCGCTAGATTTTTCACTTTTTGGCAAATACTTATCTCTTAGCTTAAAGTAGGTTTTTAAAGGAACAGTTGACGACGCATTAACCGTTTTCTTTATTGTGACGCTGTTTTTGGTCAGACAAATCGCGTACGCAAACGAACAGCGTACGAACGGGTTCATTGTATTCGTTCAATGAATGATTCGACACGACTAAACCGGTTTAGTTCGATAGCGAACCGATGCAACTCGTTTCATGCACAAATCTTTTTGAAAAGTAGTGTCGTTACATAACTAGGTGAAATTACGTAACCAGAAGGGCTTTCCATTTTTGTAACCGGTTTAGTTCGACAGTTAAACCCAACCGATACAACTCGGTTCATGCACAAACCAGTTTGAAAAGTCGAGTTGTTACATCACAAGCTGAAATGACGTAACCACAAGGACTTTCCCTTTTTGTACAAATACATAATAATATAATAGACAACTTGAAGTAAGACTCGTTAAATATGACTTTTATTAAAATAATAAACCAACAATTTAAACACAATACAAAAGTATCAGAAGTTACTAAAAATGCACCATTACATAAATTCTTATTACATACACACACATGATAATATACCCATAACGATATAGATGGACTAAACGGTGTAAGCGATGCATGTGAGCTGGTGGCGCATCCACAATCTTTTTTTTCAAGCTGGAGTTCTAAATTTGCAAGTCGGCTGGATGCTAACGATCTTCCTGCATATGGTGGCCAGGTACGGCAACCGTACTCATCGTACAGATCAAAGTCTACTTGACGCTTGAAACATCCCTCTAAAATAAAATAAAAAACTTATTCATTGTTTGCCATATCTGCCTATGGGCGTCCACTGCTGGACATAGGCCTTCTCCAAGAGTTTCCACTCTGCGCGGTCTTGTGCCTCCCTAATTCATTGTTTAATACATATTTATTACAATTAAATCAATTATGGGCAAATAAAACTATTTTCCACTTTGGAAGCGTCTGTCACGCAAACTATTCGGTTTAGAAAAAACATTTTAGAAAACTCGATATTATTTTTGAATACCTATCCATAGATAACACGTACGTAAGTATTAAATAAAAAACATATTTTTTGAGTTTTTAGTTCTATGTATGGAAAGCCCCCAATATTTATTATTCAGTGTTCATTTATTTATTCAAAATAGTACAATAATATTGTATCTTTTTGACGTCATCCAACACTACTTAATCTAAGTTTATTAACATTTCAAAGTTTTGAAAACTTTACCACCGCCTCCAAAGCCTTTATTCCCATTTGCCCCCTTCGAGTTTGCCACCGGGGTGGTGGTTGGCACTAATAGGTGGCGATTGCCACCCCGGTGGTCAATGGAACCTATTTAGTTTCATCTGCCTCCTTCGTAGATGTTATACAGGAGGTTTATTCTTAATTCGTTTATGACTTCAATGGAAATTGAAATAAGACATGCACTTGAGACATAAACTATAAAAAATATGTTAAATATAATAATTGGCAAATAATTACAGAACTCTTTTATAATTATAGAAAAATTAAACTTAAATAGGTAGATACATAAATTAATAATCAAATTAATATTAAAAAATATCTATTTCTTTACTGGGTGCCTATAATATACAGCAAGACCCCAGACCCATCTTAGATTATTGAAAGAGTGCCTACTATACCCAATAAAGAAATAGAGAATTTCAACTATTCTTTGAATAATTTATGTATCCAAGTAAACTGTTTCTATAATTTACTTATTACGAAAGATTTTCAAAATTATTTCCTTCTAAATTGGTAAAGTTCTCTCAACTTTGAAATGTTTATAAACTTAGGTTAAGTAGTATTAGATGACGTCAAAAAAACATTTAACAACTACTTTAAATAAAGTAGTACAATCATATTGTATGTAAAAAAGATATTTGAGGAGATTTTCAATTTCCATTGATAATGTCTTAAACAAAATAAGAATAAACCTCCTGTATAACAACTACGAAGGGGGCAGATGAAACTAAATAGGTTCCATTGACCACCGGGGTGGCAATCGCCACCTGTTAGTGCCAACCACCACCCCGGTGGTAAACTCGAAGGTGGCAGATGGGAATACGCTAGTAGAGAAGAAGCGGCGCAACAAACTCTACTGCTGCATTTTCTTGACGTCATTTTTTACATAGGAGATATTTATTTGAGATTACATATTATTATTTTAATGCGGTTCACATAATACATCTACCTACCAAGTTTCAACAGTATAGCTCCTATAGTTTCGGAAAAAAATGGCTGTGACATACGGACGAACAAATGGACGGACAGACAGACATGACGAATCTATAAGGGTTCCGTTTTTGCCATTTGGCTACGGAACCCTAAAAATTAAAATAACCAACGTACCTCTGTAGAACTTATAACCTTTTCCAGCACACACCCACTTTTCACGTTGAGAAGCGTATTGCATGTCAGTCATAATATCGTGGCAAGTAGGGCGGGGAGGTATCCCTTCAATATCCAACCCGCACTTCCAACATTTTCTTCCTTTCACTTTTCCATAAGGCCACATGCGAGTTTGGCCACCGACTATCGAATCACTTGGTGTGGCATTAAATGTTCTCATTTTCGCAAATATACTAAATCGTGTATAGTAAGGTTCACTTTTTTTACTGAACGTTAGTTGTCTTTCGTTATCTGAAATGTAAAATAATAGTACGTTATCTGCAGGTAATTAACAGTTGCCTATGAAAATAAAACAACAATCCTTCTGTTCTTAATCCAGATTACTAATAACAGTCTGGTTCCGTTTTAGATTTCCGGAATATTTCAGCATTACGAAATAAAGTAGACAAATTTAAAAAGGTTAACAATCAAGTCAAGTCAGAAACCAGAGGACTATTGTAATGAATTAACACAAACGCAAACTGAAAAACTAATAGCATTATACCAGAAAATTGAATTTATCTTTCATTCGAAGACAAATGGTTACCTATTTTATGAATACCTATCTAAGAAGTAATAAAGTTCCGCAGCCATTAGAAAGAACAACGTTATTAAATATTGTTGGTGAATAATTTGATTCCAAAAATAGTTGTTACCATTAAATCAAGGATACAGGGCTTATTAACCCGTGATATGATTCAATCCATCAATTACACTATCGCTGATCACTGCTGGACACAAGCCTCTCCAAATCCCTCCTACAAAAACTGGTCGAACAGGATGCAAAAGATGAAAACCCGCCTTCAGACCGTGTCCTGTCCGACCCAGCCACGTTTAATAAATTATATAGTAATGATAGGAATAAGTAGTACCTGTAAATCTGTTTCCAAGCGTAATTTCTTTTTTATTTTTTAATGAAGATCCCGGAGTAAAAGTATCAAGTTTTTGATATTTCTTCGTGAACCACGAGTTTTTACGATTAAAGTGCCATGTAGGTTCTGACTTAAAGCTCATCCAAGAAACTCTTTTTACGGATATGGCATCATTTGTTGAAGAAACTTCCTTGAAATCAGTTGTTGAAGTGATTGGGTTATTTGCATTAGAAGTTAAAATATTATGTATAATGCTAGGTTGTGAAGTAATCAGCCCTTGAGCTGTATTCAGAAATTTTAAATTAAACGTACTCGATGATTTAGATTGGTAAACTAAATTTAAAGGAGTGGTATTGCTCCTTAAATAAAAAACATCTATCCAATAATCTTGAGTTATGCTATTTGTTTCGTGTAACACAGGTGAAAAAAATATTTTCTCTAAAAAAGACATTCGTTTTGTGTCTATTTGATAAGTCGTCGTAGTCATCCTGTGACGCGGAAATTCTGTGGCTATGATAAAGTTTTGTTTATTGTTTTCTTTTAAATCGATACCATTATTTTTTACTTGAATCTTATCTTTTAACTTTATATATTCCTTGAAATCGTTAACGTAAGCTGCGGTAACATTTTGGTTGTCGTTTAAAGTTACCTCTAGTCGTTTTTTTGGTTTAAAGCGCAAAAAATCATCCCATATTTTTCCTCGTGATTTAGTTATGTTTGAGGAATCTACTAATGGATAAAAATTCTCTTCTGTTAAGGGTTTCTCAAAAGTCACTTGAAACGTCGGTTCGGTAGCTCCCGAAAAAAAATTACGTAGTTTTCCTTTTAAAGAGTTATAAGAATAGTATCCAATAGGAAAGTGGTTTAGATCGTCAACTTTGTCCTGAGAATTTAATTTATTGTTATCATTTTTCTTTATTTCCTTATATTCAAGAGGAAAAGGTTTATGTAGCCAGTGTTCTTGTGTTTTCATCTTAGTTCTATTTACCGATGCAGGAAATGGGTAAAAGTTATAGTCAGATCTCATTGCTCTTTTCATATCTTTTCTAGATTTTTGAGTAGTCCAATCTGAATTTTTTGATGGATTCTCTGCGTTTTCTAGATGTTTTAGAACAATCTTTGGAGTAAAACTATTTATAAAAACGTTTAATATCGTTGATCTTTGTAATAACTGGGAAATTTTAGTATCAAAAGTATTTACTGCTTCTACTGTAGGTATTCTCATAGTGACTTCTTGATCATCAAAATATGAATGATAAGTTACATTTTCTGGTATAGTGCTTGCTGTAAGATTTTCAGTTTGAATTCGTTTGAATTCATTCCAATAATCTTCTGGTTTCTGACTTAATTCATAAATCTCTGAAAATGATGGTAAATAGTCTATACCATAATCAAATAATGGATACAAATCTCTAAATTGTTTAATATTTTTCTGCAATTTATTATTTTTTGATTTCAAAGTATCTAGTTTAACAAACACAGTAACATTTGTCGTATCTTTTGTAGAGCTCACTAAGTATAATAATTTATTATCGAGCCATCTGTTTTTGCTGTATCGATTCAGTAAGATGCCAGTAAATTTTGTAGTATTAATTTCTTTGATTTCACTGGTTTTCATGAATTCTGTGTTTAAAATATCTTGAGGCGACAGGGATATTATCTGGTTATGTAAATTCATAAGCATTGATGGTGTTACATAGATACCACGGTTGTTGTTTACTATTTCAATGTTCTTACTAGAGTTTGCAGTTATAGATGTTGGCTTTGTATGATTATATAAAGCTGTTTGCATATTACTAAGTATAAGAAGAGTTGAAGTAGTTTTGAAATTGCTGTCATTTGATTTCCTAGAAATGATACTAATGTTAACTGGTTTATTTATCTTATTAATGTATGTTTGCTATGGAAGCACTAAAATTGTACTTCTGAAAATTGTAGTTGTTTTCTTATGAATAGCAATTTTATAATTTTTGTAAAAGGAATATTGTGATACTTCTGTATAATATTTTGATAATACAAAAGGTTTGTGGAATGTATAATATGGTTTGGTAGAAAAAGTAGCTACAAACCTTTGAGGAGAATCCGTTACTGTAAATTCAAAGGAGTTTATGTCATTTCTGACCAATAAATTAACATTCACTTTATCTTTCATAATGTGCCGTTTTATTGTTGAATATTTATTAATGTTAGTCTTTGAATTATTATTTTGTATTACATCTTTAACACCGGTACTTGTTATCCCTTCATAATACAATGGCATATAGTAAAAAAATGTAATAAATACATGATTTAGATACTGAGATAAATACATTCTAAAAATATACTATTATTGCAATAAAAAAACATTGCAGTTTCTAATATTTACAAAAAATGTACTCTGTGTGGAGTACTATATCCAAATAAAGAGAACCAGATCTTTCAATTTTTGACACCTTTGAATTTAATAGTGTCGCCCTCTTATACATTATCCGCATAACTAATCTGAGTATATACTGTTCCGATTTTAGAAGATCGTGTTTTTTTCACATTGTGAGCGAACTGCTAGGCTGAGTTCGTTTTGGGCTTTAATAAAATATAAATCAATGTACGACAATGAATTTTAAACCTTGCTTCGTAGGAGAGGTGTGGTGGTCTTTAAAATGGGCGATAAACTTTTCCTTAATAATTACATACCCATAAATCTTCTGAGTCACTCCTACACATTGTTCCATCACGAATCGTTTAGAACGCAGACTGGACGACTTTCAGTCTTTCCAGCACGCCGGTTTCCGAAAAGGCTTTAGTACCATAGACTACATTCATACGCTGCGGCAAGGTATACAAAAGTGCAATCAGAAAGTATTGACTGGCCTTTATTCTTGACGTTTGTGGACTATGAAAAAGCCTTCGATTCGATCGAGACTTAGGAAATGTTACGATCTCTGTAAAGGTTGGTTGACTGTCGGTATTGCAGTATTTATACTGAAACCTCACAAAGCCGGTCCGTCTTCAAGATCGATGTTCGATGTCTTTCCAGCTGCAGCGAGGAGTGACACAGCGGGATGTTAATTACTCCGAAACTGTTTACCGCGGCGCTGCAATATGCTTGCTCTTGAACTGGGACGGACTTGGCTTCAATATCAATGTTATATTAGTATGGTTACGGGACGTACCTTGGGACGCTTTTACCTTGGGACATTGATTTTATCTCAAAAACTAGCAACATTGAAGACATTAAATTATATCATATGGATAGTGTTTTCATCACTTGGCAAAACTAGTGAGTTATGTAATCATTCCGGCGTCGGCGAGTTGTGAGGACATCTTTAAGTTGTTTGGAGCCAAAAGTAAGTTTTTTACAATTTTTTGACGTGTATTATGTTTGTAATTAGAACAGATAATTGACAAAAATATAAAACGGTAATGTCAATTGTTACTTTCTTTCTACAACATGATTAATAGTGGAACAAGTTCCTAGCCTAAAAGTCAAGATAATACTATTTAATTAAATTATTGCTATGTTTGTACCTTGGGACATGACTTTGTTTGTACCTTGGGACATGACTTTGTTTGTACCTTGGGACGCGTTCCAAGGAACAATCAATGTTTGTAACTATGGGCAATGTTTAACAATACCTTGTAACTCTTCTTAATAGGACCACGGAGTTCAAGAGAGATGCAGTTAGTCCTGAACGCCTGAGACTAGCAGTAGATAAAGTAAAAGAAGGAGGAAAAATAAGAAAAATAGGAAAGAATTTGGGTTGAAGAATTATTTAACATAGTTAAAGCCGCAAAATAGATTTATATAGTTGATATTTAGTTTAAATGTTCCTACTTGATACTTGATTAGATTGTTAAGTAAAACATATTTTTTGAGCTGATTACAAGACTGCTCTTGACGTAATGTCTTTGTTTTATTTTGTCCCAAGGTACGGTCGGGGTATTTGCCGCTCGACCACCCTTAGGCGAGAATCGCTTGGCACGCGGCGCATGCGATACGTGGCACGCCCACGTATCGCATGCGCCGCGTGCCAAGCGATTCTCGCCTAAGGGTGGTCGAGCGGCAAATACCCCGACTGTACAAACATGTAACGTACCTTAGGACAAAATGGTCACTTTTAGAAAACAATAAGTAAAAAATATCTAGCAACACTTATGCTTCGCTTTAAAAAACTCACTTGTTACAGATTACATGCCTTAAAAAATAAAGTATCTGCCACTTAAATACCTTAATTATAGACGGAGATGGTAAGTCAAAGTGGTATTAGTCAAAAATGTCCGTAGGTACGTTACGTGACCCTATATCACGCTCATCTTAGATTTGCCGATGACATCATGGTCACGGCCGAGAACAAAGAAGACCTAAACACAATGCTCGGAGGCCTCAGAATTGCATCTTAACAAGTGAGTCTTAATATGAACAGGGACAAGACCAAGATCATGGCAAAGAGTCCATGTTGCACCTACTCCAATCACGGTTGGAGGCACGGTTGTGTGATGACATACGGAGCTAAAACGTGGTCGCTGATTATGCCCCTTAATACGGTGTAACGAGCCTTCGATACTAGAGGTGCAGAAAATGTCGATGTCGGCCACCAGGTTTGGAAGAGGAGCGTAAAATAATGCCCCATAAGAGCAACAATTCAAGTCCTCTTTTTCCGCCGAAATGGAATAGTTGGAACAGTAGCGTCAGATGGAGTGAAATTACGTGACCAAATCTATCCCATTTTGTACAGTTACTTACCAATAATAAACAACTTGAAGTAAGACTCGTTAAATAACACATTTATTAAAATAATAAACAAACTATTTAAACACAATATAAAAGTATCAGGAGTTACTATAAACGCTTCATTACATAAGTCCGTATTACATACACACACATGATAATAAACCCATAACGATATAGCTCTACTAAATGGTGTAAGTGATGCATGTGAGCTGCTGACGCAACCAACATCTTTTTTTCGCAGCTGTTGTTCTAAATTTGCAAGTCGGCTGGATGCTAACGAATTTCCTGCTTTTGGTGGCCAGGTACGGCAACCGTACTCATCGTACTGACCAAAGTCTACTTCACGCTTGACACATCCCCCTGAAATAAAATATTATATTTTACCGAATTGTAAGAAATGTTAGACGTCCCAGAAGAAGCATGAAAGAAGAGTAAATGTGGTAAAAAATCCCCCTACAAAGAATGTGCGGTGTAACTTTAATAATTAATGAAGCCTTACGTTAGTGCTACTCTGTTGAGTTAAGACGCGAGCCGCTTACGTAAGGTAGGATGGAACTGGCTTCCGAAAACATACTGAAGGCACTACAAAATCGGGGCAGCCCCCAAAAAATCCCTAATTCGTTGTTGTACTATTATAGCAGCAACTCTTAGGCTGGTGCCTCGAATTTTGCGGGCAACTTGGTGCGTGAGCGCAAGATTCGACCATTACAGAGTTCTTGAGTATTTTATTTACCCGAGTTTACATTGTAGCAGGGAGAGAAACTTTATCTTTATACGATTTTTAATGCATAAGAAAGAGAACAATCAATAAAAAATTTATAGGTGGCACGAATGTAATACGATGGGTCAGCCTTGAAAAAGCGCCGTCAAGCGGCTGTTGGCGTTTCGGTGAACCGCCCCATAGCGGTGCTATGCCAGATCAGGGAATAATGAGGTTATTAGCTGACGCATACAATTTTAAAAAGAAAATATAAAATGTTCCAAATTACCTACGTACCTCTGTAGCCTGATTCGCAATTTGCTTTTACTCGACGAGCCGTGTATTCATTGTTATACATAATATCATGGCAATTAGGAATCGGAGGTATCATACTAATATCAAAACCGCACTCCCAACATTTTTTAGCCGCTGAAACTAACTTGAGTCTTTTTCGGGACGTAAGTTCTCCTTCGTTATCTAAAACGTAAAATAATGATACATCATCTATCGTTAGTTAACAATTGGTTATAAAATCGAAACACCAATCCTTCTGTTCCTAATCCAGGTTACTAATAACAAACAGGTTTCGCCTTAGATCTACTGAACATTTCCAAATGACGGAAGAAAGCAGGCAAATTTAAAAGTTGAACAATCAAGCCAAACCAGACGAGTATTTGAATGAATTAAATTAAATGTTTAAAATACAAATGTCCGCAAGAAAATCTTGTGAGATAGGCGCACATGTAGAACTAACAAATGATCGAGCTGTGAAGACTCGAAGAGCGAAAGAAAATAGCCCCTCAAGGCGGCGCGCTACCCATTCCTGTCAATGCACGTGATTTCCTATTGAAAGCCTAACGTTGTACTCCAGTAAACTGTACTTTGCGAGTAAATTCAAAGCCAAACTCAAATAAATACTACGGGATGTATCATAGACAGGTATTTATCTGAAAAAATTAAAAACAAAGGTCAATTTTCACTGAAGTGACTGAAAGTGCAAAGAAAAATGTTTTATGAGCAGTTAGGGTGACTAGGTTTTGGGTAAGCCAGTCCATGATCAGGTTCAATCCCGCCTGAAGGCATGCAAGGATGGATTCATGTCATGAAATATCAAGGCAGTATCGTCAGCGTATATGAATATCAAAAAAGATAAAAAAGGAAGGACCGAGGACATTGCCCTGAAGAACTTCAAATGAAACGACAGGCTCACTACTCAATCATTTGCCAATCTTTACACAATGTCGTCTATCTGTTAAATAACTAGTGAGTAAAGAAAAACATACATATTCAGACCCCAACACAAACATGCACAAATAAACTTACACACATACTGGTACACCATGCACGCATCCTCTTTTAATAAAAGATGATAATATAAGATCAAGCATTATCTAAAAAAAACACACTCACGACACATTAGCTACTAGTTTTTTTATATACAATACACTATGAGAGCTTAAAATTTGTCACATAGGTCATTGAACCTATTACAGTCTCCAGCCCTCACATGGTTTCAAAACCATAATAAATATGGTTTATAAAGATGAGATATTTGGTGGAAGGCTATGGCTACTAGTGGACGTAATAGTTTGTATACATAACTGTAAACCTTTTTAAAGATGTTTTGAATTGTATTATTATTAATAAAACTTAATCAATTGGAAAAAAAGTAAGTCCACTGCTTGGCATAGGCGTCCCCCAAACCCCGCCTCAAAACACTGATCAGACTGAATACGGAAGGTGGAAACCCGCCTTTGGCTCGCATCCAGTCTGACACAGCGACCTGTGAAAAATTATAATGAAGATAGGTTCATTAAAATATTCTTATTATATCAAAATACTTTGCGATAAAGTACCTGTAAATCCATTTCCAGACTTAATTTCTTTTTTGTGTTTTAAGGAATTACGCGCCGTAAAAGGATCTAGTGTTTGAAATTTCTTCTTTAACCACAAGTTTCTAGGATTAAGGTACCATCCAGGTTCAGCCTTAAAACTCATCCGGGACTCAGACACATTTTTTTTCACGGACTTGGCATCATTAGTTGAAGAAACCCCCTTGAAATCATTTGTTGAAGTGATTTGGTTATTTGCATTAGAAATTAAATTACTATGTACAAAAGGAGCCTGTGAAGTTATAAACCCTTCAGTTGTATTTAGAAATTTAATATTATACGTACTGGGTGATTTAGTATGAATTTGGTAAACTAAATTTGGTAAAATAGGAGTCGTACTGCTCCTTGTATAAAAAACATCTATCCAGTAATCTTGAGTTCTTCTATTTTTTTTGTGTAATGCAGGGTAAAAAAATATTTTCTCTAAAGTAGAAACTCGTTGTGTGTCTATTTGATAAGTTTCTGTGGTTATGATAAAGTTTTTTTTATTGTTTTCTTTAAAATCATAACCGTTTTCTTTTATTTGAATCTTATTTCTTAACTTTAAATATTCCTTTAAATCGGGAACGTAATTTGCTGTAAAGTTTTGGTTATAATCGTTTAAAGTTAACTCTCTTTTTTTTGGCTCAAGACGCAAAAAATCATCCCATATTTTTCCTTGCGAGTTAGTCATGCTTGAATCTACTAAAAGATAAAAATTATCTTCTCTTACGGGTTTCTTAAAAGTTACTTTAAATGTCGGTTCAGTAGCTCCCATAAATAGACGTTGAAGTAGTTTTCCTTTAAAAGAGTTATAAGAATAATTTCCGATAGGAAAGCGGTTTAGGTCGTTAATTTTGTCCTGAGATTTTAATTTATTGTAATCATTATCCTTTATTTCCTTATATTCAAGAGGAAAAGGTGTTTGTAGCTCAAACGATTTCCAGTTTTTTTCAGTTTTTATCTTAGTTCTATTTACCGATGCAGGAAATGAGTAAAAGTTATAGTCTGATCTCATTGCTCTTTTCACATCTTTTCTAGATTTTTGGGTAGTGGGCAGAACTGAAATTTTAGATAGATTTACTGCGTTTTCTAGGTATTTTACTAATATTTTAGCAATCAAATTATTTATAAGGTTATTTAATTTAGTTGCTCTTTTTAATGACTTTCCAACTTCAATATTACAAAAAGTATTAATTGCTTCTACTGTAGGTATTCTCAAAGTAACTACGTGGTCTTTGAATGAATGATAAGTTACATTTTCTGGTATAGTGCTTGCTGTTAGTTTTTCAGTTTGCATTCGTTTGAATTCTTTCCAATAACTTTCTGACTTCTGACTTATTTTATGAATCTCTGGTAATGATGTTAAATAGTTTGAAACATAATCAGATAATGTATAATCTTCAATTTGTTTAATATTTTTGAGCGATTTATTGTGTATAAATTTATCTTCTTTTTGAGTATCAATATAAAAGGTTACAGTAACATTTAACATATCTTTTTTGGAGCTCTCCAAGTGTAATAATTTACTATCGAATCGTTTGTTTTTACTGTATATGTCAGTAGATTTTCTAGCATTATTTTCACATAATTCTATAAATTCTGTGTTTACAATATAGATATCTTGAGGCGACAGGGGTATTATCTGGTTATGTAAATTTATGAACATTGTCGGCGTTATATTATAGATACTGTGGTTGTTGTTTACTATTTCAATGTTCTTACTACAGTTTGCAGTTACAGCTGTTGACTTTAAGATATTATTTAAAACAGTTTCCATATTACTAAATATAGTAGGAGTCAAAGTAGTTTCAGAACTTTTGTCATTTGATTCCCTAAAAATGATACTATTGATATTGTCAACTGGTATATATTAGGTCATTACCTATGTATTGTTTTTAACATATTACATAATATTTTTTGGTATAATTTTGAAAATGTAGGATATTATTAACATCAAACAAAAGATAACAAAAATATTTATGTTTTGTATAAATATTAAGCTTGTAAAATAAGCGGTTTTTACCATTTGTTTAATTTTAACTTATTACCTGATATTTTTCTGTAATTAAAATGCATAAGTTACCTCAAATGTCCGCCAATTACAAATTTCGTAACATTGGGTTTAGTTATTATTAAGAAAACTCAAAAGACGTTACTTAGTATGAAAAATCTTCATACAAAACGTCAATTAAATAGGTAAGGATCTAATATTTTAACAGGTTCAATGCGTTTACCGTAATACAATACTTTTAGTGGGTGCGTCACGGCCTCTACACTTCTCATGACCACGCGTAATACATTGTGTAATATGCATTATTTGTCCATATCAGCTCCTGTTTAAACCTCATCAAATTTGAAACTGCTCTAAATATTTTTTTAAACCATAGGTTGCCGATAATATAGGAGTACTAGCTGACCCGTGCCCACTTCGTTGGCGGCGAAAAAAACGCGTCCGTTTTAAACATATTTCATTAAGTACTGCTCTACTCCTATTAGTCATAGCGTGATACTATATAGCCTATGACACTCCCCGAATATTGGACTATTCAACACAGAAAGAATTATTAAAATCGGTTCATTGGATCCAGAGATTACCAAAAACGTCACAGACACACAATCACATAAACTTTACCTCTTTATAATATTAGTATAGATAATCAACTGAATTCACATGCAGTTCTGATAAATAGTATAAGATCAGGGATTTTAAGCGTAATTTAAGTAAAGTCGCCGACCCCAAGTATCTGGGAGTATCGATTACTGATTTTTAACGATCTGAATGATGATGGTTGGTGATGATTAAAAATACAGGATTTTCCTCCCGCGGAAGTCGTAGAAGGCGACTAAGGGAGAACTTATGCAGAAAATACAGCTGCTAGAGATGGAAAGCTTGAAACAAAACTTTTACTTTCTGACCTGCGTGGTAAAGTAGACCAAAACCCTAAGTGCATCATAATAAACGGCCCCATGTTCTCGTTGGCTACGCTATTCCTGGTCAAAGTAGCGCCCATGCTTACGGCGGAGTACAGAGTGCAAATAATAGCCGGGGAGGTGAGGCTACTACCAACACAATTGTACTAGGCCTGACAAAATACATAGCGCGCACAGTGCTGATTGACAAGAAGGTGGTAGAACTGGAGGAAGCATTGAGTAGGTTATGGTAGGACATTGTCGGCTTATCGGAATTCCGGAGACAGGGAGAGGACCCGCTACTTAAAATTCACCAAGTAAGGGTCGTAGCACAGTCCTCTTCTGATTGTTAGTAAAGGAAGATCAAACCTTAGAGAAGAATCCGTTACTGAAAATTCAAAGAATTTTATGTCATTTCTGTGCCGTTTTATTGATGAATCATTATTAATGTTAATATTTGAATTATTATCCTGTATTACTTCTACTTGGTTTCCGTTCATAAGACAATGGCATATAGTAAAGAAATGCATAAATACATGTTTTAGATCCCAAGATAAAAACATTCTAAAAATATCTGTTTGCAACAATAACACATTCAGTACAGTTCCTATCAAAGAGTAATTTATTTTTTTTCTCTAGAAATGGCAATTCTCAGATTCCGCCAATAACCAGTAAAATACTTTTAGTAAGCGAAAAAGGTAAATTTAATTTATTTAAAATAATAAGAACTTGTTATTCTGTACTATTTATACGAAAAGTCAATATCAGAGTGTTTTTGAATAAACAAATAACAAAACTAAATTTAAGAAAAAGGAGTAGAGCTTAATATTTGCCTTTAAAAAGTTACCTATAATGTATATGAGCAGGAAAATAAAATAAGTAACGATATTTGAAATATTAAAAGGACAAGGGTTTGAAGAAAATCAGAGAGTGAACGACTTAATCTCGGACATTGGAAGAGAATTTGAACTGGAGAACCTTCATCCAAACTACACTTACACATCGAACTATTCTTGATACGGAATTAAGCAAGATAAACGTTGCATTGTCCAGCCGTAATCTAACCTACATGAGATTTCATCAGCTTCACGAAATTTTAACAACCTAGGTTCATAAGTATCTCATTCTAAATGCATTCTAGATTTAAACCACTTAATTTTCAATAGAGAAAACATTCCCGATTTTGTTAGAGTAAGATTTAGAGAAGATCTGGGAATACTTTCAGCCGCTACCTAAACTGAGGCAATAATACGCTTAAGGTCTTTCGATTATCTAAATTTATGATGTTTCTACATTCTTTCACGATCTTAACCCCATATACATATCAACAACGCGGTAAACACCGAGAACCAATACATTGCGTAAAAAATTGAAACTATTCAAGGACTATAAAAAAGATGGTACCGAAAGAAAACTGGAATATTTCAAGAAAAGATAGAACAAGTCAAAAGACCTGGGTGAATTTCAGTTTAGCTACAATTGATAAACTAGTACCTACTTCTTTAGTGAGAGAAAGACCCGGTGGTCAACATTAAATAAGCTACAATGATATAATAGACAGTACTTAAGTGATGGAGATTTGGATTACTCAATTAAAAAATTCGTCTGTTCGTTTGTACTCGCTAATCTTCGGAACTACTGGACGGATTTGGATGATTTTTTACATATAGGTTATATTAATTCTTGGAATTGTAGCTGCCGTGGCCTGCTACAGATTAATCCATAGAAATAGTGATTAGCTCTGAAAAGAGCTGTTTTTAACATGACTTTAATACCGATTAAGTCAATAGAAACAGTGAGTAGCTCTGATAAGAGCTGTTTTGATAATGACTTTTCAATCACTTATCATAGAAAAGTGAAGTAGTTCTGAAAAGAACTGTTTGATAATGACTTTCAGATTATTATATTATAGAAATAATAATGAGTTCTAATAAGAACCGTTGTGTACGACTTCTGCACACGTAACAACGTTTTTCATTATTCAAGCAATATTTATCTTCACGCACGTCGTCGCCCAATATACGCAGCCAGCCAGAATATTCTTCAATATTAATTCAAGACTTCAAGTTGTTATTACAATCTTCACACACGCCGCACGCGCCGAACCATACGCAGTATATCGACGTCCGTCCCTCTTCAACGCCGCGCCCGAGTGAAGGAACGAGTACGAGCGACGGGTCGTATTTATAACTTACGCACGGAGGCCAGACTGGCCGGTAGGACGGAGCTCGGCGGCGCGCCTCGACATTTCGCGCCATCGCCGCTACGCGTCGCTTCCATCGCATGGCGTGATTACAATCTTAGTTGTGATTGGTTATACATTTTTTATATTTTGTAAATATTTATTTTTCTTATATTTTATTGGTTTTACATGTTTACACACTTTTGTATATAAGGCGACGATTTTTATTAAAAGACACGCATTCTACTTCAAGCAAATCGAGAGTTTTATTATATCCTCAAGATCTCCAGATCCTTACAGGAAGCTCTGAACCTGCATAGGTGACCATCCTGTAAAGTGGTGACCCCGAAGAAAGAATACAGCAAGCGCTCAAAATAATTCCTGCTCAGAAAAATCCTCATTGTCAGCGTGTCATTATGGAAGGCGAATCAAACTCAAGCTCATCAATGAAAACCGAAGCAGCTGGCATCTCTCTCACCATGCGCATCCCACCATTCTGGCGCGATCGACCACGACTCTGGTTCATCAGCTTCGAAGCAGCCACGAACGACCTCAAGAAAGGCCAAGCTCAGCTCGCCCAGATGGTCATAGCACAGCTCGAGAGACAGGATATCGAGCAAATCATGGACCTCCTTTATAACCCGCCGGAAAAAGAGCAATACAACGCCATAAAGGAGAGACTCATATCTTCGTACGAGGAATCTGACAGCCGGCAATTTCAAAAGCTTCTGTCAGACATGGAGCTAGGAGACCAGAAGCCCACGCAATTACTTCGTCGCATGCGGAATCTCGCCAGAGACAAAGTTCCCGACGACACCCTGCGTCTCATGTGGACCAACCACCTACCAGCCCACGTCCGTTCAGTCCTCGCCGTCAGCGAGTCATTCAGTACGAAGACACAGCTTGAAGAATTAGCCCTACTAGCCGACAAGATGCTCGAACAGTCACGGGAAGCCGCGGCCATACATCCGTCAACAAGCGTCGCAGATAATTTCATTCAACAAACCGTACCACAGCCACAGTGTGATACACAGGTACTTATAAATGAAATAAGAAAACTATCTCTAGAAGTCGCCGAATTAAAGAAAAATCAACATCATTACCATGATCATCGACGCAGCCGCTACACATCTCATCGTCAACGCAGTCGGTCACGTGATCATTTCAAACCGTCGCCGTCCTCAGCATCACCATCACCTGTCTGCTACTACCACAGAAGATTTAAAGATCAAGCAAGACTGTGTACCGCACCATGTCGTCGCCTGAATGCTTATTTGCTCAACCGACCATTTTGACGAATTTCACTTTTTGATGCAATTTTATTAAGGATCTAATTGCGGTTCGATTGGTATATAATACTTGCTGCTTGGACTTAAAATACATGAATTATAAGGAATTTAAGTTTTTGTAAACTAACACAAGAGAATTAAAACTTCATGCTTAATTGCTCAACGTCCGTAGAGAAACACCAAACTTGCATCCGAACATCGATTGCGTGCTTAAGTATTCAATCTCCTCACAGGTAACCAATCACGACATCGCATTTTGATGACGCAATACGCCGCCATCATAAATTTCTTTTGTGACGAAGCTGGTGCTCGCACGCATTTGAGTAAAAAATAACGCGAAATATAGAAAAAAAGTATTAATTTTAATAGAAAACAGTACCCCAAATGTCCGTGACGAAATATAAATCGGAAAATATAGTCACAACTATAGAAAAGAATCGGTAACTTGTATTTTTGTTAACATTTCTTTGTAGATTACCACTGCGTATCGTTAACTTATAGTACAGGATGTTTAAATTTAATTCTTATTATTTCAGATTTAATTAAATCTTTAAATGAAATTGTGACGTATCTATAAATGAACAGATTGTTTCGAACATTTCGTAAGGTTGTAAAATATAACTAATATAATAATAAAAAATTTTGCTTTTGTGCGATGACTGTCAAAATATACCTGCTACTTGCATGTTTTCTAATTGTTAAATAGGTAAATTTCTAAGCATTAAATGGGTAGTTTTGTGTTTACGTATACCTATGCTTTGTGTTCGCAATGATGTTAGATGCTAGATAAGTAGATTAATACTATTTTTTTTTTCTAAAGAATTCCTTATGAAAACGTAAAAAATCGTCAAAAAAAGGTTAATTTTCTTGAAAAAATAAATCAATTCTAAATTGTTTAAATAGTCTCAGTATATTAATTATTTTTTATACGTATAGGTATGATATTATCACCGTTTTGTATTTAATTTATGTCGTTTTTATTGTACATATTGAAATGAAGAAGTGGAGCCACGGTAATACCATAGTTTCATTTTATGTTGACATTACGTACGATGAATCAAGAATCCGACCAAACAAGAATCCGACGAAAGAAGAATACGACTAATTAAAAAAAAAATTACTAGGACTAATTCAAATCAGACACGTTTCATATATTTGTAAGAAGTACTTACAAATATATGAAAGCTGACGACAAAGCCTCCATGGAATCTCTAATTAAAAAGGTTTTGACAGGATCAGACAACATAAACAATACCAGGCGAAGTAAACGATCTTGTATCGGTACAAAAACAAAAAAATATTGTATTTTGTATTTTATATAAATCAAACAGTGTTTTTTTTTAATTCTGTGTTTTTTTCAATAATAAATAGCAAGTTAACTAGTTATATTTTTTTTACCACGATACCCAAACACACTGTATTTGGTAATAGGGCACTTAAGTACTAAATATATTCGAATGCAAAATGCTCAACCTCCACCCCGGTAGTGGTCTATCTCCAATTGCATAATTATTGATGTGTTTATTTGCTCAACCTCCATAAAGAATTGTGAAAATAAACATAACTGTTTGACTTTTTAATGATTATTTGTAATATATCATTTCATAAACACATTACTTAACTATTTTTTTTATATAAAACTTTTATAAAATCATATTATTTGCTTAAACTAATCAATAAAACGTCTCTGGTGTAAAATGTTGAAAATGGAGGTTGGACACTTAAGTATTCGTGCGACGATGTAGTTACAAACCACAGGAAAACTAGAAAGAACGTTGGCTGAGGCGGACACCCACGTTCAAGAACAGTCTTCCCGCCTTTTTGTCACAGACGTAACAACAAAATTATGTTTCTTAGTCGACACGGGTGCCAACATATCCGTGCTACCAAGAAGCAAAGGAGAAGTCGAGAAACCATTACCTTTTATACTGTACGCGGCGAACAATACAACTATAGCTACGTACGGTGAAAAAACACTTACACTAAACTTCAACCTTCGTCGACCATACAAGTGGAAGTTCATAGTAGCGGACGTCACAAAACCCATACTCGGAGCCGATTTCCTCAAGCATCATCAACTAATCGTCGATTTAAAAAACAAAAAATTAATCGACGGCGTTACTAACCTAAAAGTAAACGCTCAGCTGCGCGTATCTAATGTACCTACAGTTCGCAGTATTAATATGTCACAGTCGTACCACGACATATTAGCACAGTTTCCTGGCATTACAAGATTAACATCTATGAAACTAAGCTCCGATATACACGTCCAGCATTACATAGAAACGGAAGGCCCACCAGTACACTGCAGAGCTCGACCCATCCCACCTCATCGTTACGAGACAGTAAAAAAAGAATTTGAAAATATGATCGAACAAGGCTTATGCAGACCTAGTAAAAGCCCGTGGTCATCACCTCTGCACATCGTCCCCAAGGCCAACGGAGACATCAGAGTCTGTGGTGACTACCGCCGGTTGAACGCGATAACTAAACCTGACCGCTACCCGGTACCTCGAGTCAAAGACTTTACTCACCAGTTATCCGGCAAGACTATATTCTCTACTATCGACTTAAACCGCGCTTACCAACAACTAAGTGTAAGACAAGAAGATATAGAGAAGACAGCCATCATCACGCCGATGGGTTTGTTCGAGTTTCCACGCATGTGCCCTGGTTTGAAGAATGCAGGTCAAACATTCCAACGTTACATCCACGAAGTACTAAGAGGACTAGAATTCGTTTACCCGTTCATCGATGACATTTTAGTTGCAAGCATAAACGAAACCGAACACCGAGAACACCTACGAACTGTACTGAAGAGATTGGAAGACAACGGCATCACAATAAATCCCGCTAAATGCAACTTCGGGCAGTCTAAAGTACAATTTCTCGGCCACACTGTGTCTCAAGAAGGTATCAAGCCACCGGAAAGCAAAATAAAAGCCATTACAGAGTACCCTAAACCAAACACGATAGAAGAATTAAGAAGATTCCTAGGAATGTTAAACTTCTATCGTGATCACATTCCTAACGCAGCATCCGTACAAGCTCCATTAAATGCATATCTACATAATGTTAAGAAGAAGGACAAAACACAAATTACGTGGACAGAACAAGCTACTCAGTCATTCGAGCAATGTAAAGCAAGCATTATCAACGCAGCTTTACTTGCTCACCCATCACACCACGCTACGCTAGCCCTCTTCACTGACGCATCCGATCACTCAGCCGGAGCCGCACTACAACAGTACATAGATGAAACATGGCAACCACTCGGCTATTATTCAAAAAAATTCACAGACGCACAGAAGAAATATTCTACCTACGATCGTGAATTACTATCAATATACCTATCTATAAAACATTTTCGTAAAACATTTGAAGGAAGAAATCTTATCATATTCACCGACCACAAGCCATTAACATTCGCTATGTCAAAAATTTCATCGAATAATGAAACTCCACGGCGCACGAGACAACTTTTGTTTATCAGCGAGTTTACCACGGACATACGTCACGTGAGCGGTAAACAAAACATTGTAGCCGACGCACTGAGCCGCATAGAAACAATAACATGCCCGCGCTCGATTAACTACAGCGACATAGCAACAGCGCAAGAAAGGGACAGCAACATACAATTATTATTACAAAACACTAATATCAAGCTTAAGAAGATTTCATTACCTAACACCGATATCAAGTTATTCTGCGAGACATCTACATCTTATATACGTCCTTATATACCAGAAGAATATCGACGTCAAGTTTTTAACAGCGTGCATAACATCAGTCACCCTGGTATACGCACTACTCGAAAGCTTATCACACAAAAATTCTTTTGGCCGTCAATGAATATAGACGCTAATCAATGGACTCGTAACTGCATAGAATGTCAAAGGAGCAAGACGCAACGCCATTCATTAACAAACATCGCAACTTTCCCGCCAACCGACCGCTTTCAACACGTACACATTGACATTGTCGGTCCGCTACCTACAACCGCTCGAGGTCATCGCTACCTAGTTACGATGGTCGATCGTGTTACTAGATGGCCCGAAGCTATACCTACGGACGAAATATCAGCTGTTCGTATCGCCGACATTTTCTACAAGCATTGGATTACACGATTCGGTTGTCCTACTACATTGACAAGCGATCAAGGTCGTCAGTTCGAAAGTGAACTTTTTCAAAATTTAATGAAGACAATGGGTATTAAGAAGAATAGAACTACACCGTATCATCCTCAAAGTAACGGAATCGTCGAACGTTGGCATCGCTCTCTCAAGACTTCATTACGAGCAAAACTGTCTGTCACAAGTACATGGATCGACGAGTTACCTACAGTACTACTCGGCTTACGCGCCGCCTTACGCACCGATACAGGCGTGAGCGCCGCCGAACTTACCTACGGATACAACTTACGTCTTCCCTGTGATTTCTTCGATACAAATATCTCCACACCTTCGACTATGGATTATACTTACGTAGAAAATTTACGAAGAATTATTCAAGATAATAAACCTCAACCTGTTACCATGCATCACAGTAATAATAGAAAAGTTTTTGTGCACCGTGACTTACTCAACTGTAGTCACGTGTTTGTAAGAGTGGATGCAGTTAAGAAACCTCTTCAACCTCCGTACGATGGACCTTACAGAGTTATAAGCCGCACCGACAAGACCTACTGTATACAATTACCTGGTCGGCAAGCCACTATTTCTATTGATCGACTGAAGCCTGCTTACATCACAACAGAACCACAAGATACCAGTTTACCATTACCTTCAAGCACAACCGTTACCTTTACCAACGTTACCAAGCAACCTGTTACCTTTACCAACGTTACCAAGCAACCTGTTACCTTTACCAACGTTACCAAGCAACCTGTACCAGTACCTGCAAGGAGTTTAACGCCGCGACCTTCGCAAGCAAATACGACGCGCTCCGGTCGCACTATCAAACTGCCGGTACGCTTTCGCTAGAAGGGGAGTACTGTAGCTGCCGTGGCCTGCTACAGATTAATCCATAGAAATAGTGATTAGCTCTGAAAAGAGCTGTTTTTAACATGACTTTAATACCGATTAAGTCAATAGAAACAGTGAGTAGCTCTGATAAGAGCTGTTTTGATAATGACTTTTCAATCACTTATCATAGAAAAGTGAAGTAGTTCTGAAAAGAACTGTTTGATAATGACTTTCAGATTATTATATTATAGAAATAATAATGAGTTCTAATAAGAACCGTTGTGTACGACTTCTGCACACGTAACAACGTTTTTCATTATTCAAGCAATATTTATCTTCACGCACGTCGTCGCCCAATATACGCAGCCAGCCAGAATATTCTTCAATATTAATTCAAGACTTCAAGTTGTTATTACAATCTTCACACACGCCGCACGCGCCGAACCATACGCAGTATATCGACGTCCGTCCCTCTTCAACGCCGCGCCCGAGTGAAGGAACGAGTACGAGCGACGGGTCGTATTTATAACTTACGCACGGAGGCCAGACTGGCCGGTAGGACGGAGCTCGGCGGCGCGCCTCGACATTTCGCGCCATCGCCGCTACGCGTCGCTTCCATCGCATGGCGTGATTACAATCTTAGTTGTGATTGGTTATACATTTTTTATATTTTGTAAATATTTATTTTTCTTATATTTTATTGGTTTTACATGTTTACACACTTTTGTATATAAGGCGACGATTTTTATTAAAAGACACGCATTCTACTTCAAGCAAATCGAGAGTTTTATTATATCCTCAAGATCTCCAAATCCTTACAGGAAGCTCTGAACCTGCATAGGTGACCATCCTGTAAAGAATCATATTATGCTATATATATCTTGGAAACTTGAACAACGCCTTAGCCTGTCAAGTGGTTCTGTCTGATTGGCCTTTCCTTTCATATAATCTCAGAAGCAAAGTGATGTATGAACGACCTTTTTTATGGCCGGCATTTTTATAGTACGGGTTTTGCTGAATTGGTGGATACCAAGGATTAATTATTTCTTTATCGCTGCCAACAATGTTACGTCTCGAGTCTCGACCTTGAGTAGTCTTTAAAAAAAAATATTTAAAAAATTTAATATTATTCATATAAGTAGTTGTTCACAAAATGTTTAAACGAGGGTGATCAAAAAGTGACGAGAATAGGTAACACACTTGTTTGTAACCATTGACTTCTAACAAGTCAAAAAGTTTAATATATATCTAAATGACCCCTGTAAAAAAAATGCTTCTACATCACTTCCCTCTTTTACCCTCAAATTTCCTACCCCGTAGAAGTTCCTTGCATGTATATTACGAGGGGTTAAATCAGGAAAATATGTGGATGTTGAACAACCAGTTCGAAATCTACTTCTTGCTTATCAGACATGGCAACTTCAGCCCTGTGCGTAGGGGCACTGTCTTGATGCTACTTTCAACTTTAGTAGTAAGTGGGGTAATTCAATTTCCGTTGTTACTACTGGTAGTAAGATTGGTAGCAATACGGGCAATGCTTGTAGTTTACCTCTTCTTTTTCCTTGACAGCTTCTCGCAATATTCTTATCTAAATCGATACGGACCCTAAACTACAACTGTCAAATTCGCCTAATAAAATTGTTTGGGTATTGCAGGTATGTCAATGTAATAATTATATAAACAAATTCATAATGTGTTTTTAAAAATAATACAATGTAACTTGAAAACGTGCTACATGAGGTGGATACCATGCACATATTATTATTTCTTATGCCGCATACAGTCCAAAATATTATAAGTCATGCCTATTATATTGCCATACGTTACTTAATTTAAATCAAAATGAATTAGCTTTAAAACTTTTCACAAATTGTTATTTATTTGTGAATGGTGTATTTATTTTATACTTATAGAAGACCTAATAAACACACATTCCGTCGCAGAGTAAGAACAATGTTTTAGAGGATCGCACCTTGGTAAAGTTCATGTATATAGGTCATAACGCATTGAACGTGTTAATTATACACTTCTCATCAAAAAAATCGAAACAGTTGCAAGTTTGTGTTTTATAAGGATTATCTGAAAAATGTGTATATTTAGGAATATGTGTTATATGTCATTTAATAGGGAATTTAATGAGGTTTTCAAATAATGATGTTAATGTTCTAAATTCAAATAAAATTTTCATAGATTTCGTATTTTGTTTAACATGTCGTATTTCCCCTGTACGTAGTTTGACGGAAAACGATACAATTAGGCACGTAAATGAAAAAAAAAGCTAGAAAACGCTTATTTATTAACCCGTATCGCGCACCCAGGGTTCCTCGCTCCTCTTATTACTGCGTCCATGCGATGTTTACCCGCTAAAACCGCCAAGTGGTGGCGTTGCTGAATTCTGGACTTAGTCAGGTTATTACGGCTGAAAAATTGCATCTTAGCGTCTCGTCTTTTCATAGAATCTGAAAACGCTATCAAGAGACTGGTTTGTTCACGCGCCGTTAGAGATCTGGCAGAAAACAGGTAATTTCTGACCGAGTAGATCGATTTATAGTAACACCTTTCTTACAAACTCTACGCCTTAATGTCTTTCAACCGCAGCAGCACCTTCATGATGAACCTATGATGGCTGTAAGTGACTCTACAATTAGAGAAGGGTTGAACAAACGTCGACTAGTACTGTACAAGCCAGCAAATAGGGAGGAATTACCTGCAGATCATCGAAAAGAACGCCTTAACTTTTTACGTAATCACCTAAATTGGTCATACATCTAGTGGAACAAGTTCCTCCTTTCTGATAAGTGCAAAATTGTATTGTATGGTAACGATGGAAGGACTAAGGTCTACAGAAGTGATGGAGAACGCTTTGCACCATGCAGGATTAAAAGAGAAGGCCATCCATGGTGGCGGTTTATGGACTGTTTGAGGAGAAATTAGTGGCAACGCCAAGACAGAGTTTGTCTTTGTGTTTAGGTCCCGTCTGCCCTTTTTTAACAGTCATAGGTACATCGAACAGTATCTTGAACCTCTTGTGATGCCCTATGCACATTTATTTGACCCCGGTTTGACATTTATGTACGAGGATGTTAGGGCAAACACCGCGAGCGTCGTAAGAGAATATGTTAATGAAGTCGATATCTCTACTATTGATTAGCCAGCAAGAAGCCCGGACATGAATCCGATTAAACATCTATGGAATGAATAAAAAAGACGAATTAGTGTAAAAGATGATGCCTCAAAAACATTTAGCCAGCTTTAAAATGCAATCCAACAGGAATGGAATAGAGCGCCACTATTTTTGATCGTGACTCTCATCCGATCGATGAAAAACCGTACAAAAGCAGTAATGAGAGATCAGGAATGGTATCCGAGTTATTAAATAAACGTTTCCTAGCTTTTTTTTCATTTACGTGCCTAATTTTATCAATTTCCGTCAAACTACGTACAGGGTAAAAACGACTTGTTAAACAAAATTCGAAATCTATGAAAATTTAATTTGAATTTAGAACATTAACATCATTATTTGAAAACCTCATTAAATTCCCTATTAAATGATATATAACACATATTCCTAAATATACACATTTTTCAGATAATCCTTACAAAACACAAACTTGCAACTGTTTCGATTTTTTTGATGAGAAGTGTATTTCACTAAACATTACTGTAAATTATAGTTATGGGATGTATATGGATTGATAGAAAAGAAAGCTACAAACCTTGGAGGAGAATCCGTTACTGAAACTGGAAACGAGTTTATGTCATTTCTGTACAATATATCAACACTTGCTTTATCTTTTATCTCATGCTGTTTCATTGTTAAGCCATTATTAATGTTAATATTTGAATTATTATTCTGTATTACTTCTATAAGACCCGTACTTGGTTTCCGTTCATAAGACAATGGCATGTAGTAAAGTAATGCAATAAATACATGTTTTAGATCCCAAGATAAAAACATTCTGAAATTATATTATATTTACAATAAAAACCATTACAGTCTATCAAAGAGTAATATCTGGATATAGATAACCAATTTTTGACATCTAAAATTTGCTGGTGTCGCCCTCTTATGTATTATCCGTAGAAGTAATCTGAGTATAGATACTAAATTAAGTATAGAACCTATTTCGCTGGTCTAAATGAACATGGTACGAGTATTACAGACCCACCAACACTGATGTTATAATATTAAAACAGGTTGATATGGGATAAGCCTATGGAAATCTAAAGAGGAGAATTCTAATATTTGGTCTCTAGTCGACGTGCTTGCCTTTCAAAACGTAGAGCAAAACGTAAAAAGGATACTAAGTATGATGAAAAGCTATGGTTGAGAAGCATTTATATCGCATTTATTTTTTATTAAGCTAAAAATGAAACTTAAGCAAATACCTCTACAGAACTACCAAAAAAATCTTCTAATCTTAGTATTCCATGGATTCTCCGTGCGGGTGCCGGGTTCATCGCGTGATAGAGGACGGAACACTTGCATAACTAACAGCGTCTGGGACTTACGACCCAGGTGTAGGTTTAAGAAGGCCCCTTTACAACGCGTTAGCGGTCACCTTTATTGTCTACTATGTTCTGTCCTCTAGTTGAGTATCCAAATTTGGTAGAAACCTAACAATGCCGTTTTGGACATTCGTGATAACTTAGCGTGATTAGCTGGAAAACCCTTCGCACCTATTTCCACGGCACCTATATAGCGTAACCATGTAGCCATTTCTAGTTATCTGGTTTGTAGGATTCATTTGAGTATAAGTCTGATCTTAGCGGGAAAACGCAGATATCTTCCGAGATTTTGTAGTCGTACGTCTCAATCATAAGTGTCCAATCGTCCGCCGAGTCAGGACTGAATAAGGCTTACATGTGGTCTTTTTAGTAGTGCTTTCCTTAACAAATTGGATGTTTTGTCTTTTATTTATGGTCAGTGCTTTTAGCTTTAGCAATCGATACTCACTGCCTTAAGTATAATCCCTAGTACTCTGTCGTGACTTTGCGTGTAATAACCACTATCTAAAAGTACTTTACAGTCTACTTAGTTAAGTGCTTAGCAGTACTCATTTCTTTGCCACATTCAGTGCAATGCGGAGTGCGTTACCCTAGCAAGAAAGTATCTCGTAGAGTGATGAGAGTGGTACGTATCGTTCTAGCTAGGTCTACTGAAGATGTGCACGAAATTTGACATTTGTGCGTCCTGGCGTTTTCGAGAAAAATGGAAAAAACGATTCCTGCTAGGGTAACGTTACTCCAGCAAGAAAGTATCTCGTGGAGTGATTTGAGTGGTACCTATCTTTCTTGCTAGGTCTACTGAAGATGTGCACGAAATATGACATTTGTGCGCCATCAGGTTATTGAGATATTGCATTTCCTGCTGGGGTAACGTTTTGATATATCGTGTTTCTCGATAACCATTATATGTGCGCTAATATAAAAAATATATCCATGTACCTCTTAATTTGTGCGTACTTATGGCAGAAAAATAAATGAGTAAATATTAACAGTTTTTGAGTAATTACACTTTGAAAAAAAAACGAAAAACGCTTATAACTCGTAAATGAGTAAACGTATAAGTTCACTGACAACTGTAATTGGTACTTCTTAATGTCTATAAAAACCATACAAAGTCTGCAAAAACGCATGGTTCAGCAATTTCACGCACAATCAAAAAACTGTGTCATAACTTTGACGTAAATGTGCAGAAAAACGGCTCAACCCAAGAAGGTCTGGTATAAACCAATGCTTAGAGCATACAGTGAACTATCTAAGTGAAAATTTTCAGCTTGGTAAATTTTATGTATAAGAAGATACAACCAAATATCTAAACACGTAAATAACGCTCGCCTATCCGACTAAATGGGGTTGTATACAAAAAAGCGCGTGCGTTCGGCCCTCAAAAAAGTATCGCTTTACAAGAATTGAATGATACAGATAATTAGACCCTTGTCCCGTATAAATGTGCCCCTAAATTAAAAATTCGAGCGTCCAGAGGCTTTAGAGTTATTTAAGAAAAACAAATTCTGCTGCACGAACGTTCGCCCAGCAAAATATTTTTAGTTAATGGGTCTAGCTGAATATAAAATATGCAGAAATATTGCTTGTATTCGAGCCTAGATGTGCCGTGAAAATAAAATTCGAGCGTCATAAGGTTTCAGAGATTTTACAGTTTTTGCTGGGCGAACGTTCAGGCGATTGCTGTATTATCGGAAACGGCTGGACGTGAAGTCATAATTTTTTGTATACGGATAGAGCATAATTCGAGCCTATTAAGGCCGAAATTTACATTAGTATAACTAGCACGGCTCAAGAGTTATTACTTGATTACTAAAAAAAATTTAGGAGGCTCTATCTCTCGAACGAAGAAAGGTGCGGTTTTCAAGTTTGTGTTGACTGGTACCTGTTATTGAATCACATGATCCTGCAAAGTTTCGCCATGAAAGTACCTAATATTGTAGAGTTTTTAATGATTTTCCTCTTATTTTGAGGTTATCTTCAATGAAATTAGTTACAGCCCCGAGACACTAGCTTTCTGTAAGCTGGCATGTTATACGTTTCAACAAAAATTAGAGCGCTTTTTGAAGAATACATATGCATAAAATCAGGTGAATGCATAAAATCAGGTGGACAAGGGTCTACTTATCTGTATCATTTAATTCTTGTAAAGCGATACTTTTTTGAGGGCCGAACGCACGCGCTTTTTTGTATACAACCCCATTTAGTCGGATAGGCGAGCGTTATTTACGTGTTTAGATATTTGGTTGTATCTTCTTATACATAAAATTTACCAAGCTGAAAATTTTCACTTAGATAGTTCACTGTATGCTCTAAGCATTGGTTTATACCAGACCTTCTTGGGTTGAGCCGTTTTTCTGCACATTTACGTCAAAGTTATGACACAGTTTTTTGATTGTGCGTGAAATTGCTGAACCATGCGTTTTTGCAGACTTTGTATGGTTTTTATAGACATTAAGAAGTACCAATTACAGTTGTCAGTGAACTTATACGTTTACTCATTTACGAGTTATAAGCGTTTTTCGTTTTTTTTTCACACATCTTCAGTAGACATAGCTAGAACGATACGTACCACTCTCATCACTCTACGAGATACTTTCTTGCTAGGGTAACGCACTCTGCAATGCGTGCACTCCGGTCATTTCCATGTTGCATTATGAAAGATTTTGCAATTTCTTTGTCTGATTGTCTTTCCGTGTTTCCAAAACCTGCTTTTCTAGTTGGCGTGCTATCAAGAAATTTAAAAGGCACGGGTTCTGATATTATTGTAACGTTTTCTCCGCGTATAGTAAGTAATCTACTAATCCCGCCACCCTAAACACAGATAATAACATTGGCTAAGTAGGTTTCTCTCTCACCACGGGTAAACACTGATTTCATCAGTCCACATACAGAATTAGCACTGCTTTGGATTTCGAGTAATTATTGCTAGGCCGTCTGCGAATGCTAGAATAGATATTTGCCATTGTAGTTGAACCGACAGCCCCACCTTATTTCATCGGTTGTTATATTAATTACGGTTTTAAATACTAGAGGGGATAAGCAGCAACCCTGCAAGAAATCCACGTTCTAATAAACGGGCTTCGTATGTCTATTCTTCGATGAAATATCAAATTTAAGTTTGCTAAAGAACTTAGCTTTGGTTCTGAAACTAATGGCGATAAGTTATAGGTACCTAGGATTGGAAGAGCGGCGTCAGAGGTGGGATGAGAGCAGCAACTGAATTCCTCTTTTTCCGCCTAGTTTAAATAGTTGAAATAGTTTAGTCAGATGAGGCGTGTTTACGTAACCATACAGTCTATCCCATTTTGTAAAATTACCTATAATAAACAACTTGAAGTAATACTCGTTAAATAATACATTTATTAAAATAATAAACAAACAATTTAAAAATAATACAAAAGTATCAGGAGTTACTATAAACGCTTCATTACATAAGTCCGTATTACATACACACACATGATAATAAACCCATAACGATATAGCTCTACTAAACGGTGTAAGAGATGCATGTGAGCTGCTGATGCAGCCAACAGGTTTTCTTCTCAGCTTTTGTTCTAAATACGCAAGCCGGGCGGATGTTATCGAATTCCCTACCGATGGTGGCCACATACGGCAACCGTACTCATCGTGCTGCCCAAAGTCTACTATACGCTTCATACATCCCCCTGAAATACAACATATTATTACACCTTAATTGTGGTAATTAAATCTATACTAATATTATAAAGAGGTAAAGTTTGTGTGTTTGTTGTAGGGGTTCTAGAAATTCTTTCTGTGTTGAATAGTCCATTTATTGGGAAGTGTCATAGGCTATATAGTATCACGCTATGACTAATAGGAGTGGAGCAGTAATTTCATTTCATTTCATTTTAATTCAATAATGAAATATGTTTAAAAAAGTGACGCGTTTTTTTCGCGGCCTAACGAAGTGGGCACGGGTCAGCTAGTTTATTATAAGAGTAAAATATACTGGCAATATGTAATGAATGATTAATTAAATGCGTTATTGTAACGAATGTTAGACGTTCCATAAGAGCCATAAGGAGAAATGTGCGGTATAACTTTAATTGATAAAGCTTTTATAGCTCTTATATATGAGAGCGGTTCCAGAAGTACTCGACCTGACAAATAAAGTAACACGTTTGCATCTTATAAAATTATTTTTTAAACATTATCTATATTCAGCTCTATACACCTTTCGCTGTTATGTTCAGAAGTTCGATCCCCTTTTTATATTAATTGTCAAACTCCTCATAGTTACCATTACTTAATTGGCGAGATCACCTCCTTATTGTTGGAAAATCTTTCTAAAATCGAGGCATATTTTCAAGTCTGGAAACTAAAATTCATCCGAGAGGGACAAATCTATGAATACAGTAGAAGACAAACTTTGATAAATAAATTTTAGTCATTCTAGAAACTGATGTGTTGAAAGGCTGGTGCATTGTCTGGATGAGGCAACACTTTTTTCTTAGACAAATGTAGCAGCTTTTGCTTAAGTTCTTTGCTCAAACTTTGCTAAAAGTCAGCAAAATAATTGTCTCTTCCATATCTCTACGTACTGTTATTAAATTACTATAATAGATTTTTCTTTGCATTGTGCAATTTTCTCCGCCTTACCGCGCAGATGTTCCAGTATCGTAGCATAGTTCTCCAGTTATAGTGACACCCTTTACCTTGTAATTAATTAGGAGTAACATCTCTATGTCCCAGAAAACAGTAGCCATAAGCTTTCCAGCCGATCGGGACACCTTGAACTTCTTGGGAGGTGGTGTATCCTTTTTGTGCCACTGAATGAAGTCCTGCTTGAAATCAGGCTAATAATGATGAACCCAAGTTTTATCTCCAGTCATACTAAGGTCTAAAATATCATCCTTGTTATCGACAAAGAGGTTACAAAATTCACTACCGCACTCAACTCGCTACTGTTTTTGATGCGGCCTTTTTCATGCCAAGATTTTTATGTAGGATGTTCAAAATGGTGTAGCTGATACTCCGGTCCATGAGTAATTAAATTACCCGTGGTTCCATGACATTAAAGATTGTTAGCAGACTACGACTCTATCGTGGCAATGAATTGTATATAATGAGCTTATTAGTTGACACATACAATTTTGAAGGTAAATATAAAACTAAATTAAATAACCTACGTACCTCCGTAGCTTCCTTGACAAAGCAACGATTGTCGACGAGACGTGAATTCATTGTTATGCATAATATCGTGGCAATTAGGAATCGGAGGCAGACTACTACCACTAATATCAAAACCGCACACCCAACATGTTTTATCCCTTGCTGGTGGCAACCAGCCTCCTGACCACTTGCCTCCTGGTCCCCACCCGCCTCCTGGTCCCCCGCCTGGATATTTCCCCCCGCCTGGTCCCCACACGCTTCCTTTCCCGCCGTCTCCTGATCCCCAGCTTCCTGATCCCCCGCCTCCTGATCCCCCGAATTCTGCCTTTTCTCCTAGCCCGCTTGCTGTTCCCTTTCCCGCACTGCCCTTATATCCAGGAAATGTTGGGCATTCTGTTGGTTTTGGTGTTGTTGTTGTTGGTGTTGTAGGTCGGTTTTTAAAGGGCCAAATCCAATATCTTCTATTAGATGAAAACATTATTTGTTTTCGGGACGTAAGTCGTCTTGCTTTACCTGAAATGTTAAATAATAGTAAATAAAGCGTGAAATACCCATGTCATCTGTAGGTAGTTAACAGTCGCTATGAAAACGAAAAACCAATCCTTGTTTTCTCAATCTAGATTACTAATAACAATCAGGTTTCGCATTAGATCTACGGAACATTATAAAATAACAAAAGAAAGCAAGCAAACTTAAAAAGTTAAACAATCAAGTCAGAAACAAACAACAACAAGTCAGGATTATTGGAATGAATTCAAACAAATGCAAACTGAACACCTAACAGCAAACACTATACCAGAAAATGTAATTCAACCTTCATTCGAAGACTACATTGTTACTGAGAATACCTACAGCAGAAGTTATAAATATTTATCTTTTTTTGTTATCTTGAAGTTTTGCTGTAATTAGACAGAACATCGAAATTAAACATCTTTCCGAATCATTTGATTCTAAAAATATTTCTAAAACATTTTAAAACGCAGTACATCTTTGCAAAATTTCAATATTGACCGCTACTGAAAAACCTTCTTAAATTCAGACTTGAAACTGTTGTCTCATTACATTAACCGTATAACATTACTAGTAGGACGCATTAGTTGAAGACTTCGGTCTTATTCAGGCATTGCGGTACCAAACTACATGACATATAAAAACCAGAATAATATTGTAGCAATATTATTCTTATTTGAAATGCAACAATTACAAAGATTATTTTGATTATTTGCAGAGCGAGAGGGGTAATAAGTTGGTTATACCGTATTTATTACTTTGACTAACTTTGATCAGCTATTGTGAATAATATCTAGATTAAGTGATTAATTTATCACATTATCTAGTCAATTTGGATGTTATATATAATGACCAGTATAATAGCTATTTATATAGCCATGTATACTTAATAGCTATTTAATCACTTTGACTGTAACATACATACTAAAAGTTTTAAATATAATAACCGCAAGAAATACTTGTAGGCGCACAGAACTAAAAAGTTAGTGATCGAGCGCGGCGCGCTACCCATTCCTATCGCGTGGTTAAATACTGCTTCAAGCCCCTAAGCTTCATTGCAGCAACACACAAATTTTACATACTCGTACACGATCAATTTAAATGAGAAACTTTAGATTAATTTTTTTTATACAATTTAATCAATCAATTTAGGCTACCCCAGTCATCTACGCCTACTCCAAAGTAGGCGTCCCCAATCTCCGCTTAAAAACACTGGTCAGACTGAGTGCGAAGCCAACCCAGTGACCTGTGATAAATTATAATAAAAATAGGTTAATTATACAAAGATAAGGTAAAAAGTACCTGTGAATCCCTGTCCAGACTTAATTTTGTTTTTGTGTTTAAAGAAATTATACGTAGTCAGAGTATCCAGTGTTCGATATTTCTTCAAGTTTTTAGGATTAAGGTACCATGCAGGATCAACCGTAAAACTCATCCAGGAAAGGTCTTTTTTTTCCACGAACATTGCCTCATTTGTTGATGAAACCTCCTTTAAATCAGTTGTTGAAGTGATTTGGTTATTTGCATTAGAAGTTAAATTATTATGTATAATGAGAGGTTGTGAAGTCATAGACCCCTGAGTTGCATTCAGAATAGTGTTATTAAACGTACTGGAAGATTTGGTATAATAAGATTGGTTAACTAAATTTAAAGGAGTAGTACTGCTCCTTGAATAATAAACATCTGTCGAGTAATCTTGAGTTTTGCTATTCTTTTTGTGTAATACAGGTGAAAAAAACATTTTCTCTAAAAAATAAATTAATTTGTCCATTTGGTCAGTTACTGTTGTCGTAGTCATCCTGTGACGCGGAGGTTCTGTGGTTATGATAAAGTTTTGTTTATTGTTTTCTTTAAAATCATAACCGTTATCTTTTAGCTGAATCTTATTTTTTAACTTTAAATATTCCTTAAAATCATAAACGTAATTTTCTGTACCATTTTGGTTGTCATCGTTTAAATGTAACTGTTGTCTTTTTTTTGGTTCAAGGCGCAAAAAATCATCCCAAATTTTTCCTTTTGATTTAGTCACGCTTATGGAATCAACTATAAGATAAAAATTCTCTTCTGTTATGGGTTTCCCAAAAGTCACTTTTAATGTCGGTTGGAATATTCTTCCTTTAAAAGAGTTAGAAAAATAATTTCCGTCAGGAAAGTCGTTTATATAGTTGATTTTGTCTTGAGATTTCAATCTATTGTAATCATAATTCTTTATTTCCTTATATTCAAGAGGTTTCTGTAGCCCTAATGCTTTCCGATATTCTTTAGTTTTCATCTTAGTTCTACTTTGTTCTTTAGCAAATGAGTAATAGTTATAGTCAGGTCTCATTGCTCTTTTCATATCTTTTCTATTATGCTTTTCAGTAGTGGTCAAAACTAAAATTTTGGTTGGAATCACTGCGTTTTCGAGGTATTTCAAAAGTATTTGAGAAATCAAATTATTCATAAAGGTGTCTAATTTCGTTGTTCTTTTTAAAGACTTTCTAACTTCAATATCATAAAAGGTATTTATTGCCTCTACTGTAGGTATTCTCAAAGTAACTACGTGGTCTTTGAATGAATGGTAAGTTACATTTTCTGGTACAGTGCTTGCTGTTAGTTTTTCAGTTTGCATTCGTTTGAATTCATTCCAATAATCTTCTGGTTTCTGACTTATATCATAAATCTCTGGTGATGATGCTAAATAGTTTGCATCATAATCAGATAATGTATACGAATCTTCAATTTTTTTAATATTTTTTGACGAATTATTGTTTTTTGATTTATCTTCTTTTAGAGTATCAACATAAAAAATTACAGTTAGATTTAACATATCTTTTGTGGAACTCTCAAGGTGTAATAATTTATTATCGAGCTGTCTACGATTTAGTAAAACGTCAGTAAATTTTATGAACTCTGTGTTTAAAATATAGATATCTTGAGGCGACAGGGGTATTATCTGGTTATGCAAATTCATGAACATTGACGGCGTTCTGTAGATACTGTGCTTGTTTTTTAATATTTCCATGTTTTCACTACAGTTTGCAGTTGCAGCAGTTCTCTTTGAATTATGAATTAAAACAGTTTCTATATAACTGAATATAGTAGGAGTGAAAGTAGTTTCAGAACTTTTGGCATTTGGTTCCCTAGAAATGATACTATTGATATTGTCAACTATAGAAAACACGTTATCATCGGAGTACTCCAAAAAGAAATTGACACTTAATGAAGTGGCTGGAAGAGTAAGGAAGGGAAATCGATCGTTCCTCTTAACCCACAGTTCATCCTACAGATCTACGCCAAATGTCAGCCTAAAAAGTTTTGTTATAAAATGACACCATACATATAAAATGACATAATTTTGAAACTTCAAACTTCAAAATGCTTTATTTCATAAAATTTGTCACAAATTGTTTGAAATCGTCTTTTAGAATTTACTTGAAATTGAAGCTATAGTTAAAATTATAGATCGACACAGACAAACGCCACAGCACTAAAAAAACCGCGTTGTATTGTCCAATGTAAATTAGAGAAGAAAAATAAAACCAATCTACTACTCAAATCTACTTGTCTGTCTGTGTTGATCCATAAATTCCAGTTTCCAAACACCATGATTGCGTAGATATATTAGCGTAGCTTTTTTGGATTGGGCGACATTTGAATTATTAAACAAATTGAATATAACTGAATGCATAAATAATTTTGCAGTGTCTGCTTAGTTACTTTTGGTGCTTTAGCTACTTCAATAAAAATTACAAATTGTTTGCTAAAATAAATTAAAATTCTTTTGAGATTTTTTAAGGATTTTAACAGTTTAATTTATATGATGCTGACTGTACTATATCTTCATTTTTTACTTACCCTACACCTATTTTAATCTTAACATCGAAACAAGGTATTATTAATCAATAAGTCTTCTAGTCGATTTTAGACACACGGACCCTAAAATACAACTGAATCAGTCCTCTAAGATTTTTTATTCCTTTACGGCAATCCCTCATCCTTTTTATATTAGTAATATCCTTATTTATTTTAATTTACCGCTTATATTGGTATATTCTATGTAACGTAATAAAAGCTAATAAGATTAAGCTCTAATGCTTTGTACTAAATTGTTTTGTTATGTTTAGTTGTTAACGTTTTTATTAGTTTCAATAATTTGACAAAATAAACGTTACCTTACTGAAAGTACTTTACTGGTTATTGGCGGAATCTAAGAGTCGAAATTTAAAAAAAAAATTCTAGAAACATGTTTGATAGGTGTACTTATTTATTTTGGAGGAAGCTACAAACCTTGGAGGAGAGTCCATTACTGAAAATTCAAAGGAGTTTATGTCATTTTTGTGCAAAATAGCAACATTTGCTTTGTCTTTCATTTTATGCCGTTTTATTGTTGAATGATTATTAATGTTAATCTTTGAATTATTATTCTGTATAACATCGATAAGACCGGTGCTTCGTTTCCGTTCGTAAGACAATGGTAAGTAGTAAAAAAATGCAATAAATACATGCTCTAAATACCGAGATAAAAACATTCTGAAAATATACTATCTTTGCAATAAAAACACATTACTGTTTCTATCAAAGATGACATCTTTAAATTTAATGGTGTCGCCCTCTTATATATTATCTGTTGAATTAATCTGAGAATAGATATAATTAGGTACATGTATGAAACCTATTTCGCTGGTCTAATGAACAAGGTACAAGTATTAAAAGGCCATTTACATAATTTGCTACAAAAAATATGAAATTTAGACGACCTGATGCCAAAAAAGGAAATAAGTTATGTTAAAAAGGTTTACGCTAGTTTTAAGACCGTTTCTTAATATTGGTAAAGTTAGCTTATTTACTCGATTCATCAGTTTTTTCATATTAAGTAGTTCATTTAATGTACAGTCGTTAATAAATGTTTATTTTGCAACCAATGTACTCGTACCTATATAAAATATAAGTATACCGTATTTATCCTTACTTGATTTATTTAGTAAACAAACACCACATATTGCAAATTCAATACTCAATACTCAATACTCAAAATTTTATTGCATTCCACAATGGTGTTAAGTTAGTACAATATAATAGTTTGGTATCAATTGTGGACCCTGTCGGGCACAGCAAAATGTAGGAGAGAGGAGGAAGGACGCATATTTATGGAGCTTGATAATCCCAATCTTATGCAAGAATGTAAATGTGTCAGTTGAATGTAGGTTTCTATTTATAAGTTGAAATAGTTTTAAAATAGGATAGGTATTAAATAAATCTATTAAGGGAACTGATACTTACTTATTTTCATATTTTAATTGGTACTAAGTTATTATATTAAATTGTATTTATTTTATTTAAATTAGATATTTGAATAAATTAAATTGTAAGAATTAAGTTGTATTGATTTTATAATATTTATATTAATTTACTTATTTATATTATATTTGGGAGTAGTTATTATTATTTAGATATCAGTATTTATCATTTAAATATTCATTCACACTATAATATGTTTTACTCAACAGTAGTTGTTTTAATTTATTAATAAAGCCACTCAATTTAGTCTCTTTTTTTATATCCTCTGGTAGCTTGTTATATACTTTTATTGACATAACCAGAGTACTAGAGGAGTGCATTACCATTCGTGAATGTGGTAAATTAAGCCTATTTCCATGTCGCAGTGTGAACCTTGTATTTTTATCTTCTCTCTTACAGTAAAAGTCTGGATGTTCTCGTACGAATTTACATAGTTCAAAGATATACATGCAAGGAAAAGTGAGGATTTGTAGCTTTTGGAAGTGGGGTCTACAGCTGTCTTCCTGGTTAATATTACCAATTATCCTGATGAGTTTTTTCTGTAGGACAAATAGTGTAGGCGCATCAGTACTATTGCCCCACAGTATGACACCGTACTTGAGCCATGCATAAGCATATGCGTAGTAGGTAACTATTGCTGTTTTTTGGTCTGTAGTTTTCTTTATTTCACGTAGAGCGTAAGAGAATTTAGAAAGTTTGGCTCTAGTCTTGTCTATGTGTGGCTTCCAATCAATATGCGAGTCTATTTCGATTCCTAATAGGGTGGCTCTATTAACAACTTGTATTTCATTATTTTTGTATGTAAAGTTAATGTTTAGTGGTGATTTTTGTCGAGGGTGAAAGGTTATTATTTTTGTTTTGTTAAAATTTATTTCTAAGTTGTGTGCTGTCATCCAGTTTGTTGTGTCTTCTAATACGGTTTGTAATATGTCATTTATATTTGAATGGCTATCGCCTGGTGCTATTATTGATACGTCATCAGCGAATAGGATACAGGTATTTTTTATATAATTTGGAAGGTCATTGATGTAAACAAGGAATAAGAAACATCCTAACACACTACCTTGTGGTATTGACGCCTTTATGAATTTATTTTCTGATCTAATTATTTCTATCTCATGTTTTTGGTAGTTGTACGACTCTATTTCAACTTGTTGCTCTCGTTGGTTTAGATAGGATACGAACCACTCATGACACTTTCCTCGAATACCAATATTATACAGCCTATGTAACAATATATCAAACTGTACTCTATCATACGCCTTCGTCATATCCAAAAGTAATCCTACAGCATGTTTTTTCATGTTTATAATATTTAAAGCTTCCTGCATAAACTTATAGACGGCTAATACCGTGGAACGGTTTTTCCTGAAACCATTTTGTGCATTGTTAAATATATTATATTTTTCACAGAAACTATATACTCTGTTATACATGGCTTTTTCTATTATTTTGGAGGCTGTAGGTAGTAAGGCAATAGGTCGGTAATTACTTGGATCTAGCTTGGAATTTTTCTTGTGTATTGGTTTTATTAGAGACTTTTTTAGGAGAGTTGGAAAAATTCCTTCTTCGAAAGACTGATTTATTATTAAATAAAATGGTAGCGTTAATTCATCAGCACAGTGTTTAATGAGAGCCGGGGGAAGTTCATCTACTCCGTGGCTTTTTTTGTTTTTGAGTTCTTTTATTATTTTATTAACTTCGTAAGGTTCAACGGGTTTAAGAAATATAGAGTTTTCCGTTTGACATGTCGTGGGTAAGCTTAAAGTTGTATTGTTGTTGGTTTCACCCATGGTAGTAAAGAAATTGTTTAACAAATTAGCTGCTTCCTTGGGGCCAGAGGTGACTCCATTGCTTGTGTTTAAAGTTATGTTACGCTTATCATTTTTAATTTTTTTGTTAGTACGTTCATTAATTATGCTCCACATTGTCTTTACTTTATTATTTGAAGTCTTCATTTTATTCTTATAGTGTAATTTTTTTGAGGCTATTATTGCATTTTTTAAAAGTTTTTCATATTTTTTGTAATGTCGGGTTAAGGTTGGGTTATTAGTCTTAGTGGAAAGCATCTTGAGTAGTCTCTTATGTGTACAAGATTTTTTAATACCTGCAGTTAGCCAATATTTTTTAAATTTTTGTTTAAGCTTTATTGTAGATAAAGGTATAGTTTGGTTTAAAATATTTATAAGTGAATGATTAAAGGCATTGTAGTTATCATTAACATTATTCTCGTGTTTAATTATATTACTCCATTTCAATTCTTGAAGTTTAGATTGAAATTTTTTTATATTTGCGTTTGTAAAAAGTCTTTTTGTAATAGTCCATGTAGTCACTGATGGTTTTTGGGGTAAATCAATGTGTAGAATAGTGCTGCTATGGTCAGAAAAACCATAGTCTTCGACTGATGTGTTCATACTTTTGTTTATAAAATTAGTAAAAATCAAATCAAGACATGTTTGAGTGGTATGAGTGATACGTGTTGGTGTGTTAATATGTTGTGAAAACTTCTAGAATTCACTAGTTTTTACATCAATCGCACACTTTGATATGGATGAAAATTTCTGGAAAGTAGCATTAAACGTTTATGCAATAGAAAACACGTAAATCACTTTGATTTATCCACTATCTTTCGTAAATTTTAAATAAATGTATTTTTTTCCAACATAAAATTTCACAGATAAAATTATTTTTACGATTTGACATTTGTAGATTATAGAATTTTGTCCTTGATTCCTATACATTTTTCAAAGATTAAAGACTAAAGTCTTTAGTCTGTGGTTGACACGACGCCATATATGTTTACGTTTTAGAGCAAGTCTGTTTAAATAGACAGTATATCAATAACTTTTGATAGTACATAATTTAAGCAAATTATCTCGGATTCGATGTCCATTTTTTTAGAAATACACACCTCAACAAAGTCTAGGGATATTTTGTATAAAGTTGTGAAACTCAAAAAATTTGGTTTGTAATTTTGTTTTGTTTAATTCTTTTGATGAAAACTTTTGTTAACCTTTTTCAGTCATTCTAAATTTGAATTTGAAAAATATAATTAAAAATATATACGCGCATAAAATACGCGTAGGACATGTTCAAAAGAAGGGTTTTGGTGATTTTTCCTGCATAAAATTGCGATGGAAGGGCAACTTTTTTTGCATCCTAGTCGGACCTGGAACAATATACCACACCAAGACCTGGATAACATAATAAAAGCATGAAAAACCATTGCAGGATCATTATTTATGGTTTTTTTAATGTGCTGACTATTGATTACACACATAACAGTTAAAAACAGATTAATTTTTGCTTATTTTCACTTTTGCTTAAGAAACACATTCATTGTTAGTTTTACTAATTTTCCAAGTTTTTTATTTTTGTCTTTATTGTCTTTATAAAAATATAAACATGTTGTATGCTATCTTCAATAATTTTGAAGTTAATTGAGTAAATACCAAATATCCCTAGACTTTGTTGAGGTGTGTATATATCGGTTAATTCATTCAATTTACTTATATCATAATAAAGTTCACTATATCGGCATTTACCTCTAACGGGAATTCCCTTAAAATATTGATGTAATTTACGGACGAAAAAGAGTGGATATTTTTAAACGTATTTAGACATAGAAAGCCGGACTCACGGAGACGGTTGGAAGCAGAAGAAGGACTACAAGCCGCAAGCTTAAGGTCACTGTTCCAGACTCGATCGAAAGCCTTGGCGATAAACAGACTTACCGGAAAACTGCTTGTCGATAGCGTGTGGTTTCAACTATTTGACCAGTTCCATCACGTCCTGCTCCCCGGAAACCCCATTGTTTATTTTCCTGTATAAAAATTATGAATACAGTTGTACGATTACAGTCGTTGTATATACTTGAAATCATCACAAATGATTTCACTTTGATATAAGTTTAGCGGGTACAGCCAACTGAATTGTAGGTTGCTATAGAGCATCTCTCTAGCAACCCCAATTCATTTTCTGAGAAATTTTGAGTATAGTCTGACCAACTTATCTTTGAACTGCCGTCGTTTCAGTGTTGCTAGTTAATTTAATTTGATACAAAATTTGCTATTACTTTTACTTAGGCGCTAATAACCGAAATTTTAAAATCGTTTTCGTAGCCATACACATTAGGTACATTTCGCAAACGCTCGAGTAATTATCGAGCTTTTGATACCCGGAGTAATGAAAATGTTGGTGAGATGCAAGATATCGATGTCGGCCACAAAGTTGGAAGATCGGCGTCAATGATCTCCCAGGTGAGATGGAATAAGATTACGTGACCACGCGGTATATACCATTTTGTACAATTGGCAATAATAAACAACTTGAATTAACGCCTGTTAAATAAGACATTTATTAAAATGATAAACATACAGTTTAAACATAATACAAAAGTATCAGGAGTTAGTATAAACCCTTCATTACAAAAGTCCGTATTACATACACACACATGATAATGTACCCATAACGATATAGCTCCACTAAACATGGTAAGCGATGCATGTGAGCTGCTGACGCAGCCAACAGCTTTTCTTCTCAGCTTTAGTTCTAAAAATGCAAGCCGGCTGGATGCTATCGAATTTCCTGCTGCTGGTGGCCACATACGGCAACCGTACTCATCGTGCTGCCCAAAGTCTACTTCACGCTTGACACATCCCCCTGAAATATAAATATTACTTTACATATTAATTGTTTAATAGTAATAATAATACGCTTTGTGTATCCATTACTAGATCAAATATCTCTTAAAGTGCATCTTCGTGGCTTCGGCCCGATGTATGCCTTCCAAAGAACCGGGTCTCCAATAGACCCGAGTATTATAGAAAAGAGAAACATAATAATACATATTATTAAATTTATTATAAGGGCAAAACTACTGGCAAAAATATTGCCAATATGGTTGAATAATTAAATGCGTTTTTGTAACGAATGTTAGACGTGCCAGAAGAGGCATGAGTAAATGTTGTAGAAATGAGCTCCCAACGAAGAATGTGCGGTGGTACTTTAATTCATAAAGCCCAACAAACATTATAGCTGCAACTCTTGTGATATATAAGCAGTTGCTACCCGTGGTCTTGGTGGGTCGACCCATTACCGGGTCTATGAGTGTTTTAATTCCATGGCATTGAGAATTGTTTGTAGACTTCGACTCTATCACGACAATAAATTCTGTATAATGTGGTTATTAGTTGACACAAAAGGAGAATGTTTTTTTTGGGCTAAAAAGTCAAATTCTGTTCCCAGGTCACCAACTAGGTTCATTACAAAGATTGATATGTAAACAACATTTTCTTCTATGGAACCAACAAAATTCGTCCCACAGAAATCTAGATATCAGCTGTTAAAAAAATAAAAAGCCCTGAGGCACTCCAAGCAGTTATAAATAAAAAGCCAGTCTGTCCCCAGGTCACCAACTAAGTTCATTACAAAGATTGATACGTAAACAACATTTTCTTCTAAGGAATCAACAAAATTCGCCCCACAGAAATCTAGATATCAGCTTTTCAAAAAATAAAAGCCATGTGGCACTCCAAGCAAAAGGTATTTACTAAAAAGCCAGTCTGTCCCCAGATCACCAACTAGGTTCATTACAAAGATTGATACATAAGCAACATTTTCTAACGGTAATAACTGGTTGTTAAGAGGTAGGGTTAGGTACAATCGTACAATCTAGGCATACCCGTTTTTTTTTTTTTTTGGTTTCGCTGGGGTAAAATGCCTACGCATGGGGCTCCCAGGGGGTTAGGCAACCGCCCAGTGTACCCACTAAAAGTCCCCAGCGGCACTCCTTCATCGCCTACTTGGAGGGGGCCTGAGAAAGCGGCAGAGCCTTTGCGTCCAGTCCCCCTCCGGCGATCACCGCCATTACAGGCGGGCCCTATCTAGGCATATATATATATATATATATATATATATATATATATATATATATATATATATATATATACTCATCAATGCAGACAATATTGGGTTAGAAGCCATATGTCATTATTACTGCTCCTGGAAGAATGGCAGACGTACGTTGGGAACATATTGTGCTCATGTTATATATCTATTGTATGGTTCTTCGCATGTGCACGATACAGTATAGCATTAACCATCCAGCACAATCCATGGATAGTATCATGCCTAGATTGTACCCTACTTCTTAACAGCCAGTTGTAATAACTGGCTCTTAAGAGGTGCCACAGGGCTTTTATTTTTTGAACAGCTGATATCTAGATTTCTGTGGGGCGAATTTTGTTGATTCCTTAGAAAAAAATGTTGCTTATGTATCAATCTTTCTAATGAACCTAGTTGGTGACCTGGGGACAGACTGACTTTTAAGTAGATAACTGCTTGGAGTGCCACAGGGCTTTTAATTTTTTGAACAGCTGCTATCTAGATTTCTGTGGGACGAATTTTGTTGATTCCTTAGAAGAAAATGTTGTTTACGTATCAATCTTTGTAATAGACTTAGTTGGTGACCTGGGGACAGACTGGCTTTTTAGTAAATACCTTTTGCATGGAGTACCACAGGGCTTTTAGTTTTAAGAACAGCTGATATCTAGATTTCTGTGGGACGAATTTTGTTGATTCTATAGAAGAAAATGTTGTTTATGTATCAATCTTTGTAAAAGACCTGGTTGGTGACCTGGGGACAGACTGGCTTTTTAGTAAATACCTTTTGCATGGAGTACCACAGGGCTTTTAGTTTTTTGAACAGCTGATATCTAGATTTCTGTGGGACGAATTTTGTTGATTCTATAAAAGAATATGTTGCTTACGTATCAATCTTTGTAATGAACCTAGTTGGTGACCTGGGGACAGACTGGCTTTTTAGTGATAACTGCTTGGAGTGCCTCAGGGCTTTTTATTTTTTTAACAGCTGATATCTAGATTTCTGTGGGGCCAATTTTGTTGATTCTTTAAACATGTAAAAAGCTCAACGGTATAAGTCAATGTACAATGGTTACAAACGTGGGGGCAGCAATTTTTATTTTAGCCCAAAGCTCCTAGTAAAAAAAACATTCTCCTTTTACAGGAAAATTAGGTACCTACTTACCTCCATAGCTTCCCTTACAAAACAACGATTCTCGACGAGGGGCGTATTCATTTTTTTGCATAATATCGTGGCAAGTAGGAATCGGAAGTAACCCACTAATATCAAAACCGCACACCCAACATGTTTTATCCCTTGCTGGTGGCAACCAGCCTCCTGACCACTTGCCTCCCGGTCCCCACCCGCCTGGATATTTTCCCCCACCTGGTCCCCACACGCTTCCGTTTCCGCCGTCTCCTGATCCCCCGCCTCCTGGTCCCCCGCTTGCACCGCCGTTATTTCCAGAAAATGTTGGGCATTCCACTGTAGTTGGTGTTGTTGGTCCTGTTGTTGTAGGTCGTCTTACAAAGGGCCAAATAAAATATCTTCTATTAGATGAAAACAAGAGATTTTTTCGGGATATACGTTGTCTTGCGTTATCTGAAATGTAAGTAAATGAATAATTAGTACGTCATTTGTAGGTAGTTAACAGTTACTGTTGCCTATGAAAACGAAACACCAGTCCTTCTGTCATCAATCCAGAATTCTAATAACAGTCGGGGTTCCCCTGTCGGTTTAAAATGATGAAAAAAGCAGGAAAATTTAAAAAGTTGAACATTCAAATCATGACAGAAACCAGAAGATTATTAGAATCAAATGAATCTGACAAACCAACAGCAAGCACTGTACCCAGAATTGTTTTCTCTGTGTTTTTAATGTTTTTAATATTTCATTCGTGCCTTACACCTGATCTCAGGAAAAGCTAATATCAGGTAGCGATAGCGTAGTCAGTGTTTGGATTTTGGACTGCACTAATTTTGTGTATCTTTTTGAGAATGCCATTTGGGCATGCATTCACTACATTAAACACACATACATTCACAAAAGTCTCAAACAAAGCTTTCAAAGGTTTCAAAACCTACATTAAATATAGCTTGAAAAGTGGTGATGTTTCGAGAAAGCCTATGGTTAGCAGTGGTCATCCATTAGCTAAAATGATAATGATGATGATAGTTTGTATCATCATAACAGCCCATTAATATCCCACTGCAGGGACGGGCCTCCTCCCATGACGGAGGGATACTTGGCCTCCTAATACCACGCTGGCCAGACGGATTGACACAGGGTCTAATTTCAAGTTTTACTTCTTTTTATTTCGTAAAGATAATATTCACAGATAGTCCCTTAATCGGTTATTACGACACCCCTGGGATGAGATGGGGTGGTAACATATTGTATTACAGTAAACTTTGAAATTTAAAATTTATTATCATTATTTTAAAACTCAATCAATTAGCCTATCGCAGTCCATTACTTGGCATAGGCGGCCCCAAACCCGCAAAGCGGCTCAAAACACTGGTCAGATTGAATGCGGAAGGTGGAAAACCGCCTTCAGCTCGCATCCAGTCCGACCCAGTGACCTTTTAATACAGTTTAAAACTTTGCTAATCATATCAAAATATTTTGCAATAAATAGTACCTGTATATCCTTTTCCAAACTTCCTTCTTCTTTTTTCTTTCTTCTTTAAAAATTCTGTTAAGGAATGACGCGTAGTAAGAGTATCTAGTGTTTGATGATGCTTCTTGAACCACAATCTTCTAGGATTAAGGTACCATGGAGGTTCAGTCTTGAAACTCATCCAGGAAAGCTCATTTTTTTTCACGGAAATTGGATCAGTAGTTAAAGAAACCACCTCTAAATCAGTTTTTGAAGTGATTTGGTTATTTGCAATACAAGTTAAATTATTTAGTACAATGAGAGCTTGTGAAGTCATAAATCCTTGAAGGGTATTCAGAATAGTATTATTAAACGTACTGGTAGATTTGGGATAAGATTGGTTAACTAAATTTAAAGGAGTACTACTGCTCTTTGAATTAGAAACATGTATCGAGTAATCTTGAGTTCTGCTTTTTTCTTTATGTAATACAGGTGTAAGAATAATTTTATCTAAATAAGAAATTAGTTGTGTGTTCATTTGATAAGTTGTCGTAGTCATTCTGTGAGGCGGAGGTTCTGTGGTTATGATAATGTTTTGTTTATTGTTTTCTTTAAAATCATAACCGTTATCTTTTATTTGAATCTTATCTTTTAACTTTGAATATTCCTTTGAATCGAAAACGTAATTTTCTGTAACGTTTTGGTTGTCATCGTTTAAAGTTAACTCTCTTTTTTTTGGCTCAAGACGCAAAAAATCATCCCATATCATTCCTTGTGAGTTAGGCTTGTTTAAGGAATCTACTAATAGATAAAAATGCTTTTCTGTTATGGGATTCTCAAAAGACATTTCAAATGTCGGTTCGATAGCTCCCATAAATAGACGTTGGAGTAGTTTTCCTTTTAATGAGTTGTAAGAATAATTTCCGATAGGAAAGTCGTTTAGATCGTTAATTTTGTTCTGAGATTTTATTTTATTGTAATCGTTATTCTTTATTTTCTTATATTCAAGAGGAAAAGGTTTTTGTAGCCCTAACGCTTTCCAATGTTCATCAGTTTTCATCTTAGTTCTACTTACCGATTCAGGTAATGAGTAAAAATTATAGTCAGGTCTCATTGCTCTTTTCACATCTTTTCTATTAAGTTTTTTAGTAGTGGTCAAAACTGATTTTCTTGATGGATTCACTGCGTTTTCAGGGTATTTTAGAAGTATTTGGGGATTCGAATCATTCATAAATATGTTTAATATCGGTGTTCTTTTCAATGACTTTTTAACTTCATTATCATCAAATGTGTCTATTGCTTCTACTCTAGGTATTCTTAAAGTAACTATGTAGTCTTCGAATGAATGATAAGTTACTTTTTCTGATGTAGTGCTTGCTGCTAGTTTTTCAGTTTGCATTCGTCTGACTTCATTCCAATAATCATCTAGCTGCTGACTTATTTTAAAAATCTCTGCTAATGATGTTAAATAGTCTTTATCATAATAAGATAATATGTACAAATCTTCGAATTGCTTAATATTTTTCAACGATTCATTGTTTTTTGATCTATCTTCTTTTGGAGTATCAAGATAAAAGATTACAGTCACATTTAACATATCTTTTGTGGAGCTCTCAAGGTGTAATAATTCATTATCGAGCTGTCTACGATTTAGTAATACGTCAGTAAATTTTATAAATTCTGTGTTTAAAATATAGATATCTTGAGTCGACAGGGGTATTATCTGGTTATGTAAATTCATGAACATTGACGGCGTTGTATTATAGATAATGTGGTTGTTGTTTACTATTATAATGTTCATACTACTGTTTGCAGTTACAGCCGTTGTCTTTAAATTATTATTGAAATCAGTTCCCATATTACTAAATATACTAAGAGTCGGAGTAGTTTCAGAACTTATGTCATTTGATTCCCTAGAAATGATACTACTGATACTGTTAACTGTGTTATAAATATACACTTCTCATCAAAAAAATCGAATCATTCTGTAAGTTTGTGTTTTGTATGGATTATGAGAAAAATGTATATTTTTAGGAATACGTGTTATATGTCATTTAATAGGGAATTTAATAAGGTTTTTAAATAATTATGTTCGTGTTCTAAATTCAAATTATGTTTTCGTAAATTTCGTATTTTGTTTAACAAATTGTTTCACCCTGTACGTAGTTTGACGAAAATTGATAAAATAACGCACGTAAATGAAAAAAAGCTAAGAAACGTTTATTTAAAAACTCGTATACCCTCCTAGAGCATTCATTACTGCTTCTGTACGGTTCTTCATCGATCGCATGAGAGTCACGATCAAAAATAGTGGAGATCTATTCCATTCCTCTTGGATTGCATTTTACAGCTGGCTAAGTCATTTTTAAGCATGATCTCTTACACTTATTTGTCTTTTCTATTCTATGGGATAGATGTTTAATCGGATTCATGTCCGGGTTTCTTGCTGGCCAATCAATAATTGAGATATCGACTCCGGTAACATATTTTCATACGACACTCGCGGTGTTTGCCGTAGCATCCTCGTGCATAAATGTCAAACCGGGGTCAATAAAATGTGCATAGGGCATCACATGAGGTTCAAAAAACTGTTCGATGTACCTATGACTGTTAAGTAAGGGCAGACGTGACCCAAACACAAAGACAAACTATGTCTTGTCGTTGCCACTAATTTCTCCCTAAACAGTCCACGAACCGCCATGGATGACCTTTTATTTTAATCCAGCCTGGTGCAAAGCGTTTTTCATCTCTTCTGTAGACGTTGGTCCTTTTATCGTGACTATACAGTATATTTTACACTCATTATATAGGAGGAACTTGTTCCACAAAATATATGACCAATTAAGGTAAATACGGGAAAAGTTAAGGCGCGCTTCTCGATGATCTGCAGTTAATTTCTCCCTATTTGCTGGCTTGTACGGTACTAGTCCACGTTTCTTCAACCTTCTTCTAATTGTAAAGTCATTTACAGCCGCCATAGGTTCAACATGAAGTAGCTGCTGCGGTTGAAAGACATTAAAGCGTAGATTTTGTAAGAAAGTTGTTAGTATCTATTTTCTGACAGATCTCTAACGGCGCGTGAACAAACTAGTCCCTTGATAGCGTTTGTAGATTCTATGAAAAGACGACAGGTTTACATGCAATCATTCAGCCGTAACACGCGGACTAAGTCCAGAATTCAGCAATGCCACCACTTGGCGGTTTTTGCGGGTGAACATCGCATGGACGCAGTAGTAAGATGAGCGAGGAACTCTGGGAGCGTGATAAGGGTTGTTAAATAAACGTTTCCTTGCTTTTTGAGGGTTCCGTACCGATTTGGAAAAACAGAACCCTTATACGATAACTTTGCTGTCCGTCTGTCTGTCTATAAAGACCATTTTATCTCAGGAACGCGTGGAGGTATCAAGCTGAAATTTTCACCAAATACTAAGGTCTGATGCCTCTTAGTGCTGTAAAAAGTTCAAACTGCTAATCTAACGCAATCTAGAGATATCGCCGTTTTTGTCGCAAATTTTCGATTAGCCAGGGTAAAAACCTCAGTCTAACTACAAACTTGAAATTTGGGATGAAGCAAGGTCCTATAGTAAATGTAAAGGAAAAAAAATACGAAAACCTTAAATTTTCACTTCCATCATATTATATTTTGATTATTTCGTTATACAATTTTGGCGGGAATATGTTTTTTGACAGCTGTCACTTTTGACAGATGAGTCGTGACATCACAGAAATTTGGCGGGAAAATATTTTTAGACAGCTAAGTCGTGACGTCATTGAAATTTTGACAGATAAGACGTGACGTCATAGAATTTTTGACAAATGAGTCGTGACGTCACAGAATTTTGGGGAGAAAATATTTTTTAACAGCTGAGTCGTAACGTCATTGAATTTTTGACAGATGTGTAGTGACGTCACAGAATTTTTGACTACATCAGTCAAAATTCGCCTATTAGAATTGTTTGAGTATTGTAAAGTCGTCCATGGACGTAGGTCATAATGCATTAAACGTGTTACTTATGTTTGTTTTGGAGCCACTAAAATATTCCTGTAAATTGTAGTTGTCCTCTTTTGAATAGCAATGTTCTAATTTTTAAGAGGGAAATCTCGTATTGTGATACTTTTGTATATTTTTTTGATAAAACTTATTGTCTGTTGGATGTAGACACAGTACAAGTGTATATTTGTACTATGATGTAGATGTATATGGATTAAGGAAGCTACAAACCTTCGAGGAGAATCCGTTACCGAAAATTCAAAGGAGTTTGTGTCATTTCTGTACAATGTATCAACATTTGCTTTATCTTTCATATGCCGTTTCGTTGTTGAATCATTATTAATGTTGAATGTCTTTGAATTATTATTCTGTATTACTTCGATAAGACCAGTACTTATTTTCCATTCATAAGACAATGGCATGAAGTAAAAAAATGCAATAAATACATGATTTAGATTCTGAGATAAAAACATTTCAAAAATATAACTATTTTTGCCACAAACATTACAGTCTATCAAAGAGTAATAGAACTGGATATTAAGAACCAGCTTCTTAAATTTTTGACATCAATATTTAAAGGTGTCGCCCTCTTATATATTATCCGTAGAAGTAATTTGAGTACAGACATAATTATTTTTAGAACTGATTTATCTAAATGTGGTAAAGTGGTGCAGTATTCAGAAGGCATGTCTTAAAAGGTTTCAACTTTATCCAAATAAAATTTTGTCATAATACACAAAAATATCTGGCACCAGCGCCATCTAAGGGTTTCCATAGTACTACATGCTACTAAACTTAAAGGATTTCTTAATATGATGCCGCGGGCCCCGGTTTCTAAGGCACCTGTTAGTGTATAATCTGTGGAGACACCCGTTTCAGAGGATATACCCGAATACGATAATTTATTTTAATTAAAATAGATTTTTATTATATTATTATACTGTTATAGCTGAGTGTTGTGCTGTGAATAGTTGTTTTAGGCATAATATTTATTTTTGCAAACAACCACCTCAAATTTATTGCCTTCATGGTCAACTGAGCCCACGTATTAAAACTGAGCTCACGAAATCAGTTGAACCCATTGGTTTTTTAGGGTGTTACTCAGCCCACAGCTAATTTGTCAACTGAACCTACTGACCACTTGCTAGGGTTAGGGGTCTACTCAGTTTGCGGGCTCAGTTAACCATTTGGTACGGCTAAGGGTCTACTCAGCCCACACCCAGTACCCAGACATTGAAAAATAACTATTTTATCATTAACCATAATAAATTACGATCTCATGATACGCAAACTCATTCTGCACCGATAATTATTATCATTGTTGAAAGCATCTCATAGTTCCCTAAATATGCAAGTAGGCCTTAGAAGTAGACCACGCTACAACCAAAAAGCGTAGAGTAATGTTATACAGAATAAAGCCTTCCTCGATAAATGGTAGTTCCAACACTAAAAATAAAATTGAATTCAAAGGAGTAGTTCCTATGATTAAGATTCAAACAAACTCTTCAGCTTTATATTAGTATAGATATAGATAGATTTTTAGTAACTTGTAAAACTATATCACAAGAAAAATTAAGGAAATTTTTTTTTAGACTTCAACTAAAAAAAGACTAGTTGAATGAAATGACAAACCAAATCGTTACCAAAAATTATTAAAAGTAAAAAAATAAGTTTCAAATAAAAGACAAGGGGAGACTGTACCCAGTGTTCACTGGATTCATTCATTCACATAGATCACTGATTCCATATTATATTGTTTCTGAATAGAGGGTCTGTATGGGGTGCCGCAAGGATCCAAATGTGGACCGTGCTACTTAATGCATGCAGTAATAACTTACCTGAGTGCTGTAGCATTGCTGAGCTCACTTGTTTGCTGATGACCTGTACATACTGCTAGCCGGCACCAACCTGACTGTATGCCATCTTGTGCAGATTGATTGTTTACACCATGATCTAGCCAATTGTAGCTGTAAACCTATAAAAACAGTAAAACGACAATGAGTCATGTATAGCACAAAGAAACTGTTACCATTAGTAAGGTCTTCAAAATGCAATTTTTCATTGTACAATGGCAACCTCGTAACTTGCAAGGGAAAAAAAGGTAAATGAAAAAATCGATTTTGAAAATGTCAAAAATTTCTCATGCCGCATAAATCATGTAGAACACTGTGCGTCCTTCTGCGTTTATGGTCTAATGCTTCGAAATGCGTCAGACTGAATTTCAACAGTACAATACTTCGACATGTAGAGAACTTCAATTCTTTGTCTCCGACCAACATCATAACAGCCCATTAATGTCCCACTGCAGGGACGGGCCTCCTCCCGAGACGGAGGGATACTTGGCCTACTAATACCACGCTGGCCAGACGGATTGGTATAGGGTTTAATTTCAAGTTTTCCTTCTTTTTATTTCGTAAAGATAATATTCACGGATAGTCCCCTAATCGGTTTTTACGACACCCATGGGATGAGATGGTGTGGTGACATATTGTATTCTTACTCCATCACCAACAGAAAGGCGGCAAAACTGGGGCTAAAGTTTTTTGTTTTGAAAATTTTGTATGGAACTAAGACTTGTAGCAAACGGGACGCAAAAACACTTAAAAAAATTTTTGACCTAATTGAAAGTTTTTGATCAAAAGATCATTTGGTTATGTTAAGTAAGTTAGAACTGTGATTAATCAAAGCGCGGCAGCGGCCGCCGAGCGCCACATTCTAAATTTATAAAAAAAAGTCCTGGTTCCATACTAAATTGGCCAACATTATTAGAAGCCCAAAATTTTTCAAATTTTTTTTTTTTATTTTTTTTCTTAATACTTATCTGTTTTTAAAAGCAACGTTTTATCATAATATTTCGAGATAAAATATAAATTCAAAGTGTCCCGTTTCGTACTCTCTTACCCTATTTCTTTTAATTAGGATTTTTTAATAAAACAAAAGATCTATGTGATGTATATGGATTATTAGTAATAAAAGCTACAAACCTTGGAGTAGAATCCATTATTGAAAATTCAAAGGACTTTTATGACATTTCTGTACAATAAATTAACATTTGCTTTATCTTTCGTCTCATGGCGTTTTATTGTTAAATAATCTTCTATAAGATCGGTAATTGGTTTACGTTCATAAGACAATGGCATGTAGTAAAAAATGCAATTAATACATGTTTTAAATTCTGAGATAAAAAAATCTATAAATATTTTTTTTGGCAGTGAAAACAAATAACAGTTTCTTTCAATTTTTTTTTTTTAGTTTTTTTTTCTTATAAGTACGGCGATTCTTAGGTTCCGCCAATGAGCATTAAAATATTATATTTATATTTTTATATACATCATTATGTTAAGAAATTTTCAAGAAACTAAAATCCGGGCGAACGCGTTCGTCCGACACAGTTTCAGTCCGTGACAGTTTTGATTCGATTTGCAATGCTATCTAGAAAGAAACCGGTCAAATCGTGCGCCGAGGATTCCGTCCAAACCTATTTCTTTTCCGCCAAAATGCGATGAGGTCACGACTCACCTGTCAAAAATTTTATGACGTCACGAATCATCTGTCAAAATTCTATGACGTCACAACGTAGCTGTCAAAAACAAAATTCCCGCTAAAATTCTATGATGTTACGTCTCATCAATCATCAATCAATCAAAATATAATGATGGAAGAAAAAATTTAAGGTTTTCGGATTTTTTCCTTTACATGTACTATGAGACCTTCATGCCAAATTTTAAGTTAGTAGGTACACTGGAAGTACCCTGTAGGTTTTTGTAATTTGCTCGTCGAATCGACAACAGACCTTATGTATTTATTCGGTGAACATTTCAGCTTGATACCTTAACGCGTCCCTGAGAAAAAGTGTCTTGATAGACAGTCGGACAGACAGACATACAACGAAGCGATTCTATAAGGGTTCCGTTTTTCAAAATTAGTACGAAACCCTCGCTTACTAAAAGGCGCTTAAATATTTTACTATTTATTGGCGGAATCTAAAAATCGCTTTTTCAAGAAAAAAAAAAACTTTGATGGAAACTGTAATGTTATTTGTTATTGCAAAAAAAATGTTTTCAGAATGTTTTTATCTCGGCATCTAAAACATATATTTATTGCATTTCTTTACTACATGCCATTGTCTTATGAACGGAAACAAAGTAGCAGTATTATTGAAGTAATACAGAATAATATTTTAAAGAAAAACATTATTAATAATTCAATAATAAAACGGCTTAAGAAAGATAAAGCAAATGTTGATATATTGCAAAGAAATGACATAAACTCCTTTGAATTTCCAGTAACGGATTCTCCTTCAAGGTTTGTAGCTTCCTATACAACCAAACCCCAGTTTTATTAAAAAATATACAGAAGTATCACAATACGAGATTTCCCTCGCAAAAAATTAAAACATGGCTATTCGGAAGAGGACAACTACAATTTACAGCAATATTTAGTGGCTTCAAAACAAATATAATTACAATGTTCATCAAAATCTAAAAGGTATCGTTTGACGTTTCATATTTTTCAAACTGAAACAACTTTGTTCATGCGTACATTATTCAGTTTCGATAAACTTATTCGTAAAACCATGAATTTAGAACGATTTTATTATTGTATCTGAAAATGTACAATTCTTAATACCTATCTAAATTTAATTGAAAACTTTCAAAGAAAGCATAATAACACATATTTACATGGTAAATAATATCTACTTAATAGTTCTATTTTTGACCTCATTGCAAAGTCACGTATAGTTAGGTCACTGCTCCTAGTGTTGCGACTCTTTGGATACACTTGTATGCAAAAAAATCGTTTACATATACGATAAATCGAACGTATTACTTTCAAATTATCAATTAACGACACGTTACTGCGCGACCACATAAATCACTTATTACATAGGTACCCTAAAATAAATTTATTTAGTTATTTTTTAAGTCAATCTTTATAGGCAAAATCCATAATATGCCATGCTGGGTCAGCGTCTACAGGCTTCATGGAAAATTCCTTATTAGCTATCCAATCCAAAAGCACGAAAGAGTATCATGAAGAAATAGACGCGGTAAGGTTCTGAGAGTGGTTCTTAAACTTATTATAGAATATAGCACAATTATAATGGATAATGCCCCATATCATGCTGTGCAAATTAATAAAACACCTACATCAGCCAATAAGAAAGCCGATTTGATGGCATGTCTGCCAAGAAAAGGAGTGGAAGCCGACATGTCACTACTAAAAGCTGACACCTAACTAAACCGACATAATTGTTGTTGACCAATTGGCCTAAGAGCATTGGCTTGGCACAAAGTCATACGACTTCCTCCGTACCATTGCGAATATAATGCCACCACTCTCGGAACCTTACCGCGTCAATTTCTTCATGATACTCTTTTGTGCTTTTGAATTGGAAAGTTAATAAGGAATTTTCCACGAAACCTGTAGACACTGACCCAGTATAGCATAATATTATGAGGCGTCCACCTTTTCCTATCGGCACCTTCGAGCATGAAGCTTTAGAATCATCAGTCCATGTTTAAAAAAATATCCTAAACATTACTTTAATTTCATTAATTAAAATAAAAGTAATGTTTATACTACTAGCGAAAAAAAAATCTAATACTACTAGCGAAAGATCAATTACGAAAGTGTCTTAAAATTCGGATATTATAGTAATCGATTTTTATATCCCAACTCTATTATTCCATTTGTCAGAACTGTCAAACGGTACTTTTTAGGCCTCGTTTACGGAGACGCGGGGTGTCGGGCGTTGCGTTGAGCGGGGCGGCCCACACTGAATTCAAATATATGGCATTGCATGAGTGCGTTTACGGAAAAGAGATTTTTGACACATTTGTTTGAAATAGAGAGTTTTTTGCGGCAGAGCCCGCGGATAGCACCGACGCATTCCACGCGGCATTTATTGCGGCGGCGCACGCAGCGTCAATTCTCGATGAAGCTATGCCCGTACACACACCGTACATACACATAAAACTAGTTGATTTGATCGAGACGAGCGTGCGCCGCCGCGGTACCCGCCGCGTGCTTCGCTATTCACTTGACGTATCGACGTATATATTTGGTTGCAGTTGCTTACACTTTTGCATTGGTCTTGTTAATAATAGGTTTTTACCTATGAAATTGCCGTTTTATTTCTGCGCAGTCTCTACATTATTTTAAAACATATATTGTTTAAATTATTTTGATTATATAAAAAAATGTAGGATATAGATATAACCAACATCTAACGAAAGATAAAAAATGAAAATTATTATTATTTCGATTAATAGTAAGCCTGTAAACATGGGTCCAATTTAAAACAGATTTTCAGGATAACAGGATTTTCCCATTTGTTTAATTGTAACTTCTTCCCTGATACTTTTTTTTTCCGTGTTTTGAACACAACAGTTAGCATATATGTGCGTAAGTTTAATAATTATTGAAAAATCCAATAAAACGTTCAGTATGAACAATCAAACTTCTTATAAAATCTTCATACAAAACGGCAATTTCGTAGGTAAGAACTAATATATAACCCAGTTTACAGTATCAATAGTAATATTTTTAGGGAATCAAATGAAAAAAGTACTGCAACTACTTTGACTCTTATTATATTTAGTAATATGGAAACTGTTTTATATAATAATTTAAAGCCAGCAATAGTAAACAACATCCACAGTATCTATACAACGCCGACAATGTTCATAAATTTGCATAACCAGATAATACCCCTGTCGCCTCAAGATATCTATATTGTAAACACAGAATTTATAAAATTTACTGACATGTTACTGAATCTTAGACAGCTCGATAGTGAATCATTACACTTTGAGAGCTTTACAAAAGATATGTTAAAAGATTACAGTTTAATCTTTTATCTTGATACTGTAAAAGAAAATAAATCAAAAAACAATAAATCGCCGAAAAATATTAAGCAATTCGAAGATTTGTACATATTATCTGATTATGGTAAACACTATAGAACATCATTATCAGAGATTTATGGAATAAGTCAGAAAGTAGAAGATTATTGGAATGAATTCAAACGAATGCAAACCGAAAAACTAACAGCAAGCTCTATACCAGAAAATGTAACTTATCATTCATTCAAAGATCACGTAGTTACTTTGAAAATACCTACAGTAGAGGCAATAAATACCTTTTATGATATTGAAGTTAGAAAGTCTTTAAAAAGAACAACGAAATTAGACACCTTTATTAATAATTTGATTACTAAAATACTTTTAAAATACCTTGAAAACGCAGTAAATCCATCAAAAAAATCAGTTTTGACCACTACTAAAAAACTTAATAGAAAAGATGTGAAAAGAGCAATGAGACCTGACTATAATGTTTACTCATTTCCTGAATCGGTAAGTAGAACTAAGATGAAAACTGATGAACATTGGAAAGCGTTAGGGCTACAAAAACCTTTTCCTCTTGAATATAAGAAAATAAAGAATAACGATTACAATAAAATAAAAACTCAGAACAAAATTAACGATCTAAACGACTTTCCTATCGGAAATTATTCTTACAACTCTTTAAAAGGAAAACTACTCCAACGTCTATTTATGGAAGCCATCGAACCGACATTTGAAATATCTTTTGAGAATACCACAGAAAAGAATTTTTATCTATTAGTAAATTCCTTAAACAAGCCAAACTCACAAGGAAAAATATGGGATGAGTTTTTGCGGCTTGAACCAAAAAAAAGACTAGGGATAACTTTAAACGATGACAACCAAAACGTTAAAGAAAATTACGTTTTCGATTCAAAGGAATATTCAAAGTTAAATGATAAGATTCAAATAAAAGATAACGGTTATGATTTTAAAGAAAACAATAAACAAAACATTATCATAACCACAGAACCTCTACGTCACAGAATGACTACGACAACTTATCAAATGCACACAAAACTAATTTCTTATTTAGATAAAATTATTCTTACACCTGTATTACATAAAGAAAAAAGCAGAACTCAAGATTACTGGATACATGTTTTTAATTCAAAGAGCAGTACGACTCCTTTAAATTTAGTTAACCAATCCTATGACAAATCTACCAGTACGTTTAATAATACTATTCTGAATACACCTCAAGGATTTATGACTTCACAAGCTCTCATCGTACTAAATAATTTATCTTGTAATGCAAATAACCAAATCACTTCAAAAACTGATTTAAAGGTGGGTTCTTTAACTGATGATCCAATTTCCGTGAAAAAAAATAAGCTTTCCTGGATGAGTTTCAAGACTGAACCTCCATGGTACCTTAATCCTAAAAGATTGTGGTTCAAGAACCATCATCAAACACTAGATACTCTTACTACGCGTCATTCCTTAACAGAATTTCTAAAAAAGACCGAAAAAACAAGAAAGAAGTTTGGAAACGGATATACAGGTACTATTTATTGCAAAGTATTTTGATATGATTAGCAAAGTTTTTAAAACCTATCTTCATTAAGTATATACTTTATTAAAAGGTCACTGGGTCGGACTGGATGCAAGCTGAAGGCGGTTTTCCACCTTCCACTAATAACCGATTAAGGGACTATCAGTGAATATTATCTTTACGAAATAAAAAGAAGAAAAACTTGAAATTAGTACGTAGTTACCTATATCAATCCGTCGGGCCAGCGTGGTATTAGCAGGACCGTCCCTGCAGTGGGACATTAATAGGCTGTTATGATGATACAAACTATTGTCATCATTATCATTTTAGCTAATGGATGACCACTGCTAACCATAGGCTTTCTCGGGAATATTTAGTCTGGATATTTGCTCTTTTTTATCATAGAGTTCCGAATATTTACGAACAAATTTACATAACTCTAAGATCTAAGAGCACAAGTACTGAAATGTCATCAGCAAATAGAACACAGGACTATTCTATGGTTTTCGGTAGATCGTTTATGTAAATAAGAAATAAAAAACATCCTTTTACACTACTCTGGGGGATGGAAGCATTTGTTGTTTTTTTTGTTTGATTGGATAAGTTCTACTGTGTTATTCTGCTTGTAAATTGTATGATTTCGAGTTTTTCTTTCGATAGCCAGGACTCGATGATACATATTACATTATAATGCTTCTAGTAAATGTTTTTTGTTATACAAACTTTGAACGTTTTGAAATAAAATTTTAAAAACTGGGGCATTGGTTACAAAAAGACTGGTTTGTGGTTTCATTTTCTCTGTTAAGGTTGTTAAAGTGAGGTGGTAAGCGGTTGTCTGTGGTCTCCTGGTGGTAACGTGTCGTGTTCTCTTGTTTTTCTTGTGTTAGAGCCAATTTGTTTGATAGTTTTCCAATTATAAGCAATTTGTTGTCTCGTATCACTGCGTTATTTTTTACAAACCTTTGAGAGCTTTGTTTGAAACTTTTGAATGCATGCCCGAATGGTATTCTCAAAATGATACACTAAATTAGTGCAGTCCAAAATCTGCAACACTGACTACGCTATCGCTACCTGATATTAGCTTTTCCTGAGATCAGGTGTGAGGCACGAATGAAATATTAATAACATTAAAAACACAGAGAAAAAAATTCTAGGTACAGTGCTTGCTGTTGGTTTCGACTTTTTAAATTTTCCTGCTTTTTTCATCATTTTAAACCGACAGGGGAACCCCGACTGTTATTAGAATTCTGGATTGATGACAGAAGGACTGGTGTATCGTTTTCATAGGCAACTGTTAACTACCTACAAATGACGTACTATTATTATTCATTTACTTACATTTCAGATAACGCAAGACAACGTATATCCCGAAAAAATCTCTTGTTTGCATCTAATAGAAGATATTTTATTTGGCCCTTTATAAGACGACGGTTTTTTAGTAGTGGTCAATATTGAAATTTTGCAAAGATGTACTGCGTTTTAAGATGTTTTAGAAAAATTTTTAGAATCAAATGATTCAGAAAGATGTTTAATTTCGTTCGCGGAACTTCAATATAACAAAAAATGATAAGTATTTGTAACTTCTACTGTAGGTATTCTCAAAGTAACAATGTAGTCTTCGAATGAAAGATGAATTACATTTTCTGGTATAGTGTTTGCTGTTAGGTGTTCAGTTTGCATTTGTTTGAATTCATTCCAATAATCCTGACTTGTTGTTGTTTGTTTCTGACTTGATTGTTCAACTTTTTAAGTTTTCTTGCTTTCTTTTGTTATTATATAATGTTCCGTAGATCTAAGGCGAAACCTGATTGTTATTAGTAATCTGGATTGAGAAAACAAGGATTGGTTTTTCGTTTTCATAGCGACTGCTAACTACCTACAGATGACATGGGTATTTCACGCTTCATTTACTATTATTTAACATTTCAGGTAAAGCAAGACGACTTACGTCCCGAAAACAAATAATGTTTTCATCTAATAGAAGATATTGGATTTGGCCCTTTAAAAACCGACCTACAACACCAACAACAACAACACCAAGTACAGTTGAATGCCCAACATTTTCTCAAAATAACGGCAATGCGAGCGGGGAATCAACAAGCGAGGAACCAGGAGGCGGGGGACCAGGAGGCGGCGGAAAAGGAAGCGTGTGGGGACCAGGCGGGGGGAAATATCCAGGCGGGGGACCAGGAGGCGGGTGGGGACCAGGAGGCAAGTGGTCAGGAGGCTGGTTGCCACCAGCAAGGGATAAAACATGTTGGGTGTGCGGTTTTGATATGAGTGGGTTACTTCCGATTCCTACTTGCCACGATATTATGCATAACAACGAATACGCGTCTCGTCGAGAATCGTTCTTATGTAACGGAAGCTATGGAGGTAAGTAGGTACCTAATTTTCCTGTAAAATTTTGTGTCAACTAATAACCACATTATACAGAATTTATTGTCGCTAAAGAGTCGTAGTCTACAAACAATCCTTAATGCCATGTAACCACGGGTAATTAAAACACTCATAGACCCGGTAATGGGTCGACCCACCAAGGCCACGGGTAGCAACTGCTTCATACAGGGTGTTTGGTACATCGTTTGCCAAATTGAAATAGCTGATAGAAGAGGTCATCACCCGTCTCCCCTAGCCGGTTTTAACCTCAACATATTTTAAATATCGATGTAAAGTTATTTTTAAAAGAAAAACCCAATATTTACCATGAACACTTAAGTATATTTAAAAAAAAATTTCTTTCGTGAGTCTTCATAATTATGTTTTGTTTTAAAGTTTAATACTAGGAGCATCAAATAAATTCATAATAGCTCACCAAAAACGTCAACTTTTTATTTATTGACTTATTATAACTATAAAGACAGGTAAAATTTAAAGATATGATCAACTTCACAGTACAATAAAAAAAATAAAAAAAGAGAGAAAGTTCTTCCATTTTCTAAATAAATGCCTTACTTTATCCTCGTTCCATTGGTATACAACATGTTATAAAATAGTAAATAGTTTTTCTACAAAACATGTGTAATACATAATTCGAAGTAAAGAAAACACGTTTGATGCATAACATTTATCGTAATTATTGACGCTATAGTAAATGATGATTTTTTTTTCTTTTATTATACAGGGTGTCCCAAAACTCGAAGTTAACCCGAAACCAGGTGATAAGGCAAGTCACGCTGGTTATCAGAAAAATATAAAAAAAATGCCAAGTTGTATGGTTTAAAGTTATAGGCATTTGAAAAAAAACGCAAAAATCCACACCCTGTGACAGTCTTTTCACTCCTGTTGTCACAAACCTTAATTTTGTCCAACTTTTTTTTTTGCTGTGTTACCCTGAATAATGCCTCTTTAAACTCTAATAAATATTTTAAAACCAGCTGGTCTAGTTTTCATATTAATAGAACTTATTTCTTAGAATAAAATTTATAATGAAAAAATTCCCAGTTGTAACTATAGGCCGACCGCTTATCTCAGTCCCCGCCTGCGGTATGAAAGGGACGAGGGGGCGGGGTAGCGGTGTGCGTTATGGTAGTACACAAGAGCTATATCGAGTTGGTTCTATGTCAAATTTAATAAATTTTTACAAAAAAAAAACTGACTTCAAAGACAATAATTGCACTAAAAAGTAAAAAATAATTATATGCCGACCGCTTAACTCTGACCTCGCCTGTGGGGTGACTGGGGGGCGGGGAATGATGACAAAGGGGATCGCACAATTTTGATTTACAATGACAGTGCCCAGCACAACATAGATAAGAATAAGTACTAACGTATAGATAGCTATCTCTTGATTTTTTGGCAAAACGGCGCCATCTAGTTACTGCGACCCGAACTACATTGCATCAAAAGACGGCTTTATATACCTACATAGTTATTACTTTATATGCACGGAAGAAAAATCTAGTGGAAATGCAATACAACTAATTCACAATTGGGAACCGCTGTTCCCAATAAAATTAATATTTATAAATTAATATAATTTTATTTCTTAAATTTTTAGTGAAAGTGCATACTTAATACGTTTCTTATGAAAACGTATAGGTATTCAATTTTCATAAATACCTTAATATAGTGTAGAAGTAAATTGTATAGTGTAATATTGTATGTATTGCTGTAAATGTGCCATATTTTTATTTTTCTTATATTTTTAGTGAATGCGTATAAGTATACGCATTCACTAAACTACGTTTCCGTAAAAGTATATACAAATAATTAAAATAATTATGTTGAATGAATTTAAATTTCGTTCCCTAACTGAGTATTTGAAAGTCGTTCATAGACAAATGGTTAAAGTAGGAGCTGGGTAATAAGGTTCGTATCCCATGCCGACGAATTTTTTTGGGCAATTTTTTATTTACACAATTTTTTTATTTACAATTTACATGCTCACATTACGCAACCTTGGATGCTGCTGGTCTACGGAATATATAGTTAATATTGTATTCTGCATGACTTGACGGATTTCATTTCAAAATTATTATCAATGTATATTTATTATTATTATGTCAAGGATTCTCTGCAAAGTGCGATAGTTCCAAAATCGTAACATAAAGAAGTTGTTAGCACAATGGGTGGTAACAATATTGTACAATATGGATTACTTGAGCCAGTAGTCATTCCAATTCAGCCTAGACTTAACCGGGAATATATTGAAGAAACAGGATTTAGTGCAGCCGAACTATGCTCAATTCTTAATAATAATGTTATTAATAATTGTTTAAAATATATTTATTTAAATATAATAAAAAAAGTTATTTTTTTTTAATTTATAAACTAATCCATAAACAATCAACAATTTTATGTCATGATGTCGAAGTCATTTAATAATATAATCTGTAATTCATGGGCGGCATTCCATTTGCTTTGGTATTATCTTATTTCGTTGGCTGACACCGACTCCAAAAATAACAATAATATTACATAATTTGTAATAATTTGATTTTCTTTTAAAGAATCTACAAATAAATATATTTGTTATTTAAGAAATATCCTTAACAATCCTTTGTACAATAATTAAAAGAACCTATTCTTTAGATTAAGAATGGCTGATTTAAAGTATTTAATTATAACTAAAGTCTTATAATATATATATTATAGAAAATATTTACAAATAATAACAAAGTACAATCATTAGTTATATATTAAAATCACAGTATAATCACATTTGGTGTAATTACAATAATTTACATTAAAACAGGTATGATTTAAACATATTAATTTTTAATAATCACTCTTAGAAAATATTTACAGATAATAAGAACAATATGTACTAAGAGTTTTTTTTAATTTTTACACTATTTACGCTACCATAACGGACATCTAGTCAGTATGTCAGTATGACACTGGTGCGGTATCTTAGTCCGTCTTCTATACAATTTACAAATGTCAAAGATGGTGGCGTCATCTTGCCACTAAATCTCGTACTTTCTTAGAGAAAATATGCAATCTAAATTATTACACAATTTAAAGCTTGACCAGAAAAATAAAAAAACCTCTCCAGGTATTTCGATTGGTTTATGGTATAATTTCAATTTTTCCTTCTTTTTATTTCTTAAAAATAAGCTAGCTAAAAATTAGAGCTGTGTTGTGATGTGATATAGTTCGCGACACAGCCTCTAGATGGCGCAGTTTTGCCAAAAAATCAAGAGATCGCTCTCTCCTTTGTCCTCGCCCCCCGCGCACCCCTATTACCGCAGGCGGGGTCTGAGTTAAACGGTCTGCCTATAACTGTAGTGTAAGACGAGTAATGACCTCTTCCATCAGCTACTTCAATTTGGCAAACGATGTACCAAACACCCTGTATATCACAAGAGTTGCAGCTATAATGTTTGTTGCGCTTTATGAATTAAAGTAACACCGCACATTCTTCGTTGGGAGCTCATTTCTACAACATTCACTCATGCCTCTTCTGGCACGTCTAACATTCGTGACAAAAACGCATTATTCAAACATATTGGCAATATTTTTTGCCCTTATAATAAATTTAATAATATGTTTTATTATGTTTCTCTTTTCTATAATACTCGGGTCTATTGGAGACCCGGTTCTTTGGAAGGCATACATCGGGCCGAAGCCACGAAGATGCCCTTTAAGAGATATTTGATCTAGTAATAGATACACAAGGCGTATTATTATTACTATTAAACAATTAATAGGTAAAGTAATATTTTTATTTCAGGGGGATGTGTCAAGCGTGAAGTAGACTTTGGGCAGCACGATGAGTACGGTTGCCGTATGTGGCCACCAGCAGCAGGAAATTCTATAGCATCCAGCCGGCTTGCATTTTTAGAACAAAAGCTGAGAAGAAAAGCTGTTGGCTGCGTCAGCAGCTCACATGCATCGCTTACCATGTTTAGTGGAGCTATATCGTTATGGGTACATTATCATGTGTGTGTATGTAATACGGACTTTTGTAATGAAGCGTTTATACTAACTCCTGATACTTTTGTATTGTGTTTAAACTGTATGTTTATTATTTTAATAAATGTCTTATTTAACGAGTATTACTTCAAGTAGTTTGTTATAGGTAACTAGCGACCTGCCTCGGCTTCGCACGGGCAGTATTTTTAAAGATTTAAGCATACAACGGGACATAGGGGTTATAGATTGTACAAAATGTGGTAGGTCGTGTGTTCACGTAATTTCTCCCCATCTGACTCGACTATTGCACCAATCCCATAGGATGAAATAGAGGACTTGACCTGTTGCTCTCATCCCACTTGGGAGATCATTGACGCTGCACTTTCTTTCCTGGTATAAGAGCAACAATTCAAGTCCACTGTTTTTTCTCCAGTTAGCGAAATGAATACAATTTGTATCACCATCAACCACATAAACTACTAAGTACTTGTCCTTTTGTACGTACGGTCATTTGCGCGTCACAAAGTTTTACACTTAGTGTTTGCCATTTTTGCTAGGTTACATTTATCTTGTGTGGTGCATCCGTATTTAGTGGCTCTTTTAATTTTGCCGCTTCGTGCCGTACGGCTGTCGTGCTTTTTCGGTGCTTTTTTCGAACGGCAAAAGCTAAATTCAAAGAGCCCTAGTCTTATTGAGTCTTTGTAACACTGCACTAATTCTATGCCGTAATACCCATTTTTCTTTAAATTTACTAATTATATATACATAATCTTGTGAAGGCGTCAGAAGCTTCTGACGCCTTCACAAGATATTTTGCTCAATCTTCTGTTTCAGTATAGACTATAAATTTTAATCCACTTCAAGGGTTTTTTCAATTTTCTTTTCAATCAAAATATTATGTGCTTTTACTCTTCCGACGACATAGTTCAATAGAACCAGATTTATATACAAAAAAACCTAAACAAAAAAAAGTCATTGATATAGTAAAAAAAGGGCTTTGTTAAAATTCACAAAACAATAACTTTCATCAAAGGTACTCCATCAGGGTGATTTAAAGAACCCTATATTAGAAGCATCAAATAAATTCATAAAAGCTCGCCAAGAACGTCAATCTTTTTTTTGTTATTCATCATCATCATAACAGCCCGTTAATGTCCCACTGCAGGGATGGGCCTCCTCCCGTGACGTAGGGATACTTGGCCTACTAATAACACGCTGGCCAGACGGATTGGTATAGGGTTTAATTTCAAGTTTTCCTTCTTTTTATTTTTTTTTCCCTTCGTCGGTTTTAACGACACCCATGGAATGAGATGGGGTGGTGACATATTGTATTCTTACTCCGTCACCACACATGTGTACCTAATACATAATTCGAAATAAAGAAAGCAGGTTTGCCAAATTAAAATAGCTGTTAAATTCAAAATGGAGAATTCATAAAAGTGAATATCGAGTTTAGGTATTTTCTTTGTTATTTCACTTTTAAAGTCAAAATACCTTTAATTATAGGGAGCGGCCCATCCTGGCTTTTACAAAAAATAAAAGAACGGGTAAGATTACATGAAAAAATTATATCTTCCAAATTATCATTTAACTAGCTTTTCGTGCCCACTTCGTTAGGCGACGAAAAAAACGCGTTACTTTTTTAAAAATATTTAATTACTGCTCGAGTCCTATTAGTCATAGCGTGATACTATATAGCCTATGACACTCCCCGATAAATGGACTATTCAATAATTCAACACAGAAAGAATTTTCAGGATCGGTTCAGTAGATCCAAAGATTACAATCCCCTACAAAGTCACAAACACACAAACTTTACCTCTTTATAATATTAGTATAGATAACTCACTATCAAGACTAAGGGCCAGATTCAGAGACCGCACTTTGTCTTTACTTTAGCAAAGTCTAGTTATTATCTCTGAATTTGAACAACATTAAAGTAATTTTTTCGCATGAAAAGTTTACTTTGTAGTAATAAATAATGAAAGTAAACTTTTTCATCAACACAAAGTGCGGTCTCTGAATCTGGCCCTAAATCTGGCCCTAAGTAAGTACTTACATTTATAACTTTACTTGCCCCTGAATACTTCAAAATCTCCAACTTCAACTTTATGAAAATAGTTCAAAAATATATTTACATACGATGTTTTCAAAAATGTTCACTAGCTAGCCCATCTGTTTCATTGAAAAACATTTACGAAGAACAACAAAAGATAAAAAAAAAAGCGTGCTCTACCCCTTGCATGCGCAGGCATTCGGCGTTCGGCCGTCGCGTGGGCAACATGGCGCGACTAGCGCAAACAATATTCTTACTACAATACATATTACTAGTATCAACAGAAGTTTTAACACCACGCTACTTTAATTTAGCCTCTAAGAAAAGGATTACAGCTACGGCAACATGTGGCGAGGAAGAACCAGAGCTTTATTGCAAATTTGTAGGAGCTAATGCCGATCATGATGAACATGTCATTCAAGGACAGGTTAGTGTTTTTTACTGTCTAAAGATTCCTCAGTTAATGTTTATTAATTTATATTATCTGTCTTAAAGTTTCGTTTTTTTGTGCCATGATTTTGAAATTAAAAGCGTTTTATTTATGTAATTTGCGATTATGAACAAGCGAGTGGCCGAGACTTTGTCTGCGTATGCGCAGGAGTAGTTTTTCGAGTAGCTTTTATTATAAATCTTTATAAATTTTACCCTATTTGTTATTCTGATATATATGCTATATTACTGGAAAGTTTTATCAAATTCCATTTCATAGTTTTTACGTGACAGAGTAATAAATATCCATTTACACTTATAAAAGTTTAGCGTTTATAATACTGGTAGGATAAATAAGTATAAAAACATTTTTGTTGCTGATAGTACAAATACATTTGTAAGTTATACGGAAATTAGTAAAATGTATTGACTGTAACTTTTTAAACTATTTTTTTTTATAAATTTCCTCACTGCTATGATCTCGCTGCGCCGCGTAAATTGCAGGTTTGAATCCCTAGCAGAACAATTATTGTGTTTTATTGTAAATGTCTTTTTTCATATAAAATTATTTGATGTAGTGGTAAAAAGGTTACAAATAACTGCAAGTTAAATTAAATCTCTATTTAAGTAGGTTTAGAGTTCGATTTACAATACATAGTATTGTTACATATCCAACTTAATCAAAGTAAATTGCCCCATAGGTACAGCGGTCATGTATACGGCTGCCGAGCCCGCGTTCGTAGATTTGAATCCCACGCAAGATAATTATATTGTGATCCACAAATTATTGTCCTGATTTCCTCTTTGACTTTTTTTGGTTAAGTGTCTTTTAAAAAACACAAAAAAAAAGCAGAATTATTTTTGAAGGCCTCTGGTTATACAACATGACTGCTACGCAGAGGTCTCGGGTTCGATTCCCGCTCAATGCCAATATATGTGTACATGAACATGATTGTTTGCATTGGTCTGAGTGTTTCCATGTATATAATGTATGTATTTACAAAAAAAAAAGTATATAAGTATTAATATCCGTTGTTCTGTTACCCATAAAACAAGCAGGTTAAGCCTACCTTACTTTGGGAACAGATGGCGCTGTGTAGAGACGTCCGTGTATATTTATATTTAAGTAACTTAATTTTGTAATAAATACATGTAATATTTAGTAGAGCACTAGTTACTACAAACAATGAAGTAACCGCCTAATGGCATGCGATAGTTATGATAAGCTATCTCCGTCCGTTCAGCTTCCAACTGATAACAAGTTCGATGCTCTTATGAACTTTACAAGCTTTTGTTATCACAAACGCAAAGTTAAGAGAGAAGTTTTTGTTGGGCCGTACAACAACGGACCCCCGATATCCCTAAAGGCCTACGCAGACCGGGACGGCATGGCAAGGGATTTTAATTTTTACTAATGGAAATTCAACCGTACTGTTACAGAAATACGACATAAATTGCTATGCTTCAAAATGTAAAATCCCGTGCTATAAAATCCCTTTCAATGCCACGGCATCATTTTCATTTTCATCATTTCATATCAGTACGGTTGAATTTCCATTAGTAAAAATTAAAATCCCTTGCCATGCCGTCCCGCTCTGCGTAGGCCTTTACGATACCACCAGGGGTACGGTGGGTCTGAAGCGATTAGTGTCACAACACTATTAGTTGGGGGTATCGTTTACTTTTGAAAGAGTCATGATACCCCTGGTGGTATCGTCAGCGAGTCCGTAGGGTTTCGTACTACGCTGACACGTTATTATCTGCGTCTTAAAGCCATATCAATTCTCTATATCTATCTCGTTTGTACTTACGGGTATTCTGTTCTTATATAATACCTTCTATCTCTTTTTGGTACTCGGATGATAACGTGTCCAGCTATAAGCGCAAAAGGAGTAGGTATCTCTAAAAAAATAAAAAAATGAACGTGATATAGTGACAAATTTCCACCTACAAATAGAGTCTTTTTCGTTTATACCTATACATATATGTATTACTTAGTAGAATAGAGAACATTTATTATTTTGGGATATAAATTAAAAGGGCTTCTAAGAAAAAATAATAATTTGACATAAATTAAGTAAAACGTAGATAAGAAAATGTTGTACAAAATGATATCATTATCGTTTGAACTATTGACCCTTATATCTTTAGTAATGTCATATTTTTATTATTACTTTCAACATACATTATGAACAATGCCTACAAGATGTCATTAGGAATTTAGAACAAACAAAAGTGGTTTAAGACCGTGTTCTGTGGCGCATGTTGGGAGAGGCATATTATTTACAGCAGCAGTAGTTGATTGAAAAATGTTAAAATATTAATACCGTACTTAAGGTTCGTCTACTGTCAGTCTCCTCGTCGTTTTGACCTTTTATGAGTCAGGTAGGGACACTGTGTGTGGTGACACATTGTATTTTACTCCGTCACCATCACCACACGGATACCCTCTAAATACGGCATTCAAAATAACCATCAATAAGGGCAAAAGTAGCTGACTTGCATTTAGCTACTCCATGTTTTTCGCATGGACATGTTATTATGTTCGTTAGTGTCCTGTTCAAAAAACTTTTATGTGTTAGCTACACAAAATAAATGCATATATAGTTAGAAAGATAGTTCAATAACCCATCACCTATGTTATGTTAATATTTTCTGCTACTTTTTGTGAACTTTACACGGGCAAAGCCGCGGCTATTAGCTAGTATATCATATATGATACCAGACAGAGAAAGGGTTAATGTGGTATGAAGAGGTACTAATCAGCCTCGTGGTGAAGAGTTCTACCATTAGTTGGTATCTGCTGTTTCCAGGTAGAGTTACGTGATTTGTCGTGCTCTCCCCCGCAGCACTTATACCTCGATCTATAAGTAGGTGTACGCTTCCTGTTCCTTGAAAGACTTACTGAACTTTGCTTTCTTGCTGCCGAAACAAATAGGGTCTTACGAGTACTTCTGAAGTTTTCAGTCTTAAGTTTTCTCAAAGATCCAATCTGTGAAGTATACTTACTCTTATGCCCGATTTACACATCGACAAGTACAGTAGCGAGTTAAAAAAATAGACAGTTACGTAGTAAGTAATAAGTAGTAAGTACAGTTCACACGTAGGCGAGTACAGCTCATAAGTTGCCGATCAGAGACGAAGACTAGTCGCGTCGTGCGTGCGTCGCCTGAGATTGTTTATGGTTATTTTAATCGATAAAATGGACATTGAACAATTGAATACCCATTTACGCGCTATTATACGAGAAATAGTATTAACACTGAACATGCAACACATTAAAAATGAAATTTTAATAAAAAGTATACTTAGAATAATAAAAAAATAAATATTCCTCACACTTTCACACAACGCCATCTAGTCCCAAACTAACCAGAGCTTGTACTATGTGTACTAGACAACGAATAAATATACTTAAATACTTTTATAAATAGATACACATTATACTTATAAAAACAGACAAAAATAAAAATAAATACGACATTAGAACTTGTGAACTGTACTAAACTCGCCCGTCTACACGGCGCGGGCGCTGCGAGCGCCGAGCCGGCGGGGTGAGGGAGACGCGAGAGAGGGGGCTACTTCGTTCTTAACTCGCCGAAAAATAGGATCGAGCTGTATTCAAAACATCTTGATCGGCAACTTACTACTTAACTCGCTTTTGCCGTCCACACGCAAAAAGTGACTTAACTCGCCAATGATGCAAGTTAACTCGCTACTGTACTTGTCGATGTGTAAATCGGGCATTAGAGCACAATATCAAAACGTAAAGATATCGGCGACGCCTCGCCTTTTTCCTCGGTGTCAAACTTCGGATTACGTTACGATTCCGATTACTATGCGTTGCAGTAAGAAGTTTCATACAAATAATACGGAACGGCTCGGGTAGAACTGTGACGATCCCATTCCGTTTTGATATTATGTTTGTTTCCCTCGGCTTTTACATTTTCTTTTCTTTTAATATTCGATATTAGTCAAAAGAAGATTTAATTAAACAAACATTATTATTAGTATACTTACTATTACTTAATTTAAAAAAAAAAACACTTTTTTTAAATTTCTACAAACATCAAATTCACAGTCATCATCATCATCATCATCCTCCTGCCCTTATCCCATTTTCACTTGGGGTCGGCGCAACATGTATGCTTTTGCCATTCATCTCTGTTTCCCGTCATCTCAACATTCATTCAAATTCACAGTCAATTCGTAGAATTTAGTAGAAGTTTGTCAGGCGTTGTCTTTTTGCGCACATGTGGTCGCCAAATGGATTCTGCTACAACTTTGAGGTTTTGTTTTTATAACTAAAGCTTTTTATGAATGAGAATTGGGCATTGTTAGTGCGTTGTTTATTGTTGTTTTTGGGATCTTTGTTTCTATGCCAAAGAATTGTTTAAATAATTTTAATTGCTTAAAATAAGAATTATTTAAATTTTAATGAACATATAGTGTTTTCTACCATAATTGGTATCGTAACAGGAAGTTTGCAGATTTATAATAGCAATAATAAAAAACCTGACCTGACTGAAAAAATTAACATTACTCTCGGTCATTTGAGGAGGTTCATGGAGGCAAAGATTCACTCGTGGAACACCACGACACGTGTCGCCAGCGACGTAGCGTGACGTTGCCGAACTTCGCTCGACATTTTTGCCAACATTTTTGACATGAAAACGTCGCGTCGCGTCGGCGTCGTGCGATGTTTTGTCTTGAAATGTCGCAGACTCATATCGTAGAACATTTATTTGTCCCCTAGTGAATCTTTGCCTTAAATTGTAGCCTATGATACTGATGTTTAAGTTTTTACGTGAAAGAGTACTTAACAAACATTCGACCATTCTTCAACAAACTTCCTTGTTTAGAATATTAATAGGATGATACAGTTTCGTAGGAGAGATGGACTAGTCCCTGTAGTTTTCAATCAATTAATCATCAATCAACTAGCATAGACATAGGCCTCTCCCAATACGCGCCAAAAACCTCGGTCCTGCGCCTTCCGTATGCAGTCCGACCCAGAGACCTTTATGAGGTCGTCGGTGCAGTTTTAATTTTACATAATTATATTCAAAATTCTTCGCTTACAATGATTTGTTTAACATGTTTATTTGTATTAAATATTACATTATTCTTTTAAAGTCTCCTGGTTCAATAGATTTCATTATTAATATGTAGTTACTTTTGTAGTTATAACTAGCTTTCTGTACCTACTAAAGCCTGATGTGGTATCTACAGTCAAAATAATTTAAAGCTAAAGATGTAAATGTAATGGTTATCATCATATCGCCCAGTGCTGGATATAGGCCACCTCCAAATATTGCCACCATTCCGTCCTATCTTATCTATATTGTTATAAATGAAATGTATTATTTAAGATCCAATAAATAAAATAAAATAAACATTACAGGTATGCGACATCTGCGACGCAACAAATGAAGCTAAGAAACACCCTCCGGAATATGCTGTGGACAGTTCCGAGACCTGGTGGCAGAGTCCCCCACTCTCCAGGGGTATGAAGTACAACGAAGTCAACTTGACCATCGATCTTGGACAGGTATTTATACCGTATTTTTTATGATTTGAATTAAAAGGTAATCAAATATGGCGTCGTGTTAACCAGAGACTAAAGACTAACCCCCTTACTCATAAACGCCTCTTAAATTTTAGTCAATTGATTAATTAGCTTAAGCTCTTATGTTGTTTGGTATAAGGTTGGCTTTCGTAATAAAAATCTCGCTAAACAGTGATTAAATTTAAGAGGCGTTTATGAGTAAGGGGGTAAGATGATAGTCGTGAGGATGACGTACACTAACTTAGTCGTGAGTTCCAATCCCAAGCAGGCTACTTGTTCTTGCTACTCACCAATGCTTTCCTAAGGTATCAAGGAATATAAGCCGTGTACCTAAATCCTAGTGCAGGGTCTGTCTTATGTAAAAAAGTAGTAAGAAACTATCCATACTAATATTATAAATGGGTAAGTGTGTATTGTCTATCTTTCACGCCAAAACGGAGCGATGAATTGACGTGATATTTTAATAAATTTAAGTAGAGATAGTTGAAGGAATGGAGAATAACATAGGCTACTTTTCTTCTTCTCCGTCTAGTTAAGAGGAACAGTGCTACCCCGAATTTAGCGCGAGCGAAGCCGCGGGCAAAAGCTACTTTAATAATAATTCAGTGATCAGTAAATCTTAGCACAGATCTTAGTTAGTGATCTTATGTGTTTCATAACATTTGATGTAATCATAGATTAGTTAAAAACATCCTTATTTTCTAGGCAACAAAGCTGATTTTACAATTCAACTTATATTTTAAACGGTTACTCCGAACTGCCATAATCCCATTCTATAATTAAAGTTTCTCCTTCGGGACGTAAACTAAGGTCGACGAACTCGAGTAAAGTTATTTTTGGTTAATATGTCCTGAATAGACAGAGTAGGGAGACTTGCACAGAATAACACTGTATAAACTATCAACTATGTAGAATTTAAAAGAACATTACATTACATCGTTTTTACAATAAGGAAATATAAAAAATGCACTAGACTAAATATTATCATAATCATAACAGCCCATTAATGTCCCACTGCAGGAACGGGCCTCCTCCCGTGACGTAGGGATATTTGGCCTACTAATACCACGCTGACCAGACGGATTGGTATAGGGTGTAATTTCAAGTTTTCCTTCTTTTTATTTCGTAAAGATAATATTGACGGATAGTTCCTTAATCGGTTTTTACGACACCCATGGAATGAGATAGGATGGTGACATAATTATTGTATTCTTACTCCGTCGCCACACGGATACACTACATTAATTAGCTTTTATTATTACATACTTTATGTATAACAATGTCATCGACGTTATGTGTCTACGTACCCCAATATTTGGATGAGTAAGCGAAATATGAACATGGTTTACGATTTGCACCTAAGCATATAAGTACAGAAGAGTTATTGTTATATAATTAATATTATTTTATATTTTTAATACAGTCACACGACGCCCTCTAGTCCCAAACTAAGCAGAGTTTGAACTATGGGTATAAGACAACGGACAAACGTCCCTTCTTATTTATTTTTGTATATATGTTACAGCCAAAGTAATAAATATGGAATTATTATACTTACATAATAACTAGCCATTATGTATAATGGCTACTAAATTTAGATAAAGTTATAAATGTCGCAGAATTAATCACATTAACTAGCCATTATATATAATATCTTCAATGACTGAAGATTCCGAGGCTAAAATCGGTATTCCTCAAGGGAGTATGTTAGGTCCTACTCTTTTTTTGGCCTTTATTAATGACCTCTGCGAAATAAACTTCACCAATGGCAGAGTCATTGCTTTTGCATGTAATATTACATGTAATAACACTTTTAATACTACACAATGTAGTGCGCTCTTTCCCGCAAGGATTGAGTATATTGCGCGAAAAGACAGCTAATAGCAAACACTTCAAGCCGACCAAGTTAAGCCCGATTTACACATCGACAAGTACAGTCACGAGCAATAATATGTACACATTGTCAAATTTTCTAAACTATCTGTTCACTTATCTAGACATTAGAATACCAAAATTATTTCGGTAATTGTAAGAGGTTCCGTACAGTTTAGAATTAATCTTCGAATTTTTAATTTTGGATTAGCAGAACTTTAGATAACTGTATTACAAAATGTGAAAATGTGTACATATTATTGCTCGTGACTGTACAGTAGCGAGTTAAGTAGTAGGTTGTTTAATACGTTGATTTAAATAGATCTCCATCCTATTTTTTGGCGGGTCAAGTTGGCGAGACGCGAGAGAGGGGTCTACTTCGTACTTAACTCGCCAAAAATTAGGATGGAAATCTATTTAAATCAACTTAATCAACAACTTACTGCTTAACTCGCTACTGTTCTGCGGCAAACACTTCAAGCCGACCAAGTTCCTACGCGTAGTCACTACAAGTTTCTCAGGACACTTTGTAGATGTACTTCTCGTCGTCGTTGCTATGCGAATGTAATTAATACTTACTTGATAATATGTAAAATGTTTACAATAATAATATACTTATGCGAATTACTTATTTGCTTCAGCTGCCATTGCAAAGGTAATTTTGATATTATGTTATTTTTTATTTGTTAAGCCAGATGGGAAGCAATTTATAATAATGTAATTTTGTATAATATTATAAATGGACTAGAGACCAGTAGTCTATAAGACAGGCATGACTTAATATGTCCGCTCAATTCAAATCTTGTGTGCATGAACATAATTGTTTGCGTTATAAGTATGCATTTACAAAAAAAAAGGATTTTTTTTTTATCCGTTGTCTAGTAACCATAATACAAGCTGTTCTTAGTTTGGGACTAGATGACTTTGTGTGAATGTCTGAGAGATATTTATTTATCTATACTAATATTATAAAGAGGTAAATTTTGTGAGTTTGTAACGTTGTATGGGGTAATCTCTGGATTTAATGAACCGATATTAAAAATTATTTCTGTGTTGAATAGTCTATTTATCGTGGAGTGTTATAGGCTATATGACGATACGATATGACTAATAGGAGTAGAGCAGTAATGAAATATGTTTAAAAAAGAGACGCGTTTTTTTGCCGCCCAACGAAGTGGGCACGGGTCAGCTAGTGGCTAGCTGACTAGTATTTATGAGCACTAGTAATAATTTTCTTGGGAGTAGATATAATTATAAAAAAGCTTTACCACTACACGCGTGGCTCTAGTTAGCCCCCCGGTATGTATTATTTTTATTTAAACATGTCATAGACATCCTCCGTGTGGTGACGCAGTAAGAATACAATATGTCACTACCCCATCTCATCCCATGGTTGTCGTGAAAACCGACTAAGGGACTATCCGTGAATATTATCTTTACGAAATAAAAAGAAGGAAAACTTGAAATTAAACCATAAACCAATCCGTCTGGCCACCGTGGTATTAGTAGGCCAACTATCCCGCCATCATGGGAGAAGGCCCGTCCCTGCAGTGGGACATTAATGGGCTGTTATGATGATGTCATACATAAGAACCACCCAAACCAAAGCTTAATTTTTGCATTGAACAGAAAACTAAACCTAAAACTCTTAGTAACAGCCATTGTAATAGTATACTTAATACTACGGCACAATGGTGTATAATTGCTGTGAATTGCATAAATATTGTTCGAGATACGTTACAAACAAGCCACTGTGACGTAGTGGGTTGGTATAGGGATATAAATGCAAACAACTCAAGTACGACAATATAGTATTATTCCGTAAAAATTAATTTAGTATATACAATATTATTAGTTTGATAATTTGGAAATCACTACGTTAACAAATATAGGAAAATAAGCAAGCCGGTCTAATCAGAAGGATTTTGAGAGGACATATACATGTGTGTATAACGCAAATAAGTTATACTGAAAATGTAGATCTTCTTATCTACTTCTTCTCCTTTTTGGGGACCCTCCAGGATGCACTTCGACCCCATCGGATCTTTTGTGCTGGTCCCCCTTTCACCACCCCGCAGCTTCCTCAATCACCTTCGCGAAGGAGATGAGTAAGCCTAGCGGCAGCATGTTAAAGTCACTAGGGGTAGGATATCCCACTCCTAGTAGCTTCATCCTTTGTCTAGTGAGGGCTTCGCAGTTGCACATCAGATGTTCCACTGTTTCGTCCTCCTCACCGCATGCTCTGCACTGGTTAGTGCCTGATAGTCCCATCTTCATTCAACAAAAATGTAGATACCAAAGTCATAAATCCGTAGCTAGCGTAACATCCCGTCACAACTTTATTATTAACATAAAATAATAACTCAATAACAATTTTATAACGTTCATGGTTGATGCCTAAAATATTTTTATATATCGCCCTTATGTCAACTTATCAACTATTATCTCAACGGACGCCTACACAACATCCGTGTCACGCGGTCAACAAATGATTTTATATAACTACCTACTAAATAATTATATGTTCTAACTTTATGAGTTATTAGGATCTGCTTTTATCATCATACTAGCTTTTGCCCGCTTCGCTCGCGTTAAATTCGGGGTAGGACTGTTCCCGTTTCCTGGACACGAAAAATAAAAACCAATAAAAAAAGAACCCTATGTAGAGTACTCCACCCCTTCAACTATCTCCACTTAAAAAATCACGTTAATTTGTGGCTCCGTTTTGCCGTAAAAGAAAGACAAACAGACAGACTTTCCCATTTATTATAATATTAGTATGGATTAGCCAATTAACGTCGACTGTTACACATAGGTCATCATTATCATATCAGCCAATCGACGTCCACTGCTGGACATAGGCCATCTCCATATATTGGCACTTTGTGTGGTCCTGTGCCTCCCTCATCCATCGGTTTCTCGCCGTCCTAACTAGGTCGTCAGACATCATCATAACATCCCATTAATGTCTCACTGCAGGGACAGGCCTCGGATGAGATGGGGTGGTGACATAGGTCGCATCCAAATAATTATACGCAGTGCTGTGCTGTTTCTATCATCGTATATCATCATCGTACCACACAAAGCAAATAAATTATTACCACTTCATCTGTCATATTGTAGTGTTGAAGATAGCAATTTGTAAACAAATACGGTCCCTAGAACTAAACACCAACCTCTCTCACAGAACGTCATAACAACTTAGTTCTTAGAAGTACTTAACGAGGTTATCAGGTAAATATTAATTATGTACCATGAATACATAATGTATAGTGATTGCGAAGTACCTTCAGGACTATATTAGATAAGTAACGTATATTTACATTTTTCACAATCTTTACATTGTTTATATAAAAATAAAAATATAACAAAAGGTAGAACCACCAGCATCGGGTACAGTCACGAGCAATAATATGTACACATTGTCAAATTTTCTAAACCATCTGCACGTTTATCTAGACATTAGAATAATAAAATTATTTCATAATTTCGAAGAGGTTTCGTACAGTTTTGAACTAATCTTCGAATATTCAATTTAAGATTAGCAGAACTTTAGATAAATGTTTTACAAAATGTGAAAATGTGTACATATTATTGCTCGTGACTGTACAAGGACCAAGCTACTGGTAGTTAGGGCTCCAGAGATAGGAACCTTCTCACATTACGTGTTTCTCGAGCAGTACTGCCTTCTGCATCAGACCTATGATCCAACTGCCAAGCGCGAGTCTCCTTAGATGTTAATAGAGACTCTTTGGAATAAGTCCATTTATCGAAACTACTAACGGAACAATGATCGCCGAATCAACATTCCACATGTCGACAACCTCGTGATTTTGTATTTATATTTATATATAATATTGCAGGAATTTCACGTGGCGTATGTGTTCGTCAAGATGGGTAACTCCCCTCGGCCTGATCTATGGGTTCTGGAGAAGTCCACAGACTACGGGAAGACCTTCAAGCCTTGGCAATATTTCTCCGACTCACCACAGTTAGTATATTTATAATCCTTACTTCTTTGACGACCTACGACGGCTAATACGCAGGGGTCTCGGGTTCGATTCCCACCCAATGCAAATCTTGTGATGATTGAATTTAGGTCTGGGTGTTTTCCATGTATAATGTGTATAAATTTATAAAAAAAATGATTATCCGTTGTCTAGTACCATTGGTACAAGCTCTGCTCAGTTGGGGACTAGATGGCGTTGTGTGAATGTGTGAGAGATATTTATTTAATGTTCCGCGAAACTTTGTAACTACATATGTTCATTTGCCATTTTGTATTCTTACCCACGGACTAATAATACAAAACATATATGACGATGGCGACCTCTGTGCCGCAGTCGGTATATTACATGGCTTCTACGCAGAGGTCTCGGGTTCGTTTCCCGCTCAATACAAATCTTTGTACATACAAAGATTTTTGTACCTACTATTCGTTTCAAATAAGAATAGGACTGTCAACGCGCCATCTTGTTCCGCATTGCTAACGAACTTCATGAATGTTATGTACGGTAGGAAAAAAATAAACACAAAACTTTATTAATTTTTACTTCAATATGTTGTATAAATTTTTAATATAAATTAAATTTTAATTGGAATCTAAATCTTACACAATACTTATGGCATCATAGCTACGTTCTTCATCCGAATTGGATTCCATGTGAAACAAACGGCAAAATTTTCAATAAAACCGATTTTCTTCGTAAGGTTTTTTATGTTATTGTTTCAATGTAACAAATAAATAAAACGGTAAAAAACGAGGAAACATTTTTTTCGTTGAATAAAACAATCTGTTTCTTTCGTAATGTTCAATGCTTAATATTTTTATTTAAATTATTTTACGATTTTTTTATTGGTCGTACTAAAATGACAGTTGCCACATGAAGTTGGCAGCAAGTGCGATCATATTCTTATTTGAAACGCATAGTACAAAGATTTCCATTGAGCGGGAAACGAACATGATTGTTTGCATTGGTCTGATTCAAGTGTTTTCTATGTACGTATTTACAAAGAAAAGTATTAAAGTATGTTACTTCAATATAATACAAGCATTGCCTAGTTGGGAGACTATGAATGTGTGAGGAGAGGATTATTTATTTATTTATTCTATTCCTGTCTGATGTAATTATTAGATGATATAAGCATACTTATGATTTTAGGAACTGTGAGCGTTACTTCGGCAAGGAGAGTCTGCAGCCGATTACTAGAGACGACTCAGTTATTTGCAGCACTGAATACTCCAAAATTGTACCCTTGGAAGGTGGTGAGGTTAGTGTACTAAACAGTCCTTTGGCACTATTTAGAGGTGGCCTTTGTTCAACAGTGGACGTCAATTGTCTGATTATGATGATGATGACACTTTGAATGTATTTCTATAAATCAATATTGCATAAACAAAACGGCCGTTTTTTTTTCGAATGTGAAATACTACTTAATTGAAAAACATTTAAAGTGTTGAGAGTGTGTTATACAAATACATAAAGTATTTGTATAACACACTCTCAAGATTTTGTAATCAACATTTTACATTATTTATCCTATTTGCGAATTATGATTTTTTTTTCAATTGGCGGCGCTAGTGAGCCACTTAAAGGCCCTTAATACAGTCCGAAAATTAACACAACGAATGCTACTTACATTTTTACATTATTGACCGTTTCCAATATAAAGAGTTATAAGAGAGCTTACAATATTAATAATAGAAGTACTTTTAAGGGCTTAACAGAATACCAGCGTTGTAATGCCTTTGACGCTTCAGCGATTAACGGAGTTAGGTCCTATTTTGTATAAATTTTTAACTGCATTTCAGTGTAATTGTTGTATGCTAGTTTTCCGTAAATATTATCTTTACGAAATAAAAAGAAGGAAAACTTGAAATTAAACCATATACTAATCCGTCTGGCCAGCGCGGTATTAGTAGGCCAACTATCCCTCCGTCATGGGAGGAGGCCCGGCCCTGCAGTGGGACAATAATGGGCTGTTATGACGATGATGATGCTTATTTATTTTTTTTAAGTACATTGTAAAATCAATATTTTTCTTTCTATTCTATTTTTTTGTTAGTCAACATGATAAATGTTCATTGTACTGAAGTGTGGCTATGCCAGAATAAATAGATTTTCTTTCTTTCTTTTTTTTCTTTCTTTCTATACCTACATAAAATTCTTGCATAAAAAAATTTGACTTTTTTAATTAATTAAAATTTGCTTCCAGATCCCGATATCATTGCTGAACTACAGGCCCTCTGCTAATGCGTACTTCAACTCTTCGGTACTACAAGAATGGACGAGAGCTACCAACGTGCGGCTACGCTTACTCAGAACAAAGAATCTATGGGGTCATTTAATGTCTGTCGCCAAGCAAGACCCCACGGTTACAAGACGTGTAAGATATTCATTACTATATATTTAATTATTACCTATAAATCTTAGGTATACCTCTGTGGCGTAGTGGTTATATAACATGACTGCTATGCAGAGGTCTCGGGTTCGATTCCCGCACATGATTGTTTGCACTGGTCTGGGTGTTTTCTATGTATAATATGCATTATACAATAAAAAGTATTTAAGTATGTTTATCCGTTGTCTAGTACCTATAGTACAAGCTTTGCTTAGTTTGGGACTAGATGGCGTTGTGTGAACGTGTGAGGTATATTTATTTATAGATCTAAAAAATTTCGAAAAAAAAGACAGTTGAAAAAGGAGATGGAAACTTTTGGGCTAAAGCCTTGTACATTACTGTACAGAGTAAGGAAATGCCTTAAAATTCTTTCCTATTTTTTAATAAAACAATAATAATATTACTCAATTGTATTAGGTTTCGAACTTGAATAAAATAGAAAAGATTTTTAGGGTATATCCTTACTCTGTACAGTAATGTACAAGCTTTAGCCCAGAAGTTTCCATCTCCTTCAAAAAAAAATTATCTTGGATTTCAGATTGCCAAAACTAACAAAAGATTTAGCACGAGACTAATAAGTGTAAAGCTATAAATTGATAATACTCTCATTTCTGTTTCATTTTGGCCCAAAACTCTTAGTGAAGGTTTCATTCTCCTTTGGTATCTCGACAAGTTAGTCTAAAATGAACATGGGCAAGACCAAGATTATGGCAATGTCCATGTTGCATCCACTCCTAGAAGAAGTAATGGCGGCCGTATAACCCAAAAGTATTCACCCGACAACTTTTCAATTGATTTTGTCTTGTATGATTAAGGGTCGTATCACACATTTCAAAAAGTAAAAGGATCGGCACCGCCTCGCTTTTTTAATCCGATTACGTTACGATACCGATTAGTGTGCGTTGCAGTAGGGAGTTTTATACAAATAATACTGAACGGCACGAGTTGATACGGTGACGATCCCATTCCGCTTTGATATATTTGCTACGACCCTTAAACGTAAACTCTTTATTTTGGCAGTATTTCTACAGTATAAAAGACATAAGTATCGGCGGTAGATGTATGTGTAACGGTCACGCAGACAACTGCGAGCCTGCAGACCCGGCCACGAACACCAACATTCTCGAGTGTGTCTGCCAGCACAATACCTGTGGCCCACAATGTGCTCAGTGCTGTCCAGGATTCGAACAAAAGAAATGGAGAATATCACAGCATTGGGACAGATTTGCTTGCGAACGTAAGTATTTAGCGATAGTCATCTATTAGTCAGGGGACTAGTGTAGATGGTTAGTCTGTTCTTACAAGGACTAAACTACTTTCAACTTGTGCATTGAAGCTGGAAAAATCCTAAACTAGTAGAATTCTCTGATAGTACCGACTCTTCTACAGTGCTGTAGCCAAGCAACAAGTATCAATATTGTTAGTATTTAAAAACATTTTACCTTACCTTACTTCATAACAACCCATTCATGTCCCACTGCAGGGACTCCTTCTGTAAGGGAGGGATACTTAGCCTACTAACACCACGCTGGGCAGACGGATTGGTATAGGGTTAATTTCAAGATTTCCTTCTTTTTATTTCGTATAGTTAATATTCACGGATAGTCCCTTAGTCGGTTTTTACGACACCCATGGGATGAGATTGGGAGGTGACATATTGTATTCTTACTCCGTCACCACACGGATGTTATTTTACTTAATACATACTATACAATTTTTCCTCAGCGTGCAACTGTCACAATCACACAACTGAGTGCTCGTATGACCCCGAGGTCGACAGACAGAAGCAGTCGTTGGACATATTCGGCAAGTACGAAGGAGGTGGTGTATGTCAGAACTGTCGGCATAACACACAGGGAATTAACTGCAACCAATGCGTGCCGACCTTCTTCAGACCTTATGGCAAAACTTGGAGCGAACTCGACGTGTGTCAACGTAAGTAGAATCCATAGTAATATTATAAATGGGAAAATATGTCTGTCTGCTAGTCTTTCTATCACGGCAAAACGGAGCGACGACTTGACTAGATTTTTTAAGTGTAAATAGTTGACGACTTGACGTGATTTTTTAAGTGTAAATAGTTGAAGGGTCGGAGAGTACCATATGCTACTTTTGCTACCCCGAATTTAACGCGAGCGAAGCCGCGGGCAAATGTTAGTGAAAATATGAAGTATTCTGTGATATCTAGCAACATCTTCGACATGGAAATTTACTAAAGAACATAGTGCTGATATTTAGACTTCTGATATTCAGATGTTCCGGTATTTTCAAATTAGTGTCGAGTTCAACCATCGAAACTGTTGTTGTAAATGCAAATGTATACGTTTAAAATCTCAACTCAATCTCAGTCAGCTTCAAATGTCACTTATGTCAAATTTGACAGTTTATTAACCAATGAGACAACGCCAAACGCTGATTATAATCTGTAGAGTTATCACTTGGAGTTACCCGAAATGTAATTATAATAAATACATTTACCATTGGCCTTCAGATTTAATTTGGTGTCATTATAAAAAAAAACATTATAATCAACAATGTTACTTATTAACTTAGCTTGCAACTGTGACCTGCACTATTCAACTGGCAACTGCGAAGAAGAAACGGGTCGCTGTGAATGCCGTATCGAGTTCCAGCCTCCGAACTGTGATTCCTGTGCCTATGGATACTTCGACTACCCTGATTGCAAGCCATGCACGTGCAACTTGAACGGTACAGATGGCGAACAGTGTACTCCTGTTGATGGCTTGGTGAGATTTGTATTTTGTTCTCTGTAAGGCAAAGATTCACTAAGGCACAAAAATGTCCATAGTCATTTCGACACATTTTTTTATTTTTAAATTTTAAAAAGTAGGTTTACTGATCTTTATTATCAATACTGGGTACCAAATTGTTATAAGTAATTATTGTCCACAGTGTCCTTGCAAGTACAACTACGCAGGAAAGTCTTGTGAGATTTGCGCCGATAGTTACTATTCACCTGAGTGTAAAAGTAAGTATAATAAATATTAATCACTATTATATTATAGGTAATAGTAATAATACTTCTTAGAACCCACAAAAATTATGTAAATAAAATATGTATAAAGGGTGTTTAAAAAACACAAAGACTATTTCAAAACATATAATATTATTAAAAAATACACCTGCTTTTCACCTGCGGTTTAATGATACTTTTTTGGGAGTTGGAGTCATTTGCCAACTAGCTCTGTTATCTGCGCGCTTTATATTTAGAGTTAGAATTAGCATCGTTAATATTATGGTGCAAATACATCTGAGCATTCACTTGTAGTAAGCATTCTTGCGAATGTAACATTACAGACAAATGCGACAGCACAACACGCGACCCTCAAGTCTAAAATGTTCGTGAAGAATGATTTTGCTCGGCTCGTTGCTCGGTTCGACAAATATATAAAAGCGGCGAATGCTCGTTGTTCTGTTACAAATGAATGCTCAAATCGATCAGCACCTTTAATTTAAATATTATTATGCGTCATGTTAATGGTATTTCCATCAAATAATGTTAATGGTATTTTCTGTCCTCAGATTGCGAGTGTAACTCTGTAGGATCCGTTTCACCCGTGTGCGATAAGATCAGTGGTAACTGCACTTGTAAGAGTAAATATGCTGGCAGAACATGTAACCAGTGTGAGGCCGGCTACTACAATTACCCGAATTGTAAACGTAAGTAGTCAAATGAACTACACCAATCTATTGAATAAGCTCCCGGACTTTGCTTAATCAGCATCAGCAATCAGCAGCAGGCGCGAACTCGACGCCCCAGTTCAAACTTGAACTATCGATTACGTATCAAAGGGTCGTCGAGTAGGCGATCAACTCGTCGGCCACCAGTATACAACTTGGCGTCAATGAGGTTGCAACCTGTAAAACGTGTGCGCTCTGTCTTGCAACAGCAGGCAACGCGTCGCACGTTAACTGTAAACTTGTTGACGACTCGGGGCAAACGGGGCGGTAACAGTAGATCGATGAACAACGCGTAGATCATCTTAAAAACTTTGAACTTGAAAAAGTCACTCTTATGTAACATGAATAAAGCTTATATTTCAATGCCATACTGTAAGTTGACTTGGAGTGGAGTTGACGTCAGGTCGGTGTAATTTGCGCCGACCTGTAAGCGCCCAACAGTTGTAGAAAACACGTTATCTTCTGAGTACTCCAAAAAGAGATAGAAGTATATTAGATCAGAATAGAAGACCCGTAAGTGCAAGCGAGATAGATATAGAGAAATGATATTGGCTTTAAAGCCCGATTTACACATCGACAAGTACAGTAGCGAGTTAAGTAGTAAGTTGTTGATTAAGTTGATTTAAATAGATCTCCGTCCTATTTTTTGGCGAGTTAAGTTGGCGAGACGCGAGAGAGAGGGCTACTTCGTATTTAACTCGCCAAAAAAAAGGATGGAGATCTATTTAAATCAACTTAATCAACAACTTACTACTTAACTCGCTACTGTACTTGTCGATCTGTACATCGGGCATAAGACTCAGATGGTAACGCAAGTACTATAACAATTGTGTGTGTGTGTTAAATAATGAAATAAAAATATATTTGCAGATTGCAACTGCGACATAAGTGGTACAGAGGCCAGCATCTGTGATGACGTCACCGGTACTTGTATATGCAAGACAGGCTTCGGAGGTGCAAGATGTGACCAATGCCTTAATGGGTAAGATATTTAACTATTCATCATCATATAAGACCGACGACCTCAAAAGGTCTGTGGGTCGGAATGCATGCGGAAGGTGCAGGGGCGTGTTCTGTGGCCTATGTCCAGTAGTGGATTGCGATATTTAAATAATTGATTGATTAATCATGACAGGTTATGGTAGTCCTCAGGTGGACAGGGCCTCCTCCACTAAGCATAAACAAAAAACATCATCACCATAAAACACTTATCCGTTTTGGAGATAATGCCCTTTTCAATTATTTCAACCTCCTTTCCTTATAATACCTATTTGAACAACGTACAGTTAAAGTTTAAATGATAAATTTTTAATTTTACGATTGGTATTATAATAAAGCCTAAAATTGTGTTAAATTTCAACAGATGTTTATCTCGGCTACTAGGACGACTTTAATTAGCTTTTACAAGACCCTTATTAATAGCGCCATGTTCTGTGGTGCGTGTGAGAGGCTTATTTTCAGCAGTGGACTGCGATAGGCTATTTGATAACTTTAGCTCTAGTCGTAACAGGTTTTCTTTATACGTCTAATCATAACAGCCCATTGATGTCCCACTGCAGGGACAGGCCTCCTCCATTGATGGAGGGATACTTGGCTTACTAATACCACGCTGGCCAGACGGATTGTTATAGGGTTTAATTTCAAGCTTTCCTTATTATTACGTAAAAATAATATTCACGTATAGACCTTTAGTCGGTTTTTACGACACTCATGGGATGAGATGGGGTGGTGACATATTGTATACTTACTCCGTCACCACACGGAGATGAATACTTATTAATGTATTTATTTTAGATACTACATGGAAGTCAAGGGTCGTGAACGTGTATGTGTGCCCTGCAACTGTAACCCGACACAATCAACATCTACTAGTTGTTCAGCCGATGGAAAATGTAATTGTTTGGTCAATTTTGGAGGAAAGCAATGTGATCAATGCTCACCAGGATACTACAAATACCCCGAGTGCCACAGTAAGTGTTTTTTGTTAATAATTTATAGAATTTATAAAAAAAGTGGCAACTTCTGTAAATAATTCGAAAAGAAAGCAAGCTGCATTAAACTACTGCAAAAAAGAGCAACTGTTATAAACCAGAAAAGGAACAGGCTTCTTTAGACGTTTAAAAAAAAGCAATACGGCTTGAAAGGCCGTTAAAAGGCTTTTAGGTAAAGTAGCTAGGTAGGTAGGTATAGGTAGAAGACGGAACATAGCGGACAGTAAAGGCGACCTGTAACGCGTTGTAAGGGGGCTACTTAAACCTACGTCTAGGTCGTGAGTCCTAAAAAAAAGTATTTAAGTATGTTTATCCATTGTCTAGTACCCATAGTACAAGCTCAGCTTAGTTTGGTACTAGAGGGCGTTGTGTGAACGTGTGAAGATTATTTATTATTGTATTAATTACAGTTTGTAACTGCGATGTGTCCGGTTCTATTGGATCTACATGTGACGACAGTGGTCAATGTCACTGCAAACCAAACTTCGACGGACCGAAATGTGACAAGTGTAAAGAACAGTATTACAATTATCCAGCCTGTGAAGAATGTAATTGTGATCCTAGAGGGGTTATTGCTAGCTTTGCTGGTAAGTACAATTCACTCATATTCACCCTCATTTTATTCTATGAAGCATTCGTAAAAAACTATAAACAGTAATAAGTAGGTATACTAAACATTTCATAGAATTCATATTCATAACATTTAGCCATCGTATTTTTTTTTTAAATGGGCCCATTTAAAAAAAAATGGCTATACTATAAATGGCTATATACCAGAATGGCTTTATGGTGCCTGAATAATATTTAATAATAATTTATGGCATATTATTACTATAGTTTCATCAACTATTAAATTGAATGAACCCCAATGTATATAAACAAGATCTAATAAGATTTAAAACCGTCAATATTATTTTACAATATAATAATTCCAGGGTTTTAACATACCGTGAAATTATTTGGTTATTTGTCGAACTACCATTTGTAAGAGAGTGTCTCTTTCGTCTTTTCGTAATTCTAAATTTACATACTTACATACATACATAAACTCACGCCTTATCCCGGCCGGGGTAGGCAGAGACGACAGAACGCCAAAAAAAATCTTGTTTCTGTGAATTTCAATTTAACGTAAATAAGTAATTACTAAATATAGAATGTTGTTATCAGGTTGCGGTTCAGTGCCAGCTGGAGAACTATGTCAGTGCAAGGATCGAGTGCAAGGACGTATATGTAATAACTGCAAACCTCTTTTCTGGAACCTACAAGAGTATAACCCGTATGGATGTCAAGGTAAGAAGATTTCAACATCGTTTTCAGAGCAGGCATAGACTAAAATACAATAATAATAAGAATACAATATGTCATCTCATCCCGTGTCATCCCGTGGGTGTCGTAAAAACCGACTGAGGGACTAACCGTATATATTACCTTTACGAAGTAAAAAGAAGCAAAACTTGAAACTAAACCCTATACCAATCCGTCTGGCCAGCGTGGTATTAGTAGGCAAAGTACCCCTCCGTCACGGGAGGAGGCCCGTCCCTGCAGTGGGACATTAATGGGCTGTTATGATGATAGACTAAAACGTTTTGGTTTCCCGTAGAATCTTTGGAAGAATGTGAATTTATTATCCTTACAAATTGCTTAGCTTCGTCCGAAGTGTATAGTCCACATACAACAACGACCAATGACATAGAAAAAGCCGTTTAATTTAACTGTATGTATCTTAATTTACCGACGACCTGGTTAGGACGGCGGGAAACCGATGGATGAGGGAGACACAGAACCGCACGAGGTGGCAATACTTGGAGAAGGCCTATGTCCAAAAATCATTGTAGTAAAGCATTAATACGATATATGTTTTATCTATCTATTTTTTTACTACAGCAATTGTACTTTTACTTTCATGATTTTATGTTTTAAAATATTATTTTTTTATGTAGAATGCGACTGTTACCGCCCTGGTACCGTCGGAGGGCTTGGAGCCTGTGAGACTAAGACGGGTCAGTGTACTTGCAAGCAAAACGTCGGGGACAGGCAGTGTAACCAGTGCGAAGATGGATACTACAACCTTGATGACAACAACTTGTTTGGATGTACAGGTTAGACCGCGAATAAAAGATAGATAAAAGAAGTTTATTTAAAGAATACACATGATACATTTTAAATAATCCCACCAAACTGCAGAGCGGTTTGTCGGCATCCAATAGTGTGATATTGGATGTTTATTTAATCAACTTTTGTTGCTGACTGTACTAAATAAAATATAATTTCGTCTGCTTACTGGTAAAACAAGATAAATGCATTTTTTATCTAAAATGAATCTGTTTTACCAGTAGATAGAGCATCGAAAATTACGTGTTTATGAATAGAAAAATAAAAAATAAAATCAAAGTAAGTACAAGACTTTAAGTTTTATGTTACGAGTTGATGGGAAGACAAAGGTTATGTGATAGAAACCGCAGTTCGATAATCGAATTCAGAATGTCAATTCTCGTTCCTTAAAATCGTTAAAAATTCGGTTAAGTTAACTTTTAATTGTCAAATTGTCTTGCCTATTGAGAGACAATTTGACAACTAAAAGTTAATTTAACCAAATTTTTAACAATTTTAAAGAACGAGATTTGACATTCTGGTTCCAAAAAAACTGATATGATTGTGAGACATAAAATAGAGCGGGTTGAAACCTTTAAAACTTTAAAGTAGGCTATGTCCAGCAGTGGTCAACATCTTTTGGCTGACTAACCATTATTTTATGTGCAGAATGTGACTGCGACGTCGGAGGCTCAATCGACAACAATTGCGACAAAGAAACAGGCCAGTGTCGCTGTCATTCGAGAGTGGAAGGACGCCGCTGCGATCAACCAATCAGAGCACATTATTTCCCGACTCTACATCAGTTCCAATACGAAGTGGAAGAAGGGTATACACAATCAGGTCCTGTGAGGTATAGGAACTCTGATGATGTGTTCCCTGGATACTCCTGGAAAGGATATGTAGTCTTCTCTATGCTGCAGGTTCGTAATCTATATTTTTTATGAATAATTCAATCAATCAATTAACTAGCCCATCGCAGTCCATTGCTAGACATAGGCTTCTCCCAACACGCGCCACAGAACTCGGTCCTGCGCCTCAGTCAATGCAAATCTTTGTGTGCATGAACATGATTATTTGCACTGGTATAAACAAGCTCTGCTTAGTTTGGGACTAGATGGCGTTCTGTGTGGAATTTTACTATTCTCTTCTATTTTCTTTCCATACTATGAGGATGACAATCTCTCCATTGATATACTAAGATAATGTTTAAAACTACTTTTTTTTTCAGAACGAAGTAACTAACCGTGTTATTATACCGAAATCTTCGCTATACCGTATGGTGCTGAAATATGCGAACCCACTGAAGGATGTAGTTATTGCTAACATCGTTATCACACCAGACAGCGTCGTCGATATACAGCAGAAGTAAGCTTTTATATTTCTAATCGTAAACCTTAACAAGCTAATAACTTCAGCTCATCATCATCATAACAGCCCACTAATGTCCCACTGCAGGGACGGGCCTTCTCCCGTGACGGAGGGAAACTTGGCCTAGTAATACCACGCTGGCTAGAAGAATCCTTCTACCAATCGGTAAAGGGTTTAATTTCAAGTTTTCCTTCTTTTTACTTCGTAAAGATAATATTTACGGTTAGTCCCTTAGTCGGTTTTTACGACAACCATGGGATGAGATGAGGTATTCTTACACCGTCACCATACGGACTTCAACTAAAAACTTGCAATACAATTTTCATATTTATTTAGATAAAAACAAAATTACTGAACATATTTTGATGAAAATTCTATGGGACCATTCTGGAGATATCTCCTTTCAAACAAAAGCCGCTTCCTCTACTAGCGCCTTGGATGCGGTGGCTAAGTTTAATAAACTTCAAATTTAGAAACTTTAATTAGGCAGCTCTAAATTGACGTCAATAAAGGCCGATTCACGATTCACACACATCAGTGAAGTCACAGTTCCGAAACAGTACCGGCACAGTGCGAAATATTCTTTTATACAGTTTTTATAAGCGCATACCCACTTTTTTTTTTTTTTTTTTAAGACTACTCCCGCCCTAGGGATCACGCCCTGTGTCGCGGGGACTTTTTACAAACATCAATTAACGGACACAAAGAACACCCAGACTCAGGACAATAATTTGTGGATCTCACAAATTATTGTCCTGCGTGGGGATCGAACCCACAACCTCGTGCACGGCAGCCGCTTGCGCTACCGCCGCGCCACAGAGGTCGTCAAACTTGTTAGTGTCAGTGACGACACAGTGCTCTCAGTGTCAGTGCCGGCGAACACGTTTTTTGTACTGTAGCACTGATACTGAACTGAGCTGTGTGAATGTGTGAATCGGCCTTAAGTATAACCTTGTTATAAAATACTAGCTGACCCGTGCCCACTTCGTTGGGCGGCGAAAAAAACATTACTAAGCGTCCCTTTTTTAAACATATTTCATTACTGCTCCACTCATATTAGTCATAGCGTGATACTATATACCCTATGACACTCCCCGATAAATGGACTATTCAGCACAGAAAGAATTTTAAAAATCGGTTCAATAGATTCAGAGATTACCCCCTACAACGTCACAAACATACAAATACACAAACTTTACCTCCTTATAATATTTTATTGAATAAACATACCTATACCTACAATATTCTTATGTCGTATTTAGATTCAACGTAGCTCTTCGTCCAACCATACAGCCGCAGTTGGTGACCGTCGCAGGAGAGAAGGGTGTCGCACCAGCACCCTTCGTCATGAACCCTGGGAACTGGATGATCACCATCAAAACTAATAAAGAAGTTATGATTGTAAGTTTGTATGTCTTGACTATAGTAGCTGTTGCAATTTTACTAACGTCGGCCTCGTATCCCATCATCATACTAATTTTACCCGCGTTCTACCACCGGTGTGGTATATATCAGGGGTGCAACGGAGTAAAATCCTGCACCAAATTATAGTTTACAGCTTTCTGAAATTTATGCAGTAAAATTTAACTTTAACCACCTTTATAATTGAAAATTAATCGTGTCGTCACACTCCTTAGCCTCTGTCTACACCACCATGGGATTAAGAAGTGAGCTTTGTATCAAGAACTATTAAATATTAAATCATTTTTCAGGACTATTTCGTGTTGATTCCCGAAGCATATTACGAGGCTACTGTTCTAACCAAACTAGTCGACAAACCATGTGAAGTGGGTGATAAGAAGCTGTGCAGGCATTTCGCTTACCCCAGTGTTCAGGGCAGACCAATAGCTGATGTGAACAGCTTGAGCACCTCTGTTACTTCATACATCGATGATGTTTGGGTAAGATAAGATATTTTAATTACTCGTCCTTGATGGTGATCACCGTGATATGGTGATATCAACCAAAGGTTTCACCCCTATATCGCAGACTTTTTTATGACAGATTACTATTTAGCATAACAACAAATGGCATACACTTCCTTTGCAAGAAATTGTTTGGCATACTCTCATTTTGCATACATTCAAAAGCATATATTTTATATCACATAACTTGAGGCGGCAAAAACATCACATCGCAGAAAGTTTACCCTCAGAATCGTCTTTTGGTAAACTTTCATATCGTTTATTATTAAGTAACTGGACCATCATGTGTGTTCTGCGAAATAAAATTCTTAAAAGCAAGGGGGAACCCCAACCAAGGGACGTCTTGATAGCCCGCTTTTTATTATAAAACCACAATGGTTCCTAGAGCTGAACAAAAGAATAAAAACCAAGTTTGTTTCACAAGAATCGAGTGATAAACTGCATTTGAATGTCATACGAAAATAAGCTTATGGTGGGTCATGATTCTCACTGTAATTATAATTTTCCAGCAACTGAACGAACTGCATGCTACAGCAGACTCAATACCAATCGTCAACGGTGATGGAGAAGAACTACAATACAACATCAAGATAGATCCGCCTGGACCCTACATCTTGCTACTCGAATACGTAACACCAACCAAAGTGGAGATAAGAAACACTACAGAGATATTACCACGAGCTTTAACCGTCAGATTCCAATCTGGAGATGAACCCGAGACTGTAGCATTCGTCAATATTAATGATTGTCGATACACTGCTGCATGCCGACAGGCTTTTGTCGATGATCTGTCTAGGATACAGATCTTCAATGTTCATGATGCTAATAATGTCATTTATTTGAGGGTAAGTTTTTATCTACATATTGTGTGGAGGATGTAATAGCACCAAGCATTGAAAAAAATCATTTGACCCTCATCTATCGATCTAGTTCATCGGTCCACCGTGTCACCAAACTGCATCTCCCCGCGGTTGCCATTCTTGAACTTTCTGGCCCAACGTGGCTGTAAATTCTTCGCTCTATGTGCTCAGTAAAAAAAGGCTTTCTACTCATATAAAATCATAATTTTATCACGACACCACAGTACAGTATGTAAAGTACGACATAGGCAATACTTTAGGGCGTAATAGATAACGTTATTTAATAAAGTAAAAAAATTACAAAATAAATAAACATCAAATTACTACATAGTAAACGACGTGTAAAGCTTAGCTATGAATTTTACTAATCATGGACACCGCGCGGACGCAGCGAGCGATCGGTTCGCCAGCTGATTTAGATACATATCTACGACGCGATTTTATTTAAAAAAAGACAACATTCATAATATGCCGAAAGCCATTATCAGTAATAGTCGAATTCCCAAATGATGGTTCACAACGCCCTACTTATTTTTTATGCCTTTGCATTCTGCGATGTAGTCTCCTTAAAGCCGGTTTTAAATCATTCCGACCCTTGGTAGTTAATAGACTTTGTTTCGCAGGTAGACGCGAAACTGTCTTACTCCAATAAAATTGCAAAAAGGTTGTAGTTAATTACAGCTATGTCTCAAGTTCGATACCTGCTTAATGCAAATATTTGTGTACTTGAATATTTAGTTTGTTTTCAATATTTATGTAATAAAAACTTGAATATTATTTATTTTTAAGGGCGATGTTGGAACTCTAGTCGGAATAAAATCTATAATAGCAATCCCTGATTCTGAATGGCACTTGGACTACATAACACCGAAACCTTACTGCTTACGACGTAATGGTAAATGCGAGCCAGCTGTCTTCACCGCTGCTGTTGACTCCAAGAAGGTATTTTTGTGTTTTTTTTATTCATCTCCAGCTTTGTTTATTTTTAAAGACAACCCCCGCACTAGGGATCATCCCCTGTGTCTCGGGGATTTTCACAAACATCAATATAACGTATAACAAAGAACATCCAGACTTAGGAAAATCATTTGTGAATCGCTCAAATAAATTGTCCTGCGTGGGAATCAAACGGGCGACCTCGTGCGCGGTAGTTACTTGCGCTATCGTCTCGCCACCGAGCCAGTTAGTTAGATTTGATTTGTTTTTTATCTCTTTGTTCTATTAAAGTAGCCAACTTTATTTGTACAGAATTTAAATGGTGCATAATTTTCAACCCAAGGTAGGGTGTATATTTACAAAGCATGACAAAAATAAAAACGTTATCCTTATAATCTTTAACTCTAGTGGTTCCAATAGGTTTTATGGCAAAAAGAGGTTAAAATTGAAATGGTCATATCTCCTAATACAGGTACATTTCAATCCTTTTTTGTCCCTGCTTAGTAAGGTTATCCCGTATATATCTTAGAACTTAGAGCCCTCGCCCATGGCGACTTTTGTAGCGATGCTGTCACATCTCAGCAACGATACTGTGGCGCGTTGCAAATGCGACTAAAGCGCGTTAGTAGCAATGCTGTCGCTCTTTTAGTAAATCGACAGAAAAGTCGCGCACTGGATAGCTACAAAAAGTAACCATGTCCCTCGCACCCTTATAGACTAAAAATATGATAATTCTTATAAAAGTAATTTCTATTTTTAGGTTGAAGCAGAATCAGGTACTGGAGGTGACAGAGATATTCGGCCACAAAACCTTGAGAACAATACCGTCGTAGTTTATCTGGAGCCAGGAATACAGCCCCTTAAGATCGAATCTAAAGTACAAACTCCAGGGGACTACATGTTCTTGGTCCATTATTACCAACCAGATCACCCAGGTTTGTAACAGACTGCTGTACTATCTTCTTGAATAAACACTATCTTATATTGTCAACCACAGAACTAAATATGACTCTATAACATTGATTTACAAAAAACCCAAGATGCACATTTTCAAACAAAAGTAAAAGCCAAATTATACATACGCAATAAATACGTATAGTAATATCGTAAATATATTTTTATTTCAAATTCAATCTTACACGCATGACATAAAGTTGTATTTAAAAAGTAATGCACTTATAGCAATAAAATTTAGTGATTGACGTTTGCCGGTAGAACAACGCGATACTAATTTTAAAAAAGTGCACAATTTGAAATTGTGAGCCTATTTGTTGCGGACGGTTTTGGGAAGTGGAGTGTATATCTTTGGTTTTTTGTAAATCAATGTTTTTTTTTATAAGCTCATTTTCGTATGACATTTAAGTGCAATAAGATCTAAATTCGTTTGAATTTATTTTTTATTTCGACAACCTCTGTGGCGTACCTAGTCGTTATATTAGATGGTTCCTATGCAGATGTCTCGGGCTCGATTCCCCCTCAATGGAAATCTTTGTTTCACGAACTTAATTGTTTGCATTGGTCTGGCTGGTTTCTATGTGTAATAATGTATGTATTTACAAAAAGAAACCATTTAAGTGTGTTTATCCGTTATGTAATACCCCATAGCACAAGCTTTGCTTAGTGTGGACTAGATGGCGTTGTGTGAATGTGTAAGGAATGAGTTTTAACTTTTCTCATTGTCCACAGTGAGCAGTATAGACACGATACTGAAGACAGACACTCAACAGTTTGAGACCACTATACCAATACAGCACTGCCCTTCAAACTTCGGCTGCAGAGCACTCTTGAAACAGGCAGACAGTATCACATATTTCCATGTAGCGGAAAACTTCAGTATCACTTTTAATGTAAGTCGTTTTATTGATTTAGCTAGTATGTACAAAATCAAATGAATACCTTTTTTAAGATGCTTCATACAATACTATACTATAAATTAAGCAGTATGAAATACTCTATAACTATACCCCTTCCAACGTAAGTTTAGCTTTTTGACAGTTCACGTCCATGAAGTTTCGTAATATTTCTGCTTATTTTTCAAACAAATAATATTGTATTTCATGGACGTACCCATGTTTTTTTCAGTTACCATGGTTACTTAGTGATGGACACTCATAACGATTACCCCCATTATGAAACAAATTACAAATAATCGGTAGAAATAAATGCTATGAATAAACCGGAACTCTTCTTAATACGTTTATAAAATGTAATATGATATTTTAGATTAGCTATAACCCGCGAGTGTGTCACGATAAATTATGTATTTTAAATAATACCTAAGCTAACTATAACTTTATCATTTTAAGCTATAGGCTAATTCTCTTAACATAGATAAAGAAAGAAACAGTAATAAAATGATAATGTAAGTTGATGTAAGGATCCAAATGTGTAAAATAAAGTAATTTGAAAAATCACGAAATCGCTTACAATCGAATGGCATTACATTCGAGATACTGCTGAACGTCACTAACGTCAACCTGTCAAATGTCGTTAAATATAGTGGAAAGGGTATAGTAGTAGTCGTGATTGATTTAAAAGATTCTAAGTACTCTAATAATTGGATGTTTTTCTGTGTGTTTAACAGGATGATAGAGGTAAACCAGTGTGGTTGGACTATGTGTTAGTGATCGCAGCACCAGATTACGTAGACACCGCACTGACAGAAGCCAACATCATAGATTACACGCGAGAATTCATTGAGACTTGCGCCAACAATCATTACTATATGAACAAAAATGAATCAGGTTAGTTGATCATGTGTCCACGTGGGTATTGATTCAAATTCCATTCCAGACAAAGACGAATGGGCAAAACGTCCCCATTGATTTGTTGTCATACAATAAAATGCTTCACTTTTCAAGTACTTTCATTTGATGTATAGATGTAAGAAAAGGAAGATGTACAAGGGTGGGGACGGCTTCCATACAAAAATGCCCATTCTTCTTTGTTTTTTTATTAAGATTATCCCCAAGAACGAGCCTTGTGGATGCATCTTTACATTTCTTAGCAATCGTTTACTGGCCGTCAATGACGGTCATCTGTCCTTTTCATTTGCATACAGATTCGTGAGCGAGAGGGCGCTATACAAGCTTGCGGTTAATATGATATAGTTACATGCGTTTTGTCCCTTCTCATTCCATGCCTAAACCAAGACAAAAGGTTTCTTTTCATCTTTCCTGTTACTGGCGTTACTTTCATACTTCCTCTTAAATACTCATTGCACTAATGTGGTACCTATACAACTTTATTTTTTTCCTTCAACAGGTTTCTGCCGCGAAGCTATGTTTTCTATCACAGCAGAATACAATAGCGGTGCATTAGCTTGCTTCTGTGACTTCATGGGTTCGACCGAACTTGAGTGCAATACATTTGGAGGACAGTGTCCTTGCAAGCCTAATGTAATCGGAAGGTCGTGCAGTACTTGCCGTACTGGGTACTTCGGTTTCCCGAATTGCAGACCTTGTACTTGCCCACAAACAGCTATTTGCGATGATAATGGTAAGTGACAATAAATGCTCGTACAGTATGAGGACATTGATAATATGATTGGTTTTTAAAGAAAGACAGACAACAATGAGGAAGCGAGAAAGTGAGATTATAATTTATTGATGATTTTGAAATTTATATATTATGATGTTAACAATAAGTGCTATATTTTGTTGCACTGCAATGACTTTTTATCGAAGTGCAATGTTTCCGTAACCAGGTAACCAGTGTCACTTAGTAAGACATGATGAAACATACAATGTCAAATAGAATTAAGTAGGGATTCAATCTTTTATAATTTCAACCTTATGCCGAACGCTATAAGATACATTTTAATGTGATAATTTTCAAAACTTAAGCTAAAATTATTCAGCTATTTTCAGTAATCGGATGTACTTTTCTTACTCATTGATTTGCTGTCTTTCTTTAAAAGCCAATCACATTATCAATGTCCCCATACTGTACATATTTTAATACTGGCGGATAATCAATAAAATTGCCAGTTTTGTCGTCATAACTCTGACATGTTTCAGAAAATTATTTACTTATTTTGTAAATTTTATAACTATTATTTTGCATAAATTTTTCACCTGACTTCCTATAATTCAAGACCAACATTAGCCCAATCGGTTCAGCCGTTTTCGAGAGACTAACGAAAAGCAATTAATTTTTATATATTAAGTACAAAAGATACCTACTTATTAATCATTACATATTTATTCTTTTTAGGAACATGTATTTGCCCTAAGAACGTGGAAGGCACAGAATGCGATCGCTGCAAGCCCTACACGTTCAACTTCGACGTCCAGCGCGGTTGTGACGACTGCAACTGCAATCCGCTCGGTGTCGTTGATAACCAACTGCAATGCGAAGCCGACAGCGGTAACTGCGCGTAAGTATCACGGTACATTTAGCGTACCCAAAACATATACATAACATTTCAAAAAGAAGAGAGACTATTGAAAAAAATGGAATTCGAGGCAGGACTTGAACCTGCGTCTCCGGACTATACGCGCCCAGCACCTTGACCGCTAGGCAACCCGAGTCTCTGTCTCGTTCACCAAATCAGACCATTGCTTTTTTTCCAAAATACGTTTATTAAAAAAATATACTTAAATCTACTACATACAAATCTCGCCAAACGAAATGGTTTAACGGCCAGAAGCGCTCATTAACAGTTTTATCTTATACCTAAAACTTAGCTAAACGAAGCCGTTAGCCCTCGTGATTTAAAACCTAACTGTAACAGCGCCATCTAGGTGCAATGGTAGTTACAATTTTACGTGAAAGACTTTTTCATTGTCTTTCTTCTTCTCGTAATTTTCTAGTCATACTTATGCGTTATAGGTTTTATATGTAATTTACATATTATCAACTATGAACTTTTCAATTTTATCGTCAGGTGCCAACTGAACATAATAGGCAGAACATGTGACCATTGTGTACCTGGACACTACGCGTTCCCAGACTGCGTACCTTGCTCCTGCGACCGAGACGGCACCACTGATGACGTATGCGATCAGAACACTGCTCAGTGTTACTGCAAGAAGCACGTTACCGGACAAGTAAGCTTCACTATAAACTCAATACAAAATGGCCGCCATGAACTTGTTGCAAATGGCGGCGCAGATTTAATTTTTAGGTACTAAATAGCGCTAAGAAAACATTCAAGTGTGAGCTATGACAAGGTACGAAACACACATTGGCCTTGGACCGTAACATGTGAAAGTCAGGGGAAGAGCTCTTAGCCTAGCAATGGAATGATAGTGTCTAAGGCTGCAATGGGCATTGTCTCATTATTGACATATCGGCTTAATTCAAAAACCATTTCGAGGAAAAAACCCCTGATCAATAGTAACTAAATTTTTAATGTGCGCCAAATTATAATGTCTTTCACTGGATGATCTTTGGAAAACCTGAACCGAACAAGCAGAGAGAAAATATTTGAGAAACATAATGTTGCTTTCCTTAAGGGCTAAATGCCGAGTGCATCAAAACAATTACTGCGTAATACAATGAGTTAATTATATTTACCTAATCTCTGTGAATATTACCTTTACATAGAAAGAAGGAAAACTTGAAATTAAACCCTATACCAATCCGTTTGGCCAGTGTAAATTGCCAATTAGTAGGCCAAGTATCCCTCCGTCACGGGAGGAGGCCCGTCCCTGCAGTGGGACATTAATGGGATGTTATGATATTCACCTAAATCTTTATTTTCAGGCTTGCAACAACTGCAAGGATGAATATTTCAACCTACAACCATCTAACCCCGAGGGCTGCACTAAATGTTACTGTTTCGGAAAAACCACGAGGTGCAGCAGTTCTTATCTCACTTGGGAAGTTGTGAGTATTTATAACTTATATTATATGCGTTTTGTGACGATCTCTCTAGCAAAGTCGTTATATTACATGGCTGCTACGCAGAGATAGCGAGTACGAGTCCCGCTCAATGCAAATCTTTGTGTGCATGAACACGATTGTTTGGATTTGTCTGGGTGTTTTCTCAAAAAAAACAGTTAGTTATGTATGTTTATCCATAGTATACATAATAAATTGTCAAATTTTACGTAAGTGACGTTTGACGACAAGAGACTGTAATGATATTTTAAACAAATATAATGTATAACTACAAATTTTGATTACCTTGCTCGTCTACTAAAAGTACTGTCTTAACTGGTCATTGGCGTAATCTTAGAATCGCCATTAAAAAAAAATCGAATATAATTACGAGAATTACCCTGCTGATTTAATGTTTAATTTTACAGATAAATGGAATGAGCAACTGGTACATAGCTAATGTGAACTCAAACAAGACATTAAATATATCACCGTGGACCCTACCACCGGTGATGGTCAACGACTCCGTCATCACCGTCAATCTGGTTGGTGATGATGCTGAACAGAAACTTGTATACTTTGGAGCACCTGATTATTACTTAGGTATGTTACTTTAAAATAAACTAATAAAAAACCTACTTCGACTAGATTTTTTTTATATAATACTCGTAACTAAATTAATTACCTAACGTATTTTATCTGGGTTCGATTCCCGCTTAATGCTCATCTTTGTGTTCAGAAATATGATTGTTTTCATTAGTCTGGGTGTTTCTATACATAACATGTATGTATTTACAAAAAAAAAGTTTATTTTAGTAGGTTTATCCGTTGTCTAGGACCCATAGTACAAGCGTTGCTTAGTTTGGGACTAGATGGCGTTGTGTGAATGAGTGAGAGATATTATGGATAATATTTATTATTTATTTGACAGGTAAACGCTTGACATCGTACGGTGGAGATTTGACATACTCCATCTTGTATTCCACCGCTGACGGCAGTCGGGCAATCCCAGCTGCTGACGTCATCATTGGAGGAAGTGACGGGTAATTTGAACAACATTTAATACTATTTAGGTCCAAAATATTCTCTAACTCAACCTATACTTAACTACTTGATCCTTACTTGATTAACTTTGTAAACAAACACCACATGTTGCAAATTTACTAGGTTTTACATCAATAGCACACTTTGATGTGAATGAAAATTTTTGGAAAGTAAACGTTTATGCAATAGAAAACACGTAAATTACTATGATTTAACCACTATTTTACTTAAATTTTAAATAAATTATAAAATATTTTCCTAGATATTTATAATACAATGTGAAATAAGTTGTTTTGTCATAATTGTTATTTCTCAAATTATAATGTTATCATCAGTTATGGCCGTTTTTATTCGCGATATTGGTGCAGTCTATTTTGTTGTTATGTTGATGCTATACAATCAGCAATCAATAAGGTGAACTGCACTGTTATGGAGAACTAGAGATTCAGTCCTTACACGACCCTATTTATAAAATTTTAGAATGTACTCGTTAATATCTATACTAATATTATAAAGAGGTAAAGTTTGTGTGTTTGTATGTTTGTTTGTTTGTGTGTTTGTGACGTTGTAGGGGGTAATCTCTGGATCAACTACTGAACCGATCTTAAAAATTCTTTCTGTGTTAAATAGTCCATTTATCGGGGAGTGTCATAGGCTATATAGTATTACGCTATGACTAATAGGAGTGGAGCAGCAATGAAATATGTTTAAAAAAGGGACGCGCTTTTTTCGGCGCCCAACGAAGTGGGCACGGGTCAGCTAGTTATTAATAAAATATTATGTTACAGGTTCATAGTCCACAACAGTATCGAGCAACCTCCAGCCAACACACCTTGGGTACACGCAGTCAAATTAACAGAAGAAGAATTCACAAACATAGACGGCTCTCCAGTCTCCAGGGAACAGTTTATGAACATACTTGTCAACGTCGAGAGTATATACATAAGAGCGACTTACGAAGATAAGTCTATAGAAACTAGGTAAGTAAATGCTTAATTAAATACAAAAAGTCAATCCTAAACTTGAGCCTCATGGTCTGCTAAAGTTTGAGCTAAAGAGCCTAGATAGGGCGTTTTAACCCAACAGTGCCGCCAGCAGACACAATAGTAAAACAATGCACGTGTACCATATATGGTACACTGCACTGGAAACGTGTTAATCGTGCGTATTTCGGATTGCCCGCATGCAGATTATTTCACAAAAACAACTTGTACTCACTCCCAGCGTCCCGCGTGGGTATTCCACGCATGACAAAAAATGCTTAAATGAAAAAGGACATTTGCGGGCTTACGCATGCAGGGCAATTTCGCACGCATGATGGAATCCATACGATATTAAAAACAATATATAATTACATCATTGATTTACAAAAAACCAAAGATACACACTCCACTTCCCAAAACCGTCCGCAACAAATAGGCGCATTGTGCACTTTTTTTAAATTAGTATCGCGTTGTTCTACCGGCAAACGTCAATCATTAAATTTTATTGCTTTATGTGCATTACTTTTTAAAAACAACTTTATGACATGCGTGTAAGATTGAATTTGAAAAAAAAAATATGTTACGATATTACTATACGTATTTATTGCGTATGTTTAATTTGGTGACACTTTTGGCTGTTAGTTTTGTTTGAAAATGTGCATCTTGGGTTTTTTATATATCAATGAATTACATATAATTTTTACCTATAAAGCTTAGGTATAACTAGAAAAATCCGAAAAGAAGAAAGACAATGGAAAAAATTGGTACTCGTTGCGGGACTCGAACCCGCGTCTCTGGACTATACGCGTCGAGCGTACACGTTGTACAGTTGAGTTCTAAGTTATAAAGCAATGGTTAAATTTGGTAGTCGAGACGGTTACTCGGTTGGCCTAGTGGTCATGGCGCTGGACACGTATAGTCCAGAGACGCGGGTTCGAGTCCCGCATCGGGTACCAAATTTTTCCATTGTCTTTCTTCTTTTCGAAAAACAGTATAATTCGTCTAGCGAAAGGGAAAGAGTCTGTACACTACAAAACACGTTTTTTTTTCTCACAGTCTAATCGCAGTGACTCTCGATATCGGAGTAGACGACTATTCAGAAGATACATACCGACGAGCATCCTCTATAGAGTTCTGCCAATGTCCCAAAGCTTATCGAGGAATGTCGTGCGAACAGTGCGCTGAAGGTTATTACCGCTTAAGTTCAGGATTCTGTGTACCGTGCCAGTGTAACGGACACTCTAAGGAATGTGATGTCAACACTGGAGTATGTTTGGTAAGAATTTTATTTAGTTTCTTATTACTTTAGAGATTGTATTAAAGATATACTTAATTATTAAATGGTCGCCGCTCAATGCAAATATTTGTGTGCATGAACATGATTGTTTGCATTGGTCTGGGTGTTTCATTGTGTATAATATGTATGTATTTACAAAAAATAAAACTAAATATAAGTAGTATTTATATCAGTGGTTCTGTTACCTATAACACAAGCAGGTTAAGCCTGGCTTACTTTGGGAACAGATGGCGCTGTGTAGAGATGTCCGTGAATACTTATTTATTATTTTTATTATTTATACAGGAGTGTACAGACAATACAATGGGTGATCACTGTGAGATGTGTATCCCCGGTTATCATGGCGACGCGTCGGGCGGAACACCACGGGATTGCCTCATTTGTGCCTGCCCCATGCCTTACGTTTCGAACAAGTAAGTATCGTTACTTACGAGTTTATTAACAACATATTGATAGGTTCTCAATTAGGTTGCATTTTTAAACATTTTTGTAAGGTAAGTACTTCAGAAATGAATAGTTTTCGTACGGATTAAAAATACTACCCCCAACTTGGCAGAATTTTATTTCTCAGAACAAACTTGGTATTAATTTATTTGAAAGACAGCGACGAAAAGCAATATCCAGGATTCGTTTTGTCAATTTTATAATTATTTCCAAAAAAAATAATAAGTACGATTTTTTTTAAATATCAACAAGTACTCAGTCAAACATAACACACATTGTATTTTCAGCTTTGCTATAGGGTGTGACTTAAGAGAGAATGGTTCGCTTATATCATGTCAGTGCAAGCCTGGCTACGGTGGCCCAAGATGCGCGTTCTGTACGTCTGGCTATTACGGCATTCCTGAACAAATCGGTAAGTGGACGATTGAAAATTGGTGTAAAGATAACTACTAGTCTGTACCTTGTCTTAGTTATCTATCACTAGTTGCGTAGAAAAAGGCGTCACATTTTTAAACATATTTCATTACTGCTCCACTCCTATTAGTCATAGCGTGATACTATATAGCCTATGACACTCTCCGATAAATGGACTATTCAACACATAAAGAATTATTAAAATCGGTTCTGTAGGTCCAGAGATTACCCCCTACAACGTCACAAACACACAAACTTTACCTCTTTATAATATTAGTATAGATAATGCTTAACGAGACCTCTACAAAGCCTAAATGATTATGAAATAAAGTTTAATCAATGCGTTATGTTGTCAGACGAACACTCTGTACCACCCGTAGTTGAACCTCTTATACGACTAATATCATTAGCTATTGTAATCATTATTATCACCATATCAGCCAAATGACATACACGGGTGAACATAGGCCTCCTCCAAATCCACCTTGTGCGGATGTAAAAATAATATAATATGATGAGCACATCATATATTATTTTTACATCCATAGCTATTGTAACCTTCCACCTAATGCCACAAATACCACGATGGAACAATTATGGTTTGAATGGGAATTCGTGTCGGTCGAAGAACAGAGCGCGTTTTGATCAGAAACACCATGACGGCTGAAAAATAACTTAACGAGGTGCTAGTACTAATAATCTACCCCCGTAGACTACAATTGGGCCAAATGTTCAAGTTCATGGACAATAACACCCGTTCGCATAAAGCGCGAGTGATGACGAGCTGGTTGCAGGAGCACGATGTATCGATTTTATGCTGAACCACTCAATCCCCTATCCTCAAAACCATAAAATACGCGTAGGATATTTTCAAAAGAAGGGTTTTGGTGATTTTTCCTGCATGAAATTGCGATGGAAGGGCAACTTTTTTTGCATCCTAGTCGGACCTGGAACAATATACCGCACCAAGACCTGGATAACATAATAAAAGCATGAAAAACCATTGCAGGACCGTTATTTACGGTTTTTTTTATGTGCTGACTACTGATTACCCACATAACAGTTAAAAACAGATTAATTTTTGCTTATTTTCACTTTTGCTTAAGAAACACATTCATTGTTAGTTTCACTAATTTTCCAAGTTTTTTATTTATTTGAATAAAAAAATATTTATGCAAAAATAATTATTTTATTTAATTCTGGATTGTAGCCTGATAAATTGTCTTTATAAAAATATAAACATGTTGTATGCTATCTTCAATAATTTTGAAGTTAATTGAGTAAATACCAAATATCCCTAGACTTTGTTGAGGTGTGTATAACGTAACGTAAACGGATCGGCATCGCCTCGCCTTTTTCCTCGGTGTCAAATGTCAAAAATCCGATTACGTTACGATTCCGATTCCGATTAGTGTGCGTTGCAGCAAGGAGTTTCATACAAAGAATACTGAACGGCTGGAGTTGATACGGTGACGATCCGTTTACGCTACGTTATATTATGTGCTACAACGCTAATCACTCACTTAACACTTAACTGCTTGGAGGTGAATTATGTATCCACCTTAGTACCCACCGATTCAGACAGTCAGTCTATTCGCTGAATGTTAGTCCCCATTAATTATTTTTAGCCCATTCATTATTTTTAACAAACTATGTCTCAGTCCAGTAACGTAACCGTTCTTTGCAGGCGACCATTGCAAACCCTGCAACTGCTCTGGTAACATCAACCCAGAAGACCCAGGTTCATGCGACAGTATTACTGGTGACTGCCTCAAGTGCGTCAACAATACTGCTGGGGCTGCTTGTAACCTTTGCGCTCCAGGCTTCTATGGAGATGCTGTGCTATCCAAAAACTGTACAGGTGAGATATGGAAGCTTCTATCGCTAAATATTTTCTTTCAGGAACTCTGTAATGCTACGGCTAAGGGTACAAAAAATTATTTTTACTAGGATACGAGGGCGGTCCCAGAAGTACCCGGCCGGTATCAAAGAAAATATTAAAGTTTTGGAAAGAACTTTACTTATTTTTCAACATAATCTCTATTTAGCTCTATACACGTTTTTGGGATGTTTGATAAATTCGATACCCTTTAATAATATTTGAATAACAAGAATCGTCAAGCTCCTCAAAATGCCTAATAAATGGGCATTTTGGAGCCGACATTAATTAATGAATGAATGATTTTTTAACAATGAATAAGTTTACCTAATGAGGTAAACTTCTACATTGTTAAGAAATCTTTGACTACTAGCTATTGATACTACTACTTTGATCTTTGGCTCATATCATATTTTGAAGTCATTTGAAAATAATCTGAGGGGAACAGTTCTTATGAACAGAGTACAGAAGTAAACAGTATAGACTTTATTTTATTTGGCCATACCAATAACGGATGAAACAAAGCTTTTGTTTAAGCTTAATGCCGCCGTTGTTGCTTGAGTTCAACGCCTAAACGTTGCAATAAGTTCGCATAATACTCACCGTTCATAGTAGGTATTATCTTTTTCAATATAGTCAATGAAAATTATCCTATCCTAAAAAACCAATACCATGACCTTTCCTGCAGATGTAACGGTCTTTGCCTGCATTAGAGCCAGTTCTACCATTCCATTTTTTTATTGTTCTTTTATCTCGAGAGTAAAGTGATGAGTCCATGATTATGAAACGGCGCTAAAAATCAGTTTTGTTTCTAATTTATGCAATTCAACTATATGTTCAACTGTTGAACAAATTGGACGATTTCTTTCCAGTTTTTTCAACTACTAAATATAGTTGAACCATACTGTATTAATTTAGTATGTAAGTGTTGTGTATAGTTGTTACTGGATGTCAGATTTGTAAATTTTTAGTGTTGTACAATATTGTTATAATTTGTTAATCTGTCATCTGTTACTGTACCTATTAAATAAAATAAAAATAAATAAAATAAATAAATTCCTATTATAATCAAGGCTTTGTTTCCAGCATGTATTTGCGACGAATTCGGAATGGACCACTGTGATCCAACTACTGGTACATGTGTTTGCCGACCGGGTGTTATCGGGGACAAGTGCGACCAATGCGCTCCTAACCACTGGGGTCTGAACACCGGCAGAGGATGCACCCCCTGCGACTGTGGCATAGCTTCTGAATCTGCACAGTGCGACGATAATACAGGACAATGCAAGTGAGTACAATATTTTATATTTTGATAATTATCTCCATAAAAAGATTTCCTAATTCGGTTATATTTTTTTCAACGTTTGTCACTCATAACCACTTGGCTAATATTCAAATATGTATTACAATATTTATCCATTCATACATCAGGCAATGGTTGTCCACCAAACGTCCACTGCTGGACATAGGGCTTTTCCAAATATCTCCACATTGCACGATCCTGTGCCTCCCTCATCCATCGGTGTCCTGTCGTCTTAACTTTGTCGTCGGTCTATGGCATCTACCTAATCTGCATCCTTCGGTATGCGTTCGTCATTGCTAAATTAATCCAACATAAAACCTATTAAAATTATTTAAGTTACTTTCTTTCCTAAAGAGGACTTGGTTTGTTCAACAGGTGCGCTAAAGGTGTAAGTGGAAAGCACTGCGACCAGTGTGGTGCTGGCTTCTGGAACTACACCAAGGAAGGATGTGACCGTTAGTAATATTAATATTTTTATTACTGGCCAACATATTGGTTGCCTTTAATTAACCTTTATAGGAATTTCCCGGTTAAAGTGGCGGTGGGAAGGGGATATAGCGCGGAGAACTGACAGCCGTTGGGGCAGAAAGGTTCTAGAATAGCGAGCGCGTACCAAGCGCAGGGTGGGGACACCCCTCACACGATGGACCGCCGACCTGTTTGTTAGAAAGTTACTAAAAAGGTGAGGGAGGCACATGACCGCACGAGGTAGCAATACTTGGAGGCCTATGTCCAGGAGTGGATGTCGATTGACTGATATGATGATGATGATGGTGAACCTTTATAAGACCGTTGGTTCATCTTGTGATGGGTCTGCCCACCATGCGACTTTCAGTTCGCCGTCGCAATTCCAGAACCTTTACTCCAGTAGTAAGTAGTTATTTCTAAGTGCCAGTAGACAGCCAAAAGATGTCACTGAATCAGCAGAAAAATATGCAGTGATGAAACCAGACAGCATCGATCGACGGTATTTAATTCTATTTTCAATCGATCGTGCCTTTGCCTAATCCAGTCTACCAGCCTATCCATCATCATCATCATTATATCTGCCAATTGAAGTCCACTGCTGTTCATAGCCTTCCTCCAAATATTGCCACCTTGTGCAGTCCTGTGCCTCCCTCATCCATCGGCTTCCCGTCATCCTAACTAGTCGTCGCTCCATCGTGTGAGAGGTCTCCCCACCGTGGGTTGTCCGCCTATCCATCAATAATAGTTTATTCTATTTTTTAGATTGTAACTGTAACACTGGCTATTCACTCGGTTTCACGTGCAATGCAATGGGACAATGCGAATGTCTGCCCGGCGTCGTTGGTGAGAAATGTGACAGATGTCCTGAGAGGTAAATATTATATGCTTATTACCAGTGTTAAGTATTTATCCCTTTTTATATAAAAGACAACTCCAGCTCTAGGGTCCGGCCCTGTTTCGCGGGAACTTACAAACATGATATTGACGAAAACAAAGTAATTCCAGGCTCGAGACTGTAATTTCTCGATCCCCTAAATAATTTTGGCTGGGATTCGAAGCTGCGACCTTACATTGCCGCTTTGCCGTCAAGGCAGTTGACCTGGATAGCCATTTTCCAAACTCTGGGTCGGAAACAGCACTGATTGGTGTCCAGAATTATAAAATTGACGTAAAACGTGGACAAATCAGCTAGACAGAGCAGAGAAACACTGGTGATGGACCGAGACATGTGGAAGCCTGGTTGTTTTCCGTAGACCCATTGATAGTCCCATTGACATTGGAAAAAAATATTTTTCCGTAGACCTATTAGCTAATGCTACTAGCGAAAATATTGTTCTTTACTCCTCTAAATAAAAACATTAAAATAACTAAACAGCCGTGTACTTAATTTTTTCTTGTAAATTGTAATTTCTGTTTTGTTTGAATGGGCTTAAATGTTTTTGCTTAAATATTTTTTCCATCGTCCCATCAATAGGACAACCGATGAGACTACGGAATCTGTGGAAGTCAGGAGGTCCTTTGCCCATTAGTGGTATGATAATACTTACTCCGTTGGCTCAACGACCCAAAATGTGTCTTGGCCTCCGACACGAGAGAACGCCACCCTGTTCGATCCTTGGCCACCTCTTGCCAGCTGTTGCCATTAAGTTCCATTCATTAAGTGGTATGATAATAACTAACATTTATTATTGTTGTTCAACAGATGGGTACTTATACCTAATGAAGGATGTCTAGAGTGCGATTCTTGTACGGATGCGCTGCTTATTAGTATTGAAGACATGACCGCTTTGCTTGGCAATGAAACTAGAGACTTTAAGGTAAGTCAATTCATATACAAAACTAACTACAAAACTATATAAGACTAACGATTTTTCTCACAAAAGGAAGCAGAGACTTTTAAGCGCCTAGATTCTTACAATCCGCCACTCCGCAACCCGCTTTTCGCCCTATGTGGACCTCTTGGCGAGGAGTGTGACAATCATTTTATAACACACTTTTATTAATTATGTAGGTATATAAGAAAATATAGTAATCTTAATATGTATATCCCACTTCCCGGTTTTCAATAAGGATGAAATTTTCCTCACGCTCTCTGAGTTCTGATGACATCATACATGACTTGCTAAGAAGCGTCTTAACAAATCCAATATGGCGGCTTTCCTAAGATGGCAGACTGTCTGTTTAAAATCCACACCTATAATATGAGTATCAAATGAAAGGGTTTGCTGTCAGGAATACGAAAACATAATCTAGTGACTTAAATCCACTATCCGTGCTAAAAACGTGTATTTTTAGTTATTATATTATTACGTTAATATGTTAAACATTGTTACAGAACAAAGCTGATTCGTTCTTCACAACTCAACGGTTGAATTATATATCTAACCAGACACAGCTGCTTAGACCTAAGTTAGCTAAACTTAAGAATGTTGAGGTGGAAGAAGTTACGTCTGCCGTAAAGACCTTAGAGTCTAGTGTTAAGAATCTATTGAGATCGGTAAGTTACTCTGTAACACTGCAATTCTGTTATTTTTGTCCAAATTCTAAAGGTCCAATTTCCAATTTTTGACAAAAAACTGGTATGCACATTAATAGATTTTAAACTATCGCGATTTGCACATAATACTATATTCTATACAGGTGTTACTCACGGTAATATACTAAGACCTGTATAGAATATAAGTAGTATTGGTATGCAATTTAGCTTTTTTGCAATTTACTGACAAAAACTGATCTCCTCACAGGCTGAATTCGCAGCAACTGACAGTGATAAGCAGATAAGTGGTGCGGCTGAGTTAGCAGCTGAAGCAGACAAGATACTATCCTCAGTTCGCGATAAGACGGCGGATGTGAAGGCTGTTGTTGCACACGTGGCAGAACTGGCCACTGGCCTTGAACTGAGCCAGCAACCGAAGGTCGATAGCGCCTTGACAGAAGCTAGACAAATCAAAGGAGACATTGCTGGTAAGCTTTGTTAATAAAAAAGGTAAAATGACCTTTTTTCCGTAAAGATCCGTGTGGTGACGGAGTAAGAATACAATATGTCGCCATCCCATCTCATCCCATGGGTGTCGTTAAAACCGACTAAGGGACTATCCGTCAACATTATCTTTACGAAATGAAAAGAAGGAAAACTTGAAATTAAACCCTATACCAATACGTCTGGTCAGCGTGGTATTAGTAAGCCAAGTATCCCTCCGTCGCGGGAGGAGGCCTGTCCCTGCAGTAGGACATTAATGGGCTGTTATGATGAACTTTTTTTCGTACTTTGCGTCAAGTTTTCTTCTGTTACGCCTAGATGGCGTTGTTAGAGTTGGGTTTTAAATCACGAGGGCTAATGACTCCGTATAGAGCAATGGTCTAATTTAGTTAACGAGACAGAGACTCGGTTAGTCTAGCGGTCAAGGCGCTGGACGCGTATAGTCCAGAGACGCAGGTTCAATTCCTGCCTCGGGTACCTTTTTTTACTTTACCTTTCTTCTTTTTAAAGTTTTTTTTTTGTTTTGATTTTTTTACAGATAGAAAACTACATTTCTTTTTCCCTAAGGTAACGTTTTTGTACTTATTTCACAGATAAAAACTTGACACCAAAACATCTACAAGCGGAATCTGCATTCGCAAATGCAACTAAACAAATAGAACGAATGAATGTGTTTGTTGAGCCAGTCAACGAACAAGCCAAGGTATTTATTATACTATATTTTATGTTTTAATTAGATATAAAATTTAGTACATAGTTGTGGTATATATGCCTAAAAGAAAGGGAGGGCGCTGCCGGAATACCCGCGCTGGTGCGATATAAAACTATGCCGTACCCGTATTACAGCTGAGGCAGAGCCCATTGGCCATTTAGACTTTGTTTTATTGTTTTGTATTTTTTTTATGTGTATTTGTTGTGTGTGTTATTTATGGCCAATTAACGTTTTTCTTTCTTTTCACTAAAATTAACGCATGCTTGTCTAAAGGTGTGTCCAAACATTGAGCGGCAATCAAGCGCGGCTGCCGCGCGCGAACGTTATCATTGTTCATTCGCCGGCGATTGTATGTGCGCAGTACTGCCGCACAAACATTAGTTGGCTTTGTCCAAACTAGAGCGCGGCAGAAATGTGTTTTACGAATGCCGCGTGATGCTGCCGCGCACTCGCCGCGCTATGTCTGGACACGCCTTTAGCTGTAGCACGGCTAGCAGAACGTGACGAAACGTCAAGCAAAATATAATAATAAAAGTAAACCGAATGTCGCGTTAGTCTCTCGTCTACGTCATGCAATAGGATATTAAAAACAGCCTCAGAATAGAAAGAAAGAAAAAAACAAAAGTAATTTATTGGCCAACCAAAAATTTTCACATACAGTAAATAAAAAGAGAAAATAAAAAAATGTTAAACATAAGCAAGAAGCAAAAAAAACACAAATAAAAAAACACATACAGCGTGAAACACAAATATTGGCCAAAAGGAGCTTGCCTCAGCATTTTACTACTAAGTACGACATATTTTTTTAAACGTAATAGCGTTGGTATTCTGGCAGGCTAGAATCATGCTATGTCTCTCATTCTACCTAATAATATCTTGTATCTTTGTCAACAGAAATTCCAAAACTTGGTGAACGAAACTCGTGATCTAAAAACCAAACTGGATGAGATGCTAAAGTACACTGACGCAGCGCAACACACTGCAAACAGTGCTGAAATACTCAACGCAAACAACAGGTTTGTTACTTTTCGACACCAACAATTTATACTACGCTAACCCATGAAAGTGAACTTTACAGTAGACGCGTTTAAAGGGAAAAACGCGATAACTTTTATATTAATAAGGATATTGATTTGAAATTTTGTATGATTAATATTTAATTTATTTATAGTTATTTCACATTTATATTTTTCCTTAATTGTGTATATTTTTTAATTTAGTGCAAGTTAGCCGTATATACCCCTAAATCCACAATATTATTTTACGCACTACACACGTCTAACTAGTAGTCAGCGTAGTGTATTACGGGCGGTCACAGTACTAAACAAGTGTGATTTTTATTGCTTTACATTGCTTACTCTAAAATATATTATGCATTCATTTAAACTTAAGCCTACATTTAAAAATATCAAATATGCTGTCTATAAAGTATTTAACATAGTTTTATACGAGAAATAATATTTTTATCATTTATACTCTTAAATATATACTTAGATATATTTATATAATTTTAATAATGTTTGCTAGATACTTCCATAACTATTTCTTAACTTAAATAGGTTCAAAGTAAAAACATTAACCGACAACATAAAAGGACGCTATTTTCAATTAATTTCAATCATTTTATGTTTTCCCCCAGTATTTAAAAACTTCCGAATTGATTTATTAGTATTTGAAAGTGTATTGATAGATGGTAACGCATAAGCTACAATTTATAAATATATTCTCAGTATTATCTAACTAATATTTTACTTATAATCTTTTAACAACCGAATAAGCAGCTGATGAACTCAAATAATTCACATTTATTCAGGCAATCCAAATTCGGTAACAAAGTGACATCAGTTACCCGACTCAACACGGCAGCAATGCAAGATTTAATAGATGCTGGTTATGACATCGGTAATGGTACATTCAACAAATTGGTCGTCGCCACCATACTTGTGAACTCAAGTCAAGCTTTGGAAGACATTTTAGCTTCTAACCAGTTCTTGGTAGATAGACTCGAAGACTTAAAAGAGAAGTTACCTGAACTACAGAATTTGACAGATGAAGCGTCACACCATACATCGGTATTGAGAAACAGGGTGAGTACAATATTAACTTTAAAACTTTCGCGTTTCATATTTATTATTATAACAATATTAACGGGTATTAAAGCGTATAGATTTTAGGTAAACACTTTAATTATTTACCATGAACCACTCGACGTTTCGGCCAGGTTGTACCAGCCATGATCACGAGCAGACTGAGCGTCGGTAAATAATTCAAGTGTTTACCTAAAATCTATACGCGTTAATACCCGTTAATGTTTTTATAATAATAGGATGAGTAAATTTTTTTTTGTTATTAAAAGACCACTCCCGCACTTTGAATCATGCCCTATGTCACGGAGACTTTTGACATACATCAATTTAACAAAAACAAAGAAGACAGACAATAATATCCAGACTCAGGACACTTTAACCATAATTTGTGGATCATACAAAGTACTGTCCTGCCTGGAAATCGAACCCAGGACCGGCGCGCCTCCGAGGCTGTTTATTTATTATTACTTTTTTCTTTTAGGCTGATAATCTTCGGTCACTAGCAGAAAGAGAGAACAATAATTCTCGCACTCAACACGCATACACCGCTGCTTCAGCCTACTCCTCTATTGTACAAGAAGTAGCTGACGGCAAGAAGGCAGCTGATGACGCCGAACAAGGTGTCAAAAATGTTACCCAAATTGTAAGTATTTTAGTGCCATTTGTGACTTTTTTGTTGCAATCTAACTTCGTAACAGAATAAAAAAAAAACTAAATTACTGTTGTAATTTTAGTTGTGTTAGATAAAAGTATTCAAATTAAATTTAGTAAAATTATTATTGTTCTTTTCCTGCGAAACTTATTTAAGTTCATAATGAATAAAAGTTTATTTACTCCTTGCCTACACCTAGTTATCTACAAAATAATGTCCCAACGAAATCGGTTCAGCCGTTTTGTCATTTTTTGTGTTGTGTCTTGCGCTTAACATCACCAAATACAGGAACAAATAACAGACAGAAATAGTAAATAATATCTTTAATATGTAATTTAATGCACGTATTCCAAATACCAATGAAGTGACCGCACACTATTCTAAAACCTTTTGAGGGGTAATTTGACGCCGTTGACACGAAAGTAGAAGAAATTGTATGCGAAACTTACAGTCAACTTTTAATTCTCTAGACAAATCTACTAAACGAGCGTGTTGGTCCAGCCCGGATTAGATCCCAGGATCTAGTGAACAATGCTACTAAAGCGAGAGACACCATAGCGCAGAGCCTAAGCCCTAACTTAACTCTGGCGTCTGAGAAACTAACCAAAGCACAAGAACTACTTCAGTCGGCCGATGATGACGACAATGCCATTCAATTGTAAGTTTTATTATAATATTAGTAAGTTTTACTATCCTACTTCGCACGGGTCTAACACTTATACTCTGTACAGTGATTTTTAAGAGGCGTTTATGAGTAAGGGGGTTTATGACTTTCTACTTCTCACAAGTTATCTGGAAATTCTTTTAGGTCTCTTCCAAATCCAGCTCCCTTCACTCTGTCCGACGAGATCGCGAAAGCTGAAGAAGTAAACAGCACAGTTAAGTCGACGTTGAGCATTATGTCTCAACTCGGCACAGATTTGGCGGCCAGCAAGGATTGGGCACAATCATTGCCGAAACTTGCTGACGATGCGCAGAAAATGACATCAAATATTGAGAGCTTAGGTATGTGACAACTAACTTGGTTTTATATTTAGTTTATTAATATTTTAAACAATTTCATACTAATATTGTAAACAAAAAAGTTTGTTACTCTTTCACTTAAAAACTACTGAATGGATGGTAATGAAACTTTACAATAATACATCTTAAACTTTAGGCATGATGTTCAAATCATACATATAGTTTTAAGATTTCCATACATACATAAACTCACGCCTTATCCCGTCCTGGGTAGGCAGAGACGACAGTAAACTAATTAATATTTGAGATATAAAACTATTTAATCATAACTTCTAGTGAAAGACATACAAAAATTGGAGCCAGCCATAACAACAACTTATCGCTCCGTGAAGACACGTCAGGAAGAACTCGAAGATCTGAGGAAAGAAGCGGACGAGAAACTGTTGAAACTGAAGGAACTTATAGAACAGGTACCTATTTGCTAAAGATTAGATATTTAACTGTTAAATAGGTAATCAAACATAAGTGATTTCATCATAACAGCCCATCAATGTCCCACTGCAGGGACGGGCCTCGTCCCGTGACAGAGGGATAGTTGGCCTACTAATACCACGTTGGCCAGACGGATTGGTATAGGGTTACTTTCAAGTTTTCCTTCTTTCTATGTAAAAGTAATATTCACAGATAGTCCGGTTTCTACGACACCCATGGGATGAGATGGGGTGGTGACGTACTGTATTCTTACTCCGTCACCACACGGATTTGTGACTTAAAGTGACTTTTTTTGCTTCTATAAGATAATTCCGTTCTAATTTAAACCAGAACGTTCTAAAATGTAATATTGTTTGTTCAGGCTCGTACGGTAGCAAATCGTATTCAAGTAGGAGTGACATTCGACCGTCAAACGACACTTCAGCCTCGACTTCCTGACACAGTGGATGAGATGTCAACATCTACTCACGTCTCTGTCTACTTCAAGACGAAGGAAAAGGATGGACTTATACTCTATCTTGGAAACCCTAAGGATACTATGCTGAGGAGGACCAAGTCGGTAAGTTTATCACTTTATTTATCAACCTTATTTAATTAGATGACATTGTTAAAGCTTTTATCTGTACTAATATTATAAAGAGGTAAAGTTTGTGTGTTTGTGACTTTGTAAAGGGTAATCTCTGGATCTAATAAACCGATTTAAAAAAAACCTTTTAGTATTGAATAGTTAAAAAAATAAAATGTTAAAAAAAGGGATGAGTTTCTTTCGCCGCCCGACGAAGTGGGCGCACGGGTCAGTTATACTTAAACATAGATTAATTTTTCAAGAAGTTTAGGTGTGCATTTTAAATTGGATATTTTTAAATAATCATGTCCACTGCAAGAGATAGACCTCTTCCATACATTTCAACTATACGCGATCCTGGGCCTCCGTCGGCTTCTCTCCATCCTAACTAGGTTAAATTGATAATTGGTTATTCTTCAGGATGACTTCATGGTAGTAGGAGTACAGAATGGATACCCATATCTAGTCATGGACATTGGTGACAGTGCAGACTCTGGCAGAGAACCCGCAAGGATCGGAAGTGATAAGTTTGTAGCGGACAACAAATGGTACCAAGTCATTGTTGACAGGTATGAACTATTTATATTACATTCTCACATTGTTTTGTTTTAACTTGACTATACTTACTCCCGCGCTAGGAAACATGTCCTGTGTAGCGGGGACTTTTACAAACGTCAATTCAACGGACTCAAAGATCATCAGAGATCAACGTAACGTAAACGGATCAGCACCGCCTCGCCTTTTTCCTCGGTGTCAAACATCAAAATTCTGATTACGTTACGATTCCGATTAGTGCGCGTTGCAGTAAGGAGTTTCATACAAAGAATACTGAACGGCTCGAGTTTATACGGTGACGATCCGTTTACGTTACGTTATATGTGCTATGACCCTTATGATTAATTATAGACTCAGGATCAATGATCAATCTATCACATAATATCTCTCCTATATTACTATTTTTATCTAACTACACTTACATTTGGTTCAAACTGTAATGAAATGTCATACGTAATTTTCATTTTCTTTCAGAGTCGGTCGAAATGTCAAGCTAGCTATCCGCGAGAGTCTCGACAACGGTTCAGCAGACCATGTTCATTCCAAAGAGGCTGTACTGCCAGGACAACATACTATATTCAACCTGGATAGGCAGAAGTCTAAGTTGTATGTCGGGGGAACCCCATCAGATGCTAAATTACAAGGAGTTAGCTTCCCTGCGTTTGAAGGACAGATTGAAGAGCTAATGATCGGTGATACGCCTGTTGGTCTGTGGAACTTTGTCAGTGCTGATAATTTGAAGGGAGCTAGGCAGAGGTAAGACTTTTTATATTAAACGATATTGTAAAGTTTATATTTTATTTTATTAATTGCTTAATTTATAAAGAATTCATTGTGTCAATAAAAATAATATAATATAATTTAAGTTTATTACATAATAAAATTATTAATAATGGCAATTTAAATATAAAATCCCAAATAATATTCAATTCGTGGAATTTACCTAGAGCAAATAAATTTAATTTTGAATTAATTTCAAAAAAGGATCAGTATCTCAATGTTTTTTTCCTAAATGTATATTTGCATGCTGAGGTAGGCGAAATATATTGAACTGTATTATTACCAAATGTAAAAACTGTAAAATACCATATTTCAGGCAAATAAAGTAAGTAGGTATAATCTATTCTAAAAAAAAAGTTTGGTATCACACCTATCATTATTTGTTAGTTTGTTTACTATTTTCTTGCTAGAAACGGTCTATAACCCGATAGCACAGGTTTTTGTTTCGCGAAAAATGTAGAAAGACTAAACAATACGAATGCACACAACGCTGCGAGATTTCCGCTGTCACTCTAGACTCCATTGAACAGGCAACCTTACGCAAAGCTTTGTAATCGATTTAAAAACCAAAAAGTTATTTATAAATGTTATTTTCTTCTTGCAGAGACAAGTTGCTGCCGGCTCACAGTGATCCTCAAGAGTACAGGTTTAACGGTAGATCTCACGTGACTATGCCAGGCCGAGGGTACCTTACTCCGCAGAAGAATCAAGTGCTGTTATTCTTCAGGACATATGCTCCAGATGGCCTGATATATCTCGTGGGAGATGGAGCTCACTTCTTCTCTATACAGATGCAAGACGGAAGAGTGTACTTACAGGTTAGTCTTAACAAATTTGCTTTGAGTGACAAATGAGCTTACTGCAATATCTAAAACGCATTTCCTGACAAAATTGCTAACACCAAGAACTCTATCAAAAAAGAACAGATGAAGATATCCTATTTTTCATACAAATTAAATACTTTGAATTTGTTACAACACTGGTTAGGGCTGGCTACTTTTATTGTAAAGTTTCATAGATATCACGAGATCATCGTACTGTTACTTTATGAGAGAAATAAACTGAGCATTTCATCATCATCAACCAGCCTATTGCAGTCCACTGCTGGACATAGGCCTTTCCCAACACGCGCCACAGAACTCTGATTATTTATCGATACAAAATAGGGTATAGTAACATATTCCAAGCTTTAACAACATAATCTATTGACAGGTTTCCCTCGGCAACCCATCAACTGATCTACTAATAATAGGCACTCAAAATACATACAACGATGGTAAATGGCACAGACTTGACGCTGGCAGGATCCTCAACAAATGCCTCTTGAAGGTAGACAGAGAGACCATAAAGAGTGAATCTTCGTCTTCTGAAGTAGAAATTGGTTCACTAGACACAATGAACTTCGGCGGCAACAACAAGGGCATACTCGAAGTGACTAACAAAGGATTCGACGGATGTATTAGACGAATCAGCATGGATGGAGTACCGATAGATTTGAGTCAGAATCTAGAGTCTATTGGAATGTCTTATGGATGCCAGGTATTTATATCTTTTTATTATTTCCTTGCTTATTTATCTGGCGTATAAGATCTCGCTTTTTTTATAAATACATTACAGGTATTTGTTAAAACAAATTGACAAAGTCTAATCAAACAGTTTTTAAGTTAAACTAGCTGACTTAATTCTACATGTGTTTTGTTGTTAATTTTTATTTATATTTATGTTTAGTCCAGTCAAAGAATGCTCTAAAAGCAAGTGTAGAGTGCGTGAGCAGGGATTTGTTCATAGTGCTTAGTAAACATATTTAAAATCCCCGCCTCTAGGAGCGCTGCCGGTGGAGGGGGAGGGTATTAAAGTTCCCATTTTTTACTTTAGTTATATATTCTGAAGAAGGTTTTACAGTAGTATAGTATGTTAATTACCTACACAATTTCATCATCTGAAGTATTGAGAACAAAGTCTAAGCAAAACTCTTTACTTTTAGATCTTTTAACTTTTTTTATCACTTCGATAACTATAAATAACTGTATTTTATATTGTTGTTGTAAAGGTCGCGTCTCTCGTCTCCTTGTCTGGCAAGGACAGCTATCTTCGTTTCGTGGATATAACGACAGAGAATCTCCAACTAACGCTTAAGTTCAAAACTTCGCAAGCGGACGGTCTACTCTTCGTATATGTGAGCAGGACACAAACAACAGCTATGCCTGATAGCATATCTCTGTCTCTTATCAAAGGTAGGTTTATGTTTCTTAATCATAATAGCCCAAAAATGTCCCACTACAGGGACGGGCCTCGTACCGTGACGGAAGGAAACTTGGCCTACAAATACCACGCTGGCCAGACGAATTGGTATAGGGTTTAATTTCAAGTTTTCCTTCTTTTTTATTTTGTAAAGATAATATTTACGGATAGTCCCTTAGTCCGTTTTAACGACACCCATAGGATAAGATGGGTGGTGACATATTGTATTCTTACTCCGTCACCACACGGATTCGTCACCATCGTAATTTAATATAAAACATCTAATTTTTCAGGTAAACTGGTGTTGATGTCTCAGTTAGAACAACTGGATACAGGCCTGAGCACTTACAATGATTCACAGTGGCACGTGGTCACTGTTACACATAATAACAACGCATTGAGACTGGTTGTCGACGACTTCGACTATTTCAGGTATTTATTTACTTTAGTACCATCATACTAGCCCATTAATGTCCCACTACAGGGACGGGCCTCCTCTCGTGACGGAGGTATACTTGGCCTACTAATACCACGCTGGCCAGACGGATTGGTAAAGTGTTTAATTATGTACAAGTTTTTCTTCTTTTTTTTTCGTGAAGATAATATTCACGGATAGTCCTTTAGTCGGTTTTTACGGCACTCATAGGACGAGATGGGGTGGTGACATAATATATTGTATTCTTACTCCGTCACCACACGGTGGTTATAATATGTATTATAATGTTTGTATTTTCTTTTATTTCTTAGTACGGATACAGCGCCGGCTCCGCTGCATATTCTCGACGGAGTACTATTCGTGGGCGGCGTACAGCCAGGGTACGTGGTCGGCGGGAAAGTCGGCACTAAGACACCTTTCAACGGCTGTATAGCTGACGCTACAATAAATGGAAGAGTACTGAATCTTCTGGAGCCCTACAGCAACAGCAGCGTGACTTTTGGAAGGTGTGGCACTACAACCAGCACTGGAGGAGTCAGTCCAGGTTAGATTTTTCATTTAACATTTATACATAAAGTTACGCCTCATCCCGTCCGGGGTAGGCAGAGACGACAGAACGCCACTTGTCACGATCCTGGTTTGATACATTATTTTATAGCAGATAAAATAATATATCAATGTGTAGGTAACTTTCTTTTAATAAACTAAAATAAAAAAGATATGGCCTCGTGTACCTTTATTAAGCGAGTCATACAAGCGCGTCGGTTACGAGTGCTCTTTATTTTGCCCTTCAACAATATGCAACCTATTGTCATTTAAATTTATTTTACCAAACCATTTTAGAAGCGCTTAAGGCCCAAGAATTCAAGGCAATAGTTGAACTGATTCGTGTCATCAATTTTATCTCTATCTCATAATAACATAATTACAGATAGCGCGCGAGTTGAATGCAGAGCTTAGGAATGCGGTAGTGCTGTGACCTAATTATAATTATTGATTGACATTCATGTCGATAAATTTAAACAATTTTATAAGTTTAATTTTATTTAGTACACTAGGTTAACATGGTGAAAAAAAATACAATATCATAATTATCACATGTTTTAATAATCATTTCACGAAACGGAATAAAAAAATAACACGGGAACTTCAGTATTACTATATGAACACAATAACACGGCAAACGTACGATAGTTGACAAGGATGGCACAGCACTACACTGCAGGCGCGTGAGGTGGGGCGTGCGGATAGCGGGGGGAGATGCTCCCGCCCTTTACCTCAGACCCCGACTGCATTCAACTCGCGCGCTATCTGTACTTTGAAGATCATTAATAAATAATAACGTCAATCCGACAGATACAGGCTGTCATCAGTCGTCAGACCGGTAAATAGACCAGTAGAAAAACCTTAATAACTTTTAATCAATCAATCAACCAGCATATCGCAGTCCACTGCTGCACATATGCCTTTCCGCATCCAGTCCAACCCAGAGACCTATTGAGACCTTATTAACGTTACCTTATCATCATCATCAGCCAATTGTCGTCCTCTGCTGGATATAGGCCTCCTACAAGCATTGCCACCTTGCGCGGTCCTGTGCCCCCCTCATCCATCGGTTTCCCTACCGTTACTTACCTATGCTAAATGTATGTTTGGTTTCAGATCAAGCTCAGTGGGCAGCAAAGCCGCCCACAGACGTGCTACCGACGCCAGGCCTCTCCCCTGTCACTGAAACTAATGTTAACAAAGGTAATTATTGCTAAAATTAATCGCACACTAACTTAACAAATTTATTTTCTTTCAATTTTATTACTATTACATAACACGGGCTATGGCCTCCGAAGCAGTTAAAACTAAACAAAAAGCGAAAGCTATAATCTATGCACCGCTTTGTGCAAAAGAAAAGGACAGTGGACCGTCATTGACGGTCAGTGGGCGTAAACAATTGCTTACTTAGAATGTAAAGAAGCGTCCACAATGCTCGTTCAGTACTGATTAAATTCAGTTAGGTTATTTTAAAATATTTTCAAATGGTCGTAATTACACAAAAAAATATTTTTTTTAAGTTAGCGACAATATAAACTTATGATAAAATTCCTTATTTGCAGTCGACTAGTTGCCTTACGTTACTTGACGCTTCCCTTAAAAAATATCTTATCTTGCAGCTGAACCAATAGAACCATACAACGGCTTCCTGCCAGTACCTCCACCGGAAGAAACCACAACAGTCCTGATCACCACGACACAGCAAGTCACCACTCCGTTGCCTACGACAACAGTCAGGCCTTCAACCACTACGCTAAGACCGCCGCCGCAGCCAGAGAAGGGATGCGCTTTGGCCTACGATCATTACTACACGTCTGGTGATCCTGAGATTGGATACAGATTTGGTACGTTCTAATACTTCATCACATCAGCCAATCCAACTCATGGCCATAGGCCTCCTATATAAGTCCTTGACGTTAGTCCGCCGTGACGTTATATTACTTAAGGAGACTATGACGGAGTGACATAGTCAAATTGTGACAAAACTCCTTAAATAAAGAAAAAAAAAAGATTTTTCCTTAAACAACTTTCCTAAACCTTTCCACCCTGCGCGGTCTTGTGCCTCCTTCATCCAACGGCTTCCCGACGTACTAAGGGGTGAGGGGTCTTCCCAAATAATAGTAAATTATGTTTTCACAGGTACAAGAAACGACAGTCGTCTAGAATATTCTAAGTTACCGGGTCGCCACCTACAGGGCTTCGACCTAACTATATCGTTCCGCACATTCGACCGACATGGTGGTCTTATATTCTACGCATCTGCAGAAAAGGATCATACGCAATTCCTTGCTTTCTATATGAAAGATGCTAAGGTGAGTGGAAAACATATTTAAATGTGGTTGATTTCTAACAGTTAAATCCCTTTTCCCGTTCGAGTTGTACGGTATACAATGCAGTGGCATCGATGGTCAATCAGTCCAGAACTTAGCCACGGATGATTACATTATCAGTAGCGTCCATTAAAACTTTGTCTGCGTGGCCTCGTGGGCACATAAGACAATGATTTTCATCTCGTTAAAATTTGATTATATAACTAGTTTTAAATTGAATAAGCAGTATAATAATAAGTGTACATTCTCCACAGCTCCATTTCTCATTCAACTGCGGCGCCGAGACGGCAGAAGTGTCATCACAGCAGACATACAACGACACAGAGTGGCACGTGGTCACTTTAACGCGTAGTGGCTCTCATGGCAAGCTCGCCATAGACTCAGAACTGGTCGGAGAAACAACTGTCACTTGTAACTCTGCAGCCTTCCTTGCACCTCCGTATTACTATGGTGGTCTTCGAGATCTCACTGAACCTATATCGCAGAATCTTAAGGTGCGTATATGAGTCTATCTATAGTATCTTAACCTTAACATTTCATTCACGGTATATAGATGGCGTGCTGCTAAAAAGCAAGACCCCATAGCTAAACATATATACCTACTGCTTCAAAATTAACTTAACTTAATTTAATATACATATTGTTATGTTTCAGGGTTTCTATCAACCGTTCAAAGGCTGTCTGAAAGGGCTAATGATGAACGGTCAGCACGTGACCGATGTCTCGTACCGCGTCAACTCACTCCGATGCTCAGATAATGTTGAGGAAGGTGTATACTTCGGAGCTTCCAACAACCAACACAGCAATTACTTGAAGGTACTCATCCCAAAAATACTTCTGTCCCTTTGTCTGATGTTTGTAATCATCATCATAACAGCCCATTAATGTCTCACTGCAGGGACGGGCCTCCTCTCGTGACTGAGTACTTATGTTTGTTCAAATTTCATTATCATAAATAATGTTTGCTACTTTAAAACTCAGTCATTATTAAGAAGCTTTTAACTGAATATTGTTAATTTTAGAACCTGTTTCATCGATAATGTCGTTCCCAAATCACGATATGACGGGCGTCATCAAACTCCAAACATTCAAAGTTAAAAATGCGTTGTATTTATTATTAGCTGAACGGGTATTAACACGATATAATTAGATTAAATATGTAACTTTTTACCTTTGAGGCACTCGATGTTTAGACCAGGTTGCACTAACTAGGTCACTTGATGATTGCTCAAATATTCATTCCTATTTTATCAAATAAATATTTCTTTTTTTTCCAGCTCTTGGAGAACTTCAGAGTAGGTGATGAAGTATCAATATCAATGGAGATCAGACCAAGAAATAGTACCGGACTGTTGCTTAGCGTCCATGGCAAGAAAGACTACCTAGTTCTGGAGCTTTTAGAGAACGAAGTAGTAGCCAGTGTTGATAACGGGAATGGTCCGTTCAGAGCGAGCTACTCTCTTGGCAATAAGTTCACTTTGTGCGACGGCAACTGGCACAAGATACATGGTAAGTGCGAACTACTTTATTTTATAACTAGCTGACCCGTGCCCACTTCGTTAGGCCGCGAAAAAAACGCGTCACTTTTTTACACATATTTTATTACTGCCCCACTTCTATTAGTCATAGCGTGATACAACATAGCCTATGACACTCCCCGATAAATGAACTATTCAACACAGAAAGAATTTTTGAAATCGGTTCAGTAGATCCAGAAATTACCCCCTACAACGTCACAAACACACAAACTTTACCTCTTTATAATATAAGTACTTATAGAAGATTAGCTTATTTAGATGGTGACATATTACGTGCCAAATCATTTCATTTATTACTAGACAAATTACAGAACTACGAGCCTTGCATATGCCTCTTTGGAATCAGAATGTACAATCTCATTACTGAAGATCGTAGATGATGCATTCGACCTATCTTTGGCAAAGGTTGAACTTTAAGTTCTAGAGTCTAGTTTCCTCCCAGCAATTTGTCCGTGTGGTGACGGAGTAAGAATACAAAGTCACCACCCCATCTCATCCCATGGGTGTCGTAAAAACCGACTAAGGGGCTATCCGTGAATATTATCTTTACAAAGTAAAAAGAAGGAAAACTTGAAATTAAACCCTATACTATTCGTCTGGCCAGCGTGGTATTAGTAGGCCAAGTATCCCTCCGTCACAGGAGGAGGCCCGCCCCAGCAGTGGGACATAATGGGCTGTTATGCCCCAAGTAACACACAAGCAAGATAATAGTACACGTTTAGACAACTTAACAGTTCAAAGATGAATATCGTTGGTATAAGAGCCTTAGAAATTACTAAATGCTGAATAAATTTGAGTTTGAGCTCTTATTATACTTAATGCTTAATAAGTTCTGTGTCGTTGTACTTTATTTCTTTAAACTTAATAAGCAATAATTTTTAGACTTTTACACAAACTTTATAAAGCGTTTCGCTTTCTAGGTATCTTAAAGCTGAAAAAAGGGCTCTATGGAAGCATTCATCTGAATAATCATAATCGGTATTCCTATTATTCAATAATTACTAAGCTAGTAGCGTTTGAATGAGCTAATTGCTGAATAACGTATAACTATCTGAATAAAGCTACAAAATAATGCTTTTATACAGCTTAGTACTGAATAAATGTAAAGTGAGCTAATTATTTTATGGTTTAACTGAATATGATATCATGTTTTACCAGTTATTGAACTGCTGAGTAAAGAAGATTATTTAGGCATTTATTAAGTTTTTACCTGCATAACAGTATGTTTTAAATTAACTTATTCAAATTAAAGACCACAGGTACATTCTCTCAGCGCAAATAGCTTAATAAAGGCTTTGTTTAACACTATTGGGACTATTATTCATATTAAAGGCCACATGTGCGTTTTATCTGAGCAAATATCTTAATATCAGCTTTGTTGAAATCTATTTGAATGCTGTTTTTGGATGTTGTTTGCATTAAAATGGAGCAAAAACCGTGGAAATAGCTTAAAAGAACTGGTAATATTAAAAGAAAGATAAGTTAGCGTATTGAAATAACTTTATTCAAGTAAAAACTTATTAAGTAGATACTTGTGCACTTTTATTCAGCAATAAAAGAAGAACAAGCGATCGCCATTAATTTTTTGTGCGAATAATTATAAACACAAGAAAATTCACAAAGATTATCTGAACGCTTAATCTAACAACTATTTATATTCAATTGTTATTATCAAAGTTGCATTGGAATTGCCAGAATTAGAAATTCCGCCATAAGGTTTTTAGTCAGACCGTGCATGCATATATAAAAATAATATTTACAATTGCTTATCTTGATTATACACGCAGCGCATCAAAAATTATCGTAGAAATCATAAACTATTTACGACAAAATAAATTCCGCACTAAGAATTAACATGTAGAAAACTTATAACTAAAGTAAAAAACTTATATTTTGTTATAATGAAGATTCTCAATTATTTGACTGACATTAAAACTGATTGCCATTTGCATCTAATTATTTTCACGATTTGTAAGAAAGAAATATGTAATATTGTAAACAAGAGAGTATAAAGCTGAGTAAATTCTGAATCCAATGACCAATTCGAAGTATAACTGAATATATTATGTGTACAGGCTTAATAAAAACAATATCAGCTGTTATTCAGAAGTTACTAAGATCATTGTCTCATTACTAAGCTTCTTCTCAGATGTTACTAAGTTTTATGCATTTTATTTGGGGCCTATTTTGTTTGAATAACATCTGAATAGATGGTACTCAGACGTTAGTCAGCTTAGTATTCAGCTTATATTCTTAATGATTGCTCATACTCAACTTTTATTCAGCATGTTTGTGTTACTTGGATGATGATGAATTTGACGTTTGGACGTCAATTGGCTGATATTATGATGACTATATAGGACGTTTCGGAACTCAAGACCATCATTTTTTATTTGTTCCCAAGTAACACAAACATGCTGAATAAAAGTTGAGTATGAGCAATCATTAAGAATATAAGCTGAATACTAAGCTGACTAACGTCTGAGTACCATCTATTCAGATGTTATTCAAACAAAATAGGCCCCAAATAAAATGCATAAAACTTAGTAACATCTGAGTAACATCTGAGAAGAAGCTTAGTAATGAGACAATGATCTTAGTAACTTCTGAATAACAGCTGATATTGTTTTTATAGCCTGTACACATAATATATTCAGTTATACTTCGAATTGGTCATTGGATTCAGAATTTACTCAGCTTTATACTCTCTTGTTTACAATAATACATATTTCTTTCTTACAAATCGTGAAAATAATTAGATGCAAATGGCAATCAGTTTTAATGTCAGTCAAATAATTGAGAATCTTCATTATAACAAAATATAAGTTTTTTACTTTAGTTATAAGTTTTCTACATGTTAATTCTTAGTGCGGAATTTATTTTGTCGTAAATAGTTTATGATTTCTACGATTATTTTTGATGCGCTGCGTGTATAATCAAGATAAGCAATTGTAAATATTATTTTTATATATGCATGCACGGTCTCACTAAAAACCTTATGGCGAAATTTCTAATTCTGGCAATTCCAATGCAACTTTGATAATAACAATTAAATATAAATAGTTGTTAGATTAAGCGTTCAGATAATCTTTGTGAATTTTCTTGTGTTTATAATTATTCGCACAAAAAATTAATGGCGATCGCTTGTTCTTCTTTTATTGCTGAATAAAAGTGCACAAGTATCTACTTAATAAGTTTTTACTTGAATAAAGTTATTTCAATACGCTAACTTATCTTTCTTTTAATATTACCAGTTCTTTTAAGCTATTTCCACGGTTTTTGCTCCATTTTAATGCAAACAACATCCAAAAACAGCATTCAAATAGATTTCAACAAAGCTGATATTAAGATATTTGCTCAGATAAAACGCACATGTGGCCTTTAATATGAATAATAGTCCCAATAGTGTTAAACAAAGCTTATATTAAGCTATTTGCGCTGAGAGAATGTACCTGTGGTCTTTAATTTGAATAAGTTAATTTAAAACATACTGTTATGCAGGTGAAAACTTAATAATTGCCTAAATAATCTTCTTTACTCAGCAGTTGAATAACTGGTAAAACATGATATCATATTTAGTTAAACCATAAAATAATTAGCTCACTTTACATTTATTCAGTACTAAGCTGTATAAAAGCATTATTTTGTAGCTTTATTCAGATAGTTATACGTTATTCAGCAATTAGCTCATTCAAACGCTACTAGCTTAGTAATTATTGAATAATAGGAATACCGATTATGATTATTCAGATGAATGCTTCCATAGAGCCCTTTTTTCAGCTTTAAGATACCTAGAAAGCGGAACGCTTTATAAAGTTTGTGTAAAAGTCTAAAAATTATTGCTTATTAAGTTTAAAGAAATAAAGTACAACGACACAGAACTTATTAAGCATTAAGTATAATAAGAGCTCAAACTCAAATTTATTCAGCATTTAGTAATTTCTAAGGCTCTTATACCAACGATATTCATCTTTGAACTGTTAAGTTGTCTAAACGTGTACTATTATCTTGCTTGTGTGTTACTTGGGTTATTTGTAATGTCTAATATATGAATCACTAAATGTTGCAGTTGTGAAGTCTCTGTACGCGGTGGCAGTCGGCGTTGACGGTCACTTCTCTAAGCCAGGTCTTGGGGCCTACTCCTCTACCGACACGAGATCAGCGCTGTACATCGGAGGACACGAGCGGCCGATACACAAAGTCCGTGGTGTCAGATCTCGTCGCGGCTTCACGGGATGTATCAAGAATATTGTTATAGGAGAATCTCCCGTCACTATCAAGCTTACAGACGCTGGACGAAATACCCACATCGGTGTTTGTCCACAAGACTAGTTTATCTTTTAATAAATAACAAAAGAGTTGATTAAAATGAGTTCATTTTTTTACATGTTTTAAACAAAGTGCCATTTCTAATTATTGTATTAATGTAAGTTTTAAAACACCATTAAAGTCAAAAACAGTTAGGTATAGATGTCAATGGTCATATCATATTATGTAGGTACCTGCTTCAGTTTATACACCATTTTAAGTTTGTCGTTTTTAGCAATATCTAGGTATGTTAATTTTAATGCTTAATTTGAACTGAGAATAACTTGTTACATTCGGAATTGTTTCCAACCAGTCTGATATTTATATCATTGCCCCAGCAACTTTGAACGTACTTACATTGGCTTTATACCTATATTTGTTTTATAACTAAGTATAGTAAAGTATTTTATATATTTTATGAAGGTACAGTCACCATCAAATATATCATAGCAGACAAGGTGATCAAATACTTTGAATAATTTCAAATGTCAATAAGTTCTACACGTATAATAAGTGACCATTAATATCTGTACATTCATTGTTTAAATGAGCCAAACAGTCAATTTGTTTAATGTTCAGATATAAAATAACTGTATATTTTTCATTTACTAAATAGATTGTCTACAAATAATACAAGAACACAACATAAACGATAATCAGAAATAACATACATACATACTATACCAGATATAAATGTTTTATTTCTTAACAAATTTTTGATAATAGTATTTTATATATTTTATTATTATACATATATATATATTCTCACAGCAGTGTTGTGTTTTATTATAACTTTATGCGTGAAAAGGGTTCTGTTGCTGCCTCTGGCGAATTACCGAACGTGGTATAGATATCTGCTAAACGTATGTGGTTAGGTGTTACGTGAGTCACGGGATCAAATTTATATGAGGCTAGTAGTTGTGTTTTAACAAACGCGCGTTGTTCTCTAACACTGCCGAAGCCCAATACTAACCTCGTATTACAGTGCACCGCTGTAAAACGCGCGCAGCTAACAGCGTCTAGCGGCGTAACTCTAAAAGCAGCCTTAAATAGCTCACGTTAGACCCTTTTTAAAGTGTTAAATAGTTAAGAGCGTTTATAGGGCTCACTAGCGCCGCCAATTGAAAAAAAATCATAATTCGCAAATAGGATAAATAATGGCAAATGTTAATAACAAAGTCTTGAGAAAAGGCAATAAAGTATTTAAATAACACACTCTCAACACTTTAAATGTTTTTCAATCAAATAAATATTGCATTATAAACAAAAACGGCCGTTTTTTTTTCGAATGCAAAATTTAACTAATTGAAAAACATTTAAAGTGTTGAGAGTGTGTTGTACAAATACTTTATTGCCTTTTCTCAAGACTTTGTTATCAACATTTAACATTATTTATCCTATTTGCGAATTACGATTTTTTTTCTATTGGCGGCGCTAGTGAGCCATGTAAAGGCCCTTAAGCAAGAAAGCACTGGGGGCTTTCTTATCCTATGTAGGTCTACCCTTGGTTCCGTCTGTGAAGAACTGGTACAGTCAGCGTCAGAAAGATATGTGCTTTTATCAAAATAATGTGAAGAATATAAATTCAATTTTATGTTTGCGCAGACATAGCGTTCAAGTTGTTGTAATCATCCAGAGTGTTCAAAACATCTTGGCTGTAATTTGTCAATATTATTTTAGCTGTCACAGTGTTCATATTAATGTTTTCAAATAAGTTGTTCAATGGTATATATGCGTTCATACATTATATCCAAGATGTTTTGAAAACTCTAAATAATTAAAACAACTTGAACGCTATGTTTGCGAACATAAAATTTAATTTATATTCTTCACATAATTATGACTACTTTGAAAGCACATATCTATTTGATGCTGACTGTACTATCTTGTATGCTGGTGGACTAAGAATACAGGTGTCACCATCCATTTTCTTCCAGCAGATGTCGTAGAAGGCGACTAAAAGATAATCTATATTCAGATTACATCGCTGCTAGCGATGGAAAGCTCGATATTAATTCTTTACCGTCTTTATCGTGCCTGGTACTATCAAATATTATGATAGGGTATAGGGTAACATGATGTATAAAAAAAATATATATTGTAAACACAAATGAATTTTAAAAGAGTTGCCATGAGTTTCTCTGCCAGGTTTCTTCTCATCGGCCCTATGCATTTAGAAACTGGAATTTATGGATCAACACAGACAGACAAGTAGATTTGAGTAGTAGATTGGTCTTCTTTATTTCATAAAATTTGTCACAAATTGTTTGAAATTATCGTTTATAATTTACTTAAAATTGAAGCTACAGTTAAAATTATAGATCGACACAGACAAATGCCCCATCACTAAAAAAAAGGCGTTGTATTGTCCCAATGTAAATTAGAGGAGTGAAGTTTGAAGTTGACCAACCCGTCTGGTCAGCCCTCCAAATGAAAACGCACTATAACAGACCCCTCACACGGTGGACTTAAATAAAACGAGGATTTTTTATAGTAATAAAGAATAAAATAAAACAATTCCAATGCGCAGTTTACACTATTTATTTCATCAAATTCACATTAAATTTCATTTCTAGTAATAAAAATACATTTTTTTCTTTTGACGAATTAAACTTGAAGTACTTATTACAAGATTAATAAAAATAAAGTTCATAAATGCAAATAAATGTATCAATAATTGTTCTGGAAACACACAAAGTCTTTGGAATACATACTTGAGCAGATAGCAAAGTATCGGGACAGGCATAAAACATAATATATTCTGTAGAAATGTGATAATTTTAACAAACATTAGTACCATTTAAAGTTTCTCAATACGAAAAAAAACAACAATTACCATCAAAATGCGTTTGATCATAACTTTTTCACTTAAAACATTGGTTGATATAGAAGAATAAATTGATATAGAATATAATGTGATGGAAATATACTAAGTTATTTAATTCTAATATTTTTTTGGATATTATCCTTTTGAAAAGGTCCAAATTAATATACAAATTTTCCGAATTGACAAAATGGTACAGAGCGCCACACGTACTAGAAGTCAAAGATTTTGATAATAAAACCATAGGTTAGAATAATGTATTGAAAAGTGTATTTTTTTTAGAATATAGGGAGCTTTGTTTTTAAAGATGACATGTATTAAATAAGATGTAAGTCAAACAATCAACTAGCCTATCGCAGTCCACTGCTGGACATAGGGTTCTCCCAACACTGGATAGTAAGTATTAAATAGAAAAAACAACAAAATAAAAGTAAGTTGTATAGGAGCGCTTCCTATGCGCTTATGTCTAATAATATGCGATAAACCCAACTGAACACGATTTCAAATATTATGTAGGTAAATCAAGTTTTTAATATGTAAATATTAACCCCCTTACTCATAAACGCCTCTTAAATTTAATCACTGTTTAGCGAGAATTTTTATAAGCAAAATTAATATCAACCTCATACAAAACAAAACCGTAAGAATTTATGCTAATTAATTGCGTGTTGGGAGAGGCCTATATGTCCCAGCAGTGGACTGCAATAGGCTAGTTGATTATGAGTAAGTATACGTACAAGTATATTGAATCAAAGCTATAATAATCCGGGTTCTCTAGAACATTATTGTAAAGTGATTAGGTCTAAATGAAATCGAAAAATTGGGTCATAACTATCTCTGCTTGCTACAACTGTATAGACTTTCTTATACCAATTTATTGATCACCTTATCAAAAAGAAAGATACTCACAAAAAATAAATCACTATTGTAAAATGTTTTAGGGAACCCTGACTACCTACATTTAGATATATTTAATTAAATGATACCATAACTCATGTGTCGGTATAGTTACGAGCAAAAATATATGAACACTGTTGTTTCTAAAATATCTTAACTCACTGCCAAACTAGAAATATAGATCCACATTTTTTTAAACATATTGTTACTAAGAGAATTTTGAAGTAATTGTTGTTCATTTATTTCTGCACTGACTGAAGTTAAGATATTTTGATAAAAGTGACAATGTAAATCTATTATTGTTTGTTACTGAACATTCTAAAAAAAGAAGTGAAAAGACTGTCACAGGGTGTGGATTTTTGCGTTTTTTTTCAAATGCCTATAAATTTATAACCATGCGACTTAGATTTTTTTTTTATATTTTTCCTAAAACCAGCGTGACTTGCCTTACCACCCGGTTTCGGGTTAACGTCGGGTTTTGGGACACCCTGTATAAATAAAGATGTAACAAAATCTTACGTCACACATTTAGTATGGGTGTTTCTGTGTTAATGAACCAAAACATATTTAAGTAAATTTATAAATTATCTAGTGTCCATAGTACAATACATCTATAAGAGTTGATGTTATTACAAATGCGTACTACTGAAGAGTCTATAGCATTGTAGGCTCCGAATTTAATCCAAAGGTATAAACAAAACATTATCTTAGGTACCTATAAAATTATATAGATGCAATAAAAACACAATGACAAATCCCACAGACGTTTGTTGTATGCAAAATCACGATTTATAATATATACACATTGGCATAACTCATAAAATATCTAACTTTCTTTTTGTTTAAAAATACCTATATAACAATTTAGTTCAAAAATACTTAAGCTATATTAACTATTATTATTCAATTTCGAACTAATGTTGATACACTTAGTGACTGGTGTATAGATATTTTTGAAAACGTGCGAATATTTTTGCTTATGCCTGTGTATATACTTAGATCGTTAACAAAACTAAACAATAAAGTCTAAAGATATATATCTTAATATGTGATTTACGCCTTAAACTCGTGAATTATAAAATAATTAGAATTAACAGCACATTTTGATGACTTATAAATTTTAATGTATCTTAAACATAAACAACACATAAATAATAAGTTATTCTAGGAATGTTAAATTATATATAGGAAAACAACAATTTCATTACAAATAGATCGAAATTAAAGAGAAATTTGACAAATATAAAAAAGAGGAAACTATATTTACAATTACACCATCCACAATTATCTCTTGTTCAAATATCTGTCAGAAAACATCGTTAATTATTTTTAGTTTTTAAATCATTAAAGAATGTAATAATTTGGGATCCATATATTATTATCTGACCATAAAAAGGGTCATATTTCTTGTTACTCGTAGTATTTCCAATTTTTACGAAAAAGACAAAAATACAAAATGTTCACAATAATTTGCAACACGTACAAAATCACACAAGCAAAAAATACACATAATTCGTTATAATATCGTCTATAAACACACAAAAGCTAGAGTAACGTACATTAAATTTAAATAATTTTGTATAATATTGGAATGTTAGTTACAACAAATTCCTTTGTCAGATGATTTTGAACTGTTAAATGGAGAGTTAGGGAAGGCGGTATTTCGCCATCAGTATGTCAGTTTCATACAGTCATTTTGAAGCGAGAACATTATGACATCGCATCACCAGTCAGCCGAAATATCAAGCGAAATGGAGAAAAATAGCATGTTGCGTTAATGTCCCGTTTGTATAGTATTTTTAATCTTCAAGTCAATTCTCGTTTCTTAAAATCGTTAAAAATTCGGTAAGTTAACTTTTAGTTGTCAAATTGTCTTACCTATTGTATGACAGTTTGACAACTAAAAGTTAACTTAACCGAATTTTTTACCATTTTAAGGAACGAGAATTGACATGCAGGGTAAATAATTACGTCACAGGAGGCAAAAATGTTACTTGACTCTGTTTAGTAATTACTTACTCATTGCCATACCTAGTGCATGAAGCCGACATGTTTTATTGACGTTAAGTCACGAAATTGAGTGTCCACTTTTACATTTTATAACGTAATTAAAAGTATTGTTAGTAATTTTATTATGGCATGAAATCAAATCAGATTAAGCTTGCTCAATTCATATTGATTTTGGCACCAATGTAAGGTAAGTAAATATTTTAACGAATTACCTTAGCATGTAACCATAAGCTTGAATTTATTGAAACGTGAACTACTTGTCAAAAACAAAAAGTGATCGACTAAAGAATAAGTGTCAAAACTGTTATTTTGGTTCCTAAAAATGATAGTTTTGACACTTGATCGACTAACGAATAAGTGTCAAAACTGTCATTTTGGTTCCTGAAAATGATAGTTTTGACACTTGATTAGTTGATTTTTACTTGATCAGTCATTCGGAAACCCAGGGTAAGTCAGGCGGCATGCATGAATACATATTATGACCACTTCAATACAAAGTCAAAATATCGATGTATTATTTCATAAAATAATAATATTATTTAATTTTAGTTTAAGCAAATCACAACTTAATAAGAAATTGAAATTAAACTTGTGAATCACGTTCATGCGTGAGTAAACTTAGCATAGGCAATTGTTACTGTAACAGTTCAGTCTTTGTTTACCGTTTATCTGTTTCATGTATCATATACGATACATGAGTATTGTTTTACTATTGTCTCTAACTGCGGAACTAATTCAACATTTTATGCGAAGTTGAGCTGTATAAACTGCTAACTATCGAATATTATTTAACTTTACTAATATCAGATGAATAATAACATAAAATAAAGATGCCGCATTTATAAAGACAAATATTGGAGTAGGTTTAAATCATTACAGTTAAAGGCATTCGATAATCAGGCAAAAAATAACGCCTGATTTTTTTATCTACCAGACAGGATTAAAATATTTAACATAGAAATATAATACACTATTTTCAGCATTCAAAGTACAATATTTCTATTTAAAACTTATGTACTTCGCACGCTTTAAATATAAAAATAATATTACAACAACATAAACTTCTTATTTGAAATTTCTTATTGTAAAAATATCATAATATATTACAAATATTAAATTCTCTTATAAATATATATAAAACAATAAGGTATTCCGTTTAGATATTGTGTTATTCTGTAATATTTGTCTATTGTAAATCATACTTTCACTCTATTCAGTTATGAATCTATTGTAAAACTTAATACACAAGCACGCTCTCGGTGTGTTCACACATTTATGACTCTTTATCTTGGCTGAATCGTTAATTAATACGATTACACTGTATCAATTTTAAACTTTAAATTTCATTGTTATTAAAATATGTATTCGTTATAAAATGGTTAACGTTATATTAAATATTGATACAATTGTATAGCTATTTATGATATCAATCTTGCTTGGTACTTTTAAAAAGGCTCAAGGCGATTCGGTCTTAAAGTCTTTTTATATTTTAAGGCAACAACATCACTTAACAATTAGGCTATATTCAAACGACTTTCGTTGCTATTAAATAATTAATAAATATGAATTATTAATTATTGTTATGTGTGACCACACCGTTAATAACATGATAGCGTAACAAATAGGCAATAAAGCCATTTAACAAATTACTCTAAAATATATATTTATTGGTATAAATGACATCAAAATTTTTCGACACAATGTATAATAACCGTTTCTATGTATTATTTAAGGCATCTCATTACAATTCCATTTATGTTTATGAATGTTATTTAATCGAACTTTTTATTGTACGTACTTTAATAGTTTGACTAAAGGCTTTATATGTCCTCGGAAGCACAAAATGTATTTCTTCTTTGTAATTAAAATGGGAACAATCTGACGGAGTTAATTTGTTTATCGTCATAACTGCGTGTATCTCAGTATCATCAGGACAGGGCTCTACTAGCGCCCCACTCTACTTACTAAAGGGGTGTATGTATCGAACTAAGCTGTCTACTATTACATATTTATATATATATATACTAGCTGATGCCCGCGGTATTACCCGCTTAATTGTTATTTTACACCATAAACTACCTATATTCCAAATTTCATCAAAATCCATTTAGTAGTTTTTGCATGAAAGGGTAACAAACATCCATCCATCCTCACAAACTTGCATTTATAATATTAGTAGGATAGGATAAGCAAAGGTGTGTCACTTTAGTGCCTAACAAATAAGGTGAATATTATCTTCACTAAATAAAAAGAAGGAAACCTTAAAATTAAACCCTATACCAATCCGTCTGCAAGCGTGGTATTAGTAGGCCAAGTATCCCTCCGTCAAGGAAGGAGGCCCGTCCCTGTAGTGGGACATTAATGGGCTGTTATGATGAAATAAGTTGACAATTACGAATTTAAGCTCTCTAGATATATCAGACCCACAGCTAAAAACCGGTCAAGTGCGAGTCTGACTCGAGCACCGAGGGTCCTGTACAAACCTATTTATTTTCCCGCCAAATTGTGATAACGTCAGGATTCAGCTGTTTAAATACTATTTTTCCCGCCAAAATTCAATGACGTCACGACTTAGCTGTCAAAATATATTTTCCTGACAAAATTCTGTGACGTCACGACTTATCTGTCAAAAATTCTATGACGTCACGCCTATCTGTCAAAATTGACAGCTGTCAAAAGTGACAGAGGTATCAAATATTTTCCCGCCAAAATAATATCACGTCACAAATCATCTGTCAAAAATTCTGTGACGTCACGACTCATCTGTCAAAAATTCAATGACGTCACGACTCAACTGTCAAAAAATATTTTCCCGCCAAAATTCTGTGACGTCACGACTCATCTGTCAAAATTCTATGACGTCACGGGTCACGTGACCTATGACGTCACAGGTCACGTGACCTATGACGTCACAGGTCACGTGACACAGCTTGACCGCCAAAATTCTATGAAATCAAAATATAATATGATTGCTAATAAAAAGTAGCCTATGTTCTTTCTCAGGGTCTAAAGATTGTCTGTACCAAATTTCATCGAAATCCGTTCAGCCGTTTAGGCGTGAAAGAGTAACAGACAGACAGACAGACAGACAGACAGACAGAGTTACTTTCGCATTTATAATATTAGTATATTAGTATATATATATATATATTGTATATTTTACCACCTTATAATAATCTCACTTTATGTTGCTTTAATTATGTATAAGAACACTGCTTATTATATTAAATAATTTTCAATTATGCTTCATATAAAATGTATCATCTCGGGAAGCTATTTTTGCTATGGTATGTTCAGTTTATATTAAATATCTTTTATCTAATTATTACTTCGATATTTTAAAGTTATATATAAAAACTTAAGGCCTATTTTTGAAATTATTTTAATATACGGTATCGATTTGTCTTCACTATTTTGTATATGGCTCAAGGCCAGAATACAGCTAGAGCAACTATGAATTTTGAAGAGATATTACCGTGTGGCTTGAGATCGATAAATATAAACATTTTTACAATGGTTATAATCATTAAACTAAGTAAAAGCAAAGAATTGAACTAATGATTAAGAGTGCTCTGATCCAGTAGAGAGGATTACCAATTCATTGTAATATACGGTATAATATCATTAAACCGTATCTTTGCTAACTTTTAAAACTGAATTCTAATTTAAAAAACTTCAATAACTAATGAAATAAATTTTGAAAATAATAATTCATTCATATTATTAAAAAAATAATAAATTTATTAAATTATGTTGACAAATGCTAGCTTTTTATTGAATTTCCCGATTAACTCCAGTTAGTACAGTCAGCCCCAAAAGTCGCTGAACACATTTTAAGACACTTTTGGTATACTAGTGTACAGTTACTTTTAAAATAACAGTGTTCAGCGTGTTATGGTCGTTTCGTATGTAAAGCTTATTCTGTACTCTTGTTACGACATTGACTTATGATATTTTTAGTGTTCAGCAGTTTTTGAATTTAAAATGTGTTCAGCGACTTTTGGGGCTGACTGTACATTAGCATCAAGCACACCTCAATCTCTGTGAAAATCTATAGAACTAATATAATATTATGTAGGCAGCACCGTCACTACAAAATTCATGTTTGACAAAAGCTTGTAATGTCGACATTATTTTTCTTATTGACTAGTACTTACACGATTTAAATTCTAACCAGAATAAGAAAACTTGTGCATTATTAGTTTTTTAAAGTATGTTGTATAAAATCCGGTTAAGGATCGTAGCACACATATCAAAACGGAAAAGGATCGTCACCCCTCGCCTTTCTAGTCAGTGGTTTTTCTTGGCGATGGTGATGTTTAGATTCCAAAGTATGCGTTGCAGTAAGGAGTTTCATACAAATAACACTGAACGGCTAAGTTAATACGGTGACGATACCTTTCCGTTTTTATATGTGTGCTATGACCCTAAAGAGAGTGAAAGAGATGAGAATTTGAATCCGATCTATATGTTCAATATAAAAATATGTCTGGATATACTCTGTCAGGTATTGTATATAGCAAATCTTTACTTTCTTGTTAAACTTTTACCAGAGTGCGAGGAAATAAGACAAAAAGTTTTTCTTATTTTTGTAATGACATAATTACATTGTACCCATATAATAAATAAATAGATTGTTCAGTTCTTATTGAATTTAGTTAATAACTGAACAATAAATAAATGCAGTTGTTCAGTAGTAGCTACCAGCGGGTGAGAGTAGATTTTGGAATTAGAGTAATTATTTTGTTTTCATAATTCTGTCTTTCTACGTGATTTTGTTGTTTCTTTATGCCCGAAGAGTAAGAGGTAGCTCTTCTGATGAAGGATAAGTAATAGTCTTTAATAAAAAACAGCAGCCGATATTGTATTTGCTGCTTTTAACAGAACAATGAATCATAAAGATGGCAAGATAATATCAAATAGATCTCTATTAAAAGCATGCATCATATAAGGACATAACTTATTCAATTAAATAAGCATCCACTATCAAAGGCCTAGCAAAAAAATGACAACACATTTTCCAATATTCATAAATAAGTGAACATTTAAAAAATATACGAGTTAAATTTATAGTAATTTCCTCGCACTCTATCAAAGTATCAAGACTAAACGGAACTGCTACACTTAACATCATTATCGCGTCGTTGCAGTACTTCGTATAGTACAACGTTACTGTCAAAATCGCTGTCTTCACTCGGCTGCCATGTTTGTTCCTCAAGCAACGGCTCATCGAGTTCACTCTTTGGTTTAACCTTCCGTGGCCTGACCTCATAGTCTTTAGAATCTATGTCGTGTACAGTGCCGGTGACGGACTTAATGAATAGTACTTTGTGTATAATGTGACCGATTATGCCGAGCAAACATACCGCGAGGCCGACCACGTTGATCGGTGATAATACATCTCCACTTACTTCTACGGCCAGGACTAGTATGCACATTTCCTGTAACAATATAACAATATTTATTTTTTCACACATATACAAACAACATACAAAACATGTCTGTAATACCGTATTTCGGAGTTCAATCAAACGCGAATCACGTTAGTGCAAAAGTGCGACAGACATATAATTTTCAATGTTTTCCACCGCGATTTACATTAATGAAAAATTATTCCACATCGATTCACAATCTATATACACGTATCATTCTACACGTATATTTATATAAATGCATAAAAAAGTGCATCTTAGCTAACTACGAAATAGGTTATTATTTACTTAGTTACCAAAGTAGTAGTTAGTTTTTACGAGTCTAATAAATAATGTCAACTTATCAAACTGTTAAGACATTTTTGGATCTTATTATGTGTAGCTGTATGTGCCTTAAATCATCAAATAAAGAAAATTTTAATAATTGTAAAACTTGTATCACTTGCCGATGAATAAGGTAGATGCCAAAATCAGAAATAAAAATCAGAAAATTATAACAATATTAATATTAAAATGTAATATAAAACGAAAGTCTTTGGGGGAGGCGTAGGCCTCCAGCAGTGACGTGGATTTGTCTTAGGGATGCCGCCATATTGTATTTGAAATGACGTTTCTTAGCTAATCATGTATTGTCATCAAAACTCATTACGTGTGAAAAATTTTATCTTAATCGCAAACCGGGAAGTGGGTTAAATTAAGATTCCAAGATTTTCTTACATACATAGTTAGATACAAGTGAAGCTAATAAAAGCGTGGTAAAGTTAAAGACGGTGTGGTGACGGAGTAAGAATAAAATATGTCACCACCCCATCTCATCCCATGGGCGTCGTAAAAACCGACTAAGGGACTACCTATCTGTGAAAATTATCTTTTCGTAATAAAAAGAAGGAAAACTTCAAATTAAACCCTATACCAATCCGTTATTTTTATTGGCCAGCGTGGTATTAGTAGGCTAAATATCCCGTCACTGGAGGAAGCCCACCCCTGGGACATTAATGGGCCGTTATGATAAAAGCTAAAGAGAATTAAATACCTTAAAAATACCAGAGATGGAAAGGGTAAGACTAGAAGTATAAGTAACGACCAGAAACTCGCTGATTTCCATCGCAAATGCTATAGTGGCACCCACCGTCACTTTCAAAATGGCCGGTGCCAACTCGTCCGCACCCAACTTATGTAGGAAATCAAAACACGAAAAACCTGTAATAGAAAAACAAAAGTTCAAATCAAGAGTGATTTAAATTTAAGGTAGTATGAAAAGAAAAATCGGGGGCTTGTAATGATCGTAGTTAATGTCAATCCGACATCTCTGCTTAGGTTCATAGAAACAAAGCTTAAATTTATGTATGTAATAGCGTGACGTCTGAAAACTGCAGCTGTTGTTTAGCCTCTATTTTTTTATTAAACTTTAAACGTATGTAAACTTACTTTAAGCAGAATATAATTGACGACAATAAGTTATAACTATGTTATATTATAGACAATAACGCCCTATTTAAGAGGCGTTTATGAGTTTAAACGCCTCTTAAATTCATTTAATCACTGTTTAGCGAGATTTTCCTAAGTGAAATTGTGTGAAATTGACTAAAATTTAAGAGGCGTTTATGAGTAAGGGCAAATCAATTGAACTCTTGTTTCATTTATAAATACAATATTCGTAATGAAAGCAATGTATCAGCTACTTCGTTCAGCAGGTATTTCTAAACCCACAAAAGATAGTATACCTATTGCTATAGTATATTAGATCTACTAAGTAAAACTATGTACAGCCGGCCGTAAATATTGCACATCGACCTGTGGAAGGAGGCAATCGGTTAATTTCGGCTTCGTAGAGCGTCATCTCTCGGCCAGGTACTGTACTTTTACAACACATGGTTAAGTCTACACAAATATAGTCATCTTTATATCAGCTAACAGACGTTTGCTAATGGACATGCCTCCACCAAATATTTCCACCTTACGCCTTCCTAAGGCTCTATCGGTGTTCCGCTGCCCTATATAAGTCGTCGGTCCGCCTTGTGAGGGATCTCCCCACCTTGCGTGCTAAAAGTAGTACGCAGTCGCCATTCCAGAAACTTTCTGCCCCAACGGCTGTCAGTTCACTTTAATCGGGCGATGCTACATTTATATAATTATGTCGCAGGAAAATGAGAATTTCACGAAATCCCGTTTCTACGAGAAAAGAAATACTCATATTTTTGTTTGTAGGTTAAAAAACACAAGGATTCCAACTTCTGTAGGCTAGGTTAGGTTTAGAACTGTGAACATAATACAAGGCATTTTCGACATTTACCGGGATTTCGTGATATCCCTAGTGATTTCGTGAAATCCCTAGTTTCCTCATTTCCCTGCGACATAAACATAACAAAATTCACATCATTGTTCAACAAAATAATATCAAAATGTTGCTTCAAAATATTAAAACAGCTATCAAATTAATCGTAACTTGTGTATAAAATGAATATATTATACAAATTATGTAAATATTGAAACAAGAACATGTGATGCTAACATATAAGACGACAGGTGAATCTATGTGGACCAACCCGTTATTATAATGCTATGTCTTATTATTGCCTACTTTACTTGCTTTATCCGTTTACAGATCCTGATTTATACAAGTCCAATAGACGGATGCGTGGCGGATTCTTTATTTTTAGTTATATTTTTATTGTGTTACCTATTAAGTAATAAATAGATTTAATGCGTATGATGATGCAGCAAGCAAACACGGTACTACCTCTCCATCTTATACGGTGGGTGTAGTAAAAACCTTGTATAAGAAAGTTCGCAGATACAATCCAGGCATAGACGATACTTGCACAAATAGTACTCTTAAAAGAAAAAAAACAAAGGCATATACTCAAATTATTGTTAATAGAGTATCTAAACAAAAACTTGTGAACTTCAAAACAGCCGTACGGTTAGCCAATTTGCCGAGTTAACCTGTTTAATAGCGTTTTTTAAATAAAACTTCTTCCTCAAAATACATACCTTCAAACATGATAGCAAACGGCAACAGGGAGAGGAACATCCAAGGTTGAACATGAAACACCATATCCACAGGATTGTGCAGACCCAATTTAGATTTTTGCATCAGTAGCTGTGCGAATGTCCATCGAAGTCCGGCAGCGAATGAGGCGATCAGAAGAAAATTGAAGCCGAGAAGATTGAACTGCGTGGCTTTGTATGTGAACATGATCAGTCCTGCCGCGATCATTAGCACAATGCCCACCAGTGACCATGACTGAAAAATAAACAACAATACTTGATACTTGGAATACTCCAAGTTGTTGCCGTTGTTGCCACTGTTGGTCTTAATCCACCTCCAGCAGTAGTCCACAAATGTTATTGTGTTAATGCATAAGGGTACTCAATAATCATAACAGCCCATTAATGTCCCACAGCAGGGACGGGCCTCCTCCCGTGAAGGAGGGATACTTGACCTACTAATACCACGCTGGCCAGACATATTGGTATAAGGTTAATTTCAGGTTTTCCTTCTTTTTGTTTCGTACAGATAACATTCACAGATGACTATCTGTGAATGTTATCTGTACGAAACAACATTCACAGATAGATACACTCACAGGCACAATTAACCGCCCACCTTATTTTTTTTGCATTACGCAGAATCTGATGAACTTAAATAATATTTTGAGATGGAAACATTGAAAATAGCGTATAAGCTAAACATAAGCCTAAAATCAGGAAAAAAAAAGCCATTAGTCGTGGATTATTTAAAAAAATCGGTTTATTGATAATTTTTGACAATTTCACAAAATTAATAAAGACGAATACTTTTATCATTCTGTTTAAACTTTTGAATTTTAATAATGGGTGTTGCCGCCTCGTGCCCTGATGACTTCTTGGAGGCGGTTTGATAATCCATCCATGATGTCTTGGATATCTGACTGAGGGATATTGTGCCACTCCTCTACTGCCGCTGTCTTGAGCTCTGTAAGGGTAGTAGGTGCTTGTACTCTAGCTCGAATTCGTCTTTTGAGGTTGTCCCAAACGTGCTCGATAGAATTAAGATCGGGACTACGTGCTGGCCATGGTAAAACTTGAATACCGACTTCATTCAGGTACTGGGTAACAGCCCGTGCAGTATGGCACCGTGCGTTGTCATGCATTAATTTAAAGTTGCTTCCAATAAAAGGAGCAAAAGGCATGACATGGTCTTGCAAGACTTCTTCCACGTATCGCTGAGCATTTACACTACCTCTATCAAACACAACAAGATCAGTACGAGCCTCATAAGAGATCCCTCCCCAGATCATTATTGACCCACCTTGATAGCTCACTGTTTCTGTTATGGCACATGGAGCAAACCTTTCATTTTTGCGCCTGTAGACACGCTGACGTCCATCTGGTCCTTTTAAGGCTATTCTGCTCTCATCTGAGAACAGTATGTCCTTCCATTCCGCTACAGTCCAGTCAGCAAATTCTCTCGCAAAAGCAAGTCGAGCTCTACGATGCTGTGGGAGGAGTAGTGGGGCGCGAGCCGGACGATAAGCTCTTAAATTGCTTTCTGCGAGTCTTCTCCTAACCGTTCGTTCACTTACACTGACATTTCTTACTTCAAAAAGACTTGCGCGTGCTTCAGTAGCGGTACAAAAGCGATTTCTCAACACGTTACTGACTACAAAGCGGTCATCTCGGGCTGAAGTGCATCGATGTCGACCTTGACCTTGCCTCTTCGTGTATGAGCCAGTCTCCCGAAATCGTCTGATGGCATCCCGTACGGTAGTTCGAGGTACACAAAGTGTACGAGCGATGCGACGTTGACTGTACCCAGCATCAGCTAAAGCCACTGCTCTAGCTGCACCAGTAGCATAGAGTGGCATTTTTTTTAGATTAATAAAGACTAAACAAACACTAGTAACTCAAATCAAACAAAATCCATACACTGTGATAGCAAGGAACAGGAAAAGTAAACACGATAACACGACTGCAACAATGTCTCAAAACGACTAAATTCGTAAAATCATTCCGTGACAAAAAATTATGGAATAAAATAAGGATACAAGTGTTTCTTTTATTGTTTAAGTACCCACTTGACATAAAATAAAACAATGTATAAGCGATAGTTAATGTAAATAACGTAATAACCAGGGTGACGAATATTCTAGGTGGGCGGTTAATTGTGCCTGTAAGTGTAGTTGGTTTTTACGACACCCATGGCATGAGATGGGGTGGTGGGATATTGTATTCTTACTCCGTCACCACACGGAAAAGGGTACAGTACTTAATAAAATTTCAAGGCTATGAGGACTTTAGACTTTTTGCTCCAGGGCAGTACAGAGGCATTTTTTGCAGCTTTATAAAATTTCTTTAACTATAAGTGAGGGCTTGTAATTGGCAATTTGGTAGTATTGTAGTTATATTTTATTATTAGTCCGTTAGCCTTCTGTACAATAAAATAAATAATATATTTGTAAAGCATATTTGTGGTGTGAATATTTGTGGATCTAGTGTGGTTAACCGTGGATTTCACCATCAGGGAAGCAATTTGTTTTATCGTAAAAACAAAAAAGTAGGAAGAAATTCTCGTTTGCCCTTCTTTTCTTTACAAAGCGATGCAAATAAAAAAATGTATGATACCTAGAGTCAACCAACTATGAAAAGCAATGAAGCATAACATGACGTAGACGATTTACGTAGCGTTATTTACTCGGTCGTGTAAACACATAAGGTGAATGAAGGACGTTTTATCAGAGCCATGTGTATTTCATCCATATTTTTTAATAACATCTACTGAAAGCCTATCCTTGTCTTTCTATTATTATTGATTCCCCTTCTGCAAGGACTAGACTTTTCCACAGACAGTTACAATCCTATGCCAAGGCAGAGTAGAAAAAGACGTATTAAGTAAAAAGCTGTTTTTATTTCATTGGTGTTACCTTTATTGTAATACCAATAACCAATCTTAAATCTTTAACTCCACTCGTTGCAATGAGGTTTTACGAAAAGAGGTTACCTTAACCAATTGAAACAGTCGTATATCCTAAACGAGTGGGAAATTTGAATATGATTTTCTTTTTATCTCTTTTTAAAAAAAGACAACTCCCGCACTAGGGATCATGCCCTGCGTCCGGGGACCTTTTACAAACATCAATTTAACGGACACAAAGAACACACAGACCAGGACAATAATTTGTGGATCTCACAAATTGCGTTGGGATCGAACCCACAACCTCTTGCACTAATTTTTATTATTTTTAATTATTTAAAATTAAATAATTAAAAATAATAAAATAGTTTCAAAGCAACAAACAGACCAAATAATTTGTGGACAAGAACTTTTACTTGGCAGCTACTCGAGTACAACACATTCTGCTATCTATAGCTACCGTCAAATCGTCAATAAAGCTAGAACAAAGCTAACTTAATAAATACGAATATGAATAACTAGCTGACCCGTGCCCACTGCGTTGGGCGGCGAAAAAAACGCGTCCCTTTTTTAAACATATTTCATAACTGCTCCATTAGTCCTATTAGTCATAGCGTGATATTATAGCCTATAACACTCCCCGATAAGGACTAATCAACACATAAAGAATTTATAAAATCGGTTTTTAGATCCAGAGATTACCCCCTACAACGTCACAAACACACAAACCAACTTTACCTCTTTATAATACATATTAGTATAGAAGTATAGACAACTATGACGCATCGTACATATTGGTTGTCTCGTTATAATCTAGGTTAATGGTAAACCAACTGTATTTGAAATTTTGTTTACAGTTTCACAAAAACAAGTTATTTAAACTTAAATTATATTCACACATTCATTATTTTATCCGTGCGGTGACGGAGTAAGAATACAATATGACACCACCTCATCCGATCCCATGAGTATCGGAAAAATCGACTAAGGGACTATCCGTGAATATTATCTTTAAGTAATAAAAAGAAAGAAAACTTGAAATTAAACCCTATACCAATCCGTCTGGCCAGCGTGGTATTAGTAGGCAACGTATCCCTCCGTCACTGGAGAAGGCCCTTCCCTGCAGTGGGGCATTAATGGGCTGTCATGATGATGATGATTCATTATTCGCATATATTAATACATTTGGAGGAGGCTTATGTCCAGCAGTAGGCGTTTATTGGCTGATATGATGATATTTTCTCCAGGAACGGAGGTAGTCTTGTTCTACCAATCTCTTATTTTGCTTTTGTTTCGATATTTTAAAAACTTTCCCTTAGTCGGTTTTTAAGACAGCCTTTAGACGGGGTGGTTTTCACCACCGATAGCTGGGGTCCCATAAGATGTTATTACGTTATTGTTGGACACTAAAACCCGAAATACTTATTACGGAGGTTTCAGTCCCTTTACTTAACCAGAAGCATCATATTAAAAAAAAATACCATAGTTTTAATAATGTCAACTTACTAAATGCATGGACACGATTACTTCATTTCTAAATAGGTATAACGATTAAGATACGACGTTGACGGACGGTGAAGTAAATTAACAATATACTCGTAATGATTCGTTATAACCATTTATATGTTATCGATCAATAAAAGTTACATTTTAATCGATAAGTTTAATTAAACTGGTCAGTGGGGTCAAACGTGGCATAGCTAGGACCGCACTTCCTGTCTAATGGACCGACGCGACGACCGGAGAATCATCATCATCATCATCATAACAGCCCAATAACGTCCCACTGCAGGGACGGGCCTCCTCCAGTGACGGAGGGAACTTGGCCTACTAATACCACGCTGGCCAAATGGATTGATAGGGTTTAATTTCAAGTTTTCCTTCTTGTTATTACGTAATGATAATATTCACGGATAGTCCCTTAGTCGGTTTTTACGACACCCATGGGATGAGATGGGGTGGTGACATATTGTATTCTTACTCCGTCACCACACGGAGGTCGCTTGTAATCAACATCATCATATCAGCCAATGGACTAATGTTATTTACTATTAGAAGCTCATTAGGGATTATGAACAACGGGTCACTATCATCTCGTCTTTAAAGCAACTGGTAGCAGTGGCATTTGGTCTAAAACGCAGCTGGTGATTGGGTTTAAAACACATCTTGTCTAAAACGCTACCGGTCTAAAACGCAGCTGGTCTAAGTATCAATTAGTCTAAAAATACAAGTCGCCTGAAACGCAACTGGTCTAAAACGGGAAATACAAATACTTGAGAGTATACACTCAAAGGAACAGTGGTTAACTTGTTCGATAAAAAAACATTAATGGTTTCTCAAAAAAAAAATGTTTTACTAAGTATATTTTAGTCAATAAGACTTAAGTTCCAACTTCTGTAATAATTGATAAAATTCTTACCTTTTTTTCCAATCCCAGAAGAATAGCAAATCCCAAGATGAAAATAATGGTAGTCGACTTCGTCATAGTGTACAGCGATATAGTGACAAGTTCTAGGCCCCAGTTTGAGAAGCCGACATCAATTCCACTCGCTAGGCCAGTAGGCCCCACAGATCTTAGGCACGTTATGCATGGAAGCATCAATTGTGGAGTTCCAGTTACGAAAAAGAGCACCATTCTTACAAAGACGGATAGAAACCACTTCACTATTAAGTGGTACATTACCACTGTGAGCGGAAATTTGAAATCCTGAAATCAAATTAAGAATTTTAGAATCCTATTTATTTTGAGCCTTTTTTAAAATTGTCATTTTCAAGTAAAACATATAACACACTGTTCGTCTATTTTTTAGATAGATATAATAAAATATGTAGTATGTACTGTACGAGTAAACAATGACTAAGGTTGCCGGGGTTTAAAGTTTTTGCAAATAATAAATAAATAATCCTCACACATTCACACATCGCCATCTAGTCCCAAACTAAGCAAAGCTTGTACTATGGGTACTAGACAATGGATAAACATACTTAAATACCTTTTTTTTGTTGTTGTAAATACATACATACAAAACACTCAGACCAATGCAAACAATCATGTTCATGCACACAAAGATTTGCATTGAGCGGGAATCGAACCCGAGACCTCTGCGTAACAGCCATGTGTATACCGCATGGTAATATACCGACTGCGCTACAGAGGTCGTGCAATTAGCAGCGCAGATGTCATTTTAGGAACTAAATAGAGAGGAGCACGGGAAGCTGTTTATTTTTGTTCCTGTACTTGCGCAAATACTACTAGGCCAACTAACTTAGTTGGCGCGCACTGTTTTAATGTTGAATATTATCATGAAACCCATCACCACATGGAAAATAGTACCTATAACAGTATCTTTATTTTTAGCTACCAGCATGTCAATTCTCGTACCTTAAAGTAGGACAATTGTCCTATTGTGTGACAATTTGACAACTAAAATTCAACTTAACCGAATTTTTAACGATTTTAAGGTACGAGAATTGACATGAAGGTATAAAAAATTCGCTTAGCAGTCTAAACGCTTGCATGTCCCTAAACAAGGCAGAGTAATTCAATAAGAAAGTATATAAGAAAAAACATACATTTGAGGCCATGTTTAGCAAGTAATTATTTCAAGAATTATCGATCTAACATCACTTATTTAAAAATTATCAATTCGAGGTAATTTAAAGGGTAAAAATTGAGCCAATCATTTATAAATAGCAATATTGAGTACATTATGCAGTAATTTACTCTATTAGGTACGGTTAACCATGTTTATCATGGTTTCTTTTAAACTAAATTTTACGTCTATTTTCTGGTAGAAAATCCAAGAAAAACACGATGCACAAGTCGCATATGAAGAGACATTATTACGTATTAAAACCTTATCATAATCAAGCCATAGTGCGGTATATGCGTGTGGTGACGGAGTAAGAATACAATTGTCACCAACCCATCTCATCCCATGGGTGTCTAAGGGACTATCTATGAATATTACCGGTACATAGATAGAAGGAAAACTTGAAATTAAACCCTATACCAATCCGCCTGGCCAGCGTGGTATTAGGAGGCCAAGTTTCCCTCCGTCACGGGAGGAGGCCCGTTCCTACAGTGGGACATTAATGGGCTGTTATGTTGATGTTGTATAACCAAGCCAAAGGATGACTACTGCTGGACACAATGCTCCTTCAAACATATCCCCCTTCCTGTATCCTGTGTCTCCCTCTGCTATCAGTCTTAACCTATACCAGCTCGTCGGTCCACCTGAAGACTAATCACTTGCGCCTTTCGATACGAGGTCGCCATTCCAGAACCTTTCCTCGTGCTATGTGCCCTGCCCACTACTAAATACTACATCTGCTCTAAATATTTCATTTAAAACATCATCATAACAGCCCATTAATGTCCCACTGCAGAGACGGGCCTCCTCCCGTGACGGAGGGATACTTGACCTACTAATATCGCCCCGGCCAGAGGGATTAGTATAAGGTTTAATTTCAAGTTTTCCTTCTTTTTACTACGTAAAGATAATATTCACGAATAGTCCTTTTGTCGGTTTTTTCACGACACTCATGGGATTAGATAGGGTGGTGATATATTGTATTCTTACTCCGTCAAGACACGTAATTTAAAACATATAACACAAAAAATTTGATCTTGAATAAAATGAACATAATTTAACATTACATTTACATTAAACCACTTTCATAGTCAAGTTTTCGCTTGTCATAAAGGATATTTATTTCAAAAAACATAACTCATGTTAAGGAAAATTGCGCCTTTTTTAAATATTTTCCTTATACATAGTTATTATACAATAATCTACAAGGTAAAAAGAAATGCTCAGGCGATCGCGATAAAATCCGTAGTAGGTATCCATAACGTATTGTTTTTTTTTCTTTTCTGCTAATGTAGCTGTAAAACAAAGGTACGTGAATAACAACTGTACTTAATTTTATTCTTCTTTAATACGCGACCGGAAAGAGTTATTAAATGAGTTTAAAAAGGTTAAATAGGCAATCGATATTATAAATTAAATTAGTTATGTTTAAAATAAAATAAATTTATATTTCAAAATTGTAAAAAGGTTTGAGTACCTATTTAACCAGCAATTTAATTTTTATTTTATTTATTTATATCATATAATTAGTTCAAAAGCAATAAAGTTTATTTATTGACTCTTTAAGAGGACAATACAGCACGTCCCTGCAGTAGGACATTTATAAGCAGCTATTATGAACCATATTGTATATTGATAAAAAATATGTTTTAATTTCGAACACCTTTCCATGCATGTTGTTCCCCCTTTAAGGAGTATTTAGCTTAAACCCCAAAATCATGACCACTCATTTATTCCCATTGGATTAGGTGGTTATAATTATGTCCTTTACTTGGACAATTGTCTTACAGTAATTCTTTAAACAAAGTCCAAGTAAGTTAAGCTATTTTAAAACAATTTCTATTGAACTAACTTAGGAAAATTGAATGAGTTCTGAAGTAACAAACAACCAAATTTTTAACCTAATCTTAATTTAATTTGTAGGCTAATTATCGTTTGTATTAGTTTAAAATCTCAACTCTAAAAAAAAATAAAAAAAAATAATACATCTCAGTCAGTCCACTTCAAATGTCACTTATGTCAAATTTGATAGTTTATTAACCAATGAGACAGCGCCAAAGGCTAATTATAATCTGTAGAGTTATCACTTGGTGTTAACCGAAATGTAATAATAATAAATACATTTACTTGAATTGTCCTTCTGGTAATATTTTGGTTAACAAATTATTGTAACAATGAATGCTAGTGATTACATCTGCTATCATATTGCCCTTGCTAAATACAAATAATACCAATTAGATTTAAACAACACCTTAGCTAAAATAGTCATTTAAGTATATGAAATATGAAAGCAGTAATATCATACAAAAAGTCGTAAATCAACAAAATATGATAAGATATAACAGTTATATTATCAGTTAAAACAATAAACTTGTAAGCAACACATTTGAGACAAGTATAGATAAGGAAACATGCCAACAAAACTACTAATTAAAGTACCTTTTTTGTTATATATGTCCCAAAATATTATTGAAGTCATTTACAATAATAGTCACTTAAAATAATATTCTTTACGCATTTATAATCTAGTAACCATCCTAACTAGATTCTAACTCCCTTACTCATAAACGCCTCTTAAATTTTGGTCAATTGATTAGCTTAAATTCTTATGGTTTTGTTTGGTATAAGGTTGGTTTTGCTAATAAAAATCTCGCTAAACAGGGACTAAATTTAAAAGGTGTTTATGAATAAGGGGGTAAATGTGTAAAGAATATCACTAAACAGATAAATGCGGTAGGCACAGAACTGCTCAAGGTAGCATTTCAGAGGAGGGCTATCTAGCAGTGGACATCAATTGGCTGATATTATGATGATTCAAAACATTAACCCTAGCTTAGTAAAGCTTATTTTACCAGTACTAGATAATTGTATAGATAAAAGCTGTACTGGTCTGGTCAATGGGTAAACTTGATGTCTAATTTGAAAGAATATAAACAGTACCCCTGATAAATGAACTATTCAACACAGAAAAAACTTTAAAATTGGTTCATTAGTACACACAAACTATACCTCTTTATAATATTAGTGTAGATATAGATTCAAAAAATCAAATTAAAACTTATTGTACCACTAGTAATTATTTCATTTCATTACTTAAATTTATATTCTTTCAAACAAATAGCATTTAAATTGACAGGTACTATTTTATAATTATATTCTCACATTAACAATATAAATAATAAGCTAAAATGTACAAGAAGCTACCTTTTATCTAGCTTCAATACATATTCATAATACTGCCATTTAATTTTATAACATGATGTACATTATTAAAAACTAAACCAACCAGCACAACAACCAGTCCATTATACAATTACAATAAATAACACATTTACACCGCTCAGCAATTATTCGCATTGTAAGCAAAGCATGATAACAAAAAGTATTTATAAAACTGTTTTAATGTAAGTAAGCACACCAAGTTAGAACGAAATACATTTTATCGTACGAACTTCGTAAGTAACACTTACCGTTAGAAGCCATCTCTGGTAAAAAGTCAATCCAATGGATAAAGAGAAGTACAGGAGTATCAGTCCCAAGGACAGTAGACTCTTCTGAACACATACATCGGACCACTTGCTCTTCGGTTTTGTTGCAAACACGTCCTCATCCGTATCAGACTTCAACGACAGCTGTTCATATTTTGCGCCTGGCATGTTTAGCGCAGGACGACGAAACTGCTTTCACAAATTCACTATGTTGCATATCAGCTAAAATATTCGTTCTTATGTATTTTATTGAAATTAGTAAATGCACAGAAATATTCCGACCCTGTCCTACTCCTTAGCCATGTCTTATCATAATCATGTCATGTCGCTCGCTGTAGTTTACTTTCTTGTTTCGTATGCCATAGATATTAAACTACAGGATTGGACGCACGCAACACACCGTATCACTACGAAAGAGAGACTTTATGTAGACTGTTAAAAAACATTTCGGACGACCTGTGTGACCTGTGTCGCGTAAAGTGTGTCTGATTAATAACGTGCCAAAGCAATGTTTCACAAAACAAGACTATTTTAATAAATAATTAATATTGCTTTGAACTAATAAAAAACTTTTGGTATGGAATAAAACTTAAATCGATTGGCTGCCAGTGGAAACCGTGTCAACGATTGGTTTCTAATTCTTAATTTTTTATGTGTGAAATTTAACAAATCATTTTATGGACGAACTCTTCTTTAGTAATATTTTTAATTTACCAATTCTTAACTTTCCGATTGCCTAATTTTCACAATTATAGAAAGTATGAATTCGGAATATTATTTCAAATAAGTTCTTTCCTAGTCACAATCACAAGTGTAAATATATGAATTTGTATTGATTATATTATTCTAGCGACCTGCTACCGCTACTACAGAATGTCCTTAAACAATTTAAAAAAAATTACACTCCAAAAGAAAATAGTTTTGTGTCGCCTCTACAGTCAATCCTTTATCTTCGTTAACCTTGCTATCATTTTGTCATTCTCAAATTCCTCAATGACTGCTGTCAAATGAGTTACTATGTTTCGTTATTTCGTAAACAAAAAGTGAACTTTACAACAAAATTACGTAAACACTGATATATTACCTTAACGATTCCACAAAATTCATTATTTCAGTTAGTAGACGCATAAGTTTACTTTCAGGTTTTATCATTGCTTTAAAAATAAGAACCATTAAAGACGTAACAAAGCCAGTGTAATTCACGTAAAATTATTTTAGATCGTCATTACTTGATGTAATTGAAATATTTTGTCTTCTTGTGGACTAATGTAAGTTCTTATTGTATTATTTTATGTTACTGCCTCTCATTAAATATTACATTTGCCTTGAATATAATTTGATCATAAAAGTAACTAAAGAGTCTGTAACTCTATGTTATTGATAAAGAATTTCATCATCCATCCACAGCCATCGACACGCATATTATCTATACAAAAAATGTAGCCCTATTCAAAATACTCTGAAAATAATATTTTTATAGCCAAGTTTTACTAGACGAAGTTTCATTTTATTTGTAAAAATGTAAAGGTTTGAAGATATTTTTATGTAATACTACAGTATTGTGTGGCTACTTGTGTATGTTATTTAGGGATGGTGCTTTGACATAGTCCTGTGATAATCATTTTGTTCTGAAATGTTCTGTATTTGCTTTAGCAACTGACAAAGCAACTCAAATAGTCTGATTACAGTAAAATCCCTAATACTTTGTAGTCCATTCTTTATTAAACTTAATAATTTTGCTTATAATATTGTTGCAGTTTACAAGAACACACATCATGGGAGACTCAAGTTCATTTTCTTCTCTGTTTGCTTTGGTTGATAACCATCTTTCAAAGACTAATTTACAGCAAGAAAACCAACCAAGTATAAGTGGAATGGGATCATTTCAGCTACCAACATTAAACAGACAACGGGGCCTGTCAGACACTGGACTTGCATCTTCTTCTTTAAAGTTTCCTATGCCTAGCTTTAGTATGAGTGAAAACCCAATAAATAATGACCTCACCAATCATATTAGTAATATGTTTTCTACTAGTGACAATCCAAACACTCAGAATGCTACAGTAAGTTCAACAATGTCAATGAGTGATTGTCCTATCAATGATATCCTTGCCATACAGTTAAGCAACATGTTTAAAGCAAAAGAAGAGAAGAAGCGCAAGGAGGAACAAAAAATAGTTGAAGAAAATCTACAAAAATTAAAACTTGAAGAGTCAAGTTGTTTGATTGACTTAATGCCTGCTGTTCAGCTCCCTGGACAGTTTCAGTCACACAATGTTGATGTACGCAGCAGCAGTAGTTCCATGGAGTCACTGTTACCAGAGGCACCTGACAGTGGTGATGAGAATACACAAGATCCTACAACTAATTTGGAATTGTTGGACAGACCAGTGTCCCCATTGAAACCCATTATTGATGACATGAGTTACATACTGAAACACAAATTAGGAAAATGTTCCCCATTTGGTAAAGTACTATGTGCTCGCTACAGACCTGTGGCTGCACCTTACTTCAAAGTGCATGTTCCACTAAGAAATATTAAAGTATTTGACTTTCTGACACCATCTCCGGATGATATAATCGCGGAACGCTTAAAGAAGCCCTCATTCTACAATAACAGTAACAGTTCTCTATCAGTATTTGATTAGATATATCAGATAAAATTTACTATTAAGCTTTTGGTTAAAATAGACAATGAAATCTTTTTGGCATAGTGATTGTTGAAAACAAATAATTGTTACATGAACAAATTATATTTAATTCAATGTTGCAATAACATTGTATTATTCATAAAATGAATAAGTATTTACTGCCAAACTTCTTATAGATGATCTCATATATTTATTTACACAAAAAGGTAATGACGCAAAAGACAAATTTTAACATTTTATAAGTTTTACTCACTGGACTATATACAACTTTGAAGTATAGCCATGATTGCACAATTTTTTTTATGATATTACTTATATTTTTTTGTAATCTTGCATATTAAGATGTTATACATCTTCCCCCTTACTTATAAACGCCTCTTAAATTTAATCACTGTTTAGCGAGATTTGTTATTACGAAAACCAACCTTATACCAAACAATGTAAGAGCTTAGGCTAATTAATCAATTGACTAAAATTTGAGAATATTTTTATGAGTAAGGGGGGCTATGTTAAAAAAACAGCTGTACAAATATGTCTGGCCCAGTATGAATAAGTCAAATTTATCTCTTGTGCAAGACAACCTTTTTGAAGTAAAACATTAATGGGTTGTTAGACATACTAGTATGTCTGTTTTACATTATGATTATGAGCAATATAACAAATTAAATAAACTAATTTTTGTCTTTTGATTGGCATACATCACAATATTTAAGTGCAAGAATTCATAGATTTTTTATTCATAGTCTTTTTCTGCATTTTATTTTAGTTTCTTGTTCTTAATTTCATTTACATAATTGTATATTTATATAATTATAATTGTCTATTATACCCCTTCCAGCGTAAGTTTAGCTTTTTGACAGTTCACGTCCATGAAGTTTCGTAATACTTCCGCTTATTTTTCGAACAAATTATATTATATTTCATGGACGTACCCATGTTTTTTTCAGTTACCATGGTTACTTAGTGATGGACACTCAAAACGATTACCACCATTATGAAACAAATTACAAATAATCGGTAGAAATAAATGCTATGAATGAACCTGAACTCTTTATAATACGTTTATAAAATGTTATATGATATTTTAGATTAGCTATAAATCGCGAATGTGTCACGATAAATTATGTATTTTAAATAATACCTAAGCTAACTATAATTTTATCATTTTAAGCTATAGGCTAATTCTCTTATCATAAAAGAAAGAAACAATAATAAAATGATAATGTAAGTTGATGTAAGGATCCAAATGTGTAAAATAAAGTAATTTGAAAAATCGCGAAATCGCTTACAATCGAATGGCATTACATTCGAGATAGTGCTGAACGTCACTAACGTCAATCTGTCAAATGTTGTTAAATATAGTGGAAAAGGTATAGTGACTTTATTTAAACTAGAATAATTTGGATTTATCATTATGAAATTGTATATTATTTTAACATGTCAGACAATCAATTTAATTTTGATAAATTACTTATTAAATATACGACTCCCGATAAGAAAGTCTATGAAGCAAAACGTAAAATGATTTCCTAATAGACGCTTTGATATATAGACCTAGGTAGGACCTAGGGTAATATATCAATATATATTACCCTAAAGTACGGCGGCTGACGCTTGATTACTTTAGATAATGGTATGCCATATTAAATATGTTTCAAACAGTTATCTAATGTCTGGAAATCAGTAAAGTAAGACTCAGTCGCCGCACTAACGATAGAATCAAGAGACAGCCTGATAGTCTAAAACATAATATCTGAACAACCCCTGAAATTGTAGTTTTAGTCACATTGATAGATCTTACCCCCTTACTCATAAACGCCTCTTAAATTTTAGTCAATTAATTAATTAGCTTAAACACTTACGTTGTTTGGTATAAGGTTGGTTTTCGTAATAAAAATCTCGCTAAACAGTGATTAAATTTAAGATACGTTTATGAGTAAGGGGGTTAATGTTTATAATCTTACATAGCTATTAAAAATTCATCAGGCGTTAAAAATGTTGTTCAATGGTGTGATTAGGACAAGCATTTAGTACAATTTCGCTTCGTAAAAAAAATTATCATAACAGAATATTTTTCAGTGCCTATCAGTCTCTATCTTTTGGATCCCATCACTATTAGAGCAGCTGAAGATGAAATCTGTTATCTATGAGGGAATAACAATGTGGTTAAGAGTTTGAGCCCGGATAAAATTACTTCTTCAACTCTAGTACGGGCTCCAGGACTATAGACAAGACCCATTGCTCACTTGACTTTTTACAATGTTAGACATTTTGCTACTTAGGCTATCTGATCAGAACCCAAATAAACCATGTTGCTAGTATTTTATTTTAGTTGGAAAATCAAGTTTTATGTAAATTAATTTTTGTTTAATAATGGAATGGATTAAATTTGTGTAGTAGTCAGTGTGTATATATTTCATATTTCTCCACATATCAATTATTCATAGAGTTAAGCCCAATCGAAATGTCCTGAAGTTTTAGATATACATATTTTGTAAAATAAAATAATCTTTGAAGGAATATTTTAGTTTCAAACTGTTGTTTCGAGGCGTTAATGTAATACACAATAACGCATCGACCGAAATCTAAGTACCTACTTTAGTCTTGATCAATTTCATGATGAAATATTATGATAGAGTAAGAAGCATGTATTTTCAGCTTCTTTGGATCTGAAATATTTACATGAATTTTAACCACTGTTCCGCTCATTCTTCAGTTGTCCAGTTCCTATAGAATGATGCCTCACAATATAAAATTAATTGTATCGAGTTTTGTATAATACATTTTTAAATTAGGAATGCTCAAATAATTGTAAATAAAATACTTCTGTTCATACTTAATAGGATTTTTATTTTAATTCATTTACATAATTGTATATTTATATCATTATAATTGTCTATTAGTGACTTTATTTAAACTAGAATAATTTGGATTTATCATTATGAAATTGTATATTATTTTAACATGTCAGACAATCAATTTAATTTTGATAAATTATTTATTAAATATACGACTCCCGATAAGAAAGTCTATGAAGCAAAACGTAAAATGATTTCCTAATAGACGCTTTGATATATAGACCTATTGATATATTACCCTATAGTACGGCGGCTGACGCTTGATTACTTTAGATAATGGTATGCCATATTAAATATGTTTCAAACAGTTATCTAATGTCTGGAAATCAGTAAAGTAAGACTCAGTCGCCGCACTAACGATGGAATCAAGAGACAGCCTGATAGTCTAAAACATAATATCTGAACAACCCCTGAAATTGTAGTTTTAGTCACATTGATAGATCTTACCCCCTTACTCATAAACGCCTCTTAAATTTTAGTCAATTAATTAATTAGCTTAAACACTTACGTTGTTTGGTATAAGGTTGGTTTTCGTAATAAAAATCTCGCTAAACAGTGATTAAATTTAAGATACGTTTATGAGTAAGGGGGTTAATGTTTATAATCTTACATAGCTATTAAAAATTCATCAGGCGTTAAAAATGTTGTTCAATGGTGTGATTAGGACAAGCATTTAGTACAATTTCGCTTCGTAAAAAAAATTATCGTAACAGAATATTTTTCAGTGCCTATCAGTCTCTATCTTTTGGATCCCATCACTATTAGAGCAGCTGAAGATGAAATCTGTTATCTATGAGGGAATAACAATGTGGTTAAGAGTTTGAGCCCGGATAAAATTACTTCTTCAACTCTAGTACGGGCTCCAGGACTATAGACAAGACCCATTGCTCACTTGACTTTTTACAATGTTAGACATTTTGCTACTTAGGCTATCTGATCAGAACCCAAATAAACCATGTTGCTAGTATTTTATTTTAGTTGGAAAATCAAGTTTTATGTAAATTAATTTTTGTTTAATAATGGAATGGATTAAATTTGTGTAGTAGTCAGTGTGTATATATTTCATATTTCTCCACATATCAATTATTCATAGAGTTAAGCCCAATCGAAATGTCCTGAAGTTTTAGATATACATATTTTGTAAAATAAAATAATCTTTGAAGGAATATTTTAGTTTCAAACTGTTGTTTCGAGGCGTTAATGTAATACACAATAACGCATCGACCGAAATCTAAGTACCTACTTTAGTCTTGATCAATTTCATGATGAAATATTATGATAGAGTAAGAAGCATGTATTTTCAGCTTCTTTGGATCTGAAATATTTACATGAATTTTAACCACTGTTCCGCTCATTCTTCAGTTGTCCAGTTCCTATAGAATGATGCCTCACAATATAAAATTAATTGTATCGAGTTTTGTATAATACATTTTTAAATTAGGAATGCTCAAATAATTGTAAATAAAATACTTCTGTTCATACTTAATAGGATTTTTATTCACAAATTTTACAAAATATTTTCCTTATCATTATAATTGCTCAAAAATGGCATGGAAAGATGCCATAAAAATGTGTATTCAATAATTACCAGTAAAATATAAAAATTTTAGCAATTTTGAGCTATATGATTGGCAATGAGTTTAATTAAAGCACAATAAATCATTAAAATAACTATACATACATCTGACATATTATTTGAAAACTTGCCAATCAAGTTATATTTATAACATCACTAATGCCTATATTTTAAGGCCAAATTAATATTATAGTAAATTAATTTTAAACATTTTGTCTTATGAAACTAAAATAGGTACAAACTATCCATTGTATAAAAAATGACAAAATAAATAAATACGTACAAAAAAAGCTAAATATCAACACTCAATACTAAGCTACTATTATCACAGTATACTATACGTATATACATGTGATGTAAACAAGGCTACTAAATATTATACTGCCTTAAATATAACACTATAGGTTGTGTAACCACAAGCTGTTGTGAACATAATTTATCGACTACAATTCGTTTAAGTCAGATGTATTTATAAAGTGACATATCATATCCCTTTACCAGGCCAGAAGTAATTTAATATTCATGGCTTTTAAACATACTTATAGGGTTAAGTTCAAAATGATGTGATAACATCACTTCCATTGCCTAGTTATGGAAACTCCTCAAATATTCTAATAATATAAATTACCCACCTTCGACAAAAAAAGGGAACATCGATATTGTCAAATATATACCTATAAGTAAGTTTAACTTTTTTAACTTTTTTTTAGGTAAGTTTTCAAAGTCACTTTATAAATGGAGCTGATTGTACAGGATAAAGCAAAAAAAAAACATAGGTACTATTATTATTTCTTTTTTTGCTTTATTTCTTTACTAACAAACGAAAAAATCACTTAATTCTTAAAAAATAGGTAAGTTATATTCTTACAACACATTATGAATAATGATCGCTTAGTGGGATTATATACCTTTTATAGAAAGGACGCAAACAGTCAGTATGAGGTTTACATTACAGCTTAACCAATAATCGAGTTCTAGGTACGATTTATGAGTTTGATAGCTTCGATACACGCTATGCCAAGTGTGGCTATCACTGAAATATGTACAAAGATTTAAGGGCCTTTACAAGGCTCACTAGCGCCGCCAATATAAAAAAAAAACAAATCGCAAATAGGATAAATAATGTAAAATGGTGATAACAAAGTTTTAATAAAAGGCAATAAAGTAGTTATATAACACACTCTCAACACTTTAAATGTACATTTAACTTTCGCATTCGAAAAAATCAGTCGTTTTTGTTTATAATGCAATATCTATTGGGGGCGCTAGTGAGCCCTATAAACGCTCTTAGGTGGACTGCAAATAAATGTATCTTATGTTATTTCGAGCTTTACTACCGTACGGTATTTAAGAGCATTCGCGCGTTATGTTCATCATCATATTAGACCATGGGCGTCCACTGCTGGACATGGCCTCCTCTGAATATTGCCACCTTGCGCAGAATGTGGTGTAATGTTAGCTATATAATAATTTCGAAGTACTATTTGGGCGAGTCCCTGAAAATTGTTTACAGTAAATACAGTGAGCAAGCAATGATTTTCTATTTTTATTTAGTTGAGACAAACATTGTAAGTATTATAAATTTATTATTACAAAATATATTTGCACAATTTTTACAACAAAACACGAGTTTATCACCAGACATTATATAACTGAAGTAATATTACAGATGGATTCGCAAGCGGGGAAGTGGAATTAAATTAGTTAATTGAAAAAATTATATTTTAATCTATTCATTGCCATTTCTCTATTATTCTTTTAGTAATTGAGGGCTGCTAAATGTTTTTAGTTTTAAAATAAAAATGAAACACCATAAATTAGCACCAAGAATAATTATAGATATAAATAGATTTATTTACAAGATTACACACATTTAAAATACACTTCTCATCAAATAAATCGAAACAGTTGCAAGTTTGTGTTTTATAAGGATTATCTGAAAAATGTGTATATTTAGGAATATGTGTTATATATCATTTAATAGGGAATTTAATGAGGTTTTCAAATAATGATGTCAATGTTCTAAATTCAAATTAAATTTTCATAGATTTCGTATTTTGTTTAACATGTCGTATTTGCCCTGTACGTAGTTTCACGGAAAATGATAAAATTAAGCACGTAAATGAAAAAAAAGCTAGAAAATGTTTATTTAATAACTCGTATCTCGCACCCAGAGTTCCTCGCTCCTCTTATTACTGCGTCCATGCGATGTTTACCCGCAAAAACCGCCAAGTGGTGGCATTGCTGAATTCTGGACTTAGTCAGGTTATTACGGCTGAAATATTGCATCTTAGCCTCTCGTCTTTTCATAGAATCTGCAAACGCTATCAAGAGACTGGTTTGTTCACGCGCCGTTAGAGATCTGGCAGAAAACAGGTAACTTCTGACCAAATAGATCGATTTATAGTAACACCTTTCTTACAAAGTCTAGGCCTTAATGTCTTTCAACCTCAGCAGCAGCTTCATGATGAACCTATGGTGGCTGTAAGTGACTCTACAATTAGAAGAAGGTCGAAGAAACGTGGACTTGTACCGTACAAGCCAGCAAATAGGGAAGAACTACCTGCAGATCATCGAAAAGCGCGCCTTAACTTTTTACGTATTTACCTAAATTGGTCATACATCTAGTGGAGTAAGTTTCTCCTTTCTGATGAGTGCAAAATTGTATTGTATGGTAACGATGGAAGAACTAAGGTCTACAGAAGTGATGGAGAACGCTTTGCACCATGCAGAATTAAAAGAAAAGGCCATCGATGGTGGCGGTTCATGGACTGTTTGAGGAAAAAATAGTGGCAACGACAAGACCGAGTTTGTCTTTGTGTTTGGGTCTCGTCTGCCCTTTTTTAACAGTCATAGGTACATCGAACAGTATCTTGAACCTCTTGTAATGCCCTATGCACATTTATTTGACCCCAGTTTAACATTTATGTACGAGGATGCTAGGACAAACGCCGCGAGCGTCGTATGAGATTATGTTACTGAAGTCGATATCTCTATTATTGATTGGCCAGCAAGAAGCCCGGACATGAATCCGATTTTAAATCTATGGGATGAATAAAAAAGACGAATTAGTGTAAAAGATCATGCCTCAAAAACACTTAGCCAGCTTTAAAATGCAATCCAAGAGGAATGGAATAGAGCGCCACTATTTTTGATCGTGACTCTCATCCGATCGATGAAAAACCGTACAGAAGTAGTAATGAGAGATCGGGAATGGTATCCGAGTTATTAAATAAACGTTGCCTAGCTTTTTTTTTCATTTACGTGCCTAATTTTATCATTTTCCGTCAAACTACGTACAGGGAAAATACAACTTGTTAAACAAAATACGAAATCTATGAAAATTTAATTTGAATTTAGAACATTAACATCATTATTTGAAAACCTCATTAAATTCCCTATTAAATGATATATAACACATATTCCTAAATATACAAATTTTTCAGATAATCCTTATAAAACACAAACTTGCAACTGTTTCGATTTTTTTGATGAGAAGTGTATGAGGTTTATTACCAGAAGTTGTGATTAAGATGCCGTATCGCAGAAATATTTAGGGACGGTATGACATAATACATATACCTAGGGCCTGGAACAGCTAACAGTAAAACACTTGTACTATTCGAAGAGGGATTGAATAACCCAAAAATATGGTATCTTTATATTGCGGTATGAGGTCTTACCGATAAATAATGGGTACCGACGTATTTCGATATCCTTATTGGCGACTCTCCAGGCCCATACAAATAAGTACCTACAGAAGTTAATTTTATACATGTACCTAAATAACTTATTAATTTCAATTCACGAGGCCGATATTTTTTTTCTAATTAAAAAACTCACAAAAAAGTCTCCAATAGCAAGTGATTTGACGTTTAGTTGGACGTTGTACTGTTGCTTCGATAAATTAAATAAATAATTACAATAGCACCACGGACAAGTATAAGCATACAACTAAAACAAACGGTAAGCTCTATTATCAAAGACTCATGAGATTCATTCGTCTAAAGGACCTATCTATGTACGATTTCCATCAAACGGATATTTCACACTTTGTGCTAAGGAAAATTGAGCCTTCGATACGATAGCTAAATCTCATTTTTGTATGAAACTTTGCGGCTGACGCTGCAAACGAGGTTACGGCTCAAATGGCGTAGCGGCAACGACATAACAACTAGTAGACTAACAGCCGAATACTAAAACGTCTGTTAAAGTAAAGCGGCGCTTAAACTAGAAATTCTCATACAAATTTTTAGTTTATGCGCCGCTTTACTTTAACAGACGTTTGAGTATTCGCCCGTAAGAATCTAAAGTCGTATGCAATAGAATCCAACATCATGTAAACAAATATGACATGACTACTACTAAGATGACAGCTAGTCATTGCTTCGAAATTTTTACCTTGTAAACGTTTTAATTAAAAAAAAAAAAAAAAAACGTTTTAATCAAATTTACTTAGAAATAAGTACAGTTAAATCGTGTTGTAGATAATGTGAAATCAATGGTGCGTTCGTTGAAATCAGACTAAAATAATGAATCGTCAAATGTATGTGAATAAATACGGAGTAATCGTGACAAATTGGTTTGTTTACATGATTGTTGGATTCTATTGCAAACGACTTTAGTACAAAATTCGCTGAAACCATGGCCCGAGCAAAACAAAACGTAAATATGCAGATCGATAAGTAGTAATAAGCAAAACTATGTACCAGACTTAATCGCCCACCTGTGATTGTTGATATAATAAAGTATTTTGTTCAATTGATTTGTTCAAAACTAATGCATAATTATTACTATAGATTATATTCTATTTTATGTAGTGATTATAAGTTAATTACTTTAATTTTGTGCGTTTATTTAAATCGGGCAAATGGTTATAGTAAAGTAGAGTATAACTTTCGCATTTTTTCTTGCTTGTTTTATTAAATATTATTATTATTATTCACTACATGTGTTAGTTTGCTATTTATAAGCCAATAGTCAACACTTATATCCTATGAAGTTAATGGAGAGTAAAATTCTTAATAATAAGAGAATAAATATAATAGTCAAAAAATGTTTTGATAGAAATAGCTTTAGAGTCCATTTTTACTTACTCTAACAGACTCAAAAGACCTTTTTTGTTTAAAATAGTAATTTTCACGAAATATAAAAAAGCTATGTCTTTATCGACACATTAAAAAATGTATCCTTTCTACATCAATTGTATTTTTATTAATTTTAATCAATTCAATTTATTATTTTGGCAACGCGCAATAATGTCACTACTTCATATACTTTTGAAGGAAGGATCAATCACAGATCAATTTTTTTACTAATTAATGACGATTTTATTTATCTTCTTCGTGTTCTTTAATATTGGTGACATTCTGTGGCATGTGATGTCTCTGTATGATCATTTGTGATTAATATAATTCGTGATTGACACAATATTTGTGATTTATTAAAATACATGAAAGATAAATTAGTTAAAGACATGAATAATAATAAATTATGAAGATGTAAAGCAGTGGGACAGACCTTTACCCAGCAGTGGGACTAAATAGATAACTTAGGTAAAAGATGAAAATTGAAAGAGAGATATAAAATACAAAATATTAAACAGAAGAAAATTGATTATTTTTCTAGATTGATTATTTCGTAATAAGCATCGTATCTTATTTAAATAGTTATATAGAGGAATATATTTTTTGTGGGTTTAATTATTTCGGAATTGTAATCCGATAATCAATTGTTATTTCGGACTAAAGGTTAGATATACGGATGGATTACGTCGGACTAAGAAAAAAATTTCTTTACGATAGTTATTTTCGGACTAAGGACTGATTAGCTCGTTGGATGTTTATGGTTGATAATGCCTTCCTATATACTGATGAGGTTCGTGGAGTTTTCTTGTCGCTTGATAAACATCACGTTCTTTGTCCGGGTATTTTGTGGGTAAATTAGGCGAGTGGAGATTCACTTTAGCTGCATACCTATAAACAAAGAACACATAAGAATTGAATAATTATTTATTAAAGAGAATAAATTTATTTATTTCTTCTCTCACAAAGATGGTAATTTTTACACAATAATGTAGTCAGTACGTATACATGAAATTTTAAATTAAACAACAAAAATAAATTTACATCTATGCGAGAGACTGGTATCTGAACTAGGAGACCTGTATGACATAGTTTCATATTTTTTTTAGATGAAAACTAAATAATAATCTGAAATATAACCTATTTTCTTGAAAGCATCATCAAAATCGGTTCATAAACAAGGAAATAATCGAAATATACTCGATCAAAGTAGGCAAACTCCTCTTTTAGCAAGTGGCAAGGCATAAGAATGTTAAAAAAATACTATTCTTTATAAATTATATAAATAATATTCATCACACATTTACACAACGCCATCTAGTCCCAAACTAAGCAAAGCTTGTACTATGGGTACTAGACAACGGATTAACATACCTATATAAATGTATATATATCTCACCTAATGCCGGCAATATCGATCTCATAGTGACCTTTCAGTACATAATCGTTATCTATACGTTGTGGTATTCCATTCTCATCCAGATTCTCCACGAAGCCAAGGCACACCTGCAATTAATTCTAAGTAAGCACCATCGAACTAACAGAATCATGACAAATATAATATTTATGTTGCTTTGCACCTAAAAACAAACAAGAATAAAACGTAGAACAATAAAGTACAGTACGATAAATATTGCACATCGCCTTTGTAAAGAAACAGTCGGCTATTTTTCGGCTTCGTAAAGCGTTATCTCTGTCGCTCGAAATATAATTCAAAATATTTACTAAGAGTTGTGAACACCCCCAAATTTAATTTAAAAAAAAATTATAATACACACATCAAAAAAGTCTAAGCAACATGCATGATATTACAAATTTACCATTTATATTAATTTATTTTACCATTTATTTTAATTATAACGTTGTATTTTATTTTTAAAATAATATTTTTAGGGTTCTATGATGTAAAAATAACAGCTGTTTTCTTTATAAGTTCTTTTAATAACAGAAATTAACAATATTAGAATATACAGGTACATAAGAAACTAAACTTTTTTTTTACAAATTGAAATTTCTTAAGAAAATGAATTTATTGTGAAAGAATAGGACAATTTAATACAAAGTATGGCCTCCTCTGCTATTCAGAACTTGTCGGCAACGATTATTCATTGAATTAATGAGACTGTTTATGTCATCTTGCGGTATTCGCTCCCAATGGAATTGTAGCAAATCCTTCAGCTGTTGGGTTGTTGTCACTCCGTCCAAGTCCTTCAAAACACGTCTCTGGAGCATGTCCCATGCGTGCTCGATGGGGTTGAGGTCTGGCGATTGTGCAGGCCAGGGCAATACCTGGATGTTCTCCGTTGCCAAGTATTCACTGGTTCGCCGAGCTGTATGTGAACGCGCATTGTCATGCATTAACGTAAAATCGGAGCCAAAGGTTTGTGCAAATGGATGGACATAAGGTCTGAGAATATCCTCAACGTAATTTTCAGCGTTCATGTTTCCATTTACAAAAACGAGCTCAGTTCGCCTGTTCTTCATAATACCCGCCCATACCATAACTGTTGAGCCGCTGTATGGATGAACTTCCTGAACGCACCTGAGTCTTTCAGTATTTCCGGGTCGACGGTACACTCGCACCCTTCTTGTATCAGGCCTAAACCCGAATCGCGACTCATCGGAAAACATAATTTTATCCCATTGTTCCTGGGTCCATGTTATGCGTTCTCTACACCATTCATTTCGACGAGCGCGATTCCCGTGACGTATCGGTGGGCACCTGATAGGGCGTCGAGCTCGTAGGCCGTACTCATGCAGTCGATTTCGCACAGTTTGGGGACTTACATCAACACCACTTGAATTTTGTAGCCTCAAACTTATCTCTCGAGCGGTTAACATCGGCTGGCGTCTTGCAGTCAGTTGTATGTACCGGTCTTGCCGAGTGGTTGTACTCCTTTTACGGCCTGGATGCTGTTCAGCGGGTTCCCCTGTATTATTGTAGCGCTGCCAAAGACGACAAATAACACTTCTATGAATACCAAAATGTCGAGATACCTGAGATTGATTACTTCCCGCTTGCAACATCCCTACAGCTCTTTGCATTTCATCTGCCGTCAAATGACGTCGCTCCATGACGTAAAGAATATCTAACAATTCAATTTTGTCGCCAACTGTATTTAAATGGTTGGTAAAATTATAAAATCAAGACTAAAACGTAGCAATTAACATGCACTCAAATTCAAACAAATTCGCAGTCATTTGAATTTTATGAAAAAAAACAAAACATAATCGAAATTTTTTTTTTACAACCAGCCAGTATTTCATCAATAACAAAAAAGTTTACTTACCTATACACTTTGAGTGAGTAAATACTTAGAAATTAATTAATATAAATGGTAAATTTGTAATATCATGCATGTTGCTTAGACTTTTTTGATGTGTGTATAATAATTATTTTAACATCTTCATGACAATTTATTAAAAACTTTTTTAATTCTAAGGTCTATCGCGTATAATTCACTTACAGTGTTTTAAATATCAACAATACAACTGCCTTAGTGGCGCGGAAGCAGCTGTCGTGCACAAGTTTGTGAGTTCGATTCCCATGGAGGACAGCTCTTAGTGTGATTCATAAATTATTATCATGTGTGGATGTTCTTTGTGTCCGTTAATTGTTTGTAAAAGTCCCCGAAACACAGGGTAACAGGTCTTGTACGGGAGTCGTTGTTATTGAGGGAAACAAATTATTGACATTACCACATTGCATTACTTGACGTTTCGGCACTGGCCGTGGTCGCAATCTGACTAAGTGGTCGTAACCTATGCCGAACCGTAATCAAAATAAAGGTAAATAGCATTTCGTGTTAATTTCCTGTTTGTATAATACTAGCTGATCCGTGCCCACTTTACTGGGCGGCGAAAAAAACTTTATTAGGCGTCCTTTTTTAAACATATTTCAGTACTGCTCGACTCCTATTAGTAATAGCGAGATAGTACATAGTCATTGACATTCCCCGATGAAAGGACTATTCAACACAAAAATATTTTTTATAATCGGTTCAGTAGATCCAGAGATTACCCCCTACAACGTCATTAAGTTTGAAAACTGCGCAGCCATCTGCAACAGCTTCAGGTCGGCCGAGTTATATGATTGTTTTTTTTTCAAAGACAACCCTCGCACTATGCACCCTGTGTCGCATGTGTGAACATCTAGACTCAGGAAAATAATTTGTGGATCACACAAATAATTGTACTGCGTGGGAATCGAACGTGCGAAGTTGTACTGTATAATATTCTTACCGGTTTCTTGAAAGTGAATCCATAGCTAGTGGTAGTAGTTTGTCCGCAGTAGTTACCATCCCTGAAGATAGGTTCACCACCCCACGCCCACAGATCAAGTTCATGATCGTGGTCGGTCAGTAGCAACTGTACGTATTGACGACGTATCCCCTCCTCGCGTTGTCGCAGCAATGCTTCGCGACCGATGAACGGTATGTCTTTCTGTTTAACAAACAAACAAACAAATATTTATTTATTCACGTAAGATACAACGATATCGCTTGTAAAAGATGTTTTATAGTGATCACATTGCTCATCTAACTTAACGGCTAAGTTTACTGAGGGTTCGGAACACTACCATGACAGAGAAGACACCCACAAAAAACTCTGCTGGGTTCCTATCGATCTTTTGGTGATCACTTCACAAATATTATTTTATTTAGTAAACAGGACAATTCAGATTCAAGCATCGTTTAAGTAGTCCTTTACACTGTAAAACAAATAATTTATAATTATTGTAGTCATAAAACTAAATTCAACTAGAAACTTGTTACGGTATATTTTTTTTCAGATTAAATATAAATTAATAAACCGATTTTGATGAAAGTTACGTGGGGTAGTTCAATAGACATCTCTTTTGCAACAAAAAAAAAATCCTCAAAATCGGTTCATAAACAAAGAAGTTTTTGGCGAACATATTTAGAAAAAAAAAATCCTACTTATGGTAGCACCCGAGGGCCGCGCGTTGCTTACCCTACAAAAACACCTCTCTTGAAAGATCCTAGGGAAAATATCGTCATGATTGCGTCAAAAAGTTATGAAAGCCTTCTATGGAAGACCTTCTCCAAATATTGCCACCTTGCGCGGTCCTGTCCCTCCCTCATTCAAAAGTATTCCGCCGTCCTTACTAGGTCATCGGTCCACCGTGTGAGGGGTCTTCCCATCCTGCGTTTTCCGGTACGCGGTCGCCATTCCAAAACCTTTCTGCCTCAACAACTATCGGATCTTCATGCTATGTGCCCTGCCCACCGCCACTTTAACCGGGCAATCCAGAGTGATATGTCGGTCACTTTGGTTCTCCTGCGGTACTCCTCATTTCTGATTTGATCACGCAGAGAAACTTCTAATAAAATGTTATTAAACTTACTTTAACTTTTTTTTTATTGTAATGCGAGGCAAACGAGCTCGCAGGTCACCTGATGGTAAGTGATCACCGCTGCCCATGTACACCCGTGACACCAGAGGAATCACAGAAGGGAGTACGCTCGTTTCTTGAAGCTCCCCAAGTCGTAACGGTATAACTTATAACGAACTTACATCAAATTTGACACGCCAAGTGCGTCCACATTCGAGCGGTGTCGTCATAGTGTCCAAGTCTTGTCCCCAGAACGCGAAGAACTTCTCAACACGCAGCGCTCTCGACGCGTAGTATCCTACATGAGTTATGCCATACTTCTCACCCGCCGTCATGAGACGATTGTATACGTGAAGTGCGAACTGAGGACAAAATATTATAATAAAAAAGTCAACTAATCAGTATCACAACAGTTTAACCTAAAGCGAAACGTAAAGCAAAAATAATAATTTGTTTCTTTTTTGTTAATTTACTTTCAATATTTAAAATGATTATTATCGCGTAGATTTATAAAAGGATATGTTATATAATAAGCATTGCATGCCGTGTGAAGGCGGGGCGTGTCACTATAATAAAGTAAACAATACGAATACCGAAGCAGCGAGCAACTTAGAAATATAGACGTGTTAGGATATTTAAAAGTATTTAGAAAATGGACACGTACGGTTTACGTACACATAAGTATTTAGGTACAATTATATTACTGATGCGCTGGCTATGCATCATTCGATGCATTAGCGGCGTAATAAACAACTTTACCTACTCAGTGTGCGAACTAACTTTTAACCGAACAGATATGTAACAATCACTTTCTCATATTTTGTACTTTCATGAATAAACCTTTGAATTATACAGGCATGGCAAGGGATTTTAATTTTTACTAATGGAAATTCAACCGTACTGTTACAGAAATACGACATAAATTGCTATGCTTTAAAATGAAAAATGCCGTGCGATAAAATCTCTTTAAATGCCACGGCATCATTTTATATTTATGTAATAGTACGGTTGAATTTCCATTAGTAAAAATTAAAATCCCTTGCCATGCCGTCCCGGTCTGCGTAGGCCTGTAGGAGAGCGAAAGAAGTCGTATACGTACCTCATTTGGTATATAGAGCACATATCCCAATTCACCTGTATGAGTCAAATTCATAGCTCTTATACCATTAGCGAGTCCGACATCGATCTCTTTGAACGTGAAGAATGGAAAGTTGGCTGGTGACAGATCAGTGTCCGTTAGTTCACTGAGCAGCGACCTGGTAAAGGGTCCCATAACGCAGACCGCAGTATACATAGAGGTGACGTCAGATAGAGTGATGGTGCTGTTGCGGGGCAGGTGACGTTTCAACCAGAACTTGCAGCGGGTCTGTTGGATAGTTGGAGCTATCATCATGTAGCTAGAAAGAAAATATCACAATCTATACTATTATTATAAAGAGGTAAAGTTTGTGTGTTTGTGACGTTGTAGGGGGTAATCTTAGGATCTACTGAAGCGATTTCAAAAATTCTTTCTGTGTTGAATAGTTCATTTATCGGGGAGTGTCATAGGGTATGTAGTATCACGCTATGACTAATAGGAGTGGAGCAGTAATGAAATATGTTAAAAAAAGACGTTAGTAATGTTATAAAAGAAGGAAGAAAGACAATAGGAAAACCAATTTTCTCGAGTACCATTATTTGCCATTGTCTTTCTTCTTTACGGATTTTTCTAGTTATACCTAAGCTTTTTAGATAAATTTAAAATGTAATTTGATAATGTGATACATCTTAAGGTTCTTTTTGTTTGTATTATACATTTCATCATAACAGCCTATTAATGTCCCAATGCAGGGACGGGCCTCCTCCCGTGACGGAGGGATACTTGGCCTACTAATACCACGCTGGCCAGACGGATTGGTATAGGGTTTAATTTTAAGTATTCCGTCTTTTTACTTTGTAAAGATAATATTTACGGTTAGTGCCTTAGTCTGTCTTTACGACACCCATGGGATGAGATGGGGTGGTGACATATTATTATTTTTTTTAATATTTATATTTAAAAATGTAATTAATAGTGTATCGAATAAATAACACAAAATAATATAAAAGTAATAAAAAGAAGGAAAGCTTGAAATTAAACCCTATACCAATCCGTTTAGCCAGCGTGGTATAAATAGGACAAGTATCCCTCCGTCACTGGAGGAGGCCCGTCCTTGCAGTGGGACATTAATGGGCTGTTATGGTGAATATCGAAGTACACATACTGATAGTCCGATATCCTTGCGAGGCTGCAATCATTTTCGTATCCACCTCTCTCATTCTGCATCCCTGTATGTATGATGCTACCGACAGGTACATCCACGTTATTTGAACACAGATACTGAAGGAAATCCACCGCCTCACGACCTTGAGACTAACGAGAAAAAAAAACATTAATAAAAAAAATCTAATAAAAAAAAGACTTACAACTAGAAACAATTTTTCATGTTTTTTCAAGATAAAATTTAAATACAGTTAAATAATGTATCTATACTAATATTATAAAGAGGTAAAGTTTGTGTGTTTGTATGTTTGTGACGTTGTAAGGGGTAATCTCTGGATCTAATACAGCGATTTAAAAATTCTTTCTGTTTTGAAAAGTATCACGCTATGAATAATAGGAGTGGAGCAGTAATGAAATATGTTTAAAAAAAAGGACGCGTTTTTTCGCCGCCCAACGAAGTGGCCACGAGTCAACTAGTATAATATTTTTTTTTTTTTTTTTTTCACACATACAACTATTATCACAGGTACTTATAACCTAATTCAATAGCCTATGTACAAAAACAAAAACAATTACTAAAAATATCAATAAATTACAACTTAAATAATAATTACTCTTTGTAAATAAAAATGAATAAAAACGAAAAATATAATAATGAAACGCGATAGTTTAAAAGTTATGAAGCTAACCTGTATATCAATCTTGGTGAAGGAAGAGTAGTCAGCAATGCCGACCTGTTCCCTGCACGCCCAGTATTCCCTCTGCACGTGGTCGAACCAGTGTGGCTTACCGTACGTTTTTGTTGATGCGATTTTGAACGGAAGGGTCTTCGCCGGAGTTTGTACGGGTCCTAAAATGTTAACAAATAAAATGTTTCTTACACGTTCATACAACGACCTATACTAAAGCCAAACTCGATGTGAAATCTTAGTAAATATTTGTATTTAAAAATGAGAATTTCATTAGTATTTCCGTATTTTATGACATAATTTGGCATTATCATTATAAGTGATGGGGTATCGTATTTGCCCAGAAAAGTAAATTAGAAAATCCATTTTTTTTATTACAATGAAGAACCCCATTTTGCCTGTCAATGGTTGCTAAGCATAGGCTTGTTATTTAAACATTTCACATCGACTTTGCCTTTAGTATAGTCCCAAACTAAGCAGAGCCTGTACTATGGATACTAGACCATACATAATCATTATTTGTTTGTAAATATGTACATATATTATACATAGAAAACACCACACAGCCATGCTCACAAATATTTACATTGAGCGAGAATCGAACCCGATAACAATGTTCAACGAGTATATACTTTGATTTATAAAACTAATATTTACGTTAAGAATCATGCTCTGTTCAAGATCAAGCGTGCAATCATACAAATATTTATTTGATGGACATAAGGAATATAAATAAATATTCACGGACATCTCTACACAGCGCCATCTGTTCCCAAAGTAAGCTAGGCTTAACCTGCTTGTGTTATGAGTAACAGAACAACGGATAGATAGTACTTATATACTTTTCTTTTTTTGTAAATACATACATACATACACTCGAGAGCAAAAGTTCCGGGTCACTAGCATTTACTTCAATATCTTGAAAACGAATAAAGCTATCGTATTGAAATAAATTGAACTTTATAGACAATTTAATGTTACTAAAATAAAATGCATTACATTTACTACTGACCATTTATTTTATAAGGACAAATTAAAAATGGCGTCATTTTGCTTGTAAAACCAAAACTGAAAATATTGAATTTTTTATATTTACAAGTAGTTTTAACACGGTTTAGTACTTGGTATTACCCCCACGTGCTGTCTGGACTGCTGCAATGCGATTTGGCATGCTGTACACCAAGTTTCTGAAACACTGTTGGGGAATGTTCTCCCATTCCTCTACCAATGCATGTTTCAAGTCACTAAGCGTAATTAAAGGAGGATCTTGTTGTCTTACCCGTCGTCCGAGCTCGTCCCAGGCGTGCTCGATTGGGTTGAGGTCGGGGCTACGTGCTGGCCACACCATGGGACGAATATTCACCTCATCAAGGTAGTCTTGCACTACACGAGCAGTGTGGGGACGGGCGTTATCCTGCATAAAGATGGCATTCTCACCAAGTCTTGCCATAAATGGACCGACGTGCTCGTTGAGGATTTCATCCACGTATCTTACGCCATTAAGAGTACCGTTTTCGATCAGTACAAGCTCTGTTCGGCTTTCCGCAGAAATTCCAGCCCACACGAGTACCGAACCACCACCGTATGACACCTTTTCTTCAATACAGGCTTGCATAAATCTTTCTCCTGGTCTTCTGTACACCTTTGCCCTTCCGTCGTGTGAGTACAGCATAAATTTTGATTCGTCCGAGAATATGACATTTGACCAATTTTCAATCGTCCAATTCGAGTGTTCGCGTACATAAATTCGTCTTGCTATACGATGGTGTCTCTCGAGTTTCGGACCATTTGCGGGTCTAAATGGTTTCAAATTACCTTCAGCAAGTCGCCGTCTTACAGTCCAAGCAGAAGGGCTGCTTCCACCAAGTCCTAAAAAATGATGAGTCAGTGCTGTTCCCGTAAGAAACCGATTTCGTAGCATAGAGTTCACTAAATATCGATCTTCCCGTGCCGTCGTACACCTGGGTCTGCCTGTTGTTGGTCTGCGTAGGTTCAAACCAGTTTCTAGAAACCGCTGGCGAACACGCTGAACTGTAGACAACGATACACCGACTATTCTTGCTGTTTCTCGCTGACTGCTCCCATTTTCCAGGATCGTGAGGATTCTCGTACATTCCTCAGGTGTGAGTGACATAATTACCACTTTAATAATGACATTGGATACCTGGATGACTCCTTATAAATACATTTTATGACAGAACAAAAAGAAAAGCAAAAACAGTAGTGAAAATTAGAAGTTCTGATTTAAAAAAAATGGATCTTTTTTTTTATAACTTTTTTAATGCCATTACTTACCGCCAATCAATAAGTTTTTATATGTTTAATGAAAGATTATTAAATTGTCTATAAAGTTCAATTTATTTCAAAACGATAGCTTTATTCGTTTTCAAGATATTGAAGTAAATGCTAGTGACCCGGAACTTTTGCTCTCGAGTGTATTATAGATAGAAACACTTAGGCCAATGCAAATAATCATGTTCATGCACACAAACAAATATTTGCATTGACCGGGAATCCAACACGAGACCTCTGAGTAGCAGTCATGTTATATAACCACTACGCCACATAGGTCGTCAGAATATATCTAGCTCAGAACAATGTTTTGCGGATCATGCAAGCATTCTTGTAGGAATCGAACGCTTACTGCGACTTGTCTACGCAGTTGTATTCATCTAATAATTGTCGTCAAATACTGAAATATTATAAGTAATAAAAATATTTGTGTGCATGAACATGATTATTTGATTGGTCTGAGTGTTTCTATGTATAATATATATGTATTTACAAAAAAAAGTATATAAGTATTAATATCCGTTGTTCTGTTACCCATACCACAAGCAGGTTATGTCTAGCTTACTTTGGGAACAGATGGCGCTGTGTAGAAATGTCCGTGAATATTTATTTATTTATTATGAGACTTAAAAAATAACAAAACAACAAAAACAAAACAAAATCAGTAGAGTTAAAACAAAGGAATAATGGGTACAGGCTCATGACAGTCACGCAAACATTCATGGAGAAATAACATATCATACAAGTTTAATCATTTGATGGTAAATGCGACCTATGTAGATGGGTCACTAGGTCCAGTCATCTTCATTTATAAAGTGGCAGATATTATATCCAAATAAAAGAAAATAAAAAAATATAAATATATATAATATATCAATACACCTTATATATTCTGATAATGTTCATCACATAATATTGTATTGACAATGTCGAAGTTCTGATGTTTTTCGCGTACAAACACCAAACTAAACAATTTTATTTTTCAATATTCTCTCAACATCTGCAACATTGCGTCCTATACCACTTATCAATAGGTACATTTAACTCCAGCGAGGTCTCTAGATAATGTGACCGTGTAGTAAGTCACTTTACAAATGAAGCTGACTATCCAAAACTAAAAAAGTTAGAGTGTTAATTACAGACCTATGTCGTTCTCACCAATATTTTCGAACCACGTCGGCCTCTCGTAACCCATTACTTGACCGAACACGGCTCCGTTGTCGCGTAACGTTGGGTATATAGGAGACAGTCTTAAGTTACGTCCCGTCTCGAACTCGTGGAAGGGGTAGGGAAGACCGTAGTGAACACCTTGGAAAGAAATAAGATTATTTTTGTAATGGGGTGAAAGGAAATATATTTACTAGCCTAAAAGTGTAAACCGCGACTTCGTCATGAATGTAAGTAACCAGTAGTCAAAAATGAACTCACGAATGAAACCAGTTAAAATAAGTCACATTTTGTACTAAGTAACTATCATTGTTTTTTTTTCTTTTTGCGAAATCCAATAAAAATGTAGTAATAGAAATAGCTCTAAACAAAACACAAATTAATAAGTTTCGTGATTCAAAACACGTATTATTAAATTAAATAAAATTAAATTATAAACAATTACTTGTTTTTGGACAATACACTTTTTACTTCTTTTACTATTTTCATACGCACAATCTAAGTAGGCCAGCATGAAGTTGATGCAAAAGGCTTGACGCACATGTTATTTTTAGAACTAAATGCCGAGAAGCGGGTGTCGTCTTATTGATTGTACGTGCACGAATGTCTCTGGGCAATGTCCAGCAGTGGATCATGGCAGGCTAGTTGATAGTTGATTGATTGAACGTCTGTAAAAGTTAACTTCAGACCGGTCGAGTAAGATTGCGCGTGCTATTTAAAATAAATTATGAGTACAACTAACCTGGTACTTCTTTAACACGATCTCTGAGGAATCTCTTGTTGTTATGTAGTCCTAAGAACCGGTTAACTCCAAGTTCATACATATCATATTTAGTATAACCGTGTATGATTTCATCAGCGATCGCTTGTCCTACTCCGCCAGCTGCAGAAATACCAACCGTCTTCATACCAGCTGCCACGTAGTAGTTAAACATCTAAACAAATTGAAAAAATATTAGGTCCTTACCTATGAAGTAGTTGATTTTTTTCTGCGCAGGCTTTCGCGTCTATTTTCTTTTAAAACATAATAATATATTACGTGAATTTTTGTTATTTGAGCAATATGGGACATTACCATCATCTAACAAAACATAATAAGCCTGTAAATATGGGTCCAATTAAACCAGGTGATTTTAATTTTTGTTTAATTATAACTTTTCCCTGATATTATATTCCCATGATTACTTTATTTTGCTTGACGTTTCGCCACAGGTTACACTGACCGGAGTGTCAATCGCTCGTTTACATATCGGTAATTTTAAAGTTATGACACTTAACATTAAAAATTTTGTAAACACCCCGATGTTTAAATTGTAAGGCAGATAATCATATATTCACTACGCTATCAATAAAAATCAATATAATTTAAACAAATATTTCGAGTAACGCAACAATTGGTATAAATCCGGTAGTTTGTATCTTCTTGCAGAGTGTGCTGTGGATATCTGCCAGCTGAAGATCATGTGTCATTCACATCTGATACCATCATTGATATGATGATTGCCATCATCATCAGCCAGTAGACCTCCACAGCATGTTTGTTTCTTGTTCTTCAGACTCCCGCCACTCTTGTGCTATGAGTACTATAGATATCGCATTATCATCTGAGTCTTAAAGCTACATCATATCTCTATATCTATCTCGCTTGCACTTACGTGTTTTCTATTCTTATATATTATCTTCTATCTCTTTTTTGAGAACTCAGATGATAACGTGTTTTCTATAGACAAGAAATAAATATATAGTACTCGCCAAATAACTCGGTAGGCTTGAAGTTGGCTATCAGAGAAGTTCGCGCATGACATGCGATCTGCCACAACTTCAGGCCGGCCAAGTAAAGTGGCGCTTACTGTTCTTATATTTAGTTTGCTGTGAACGTATTATATATTTATATATATAAATAACTATGATTCAACGAAAAAAATAATTAAATGTTCAATTTTTTTTTTCTTTTTTTTTTTTATAATTTATTTTATTTTATTTTTCCAGATATATGCAAACAATCATGTTTATAATACAACCAAGATCTCACACGAACTATTAGTTACCTTTTTTTTGTAATTACATATTTACTATGAAAGACATATAATTATTTAAAAGACAGTTGTTTTCTGTAGTTCTACTTGCTAGTGGAACCACCGAAAATATATGTTACAAACTCCACGAAAAAAAAAAACAATAAAAAAAGTAAATAGCTTTTTACTTAACGGCATGTTAAATATTTTTAAAAATTGGCATCATTTTTAACTCAAGTTACTTTTTACTTGTAAATTCTAATTCCCGTTTTGTTCGAATGGGAATACAGTTAACTATTTTTTCCATCGTCTCATCAATGGGACAACCAATGGGACTACGGATAAACAACCGATAAAAGACAAAAAGCTGGTTACAAAATAAATTAGTATGTATCCGTTTTTCTTGTTTCACTCGTAGCTTTTAATTACATCAGAACGTTCGATGACACGAATTTAGCTTATATATTACGTTTTCACGCTTCACCGCTCCATTCGCATCATCAAACGTTCCGCTATAACCACTTTTCTTCGTATCTTCGTTGAAAAACACTGTTGCAGACAGCTGTTTATCCTACAAAAACATCCTATGATCCAGACTCACCAAAAATGGATAAAAAGTTAAAATAAGGCAATAAAGTTATATTTGTTACCAAACATCTTATTTTATTTGATGTACACACAGCAAATAATCAATCTAGACACTCATGTACCTTAATACCTTGAAATAAGACACAATTTCAAATGAAAATGTTTAACTTGATGTGTTGCTATGTGTACACAATATCTTTAAAATTAAATATAGTACGCGCTAACTAAAGCTGGTAGCAAATTAATTATCGGTCGTAACTGAAATTAGCTGTCAGTGTTCAGAGAAGTTCACGCACGTACAGCAACAAAGAAAACATCCGCTCCCCAACAATAAGTTCCAAAAATGAAAACTGCGCAGTCTTTCGCAACAACTTCAAGACGGCCGTGTTAGTTGACGCGTACTGTAAGTAGTACTAACAACCTGCTGTTCGTGAAGTTACGGAATCACAGCAATGATGCCAAGCAGGATATTTATGTCACCATCTTGCACCCATTATGTGTCACAAAACGTCTTTGTATTAGACTGATATTGGGTCCCCTACATAACATGACGTCGTGTTAAGAGTTTGTAAAAGTCTTCGCGACAAAGGAGTACGTTTAGTCCTCCATAAAACTAAATTATATATTCTTTTACCCATAGTACAAGCTCTGCTTAGTTTGAGATTAGGTGGCGTTGCATGAAAGTGTGAGGTTTTTTTTTATAAGTTTGTCATTAAAGAATCAAGCAATAACTGTTTTCATACAGCAAAGCAGGTTTAAAAGACTTATAGTAGGACATCGTAGATATATTGTAGTAGGGCATCAAGGTAGGCAGCGGCTTGGTAATGCTAGAGTCCATGAGCGGGGGTAAACACTTACCACCAAAAGTCCTTCTGACCGTCTTTAAGGGCCTTCACGTGGCTCACTAGCGCCGACAATAGAAAAAAAATCATAATTCGGAAATAGAATAAATAATGTAAAATGTTGATAACAAAGTCTTGAGAAAAAGCAATAAAGAATTTGTATAACACACTCTCAACACTTTAATAATCCTTTTTTTTATCCTATTTAGCAGACCAGCGCTAGTTTCTTAACTAGCATCATGCTGACTTGAGACTGTTTTGAGGTAAAGTTAGTTATAAGTTAGGTATTATGTGTTTTTTTCTTTTTGTAAATGTGTTATTGTCTAGCTTTACTGTAAATAAATGGTTTAAGTAACGAACTAAAGCTACACACCTCAGGCGCTTCACCGACTATCCACTTGCAATCAGGCGAGAAAGCTTCTAAGCCGTTACATAGCTTGTGTAGCACCGCTTGACTTAATGATGGCACCCTCTTCAGTAACTGCTGTAGTAACACGTGGAAATGATCCCAGTCCTCTTGGACGCAACGCTGTGATATTGTGTTTACTAAAACAAAACAAAAATGTTTTAGGGTCGTAGCACATATAACGTAACGTAAACGGATCGGCACCGTATCAACTCGAGCCGTTCAGTATTATTTGTATGAAACTCCTTACTGCAACGCACACTAATCGGAATCGTAATCGGATTTTTGACGTTTGACACCGAGGAAAAAGGCGAGGCGGTGCCGATCCGCTTACGTTATATGTGCTATGACCCTTAAACTAGAAACTTGTTACTAAGTTTTCATATTTTTTCGATAAACACTGAACCAATTATGATGAAATTTCTTTTAGATCATTCTAGAGATAACTCATTTAAAAGAAACATCTAAATCAGTTCATAAGGGATCGGCGAACGAACATTATAAAAAAATATACGGCCGAATAGAGTAATCTCGTTTTTTTTGAAGTCGGTTAAAATTTAATTATTAATTACATACTCAAACTCGCGCCTTATTCCGAAGGAAACCAAAGAATACTGAGTTACCTCCTTCTTTATTCTTTCAAACCTGCTTTGGTATTTTTAAGAATAAAACCTAGAGATTTATTTGCCTTTACACTTTAATCATCATAACAGCCCATTAATGTCCCACTGCAGGGACGGGCCTCCTCCCGTGACGGAGGGTTACTTGTCCACCACAATTACTTTACCACGCTGGCCAGACGGATTGGTATAGGGTTTAATTTCAAGTTTTCCTTCTTTTTATTTCGTAAAGATAGTAGTTACGGTTATTCCCTTAGTCGGTTTTTACAATACCCATGGGATGAGATGGGGTTGTGACATATTATTGTATTCTTACTCCGTCACCACACTTTAATCAATATGTTCAAATAAACGTTACTAACCATCTACAATGAGTGATAATTAAATAAACTTGTAAGTGTAATGTAATAAACAAAAATGTTGTAGATACTCACTCTCTTCTTCGTACACAGGCTTGGCCACAGGTTCAAATCCGCCAGCAAGTATGCACCCGTCTCTTTCCCGCAAATATATATAACCGTCTGGATCGCGAATCACTACAAAAATGTTATTAATTAATAACAATTAATTAATGAGAGAGACACAGGTAGTCTAAGGCTCATAGCACATATAACGTAACGTAAACGGATCAACTCGAGGCGTTCAGTATTCTTTGTATGAATCTCCTTACTGCAACGCACACTAATCGGAATCGTAACGTAATCGGATTTTTGATGTTTGACACCGAAGAAATAGGCGACGCGGTGCCGATCCGTTTACGTTACGTTATATGTGCTATGAGCCTCAAAGACGAGCTCTGTGGTGTAATTGCTATAGTCAATGACTGCTACGCATTAGTATCGGGTTCGATTCTCGCTCGAGCACGCCGCTGAATCATTCATATTTTTTTACTAAGCAGAGCTTGTACTATGGGTAACTAGACAACGGATAAATAAACATAAATATATTTTTGTTAACACATACGCATTATAAATAGTAGTTCATGCACACAAAGATTTGCATATTGTAATCGAAGCACCTCTGCGTAGCAGCCATGTAAAGGTGTGTCCAAACAATGAGCAGCAAGAGCGCGGCAGCAACACGCGGCATTCGTAAGATACATTTCCGCCGGCGAATGAACAATGATAACGTTCGCGCGCGGCTGGTAATACAGGGTTGCCGCGCGCGGCATTCGTCCAAACACAGCGCGGCGGGCCGCGCGCGGCAGCCTCGTTTGCCGCTCAATGTTTGGACACACTTTAATATACCGATTAAGCCAGAGAGGTCGGTCGTCACAAAAATGTATAATTGTTACCTGGTGTGACGGCAGGTAGGTTGTCCACAGGCTTCGTATGTAAGTAGTAATGTTCACATGGAAGTAATGGCACCTTCACTTGAGGATGAGCTAGTTGACCAACCTGATGAACAAACAATTTTCTTATTAAAAAGCTCACTTCAACAAGAAGTCATTCAAAGAAATCGGCAACGCATCTGTGATTCCTCTGGTGTTGCGGGTGTCCATGGCCGGTGGTGATGACTTACCATTAGGTGACCTGTTGGATCGTTTGCCTACCATTATATAAAAAAAAAATCTTTATAATAACTTCGTAATTCCGTTCACATTGAATTTTTTACTTTTTTTTATTTTTTGGATAAAACCTGTTTTGATCTCGTGTTCGGATATATCAGCCAGGGCTTTATCCCTAGTGCGGGAGTTTATAAAAGCAAAGGTTAGCACTAAATAAGCTATCTATTACAATTTTAAATGTTTATTTGATTTAAAATGACTGTTTATGTATTAATTGTATTAATATTTTTTGTTTTGTATAAATATTTGCTTGCTATGTAATGGCAAAACATGTCCCTGCCCGGTACAGAACTGCGGTTATATTTTACAGGGTGGAAATGTTTATAGAGGGCCTGTGTCCAGTAGTGGACATCCGTAGACTGATATACTGATATAATGATCATTTGGACGATTGTTTGATTCCTAGACATATTGTGAACGTACCTGCCTTGCCCAGAATCCAGCGCAATTGACAAAGTACTGGCACTCCAGATGTCCCTTGCTCGTCTCGACACGACATACCTTATCTTCTTTAGCCATCACAGACGTTATTGAACAATCTTCTAATACACGAACACCTGGTGCCAAAACTTTTATCTTAATAATACATTTTTATTACGAAAATGTACAATGAAAACACATACAAAAACATACATATCTATCTACACACCTCAACAAAGTCTAGGGATATTTGGTATTTACTGAATTAACTCCAAAATTATTGAAGATAACATACAAGATGTTTATATTTTTATAAGGGTAATTTATCAGGCTACAGTCCAGAATTGAATAAAAGTATTATTTTTGCGTAAATATTTTTTTATTCAAATAAATAAAAAAATTGGAAAATTAGTAAAACTAACAATGAATTTGTTTCTTAAGCAAAAGTGAAAATAATCAAAAATCAATCTTATTTTAACTGTTATGTGAGTAATCAGTAGTCAGTACATTCAAAAAACCGTAAATAACGGTCCTGCAACGGTTTTTCATGCTTGGATTAAGTTATCCAGATCTTGATGCGGTATAATGTTACAGGTCCGACTAGGATACAAAAAAAGTTGCTCTTCCATCGCAAGTTTATGCAGGAAAATTCATCAAAGCCCTTCTTTTGAACATGTCCTATGCGTATTTTATGGTTTTGAGGTTAGGCGATTGAGTGGTTCAGCATAAAATTGATACGTCGTACTCCTGCAACCAGCTCGTCATCACTCTCGCTTTATGCGGATGGGTGTTATTGTCCATGAGCTTAACCATTTGGCCCAATTGTAGTCTACGGGGGTAGATTATTAGTTCTAGCACCTCGTTAAGTTATTTTTCAACCGTTATGGTGTTTTTGATCTAAACGCGCTCTGTTCTTAGACCGACACAAATTCCCGTCCAAATCAGAATTGTTCTATCGTGGTATGAACAGTTTTTCTGAGAATGTTGTAGACGGCTATCACAACCAGGAACTCGCCAAGCCCGTTCTCTACGTGAATCCGAGTGGAAACCGAACCGGGACTCATGTGTAAACACCACTACAGACAAAAGGTTATCTTTGCAGAGCAAATGTTCACGACCTCACTCCAGTCATCGTGCGCGATTTGCTCAACGTATTGCTGGAGTTCAAAGCGGTATGCGAGCATAAAGGTGGGCTTCATGCCAACTTCTTCTGACAGTTTGGTCACCCGCAAGAGGCTCCACCAAGAGCTGGAGCTTCTAAGCCAGCTGCATGGTAGTTACATTTGGCTGCCTTTTCGCGGGAACTTGCAAAAATCGATCATGTCGTTGAGTGGTGATAGACTTTTTGCTGTGATATCTTTCAGCCACTTCACCAGTAGCACGATAACGTGACCATAACCTTGATTTCATATTTTGTACTGTTCCAATCTCGTCAGCAATACTATGCTCAGTACCCGCAGCTGGGAGCATGCCTACTGCCCTTAACATTTCCTCTATGTTGAAATGGCGCCGCTGCTTGATGCACACAATAATAATCATTCGAAATAAACGTTTAAATTGTTATAAAACTTAAATTTTACACAAAAAAGCAGTCAAAATTTACTGTTGGTAAAGGAAATTTTCGAACTTGACTACGTTCAAGCCGCGTAAATCTTTTATTTTTAAGTTTATTTTTCAAATTCAAATTTAGAATGGTTGAAAAAGGTTAACAAAGTAAGTTTTCATCAAAAGAATTAAAAACAAACCAATTTTTTTTGAGTTTCACAACTTAATACAAAATATCGTTAAAATATCCCTAGACTTTGTTGAGGTGTGTATATTTTATACACCTATTGAATTATAATACATATAATATTTAGTATAGTAGGCGCGTTATCATCTGAGTCTTCTGAACATAAAAGTAAAAAGAGATAGAAGATATATATAAGAATAGAAGACCCGTAAGTGCAAGCGAGATAGATATAGAGAAATGATATGGCTGTAAGCCTCAGATGATAATGCGCGTAGTATAACTGAGAATTTATAGGCCAATATATAAATATGTAGTTAAGATGAATTTTATTTAAATGATTCACGACATTAATATCTAAAGTTGGTTTTGTCAACACAAACTGCAAGGTTGAAGACGGACCAGAGGCATAATTTCCCCTATTTACTCATGACGCTTTATACAAAAGTCTGGCCAAAGTGTGACATTCATAGACTAAATTTCTCCCCCTGCAGTCGGGAATATGAACTTAGCCTCTTTTTATGACCTAACACTGAACGGTAGCTTTTAAGTCCTGAATGGCGACATGTGCTAAAGTACGCTACAGCTATTCAAATAATTTCGAATGTTTTCCACCGCAACGCACGATAGCCTATTATTTTAACGCATTATTAACCTTCTAGATTCACATAGGCCTCTCCCAACACACGCCACGGAACACCGTTCTGCGCCTTCCGCATCCAGTCCGACCCAGAGACCTTTTTTAAGTCGTCAGTCCACCTAGCAGGGTGGCGATCTGCACTACGTTAATATAAAGTCAACTTTAAAGAAACACAATTCTTACCAAAAGACACACAGACTAGTAATGACGACGTCCAACTGTTGCTATACATGCCACTGTACAGTGCATTACGCTGGAGCGTTATTCTTTATCATATTACAAACCCCAGTGTGATACCCTGAACAGTGACGTGTTCACTGATGACTCCTCTTACAGATGCTTCAAGTTTCACTAAGTGTTAGGTTAAGGGTTCGCCAAAATTTTAGCGAACTAGGGCTTGTACTGCGTAAACTTGTTTACAGATGTAGTTGATGTTAATTTGATAACTATTCAAAATTAGGTAATCGCACAATAATGTTGCACCCTCTTACACATTTTTTTATGTAGTGGCCGTGTAGTTGGCCGCAGATGATTGTTTGAACTTTACAAGTGCATGCTCTCCGTTGAGCGACCGTGATCCTATCGTCCGGCTTTTCGAGAGCATATTTTGTTCTACGAATCTTATATAATCGGGGACGCCTCAACTACTAGTTGGTTGGGGTGTGTGGATGCCGTTTTAAAGTAGCGACGGTAGCAGAGTTTCGTGTGTTGCTGGATAGTCGGTCGAGGTATTTTGAGGTTGATGTGGAGGTAGAAGCGACGGCAGCAACGTGGTTCATGTGTGGCGACAAATGTACCACAAAGCTTCCGTCCCTTTGCGTAAACCTGTTCTGTATTGTTTGTAACAACCCCATTTAGAGATCAATATTTTTTACGAGTTTTTAATACGAGTATCAGTCCTACTATCCTTCTAATATTAGAAATGCGAAAGTTTGTGAGGGTGTATGGATGGATGGATGTTTGTTACTCTTTCACGCAAAAACTGCTGAATGGATTTTGATGAAATTTGGAATAAAGATAGTTTAGGGTGTAGAATATCATTTGAGCCACTTATACAACGCGGGCGAAGCCGCGGGCATCAGCTAGTAAGAAATATGTTTAAGTGACTTTGTAAGCACAAAACACACATAGGAACATATAAGCGGATACAAATAAGCATTTGTTATGTCTTACCATTTATCTAGATGTTGCAACGAAGTTGAAGAAGTTAGCTAGTTGTACACAAATAAAACACAGCGGCACGGCAATACAGTACGCGCTATCTTAGTTGGACGGCTTGAAGTTGCTGGAAATGGCTGTGCATATGTCAATTTTGGAAGTAAGTGGTAAGTTTTAATGCTTATATACGCAGGAACTTCTCTGAGAGTTAACTTCAAGTCGCCAAAATAAGATGGTGCAAGCTAATTAGAACACACACAAATACCAAGTGAAGGTCGATAGTGCAGATGTAGGTACCTTTAGCAACTGCTTCTCTCATTAGAGACATGCACAGCAGGTGAGGGTCTGCAACTCCATCGTCAGGTATCCACAGTCCTCCGAGTATATCTTCCACATTTAACAACGGCCACAACTCTTGGCATTTTGCCGGTGTGATCAATTCGCATTTGATGTCCCAAGAACTGTCTGGGAAATAACGAGATTAGTGTTAAACTTCGAAATTATTATATTGATTAGTTAAGTACCTATAGCATGTGGTTAAGGGTCGTAACACTTATATCAAAACGTAAAGGCATCGTCACCGTATCAACTCGAGTCGTTCAATATCACCACTTAATTAATACGTTGAAACTTTAAAATATTGCTTTGAATACTTATAAATATTAAACGCAAGCAAATTAATATGTATTACATTTTTATATTCGGTATTATCACGGCAATGAACGCATCATGAAATTCATCATACGGCTTTGTTCAATTAAATCTTGTTTTGCGATTTTTGCCGTTTATGTTTCAAATATTGTTTTAGTTATCAAATATCGACTAAATACGACGAAATTGTAACGATAATATTTAATTATTCTTATGATATGAAGAACTAATGTAAACACGATATCTACCATATAAAAATAAGTCGGGTTTTCCTTCCTGACGCTATAACTCCAGAACGCACGAACCGATTTCCACGGTTTTGCATTCGTTGGAAAGGTCTCGGGCTCCGTGAGGTTTATAGCAAAGAAAATTCAGGAAAAATTGAACAGAAAAGCGGGAAAATAATCCCCGTGCGAAGCCGGGACAGGCCGCTAGAAAAACAATTTCAACAGTAACGCGGGAAAATCTTTTTTCACATTACATTAAACGAAGCCATCTGGTGGCGAAACTGAGTTCGCCGGATTTGCTAGTTATAATATAAAAAAAATACGTACACCGATTGGCTCTTCATACGTCTGTACAAAGTCATTCTGTCCCTCGTCCTGGCGAGTAGTAGAGAGCCACATTGTTTCCAACCTGTAGGTCGTCCTCTCGACTCTAAATCTTCCAGTAGTCTAACTGATGACTGCGTGAGCTTCACCTGTGCTAGCGTTGGCTTGAAATTGCCGACGAGGCCCGAAGAGTGCCAGCGACTCCCGCCACCCACTCTAAATAAATGTAAATTAACGAAAAGTTAATAAAATTATATACGAAATAAAACGAAGATACTAATCGCAAATAAATCAAAATCATACTTTTTAATCGGATCTTATTCGCGGTATTATAGTAGGTACTTAGCCTAAATACTAATATTATATTTTTATTTATAGATTTTTTTTATTGAAAAAATAAATAATCCTCACACATTCACACATCGCCATCTAGTCCCAAACTAAGCAAAGCTTGTACTATGGTTACTAGACAACGGATAAACATACTTAAAGTTCAACAAATTTAAAAGATACAGTATGACGTTTCATATTTTTCAAACTGAAACAACTTTGTTCATGCGTACATTATTCAGTTTCGAAAACCTTTTTCGTAAAACCATGAATTTAGTAAGTTTTTATTATTGTATCTAAAAATGTACAATTCTTAATATATAAATTTAATTTAAAAATTTCAAACAAAGCAAAATAACACATATTTACAAAGTAAATAATATCTAATAGTTCTATTCTTGACCTCATTGCAAAGTCACGTAGTTAGGTCACTGCTCGTAGTGTTGCGACTCTTCGGATACACTTGTATGCAAAAAAATCGTTTACATATACGAAAAATCGTTATTATCGTTAGACACGTAACTAACTATTACTTATAACTATTACTCGACGTGGTCAAAGGTAACGGGAGGCAACTTATTAAGGTCTTAGTAGTGAATAAAAAAAAAATCCTAAACATTACTTTTATTTAATTAATTATAATTAAAATAAAAGTAATGTTTAGAATTTTTTTTATTCTCTAAAAGTACTAGATCTAATACCTACTACTGTTTATTTATTACGACCTAAATATAAAGGTAAACAACTATGGGGTCGTGTCAACCACAGACTAAAGACTTTAGTATTTGACCTTTGAGAAATGTATAGGAATCAAGGACAAAATTCTAGAATCTACAAATTATGTCTAATGGTGAAATTAATTTATATCTGTGAAATTTGACGTTGGAAAAATTACATTTATTTAAAATTTAAGAAAGATAGTAGTTAAATCAAAGTACTTTACGTGTTTTCTATTGCATAAACGCTTAATGCTATTTTCCAGAAATTTTCATCCATATCAAATTAATGTAAAAACTATAGAATTTGCAATATGTGGTGTTTTTTACAAAGTTAATCAAGTAAGGATCAATACCTTTTACTAATAATGAGATTAATTATATTATTAAAGTGTCTTAAAAATCGGATATTATAGTAATCGATCTCTTAAATTTCGGATATTATAGTAACCGATTTTTTTATCCCAGCCTTATTATTTAATTTGTCAAAACTGTCATACCGTACCTATTAGATTTGTTGAACTGTAAATACTTTTTTTTTGTAAATACATACATACCTATTTTAGTAATAAGATAAATACCTATTAGTATTTAGGTTAACAGGAGAAAAAATGATAAAAAGTATCATGTATAAAAATCGCAATAATTCAAAATCCATTAAATCAAAATAGTCTATACGATAAAAGCTAGGGTCAGAAGGCCGGCCTCCTTGAAGGCAATTGTGCAATAAATCTGATGCATCTGACGGACATAAGTCGTTATGCAGTTCCTAAGAGGCGAGCGAGTCAGGCGAGCGAGTCGGGCGTGTCGCGTCGTTGCAAAGGACCCCTCTATGTAGCACAATTTCCGACGTTAATTATTTATTTGTTACTAGCTGTTGCCCGCATTTAGGTAGTAGTTCACCATTTTTTTTTCTGGGGAACCCTATAAAAAGTCCGTCAACGTCCCTACAACGTCAACTGGGAACGGAGTGCACGACCACGTCGCGACAAAGGTAGTAACACTTCTGGTCCATGTTCCTTGTCTATCCCCAAGACTCTCAAGTCGGACCAACCATCGGATGACTTTAAAACTCGCTAGCGCTTATTTAGTTTAAAAAGAATATAGCCACCGCTGTTTTATTATTTTTAATTGATTTAAATTTGCAGACAAGCAATCGCGTACTAAGAAATGATAACTGCCTATTACGGACATCAACAACGTGACAGGCACAGCCACTGCCTACTCTAGATAGGTACAGATTGTTAAATCCATTAATGAAAACAATACTCATATCTTGCAAAAAGGTATTTTTTACGCAACACAATATTGGACATCCTTTCATATAAGTCGCAGCGATATTTTCTACAGTTACTAATAATAAGTATATAATTCAAAATAAGAAGAATTAATTTAAATAATTTCATTCAATTTATTTTGGAAATCAAAGCGTTCACTTAAATCAAGAGACAGACAAAGAAAACTTTCAGTGATTGATGTATACCTGACCAAAATATAAAATGATAGTATCCATGAACATTAGCTAAACTATTTAAACAAAAACCTTCTTGAATCAAATACGATCAAGACTGCCCCGTGCCCACTTCGTTGGGCGCTGTCTCCACGAGCGATAAAATCGCGGCGATATTATCGTCGTGCCACGTATTTCTATATACTCTGTATGAAGGTGTCTCCACACGGCGATGTTATCGCGGCGATTTTTGTTCTGACTCGTCGCGATTCTATCGCTCGTGGAGACAGCGCCTTGGGCGGCGAAAGAAACGCGTCCCTTTTTTAAACATATTTCATTACTGCTCCACTCCTATTAGTCATAGCGTGATATTATATAGCATAAGACACTCCCTGATAAATGGACTATTTAACACAGAAAGAATTTTTAAAATCGGTTTAGTAGATCTAGAGATTACCCATTAGTCACAAACATACAAACACACAAACTTTATCTCTTCAAAATATTAGTATAGATAACTAACGTACGTAAGACCACAAGCCATCGTCCTTACAACATAGCAATTAACTTTGTTCTACAAACGTCACTTCAGTTCATCTGCGGATTTCCTCATCCTCATTCATCTCACAGGGGGACTCTTGGCTTTGTTTATACTATAGCACTTTGTATCAAGATTGTCATAGAAACTTTGTAACTCGAATTCATTTTAGGTATTTTGTTATTAAAATGAGCCCTTCATGGCCAACTGAGCCCACAAGCAAATGATCCCGCGGGCTCAGTTGACCCCATACGTTTTTATGGGCGTTAAGGCCTGGGCATACCGGGACGGCATGGCAAAGGATTTTGCCGTGAGTCAGCGTTTAGATGACCACTTTCTATGGTTAAGGGTCTACTCAGCCCGCAGGCTCAGTTGACCACTTAGTGCGGCTAAGGATCTACTCACCCCACACCTACTACCCGAACCAATAATAATATGGCATAAACAATATTATGTTTAAGTGCATTGCCTTTTTACTGGTAAGCAAAAGATAATAAATAAATCATAGCATAAAGATTATAAAGCTTATCAATGTTTTTATGCATTATCTTGCAAACTACTTATTTTACAAATATATTTTTTCTTATCACAAAATGCTTAACAGATTTATTAAATCAGTATCATGACAAGGTTTATTTATCACTAGCTATTAAACTTCGTTCGCCAACAAACTGTATTTACAGTTTGGCAAATCTGTTAACTTTGTAAAAACATTGTAAATTTCTTGGAAACAAACAAATTTAAAAAAAAACCACAATGCAATGCAACGTCTTTAGAACACAACTTGCTTTCCGTAATCACATAAAGGAAGAGAGTGAGACTAATGGCAGAGACTATTATTCATCTTTTAAACTTTCTATTAGATCATCTAAGAGATTCAAGGATAGCAACTGCTGTACACCCCAGCAAAATATCCCTTTTCCAGACATGAGATGAAGTAAAACTCATTTATAAAACAAACTATAAGAATTCTTTTAAAACGGTTATTTCCTAAATTTCAGAATGTGTTTTCTATGTATAATATTTATATGTATTTACAAAAGAATAATTTTAATTAGGTATGTTTATTTGTTGTTTAGTAGCTATAGTACAAGCTTAAACAGTTTGGGGCTAGATGATGTTGTGTGAATGTGTCATACATCGAAATAAAAGTCAGAGTATAAATAATTATATAAAATAAGTTAAATAAATTAAATAACTTAAATCAGGGTGCCCATGATTTAAGTACATAATTTGCTGGGGATAGATAGAGAAGTAGATACAAGGGAGTATCTACATACATACATACATACATAAACTCACGCCTTATCCCGGCCGGGGTAGGCAGAGACGACAGAACGCCACTTGTCACGATCCTGGCAAACAGATTCGGCCTCGTCCACATTCATTAAGCGAGTCATACAGTCAGGGAGTATCTAATGTTCCACAAACTATAAATAACAGGTCTTTACCTATGAAATTGGCGATTTATTTCTGCACAGTCTTTAGACTCTACACTCTTTTAAAACCTATATTGTTTAAAAAATTTTTTGTTATTTAGGAAATATACAATATTACGGTCTAACAAAAGATAATGAATAAAAATAATCATTATTTGTATTAGCCTGTGAACATGGGTCCAATTAAAACAGCGGATTTTCCCATTTGTTTAATTGTAACTTCTTCCCTGATACTTTTTTTTTTTATTTACACACAATAGTTAGCATAAATGTGTGTTATTACTTATACCAAATTTCATTCTATTATCCTTAATAATTATTGAAAAATCTAAGAAAACATTAACAATCTAACTTCTGATAAAATCTTCATACAAAATGACAATTTCATAGGTAAAGACTTAATATCCATATATCCTCAACATAAAAATTATCATAAGAAATGTTACTCTTTAGTTATTAGAGCTCCTGCCTTTAGTACAGATAAGCTAGTTTGATTTGGAGTACAACCGTCACATACAAAGTTAATATGAATAAGCTTTGTGGTTCATTTGGTTTAATATGTGAATGCACTATACTATAGGCATAATCTTTCTTGAGTGCACTATGCGAGTTCGAAAAATGGAAGTACCCTTCTCTACTCAGATTAACCAAATTTTTGATTATCTATAAGTGAATATTGTCTCTTGTACTATTTGAATAATAAAAACAAAAGAATAACATCATAAAGGGATGCTTTCTTAGTATTATGTGCGTTATTTTAGTTATTTATTTATTACATGGAAAACACACAGCTAAATTAACATATTAGGCTCAGGTATAGTTAACAGACAGCCAATAACAAGTTTTTACTTATATGAAACAAAACAAAAGACAGAATGGTAGACAGGTGACAATTTCAAATAAGATACACAAACCAAATTTGGCATTAAATAAGTTAATAAAATTCTTCTTGTGGTTACAGATTATGAAAATTCAGTGATTCCACTCCAACTCATCTGGTAATAGCGAAACAAAAGAAATTTTACTAACATTATTCCTATGAGAACAAAGGTGCGAAGCTTCTGTAAGCACTATACCAATCTGCCTCACCACTGTGCAATAAGTAGGCCTAGTATCACTCTGTCACTGGAGTAGGTACATCCCTGCATTGGGCCATTAATGAAAAAAAAATGCAAATAATGAAACTAATAGGTATTTGTTATTTTGTAGAAAATAATCAATATCAAAATATTTAATCAAATAAGTACGCTATTTGAAAATAAATTATACATAGAAAATAAGTTGGAACAAAGTCAAATTAATGTATTTTACCTTTGTATTATACTCACAGGGTTAATTTATACACCTTATACAATAATTCCTATTCCATAAAAATATTTGCACTAATTAAATTGATAATTTACGTTTCCTTTATGACAAAGTACCTAAGAGTGCAGAAATCGATAAATCGCAGGTTGCACTTTATGCAATAGTCAAAATGGAAGATCCGAAATCACTTACTTTTCTCTCTCGACGACGATGGTTTTGTCGCCCCATCCACTTTCTGCTAAGTGGTAAGCCACCGCTGCACCCATCACTCCTCCGCCACATATCACAACCTTCGCCTCTGAAAGCAACGACGCTAAACATCCTTCTAGCCGCTCTTCGTGATCTAATACGTTCAGCCGACTAGAGAGATGCCGCGAGACTATACTTATACATCGATATGTATTATGTATCCCGCGAAATCGCTTTATTAACATTTTACAATGCACTATTACGCAATAAAATAATTAAATATGAAAAATAGTAACAATCACATAAATGTTGGATAAATTCTAAAAAGCGATCTAAAAATAAACGTAAATTTACGCGAATTATTTGTTTTGACAAGATTTTGACAGAACAGTGGCCAATGTTGTCAAGGTAAAAAAAATTACATAACATTATATTATGCAAATGAAAAATCAATGCACAATGGGTCCGATTGCGTTTCTCAATTGACTTTAATTAAGAACAACAAAATGAACTTAAATGTAAACTTAAATTTTTAGTACACATGGGTATTACCTTTCCTTTAAATAAGAACATACACTAAAATAGGGCCATCCTAAACTTAATTAGTGATAGTAGTTTTCTTATTCCGATTGCGTTTCGTCTTATTTGACATTTGACTGACCTTATTTAAGTAGAAGCGGTATAAAAACTGCCTTAATTAAAGTCGCTCGAAATTTTGTGCGAGCTTATTTTAATTCATTTAAAATATAGGTATTTCTTGGATTTTTAGTAACAAAAATGTTTCCTATCAGTGTTATAATTGTGCAAAGAAGGTTAAATGAAGAACATCAACGGTAAAAGGGTTTAAATGTGTTAAAATTACCTAACTGAATGCCTTTGTTCTTTATAAAAAAGTGCGTCTTTTCTTATTAGTTTACAGACAAAAGAAATCTTACATATCGGCATATCAGAGATAATTCTGATCCGTTCGATGTGAATCTGGTTCCATGTTATAAAAACAAATTAAAAGATATCACAAGTAAAAACGTAAAATAAGTACGAACAGGCGGCGATGTGGTCGCTAAGCAACAAAGCCTATGTAAATAAATTTTAAAAAACTTTGACGTAAAACATGTCAAACTTAATATAACAACACTCTTATTTAAGGTTGTTTTCATAGACAAAAGGAATTGGTAGTTTTTTAGGTCACGTTCTTATTTTGTGACATCTGCAATAGCTTTTATATAAGGACGTGGTCTTATTTTATAATTTTTAGTGCATCCTTATTTAAGAGCGAAAAGAAAGCCAATCGGACCCAATGTATGTATATACAGGGCTAGTGCAGTTTTCTTTTGAGTTTATAGAGTTACAAAGAACAGCATTATCTATTGTAAAAGTCTTAAATGACCACTGGTCTCGCAAACATCGCGGAACAGGTGCGGCAGGAAGGTATACAATTATAATGTTATTGTAATTTAAGGCTGATTTACACAGGGTCAGTAGACAAGTCAGTCGCAGCGCCAATGTCGGCGCCGCGACTGACTTTAACTGTTTACATGAAGTAAGTAGAAGTGGTGCGTTTCTCACGGTGACCACACGTGTGTGAAGTCAGTGGGAAAAATGAATTCGCGAAAACAACTGAAACGAAGATTTAATTATTTGTTAAAAAAAATATCAATTTTGCTGTTCAATGAGCTAATAGAAATGGTAGAAAATGAGATAACTAAAAATAAACGACCGTAGGTAATAAAATGGATTGACGATAGAAACGAAACTGGTGGCTCTGCTTTGTTGCTGAAGCAATTGCAATTTGAAGATCCTGCGGAGTACAAACTGGTAATGAGAACTTCATTTTGAAAAAAAAACGTGGTTACTCTACAACGCAGCGGCAGTGACAAGCACGCAATGACTTGTCTGTTTACACGGGGTTTATTTGGCTGTCACGGGGGTGCGCGGGTGGCGGGGGGCGCCAACTGACTTCAAAATATTCGTGTGCGAATATTCAAGTCAGCGCTGACTTCAAGCCACAAATTCAAATCAGTTTACACGGGCTTTTTTTCGAGTCAGCACTGACTTGCCTCGAATTTGAAGTCAGTTACTGACCCTGTGTAAATCAGGTCTAGTACATTATACTAGACCTATACTAAGATAGTTCTTCAGTTTTATTGTTATTGTAACTAACAAAATTATAGCGAGTTTTCGAAATAAATGTTCATAAAAATTATTATTTTTATAGATTTTTGACTGAAGGGTCGAATCTCACATGTTTTTAAAATAAGTACCTACTAATTTAGTAAACCAGCCCACGACTCTATAATAATATTACTAAACTAGCTGAGCCGTGCCCACTTCGTTAAGCAGCGAAAAAAACGCTACCCTTTTGTAAACATATTTCATTAATGCTCCTCTCCTATTAGGCATAGCGTGATACAATGTAGCCTATGACACTCCCCGATAAATGGACTATTCAACACAGAAATAATTTTTAAAATCGGTTTAGTAGATCCAGAGATTACCTCCTACAACGTCACAAACACACAAACTTTACCTCTTTATAATATTAGTATAGATAGGGAGCAGACTCGTATCTAGCTGTGGTATAATAATAATTAAAAATTTGTCACTACGGGTCTTCCCTACAGGAATGTACGAATATTACTTTAAGAAGAAATTTCATAAAATATAGTGACTGCAACAGCATCAACAGATATGAAATGACAGAAACGTACCTAACGGTAATCAACAGGTTATACCTGATAGCGATCACAGACTTTTTCGAAATGCTTTTAGTATTAGATTATCAATTAGAATTAAGTTTCGAATTGTTACCAACTTTAACTTTAAATACTTTACCTACGTAATTTTTGATAAAACCTAAAGAATCACCTGAAACACATAAGGAAGCAATTTAAACTTTTTATCTTTATCTTTAATTGGAACTCTCGAACCTGTACAGTCACGAGCAATAATATATACACATCGTCAAATTTTCTAAGATATTTAAACGTCTATCTAGACATAAGATTACCAAAATTAATTCGTAATTTAGAGAAGGTTCCGTACAGTTTTGAATTCATCTTCGAATATTCGATTTTGGATTGGCAGAACTTTAGATAACTGTTTTACAAAATGTGAAAATGTGTACATATTATTGCTCGTGACTGTACAACAGACACGGCCAAATTGTCATCTACGCATGCGTCTTAGAAGTACAGGAGAAGCCTCAACCGGGAGATCCGGAAATACGTTCCATGTGACTTCCGATGTTCTAATAATCGCGTAAATCGGCTTCGACTAAAGACACTTTTAACTTTCATTTACATTTAATAAAAAACTTAAGCGTACAACGACCATGATAACATACAAAATTAAAGAAAAGTATAACATCAGAGTTAAACCAGAACACCAGAACTATAGGCCGACCGTTTAACTCAGACCCCGCCTGCGGTAATAGAGGTGCGCGGGGGGCGAGGACAAAGGAGAGAGCTATCTCTTGATTTTTTGCCAAAACGGCGCCATCTCAGATACTGTGACCCGAACTACATTACATCACACACAACACACCTCTAATTTTTAGCTAGCTTATTTTTATGAAATAAAAAGAAGGAAAAATTAAAATTATACCCTAAAGCAATCGAAATACCTGAAGAGGTTGTTTTATTTTTCTGGTCAGGCTTTAAATTGTGTAATAATTTAGATTGCATAATTTTTTCTAAGAAAGTACTAGTTTTAGAGCCAAGATGACGCCACCATCTTTGACATTTGTAAATTGTATAGAAGACGGACTAGCATACCTACTGCACTAGTGTCATACTGACATACTGACTAAGTGTCCGTTATGGTAGGTAGCGTGTAAAAATAAAAAAAGCTCTTATTATTGTTCTTATTATCTGTAAATATTTTCTAAGATTGATTCTTACAAATTAATATGTTTAAATCATACCTGTTTTGATGTAAACTGTGATTATTGTAATGTGATTATACTGTGATTTAATATATATAATTAATGATTGTAAAATTGTTATTATTTGTAAATATTTTTTAAGACTTTAGTTATAATTATATTTATAGTTTAAATCAGCCATTCGTATAATAACAAATATATTTATTAAAGACAAAGATTTATTGCAAAACTGTGTATATCAGGTGTTAGTGTATGAATACATTATTCTCAACAGTCTATCCACATCGGATATGCAAATTATAGCAATATAATATCTTAAAACTACACAAATTAAACAAAAACTTAGGTATATAAGTAACTAAATGAAATGTTATTTTTTTCAAAACATTCTTATTCAAAATATTTGTAGATTCTTTAAAAAATAATCAAATTATTACAAATTATGTAATATTATTGTTATTTTTGGAGTCGGTGTCAGCCAACGAAATACGATAACAATACTAATGGAATGGCGGCCATGAATTACAGATTATATTATTATATGACTTCGACATTAATCCCCTGACTTATAAAAATCTCTAAAATTTAATCACTGTTTAGCGAGTTTTTTGTTAGCAAAACCAACCTTAAGCCAAACAAAACCGTAAAAATTTAAGCTAATCAATTGACTAAAATTTAAGTTGCGTTTATGAGTCCGGGGTTTGACATAAAGTTGTTGATTGTTTATGGATTGGTTTAAAAATTAAACAAATATTAAATAACTATTTTTATCATATTTAAATAAATATATTTTAAAATACCTGTGTCACGTTCAAACGTTTTAATATACCTATTTAGTAACTGATTAAAGCTTTCCATAACTTATGGGCGTTTATGGGGCTAACCAGCACCGTCAATTGAAAAAAATCGTAATTCGTGAATAGGATCAATAATGCAAAATGTTGTCTACAAAGTCGTTAGAAAAGGCAATAGAGTTTTGTCTAACACATTCTGATCACTTTAAATAGTTTTTAATTTGATAAATATTTTATTTAAAACAAACATGGCCGTTTCATTTTCGCATGAGAATTTTAAGTAATTGTCTTTGATTCGTAGTACTTATTTCTCATCTTAGTCTTTAGTCAGTGTATAACACGACATCATATTTCTTTAAATTTATAGTCAGGAATAAAATATAGAATATAACTATCGTGGCTGTCACATTACTCCAAATATAACAATAATATTACATTATTTGTAATAATTTGATTATATTTTAAAGAATCTTCAAATAAATATATTTGTAGATTGTAGACTGTTCAATAAATATCCTTAACAATACTTTTTACAATAATTAAAAGAACCTATTCTTTATATTATAATTAAGTAAAAAGAATGTCTGATTTAATGTTGTAAAACCAAAATACAACTAATTATTTTTTACTTTTTAGTGCAATTTTTGTCTTTGAAGTCGGTTTTTTTTTATTGTAAAAACTTATTTTATTTGGCATAGTAAACAACTCGATATAGCTCTTGTGTACGCTACCATAACGGACACCGCTACCCCGCTCCCTCGTCCCTTTCATACCGCAGGCGGGGACTGAGATAAACGGTCGGCCTATAAATAATATCAGCGCACATCAATTAGATTTGACAGTCCCAGAAAGATGATAGACCGAACACACATGTTTTTACATAAATGGATAATTCTCTTCTTTTTCTGGTGTCACCAAGAATGAGATTGACAAAACGCCATACGTTTAATGATGTCTCAGTGATCAATTCGGTTAAAACCAGAAGTAATCACCGGGTGATGAGAGCTACATAAAATATTAAATCTAGGCTGGAAAAAAGTCGGCTAATGAAGTCTACGCTCAGATCTACCTACACCAGTCCAAATCCCAGAGAACTTCCAACTCAAATTACAGAACCGCTTTGAGAGCCTCTTAGCCTCAGCGAATGTGTTGATGTGGTCGAATACTATGAAAGAATTGTAGAAACTGTTCGTACAGTCGGTTCCGGTACTTTTAAGACCTAGCACTGGAGATGACCGAAAAATGATCTCTTATACAGTTCGTATTAAAGGGCACTAAAGTGTTTCTAAGGGATCTGTCTCTGGGTCAGTGCCAACTTTCTAGGCTCAAGACTGGGGATGGCAGAATAGTGTCGTCCAAGACTGAGCTTCTAGAGAGAGGTAAATTTTACGGGCAGTTATATATACTACAACACAGCCATGACCTAGTTACCTAGCCGCCTATCCTAGAGCATGATTAACGTGACACCATACCGAACAAATCCCGGACGTCAGTCTGGACAAAGCAAAGGGATATGGTGGAATCACAAACAAGCTACTGAAGGTCGATGGAGAACCCATTGTCAAGGCTCTTCAGAGACTATTCAATTCCTTTATACTCGAGGGAAAAAAGCCACAGACGTGGCACAGAGGTGTGGTGGTACTGTTCTTTAAGAAGGGCGATAGAACACTACTTCAAAATGGTAGACCCATCACTCTTCTGAGATTGTTCTCGAGAGTCATCATGTCAAGGTCTAAAACGCACGACTTTTAGCCTTCCGAACAAGCCAGTTTCCGAAAAGACTATAGTACCCTAGACCACATTCATACGCTGCAGCAAGTTATACAAAAGTGCAATGAGTATAACCGGCCTCTATGCTTGGCGTTTGTGGAATATGAGAAAGCCTTCGATTCGATCGAGACATGGGCAGTGTTGCAGTATCTTTAACGGTGCCAAGTTGACCAACGTTATATCGAAGTGCTGCAGAACTTAGGTACTTACGAAAAAGCCGCCGTGTGTTAGCTAGCCAGTGAGCAATAGCCAAATCAAGTCTACTTATCTACCTTAGATTTCTGCCGTGTGATCAATGACAGAAGAGAAATCTTGGCAACAAAAACAAAGAATACAATCATAACGCGTTTCTATAGCAACCGTCACAACATTTAGTTATTTACTGTTTGATTAATAGCTGACTTGTTATATACTATTTCTTTTTAGCATTCAAACTGTTGTATGCTGGGTAAAACGTTGCAGTGTGAATTTATTTTAGATAAATTTACTTTCAATTGCTGTCATCTGGTTAAACTAAAATGTCACTAGTTCAAATAGTGTATCATGACGAACGTATTTACACCATTCTAGACGTTCCACCTCCAGACCCACCTAAAACCCCCAGGTAAGTACCTACCTAATTGTATTGGCAAAATGAACACTTTACCAATTACCTACACCTACTTATAAAAACCTACTATAGACAAAATCACTTATTAAGGTAAACTTATGGCAACCGGTTCAAAAACCTAGGAGTAGTAGATAAGTATTATTTGTTTACTACCTATAATTCTATGTGTCATCTTTATAATATCTGGTTTACGATACCTTTAGGATGAGATAGTGCTGTTAGTTCGCTCAACATTCTGACTCAGGTCAGGCACCACACGGAGTAGTCATATCAGTTCAATTCTTTATCAATTTAGTAGGTACCTATATCACCGTTTTTACTTATTGGCGTCAGTACCTACCCAGATATGTAGTAAGTAATTATATATTAAGTAAGTCTAGCAAGTCATATTTTGGTATACCATTGAACTATCAGGTTTCTCAAGATTAGCATAACAATTTCCGTTCGGCCGCCTACGAAACCTAAGCTACGTAACCTATTGACTGGCTGGCTTATGGAAATAAAAAAAAATCATTTTACGTAACTAATTTCGTTAGAAAAAAAAAATCTTTTTTGTACGTAACTAGTTTCGTAGCAAGAAAAAAAAATCTTCACACGTAACTGGTTACGTAGCTTTGGTTTCGTAGGAGGCCAAAGTGAACTATTTAATGTTTTATTTAGTTTACGTATGTAGCTATAGGTATAGCTACATTCGTAAGATACTATCGTATATTGAGATTCAACTAGAGCAGTCGTACCTAACTATGTTTCAGATATCATTCTCAGTTGGAGAAAGACTTAAGAGCAGCTCTTCCTCTTAAGCCAAAACTTCGTCGTACGTTCGGATATGCAGAAACGCCAATGACCGACCCTTCTAATTTTCTCAAATGCGGTGAAGGATTAACCCAGCCTATTAAAAAAAGTGATCACAAATGCATTCAGTCTGGTAATCTTCCGCCAGTTCCAAAATGTCCACCCCCTAGTAAAAAGATTGAGAAACCTGTAAAAAACTTCAGAGTTGTAAATATGAATAAGGTTACAAAAATTAAGGGGAAACCTGTGGAACCAAGGTAACTTAACTATATAACTTCTAAAGTAGCTAACTTGATCTTTAGCAAAGGGTTTGCTATAGTTATGTCTAACTATTAAATTACGAGTACATATTTAATGTGACATTTTTATTTAGCTAGGTATTAAAAAATGTATTTAACTATTAGCAGTTATGTAGATAGTTAGATAGGAGGCACAGGAACGTACAAGGTGGCAATACATAGGAGATATGCAACTTGTTTGCTGAAAATTTTAAAAGGTCTTTTACTGTCACGGTTAGCAATCATTCATTTCCACTTGACACTATTGTGTCATCATCTTCATTTTGTAATCTCACTCTCAGTGACTTTGAAATATTGCGGGTTTTAAAAACATTAGACGAGTTTAAAGAAGCGGGGAATGACGGGGTCCCACCTATATTTATTAAACGCTGTGCAATTGCTTTAGTTACACCTCTTAAATTAATTTATAATAAATCCTTAAAGGATGGTATATTTCCCACGGCCTGGAAAGAAGCTTTAATAGTACCTATCTTTAAATCTGGCGACAAAAGCTCCGTTAATAATTATCGACCTATCTCCATATTAGTAACTTTTGGCAAAATTTTTGAAAAACTTGTAACTGTTCACCTGTCTTGGTACCTTAAACAACATATTATAGAATCTCAGCATGGATTCATGAAGTCCAGATCAACGATGTCAAATTTGCTAAGTTTTACATCACAATTAGTTAGCACTGTAGACAGTCGCATACCCGTTGACGCTGTGTAAACTGATTTTAGTTAAGCATTTGATACAGTAGATCATTCAATCCTTCTGCATAAACTAAGCAAATCAGGAGTATGTGGATCTATGTTAAACTGGTTTACTTCTTATTTAGCCGAAAGGACGTCTCAAGTAGTAGCAAGTGGGTACTGCTCAAATAAATATCTGGCCACATCAGGAGTCCCACAAGGATCCCACTTAGGTCCTATCCTTTTTAATATTTTTATTAATGATATATGTACTTGTTTTAAACACACAAACTTCTTTCTTTATGCAGATGACCTCAAAATTATGAAACCAATACAAAATAATTTGGATACATTCTTGCTACAAGCCGACCTAAACTCTCTATCCGAATGGTGTAAAAACAACAATATGAAAATGAATACAGATAAATATTACTATATTCAATTTACTCGTAACAAAAACACACACCGTAATGACTATAGTATTGATGGAACTCCTTTACAATGCATGAGCGCAGTTCGCGATTTAGGCATTACAATAGACGCTCAATTGAAATTTGACACCCATATTTTAAATGTTGTTTCTAAAGGGTTCAAAACTTTAGGTTTTGTACTACGAAACTGTAAAGAGTTCAAAAAGCCTAGCACTAAAATATTATTGTTTAACTCTTTAGTCAGACCCATTCTTGAGTACAATAGCCCAATCTGGAATCCACACTACGAAGTGTACAACAAGCGTCTAGAAAGTGTTCAAAAACGTTTTTTGTACCACTTATCTTACAATGACCATCTGGCAAGGCAGCTTCCCAGTTATGTGGATAGGTTAAAACACTACAACATGAGTAGGTATTCTAAGTAATCGCAGACAGTACCTAGACACAATGCTTTTATATAGGATATACAACGGTCTCATTGATAGCAGCGAACTTATTAACAAACTAAATTTTTCAACACCCTTACACTTACCTAGAAAGTGCTCATACAACCTTTTTGCAATACCCGTAGCAAAATCAAATCTCGGGTATTTTGCTGCTGTACCAAGACTCTTTCGACAATATAACTCACTCTCCAAAACCAATGAATTAGATCTCAGCTTACCTATATTAAAATTTAAGACTATGCTAATAAATATAATCTCTCAGACACAATTGTAAATATATTTTTGTATATATATTTTTTATTAGTTTGTTTTTCTTTCTTATTTTCAAATTATTCAAAATTAATTGTTAATAGGATATTATAATATTATTTTTAATTGGTGTTGTTGTTGTGTTATCATATTTAAAGGATTTAATTTAAAGTTTGTATGTAGATTTCAAATTTTAATTTAATTTATTTAATTTTTATGTTGCCAATGTTTGTTTTTATTTTAGTTTGTCATTATTTTAGTTTGTTTTTTATATTCGCATGCTGTGGTTTCCTGTAATTGAAGGAATACACGCCATGTTTCTGTAATTTTAAAATTGATTTCTGATGTATGTATTGCCTTTGTTGGAGACCCATAATAAAAAAATAAATAAATAAATACTTGGAGGAGGCCTATGTCCAGCAGTGAACGTCGATTGGCTGATATGATGATGATGATGATAGTTAGATACCTACTAGTATAATTTTAGAAGTGTAGGTTAAGATGAACCTACGTTAAAGCCCGATTTACACATCGACAAGTACAGTAGCGAGTTAAGTAGTATGTTGTTGATTAAGTTGATTTAAATAGATCTCCATCCAATTTTTTGCCGATTTAAGTTGGCGAGACGCGAGAGAGGGGGCTACTTCGTACTTAACTCGCCAAAAAATAGGATGGAGATCTATTTAAATCAACTTAATCTTAAAATACTACTTAACTCGCTACTGTACTTGTCGATGTGTAAATCGGGCATAAAAGTCAATTCCTTTAAAGTTAAGTTACTTTCAGGCTTGTAGATACAAGAGACGGGCACATAAAGAAGATTAAGGGTTCTGGTGAAGTGCCTGAGTATTGCTTAAGACCTGATTTTGGGAAGTTGCCAGCTTACCTTGTGAAGCGAAACAGAAAGATACAAATGGCCCGGGACAAAGTTGAGCACGCAGAAGCTACTCGAGAAAGTTTATGCAAACTAATTAGCGAAGAAGAACATGACAAGTTGTTAAACGTGAGAATCTATTATTGCTTTTTTATATTTTGAACTTGTTAGTCCGGGTCCCGTAGAAAATTTTCACAAAGTGATTACTATCAAGCTTCTATTTCGTGACTATCTTCACCACATGATCTTTTGCCTTCAATATTCCTTACAACAAACTATACCTACAACTATAAAGGTTTTAGACACTTCTTCAGGTATCTAAATTAACTACAACTTTCGGCATCTACAGACGCTGCTTAATAATTTAAAAAAAAAGTGCATAGCTCCTATGACGCATTCGTGCGTGTTGAGGCACGTAATATTTTGACCCCGAGGGACGCACATGTGCGTTTCATACAGCTTAATGTATAATTATGCCGATAACAATAATAATTACATGTTTTAATAAATATGTTACAGGACTTGAAACATAACTGGCAGCTTATGCAGAAAGCTTTCTTGCAGTTACCCATGCTTACCGATACTATACCGAAGATACTACGTAAAACCAAAATGGAACAGGATTTGCAGCAATTGGAGAAAGATATAGCCTTAGTCGAAAGCAATCCTTACATTTATTTATATGAATAGAATACATTTTTGCTTAAAAAAAATATAGAACAATGATTTTTGTCAATGGTAAACTATTTTATTTTTCTATTAATCCTGTTTGGTGTGGTCAATCTATGTAATCTATAGTTAAGATTTCCACGTTTTGCTATTCTTGCACGGGATATGAAATATTTATTCACGAACATCGAATAGAGCTAGTTTCTGTCATCATTATTTTTTTTACTTAAAGGAAATAAGTATAGCAAATGTGTTTTTTTCTTGTCTCCTTACTATAATTCTTACCATATTCATCACCATGTCAACGCTCACAGATATTCCCAACTACAAATGATAGAACGATAAGGCTGGATTACCAAATACAACGGCGTGTCAATGATGGTCGTTTCTGATTATTGTTTTAGACAGGCATACTGTTTCCGAGACCTTACTCACGTCAGAAGCCTACAGGCGCCACAGTGGGTCGAAACCATGATTTTAGTGACATAGGGTCCAACTTTATTTTTTACTTTTTTTTTAACGCTAATGGATGGAGCTCATTGACCTCAATAATAGTTTCTATGTGACGGTTTTCCTAAACTTTATAGTTTTGGCAGAATTTTTTTTTTTTTGTATGGAGTGTATAATATAAACTGAAATTTCTGCTAAAGTGCAGTTAGATCCGGCATTAAAACTTTGTTATTCTTAAAGCTTGTCTAGTCTACTATCATTTGATACCATAAACATGTGCTTTAAGTTGCAACTCTGCCTAATAAATGAATCGGAAAAAAAAAATAAAAAAAAAAAAAAGTAAAAAAACAAAGTTGGACCCTATGTCACTAAAATCATGGTTTCGACCCACTGTGAGGCGGCTTGAACAGTTCAAAGACTCGGCGTGCTGTACATAGGTACCTTTGTCGGCAATTGGTATCCCGCTTTGTATACCTACCTACTTTCAACTCCGTGTCCCAGTTGTTCCATTCTCTAGTTCCACCATGGAACTACGGCTGTTTCCCGTTTTGTCACACCAGTATGAACACGAGGATATAAATGTTCTCGTAGTCATACTATCATTTTGACACCCCCTGTAGAAAAAATATGGAAAGTAAAATACAGAACTAAGAATAGAAATACCTTTATCGTAAATTTCTAGAAAAAAAACAATACATTTGACAATTTTTAATGAAATCATCACGATCAATATACTCCTGGCGTCTTTTTTTTGCCTCTTCCCGTGTATCATTTTCTTTTTCACTTAAAACGTTAAGCAAACGCGGTATTGATAACGGAGATTGCTTTTTCATTTCTTTATTTAGTTGGGAGTGCCAACATTATTAGTTCCGGAAACACAAATAGAAGATGGAATAGCGTACATAAAAACAACTGTCCTAGGACTGAGAAATTGAATACCACCTGGTTTAACACAATGTTCTAAGAGAATGGTCTGTATATGGTGAACGCCACAGAACTAATAATGTGGTGGAAAGTTGGCACTCCCAACTAAGTAAACAAAGAAATGAAAAAGCGATCTCCGGTATCAATACTGCGTTTGCTTAACGTTTTATCGTGATGATTTCATTAAAAATTGTCAAATGTATTGTTTTTTTTTTCTAGAAAAATTACGATAGAGGTATTTTTATTCTTATTCTTTATTTTACTTTCCATATTTTTTCTACATTTTGTGACAAAATGATAGTATGACTACGAGGACATTTATATCCTCGTGGTCATTTTGTCATTATTCTGGCCGTGTCAGAGTCAGTAACGTTTATTTTGTTTATTATTCCTACGTGTATTTCAACTTATAAACATGGCAAATATTTCCATAATATATAAAAGGTAGTTTATTTCGTAATTAAGACAATGATCCTCAATCTTTTATACAGTGGTAATATGTATACTATGTTTTTATATGTAGGTGCCATGGTTCTTTCTGAACCTCTCGGTCTTAATATTTCTAAGGCCCGGAATAAAAACGTAATATGCCATGGGGCCCGTGACAAATGTTCTTTGACAACCTGTGGCAGTGAACTTGCCTAGCGAGTTCATGGCACTGGGGATAATATTTTTTTTTAATCAAATATAAACATGTTTTACCACCCAGGCCACAATGTAAATATTTAAATAACATCATATTAAGTACAATCTGTAATTTTGAACTTTTTGTATAAGTACGCAAACGTTTTAGAAATAATGAAAAAATATTTATTAACAAAAAAGTTACAAAGATGGGCTTCCAGTAGCCCCACACTAGGCAACCCTGTACTGTGGGTAAATATTATCGAAATACACTTAACTGTACACGCGAGTTGCCGGCACTTTAATGAAATTAACGTGACGCGCGGGTGAGTCGTCGGCGTCACCACTGAACGTGTTAATAGGTAACTATGAAAATATAAAATAAAACACGCAAATTGGACAATACCAACAATTTTATTCGGACAATATTCACAAAAATAATGTTTGATTACTACAATATTTATCCTAATTGACTAGCATCTAGACTAGAGAGACTGAGCCTCAAATAGATATGTTACGTGGCCAAAGTCTACATTATTTACTTATACATTAAATACTAATTTCATGAAAATATAAACGACGGCTTGACGGAATCTTTACTTGTAGTAAAGTACATGGACTATACATATATGAGTATACATATCGTATAAAATATATAAGTATTACATCTAACACATAGGACAAAGGGTTACGCCTCTACACAGGGTTGTGCAGAAAACAATATTATTAATGATCATCAATTTAGACGTGTCTCCGTGTGGTGACGGAGTAAGAATACAATATGTCACCACCCCATCTCATCCCATGGGTATCGTAGAAATCGACTAAGGGACTAATCGTGAATGTTATCTTTACAAAATAAAAAGAAGGAAAACTTGAAATTAAACCCTATACCAATCCGTCTGGCCAGCCTGGTATCAGTAGGCCAAGTATCCCTCCGGGAAGAGGCCCGTCCCTGCAGTGGGACATTAATGGGCTCTTATGATGATCAATTTAGACTTTGCTTTGACTTTGCCAAGCACTTTTGTAAATCTTAGAAATGGCACTCGTATATTTTAGTTGTTTAATTTAGGGTGAAGAATGAAACAGGGAGTAAAATTTCAAATTGTGCCATTTGCGCATTGGTCCCAACTAGTCCGAGATATTTTTTGTACGAGCGGTGGCTTGGGTGAGCTTTTCTGAGTGCACTATGCAGATAGATTTACATGTTAAGCAAATTTTTATGGTATTAAATATTACCTATATATTTATGTAAAAAAGATTTATAAATATCTGGTTTACTGATAAAGGAGTTATTATTTAAAGAGATGCTGAATATTTATCATAAATACCTCTAAATAATACTGACTGGTTATCGTACTGGTCGCTACTTAAATTTCCTACGACATGACTTTTTGATATTTTTCCGTAACCAAAAACTTTAATTTCTATAACAAATTAATACAAAAGTAACAAATTTAATGTTTTAAAACTAATTATTTGTACGTAATTAAGACCGTTCGTTAATAAGGACCATAGAGAATAGAAGGTAGTTACATATTGGTAGTTTATAAAAATAATTGTTGTGAATAAATAGGCTTAACACATATACAAAACATTTCTATCTTTACATTAATTGTGTTTTAAATACTCAGAACAAAAATTTGGACATTCAAGGTGGTCCTTATTACACGTCATTCCTTAAACCAATTAACAATAATAATTTTAACCATATTTAATAAACAAAGGTAACTGAGTAATGTTGAAACAATTACTTAAATAAAAACAAATATAAACATAAAAAGTATGTAATATATCGATATTACAACTTATTATGTTTATATTTCTTAAGCATTGGCTTAAGTCCACAAAGAATATCAACTAATTTCTACTAAAACTATCCTAAGAATAAGAATCAGAAAAAGCTGCACTATATTAACTTAAAACATTGTATTCTTTACATGGAAGTTTTATTGGGAAAACGTTGTTTACATAACTATGTATAATATATAACTATACCATTTATTGCGATATTCTTTGCCTTGTTCTTACTACACAAAACATGACATAAATTATATCCTAAGAAGTATGTTTTCAGGTAAAGGAGATACCGTGTCCTTTCAGTATTGGCACAGCCTCAATACTTAATAATATTACGTAATTAAACACGCTAGATAAAACTATACTAGTTACAGTGAGATAGCTGTATTTATATCCGTATTATTATATTCCCATCTCTATCGACTTTAAAAATAAATTAGGGTTATATTTTAAACGTTCGATATAAATTCGGCTTCTTACTCTATAAAATATATTCTAAATTATGAAATTACGTAAAAATAGCTTATTTTTTTATAATTAAAATTAATTCAAGTTTATTATACTAAAGTTATGTTTATATTGCAACATTTATCATTCCCGTCGCTATTAAAAAAACTGCCGCGTACTGATTTAACTTTCTAGATGAGCTTTTCAGTCGCCCTTTCATCCAGTTTATTAAAAACACAAATCAACTCTTAACACGACCGTTATATAGACCATTGCTAATAATATTGTACTATACGTCAATTTAATACTTATATAAAAAAATAATTTACTATTAACATTACTTAATAAGAAGTAATAATTCGATGACGAATTATGGAGGGCGATGTGATAAACGATTTTTTGGGATAGTTGTAATACAGAGTTTTTGCTATTACGTATAATAATATATAATATTCTCAGGGCACACATAGGCAAGCCGCAATTGCATGCACTGAAAAGTGGAACAGAAGCATATTGTTTTGGTACCCAAGAAATAGGCAGACGGTTTTGAAGATGGGAAGACTATATAAAGTCAACTGCAGGAAAATTATGGACGAAGAAACATCTACACCGGGTAGAATAGAAACTTGAGCAAAATTAAACCTGCTTTGAGTGTGTGTAACTTGACATTTTAGGATGCCTAGTTTGATTTTTTTACTCACATTTTAACTATCTAAATTATGAAAAAATAATTGGAAGTAGTACAAAAGATTTTTTTAGGTCACATTCGACAGAGGCCTTTCGGCGGAACAATTTTCAACGCCAGAAAGACTATACATACATAATGACGGCAGATAAGACAACACAAAACAATAGTCTTACTTATATTATAACTCTTTGGCAGGATACAGAACACGACGATTTGTTCTTAATATTGCTTATTCAAACGGAAGATCAGAATTACGACACGAAGTTACATTACTTTTAAATGTCTTTTAATTAAGACGCGGACACTTTTATGTGGCAAAAAAGGGATAAACAGACACAAATGACATGCAGACTCAACACAATAGTTTTGAGACTACATTCACAATTATCTTACGTGGAATTCGGAGTTTTTGTAAATAAACAATGCTCTTATTATTTTGGCCAACATTCCATTTTAACATGTTTCGTTGTTTTATTGAAATGTGTCGTATTTTGTAAAATGGAAGATCAGTTTGGAAGTTGTAAGGTAAGAAGGAATATTTATAATAATTTAGTTTAAAACGTACAGAGCATTATTAGAAACGTTTAAATACAACGTAATGTTTAAGTTATATAAATAAATTAATTAATATGGCTCTTATTACACGCATTTTACAGGAAAAAATCGTTCGAGTTTAACTTCTGCTTATTATTAAAAAAAAAATTATATAAAGTACCATTTTCAGTGACAAAATAACCGCCTATAATGGAATGTACGAATACAGTCTAAGAATGAAGGTAATATAAGCAGCCTTAAGGTGACGGTGCAGTAATATTTTAAACTAATTTTTTAATGACACTGTATTTAAGAGTTTACTATACGAGGCGCTCATATTCAGTTGCAACCACCGTTTCAGCAACTGCAGCGCTGTTTAAGCAACAAAGGTGGTGACCACCTAGAAATTTCACGTGAGCGTCTCCGTACTGCCGAGGGCACGTAAAAAGTAGAGGCTGTCGTCGCAGTGTATTTACTATTCTTTTAATTATTTTGGTGTCAATAGAGATTAATATACACTTCTCATCAAAAAAATCGAAACAGTTGCAAGTTTGTGTTTTATAAAGATTATCTGAAAAATGTGTATATTTAGGAATATGTGTTATATATCATTTAATAGGGAATTTAATGAGGTTTTCAAATAATCATGTTAATGTTCTAAATTCAAATTAAATTTTCATTGATTTCGTATTTTGTTTAACAAGTCGTTTTTACCCTGTACGTAGTTTGACGGAAATTGATAAAATTAGGCACGTAAATGAAAAAAAAAGCTAGGAATCGTTTATTTAATAACTCGGATACCATTCCCGACCTCTCATTACTGCTTCTGCACGGTTTTTCATCGATCGGATGAGAGCCACGATCAAAAATAGTGGCGCTCTATTCCATTCCTCTTGGATTGCATTTTAAAGCTGGCTAAGTGTTTTTCAGGCATGATTTTTTACACTAATTCGTCTTTTTTATTCATCCCATAGATGTTTAATCGGATTCATGACCGGGCTTCTTGCTGGCCAATCAATAATAGAGATATCGACTTCAGTAACATAATCTCATACGACGCTCGCGGTGTTTGTCCTAGCATCCTCATGCATAAATGTTAAACCGGGGTCAAATAAATGTGCATAGGGCATCACAAGAGGTTCAAGATACTGTTCGATGTACGATGACTGTTAAAAAAGGGCAGACGGGACCCAAACACAAAGACAAACTCGGTCTTGTCGTTGCCACTAATTTCTCCTCAAACAGTCCACGAACCGCCACCATGGATGGCCTTTTCTTTTAATCCTGCATGGTGCAAAGCGTTCTCCATCACTTCTGTAGACCTTAGTCCTTCCATCGTTGCCATACAATACAATTTTAGACTCATCAGAAAGGAGGAACTTGCTCCACTAGATGTATGACCAATTTAGGTAATTACGTAAAAAGTTAAGGCGCGCTTTTCGATAATCTGCAGGTAGTTCCTCCCTATTTGCTGGCTTGTACGGTACAAGTCCACGTTTCTTCAACCTTCTTCTAATTGTAGAGTCACTTACAGCCACCATAGGTTCATCATGAAGCTGCTGCTGCGGTTGAAAGACATTAAGGCGTAGACTTTGTAAAAAAGGTTTTACTATAAATCGATCTACTCGGTCAGAAGTTACCTGTTTTCTGCCAGATCTCTAACGGCGCGTGAACAAACCAGTCTCTTGATAGCGTTTGCAGATTCTATGAAGAGACGAGAGACTAAGATGCAATATTTCAGCCGTAATAACTGACTAAGTCCAGAATTCAGCAATGCCACCACTTGGCGGTTTTTGCGGGTAAACATCGCATGGACGCAGTAATAAGAGGAGCGAGGAACTCTGGGTGCGCGATACGGGTTATTAAATAAACGTTTTCTAGCTTTTTTTTTTCATTTACGTGCCTAATTTTATCATTTTCCGTCAAACTACGTACAGGGCAATACGACTTGTTAAACAAAATACGAAATCTATGAAAATTTAATTTGAATTTAGAACATTAACATGATTATTTGAAAACCTCATTAAATTCCCAATTAAATGATATATAACACATATTCCTAAATATACACATTTTTCAGATAATCCTTATAAAACACAAACTTGCAACTGTTTCGATTTTTTTGATGAGAAGTGTATAAGTTATTTAGTATTATCTCAAAATTTATATAATTTGAACTATATCATCAACGTGCCAAACATTTACAAATTCAGATTTACGTTAAGGCCCTGCGCAGACGACAGACTATCCGTGACGCACTTTTTAGTTTGTGAAAATAGAACCTATGCAATTATAAGCAGTAACGCACAGGACGCGCAAAAAGTCCGGCGCACAAAAGACTCAAACATGTGCCATGTATGGCAGACTTGCAGTGTACCGTCTGCGCAGGGCCTTAGGGTTACTAACCTTACGTCTTTCTCAAAACTATTGAGATCATTGGTTTAATCATTTATTTTATAATTAAAATTTTATTTTTTGAGCAAATTTATTTTAGAAGGCCAATTAATATTTAATTTTATTACAAATGCGGTTTGTTTAGTTATAGAAGTTGTTATAAATATGTTTTAAATGCTAACGCTAAAGCCCGATTTACACATCGACAAGTACAGTAGCGAGTTAAGTAAAATGTTGTTGATTAAGTTGATTTAAATACATCTCCATCGTATTTTTTGGCGAGTTAAGTTGGCGAGACGCGAGAGAGAGTGCTACTTTGTACTTAACTCGCCAAAAAATAGAATGGAGATGTATTTAAATCAATGTAATCAACAACTTACTACTTAACTCGCTACTGTACTTGTCGATGTGTAAATCGGGCTTAACGGTATGACGCCGAAAGAACTAAACTAAACGTAATACTTAAATAATACAATGGAATGATATTTTGTATGTCCTTCTAAATTACTAAACAGATTTTTATAAAACAATAATAATCTAGTGTTCACATAAATTGGTTGGTTGGTTTACATTGCAAGAATCAAGATCAAGAAATAGATTAAGTTATTATCGCTATTTCATTTTACATCTTTGTTTCATTTCAACGAAATAAACAATTATTTTATAGATAAATAAACTTAGTTGACGGTTGATATTAAGCTCGAATTAGACCACTCTGAAAAGATATAAGAATACATTTTAATTAAACAACTGCGGTGACTGCGATTTTGTCTAATGATTTAGTGACTGTACCTACATGCGCAAACATTTCTGAAAGCTAACTTCAGGCCAGCCAGGTAAGATTGCGCGAGCTGTAACTCATAAACGTATTAAATAAATACTTACATTTTTGCAGACTTCTTGTTTAGTTTTTGATATATCGAACCTTTAGCGATGCCGGATGAACCTTTAGCTATGCCAGATGGACCGCGGGCGAGAGAATACACTCTGTTTTTAGGTTCAGGCCCTTCTGCCTTGACCGCTTGCCCGTTACGAAGATCGGGATCGGGGCCAGACCAGGGCAAGTAGTCTTTACTGTAAATATAAATAAATACTATAAGTTACATATAATTATTTACATCTACTATATAAAAATAAGTCGGGTTTTCCTTCCTGACGCTATAACTCTAGAATGCACGAACTGATTTCCACAGTTTTGCATTCGTTGGAAAGGTCTCGGGCTCCGGGAGGTTTATAGCAAAGAAAATTTAGGAAAAAATTTAAGAGAAAGGCGGGAAAAAAATGCCCGTGCAAAGCCGGGACGAGCCGCTAGTTAGGTATAATTTACCTCTTTTCAAATAAGTATTCTGGTTAAAAGTAATAAACTGAATGAAGTGGAAATCTTTGAGTTAACCTTTTATCCGTGACGGATTAAGAAAACAATATGTCACCACCCCATCTCATCCCATGGGTGTCGTAAATACCGACTAAGGGACTGTCCGTGAATATTATCTTTACGAAACAAAAGAAGGAAACATTAATGGGCTGTTATGATAAACCTTTTAACCTACATAGCATTTTTAACTGAACGTGCCTCTATGAAGGGAAGCGTTTGGATGAGGCCAATGTCCAACAGTGGACCAACGTCTAATAGACTGTAAGGATTGTATTTACGAGCTTTTCATTTTAAAACAAATCGTTAATGATCCTCGTAACACATTTAACAGACACGACCTAGTTACGACTGCGGGATAACGCTGGATAAGGGAGGCACAGGATCGCGTTAAGTATAAATATTTGGAGGAGGCCTTTATCTAGTAATGGACGGTTGTTGTGATATGTTGGATGCTATGATGAAATATAAACTATTGCAACAAATAAAAATGTTTTCTATAACCAGTTAAACTTACAGTAATAAACTATCTGCAGGTCCCTGTTGCAAGTTTGGATTCACACCTTTCGTAGGAGTGCTATACTGACTTTTAAACATCGTCTCCACAGTGTTACTCGATTTCAATATGGGCCTGTAACATTTATTAACAAAACATATGAACCTGTAAAATACTCCAATTATTTCAAGATTAAATACAAAATCAAACTGAGTAAACAACATGCAATAGACTAGTACTAACTGTACTTTAAAATAACTAATCTAGAAATTATTGTGCTAAGTATTTGGTGATAAGAGTGACTTTGAGATTGCTAAATCATAAAAAGATGATCATGAAATGATGACGTCACTAACGGGAACTAATCTATGTTCTGCTAAATATTACCTATTTTCACTAAATCGTATAAAACTTAATAAATCATGATCCTCATCAAATATCTATATAATAAACCTTATATGTCCTACACTTAATATATTAAAACATACACACACAAACAATACGCACTATTACTGACAAAATGTACAAGCTTATACATAAATAAATATAGATTATTAAACTATTGATCAATACAATCATGTACAAAGGTCTTAGACAAAAACATGTTACCTACTTTGATAATATCAAGCTTCATACTTAGCTACTTATATAAGTGCCTATCTACATAAATATATACTATGTATTTAACCTTAGCTATTGAAAAGATAGCTTGCATAATCCATGTCATATTAAAAACAGTACCACACTATTTATTAAATTATTTCTTCACTTAGGTACGTTTTTACTGAATGTTAAAAAGCTTAGCTAAGATATTGTATCTATCTTCACACCATGCGTCAATAAAATTGTATTTTATACACAATTTAAAACACTAACTAATATAATATATTAACAAAAACAAATTTATAATTTCAATTATTAAATATTGTTACCTAGAAATTATTATTACAGTAAGGAGTTGTGCAAGGTGTTATGCTGGGTCCTATTTAATAATTTATTTATAAAGCGAATATTTCATTATCAAATTAGTTAATTATCACTGATTACACACACCTTATTCCGGTTCCGTGTATAATATTAAAATGTATAACATTTAAAGACAACAGTGTACTTCGGATTTAATCTATATCTGATATAAGTACTTAATGAAAATTAATTTATCGTACACTTATCACAAAAACATTTACTATTGTGACTGCACGTGTTTAAAAATAAACAGTTTTATTTTTTGTTATATAAAAAAAACATAAAAATCCTTTATTGTTTTTCAAGCTACATTTTTACATTGTGCCTGTATTAAGTCACTCTATTTAGCAATACGATTGATATAGGGGATATTTCTATATACTTAGGTTGTAGGTAAAATAGCACCCAACATGTACATGCAACGTCAACATACTTCAAGTGCTCTGTCCACGTCTTGAGGCGTCGGGTCGCGGGCGGCGCGGCCGGCGGCGAGGGCGCACGCTCCGGTAACATACTGGCCGGTACCAATGTAATGGCGGAGTTTATGAGTACACACATCAAGTCCTTATCATTTTATACTTACTATACATTTAAAACTGAGATGTTAAGGACTACGGGAAAGCTTTATGTAGTATATTAACTTAACTTCAAAATTATTATGAGGAAAATTAACAACATTTGTATATATTTTCTCTAGCGCATGTTGGGAAAAGCCTAGGTCAAACAGGGGACTGCCATAGGCTAGTTGATTGATTGATATAAAGTATTATATACTACACAAAACTTAACAATGATATTCGTGATCCATACTCATTAACTCCGTTTCTTGAAAATAATGTAATCATGTATGTTACAGTGTTGCTAAAATATCAAATTGAGTATAATATAATACCACACTGATGTTCTAGGTAATATTAATGACTAAACTTCTAATGAACTAAAGTGCCATTTATGTATATCTACAATATCTGTTTTGATAACCAACCAGTCAACGTAAAACTCAGTGGAATTGTTAAATAATAATGCCAAAAATGTAAAGTTAATTTAAATTTATTTTTAAAATTGTTATGCCCTTATCGTTTATGAACCGATTAAAAATATATCTACGTAAAACATAGTATTATTGAATTAATAATTAGTTTTGTCGTTGTAATATGTAATAGTTTTTTGACATTCTCATTACGTTTACATTTGCATATGTATAACAGAAGAAAGAGGGATTTTCCTAGGGTCAATTAGGTATACGAGATATGCCTAATTTTTCATTTGTATAAAACAATGCTAAACCTAATAACATTAATCTATGATTTCAGGTCTATGATATGACGATATACATTCTTGATTGATTGTATTACATAGAACTTTGTGCCAAAACGTAATACACGCATAACTTGTAATTTAAAATGTTTATGATCAAAGCAATGTTAACAATGCTTCTCTTTTCACAACCATTCGTTAGTAAAATACGTGAGTATAAAAAAATATATATATGTAATACGAACTATTTAGTTACATGGTGTTCTTATGAGAAAAAGAAAAGAAACACTATATCCAAGATATAGTTAAACTTGTTTAAATGAATTGAAATATGTACCTATAAAAACCCTAAACATTGGTTATTTTATAACCACCTTGCCAAACCTTTTTTATTATACAGTGTGGAAAAGTTCAATGGGGCAGCCAAGAGAGGAGAGAGAAGAGACCTTAATCGTTGCAGCTACAAGAAATTGATCTTAGGAGACTATCCATAATTTAAAAAACTAATTCTATCCCCATTAACAGATTTTCAAAAAAATGTACAGTTAGCAAGAAAATTAGGTTTTTTTACCAAAGACTGTTTAGATGCTAGTCGATCCTGTTTCTTCTGCTGATCAAAAAGTTCAATGGGAGCAACTGAGGTTGGAGTACTAGAAAAGTCATAAATACAAAAAAAAATCGAACCTAAACTGAAAAGGCTCTAAAACTAATTAATTAGGATAAGTGTTAATTTTTTAAATAATGTCTTCAGTAAATAAATGGCGATAGTTGCTAAAAGATGTAATTTTTGTTGACAAAACGTTTTATAAAACAATAAATCCTTCGTTATAAAAAAACTGGAGCACAGTGTAGTTAATGAGTTAGGTGTTAAGAAGATATAATGAATAATCAGTAGTATAATTTGTAATTAATATAAAGACAGTAATGAAAGTAAAATCAAGATGGACACAGTTATTCAAGATATTATGATATTCAAGATATTATGATATTCAAGCAACACCAGTGTGAGAAGCTAAGAAGCATGGGTACACAGGTATTGTAGGGAAGTGTTTATAGTATGTTGTGAGGTTGTAAGCTCCAAGACTCTCTATAGCTATGTCAAACTAAGTTATCAAATTGAATTTTGTTTGTTTATACTATTAGTACAAGACCGCGCAGAGTAGAAACTTTTGGAGGAGCCCTATGTCCAGCAGTGGACGTCCATAGGCTGATATGGATACTATTAGTAAATTAATTATTAATGTTTATACTATTACTAAATAAATTATTAATGTTTATACTATTACTAAATAAATTATTAATGTTTATACTATTACTAAATAAATTATTAATGTTTATACTATTAGTAAATTAATTATTAATGTTTATACTATTACTAAATAAATTATTAATGTTTATACTATTACTAAATAAATTATTAATGTTTATACTATTACTAAATAAATTATTAATGTTTATACTATTAGTAAATTAATTATTAATGTTTATACTATTACTAAATAAATTATTAATGTTTATACTATTACTAAATAAATTATTAATGTTTATACTATTACTAAATAAATTATTAATGTTTATACTATTAGTAAATTAATTATTAATGTTTATACTATTACTAAATAAATTATTAATGTTTATACTATTACTAAATAAATTATTAATGTTTATACTATTACTAAATAAATTATTAATGTTTATACTATTAGTAAATTAATTATTAATGTTTATACTATTACTAAATAAATTATTAATGTTTATACTATTACTAAATAAATTATTAATGTTTATACTATTACTAAATTATTTACCGAATTAATTAACTTGATTCAGCGAAATGTTTATATAAGTTTTATAATAAGCACATGAAGTTATAATAAGTACATAAGGAGACTATGACGGAGCGACATAGTCAAATTGTGACAAAGTTTCTTAAATAAAGAAAAAAAAATTACTTATAAAACTGCTTTATAATTATGTAAATAAGGTTACAATAGCCTGTTATTATATAAAAAATATATCAAATATAAGTAATTTGTGAAAATAGTATTTTTCAAGAAATGTGAAATTATTAATGTTATTATTAATACGTTTCTTTTTATAGATAATGCCGACCAAGTAATATTCGAGTTAGTTTATCGAATTATTATCTTTGCTTGTAATATTTTATTGGTTAAACATATGAATAATATATTATAAATTTGTTTAAAATTTAAGTTTGACATGCTAAAAGAGAATCAGAACCCAAAACATTGCTACAATTCCTTTTGAAACGAGCTGTGTCCATAAAATGTAATGAGATAAATGGAAGAAATTCGAGCATATACAAAATCTTTTTTCCAAGTTTAATATATATATTATGGTTACTAGTTATACACAATTAAATTAAATAAATAAAAAAAGGTTAATATAGCTTTTGTCTTTTCCCGGCGCGATTCGATCGAATGCCATATACAAAATGTTTACAATTTTATTCATTCATTCTATTTGTCCTCATTCTTGTTTCAAAGTATTTCAAACACAAGCAATGCACGCATGACACTTATTGTATGTGCAATAAATATTAAATTGTTTGCAAGATATTCTTTGCATTAAATATATTTTTGTTTGTAAAAGTATCTGCACACAAAATAGGGCTCAATTTCTAATATCCATAATCCAAAATGCTATAGAATGCCCGACTTAAATGTGATAGTGGGTTTAAAGGCGATTTTTAGAATTTAGGGAGATTTACCGCACAAGGTGGCAATATTTGGAGGAGGTCTATGTCCAGCAGTGGACATCAATTGACTGATGATGAAGGAGATTACGTATATTATAAACAAAAGACAAGTATTTGCTCAAATTTCAATTTCCAAGTCGTTACTATTCAGACGATACGTGATTATGTGGTTAAACAATTTTATAAATAAAAAAAATATTCTACTATATAAAAACCGGAGGCATAGGTTCGCGGAAAGTGATATATGGCGGAGGCCTATGTCCAGCTGCGAACGTACATTGTCTGATGGATGGATGGATGTAAACATATTTTATTTTTATTTATTACCGAAAGACAAAAAAAGACTTACAGGGACATAATAGGTGACGCCCTTAAGAAACGGCAAGTGCGTAGCATTAGGAGCTGACGGCCGTGTATGAATACATGGCCGATAAAGAAGGATTGTAGTACAGTCAGCTCTATAAGTGTAACTATAGAGTTCATTTTCATATAGTGCTTCTTATTTTTGAATACTTTTAGCTCTGTGTTTCTTACTATTACTATGACGTCTTGAATGAACCCTTATATTTGACGATGGAATTGTTTCAATATATTTCAATTAAAGTAACTCACTTTAATTTGAATATGTTAGATGTCACTTTATATAAGGAGCTGACTGTACATGACACACAGTAATCTCTGCCTCACCATGAGAATATACGTTTATGTATGTTTATAGATAAAGTATTTTAAAATTTTACGTATGATTCATCCGTTACGTTAAAAGCCTTATTAAAATCATAAAAAATAAGTGATAAAATTGTATAAAAACCACATAGACGTATCATTTAAATAGACAAAATCTAACATAAATAACATCATGCTTTTCTTACCCTTTCTTGGGTTCTGTACTTGGACGTCTTGCCTCCCTGACTTCGGGTTTGGAGACCTTAGGGCCCGTGTCCTCATAGACCACGGCGTTAAGGAACTGTTCGGCGCGTTCTTCGTTGAAGTCGACACTTTCGAGAGCTAGTGTTATTACACGCTCGGCAATGTTACTGTATTTCTTCTTAAGTTTCTCTTTTACTGTAATAGAGTTTCATCAATATAAATATATATGATACTAGCGGTCCGTCCCGGCTTCGCACGGGCATTATTTTCCCACTTTTCTGTTCAAATTTTACCTAAATTTTCTTTGCTATAAACCTCACGGAGCCCAAGACCTTTCCAACGAATGCAAAATCGTGGAAATCGGTTCGTGCGTTCTGGAGTTATAGCGTCAGGAAGGAAAACCCGACTTATTTTTATATAGTAGATATGGTATATCCGTGTAGTGACGGAATAAATCATAAAATAAATCATAAAATCATTTATTCGTGTGATTCATGGTACATATTACATGAGATCTTTAAAAATAATTAATTAGTTCCTCACAAATCTACCTTAAAGGTGTACACACTTTTACATAATTAGTTAGTTATAAAAAGAAAACGTTAACATAATAAACAAATTAAAATAAATCACCACATAACACATGACAATAAACAAGCAAAAACAAATGGCAATTGAGTACTACATAATAATTAATAATGTCGGAATACATAATATACATAACTACAATGTCAAAATAAAATTAAAAATATGAAAAAAAAAATATATATAATAAAATTACAATTTATCATTTAGGAATTCATCAATAGAGTAATAGCATTTTTCCATTAATAGATGTCTTAATTTAATTTTAAATTGAGTAATGTTTAGGTCCTTAATTGTATTTGGCAATTTATTAAATAGTTTTGGGGCCATGCAAAGTATGCTTTCATGCATGCATTAAGGCGGTTTTTTGATGGTCTAATGCATAAATCATGTCTATGTTGTTGTCTAATCATTTTACAACGGTGTTCAGATGCTTTTTTGAATAGATGCATATTCTTTTTAACAAACAAAACAGATTCAAAAATGTACAAGCATGGTAATGTCATTATTTTTAATTGTATAAAATAAGGTTTACAGCTATCAGTTATTTTTATGCCGGTTATAGTTCTAATGCATCTTTTTTGTGATTTAAACACCATGTCCCTATTGCAAGAGTTACCCCAGAATATGACTCCATAGCGTAGTATAGAATCGACAAATCCATAGTATGCAGTAACTGCAGCTTCTTGATTGACTACTTTCTTTAGTTTAAATAAAGCAAAAGCAAACTTACTAATTTTCTTAATTAATACTAAAGTATGTTGTTTCCAATTAAGTTGACTGTCGATTGTTAACCCTAAAAATTGGGTATGTGTAACTTCTTCCAATTTTTCATTATTAAAGTTTATATTTAATTCAGAATCAGCTACTCTTTGACGAAAATTCATTATTTTTGTCTTTGACAAATTTAAAATTAAGTTGTTATGCCCTAACCAGTTGACGGCCTGTTGTAATGCGCTAATTATGTCAGTTTCAAAGTCCTTATTCTTTCTGTCAAGTTTAACAATGATGGTACTGTCGTCGGCAAACAATGTCATAGGATAAGGTATATTCTTGGGAAAGTCATTTATGTAGATGATAAATAATAAGGGACCCAGTACACTGCCTTGGGGCACGCCATAATATATTTTTCGGTCTTTAGACATATATTTTGTAACGGTTTTTTTAAATTTACAAATTCTAATTATTTCTGTATGTTGTTCTCTATTTTGCAAGTAAGAATTTATGAGTGCTAAAACATTTCCCCTAATCCCATACGCGTTTAACTTGCTGAGCAGTATATCATGGTTGATCAAGTCGAATGCCTTGGTCATATCCATATATACTGCTGATGTTGGGATTCTTTCATCCATGTTGGGTATGACAACATCAAGAAAGTCATATATTGCCATATTAATTGAATGATCTTTCCTAAATCCTTTTTGTTCTTTTACAAGTATATTATGTTTGCTTAGGTATTCGTCTATGGACTTATAGATCCATTTTTCAAAGATCTTAGATATAACCGGAATTAGAGCTATTGGCCTGTAGTTTTGAATTTCTTTCTCATCCCCTTTTTTATATAAGGGTTTTATGACAGTTGTTTTGAGCTTGTCAGGATAGGTTTCAGACTCAATACTTAAATTAATTATGTAGCTAAGAGGGTGTGCTATTATATCTGAAACGTACTTTAGAACCTTTGTTGAAATGTCGTCGTATCCTATACTATTTTTATTTTTCAAGTCTTTTATAATATTCTTTACTTCACTTGGTCTAATAGGGGCTAGAAACATTGAATCTGAAGATAAATTTATTTTATTATTAGTGGTCAGTTGTGTCGAAGCAGTAGAAAGTTTCACTGCTTGATCTATAAAATAGTCATTAAAGGAATTTGCTATTTCTTTGGGTGTAGTGAATGTAACTCCATCATAATTTATTTCCTTTATGTAATCTGGTGGAGAGTTAATCCTATTTTCATTTATAATTTTCCATGTCATTTTTGATTTATTACTAGCCGTCTCTATTTTATACTTATTTCTTGCTAATTTTGACAATTTTATAATTTTTCTAAGTCTATTTGAATAATTTTTAAGTTTTGTCGCATTTTGTTTAGAAGGGTTTAGTCGATGAAGCCATAATAATTGTCTTTTTATTTGGCTACACCTTCTAATACCAGGTGTTATCCAATTTGGGTTTTTTAATAATTTTCTTTTTTTTAAAACAATAGGAAAGCATTAGGTCATAAAATAATTTGAATATATCTAAAAAGCTATTGTATGCATCGTTAGGGTCTGTGGTAAGAAAGATATCAGAAAAAGAAATTGATTTTAAACAGTCTTTAAATTTTGTCAAGTTTTCATTACTTAGGTCACGTACTTTGACATACCAACTTTTAATTAAATATGTCTTTTTTACTGGCAGTTTTAAAGTTTGTGCGGTATGATCCGACATATGTAGATCAAGGACATTATGAGTACATTTTCGTGAAATATTATGTGCAAAATTATCAATACACGTATTGCTTTGTAATCTAGTTGGTTGATTAATTTGTAAACATAGATTGTACTTCAATAGGAAACTAGTGAATTCAAGTGATAGGTTATCTTGTTTTAAAATATTAATATTGAAATCGCCGCACAAAATTACTTTCTTTTTCGATAGGTAACAGTAACTTGACAATATTATGTTTAACTTTGAGTAAAAAATGTCTAAATTATTTAACTTTGGTACTCTATAAAGGCAAATTATAATTGTGTTATGTGGTATTAGTTCAATTGCACAGACTTCGACTATACCTTCAATTGATATTTTATTGACATTAGATAGTTCTTTATATATATCTTTATTTTGTAAGAATACAATATGTCACCACCCCATCTCATCCCATGGGTGACGTAAAAACCGACTAAGGGACTATCAGTGAATATTATCTGTACGAAATAAAAAGAAAGAAACCTTGAAATTAAACCCTATACCAATCTGTCTGGCCCGCGTGGTATTAGTAGACCAAGTATCCCTCCTCTTCACGGGAGGAGGCCCATTAATGGGCTGTTATGATGAAATATATGATAAGAGATAAAGAAAGAATTTATAGGATAATGTATTAGATAACTTCGCTAAGGAACTGAAACGCAGAGTAAGAAGACCCCTCACGATGGAATGATAACTTAGTTAAGACGACCGGACACCGATGGATGAGGGAGGCACAGGGCCGCACAGGCTTGAGATATTTGGAGGAGGCATACGTCAAGCATTGGACGTTTGGCTGATGAAAATCGTAGAACAATCTCTAGTTAATGTAAACAAGCCCCAATCTGTTTGCCAGGATCGTGACAAGTGGCGTTCTGTCATCTCTGCCTACCCCGGACGGGATAAGGCGTGAATTTATGTATGTATACAATCTCTACTAAGCCGAAAGAAGACAAGCTTGACTTTCAAACCAACGAGGTATAAGTAGGCCAAGTTTATGTAAGGCTCATACCGAAGTTCTACTGCGAGGACGGGCCTACGCGACGGTAATATTTAAGTTAATATTTTAACATAGTACGCGCTAACCAACATGGCCGGCTTGAAGTTGTTGCAAATGGCTGCGCAGATGGGGCCACCATTCAGTTTCAAATGACATGATATATTTAGCAAGTGTTACTGTACAGTACAAGGCGGAAAATTTTGCACATCGACCAGTGGAAAGAGACAATCGGTCAATTTCGGCTTCGTAGAGCGTCATCTCTGTCGCTCGATATCTTTCCACAGATTGATGTGTGATATTTACCGCCGGGTACTATACATGCGCGAATTTCTCTGACAGTTAACTTCAGGCCGGCCGGTTAAGTTCGCGCTTATTCTTACTCACATTCATTCTTCTCAATCAACGTCTTCATAATAGTGACGACTTTCTTCTGTGGCTGTGGTGTCTGTTCCTTCTTCTGTACTAAAATAGTTTCCTTCTTGTTAAACCCCATAGTGATGAGTTCTTCGCTCGCTTTTTGTACGTTGTTATCTTTATTCGCCAAAACGTCTAATATCAACGTCTCCTCTGCCTTCGGAAATATTGATTTGAGATATCTGAAAAGCGAATTATAATTGATAAATATCTATTCTATAGATTCTCAATTATATTGATTTTTATGAAAAAAAAACTAATATATTAATGACTAGCGGTTCGTCCCGGCTTCGCAAGGGCATTATTTTTAAATTTTTTCCTGATTTTTCTTTGCTATAAACCTCACGGAGACCGAGAATGCAAAACCGTGGAAATCGTTTCGTGCGTTCTGGAGTTATAGCGTCAGGAAGGAAAAACCGGCTTATTTTTATATAGTAGATGATATTTCAAGTCAGGACGAAGTTGCAATGGCAGTGTAACCGGTCCATCCGACCAGATTGGAACCCAAGGTTTAGAAACTATAATTCATAGAACTATATAATTTTTCTTTATTGGAAACTAGGTTTCCTTTAAAAGACTTTAGTTTCCAATCTGGCCGAAAGGTATCCTGTGGCCAAACATCAAGCCAAATAAAGGTAAAATAAAGTATTTCTTGTTATTCTTTTTATCCTATACTAGCTAACCCGTGCCCACATCGTTAGGCGGCGAAACAAACGCGTCACTTTTTTGAACATATTACATTACTGCTTCACTCCTATTAGTCATAGCGTGATACTATATCGCCTATGACACTCCCCGAGAAATAGACTATTCAACACAGAAAGAATTTTTAAAATCGGTTCAGAAGATCCAGAGATTACCCCCTACAACGTCACAAACACACAAACATACGAACACACAAACTTTACCTCTTTATAATATTAGTATAGATATATTTAATAGCAACTTACTTAAGTTTCATCTTAGGCGACTGATGTTTTGTAGTAGTTGTATCAATGGACCTCGCTCCGTAATAACTTGACGCGCCTGAAGCCGGACGCAGGAGTGAAGGAGACCCTAAACATAGATGTAGGTGTATCATCACAATTTGTACTTTAGCTACATAATGCACATAATCTTTAATATTTCTCACACATTCACACAACTCCGTGTGGTGACGGAGTAAGAATACAATATGTCACCACCCCATCTCACCCCATGGGTGTCGTAAAAACCAACTAAGGGACTATCCGTGAATAGTATCTTTACGTAATAAAAAGAAGGAAAACTTGAAATTAAACCCTATACCAATCCGTCTGGCCAGCGTGGTATTAGTAGGCCAAGTATCCCTCCGTCGTGGGAGGAGGCCTGTCCTAGCAGTGGGACATTAATGGGCTTACAGCTTTACTTTATTTAGCAAGAACAACAAATACCATCGAAATATATTCATCAGTTTTGGAGATATGACATTTTAAATTTCACTTTTTTTAATCACTTTTCGTGATGACTTTGTTTCTGATTACTAAGGTTTTAACCTTAACCTTGTGTTAAAATTAATTCTTCATACACATAATTATCATATCAGCCAATTGACGTCCACTGCTCGACATAGGCCTCTTTTAAATATTGCCACCTTGGAATGACGACCGCGTACTGAAAAGTGCAGGTTGGGAAGACCCCTCACACACCGGACGGACGACCTAGTTAGGACGGCGGGAAACCGATGGATGAGGGAGGCACACATAATTATACATCGTAGGAAATAGTTATAAGTAGTATGTTACCGTGAGGGGTACCAGTCATTGGTGTGAAATGGCTTGATCCCTGTATGGAGCCACATTTTGCTAGCTGCAAAGCTGAATGTACCCCAGACGGGCCTCTTTGGAGTCTCACAGCAGATGGTGACATTGTTAAGGGCCCTGGTGTTGTGATAGGATGCTTCTCGACTTGTAGTGCACTTATCACCACTGCTTCTCTGTTGTAGTACCTAAAATATAACACTAATTTAAGCGAAATGGAACAATAGCTAGTAAAGTTGTGCTATGGAACTTAATAGCTTGTATATATAGGTGACGATCACAGTGCAGATGCATTTTGAGCTTTATATTTGTAAGCAAAGAGTTGTTTTCCGTCTAGTAAGAACTGCAAGCTTAGAATCACACAAACATGTTATTCAATACTCCATTATTTTTTGAGTTCCACGATGTTTCTTTTAGGTGTAAGTCAGTACATAACGGTATCAATTGTAGACCATGTTGGGCACAGCAAAAAGTAGGAGAGAGGAGGAAGGCGCCAATTAATTAAATTAAAATGTAGTTCTAAAGATAACAGGTAATTTTGGGTAGTGATTGTGGGGGTGTTATGTGAAAATATGTGTCGCTTAATAAAAGTAACAATAACACTTACTTTTTCAACAGTATCTTGATATGTGTCTCACTGACTGTAGGAAACATAGCGCTAATCTTAGCGACAAGAGCGTCTGTATCCGATGTTAAGGTCAGAGAATCTTGAAACTTCTCATTGAGGTGAGACACCCGTCCTGGTACCGGGCTCCCACGGGGCGTGAGACATAGCGCACGACCCAGTATAGGGCTGTCGTTCGGTGTACCATACGCGCGAGGATCCTTCATTAAATACAATTAATTTATAATAATCTATTTAGAAAATAAATTAATCTATAAATCATCATTTAAAAAAATCTATAGGTATTCAATGTACTTTAATACAATTTTAAAGCGCGCTCAGTCTGTTTCTACTGGCCGTGATATAAACTACTATCTTTCGTGCATAAGACGTCGTTGCATCAAGTTCGCTCTAAATAACATGACGTGTTAAAGGAGAGTCTCACAATTAAGCAAGAGAGGCGGGAGGTGTAGCAACTCTAAAAAATCCGTAAGGACACTGCAGGGTAAGTGCCAGGATCGTGACAAGTGGCGTTCTGTCGTCTCTTCCTACCCCAGACGGGATAAGACATGACTTTATGTATGGAAGTATATATGTACTGCAGGACACTGATGAAATGGAAAAGCACAGGGCCGCGCAAGCTTGAAATATTTAGAGGAGGCCTATGTCCAGCAGGGGACGTCCATTGGCTGACATGATGTTGATGATTATCATAAGCTGTTACAGCAGTGAAATATAAAAAATACCAGTAAAAAAATCAGCTGAGTTCGCTTTGCAAATCGCTATAATTTTCAGTCCAAGTCTAAATGCTTGTACAGTTAACTAATGTAAAAGCTATTTTATATTGTTGAGAATCAAATTAAAAAATATGCTTAGGTATACTTAATTAAATTCTAGAATACCGCCGTAAATACAAAATATTATGGAAATACTATATACAGTATATAGTAAATCGGTGCTTGCAATTAGCTGTATTATATGCAATAAAGCAAGTGTAAATGTAACTAAGTTGTAAATTTAACTAGCTAAAGCTTATTTCTACTAAATTTGTAGCGATTTTGAAATATACATACGCAATGGGACTTCTTTTTTTGAGACTGGAAACAACATTAAAATTAGAAGTTCGTGAATTAAATTAAAGAATAGGGTTTACAAAATTTTATAGAAATATTGGTATTGAATGCTCACTTTATATACAGTCACATCACTCACAGATCTAGTATTATATTTTCTTTAATAAACATTTATGTACCCATATAACTTCTTTGAAAAAACAGGTCCCTGCTAAAACACAAGTAAAACATGATATCATTATGATAGTATTTATTTAATTTGGTCTAGGTGTTTCCTTGTATAGATATTTTTGTACTATATTAATTTTTGTAATAAGTTGACATAGTGTCCGTGAGGAATCGGTATAATATACCCCTTAAAGCGTTATAAGCGTACTGGATTTAATTGAATCATCTTTTATTATTTACATCTTTTATTAATCAATCAATAATTTTAATAGGTACAGCAGAATAATTATTATGACCATAGTGGTGATGGTTATAAGAAACTATCAACTCTATAATATTTCTTTCTACCTTTATCTATTTACTTTTTATGGATGGGTTTCATCCAATGACAGAGAAACACTCGACCGATCTAACTTGTCCAACTGGGTGGCCTGAGGATACTGACTGGATGTGACGGAGAGGTGACATATTTATTATTTTACTAATTATCTTTCGAGATCACTTTCAATCTGTTGGATTTTTTAATAACATGGAGATATATAAGTATAATAAGTACATAAGGTATCAAGTGAGCATTCATCCGATATTTCTATAAAAAGGCTGCCTACTCACAAGGTGCGGTTTGAGTCCTTTCGGGTGGAACATCTTAGGGCTGTGCTGGGGATTCTGGAAGGCATGCTGCAGGCGCACGGGCGACGGGTACGGGTGCACATGGTACGGCGACCCGTGTGCCGACTGTTCCAGTGTCCAAGTGAACAGACATGAGACAAACACTGCTGTGAACAACCGTGCGTGTTGACAGAGTCTCAACATATTATTTATAATATTGTTAGCAATGATGTATCCCGGATGTCCAATTATTTAAATGATCTAGATTTAAATATTGAATGCAGCAAATAAAATAGTTAAATAGGTTCTTTAAATAAATCTCTTTTTTTTAATTATGTCAAAGAGATATTAAAATAGGCCAGCAAACTTATAAAACAATCTTTGTTTTTATGTCTATTTACTACTACTACACTCTGTGTTTAAGGGCACCTCATGGAGAATAATGTTTTATAAAATCAACAATGGAGACAAAGTAATAATATTGCTACAAAGGGTTGTTAGGATCATCATCATTATGTTACTCAGCCAACGTACAAAGACAAACTTGAAGTGCTTCACACTGTGAGATAGAGAGCATTTATATTTATTTATTATCTTTTTCTTCTTTTTAATTTTTTTTCCTTTTAAATAGGTAACTTTTAAAAAAAAAAATATACAACCGAATTGAGAACCTCCTTTTTGAAGTCGGTTGAAAAAATTAATATTAAATATAAATACTCTGTTGTAAACAACAATATCTTTATGTATAATACAAGTCACACAAAAGTGCAAGTCAATCAACGTAAATATACTTCATAGTATGCAGCACCGTATGTCGCATGAGACATGCCCCATTTCAGACGGTTCTTCATTATTGCTGAAAATTCTTAAGTATAATTCACATCTGGAATATAATAACAAGTCACAATTAAATCTTTTAGTTCTTCAATCACAAAGTAACTGGACTTAGTTACTTCTTAACTTGTAAATTATTTATATCCTGGATTTTATATTTATTATTCTTTCCTGTACTGAGTCAATGATAGGGTTAATTTTATTCACTGGTCAGACCAAATAGTCAGGGGGTAAACAAACTTCTTTTATGTGTTAACAAATATTTTATAATTGTCTAAATGGTGTTATAGTTGAAAAATTTTGACATTACGTAAGAATCTTATTAGATGTGTAGTAGTGATGCCCATGACCATTTAACATTTTTTCAGGAGTACTGAGCAATGCATGCACAAAATTGAACTTGTAATACAGATCGTTACTACATTCAAATAATATATGTAAGATAACAAAAGACTAATGTCATCAAGAAAATAACAAATTAGTAGTATTTCTTTTGCAAGTGTTAATTTCAAATGTAGAATATGTTACTATGGGCATGGAAGTCTCAAAACTAATGAAATCATAGTATTCTTTCTAACAGTTATTTACCGCATGATTTTGTTACAAATGTGAACTGTGCGTGCCTGAGGAGAAAACATATACAAAAAGAATGCAGACAAATGTAGGACTTTAACACGTTCACTGTCCGTGCATAACATGTAATGCACTGATGAGTTAGCTCCGTATGTCCGTGCATGACATACAATACACTATTAACCACCAAGAATAGTGTTGTCCTTGTCGTTGGACTTGCAATATTGATACTGATAATTGTCTTAGGACAGTGAAAGTAAAATGTTGCAGAGATTGACAAGCCAATCTACATTATAGTGAATCCTTTTTGACATTTTTAATATTTGATATGCTGAACAGTGATTTTAGAGTTATCCTATAACCAATAATTAAGTATATTTCTGAAAAGTTAGTATGTAAGTTGTTATTATATTATGCTATGCATTTCTAAAAAAAGTAAGATGCAGTGCTTGTTTGATTTATTCAAAAGGCTTTAAAAGATTAGTCACTGTTTAATTATAAAAGAATGGTTCGAAAAGAATTTTAAATAAATTAAATTGGAAAGAAGTCAATAACTTTTATTATTATCAACAGTATATTATTTTGGCTGATATTATGATGATGATTAATTTAAGAAACTCCTTTCTGCAGTAAAGTTTACAATTGTTTTTTTTTTGTAAAGTTCATGAATGATAAATATAAATTATAACAAAGCCTTACACTTTTTGGAGCTTTGACAAAATTTTAAGACTACCAGAATTGATTACAAACTTGATATTTATTTTACCTGAGGATGAATACACTCTAATGCGATGTGGTGAGCGGCGTTCTGGATAGTTTTGTGTTTAGTTCTTAATTCCTCCATATCTTCGTAAATAAATACCTACTTGACAAAACCCAAACAATATTTAAATCTTTCGCTATTACAACCGCGGCTACACTTTACATTGCCGGTAATACTTGAAAATAAACTAATTATTCATTTATACTGACAAAAATATATGTGAAATTACAGCTATTTCTATATTTTTTAATATTTCCCTCCTTTTATTTTGTTTTTGTCGTAAAACCAAAAAGCTAGCCCTTATAACACTACTCATTAAAGAAGTGTGATATTTTCACAACAATTCAGTTCAGTGCGCAGCAGGCGTACTGTACGCTTATGGTCTTATAAGACTTACTCAATTTAGTAGGGTTATAATGCGTGTAAAAAAATCAATACTAGGGCTGTTGACAGAGACTATGGAAAACCATGACTAGCATTCAATTTAAACAAGATTTTCGAGTATACAAAAGTCGAAATACACTAATTTAAAATTCTTTCCATAGTTATTTTGCAAATATATTAAAGACATGATAAATCTAAAAAAACAAACACAAGAGGAGAAGGCCTATGGAGAGCTTTGGACGTCTTTAGTGTTCAATAAATATAAGATAGGTCGACAACTGGATAACATCTCCGTTCGATCCATACTTTTTCATTCTTGATCACAAGCTTTTGAAGCCTTTTTATTAAATATACCGGGGTAAGCAAAGATGATAATTTATAAGAAGATATTATAACATCATTGGGAGTAGGCGTCCGGTGCGTGTTGTCAGCCTGTTTCTCTATCTATCTCAAATACTAATAGCACAAGTGCTGCTCATTTTGGAACTAGATGGTGTTTAAAACTACTAAACTCACTTTCCCCTTCAGAGATAGGCAGAGGCCACTGATAGCTTGGGAACCTTTGGCGCGGTGTGTGGGCGACCATCACTACCTGCCTCCGTGATTATTACATACTACTCCTATAACAGGTGCCATAATTTTCTAGGGAAATACTTGTCTTCCAACTACAGAGTCCCGCGAGTAGTCCTTCGTAAGGTTGTCGGAAGCCCTGACCCCAGACAACAGGCACGCTTTAACGTTTAATTTTTTACCATTTACTTTGAATAATAATTGAATAGAACAAAGTATCTAAAATTTTATACTAGATAGGTAAACTCACAAGCTAAAGTTAAATAAGATATTTTGTTCCTAGTTGTCTTCATGTTGTGGTAGGTATATGCTTAATATTTTGGGTCAGCAAGCAGTTCCTTCTGTTTACTTTGACTCAATTCAAATACCGTATACAAAAAAAGTAAAAAATCTTGGGGTCTTTATCGACAATTATATGACGTGGGAGAACCACATTGCGGAGGTAAGTAGAAGAATGTTTGCCACTTTCCAATCATTGAAGCGTCTTCAAAAGTTTCTGCCTATTCAGACTAAAACTACTCTTGCACAGACTCTTTTGCTTCCTCTTCTAGACTATGCTGATGTTTGTTTCCTTGATGCCAGTGAAGAGCTACTCAATAAACTTGAGCGATTGCAGAACTTGGGTATACGTTTCATTTTCGGACTTCGGAAATACGACCATGTTTCAGGTTTTCGTAAGGAACTGGGGTGGTTGCCTATTCGACGACGCCGAGACTCTCATATTCTATCCTTTCTATATTCTATCCTTCATAATCCTAAGGCTCCTCCATACCTTCGTCAGCGCTTTGAGTATCTTGTCCCAAGAGGCCAACCCTGTCGTACATCTTCTTCTCTTCTCCTTCGTACACCATTTCATACTTCCAGTCGCTACCATGACTCGTTCACAATTCGTGGTGTGCGGCTATGGAATGCTCTTCCTCATACTATACGTGCTAGTCCCTCTTTGGAAATATTCAAGAGAAGAACAAAAGAGTATTTGCTTACATTGCCCTAAATTACCTTATTATATTAATAAATATTATTATGTATTGTTTATAATAATTGTAAGTAGGTATAATTAATTATTAATATATATAATTTTACTATTTTCTCCTTTTTTCTTCTCTATTGTATACTGTGTTATTTATGTAGGGGTCTTATACATGTATTTAATTAAGTATCTATCATAATGTTATTTTAAATTTTCTTTTCTCCTATCTCTCTTTACTAATGTACACATAACTATCCTGCACAAACTTCTCTCTATCACTCAAAGGTTTGCTGGAAGAGAACTCATTTGTGAGTTAAGCAAGTCTTTGTACATTTTCTCTCATTTTATTGTTATCATTGTATTATGTGTTTAGAGTACAAAATAAATAAATAAATGTTGTTTGTTCAGTTTGAATTTGTTCCTTTAATTTCAGCGTTGGTTGTGAATTGTGATACATAAGTAATAGTAAACAATGGAGTGTCAATCAATAAAAGCTATTATACAAAAGATGAATAGATAGACCTAAAGCATTTGAAATTATTGAAATAATCAGACATTGACCACTAGGGGAAACTAAGAACAGCAGCTACAAAACATTCTGCAATCTTTAATACTTCAATCATGCAAGCTAAAAGAGAAAATTAATTTAATGCAAGACCTCTGAGTAGAAATCTAAATAAACAAATTACGAATTGATGCTGATTTAAGTTTGCAAATCGGTGAAAAGACTTTTCAACCTAAGTCCGCTAACTTAGCCACACCAACTTAATCAACCCTTTACAATGTCTTAGCTAATAATATCTTCGGTACAGTATTCTGTGAACAGAATAAGAGAGGACGCAGGCTGCTATAGTTGTGGTCCACAACTTGTGGACATTTATCGAATAGGTAGGGAGGTATTACAAAAACATCATGGTTGCGCATTGGTGCTACCAAACTTTAAGACTTTTTATCTTCTTACGAAAGGTACAGTTGGGTTACTTGTCCCTTTCGTACGAATAATGTGAAGATGATAATAAAATATTAATAAGAGGTTATAACATCTTTGATTGTAGGGTAGGTAATGGTTAGTCTCTTCTTTTTTAAAAATCATTCACATGTTTTTGCTTCAATTTTTATTTGTCAATCATCCACTAAAAGTAGAAAATGTTACAGAAAAATTATTCAATGTAATTTTGATTGACGCAGTATCGGAAAATATAATGTAATAATATTTTAACTTTTATTTCAAGTGACATGATGTAGGAAATATATTTGGGTTTTAGATAATAATATGTACAATAACTTCATGGAGCACTTCCTAGATAAATTTGACAGATGTCATTTACGAGCTACTCAGTTTCGCGGCTCGATTTGATTTTTTAAGGTGAGCCTTTGCGTTTGCGTACATGCGTACCTATACGGAACTAGGCTACCCACCACCAGTTGCTTCTAAGCATTACATACAACCGGTCAGTGCTCAGGATGTTACGTTAATTTTGTTAAAAAATAATGTCGAACTTTGTATTTATTTATTAATGGCCTCATGAACATAGTTACATATTTTGCCAGTGTCAAGTGAGAGATATTACATTCAGTAAAAGTAAGTATAAAAGTAACATAAAAAATAACATTAAAAAGTCGATGCTTCACTTTTCATTGTCTTTCTTGAGAACTTGACGGGAACGCGTAAAATGGAGACAGGAACAGCAGGACCACAATGCCACCAGCTATTCACCAATCACTTGCATATTTATTCATATTAATTTACTGACGACGAACTTGCAAATCAAAACTGCATCTCTTCTGCATCACAAAATCACAAAATGTCGAACTTTATTCCCAACTTAAATAATCGTAAACCTGTGACAAGTTCAACGTCAGAACCTTTGGATCAGAATCAGAACAATGCAGCTGTTGAAGATGGTAAAATAACTCAAGTTATATATCCTTTTAAAAAGAGACACATAGTGATACCTGAAGCTCCTGCAATACCAAGATGTGTCTCTAGCTATTATAAACCAAATGTGTCAGTTTCTCTGCCTGAAGACAGACCAGCATCTGGCTCTGCTCATCCTGTTTTAGTAAACCAGCTTGAGCCTAGTCCTGTAGAACTAGAACCTGAAACAAAGATATTAGATTGGATAAGCGTTGGATCTGTACTTTCTGTCTCATGTAACAATTTCCTTGCCGAATTTCATTTAGATAAATTTGGTTCTGGTAAACGAGGACAATGCATCAACGATGACGGCTTCTGGCTCACTCCCCATGAGTATGAAGCCAGGCGTGGTCTGGCCTTAAATCATGACTGGTCACAGTCAATTATATGTGGAAACTGTAGGCTTAATAGTTTAATAGAGTCATATATTTTGAAGCCTCACAAAGATTTATGTGATTGCATGAAGTGCTATAATATAGCACTTCATGCAATCACATAAATCTATATATGAAAGAAGATTCAATGGGTGAGAATCCTCTTTACTATCTAAGAAATTATAAAAAAAACCCTTTTTATTAATAGTAAATTTTCATGGTAATTAAATAAACTTACAATATTTTCCGGTTAATGAAAATTATTAATAAATTTTTTTTTGTATTTTTTATTAATTATGTTGTAGTATTTAAATCTAACTGCACAAGGTGGCAATATTTGGAGGAGGCCTATGTCCAGTATTGGATGTCAATTGACTGAGATGATGAGGATGATTTAAATAAAAAAATCTATAATCTGTGATTTAAAATAATATTGCCAACACTTCACAAGTATGTAGTGGTGCTGGCAATAAAAATTGTAAGAAATTATAATTATGGACTTAAGAGCAACTCACCATACCACCTAAAACCAGAATAGAATTTCTAGACATGTTACAGGATATAATAACAGCATTTTTTGACATTTTAATTAATAGTCAATTTACCAACTACTAAACTAATCACATAGTGCAGACCGATTAAAAACAATAACTTGGTTGTTAAACTGGTAAGAAGTTTTCTTATACCAGATAAAAATGGACATATGCTTAGGGGCACAGTTAACCGCCTTTAATTGTCTAAAATTAAAAAAAAAATAACATGACACAGGATTTTCTATACAATCAAATACTTTTCTTAATTACAAGTATGAATTAAATGACAATGGGACCAAATGGGAAGTATATCCATTCGAACAAAAAAAACAAATTTTCAAATCGGTCTAGCCGTTTTCGAGAAATCAGGTAACAAACACAAAACAAACACTTGAATTGAGAACCTCCTCCTTTTTTTAAAGTCGGTTAGAAATAAAAGCATAATAAAATTTCTTAAAATAATAAACAAAATGAGAAACAGAACATTGCATGTAGATCTAAAAGAATGATAAGGTAATGTGTTATAAGTTGGTCTTCTAAAGAGAGAATAAATACACTATGTTTTATGTATGACACAAGAAATATTTATTACTGTTCACAATCATTATTGACAAAGTCATCTCTTGAAGGCCTACGCACACCGGGACGGCACACTATGGTCGATCGGCGGAAAAAAATCAATTTTTTCGATGTCAATGAAATGAAATTTGAACTTTATGTACATAAAATACATAAGGGGTCCCTTAATTAAGTGAACCACAATATACTAATCCAGTACTTATAGAAATAGCAAACTATGTTTAAAGCAGACCATGTACCGCGTTGGGCATTTTTGTAAGAATTTGGTGGTTACTTTAGGTTATTATATTACAACACATAGCGCTAAATCGTTAAAATTTATTTAGAATTTTGATAGTTTATGCCTTAAAGATTTACTTTTCTTAGTTTACTACAAACAGAATGCTTTTATACCTTTAAAAAAATCTATAAAAAATGACTTCTTTTTTTATTGTATACTTATCAAAAAGCTCATAAAGTGTCTTGCGAGTCGGTCAATTGTATATCAAAACATTCCTACAAGTCCCAGGATCATTTATTAGTAATATGAGCTGCGGTAATTTGCGGTCTTTCGAGAAATGTTAATAAAACCTACTACTGTTTTTTGCCTAGAAAATGTGAGGTTTACGAAAATACTTTTAATGAGGGTAATTAACAAATATATCTATTAGTAAGTAAGTATATAAAGACGTCCAATAATGCATTTTAAGTTATTCTATATTGTCATTTTGAGAAAGTAACACCCAAATACTAACATGGCTGCTTTTAACATTTCCTATGAAGAATGGCCCGCTGTGCTCTTTCCCAAGTCAACAATATGGTTTTTGATGCGCCATAAGTAGGTATACCTACATAACAGTATTGTAAACTAAAACACAACTTTTTATTTCACCTCGTTGTGTGGTATAGTTCGGTTCGGTTTATAGTTTCCTGGCAGGTCAGGCTAGTTTACATATTGAAAATGTTCTCGCTCGAGTGTAAGGAGGACGCTATTCAGGCGGCCGTTAATTCCTACTACTTAAAAAGCTTGACATGATAAATTGGCTTGGCTCTCCTGAGGAAGTCTAGAGACAATCGTCTCTAGACTTCCTCAGGAGAGTCTTAGAGGGGTTTCATACTTATCTTCGAAAGACATTTTTGCGAAAGCCATTTCTACTACGCCAAATCATCGAAGAGCTATTTGACCGATAAGCCATTTCACCGAATAGCCACATGTACGAACTCCCATATCACCGATAGTACATTTCATCGAATGATACATACTTAGTCGAAGGTCAAATTTACAAAACACATAATAAACAAATGTAATTGGATAAAATACGAATATGAAAATTAAAGTATAGCAAACCTTGGTTTTTTTTATTACAATTTTGAAAAAAAACCCCATCTAAAACGGTGTCCAGTTCGACCGCGCGGCCATAGCGTTTTTTTTTTAAAAAAACCATGTCAATTTTTTGTAAAAATTTGTAGAAGTTGATTCCCAAAACCATAAATTTGTCAAAGATACGGTTAAAAAGTTATAAGGGTTTAAACATGGCCGCGCCATTGAAACGCGGCGAACCGCGCGGCCACTGAGATCTTTAAAACTAAGCCTTGTAGAGACCTGAAATTTACGCAAATGCAAGATTTAATTTGTAAAAAATTTGTAAAAATATAAAAAAAATACTCAGGTTTATAGTTTAAGAGCTATAACACTAAAACCGAATGGCCGCGCCATTGAAACGGTGGAGAAAACGCTATCGCCTGTATCTCGCTGAAAAAAAATCGCAGAGGTGTGTAGTTTATTGTAATTACCCAGATTTGAATTTGTCGAAACTAGGAAAAATACAACAAAAATTCCTAGGTTTATATTTCAGGAGCTATAAGACTAAAACGATATGGCCACGCCATCGAAACGGTGAATAAAACGTTATTTCGCCTGTATCTCGCTGAAAAAGCATCGCAGAGGTCTGGAGTTTTTTGTAATACCTAGATTTTAATTTGTCAAAACTAGTAAAAATACAATAAAAATTCTTAAGGTTATATTTCAGAAGCTGTAGAACATTATCAGTATGTGGTGCGATAGGGTGACCATGTCTTATTGTTTACAGAATACTTTCTACTTATTGTTACAGAAATTATTTTATTTATTTTAATGGTGTATTTTTAAATTGTAATACAACAAATAATAATAATATTGTACTTCTGGTTTTGTAAAAAATAATGAGTGAGAGGAAAAGGAAGAGAGATTTTACCAGTGGAGTTACAAAAAAAAACTGGGGAAGTACGAGTCGGACTCGCCCATGAAGTGTTCCGTAGTAACAAGCAAAGTTTTGCTCTTAACTTTGTTTTTCATAGTGTTTGTATGAATTACAAAGTAACGTGTGCGGTTTTTGAAATTGTGCTATATCTCAAAAACTTATGATTGTATCTTGTTCAAACCAGTTTTCATTGAAAGTTTTTATTGACATTTACATCAATTTTTTTTTCCAACTTTATTATTTCAAAAGTTAGAGGCGGGGGGGGGGGCTCATTTTACGACTTTGGAAGTGTATATCTTTCAAATGATTGACTTTAGTTTTTTTAGTAATTTTTCCATTCATATAATATTACGCTTAAAGTAAAAACATATATCTACATCCCTGCTAGTTATGATTGTACTTATTTAAAAATGTGGAATCAAAATGATTTACAATCATTTCAAATGTTCTAATTAAAGTTCTAATTACCTATATGATTTAATAAAACATTAAATAATAATAATCCAGCCTATTATTGTCCCACTGCAGGGCAAACATTATATATTATTATTATTTTTGTTAGTTATTAGATAGTTTTTAGTATTTCATATAAGTTCATATACATAAGATTGTAAATATTTCATAGTAAAATATCTTAACTACACGGTCATCCATACAAATAAAGAGAGAGCTCTAACATAATCATAAAATATTTAAATGCAACATACCTTAATCACTTCTGCTGAATTGTTTACATAATTTACCGAACTGACGTTACACCACAGTACAACACTTAATCGTAATTACACACGAACTGAACATTTTAATAATCAGTAGATCACTTTTTTATCGTGTTAACATCACAACGACACACTGATAACGAAACTCTTACGCTTACGTCGCTGTACCACAGAATAATAAGTACTAACGGCTGTACGCGTCGCACTGACCTGCGGAGGCGCGCGGGGGTGGCGCGTGTGAGATGCAATAGTGTGCATTACTAATCACATAGCTTAGGGGCGGAGTTGCGTCATTTAAACCAATCTTAGGGCTAGTTTTTCGTAAGTCCACGCGGACTGTAACTGTATTATTGACTTTTCAAGCAATAAACATAATTGTTTTTATATTTATGGTTTCATTTTAATTTTATTTAGAATCCTTGAATTATAATTTCTGTAACAATAAGTAGAAAGTATTCTGTAAACAATAAGACATGGTCACCCTATCGCACCACATACTGATAATGTTCTACAGCTTCTGAAATATAACCTTAAGAATTTTTATTGTATTTTTACTAGTTTTGACAAATTAAAATCTAGGTATTACAAAAAACTCCAGACCTCTGCGATGCTTTTTCAGCGAGATACAGGCGAAATAACGTTTTATTCACCGTTTCGATGGCGTGGCCATATCGTTTTAGTCTTATAGCTTCTGAAATATAAACCTAGGAATTTTTGTTGTATTTTTCCTAGTTTCGACAAATTCAAATCTGGGTAATTACAATAAACTACACACCTCTGCGATTTTTTTTCAGCGAGATACAGGCGATAGCGTTTTCTCCACCGTTTCAATGGCGCGGCCATTCGGTTTTAGTGTTATAGCTCTTAAACTATAAACCTGAGTATTTTTTTTATATTTTTACAAATTTTTTACAAATTAAATCTTGCATTTGCGTAAATTTCAGGTCTCTACAAGGCTTAGTTTTAAAGATCTCAGTGGCCGCGCGGTTCGCCGCGTTTCAATGGCGCGGCCATGTTTAAACCCTTATAACTTTTTAACCGTATCTTTGACAAATTTATGGTTTTGGGAATCAACTTCTACAAATTTTTACAAAAAATTGACATGGTTTTTTTTAAAAAAAAACGCTATGGCCGCGCGGTCGAACTGGACACCTAAAACGTCCCGTCGTAAAAACCGACTAAGGGACTATCCGTGAATATTATCTTTACGAAATAAAAAGAAGGAAAATTTGAAATTAAACCCTATACCAATCCGTCTGGCCAGCGTGATATTAGTAGGTAGGCCGTATCCCTCCGTCACGGGAGGAGGCCCGTCCCGGCAGTGGGACATTAATGGGCTGTTATAATAATTATGATGAAGAATGTGAAAGACAAATACCTACTTTTGGTGTTGTGCATTGAAACTCAAAATTGTAAAGGTAAGTACAGTCAGCTGCAAAGATATCTAACCCCTTTAGCGCACTGTTATATTCTTAAAAGGGGTTAGATATCTCTGCAGCTGACCGTACAATTATTTGAGTATTGACGTTTGTTTATTATGTATTAACAAATACATATTTTGATTTAACGTTAAATAATGACAAAAAACTTTTAAATAAATCTTGTTGATCATAAAAAAATGTTTTTATTGACCTTCGTACATGTGTCAGTCGATGAAATATACTATCGGTGATATGGGAGTTCGTACATGTGGCTATTCGGTGAAATGGCCCATCGATCAAATAACCCGTCGGTTAAATAGCTCTTCGATGATTTGGCGTAGTAGAAATGGCTTTCGCAAAAATGTCTTTCGAAGATAAGTATTATGAAACCCGTCTTAGAGTATTTAAGAGGAGGCGCCTTTCCTTGTTGATAACAGTGACATTGGCGCCAGTTAATTGGCTTAACATTTCAAATAGTGCTTGTCACGCATTGACTTACCTATCAGTGTTCGATGTGTTTATGCCTAATGGACAATAAGAAGTTTTTCCCTGAAATCTGAGATGAAATCTTTGCAAATGAATGCTGAAAAGATAATTTTCTATTCATATAGAGATGGAAACAAGTCCACCAGTAAAACTTCAGCAACCAAGTCAGCAACACGCAGAGAAACGTAAAAAAAATAGCTCTAAAAAAGGGAAATCAAAACGTCGTCGCACTACGAATATCGATGAAGAAATTCTGCAGTACCATCCTTCATATCCGTTATTATTACAAGATATGCAAGAATCCGAGAGCGCATCAGAATCTGGTAAGACGGCTTATTCGGTACGTAGTGTGAAAGTCTACGCTCGTGGCTGATTAGCCACCTTCTGTTTGTAGTAGCTTGTTTTGCTGTATACCATTTTAATTAATGTTTCTTATATAATACGGCAGAGATTGAAGAATGGAAATAGTTCTTGTTTAGATCCTAACTTAGAGTTTCCTAATAGGACATTTGTGTTTTTATGAACTTAGCTAACTTAGAAGCTTTAGTAGAGTCTATTGCTTTCATTAGTTTCGACAAATTAAAACCTTGCTGTCAACACCAATTTTACTGTCTAAAGTCTTAGTTTGAAAGAAATAATCAACATAAAAGAAATCACAAGTGCAGGATTGCGCGGCCATGACTTCAGAGGTGAATATCTAGTAAAGTATTGATCTAGGGCTTGTGATTCTTTTTTCGACAATTGTTGACAAATTCAGCCATTCATTTACAAAAAGAATTAGATCTCTAGCTCAAGTAGTTGCTGAGATCTCCGTGGCCGCGCAATCCTCCGCGTTTCGTTCGCGCGGCCACGTTTAGACCTCTATAACTTCTTTATTTCTACTTCGACAAATTTTTAGTTTGTGCCATTCGTTTTCGACAAATTTCGACAGAAACCCTGACTATTTTTTTTTCTGTTTGCGTGCCGTGGCCGAGCAGTCGAAACGCATACACTAGTAACTGCTTTCAATCTCTGAAAGATTTCGTGGCCAGACTAAGTTATGTGCCCTCATTTTTTTTTGCCTTAAGCATTAAGTCCGCTTTTGAACAAAAATGTATTTTTAGTGTTAAATAAATAAATAATAAAAAAAATACCGATCGACGATTAATTCCAGAATCTTTTAATTAAGTATAATTTTGTTATTACCATTAAAGTAGGTCTCTGCCTCAACCCGGTACACTACCTATTTTACTTTCTTCCTTGAAAAATGTTTGAATCTTCACTTATTATGATTTTGCTTTTCAGAACTAAGCTTAGCTTTTATATTTTGCTACTTTTATTCTTAGGTTCGCATCAACCGCATGTCAAGTATATCACTTTCTTATAAAGCTCCATTATGAAAGCCTATTGAATTTCTTTGCTTTGTATTTTATAATGGGTATCGATCTTATTGATATCTACATTTATAAGCTAGTACATATTCCAGTTATAAAATATTTAAAGAAAGAAAAAACGTTTACTTTTGGCCATAAAAACAAGCACAACAAATACACACAAAAAAAAACAAATACAAAACAAAGTCTAAATGGCCAATAGGGCTCTGCCTCAGATGTAATGCTGGTACGCCATAGTTTTATGTCGCACCAGCGCTGGTATTCTGGCAGCACCTCCCTTCTTTTACACGACTAATATGCATTAGGCTCATAGCACATATAACGTAACGTAAACGGATCGGCACCGCCTCGCCTTTTTCTTCGGTATCAAAAATCCGATTACGTTACGTTATATGTGCTATGAGCCTTAATCGTGTAAATATTTTATAACTGGAATGTGTTGCAGAACAAGAGGAAACTCGAGAGTACCTAGTTACAGATGTGACTCACCTTCACACAGAGGAGGTGGGCCAGGAAGCATCATCTGCTGCGCCTGAATTAGTAGGGGTTGACGCTATGGAGACGGAGGAGGTTGAACACTTCCACGCTCCATACATTCCGTTCCAACATCCCCGGAATGAGGAGGTATTTAATTTAAATATGTTATTTAGGATAGATACGCAATATGATTTTATCGAACCTGGTGGAAATAACGAATACAGTCCAGGAATTACGGCAATCATTAAATGGTTTTGCGTCTCTATCAAGAGCAGGTTCTAAATGTGCTTTACTGAATGTTTGTTAAATGTTAAGCAGTTCATATGTTATGTCTAAGTTATATTATAATTACCACAATTGCATTTAAGGTTTATATTTCTATGAAATATAAGATTGTCTTTGCGTTTAATATCTGAACATGTTTGGCAATAGAAAAGATTGGTTTAGCTGAATTTTCAGAGTTCTAAGAGATAACTGCTTATGGCCCAACGTATCTAAATACCTAAAATTAAAATACCTTTCGTTAAAACAAGTTCAAAATATGTAGTATTAAAATATCTAATAGTTGTTTAACCTAAACTCAAAATACCAAAAGTCTAAAGTATAAATAATCATTATACATAGATTTATAATACCTCATGTTAAAAAACCTCCGATCAAAATACCTAAAATTGAAACAGCTAATAGTGGTTTCACCTAAACTCAAAATACCAAAAGTCCAAAATGTAAATAATACATAAATTTTAAATACTCTATTTTGAACGTAGGCTCAGTACAAATATTACAACGGAGTTGTTTACATCCGTTCAAAATACGTAATAATATGTTTTGTTTCGCCCAAACTCTTCTCTTACGCTCGATCAATTATTGTATTGTATTTATTTCTCAATGTAATGTTAATAACTTATTGACGTACTTAATCGAAGTTTACATATTAAACGTTTTTCAAACTTTACATGACCATTTGGTATTTTGTAAAGTAAATGTGTGTGATAATTCACTTTGGTGTTAAAACTGTAAATATTAGTTAGAAAAAACTCGCTAAACAGTGATTAAATTTAAAAGGCGTTTATGAGTAAGGGGTTAGGTATTTAGTACGTTTGGTATTTTGAATTTAGGTATTTCTTAGGTGTTATAAGCTTAGGTATTATAAAGCATTATGTTTTTTCATTTTAGGTATTTTGAACGCAGGTATTTTAATGTAATAAGGTGTTTTAAATTTAGGTTTGTAGATGTGAATCCTGGCAGCGACCTGGTTGCGCGCTACCACCGTTCTATTAGATGGGCAGCTTGCTTGATTAATCCAGCAAATAAATAATACTTTTGGATTTATAGGATCGGTAATTACTACACTGCACTTCAACTTCTGAATAATAACTTTTATAAATATACTTGTGTATTATGAGTATGTGCCTATATAATAGGTCTTTACCTATGAAATTGCCGTTTTATTTCTGCACAGTCTTTAGACTCTATATTATTAAAAGATTCTGAATTAATCTCTATATTATTTAAACATAATAATATATTGCTTAAATATTTTTTCTTATTTAGGAAAAATAGAATATTACAAACATCTAACAAAAGATAATAAATAAAAATTTATATTTTTAATAAGCTGTGAACATGAGTCCAATTTAAAACAGCGGATTTTCCCATTTGTTTAATTGTAACTTCTTACCAGATACTTTGTTCTCTATGATTAAAACACTATTACTTAGTTAACTTAGATGTGCTCCATTACATATACCAAACTTTATTTTATTAAGTATAATAACTATTGAAAAATCTAAGATAACGTTAGTATTAATCCTAATAATATTATACTTATTAATCCTAATGTTATCATTCTTTTTTACACTTTACATTACTAATTTACACTACACATATTCAATCGCTATAAGTACACCCATCAGATTAACACCAATACACAACACAGCAAATAATTTAAACCTAACCAAAAACATTTATATCACTTTTCGTTTATCTCGACAAATAACAAACTATATTTGGCCTGAGAGGCTGAACATAAAGACATTAAATTCATCCAACATATCCATGACAATGTTACATCTTTCAGTTTTGCAAGTATCATTTAACGATTATTTTCAAAGATTTCCTTGCATATTTTTAATTGTGAAATTGTTATACCTTCCCATACACATTCGATTGTAATTCAGAAACACTAATTAACTCCGAATTGGATCAGTTTAGTGTGGCTGAATCAAACACATGTAACATAGAACAGACCGCAGGATCAATGCATTCGGACGGTGGCGGTTTAAATATAATGGCGCAAAACATTAGAAGCATTAACAAAAACATAACGGGACTTCAAACGCTCATGGCTCGCTCTGGGATAGATTGGGACATCATCGTCCTTTCTGAGTGTTGGATTTCCCTAAACCCTCATATCTCCCAAATTAGTGGTTACCATTCTGTCCAAACAACTGTTAATCGAACTCAAAATGAAGGCGTGGTAATATATCATAAAACTACTCATTCCTTTTGTATATACGAACCAGAAATAGAAGATGCAAATTGTCTGATAATAAAAGTTAATACCAAAACAGTAATTCTTGGTTTATATCGACGTCCAGGTATTAGAAATATAACAAACTTCTTGCAATCCCTGAATATTATTCTAAATACGCTATCGTCGTACCAGAATATTTTCATAACAGGAGATATTAATATAGACATATCAGAATCCTCCACTGATAACAGGGCTGATGATTATCTTAACCTTCTTGCCTCACATGGACTTGCGCCTGCACATTATATTCCGACTCATGCTCGATCGTGCATTGACCACGTTGTTATTAAATCTAAATTAAAAGTTAAATGTCTAGTGTCACACACAACTCTCACAGATCATTATACTACTATAATTAGTCTTTCTAATTCTCATTTTTCCCAACGCCGAGGTACCAGATCAATAACACGTACAGACTACGCAGCCCTGGACAACAAAATACAAATATCAGACTTTGATGACATTTATTCGTTAAAAAACGCAGATGATGCTGTATCCTTTTTCCTTAAAACTCTTGAAAATAAATTGTCCGGTTGCACTAAAACTGTTACTATACCAAGGCGTAAACAGATTATCAAACCTTGGATTACTCCAGGTTTACTACGCTGCTTGCGCAACCGTGACAAACTTCATCTTAAATGTAAAAAATACCCTGACAATATTAATTATAAAATTACTTATTCACGCTACCGTAATTTTTGCAATGAAATCTTAAATAAACCCAAACAGCAGTATGATAAGACTGAACTTGAAAAATGCGAAGGAAACACTAAAAAAATATGGGATACAATTAAAACTATATCTTTAACAAAAAAACAAAACTCGTCACCCATAGAATTATTAGACCAAGTTAATCCTAAGCAATCAGTTAATGACATTAATCGGTTCTTTATAGATGTAGGCTCCTCGTTGGCAGGTTCCACGACAGGGTTACCTACCCCCATTTATTGCCCCGTTGCACCTCCGCAAGACTCCTCTTTTGTACTTTTACCTGTTGATCCTAGTGATATAAAGACCATAATTCTCTCCTTAAAAGCAAATTGTGCTCATGGTATTAATGACGTCCCATGTTCTGTCTACAAGAGATACGCTAATATTTTGTCTCCACCTATAGCTTATATTACTAACATCTCTTTTAGCACTGGTGTTTTCCCCGTTGAACTTAAAAAATCCCTGATTCATCCAATCCATAAGAGTGGTAACAGGGACTGTGTCAATAATTATCGCCCAATTTCGATATTGCCAGTTCTATCTAAAATTTTAGAAAAATGCATCAATAATCAGCTTGTTAAATATTTGGAAACAAAAAATATATTGTCAGATAGTCAATACGGGTTTAGAAGACATAAATCAACGAGTGATGCAGTTCACAAACTTACTGATACCATTGTAGCTAAACTCGACCATCATCAGAAAGTCCTTGCAATATTCTTAGATCTGGCTAAAGCTTTTGACACAGTCTCTGGACCACTCTTGCTGCAGAAACTGGAACACATGCGTGTTCGTGGAACTCAACTTAACTTAATACAAAGCTATCTTTGTGACAGAAAGCAACGCGTAGTAGTCGACGAATGGCAAAGTGATGATTTCAAGGTAAATATCGGTGTTCCACAGGGAAGTATCCTTGGTCCCACTCTCTTCTTAACATTTATCAATGACCTTTGCCAATTAAATCTTACCAACGGCCAAATAATTACTTTTGCCGACGATACTGTTCTCCTTTACCACGGGAACTCATGGGAAGAAGTCTATGCCCATGCCCAGAGAGGATTCTCTGAGGTTGGTAACTGGTTGGACAATAACCGACTTACATTAAATACCACGAAAACTAAATACGTTACATTTAATCTCTCAAATACTCACTTACCTAATTCTGACCTTACATTAACTGCCCACTCTTGTAGTAATCCTGCATCCAGCTCGTGTGCATGCCCCAAACTTGAAAGGGTTAACTCTATTAGATACCTGGGTGTAATTGTAGACAAAAATCTAAATTTTCATGAGCATATAGTTCTGCTTTCCAAACGCATAAGAAAACTAACATACATCTTTAAAAATATACGACACATTGCAGATTCTAAAACCTTTAAAATAGTTTATAGTGGCCTTTGTCAGTCACTTTTGTCCTATTGCATTACAGTATGGGGTGGTGCTACAAAAGGTTATATGATGAAGATTTAACGAGCACAGAGATTAATATTGAAGGTAGCCCACTCTTTACCCTACTTTTACCCTACAATTGATTTATATCGTAAATGCAAGGTTCTTACAGTCCGTCAACTTTTTGTAATGCTTACCATCCTGCGGAAACATTCTTCTCTTACATACTATCCTTCCCTTCACGCCCATAAACGTATCAAAACTAAAGTATGCTCAACTACGCTTTACAAAAGTGCACTCTCCAGACACAACTACTGTTTTCTAAGCTCCTACTTATACAACAAGCTCAACGCTCTTTTAAATATTTATCCACTGACTCGGACCAAATGTAAACAAGTTTTGACCAAATATTTGTTAAGCCTCGATTATGTTGCTACCGAAAGCCTTTTAACTACAAACATATAGATTCTACACTTTTATATACAAACACACATTTCATTAAATATTAATACTGGTAACATACTGACTAATAATAATTATTAAATTTATTCCCTATCCGTTCTCTCATTATTTGATGTAAAAAAAGAAAAAAAATATACTAATACATAAAGTTATTAACTTGTTACCTACTGTCTATTAAAATAATATAATAACATATAGGTAACATATATTATTATGTTTATCAATTTTCTTATTTAAAATTAAATACAATCGTTTAAAAAAAAAGAAAAAAAAATGAAAATATGTCTAAACTCATAACTTGGGCCACACGCTCATTCACACTAATAACTCACATAACATGCGATAACTAGCACCAACTTAGGCTGAGCGCACATTGGAGACTAGACTGTTTCAAGACTGACTTGCCTCATATAGACAAGTCTGTCTTAAAACTAAAACGAAACAGTTTTGACTACGATACGTAGCACACATAAAACAAAACTGTCTATCTGAGACAATATTGTCTATACGACGTAAAGCAATAGTCTGTCTTAAGACTGTCGTGTTCCAAGTCTGCGCTCAGCCTTATACACACCTTAACGTACTTACATTAGTTCTTCACACATTAACGTAAATATGAATTAACAATATATTTTTATACTACCTACACTTTGTTGTTTTGTTATAAAATTCATTTTAACTTTTGTGTCTTGTTTAGAACTTGTTTTGAATATAAAAATAAACAATTGTATTCTTGTTAATAAGAGTTGTTGTCAATATGATTAAGTCTTCGTAAGAATTTATTACTTAGGTATTTGTTTTGTATTATATTCATTTTTTTTTTTTTTGTGTGATACCAGTGTTTTGGTTGTAACAAACAAACATACACACACACACACTCATATACACACACACACACACACACACACTCACACACAAAATACACATATTTATTATAGATTTTTATATTTTTTAGTTTACCTATAAAATAAGTTGTACTACTCGTATGTCCGAGAGGGGGCCTGGTAATCTGCGTGACAGGGTTTCCTAGTGCGGATACCAGTCTCTCACAAAGGACCATTTAATTAGGTTGTGATGTATTAAGTTAGTTTATAAGGAACCTTTGTGGAAGAAAAATAAAGATATTTTTATTTTTATTATTATTATTAAAATCTAACTTCTGATAAAATCTGCATACAATACGGCAATTTCATAGGTAAAGACCTAATATGTAAGTCGTATACTACAGTTTTGAATTACTTATGTACATATATATGTATAGAGTGGAAAGTTTCAATGGGGCAGTAAAGGGAGGTACCTAAATTGTTGCGGCTACAAGAAATTGGTCTTAGGAGACTATCCATATTAAAAAAAAATAACATCCCTACTATACTTTTTCAAAAAAATGTACGGTTAGCAAGAAAATTACCATTTTTCACCACTTTTTTTTTATGCTAATCGATCAGACCTGTTTCGTATGCTGATCATATAGTTCTATGAGAGCAACTGAGGTTTAAGTAAGTACTAGAAAAGTCACCAATCCAAAAAAACTTTTCTCATGGCTTTATTGATTACGTAATGTTATAAAAAATGTCGGCGAATCCAGATGCCCGGGAAAACTCGAATGAGTTTATGTGGCATCTGTAAAAAAACAACTCTGTAATTGTTATAAATGTATGAATAAATAAATAAATAAAAATAAAATTCTACTGAAACTTTCCACCATTGTATAGTTAGTATATTTATATTGATTGTTTGTAAAGTGAGTTTGTTTTGTAAATTAGGTATAGGTACATTATTTTTTGTTAACTTATAATTTAAAATTCACAAATCATTTTCATTCACGCTTTTGCTTAATTATTATGTAGGTACTAAGCTTTCCTGCCATAAAATGGCTATAGAATTAAGTACCTACGCTTTTTGCACGCTCTTTTAGTTCTGACTCACTCAACTAAGTACGATTAGAAAATATATCACTAAAATTGTTTGAATGTGCTTAAAATGCAGTTCTAGCGCATACTACATGTTTATTTTCATCCATAATAACTTCTCTTCTTGTCATTCTATTAAATATGAATCTTATCTCTTGCATACATAATGCTCATAAAAATGTTCACGCAGTCATTAAGAACTTGTAGAACACAAGTAAATAATAACGGCATGTGATTAAACAGCTGAGGTCTCATTGTGTTAGCACTTCATCTCTCCAATTTTTAGATTGGCGAGTGCTCAGGCTGCTTGATGAGTCGGCCAACAATGTACTCTCAACAATATTGCCAGACGGAGATCGGTGCTTGTCATGCTACATGTATGCACGGGGTCCCAAAAGAACGCTTATCGGAGTCATCTGACGAGGGAGGGTACGATATCATACGAGTGCCAGTTTGGCCAACCTCAACGATGACTCAGACGAGCCTAGAGAGATCAGCATATACCCGAGGACAGTATATGGTAATGGTTCCGCGGGAATATCCGATGGTTCCGCAGGGATATATGATGGGTCCGCAGGGATATATGATGGGTCCGCAGGGATATATGATGGGTCCGCAGGAATATGTGATGGTTCCGCAGGAATATTTGACTGCGCCATCTGTCTACATGCCTTTTGACCGGGACCGCCAGGCGATGCCGCCTCCGGACATCCTGTCCAATGTCGATGAGCAGGAAGAGTAGTATCCGGGTAAGATCATTGTACCTAAACATTATATTATTATATTGTTTTCCATTAATACTAAGAATTTTAATGCTAGTATATTGACGTCAAGTTAATACAATAAACAGTTTTTAAAATATTAGTTTATTTATCTTATTCTTGAGCATCTTATTCGTTCACTGTAACTAATTAATTTTAAGAGACTAATAAAGTCAGTTGTCTAAATTGATAAGATCTATTTTGTTATCCTCTTTCTTTAGTGTTTTATCTTCAAAACCTTTCGATGTGTTTTTAAAATATTATTAAATCTCTTTTTTAGGGTTCCGTACTCAAAGGGTAAAAACGGAACCCTATTACTAAGACTCTGCTGGCTGTCCGTTCGTTCGTCCGTCTGTCTGTCACGGGGCTGTATCTCATGAATCATGGCAGTTAGAAAGTTGAAATTTTCACTGATTATGTCTTTCTGTTGATACCATAACAACAAATACTTACTAATAACAATATAAATAAAATATTTAAATTTTATAATTTGGGAAAAGAATTTATGACAGCTGAGTCACGTGGCCTGGGACGTCGTAGAGTTTTTCCCAAAGGTCGATGTGCAATATTTGTCGCCGGGTACTGTGCATAGAAAAATAAAGAACTGTGTTTAAATAGATGCATTTAGGATACATGGATGGGTCGATAGCGATCCCGTACCTAATACCAAACTACACGAATTAAGAAAATAAAGCGGAAGAAAACTAACGCCCTGTTCACACTAGCGCTTCTAACTGTGTTGGACTGGAGGCGAGTGGGCGTTATGCGACCTGTATGCGTCTTAATAAAAATTAAATGTTGAGCAGAGTATTCATTTACACACTTTATAGACTGGGTGTGTTTAAAAATGTATGTTTTTCTACAACTTTGGTGTGATTGCAGCCCAAGCTGGGTCAGAAGGGAGAACGGAAGAACCTCGATCCAAGCTGCTAATTCTAGCAGAAGTGTGCACTCTGTTCATGGAACAGTTGGAGAAAGAAAATGCTGAAGCCCTGCTCTAGGTAAGAAGCATGTTTCTTTTTCTTGTACTTATTACTAATTTTACATTGATTTATAAACCATTATTATACAACTGTATTTTATGACGCCGGGTACAAACTGACAACATGTTAAAATGTATAAGGTATCAGATAGCACGAGTGTTAAAATGTACAAACGTCAAATAGTTTCAAATCGTCAAAGTGTTGTAACGATCAAATGTAGGATTGCAGAGTTGTTAGAAATTACAAATGTAATAATGGATGAGTGTCAAAATGCACAAATGTAATAATGTTAACAAATATTAACTAATCAAAATGGTGACTTTGAGAGAGCACAAATAAACGCCGGAAACTGACTAAGGGACTATCCGGGAAGTATTCCCAACTTGTGAAGTTTCTGGGTATTTCTTTCATTATAATCGTGCAATTTGGCGTAAAGGTCAATCACTGGAACTTGATACCACTAAGGAAGGAAGAAAACTATTGAATCTGAGATCATATTTTTCTCTCTTATCAGAAAAAACAATGTAAAATAAAATTTAAAAAATCTAGAGTAATAAGTAAATGAGTATGTAAGTTTTGCGAATTTTAATTTGAACTTAGTGTTAATACACAAGTTACAAGGTAGCACTTATAATAGTAATTGGTTTATAAGAAAAAGTCTGCCAAACTACTGCCACTTTCGCAGACGACTATAGAAGAGCTCTGAGAAGAACGTGGCCAAGAAACTCAAGCCACTCTTTTTAAAATAATAATTTGACTTTGTTACAAATTACCAATAGCGTGAACTTTACATCATAAGTATTGAACGTTTTAGCAACTGTATATTTTGACCATTGCTCATTTTGGTCATACACACATATTGTCGATTGAACATTTTAGCATTAGTACATTCTGACACAAGGCTGTTTTGTCATATGATGTACTTATTGTACATTTTGACACTCGTGCTATCTGATACCTTATACATTTTAACATGTTGTCAGTTTGTACCCGGCGTCTATTTTATACTGTTTTTTGGTGTTGAAATGTCATTGTATATGTTACAGTCAAAACTCATGGCCGGTCATAACCCTTTTTAACTGCATAAAACAGTCAATAGTGGTTTTGACCGACGTGCTTAGTCAAAACCCTTATTGACTGTTTTTTTGCAGTCAAAAGTGAGTGATGCTAGAAACATTTTTTTTAATGTAAAACTAGAATATTATAGTATTATTATATTCTCGTCCTTTGGTCACCATACTAACCTAACCAACTGTTTCGGACTTTTACCTTAATATGTATTAAAGATCAATTTTCAATGACTTTTGACTAACATCGATGGTCAAAACCACTTTTGACTGCAAAAAACAGTCAATAAGGGTTTTGACTAAGCACGTCGGTCAAAACCACTATTGACTGATTTTTTCGGTCAAAAGTGGTTTTGACCGGTTATGAGTTTTGACTATAACATATACAAGACTTTCTGCTGTAACATTCGATACAGTATAAGTTCCGCACACATAAAAAATCGCTTAAAAATAGGAAAAAGTAGAGGTAGATACAGAGTGACAGAGAATAAACAGAGAGAATCGGACAAGAATAAAACGAGGGACAGAGAGAGATAAATAGATGAGGGAGTAAGGACATAACCAGTAAAAAGGGAGAAAGATATTAAAAGATGATGAAAAAGAGAGAGTGTACACCAATAATTTTGGTTTGTAAAATATTGAAATTGTTCAAGTACCTACTATGTATTGTTATAACACTCGAGGGAGACTAGTACAACACAGGGTATCCTAGCGTGGGTCTATAGGCCGACCGTTTATCTCAGTCCCCGCCTGCGGTATGAAAGGGACGAGGGGGCGGGGTAGCGGTGTCCGTTATGGTAGTGTACACAAGAGCTATATCGAGTTGTTTACTATGCCAAATAAAACAAGTTTTTACAAAACAAAACCGACTTCAAAGACCAAAATTGCACTAAAAAGTAAAAAATAATTAGTTGTATTTTGGTTTTGCAACATTAAATCAGACATTCTTTTTACTTAATTATAATCTAAAGAATAGGTTTTTTTAATTATTGTAAAAAGTATTGTTAAGGATATTTCTTGAAGAGTCTACAAATATATTTATTTCAAGATTCTTTAAAATATAATCAAATTATTACAAATAATGTAATATTATTGTTATTTTTGGAGTCGATGTCAGCCACGATAGTTATATTCTATTTTTTATTCCTGACTATAAATTTAAAGAAATATGATGGCGTGTTATACACTGACTAAAGACTAAGATGAGAAATAAGTACTACGAATCAAAGACAATTACTTAAAATTCTCATGCGAAAATGAAACGGCCATGTTTGTTTTAAATAAAATATTTATCAAATTAAAAACTATCATCAGAATGTGTTAGACAAAACTCTATTGCCTTTTCTAACGACTTTGTAGACAACATTTTGCATTATTGATCCTATTCACGAATTACGATTTTTTTCAATTGACGGTGCTGGTTAGCCCCATAAACGCCCATAAGTTATGGAAAGCTTTAATCAGTTACTAAATAGGTATATTAAAACGTTTGAACGTGACACAGGTATTTTAAAATATATTTATTTAAATATGATAAAAATAGTTATTTAATATTTGTTTAATTTTTAAACCAATCCATAAACAATCAACAACTTTATGTCAAACCCACTTACTCATAAACGCAACTTAAATTTTAGTCAATTGATTAGCTTAAATTTTTACGGTTTTGTTTGGCTTAAGGTTGGTTTTGCTAACAAAAAACTCGCTAAACGGTGATTAAATTTTAGAGATTTTTATAATTAAGGGGGTTAATGTCGAAGTCATATAATAATATAATCTGTAATTCATGGCCGCCATTCCATTAGCATATGTATTATCGTATTTCGTTGGCTGACACCGACTCCAAAAATAACAATAATATTACATAATTTGATTATTTTTTAAAGAATCTACAAATATTTTGAATAAGAATGTTTTGAAAAAATAACATTTAGTTACTTAAATAAGTTTTTGTTTAATTTGTGTAGTTTTAAGATATTATATTGCTATAATTTGCATATCCGATGTGGATAGACTGTTGAGACTAATGTATTCATACACTATCACCTGATATACACAGTTTTGCAATAAATCTTTATCTTTAATAAATATATTTGTTATTATACGAATGGCTGATTTAAACTATAAATATAATTATAACTAAAGTCTTAGAAAATATTTACAAATAATAACAATTGTACAATCATTAATTATATATATTAAAATCATAGTATAATCACAGTTTACATTAAAACAGGTATGATTTAAACATATTAATTTGTAAGAATCAATCTTAGAAAATATTTACAGATAATATGAACAATAATAAGAGCTTTATTTATTTTTACACGCTACCATAACGGACACCTAGTCAGTATGTCAGTATGACACTAGTGCAGTATGCTAGTCCGTCTTCTATACAATTTACAAATGTCAAAGATGGTGGCGTCATCTTGGCACTAAAACTAGTACTTTCTTAGAAAAAAATATGCAATCTAAATTATTACACAATTTAAAGCCTGGCCAGAAAAATAAAACAACCTCTCCAGGTATTTCGATTGGTTTAGGGTATAATTTTTATTTTTATTTCTTTTTATTTCATAAAAATTAGCTAGCTAAAAATTAGAGCTGTGTTGTGATGTGATATAGTTCGGGTCACAGTATCTGAGATGGCGCCGTTTTGGCAAAAAATCAAGAGATAGCTCTCTCCTTTATCCTCGCCCCCCGCGCACCTCTATTACCGCAGGCGGGGTCTGAGTTAAACGGTCGGCCTATAGTGAGTAACCTAATATGTAAAATGATTTTCTGAAAAATAAAAGTTATTGTTAAAGTTACATAAATGTAAACAATTTCGATTCGAAGTGTGTTGTTATTTCAGAGTGATCTTCTTGTAATGGTGCTGTAACGGCCTGGCCACGGGACATTCACCATGGGGAAAATTCGTGCGGTGCGAACGGCAAAGCGACTAGCGACTGAAATAGATGAATAGGAATGTTACAAAATCTAGATAATTTTAATAACGACATTTCGCTGTCTGACTTCCTTACTGGTCGCGGCGAAGAACATGACTGCTCGTGGCCTGCCAACTAGTCGCCTTGCCCACCGCATGGCCGTTCGCGCCGCGCCGATCCCCGTGGCCAGGCCGTAAGGATGACATCGAAAAACGAGACATTTGTTGCAAACTGTACAATGGACATTTTATCTTGAGTGAACTGTGTATTAGTGACTTAACCTGATTAAATTAATTGTAGAAATAAACTTTTACGTAGTTTTAACTCAATTCTCATGATGAAGAAGTGAGAGTTTAAAAGCGATCAGAAGTTCGTTATTATTTCAGAGTAATCTTCGTGTAATGGTGCTGTAAGGATGACATCGAAGAAAAATTAATACAGGACTGTGATCTGTGATTAAGAAACATTTGTTGCAAACTGTACAATGGACATTTTATTGTAGGAGTGAATTGTGTATTAGTGACTTAACGTGATTAAATTAATTATAGGAAAAAAACTTTTACGAAGTTTTGACTCAATTCTCATGATGCAAAAGTGAAAGTCAAAAATCGATCAAAAGTTCGTTGTTATTTCAGAGTGATGTTCTTGTAACGGTGCTGTAAGGATGGAATAAATGAGTACAGGACAGTGAGCTGTGATTAAGGGACATTTGTTGCAATGGACATTTTATTGTAGGAGTGAATTGTGTATTAGTAACTTAACGTGATTAATTATAGGGAAAAAAACTTTTACTTAGTCTTACTCATTTTTCGTCACAAGAATAAGGTGATGAAGGTGTAAAGAATTTTTTTTATTAATAAGTACTAAAATTTAACTAAACACATTGGACTGAGTAACGGACTAATTATATGCAGTTAAAAAGAAACTGAAATAGTGTGTATTAATACAGAAGTAGGATTTTTATTTTTCATTTCATAAGTACAGATTATAAAATAAAATTACAGTAAAATATTTTTATATACTTACAATAAAAATATTTTGGTTGAAAAGAGCTTATGCCCATAGCATCAAGGTAACTATGCGTTTAGTTTACCCATTTATATCTAGAATATTTTATATTCTATGTCTGTAGTAGTATGATAAGTTAAGTCAAGTATGATAAGTTAAGGTGGTAAAAACCACAAAGATAAATTAACGGCGTTAACTAAGTACATTCAAACCACTAGTGGTGTAAAAATATGTAATGTAATAAAAAAAAATGTATAATACCTAATATATTTACGTAATTTTAAACCTAATTAGGTATAAGATAAACTTACTTATCTGTTAAAAAAGATCAGTAATAGTTAATTGTTCTTATCTAAATTTTTAACTTTTTTGTAACGATTGCAAATCGCATATTATTATATATATTTATGTATTTTAGTTATATTTTTACATGATTTATTTCGTTATTATGATCTGTAATTTAGTAAATTAATTACATTATATTCTAGTCGTCAAGAAATACCTTGTCATTTCAATTAGAAACACTAGGCCTAAAAATACGGCCTGTTGGTTGAAAGGAGCATATTATTATGCCCATAGCATAGAAGTTAACTATTTTACGTTTAGTTTAAACATAAGTAATACATTTTAATCACTATTCTATGTATGTTGTAGTATGGTAAGTTAAATCACTAACCGAGAGCCATATATGCTCGAAGTAAATTAAGGTGGTATAAACCACAAAGATAAATGAATGGCGTTAACCACATTCAAAGCACTAGTGGTTTAAGTAACAATAATGTAAATATAATTAATAAAATGGTATACGGTAATGTTTGTAAGTATTATTAGTAGTATTAGGGATATGGGATGTTAATTGACATTTCTCTTCTAAAACTGTTAGTATTATGTTACCCAGTTAAACCAAATTAATGTAAATATGTATTTTATTGTACGGTACGTTTAGTAAAGAAAGGATAGTAAATAAAGGGGTGAACAGAAAATGCAAAAGTTTAATAGTTATGTACTATTTTTGCTTTATAGAGGCCGATTCCAAAAAATGGGATAAGGTTTTATAATATTATTATTTATGTGCTCGAGCGTACTTTGCCCTAGCGCACTTTCCTCGAGTGTACTTACTTTGCTATTTAATCAATTATATATCTATTTTATCTATTTGCACCCCATTCAAGTAAATACGTTAAAAAATTCTGGTCCAATATTATTTCAATTTCTAAACGAGATTAAAGACTTAGTATGAAAAAAAGCTTTATGTGTAAAACTAAAAAAACGTCCCTAACTATTTATTGTAAGTATAAGTATTATTATCCTATTATATTTTTTATATGTCAAAATCTATCTTCATATAATATTTACATTTGAATAGTAAATTAAGAAATTATGTAAACTTAACATATACCTACCTAATGATTTAACAACAATGAATTTTACATTTATTTTTGTGTACTAGAACATCATTTATTTCAAAAATTAATGTTTTCCTTTATAAAGTTTATATTTAAATATAATTATAACGAAATTTATTTAATCGAATATTATTATTATTTTTATTCTAAAATCAGATGTCATTATACTGCTTATAATGTAATTTAATAGATGTTTATTCTACATGTTATTGTTGTAAACGTGATAATTAATTGTATGTAATATAGGAAATGGTGTTTTATTATTTTAAAATACCATTTAATAGTAATATAAAAAAATAAATAAGTCTAGAAAACTACTAGGTATATTCATGAAATTTATTTGCCTAATTTATCTTTCATAATATTATAATATGTCTAAGATGATTTATTTTCAAAGTGTAGAAATGGAGGGGTCAATAGAAACACTATGTGCATGCCATAGCATTGAAACGAATATAGCAGTCTTTATCTTTTATCAGTTGAATATTATAAAACATATTATACAATGCTGACCTAATACCCTTGCTTCTATAGAAATCATTCTGTAGAAGGTTTTTGAATAGAACATTGTATTGATATGTTAATTAATATTATATATTTAGATATACCTACATACCTAATGTTGTTCTCCATCTACTTCTGCACTTTTTGAGGGTTTATGTTGATACACGAACACTTACAAATGACATCATTTCACATACGAACCTATGCCGTCAGATGTAGGCCACCATTAAGTTATTGTACCTATTTTTTATTGTGACAAACACATACCTACCCTTAAACATGCTTTTACACGCACAAACACCCAAACATTCACACGCGATCATATACCACAATTAAAATGCATTTTATCTCTATTCAGCCATACGTTTCGATTCCATCCATCGATACTAGCCTATGGTTGACCACTGCTGAACATAGGCCTCCTCCAAACGTTTCCATCCGCGGTCTTGTGCTTTCCTCATCCATCGGCTTTTCCTGCGGATCTTCTAATTTCTAATAAGATAACGTAGGGAAACTCCCAACATAGCTGTCTCTGTTGCCCTCTGGGCGACCATAATCCGTCGTATAATCCGTACGCATAATACGTCTCTGTTCCGTACGTCATCACTGTCATCACACACTAGTCGAAGACCTTTGTCTCCAAATACTGCAGCAATGCGAACGATAAGATACGTTTTAGCTTACCGAACGCTGCCCAACCGATTTGGAATCGACGAGTGACCTCCTTTTCCAAGTTAGACTTAGTCGATAACTTCGAGTGTACAGCCTCCATGGTTGAATTGGGTGTAACATGGACATTCGCCATGATCTTAGTCTTTTCCATGTTCATTTAAAGACTGCACTATTGAGGTCATAGAGCATTGTATTGAGATCCTCCTTGGTCTTAGCCATTACCAGGATATCGTCAGCAAATTAAAGGTGCGTGGTCCATTGATATTGATTCCAAGTCCTTCCCAGTTCAAGAGCCTAAAATCATCTTCCAGCGCAGGGGTAAACAGTTTCGGGGATATGACATCCCCCTGTCTCACTACTCGCTGCAGCTGGATAGGCCTCGAACATCGTTCTTGAAGGCTTAGAACAATTTGTAGACGTGACTCAGAAGAGTGATGGGTCTGTAATTCTGAAGGAGCGTTCTATCTTTTTTTTTTGAACCACCACATCTCTGTGCCATGCCTGTGGCCTTTTCCCCTCGAGTAAGATGGAATTAAATAGCTTTTGAGAGCGTTTCGATTCATCCATGTTAAATGTATCGACAAAACAGCATCTTGAACACAGCTTCTCCGCTCGTTACTACTCTATGCCCGATTTACACATCGACAAGTACAGTGGCGAGTTAAAAAAATAGACAGTTACGTAGTAAGTAATAAGTAGTAAGTACAGTTCACACGTAGGCGAGTACAGCTCATAAGTTGCCAAACAGAGACGAAGACTAGTCGCGTCGGGCGTGCCTCGGCTGAGATTGTTTACGTTTATTTTAAGCGATCAAATGGACATTGAACAATTGAATACCAATTTACGCGCTATTATACGAGAAATAGTATTAACACTGAACATGCAACACATTAAAAATGAAATTTTAATAAAAAGTATACTTAGAATAATAAAAAAATAAATATTCCTCACACTTTCACACAACGCCATCTAGTACCAAACTAACCAGAGCTTGTACTATGTGTAATATACAACGCATAAATATACTTAAATACTTTTATAAATAGATACACATTATACATAGAAAAACAGACAAAAATAAAAATAAATACGACATTAGAACTTGTGAACTGTACTAAACTCGCCCGTCTACACGGCGGGCGCTGCGAGCGCCGAGCCGGCGGGGTGAGGGAGACGCGAGAGAGGGGGCTACTTCGTTCTTAACTCGCCGAAAAATAGAATCGAGCTGTATTCAAAACAACTTGATCGGCAACTTACTACTTAACTTGCTTTTGCCGTCCACACGCAAAAAGTGACTTAACTCGCCAATGATGCAAGTTAACTCGCTACTGTACTTGTCGATGTGTAAATCGGGCATCGAAAAATAGGATCGAGCTGTATTCAAAACAACTTAATCGGCAACTTACTACTTAACTCGCTTTTGCCGTCCACACGCAAAAAGTGACTTAACTCGCCAATGATGCAAGTTAACTCGCTACTGTACTTGTCGATGTGTAAATCGGGCATAAGCGTCTGTTAAACAGACGGTGTGAATGGCGCTACTTATAAACGAACAAAATACTACACGAGTTTTTTTCGGCTGTACAGAACTACCAAAAAAGCTGTTTTATTTTCTTCGCGCGCAAAGAAATCCTCGCAGTCTGTGAGGTGGCTTTACCCCCATCCTCCATCTTTGTTGGCCCCAGTAAACTGGTTTATTTTAATTTATTGTAGTTTAAGTCTCAGGCTCTATGATGAACTTATTTTATGTACATAAAAAGTAGATAGATATTGTAAAACCGTCGTCTAGTATTATTGACATTAAAGTCCCAATTATTTGATCTCCAAAACACAAACATCTAAGACCACATTGCATCGAAATGTTTTTGCTTTTAGATCTAACAGAATTATTTAGTAAGTACTTAGTGTTTAAACTTACAATAAAAGAAAATAAAGTACATGTCGTCGAAGTAAATTATGTTTGTTAATGAAATGTTCAGTGTAATTAGAAATTAAGTAAATGTAGTATCGTCATATCATCTAAGATCATAAGTTTTAACTATCACGTTTATCAGTATTATATAAATATATATTTTATAAACGGAAGATTGACGCACAATGCTATTTAACTTCATTCTGGTTGACGTTACGCCACTGGTTGACCGTCAGCTTGCGACTACGGCCAGTGTAACCTGTGCCGAAACGTCAAGCTAAATAAAAGTAAATAACATGCTGCGTCAATCTCGTTTATGTAATTCTCATATCTTCAGATTTTTTCATTTTCTCGATACCGTAACAGTATCGCATTTTGCAATATTCTAACTTCGTGAGTTGGCAAAGCAACTTCTGTTTTAAGCCTAGTAAGAAAGCTTCTGCAGCATTATTAGCATATCGTTTTCCTTCCAAAAAGTTAAACATAATGATTGTTCAAGAATTACATTCACTGTGATAAAACTTCGGCATCACTTTAGTCTTTCAAAGTTAGCCTCTATCATTAGTTGCTTCTTCTTGTATCGGATGATACCTAACCTCTTATATCACCATATATACAGATAGTTTTACTAAAGTATTTTGTTAGTTAAACTTTCTTTCTTTCACGGATCTTTAATTCCTATTGACATTCTAAAAAGACCTTTCAAATCTCTAAATTATAAAATTTATTACCAGTAATGGTTAGGTCCATTTTGTTGTTTCGAATGTGTTTGTGTTTTAACGTATTAATTGATGTACCTATTGAACTACATATTAATTACTAACAATAAATGTGTCATAATTAATTTATTTGTTTTTATTATCCATGAAAAACCTTAATATTCACGTTGCAAGTTGTGTAAAAAAGATTGTTACACATTTTCAAGTCGTAGGTAACTTACGACGATTTGGTAGCTTATTATAGAACTTAAACGGGAAAAGGTGTAAAGGAGCACATCCTGGCAAATCGTATCAGAATAGACTAAAATGGGGAAGATATTTATCCTTATATCACTATCCTCGTAACATTAACATTTACTTAATAAAATATAAAACATATAAAAGTAAGTATGAAAAATGAGGTAGACCCACCAGCATTGGATACAAGCCTTTAGGAACACAATGTTGAATTTTCAAAATATTGAACCCATAATGTTGAATTCGCAAAATGGGCTTCAGAGACGGGAACCTCCTCACAATACGTGCCGTGTCGAGTAGAACCTTCGTATAGAGGATCTTTGGTATAAGTCCACTAGACGAAAGTACTATCAGAACAGTGATCGCCGAATCAACAATCCACTTGTGCAAAAGTAAGTATTTATTTTAAAAAAAGTAAGTATCGCAAAATAATAACGTTTGGACCACGGGTGTATACCTCAGAAATGACCTGCTCCTCTACAGAAAGATGGTACCTGCAGTGTACCTTTAATGAATTCCAGTGTACCTCTGTTGTTTAAAATATAAGTATATAACATTTTATGTACACCCGCCATCCTAAAAGTTAGGTCTGCGGGTGTACACTTTTTCTTAATGAAATCTAGTGTACCTTTTTTTATTAAAAGATAATTATAGTATCCGTGTGGTGACGGAGTAATAATACAATAAGTCACCACCCCATCTCATCCCATGGGTGTCGTAGAAACCGACTAAGGGACTATCTGTGAATATTAACTGTACATAGAAAGAAGGAAAACTTGAAATTAAACCCTATACCAATCCGTCTGGCCAGCGTGGTATTAGTAGGCCAAGTATCCCTCCGTCACGGGAGGAGGCCCGTCCCTGCAGTGGGCGCTGTTATGATATAGTATCAGTTGTACACCCGCCATCCTACATGTTAGGTCTGCGGGTGTACTTACTACAAAAATGACGATGCAGCGCTTTTTTACGTCTCTTTCAACTTGCTGTAGAATGTACATATAGGTACCGTGAATAGCAGCAATAACCTCCAGGCCATCAACTATTCATCAATCACCTCACTTACATGAGTGACGATGAACATGCAATAACTGCTTTATTTACTACCCTACTAAATAACGGCGCTTGTACACGCTAAGAAAGTTTGCCGTGTCTACGCCAGACAAGACAAATCTTCGTGTAGACGTCAAGAATTTTGTCTTTTTCGTACACGAAAACTTTTCTTGTCTTCCGCAGACAAGACAATTCGGAACGTGTACACGCCAGGATTTTTTTCGTACAGTCGTCAGACGGGCGTAGGGCGCGCAAGTAATAACAAGTGTGATAATCAGTGTGAGTTTCCTTTATTAAAAATGTTAACTAGAAAGCAAACAAGTATGATACCCTACTACACCGCTCCCCGCCCCTCCGCAACAACGTTCGCCGTGTCTTGTCTTGCGCAGACAAGAAAATTTTCTTATGCATCGCCGGCGCTGTGTACACAGGTCGTGCTTAGAAACGACACGAATTCTTGCGTAGGCCCGGCGATTTTTCTTACCGTGTACAAGCGCCGTAAGGGGGCGAGTTTCCTTCCTAAAGCCTGAAGTGGCTCCTCAATACTTACGGACATTTCTCTTCTGTACAACAATCTCTTTAAAAAAAATCAATTTGTAAAATATATATAGTAAAACCTAGCAAATGTTATTGTCTGTGTTTAGGTAGGCGGGATACGAGATATACTTCATATGACCCCGGTCTCACTATTGGCGGGGAAAACGTTTCAATAATATCAGAAACCGTGCCTTCTAAATTTCTTGGTAGAAAGATAAACGATAAAGGTCGCTCTCCAGTACTAGACGATGTCGTCAATAGTTTCATAAACGACATTGAAAAGGTAGACCATCAACCGATAAATAACGTAAAAAAAGTCTGGATATACGACAACTATTTAACATCACGTCTCAATTGGCCTTTCCTTGTGTATGATTTAAACCAGAACCTCTTGAAACAACTAGATGCTAAAGTGACGAAAACATTGAAATCGTGGCTAGGGTTACCTCAATCTGCAGACTCTTCTGCTCTGTATCGAGACACAAATAACTTTGGGATGAAACTAAAAAAATCATCGGAACTCTACAAACATCTAAGAGTCACTAAAATGCAAGTCTTATCAACATCTAAAGACGAAATTGTAAAATCCATCCCAACTGATAAAAATTCATCTGCGCTCGAGTCACGGTTACAATTCCACAAAAAGTTCATGATAGGCGCACAAACTAGTAGAGTAGGTCTAGGAAACACGGAAAGTCAATCGGACAAAGAAATTATAAAATCTTTCTTGAACCAAGATGAGAATAACAGCTACAGAGTGCACGCAATGAACCTAGAAATGCAAAATGAATGGGTTACTCTAGGGGACTACTGTATACCTTTAGCCTTGAAGTGGCGCACTTTGCTTTACGACTGGTCACCAGCATTACTTAAATTCTACCTCAACGCCTTTCAATTGACTCTCCCCGATCAAAGCAATCTTGTAAGATGGGGAAAAGCCACGGACAAAAAATGCACAGAATGTGGCAAAGAAATTGGTACGGCAAGACACTTATTGGTAGGCTGCAAAGTGCAACGTCACGACAAAGTATTAAAGATTATACGCGAGGCAGTGAGTCTGTCGATTGCCAGAGCTAGAAAAGGACTGACTACGAATGAAAGACAAAACATCCAATTTGTTAAGGAAGGCACTACTAAAAAGACCACCTACAAGCCTTTTTCGGTCCTGAGTCCGGCAGACGATTGGACTCTACTGGTTGACACGTATGAAACACACTACAAAATCCCGGAGGATATCTGCGTGTCGCCGTTGAGACCAGACATATTCCTCTACTCAAAATTGAAAAAGCGTGTAGTACTTATTGAGCTCACGGTACCGTGGGAAACTAACATCCCTAAAGACCACGCAATTAAGACAAATAAATACTTTGACTTGACAAATGAGATAACCAGAAATGGCTATAGGGTTACTCTGTATGCCGTGGAAATAGGTGCGAGGGGTACACCAGCTAAATCCCTCTACAATCTATTAAAAGAACTAGGACTGCCGAGAACTTCAGTAAGCTCTCTACTATCACGAATGTCCAAAACGGCATTGTTAGGTTCCTACCAAATTTGGATAGGTAGAGGACGGAACATGGCAGACAGTGAAGGTGACCGCTAACGCGTTGTAAGGGGGCCTCCTTAAACCTACATCTGGGTCGTAAGTCCCAGACGCTGTTAAGCCAGTGTTCCGCCCTCTATCACGCGATGGACCCGGCACCCGCAAGGAGAATCCATGGAATGCTAAGATTAGGTCTTATTGTAATTCAATATAAATAAATAATCCTCACACATCGCCACCTAAGCAAAGCTTGTACTATGGGGACAACGGATAAAAATACGTAGGTACCTAAATACTTTTTTTTGTAAATACATACATAGAAAACAGACCAATGCAAACAATCATGTTCACACACAAAGATTTGCATTGAGCGGGAATCGAACCCGAGACCTCTTTTTTTTTTGTTAAGGACGAGTAGTTGGTCTCTGACGACCGCTACTACTTTACACGGGCTGTGGTGGGGCGGATGGCCCTCAACCAAAACCGAGACCTCTGCGTAGCAGTCATGTATATACCGACTGCGCCTCAGAGGCCGTCAATTGAAGTGATTGTTTAATAGTGAACCTTTCGTGTCGTGTCGATCAGGCAAATTATCGCCTACTTATGGATAATTCACTCGAATTCGGATAATATACGTCCATCTGTCAATACGTCTGCTTGTCATTAGGTCTAACTGTTGCATAGACTATTTGTTAAAATGATTTATTGTTATAATATGAAACTGTAAAATGTCCAAATCTTTATAAGTAAGTATGTACTAAAGTCAAATACTTACACATAATCCCCCTTACTCATAAACGCCTCTTAAATTTTAATCAATTGATTAATTAGCTTAAACTCTTACGTTGTTTGGTATAAGGTTGGTTTTCGTAATAAAAATCTCGCTAAACAGTGATTAAATTTAAGAGGCGTTTATAAGTAAGGGGGAATGTTGTTAAGTAAATTAGAGACTCCATATCGAAATAAATGATGGTTGTTTAATTAACATAGCATAATTTTAAAGCAATTTACGTAACAACCTGCCTCAAAGACTGTTTTCAATATGTTTTAATATTCTGTATCAAACAAAATTAAATGCGCCTGTTCCACAATTCGAAATGCCGATGCCCTGAAATGTAGTAACTTCATAATTGTTTTAATTGGACAAAATAATATTATAGGTGCCTGTGTACTTACCTATAGGTAATCTATTTTATAATGATATTTTAAAAGTGCACTGCATAAATCAGCCAGTTTGGCTTTGGTACCTAGATTAAGTTTGTCTACACAAACTTAGTACCTACCTACTTGTAAGCCAAGCTGGCCAGACGGGTTGATATATAGGGTATTTGCAAAATCTTCCTTGTTTTGTTTTTGTAGCGATAATATATCTGCGAACTTTTCTTTGTGTAAATACTTTTACAAGATATGTAAAGTTATGTTTCTGAATATTGTTTTATATGGGAAAGGAGTGACTCGAATTAAATCTTAACACTCTGCCTGGGCATCTCAGAGACGCTAATATTGAGAGGAGGCCTATATTCAGCAGTAGACGTCCACTGGCTGAAATGATGATGATGATAATGCATACACATACTCTCCTTCACTTATCATAATCACGTATTGTCCCTATTTTATAAAAGAACTTGACATGGGCATTTTATTTATATTAAACTAGCCAATGACCGCGGCTTCACCCAGGTGGTATAGGTAGCCTAAATGTGTTCTTTATATTAAACTAGCCGATGCCAGCGGCTTCACCTGCGTGGTAGCCTAAATGTTATTCTACACCATAAACTACTTATATTTTCAAATTTCATCAAAATCCGTTCGGTAGTTTATGCGTGAAAGAGTAACAAACATCTATCCATCTAGGTATACATCCACACAAACTTTCGCATTTATAATATTACCTAAGTAGTAGTAGATAGGATAAAACCAAAATATGCATAAGCAGGTAATGGAACGACGACCTCAAAAAGGTCGGACTACTTATATGTATGTGAAAGGCAGAGACTTATGCGTGTTCTGTGTGAATATAATCTTTACGAAATAAAAAGAAGGAGAACTGTAAATTAAACCCTATATCAATCCGTCTGACTCGTAGTAGGCCAAGAATCCCTCCGTCACGGGAGGAGGCTCGTCTCTGTAGTGGGACATTAATGGGCTGTTATGATGAAACGTCAATAAATAAAAAGTGAATAAATTTATATACACGGTGTACATCAGAATGGCGCATTCCTCTTAACACAAGGAATCAATTGCTAAGCGGGCGGGTACTAATAAATTATTAAGTACGAATTGCTAAAACAATTATTGAATTAAAGAAAGAAAGAATATATGTAATTTATTTTGTTGCACAGAATAACATACAGTCTGTTTCTTGTGTCTTACTTTTTTTTTGGAAAGAGACATATTTTTACCCTGTGTAGGTAATTTTTTGGTTGCCCAACTAGAGTTTGTGTTGCGAAATTAAACCTGTACATAACTACTTACCTAAAACTTTTACAGTGGTTGAAACTTTTTCAATGGCTTTTTTCCACTGGTATTTAGGTAACTGTTTGCTTGATAACAAAGAAATATAAGTAAATACTTATCTTATTGTTTCGCGCCTGTCAAGGGCAGGCCTATTCTACACTGAATGCGTTGTGACTTGTGAGGTCAAATCAAAGAGATCTCAGGCTTTATGAACAACATTGTCTGTCAATGCTCGATGTAAGATTTGCGATCTATGTTTATGATCTCAGTCAGGTCGCATCTACTTTGACTTACTTACTTACTTACTTAGGGTCGTAGCACACATATCAGAACGTAAAGGGATCGGCATCGCCTCGCCCGTCAAAAATCCGATTACGTTACGATTCCGATTAGTGTGCGTTGGAGTAAGGAGTCTCATACAAATAATATAGAAAGGCTCGAGTTGATACGGTGACGATCCCTTTCCGTTTTAATATGTTTCCTACGGCCCTTATACGTAAATAGAAATGTGTCTGCTACTACTACTAACAAACCGTTTTTTTCTAGAAATTCATTTCAGAGTCGGCAACGCGCTTGTGATGATTCTGTTGTTGCAGGCGTCCATAGGCTGTGGTAACTACCGCCAGGTAGCAAATCGTTTGCCACTATCGTGACATAAAAAACAAGTTTATGAATATTATAGATATGTAGGTATACTTACTTACTTACTTAGCAGTTATTAAAACAACATTAAAAATGTTAGAAATTAAAACAAATATGGTAAACAAGTTTTGAGGTGCACCATTTCTCCGGCGGGTTATTAATGTAGGTACTCGTATACTCGTGTATGTTATGGACCAGGCGATGATTAATGCGGGAATTATTTAGGTTTTAATGGCCTGACCTTTGCGGAGGGATACTTGGCCTACTAATACCACGCTGGCCAGACGGATTGGTATAGGGTTTAATTTCAAGTTTTCCTTCTTTTTATTTCGTAAAGATAATACCTATTCACGGATAGTCCCTTAGTCGGTTTTTACGACACACATAGGATGAGATGGGGTAGTGACATATTGTATTCTTACTCCGTCACCACACGGAGAATACTTATTATCTTTATCTTATTTTGTAGTAGGTACTTAGTGCTTTGTAGTTGTGAGTTAGGGCACCACTCGGTACTTTTACTACTTAGTATTAGGGTAGTAGCAATCTTATAAGATTTTATCTAATATTTATAAGACTAATAATTTAGATTATTTATTTATTTATTTTGTTTACGTAAATACATCAGAGGTCTAGAGGATTATCATTCCGAGGGCTAACCCGGACCCTATGATAACTGGGACAACGTCTAGTGTTGTTTTAGTCGGTAACGAAGTCCGTTCAGGATTTGCATAATAATGTCTAAAAAAACTGTTAACAAGACCCGACGTACCCCTGGCCGTTTAACTCCAGTACTTCTTGTCCATTAATGTGGCAACTTTAGACAAAAACACATTAAGTACCTACTTATTATTAAATATTTTGGAATCTTTTAAGAAGTCTTCTTTACTGGATAAATTGGCTTGTGATTTAAAAAGGGACATTTCCACGCCTGTTATAATGATAATATAAGCTGTGGTTGGATAATACTACTGTGCTCCAACCGGGGTAGTTTTATTACAAAGATCAAAGTTATAGACCCACGTTGGGCGCCAGTGTAACTGCTACGGCTGGTTTCCTATTTTAATCCCGAATTTTAATATTCCGAATTTCAAAATCCAGAAAACGTTTGGACATTTCGTCATTAGCCCATTTTTTAAAATTTCGAAGTTTTATTTGCCATATAGGTAATCACAATTCCGAATTTCTTAGATCTTTTTGGTGTACCAGGTCACACACGTATTCCAATGATATATAGTAAAATAATATAAAATCATTCCAGTATTCCTATAATTTTTTTTTTGTTTTATTATCTTCTTTTTTTCTTCTATTTGTTGATTCTGTAATTCGCGTGTCTCAGTGTTCACCAAATAAAATCATTATCTATCTTTCTTTATATTTATTTATATTTGTACGCAGTGACTATTACCTACCCCGATTCTTACATCCTTTGCTTCGTCTAAATTCCTATACATAAGTACATGAATGACTGCTAAGCACGCGTCCTTTATATAAAGAATGTCACCTATTGTATCCCTGTAAATATTTCTAGGGCGTTCACTACCGATCTTACCTAACATAAATATAAACATATTCTCGCTATAAATTTCTTTGTTGATCTTAAGCTTATTATAACTGCATAAAAGTTTGTTCGCCTCGTAAAGTATTGAAAATAATATTACAAAGGGTATTACTGTGACAAAGGCCGGGCTTTTAGCTCTAATTTCAAGACTGTCTAAGAATATTCCTGGTGTGTTGTTAAATATTTAATTTTATGTATTATGTATTGTGTTGATATTGTAAAACGTGTTAATTCGATACTCTTACTTTGATTGCATATTGCATGTAATATCACATGTACCTACACTATTATTTATTTTAGCATATCCTTGTGGTGACGGAGTAAGAATACAATATGTCACCACCCCTCAACCCATGGGTGTCGTAAAAACCGACCAAGGGACTATCCGTGAATATTATCTTTACGAAGTAAAAAGAAGGAAAACTTAAAAAAAGCCCAATAGCACTCTGGCCAGCGGGGTATTAGTAGGCCAAGTATCCGTCCGTCACGGGAAGAGGCCCGTCCCTGCAGTGGGACATTATTGGGCTGTTATGATTCATATGCCTTTACAGGAGGCCTATGTCCAGCAGTGGACGTCCATAGGCTGATAGGATGTATGAATAGTGAGCGCCCGCGCCGAGGATGTTAAGTGGTTTAACGTTGGTGTGGACGTTAAGGTTTGAATAGGATTATGTTTTGCAGTGGACTGCGATAGGCTTATTGATGATACATTTACGAGTATAAATGTAGCGGGTGGAAGGCCGGTGCTCGTATGCAAAAACATTCAGTGACGTGACTAAAGTTAAACTATTTTTTTTTTCATTAATACCTACTAGTCACGGACAGAATACTTGAACTTAAGGGCCTTTACGTGGCTCACTAGCGCCGCCAATAGAAAAAAAATCATAATTCGCAAATAAAATAAATAATATTAAATGTTGATAACAAAGTCTTAAGAAAAGGCAATAAAGTATTTGTATAACACACTCTCAACACTTTAAATGTTTTCTAATTAGTTAAATTTCGCATTCCAAAAAAAAACGGCCGTTTTTGTTTATAATGCAATATTTATTTAATTGAAATACATTTAAAATGTTGAGAGTGTGTTATACAAATACTTTATTGCCTTTTCTCAAGACTTTGTTATCAACATTTAACAATATTTATCTTATTTCCGAATTATGATTTTTTTTCTATTGGCGGCGCTAGTGAGCCCTATAAACGCTCTTAATAAGTAAGCCCTTTACCAATCCGCCAAGATAATGTGATATGCACATACCTATTTGCCAGGTTCGCTCTCCATCACTAGAGACCACAGAAATATAAAGAAAAAGTTTTAACTACTTAGTTGAAATGTTTTTTTACACCTACAAAAATTTATTGTTATGCCACACTACAGGTTGCGGGATCGATCCCAGCACAAGAAAAAATATACTTAGCTGATTGCTTTTATGTCACACTATTTTCCTTTATACGTATTTTATATCTTGTTATTTTTTTAAAAAAGGTTTTAGAATTATGTTATTTATTAAAAGTCCAGCAGAGGACATCGAATGGCTGGTATGATGATAGCCGTGGCCATTCAGCATCATTATCATCCAGTAAGTCAGAGCATCATGCCGCCTTTTGAGCCAATCCTTCGTGACTGGTCTTGCGTACTCTATAATGGCGTGCCCACTCCTCAGTTCTTCCTGGGAGAATATACCTAGCCCTATGCGCAGAAATTTCTCAGAAGTGAGCCCAATGGCCGCGCTCCATTGCCTTCTTACAAATTATTGTATCCAATCCCCAAAAATACATCTTTCTGTTTATTTGCTGAGCCTAATTGCGAAGAAGGCTAAACCGATTTTAATGAGGTTTCATTGGTAATGTTGATTTTGCGGCTGGTAGCATAAGTTTTAGTTTTGTTTTCTTTATTGAGCATAACAAATATGTTAACAATAAAATGTTTTAATACGCATCTTACTTTACCTATATTATAAGAACAAATGCGTTTTTTATCTTACTTGTAGGGTAAAAGTTAGGGTTAGAATATAAGGAGGTTGCAAATTTGGTTTTAAATAGGATTTAGGCCAGGCGCGCACTACGAGTTTTTCGCCGCGCGGCAGAAAAGCGCAGCGGTATAATGTCGCACAGTAATACTGGTGGGCTGCGGTGGCTCTGCCGTCAAGTGCGCGCAATACAATGTAAAACTGTTTGGTACAGTATTGCGCTTTTCTGCCGCGCGGCGAAACACTCGTAGTGCGCGCCTGGCCTTAAGAAGATATTACATGAGAGTACTTAATTTAAAACATTTTCGTCAGTAAATAAATCTGATTAAATAGGTATGCAAGTGATTGGTGAATAGGTGGCATCGAGGTGTTTTATACCCAGTGACCAGCTGCGTTTTAGACCAAATGCTACTTCTACCAGTTGCGTTTAAGACGATATGATAGTGACCCTTCCTATCTACGTTATAAGCGTTCCCGTGAAGTTCTCCTGGACGACATTGAACAGTGAAGCATCGACTTTTTTTATGTATAATTTAAGTTTATGGGTACTCGTGTACTCTTACTGATAATATGAATGTAATATTAAACTCACTGGACACCACAGAACACTTATACTCAAAGGAGCTGGACACTGGCAAATATGAACTATGTTCATGACGCCATTATTATAGAATAAATAAAAATAAAACATTTTAGTAGAAATCATTTTATTGTACTCGTAGATACATAGGTAAGTATGTACGTAAGTACATTTTGTATGGTTTTTATGACGGGGCCTTTTCGTAAAGAAACTAATGGTGTAAGGAGTAGGTAACTCTGGTATTTTTGAAGGGGAATTTTATACATGAAAATTACTGATTTAAATACATATCTAAATGATTAGATAGCTTAGCCTTTTTTTTTCAAAAAACAGTTCATGGCTTATAATATTTTATGTCAGCTCACTTTTTCGAAATAGTTAAGTAGTTTATACCTAATGCAATGCATGTTTAATTTTAATACGTCTGCTATAATATGTGCAGGGCATGTATCATAACTGATAGCCGAATGGCGTAACGTTCTGCATTTGTGACCGCGGACTGGAAAAATCAGAGTTCAGTCAGACCCTTCACTCGATGGCCCGGCCCTATGACCTGATAAAAGGCATAAGTAGTAGGTCCATGGATAAAAAGGCACAAGAACAAGCTCGGTGCCAACATTTATATGATACTTGTTTCCAACTAGGATCGTCTATTGATGATAATGATTACTGTAGTAAACCAGTAAACCTAATTCAATAAACGTTTGGTGATAAGGACGCACGCAACTAACACTTAGTAATTAGGTATTTATATAATGTATATTAAGTCAGACTTATATCATTAGCATGCGTCTCTTATAACTAATCAATAAGTAGGTACCATTATCATAAGACCTTTAAAACCACGGAACAAAATTTTGTTTCGTGTTTAAAATCACATTCCAGTTTTCTGTTCTACTACTTAATTGCTTTTCTAAAACAAGTCGCCTATTTAATATACCTACCTATAGCTGACTTGGCGACAGCATGGCAAGTTTTAGGGATGTGGCTTTACGTCATATTTTTTTGCAATGCTAATGATTATGATAATAAAACTATTTTATTTTAACCGACTTCAAAATAAGGAGGAGGTTTTCAATTCGATTGTAATTTTTGTTTTTTGTGTTTGTTACCTGATTTATTATATAGGTATACTTCCCATTTGGTCCTATTGTCACCAGATCTGGATCTGGATGACAGGTTCCAGATAAATCGAGGGCAACTTTTGAAAATTGTAAGGACGCATTGTGTAAAATCTTGTTATACACGTGTATCTTTGACGTCACTACAAAATAATGAAGAGCTAGAACTGATCTGATGATGGAGATCACAGAGAAATGAGGGAACTCCTTAACGGTATATAGCAGCTACCTTGTGTTTGGCCTTATTTTATTCGTAATGATGAAAACTTTGCACAAACATGATCTGATGATGAAGGAGACAGAGAGTTGCGTTACTTCTACGTCTTAGGAACATTTTTTTCATTGATTTGTGAGCATGATATGATTATCTACCTCTTTATATTATAATATTATTGGTAAGTAGTTACATATTATAATCAAGTTTGTCGTTGAAGTCGGTTTATAAATTAGAAAATTATATTCATTCAAATTACTTGCTCCCCGGAAGAATTCCATTCTTCATCCCGATTATGTAGGTAATAATTTAATGAATAGCTCAATCTAATCGATTCATCTTAGCTTTAAGATTACCTAATATGTAGGTACTATCCTTCAAAAGGGGAATTAAAACTTTGCGAACTGTATTTACTGATATTAGCCTGTTTGTGTCTCTTCGTCATTCTTATATTATTACCTATGTAGAAATATTGGCAAAAAACGCACACTTTACTACATTATGTACATTTTAGTAGGTACACAACGACACCAAAAGGTTTGGTTGGTTGGAAACAATATTGATTCCGATATTTTAGTTTTGGCTTTTACATGGGATTGGTTCCAAGAAATCAAAATGTTTTCACTCTGGGGTGGCCGCTTTACCATCAAAGATTGACTGAAAATAATGGTTGGAGCTAGTTGTACTAATTTGTTAAATGAAATACTTAGAAATGATCTTTAAATAAAAAATGTTGATTCCCCCCATCCATGCCGAAATAAAGACTGATAAAGATTTTTATGTGGCAATACTAACGCCATCTTGTGTCAACATTGATTTCAAATTTTGTTGTTATTACCTAATATTATAATAGAAAAATATTTTGTGTAATGGTGGTAACTTTGTTACCTTATATAAAATTGTTTAATATTCAAGATGAAAGTCGTGTCGAAAGCATCCGATGAGTTTAAAATCTAGCTTGAAACCAATGATACTCCTATTTCAAATATCCCGCTATAACCTAAGCAGCGTATTGAAATGAATGTTTTTCATTTGTCGATTTAATTATGGCGGACAGTGGTTGAACGATGTGCAAATTCACATAGTGTGACCCGGGACAATCAGTTAAATGTTAACGTGATTGCAGAAAATAAGCAAGCACCGAGAGGGTGTACACAGGGGCGGGAGGAAGCAAGATATGGCGGAGAACAGAGGTTCGGACAACGTCGTTATGCCGGACATTACCGAAGTATCCGAAGCCGATCCCCTGTCGGCGGGGGCCGATCACGATGCCGAACGATCTGATGGCGGTGCTGTTTTGGCAAGTGGTATCAAAAGCACGCGATTGTCTGGTGATTCGAATGGCGTGATAACAGTGCCAGTTTCCTTGCCTGTCGGTACACTTATCACAGGGACGACTTTTAACGTGATAACATCAGACCAGTTGCCGCATTTCAAGCCTATGATCTGTGTTGACAATGGTTTCATATCAGGTGGACCAGTGACAGATGATATAAAGCCGACTCATATTGTGATACAGAATCCTCAATCACCTCCTTCGAGGTCAGGTCATGAAGACAGCGGATCTAGTACTCCTACTGCGCGGTCATCTAGTACGCGGTCATGGGCGGAGACCGCGAATATGCCAATACTACCCATTAGATGTAAGAATACATCAGCTGAACTACACAAACAGAGATTTGGATCTGGAGGGAGAGGTAGATGCATCAAATATGGCATGGAATGGTATACACCTAGTGAATTTGAGGCATTATGTGGCAGAGCTTCAAGCAAAGACTGGAAGAGATCTATAAGGTTTGGTGGAAGAAGTATTCAGGCTTTGATAGATGAAGGGATCCTGACTCCCCATGCAACTAGCTGTACTTGTGGTGCTTGCTGTGATGATCAATCAGGTGAGAATATACTTGTTCACTTGTAATGCTTAAATGTACCAACATAACCTCAAATTTTTGTTTTGAGTTTATTGGATGTTATTTTGTTGTATGTGACAAGTTTTATGTGTAAGATAAATGTTAAATGTATATGAACTCATGGTAGATATCAGAAATTGAAGAAATTAATCAGGACATGGTTCAGATTAAGAAGATGTTTTGTATAGCAGAGTTTTCTTTCTTCATGATCACTTTAGGCTTCAGTAATATCACTGTGTTAATTGTATTCCAAATGTAACATGGATTTAAATTGGATACTGTGGGACTGTCCAATGTGTGGGTAGCTTGCTTGCCAATAGATAGGAATGCAACAAACAGTCAGTGGTTAATTTATTCTTGGGCTTTGCTATGCAATTGAGTTTTCATTATTGTCATTAATGATTCTGGTATTGGCCAGAATTAAAGACAGGGCAGTTATTGGTATTTTAACTATTACTAACTAGAATGTTAATGCCTTTTAAAAATGTTATGTCTGAAATTAATTATTCTTTTATTAACAAAAGTCAACGACCAAGGAATAGCTTCCGTCATTGATGGAACAATATTGTTAGCCTAGTAATACCTACTAATCAGAATACTAAAGCAAATTTCATAAACCTATTTAATATTAATACTGGAACTTTATTACCTAAAAAAAGTCATCGTTAGCTAAAATCTATGTCTAAAAAGTCTAGTGGAAATAGACAAAAATTGATTGAGTTCTCGACCATTGACACGAGAGAAGAAGTGGAAATAGGACATGATATTATTCATGCCGCTAAACAAGTATATAAGAAAGATTTAACTCTTTTTGTCTGACTTTATCCAGTACAATGAATAAATATTGAAGCTATGATACAACTTCTAGTAATGAGAAACTTCAACATTTAAAAGGTAAGAGAAAACCCAGAGAATGTATATCCTCCTAAAGTTTAATAGCGTAAATAAACTAAGAGAGATAGCTAAACCTAATATTACAAACGCAAAGGAAGCAAAACAAAGTAAGAAAATCTAATATTATTTATATTTTATTAAGTACAAATAATGGAAAAAGATCATAAAGGTGAAAATAAACATAATAATAGTCTCACTAAGCAAATTAAGAAGACTCATTGCTATAGAAAATTAGAAGACTGAAACAAGCAGTGTGAAGGAAGATTTTAAAGAACCAATAGAGAAAGACAACCAGATAACATCCACTGAAATGATATGCAACAAGACACAGAATAATACAGCAACATTTATTTCACAAACCACTCATAAGACAGTTAACTTATTCAGAATATTCCTAAAGCATTTCATACTTACCAGAAATACTACCTACATAATTAGAAAGCAATAAATTGTCATAAGTTAAACACTCCACAGGTCCTAACAATATTCCAAATGAGCCAATGAGAGGGACAGTTGAAGAAATTTGTTCAATATTGAGAGTAATCCATAACAGCATTCTACTAAAGCAGGTCATTTCAGGCGAACAGACCCCAGTATTATATGTTATCCTTTTACTTTATGGATTGAGTCGTCTACAAATCAAAATGTCCATATATGCTTTTGGTCTCAAGCAAAAGGTCTTTGTAACCAATCTTGACCACATAAGGATACTGTCAATTATGTCCATAAAGTCAAGTAGTCTATAATGGAATACTGCCTGTAGACAAACATTCGCATTATGTTAGCATTAATTCTAAAAGAAGAAAGACAATGGGAAAAATGGCTGTTTAGACCATCCTATCCAATAGGTCCTTTTACACAAAAAAGGGGAAACAGAAAATTACTGAACATGTAAAGAGAACTGAACATAAGAATTGTTAAAACTTGCTTACCAAATTAATGGGATAAGCAAATTGTGGAAGATTCAAATTTCAGCATCAGTAACCTTCATCAAAATAAAAATTTGAAAGGCATTAAGAATATAGGGCTAAAGTAAACAGTAATAGATGTTTTTCTTGCTATGTTGCATTCACTTTTAATTAAACTCTGAGTAAAAATTCAAATTATCTAAAAATCAAAACCACATAGTGTAAAAGACTTAAGAAAACAAAAAAATTAGAAGGAGTATGATAAGAAATTAGACCAAACTCAATGATTCAATTATAATTTCTAAAAGCTTAAATAGGCTGGCTATGTTATAATACAAGAATATGCATTGGATATAGAAAATATATAATAGGGCAGGATAATCAGGGATTTGTAAAATCAGAAAATCCAATTAAACATAGGCAGAAGATGTACCCTCTGCATCAGATAAAGACTAGATGATTGCAACTAGAGATATCCTTAAATAGAATACTTGTAGAAGGAGGACTTAACCTGAAAGAAAAAATCCCCTCTTGCCCATGGTCCACCTAAAAAGTTCACATGGTTGTACCACAGATAATTTTCCCCCCTATGGTACATCCAGTTAATTAGCAGTGTGAAAAAATATAGCAACATGAAAAAAGTTTATTCAAGTGAAACCAGTAATATGTTACCTTATTAAATTCATGTTATTTTCCCAATAAAGGCAATTTAGATTTAATTTAGTTTATTTAATATAAAACAGAGACCAGAAATATTGGTAAAGGGTTTTATCTCAAGTTCATTTTCTTTTGAATTCATAGATATAAATCTATGAAATTTCCCTTAGTTTGCTTTTATGATACCCACAAGTTGAGAGGAGAAGAAGTTGTTTTAATCTACTTCACTACTGTTTAGAAGCAATATCACTGTCAAATTTGTTTAAATAACAATATCAAACACAATAAAGTAGATATTTTCACACAGCCATGGGACCAGTCCGTTTATTCACACCATACAAAAGAAGACGGCGGACATATCAAGAAGGTGAAGAGAAGAAAGCCAAAGTGAAGAGAGAAAGTAGCTTGGGGGAAAGTGAAGTAGACAATATACATCAGACCAGCAATAATAGTAATTCCAAAGAAACCTGGCAGTCCATTGCAGAAGGCCTGGAGAGCAATGCTGACTATCATCTCCTCGAGAATCCTGATACCAATACTGATGCTATTTCAGGTTAGTGGCTTATTTAATATTTAATAGGTTTCTCTAAACTATTATAAACTCATCATTTTCTACTAAAAAGGGTTGAGTTAGTTTGAGAGTGTTTGTGTTTGTTGTTTATGTAATTATATCCTAACGGATATATTTTTAATTTTAGGCCTTTGTCCAGCAGTGGACGTCGATTGGCTGATATGATGATGATAATTTTGATGTTGTAAGTCACAAATTATTCTCATATCAATAGAAACTAAAACATACACTTTGAACTATTATTTGGAATTGGTACTATGTATGTTTAAAAATCTCTTATAATTTTTCTTGTCAATCTTGGCATTTTCTTTATGGATCATAATAAAACTTTCTTACTATAGGTACCTACCTAAAGATTACATGATTCAGTAATCTTTAATTTGTTTCCAGTAATCTTATATCCATTGCAGTAATAACACTCTTAAACTCTGGAGTGTCCACTGTCCAGCTTAATATGAGATAAGGATAAGTCTTTAGATAAATGAACAAGATATATTGTGGTGTAATGATTTAATTATATAAAACAAAGTTGTTTGTCACAGTTAATTAGTTTACTCTTTATTTACATTTTACCTAATATTTTTAACATAAATAAAAACAATTAAAATATTTTGACACCAGTGTTTTAAGTATTTATTTAGAAAAGTTAATAATTATTTTTCTTAAAAGTTTCAAATGAGTTAAAAAAAAATCAATTGTCCCTAATAAAATTGGTTTATGCTTTCATATTATATTCATATGCTGTGCGTTTATAAAAAAAAAGTTATTAATAAAACATTTTTATATCTATTTTTCTAAATATGTAGCGGGTAATGCAATTTTTTAAACCTTATTTTTTCTTTTTTTAGTAATTTTAGTTGATAAGTTATTTAGCTGGGTCTTCTAATGATACCTCTACATCTATTCATACTTTCGTATTTTAGTATTAGCCATTGAAATACTTTTACAATGTAGTATTATGATCATCACTGTGCGATTTTCTTTCACTGTCTAGGCTTACCTTTTTTGTGGCGAAAAGGCTGTGTAATTTTTTATGGTAGAAATTTGTTGCGTTCAATGCTGTGCGATTATAGAATAACCATTATTAATTAGACCATTAGTATACCTACGATCCGTGTGGTGACGGAGTAAGAATACAATATGTCACCACCCCATCTCATCCCATGGGTGTCGTAAAACCGACTAAGGGACTATCCGTGACTATTATCTTAAAAAGAAGGAAAACTTGAAATTAAACTCTATTCCAATCCGCCTGGCCAGCGTGGTATTAGTAGGCCAAGTATCCCTTCGTCACGGTAGGAGGCGCGTCCCTGCAGTAGGACATTATTGGGCTGTTATGATGATACAGAATAGTTTATATCTTTAACCATCAATCAATCAGGATTATTGCAGTTCACTTAGTCCTATAAAATTCGTCCATACTAATTAACGATTTGTTAATTGCGTGGGGTCAGCAAAAGTTTTATAGTTACTGCAAAGTTTTATTATGTCTGTAATAGCTATGCGTTAAATTACATTATCTTTATTAAAACAAAAAAGAATAAAAAAATCTTGCTTGCTAAAGAAGTTGTAAATATTTCGGAGAAGTGTAGATTTCAATTGCCCTGATTACTATAGAAAACACTTACTATGTTATTAATGACAACAAAAGTTTGCTAAAAGCGAAATGCTGGTTAAAAATATTTTAGTGCCTTTATTTCTTATTTATTTGTTACAAAAAATATATGCCTATGCTTTTAGAAAAGCTACGCGAGAAAATATTTTTTTTTTCGTAGATATCTATGAAACCTTAGCCTTATTTGATAACAGTCAGCCCATTACACAAACAATGAAACTAATTAATATATATTCAAAGTCTCTTTGCGAATACTAATTTAATTTTTATACTTATTAATAGCAGAAGCAGAAACCAATTTTATTATTGCGATAGACAAAATACACGTGACATCGATAACTAACATACTTAGAGTTAATAACCTAGAAATAATCTATGCAAAATCTAAATAAAGATAAAATACCTCATGTCTTTTTCTCTAGAACATTCGTATGGAAAAGCACAACTATATAAAGCGTTTTGATTCAAGGTGTAAGCTAGGCGCTCAAACGATTTTATGCACTCCTATCAGTGAATATGGTTTTTAAGATTACGATTTGTTGCCTCTCTTCAAAGACAACAGAACAGCTTAAAGGTTCTATCCATCCATATCAGGATATGTATGTCCACTGCTGGACATATTAGGCCTCCTTCAAACATTTTTACCACTCGCGGTCTTGTGCCTCCCTCATCCATCGGCTTCCCGTCGTCCTAACTAGGTCATCGGTCCACCTCGTAAGGGGTCTCCTCATCCTGTGCCTTAAAATACTGCGACTTATTTGGTTCTATTTATGATTAAATTATTGCCGATTACTAATGCCTCTGGGAAAACTGCAACTTGCTAACGATCATTTATTATTCCATTATTCATTTATAGTGTGACCACAGGAGCTGTGCACCCCCTGAGGTATGCGCGGCGAGGTGGGGGACGAAGAAAAAATAGGTGTCCGTTATGGTAGCGTACACGTGATAGTTCTTTTAGAAAGGGAACTTTTCTTTTGAAAAATTGATTTAAATATCTCGAGAACTACAAAACATAGGTACAGTACAGTGGCGAAGTGTCCATATAACCCGACTCCTACCGGCTTACCTTTGCAAAAACCGCTAAGCATACTCTATTAAAAAATTATAAATCAATGACGCAACATCCATTCAGTACACAAAATTAAAAAACCAAAAAGTTTTCTGTTACGTAAATCGCTTTAATATAATTATTATTTCCGTACTCATAACGCCATCTCTTATTACAACATTGTCAACTAATGGCGGGTAAGCCGGGCGCAAAAATAGGAATCCAGTATAAACAGACGGTACGAAAGTCGTACGCACACATGCAAAACCTAGGTGTATTATTATGCATTTTATCTGCGTATGTAGGCGTAAAGGTAAGCCGACTCTGTCCGGGTTATGTTATGATGAGTAGGTCCTGTTGTACAGTACCCGAGCGCGGCGGCGCCGGCACATCGACGAGTGGAAAGAGATATTCGGGCAATATCGGCTTCGTAGAGCGCCAGCTCTGTCGCACGATTGCAAGGATGAAAGATGCGACATGCGAGAGCGAGAGAGCATTAACGTGATCATAGCATAGCTACAATCAATTTGTTTGAATTTCCCACTGCAATGAATGACGTTGAAACGATGCTTAATAATGGCTCCCATCACAAGTTGCATTATTTTTGTTTTCATTTATTATTTAAAGTATTGCAAATAATCGTTAGAATTCGCTTTGTTGTGTAAAGTAGTAATTACTAAGTATAATTTGTGTTTGTGTATTGTGCATTGATTGACATTGTCATAGTACTTTGGGTGCCTTACATTATTGTAAGTACATACTTACTTCGTTGTTATTATTTTAGTTTGTTGTTATAATGGCAGCGTTAACAGTATTATTATAGATTGTTGACTAATTGATTAATTATTGTGTAAGCAAAACATCTTTCTTGAAATTAAATAACGAAAATAAGAAACACAGACATAACTATGGAATACAAACGACGCCGCCCGGCACGATGAATTTACGATAGGTTTAGGTAGGTATATTTTTATATTATTAACATCTTAACGATAAATATTAGTGGCTTACAGGCAGTTGTAAATTAAATAGTACCTACGTATTATTTTCTATGTTTCTTATTCTTAGATTTAAAAAAATTGTGGAGTCATTTAGGATATAGCGACATATTTAAAACAATATCTAATTCATCAAAGAAACATGCCCATACTGAGAATGAGAAACATATTCGGAGTTGATTAGCTTTACATGAGTTTGGGACAACTATAATATTTTTTTACGAATACGTATGAAGTACGTACTTCGCTTTAGTAATTTTTCGCTTTTTTAATTCCTCATCATTAATCTTAACAATTGGATTTTATTTTATTTTTATTTATGCAGAGTTTTTTGGCATAGTAACCAACTCGATATAGCTCTTGTGTAGGGATGCGCGATCCAGTTCATCGATCCGATTTTAAGGATCGGATCGGATCGTAATGCGTTGATCCGATCCACGAATTGGATCGCATGCCATCGATCCGATCGATGTCAAGAAAATCGATCCGGATCGGATGCAAATAAGTAAGACACAATTATTTTTAGATAGGTAAGCATTTATTAAGTAAATACAATTATGAAAGGTGAGGAAAAAACAACCAGTTATATATAAGTTAAAAGTTCGAGTTGGCATCTTTAGAAATAGTTCTATAGGTACCAATCTTCGAACTCTAAACTTTTGAGAAACAATAATTTAGAGAGACGACATGGATCGAGTCTGTTTCGACATTCGCTTAAAGTTAAGTTTGCCGACGAAAAGAGCCGCTCTGATGGCACCATAATTCAGTTTTATAAAACAAAATGTCCGCACAATGAAGATACTCAATAAAACTAATCAACCGACCATAAACTTTACTCGTTTGTTTACGAACTTACCCACACAAATATTATAAATAAAATGTAATAAGATGCTCGTATACCTACCCGCAAAAGACGCCGCCAAGTTTGGAACATAACGTAACCTAAACAAAAGATCATTTCGTTCCTAACAACATCGTAAGCAGTTAATGTAGGTAGATAAACTGAATTTGAATCCATACGATCCAAACGAATCGATCATTGTAGCTTTGTATCGATCTTACAAAAAATCGTATGGACTCGATCCGATCCAAAAATCGAGAGATCGTATGGCTTCGATCCGATTTTCAACAAGATCGGATCGGATCGGCGCATCCCTACTCTTGTGTATGCTACCATAACGGACACCTACCTGCTGTCACGAGTTTTGACAGCAGTGTCATAACAATTCGAACATTATATTTTTCTTTAAGAATTTCATGTTCTTAGAGTATTTGATACATTCTGCTAGATGTCATTTTTCTCAAAGTTACATTATAAAAACACAAATAATGTTCCTATTTACGCTTAAAACTATACAACAATGTAAATACTTTCTTGGAGTTTTAAAAAAAACTGTCTTTTAATAGAAAACTGCTACAGGCGCTCGTGCAGCGACCAGTACCACCCAAATAACTTAAGTATATTGCGTCAGATGTCGCTAGTAGCTACATCATAGACTGTTTATTCTATACCAGTATTTATCATGTACTCTTTAAGTCCATCCCCCTCTCGCCGCGCGCATACCTCAGGAGGTGCACAGCTCCTGTGGTCACACTATAGTGTAATATCGATCGTTTTAAAATAGACACCCTTTAACTTGTGACTTCGCCACTTATCACCGAGTTCTATATTTTTTTTTTTAGAATTAGAAAAGCGTTGCTGTTACTTATTCATACTTACGAACGTCAGACGGTTTTGTCTTGCAGCTTTAGCCGAATAGAGGAGAGGATCATCATAATGTCCCACTGCAGAGACGGCCCTCCATCCATGATGGAGGGTATCTTGGCCTACTAATACCACGCTGGCCAGACGGATTGGTATAGGGTTTAATTTCAAGTTTTCCTTCTTTTTGTTTCGTGAAGATAATATTCACGGATAGTCCCTTAGTCGGTTTTTACGACACCCATGGAATGAGATGGGGTGGTGACATATTGTATTCGTACTTCTTCACCACACGGAGGAGAGGATATAAACAAGTAAAGTAGTCGGAATGAGACTCCCAACTACGTACAGAAAAGTTCACATTTAAAGATGTGTTTAGACTACCTTTTTAATCAACAACATACTAAATAAAAAAAAAAATAAGCCGAATTGATACGTAAAATAAGACACGAATGTTTCGAGGTTCTTAGGGACTGTATTGCTCCATAACTTGTTTACTTGAATTCAGCATCTGTCCACTACAAATGCACATGAGTTTTTCTAGAATGTGCACCTTAATATTAGTTCAATACATTCGCGGTTCATAACAAAACGACACGACTGCCTAATAACCTGAACACGTTATTGGATACGCACTTTTTGTAGGACTTCTACTTAAAACTGTTTGACAGAATGGACGTGTAAAAAGGGTTGGCAGAAAGCTTTTAAAAAGGTTACGTAAATTTAACCTTTCGGAACATGTCATCCGAATGTCAAAACACCCGTTCCCAAAACATCCGTTCCCGTTACCAACGTTTCCTAAATTATTAGTTTCCTAATATATGTGTTTTCCAAATTGCAATATTCCCAAAAGAAACATTTGGTTTGATATCAGTTTCTCCAAAAGAACTAATCCCAAAACATCCGTTCCGGTCACCACCTCTTCCTTAAGTAATCCTTCCTCTTCCGTAAATCCAAATTTTTTCTTGTTTATTAACAGATTGAGAAAAGAGCGAAATGTATTGATACAAAATTAATAAAGTCTTTTCATATCATCAAAAAAAAAACAGAAGGAAGGGTGATATTTTGTTTGACGAAGAGTACAACAGACTGTTGTACAAGTTACAGTACGGAGAAATTGATACCATATCTTTTTTACGTGAACTACAACATCTACGAAAACACTTACGTACTTCGTTAGTGTTTTCGTAGCAGTTTTAATTCCAGTTCTTCCTCGCTAAAAAAGAAATGGTATCAATTATTTTAAAAAATAACGCAAAAAGAGCACCCCTCTCTTTTTCTTATAAGCCATCTTATTTTTTTTTATTTAATATTAAGTACTTAAAATAAACAATAAAATATCAATCTGTTTTTTATTTCAATAGGTTTGTAATAGTATAAACAAAATGTCAAACGGGTCAATTTAATCAGCATTAATATAATATAGTTGATCTAAATTGAATTGCTATATTAACACTTTCACTGTCCGTGCATTACATGTAATGCACTGATGAGTTAGCTCCGTACGTCCGTGCATGACATACAATACACCGGTTATTCCGATCTTATGCTAGGTAAAATAAATGATTTTTTTAGGGTATCAGATCCGAGTAACCCCAATACACTATTAACGACCAAGAATAGTGTTAGTGCGGATAATTTCGGACGTACGGAGCTAACTCATCAGTGCATTACATGTAATGCACGGACAGTGAAAGTATTAATTCTATACCTATTTTAGTTATTGTGACACATATTTACTGCTTTTCTAATGTGTGTAGTGATAAACGGATGTACTAAGAATTAGGCTATTAGTTATAAAAGGGTGTCATTATAAACTGATGTTTTGGCACATGTATGCAATGAGAAATGAGTATTTTTGCATACAGATATTATTAGCTTAAAGTCATTCTAAAAACTGTCATTTTATGAAACTGTTATTTTGAAACGGATGTTTTGGGAACGGGTGTTTTGACATTCATGAAAGGGAATTTAATTTGCATCACGTGCAAAGTTCACAGTGACGTAATGGCATGGGAGTATTTAAACTTGTTAGCCATTGCATAAGGATTTGTACAGAGCAACACGGTTGGGCTTTCAGAGTAAATTATGTTACGCTCTTTTAGTATTATCAATCTCCGTTGATAAACCAGATCTGAAACTAAACTGAATTTAATCTGAATTCAGTTTCCCCCGATCGGCGGAAAGTATGCGGGGGAGCTGGGAATAGACCGTATTTTTCGCCAGTGAGATTCTAATTTCTATTGCGACTATAGACCAGATACTTGTCGTCAAACAACTCACCGTCACATACCCTTATTCGCTATATGGCAGATTCTGTATTGGACAGATTCGCGATTAGGCAGATTCGCTACTGGACAGATTCTCTATTGGACAGAATCGCTGTTTGGCAGATTCGCTATATGGCTGAAATTGTACAGTAGAGCACATAATTTATTTATCTTATATCGTATGTTCGTTTCACAACCACCCGAACACGTTGTTCGGAGAAGTATCTAGAGAAGTAGGTACTTAATAGAAACTACTTCTATGCATAGATAAGAACTCCTTGAAAACTTGGTTTCAATAAGTCAGAACACGGAATGTATATTACGCAACTTCACATGCAATTACCTTTACGAGGTAGCACATGATTGCGAAGGATATGACGAGTTTAACGAATACTTCTCAAGAACATGGATGGGAACATATACTATAACATGTTTTTGTGGCATTTGAGGCTGAAGAACAGGTTTCCAATCAAGCCACAACTTTACCATTTCATTGATCTATTGAAAAAATAATCGCGATTTCAGGATGTTAAGTTAAAAAAAAGTCTAGTTTATTGCAAAGAAAAGCGGCATAACTCGAATTTGTTAAAAAAAAAAAACAGATAAACATAGTTGTTCAAGCAGCCTTAAATATCGAAATAAGCGTGTTAGAATGTCTGAAGCGATTATGCAAAATAAATTGCATGATATGACCGATATATATATATATATTTGTTGTTTGTTAGTTGAATATAGGTATATTTTATATATTTGTTCTGGCATGATATTATGACCGATGATTTAATGTTTCTGTTTTTTTTTCTATACTTAAATTGAATAAAAAATCTCACATTAACTTTACTTTTATCAACTGTACTTTTGCCGAATTATAATTCTGACCAATTCAGATTCTGTCCAATAGAGAATCTGTCCAGTAGCGAATCTGCCTAATCGCGAATCTGTCCAATACAGAATCTGCCATATAGCGAATAAGGGGTCACATATACCATCAGGTAGCCAAGTTTCCGTCAAGGAGATTACGTCGTATGCGTTTAGAATCACGTTATGTCGTATGCGTTTAGAAGCACGTTACGTTTAGATATATGGGATTTAGTCCTAGACTTGTATTTGGTATATTAAGCTTACTAAGAGCTATTGAACTTTAAAGCCTCATAACTTGTAAATAAATATTATTTTTACTGTTTTATTTAGCAATACGCCTAGATAATAACGAAACAAAAGCATATCATCCATAGTTTTTAATCTATCTATCATCAGTATTTTTGTGGGTAATAAGAATAATAAACATTACCGTTAAGGGGGGGTTTGCGATGAAAAACCACCTTTCAAAAACTTGTCATTATGCTGCATACTACACGTAAAAACAAAATAAACTAAGTGCGATAGTAGGCATCTCGCTACATAATCGTGTTTTAATGCAGTTTAGCATGTTGAACATTGGTTTTTATAGAATAAAAAAATGATTACTTCAAACAGCTGTTGAGTTTTTTTTTTATAGGGTACATACGGTTACGGTTATAGCTATTGGATGTTTGTTCTCAATAAGTATTGTTTGCTCCACAATGACGATTCTATTTCCGAATGACACGTAGGTGTGGTAATGATGTATCATATCTTCCCACTATGAGTTTATACTCGTATTGACAATCTCTCTTTGAACAGGTCTCGTGCTATACAGGTTTATGTAACAGTATCTTATTCAATTCATTTATTAAAAATAAAAGTAACAAAGTGACTCATTTTGTTAGTAACAATTTTACTTAAAACTATGTTAGTATCATCTATCGTACATGATGTCTAAAACTCCGTCCGCTAAAAGTAAAAAGACCACTAAAAAAGATGTGTATGGCTATGAACAAGAAACGTAGATAGACTCGATAGCGTATCCTGATTTAAAAACTGACCAGCTGATTAAGGATTATTACACATAAATATTGTGGGTCCATATTGGCTCACCTTCTAAAGTTTTTCACCCGAAATTGTTCTTCCTAACGATTTGTAATTCGAATGATCACTCTTCAAAGATTTCATTCATTCTATTTGTATTGCTAACGGCGATGTTCATAACCTTCAGGACCACAATGTTGAATTTGCAAAATGTTGAACCCATAATGTTGAATTTGCAAAATGTTGAATTCCCAAAATGCTGAATCATGTTTCCGAAAATCAGAATTAATAACATCGTTGATGTAAAATATTAAAACTCCTACTGTTTTTTATCATATCGCCTTTTATACTTAAACATAATATTTTTACTTATACTCAGAAAGAAACATTTACCAAGTGTAATAGTGTAATAAACGATGTATTATGTGGGTAAAACATGATTACTATATTTTATAGTTTTAATTTAAGGATATGATTATTATTTGGGGGAACCTGTTATTTGTTTGTTTTATTGTGTCTTTATCCGTGTGGTGACTGAGTAAGAATATAATATGTCACCACCCCATCTCATTCCATGGGTGTCGTAAAAACCGACTAAGGGAATAACTGTAACTACTATCTTTACGAAATAAAAAGAAGGAAAACTTGAAATGAAACCCTATACCAATCCGTCTGGCCAGCGTGGTATTAGTAGGCCAAGTAACCCTCCGTCACGGGAGGAGGCCCGTCCCTGCAGTGGGACATTAATGGGCTGTTATGATGATTGTGTCTTTTAATTATTGTCAAGTATTACGTGGCGGGTTTTTTTCCTGTTTAGGAGGTACCTGGTTTTAATGGTCACTATTCTAACATAACCTAAACCAAATAATTCCCTGATGTGAATCTGCATAACTTTGTAACTATTGACCGATATTATGCATTTGAAATCAGTCAAAACCACTTTTGGCTGACTTTTGCAGTAATAAGTGGTTTTGACTAAAATTGCTGGTTAAAACCACTTTTAACTGCAAAAATCAGTTTTAACTAAGGACGTCGCTCAAAAGACAGTTTTTTGCAACCTACAGTGAAGCGAAAACGAAACGATGACTTTGAATAATAGTGTAAAAGATGGTTATGTGGTAAAATATAGGAAAACAGACAAAAGTTTAATAGATGTTTATTGTGCTACTGACATTATGAAGTTGAATGGTTCGGAATTCAAAAATTAGAGACAAAGTAATTAGGAATTGAGTTTGTTAGGATGAAAAATTTTACGTGAGCTTTGGCCCACCCAGATATTGTATCTAAGCAATTAAAAAAGGATGACATAAAAATCTATACAATTTCGGATGGATAGCGTGGTAATAGCTGGTGGAAATAGGTCTCTTGTAATCGTATTTATCTCGTGTTTCCTTTATCAGGTCGTAGAAAAATATTGACTAGGTCTTCATACAGTTATTATTTTTCTCCGACACTATATAAAAAAATATAAAATCAAAAGAATTATTACTATTTTAATTCAATAGCTGTTGTTTACTAATACAATAAAGTTAGCACTCGAATGATCGTTTTCCTTTGTTGATCTTAGAGCAAGAATTATTTTATACTACAAGCTCTGCTTAGTCTGGGACTAGATGGCGTTGTGTGAAAGTGTGAGGAATATTTATATTTATTTTTCATCACTATCATCAACTAAGACTCTGGTTAGCCTTTGATACTAAATACATTTGTGCCTGACTGACGTTGATTTCATTACATAACAATATGGAATATAGTTTCGTATTTGGTTTGCAGTGTCCGTAAGTGTGGATTATATAGATTATATCTTCCCACATATTGCAGCAAATGACATGCCCTAGTGCCAGAGCGACATTTGGTATACTAAAAGCTCGCTATCCGAATATTCACAAATCATTTTCTTTATTAAATGTACTTTGTTAATGTAATGCCAATGTACATTTTCTTTATTAAATCTCCAAACTTTTCTTTAGTTACTTATGGATTTAAATTATTTTATTTTCCTATTGCTGCGACATTAACGGAAAGACTAAAATAAAGAAATAGTCTAAGTGGTCTTTGCCACTTTCTCCTCATTCTTTGTTCTGAGTTTACAGTTCCAGTTTACATACATAGAAATGTGGCAATAACTTTATAGCCGGGTTTGATCTTACACTCAAAACTAATAACGTTTTGACAATATCTTAGAACACAGGAATTATCATTTTTTAATGTTTTACATATATATACTTAACGATATTATTTAATTTATATTGATAAAATGTTATCTTAGTTAGTTTGAGAAAACTTTCGCCTATTTAACTACTTTCATGACGCGACGTTCGCGTTAGCGACTTCACTACACGAAGTCTCCCCGCAGGACAATTCTTTGAGCAATCCGCAAATTATTGTCCTGATTCTGGATGTTGTTTGTAAAAGTTCTTGCGACATAGGGCATGCGGTAGCCATATTAGTATACCTGCCACATCTGAAGTCTTGGTTCGATCTCACCAATGTAAAACACAAGTAATCGAAACCCCGATTGATATTTCTTAGAAAACACAAGAAGAATGCCCTAATGCCAATTCGATTGGGTAGCGTAACATTAGTAGGCTTACCTCTTTCCCTAAAGGAGACCTGTCCCTGCAATGGCACATTAACGTTATGTTACGTATAGCGAATGTGAGATTTTTGCCGTGCCTGCTTCTGATGACAATGTATATAAAATACCTTAGTCTTTGTGATAGTCTCATAAGGTGCTCCCTCACCGGGAGCATTCGCGTGCCTTGTAACCTTACAGAGTCGAGAGTTATATGTATTAGTGAGGGAGGAGAACTGAGCATTACAGTGCACAAACTGTAATGATACAAATCGAGTTTACATCAGTAAAGGAGGAGAACCGAGCATTAAATGCGCACCTTGTATATATATAATGTGTAATATTTTGACACAACTTGTAACATAATGCACTTTTTTTCTTCAGAATGCTCCCTAATTCAAATCTATACTAAATATTAGTATATAACTATACGTGAATGCTTGTCAGACAGGGAGGTAGTATTGTAATGTAATGCTTAAAGTTGAATCTTGCGAATGCTCCCGTTGAGGGAGGTCCTTTTGATGGTTTTTACGACGTGATCAAATTGAAAAAGAGGCACGTTAGACTATGTAATATATAACTACAATGCACTATATAAATATATAGTTTAAAATAAACAAACCTAAAATTTAGGTCATACAGCTCCGATAATTCTAGAAATTCTGCATAGTAATTAAATTAGGACACGGTTCGATGTAGGGCAGAACGTATAACATTTAGCCCGGGCAACCCGGTGCAGCTAAAAAGGGCTGGCTGTATCGATCTGAAATGCACTCGGGAGGGAGGAGCCTGGATTGAATTTATGCAATACGCATGCCCGTCTTTTGATTACCCTGACATATTTGAAACAGCCTAGCAAAGGCCGCGTTTCCACTGACGCGGAGCGGGGCGGAGAGGAGCGGAGAAGAGCGGTGAAAAGGGGTCAGTGTTTCCACTGACGCGGAGCGGGGCGGAGAGGAGCGGAGAAAAGGAGTTTTGTGTTTCTGAAGCGGTGCGGAGTGGGTTGGAAAGGAGCGGAGCGGAGCGGGGCGGGGCGGATAGTGCATACTTTTGGAATAGTGCATTTTTGCACTCAGTTACAGTCAATCTCTCAGAAAGACGTCATGTTGTCGTTGAAAAAGAAAAAAGCAATAATTTTATATCTTTCTCTACTTGAAGACGAAGATAACGAATCAGATGAAGTAGAATTAACTGTTGCGACTTTTTTGGATTCGAAGAGAAAACATAGATTCTGGATTCGACAACATATAAAGTACCATTCTATGCATGGAGAATTTTCAACATATTTTCAAACCTGTGATGATGAAATGTTCGAAACTTCATATAGGGTATCAAGAAAACTTTTCTATGAATTACATTGTCATCTCAAACCATATATACAGAAGAAGGACACTAATTGCAGGAGGTCGATTTCAAGTGAAGAAAGGCTTGCAATATGTCTAAAGTAAGTAAACAAATCAATTTAAACATAGGTATTATTTATAATACTCTCTGTTTACAACTTCCGGTGTAAACAGAGAGTTGAGTGGACTTATATCGCAACACTGTGACCTAATTAAAGTTTTTTGTGGAATATAGTGCTTGAAACTTACCAGGGAAAGGCTGTCATCAAAGATATAACCTCAATTTTGGCAAGTCACATATTTATGTTCCTGTTATTCAGCTATACAACGCATAATTGAGCATATTCAGTTTTTCCGTTCTGGCCGTTATTATTTAAAACTATATTAATCCATAAACAAAGGGTGATCACACAAAATTAAATACATTTTAACGGAAGCTCATTAAATTGTAAACAAATCGGGTGAACTGTCAACTGTCAATTTGTGAAGTGAACCATTGCTCCATTCGCAAGATATTGGAAAGGAATAGATCAGCAACTGAGGATTTGTCATTACCGCCATATTTTGGAGAGGAACTTAACGTTTGGATTCCGTTTACCTGTTAATTATTTTTTATCATAGATTGTCAACATTTTTCTTCAATCACACTTACTCTGATTCTTGGACAGAATTATTATTATCTCTAGTAATGAATTCGTGTACTTTGTGTGGTGTTCAGTACAACGATGGCGCACAGTGTGCGAAGTGTAACAATCACTTGGATTTTGGCTGCGCGGGAATCACAGAGGCTGGTTGGAGGAAGCTTGGCGCTGAAAGAAGAGGCCAATGGAGATGCGGTCCATGTAGAAGTTTATCGCCAGCTGTAAAGCCAACTGAACAGGCGACTCTCGAAACGGTTTTAACCGAGATACGGGAAATGAAGCGCCAGTTGCTAAACCTACCTTCGCTAGTGGAAGATATGCGAACAATCAAGGATGAGTTAATTGACCTAAAAGCAGCGTGCGAGTATTCCTGTGGTAGGATCGACGATTTTGGCACCAAAGTAACGGAGGTTGAGGCGCGCGTAGTGGAGCTCGAGAAATTACACGACCAGGTCGGTTGCTTGCAAGCTCAATTAGCTGCGACACAATATGAGCTCTCCGCATGCGATCAACGTTCACGTCTTAACAACATCGAGATTAAAGGAGTGCCGATTAAAAGGGATGAAAATTTATTCTCTATAGTTGAAGCCATAGGCAGTAAATTAAATTATAAGTTGCCTAAAACACAAATCAACTATATATCACGGGTTCCTATGTATAACTCGAAGGAGAAGTTGATAATAGTAGGCTTCCTTAACAGATACATAAAAGAAGATTTCGTTGCGGCGGCTCGTGCTGTAAAGGATCTAAATGCAAGTGACATTGGGTTTAATGGAACATCTCAAAGAATTTACATTAACGACCACCTAAGCTCTGAGCAGAAGAAGTTATTAAGTAAAGTTAAAGTCCTTGCCAAAGATAAGAAATATCAATATGTTTGGGTTAAACATGGTAAAATTCACGTGCTTAAAGACGGCAACAGCAAAGTTTTAATAATTAGAAAAGAACTGGATTTAAACAAGATTTTTTAAGGTATTTTGTACAATTACATCCTAAATTATTATTGTAACAGACTGATTATCAACATACTACATTATATAAAATAAACAAAAGGTTTAGCACCTGCGCCGTAAACGGGTCAGAAACTCGGTTCTTTTGTTCATACGTTGACTACTCTTGCGCTGTTTGCCCTCTGCATGTAACTTTCATATGTATTGGCGTCTCGCTCGCACCCGTACGTATTGTATTGTACTTGTTATTCATCTCGCAGTCATTTGATTATTTTGGCCGTCCACACAATAACAATTTTAAAAAGTGTTATTCATTTGATATTTATAATTTTTCTAACTTACCTACGAATGAATTTGTTTGCAAATGTTATTCTATAACAAACGCAGTGTTTTTATTTCTTTACATATTGTTTTTTAATATTATTTTTATCGATTCTTTGATAAATTACACTAATTTTAAGTTTAAATACAATGTTCGATACTAACAAGCATAAGTTAAGTGTATTCTATCAAAATGTTCGGGGACTGCGAACCAAAACTGACATATTTTATAGGCAAATGTTACTTAACTCATATGATGTTATCATTTTATCAGAGACGTGGTTGATTGACGGTGTTCTAAGTTCTGAACTATTCGACAATCGCTACATAGTTTGGCGTCGTGACCGAGATTACTTGTCAACTGGTCAGTCACGTGGTGGGGGTGTTTTAATAGCAGCGCGCAAGGATTTATTGGTTATTCCTCAGCCTTCCTTTCATTCTACAGCTGAGGATCTTTGGGTTAGTATTCGATTAAGAAAGTGTACCTCTCACAACTGGATTAACTTATATATATGTGTTGTTTACTTATGTAAACAAAACCAGGGACTGTCCTTTTCAGCACAACTATGCAATTTCTTAACAAAGCTCAGTGAGTCAGTAATTAATAATTCTTTTAATACCTTCCTAATTGTAGGGGATTTTAACATGAGTGGAATCAATTGGTTGCCTTCACGAAATAAGTGTTTTACGCCCAGCAATTTAAATTCAAATGACGAATACGCGATCGTTGATGAGCTTTGTACTTTGGACTTTGGTCAGTATAATGGAGTGCTTAATGGATACGGAAAAATATTAGATCTGGTTATCTCCAATGACATAGTTAGCGTGAGTGAGTGCTTACATCCATTAGTTCCCATCGATTCCTATCACCCGGCATTATTGATTGACATGTCTCTTAGGGAAATTCCTACACTAGTACAAGGACCGCGGGTAAGATATGTGTATGACAGAGGCGATTTTTGTTCTATCAACAGAAATATTAATATTATTGACTGGGAGTGTGAATTTTCCAGCCGCACTATAGACGAGTCAGTTGAGTTTTTTAATAATACAATTTTTAATTTACATAAGAACTATATACCTCAAAAAACTGTAAGAAACAAAGCGTATCCATTTTGGTACAGCTCATGTCTTATCAGATTAATAAAAGAAAAATACAAATATCTTAGAAGAATGAAGAAATACAGTAATTTATCTGACGCGAATTCTTTTAAACTACTTCGTGAGAAAATTAAAATAATGGAATCAGATTGTTATCTTAGATATTTAAAATTAACTGAAGAATCAATTAAGCATAACCCTAAACACTTCTGGTCGTTTGTAAAAAGCCGTAGTAACACAAATGTGTTGCCTAGTTCATTAAACTATAATGATGAATTAGTTACTACGGGTGAAAATATATGTGAGGCTTTTTCTTCACACTTCTATACTACATTTCTTAAGCCTAGTAATACATCTTCTTCTGACTCGATCTCTTCTATCTCTAGTTGCTCTCAACCGGTGTCTGACATTTCTGCAGTGACTGTTGATGTTGATACAGTTAATACACTGATCAGCAAGCTTGACATAAGCAAAGCAGCGGGTCCTGACAATATATCGGCAAAATTCTTGAGACAGACAGCAGACTCAATATCAAGACCAATATCCCTGCTCTTTCAGAAATCATTGGCTTCGTGCGTCGTTCCTCGTATATGGAAATCAGCCTTTGTCACACCAATACACAAAAAGGGCTCTAAAACAGAGGTAACTAATTATCGCCCGATATCCAAATTGTGTTTAATTGCGAAACTCTTTGAAAGATTAATTTATAATCAGGTTTATTCTGCTCTTAAAAACTCATTCAGTCCGTTTCAGCATGGTTTCTTAAGGGATCGGTCTACTGTGTCGAACCTTGTTTTATTCAATGATTTTATCACAAATGCTATGGATAAGGGTGGTCAGGTGGACGTAGTCTATACTGACTACAGCAAAGCATTTGATCGTATTGATCACAAGATCTTGATTCTCAAGCTTGAGAACATAGGCGTACGTGGAGACTTGTTAAGATGGTTTTCTTCTTACATAGAGAATAGATCGCAGGCTGTCGTGGTTAGTAATTACATTTCTAGCTGGATTACAGTTCCTAGTGGCGTCCCACAGGGTTCCTTGCTTGGTCCTCTATTGTTTACTATTTATGTCAATGATATAGACCTCTGCTTCAAATTTTCAAAGCTGTTATGCTTCGCGGACGACATGAAAATTTATTCTTTTGTATCATCTTTAGCAGATACATCAGCCATGCAGGCTGACTTACACCGTCTAGAACAGTATTGTAAGCATAATAAACTAGATTTGAACCCTAGTAAATGCTCACTTATAACGTATACTCGTAAGAGTACAATCATTTCTACAGATTACACATTAGGGGGCCAAGCATTACCTCGATGTAACTCGGTGCGTGACCTGGGAGTGCATCATGACTCTAAGCTTCAGTTTGACGAGCAAGTCGATGCAGTTGTAAAAAAAGCGCTGAAAGCGCTTGGTTTTGTAATGAGATTGTCAAGGTGTTTCAAAGATGTCAAGACATTAAAAATATTGTACTGTACATTTGTCCGTTGTCATCTTGAGTATGCCACACAGGTCTGGAACCCGTGTTATAATAAATATATTGATCGTATTGAGGGGGTGCAGAGGCGGTTTTTGAAGTATTTATGTTTTCATCAAAAAATACCATATAATTCTGATAACTATTTTGACTTGTGTAAAGTATTCCATATTCTTCCTCTTGTAAAACGACGCGAGATAGCCGATTGTATTCTTTTGTTAAAAATAACAAATAATAAAATTGATTGTTCGGACCTTTTAACAAAATTTTCCTTTAACACACCTTGTAAAGTGACGCGGTATAATCCCCCTATTAGTGTACCCTCAGCGTCTACTAATTATAGACAGAACAGTTACGTGGTGCGAGTGAGTCGTAGTTTCAATAAATTGTGTAAGCAATATTATGATTTTGATATTTTTAATACCAGTCATAACTCGGCAAAGAGATGTCTAAGCCTTCAATTTTTCTCTTCATGATAAGTTACTTTTATTGTATAATTTTAAGTTTGAGCACAAAGTTTTATTATGTATCGTTTTTCTTTTCTTTTTTTAAATTTATTAAGTGTGTATAAACCTATGTTTGTTACAGTGGCGGATCCTCTATCTGTCTCCACTTTCTGTAATGTTAGCTATAAGCGAAGACTTGTTATTGGCTGTCAGATTACCACTTAATAAACTAATTTTGTAATATTAGCTGTAAGTCTTCCATGTTTAAATAAATAAATAAATAAATAAATAAATAACCATTTATTATTATTTTTCACATGACCCAATTTAACGCTACCTATAAAGTTATTCAAAATACAACAATTTGACAAAGAAAATGTAACACTTTTCACATATAAGCATAGTTTGAAACAATAAAAATCAACTATGATAAACTATGATATTTTAAAAATCAACAAAAATGACAATGATATGTTGTATTGGTCTATCAAAGTTGCTCATTATGAGTTCCAGGTGGAGTAGGTGGTGGAGGAGGTTCTTGAATGTTTAGTGATGATGATGGTGATTGTACATTTTCATATGTTTGTAAAGTGGCTGTTTCTTTACGGGCTGTGTAGTAACCGTAATGCGGGGCAGTCCAAGAGTTTTGTTCGTTTATTTCTTCGGCTTCCAATAAAGCATTCATTGCAGTGCGTTTCACTTTAAGCTGTAAATAAGTTGGAAGTTTTTTCAAGGTCTTCGACATGGAGAGAAAAAAACCGATTCAAATCATCTAAATCATCGGATGCTGTAAGAATCTGTTTTAACTCGGCCCGTTCCTTAGTACGCTGCTGGTTATTATTTTGAAATTGCGTAAGCAGTTCTGAGACATCGTCCAATTTTTTGGTCTTAGATTTTGAAGAAAGGCCGGAAGATTGGGTAGATTGTGTAGTATTCAAAAGAAGTTCTTCTAATTAAATTAGCTCTGAATCGTTTGAAGTTTGATCGTGAGTAGTACTTAACGTGGCTGACATTTGTGTATCATTGTCATAATTAGGGCTTCTTATCGATTCTGAATCATTCCTGAAATTTGAGGTTCGTTTTCTATTTTGCATATGTGGTAGCAAAAACTCCATTACTTTTTGATACTTCCATTGGCAGGTTTGTTTTGCCGCCTGGCCACTTCTGGTAGAACTTTGTCTTTTAATTGCGTCACGATGATTGTCACGCAATTTTTTCCATTTCACTTTAGCAGTTTTTACTGTAAAAATAAAATAAAAGTTACATAAACTAAATTCCTGTGACTACCTCAACGCTTATAACCTATCTACTATTTTGATGTATTATACTGTTTAATTTATAATGTTTATTATAGGTATTTAGCGAACGGTACTAAGTATTCTACACTTGGACAAGATTTTAGGGTCGGAAAATCTACTGTAATGAATATAATTAAAGAAACTTGTGAATGCATTTGGAATGTGTTGCAGCCTTTATATATGCCTGTACCTACTCAAGATGATTGGTATCGAATAGCAAAGGAATTTGAAGACTTGTGGCAATTTAAGAACTGCGTTGGTGCGTTAGACGGGAAACATGTTTACATAATTGCACCAAATAAATCAGGCTCTTCTTTTTTCAATTACAAACACAGATTTTCAATTGTATTAATGTGTGTGGCTGACGCTAAACGGAAAATAATAAAGGTAGATATCGGGTCGATGGGAAGATTCAGTGACGGTGGAATTTTTGCAGAGAGTGAATTTGGAAAACGACTGCAAAACAATGATTTAAATTTGCCACAGGCCGAACCCCTCACTGAAAATGGAGAGAGAGTACCATTCATATTTATTGGAGACGAAGCCTTTCCTTTGTCTTATAATTTAATGCGACCATATCCCAGAGATCAATTAAATCAGAGTAAAAGAATATTCAATTATAGACTGTCGAGAGCTCGACGCATAATAGAGGCCACATTTGGTGTGTTAAAAAGAAAATGGTACGTGTACCACAAGGACTTCGAATGCCAAGTCGCTACTGTTGATAAAGTAGTTAAAGCAACCTGTGTTTTACATAATAACTTGATTGAAAAACATACTAACTATTTAGATGCAAACAATTCAAATAGCTCATCGACTAATGAATCATTAGTATTATCGATCAACACTACTAACCCGTCCACTACAACAAACAATGCAAGTTATAATGAAGTTTATCGGATCCGGGACATATTTTGTTCTTATTTTAATAACCAGGGGCAAGTCCCTTGGCAAGAAACCCGTATTTTGCGACGATTAAATATAACAAATGTATAATGTTAAAACTAATATAGGTAATAAATGTATCTATCGCTTATACAATAATAAACGTATAATTAATAATAAACTTACCGTCTTCTAAACCAGTGTCTTTTATTATAATTGCCCACGCTGCATCTTTGGTTTCGTTGCATTTGTAGGTAGTCAGTCGCGTATCCCATAAACACGGAAATTGTCTAACACCTTCAATGAACTTCTCATCCATTTTGATACGTATGCACAGAATGACGTAACAACGATGACTGAAGCATTGCGCGCGAGTCACGCGGCGCGGCGGCCGTCGTATGCAGCCCCCCTCCCTCCCTCATCCCGCTTTGCTCTTCGGCTCGTATACATAATCCTCGCTGTCCTCCGCACCGCACCACCACGCTATTCTCCGCCCCGCCCCGCTGTCTTCCGCACGGCACCGCCCCGCTATCCTCCGCTCTGTATCTCAATACTCGTTCTGCTCCGCACTGTATTGCCTCGCTGTATATTTTATATGAATATCCGCTCAACTCTGCTCCACTCCGCTTGTGCTGTTTCCATTTAAGCGGAGCAGAGATTTCGAGCATGGTGATTGGTCAATTGGTGCACCGCTAAGCTCCTCTCCGCCTAACTCCGCGTCAGTGGAAACGCGGCCTTACACAGGGGGGAAGGGGGGGACTGAGGTTGCATCGTGCGTCATGAAAGATTTCGTTCGGTCACGTTTGTTTTGGAATATTTTGAATAAATTAAGGAAAATAAAAGTTTGATCACGTGACTTAGGTTTTGAGAACCCGCTTATACCTGAATTGCGAAACAGAAAAACTTTGTAGACTTGTAACAATGAAAGTAAATTTCTTTCGACCAAGAACTTCGTATGTTTTTAAAAGTACGGCTGTATATGGACTTTTTTTACCATTGTTGATATAAATTATTATAAGTACAAAATTATATTTCTTTATCATGTTTAAAACAGATTTGTATACCTTTTTTGTTATTATAATGTTTCCGCAATGAATTTCTAGTTATGTGTTAACATTAAATTTGTTACTTTTAACTAATGTAACTAAATATTAGTTATAAGCTATCACCCAGTGGCGACCATGACAGAGCTATTGTCCTTTTTATTTATTTTGTACATTTATCATCGGGGTCCATGTATGGTCGCATCCGAGCCGAGAGTGTCCTCGCTGACTAATGGTGAAGGAGCTTTCATCGCAAAAAAAATTGACGATCATACTGCTCAAAAAAGGAATAAATTCCATGTTTTGAGCTTGACTATGTTTCTTTCATGGTTTTAAAATATTAAAAAATATTCATCATAACAGCCCATTAATGTCCCACTGCAGGGACGGGCCTCCTCCCTTGACGGAGGGTTACTTGGCCTACTAATACGCTGGCCAGGCGGATTGGTATAGGGTTTAATATTAAGTTTTCGTTCTTTTTATTTCGTAAAGTAGTAGTTACGGTTATTCCCTTAGTCGGTTTTCACGACACCCATGGGATAAGATGGGGTGGTGACATATTGTATTCTTACTCCGTCACCACACGGATTAAAAAATATTGTCGTTTCCTAATTTCCTAAAACTCGACAGATCGGACAGACGGCTTCAGCCATAAGTAGCGGCTGATGTGACTGCTACAAGGGCCCTATATTGATAGAACCCTGAACAAAGCGTTAAGAGGGTCTATCTATGCAGATTCGCTGCTAAGCTTTTCTCTTGTTAAATTGTAGGAAATTACAACATTAATATGTAATACAGTGGCCCCGGTAATTCGTAGGCTCTTGCTTTTGTAAATAACTACATAAAAAAAACAAATAGTTGATATCGTTACTTCAATCATACTCAAAAACGTTGTATGCTAAATATATAGGTTATATAAATAGCCTTAAATCAATAAATCGTACCCGCGCATCTATGGGATCACACTGCACCCTGCGCACAGGCGTACCAGTGTTCTAAGAATTTCCCTCAAGGTGATTGAGTACAGTGGTCGAACAAAATTTCCCTCAAGGTGATTTGGCCTGGGGATTATTGATTCCCGGGAACAAAATATGTTGCCGTGCGCCAAACGCTCGACACATAAATACTGCCCTATGAAAGATTTTCTTTCTCCGTGTGGTGACGGAGTAAGAATACAATATGTCACCACCCTATCTCATCCCATGGGTGTCGTAAGAACCGACTAAGGGACTATCCGAGAATATTATCTTTACGAAATAAAAAGAAGGAAAACTTGAAATTAAACCCTATACCAATCCGTCTGGCCAGCGTGGTATTAGTAGGCCAAGTATCCCTCCGTCCCGGGAGACCCGTCCATGCAGTGGGGCATCAATGGGCTGTTATGATGATAAAAGATTTGTTTTTGTAACGCTTTTTGGCTGAAAGAAGAATATACATGAACGTAACACAAATAAGTACATAAATGTTTAAAGTCCCGGTTTTTCAGGTGGCACCGAAATAGCCTCAAAGTTCTCTGTTACACAGGATGGATGATTACACTTAAATATACGCAATAATTGGCCGTTGTGGGACGAGGGTGGGTGTTAATTGGCCTCTGTTGCCTCCCTCCCTGTCATAACATCCATGTTTCTATGGCGATAAATACACTCATATTCCTTTAATATTATCTTACACCGAACCTGCTTTAGTTATGTCGAATGGTAAAAAAAAGAATTGACGGAAATAAACGTTACTTTGGCGCGATAACTTATAAAACATAACGATCTTAGGAATAGCTAAACTGTTACTAAGTACTACTTTGTTATGTTTTTTTACGACAAACTATTTTTTCCTGCTACTGGCTATATACTAAACAAACTTCTTAGTAACTATTTTATTTGTGTTACGTTCATGTATATTTCGACACCAGAAGTAAGGGACATTTTGGCCAAAATGAGTTATATATACCGTTGGATTCGGAATTTCACGCTCTATCGTTTGGTATATTTGAAATTTCTCTATCGTTAAAAAAATGTCCCTTACAGTACACGTTTTCGAAGGTCTAGACTAATTTTTATACTAAAAAATTAATTTAACGGACGTAAATATTTTTACGTGTTTGAAAAAAATAATGTAAATAGTTCTGAAATGCAATTCAGTCCCTTACATTAAACAAAAGTTTTGTACAATTCTCACAATATGACCTTTACGTTAAAATACAATACATAACTTTACTTTAATTTGTCGCTTACCTTAATATACATTCAGGGGCCCACCTTTAATTATGTCTAAAATTTCGAAAAAAATTACATTACACAGTAGTTTTCGGTATTATCAAATATTTTACTCAATTACAAGTATGAATTAAAAAACATTTAATGAACAAAATTTCTTAAAAAATCAACAAAATGAGAAACAGCCGTAAAAACATTTAGTTAATTGTCCTAGACATGTTCCATAAGATTTAAGTCTGGACTTCAAGGAGGCCATAGTAATTTTCGAATCACACCCTTTTTCAGGTATTCGGTTGTGATTTTTTGGGATTTGTGGCCGGGCACTATCATGAATTAACAGAAATTATTCCCCAATAAATGGCATCACATGAGGTTCTTAAGCCTCTGTAACATATTTTTCTGCGTTTACACCACCACTTTAAAAAATAACCAAGTCCAAGTACGAGCCCCGTTAATGATGCCACCCAAAACATTATTGAACCACCTGGGCACACCACAGTTTCAAGGGGCACATGGGGCAAACCTTTTATTTTTGTATCTGTAAGAACTCTGACGACCTTCACGATAACTTAATGATATGCGATATTCGTCTGTAAACACCACATTTTTCGAATGCTCTCGACGGATCGACATCCGTATTGGCAAGGCGGCAACCATGTTCGGGAAGCTAGGTATAGTCGAAAACTAAATGGCTTTATCACCTCTAGAGTTAATGTTAGTTGCATGTCATAAAACTATTAGGTTCAATATCGCACAACAAAACATCAGCTAAATCATGACGCTACTTTGACATATCAGTTCTCTTGTATTAGCAAATAGTCGTTAGGTATTTATAAAAACAAATAGTATAAACAACGTTATTGACTGTTACTAGAGCATATTTTCGGTAAAACGTTTTATTCTAATGAATTTCTCTCTTTTTTCCTTCTATGTCTATCCCTATCATTTTTGCATGACGTCATTGGCGCATATTGCAATTTAAAGTTTTTGTAATTTTATAATATAAAACAAATTAGGGTAAACCACCTAATCGTTAGAAGTCCTACAATTATTGGCACTTAGTTTAAAGTGAGTAAAAAGAAAGAAAACACTATAGATTATTATTCAAGTTCAGTATGATTATTCAAGTTCAAATATTATTAATTTAATATTTTTATCATATTTCATGTGTCAACATAGCAACAATTAATTTATCAGAATCATTTTATGGGCATTAGTGCCAAAAATATTTATTTAATACTATTCAATCACATAATAATGATTAAGTATAAGCAAAGATTAAAGTATTTTATCATTTTATGATGTTTTATATTTTAGTCTGACACGAAGTCCACTCTTAAGGTGCCAACAATTGGGTGGCTTACCAGCCAATATTTAAATTCTACATTTTCAGTTTTTCTGAAATGACAAGCTTGTAATGTCACAAGTAACAAGTTGACTTTAGTTTTAAATTATTTAATGGTTTTTCATAGTTTTTCACAAACTTCAAACTCAAACTTCAAAATACTTTATTTCATAAAATTTATTACAAATTGTTTGAAATCGTCGTTTACTTAAAATTGAAGCTACATTTAAAATTATAGATCGACACAGACAAACGCTACAGCACTAAGAAAAGCCGCGTTGTATTGTCAAATGTAAATTAAAGGAGAAAAATAAAACCAATCTACTACTCGAATCTACTTGTCTGTCTGTGTTGATCTATAAATTCCAGTTTCCAAATGGTAGGGCCAATGAGAAGAAACCTGGCAAAGAAACTCATGGCAACTCTTTTAAAATTCAGTTGTGTTTACAATTTTTTTTTTACATTAATCATATACCCTATCAAAATATTTGACAGTACCAGACAGGATAATACACCATTTATACATCATAAAAAATAATAATCAAAGAAAAGAAAAGTAGAAGACAAGCATGAGAACAAGGAAGACAGAAAAAAAAAAGATAGAAAGGATACAATAATACAATTAGAACTTAGAGATAAAACAATACAGTAGCACGCATATATAAAAAAAGTGCATAAACTTGCATTATTTGAAACAGCCTATGGAACAGAAGCAGTTAATCCCAAGCCTTTTTGTCTTTCGTGTAGTCTAGGATAGTATAATATCCCTTTACGATAAGTTTTTGTTTGACTACATTCTTAAATTTATTAAAACTTAGATCTTGAATATCTTTCGGAATTTTATTATAAAATCGCACACATTGACCCTGAAATGAACTATGTATTTTTTGGAGCCTAGAATACGGATGAATAAGTCTATCTTTATTTCTAGTATTTATACTATGGACATCACTTCTTTTGACAAATTGGTCTTTATTTTTATGAACATAAATTATGTTTTCATAAATGTATTGACTTGCTACAGTTAATATATTGATTTCTTTAAATTTTTCTTGAAGTGATTGTCTCCTTCCTAAATTATAAATTGCACGAATAGCTCTCTTTTGCAGCACAAAGATAGAATGAATATCGGCAGCATGTCCCCATAGTAAAATACCGTATGACATTATGCTGTGAAAATAACTAAAATATACTAATCTGGCAGTTTCTATGTCTGTCAGTTCTCGAATTTTCCTAACGGCATAAGCTGCAGAACTTAGTCGCTTTACCAATGTCATAATATGTGGGCCCCACTGAAGCTTAGAGTCTAGTGTTATACCAAGAAATTTTGTAGTGTCCACAAGGTCTACCTGATCCTCCTTAACTCTTATTGTGGTTTTCACTTCTTGTACATTCGGCGTTATAAATCTAACACATTTGGTTTTGCGGCTATTAAGGAGCAAGTTATTAATGTCAAACCAACGAACAACTTTAGAGATAGCCAAGTTTACTTCGTCAGTGCTAGTCTGCTGTCGTTTCACTTTAAATAAAAGCGAAGTGTCATCGGCAAACAAAACTATCTCATGTTGATCTTTAACTAGATGTGGTAAATCATTTATATAGATGAGAAACAAAAGGGGTCCAAGTATGGAACCTTGCGGAACGCCCATTTTTACGACAGATCCTGGAGATAATTTTCCATTAATATTAACTCTTTGTATTCTATTATTTAAGTAAGACGTGAAAAGATCTAATCCAAGTTTACCTAAGCCATAGTGATGTAGTTTCCGTAAAAGTGTATCATGATCGACACAGTCGAAAGCCTTGGACAAGTCACAGAAAATACCTAAAGCATCGTAAGACTTCTCCCAGGCATCATATATATGTTTTACAAGCTCCACACCAGCATCGGTTGTGGAGCGACCCCTTGTAAAACCAAATTGTTTAATATGTAAAATTTTGTATCTACTTAAATATGTTTGCAGTTGGTTTGCAATAAGTTTTTCTAATATTTTACTGAAAGTTGGCAGTACTGAAATCGGTCTAAAATTAGTTGGGTCTGATGTACAGCCAGATTTATACAAAGGAACAATTTTGCTGGATTTCATTAAATCAGGAAACACACCACTATCTATCGAATGATTAAATATAAGAGCTAAATGCGTTGCAACTGAGTAAATAATATGTTTAGTAACAACTACAGAATTATCCCATAAATCTGATGTCTTTTTGACATTAATGGTATTAAAAGCTTTAATTATATCAAAAGGAGTAACATGTTCAAATTCAAAATCATTGTTGAAAATCGGTACATTATCCTTTAAAATTAATTCTGCGTTTATAGGTGAAGAGTTCAAAGATTGAGTAGTAGTAATTGGAATATCAGTGAAAAATTGTTCAAAGGCAGTGGCGACTTCTACATCTGATGTGATTGTTGAGTTATTGATGTTTAAGTTGTACTCAATGTCGCGGTTGACTACTTTGCCTGTCTCACTATTGATAATATTCCATATGGTCTTAATCTTATCATTACTGTTTTTAATTCTTGAACTCAGAAAACGTGATTTAGCTACCTTACAAAGCTTCCTAAATAATTTAGAATAATTTTTAACATAACTCTGAAATGTATGACTAAAATTATAGTTCCTTTCTTCATAAAGTTCATAAAGCCGTATTCTACTCTTATGTAATCCTACTGTTGCCCATTCACTGAATGTGGCGTTGCCTTTAATTAATATTGTTTTTGGTATAAAAATTGATTTAAACACATTACAATAAGTAGTAAAAAAATTATCAAATAAAGTGTTTACACTATCATCCGCACTGATAATTGGTGTGGAACTAAAGGCTAACTCAATTTTGTTTTTAAAACATTCAATTCTATGCGCAGTTTTAGGTATAACAACAATGTTCTTAGATACATTTTGTTCCCTTCTATTTAAAAATGTAATCTGCTGACCAGTGTGGTCTGACTGAAGCTTATTAATTAATAATTTATCAGTAATTACAAAATTAATAAATACATTATCTATACATCTTGCTGTTGTTTCAGTTATACGAGTGGGCTCCAAAAATACATTTTTCAGATTAAAAGATTGAAAAAGAGCTAAGTATTTAGATACCCTTTCTGGGGTTTCATTCCCTGTTACCAGTAAATCAATATTAAAATCACCACAAACCATTACATATTTTTTAGACTTGGTTACCTTATCTAAGACATCCTCCATGACTCTCTCAAAGCAATCATACATACCCGAAGGGGGTCTGTACACACTTAATATAATAAAATGCTTCAACTCTACACAGGCTATCTCAACAGAACGTTCAACCGAGAGATTAACAATATCAAGTCGTTCTTTATATTTAAATTTTTTGTTAAGGATTATCAATGAACCACCTCGTATTGCATGCTCTCTGCTGAATGAACTGCCTATCTGGTGATTATCAAAATTAAACATGTATTGGTCACTTCTTAACCAATGCTCAGTAATACAAAGGATGTCAATGTTGTTACTATTAATAAATAACTCGACTTCTAGAGTTTTACCCAATATGCCTTGAATGTTTTGATGTACTAAATTTAATTGATTGACATTCTTAGTATTACCCAGAAGTGAGCAAGAGGTATACTCTTTTGTCTTACTGTTTAGTTTAAACAGTTTGACTGAGTTTGAGCTAAGTGCTTGGCTTTTGTAAACTTATAATCTAGGGATTGCTCTATAGGAGCAGTCAACTTAAAATCTAGGGTGGGCTCCATAGGAGCTACTAACTTACAAGCTAGGGTTTGCTCTATAGGAGCAGTCAATTTAAAATCTAGGGGTTGCTCTATAGGAGCAGTCAATTTAAAATCTAGGGGTTGCTCTATAGGAGCAGTCAATTTATAACCTAGGTTTTGCTCTATAAGAGCGGTCGACTTAAATACTAGGGTTTGCTCTATAGGAGCAGTCAACTTAATATCTAGGGTTTTCTCTATAGTAGCAGTTTGAGTAGCCAAGTTCTTGGCTGAAATGTCAATACAATAATGTAGCGAGGATGCTACTTGTCTTTTGTAATAGTTGGAAAGCCTATGCTTACCTTTTATCAGATAATAATTGTTTTTAAAAATAGAATTAATATCAATTATATTAATTTTATCATTATAACATGCAATAGTATGTAGTGTTGGAAAGCCTATGCTTACCTTTTATCAGATAATAATTGTTTTTAAAAATAGAATTAATATCAATTATATTAATTTTATCATTATAACATGCAATAGTATGTAGTGTTAAATTCAAATTATATCTAATTTTGTTTTCCGCATCTGGCAAGTTGTTGCAATAGGGCAGTGTATACAAAACAATCTTATTTACATTTAAATTACTTAATGATTCACAATATTTTATGAGTTCCTGTTTTGTTACACTTCCCCTATCCCCTATCAAAATAACTAAATTATCATCCTTCACAAAATTATGATTACTTACTTGTTTCATAATGTCACAATAGGATGCTGAAGGAGTACAATAGTTTACAGTTTAATACACATACAAACTCTACAGTTTAATATGGTGACATTTGTATTGTGTTAGTAGATATTATTATTTATTGCGTTGATGTGAAAGTTTAAAATAGATTGCACTTTTAATCTAAGCATAGTTTTGATTACGGTAAACCAATGACGTCAAGCTCACGCATAAACATTAAATAACGATCGTAATGAATTTGAATTATGATAGAAGTTTTTGTCAAAACTGATAAAGCCATTTCGTTTTCGGGTATACAAGGGTATGGTACAATAAGCACCTTACTACTAAGACCAAGATGGTTGTCTTTCAGGCTTCCATCTTAAGCATACTCTTGTACGGAGCTGAAACCTGGACATCGTATGCAAAACAAGAACGTCGCCGTCGTCTTAACTTCTGTTACATGCGTTGCTTACGAAAGATCTTGGGTTAACATGGCAGGACAAGATGACAAACGAGAAGGTTCTAGAAATAGCAAAGCTGCCTAGTCTGACAGTGCTTCTTAAATAGAGACGTCTGCGTTAGCTAGGGCATGTGCATCTATAGGATGGAACCCTCTCCATTACAACGACGTGTTCTCGTTGGTACAGTAGCGAATGTAAAAAGAGATGTTGGGAGGCCGCTGCTTCGTTTCAAAGACTGCACCAAGCGAGACATGGCAGCATTTAAAATCGACCACCGTGACTGGGAGAAGCTCGCGGAAAAACGTCCTGAGTGGCGCAATTGTGTCGCAAATTTTATAATGAAGCCTGGTTTGGAGTGCTTGCTGACAAGAGACAGAAACGACATGAGCATGGTTCGACACTAATGTCCAGTTACTTCTTTTGACAAGCCTGTGGTATCGGTCTGTACAGTCATCAAAAGCGATGTATCACAGACACCACCTCATAAATCGTCTGCAATAGACGAAAAGGCCTTATATATATTGTCCATTGCCTGTACTCACGAGAGAAATAAGAAACTGTGGTCCCCTAGCAGTTTTAAAAGCTTAACCTTCTTCTGACCGAACGTATACCCCCACAAACATTTTTAACTTCTTGGAGTTGGTTACGTGCTTAAATTGCTGTAATAAACCAGTCCCTGAGGACATTTCTGACGATAAAACGGTTATGCTAAGTCAAATTACACAGCTTACGACTGTGACCTGTTCTCCGTTCATAAGATCCTGTCTCTAGGAACTGCCTAACTGCATTTACCACAGTCGTATTTACTGTTCGACCAGTCCGAATTTTCTCCAAAATTTCCAAAATTAATCTAAAGATATTGTAAGTTTAAATATATTTTTACTAATGGACTTAATAATAAAGATATCAGGTCCAAAATTACACGTTAATTGCTCTTAATAGTTTATCATACATCATATTTCATCCAGTTCATAGTAGTTTATGTCCTTTACAGTAGGTTTGTGTTATGGTTTCCTATTAAACTTGGTGCTTACTTTAATATGGGATAGTTTACATTGAAAGCTTGAGTGCCTTAAAGGACAACTAGCAGGAACTAAGCAACTTTTTTTAATGTAAGGGACATGCTATTTTCTAAACGCGTAAGTTTACGTAAATATTTTATTTATAGTTATAAAGAAGAGAAAAATATAAGAAACTTTGTCCTAGACACTTTTAAGATCAAGGCAACTAATAAAAAGTTACAGAAGAATTTGTAAAATCGAATGGTTTTTTGGCTCTCCTGAAAAGTCGTGTTTTGTCCCTTACGTTAATTGATACTTCTGGTGTCGTTTCTTCTTTCAGCCAAAAAACGTCCACTTTGGGATAAATATTTCATAGAGCACTATTTATAGTGTCGAGCGTTCGCCGCACGGTAACATTTGTATGAAAACAAACGAACGTAAGTTTGCCGTTCGAAAAACGCACCGTGCGGCAGCCGTACGGCACTAAAAGGCTAAATTGAAAGAGCCCACGTACGACAAATGTTTTGTAACACCCATGGGGTGGTGACACACTGTATTCTTACTCCGTCACCCCACGGATTTTATTTATTTATTTCAATACAAATGCCTTTATGTTCATGAAAACTATTTAGGAAGGAGCAAAATGTATTTACAGAAATACTTTATTGATTAGATCAACATCCACGCAGTAGGTTTTTTTAATGATTTTGTTTTGAAAAACGAATTTTAAATCGCTCTCCTGGAACTTAAATAATTTATCGCTTTAACCAATATATTAACCGCCGACATGATATTGAATATTTGGCCTTTCTCTGACAACATTAACAATACAAATATAATTCTACTTCATAGAACTAGATAGTACAAACCTCTGTACAATAGAGAAATACTCGCGAACATTCAAATTAATTAGTCAGAATAATATAGACTAATAAATTTATATGTTCTATGTCTGTAATCAAAAGACAAAGGAATGCAAACCGATACTGTGCATCACAAACGTTGCGAGAGTTTCTCGCTTTGCTTAGTTCATAATTGTATCAAACTCTATCTTTGACAATATTGATGCAAACATTAAGAGCCTCTTCACACTAGCGATTGTTCTGGCGATTTTTCTGCGAGTTGTTCGCTGCCAAAAAAATAATCGCTGCGAGTTTGCCACGATTTATCCATCGCCACGTTTACGCAACGATCTCGCCGCGATATCTTTTTAGTAGCTAACTACTTGCAACGTGCTCGCCGTGATCTCGCCTCGCCGTGAAATCGCAGAATAATGGCCGAACAAATCGCTAGTGTGAACAGGCCGTTAGAAATTCGTCAAGACAATGTTGATCAACTATTTACCTCGTTAGGGTGGCGGAAAACAGAAGGATGAGAGAGGCACATACCGCGTAAAGTGGACAAAGTTGGAGGAGACCTATAACAAGCAGTGAACGTGAATTGGGAATTTAATGATGATGAATGTAGATCTGTTTAATTGTAATTTTCATAATTTTTTGGTCATGATGGATCAGTATGAAAATGGGTAGGTTAATGATACATTATTAAAATACACAAAGCATTATTATAATTTAACGTCTGACTAGATAGAAGGATATAGAAAATGATCTTAGAAATGTTTCATTTATTACTTACAATAGTAGAGGGACACGATTTAATATCACGTTCCTTCAGTTACCACCCTAATCCCTGTAGTTCCAGAAATATAATGTGGAATCCGTATTGTTGATACGTCATCTACTGTTCCTTTGAAGCGGTATCATACTTTTATTCTTGATGTAAACACGAGGAGATTCTTCACAATTTGCAATTTTAGGATTACTTACACTACAAAAACATTTATAAAAATTAAGAATGCAGAGCGAAGTAACATGGTTATATTCAGTGGTAGTCATATAATTAAGAACGCTGATATAAAGGGAAGATTTATAAAAACTAAGACGCAAAACTCGTTGCTTGGATTTTTTTTTATTTTTCTCGGTATCGTAAAACTTTTCAATAACACCACTGTAGAGTACGTTCTGATGGTAAACGATACGTAAGACGCCCCCCGAATGCAGCATTCGACCCTAAGTATACCAAAGTTACTTTAAAGCATGGTAGGGGAAATGTGAAAATTTGGGGGTGCTTTTCTGGACATGGTGTTGGACCTGTAAAGTTGATAGAAGGTAACATGGACCAGTTCCGATACAGAAATATACTGGAAGGAACAATGTTACCTTATGCTGAAGACGTTCTCCCGGTTATCTGGACATTCCAGCATGACAATGATCCAAAGCACACTGCATGCACCGTAAAGGATTTTCTAACAGCACAATCAGTTTCTGTCCTAGACTGGCCAGCTAATAGCCCAGATCTAAAGCTAATAGAGAATTTGTGGTTCGAAGTAAAAAAAAAGTTTTTTAGAGGAATGGATTTCTCTTGCGAAATGTCAAAAATTAATAGAATCTATGCCTCGCCGGTGTAAAGCAGTAATTTAAAGCCATGGATATATGCTATCAACTATTAATTTGCTTGCTATGCTTTTTAAAACTTCCGCGCTACATTATTATTATATTTTTTTTAATTTAAGTGTCATACAAAATAATTTCCGAGTAGTGTATTAAATCGTTCTTAATTATTTGTCCAGCTTCAGTAATATTTGAATGTGTTACTTTGGTACAATAAAATAAATTGTCAATAAAAAAAAAGTGTATTTATTCTTTACTAGCTGTCCCCGCGACTTCGTTCGCGTGGTGGATGTTACTACTTCGCAATTCGATTTAATACTGAAAAATTGTTTTTTAAACCTTGTAACGAAAGAATATACTCCAAAAGAACCAAAACCTTTTTAAGAACAGATCTTTACAAAGACAGATCTTAAGAGACTGCTTCTAAACTCATACTGACAGACACGACGTGCAAATTTAATTCATAATAAATTAGCGATTATCCGTGTGGTGAAGAAGTAAGAATACAATATGTCACCTCCCCATCTCATCCCCAGGTTGGCGTAAAAACCGAGTTAGGGACTATCGGTGAATATTCTCTTTACGAAATAAAAATGAAGGAAAACTTGAAATTAATTAAACCCTATACCAATCCGTCTGGCCAGCGTGGTATTAGTAGGCCAAGTATCCATCCTTCACGGGAGGCCCGTTCCTGCAGTGGGATATTATTGGGCTGTTATGATGATAGGTATAGTTTAACTTTAAAAAATAAGTTTGTACTACAATATTGGCAAAACAGGGAAATACTATTTATTTTTGTCAGATGTTTTGTACCTGTGATTAACTAATAAAGTTTATTTGTATTTATTTACATTAATAAAAACAGGTGGAGTCTGTTGCATATTTTTACGTTGTCCAGTAACTACTACAGTTTAAACTAAATTAATACCAAAATAATAATTGATATTTTAGATTAATAGCTTACTAATACAATTTATATTTAATTAAATTGCGTTTCATTTACGAAAAACACAAAAATATAACAATCAAGTAAACTTATAATCGATTTAATTTAATAAGACTTATAATTGATATTACACATACGATTCATGGTTAATTTTATTAACATTTAAAAGGAATAACTTATAATTAATAGCACTTAATAATAAAATAGTTATAGATTATTTACATACACATTTATTTTGTGATTACTACTGGTAACGCCATCTCGTGAACAAAAGAAACGAAATTTAAATTCATTCAACGTTAAACCAAATCCATTTTTCATGACCCCTGATTTGTATTAGACTGTTCTAATATAGAGATCGATATCTCGTGTAATACTGTTCCGATTTTGATGAAACATACCTCAGTCTAAGCCTAATAAATAAGGCTACAAAACAATGTATTGGTCTTAAGATTATAATAATTCGTTTTAAAGATGTGCGGTAACAAACAGACAGATAGACATTAATACTAAAAATTGTAATTTCGTGGTTTTTGACTTTTTTCTAGATTTTATAGATAAATTTTTATCTGAATTTTCGAATAGAACAGACATTTCGACCTCTACAGTTTTATTATAGTTTAAATAGATACTTTTAACTTAATACCCAAAAACTACGTATCTATGTATTTTAATATCTAAAGCGCGCTTATTCCGAGAAGAGTCAATAAGAACCACGTCCGTTCGCATTAAGAGTCAATGTAAATGAAATTATATAGATGCAGCGGTTGGCCGTTTCGGACGTTAAACAAAAATCAACCGTACAGCCGTACTCATACTGGCGCGGCGAAATTTTGAAATTTTCTTTCATCTATATCTTGTGTGTTTATTAACCGATTTCTATAACTTTTTTTTTTATGAATAAGATATTAAAGTGTACTTTTGAAATATGAGAGTTTGATAAAGATATGTCTATGCAAAATACAATATATTTACGTATTTAATACACTTTTTATTTTTTTTTGACGACCTCGTGGCGTAGTGGTTATATAACATGACTGCTACGCAGAGGTCTCGGGTTCGATTCCCGCTCAATGCAAATCTTTGTGTGCATGAACATGATTGTTTGCATTGGTCTGGGTGTTTTCTATGTATAATATGTATGTATTTACAAAAAAAAAAAAAAAGTATTTAAGTATGTTTATCCGTTGTCTAGTACCCATAGTACAAGCTCTGCTTAGTTTGGGACTAGATGGCGTTGTGTGAATGTGTGAGGAATATTTATTTTTATTTTATTTATTTATTTTAAAGAAAACCCTAACGATTAAACACGTTATTGTGGGTAATATATAAAAGATAGATATATACTATTGAGGACTTTTTTGTACATCTTTTGAAGACCTTTATTTTTGTAATACATATTTTTAGCGTATGATCAACGTATGCGATGATAAGAGCTCGAAAGCGCATTTTCAACCGACTTGCTTCAAATTTATCGTCACTGCTCAGCTCCTATGTGTCTTAGCGTTATGTTATACAGCCTATAACCTGCCCAGGAGTATGGACTACAATCGTACCAAGTTTGGTTAAAATGCCTTCAGTAGTTTTTGACCCATGCGTGCACATACAGACAGACAGACAGACAGACAAAAAATTTATTAATTGCATTTTTGGCATCAGTATCGATCACCATTCATCCTCCAATATTAATTTTTAACATATATTCAATGTACAGAATTGACTTCTCTACAGTTTTATTATAAGTATAGATTACTAAGACACGTTGCTCTATTAATATGGCTATTTTATAACATAATTAGTTGCTTTTCAGAAGGTACACATCTCTGCGTATGACACGATTTACATGAAAAACTCCTAGAACTTCAAATCGTTCTTAATTATATGACCACAACTGTATATATATATAGGTTTTCCTTCGATTTCGTGTAGTGACTGAGCCTAATCTTAACAAATAACAATTTAAATCTCGCCATAGAAATACGTAAAATAAAAATACATTTTGTGTACCAAACTCTTTTGTTGACAAGTTTTTTACACCTTTTACATACCGAAAAGTCATCATAACAGCCCATTAATGTCCCACTGCAGGGACGTGCCTCCTCCCGTGACGGAGGGTTACTTGGCCTACTAATAGCACGCTGGCCAGGCGGATTGGTATAGGGTTTAATTTCAAGTTTTCCTTCTTTTTATTTCGTAAAGACAGTACAGTTCAACAAATCTAAAAGATACAGTATGACGTTTCATATTTTTCAAACTGAAACAACTTTGTTCATGCGTACATTATTCAGTTTCGAAAACCTTTTTCGTAAAACCATGAATTTAGAAAGATTTTATTATTGTATCTAAAAATGTACAATTCTTAATATATAAATTTAATTGAAAACTTTCAAACAAAGCAAAATAACACATATTTACATAGTAAATAATATCTTATAGTTCTATTCTTGACCTCATTGCAAAGTCACGTAGTTAGGTTACTGCTCGTAGTGTTGCGACTCTTCGGATACACTTGTATGCAAAAAAATCGTTTACATATACGAAAAATCGTTATTATCGTTAGACACGTAACTAACTATTACTCGACGTGGTCGAAGGTGACGGGAGGCAACTTATTAAGGTCTTAGTAGTAAAAAAATCCTAAACTTTAGATTTTTTTTTATTCGCAGATTAGAGAATTTGCAATATGTGGTGTTTTTGTACAAAAGGTTTTACCCTTTACTAATAATGAGATTAATTATTAAAGTGTCTTAAAAATCGGATATTATCGTAATCGATCTCTTAAATTTCGGATATTATTGTAATCGATTTTTTTATCCCAACCTTATTATTCAATTTGTCAGAACTGTCATACCGTACCTATTAGATTTGTTGGACTTTAGTTACGACTAGCTGACCCGTGCCCACTTCGTTAGGCGGCGAAAAAAACGCATCATTTTTTCTAACATATTTCATTACTGCTCCGCTCCTATTACTCATAGAGTGATACTATATAGCCTATGACACTCCCCGATAAATGGACTATTCAACACAGAAAGAATTTTTAAAATCGGTTCTGTAGATCCAGAGATTACCCCCTACAACGTCACAAACACACAAACTTTACCTACTTATAATATTAAGTATAGAAGTATATAGATATATGTTTTAAAAGAATATAATCTTAAGTCTGGGCAGAAAACAATGTCTACTAAGTGCAGAACATTTAGGCTCTCTTTACGACACCCCTCCATCATTTTACGCCACTCTTCATCATTTTACGACAGCCTCCATCATTTTACGACATCCTTGCAGTTTTACGACACCCTTCCATCATTTTACGACACCCTAGCAGTTTTACGACACCCTCCATCATTTTACGACATCCTTGCAGTTTGACGACACCCTTCCATCTTTTACGACAGCCTTCATAATTTTACGACACCCTAGCTGCAGTTTAACGACACCCTTGCAGTTTTACCACACCCTTGCAGTTTTACGACACGCTCCATCATTTTCGACACCCTCCATCATTTTGCGACACCCTTGCAGTTTGACAACACGCGCCATGCATTTTACGACACCCTAGCAGTTTTACGACACCCTCCATCATTTTTCGACCAATGCCCCCCCCCCCCCATGCATTTTACGACACCCTCCATCATTTTGCGACACCCTTTCATCTTTTACAACACCCTTCATCATTTTACGACACCCTAGCATTTTTACGACAATCTTAAGTCTCTTAATTTGTAAAACTTTTTTAAAGGTACAATTCTCTAATACATTATTTCAGTATATCTCCAGACGTTTAAGCAGTAGAAGCAAAATAAACGTTTTTAAGCGTCCCTTTTATAAACATATTTCATTACTGCTCTACTCCTATTAGGCATAGCGTGATCCTATATAGCCTATGACACTCCCCGATAAATGGACTATCAAACACAGAAAGAATTTTTAAAATCGGTTCGGTAGATCCAGAGATTACCCCCTACAACGTCACAAACACACAAACAAACAAACACACAAACTTTACCTCTTTATAATATTAGTATAGATTATTCCCTTAGTCGGTTTTTACGACGCCCATGGGATGAGATGGGGTGGTGACATATTGTATTCTTACTCCGTCACCACACGGATATACAGAAAAGTAGGTACTTTTATTATATAAAGTAAAGCGAAAAAATATAAACAGTTTCAATGCTATATGCTGTTCGGGGATCTGATAGTGTACATCTAGCCCGCACAAGTGGTCAAACCAGCAAAGTAATGGCGACAGAAGCCATTCATTTCTGAACTGTTTTCGCAATTTCCACCTACTATAATTTACATTCATTTCAGAGTCCTAAAAATAAATAAACCCACTGCGCAATCATTGAAACCTTTTAAATGGCGGTATGCAAAATAAGTTATAAGAATAATTATTTCTTTCGAGAAACTTCTTTACAATTTCGCTATGTTTTAAAGTTGCAAGGTTTTCTTTATTTTCTATAGAAATACTATTTATAGTAAAACAAAGTATGTAGTCTTTGTGAACCGTATATTTGTCCAGGTTATTCAATAATTCTGAAGAAAGCTATGGTCTTGACTACAAGATACTGCCAAATTCGAGAACAGGGTGAGCTTTGAGAATAATGTGAAAAATAGTATGAAATCCCTGAACAGTGGCCGCCTGGCCAAGTTAGCCATTAGTCATAGTACACCCCACCACTAACCATTCGTGTACATTTTGTTCATCAGAAAATAAGTTACGTCTGGCACTTCGGGGATCTCAATCCAAAAGATTTTTTACCTCTAGCCTCTTAAATGAGATGGACCAGAGTTCGAACGATGTTAACGACAAATATACCTTTATTATTTCTTTAAATGTATGAGTTAATTATGATTTTATGTATGAGTTAATTATGATTTTTCACTAGAAAATTTACAAAACTGAAAATGTAATATTATTCTCAAGTATTATCGTAGTTTTAATGCATCAACTAGTTCCGTTTTTAAGTAGGCTTTGTAAAATAATGCATCAGGTCATTTATAAAATGGAAAATGAAATATTATTCCCAAGTATAATCGTAGTTTTCATGCGTCATTAGTACCGTTTTCAAGAAGGCTTGAGTAAAATAGTGTGCATTATTTTGCAAAACAATGTTTTCAACTCAAGTACGTTATATGCATAACGCCCTGCTTGTTAAACCTGAGTCATAAAATACAAATACATACTAGTTCGTAATCCTAATATCAATTGCGCATTGTTTGTTTGGCAGGGATAGTTGGATCTTAGTCTGGATTATTCCCAATTAGTGTAAAGCTTTCAAAATCAATCACAAAATAGACATGATTTATTGACGTTGCTTCTATTATGTTACTGGAAAATCACTTTGTAGTGCATCTATGCAACAATGTATGCGTATTTGTTCTCCCTGTAATATTATCCCTATTATGTAATACCCCCTTTGTACCCTGCCATGTATTATGCACTCACCTCCCTATTGTAGTCATTCACTTTGTTAGGAAATATGTATTCTAAGAAAATTATATTATTGATTAACAATTTCTTCTAAATCTTAAGTATTTATTATGTAACATTATTTTTCTTTATTTAGTTTGTTACTTAGTAACATACGCTTTGTGATAAAATGATTACCAAAGTTATATATTTATGAATATGAATGCACGTACTGACGTCCCAAGTAGGTCTTTTTATCCATAGAAGTGTTGAAAATTCCGAAAGAAACAGATTGTTTGTTTTCAGCGAAGAAAACGTTTGGCATGGAAGTAACAGATAGCTGTAGACCATATTTTATCAGATACAATATTTTGACTCTACCATGTTTATTTATTTTTGAAGTAGCGTTATTTGTAAAGACTAATCTACATCTATTTCCTAGTCTATCAGACGTAGTCGTTCGCAATAGGCGAATAAATAACTTATGTTTACGTAGAGTTAACACGACTCTTTTGTGGAAAAGTGTATTTTGTTTGGCCCCTAAAATATTTAATAAGCTGCCAGATTCTATAAAAATATTACATACAAGCCTGTTTCGTGTAAAATTAAGAGCAATCCTAATTGAAAAGTGTTATTATTCCATTACAGATTTTCTTAATGACACTATTTAAAACTAATTTTTAATTTCATTTGTGTTATTCTGTGCAGATATTGTACTATTTTTGTAAATTTTCAAGAACACTAAATAATTAATTTTACTGTTTTAACTTATTTAACTTCTGGCATTTATATTTAATTTACTAGTACTTATTAATTTTTAACTATTTAATTTTTGTGTTTATGTTGCCATAATTAGATTTAAGTGATTTGTTCTGTTTAAGTGATTGTTTCTATTAAAATTTATTTTAACTTCAATGTTATACCTATATTTGTACGCCAATACTGGCAAGACACAGAAATGCACTGTACACGTTAATTGTAACATCTTATACTTATACCTGTGTTTCACAAATAAATGATATTTCTATTTCTATTAAAACGTTCCTTCGTTTTTTACCGTTTTATTTGTTTGTTACATTGAAACAATAAAATAAAAAACTTTACCAAAAAACCAGTTTAGAAAAAAAATTCGCTGTTTGTTTCGAAAGGTATTGAAAAAAAAACTACCTATATTACGATTTTTCAATATATGAACTATCTGTGACCCAAAATATGCGCATGACAGTACAACAAGAAAATGACATTCCACCCTTCAAAACATAATATAAAATATTTTTCTAAAATAACATCTAGTATTCCGTTTTTACTGTTTTGTTGATAAAAAACATAAAATATTTCCATTTTATTTTTCTTGAAACTTACGCATACAACTTGGATAAAAACGAAGGATTTTGCAAAAAAAAAAAACAGGAAATGTTCCCGCTTTTTTCAACGCTAATCCAGAGCTAATCCGTCTAGGTTGTTACCGCTCCTTGTTCGCTGAATCTTCCATCGACTATTATAAAAAAGTAGTGTTATGTTCTGTTGAGAACTGATAGCCGTTGGGGCAAAAAAGTTCTGGAATGGCGAACGCGCACCGGAAGGCGCAGGGTGGGGAGTCCCCTCACACGGTGGACCGACGACCTGGTTAGGACGGCGGGAAGCCGATGGATGAGGGAAGCACAGGACCGCGCAGAGTGGAAACTTTTGGAGGAGGCCCATGTCCAGCAGTGGACGTCCATAGGCTGATATGGAGTGTTTTGTTACTCTTTCATAGTGGAAGACGAGTAATTGGTGAAATTAAAGGGTTGACTTGAAGAGAGCTTATGTCCAAGGTAAACAGCGGGTGACGTTCAGCGGCGGTTATCACTCACCATCAGGCGAAACATTGTGCTTCAGTCTTCTTTTTTTAAACTAATACCTTCTGCGGGTTTTGAAATTAAAGCACAATAATGATATCAGTTCTGGCCATCTAATTCACCGTCCCTAAAACAAGAGAAAGTTCTCAATTCAGTCGATTGCTCAATTTTTTAATTTAATATTCGTTTCTGCGAAACTTAGTAATTTCTTGATCAATTCTAACGAAACTTTTTGTTTGAAAGACTTCACGGAGAGTGGCTTATCCATAAAGTAAATACAGAGTTTCTGTGATACTTCCAAGTAAACGGAATTGCGTAACTGTTATATTCGGTACAAGCTGTTGCCCGCGACATCGTTCACGAAAAAAATATTTAGGTAGTAGTTCAACATTTTTTTTCCGCGGAACCCTTTAAAAAGACCTTTGACGTGACATAACGACTGTGTCCCTACAACGACAACTGGGACCGAAGTTTTATGTCCCCTTCGAAGCACGGTCAGGTGAAATATCACTGAGTGGGCCATCTATGGAATGACCTCGCCGAAGTTGCTTAACCACGTTATTGTTTCTAAATCAGTAATTGCAGAGGCTGTGAGTGACTGCCAATAAAATTGTATGCCGAACACATTAACTATCCGCCTGTAAAAACCCTGTAAAAAAAATGTTGTTTTTATATTTTTTTCTGCGGTGCCCTAAAAAGTTAAACCTAAGTTTAACGTTTATATATTCGTTATAACCTCCTGAAAAAACACATTGAATAAAACTATATAGGTATAATTAAATTTTTATGGTTTGTATTTTTCTGCGTAACCATAAAAATTTCAAAATCTAAAGTAGTCTAGTTTACACGCCTAACTATTTTTATCCTGTGCCTATATAATGTTGAGGACCTAAAATACAACAAGAAAAGCTATGATAATAATATCTTTGTGAATGATTAATGCTTGGCTTACATTATATTGTTTAACTGGCAAAAAGGCATAGCCCAGCAATTCAAGAATTGTAACAACTCTAGTTTAATAAACTGTAAACTCTTGCTAAACTTAAGAGCCATTTCACAAAATTGAAGCGCTCGAGTTTAGGTAAAAAGACGGCAGCATTGTGTATGTGTGCGTAACTATCTATGGCGCGACAGTAGAGACGGCCGAAATAATATTGATCCGTTATAGATAATCGTAATGTAGTAAATGTTGAAGAGTTGTAGTGTATTATGATTCTATACTACGCTATTACTATTGGTTTAGAAACCAAGTGGAAAATGATTAAAGCACACGCATGTTACACGACATTTATCACTTGGTTTACAAGTCTGAGAGCGTGTGGTAAAAATATCCATATTACTTTTTTATGTAATAGTTCGCAAACGAGCAGACGGATTGCCTGATGGTAAGCAATACCTACCGCCCCCCATGAACACTCGCAAACTCTGGAAGAGCCACGAGTACGTTACCTACCTTCCCCTATAACCCCCCGTTCGGGCCTCCGGTAACCCCACTCACTCAACGAAACACAACGCAAGCGTTGCTTCAAGTCGGCCCTCCTTCTATGAGGTCATGGTCATGGTATTAATCTTCAAGCGAGCGCGCGGTCATTTGTAACGGGAGAGGGCGCGCCTAACCAACAGCATAGTATTTTGAAATTGACATATTAATTATATTTTTAATATAATTAATATGTCAATTTCAAACAAACATGGCCGATATTAATACCTACCTTACTAAATAACGTAGGTACTTAATATATTAATATAGTATTATTGTTTATATTACGAAAACGGTTTGTTGTAGGGCAAAAATAATGAAAATTAAGCCCCCCTTTATAAAACACCTCATGCGTGTCTTTCATTGATCATTGATCTATGGTCACCCATCCATAAAATGACCTCGATGCTATTGCTTAACTTTACCTTTATTTTGACATAAAATAGATCTAATAGACCTGTTTAAAGTTTGGTTTTGGTTATCGTTAAATTCGATTGTTTGAAATTGAACCTACCTTACTGAATGACTTAGGTACCTACTTAATATTATAATATAGTATTTTATTTATATCACAAACATGGTGGATATAAATACAAACATAAACATGTTTCTTTAAATTCAATGTATCAATCATAAAACAACACGTTTCTTTATAGAAAACTTCCAATTTATTTAAATATAAAATAGAAAAATAAAAAGTATTTTACAATTACAAAACTAAATGGAAACACATAGTAGGTAAATGTAATTAAAAAGCTGGAGGTGGGCAGCCCTTTCGCATGTTTACGTACCGCGCAGCCGTAGGCATTTATAATAAATATTCGGTCCAGATAGACTACTGGTTATACTGTGCCGACAGGCTACTAGAAATGGGAAATAAATATGGTGGGTAAAAATAAAAATATGAACGAAAATGTACTAAGCGCAGTCTACTCGACTACGCGCGACCACTTGAAGGTTAAACCAGGCGAGCCGGCCCATTCGTGCCAAAGCATGGGTACCTTTTATTTTATTAATTTAGTCTAATAAAACTTTATTGCCTTATAAATAAAATCACCAATATGTAAAGTTAAGGATGTGTATATTAAAAATAAACAAGAATATAATAACATATTTTAATCATCCAAAATGTTGCCGTCGTACTATAATATCGCGTTTACGACACGACGCTCGTAGTTCGGCGCACGAGAAAAAATGGCACAGGTCCTACCTCGACGAGCGCTCGCGCGGTACTAATCATTGTATGATTATGAAATGTAATTTATTCTAAATAAGAGTGTTATTCATAGTATTATTAAAAAATAAGTAAAGAAGGGATTTTTATCAAACCTTGGAATTAGATTTCTTTAAGAACGTAGTTTATTTTGATATAATTTTATAAATGAAAAATACACTTAATTTAAGCTAAAATCCGCAATAAAGTAAGGGTATAAACCGTAAAAAACGACTTCAGATTTAATTTTTTTTACAAAATATTGGTAATATTAATCCATATTCTAGTCTGTAGAATAACAAAAAAGTATATTTCTGATGGGATACGTATTTTTTTAATCAAACTTATACATATTAGTGTTAGATATGAGAGCTTGAAATGAACTCTGCGTTGATTTTTCAGTAAACTTGTTGTGGGAGATTAGCCACTACGAAGTTTACCTATATTTTTTTATAAATGTGTTCAAGACGTTTACAATGCAAAAGATGGGCCTATTTTTTACATGTATTTAAAAATGCCAGAGTCTACGTTATGATGGTTAATTAGGCAACCAAAATCTTAGAATTTCGCACGAAAATGTGAAATGGCTCTTAAATCAATAAAATATTTTATACATAACATTTTATTTCTTTGTATTTGATGCCATTAACGTTACGATTTCGTTTCATTTAACGACTGTTTGTACCATAGTATTTTTCATAACATCCCATTAATGTCCCACTGCAGGGACAGGCCTCCTCTCATGACGGAGGGATAGTTGGCCTTCTAATACCACGCTAGACAGACGGATTGGTATAGGGTTTAATTTCAAATTCTTTTTATTTCGTAAAGATAATATTCACAGATAGTTCCTTAGCCGGTTTTTACGACACCCATGGGATGTGATGGGGTGGTCACCAGATTGTATTCTTACCTCGTCACCACACGGAACGAAGAACGAAATGCGGCAGTAGTCTTTTAAAAATAGAAATATTAAAAATTTTATTATTATTAACATGCCTGAATAACTTTATTAAGTGTATTTTACGTTGATAGACTGTGTTATGTTACTGTATATTATTATTCTTTAAATACAGTGTAACGATCACCAATGAATTACTATTCACCCTTACGCCAATAAGGTAAATCGGTATAAAAGACTGCAAAACGATGTGTCCTCTCTCATTGTAAATCTTGAAGTCTCATGACAAAGATCTCCAAGATCATCATTAATTCATGAGTGTTAAAATTGTACCTACATTCAATAATATTTCCTTTGTACCAATACGCTTTTGCGACGTTGTTTTGTTACCTAAAGGTCAAATGAATAACATTACTGTGTTTTTTGTGAATCTAAACTACGTTAGTGGCAAACATACGGTGATTGTAAGTGGTTTAATATTAAGTAAATATTACATTTCCAGGACTCCCAGACATGAGTGGCGTTCTAAAGCGTCTAGACGACATAGGGCAGACCTTAATGAAGCTAGTCGGAGATCTGAAGCAATGCGTAGAGGAAGTGAGGGTGGTGAGTGCGCGCCAGCTTGAACGACTTGAACAAGAACGAGCTTCGGCCTTGTTGGCAGCCAGCGTCGACGGACATGTGGATGCGGAACAAGTGTCCTTGCACAACGTGGATGATACAGAAGCCAAAAAGGTTTGTGGATACTTGTTATTTCATCTTTATAATATGTTATTTATATACATGCATACAAAACTCAGGGTAGGATCACTGAGCCTTTAGATCAAATTACAAACCCGCACTTCACAACCCGATTTTCGCCCAGCATCTGTATGAAAAATAATATAGGGGAATCTAATGTACTTGCTCCATTAAACGTGCATTTATTAATAAATGTATTCTATTTGTCGAGTACACGTATAATTGTTATTGTAAAATTTTATAACAAGTGCTACTTAACTTCCATAAATTTTCCTTATATTTTCCATTTTGTGTACACGTAGGTCGTATAAGTGGAATTAAGGAAATTCTGAAATTTACACAATCATTTCTAGAGGAGGTAAATTTATACATTTAATTAATCCGCTTAGACCGAGTGGGACGAGTATGATTCCCCTCCATGAAACATTTAACGTCTCAAGTAGGAATTTTACAGTAAACAGCTTATTAATTTAAAGGTATTAATATAACAGAATCGTTACTTTATTTTAAGAATAATATGGTTGTCTGTAGAGCGTGTACGAGTCGGTAAAGCCTTTCTAGTCGGGACTTACTCGAACAAATATCTTAAAATATTTTACGAGTCAGTCTAGTTTATTTATATAATATTTGTTTGTGACAGTGTGCTAACTGCAACCGCGAGGCGTCTGCGGAATGCTCCCTATGCCGGCGTACACCATACTGTTCCACATACTGCCAGAAGAAGGACTGGGCGGCGCATCAGATTGAATGCCTCCGTTCCGTTCCCACGATCCATGCGGATTCACAACAGCACCAGTCTATCATGCTGATAGTGGAGAGTCAACACCAGTAAGGTCAGTATGCGAAGTATCTATAATAATATTATAAAGAGGTAAAGTTTGTGTGTTTGTGACGTTGTAGGGGGTAATCTCTGGATCTAAAGAACCGATTTTAAAAATTCTTTCTGTGTTGAATAGTCCATTTATCGGGGAGTGTCATAAGCTATATAGTGTCACGCTATATATTAATAGGAGTGGAGCAGTAATTAAATATGTTTATAAAAAGGACGCTTTTTTTTCGCCGCTTAACGAAGTGGGTACGGGTTAGCTAGTATTGTTATATACAGGGTGGAAAGTTTCAGTAAAGGGAGGTACCTTAATCGTTGCAGCTACAAGAAATTGGACTTAGCAGACTATCTATAATTTTTCAAAACGTTTTATTGGATTGGTGACCTTTCTAGTACTCCAACCTCAGTTGCTCCCATAGAACTTATATCAAACGAACTGAATCGTGTCCTACCTTGCTGAAAATTAGTTTAAAACTTCCAGACTTTGAAAACTTTGTGTGATGTGACCATTATGTTTGCATTGCTTGTGTTGTCTGTGGGTAATATTTTGTATGCATTTACAAAAAAAAGTATGTTTATCCGTTGTCTAGTACTATAGTACAAACTCTGCTTAGTTTGTGTCTAGATGGCGTTGTGTGAATACCTATGTGAGGAGTATTTTATAATTTTTAGATGTACTTCCTAATTTACTAAAGCCTCCATTTTTCTAACTTGCAGGTAAAATGCGTGATGACTCGTAAGGTGGTAAACAAATGGTTACGATGTCATCGGCAACTGTTATAGTCAACACTTAATACCTCTAGCTGCAATATTTATTATAGGCAATTGTACATAATATTAATGTGTAAGTTTGTTGATAATTTAAATGTTAAGGTTTTACGTCCGGCTGTTAGACCATACTGCCGTCGCATGTCTAATTCTGTGATCCCTTGCTCCTCTGCCTTTGCCTCGTTGCCGTCACGCTGTTAACTATTATTTGTGTGATCCATAGACTATTGTCGTGAGCCTCTGTACGTTCTTTGGGTCCGTTAATGTCCGTGAAAGATTCCCAAAAAGAACTCCTTAGTAAAGGATTCGTAATTTTGTAAGAGACAATGAACGGTTTAGAATATGCATGGAACATAAATAGTATATTATATTAGAACACGTTTTGATAAACATAATATGCTTTAACGCTTGTTTTGAAAGTCCAGGAACAGGCTTAGTGGAAAATTGTTACGTAGGTAGGTAGCACCGACTAAAGGAAATATGTAATAGACTAACTAAAAATGCCAAAACCTTCGGTACATTTAGAAAAAAAATAATGTCGTGACTTGCCATTAGTTTTTGCGATTGATGAAATAATATAAAGGCAATTTAGTAATATATAACTAATTTATTTAATTAGAATAAAAGTATTACATGACAAACGACGCACACGTACACGGACGAGCGAACGCATATATAGAGTACTACCTTCCGCCCGCGACTTCGCCCGCGTGAAATTAGTTTTTGTCAATCAGAATCAGAATTTGTTGTGAGTGAGAGAGAAGTGAATGTGAGTTTGGCTTTATAGTTCCCGTTCCCAATCCCTACAGTTCGAGTTTCGGGAATTCCGTTTGTAGAAAAAGCCTACGTACCAAGATTTATTGTCTTATCTTCAATTTAACCCCTATTTCACCCCCACCCTGGTAAAAATGTCAAAATTCTAGAACATACGACTTTTTTGTAAAAAAAAAAATTTTTTTTTTGTTAATAAAAAGTAGCCTATGTTCTTTCTTAGGGTCTAAAGATTGTCTGTAACAAATTTCATCAAAATCCGTTCAGCCGTTTAGGCGTGAAAGAGTAACAGACAGACAGACAGAGTTACTTTCGCATTTATAATATTAGTATGGATATAAAAGTCATAGTGTTATTACACATTGTTAAGATATTAAGCGTAGGCGTCCATATTCTCAACAGCGATGATATAAAATTTAAGTAATGTTCGAGACTATCATATCTCTCTTTCGGAAATAACAATTGCTTTCCTTGAGTCAGTTTTTACGACATCCTTGACATGATAGGGGTATAGTATTAAAGTATTATAACTTCTTAATCTCATACATTCTCACAGTTGTAGTCGACTTATCTGTCGTAATTTCGATACTAAAACTATAATACTGTTTCATGTTTTAACAACAAACTGTAGCTATGATCTTTGATTTTTTTATGTCTACCAGAGCCGTAGTATAATGTATTTGTTTAAACATGTGAAACGTATACTATGTTTGGATATCTATTTAATAACAAGGTACTGAATCTAGACGCGACTGACGATATTTATTTACAAATAAAAAGGTAATTAATAATGAAATACCAATAATAACGTTTATTTATGTTCTGAAGCAAACAATTATGATATCTTTGTTGTGAAAATCAAGATTGTTTACCTTAGGTTAAAATACGAAAGAATAATAATATTATAGTTTGTTATTCTTCACTTATTACTTTTTCTTTGTTGATTTAAACTAACTTGAAGTACAGATAAGTATAGCTACAAGCCGTGTCGTATTTCATCATAGTTATTGGGGGTTGGTTACCGCACTTAGTCCCTGAGGTGGACCATTGTATGCGAGGGCAATCGTCATTCCAGCCAGCCCACTTCCCTCCAGAAGCGTATGAGGTTTCCGCGTCTGTCCAAGCATTCCGTGATAGATTTCAGGGCTCAGTGTGTTTCTTCGTGTGTCAGCGACAGCTGTGTACTCAAGGAGCACATGTGACACCGTTTCCTCTGCCTCCATGCATGCTCTGCACAGGGGACTATCTAGACTAGACTATCTGTTATGCCTTGTGTTTATTTAGCGAACAATGTCCGGTGATGGTTACAGTCACCATAAGCAGACTGTTTCTGTCCAGACGTAGGTCTAACAGTCTGCTTAGCTACACGAGCTGGCCTACGTTCAAAGTTAATTGTTAAGCGCTAATTTATAAATGTATTAAAATGTTACGACAAAAAGCAATTAACATGAAAAGGTAAAATTTTGATCGTTTCAAACTATGGTATTATTTCAAATTATGTTTTTTGCCTTTTAGTTTCGTCACCCCTTTATAACAGGCACGTGCCTTTCCCTGATGTTAATTGTTTAGTAAGCATCCTATGTAAACAGTTATTTTTACTTGTTTTTAATTTCCTTTTTCATGAAGGACTTCTTTAAAAATATTTGTTTTAATGAGTTACATAATTAGTTATGCAAAGGAAAGGCAGAGCTTTTTGTAACACAGGTTTTTATACTGATTCATCTGCAGGTTTTTAGGGACGCTTTGCAAAGTTTTATAAATATTATTTATTTCAACATTACGGAAAACTTGTTATGTAATTCAACACCACCTTAAAGTATTTTTTTGCATTACGTGGTTTTCTACTAAGCCTAGTCCTTCGTACAATGAATTTTATCGTAAACTATCAAGGATAATTTTCATTTATTGCTTATGGTCTTACTTATAAACGCCTTTTAAATTTTAGTCAATTGATTAGTTCAAATTTTTACGATTTTACTTATAAAAATCTCGCTAAACAATGATTACATTTAAGAAGCGTTTATGAGTAAGACCGTATTTTTTATTAAAACGTGTTCTTTAACTTAAATGCTTTGTCATACTTCATTTTGCATGAAGAAAGTTGTCGGTCTGTCTGGTCTGCTCAATGCAGTTTCCTCGTGCGTGAAATCATGTGTGTACACAAAATATATTAAAAACTAAATTGTTTATAAACGACGTAAGGTACTGCACACTGCAAAACAAATCTAGTGTAATCTTACAACTATCCAATTTCAGCAGTAAGTTATATTTTAGTTGTTTTTAATACTCCGTTTTAGCACCAACATAATTCAATAATATTACAACAAGTTTTATATATCGTGTAAATATTTCTACTGTATGTAAACAATTACAAATTAGTATCCCAAATAATATCACTCGATAACTGTTAAAGTTATTATGGTCACTTACAAGCGGAAACACGAATGGCCGTTGAATGTAAATTTATTTTAAATAACACCAGCTCTTAATAATCATTACAAATTATTTAATTTCTAGTATGTTTTTATATACAATACACACAACCTAAGTTGACCGGCTTGAAGTTGTTGCGAATAGCTGCGCAGATGTCATTTTAGGAACTAAATGGCGGAGAGCAAATGTTGTCTTAGTGACTGTACATGCGCGAACGTCTCTGAAAGCTAACTTCAAGCCGGTCGAGTAAGATTGAGTGCGTTGTACGTCACTATTTAAGAAGGTGTACTCATTTTTGTTATCTTAATTGTCTATTTAATTATAACTTATTTTTTATTTTAAGCTTGCCTAATACGTTTATGTATATATTGAAAGCTTAATGCTACCTATATTTGTTTTAAATGATTTAACAGTAAAAGACTTCTTTTAAAACATTAAAACCAAGTTTAATAACTGCTGTAGATTTAAGCAAAGCATAGCATTAAGCGCTTAATATATACATTTAAAGCTTACTTGAAATTTAATTTTTACCTACATCTATAATAATATATGTTTTTGTTCGAAGTGCCTTAAAAAATAGTTCTTTTCTTCGGTTAAAATAATTGATTTAACGATATGTGATGGTATAACAAAAGGATCAGCATGCTAGGTCGTAGTAAAATTATGGTTTTTCTTAGCAAATTTGACGAATAATGTATTTACGTTTTTATTACGCTTTGACATTGTCAAAACCAAAAAGTATTTGATTACTGGCAATGATTTGTTATGATGATTAGGCGAAATTTAAAAAATCTATTAATTAATATACTTATTCAATGTCTAATTATTCTTATTAAATTATTTAAAAAAATAAAATTGTAATTTAAAAAATTAATAATTTTTTGACAAGTTCAAGTTACAGTGCCCGGCAATAATTATTGCACATCCACCTTTGGAAACAGGCATTTGACTAATTTACTTACGGAGAGCGTTATCTCTGTCGCACGAAACACAAATGGGCCAGTATCTATTAAGAGCTGTTAAAATAATCATGATTTGCTTCTTTTGATTTAATTATATTCGGGGGTGTTAAGAACTCTCAATATATATTTTAAATTGTATTTCTTGCGACAGATATAACGCTCTACGAAGCCGAAATAAGGCGATTGTTTCCTTACAAAGGTAGATGTGCAATATTTATCGCCGGTTACTGTACATATTGTGTTTTAAATCTATTTTCTTATTAACAATCTCTGGTTTAGGATACATAAAATTTAAATTAAATTATTTACATTTAAATTATTTAATTTTATGAGTCGTGCTTTAATTCCTATGTCCGAACCACAATCTTATCACAATGTTATTTATTCTATGTTATCTTCCTCATTTATTGATATGCCATTGTAATATAATTATAAAATAGTTAATGAACACTACAACTAGCTGTTAGTTAAAACTCCTGAGTAGTAGAATCCATGAACTTCTAAGTACTGAAACCAAAGCCATTCAATTACAGTACACGCAATCTAAGATGGCCGGCTTGCAGTTGTCATTTTTGAAGCTAAATGGCAGAAAGCGATAGATTTATTGGTTACATTTCAGGCGTCAACTTCAAACCAGCCGAGAGTTTGCGATTTGTATAGCTGTTTCAGTTTATTGAACAAAATGCCACGTACAATTAAAATGATACCTTTTTAATAATAATTATTTGTAAAAATATTTCTTACTAGGTACCTACGTGTCTATATAAAAAATTGTAATGTGTATATATGTGATGTTTGTAAAATTGGTTGTTATTTTAAGATATTTTCTCGTTATCACAATGTGCTTCGAGTTTGTTTCACAAACGACAAATAGATAATGCATTGTCTGTCATACTAAACATGTAATGTTAAAGTAACGTTTAAGGTGTCTGCCCACTACACCGTACCATGCCATGACCATGCTAAGACCGTATCAGGCACGTAAAGCAACACAGCGACGGTGCTGGCCGGTTACGGAACGGTCTAGTCTCATACGTTTTAATACAAAGAATACGTTCATAGCACGGTCATGGTATGGTGCAGTTTGTCAGACAAGCAACGTTTATACGTTATATGAACCTTGACTGACATTAAAACGTTATTAAGAGCGTGTTTTTTTTTCTTCAATTATATAAATATTGCATTTAAAACAAAAACGGCCGTTTTATTTTCGGATGCGAAATTGAACTAATTTAAAAGCGTTTAAAGTGTTGTGAGTGTGTTATACAAATACTTTAATGCCTTTTCTAACGACTTTGTAGACAACATATTGCATTATTGATCCTATTCGCGAATTATGTTTATTTTCAATTGGCGGCGTTAGTGTGCCCCGTAAAGGCCCTTAACTTCGATTGTGAAACAAATCGGTTTAAAAATGTAATTAAATCAAAATATTGCATATTTTGATTGAAATGTGTTTTCTTTTTGTTTGTTCGGTGTATAATATTATGTTTTTTTTTAATGTTATAATTGTTGATACTTAAATACATAATGTGGTTACCATTCGTGAGTGAAATGTATATATACTTTATGTATATTGTGTTACCAAATATTATTGTGTCGTTTTAGGTTTTATTATGTATCATTGTACATTTATACTTAAGTGTAAACGTTTACTAATTAGCTAGATGTTCATACTGTAGCCGCAATGGTAGGCCTGGGAAATTAAAATACGCTGGTTTACAGAAAAAAATCTTAATCACATTTTACTAAGATTTGTCTAATTTTAACCATGTTCGTGTGGTGGTAAAACCAGGGCGTCGTAAAAGGTGACTAAGGGACTTGACAGTCTAATATCTCAAGCAATACTTGTTAAGTAAGCTGGTACAAACCAACGGCCTGTCGAATGTAAATTTTTCTTTATTTGTTTTCGTATACACCATGTATCTGCGAAGTTTCTTTCCTTTGGTCGGCTATTAAGACACCCGTGGTATGATATATCATATATTTTTGGTATGAGATGCCATTTATTCTTATTCCACCACCACATAGAAAATATATTAAGTAGTAAGTGGGTTTCATTATTTATTTTAGTATATTTTTGCAATGTAGTAACCTCATGAGCAAATGTAAGACTAAACTACCCGAGTTAAGACACATTTTACCATTCTTATTAATAGTGCATTGTCTATAGGCTATGTTTTGTTGATAAGCGACTTCAATGAATTTTCAAGCGAATTTGCAACTATTTAAATTAATTCTTGATTATAATAAAAAAACTATCAATTTGTACTTATTTATTTTTACATTTTAACAAAGTTTCATCAAAATAAAATTCATTACTTTGTAAGTTTTCTCATTTACGACTCTGATTTAAAAAAATGTGTACTTATATTAGAAAAAAAACGATTACCAAACATTTTATGTACTATCCAATTAATTCAAAATAATATCATAATTGTAAGTTTTGGAAAAAAAAACATATTTTTGTATGTCAAATTTATTAAGAGCTGTCATTGGTCAAATGATTTGACTATTCATTAGCAGTGGATGAGCCTTTCAGTAAATAATTGGAAGTTATGATTAATAATTATTGTTTTTAACAATAAATTATATTTATTTACTTATGTCACGATTATTGTCTTCCAAATTACTAGATTCCATTGAGATTTAAATACTTTTGTTTCTCTAGGGCAGTTTGAAAGTGTAAGGCCATTGCGGGCTTATATAGTAACAAAATGTATGCAACGTAAAAATAATAATATATGTAAAATAGTAATATCTTATGTGTTTCATTTCATTCCTTTATGTTTGTTATTGACATGAAAAAATAATAATACAAGCTACATTCCTCCTACACTTAAATCCGATTCTAACCTCCTCAAAATTTTATGACCACACCGTCGAAATTGTAATGTGTGAATTATTCAACCATAGTTCAATCTGGGGCTACTCCACCTTAGACACAAGTAGATTTCATAGCATACAATATGTTCTTTAAAAGGTTATGCTAGTTTGATCACGAGGATCTGATTCACAACCTGGCACTGAACGTGTTAACAGTGGCTGTGGCTACAATACGGACTTTATTTTCGTTGGCTACCTACTCTATTAGCACGCAGTACGTCTAGACCGTATGCAACACACCGTAGCACAGATCAATCATGCTCACAGTACTGGCTGTTTGTTGTACTCCACCTTCAAAAAGTCTCGTCTAGGCTCCGCCGGTTCAACTATACCAATGAAAACTAGTGCTTTTAGTTAGTGCCTGCAGTTTTCAAAGTAATGAGTATGTAATAGTGTACTCATTGTTAAAGAGCAAAATAAGGCTGAGCGCAGACTTGGAACACGACAGTCTTAAGACAGACTATTGCTTTACGTCGTATAGACAATATTGTCTCAGATAGACAGTTTTGTTTTATGTGTGCTACGTATCGTAGTCAAAACTGTTTCGTTTTAGTTTTAAGACAGACTTGTCTATATGAGGCAAGTCAGTCTTAAAACAGTCTAGTCTCCAATGTGCGCTCAGCCTAAGTAAATAAAACTGGGAATAGTTTCGGCTATAAAGCCTTTGGGAGGCACTAATTTTTAATTTAGAGCTCGCACTAGATAATGCTCTAATTAATGTGTATCAATCAAATCTAGACAGCGGGTATATCAAGGGGCTGCCGGATCCCTTACATCCCGGGGCTCACTTAAGACAGCTAATAGACTATGGTGTCTTTTACAGTCCCAATCCTTTGTCCGAGGAAACTACCCTAGCCGATGAGGAGCTGCTGTCTCAGATCAGCGATACACACTTGAAACAATACAATGAGAAGGGATGGTAACGTTTTGTATTATTAATCACCAGTGACATCTCATCCAAGCTGCTGACCAAGATAGTTTTGAAGTCTCATAGCCCTATCATTTCACTACCAACTGTTACTTGGTAGGTGTGAGGTGGATCAATACTCCTTTATATTAAGGGTATCATTAGTGGCCAGCATTACACATTTTGTTGTCTTTAAAAATATACAGTTAAGTTATAATACCTTTTTAAATTATTTGGCTTATACAACATTCAGGGACCACGGGTAAAGTAATTCCCGTGGTACCTTCCAGGGACGATCACAGGGACCACGGACAAAAAGGTTACCAACATCAAATTAGTATATCTTCAGGTTCGCATTCTTTCGGATTTACATCTCTTCAGATTGTCATTTCTTCCAATAAAAAACGAATATGTTACTTTATCAGCATTTTACAAACGAGTTAATAAATTAATACATTCCGCAATGGTTGAGTCTTCAGATAAGAATTTTTGAATGATTTTGCATTTCATTAAATTCTGAAATCTTGATACTTTGCTTCGTAGAAAAATTAATTAAGGTACTGGTTGCATGATGTTTGAAGGGTTGTTTGGCCTACTTTACCACGCGGGCCATACCTGCGAGATAAGAATAAATAGTGACGCTTATATTCTTAGTTCGTCACCATACATACAATAAGTTCAGGAGGTACGTTTGTTCAATACTTTTTGCTTTGCCTGTACTAATATGTTGAAAAGAGACTCTGAAGAAATGAGAATCTAACGAGATAAAAATCTGTAGAGTTGAAAATGAGGATGAATTGATAACGTCGACATGCCGCATAACATCAAAAAGGCCAGGCAAACTGTCCGCTTCACTCCCCGCATCTCCTAACTACCTACTAACCTAATAGCCCAACAGCGTCTCCGAAATGCCTTGAATAGGCTTTATTTAATAGGTCACTGGTAAATATAAAATGAATAGAAAAGTTTCTACAATCCACACCATTTATGCATAGCCTGTCGCTGTCCACTGTCAGGCATAGACGTCTCCCAACCCCCGCCACAGTACATGGTCCTGCGCCTTCCACATCCAGAATCGCTGCTGGGTTTTATACAGGGTTGAAAGTTTCAATGGGGCAGCAAAGGGAGGTACCTTAATCGTTGCAGCTTCAAGAAATTGGTCTTGAGAGGCTATCTATAATTTTGCAAGGATATTTCATTCCCATTCACAGATTTCCAAAAAAATTGCGGTTAGCAAAAAAATTACCTTTTTTTACCAAAAAAAATTGTTATGCTAATGCTTCTCTTGACTGCCCCGTTGAAACTTTCAACTCTTTATAGTGCAATAAAATACTTTGTTTTAAGCAAATAGTTATTAAAGTGGCTATTGATAATGTATTCAAGGGAATATTAAAGAGAATAATAAAACAAAAGACATCAATAAGTATTACTTTTTTATTAGTTTGTCAAATTAACTACGCATACAAAAGGAGGTACATTGCTTTGTGTTCAATCCTTCAATTGGATATAATCTCAACTTCGTAATCTATACATAACAATATTTAAACATAGGTCTAACTGTATCTTTAACAAGTTATTTCACAACACTATTATATCGATACTGTGACTGTCTAGCCCATTATCGATACAATATCATATTGTGAGATAAGCTGTAAAGGTCTTACTTAACTATCCGGTTTCAAGGCAACATCTATTGCTATTAGAACATATATTATTGTAATTTGCTATATGAGTGAGATACTAATATAAAAGATAGTACTAAGATTAGTAAATATAGTTAGACTAATAAACTTATACAAAAAAAAAAAGAATAGTAATAAAACAAACCAATTTTACTAATATAATAGTTTGCTGTAAAAACAAAAAAAAATTGTGACATAAATGTATTGAATCTAGGCTTACAGCGCAGTACCAACCTCTAAACAATAAAGATAAACATGGTAAGTGCAATACCAATATATAAAAAAAATATTAAAGCTCTAAATTAGCGAACACAGCTTGTTATACACATGATTCTTTAGTTTATATCGTTATTATTAAACTATCATTGTGTTGTAAAAGTGCATAGAACATATCAAAATTTTGATACCATTTTATTTAGGCTCTGATTGTAGACCTCTTAAACAGCAGTAAGGTTAACATAAGAAATAAAGAGGTTTTGCTAAAAATCAGCAAATTTACAATTAGCAAATATAAATTTTGACAAATATTACTAAAAAGAAAAGCGTTGCATAAGCAACTACAAGTATTATTTGGACGATTACAAGCCAAGTAATGACATTGAAATACTTTTTTAACATAAAGTACATACAAACACAATTCCGTTACAAAAAGGGTTATAAGTAAATGTGTACATTAAACCATTATTAAAAATACAGGCACAATTAACAATGAAGCTAATAAATAATTGTGTTTATTTTGCTTGTTAGAAATAGTAGATTTTCAAGTCAGGTAGTAATAAGGGAATAGTAGATTTTCATGTACAGCGAATAGCAGATTTTCATCTTAAGTACATGACCGTTCGCAATTAAAGTTTCTTAAAAACTTATTTAGGAGTAGCCATGCATATCATTAGATCAACGTGTGCCTTTTATTATTCACGAAATGGGCTCTTGTATAGTACAATATTCTTTCATGTATATTAAAGTAACAAACAAACATATAATATAAGAATAAATTAACTTGTAAGTAATATAATTATAAAAAGTGAATATAATTAACAAGATTGATTAGAAGAAAGAACAACTAAATACTGATGAACAAGTATACCTCAATAAATAAATAAAGCAGTGATTTTTGATAAACAAATACGCACCGATCTAATTAGATACTTTACTTAGATATATTATTATTTTGATATAAATAGCCTAAGGGACACATGCGTTTATGAATAAATATTATACCAATTTATTATTTATATATTTTTATCATTTGAATAATTGACTGTATAAATTTGAATGTGGTGGTGTTCAAATAACGTTATTTTGTAATTATTTATATATGTATTTATTAGTAGGCCAAGTATCCCTCCGTCACGGGAGGAGGCCCGTCCCTGCAGTGGGACATTAATGGGCTGTTATGATGATTCATAATTGGCAGGATGGTTTAAACGCACGTGTCTTTATTTCACAATACTATAAAGTAAAGCATTATACGATATATATAAAACAGCCCAAAATACAACCTTCTGAGACCAAACCCGTGTCGACTTGGGGCTCAAATATTACTCAATAAATATTTAGGAAGACCAATTATCTATAAGTAAAACAAAATGAATGTAGATTGTGTATAAATTAATACTTGTCACATGTATAAATTTAATCAGAACTAGAGTTAAATTTTAACACAAAATATTCATCTATGAAACAATAACTATGATTTTTTTTTAACTACAAGAAATTAAGTTTTATAAAAATAACTTAATACTAATACACACATAATTTAAGTACAGAAATGCTTCTATAATAGTTTTTAATTATGTGTATAATAGTATATATAGACTACCCAGTCGACGCCAACGCCTTACAAATTTAATAGATAATAATTTGTATATAAAAATATATAGATATGCACATATATACAATTGCATCTATTATTAATACTTATATATATAATGATTAGGTACTATTTTTATTGCTTCTGTTAAGCTGTGTAAGGCCAAATTGCTATGTGAAGAAACAAGCCTAGTAACATCTACTACATATAAATAATATGGATGCTTTTTTAAATATATTTTTTTATACATTAAACCGTAATTTAACGTTAAAAAATATAAACACGAGTGAGTAAAGGTAAGATAATCTCTGGCTAAAAAATATTGCTTTTTTAGTCGTCTCTCATTTTTATGAGTTTTAGGAATAAAAAATAATAAATCAAATTATTGTATCTAAAAAGATTATGACTACCATATTGTTTATAAGATGTAATACTATGGAATATTTCACTTCTGTGTATATATGAAATATATGACGTATAAAACATTTTGAATATTAAGCTATTTGTTCTGTATATACCTATGTATTTTTACGTTTAATTAATTTGTTTTTTATTTTATTAAAACGTATTTTGTATACCTTTTCTAACATTTACTTCGTTGCCACGGACGGATGCTAAAAAAACACAAAAAAATACTAAATATAATAGTGAAATATGTATTATGTAAACTTGTTTCTCCACCCGACAACTATATTTGATATTTTGTGATAACTATAACATTATATAACAAAACCATTACAATAATATCTAGAATCTTATATTTTAGATATTGTTATAAAGATTTATTTTAATCATGTTTAAACTAAAATATTGGATACTTATGACATAATTATTATACTATTAGTATCCATTATTTTATTTTTTTAATATTATTTATTCATAAGTAATTCCTGAATTATTGGTTTTGTTTTAGTAATGCATATTGAGGTCTTTTACTGTAATATACATAAACATAGACAAAATGCTTTATAGTTTTTTTGGTGCTATGATTTTTGAACTTTTGGACGTACAAAGCGTGGCGTAATGTTAATTATAACATAATAAGCTTCTAGATAGGAGTTTATGTTTAGTTTCTACAGAGATAGAACATCCAAACGACATTAGTTAAACCAAAAAAGATAGTTTGTTTACACAAACAGTTTAATATTGATTATATTTGGCACATCATAAATTGTTTTTTTTTTCTTTTAAAGTTTTTGACACCTCGACTATGTGAGCAAATGCCACAGAACTAAAGTTTCGGACATTCTATTCTGTTGATAACAAAGAATCAGTTTCGCGGTATATATTGAAATTTTAATTAGGTACCTATTTACCCGTATTCTGCTTGACGTTTCGACGCTAGCTACACAGGGCGGAGGTCTATAACAGAACTATGAAAAATACTGGTATATAGTAAAATTATTGTTTATAAGCACGATATGCGATAATTTAAATGGTGTACTAATATGATTTGATGAATAAACGTGGTTTTGCAAATACAAATACAAATACAAAATCATTTATTTGCTTGAAACATCAATATTGTATCAAAATATATACACGCGCGTTACAAACGGACATAAGTACTAAGTTTATGTTTTTTATATACATTACACGTGTATGATACTTGTAACAGATTCATTTACATAAAAAAGCTTTAAATTTCACCGAGTACCAAATTTCAAAGGTACAGTTAGCATAGAAAATTTGTGAACTTTATTATTACAATGGTGTTAATGTATATGAAATATATATTTTCGATGCTGACCGTACATTTATCACAAGCTATTTAAGTTTCACTTTAAATATTGCTGATGTTTTGTCGTCTAGTTAAATGCAACCACGTTACAAAACAACAATAAATATTAAATTGTTATTAATTAGTTTGTCAATTTATATATGAATGTAATGATTTATCATAAACTATTACGAATAAGACAAAAGTATATCAAAGTATAAAAAAGTTAAAAAAAAAGAAACAAAAGTCAAAATGTACATTCAGCCATCAAATAAGTCAATTATCAAGTCAGCCAATATAAATATATATATATAACATAAAGTAATAAAATAGTCACTATATCACGCTACTTTTTGCAGCAGTTTATAGTAGTATACATAAAGCAAATATAAATAACATTTTGCTATAGACAGAAATCTGTCTTCCGTGTTAAATAGAAAATTGTTAACTTTACATGTGCACGTATTTATGTAAAACAAACACAAATAAGTGACAGAAATATAATCTTCAGCAATGTTTAAAATGAAAATGTATTAATTAAACATATATTTTCATTGGTACAGTGTATATAAATGCACTAACTACCCTAGAGAACTATACAATAAAAAAATACCTCCACAACTCATTTGGCATATCTAGCACACAACGATACCCATTGCCGCAGGTCCTGGCTCTACAAGGTACCAGACCTCATGTAATTAAAGAACAAATAATATAATAAAGCTTTTTAAGTGCCAATTTATACCCGAAGAGAAGAAACTTTATCGGTGGAACTCTGTCCACTCCAAAATCTACTACAATTTTGGACCAACAATTTTGTTTTTCCAAAAGAACTACATAATTAAATGTTATCTTAATTAAATAACTTTTCATAAAAAAATAATACCTAATTTTTTTTATAAATAATATACATATCAAAAATAATTTCACCGATATAGTCTCTTCATAATATTTTTTTAATTTGTTGACCTTACAATATATACTTAAGCTACAGAGTAACAGAGATGTGATAAAATTATTTCTACAAATAGCTGCGAAATACAAAGATTATATTTTTTTCAACTAAAATAAATGAGCTAAGTTTTTATAAATGGTTATACAAAGTCTAATGTCACAGGTAAAAAGACTTTATTTAGTAATACAAGTTAGTTAACGAAATAACTTTCTAAAACATTAAGTGAACATAGAAACAAGAGAGCAATCGTGTAACTTCTATATACCGAAGTGTAAATACACCGAACATAATATACCGGAGTATAAAATATTAATTTTCCCAAAAGATCCCAATAATTTACATCTTTTGCCATCCGGTAAGAACCACTTTATTCCTTTTTAAACTATAAAGAACAAGAACTAAACTTCGGCCGTTCAGAGAATGCGTTCCTGACACGTCGCGATTGAACTGACGCAGTAACTTTGTAATGGCGTTGCAGTTACGATAAAAATATTTTTGCTGGTTGTTTATCGTTTTAACTATTGATGAGCATTAAAACAACATTATTATATCAATAATTAATGAATGTTATAATGTTGTGTCAAACTGAGTGTCAAATAACTTGGTAAACAATATTTTTCTAAATCTACACTGCGCTATTACAAGGTTATGTCAGCGCTTTATATTTGTAGTGCTGTGCCAACAATAACAGTGAATAATAGTATCGTAATCTGTTCTTATCGATACAGTTATACTTTATAAAATAATACGTTTTGTTTTTCTTTTCAAGAATTTGAAAATAATGGACTTTAGAATAACTTTTATTAAATATAAAAATAAAAGTACATTAAATACAAAGTAGCATTTTTATATTTAGGTTGAAAATGGTAACCCCAAATGGCGTTATGGGCCGCCATTTTGTGACGCTGAAACAGTCGTCTGTTGTCGTTTCGTGCGCATAGACCACGTTCTTCAAGTGTTTGCGATCTGTTGTTATTTGACTTTGATTGTGTCTTATATTGCGTTCTTTTTACTTTTGGTGCATAATAATGCCTAAACGTGGACAAACATTGAAAACTGGAGCCCGTGAGTTAATTATCAAGCTGCAAGATTACTTTGAGCGGGAGCGGCAAAATGGCGGACCCCTGGTTCCTGTCGAAAAAGTACAAGAACGCGTCTCTCAGGCGCTTGGAGTTAGCAAACGAACGATTACAAATATTAATAAAGAAAAGTTCGGCTCTACTGGCATGGAAGATAATATTTTACGTACTCCGAAGAAGAAACGTAGAACTAAACCCGTGACAGATATTGATACCTTTGACGCCGATGCAATCAGAAATCATATATATGGTTACTATTCCAGAAATGAATATCTCAACAGGATGAAGCTTTTGGCGTCGTTAAGAGAAGCTGGACTGTTTAGCGGGGGTAAAACTGCTTTAACGAAAATCTTAAAAGATATTGGTTTTTCGTATAAAAAAACAGACAAAAGAAAAATTTTATTAGAACGATACGACATCATTTTGAAACGGATAAGTTTCTTGAGAGAAGCAAAAAAAATTGATAACTGGGATAATGTCGTGTTCATTGACGAGACATGGCTAAACGCCAATCACACGGTTTCCCGTTCTTGGACGGATGATACACAAGCGTCGACGTCGAAAGTACCAATGGGTAAGGGGGCTCGTCTGATAATATGCCACGCAGGTACTGCAAAATACGGCTTTGTGGAGAACGCTTTACTGGCATTTCAATCAAAAACCACAAATGACTACCACGAGGAAATGAATGCCAGTACATTTAAAGAGTGGTTCCAGAACGTGCTTTTGCCCAGCCTACCAGAGCCTTCTGTAATATTGATGGATAATGCCTCCTATCACTCGTTTCAAATACAGAAACCACCTACCCAAGCTAATAAAAAAGAAGAAATGGTTGCTTGGTTACAAGCAAAAGGCATTGACGCAAATATGCAGATGCTAAAAGCAGAGCTAATTAAGTTAGTGAAAGAAAATAAAGCGGCAAATGTGCGATACGAAATCGATGAAATGGCTTTGGAGTACGGTCATCGCGTTCTAAGAATTCCACCGTATCATTGCCAATATAACGCGATTGAGCTAATCTGGGCTCAAATAAAAGGTTACGCCGCCCGCCACAATACTTCCCCGCCATTCAGCACGAAAAAGATGATGACCCTGTTAAAAGAAGCCTGCGGGAAAGTCACAAGAGATGACTGGGCAAAGGTTGTCGAAAAGACTAAAAACCTGATTATGGAACATTTTGACCGAGATATCAGGATTGATTCTGTAATTGATAATAATATAATTATACATGTAGGCGAAGATGATGATGAAGACACCACCTCCTCAAGCGAATCGGAGTCTGATTAATATTCTGTACGCACATTTAGTTCAATGTACTTTATTCCATAGAAATACAGATTGTAACTTTGTAAAAAATAATAAATAAAACAATTTTATTATATTAATATTCCCTTTTATTGTTTCCACGTAAAGAACTAAAATATAAATTTTAAATGATTCCGCCAATTTAAAACGGTCTAAATCTAATCATAAAAATAACGCGGCGGTTCATTTTGGAGTAACGGTAACGAACTCGGTATAATGTTGTGTCCATCACTAGTCGTGACTAACTGATAAGTGTCAGGAACGCATTCTCTGAACGGCCGGATAATAAGTAACCAAACAGTTTTCGCGACTTACTGCGAACATTCCTCGCAAAATTTAACAAAAACTGTATTTAAATAGACACAAGTCATACCTGGACAAAAGACACTAAAAACTATTGGTTAAACGACACATGAAGTCCTATTTGTAGATAAATATGAATATTAACTTGTATATTAAATAACAGATGTAAAATAAAATATAACATTAACAAAATTTAAAGTAATTTAGTATTATATAAATACGTGATCGTGGCGTATACGTGCACCTACAACGTATAAAGTTAGTAATATTAGTGATTATACTACTTTACTAGTATTACCAATAATATTAGATAAATTGTCGAATAGCAACACTAAAATATAGTCCACAAATATGTCGCGAGCACATAAATATTAATTTTATTTGCTTGTGTTAACTACCTTACATTAATACACCTGTTTTTCCGCATCTTTCAACCAAGTTTATATTCAACCATTTGTATTTATACATATACAGGGTGTTTTTTGAGTCATCGGCAATAATTAAGGAGGTGACTCTGTACGTGATTCTGATCCCAATTATGTAATAAAATTAGGTACTTAATTTTTGACGAAAAAATCCCAAAATTGAACTAAGTATGGACACGTTCCCGCTGCGCTAAAATATTGTTCAAGACTCGGTGCATTGACCCGCGCCGCGCTTCGTAGGTATGTATCTAACTCAGCTGGCGAACCAATCGCTCGCTGCGTCCGCGCGGTGTCCATGATTAGTGAAATTCATGGCTAAGCTTTACACGTCGTTTACTATGTAGTAATTTAATGTTTATTTATTTTGTATTTTTTTTCAATAACGTTATCTATCATGCCCTAAAGTATTGCCTATGTCTCACTTTACATACTGTATAACATAGAAAATAAATATATATACAATACAGCTAGCGATTGTGTCAAGTAATGAAATACATACAAATCAACTTCATGGTTCGTTATAACTGTTAACGCGGGTTCGAGAACGGGTCGGTTCGGAGAGTCCAATTACGATTTAATCGACGACACTGCCGCCCGCACTTCTCCTCCTTGAATGAAACATTAAGTACATTAGTATTTAATTAACTAAGAATACATAGGCTATAAATAGGCATCTCCGTGTGGTAACGGAGTAAGAATACAATGTGTCACCACCCCATCTCATCCCATGAGTGTCGTAAAAACCGACTAAGGGACTATCCGTGAATATTATCTTTACGAAATAAAAAGAAGGAAAGCTTGAAATTAAACCCTTTACCAATCCGTCTGGCCAGCGTGGTATAAGTAGGCCAAGTATCCCTCCGCCAGGGAGGAGGCCCGTCCCTGCAGTGGGACATTAATGGGCTGTTATGATGATGATGACATAGGCTTTAGGTATCGCATTATCATCTGAGTATTAAGCCATATCATTTCTCTATATCTATCCCGCTTGCACTTACTGGTCTTCTATTCTTGTAAAATATTTTCTATCTCTTTTTGTAGTACTCAGATGATAACGTATTTCTATAGTAAAATAGGGTACAAGTTATTAAACTAATTATATACATTTTTTTACACGAGGTAGGGAAGAATTCTACTAGACAAAAACTAAAAATTTCATCGAAAAAGGTCCATCCGTTTAGGAGATATGACCATTTAAATTTTGTATTTCTTACCTCATTTCGGCATAAAACCTGTTGGAGCGAGTAGAGTTAACGATTACAAAAATATAATTTTTTCTTAATTTTAAGATAGCTTCACCCGTTACTAAAATACAGCTAGAAACCTTTGTCAAAAAACAGCAGTTTTTTTCTATTTTCTTGTTTTTTTGTCTTTATTTCAGTAACGGATATGAACCAATCGTAAAATTAAAAAAATCCTAATCGTTAACTTTTCTCCTTCCAACAGGTTCTACGACGAAAAAAGGTAAAGAAATGCAAAAATTTAAATTGTCATATCATATTGTCTAAACGGATGTACCTTTCTCTATGAATTTTCAGTTTCTGCCTAGTAAAATTATTCCCTTTTTCCGGTTAAAATTTATGCGCCATTTTTATGTACACCCTGTATAATAATAATTCACCTATCAGCAGCCAGTAATGCTTGGTGCGCATCCCTCTGGGCCGACACCTGGACTAGTTCCGCCACCGTCGCCGCTTGCTGCTCGGCTGTAACAAACATATCATTTTTCACCACTTTTGTTATAGATATCGCGTTATCATCTGAGGCTTACAGCCATATCATTTCTCTATATCTATCTCGCTTGCACTTACAGGTCTTCTATTCTTATATAATATCTTCTATCTCTTTTTGGAATACTTAGATGATAACGCGCATACTATACTCATTCATGAGACTTAGAATGTCAGAAGTAGTTTTGCTAATTGTAGAAAAACGCACGGAGACCCCTCACACGGTGGACCGACAACACAGGACCTTGCGAGGTGGCAATATTAAGAGAAGACTTATGCCCAGTGGACGTCCATTGGTTGATATGACGATGTAGGCAGACCAGATAGGTTGATACAGGGTTTGTTTTAAATACTTTTCTCCTCTCGCCGCCTCGGGTTCTGTACGGTATAATTAGGAACCGACCAATAAAGGTGCATCGTATTTAAGGGAAGCTGCTAAATGAGTCTCTGAAGTAATAGACAGCATTATCGCGTACCGCAGTTCCATCCACCCATTATCGAAAGCGTAGAGACTGCAGAAAGCTGGATCTTTCTAGTTGGTGTGCAACCTCAATCCTACCTCACCTTACTCTGAGTGTGGAACGTCAAACAGAAACACGCTTGGACGATACTACTATTCGTAGACAGCACGTGTCGTCGAATAATACAATGTTGCTCAAGTCACTACGAGGGCAGTCAAGACTATTAACATGGCTTGCAAAGCACGGAGAAACGGGGACAAAGTATCACCCATACTATATACATACATATCCATAGTATCATACATCCATCTACGGAATAACCTCGCCGAAACTACAATAGTTGTCGCAAAACTATCATAATTGTTTACGAATGAGTGATTGCAACTGAGGGCTTCTAACGTGCAAAATTATATTAGTGATACAATTAGTAAGACATATGTGAAAGTTATATGAGATGAGGCCATGATATTACCAGAGAGCGGTCTCGTCAATCGTCGTTCCAGTCTGGCCAATCTCCTCGCAGAGGGTTCGTCTCTAGGTTCCTCCCTGGACTTCCTCTGCGCGACGAGCCTCGCCCATCTAGCTTCGAACCAGAGCTGCATGGCGTCGCGTTCATCTATGTCCGGAGCGCCGCTCGAACTTGGACCTGTTACGTTAGTTACCATGTGTGCTTGTGTTATCACAGTTAGTACTACATAGCGCATGATCATTCTAATGTTTAACCTCAATGTTAAACCTCAATGTCCCTGAGACGTCCCTGGTGCACGAGCTTTGTTTTAAACACAAAGAAAAGATAGAGAAGATTAAACTAGTAACTGTATATTGGCGGCTTTGAATTATTTTACTAAAATTTAGCGGGAAGCATGCGACCGATCTAGCTCACAAGATTACCCGATCAAAAAGGCGCGAAGAAATGAGAGCCGTTGAGGTTAAAAGGTTCTGGAATGGAGACCACCGAGTAGGAAGGGCCGGCGACCTGGTTAAGGTAGCGGGCAATCAATGTATGAGGTAGGCACAAGACAGAGGAAGGACATGTTTGAAGGAGACCTATGTCCAGCAGTAGACGTCTAATGGTTGAGATGATGATGAATATTAAACTAATCTGTTTATTGGCAGCTAAAGTTATTTTAGTAGCATTTAGTGTGAACATAGCTTGAGATATGGTAAAGGCGATGGGATAACTAAACTAAAGATAACATGTACTACATTACAATTCAGAGCTTATTAATAAACAAAAAGACAAACTAATGTTTTTTTATGTTGTATTGCGTGAAATGATCATTTGAGATTGTAGTAAATATCAGTTAAGTTTGTGTTCAAAGTATAATGAACAGTTCGATAGTGTACGTACCTTGTACCCTGTGATGTGTTCTGTGTTCGACTGGCGGACAATAGCTAGTAGGCGGCGGTGGTACAGGGGGTGCCTCTTGTAAGGCACCCGTTGACTTGTGCGTTTTCGTTATTGGCTGCTGGGGCTCCTGTATAAACAAAACCTATTAGTAACTTTATAAACTAAGATATTTATCATTTAGCTGACTTATTACTAATGTAGGCACGTTATCATCTGAGTACTTCAAAAAGAGATAGAAGATATCATTTAAGAATAGAAGAACCGTAAGTGCGAGCGAGATAGATATAGAGATTTAAGTAAACGACGATTTCAAACAATTTGTAAATTAGAGAAATGATGTGGCTCTAAGACTCAGCTAATAACGCGATCTTTAAGTATCGTTACATGTATAGTACAACCTGAGTGTCAGGAATAAGAAGAAGTAACGTACAAGTATATAGACAGCTAATTAGAAACTAATATCTTAGAACTGCTATTAATATTATTGTAACGTAGAAGGATGATAACAACTATTCCATCACATTGAACAGATTAAATTACTACATGTTTTTAGACATCAACTAGCTCTAATATACATTGTTGAAATATAGAATAAAATAGTTTTATTAAGTATTTGTAAGTATAATATTACAGTCTTTTGTGCTACATATTTTTACATAGCTTAAATAAACTCCTTTGCAAAAAAAACGGGCACTTACCAGTCATTGGCTTTTCAATGGATAATATTGACATATTTAGTATGGCATTAGCTTAGATGACTAGAAATTTCTTATTATCAATAAGAACATAGTTTTTAAGACTTAATTCCTGGAATTGGTGTTTTAGTCAATGTAAACAGAGAGCCGTGTTAAAATTGAAATTTTAATGTGTTTAATGAAATTAAGACTACGAGTATTTTTATGGTATTTTAATAAAAAAAGACAGTAAAAAATAAAAATTAATAACGAGTATGACTTCCCCTTGCACTGATTACGGCATGTAATCGTCTTGGCATGCTTTCCACCAGGTTTTTGATGGTGTCCTGTGGAATGTGTTCCCACTCAGCTGAGATCACACGCTTAAGCTCCCTGATGTTTTGTGGAGGTGGTTGGACAGATCGTACTCGCCTTTTTAGGAGGTCCCAGACGTGCTCAATGGGGTTAAGGTCGGGGCTCCGCGCTGGCCAATCCAAACGACGAATACCGACCTCTTGCATATAGGCATCTACGTCGCCAGAACGGTGGGCCCGAGCATTATCATCCATAAATATGGCATCTTCACCAATTACAGTCAGTGCGGGTTGTGCATGTTGACAAAGGATTTCTGTTATGTACCTTTGCGCATTTAGTGAGCCATTTTCAATGAATACTAACTCGGTACGACAGCTGGAAGTTACGCCCCCCCAAAACATAACCGATCCTCCACCATAAGGGGTGATTTCTTCAAAACACACGTCCGCATAGCGTTCCCCTGGTCTTCGTAAAACACGCCGACGTCGGTCCTCACCATGCAGACAAATCCGAGCCTCATCTGAGAAAAGTACGCTACTCCAGTGACTTAGTGTCCAAGATAGGCAATTTCTAGCGAACCCTAATCGCGCTATCCGGTGCTCACGGAGTAATTTGGGAGCCCGCGCTGGTCGTCGACTGCGTATATCAGCCGCTAAAAGCCTCCTCCTCACAGTCCATAGACTAACTTGTGCTCCTCGTACCTCTTCAAGGTTTCTTTTTAGGTCTATGTAGCTGCATCTGCGGTTCCTCAGCGCCTGAGTTACTAAAAAGCGGTCGTCTCGTGGTTGTGTGCAACGTTTTCTCCCAGAACCTTGCCTTCTCTGAACGGAACCTGTCTCTTGGTATCGAGCCCAGGTTCTTTGGACTGTTGAACGACTCACGTTTAACCGCTGTGAGACGTAACATTGGCTACAACCCTCCTCCAGCAGCGCTATAATTTTACTAGCTCTTATTGCTTTTTCTGCCATTACAATAGACACAAGGATATCTCTTTTAAGTCACAATAAGGCAGGATTATGCGATAAACATAAATTATTCTATTAAAAATAACTAACAGTTAGGTTTAGTTGCCTGATAACCTTTTAAACGAAATCCCGCGAAAAGTAAGTAAAAAGTTACAAACTGGAAAAGGGATTATTATTTTTAAAAACAGAAGTTTCGAATTTAGAACTAACTTTTTTCATACCCAGACTCTTGATTAAGTGCCAGTAATATAGTTTGGCGGTTAAAACCTCTTTAGACCTAAATTATTACCAATAATGTAGAAAAATCAAAACCGCCCGTTTTTTTTGCAAAGGAGTGTATATGCTAGTGAGGAATAATAAAAGATTCCGGCATTTTTCAAAGGAATTAATGATTGTAACTTACCACTGATTAGTTATACCACGTATAATTATAACTATTATATTACAATTATACTATTCCCTCTCTATAAGCTTACCACTACAGCTCACTATTTACCCACGGTAGGGAAAATATTTTCCTGAGAGATCTATTCTCAGGTGAGGGAAATTCTAGATTTAATACCATGTTACCTAGGCAGATTGGTATAATGTTTTTTTGTCAAGTCTGTCTAGTTTTTCTTTTGTACGTCGTCGGCTATGTATGTACTTACTATATTTTATTTCTTCATTGTTATAACATCATTATTAAAATGTATACCGTTATGTTTTTTATAGTAAATGTTATACTTATGCTACGCATTATTCATTTACAATGAGCCATAGATACAAGCGGTTGAATTTAATTTTATGTTTTTAGGTTTAACTGAAATACAATCAGTGTTTATGATTGCAACCTTCCACTTTTAGGTCTATGTGCAAGAGCACAGAAAAGAAACGAAGAACATAAGCTAAGGGGAATCTTTAATTAGTTCCTGAGTATAAATGAAGAGAATTCTAAAAAGAAAACTAGTTGATTTGACATCATTATACCAAAAAATAGGTAAAAATATTACTGTTAAAATATTATTTACGAATGCAAAAGATAATAAATAAAAATTTAACCTTCATTTTGAACTGTATTTTAATTAGAATAAAATCATACGACAGAAAAATTATAAGAAGAAATTAACTAATAAGTTTTACTTTACCCTCATCAGATTTAAAATAAATAAATAAAATACCAAATAGGTACACAAAATTTTGCTTAATATCGCCAAGCCAACCAAGCAAGCGCCAGACATGCACATTTTCACGCATACATATACCTATAAAAGATAATATTATATCGATTTGTATTCAAAACTTTTAATATCACAACAATTATCCAAAAACACATTATATTACATAATTGGAATTAAAAAATAATAATTTTAATACTAGTCAATAGATAATAATTGCGATACTATAAGCTTATAACCTTGCGCAGAATAATAGCAAGAAAGAAGCCCACATACAACATAATATTTATACAAAAACGGACAAGACAGATAATGCAAAGAGCGAAATATTGACGTTGGATCACGAGAATAAAGAAAGGACATTGAAGTAACGTAGCCGACCCTCATCGGTATCGACTGCAAAATTGCCTATTCAGGTCTTCTTTTAATACAGAATTTAAATATGTGTGAAATCTAAAAAAAACAACTCTATTTGTAATAGAAACAAGGAAATAATCGCCAAATAACGGCGAAGATAAACTAAAAATAGAAGCGGATTACCCTTGACAACCTCATGCAATTCATTCGGTATATTTACATAGAGAGAGAGAGAGATCCAACATCAGTCGAAAATACCCATGTTGTGGTAATCTAGTACGTTCCATGGTCGGACATTGCTTTAATAAGATAATTATTTTATTAATCAATTTCATATTTGCTATTCTTTAATCAAGTGGCAATAGAACTGGTTAAAGTTTTAAATCAAAATAAACACTCTTTCGTATAATCGAATCTGATGTAAAGTCCAAATTAGGACCAAGAATGCAACGGACTTTAATTACAAGACATACCTGTAGGGCACAGGTATGTCTTGTAATTAAAAAAATTAACACAGGGCGTGTTACAGTAATAAAATTGTATTTATTTTAAAACTGCATTTGGTTAGGATGTAACCAAACTTTAAGCAACAAAGTCAGGACAAATTTAAGTGTACTTCTCAAGAATATTATGTATAAGATTAATTATTATTTCTTATATTGTATTTAAAGATGAATGTTATATAAAAGCATTGTTCGTATGGCTGATCAGATTCCCACAACACAACGACATAGAGTGCACAAAGATATAACATGCGCGACTCACGACATACGACATTACAATACTGTATGCTTACGTGCCACTGCAGGGCCGGCGCCGAGACCCACTGAAATGACAACTTCTGTTAGTCTACTCAGGGTGTCCAACATTTTAAATTTTGTATCATTATATGTTATTAGTCTTCAGTGCCGAATTAAGAGATCATGGTAATGACGAAAATTAATTTATATAATTATGTAAAACTAGATACCTTCGTTTTAAGTTAATACTTATTTTATTAAATATTATTTTATTAATTAAAATACAGGGTGTATATAAGAATGCCGCATTTATTAAAACACAAGATAGGAAATAACTTTACTAATCATAGCTAAAATCATTGAAGACACCTCTGTATATGATAAATGAAAAAAATAATTTTAATAATAACACTGTATGGTGTTATAAAATTTACCATTTTTTTCTTCAAGACCGATTGATCGTGAACTCAAAACAGCACTGTTAACATAGTTAATTCCTTCCCCATTTGTGCCGAATAGTGGACACCCTCTAATATTACGACCAACCCCTGGTTTAATATTTGTAAGTCTACTTATTTTTACAATATAAACAATGGGATTCGAATCATTTTATTATATTTAAACAGAGCAATAACAATTGGAATAAAATGGTATTATATTAAGGTTTCATGCTCTTGAAAATCTTTTAACTTTGTTGTGCTGAGTAAACTTCTTACCAAAAACATATGATATTATTAATAATACTAGTGCCCATAGTACAAGCCCTGCTTAGTTTGGGACTAGATGGCGTTGTGTGAAAGAGTGAGGAATATTTATACTTCAATAAATAATACGTATTTATTGACTGCACTTCAATCACTAAATTATTTCCAATAAAGAAATGTTTAGTTAAATAAAAGACCTCTTTAAATTGATAATTATAACACTACATATATATAATTTTTAATATTTTAAGAACCAATTTACATTATTACGATAGGAATACTATTTTATTGAAACTGTATCACAAAGCCAGAAACTTTTTACTTGTATAATATGTACTTGTACTTTTTTATTTGTATAATATGTATGTATTTACAAAAATAAAATTGATGTATGTTTACCAGATGTCTAGTATAGTACAAACTCTGCTTAGTTTGGTACCAGATAGTGTTGTATGAATATGTCTAACTAAACCATTATTATTCAAAATGCCAATGTCTGCTGACAAACTAAATTAGATACAAAAATGTTAACAATTCACTTATATAAATATATTAAGTGTCTTTAATTATTAATATTTATTTCTAGTTAGACTTTTGTGGCTACTAACAGCTTTATTTTAACTTTTCATAGGTGATAATATAGTGGCAGTTTAACACGATGCCCATTCTCAAAATATGCAATACCAAGTAGCCACAATAAGTGCCTGATTATAATAAGTTATGCTTTATTTATAATAATACTAACGTAGTAACACTTACCTTGTTTCTAGGTCCCAGTCGCCTATTGAGATAATTGGAAAGACTTTTTATAATACTCGTCCGTCGTCTCTCTCTCGCGAGCTCCGGGTCTGAGAATGACGGAGTGACCGGCAATGGCATGAGGGGGGGTGCGGGACGCGGCGGGGGAGGGGGAGGCGGCGGAGACGGCAGAGGAGGTACAGGCGGGGGAACCGTCGTCGGAGACACCCTCGACCTCCGCATTGATTTCTTCCCGGGGCGAGGGTTCCCGTTTCCTAATCTCTCTAATACTAATCTCCTCACTACCTCTGTCTGCGCCTCCCTCTCTCGCTTGATCTCTTGAACTTTATCTGTAGTGTTAGTAGGCACGGGACTCACGGGTGACAATGAGCCGGAACTAAAGTTTATTGAGATGGATAGTTCGAAGCTCCGCGTGGGAGAGTCGGTGCTGCATGACGTAGATCTGTTGAAAGTTTCACTTGCTGACCTACAGATGGCGGGAGAGTACAATCTTATTGTACAAGGTCCCGCTAACGATATTGGTGTAGTAAATTTTTTAAGCGTATCTGGTATTAAAGATGTACTAATTTCTGTATTCTCAGTATCGAGTGGTTTATCTTTTTCTAAAGGCGGTGATACTTCTGATAGACTTAGCGTTTCTATTTTTGGTTCTACGTTCGGTTCCGTTATTTGTTCAGGTATTGGACTATCAAGCTTTGGAGTGCTGTCGCTTTTCGGTATACTTTCTGTTGTCGATTTACTTTCACTAATATTATCATTTTCTATAGACTTTAAAAGTTGCGGTGACTTGAGATCACACGCTTCTGAATCCGCATCTATATCTTCGAAGGAATCTAAATTGAATGGATTATTTACAATACTAGTATCTTGACTAGCCGGTTTAAATACTGTTTCTGAAAAACTCCTCTCTATGAAATTCATTGAACGATCGTTGGTAGGTGAAGACGGACCGTAATCGTTTTCAACCAGCTCCATATACCCTTCATTTTTCGGAGTCGGTGGACTTTCCAAAGACGGATCCTGATCTCCCTCATCAGCGAACTCAAAATGTTCTAAAGCATTAGAATATACGACAGCTTCAACGGGACTAGTACGACCGCATACATGAGAAGCGACTGCGGCTAAATTTTTTGCGTCATGCACCAATTTAGGCCCACTCAAGGTTCTGGGGTTCTTACAACGCTTTCGTTCGTCTTTGTCATCAAAGCCGCAGTCGTCTAAAACGGCGCTTTCAGCTGCCCAATCAGAGAGCTCAGTTTCCGTCAACGCGAGGGTAGTAGCGTCTCTACACGACTCTGAGGACTCAGATTCAATAGCAGCGACGATGGTCGTAGCGGTGGCTGTACCTGAAGCTTTATCATCTTCAGTACTATTAATAAGCATTAAACTATCTAACTGTATGAGTTCTCCGCCTTCATCGTGCACTTCTACTCTAGGTACGGACTGGTTCGGCGCTGTCGCCGTGTGAGAAGAGTCATCCGAAAGAGAATCTGATTCTAGATCGGGTTCTTTCTCCTCTTTAGGAGGTTCAGTTCTCCAGTCTTTACAAAGTGGGGAATCTCCTTTAGTGAGTAAATCGACAGGTGCATCACCGTAAAGATTTTTAATAATATCTGGCATCGGTTCAGCTTTCTTATCTTCAGTTGCTAATTGGAAAGTGACTATTGGCTTCTGCGGCTGCGGTTGTTGCGTCGTGGTCGCGGCTGGATGTAACATCTTTTGAAACTCGGTGATGGTGGATCGGAAGGCTTCAAATTTGGTGTCGATTTGTGAAGTGGAGTCTGACTTTCTAACGGCGGGCGGTGATGGTTCTCCGAGTAGGTATCGTCGCTTCAGTTCGAGTGCGCGTTTAGTGGCCAGGCCTCCAGCCGAGCGTGTCCTACTGAGTGGATACTCTTGCGGGGGTGGAGGCGCGGGGGGCGTGGGCTCCGTGACCAGTATGGCTGGTGGTGCTGGAACAGGGACTAGTTCTTCGCGAGCAAACTCGCTGTCCGTGGACACTTCGGTAGCGGAAGACACCTCCTCGTCGCTCGACTCGCTCTCTTCCTCAGATTCCACCTGTGTTCAATCTTAGTTACACAACCATGCTTACACAGACAAGAAGGTGTACAGATAGACCTAGACCACGAGGTGAGTGGTGTAAGTGTCCAGCAGAAAGGTGCGATCAGAAACCACACTAACTTACCGACAGATGGCTACATATTGTGATTTTATCGCTTCTATATTTATACATAATATGTACAATTATAATAGAAATACGTATTTCATCAAATATAATAGATTAATTTTTAGGCAACATTAAAATCAGGGGTCACTTTGTAAATATGTGTACTCAGGCGACATGATAAATATTATAATAACTTTAGTAACTTGTTATCTGTACTAACTAACGGTCTCTGTCAGACATGTTTGGTATAAATGTAATGGTACATTATGCTGTGTACCTGACAGCATACAAACATAACACATATGGATAAATAACATATAATCTGACCTTCTAGATCCGTTCACATAACGGAAATACGTATTTCTATGGGAAATAAATATATAAATAAAATATTTAAAAAAAACATTCAACAATATTTACATAAATAAATAGGTATGTATATATACAGTGCAATATTATATAATTACATACATAAGCTAGTTAAATAAGCGCATACTAAGTAAATAATTATTAATTATATTAAATTCAATACATAAAACTTTAAAATAATAATTATAAAAACACAATTAAAAGCGCCATCGACTCAAACAAAAGACTTACTGTTTTATTTAAATGTTTTTTTAGGTCTCTGAAAATATTTTCATACATTTTGAGGTAAAATGTACAAAGGTTTAAAAAAAAATCCTGTCCAAAAAGTTTGCCTTTTCTTTAGATATAGACACTAAACCATGGTATAGATACTTATAGAAATGGTCAAGTATAAAGATTTTTTTTTTGTTGAGGACGAGTAGTTTGTCTCTGACGACAGTTACTACTCTACACGGGCTGTGGTGGGGCGGATGGCCCTCAACCAAAGACATTTAAGTGACGTGCCTCAGGGGCACCCCCTTTGGGGTACGAACCTCGGCCTGGACCGTCACAACAAATGGTCAAGTAAAAAGAGAAAAAAGTAACAGCTATTAGTTGATAAGTAACTTAAAACGCCGCTAAGTAATAATTACAAAGTTAAAAAATTAATGAAAAATAGGGAGGGTAGACTAAAAAAGCGACATCCATGTGTATCGTGTCATAGATTAAACCTGATGGCCAATTCTCGCAAATGTATTCATTATAATTACATTTCGGTTATAATTACATATTACTGATTATAATCAGCGTTAGGCGCTGGCTGTTAATAAACTGTCAAATTTGACATAAGTGACATTTTTGATTGAGTTGAGATTTTAAACTTATATAATTATTAAAAGTATCCTTTAAGTTAAAGGTAAATGAAAGTAGACTTTAAATAAAACAGTAAGTAATGTACGGTAGTTAGTGTGGGCAAACTACACTCTTACCGCGCCTGCCGCCGCCCGTTGTTACGCTAGCGTGATTATATAACGCATGCTCTATATGTGATGACGAGTTTTATATTTTGTTTACAAATTTTGTATTTTTTTTTTAAATATAGATTGAATTTACTACTATTGCATTACATTGAAATTGTTTATTATTTAATTGGATTAATAAACTGAGATGAATTATTCTTATGTTGACGATATTTATTTATGACTCGTTCATATTGTCGCAAGACCACCTTTGAAGTATTTTAATGAACGTTTTAACTGAAAATATTATGTCATTTGTTTACGTTATACTAAATAAATAGAATTATTGATTTTCTTACATCCTGAAGTAACGTTTTATATTTAATGAGGTCAGAGATTTTATGTGTAAAGTAACATAAATAGATTTTTTGTTGTACAGAAGTTTTAATAAGAAGGCAAACATCCGGTTTCCAAATGACAGATCAAGTCAAAAATCAACTTATCAAGTGTCAAAACTCTTGACAACTATCATTTGGGTAATGGTGCTTCCACATTGACGTGAGAAATTATATTTTACATTTACTAACAAATGTAGTCAACTGCTACATTTTTTAGGAGCTGTTACATGTTATAAGTGCTCCTACACTAATAGAAAATGTTTAGTAGCATTTTATAACATTTAAAGTAATAACCAAGTGACGAGTTTACAGTCTTTATCCACTTGAACGTTAACTGCGCGAATCGATTTCGCGAGTCCAACGTTCAAGTGGCAACGCTCGCAGTTTTTTATGTGTTTATAAAAAACTGCGAGTTTTCCGTTTTGATAAAAACGGCTAACACGAGAAAATTACTGCATCAATTTGAAAATGAAAAACATCGTCGTGTTCGTAAAAGTATAGGGAATAAACTTAAATTAAAATACATTAACCTTATGAATATCTAAATACAATGAATAGTTGATAAACCTGAGAAATTGCGAAAAATTGTTGACATTTTCCGCGATTTTCCAGGAATTATATTATTTGTGAATAAAATTAGCAACCCAAATTGATGATTTTATTTTTAAAATATAATTAACTATATTTCTTTTAAAATAAAATAAATATATTTATAATTTATAAGGTTAAAGTATTTTAAATTATTTTTGAAATAAATACCTTTTTTAGCTGACTCGGCCACCTCGGCGTTTTGTACGTGCATACCATATTTTTGTTTAGACAATAAGAACATAAAAATAAGAACGTAGTAGGTTTGTTTTCTAAATTTAATTATTGTTTATTAGTTTATCTTCTAGTATTAAACGATTTCAATAAACTTTAAACGATTTCAATAAACTTTTATTGAGGAAAGCGTAATTAAACCGCCATTATTGTTAAACTCAAGGCCAAGTTTTAGTCTTTGACTTTTCTTTTATTAAATTTTAAAAGTTACTCAACTTTTATAACATAATATTACGACCATTAGAAAGCACACATTTTCTAGAAAATTGTAATATATTACACTTCCAACAATATTTAATTAATCAAATGTATATAACACATAAATAAACAGTAAATTTCATACAAGGACATACGAAATGAAGCAAAGGCAAACTTCTGTTTGACATTGCGACCACAGATTATTTTTTACAGCTGTTTATTTTGGTGTAATCCGTTCGGATCGGTGTATCGACAATAGTCCCACAGACTTTTTTAAACGCAGAGTTTAAGCGGTAGAATCATGTTTTTATAAAATATCGCTCGTTGTAGAACGAATTTTTTTTTGGTACTTCTATACCATATGACGTAAGTCCCGCCATTTTGTCAGTGGATAAATCATACCCATTGTCGTTCAAGTGGTTATTAAACGTTTGGCGCTGTCTCATTGCTTTATAAAGTGTCAAATTTAACATGAGTGACGCTTGAAATTGATTGAGATTAGATTTTAAACAAATATACATATTTACCTTTTTTATTTGGAGGTGGCCTATGTCCAGCAGTGGACGTCTATTGGCTGAGATGATGATGATGATATTTACCCTTTAAATATTAATTATATTTATAATTTATAACGTTTGGGACTTTGTTCACGATGCATCAATGTGTTTTAAAAGTTTTGGCAAAAATGTAAAATGAGTTCTATTTTCTTAGTCTTGGCAGTTCTAGTTAACATTCATTTATTTTATTTTAACATATTCGGGAGGCCTACAGCTGTAATATAAATGGACTCAAAAGTAGTTACAAAACGTCAATAACAAGCTTTCACGGATATTATAGTTATCGTACATATGATATACGTTAAATTTTACGCGAATTTTGTACTAGACTAGTATATAAATTTTTGTGTCGATTTAAAAAATATAATATGTTTTAAATGATGAAAACAACAAGAGCAATGATGTTCGGGCGGCGTGGTACGCGGGCGCGGTATATATCGCACCTCCCTACTTGTGTGCTAAGTCGGCTAGGCGACGCAGCATCGAGGTACCTCGCTGCTGTCCGTGGGGGGGCGCGCGTCGGCCGGCACCTCACGGCGGCGGGCCTCGCGGGCGGCGCGCATGCGGGAACACGACTCGTTACCAGATGATTCCGCACCTATAACCACAAATTAACATCTCTATATTACACATTGGGCCTGTCTCCCTGATGTCGCATCTACTGGTGTGCCCTTTGTGCCCTGAGCGGTGTACGATGGCTGATCTTTACGCGGCCACTCCAAATGCCATTGAAGTGGCCACTCACTATTCAAAAACTGTTTGAGTTCACGACCATTGACACGAGAGAAGAAGAAGAAGAAGATCTCTAGATCATAAGGTTTAGAAAGCTAAATGTACTGTGCAATAGTTAGTCCTCTAGTCATGATGTCTTTCAGGCACCTATGGAGGTAACCGTCATTTCAGGAAGTGTTAAGTAAAAAATATGAACATTAAAAGCGTCTGCGCGGCTCACTAGCAATGCCAAATGAAAAAAATTCTCAAACTCTAAACGCTTTTAAATTACATAAATAATGCAATAGAAATTGAAAAGGTCGGTTATGTTTATAAGTGTGCCAGTAGCCAGTGTGTTATATAAATATGTACTTTAATGCCTTTTCTAAAGACTTACAGTTACTCAAATCTAAAAGATACGGTATGACAGTTCTGAAAAATTGAATAAAAAGGTTGGGATAAAAAAATCGATTACTATAATATCGAAAGGAGAATGTTTTTTTTGGGCTAAATAGTCAAAGTCTGTCCCCAGGTCTCCAACTAGGTTCATTACAAAGATTGATACGTAAACAACATTTTCTTTTATGGAACCAACAAAATTCGTCCCACAGAAATCTAGATATCAGCTGTTCAAAAAATCAAAAGCCCTGTGGCTTCCAAGCAGTTACAGTCTGTCCCCAGGTCTCCAACTAGGTTCATTACAAAGATTGATACGTAAACCACATTTTCTTCTATGGAACCAACAAAATTCGTCCCACAGAAATCTAGATATCAGCTGTTAAAAAAATTTTGTTGCAAACAATATACAGTAACTAATTATCAATTAACAAGATATTACAATAATGCACACAAAATAGGACCTAACTCAGCTGATCGCTGTAGTGTCATAGACACTACAGCGCTGATATTGTATGCTGCTTATATTGCTGCTATATATTGTATGGTTCTTGGCATGTGAACGCGATACAGTAGTATTAACCATCCATCACAATCCATGCATAGTATCATGAAAGTAAAAAAAATAGTATCAGTTGATGAAAGTTATTTCTAAATAGCCTCAGTCTTGTTATTTATACAAATAAAAAGACTGCGGCTTTTATTTTTATGTAGCTACATAATATTTTCAGACTTCTGTCTGAAGACAAAGGTCTTCGACCAGTGTGTGTCGCCATTGATGGCATATGGAGCTGATTTCCTTGCGTAATCTAATTAGAAATGAAACAAAGTGATCGACATAGCGATCAAGTTTGCCCGTTTAAAGTGGCGGTGGATAGGGCACATAGCGCAAAGAACTGACAGCCGTTGGAGCAGAAAAGTTCTGGAATGGCGACCCAGCACTGGAAGGCGTAGGATGAGGATACCCCTCACACAGTGGACCGACAATCTAGTTAGGACGGCGGGAAGTCGATGGATAAGGGAGGCACGACCACGCAGAGTGGTCGTTCGTCCTGCAGTGGGCATTTATAGGCTGATATGATGATCCATAACAAGCACACAATACAAATAATATGTAAAATACATTAGTTAAATATTTCTTACATATAAAGATTTTTAATACATACCTATATATAAAGAATATATACGTATACATATACCATATACCTACTATATATTTATATAATTCTCATTATTTGAGGATATAATAAATGCTTTTTAATAACAATCATCTGTTTTAAGCAATAGTGTTATTTTGTATTGGGTACTTAGTAGTTCAGGATAACGAATGAATAATATGATACAGCGCTTAAACTGTGGGATCGATTTTGATAATTTTTTAAACATGTAATAAGCTCAATGGTATAAGTCAATGTACAATGGTTACAAACGTGGGGGCAGCAATTTTTATTTTAGCCCAAAGCTCCGAGTAAAAAAACATTCTCCTTTAAGAGATAGATTACTATAATATCCGATTTAAGACACTTTAATAATTGATCTCATTATTAGTAAAGGGTATTGATCATTATTTGATTAACTTTCTAAAAAAACACCACATATTGCAAATTCTCTAGTTTTTACATCAATCGCACACTTTGATATGGATGAAAATTTCTGGAAAATAGCATTAACCGTTATGCAATAGAAAACACGTAAATTACTTTGATTTAACCACTATCTTTCTTAAATTTTAAATAAATGTAATTTTTCCAACTTCAAATTTCACAGATATAAACTAATTTCACCATTTGACATAATTTGTAGATTCTAAAATTTTGTCCTTGATTCCTATAATATACATTTCTAAAAGGTCAAATACTAAAGTCTTTAGTCTGTGGTTGACACGACCCCATAGTTGTTTACCTTTATATTCAAGTCGTAATAAATAAACAGTAGTATTAGATCTAGTACTTGTAGAGAATTAAAAAAAATTCTAAACATTACTTTATATGAAAAATATGGTATATTATAATAACGTGTCTAACGATAATAACGATTTTTCGTATATGTAAACGATTTTATTGCATACAAGTGTAGCCGAAGAGTCGCAACACTACGAGCAGTAACTTCGTGACTTTGCAATGAGGTCAAGAATAGAACTATTAAATATTATTTACTCTGTAAATATGTGTTATTTTGCTTTATTTGAACGTTTCCAATTAAATTTATATATTAAGAATTGTACATTTTTAGATACAATAATAAAATCTTTCTAAATTCATGGTTTTACGAAAAAGGTTTTCGAAACTAAATAATGTACGCATGAACAAAGTTGTTTTAGTTTGAAAAATATGAAACGTCATACTGTAGCTTTTAAATTTGTTGAACTGTAGTTGAGAACATTTTGAACGCTCTTAGAGATACATACTGTAGTGTATTGTTGGCTCTTAGACGCGCGTGTCCTCTCACCTCCGTCGCTCACAGTCACCAACTGCTCTACGACCGCACGTGCGAAAGAGACAACAGTAAAGCTTCCTTCTCTTTCACTTACATATACTACACTTACCATCGTCCGAGTAATCATCATAACCGAATGAATCATCAGAGAAGTACAAGTCGGAGCGCGGAGGTCGCGGCGCCGACACTTGTGGAGGGGGCGTGGCCGCAGCCTCGTTGTCGCTGTCGCCGGCGTCTGTGTACTCCTCAGAGCTCGACTCTTCTTCCTCACTGGAGATGATCAAATAAATAATCATTGTATTAATAAATCATCGATTTTCTGCTTACATACGCATAGTGAAAGGTATATCTACAAATATTAGCCAATGGATTTCAAGCAGTGAACATAGTTGGCTGATATGATGATGATGATGAAATGTTCTATGAAGAAGTAAAAATATTTCACTAAGATACCTAGTATTACCTACTGTTATATAAAAGTAATTAAGTACTAAATCATAATGTTCTTACAATAAATTAAGTAACTTATATAGCTACGTAATAAATTACTTTCTATGTAGCTAGAATTGAAATAGGAGGATGTAACGGCATACTTAAAATACATAATAATATGGACGCTGCGATGATTGAAAGGTTAACTGTTCTATAGTCTTTATCAGACAGGAAAGGTACGGTGACATTTGATCTTTTCCATGTTACATAATTTACTTTTGTAGAATTTAAAAATAAAAGCTATCAATTTATGAATCCGAACTGATAAAAAATTAAAAATATTATTTAGACGTTTATATACAATTAAATTATATGAAATATTTGTTTTATATTCCATCTTAAACCCTAATATGTAAAATTAAAACATATAAATTTTAAAATCGTATCCGCGACTCGGAACGAATTTCAATAGAGATTGACACAATAAAATTGTTAAAATGGAATGGTTTTTTATAAAATTGATTAAATCGATAATTTTTTTTTTATAATCATAGAAATTAATATAATAATTTCAGTTGTCTTATAACTCAATATTAGTTTTTACGAGGATAGGCCGCAAGTTTTTTTTTGGCGGGATTCGTACGTCATAGCGATAAAATCTTGATGATGTCATTATTAAAAGAGGCCTGTAACCTATGACCACGTAACTGCCGATGATTGGAAAAAACAAAAATCTAATACTTCATGACTGTGAGAGGAAGAGACATCAGATTAGACAATTCAGTAGATTTTAACTTATTATGTCATGTAAGTGACGAATCAAGTAATTCATCAAGCTGTTCATCAGATGAATCATGCATTGATTCGGCATAATTAATAAATATTTAAAAAAAGATTAGTTTCTTATTTTGTACCCATAATCGATTTATTCTTGTTTGTAAATTATATCGGTTAGATATAGAATCGGTATTTTTAAAAACGATTTTATTGTTACTACATCTCTAGTAATGACAAATACTAAACGTCACCGTACCCATAAGATCTGAAATACAGTGTAAGCGACATTTGTTGCTAAATTAAGTTATATGTACATATATTCAAAATCTGAAAAAAAAAAACTAAATAATACTAAATAAAATATATATATAAATCAATTAAGTATAAATTTCACTCAGACAAAATATCATTTCAACAATCGATACAATATCTAACATTTTTATATATTCAAATTAAAGCATTTAGGTATGCTTTCTACGACAAAAAATATAAATTACCAACGCCAGTCACCGCTGCTCATATTCTAACCTCCTTGACAACACAGCTTCGCCTATCTTCAACTACAGTTTAAAAGTTCATTTTAACATCTGATTGATAAGAGACTGATTAACAAAATGTTCAATGACAACGTAATAGTAATCAATACTTATTCATAACAGTGGAATAAAGTTCCAAGTCAGTAGGAGTCGTTTAGACAGAGAAAATCTTGACATATTAACACCACGATGACAAGACGGATCCTAAAGCCTCACTCATCGACAAGTACAGTAGCGAGTTAAGTAGTAAGTTGTTGCTTAAGTTGATTTGAATAGATCTCCATCCTATTTTTTGGTGAGTTAAGTACGAAGTAGTCTATCGCGTCTCGCCTACTTAACTCGCCAAAAATAGGATGAAGATCTATTTAAATCAACTTAATCAACAACTTACTACTTAACTCGCTACTGTACTTGTCGATGTGTAAATCGGGCATAAGGGCTATATTTATTCACTGGGACACCAGTGTCCGTAAGCTACCAAATTTGACACTATACGCCACACTGAGACAGTATCAAAATGGACTAAGAAGAGACGGCACTACTGCCGTAAATAAGTAGGAAAAGAGAAAAAAGAACCACTGGCGGCCGGTTTGGCGGCCGAGTGAGTGAAGCACCATACAGCGCTATAGTATTTAGTGGTGGCGAGACCAGCGTGGCGGCGCAACCAGTAACATTCTGTGCATGCGTCCGAGTGGGTCACGACACCACATGTTTGCGCAACTGGTTGCGCCGCCATGGTGTCCCGGTGAAATTTAGCCCTAAAGTTTTTACGTAAGAAAATTCATTACTTCATTTTTTGTGGCTAATTTACTCGAGCACATTCTCTAAAACTACCAAATAAAACGGTCAACAAAACAAGTAATGAAGATAGTTTATTAATATTTTAAATTAATCAAATTCATTCATAATCTTATTTATAAATTCAAATAATAATATTGATTATTAAATGATTGTCTAAGTAACAAGTAACTTTTATACAAAGTATAATATTATTTTAATTTGGTTACTTACATTCGATAATGTTGCAAGTATACAATACTAAAGTTCTACATCATAATGTCACAATGGGCTTTGTAGGAATATGTATTGCATACTGCAAAAACATTATGTTTACATACTATCAAAATAAATTTATTTAAATTTGTTTGTATACAGTATTATAAAAGAATTATTATAATATTTACAAAATATAAACATAATGGCGACTTTGAAAGTTTTACAGCCTTATATGAATACTTGCTTCTTTGCTACTCTTTGGAATTAGGCGTGAATTTGTGTATGTATAATAAAGTATAAGTGTATATGTATATATAAAGTGTAAAGTGTATATGTATAATATATAAAGTGTAAAGTGTATATTTAAAATGTAAAGTGTATATAGAAAGTATAAATGTATAATGTAAAGTGTATAAATTGGAAGTCAAAATCGGTCGCGCAGTAGAAAAAAATTTTTGGTCATTTACCTCCCTTGTATGTTTTTTTTTCTATTTAGTAAAAGGAACATTTAGGACAGTTTTAATATATTTTAAAATATTTTAAAATCGGTTAATTCATATTATTGCTCGGTAATATACAATTAGGAGTAATTAACTACTTTTTAATGCTTACTCAAAAGATTGGGAAACAACTATTAAAAAAGTTAAAAGTTAATTATAATTATTCTCGCGAAACTTTGTAAGTACGACAGGATGTTTATTACGCATTAGTGTAAAAAATACTGATTGAAACAAAATAAAACTTTTCAAATTGTATAGCTTTTATATCAGAATTAAACATAAGCTATAATTTATTAAGATAACGTATTTACAATATAAGCTCTCGAAGCTAATCCTGCGAAGACAAAGTCGCAACTCGCAAGCACCACTTAGGTAATAATATTTTTAAATATATTTTTGATAAAAAATAGCTATCAATAATTTGCCTACGGTTTTATTATTTTTTATGAAATGTAGTTTATAATAAGCTTTTTTCTGACATGACTTTCCCAATTTCAATCATCAAGTGATGTTATTATTATAATATTCTAATAGTACATATTTACATGCCAAATAAACGGTGACATAAAAAACATTCTTCCTATTGCGCGTCCGGATTAAAACTTGTAAGTAAAGCTTTAAGTTTTTAAAACGCAATGTCTTGACAAACTTTTTATCATCAACAAGACAAAATTTTATCATTAAGTTTATCAACTTAAAAAAATTCAAGTGTTTACTATACCAATTCACAAATGTGATAAAAAAATATTCTAATAATATTATAAATGCGAAAGTTTGTAAGTACATTATACGAGTATATGTTTGTTACTCTTTTGCGTACTACCGAATTGAGTTTAATTAAAAAAATACAAGAATAGCATAGACATGATGTATAAATCTATATTATTGTAACTTTTTGTGTATAATACAAATAATGTTTAATACATCAGAGTAATGTATAATACACATAGGCCACAATTTATAAATATTGAATTGTATAAAACACTAAGTCTATTCTTCTATGAAACACTTCACTTTAAAAAACCGTTCATTTTTTTTTTCATACTGACCTGAGGCCTCCAGCACCGGATGTTTCTGATGCAAGGAAGTTTCTGTCTGTCCATTCGTCTTCGTCAATTTCTCTGGCGCCGCTGTCAGATAGTTCCAAGCTGATCCGTTCTGGCGTCGGGGGCGGCTGTGTAGCTATGGCCACGGCGTCAGGCACGCTCATGCCGGAATGACGTAGGCAGACTAAACGGCTGCCGTATCGTTCCATTGTGTAGTTACTGTAACATGTTGAGTTAGCATGTAATACGTATTATATAGACGACTATCTTGTGTAGGTTGATCAAGGTTGGAACCGATGAATAAAGAAAGTACAGAACAGAAGAAGGTGGCATTTGAAGGATGCCTTCGTCTAGCTATAGACGCGTTTTGGATGAGATGACGGTTGTAGTGTCTCAATTTGATTTGGAGATTTATTAATTCAAATAACAATCGATTTTATAGAAATACTAGCTGACCCGTGCCCACTTCGTTGGGAGGCGAAAAAAACGCGTTCCTTTTCTAAACATATTTTATTACTGCTTAACTCTTATTAGTCATAGCGTGATACTATATAGCCTATGACACTCCCAGATAAATCGACTATTCAACACAGAAAGAATTTTGAAAATCGGTTCAGTAGATCCAGAGATTACCCCCTACAACGTCACAAACACACAAACTTTACCTCTTTATAATATTAGTATAGATTATACATAGTTTCGAAAGTAAGATCAGGATAGATGTAGTATTCATTAATAAATAATGAATGTGTATAGATCTTACCCCGGCCTCAACACAGTCTTGCATACAGCACATCTGAAGCAAGCTCTATGCAGATGTAGCCCATCGGCCGTGACCCCTTCCGCGGCAAACACTCTAGTACCACAGGCCGCGCACTGCATCCCAGTGAAAGCTGGACCGCGCCAACTTGGCTTCTTTGCCTAAAGAATAAGTGTTTAAGAAAGAAAGAAGAAAGATTTTTTTATTTTGTTGCACAAACGAAAAACATACAATAAAATGCATTTTAAATATATATAAAACAAATGTACACAAAATAGGACCTAACTCAGCTAGTTAAGAATGCTATAAAAATTTTAGCAATAGGAATGCTAGTCCTGTGTCGCGAGGACTTTTACATGAAATTAATGGTACAAAATAATGATTTGTGAAACACACTATAACAAATACAGTAATTGTTTTGCGTGGGTCTTGAAACAGCAACCTCGTGCGCATACGAATGTTTGCATGGAATTTACTATTTATGGAACTCGCGAGTATACAATCGGGTGCGCTCGGTTGCCATGCAAAATTGTAATTTAAACACTGTACACATGGCTCAATTTTATTTGGTCAACGTGAAATGCTCTCCGACGCGCTTCATTCGTTGGAACTTACTTTTAGCGGAGGGACTTACTTTAAAATACTTCAATAACTTATTTATGCGCATATCAGTTTCATACTTCTGTCTTTTTGACATTGTGGCAATTTCAATAATAAAACCAATATAAAGACATTTACTATATAAAAATAAGTCGGGTTTTCCTTCCTGACGCTATAACTCCAGAACGCACGAACCGATTTCCACGGTTTTGCATTCGTTGGAAAGGTCTCGGGCTCGGCTCGGGTGAGGTTTATAGCAAAGAAAATTCAGAAAAAAATTGCAACAGAAAAGCGGGAAAAACTTTTTTCACATATAGCGCAAAACGAAACCATCTGGTGGCGAAACGTAGTTCGCAGGGTTTGCTAGTACAGTCACGAGCATAAATATATTACTATGGGCAGGTTGGCAATAACATCTGACATTTCAATGAGTTCAATAATATCTCTCTGCACGAACGCAGCATAAACATCTGATCACTCATTGGCAACATATAATTCTGACAGGCCACAAAGCAAAAATATGTGACGCGCCACTTTTCTCAAAAATATCTGACATGTCGTCTCGTGCAAATATATCTGACATTTGATAGTTTCTGTATTTCTGCAAGAATTGGTGTGTTTTTCCAGTAGAGTGCATTAATATCTGACTTCAACATGGCGGCATAAATATCAATTACCTTTCTGTAATTTAAATTTATTTGATGTAATTGGAGTATTTACATAAAAATAGTTGGTTTTCATTACATTTACATATTTATTTTAATAATTAAAATGAATATTATTCCCATTTATTTACTTTAAATATATTTTTTTTTTAATGTAATAGAAGGCAAACGAGCCAGCAGGTCACCTGATGGTAAGTGATCACCGCTGCCATGATGATTTGATTTGAAGTGATAATAATATCTACATTCTAAAATAATAAGTATATTTTATTTGAATAAAGTATAATTATAACAATATATAAATAATAATAACAGGGACGTAATTATACCTTCACTGTTTCCATACATAAAACATTAATATTTGGATACTATTATTATTCTTTAATAACATAATGATATATTTTTATATTTGTTATTGCTCCTATTTATTATTCCTTTATTATACATTGGTCCTACTTTTATGTTATTAGTCTAAAACCTTCTTTGTTAAATGGACTTTTATGCATAACAATTATTGGAGACCGCTCACACGGTGGACCGACGACTTGGTTAAGGAGGCGGGAAACCGATGGATGAGTGAGGCACAGGATCACGCAAGGAGATACCTATTTGGAGGGAGCCTATGTCCAGCAGACGTCCATAAGCTAATGGATTGGATTGGAATCTTTTGATATAAATGGAACCAGTAATTTGTTTAATAACAAGCCGTGAGACTAATTGTCGTAGGGACCGTTTTTACCTTGTGTTGTGGTTTGAACCTTAGATTGATCTCATATCTGAACATTAAACCCCGCAATTTTTTTATAGGATTGAGTCCGAGATCCTGGGCGGAAAATCTATGAGTTTTAGCGTATGAGTTCTTGCATGAAACCTTTTACGGACTATGTGAGAGTTGTTTATTAAACTGTTATCCTGCAGCAGATACTTAGATATGAACCAAGTCAGAATAACAGATGCAACGAATTACGAAATTAATCAATTACTTTGTTATTCTGATTACATGTGTGCACTGGATGTTCGACTAAATCCCCAACAAGAAACTAGTAGATACCATTTAGGGAGGCTTCAGGCTTAAGTGTATGGGGGCTATTAGTTTACCCACTACTAACCTAAAAGTGGTCATGGAAAAACGGTCTCTACGACAGTCAGTCTCACGGCTTGTTATCAAACAAATTACTGGTTCCATTTATATTAAAAGATTTCATTAGCCAATTGACGGCCACTGCTGGAGATAGGTCTCCTCCAAATATCTCCTTGCGTGATCCTGTGCCTCCCTCATCCATCGGTTTCCCGCCTCCTTAACCAAGTCGTCGGTCCACCGTGTGAGGGGTCTCCAGTAATTTTTATGCATAAATAGTTCATTTAACAAAGAAGACTAATAACATAAAAGTAGGACCAATGTATAATAGAAGGAATAATAAATAGGACCAATAACAAATAAAGAATATATCGTTATGTTATTTACAAATAATAATAGTATCGAAATATTAATGTCTTATGGATGAAAACAGTGAACGTATTATTACTATTTTTATTATTTCCCTGTTATTATTATTATTATTTAATATATTGTTATTATTATACTTTATACAAATAAAATATACATATTATGTTAGAATATAGATGTTATTACCACTATTACATACATTTAAATCATGAAAAAATATTTATTTGAAGTAAATAAATAGGAATAATATTCATTTTAATTATTAAAATAAATACATGTGGGATAAAAATAATGTAATGTATGAACGCAGCGAAAGGAATTTAAATGTATAAGTATGAACGCAGCGAACGGAACGCAGCGGATGTATGAGAGAGAAGTGCGAGCGAGAGAAAAAAAAAGAAGGAAGGACAGACTGAATACGACGACGACGACGATTATATTGTACGGGTGTTATGTTAAGTTTAAAAAGTAAAAATAAAATATTAAATAAAGAGTAAGTTGTTTATTTTGCCAAAATTATCCCACAATTTGGGGGCTCGTCCGGGATTGGCAAAATAATAACTAGTTACGACGTTTACTTGGAAAATTCGGACGGTGACCGGCACGTGGCGTGAGACGGAAAAGAAAAAACGGGGGCGCGTGGTGAAAAATAACTACGACGAACGGTGAGCTGACGTCTTTATCTATCCTCTATGATGGACAGCAGCGATAAGAATAACGAAAATACGAAAATCGACCAACTTGCAGACCAAAGTTCAATGTTGCATCTAAGTTCGGATCTTATACCAAATTTCACTGGCCAAGACAAAACTTATTCAGTGGCTAGATGGATTCAAGACGTTGAAGATAATGGTGAAATTTGTGGTTGGACACCGTTACAACAATTACTGATGGCGCGGAGATCCCTAGCGGGCACGGCTCTGCTGTGGATGAGAGCGGAACGCCCTTACAAAACGTGGGAGGATCTCAAGGCGGCCGTGTGTAAAGAGTTTCCCAATACAGTTGACATTAAAAGTATTCACGAACTAATGAGTAAAAGAAAGAAAAAACTAGACGAGAGCTGCATCGACTATATGATGGTGATGAAAGAACTCGGCAAAAGAGGCAAGATGGCAGATTACGTGGCGATCAAATACATTATTGATGGTATAGTAGACTTTGAGAGTAATAAAATCATGTTATATGGAGTAACTACATACTCAGACCTTAAGGAAAAGTTGAAAATTTACGAGACTATAAAGGAAAAAATAAAACTGGATCATTCTAGAAAAAGTGCCTACGGGAATGAAAAACGCGGTGTTGTACGACATGGGAAGACATTGAAAAGATGTTTCAATTGTGGTGACGGTGAACATGTGTCAGAGGGCTGTCCACAGAAAACAAAAGGTCCTAAGTGTTTTAACTGTAATGATTTTGGTCATATTTCGCCTAATTGTCCTAACAAGAACAATGGCGCCGGCGCATCCACAAGTGCAAGCAGGAGCGGCGAACGTGTAAGCAAGCAAGCGATGTTCGGCCATTCATCGTTCAACGACGCGGAATATACGTCACATCGGCAGAATGACAAGATGACAGATGACAGCGAAGACAACAAACGTCAAAATCAAACCGTGCTTGACGTCTACGATGTAAACAAACAATTGCAACGAGGAAAACCATTCAAGATGGTAGAATTGTTTGGTGGAAAAACAACACAAGCCCTTATTGATTCGGGAAGTGACGTGAATCTTGTTTCTTCTGAGTTTTGTGCCGGTGTGGATAACGTGATGAACAATAACGTAACGCTGTCCGGACTTGGTTTCGCCAAAGTGAATTCGTTAGGTAGTTTAACAACAAGTGTTGTGATAGACAGTACGAGATACGACGATGTATTATTCTACGTGGTGCCTAAAGACTGTATGCCTTTTGATGTAATTATAGGCCACGAATTTCTTAGCAATGTAATAACAGTTATGAATGGTAGTTCTGTGTGGATGAAACCTGTAAGTGATGAATGGGTGAACAAAATTAATTGTTTCTGTTGCAGAGTTGACGTTGGTCATGTGACTAATGTCGGCCTTAAAGAAGAGGTGGTGCAGATGGTTGAGAGCTATCAACCATTTCAAATTAAAGAATCTCCTATCCAGTTGAAAATAATTGTGCGAGATGATATTCCGGTGACACAACGCCCACGGCGCATGTCATTAAGAGAGCAGGCCATTGTCGAAGAACAAGTTGCAGAGTGGCTAGAGCAAGGAATTATACGTGTAAGTTATTCGGAATATGCTAGTCCACTGGTGCTTATTCGCAAAAAAGATGGTACTATAAGGATGTGCGTTGACTATAGGAAATTAAATAGTAAGATTGTGAGAGATGAGTTTCCATTGCCGATTATTGAGGATTACATTGATAAGTTGGCTGAAGCAAAGGTATTTAGTGTACTAGATTTAAAAAATGGCTTTTTTCATCTGAATGTCAGCAGCGAGTCGGTGAAGTACACTGCATTTATTACACACCATGGACAGTTTGAGTTTTTGAAAGCTCCATTTGGCTTGTCTGTTTCCCCTAACTACTTCATGAGATTTATAACCATAGTCTTCAGAGAATTGATATCTAAAGGGATTGTGTTAATATTTATCGATGACATTCTTATTCCAGCTAAAGATGAACAGGAAGCCGTTGACAGGCTAAGAGATGTGTTAAAAGTGGCAGCCGAAAATACGGACTACAAATAAATTGGAAGAAGGCACATCTGATAACACGAAGTATAACTTATCTAGGTCATACAATTGAAAATGGACGAGTAACACCAGCCAGCGAGAAGATTGATGCTGTTTCAAAGTTTCCAGAACCCAAAACAATTAAGCAACTACAAAGTTTCATTGGATTGGCGTCATATTTTAGAAAGTATATCCAAAATTTTGCATCTATAGCACAACCACTTACAGATTTACTCAAGAAAGATGTCAGCTTTGAATTCAATGAAGAGCAATGGTGCGCCTTTAACTGTTTAAAGGAACGCTTGGTAACTAAACCAGTTTTACAAATATTTAATCCAAGATCGGAGACAGAAATGCATACAGATGCATCAAATATGGCTTATGCTGCTATTCTTTTGCAGAGATCACATGATGACGATGGACTACATCCAGTATATTATATGAGTCGTAAAACAAATGATGCGGAGAAAAAATACACCAGCTATGAACTGGAAAGTCTGGCTATTATAGAGGGAGTTAAAAAATTTAGACATTACTTGTATGGAATAAAATTTAAAATTGTAACTGATTGCCAAGCATTTCAGATGACACTTAAGAAAAAAGATTTATGTACCAGAGTAGCAAGATGGGCACTGCTTCTGCAGGAATTTGATTTTGTGGTGGAACATCGACCAGGAACAAGGATGAAGCATACTGATGCACTAAGTCGGAACCCATATGTAACAGTAGTAACTCTTCATGATGAGATAAGAAGAGCACAACAGTTGGATGATGGTCTGAGTGCTATATTAGAAATCTTAAAGGAGGGAACTTATAGTGATTATTATGTTGATAATGGATTGCTGTACAAAGGAATGGAAAAGCACTTAGTGATTCCTAAATGTATGGAAAAGGAAATCATAAGAAAGGCACATGAAAGGGGGCATTTTTCAAAAAGAAAAATGATTGATTTAATTAGTAAAAACTATTTTATTAAGAACCTTGAGAAGAAAGTTGAAGAAATTATTACAAGTTGCATTCCATGTTTATTAGCTACGCGTAAAGAAGGTAAGCAGGAAGGATTCCTAAACCCGATTGAAAAGGAAGATTCACCTCTGCATACACTACATTTGGATCATATTGGTCCAATGACGGAGACGAAGAAGCAATACAACCATATTCTTACGATTGTGGACGCATTTACGAAGTTTACTTGGATATTTCCCACTAAAAGTACCACAAGTAAAGAAACAATAGAGAAGTTAAAAATTCATCAACAACACTTTGGCAATCCCACTAGATTTATAACTGATCGAGGAACAGCCTATACCAGCAATGAATTTAAGGAGTATTGCGAATATGAAAACATACAACACATAAAAATAACGACGGGAGTACCTAGAGGGAATGGACAAGTCGAAAGAGTTAACCGTACCATAGTCTCCATACTCACAAAGATGTGTATAGAAAACCCTGCCCTGTGGTACAGGCATGTAAGTAGACTGCAGCGTTCTCTAAATAGTACTTTTCAGCGAAGCATTAATACTACACCCTATCAACTATTGATTGGGACTAAATTGAGAATGAAGGAAGATATTAGGATTTATGATTTACTTTTAGAAGAAGAAAGAGAGAGGTATTCAGAGGCGAGGGAAAACATTAGAGAGAAAGCCAAAGAACAAATTCTACAAGTACAGGAAGAAAATATAAGAAATTTCAATAGGAATAGAAAAGAGAGCACAAAGTACAACGAAGGAGACCTAGTTGCTATAAAAAGAACGCAGTTTGGCACAGGAATGAAGCTGAAAGCCAAATATCTAGGACCGTATCAAGTTGTAAAAGTTAAGAGAAACAACAGATATGATGTAAAAAAGATAGACTCTAATACTGAAGGCCCTGCGGTAACGTCTACTGCGGCAGATTATATGAAGGCGTGGCCTGATGTCAGAAATAGGACTTAATTGGTAAGAGTTATCCCATAACTTTGTTTTGTTTCAGGTTTTGTATGAAAGTTTGAGTTTAATATTATTTTTTTTCAATGTCATGTAAAATGCCTAGTAATAAGCATGCCCCTGTATGTAGCAATAAGTGGTAGAATTTCCGTTAATTCAATGTTTTGTTAAGCTTATCTACAGCTGTGTAATAATAAATGTTTATGTTGTATATTTTTTAACAATCTAGAAATTAGTTTAAGCTGTTAGGTACTTTGATATTGTATTAGTGTAATAAGTTGTAGTCAAGTTAGGAATGTTAGAGTGCATGACTGAGGACAGTCATGATTCAGGATGGCCGAATGTGGGATAAAAATAATGTAATGTATGAACGCAGCGAAAGGAATTTAAATGTATAAGTATGAACGCAGCGAACGGAACGCAGCGGATGTATGAGAGAGAAGTGCGAGCGAGAGAAAAAAAAAGAAGGAAGGACAGACTGAATACGACGACGACGACGATTATATTGTACGGGTGTTATGTTAAGTTTAAAAAGTAAAAATAAAATATTAAATAAAGAGTAAGTTGTTTATTTTGCCAAAATTATCCCACATACATATAATATAAACCATCTATTTTATGTAAATACTCAAATTATATCAAATAAATTTAAATTAGGTAAGAATAATAAATAGGAGCAATAACAAATATAAAAATATATCATTATGTTATTAAAGAATAATAATAGTATCCAAATATTAATGTCTAATGTATGAAAACAGTGAAGGTATAATTACGTACTGTTATTATTATTTAATTATATTGTTATAATTATACTTTATACAAATAAAATATACTTATTATTTTAGAATATAGATATTATTATCACTTCAAATCAAATCATGAAAAAATATTTATTTAAAATAAATAAATGGGAATAATAATCATTTTAATTATTAAAATAAATAAATGTAATATAAACCAACTATTTTTATGTAAATACTCAAATTATATCAAATAAATTTAAATTACAGAAAGGTAATTGATATTTATGCCGCCATGTTGAAGTCAGATATTAATGCACTCTACTGGAAAAACACACCAATTCTTGCAGAAATACAGAAACTGTCAAATGTCAGATATATTTGCACGAGACGACATGTCAGATATTTTTGAGAAAAGTGGCGCTTCACATATTTTTGCTTTGTGGCCTGTCAGAATTATATGATGCCAATGAGTGATCAGATGTTTATGCTGCGTTCGTGCAGAGAGATATTATTGAACTCATTGAAATGTCAGATGTTATTGCCAACCTGCCCATAGTAATATATTTATGCTCGTGACTGTACCTACCTTATAAAAGAGATACAAGAAAACATACCATACATACCTCTTCCTTAATCTCTTTCGGCTCTTTGGAGACCTTCGATTGTTCGGGCTCTTGTTTTACGAACTTATTAGCTAAGTTCGCAACCTGTGGGGAATTAAAAAAGTACATTTGTTTTACAATATAGTACTATACACAAATATTTTTTTTAAATTTAGATCTTAAAAGCCTATCAGAATCAATCATCATCATTATATCAGCCAATTGACGTCCTCCTCTAGACAAATGCATCCTCCAAAAATTGCTATCTTGTGCGATCCCGTGCCTCCCTCATCTATCGGTGCCCCGCCTTCTTAACTCAATCTTGATCTCATCAAATGAGTACTTAAAACTAAATTTTTACAATACCTTTCTAGTGCCCTGGTCAGGTCTTCCAGAATCTTTAAGTTTCTGGTCTAGTTTGTGTAGCGTTTCGTCTATCTCGACCCATTTCTCCTCGTTGCCTTCTCCCTCTTTCAGTCTTCGTTGACGGCCCAAGAACTGGAAATAACAAAATATTTTTTCATAGCAACTTATTAAACTAGAAATTAAGCCCACTTTGAACAAATTTTATAGAATGTTTGTTACCTGTTCCCGATCCCACTTCGGGACACGTTCGGCAGTCTTCGGCTCGGGCCGGCCGAGCCTGTTCTCCATAATCTTTCGTTCGATCTCCTTCATGTTCCAATCGTCCCTCTCGATCTTGCCGACGGACCTCATGAGGTCCTTGGGTTTGGAAGGTCGGAGGGACGACGCGCTCGTCGTTGTCCCGCTAAGTTCGGCAGCTAATCGTGCCACTCTTGCACCTCCCCCGGCCGCTCGGCTACCTCCACCAACTAAACGCCCTTCCTCCTAAATAATAAAACTAAAGTTAAATCTTGGCTTTATTTAAAACAAGTTTTTAAATAAATTACTGTCTTCTTGCGCGGTAACACGCTTATATCACGACTACCTTTCTGACTGTTTTATAATGGTACTAAGGAGTGTTATACAAAAGACCCTATACCGACCCGTCTAGCCAGTGTGGTCTTCGTTAAATTAGTGACACTCTATACAATTTTCCTTTTCTTGTAGAAAAGTAAAGAGAAAGTAGAAAAGTATTAATACGGTCAGTGTATCGGCCATTTTCGTAGCGAAATGAAGAAATTACTACATTCAGATTTGATAATGTTAACAAATAACAAAACTAAGATTAGCTTTAAAACAAAACAGTGGACATGTAATACGTGTAGTATTATTGAACACTTCGGAACAAATGCTATTTCGTCCATAAACTTAGAAATCAGAGTTAATTATAAGTTAGTTTTAACTTAACCTAAGCCCTTAAAACCTCCTCGAAAGATGTTTCATAGAGCAAACGGTTGTATCTCCATTTTACTATGGGCACTTAGCTTAAGTTTTGAACATGTAGTAAATTTGTCAGTTAGTCGGAACACAGTGTAAAATATAGAACACAGGTGTTATTAATTATAATTCACGTCATGCAAATACCTAAGATATATGTTTATTAAATTATTAAAGTACTAATAACTTTGTTTTATTCCAAAAGTGCATGTTATATCTTTGAGCGGTGCGGTTGATAGGGCATGTCGACGTTAAATAAGTAATTAGTTTTTATACTGTTCAAATATAGTAATGTTTTGTTTAAGTTATATACGAAAGCCCTTTCAACCGTCCACAAAGAGCGCGTCACAAACAAAACAGTAACTCTCATGCGACACACATTCAGCCTCACATAGTGCTGAAGTTTCTTCTCCAGTTTCTTAACACGCTCGTCGAAGTCAGGCGCCGACGCACGGTACTGCTGTAACCCATAATCATTCTCCAAGTCAGCAGACGATTGAATGTCCAGCCGCGGCTCCGCTGCCAACATCTGAAGACTCTTCTCAAAGCGCTGCTTCATTATCTCTCTGGCAGCCTTTCGTCTTCCACCTTTTGGTCGCTTAGAGTCCGTAGCTTTCCTCTGAACCAAATCAGACATCCTTTGCATTCTAAACGACATCTCATCGCTGTTACGTCTCTGTGGAGTATCAGGCTGCTTAACTTTCTGCTCTTGTCCTAATCCTTGCCCCTGCTTGATTAATTCGACAACTTTTTGACGACGTATTTCCATTTCTGGATTGCCGATAGTGTCCCGTTTATATCTATCCGGACTCGGCGTATCTCTTCGTTTCCCTTCGATAATGTCTGCCATACGTTGCATGCGTAAAACCATTTCAGGATTGCCAGAGGAGCCAGATCTTACTGATCTAGATTCCGGACTGGGTGTATGGCGACGTTTATGTGTTTCAAATAATTGTGCTATGCGTTTGGTGTTCGCTACCTCCGCCGATCCGATAGAATTAGATCTTTTTTGGTTAAATTTTATTTCAGGGCTTTGAGAACTTCTCAATCTCTGGGTATCTAATACGTCAGACAATCTTCTTCCTTTTTGAGGCGAATGACTTTCCGGTGATGTTGAGAATTTCTTGCAACTATCTATAGAGGAAGCTCTAGGGAATATTTTCTTAGTTTCGACAGAAGGTGACCTGCTATGTGATTTGACATCTAATTTACCTACGAGAGTGGCGTCGGTGTCGGCAGACTCGTCGAAGATGTCGGAGAAGTCTGGCACCTTCACAGAGTTGAGATCTAGACCCTTCAACCTTCTGGGAGGCTTGACAGGCTTCTGATTGCCCTGTTCGAAAAAATGTGCTAACTTTTGTGGTTCCTTAACTTTGACCTGTGTTGTACCTTGAAGCAGATGTGCTAGGGATGCTCTCAACACTCTAGGGTCAGGTGACTCGTCAGGATCTAGCAGTGCAAGTATTTGTTCCTGTAGATCTTGTTGCTTCGCAGTTTGTTTGTCGTCGTCGAGAGCGTCGTGTCCCTCTATGAGGCGTGCTAGCTGAGTAATGTCATTGAGGTCAAGTTTGCCGATCTTTTTGCGAATATACTCAGCCGGGTCGTTACTTACTTGTTGTGGACGCACCGAGCGACGTTTCTTTCTATAGCTCGAGTGTGATTTGTCTGTGTCGGCTGCATCTGTGGCACAAAACGTAATCATGGTTCATTTGATAATCACAACTTATTTCAAAAGTAGTAAACCATTTACCACAGTAGCAACCATTCATAAATAGAAGAGATACACGTAGTCTAGAAAATGTAAATAAAGTTCGCTAAATTAGTATAAGTATTAAAGAATAATCCTTATTGTTAGTTTATATCTACGCGTAGTAGTAGTATGGCCTCCGAATCAGAAGGTCCATAAGGGAAAAATGTCATTGTTTGCAAAAGGTCCACATGTTTAAACGTCTACTAAATGAGAATGTCTAGAGTGGCAGAACGACTTACTAGTAAAACGTCCAAAATGTGTAAATGTCAATAATGTTAAGTACAGTCATTAATAGATGTTTATGTTATTGATTTGTCTTACACGTTTACGTCATTTACCTAAGATAGATACTCCTTAATAACTACATGCTGGCTGAAACTTCAAATTGCAATAATATATATTATTTCAATGACATTTATTAAATGTCATTTTTCTTCATTAATTTTCCTGGTTGCACTACTTACGTTGATTATAACAATTATTACATAAACTATAATAATTAATGTACCGTTTCACTTAAGATGGAAATAGTAGAAAATCCTTTAGTTTTCATAAAAAGTCAAAAAGGAAAGTCGGTGCTTTTGCTGGATGGACGCAGGTACAATCATAGTATTACTAACAAAAGCGGAACTAGTCTATGGAGGTGTACAAATAGGAATGAATGTAGTGTCACAGTAACTTTAAACGCAATTAAAACTGAAATAATCCGAGGAGGGGAAGGACATTCCTGTAAAAAAAATTATGATAAAAATAAAAATGCTCGTATCATGGATGTATGCAAAAAAGAGGTATGCGAGAAATTTACTCCGGTAACAAAAGTACTCGAAAAAAATTATCGTGATTCGAATCTGGATATTATACCGAGTTTAGAGTCCAAAAAAGATACTTTGTATAGAACCAGAAGAAAATATTTAAAAATGCAAAAGACAGAGTTTTCATGTGTTGATGACGTTGAGATTCCAGAATTGCTGTCCAAAGATTTTTTGGTTTGTGTTGATGGCACAGGCAATGACAAAATATTTGTATTTTCTACAAAAATCTGCCAAAAGACTATAAAAGATATTCACAATAAAACCACCTGCTATTTCGGAGATGGAACTTTTAAAGTACCTGTGCCATTTTACCAGATGTATTCAATACACGTTGATATTGAAAGTTGTTCGGAATCCACTAACGTTGTACCTTTTCTGTACGCATTATTACCAAACAAACAACAATCCACATATGAGAGACTGTTTGGTCTCGTCAAATATCATTTTGGTCTTGATATAAATAATTTTAAGAGCGACTATGAAGCAGCTCAGATTAACGCTTTTCGTGTGGTATTTCCTGAAGCTACGTGGACTGGTTGTTATTATCACTTCAATAACGCCGTGTGGCGAAAGTCACATAAATTAAACGTTTCTGATTCTAAAGATGGTAGAGCAGTAACAAGACTGTTAGCGAATTTACCATTATTACCAGCAGCGAACATTGAAGATGTATATACTGAGATCTGTGATGATGCAGAACACATTAGGGAGAATGAAAACGTTTCACTTTTTTTTAAATACTTTCACAAACAATGGATTAGAAATATAAAACCAGAAGATATCAGTTGTTTCAGGCAAAGACACCGTACTAATAATGCTTTAGAAGGATGGAACAGAAGATATAATGCCAGAGTAGGCCGAAAACGGACATTACCGTTATTTATTCATGCTTTAAGAAAAGAAGCAAACTGGCAACAGTTGAGACTTACGCGCGCCTTATTTGACGGCCAAAGACGCAAGAAGAACGATGTAATTTTCGATAAAAAAATAACTAGGGAAATGGATAAGTTGATTAATCAGGAAATCACGCCGCTAATATTTTTGAAACGAGTAACCCATATAAAACGAATTATTTTTGGAGACTAACTATTCAGTATTGATAATACGCGTTCTATATGGGTCACTTGTTTTAAAAATGTTAGTATTATGTTATGTTTATTATAAGTATAAAAACTTATTGGAGAAATCATATTTTGTGTTTGTTATTACAATTTAAATGTTTCATTAAACTTTTTTCTGAACCTTTCTATTGTTTTCTTAACTGTACCTGACCTTTTGCGTTATTGACATTTTCACATTTTGGACGTTTTACTAGTAAGTCGTTCTGCCACTCTAGACATTCTCATTTAGTAGACGTTTAAACATGTGGACCTTCTGCAAACAATGACATTTTTCCCTTATGGACCTTCTGATTCGGAGGCGTAGTATGTACTTAAGGAGGATCCTATTTTCACTTCTAATATTAAAAAGGCAAAGTTTATGTGTGTGTGAGTTTGTACGTTAAACTTGTTTGATAAAAATTAAAAGAAAATTAACTAATAATTGCTCATATCACACAACAAAAAAAGGTAAAAAAAATTAACTTAAAAAATGAAAAAGTTATTTTTGTTTAGTTATAAAACAAACAAGTATACTAATTATACTCATTTCAAAAATTTACGTTAAGTAAATTTGCACATATTACTCATTGTTACTATTTCAATATCTACAATTTAGTTTATAAATGATAAAAAGTTCAAGGAAAAAATACAAGACATTTTGAAATTATTGTACGTACCTACAGAGAGTGTAGTTTTGAGTTAAAAAGTTATATAATTAATGATAAGAATGTAACTCACTTGTATAAACAGATACAGGATGTTCAGTGTGTGATGTGCGTATATGCTTCTCTTTCTGCATGCTCTGTTTGATCTACAGACATAACAAATTATGTTTTAATAAACCATAAAAAGCCAATTAAGTACCCGGCCGCTTATATTACACATTGACCTGTGGAAAGAGACAATCCGTCTCGGCAATCGTCAATTTTGTCTTCGTAGAGCGTCATCTCTGTCGCACACTATCAAATCATAATTAGTTTTAAGAGTACGCATGTCAGTCGCAACTCCAATCAAACGGAGAAAGTTAATAATATAATTAATATTAATATATAATTTATTATCGAATAGTATTTATTTATATGTTAATATTATTTGTATGTAATACCCTTTTCCCAAAGTTATTTGAGGCAATTTTAGCGTGCACGTTTCCGACAACAATCTTTTAGGCTCCGCCCAATAGCAAGCTCAAGTCTGTGGAATGCGTACCCTTAACAGTTGCTAATAGATACCAGACTGTTTGTATTTCGTGCGACAGAGATGGTGCTCTACGAAGCCGAAATAGGCCGATTGACTCTTTACAAAAGCCGATGTGCAATATTTACGGTCGGGTTAAAAAAAAAGGATGTTGCTTAATTCGACCGTATATTATGTATTGTTCGCCGATTATATTTGTTTACGAAACGATTTCGATGATTCTTTTTTTGTTGGAAAGGAGATATCTCTAGAATGGTCTATTCATCTTTAGTTCAAGATAATTACCGTCGTAAGTAATATGATAAAATAATTTAAAAAAAATCACGCCTTACTTAACTCTAAAAGTTTCAACACGATATAGAAAATATAAATTTTATCTCTTCGAAAAAATTAAAAATAACCTAAAACTCGATAGTATCATTTGACTGACAGTCAAATGTCAAAGAACTTAATGTGACCAAAACAAAATAATGTCATAATTGTATAGGGCTAAAGGTCGTAGCAAACATATCAAAACGGTATCAACTAGAGCCGAGAGAGATTATTTGTATGAAACTCGGATTTTTGACGTTTGACACCGAGGAAAAAGGTGTATGCCGATCCTTTTACATTTTGATATTTGTGCTACGACTTAAGAGAGAGAGCTCATGTGTGTACTAGCTTCTATTTATTTATGTTTTAGTATTTTGTGTACATTGTTTCTTCAATTGTAATTAATAGTCTCATCACATAACGTGAACATGTTTCAAACTAAGTTAATTTAATACTATGGGGTACTAGATAATGATAAACATGCTTATATATTTTTTTTGTAAATACCCAAGTGCAAACAGAGCGGGAATCGAACCCGAGACTTTAGCGTAGCAATCATGCTACTACACCCACAAAGGTAATTATTTATATTCAGAGGTTTTTTTTTAATTGGCCTGCCAGTATGACTCTGGTGCCTGATGTTAAGCATCCAATAGATTCCAAGAATGGCGAGCACCATGCCAGCTACAATATTTGCAGAGGCATGAATGTCTCCACTATGGAGGCTTAAGAAGATGCTTTTTCACGCCTCGCTTGAAAGAACCAGGTAGTTTGAAGAAAACACGGGGGCTGGCAAAAAGTTCCATTGTTTGATGGTTTTACTCATGTAGAGTATACTATACCCGGCTTAAAGTTGTTGCGAATGGCAGCCCAGATATCATATTTGGAACTAAATTCGCGGTGCTAGTGACTGCACATTTGCGAAGGTATCTGGAAGCTAACTTCAAGCCGGCAAAGTAAGATGCATGTAATTGTCGGTATGTATGTTATTTATTTTTAGTTGTTTATTCATTCTCTCTCCTATACATTTTGCCCAAAAAGGCCCATAATTGTACCTATACCATTCATTTTGAAATCAACTCTACAAAACATTATAGAGTACAATCAATTGCAATTGCATTCATCATTCTCCTGCCCTTATCCCAATTTTTTTTTATTTGGTGTCGGCGGAGCATATCTTCTTCTTCCATTCTTTCCTATCGGGCGTCATATCACAATTTACACTCTTCGCAGCCATATCGTCTTTCACACAATCCATCCATCGTTTCTTTGGTCGTCCTCTTCAATTGCAATTCCATTCTTCTCTAATTGCATTAAGAAGTGCAAGTAGATGCTGTATATACAGACTATCAAAAAGCTTTCGATAAGGTAGATCACGACCTACTACTACAAAAGTTAGCATATAACGGAATACGGGGAGATCTTCTTCGATGGTTTGTTTCATATGTTACGAATAGATCGCAACGAGTTGTGGTCAGGGGATATCACTCTTCGTTTAGCAGTGTAACGTCTGGCGTACCTCAGGGTTCTCTTCTTGGACCTCTTTTATTTATTGTTTTTGTGAATGATATTGGTGCGTGCTTCAGACACTCAAGCTTTTTGCTATATGCTGATGATTTGAAGATTTATAAAGCCATTAGGGCTGAGAGTGATTGTCTCCTCCTTCAAGAGGATTTAGATAGATTCTCTGAATATTGTGCAAAAAATAAACTTAGTCTTAATGTATCGAAATGTGTCACTATTTCATTCACAAAAAATAAAAATCCTTTCTCTTTCGATTATAAGCTTATTTCAACAACTTTAACTAAAGTTACGTCTATGAGGGACCTTGGGGTACTGCTGGATAGCAAATTGCATCTTGACCAACACGTTAGTAGCGTTATAAATAATGCCTATCGTATGTACGGTTTCGTAATGAGATCGACTACTGAATTTAGGCAAGTGGGTACATACATGCATTTGTACAAATCGTTAGTTAGACCCCAGTTAGAATATGCTGCAGTAGTGTGGAATCCTCATTACAGAAAATATATAGATTGTATGGAAAAGGTTCAGCGCACCTATTTTAAATCTGTTCATTACCGTTGTTTTCGAAAAACTCTTTCGCCTGATGAGTTGTTGGATCACTACAGGCTTATGACACTGGAGTCTCGTAGACTGTACCTAGAGATGATGTTTCTATATGACTTGTGTAACAACAGATATGAATGTACTTCTGTACTTAATAAGTTGTGTTATGTTATACCGCGAACAGTGATGAGGCGAGAGGTACGCTCGCGACCACTATTTGCTGTAAGCACGAGTAAAACCAATGCTGGTGTTCGTGCGCCCCTTCGTCGTATCACAAGCGATTTTAATAAGCATTTCACAGATCTTGACATTTTTGGAATGTCTCATAACCAATTTCGTAGCGCACTTATCGAAATAATAAATGGGTTAAGTATGTAACGTAGCTTTTAATTAGTTTTAATTTCTTTCTTTATTTTTCTCAAGTAGGTAAGCATTTAATTTTGTGTACCTAATTGTTTACATTAATTAAGCACTTGCCTATTGTCACATATGAATATGATTCATATGTAACTATAGTATTTCACATCCACACATTGTATTACGTGGATAACGGTGTAGGTTCATATTTGTATCCTAATCATATATAATTAGTAATAAGAAATAATATGTAACCGTTTGTTAATCCCAAATAAATAAATAAATAAATAAAAAGAAGTGCAATCAATTGAAATTGAAATGAGTATACCTGATCAAAAACGTCAGTTTCATGATGTATGTGAGGAACTTCTCCTTTGAACGCGTTGTAGACCCTCGTCAAATATATTCTCAACTTGGCATCGGGGACATCGCGCAGTGTACCGCTAGATGAAAACGGGACTATACCTGTGTGTCAAACGAATGGTTTTTTTTTAAACTATTAGTGTATGAACGAAAATATGTTTATGATAATTACTGTGTGGTGACGGAGTAAGAATACAACCGTCCGGGCTGTTTGGAACTAATCTCAAAATACTCATTTCATAATACGACCTAAAATCTAAATGACCTTTTCTCACAACGGATGAAACCCAAATGAACTTACTACCAATAAGAGCGGTTTTCATTTTGTACTTTAGTCAATAAGACCCAATTACAAATAAACCGAGTCTCATAAAATCCTATTCCCAAAACAAAGTTATTAAATTTTAAAAGATTTGATTGGTTAGTGAACTGACAACTCAGTGCATTCTAAACGCGAATAGGATATAATTTCCGACTGTTGACTTTGAAGTGACAATCACTGTCGCCGGAGGAGACACGTTTAGTAAACGACTGTTAAAATATAAAATAAGTATAAATATAAACATCTTTATTTGCTTCAAAAGTTAGACCTCACACTAGGAATCCCTGTGTATGTCGTGGGAAAAAGATTAAGGCTCATAGCACATATAACGTAACGTAAACGGATCGGCACCGCCTCGCCTTTTTCTTCGGTGTCAAACGTCAAAAATCCGATTACGTTACGATTCCGATTAGTGTGCGTTGCAGGAGTTTCATACATACAAAGAATACTGAACGGCTCCAGTTGATACGGTGACGATCCGTTTCCGTTACGTTATATGTGCCTTAAACTTAATTATTACAAATCGCTGGTACATAACTCACCAAATTCCTGCTGGAGTATATGATAGACGGCTCTTATAGTGGGTGTGGTCGAGAGCAGATCGGGTCGATACCTCTTGAGTAGCTCAGTGAGAGCGGGAGGACTCGCCGCGGCTCTGATACCGGGTTCCGACCACCCCACCCAAGATACTAACGCTTCTTCTGATACGTCCGCTTCTGCAACAACAAAGTTATGTTTATATTACACTAGCTGACCCGTGCCCACTTCGTTAGGCCGCGAAAAAAACGCGTCACTTTTTTAAACATATTTCATTACTACTCCACTCCTATTAGTCATAGCGTGATACTACATAGCATATGACACTCCCCGATGAATGGACTATTAGATACCGAAAGAATTTTTGAAATCGGTTCAGTAGATCCAGAGATTACCCCCTACAACGTCACAAACACACAAACAAACAAACACACAAACTTTACCTCTTTATAATATTAGTATAGACTAGCTGTGAATGCGACTACGTCCGCGATTTACTTTGAAAATAAATAAAATAATAAAAAAACTTGTTTAATTCATACAAAGTTATCATCATATCAGCCAATCGACGTCAACTGCTGGACGTAGGCCTCCTCCAAGTATTGCCACCTTGCGCGATATGATGGTGATGATAGGGTGAAATGGGACCGTCAGACAGAAACACGCTCATACGATACAACTACGTATATAAAGTACCGCTAATAGAAATCACTATTCGTATACAGCACGTTTCGTCAATCATAGAATGTTCCTATCGTACAAGCGTGTCTTGTTTGACGTTCTAGGCCCTATGCAATTTGGTCGCATCCGCATCAGTATTGTTTTAACAAGTTTACAGTATTTATGATGAAAGGTAGCTAACAAAATTATTAAGATAAATTATTTGCCTACAATATAACGATAAAATTATTACGATTCGGGAAAATAGCCTTACAACCACAGCGCTTTGGCAACTATTTTTCTACAAGTTAAAGTAAGTTTATAGAACAGTATTAGCCAGCCAGGCTAAAGTTGTTACAGATGTCTGCGCAGATATTTGTCAGTTTTAGAACTAAATGGCGGGGGGCGTGGAAAGGGGTTGTTGCGCGAACTTCTCTGATAGCTAACTTCAAGCCGGCCGAGGTAGTTGGCCAGTACTGTATACGGACGTGAAGTAATATAAGTTTATTATACATAACTAGCAAATACGGCGAACTCCGTTTCGCCACCAGATGGCTTCGTTTTATGTTATGTGAAAAATGATTTTCCCGCGTTACTTAAAAAAAAAAATTTTTTCCTGAAATTTCTTTGCTGTAAACCTAACGGAGCCCAAGACCTTTCCAATGAATACAAAACTGTGGAAATAGGTTCGTGCGTTCTGGAGTCATAGCGTCAGGAAGGAAAACCCGACTTATTTTTATATCATCATCATCATCATCATCATCATCATATCAGCCAATCGACGTTCACTGCAGGACATAGGCCTCCTCCAAGTATTGCCACCTTGCGCGGTCCTGTGTCGTATTTTTATATAGTAGGTTATATTCTAAATATTGTAGTTATAATAAACAAACGAACCTCTACGCCGTTTCCTCTGCGACGGTAACGCGTCCAGAGGTAGCGGTTCATCAGAGTCGTAGAACAAAGTGACTCGGTGCGGTGATACGGCGGTCCGGTTCAAATTTGGATACCTCGTCCCGGGGTCCAGCGTGTACGCTCCGAAGTCGCGGTGAAGATTCTCTGGCGTTGTTTGAGCTGGGAACATTAAAATGTTTATAATATAATCATAACAGCCCATCAATGTCCCACTGCAGGGACGGCCCTTCTACCGTGACGGATGGATATTTGGCCTACTAATACCACGCTGGCCAGACGGATTGGTACAGGGTTTAACTTCAAGTTTTCCTTCTTTTTATTTCGTTAAGATTTTATCCCTTAGTCGGTTTTTACGACACCCATGGGATGAGATGGGGTGGTGACATATTGTATTCTTACTCCGTCACCACACTGAGTTTATAATATAATATTCATCAGAAATTTACACAACGACGCCATTTAATCTTGAGCTAAAATATTTTACATTAGTACTGATTCTATTGTTTTGTATGTATGTTGAAGTAATGGAGGCCTTTGCCTTTGCTATTATTTTGGGATGATACAAGCTGACACTAACTAGCTGATCCTTTTATATAGTTTACCTGCAAATGGCATACCTATATTCAGAAGACAAGATTATATTAAGCTTTTTAATTTAAGTTATTATACTTCTTTTTTTCGCAAAGCAAACAAATAAGTCACTTTACAGTAAGGTCCAAGCGTGTTAATATCAGGTGCTTCACACAAAGGCACTATGAACTCTGCACTGTGCTCTTCCCACTAGAACACAAGCGGCCTTATTACAAAATACGGTCTAACTATAAACCACGATTTATTACGTCACAAAACCACTGTTTTTGAAATTTGTTATTGCAAAATCAGTCTTAACGCTAAAGTATCAAATCTGATTTTGTATTAACAAATACAAAATCATAAATTTGTTAATACAAAATCATTGAACTGGATGGTGCCGCTATCGTCGTTTCATTGTTGCTACAAAAGTAGTTGACACTTGACATTTCCGTCTTGTTGAAATTTCATTCTTTTGTCAATGACAATAGAATGTAATTTCGACAAGACGGCAGTAGAAGTTCCACTGTGCACTGCGAAAGGGTTAAAAATGAAATATTTTATTTAATGTTTTTACCGCAGCCAAAATGTTTAAGAACCTGCCGAGGTTTTCCGACATTATGGGACATTCAAGAGTAGGGTAAATAAGTTCTTGAAGGGACGACGACTCTTCTGGTATAGCAGTCGTCCATAGACTACGGTAACCACTTACCATCTGGTGAACAGTATGCCTGTTTGCCACCAACGTGGTATAAATAATATTCATGTAAACTTACCCAAAAGCCTGTATATAGATTCCCTTTCAGCGATAACTTCTAACGGATGCGGTGAGGGTGTCTGGCCCCAAGCTCTGACCGCCCAGGCTGCGTCTAGCGCGGAGAGGAATCCTCTAGCGCATCCCGAGCCAGTCGGCCAGAACGGCTCGAGAAGACTGTCGCCTACTAGCTGGCAGAGAAGACGTCGGCCGTGGCGTTCGTATACCTGTTTGAGGGAGAAAACCTTAAGTATAATCCTTTGTTTTATGATTAAATCTATACTAACATTATAAAGAGGTAAAGTTTATGTGTTTGTTTGTTTGTGTGTTTGTGACGTTGTAGGGGGTAATCTCTGGATCTACTGAACCGATTTCCAAAATTCTTTCTGTGTTGATTAAACTTCGGCCGTTCAGAGAATGCGTTCCTGACACGTCGCGATTGAACTGACGCAGTAACTTTGTAATGGCGTTGCAGTTACGATAAAAATATTTTTGCTGGTTGTTTATCGTTTTAACTATTGATGAGCATTAAAACAACATTATTATATCAATAATTAATGAATGTTATAATGTTGTGTCAAACTGAGTGTCAAATAACTTGGTAAACAATATTTTTCTAAATCTACACTGCGCTATTACAAGGTTATGTCAGCGCTTTATATTTGTAGTGCTGTGCCAACAATAACAGTGAATAATAGTATCGTAATCTGTTCTTATCGATACAGTTATACTTTATAAAATAATACGTTTTGTTTTTCTTTTCAAGAATTTGAAAATAATGGACTTTAGAATAACTTTTATTAAATATAAAAATAAAAGTACATTAAATACAAAGTAGCATTTTTATATTTAGGTTGAAAATGGTAACCCCAAATGGCGTTATGGGCCGCCATTTTGTGACGCTGAAACAGTCGTCTGTTGTCGTTTCGTGCGCATAGACCACGTTCTTCAAGTGTTTGCGATCTGTTGTTATTTGACTTTGATTGTGTCTTATATTGCGTTCTTTTTACTTTTGGTGCATAATAATGCCTAAACGTGGACAAACATTGAAAACTGGAGCCCGTGAGTTAATTATCAAGCTGCAAGATTACTTTGAGCGGGAGCGGCAAAATGGCGGACCCCTGGTTCCTGTCGAAAAAGTACAAGAACGCGTCTCTCAGGCGCTTGGAGTTAGCAAACGAACGATTACAAATATTAATAAAGAAAAGTTCGGCTCTACTGGCATGGAAGATAATATTTTACGTACTCCGAAGAAGAAACGTAGAACTAAACCCGTGACAGATATTGATACCTTTGACGCCGATGCAATCAGAAATCATATATATGGTTACTATTCCAGAAATGAATATCTCAACAGGATGAAGCTTTTGGCGTCGTTAAGAGAAGCTGGACTGTTTAGCGGGGGTAAAACTGCTTTAACGAAAATCTTAAAAGATATTGGTTTTTCGTATAAAAAAACAGACAAAAGAAAAATTTTATTAGAACGATACGACATCATTTTGAAACGGATAAGTTTCTTGAGAGAAGCAAAAAAAATTGATAACTGGGATAATGTCGTGTTCATTGACGAGACATGGCTAAACGCCAATCACACGGTTTCCCGTTCTTGGACGGATGATACACAAGCGTCGACGTCGAAAGTACCAATGGGTAAGGGGGCTCGTCTGATAATATGCCACGCAGGTACTGCAAAATACGGCTTTGTGGAGAACGCTTTACTGGCATTTCAATCAAAAACCACAAATGACTACCACGAGGAAATGAATGCCAGTACATTTAAAGAGTGGTTCCAGAACGTGCTTTTGCCCAGCCTACCAGAGCCTTCTGTAATATTGATGGATAATGCCTCCTATCACTCGTTTCAAATACAGAAACCACCTACCCAAGCTAATAAAAAAGAAGAAATGGTTGCTTGGTTACAAGCAAAAGGCATTGACGCAAATATGCAGATGCTAAAAGCAGAGCTAATTAAGTTAGTGAAAGAAAATAAAGCGGCAAATGTGCGATACGAAATCGATGAAATGGCTTTGGAGTACGGTCATCGCGTTCTAAGAATTCCACCGTATCATTGCCAATATAACGCGATTGAGCTAATCTGGGCTCAAATAAAAGGTTACGCCGCCCGCCACAATACTTCCCCGCCATTCAGCACGAAAAAGATGATGACCCTGTTAAAAGAAGCCTGCGGGAAAGTCACAAGAGATGACTGGGCAAAGGTTGTCGAAAAGACTAAAAACCTGATTATGGAACATTTTGACCGAGATATCAGGATTGATTCTGTAATTGATAATAATATAATTATACATGTAGGCGAAGATGATGATGAAGACACCACCTCCTCAAGCGAATCGGAGTCTGATTAATATTCTGTACGCACATTTAGTTCAATGTACTTTATTCCATAGAAATACAGATTGTAACTTTGTAAAAAATAATAAATAAAACAATTTTATTATATTAATATTCCCTTTTATTGTTTCCACGTAAAGAACTAAAATATAAATTTTAAATGATTCCGCCAATTTAAAACGGTCTAAATCTAATCATAAAAATAACGCGGCGGTTCATTTTGGAGTAACGGTAACGAACTCGGTATAATGTTGTGTCCATCACTAGTCGTGACTAACTGATAAGTGTCAGGAACGCATTCTCTGAACGGCCGGATTATAGTCCATGTATCGGGGAGTGTCATAGGCTATATAGTATCACGCTATGTCTAATAGGAGCGGAGCAGTAATGAAATATGTTTGAAAAAAAGACGCGATTTTTTCGCCGCCCAACGAAGTGGGCACGGGTCAGCTAGCATGGTATACAATAGTTGCCAGCACCATACACACAGTTACAATGTTGTTAAATTATAAATTGACGTTTAGAAAATGCTGCTGTAGAGTTTATTGCGTCGATTCTTCTCTTAAAGAGCCTTGAAAGCAGTGGTAAAGTTTACTTATATTTAATTGCTTTGAATTGACGTCAATAAGTATACCTTTTTATACAGTTTTCATCAGAAAAATCGAAACACTCTCCAAGTTTGTGTTTTTTAAGTATTATCTGAACGTGAAAACGTGTATATTTAGGAATGTGTGTTATATGTCATTTAATAGGGAATTTAATGAGGTTTTTAAATAATGATGTTAATGTTCTTTTTTTATTTCGTATTTTGTTTCAACAAGTAGTTTTTACCCTGTACGTAGTTTGACGGAAATTGATAAAATTAGACAAGTAAATGAGAAAAAGCTAGAAAACCTTTCTTTAATACTGCACACCTTTCATCCACGGTCAAGAGGTTAAACAAGTTAGGAAAATAAAGTCGATTCTATAATAGACTATCCTATCTATTATTATTCAAGAGTGTAAAAACTTTGTAAAAAAAATGTAGATATAATAGTAGCTATATCGTACCAATCGCATTCAAAACAAAATGAGGGCTAGAATATAAATCAATAATTTTAAGCCTAGGGCTGGGAGCTTTGAATGTCCAAGCATATAAGGGAGATACTATAAATACTTTAGACGTATAGAAACACTAGCTGTGAAACGCGACTTTGTCCGCGATTAAATTAGAAATGAAATAAAAAAAAACTTGTATAATTCATACAAAGTTTATTCATCATCATCAATATCAGCCAATCGACGTCAACTGATGTACATATTCCTTCTCCAAGTATTGGCTTGTACCACGGCTTCCAGCCGTCCACACCAGCGCTTTTCGGTACGCGGTCGCCATTTCAGAATCTTTCTGCCCAAACAGCTGTCGGTTCTCCGTGCTATGTGGCCTGCTTGTCGCTACTTTAACCGGTTATGTCGGTTACTTTGTTTCTCTTGCGAATCTCCTCCTCCTTTCATGATAGGTCAGGCTACAACATAGCTTTCTCCATTGTCCTCTGAAATGACCATGAGCCTTTTGAGTAGGTCCATAGGTCAGGCTACAACATAGCTCTCTCCATTGCCCTCTGAAGTGACCATGAGCCTTTTGAGTAGGTCCATAGGTCAGGCTACAACATAGCTCTCTCCATTGCCCTCTGAGTGGCCACGAGCCTTCTGAGTAGGCCCATATAGGTCAAGCTACAACGCAGCTCTTTCCAATGCCCTCTGAGTGACCATGATTCTTCTGAGTAGGCCCATAGGTCAAGCTACAACATAGCTCTCTCCATTGCCCTCTGAGACACCATGAGCCTTCTGAGTAGGTCCATAGGTCAGGCTACAACATAGGTCTCTCCATTGCCCTCTGAGTGACCATGAGCCTTCTGAGTAGGCCCTTAGGCCACCTAAATTTGAAAAATTTTTTTTTTGTCATAGTTTGATGTTATATAGCCTATAGCCCAAGTAACACATCAAAGCATTATAAGGGCCGAATAAGAGTATTCATGTATCCTTTTAGCATTGTGAGTTAGTTTTATAGTAGCATTATAAACGTTTATATGGCTACTGTAATGCTTATTTGGGCACAAATTATTCAGCTTTAGGCCCTATATGGGTTCACAGTAGCTGGTTAATAGCAATACTGGCGCATTATATTAGCATTATTGTGGTCAAGAAAGATGTCAATCGCATCAAAGAAACATCATTTTGGTCAATAATATTGCCAATCGCATTAAGAAAGAATTATAATGGTCAATAAGATAGCCTATTGCATTACAGAAGCATTAAAATAGCAATGTTATTGATAGTGAAGATGCCAACGGCATTACAAAAGCATTAGACTAGCATTTAAATGTTCTAAAAGATTTATTCGAGCACTTTAAGTGTTCACAGTTAGAACTAAAGTGAACTAAACACTGCAAATTATTACAATCAAAAAAAGGATAAGTAAAGACAGTCAAAATAAAACAGTGAGTGACGCCATATTATTGTTTGCATCAAAACAAATTCATCGGATAAGTTTTTGACTCGTTTGTTATTTCTTGCCTTCAAATATTACTGCGCAGTGTAGTTTACTGTACTTGTTTATATAAGTTTCATTGAAAATTTTTACGCGCCTTCGATATTTCGTGATTTTCATACAAAATGTTTTATAAAAATGATGTGTGTAAAACCAAAACAAATGTGTATTTCTAGTACAGAATAAGTTTTGAATAAATACAATCATAGTTTTGCTTGTACTGTATTAAATTAAGTTATATAAATATTTTAAATGACAATTCCTTTTATAAATAGGTTTGAAAGAAAATATTTTTTGGTTATAAAATATTTACAAAATGGTGGTCAGCCTTAAGCAGCCCGGTGAGCCCAATTAATGCCACCAGCATTACAACTACTCACGTGTGATTGTTTAAAGAGCTATTAGCTACACAACAGCACTCAGTTCTTCCTTTAAAATGCAAGCATTATATTGATTCACATTTATGCTGTTCAGCAGCATTAAGTTTTTACTTACCCCTTACAAGTGCTTTTACACAGCAAAAGGCACAAAAAACAGCTTAGAGCTGGATATCGGATTTACATGGCATTATAGTGGTTCACGTTTGTGCTGTAAAACAGCTTCAAGCACTTATTAACTACTTTAAAATGTCTTTGTAGAACCAAAAGCACTAAAAATAGCTAAAGGCTTTACAAAAGCATTCTGATATGCCATTATCCAACTGTTATACAGCGTAAAGCATTACAATGATTTTCAAATGCCATTGTTCAGCTTCAAGACGCTCGGTGAACTTATATAAGAGTTTGTACGGGTCTTAAGCTCTATATAAGTTCACTTGTTGCTTGTTAAAATGCTTTCTGTGTTACTTGGGAGCCTTCCTCGATCAATGGTCTATCCAAAACTGAAAACTAAATTCAATTCGAAGTAGTAGTTCCTGAGATTAGCGCGTTCAAACAAACAAACAAACTCTTCAGCTTTATATAATAGTATAGATAAATATTTGAAGGGTGTGCATTAATACGCGCTCGCCAATAAACAGGTATATAGGGGGAATGAACAGGTATATAGGGGGAACTAATTGAATACAAATCAATATTTTTAATCTCTGTTAGTAACCCCTCGAAAGTCTCGTAATTGTGCAGAGTACACATCACATTTTTTATGCAGCATTGTCATGTACACATCAAGTTAAACATTTTCATTTGAAATTGTGTCTTATTTCAAAGTATTATGGTACATGAGTGTCTAGATTGATTAGTTGCTGTGTGTACCTACACCCTGTATATTGATTTTTACACACTCTACATTTACGTAAGGAAACCTAAAAACATTCCTCACACATTCACACAACGCCATCTAGTCCCAAACTAAGCTGAGCTTGTACTATGGGTAGTAGACAACGGATAAACATACTTAATTTATAATACGTACATATTATAGGTAGAAAACACCCAGAGCAATGCGAACAATCATGTTTATGCACACAAAGATTTGTATTGAACGGGAATCGCACCCGAGACCACTGCGTAGCAGCCATGTAATATAACGACTAAGCCACAAGGGTAAACGTTATATAAGAGTAATTTTCTGTAAACTGTTACCTTTAACAATATATATTCTTTTTTTTTTTTAAAAAAGACAACTCCTCGCACTATGGATTATGCCCTGTGTCGCGGGGACCTTTTACAAACATCAATTAACGGACACAAAGAACACCCAGACCAGGACAATAATTTGTGGATCTCACAAATTATTGTCCTGCGTGGGGATCGAACCCACAACCTCTTGCACGGCAGCCGCTTGCGCTACCGTCGCGCCACCGAGGTCGTCAAATTAAATCTTAGCAGTCACGTTATATAACCACAACGCATCAGAAGTCGTTATATTTAATGAACTCACCATACTAGCATTTTCAGCTGCATACATAGATGTGAAGTCAAACAGCGCCACGTCAGGTTCACCATAATGGTTCAACGCAAAGTCTCTGAGAGGTAGTCGTCCATCGGTGGAGAATCTCGCCGCTTCTTGCGCGTATCTCATGAGGGCCCCACGATCAACGTTGTCCACGCTTAATAGTCTAGAAACTTCTGCGAAATCCTGTAAATACATATAGAAAAAAATAATATTATAGTTATGATGATGTAGGAGTACGGCCCATCTCAACCAGGTGGACCGACGACCTCAAAAAGTAATAATAATACAGAATATCTCAATATATAATCTCTGGGTCGGACTGGATGCGGAAGGCGCAGGACCGTGTTCTGTGGCGCGTGTTGGAAGCGACCTATGTCCAGTTGTGGTCCACGATGGGTTAGTTGATTGATTAGATGAGAGGAAACTACTCCAAAAGTACATTATATTTATAGAAGTTATAAAATGAGGAAATTACTCCATTAAGTGATAAGCAAGAATACATTCAGTCGCCCCTCCATCTTATCCCATTGTGTCTAATAGTTTGCTTGCCCTGTCAGTAAACACGTTAGTAGTTCTCGCTTATCCATACGTAAGGACGAGTAGTTGGTCTCTGACGACCGCTACTACTTTACACGGGCTGTGGTGGGGCGGATGGCCCTCAACCAAAATATTGACGTTTCAGTCGCATTGCTTATTAATCATCATTATCAAATCAACCAATTGACGTCTACTCGATACTCTCTACTCCACTGTGCGATTTTCGCGAAACTTCCTACCGCGAACAACTGTTTTGTGGAACAAGCTCGCAGCGAGGATATTTCCGGAACAGATAGTGACAGCTACTTTGTTTTAAACTATGAAGTAAAGATAGTCTTATAATCATAGCAGCCCATTAATGTCCTACTGCAGGGGCGGGCCTCTTCCCGTGACATAGGGATACTTGGCCAACTAATGCCACGCTGGCCAGACGGATTGGTATAGGGTTTCATTTCAAGTTTTGCCTTCTTTTTATCTCGTAAAGATAATATTCACGGATAGTCTCTTAGTCGGTTTTTACGACACCCATGGGATGAGATGGGGTGGTGGCATATTGTATTCTTACACCGTCACCACACGGAGAGTCTAATAATAGTTCATACTTATTGGGGGTTGGTTTCCTCATTTAGTCCCTGAGGTGGACCATTGTACGTGGAGTACGTGGTCCAATAATATACTAAATAAAATAATATTTGTGAAGTGATCACCAAAATAGCGATAGGAACCCAGCAGAGTTTCTTGTGGGTGTCTTCTCTGTCATGGTAGTGTTCCGAACCCTCAGTAAACTTAGCCGTTAAGTTAGACGAGCTTATTATGTGATCACTATAAAACGACCTTCACACGCGGTATTTTTATATCTTACGTGAATAAACGAATTTTTCTTTCTTATATAAAAATATTAAAACTCACATTAAGCAGTACTCCTTTATCAAGTAAGCTATGCTTCTTCGCCGTCATAACGAAGTAATGCGTGTCGTCTTTGTAATAAACAATGTTCTCGAGATCTATACCGGTCACTTCGTAGAGCTCTTTGAAAAATTTCTGGTTAAAGATGAACGCCACTCCGCTTATCTCCGGCACCTATGAATAACATAATATTACTATTCATCATAACAGCCCATTAATGTGCCACTGCAGGGACGGGCCTCCTCCCATGACGGAGAGATACTTGGCCTACTTATACCACGCTGGCCAGACGGATTGGTATAGGGTTTTATTTCAAGTTTTCCTTCTTTTTATTTCGTAAAGATAATATTCACTGATAGGCCCTTAGTCGGTTTTTACAAAAACCAATGGATTTTTGCAGTTTTACATGTTTATATTATTTATTTCTCATGCTTTCTTGAATAGAGTATAGATAGACAGTTGACCACTTTTTTCGGATAAATTTATTGTTTTTAGTTCATAGATAGATCAATCCACAATTATTACATAGACCACTTTAGTTTCAGGTTAGCCAGATGTAATAATACATACCGATGCCTCCTGTTCAGAATGCCTGTTGATAAAGTTGGCAGTGATAGCCATAGCAAGCTTGCCTCTAAACTCCTTCCTCTTGAACCCATGTAGAGTGTTCCTCTTACCGTCGGCACCCACCAAAGCGTCGAATTCGTACTGAGCTACAGGGTGGTCTGAAGGTAATACCCGCGCACGCCAACCTAACGCTACAAACAATTAAATTTATCTATTATTTATTATTGAAATAATAGTTGTAATAAAATATTGACCTCTGAGCAATAAATCGCAAGATATTTGCGAAATACCTCTTTTTGTGACCTTCATAACTTTTTTGGGCAGTACGATATCAATGCCGATTTTTTTACATCATTATAACTACTACGCGACCTAAAGTTTTAAAAGGTGTATATAAAAATCTAGCTTAATTGGATTTATTCCACAGATCGTTATTTTAGGCATTTTAGCCTAAAATTACTGGACTATAACTAGAGTATAAGATAGAAGATTTTTAGTTAAAAACCGTGCAGTCCGGGATCCCTAGTAAATTTTTGCAAAGCGATTACTATCAAGCAAATATTTTGTGCGTAAATTTATTTTTATGAGACGCCTAACTATTTCTTGTAAAAAACTTTAGATTGTAGTAGCAAGCAGAGATGGCAGAAATACAATATCATGTCGACTTGATGATTCCCAAGCATTCATTAGTAAATCATCATCATCATAATAGCCCATTAATGTCCCACTGCAGGGACGGGCCTCCTCCCGTGACGGAGGGTTACTTGGCCTACTAATACCACGCTGGCCAGACGGATTGGTATAGGGTTTAATTTTAAGTTTACCTTCTTTTTATTTCGTAAAGATAGTAGTTACGGTTATTCCCTTAGTCGGTTTTTACGACACCCATGGGATGAGATGGGGTGGTGACATGTTGTATTCTTACTCCGTCACCACACAGATAATTTATTAGTAAATATTTTTTTGTAAATCTCAAGATATTTATCTAATTTATTTGAAACAATATTTTGTCCTACACAATCTACGGTTTAATCAATGGGCGCACACATCTTTATCTTTCCAACTTGTATCGATAAGGAGGTCGCATGAATGATTCACACAACAGTCATTACTGTTCTACATATTCGTTTAATAAATATTAGGTCCTTACCCATGAAATTTGCGTTTTCTATGAAGATTTTATCAGAAGCTTGATTTTTCATACTAACGTTTTCTTAGTTTTTTCAATAATAATTTAACTTGATAGAATGAAATATGGAACAGGTAATGGCGCACATTTTAGCTAACTTATAGCATTTTAATCATAAGAACAAAAATATTAGGAAATAAGTTACAATTAAACGAATGGTTAAACTGCGCAAAAAAACGCCACTTTCATAAGTAATATTCCGATTTCATAATACCTATTATGTTAGTAATCAAGAAATCGGAATATAGTTTACATGTTACTTCTGCTTGCTACCACTAAAGAGAGTTTTTAATAGGAAATTGAATTTGCCAATTGAAAATAAATCACAATACGTAAATAGGATCACCAATGTAAAATGTCCGTAACAAAGTCTTTGGAAAAGGCAATAAAGTATAAATATAACAGACTGCGAACTCTTTAAAAATATTGGAATAGGGGCCAATTAAATAATTTTACTTACTTTCTGAATTTTCACTAACTGAAGGTTCTAAAAGTTCTTCGAAACTGACGCCTTCGTGAAACTCAACTCCGAGGAGTAAAGCCACCTGAAAATAAAACAAAATACTTTCGATCTATCCTTTAACATTTGTAGTTATAAAATATTATTAGGCTCGGACGCATACAGATTCCTATAATTATATCATCATTATCATAACAGCCCATTAATGTCCCACTGCAGGGACGGGCCTCCTCCTGTGACGGAGGGATACCTGGCCTACTAGTACCACGCTGGCCAGACGGATTGGTATAGGGTTTAATTTCAAGTTTTCCTTCTTTTTATTTCATTAAGATAATATTCACGAAAAGTCCCTTAGTCGGTTTTAACGACACCCATGGGATGAGATGGGGTGGTGACATATTGTATTCTTACTCCGTCACCACAAGGAGAATAGAATATAATTATATGATTAGGTTATAATCGAGACCATTAGGTCCGAAGAAGTAATAATAACTTGCTGTATACCTTTAACAATATACATTGAAGCTGCCTTATACTGATGTGGTCAATGGAGCCGGCACAGAACTTTCCAAAGAATTTCTTCGCTCCTAACGCTCGGAGGTCTTGAATGACAAATGGCCACAAATGTAGGACATTGTTTCTTGACATACGGTCTCGTTTTTCGATTACCACCTAAAAAAGTAAAACCACAATTTAAAAAAAAAACAGTTCAATGGAATAGCTGTCATGGATGACATTTAAAAGTTAGTTCTTGTCAATTTCTATTATCTAATTTCTGTCCTTCTGGGGAAATGCCTTTCTCTCCGTGACATCCTTATATTTCGATCCATCGTCAAACGTTCAGAAAATACAAGGAAATAAACAATTTAAAATTACATAATTATAGGTAACAGTTTGAGTTAGTGGCTTTGTTGTCGTTATTACATTAGACTATGGCATTGACATAAGCCCGATAATGTCTTCCCTAGGAACATAAGTAACTTGGTCTACCAACGTGGTCGAACAAAAAAGTGTGATGTGAATTTCCCATTTTCGTACTTAAAGAAAATCTGCAAGGACCTTAATTGACATTTAAGAAACCCATGGGATGAGATGGGGTTGGGACACCATGTATTCTTACTCCATCGCCACAATGAGCAAGCTTCTCTAGCTATCATCATCATCATATCAACTAATGAAGGTCTACATCTGGACATAGGTATCCTTCAAACTTTTCCACCTTGCGCGGTGTTCCGCCCTTATCCATCGATGTCCAGCCGTCCTAACTAGGTCGTTGGTCCACCTTGTGACGGGTCTCCCCATCTTGCGTATTCGCTACGCGGTCGCCATTCCAGTACTTTATATGCTCCAACGGCTGTCAGTTCTTTGCGAATTAGTAATTTACCTTTATTAGGCGGCGAAAAAAACGCGTCACTTTTTTAAACATATTTCATTACTGCTCCACTCCTATTAGTCATAGCGTGATACTATATAGCCTATGATACTCCCCGATAAATGGACTATTCAACACAGAAATTTTATAATAAAATTCCGAAAGATATTCACAAAAACTTATCGTAAAGGGATATTATACTATCCTAGACTACACGAAAGACAAAAAGGCTTGGGATTAACTGCTTCTGTTCCCCAGGCTGTCTCAAATAATGCAAGTTTATGCACTTTTTTTATTTATGTGTGCTACTATATTGTTTTATCTCTAAGTTCTTATTGTATTATTGTATCCTTTCTATCTTTTTTTCTGTCTTCCTTGTTCTCATGCTTGTCTTCTATTTTTCTTTTCTTTGATTATTATTTTTTATGATGTATAAATGGTGTATTATCCTGTCTGGTACTGTCAAATATTTTGATTAGGTAATTATGATTTATGTAAAAAAAATTGTAAACACAACTGAATTTTAAAACAGTTGCCATGAGTTTCTTTGCCAGGTTTCTTCTCATTGGCCCTACCATTTGGAAACTGGAATTTATGGATCAACACAGACAGACAAGTAGATTCGAGTAGTAGATTGGTTTTATTTTTCTCCTTTAATTTACATTTGACAATACAACGCGGCTTTTCTTAGTGCTGTAGCGTTTGTCTGTGTCGATCTATAATTTTAAATGTAGCTTCAATTTTAAGTAAACGACGATTTCAAACAATTTTTAATAAATTTTATGAAATAAAGTATTTTGAAATTTGAAAATTGAGAAAGAATTTTTAAAATCGATTCAGTTGATCCAGAGATTACCCCCTACAACGTCACAAACACACAAACAAACAAACATACAAACACACAAACTTTACCTCTTTATAATATTAAGTATATACTAGCGACCCACCCCGGCACAGGACGGGTGCAATAGTTATATACTAAACCTTCCTCTATAATCATCCTATATTTTAAAAAAAGGCTTGTAAATCCTCTGTGTAGTTTTAAAGATTTAAGCATATTTATGGACGGACAGCGACAGAGAAAATTAGTATAAAGCGACACAGACTTTGTTTTATCCTATGTAGATATTTTAGATTTAACAGTAATTAATTATATGTTCATAACTCACGACTTTAGCACCTAGTAACTGGCACTCAATGGCCGCCCTCATACCGCAGGGTCCAGCGCCAATGATAAGTACTTTGCTCGTCGCACTAACTCGACCTTTGCCATACACCTTGTGATTAGCCCGAGCATCGAACTTCTTGAACAACGCTTGCGCTTTCCATGAACTGGATAATTTTGCCTGAAACAATATGCAAATCATAATTAAATACATTTATTAAAACAGAAACAGTATAGTATAGTTATAGTCTTAAACATTATTATATCATTATATTTTCTAGCTATAAAACCGATGCCTTATCATCCTTAAAAATTAAAGGTAAAATTTCTTAGTGTTTTTTGCTAAACTAAACTAAACATACATACATTTAAATACTAGTTTTCCCTATGGCAATAGGCTGCAATTAGGAACTGGGTACCATTGTTAGGGTCGATTAAAACTTATATTTATAACTAAACAAATAAGTAAGTTTACTATGTAAACAAGTTTTGCAAGTAAATAGCCACAAGAATTAAAAATAAAGACTATTTTTGGGGTGATATTTTATTTGTCATAAGTGATTTATAACCAAATTGCTAAGGCATTTGAATCAAAATAAACAAATTTTAAAACCAACTATTGTAAAAGCTGACATAAATTATGAGTAGCGTAAAATAATTTGTTTTTTTTTTTAATCTTTCGCACGTGGATCGTCTATGGATCGAGGGGACTTAATAAACATCATTTTAACAGACACAAAGAACATCCTCAGGACAATAAGGGTATGTATCGCAAAAAGTATTGTCCAAGAACCCCTTCTGATGCACAAAACGTATGCAAAAAAATTTTTGTTTCATTTTCAAGGGTACGTCCATCACAATAAATTACAATTAATATAATTTATACAAGCCCTTACACAACAGGGAATACGTAGCTATTGTGTGGAAAACTACTTCACTAATGAAATTGTATAATTACAAAAGCTTGCTCGCAATTACATAAATACCATGGAAATTACTTGACCATTGTACTTGAATATTTTATGTGCGAATTGAATATATTGCAACGTGGGACCGTGATGAATGTCTATGCAATATACATTCAAGATACTTTACAATAATTCAACTATTCATTGATTTAATATAAGATACTTTAAAATAATTCAACTATTCATTGAATTAACTTTTTATTAAGATTAAAGATAGCGCAGCAACACATAATCAGCCCATTCAAGACTCGCATTGGTCGGCCAGAAACAGTACAGTATACTTAAAATTAAGGTAATTATCGCAGGCAAATCAAAGAACGCAAGCACTGTACACAGTATGTTCTAAAAATGACAGAAGTAAATGTCTCAGTGATAAGTCACCTTGTCTGTTGGAGGGAAGCTAGGCTTACTAACATCACCAGCCAAATTGTATAAGGATCTGTGTTTAGTTTTGCTTTTATATTTCCAGACATAGTCATTACATACTTCGTCCTTAGTCATGCTCAATGTACCCGTGGGATTTTACAGAGTAATTACACCACTCTCGGAATATCATTATCATATCAACCAAAAAACGTTAGGTATGGAAAAATAAAATTTGAACATGACTGATTGATTTCACATTATTAGTACATGATATTGCAATTTCGTTCAGTTTTGTAATAGTGCATTGTCAAAAGTTCGCCGAAATGATGAGACTTACTTGACTTAAAGCATTCGCAAAAATGTTGAATTATATTATACTGTGGATCGTGGTAACCTTCGCGTGCTCGTTTGGCTTAAGGGGACCACGTAACAAAATATATATTTATTTAATAGGGATAAAGTGCACATTTACACATTTAATGATGTCGTACGCATCAAAATAACGCCAGCCCTTTATTACAATTGCATACAAACTAACATACTTTCGCTTTTATAATGTTACAAGTAAGAAGTAGGACTTACTTCGCTCGCTAGCTCGCATTGGTAAAAATTAATAAAAATAATCTTAATAACTATGTCTATTTACGTAAAGATTAAAATGCCTTGTTTTATACAGCTTAGCGTAAAATTATAGTAAGGATCTTCCTACCACTTATAACATCTGTGATAAGTGGTTCTGCCTACCACCCAGGAGGCCCCGGTTTCATTCCTTAGACAAATGAAATAGGAAACATAAATATACATTTTTATGCTCCGGTCTGTTCGTTAGCTGTCAATTCCTGTCACTACATCTGACAGTAGTCTATAGTTTATCCCGTCAGACAACTATTACGATTTTAAAGTCCGATTAGCACAGGCTTACTGTCCCACAGCTTGGGACAGACTGACACACACAAACTACACCCTTCATCATGCGGTACGCGGTCGCCATTTTAAAATGTTTGCTCCCCTTACCATGCGCACAGCCACTTCGGTTATAATTTAAATAGACAAGAATGTACAAATATTTCTAGGCAGCTTACTCAGCTTATTACCTGCCTATATATACTGTATCTGAGCGTATTGGTTGATTTTCGTGTCTTGTTTTCCCTCTTTTAAACCAACTCCAATATGGGGAGAAGATTCTCAATTAGGTTTAGGAAAAATCCATGCGTCTTTTAATTTCACTAAGCACAAACTCGCTAGCAATCAAACTATTGTCGTGTAATACTACGCTAGTCTAGAGGAGAGTTTTATCATTTAATGTCAAGTTTTCCATCTATAAATTTATCTAAAAATAGTAGGTATGTAAGAAATATGTATCGAGTGTGATTAAAGTGACCCCTACATGTCATGTCAAAAATAAAATGTATACAATTACAAAAGAAACAAAGATAAAAGAAAAGGCACTACATTAGCAGCCTATAAAATGTATTAAATTGTCATTTACAACTGACGCACAGCATATTCGATCAAGGCAAGGGCATTTTACTACAATATAGTCGTAAAGTAGCCTGCACAGGCATTCATTATAATAAATACGGCTTTTTATCGTTAACCTGAACTCACCGTATCATTATCAATTTATCATTGACAGAATGGCAATTAACGATAATAATTTAGAATGTATTTAAAATAATCTTTAGAAATTAGCACTGCGCTTGCTCATAGATAACAAATGATTCGCATTTTAGAGATTATCAACATATAAAAATAATAACATTATTGTAAAATATATTTAATAGTAGTACCTAAGCTTTTTTTTTTTTTAATGTCTATAAAAGTGATCAATTAAAAGTGAGAGAAATGATACATGTCCGAAAACTCTTATTGACTTAACTACAATGCGGTGGCCAGACGGATTGGTATGCAGTTTCATGTCAAGTTTTCCTAATCTTGTTTGTCTAACTATCTGCGATTTCCTCAGGCGACGTTTCAATACCCATGAGATAATGGCGCGGTAATACAAACGAAGTCTTCTTTCTTCATAACAAACAAATGAACAACAAAAAGCTGACACATTCGCCAAAACCCAGTTTAAATACAAAACGAATGAATTATAAAATGACGCAAGCATTTTGTGTGTAGGTTCACAATAATAATACGATTGCTATCAATACACTATGACAATGTATCAAAGGGAATAAGTGACCAGTTGTTGACGATTTAATATCGCCAGAGAATATAGCAATTACCTCAGATTACATGAGATATATAGTTTAATACAAATTAAGCATAAGCACAAAGAAAGACATTAAGGGGTGGTAAAATTATATTTTCGAAAACAAAACTGAAAAAAATACTTACACTACTCCAAATATGGATAAAAAGCAATTTTCCTTTCCTTTTCCTAAGTGACATAGGCTATATTTTTTTTTAATTGAGGATCCTTACTTAAATTACGATAAAGTGTAATGTGTTAAAATTAACAAATCTACTTAAATGTAATGTGTAATGCCCGTGCGAAGCCGGGACGAGCCTGCTAGTCAAAAATAATCGAAAGATAAGGGACAAAAAGAAGCTAGAAGTAGGCTTCGATCATAGGTCATCTGACTGCTAGACAACATTCTTTCCATCGCTTTGAGCAAACAAAGGGACTAAGATCCACAAAATGTAAAAAATGTATAAGTTTACTTCTTAACTATGGGCAATAGTTAATATAATATTCCCCAACCATTACACAACGCCTCCTAGTCTTAAACTGAACAGAGCTTGAAGTATCGGGTACCAGATAAGTAATAAACCCAATAAACATACGTATATTTATTTTGCAAATACACAGGTACAGTCACGAGCAATAATATATACACATTGTGAAATTTTGTAAACTATCTAGACGCCTATCTAGACATTAGAATTCCAAAATTAATTCGTAATTTAGAAAAGGTTTCATACTGTTTTGAACTAATCTTCGAATAATCAATTTTGGATTAGCAGAACTTTAGATAACCGTTTTACAAAATATGAAAATGTGTACATATTATTGCTCCTGACTGTACCTACATACAGAATTTGGGGTGTAGGGACAGGGGATTTAAATCATAATTATACATTCATATACAACTATAGACCGGCGTGCAGGGCTTTGAATTTCGATATCCCCTGCACCCCATCACGGCCGGGGGCGGAAAATCGAGTGGAAATATTTGGAGGATGTCTGTGTCTAATTGACTGCTAATTGGCAGATATAATGATGATGTTATAATAAGCGTATCAATATTGAATGTCTGTGAACATTTACGAGTAGCAGCAGGGCAATATAAACATAAACAGCAATAATAAAAGAGTAGCAATGTCGCTTGATTGTTAAAAAACAATAAAGTTTACAGAGTTCAGTAACAAAACGAACCAACTATAATGTGTATTGAGTTTTTGCCAAAATATTTTAATGATATAAAATATACCTTTCAGCCCACGCTTACGTACATATAAATCGTTAGGTTTTATTTTGTAATCTTGTGGTTATTTATAATGTCAATGAACCATTACTGCTTCGTTGACCGAGTGGTTTTTGTAAGCGACTGCAGTGGATGAGGTTGCTAGTTTGAATCCTATGCAAGACAGTTATTTTTGTGATCCATACTACCTAGATAGTCACGAACCTTACCACAAAGACAGGCATTAATGGTAAAGAAATATAAAATTGTATTTGAAAGCAATTCTCTCGATTTCCTCTCTTATTAAAATATTTTCCAATGCCAAACTATTTTGATCACAAAGTATAAATAGATAAATGTTTGTTTGTATATTAACTTAGTATTACGTACAATGTATTCCAGAATCATAATTCCTAATAATCGCGGAATTCCAGTTCCTGTCACGTAAACAGGTGAAGCTGCATATGTGTTGGCGTAATGCCATACAAACATGCTCCAGATAGAATTCGTAATACTTTAGGAGTATTTAAATCCGGATACAGACCGGTGTTTAGAAAAGGAACAGTGTGTAATATATTATTATTATTAAATTTTTATGCAATTCCCATTGTCCGAATCAACATAAGCGCCGATTACACTAGACTACATGTAGTCAACTACATCATGTAGGAGACTACATGTAGCCTAGTGTAATCACATGTAGGCCGTTAGGACACTACATATCAGAGATTGGCGAGTCCCGACCGTCCTACATGATGTAGGAGACTACATGTAGTCTAGTGTAATCGGCGCTATAATCTTATGTTCCTATTGGAAGGACTAAGGGACATAAGCCTCCACCTAGCGCATTCCCAACTTATCTGTTTCACATGAACCCTTTATAATTTCAAACATAAAAGGTCAAGGCGGATCTTTGATCCAACATAAAGCTGTAACTAAAAGTTTGGCACCGTCACATGCAATGCTCTCAAAATAGATTGCTTTTTACGTTCAAACAATTAGTTGGTTTCGATTATTACAATAAGTAAACATACAATAGTACTGAAGCCCTCCCAAAATTAATTTGAGAGATCAAAGGGATGTCTAGGCTCAGACTAATGACATTGCATGCCCCCCCTAAACTCCCAGGTAACACCCTAATATTGGGGTTTGTACTTAGGGTGTTGCTAGGCTGTTGCCGGGGGCCTATCTATACCTAACTATACTTAATAATACAGGCTTTCTGCTCCCCTCTGGACACTAGACATCTCAATTAATATAATGATACAATGTAGGTATCACATATTCACATAATACATTATGTTGATATTGTTGTTATGAATTGAGGTTACGTAGCATTGAGTAAATAAATATTTTGTATTCACAATACGCTATTTAGTCAAAAAGCAAGCAAAGTTTGTATTATGGAAACTATTAGGTCTTTACCTATTATAATTATAGCCCAACCATTCTAACAAGTAATTTTTGACAGTTGGTTTGAGCCAGACAAAAATACTGTAAAAAGTTGGTGTCCGTATACTCAGCAGGACCCTGTGTCTGATTCGATTGAAAACCAAAATTCCACTTAGATAATAGTTTGTACCTTCCGACTAGTGTAAAGAAATAATTTGTACCTTAACAGTTACACAGAAAATTAGAGTTTATTTCCAGCAGGACCCTCCGTGGTTTGAAGGTATTTTGACCTGTGGAGTATGTTCCTAGATAGCGGTGAGCTTGTACCTTTAGAAAATATAAGGTGTGTTTAAAAAGGTATTTGTTTATAGGAAATATAACCATAAACTTTTTATTCAGCCAGCAGGACCCTTTTTTGTTCTGGGTCTTTCAGTCCAGACAAAGATCCTTTCTAGTAGTATTGGATTTGTCTTTGTTTGTAAGTAAGTCATAAAACAATAATAAGTAAAGTCCATAACATTACTTCTATACTTGGGGTATCGAAGTAATGTTAGTTTTACAATATTTTCTTTGACTTATTTGCTTACTTTAACTCATTATTTGGATTAGGTGATAAGTTTTTTGAAAGGTACAAATCCAATACTACTAGAAAAAATAGTCATTTCCAAACATTGTCTACTAATGTATTATAATATTATTTATATTTAGAAATAAAGGTATAACTATATCGTGCCAGCCGTGTTCAAATCAAAATAAGGGGTGGAATACAAAATCAATAATTTTAATCCTACGAGTCCGGAAGCTTTGAATGTCCAGGCATATAAGGGGAGATACTAGATAGCTAAATACGTCAGATGTATATAAATATAATTGAGGGTGTGCATTAATACGCACTCCCCAATTACAACCGGAATTCAATAGAGTATCTCTGTTATTAAGTAACCCCCTGTCTGGCATTTGTGTAGAGTGCATCACATTTTGTAGGGAAATAAAGAAATTATCTTTAACACAACACAAAATATACATACCTAATCAATAATACAAAAGAAGTACGATCAACTAACTACACGCTCTACAATTGTCACGGTCTGAAAACTTTCGTCTACCATATTAATAAAATATCACTTTCTAAGGTAAAAGTGCGAGCTAGATATAATAGAACCCGTTCAATTTTCAACTGTATATCTATAGCGTAAAGACGCGTGTTCCTTTGCAATAAAAATGTTATATTTTAAAAACAGGCAGCTAAGAATTGTAGAAACTCACGTCCCTTGAAGTTAAAATATATAAGTAGCATTATTCAAAGAGTTGGTATTAGGAATACAGTTTTAGCCGTTTCACAAAAACTTTTATATTTTCACTCATAATATTGAAGTTGCTTTAGGTACTACATAAAAGGTTTAGAAGACAGGACAGTTGTCGCATGTTTGTTAGCTTACCTTTAATTTAGGATAGAAGTCCGGGAGTCTGTTAGGTTTCAAGTTGAGAGTGTTGCAGATCTCCCGGTGTAATGCCAGGATTTGTTTCATGGTGCCAGCCGAACAGAAATGGTCGAACATCTCGGCGGCTAAGGCGCACTCCGGCGGAGTGGGCTCCACCCGCACTCCCCGGTTCATCTTGATGGGGCTGTAATTAAATAAACATACTATGTTATTAAAACAAATACAAATAAACGTAACATTATTATACATTAACAACCGGACCTACTGGCCAGTTCAAATGCCAAAATATTTTTATTTTGTTTGTCAGTCTCACATACCTACTACTTTTTTTATATTGTTTGTATTAGCTCTACAATGAAAACAAAGGAAGAAAAACGAACATAAAGCCCTATAACAAATGAAAGCGAGAGTGGCCTTAGCAGACCAAATTTCTTTCCATCACAGAAGAACGACGGATATTAATAAAAAAATTCAATTACAACTTGTGGGTTGAAATTCTAACACAAACCATTCTACTGGTATCAAACTACCAGAAAATACCACTTCTGTCTTAGCTTTTCCCTTCTAGCCCTTTGGATGTGGCTTGAAAGATTTTGCACCCGCTGGAGGTTATGGGACGGTTCCTCTCGAAATACTTTTTAATATGAGTAAAATAGCATCTAAGAATGTTTACGTTTTGCAGATATTTTTAGTCAGTACATGGTGAGACACATAAATTCAGCCTTGCCCATGACATGGTATTGTTATATGTAGTTTTAAGTAATCATCCTACGCTGACGATCCCTAAACGTGACTAAAACGTTTACAAGCAAATAAGTATACCTACAATATAACTGTTTTAATATAGTGACCGTATTAAACTTCATAAATTGGTGGTATATAATATAACAGCGTTCGATTTACACCTTGATGTGTAGAACGACCGTTTCACAAGCACCCCGCGATGTTTCTAACATAATATGTTAGCATTGTATTGCTACTATTTCTAATGGAGGGACAGCTAACCTTTATAGATCTATACGCATGACCTTGACCGCATCAAAATCTTCGATGACTTTTAATTTTCCTTTTTTCACGTTTCAGATTTAGTCTTTAGTTCAGTCACAACTAAATCCGATTTAGTCTTTAGTCAGTTATTTCATGCTATCAAATAGCAATTAGCTAATCACTGATTAACAGTTGGCGTTTGTATTAGTTCTATAATTAGTTATTACAAATATCTACAACGCATAGTGCATTGGCTGACGATGATACAAGTTTATTCACATCAAATTCTTAAAGCTAGTCATCATTAAGATATATTAATTTTCCTTTAAGATCACCTGGCCTAAGACTGAATGGTATTTGTAAGCTCCGTCTGATTTTATAAACGTTTTATTGAAAACCAAATTAACATTGATGATATTAAAAATATTTAAAGTAAAATTTGATACATATTTAGAGCTATTTTCTATGTGTTCAAAACGTAATACTATTTTTTTATTTATTTTTAATCTAAGCATTGTAAGACTGCTGTACAAAAATTCCAATGGTTATTCAACTGAAATTAGCATACTTGCGAATAGACCTGACGAATCCAACTTTAAAACACCGAGCTCCAACCATGTTAAGACCATGGTTAAAACTGTGAGCCTAGTGCATTCTTAGAATAACGAACTTCAGATAAATATAAACCTGAAAATGATTACTAAGAAAGTATTCCTTTATCATAATTCTCCGTGAGGTGACGGAGTAAGAATACCATATGTCACCACCCTATCTCATCCCATGGGTGTCGTAAAAACCGATTAAGGGACTATCCGTCAGTATGATCTTTACGAAATAAAAAAAAGGAAAACTTGCAATTAAACCCTATACCAATCCCTCTGGCCAGCGTGGTATTAGTAGGCCAAGTATCCCTCCGTCACTGGAGGAGGCCCGTCCCTGCAGTGGGACATTAATGGGCTGTTATGATTCCTTTAAATTTTGACATTAAAATACGAGTAGCCACTCGCATAAGTCGCAATGACCTGTGCAGGTCGAAATGTCGACGGATGCAGTAATTGTAACAACACATTTCCTTGTTCCCGTTATATCTCTGTGTGTGAGTCAAACTCACTTCTATAAAGGAAGTAATTTGAGTGTGTTATAACTGTGTCTTCTTGTTTGTTTATCTTGAGGAATAACAAAGAGCTAGAATTAGAGGAACGTTTAGCTTTGGCTGTAATTATAGTGATTGTGATACCTTGCACTACATTTTGAGAACCAACTAAGATAAAAAATTCGACGATTTCCTTTTATAGACTTGATATATATCATCATCATAACAGCCCATCAATGCCCCACTGCAGGGACGGGCCTCCTCCCGTGACGGAGGGATACTTGGCCTACTTATACCACGCTGGCCAGACGGATTGGTATAGGGTTTAATTTCAAGTTTTCCTTCTTTTTACTTCGTAAAGATAATATTTACGGTTAGTCCCTTAGTCGGTTTTTAAGACACCCATGGGATGAGATGGGGTGGTGACATATTGTATTCTTACTCCGTCACCACACGGACATGATATATATATACCTGGTGATAATTAGACGTTTTCCTACATAGGCATTTAGCTTACTAGACTTTTCGCTTTATTAGACGTTTTTCTACTTAAACTATCTGTTGTGGAAGTATTTTATTATCATTTTCATTTAAAAAGTTCAAGTGCTGAATAAAGACAGACACACTTTTTCATTTGAAACAAAAGAGTAACGAGTGAGACTTTGTAAGAATATGGTGTCATGACAATTTATTCGAGTGTACTGTTTGAGTGGCTTTCGTATATGTTCTGAAATATTTGATAAATGATTAGTTTATAAAATTTATTTCTAATAAAAATATTTTAGGAAACGTTTCCATTCCGAAGTATCTTATCATAAGGCAGGCAATATATTTGTTAATTAAGTTCAATTATTTTTTCCGCTCTGATTATAGCTTACTTACTATTAGCAAATTAACCAAATATTTAATACAGCGGGGCTTCATATAATTAGGGCACAAAATTTGAAACAACTATTTTTATAGTTTGGTAATGTAGAGAAATTGAGTACTTAATGATTACACATTACATATTAACTAAGTGAGTATACATTAATTAATAATATTCGCTAACCGTTACGTAAGTTTAATTAATTAATATCAACACAAAGCATTCAAAATTATATCTTGCATTCGCGTATTTAATGTTTTATTTTGTCTAAATATACAAAGTAAATGTGCTCTTACCGCTAAAAAGAACTGTACTTTATACAGTCCAATTAAATTGTACTGCTCAAGATAGAGAAAATTTTGAAAGTATTTTGATAAACATGTTTTGGGTTCCGTAGCTGAAAAAGAATAAAAATGATACCGAGACGGAGACTGTTAGAAAAACTTACATATTGCCTACAAATATCATTATACCCTACTTTAATATTTTTTTTTAGAAATAAATAATTTAAGCTTCAGTCCAATGGTTTTACGTGCTATTTTTAAAATACGTGTATGATTAAAATAAGCAGATATTTGTTTTATATTTATTTTAATCATAAATATAAAGCACGGGTATTGTTAAAACTTTAAGTATCTGTGAGTCAAAGAATGACGCACATGTACAGTCAGAGGCAAAAATATGTACACATTTTCAAATTTTCTAAACTATCTGCACGTTTATCTAGACATTACAATATCAAAATGAATTCGTAATTTAGAAGAGGTTCCGTACAGTTTTGAATTAATCTTCGAATTTTCAATTTTGGATTGGCAGAACTTTAGATAACTGGTTTACAAAATGCGAAAATGTGTACATATTTTTGCCTCTGACTGTACACTCAAGGAATTTAATTGTTTAGCAGTTTGCATAATTTTGAAATCGGTCTGGTTACTATTTACCGACTACAGACGACGGATGACGAACCCCGACATCTTGGCAGTCGTAAAATTGAATAGACAAGGTATATATACCTAGCCTTGTCTATCTATGACGGACAGGTATTTTGTGTTAAAGTAAAATTCTTCAATTTTATATTGTTGACAGACCAAAGTTAAGTCAAACTAAACTAGACCTTATCTCCCATCTCCATCAAACAGTATCCTTAGTCCGAGTTTGTGTCACTATTAACAATAAAGTATATCGAGTAGCATTCGCTGTTCTGATTGGTTCAATGCATTGTATTGATAATACTGTCATCATTTTACTTTTTACTCTTTGGACAGAATGAAATTTTTGCAAGACAAAGAAGTTTGAAGTGCGATTCATACTTATTGGTTATATATTATCTTATGTCTATTTTGAGGTGTAATATCTTTCAAATTCGTTATGATTATTTCGGTATATAATACGACTAAATTACGTAGGTTGACTACCTGCTAAACAATTAAATTCCTTGACCGTACAATTTATTTTTACTTCAAAGTAAGTAATAAATTTTGTTTTAAAGAAACTTAATGCATTGTTGCACTTGTCGGTGCCCCTTCCATGAACATTACGAACAGTAGTTACAAAACTCGACGTTACATGAAATACTTTATTATTTTTAATTTTCATTTATTTTTTTAAGTAACTTATAACATATTATATTTTCTGATTAATTGTTTCTTTACACACATTAGAAATGGCAAATTGAAATGATGACTCCAGTGTCACGGACGAGGAAAACCACAGAATGGACTCCAAACAACAAGAAGTACCAGAGAAGACGACCTGAAGATGGCGGGATAATCCAGATGTCTTCAAAAATAATTGACGATTCTATTCATGACACATATCAGTAACATTGAAAAATTCCATGAAAAGACTTCTCACACTTGAAATTTAACTCCGATAACTACATACCATGCGACGAGATAATGCACGTGATAATAAAAGTAATATTATATCCAAGATCATCCGTACAAGATTGTCTAATATCTACTATATAAAAATAAGTCGGGTTTTCCTTCCTGACGCTATAACTCCAGAACGCACGAACTGATTTCCACGGTTTTGCATTCTTTGGAAAGGTCGCGGGCTCCGTGAGGTTTATAGCAAAGAAAATTCAGGAAAACTTTCAACAGAAAAGCGGGAAAGTAATGCCTGTGCGAAGCCGGAATGGGCCGCTAGTACACATATAAAAACTTGTGACATCGAGACTAGGGTCACACCCAGCAATTGTAGATCAGCCGACAAATTATCTTATAGGTACTTACTGGCTAAAATTAATAACACTAAATAAATAACTAGATACCTACTTTAAAATATTATAACTATTTGTTGTTCAGAGATTTCGTTTCGTATAAGATTTTTTTAAAGGATCTAATGTGCAAGGTAGCCGCATACCGAGGCCGCTAAACCCACAAATCAGAAACCAAGATAGACATCTTTAATCAATTCAATGTATGCCAACGCACGTGTGCATGTTTGACATCATCGTAGCAGAAAAATGATGAACTTATTTGTCAATTTACCATTGTTATTTAATATTCTTTTACAGAATTCTTAATCTATTTCACGATCGTCACTCATCAATATAATATTTCAATTCGAAACGCAGCGGTGTCCGCGTATTCGTATCCGGATATTTATGCACTTAGCCTCTTAATAGGTTTACGTTCGTTATTTCCATGACAGAATAAAAAAAAACTTTCGACATAGCAGTGCTCATTAGTCCTACAAACAATAATTCAAAATACAAAAAAAAGCTAGCTCACACGTAATAGTTCTTATTTATAACGCGGATGTAATATTAATGTATTGCACCTGACGGAAAGTGCAGATACAGTCATAAAGCAGGCATGATGTCTATTCAATACAATACCATAAGCGTAGACTTAGCTGCATACATTTGTGTCTATACAAGATACGTAACGATACAACAGTAACTAATATAAAGACAGAGAAAGACAGAAAAATATTTTAATCGTTGAACACACGAACAAAAAAACAAAATCGACAAATTCACAAAACAAACAGAAAATAATATGAAACGAAAACAAAAACGATTTTTTTTTTGTAGGAATACTGTATGTACAGTCAGCTGCAAAGAAATCTAACCTCTTTAGCGAACTGTTATATTCTTAAAGGGGGTTAGATATCTCTGCAGCTGACCGTACACCAAAAATGTCTCCAAATCAGCGTATTCCAAGACATAACATCCTAGCGCTTGTGTTATGTTAGATCCTCAACAACTACCATTTCTGTGTCATTCGAATAATATCTCTCCTATGAGTTTCAAAGTTCTGATTAGCATATTTGTACATAACTTGTAATCAATGAACGGTAAATACGCATGTAGATTATTGTATTACAATTTCTGAGTGATTAAGTACACAGTTAATCGTGTTATTATACATACATACTTCGTAAACTATGTACACAGTGACGTACATGGTGAATCATATCTTGCCATTGAATAAACAAAGAGCCAAGCATCCTAACTGAATGTTAGTGTGAGTATATAACATTAATCTTGCTTTACACCTATTTGTTTCATCTCTGTGGTGACGGAGTAAGAATACAATATGTCACCACCCCATCTCATCCCATGGGTGACGTAAAATACGGTATAAGGGACTATCCGTGATTATTATCTTTACAAAGTTAAAAGAAGGAAAACTTGAAATTTAACCCTATACCAATCCGTCTGCTCAGCGTGGTATAAGTAGGCCAGGTATCCCTTTGCCAAGGAAGGAGGCCCGTCTCTGCAGTGGGACATAATAGGCTGATATGATGATACCTATTTGTTTTGCATGCGTTCTGACTCAATATGTTTTAAGCTAAAGAATTAGGAGGAGTTCATTAACAATTGTATTACGTGGGTTTTAATGATTGTATTTTATTAATTAATACAAAGAAACTCATTTAAGTTTCTGATAGGATGAAGGTTAATTTATAATGTTAGTTGGTTGATATGGTTAATTTATTAGCATTAAAAATATGCATTTGTGAAGTGATTTCATATTATTATTTGTTCATAGTGACAGATAAAGAATACAAAATCATCGTCATACGTCTAGAAGTGTCGTGGGTAAAAATTTAATGTCAAACCAACAGATTCAAGAATGTTGCGACAAAGAACACACGAATGAAGAGGATAGATATCCGTAATTAGCGTGATGTTACTACCACCTTGGCTTTGAAGGAAACCGAAATCCATTCATTCATCCTACTAATATTTTAAATGCGAAAGTTTGTGAGGATGTGTGGATGGATGTTTATTACTCTTTCACGCAAAAACTACTGAACGGATTTTGATGAAATTTGGAATATAGGTAGTTTAGGGTGTAGAATAACATTTAGTCTACCTATACCAGGCAGGTGAAGCCGCGGGCATCAGCAAGTCTTTACTATATAACAAAAATAGAAAATAACATTTTTTAACCAAGATTACAATCTGACATTTACATCTTAATCCCTATAATTACCTGTCTGAAATCGTAATTATAGACGAGCTAAAACAATTAGAAATTACCAAATAGGAAAAGAAACACAGGAAATTAAATCGCGATGGGTTATTGATAATGTCAATAATATGATCGTGCACGGCATGAGAAAAATCTAATTCGTGCATGAAGCACGCAACTATACAAACGTGTAGGTGTCTAAGCTGATTTAATATAATTCGCGTAACATTGTCCGTCTTGGATGAGTTTCCTCGAGAGCGTTGCTCATACCACTGTTTTTGTACACTATGCAGATGTTAGACAATATTCATCAGAAAATAGCTATGTCTATTTTCATCTGTTAGAGAATTAACAGCTTTAAATTTATTGTACTTTAAATAAAAACTTGCTCTGAACACATACAGCGTTATACATTGAGCCGTATTTACATAATAATCAATACATAAGTATTTGTAGTCTAATAACAGATATTGTATATAATATATCACCACGAGCCGAGACATACTTTAGTTTACTCAATACATTTATTCTTAGTAACGAGTTACAGTTATTTTGCACTGCATCCAATTCGTAAAAGTTATTTGGATCTAACACTGTGCCAAACTACTATCTACGCGAACAACTCCGACCGTTGTAATACCACCACGTCTTTCTATTTATATAATTTAGGCTAAAGACGCGTCAATTAAGATGGAATAAAGGCATAAATGATTACGTAATACATATCATGAATCAGCAGAATGGTGTAGATTATATTATAGGATTATGAACACTATGTTAATTGAGGTCATAGTCATTTATAAATGCTACAACAGAACTGGATGCTGCCTACACAGTGAATGTTTGTTCTCAATGTTTGTGACGTCAAGAGCCCTACAAGATACAACACGTATTTTTACTAGGTATACGTATCATGACGACAATCTCACTTCTCGGTTTCAAGGGATTCTCATTGTTGTTATTTAGGTTGTTTTACGGGAATAAGAATATAAACTAAAATAAATTAAAAGCACAGAGATAACTCTGCCTACCCTAGACATAAGCTGCAAAGTATTTTAGTCCTGTCATGAAGCTAGCTTGCTACTGTACTACCTGTGCACAGTTATATTTTACACTACTGCTTGGAGGTGGGCTAAGCGGGAGACCTACCACTACCTGGTGGGTGTAAGTTATGGTGTGTTGGTGTGGTATTATTAAGATTTTCTATTGTAGTATCTTCTATTCTTAATAATTCTACTTCTGTAGTAGGATTGTCTGCTTTTTGTATGTCTTCAGAAATTGTATGTTCTTCATAAGCGTTTCTAGTTTCTCTATCATGGACTTCCACGTTAGCTATTTCACTGGTACTCTCCGTAGCAATATTTGGTTCAGTATTGTTGCAGTGGTTTGTAAGTTGTATCACATACAACCCTGTTTCAATTTACTCTTACGACGTTTAGCATATTAATACATTTCAACCGGTATAGGCTTTAATAAGCACTGGGAAATGGACAAAATTGTTTGAGCATAATCTATTTATGTGTTTTTTATTTTACTACCTATAATAATAAGACGCATAATTTCATGATTTATTCATTGATTAGAATGTGCAAAGGCTTTATAACAAAACCGCTGGCAGCTGCAGATAACATCGGTTTTGATTACTGTTTTGTTTTTTCATGTTTAACATACGGAGCAGGTACTAAAACAATCAGTGACTAAACTAAATAAATAAAATAAGTTTTCAATCATATTTATATTGGGGATTCGGGGCCGGACCCGTGCTCCACCTAGGATCTCCACCTGGGTGAAGCACGGGACCTTACAAGGTCCCGTGCTCCAACTGATGACTTTATTGTACAGTGAATGAGTAAATTGTTTTACATATTAAAAAGATCTAAAACAATTCTGTAAGAGGAGTGAATTTATATGTAGAATAATAAGTATAATGTTATTTTTATTTTAATAAAACTGTTTTTAGCTTATGTGATGCACAGAGTAGTTTGAGTATTTATACCTATATACAATCCTTTTTAGTGCATAAAATAACGAAAACTAAATTTTTCGTACCAGTTTCGGTTCAGTTTGGTTTAATAAAAAGGTGTTACAATCTTGGCATCAAAACCAAAATTTACACACGCATTGTACGACTATGTACCAACCTACCTCTAGTGCCCCATGATCGTATTGCAGAAGGATGGCAATATATTTTGTCAAAAAAGAAATATTTTTCAAAATGCGAAGATGAGGGAATTTATGCAATATTTTGAAAAAAAATATATGAGTAAAAAGGTAGTCCCTTTCTTCTCCGAATATCGATCGTCCGAAAATCATAATCCCAAACAAGTTTACTATAATCATCACTTTCCATAATGTTCGCGTATACGAAATCGTATATTACCTAATCGTCTTTACCTATAATAATTGTGTGTCATAAAATGGGGTTCTATAATTATTACATAAAATATCCTATTTTATCTTGCTATAAAGTCAGTCATGTCCTAAAAAAAATATTAGGGCAAAAGTCAGAAACAGTTGGTTAGGTTAGGTTAGTATCGTGACCACAACGCGCACGAGCCGAGCGAGCGAAGCGAGCGTGCCGCGGCAGCGGCCGGCGAGTGCCAGAAACATTTTTTTTATAAAAAAAAAATAGTATTTATGTTTTTTAAATATTATAAATTGTGATGGTTATAGCAAAAAAAATTAGGTTATGTTATGTTTAGGGATTTAGGTTTTCGGACAAGTGTTATTATAAGACATGAATTTAGGGCTAGCTACCATTCGCACACATGATGATTCGGACACAAAATGTTATGACACCTTAGATTATGGATAAAAAAAATATGAGACAAAATAGAGAACCAAGTAAAAATGTGGATGAGTGGTGTGTATTCAACTAGAGGCACCTTACCAATGAGTTAAAACTTCAAGCATAATAAAGAGTTCAAAAAACCTTTTGTTACTTTGAATAAACTGTTAACAGTAATATCGCAAAATACAGATTCTTTAGGCTCATCGGTAACGAAACGACGCAAAGAATACTGCGAAAAAGACTTTTTTATTTTAAATGCGCAAAAGCAATTGATTCACAATGAAATTTCGTTCCCCCTTTTTTTTAGAAAAAATGTGTTAAATTAAAATGTATGTGTGGACTGAGGGCCCATTTTTTTTTCTGCGGCTTTTTGTAGATTAATCAACAAAAGTGCATAGTTAAAGTTGTTAAAGAGTTTGTTAAACGATTATCAGAGTTTGTTAAGACTTCATTCAAAAGATATATCGCTTTAAGTGGGTCCCTCAGTTCAAACACAAAATCTCCCATAATTAGATAGGTAATGAATTAAACAACAATTTTTTGGTAAAAATCCTTAGTTAAACATGTTTAAAAGTATAAAAAGCATTGAAAAGCCTAATATGAGTAGCTAATAAAAAATAACAAACGTTTTAAAAGGTCCCCGAGGGCCCACTTGAATTTATCTCATAATTAATCAATTATAGCATGAACATTAAATATTCCTAAGCCAAACATTTGTTAAAAGGGCAAGGATAAATTTAAAATTAAAGAAAGATCACAAACAGTGATAATTATTGTTATTTTTAAGTTTTTAAGTGGTTCCTCAGTCCACACACTATGCAAATGCTAATTGTTAAATGTATAATTAAATACAACAATTACGAAAATGGGGAGCCTTTCAGTGCATAGTTAATTTTGTATTTTATCGATCTGTATTTATCTTATCACTGGTTTTATAATTCTTTTACGAAAAATTTACAAAATATGTTTTTCGTACAAGTAGAGTGTCCATGCAGTCAAGAGATAATCAAGAACCATTACATACATTAATGATGTTACATTGCGTTTTAAAGTTTCTGCATAGTCATAAAGTGTGAGATAAAAGTAAATAGTTGTAATTGTGTTGGGCCGTATGCGGACTGAATTGAGTGCTATTTGATGCAAACGTAAACAAACAATAAAAAAATACATGTTCCTGTTAAATTAATGATTTAAAAAAATATATATTACGAAGTACCTAATCTTTAAATTTTCCAAAATTATGACATAGAATTCTTATGGTCCCGTATTGCAGTTAATAATAAATTGATAAAAATGTTAAAATTATTTTTCCAATATAAAATAAATAACCCTTAAATATTTATTTTATTTTGTTTTTAGTATTTGTTGCTATAACGGCAACTAAAATACATAATCTGTGAAAGTTTCAACTTTCTAACTGCCATGGTTCAGGAGATACAGCCTCGTGACATACAGATGGACGGACGGACAGCGGAGCTTTAATAATTGGGGTTCCGTTTTTACCCTTTGAGTACGGAACCTTAAAAACTGTGGATTTCGTGTTACAAACAGACACTCCAATTTTATTTATATGTATAGACATACAGATATGTATTACGATTGTAGCTACTTAATAATATAACCTGTCACTTGTCTAAAACTTAAAATTTTATTACATTTTAATTTTACTGTATTGCAAATTTTATTGTTTTATTTTTTACATTTAAAAAATGATTGCAATTTAGATTTAATTGATTAATATTAATATTGTGTAATGTTTTGCTTGCCGTGGCAACTTGTAATGGAATCAGCACTGTTGCTTGAGCTACTTAAATATTGTATTATTTCTGATTGACTTTGTGTATGTTTCGTGGGTTATCCTAATTATAAATAAATAAATATCTAAATTAATAATAAATGACATTAAAAACAAATATACAGCCGTTTTCTTAAAACGTGGACACCCCACACCAGACTTAGTATGAAAATTAACAAAACAGTTAAAATGACAAAAAATATAAATAAACCAGACACAAGATAAATACAGATCGATAAAATACAAAATTAACTATGCACTGAAAGGCTCCCCATTTTCGTAATTGTTGTATTTAATTATATATTTAACAATTAGCATTTGCATAGTGTGTGGACTGAGGGACCACTTAAAAACTTAAAAATAACAATAATTATCACTGTTTGTGATCTTTCTTTAATTTTAAATTTATCCTTGCCCTTTTAACAAATGTTTGGCTTAGGAATATTTAATGTTCATGCTATAATTGATTAATTATGGGATAAATTCAAGTGGGCCCTCGGGGACCTTTTAAAACGTTTGTTATTTTTTATTAGCTACTCATATTAGGCTTTTCAATGCTTTTTATACTTTTATACATGTTTAACTAAGGATTTTTACCAAAAAATTGTTGTTTAATTCATTACCTATCTAATTATGGGAGATTTTGTGTTTGAACTGAGGGACCCACTTAAAGCGATATATCTTTTGAATGAAGTCTTAACAAACTCTGATAATCGTTTAACAAACTCTTTAACAACTTTAACTATGCACTTTTGTTGATTAATCTGCAAAAAATGGCAAAAAAAAAAATGGGCCCTCAGTCCACACATACATAAATTAAATCCTATTGATTACCTATATTGTGTATTTTTCTTAATTACTTGACTGTACTTATCATCAGTTGGAGCACGGGACCTAGTAAGGTGCCGTGCTTCACCCAGGTGGAGAACCTAGGTGGAGCACGGGTCCGGACTCGGGGATTCTAGAAACAACATAAACATGATTCTATGTCACATTAAAGTTTGCAATTTCATTTCTTTCAGCCAGTAAAAACTACAAAAATGTGTAAAAACAGTTTATTTTGGCATTTTTATATTAATAAAGCATTGTGAAAATTTGAAGACGACGTTACTGTAATGTAAAATATGAGGCAAGGCCGTCACAATTTTTTAATTAGTCTCTTGTATTAACATTTATGATTATGATTACACTAATCAACAAGTCATATACTAAAATAAATGGATCACTCAGAATATAATGTATTATTTTTAAATATCCGTGTTTCACTATCTAAAAATAGTTAATTTGGCGCATAGGATAGTGCTCCAATGTGAGTCACTGAGTGTCGTCAACATCATAATATGAAAACAAAACATTTCATTTATATGTAATAATAATTATGTACAATAAGATTTCGTCAGGCAAATTAATGTTTTTATTACATATATTATTTACTTATTAACTGTATTATTATTTAGTAACTCCTAGTATGATGAAAAATAGAAAAATATAGTTTTTGCCAGCTCTCATCATAATCTGTTTTATATTGCTCGTAAATGTATATACGTGTACAATAAAATTATCTAGTATGTTTATGAGATGTCTAGTACCCATAATATTTTATTTATACTTAGGGTCAGTATCATCCCACCCACCTGATAGATAGTAAGTGGTATCAAGCGTAGATACACTAGTGGCGGCAGGATGAACAACAAAATCGAGAGCTCTCTAACGCCTGGCGATGAAATCATTAAATAATAAAGAAAAAGTATTACTGTACAAGTGGAAATATGTGGTGTAGGTTTATGTCCAAGAGTCTATGTCCCCCGGTTTCAGCGACAGTACGTTACTTCAAGAAAATCTTTCTTAGTTATTTTTAAAGACGAGATACTTTATATCTACATTAATTACGTAATACTTTCTTCTTGTTATGTACTCAATTGTTATAATGACGACGTACGTTACGAAACTTCCTACTATGCAGCATGTTACACTACAAGTTTCCGGAAAAATAATAATATATGAAATATACGACTGTAATAATGATTTACGACGAAGATCTAAATACACATAACTTCGAAATAAGTAATAAATACACATATAATATCAATACACATATATTTTCCATCGCAATTCCGAATTCGAAATTATGTCTACCGATTTGGCGGACATTCGCACTAACTTTAGGCACATTATAATAACTGATAGCGTAGCGATGTAATGGTAGATCCCTTAATGGGTTTTTACAACCGCTAGATTAGGGTAAGACCTAACAGTATTCTTTCTCCGTCTCGATTTGACTCAGATGCGAAAACGATACATCATGATCATCCTCCTGCCCTTATCCCATTTTACTTGGGGTCGGCGCAACATGTATGCTGTTTCCATTCATCTCTGTTTCCCGTCATCTCAGCATTCACTCCTTTCCTAGCCATATCATCCCTCACACAATCCATCCATCTTTTCTTCATTCTACCCCTCCCCTTGTACCCGTCCACTTCCATAGTTAATGCCTTCCTTACTATATTACTTTCATCCCTACGCATTACATGTCCGAACCAGGACAAACGATTTCCTCGTAGCCTTTCAGTAATAGGCGCAACTTTCAAACTTCCTCTAATGTACTCATTTCTAATCTTATCTGTCCTTTTCACACCACTCATCCATCTCAACATCCGCATCTCGGCTACGTGCAATCGTCTTTCGTCCGTCACTTTATGATATTACATAATTTGATGATTCTGTAATTACCTAATCACTTGCACCTATGAGGATTTATGTTCCTTTAGTAATATTAAACGGAATTATACCCGTATAAGGCGGCATGTAATTTACTTCATATATTGCTCTTATCCGTTTGTCCAGACAAGTAAGCTCATGGCAAAATTTTCTTCTATTACTTGCTTCTATTACAGGCGTCTTTTATTTACATTATATACACACACACACACACTCACTCACTCACACTACATACTCACTCACCGACATACACTTACACACACACTCTCCAACTCACTTACACACACACTACTCACACTGCATGCATAATAATTAAACATATAAAAATTTTCAAAACTTTTAATGGGTACACTCGCTTCCTCATTTAATAACAAAATCAACTGACCAAATACTACTACTTAAGATACAGGATTTTCCTAGTTTAAGTGGTAGGGACCATAATTTATGATAAAATTGTTATATTAAACACATATTATGTAAAAATGTTACCTATGTTACTGTTTTTATACCAATAAACTATTTTATTTATTTATTTATTTACATTATGATGTAATTATGAATTTACAATACGGCTAGGATGTAATGAGATGTGTTAGCATTAGGAATTGTTATACTTTGTGTAATTAATTCAAAATAAAGGAGGGTAGTTAGCAAAAATTCAATAAATTCAATAGCAAAATTCTACAAATATGTCGTCTTGTTTTAACTTATGTATCGTGTATTTTATAATGTTATTTTATTACCTAGGTAGGTATATGATTTACTTTTACAATGTCTGTTTCACAGACAGTTTTGCCGTGAACTAAACTAATAATGCGTGTTTCTCAGCCAAATTTTCCACTAGCTGTAACACGAAACTTTATCACGTAAAATTTATTTAGATACCTTAAATAGTGACCTCACTACATAATATAATTCCTAAGCTAAATAAACAATACAAAAGGCTTTTCGTAAAAAAAAATGCTGCAAAATGATTAGCAAATTAATACTAAGTCAACGTTGCGTTCTATAAAATAATCGTAATAATATTAGTTAGGAAAAATAATCAAGTTGCCTTTTTTTTATAATAACCGTAATTTTTTTTTCACACTGACGTTATAAATCAAAAAACGTATCATATTAAATAAAATAAAAATGTACAGTCTCTGCTTCCAACGAGTTCTTACATATTTTCGAACACATTGTGCGTAGGTAGTAGGTACTGACAGCCTAGAGAAGCTAATAACAGTGGGGCCAAGTGGACGGATAAATAGCAAAGATTTAGTATAGACACTCACTGGTCTACCTATTACGGAAGCTTTTAAGCCTAACGAGGACAAGAAATTGTGGAAGAACAGGCACCGAGAGATCGTCAAAAAATTATCGCGCAACCGACCTTCTACATGTCGCGTACACACTTGCGCAACGTAATGTCGCGTACACACTTTTAGTAAAACCTCGTGTTAAAATTTTTGCCCCATTGCTTGTCATGTACACCCTGTATAAAAAGTAGGTATTTAAGTATGTTTATCTGTTGTCCTGTAGACATAGTACAAGCTTTGCTTAGTGTGGGACTAGTGGCATTGTGTGGACTTGTGAAAAATATTTAAATAAGAAATATATTTTATATATTTATATCAACCACAGAATAAAAGGCCCTATTCCTTTTGTTCACCGGCAAGGACATAGTGTACGTACTTAACAAATAAAATGATAAATTTTCTTCCTACAACACTCTTGCTAAGAATTCAGAATATACACAAACATGAATCTAATAATAACCAGTACAACAATAATTCTCTACTCTCGGACATATTTCCTTCGGCATGAGTGTAGGCGCGGTTGAAGGTTAACTGTGTATACACAGGTTCTATAAAGAAGTCAATATAATACGAAATCATGGAAATTATTAAATAATTTATACGGTTTCCTATTTGCACAAACATGCATTTAACGGAGACAATTTTATGTGATTTTTTTTATGGATCTTTGTTAGGGACGACTAGAGATGGGTAAATAGCCGGCTACTTTGAGTTATTATCGATTATAATCCATAAGTAGCCATTATTAGCCTTGCAATGGATGATAACCCTGCTATTAACGTATTGTTAAATAATAAATGTTTTTTTTTGTTTAGTGTAAAATCTGTGGATGTAAACATAAATTAGGTGCGTGTGATTCAATACATCGTTATTCTTTTATTGAATATTACTTTTTCTTTGTGAAAAAGTAATAAAATACAGACAGAGATGACGCTCTATGAAGCCAAAATTGACCGATTGTCACTTTCCACAGGTCGATGTGTAATATTTACGGCCTGGTACTGTAAGTGTATGTAGACGAGCTCTGTGGCGTAGTGGTTATTTAACATGACTGCTACGTAGAGGTCTCGGGTTCGATTCCCGCTCAATGCAAATCTTTGTGTGCATGAACATGCTTGTTTGCATTGGTCTGGGTGTTTTCTATGTATAATATGTATATGTTACGGGCAATTTCATAAGTCCGGGCACTATTAATAATGACCGGTCTTTATTCATAATGCCCGACTCAATTGGACAATGTGATTAAAACAGCATAATTAATCACTTTTCCCGGCCATTATGAATAATGCCCAGCCTATCTTGGGCAAAGTAATAAAATAGGTGAACTGAAGGGTTTTTGTTTATCAAATAACATTAAACTTACAACATTTTCATGAAAAGTTATCAAAAAATAAACTATAAGACATAGTAATTACAAAATTTAACATTTTATTATTTATTAAAAAATGTTTCTGGCTCGTTGTGGTCGCCATACTAACCTAACCTAACCAACTGTTTCTGACTTTTGGCTTTTTTTAAGCTATCTCAAACACTAACTTATTACATGGACCATGGGCCGTCGGCCATTATTAATAATGGCCGGTCAAAGTGATAAATTTATCACTTTGGCCATCGTTATTGGGCATTATTAATAAAGGCTGGTCCTTTTTAATAATGCCCAGTTAATCACGTTGCCCGTAACATATATATTTACAAAAAAAAAGTATTTAAGTATGTTTATCCGTTCTCTACCCATAGTACAAGCTTTAGTTTGGGACAAGATGGCGTTGTGTGAAAGTGTAAGGAATATTTTATATTTTATTTTTATGTAACTACAAATAAGTCTTAACCGATACGTAAAAACGGTACTTTAAGTTACTCATTAGCTCATTCTGTGAATACGACGCAGGTAAATTATAAACAACAGAAAATACCCGAGCGGTTTAGTAGATAACATGCACCCCCGCACACCCGGTGTTCGTGCTATCTCTTTCTAGTGCTAATTTATTCGTGCCAGAAAGAGATGCACGAACTGCACTACAGCGACGACAACCAATTCCGTAATCAGTACGTTGACTGATACGTATAAGAAGGGAACTTGGAAAATAGACCGTCTAGTATAGATACGGAAAGTGATTTCCACATCGATTCGGAACCTTTCTTTCCAACATCAGAAATCGAAATAACCTGTGACTGTAATGTAACTACCTGGTTTTTCATAACACACCAGAAATAGATCCTTTAGCGTCCGATCCAATCGATGTACTCTAAATTAAGGATATTTTGAAGAATCCAGTATTTCTTGCAGTAATTAGACTGATAATTATTTTTAAGCAGCAAATATTTAAAAAATCCCAAATACGTAAACAATTGATTAGGAATTTAAAGAAGACTAAGTAAGTACATACAAATGTAATCGTTGTAAAAATTAAAATTATTACATATATGGGCCACATTAGTTTTAAATTGCACATTTATTTATTAAATACAAAGATGGTGTAAATTAAGTTTAATCTGACAGTCCTAAACCTGAAAACCATGAAGGAAAATTCTCAATCACTAAAATAAACAATAATAGCAGGGTTAACTTCCATAATGGCTATTAATTGCTATTAACTGAGTTTTAATCGATTATTAGCCAAATGTTATTAACCGGATTATTATCATTGCCCATCTCTAGGGACGACTCAACAAATTATTTTAATTTTGAATGAATATTTTTATGTCATTATGCCCACTCAATATCTTACGTGTTTGCATTAAATCTATGGGCGGTCCTTTATAGTATTCAAATTATTTCTTATTGTTATAACTTGAATCTTAATAATGGCCAACATCATGTCAACCCAGGTATTTTCAGCTAAAATTGTAACTACCTATACCTATATAAAATTTGTATACCTTGAAACCCAACTAGATTTAGTAAACAACTAACCCCCTTAACTCATAAACGTCTCTTAAATTTAATCACTGTTTAGCGAGATTTTTATTAGCAAAACCAACCTTATACCAAACAAAACCGTAAGAATTTAAGCTAATCAATTGACTAAAATTTAAGTGGCGTTTATGAGTAAGGGGGTTTATGAATATTACAACTAAAGCCGAGTACTCGTCAGCGAACTGTAACCGTAACCGTTGCATGCACTGTAATCAAAAACATAGTGTGTATGTGGTTCGAGAACCTGCAACGAGCGACCCGCAACGACCCGACGATTGTCGGTTTTTGGCGCAGATCAAAAGGTCCTTGCAATGATATAATGATTAACATATATGATCATCGAGTAAGGTATCTTTAAGTAAGTATGCTGCACAGGCGATAGACACGTCATCCGACATCGTGGAGTTACAAACCAAAACTGAAGGCAGAGCAAATCTCCCCGTTCGTTACTCTCCGTACACACTAGAACCCCATTACTGTATCACATAATTTACGGTTACAGCTTGCTAGTGAGTACACGGGTATACAGTTGATTAGTGTGAATTGGGGAATTAAAACAAAGTTTAATAAGTCGGTAAATGATTATTAGGCAAAATAAAACGCTGCAAAACATTAGTAGCAAGGGAAAATATGTCAAACTATTTTCGGCAAAAAAGCAGAGAGCCGATTTTACAAACTATTTACTATAATACATTCAGGATGACCAGAGCATAATGATAGACTTCCAAAAGGTAAACCATCTACCAGAAAATATGGGAAAGGGGAGAGCAAAACATATAAACAGTAACAAAGCAAATTTGTTTATAAGCCTTTAAGAAACTAAAACAAATCACAAATGCTCATAATTATTACATTCAGGACTTAATTCTGGTCTTAAATTGGCAAACCATATTAAAAAAACTGTTAAAAAGATTTGGAGCTTTTATGAGACCGTGGTAGGAAGACCAAGATAACAACCTTCTCACAACTCGGCTTTAGAGGACGCCTATATCCTGCAGCAGACATTCATAAGCTGTCATGACAATGATCAGATTATGATGGTAGGAAGAAGTCTAAAACAATTACCTAACTCCTACCCTCACTATCTGACGCTATTTAATATTCACAATATCTAATTTTAAAGATAAAAGGTTTTTTACTAATATAAAGCAAAATATTTCAATTAAATGTTGCCCTTATATTATTATTAGATTTGTTAATAAATGAATACTTGCCCTTCAATAAATTTTATTAAGTGTTTTTAAACCAAAAGTTATCATACTGAGATTATCTGATAACTCTAAAGCATGTTGTTAACGAAAACGGTGTCACACATGCTCCTTGAGTTCACAGGTGTTGCTGACACACGGAGAAACACACTAGGAGCTCTGAAATCTATCATGGATAGCCTGAACAAAATTAGACACCTCATACGCTTCTGCAGGGAGGTGGACTGGCTGGAATGACAATTGCCCTCACGTACAATGCTCCACCTCAAAGACTAAGTGCGGAAACCACCCCCAATAATTATGAACTAACGATTTTCATCATAGGTATTGTGTTCACATTGATATGCAATTAGTAAAAAACCGTGAATTTCATGTTACAAACAGACCAATCTTATTATTAAACGATCCAATTTTATCATTAAGCATTTTGAAAACTATTTTGATGCATAAACATAAGCAATATGATATCATCGCCTTTTTCATCGATTAGAAAAGTGATTAAGACAAATATTAAAACATTTTTTGGTACAGACTCAGATACTTATAACAAATAAGTTATCCTATTACCTAGTGTAAAGTCCTGGATAAAATTGTAATATATCTTTTTTAGCATAATTGTCCATCCACCTAGTATCTTTTGTACAAGCCAAATTTTACAAAAGGTACTAGGTATCTAAGTGATAAAACATACTTAATGTTTATTTATTTATTTATTATGGGTCTCCAACAAAGGCAATACATTAGAATGAATGTTCTAGATAGCTGCATCATATAAGTTGACATGTTTAGGCATACATAAATTTGACAGGTGTGGGGAGCAAACTTGTAACTGCTCCACACCAATAATGTATTATAACCACTTTCTGATGATATTAAATGAGTAACTAGGTTATTATCTAAAATATAAAAAAAGATAAGTCTTCATAATCAACTTCAGAGTTAACTACCAAGCGTAGTAAAGCTTTTTCAGTAACTTATAATAAGAATGTTACAACTTGAAGTAGATAACAATTCTGTTTTTTGTTTAATAACATAAACATATCAAAGCTTGCTTATACAACCTGCAGGTAAAGTCAACACTTGCATGACAAACATGATAGTTTACTATTGTATTGAGATTTTTCATTTGTACTCTTGCAACAAGTGCCATAGTTACTTAATCTATTTATTGTGTATTAAAATGTTTACAATAATTTAATAGTATAGAGTCAAGCATTTTATCAGTCTTTTATTTATGTATATTATTATGATTGTAATGTTGTATTACAGGTGCTTGCCAGGTTAGGAAGGCATTGGACTGTTATATGAAATTATTAAAATAGCATCTAAAATGTAAATGTCACACTACAAGCAAAAGCTCGAAGTGAGGAACACTTTTTGAACTAAGTTAATATTTAAACTTAAAACAAAATAATATTGACTTACCGATACGGTGCTTTGGTGATATAAATTGATTATAGATCTTAATTCATAATCAGGACAACTAAAACGTAACAGAAAGTGGTACACAACACTCGGGTGAATGTACGCGTAGAGTAATTTTAGATTAAATACACCGTGAAAAGCACTAAGTCGATTACGTTATGTGATTCGGATAGAATAGTCAAGATCTATAACTTACATCGCTATAACATTAAACTTCCTTACTACGTTTAAAACCGGTACTTAAAAGATTCATTTCTGTTACTCGATATTTTTTAATTAATTTTCCGATGCAATCTTAAATATCACTTTTCGTTATTAATATGACACTTATAATTTTTAGTGCACTTTGATTTAGTTTGATATATAAACACCATTTCATTTAAAACGTGGATACCATATAACTTTTTTATACTGACCTGAAAAATACAATAAATTATAAACACTCCCATAAAATCGCGACCATTGCTGCCACAGACTAATTAACTAATACGAAAGACGAAACGAAGACAGAGTATAGTGCATAGAGTAATGTAATATTATGTCCAGAATATAGTGAGTATCTTTACCTGCAGTGAATAATTTAGACTTGTTACCAATAATGTCATAAAGGGTAGATAAATAAATAAATAAATATTCCTCACACATTTACACAAAACGTATTAGAAAAAGCTAGGTGTTTGTCCTATTCTAGTATCTAGCCTAAGTAGTATATATTATGTTATAGGCAATGTGTATAATCCGGCATTGTATAGAATACCTAGTCATTCTATACAATGCCTAAAACGATCAGGCAATGTGTATAATACGATTCATTTCATACATTGCCTAGGTATTGCATTAAATGCCTGAAGCGCATCAGGCAATGTGTATAATGGACAACCACGTTAAGATTAAGTGCTTTTAATATACTTGAATTTTGTTGTAAAGAATTTAAATCTGGCACTTCGGCGGCCGCTGCCGCGGCACGCTCGCTCGCCTCGTGCATTGCTGGTCACAGTTCTAACCTAACCTACAGAAGTTGTAATCTTGGTAATTTTTGTCCTACGACCAAAAATTAAAGCATCTCGTTTCTGGTAGCAACTAAATATAATATAATCTAACTAAATCATAGAGAAGAAAAGCAGATTAAATACATTACCTATTCTTTAACCGGTATTCTATACAATGCCTAGGTATTAAATACATTTCCTAGGTAATGTGTAAAATAGTTTCAACATTGGATTTCATTTCATACATTGCCTGAACGACCCCGGTATTCTATACATTGCCTAGGTATTGTATAGAATACCTCCATTATACACATTGCCTATAACATATATACCACAAATAAGACCCGCACAGAATAATATAGTATTATGTATACAAATAGCGATAGCTTTAAATCTATTCATTTAAAATAAAACCAGAAATAAATAATTATTACTTGATATGAGATCGCTTGTAATTTATGCTGTGTCTATAAACACCCGCTTATTTGCTCTATTTTGTGACCAGCAGGTCGGCTTAAAACATATCTACCTTTTTAATAAAATATGTAATATCATTCCTTGTGACGATTATAGTTATCAATGAGTACAAAAACCCACAGACCAAGTATTTATTAATTCACAACAAGTTAGTTGAATTTATTAGTTAGAACTCATAATACAAACTGTGTAAGAAAGAGTTGTCATCCATGTAAACTTTGTGAAAACTAAAAATCGTAATAAACTGCCCACATTTAATTATAGAAACTATAAGAAAAAGAAACACGTTGTAAATACACACACCAACTTTGTCTAGGGATATTTGGTAATCAATTAAGTTTTAATTAAAACTACAATTTTTGGGTAATTTTTTTTTTTTCAAATAAATAAAAACCTTGGAAAATTTGTAAAACTAACAATGAATGTAAAGCAAAAGTGAAAAATAAGAAAAAAATAATCTGTTTTTAATTGTTATGTCAATAATCAGTAGTCAGTATACACAAAACCTCGTAAATAATATTCTTGCAACGGTTTTTCATGCTTGAATTAAGTTATTTAGGTCTTGGTGCGGTAAATTGTTCCAGGTCAGACTAGGATGCAAAAAACTTGCTCTTCCATCGCAATTTTATGTAGAAAAAATGATCAAAGCCCTTTTTAGACACATGTCAGCTACGCGTGTTTTATGGTTTTGAGAGCGATTGATTGACAAGCGATTGAATGGTTCAGGATAAGACCGATACGTCTTGCTTCTGCAAACAGCTCGTCAACAGAGCTTAAACAATTGGCCCAATTCTAGTCTACGTGGGTAGATTAGTACTAGCAACTCGTAAAGCTATTTTTCAGCCGTCATGGTGTTTCTGATCGATACGAGGTCTGTTCTTTGACCGACACGAATTTCCGTCCAAACCATAATTTTTCCATCGTGGTATGAATAGATTTTCTGAGGACGTTGTAGACAGCTATCACAACCATGAACTCGCTAAACACGTTCTCTACGTGAAACCGAGTGGAAACCGAACCGGGTATCATGTGTAAACACCACTACAGATTATCTTTCCAGAGCAAATGTTTACGAGCTCACTCAAGTCGTCGTCCTCGATACGCTCGGCATAGTGCTGGAGTACAACGCGGTATGCGAGCATAAAGGTGGGTATTATGCCCACTTCTCCTGACAGTTTGGTCACCCGCAAGAGCCTCCACCAAGAGCTGAAGCCTCTAAACCAGCATAGCACTGGCAGTAACATTTGGTTCTCTTTTCGCCGTAACTTGCTCATAATCATATCAATCATGTCGTTGAGTGGTGATGGCCTTTCTGCTGTTGTATCTTTCAGCCACTTCATCAGTAGCACGACAACGTGACCATAACCTTGATTTTAATGTTTTGTATTGTTTCAATCTTTTCAGCAATACTCCGCTCAGTACCCGCAGCTGGGAGCATGCCTACTGCCCTTAACATTTTCTCTATGATGAAATGGCGCCGCTCCTCGTTGCACATAATATCATTTATTCGGAATAAACCTTTAATCTGAAATTTTAAACAAAAAGTAGTCAAAGCTTACTGATGGTAAATGAAACTTTCGAACTTGACTACCAATGCTGGGTTATTATTGATTTTTTTAAATTCAAGAATGGTTGAAAAAGGTTACCAAAATAAGTTTTCTTCAAAAGAATTTAAAAATACCTAATTTTATTTGAGTTTTACAACTTTATACAAAATATTCCTATACAAAGTTGAGGTGTTTATTATAACGGTATTTAAATAGGTAACATAAAAAAAACTAAAGGAAGTTATAGTTGTTTCATTGGAATTTCAGTGTATTATTTCTTTTAAAAGGCATTGTTCCTTAGCGATCACATGGCCAAATTGAAAAAAATCGCCGTACATCAAGATTACATTCTGTTATTTTTAGAGAAAACCGAGCAAAATGCGATCATTTTTACTCTGTGGTACGACCTCATGAAAATATTTAAAAAAAGTGTATACAAATTTTCAGATTAATCGGTTGACAGGAAGAGGGTGAAATTTGAATTACTAAATTTGACCCAAGAAAACAAACGGGGTGACCTAAATAAAACCGTTTAAAAAAAGGAGGCAGCACTGGTCTCTATGTCTATTGTCTATGGGTGGTCTATGGTTCGTACTTTCGTAGCGTCGCGTCCCCGGTGTTTATTTTCTGTTTGTATTTGTAGTTGTCTGTCTGTTGTACGGTCATTTTGTTGAAAGTACAAGACGTGATCGATTAAAAATCAGCGCATAACGCATGTCCTTCGCCCTCCTCTGACTTCTCTCCTCTCATCTCATTTCATAGTTTAGTGTCGCCGAGTGAAGACCTGTGAAATCACCATGAGACCGTGAGTTTTACACATAATATATTTTCAGAACTACTAATATTTGTGTTTTAATATTTCTCAAATTAACTGCTTTATTGCTTTAACTAAAACTAATGGTAATTTTATACACCACTAATTAGTTTTTATAATATTATATTTTGATAAAGGTTTTTTATTTGCATAGGTTTTCAATTTCAAGTCTACTTTGTTCTTTAGCGAAGTTTATCTACCTGTACACCTGTAAAGGGTTAAATGTATTGTAAGTTCACTATAAAGAATGCTAAATGAACATCCATATTGAAGTTCCAAAGCCTCCTTTTCTCAGACATCAATCAATAATGTGAAATTATTGAAGCAGATTGGTGCCCTTTTAAAACAAAGAAATTTAATACACATTATTAATCCGCATTATGATTAAACCATAGTCTAATTTTATGTTATAATTTAGAAGCACTAATTATATTTATATCACTGATCTACTCACAATCATGTTTATAGGGTGATGCTACCAATTATCAGCACTTTAAGAGTTAGTCCTATTTTAATATTGTTTAATACAGTGATAATACTGATAACGACTTTAACAACATGCTTTCTCGGTTCACACACACAATATGATAAATAATTGATTTTAATTATAAAGAAATGTTTTTATTCATACACATTTTGTTTAGATGAGTCCGACTAAATAATTACCCTAACACCAATTATTGGCACCATCATGACCAATATTAGTCATAAAATTAGGTAGATTAATGAAATAATCCAATGTTTATAGCAAAATCTCTTTTATTTATACCTAGCGTAACAACAGAAGTTTCAGAAATAAATTAAACAAAAAATAAAATATTGCAAAAAATAATCAAAATTCTTTTGATCCGAATATCAACACTATGAACTTAACTAGCAATGTCAGTTTCAGCACCATGATTTGAAATCTGAAATCATAAAATACTTTTTCCAACGAAATTGAATTCTAGGCGTAAAATAATCACGGTTTACAATAAAAAATATGGATTAACAATTTTACATATTACTTTGTCATGTAACAGTACCAGTGCCGATAATTAGTAATTCGCAAAAAAAATTACCCAGAGAGTAAGCACCTCATTTATAAAAATAAAATCAAGATAAGGTTCATTTTCATTGTCAGATAACCATTATAAAACATTTTATACATGAATAAAACCTAAAGGTTCAGTACAAAATATTTACAAGATCTAATATAAAGAAAAATGAAAAAAACCTGAACTTAACTACAATCATAAGAAACTGTCAAAACAAAGTAATTTGAAAAACATGTTCCCGCGTTTATAATTTTTTTTTTTATTTTAATCAAAGAATGTAGTGTGGCCCAGTTTATAATTCCAAAAGGATCTTATTTTTCATTTTTTTAAACGGAAACCCAAATTACTTATAGAAAGCTTATAATTTAAGTTTTTGTTGGGGGTGCTGATAATCTGGTGCAGTGCTAGCATTTGGCTAGCACAGTGGGCCTTGCCCCTATGTAGAAAAATATAAATATTACTATACCTATAAAGTCATCATAACAACCTATTAATGACCCACTGCAGAGACGGGCCTCCTCCCGTGGCGGATAGATTCTTGGCCTACTAATACCACGGTGGCCAGATGCATTGGTATATGGTTTAATTTCAGGTTTTCCTTCTTTTTATTTTGTAAAGATTAATATTCACAGAAAGTCCCTTAGTCGGTTTTAATGACAAAGGTCAACTACCTTTCTAACTATTTTATCCAGCACAATATCTATGTTGATTTTTCAACACCTTAATTAATTAAGGTTAATGCAAAAATCTGGGTCAATTGGAATTATTCGGCAGAAAAAACCTTGAAATATCTGAACTGTCAGCATCATTTCCCTGAAACCTTACAGTTAACACATATGTTGTCAATAACAAAATATAAATTATTAAGATTTCTAATGATATACAGTCGTGGTCAAATAATAAGCGACGCTTTTACACCATAACACAAAATCTTCTCTACCGTCCAAAAAATAATATTTCCACAAGACTTTAAAGCATGTACCGATTACTAATAAGTAATTTAGCTAATATTCTATATAAATAAATGTCAGGAAAGAAAATAGCTAGTTTGATCTATATTTTTTTAATAAGTTCATCATTGCTACTTACACATGATTGCCTTATGAGTGGTCATATAATTATGGACTCATAAAACTTTGACTATAAATATAAGTAAAGTAGTAATTTTTTAACTATTTATTACACAAATAATGTTAATTGATTGTAGTAGGGTACAAAATAAATCATTTCACGTTTTTATAATAACGGCAACCATTCTGTATTGCCTTTGCTGGTCATAAGCATTCAACATAGGAACGGCATCGATGCAATAAAATTATTGTATGTTTCTAAAGAGATTCCACGCTAATAGTAATAGCTTATAAAAGAGGCGCAGAAATCCCAAATGTGCTGAAAAGTTATTATTTTTTTAATAATTTTTATATTTAGAAGAAAACAATACGTGACCAGTTTGTCTGTACCATAATTAATGATTATTGTAATTTTATTAGGACTTTTAATTAGCTTAGGACAGTTTTTTAAGTATCTTTATATTCTGTAAACTAGAGTATTCAATAATTAATATTTTTTCAAAGTCACAGACAACAATCTCGCATAAAACTTATTTATTTATTGAGTATTTACTTTTGTGCCGACTTTTCCGTTTTGTCGACTTTACGAAAAAGATGGTACATTGATTACCCTTATGCCGAATTTTCAAATTCCATTGATTTTAGTATTTTTATACCGGCTTTCCCTGAATGCCGTCCTTTAATAATTAATCCTTTATTAGGGTTATAATGCCTACAAGATGAATATCTTCATTATAAGAACCGCAATGCCGACTATTTGTACAGACGTGTGCTATATTGTCTAGTAAATATTGATTGAAACAAAAAAAGTATTACATTTGTCTAGATTTTATTTAAAATAACAAAAACTGATCATGTGTATTATTTAAATAAACTTCTTTATCTTATCTTATCTGAGATCATCTCTTATGAAAAAAATAAATTACTTGAATGTAATACGTTAGAAATGAACATTAATTTGGGACTTTTATGCAGCGATGACACATTGTTTGCGGTAGATCGAGGTGTTGAGATCATTAAGTTACTAGACTGTTCTGGAACCCATCCAAAGCAGTCTAATGACTTAAGGACTCAAACAATCATCAACATTGGCATGGCGGGTACATCTCACCTTCGGTTGGCTGACGATATCTTCATCGTGGCAGATTCACTAGAACAGCTTGACGGGATGCTGCATGGCCTGAATGGATCGGCTCGACGGGTCGGAGTCGGCATGATTCAGAATTAAACGAAGACCAAAGTCTTCTACCAATGCATCCTACCAATAATGACATACGGTGCCGAGACGTGGACACTCACCGTGGGACTTGTGACCATTTTATTTCAACCAGCGTGGTCACTGAGCACGTTTTGCATTTTTACATTATCTAATAATTTAAACAGTTTTGTCATATTTAATTTTTCATAAGTCTATTAAATGTAGATTAATATTGCGTTACATACGTGACTGTATAAAAATCGGCAAACCAAAACCATAATACCATAATTTTTAAAAGTTGGCAAAAGTTTGAAATAATTAAAAAGCCGGCATAAAAGGACTAAGTTTAATAAAAATTTTAAATTTGGCATAAGGGTAATCAATGTATAATATTTTCGGTAAAGTCGACAAAACGGGAAAGTCGGCACAAAAGAAAATACTCGTTTTAAATTATGGACTACCAGTAGTTGTTACATTATTACATAAATATACAATAAAAGCAGCTTAAGCATAGAGTAAATGCACAACATTTTAAGGTGTCACAACATGGATAGAGAGGTAACAAATTTAAATTCTACAAAATGTTATAAGAAAACCAATAACAAAGAGTTTGATACAAAAACTAAATTCGAAACATTTAGTAATTAAAACATTACAATATTAAGAAATGAACATTCTGTATTGCTTAGTGTTCTACGCGTGTCTTATTAGTTAACCACGACTGTATATAACATTAGTGTTGAGTAGGAAGACCAGGTTACACTGTCTTCAACTATTAAATAGTTGAAAGAAAATATATTTAAACTGAGCATTGGTGGGAATATAATTACAAATGAACAAGAGGTAGCACACTAATTTGAGACCTTCTTTATTAGTGCTCCAATTCTCTTGACAAGAACACTTGGTTTTCCTACCTCCATCTCAGAAAATTTGTTGAAAGCTTGTTGGAGCTGGTTGGTCTTATGAAAGCGGCTGGTTTGATGAAGTATTTATATTTAGGTATGTTAGCGAACCAGATATTCGTAGAGTGCTTAAGAAATTAATCCCAAGAAAACTAAAGACATATGGAGGATTTCTGTACCTATTGTTAAATCTATAATTGAAGTTATTATACCTCAGCTTGTTGTTATATTATTATTAACAGTTGTCTAGATTGTGGAGTGTTTGCTGATTTAATGAAAATTAGTAAAGTGATTCATTTGTTTAAATCAGGTAGTACATTTGAAAAACCAAACAATTCGGTTTTACTAAACGGGTGTAGCCCTGATAGAAAACATACTTATAGCTTGCAAAGAGTCGCATGATGCGTACGGAGTATTCTGTGACTTATCCAAGGCGTTTGATTGCTACGATGTAAGGAATGTAGCACTCAATTTAATTTAATCCTAACTTAGTGGCCGTGTGCATAGTGCAGATACATTGTCGCCTAATATTGGCCCCAGTGATAAAGACAAGTTCGATTTTTGCTTCGAGTAAGACACCTCCCCAGAACACATACAATTCATCGCCGTTTGCCACACCTTCAATGATGTATCACTGGGAAAATTTAGTTGAAAGCCTTCTGTAGACCCTTCCCTGTTCATTCTAGCCATGAAGACACATCTTGGACTCATCTGAGAACCAAACGACAGGTCTTTGGTCGACTGTCTAGTGCACGTGTTCTTGCTACCATTTCCAAATCGCTGGTAGAGAAGCGCCGCAACAGTCCTCCAATTTGTTTATCTTGTAAATGTAATAAGGTGTTCCAACTATTGTACGTTATGTAACCTAACCTAACTATTCACTATTAGATGACTTGACACCTAAGCAAAGATTAAACTCATGTCATGGGTGTCAGGGCTTCCTCTCAACATATCCCAAAGGTTGGTTATATATTTTTTTCTCACAAGATACAATAACAAGAATTGGGTAAGTTATATTTTATTTAAAATACAACTAGGAACTTTTGTGAGTGTGTGTATGTTTGTGTGTCTTTAGACATGTGCTTAAAATCTTTAAAACTACGCAACAGATTTTCTAGCAGTTTTATTAACAGATTTAATTTTAAGAGGAAGAATTATATGTATGATACATGCATAATCACTTGTTACTTTTTTATTATCTACTAGCTGGTGCCCGCGACTTCGTTCGCGTTGAAATATGTGTAAGTAATTAATAAGTTTTTAAATCAAAGAATTTCTCTGTAAACTACATTATTAGTCTTTCCCGTTGGGGCTAAAACAAACAATTGCTCAGCGCTACTTACTCGTGAACATGCAACATATAGCTGGCCGTGAGAAAAGCAGTTGGATCTTAGATCCACCCCAGCGGCCCTAAGAGTTTGACCTTGGGATTTGTTAATGGTCATTGCGAAGCACAGACTTATAGGGAACTGTGTGCGCTTGAATTCGAACGGGAAATTGTTGGGAATGAGTGGAATTCTTGGTATAAAAACAGTTTCGCCCGCGCCACATCCAGTGAGAATCTCAGCATGTATTAAATTTCTCTGCAAAGCACTTACTTTAAGTCGGGTGCCATTGCATAATTTGGGTGGAGTTAGATTTCTCAAAAGCATTATGGGCACTCCGACTTTCAGTGTGATTTTATGTGCAGGAAGACCACTTGCTGTTAGAGAGCTCAAAAACTCTACTGGATAGTTTGTAGCGTCGTCCTCGTTTACAACGCTGTTATAGGACGTGTAAACCACTTCATCTCCAACAATTCCTGCCAAAATGTTTTGATTTAATGCAGAAGCTTGTTCGTTTTTCGGTGTAAGTATGGCGCGTTCACATAACCAGAAATTATCATGATGCAGAATACTTGAAACGTCTCCAAACACTGAATTTATCAGCTCATCTTCGGACGACACAACTCTGCCTAAAACTTCAGGAATAGCAACTTGTCCTTCATCTTCTGGAAGAGTACCCTTTCCAATTTCCAAAAGAATATTTGAAAATGCTTGTGCCTGGGAATTTCCGCCTAGTTGTGCTCGCATGTTTATTGTAAGACACAATTTTTTTATTTGAGGCCATAGATATGAACGCTTCAATGATGCATTGATTTCATCGGCTCTGGTTCCCCGAGTAACAACCGGAAGAGTTTGCCGGAAATCGCCAGAGAATAGTACCGTCACATTCCCCATTGGACTATCGTTTCGGCGAATGTCCCGCAGTGTTCTATCCACGGCTTCAACAGCTTTTTTATTTGCCATTGTGCATTCATCCCAAACGATAAGACAGCAATCCTGAAACACCTTTGCTTTGTCGCAGTTTCTTGTAACTGCACATGTTGGTGTTTCGGTGTTATCTAAATCGATTGGAATTTTGAACATTGTGTGGGCAGTTTTACCACCGGGAAGAAGTGTAGCTGCGATTCCGGAAGATGCTACAGCCAAAGCTATTTTACCTTGTCGCCTGAATTCAGCAAGAATCGCTTTTGTTAGGTAGGTCTTTCCAGTACCACCTGGAGCATCTAAGAAAAATATCTTCCCATCATTATTAAGTACGCTTTGGACGACGATGTGAAATATTTCCCTTTGTTCTGATGTAAAATTTTGTAAATTGTCATTTACTACAGCGGCTAGGTCAGTGGAACTATAGTTTATCTCCGTAGCATACTCACGATTGATACGCGGTTGATCAGGTAGCATTTGGGGAGATGGAAGACTGAAGTCACTCAAAGATTTACCACTAATTGATAAGAGGATCTCCTGAATAGAAGAAAGGGAACTATTAATCACTCTTTCGTCATTTGGATCAATTTCTTGATTTAAATTGCGCCTTAAAGAACGATGGAAGTCTTCAGAAAGATACGTCTGATACTTTTCCCATAACATTAAAGGGTCTGAAATACCACAGAACACTAACATGACAGCAAATAGGTGACGTAAGCGTTTGGGACTGTCGCTGACACAGGCTTCTTCGAGAGTGGCATCCCAGTGTTGATCTCCTTCAAGCAGTTGAAGTGCTCTGCAAGCTGATTGAAATGTGGGATGCTCAACGTCATTAACTGTTTTTAAAAACTGGAATGAAGTTGGTCCTTGAACATTGTGCAATAGCAGCCGCAAGTAATAGCATTCCCCACTACTGGGGTGAACTGTATATACTCGACCTAAAGCAGAGTCCTTAAAAACACCAGGGAATCCTTCAACTGGTTGACCACGTCTACGTCTGTTAAAGACTCCTCTTTGCTTATCAAAAGTGTAATAAGAGGGTACCTCATCATAGGTTAACGTTTTAGCGAAATCGTCTTCTTGGCACAACCTGAAAAATGCTAAAAGAGTTGTCTGGCGTGGGTTTTCTACACGGTTTCGTGCGTTATCTGCGTCGAAGTATATTCTTTGCCCATTTTCTAAGTGGACATCCAGATGCATGACAGTAGGATGTCTTTCATGAATAACAAATCCCAAAATGCGCCATATAGCCTCAGAAGTACTAATGTATCGTCCGGTTTGGTACTTTGTAACTTCATCTCGATCGGTTCCTTGCAAAGCAAATGTTGCTTGGTCGTTGCCTTTATTGACATATTTGCAAATGTATTTTATTGCCTCCACACTATTGCACATCTCAACGTTAATGTGGGCGCCGAAAATTTTGGACAATAAAGGTGAGTATGGCACAATCCAACTATTATCTACTGTTAGCTGCTGTCCGCGTAGCCTAATTTCAGCTGTATATCCGCCCTGCTGTGGTGAACGACGTCGATATGAAGGGTATCCATTCTCACCTGTAACTGTCTGCTCTGTCAAAGCACGGGGATACCTTTTTGTACAGCGGCCATCCTTCATGCAGGGAGAGTTTCCATTCAGGATACCACAGGGACCATGTACCATATGTGTTTTTATAATTTCATACAGTGCAGGGTCCTCTTCGGGGTTCGGAAGTTCAGCGCTTATTAACGTGTCGACATCGTTAGGACGTATTTTATTCTGCAGCCACAGCAGGATATGTGCGTGAGGAAGGCCACGCTTTTGCCACTCAACGCTGTACATGAAACACAGAAAAGGACCAAAAACGCTTTCTTTCCTAAGGAGGTCGATCATAATTTTCAGTTTCAAGTGAAACACCCTTGCGATCACGTCATGTCGGTCATAAGATGCTTGACCCGCAAATAGCTCTTGGGTGATCTCGTTCCATTTTGGGTTAGTAGTAAACGTGATAAATAAATCCGGCCGTCCATATTTTCGGACGTAGCAGAAAGCATCCTGCGTGCGTTCGTGCATATAGCGCGGCCCGCCGGTGAAACTGGATGGAAGAATCACTAAGCGGCCTAAGTTTTCTGAGTCTGTATCTTGCTGCATAGCGTCACGTAAATGCACATATTCTTCAGCACGTAATCGCCTCTGGTTTGTGCGTATGTATACTAAGCGCTCGGTTTCAATTTTAGCGTACATATCAACAATAAATTGGCTAAATAATCCACGGAACCGTTGTAAGTATGCAAAACGATCACGTCTTATTTGTAGAATAGTAGCATAAAACTGCTGGGCTGATACTTTTTTATTTAAGTTAGGCTCTCTTGTGGTGGGGTTGACTTGACTGATCCCAAAGTTATACCCATCTTCCCCTCGGCTGTAAATTAGGGGGTACTGTAAGGCGTCATAAGAACGATGCGTTTCGTAGATACGCTGTAGCCGGTCATCTCGAGTGCGCAAGACTATGTCTCGACGCTCACATTCTTGGTCAACCAAAACAGCAGCCACTTCATTTGCAACAGGTGTATTGTGTCTACCACGATGCTCAGTTGCGGGTCGTTTTTCTGCGTTTATAACAAATTTATAGTTATTGTTTTGACCTTGTGGTAAAGATTCTAATGCGGCTTTGAAACTGTGCACACAAGGGTTTACCTGATGCAGCATATTTTGAAGTACCGTAATTAGATTGCCGTTCAGTTGTGGAAAAATTTGGTTTCTTATGTTTGCCTGCTCTTGATAATTGGATACAAAATAAATTTGAAGAAATTCAGGCTGATTCTCAGGCAACAGCGAACCAATTAGATGATAAACTTGACCTTGGATCTTAAATGTTGGCATGAATGGTCCTTCAGATATTTGTTTTGCACCAAATGACGTCATTTGAAAGGCGTTGTTATATGCTCGAATATTGTCTAAGAAATGCTTGGAATGAGGGTCGTCACCATTCAGCAATGATTTTAAAACTTCAGGTGGATTTTCAAAAATATCAATACGCACTTTTCCACTGGAGCAACACATCCCATTTGCTTCTTTTTGCCATTTGAGAGCGTCACAAAATGGACAAATTATAATCATTCCTCCAATGGAACTAAATTCAGAATAATTTATCATGGGTGTATAATTAAACGCACTATTTTCTTTATTAATCCATGGGAGGGTGTCATGTCCTACTTGTTGGGGTTCTTCTGAGTCTTCGGATGAAATCGAAATTCTGTTAAGTGAGTGCCGTAGCCGATCAGCATTCAAGCGAGCCTGGAGTTGTTCTTCTGTCTCTTCACTACGCGTAGCACCCACCCTCAGCCGCTCATTTTCTAAGAAAATGTCATGATTTCTACGTAAACGTACATAATTTTCTCTTGCTTCTTCCAATCTCTGTTGATGCTGATCATCGCTTTCTAGAGATCTCGCACTGTTGTGCTGGTCTCGATCATTTCTTAAGCGTTCTTCATATTGTGAAAAGGTTTCAGACGCACGCGATGATGCATGGCGCTCACGATCAGTGGTCAATCTGTAATCCCTTTCTGAAGAAGTTTCGATTGCGCGAGACAATGTGTGTCGCTCACGATCAGCTGTCAATCTAGAGTCCCTTTCTGGAGAAGTTTCGGAGGCGCGAGATAATACATGGCGCTCACTGTCAGCTGTCAGCCTAGAGTTCCTCTCGGTAAAGGTTTCCGAGGCACGTGATAATGCATGGCGCTCACTGTCAGCCGTCAGCCTGGAGTTCCTTTCGGTAAAGGTTTCCGAGGCGCGTGATAACGCATAGCGCTCACTGTCAGCCGTCAGCCTAGAGTTCCTTTCAGTAAAGGTTTCCGAGGCGCGTGATATTGCATGGCGCTCACTGTCAGCCGTCAGCCTAGAGTTCCTTTCGGTAAAGGTTTCCGAGGCGCGTGATAATGCATGGCGCTCACTGTCGGCCGTCTGCCTCGAGGTCCTCTCGGTAAAGGTCTCGGAGGCGCGAGACAATATATGGCGGTCATTATCAGCCGTCAATCGCAATTCCCTTTCCATAAAGTTTTCTGAAGCTCGAGATGACGATTGGCGTTCACGATCATAGCTAAGGCGTGCATCACGATCGGAAGGATTTTCCAGAGAGCGCGCCATAGCATGTCGTTCTCGATCAGCTTCAAGTCGGACCTGCCGTTCGTCATTTGATTCCTGTGTTCTAGCCAACCTCTTTCTCTTTGCTTCTCTATTAATTTTTGTGATATTTGTTCGTTTTCGAGGCATTGCTACAATATAGTAACTTACCTACTTAACAATAAAAATAACAAAGCAAGAAATAACCAAATCGCAAAGCAAAAACAAAAGTCCGTTTTAATAAGAAAGTCAAAAATATTTTTAATAACAAAGCAACAAATAACCAAATCGTAAAGCAATAACGAAAGTCCGTTTTAGTAACCAAGTCAAATAATTTGATAAGTAAGTATGAATTCCAGAAGCAATGAAAATCTGAAAGAAAGCGCTGTGGTTGCTCCTCTGCGTTACCGTCTGCACAACCACACAATGACCAAATACACTACAACAATAACATAAGCCCGAAGGCGTCTTTACATCACAATGAAATGGGAGTTTTAGCCAGTAATAATTTTACTGTTACCGCCTTCACCGCGTGGAGGTACTCCCAGCTTATGCTACTGTTTGGAGGTTAACTAACCCAAAATCAGGCCTACCTGCGAATCTAGGCAACACATAGTTGAATCAAAAAGTTTCACCTAAATTGGTTAAATAACAATTATAATTCAATTTCCTGCCTACCGCCTAAGTTAGGTAGCGTGATTATTTGTAACGTAACTTTGAGTCCAGGTAACACACAGTTGAATAAAAAAAGGTCCATCAAAATCGGTTAAAAACAATCCAAATTCAATTTCCTGCCTACCCCCTAAGTCAGGTGGCGTGATTAGTAGTATCATAAGTTTAAGTCTAAACAACACTTAGTTGAACAAAAAAAAATCTATCAAAATTGGTTAATAAACAATCAAAATTCAATTTCCTGCCTACCCCCTAAGTCAATTGGCGTGATTATTTATATCCTATTTTACTCTCCAGGTAATACTGAGTCAAATAAAAAAAGTCCCATCTAAATCGGTCCAGTAGATTCTGAGATTAGCCCGGACAGACAGACAGAAAGACAGACAGACAGACAGACAGACAGACAAAAATTCTAAAAATGGTTGTTTTGGCTTCTATTGCTTTAATTAAGACCCCCTGTAACAGTTTTTCATAAAAATCTTCAATGTACAGACATCGGCCTTTTACAGTTTTATTATATGTATAGAAGCTAATATTATTTGTTGCTCCTCTGCGTTACCGTCTGCACAACCACACAATGACCAAATACACTACAACAATAACATAAGCCCGAAGGCGTCTTTACATCACAATGAAATGGGAGTTTTAGCCAGTAATAATTTTACTGTTACCGCCTTCACCGCGTGGAGGTACTCCCAGCTTATGCTACTGTTTGGAGGTTAACTAACCCAAAATCAGGCCTACCTGCGAATCTAGGCAACACATAGTTGAATCAAAAAGTTTCACCTAAATTGGTTAAATAACAATTATAATTCAATTTCCTGCCTACCGCCTAAGTTAGGTAGCGTGATTATTTGTAACGTAACTTTGAGTCCAGGTAACACACAGTTGAATAAAAAAAGGTCCATCAAAATCGGTTAAAAACAATCCAAATTCAATTTCCTGCCTACCCCCTAAGTCAGGTGGCGTGATTAGTAGTATCATAAGTTTAAGTCTAAACAACACTTAGTTGAACAAAAAAAAATCTATCAAAATTGGTTAATAAACAATCAAAATTCAATTTCCTGCCTACCCCCTAAGTCAATTGGCGTGATTATTTATATCCTATTTTACTCTCCAGGTAATACTGAGTCAAATAAAAAAGTCCCATCTAAATCGGTCCAGTAGATTCTGAGATTAGCCCGGACAGACAGACAGAAAGACAGACAGACAGACAGACAGACAAAAATTCTAAAAATGGTTGTTTTGGCTTCTATTGCTTTAATTAAGACCCCCTGTAACAGTTTTTCATAAAAATCTTCAATGTACAGACATCGGCCTTTTACAGTTTTATTATATGTATAGATTTGATTGATGTTTTGTCATTGTCTTATGTAAGTTTTGTATTTTTGTCACAGTACAACAAGAAGGGTTACCGCTCAGCGCAAATTTGCGCAAGGTGCATTTGTACCACCCATGTTATCAGCCGGCAGTGCTTCATCATCAGCGGCCACTGCAACTACTAACGGCAACCCTAATCTACCAGCTAATACTGCGGATCGCAGAGAGACTCATGTATTGAATCATGACAAAAATAACATCTTCCACAGTAACATGTCCGCTAGAAATCTACTTGACTTTGTGTGTTTTCAAAGTAAGTTTAATTGTGTTTAATTTCCTTGTTATCTGTTTTATAGTGTTTTTAATATCGTGCAGATTTCATCACGCGTGCAGGATTGCTCCGCATGCGTAAGACCCGCAAATGTCCTTTTAATGCAAGTATTTATTGTAATGCGTGGAAAACGCACGCGGGACGCGGGGAGTGAGTACAAGAAATATTCTGCATGCGGGGCGAAAATCTGCACGATATTAAAAACACCCTAAGTACTTGTCATTTCTGGGTACGTGCCACATTTTGTTTGTAACCCTGACAATGCGAAACAGTTATAGCTTCAAGAAAGGCACTTGGGACTTAGGTCCGGAGAGGATACTTAGTTGTGTACTAGAACGTTATTCAACCAAAACATACGTGTTATATTTGAAGAAAATATGTTTGTCTGTTCACATATTATAACCAAATAGCACTTCCGGTTGGCGAAATAAACCGGAACTGGTTAAGAAACTCATCAATGATATTACATAGTTAAAAACAAACTTCGTTCTTAGTCTTGAGCATTTATGTTTACATTTAATAACAGTTTTTTTTTGTTATATATAGATACCCATACCCATTCGCAGCCCATAGTGCTAGTAGAAAGGCTTGCAGATAAAACTCCAAGAGAAATCAGAGAGCGCGCTCTAGCTGTACCAGTATCCCGGGAACCTATTGAACAAGTAACTATTGAACGTCTGGCATCTCCGGTACAAGACATGGTAGTCGTCCGAAAGACCAAACGTATTTCGAAACCCCGTCGCAAAGGCAAACAGCCGAGAGCTGCTACAAATTCAAAAAAGCATGTCATGAAGTTAAGACCAAAGAAAGATAATTTCTACTCATTGCCAAAAACAAGAAAAAATATTAAACGTAAGGCGAAAGCTGTCGCACCATCAGTGCCAGTCACAAAGAGAGTAGCCAGACAGACAAAGGCACCGCAACCATCTGAACCTAGAGCGAAGACTGTAGTTAGAAGGAAACGAAGTGTAGGTTCTTCACAGTTCACGCTAGATGATAATAGACCTTTGAAATATTTTGCTAAAAGTAGTACTCCTAAAGCTACGTGCCACACGTGCATGGGACCACCAATTGCAGTACCTAGAAGACGCTGTCACGAACCTAGTGTGTCAGTTCAAGTCGATTGCGAGACAATAGGTAAGGGATCTTTAGAAACTAATTAATTTATTTAATTGTAATGTTCTGTTTTATAAAATACGACCCCCACAGGGATCATGCCCTGTGTCGCGGGATCTCTTCACACAAAGAACTGTCCTGCTTGGGAATCGGAGCCGTGATCTCGTGCACGTCCGCTGCTTACAGGCCTACGCAGACCGGGACGGCATGGCAATTTTTATTAATGGAAATTCAACCGTACTATTACAGAAATACGACATAAATTGCTATGCTTTAAAATGATGCCGTGGCTTTGAAAGGGATTTTATCGCACGGCATTTTTCATTTTAAAGCATAGCAATTTATGTCGTATTTCTGTAGTAGTACGGTTGAATGTCCATTACTAAAAATTAAAATCCCTTGCCATGCCGTCCCGGCCGTAGGCCTTACCGCGACCGCCGCGCAACCCAACCAGTTGTTTCATGACTATACTACGCAGTATAATAAGATAAAAATAATACAATGCGCACTTGTTCCTTTCACAAATCGCCGCGATTCGCCAACTTAGTTTTGTCTACTAGCGCGTTTTACTAATGTAAGCTTTTTGTTTTAGATTTACGATCTAATTTGGATACACGCTCTATTGCAAGCTATTACAGTGAGCAAGGAATCCATCGCTGGATGGATGGATCTTTGCCCAAAGACGGTTCCACGCCAGTCATGTCGCACCGGATTGGGCATGGCTTAGCTGACGCAGAAGAGTGTGTTCACCCTCAACCGAGGAAACATACTTGTATAGCGCAGTCATGGCGCTGCGTAAGAGACGTGGTGTATAGCACAGACATCGAATTTCATTCTAGATGCTCAGATTGCCAATATTGTGAAAGGGTTACTAAATATATTAAACTTTCAATGCTTCTTAAAAAACAAAGTAAAATAGAATGCAGCACAGAAACAGGAAGTGTTGCTGATTTTAGAGATTGGCACGTACTCACACAAAAGTTTAAACCTACAATAGAGTGGAATAATAATAATCATGATGGTTTAAAACAAATTAATGCAGATCTAATACCAAAACACCCACATCTAGTCATCAAAATCAAACTTCAAACGCATACCGCCCAAGCTTTCACATGTTGCCTGGTACCACGGTCAGAGGGCCGATTTTTTTCCCCGTTTGTTTTTGCAGATCACGATTCTTTAGTAGATGATATGGTTAGGACCCTAACCTCAATATTGGAGCCACCAGAAGTTCAGAACTTTGATCCGGTAATCATAAGTGTAGCACATGCCCCTGATGCTTTTGACAGTAGACCTCCTACAAGGTTGGATAATGAAGAAAATACTGAAAGCTTGGAGGCTCCTATTTTCTGGCCGTCAGTAGAAGAATTTAGTGTAAGTACCCGCAATTGCTTTAGGATGCTGTATAGTACTAATTTTGTTCTGTAAAAAAAAAATTAAAAACAAAAGTTTAAAAAATCTTGATAAGTAAATAGGTAGTCTGGAGACATAAGATCATAAAATAGTAATAAAATGAGTTGGTTTAACGTGTGTGTAATTTGAACAATATATACAATATTCATACTTATCACTACATAGTGTAAAGGTCATCGCACATTACACCGACTCGACGTCTATTACAACAGCTATACTGTAAGTTGAGTGTAATTGAAATGTAAGCTTTGTTTTGTAGTTTGTGCGGTTTTTTTTACTGTTACCATCCCGTATTGCCGACAAGTCAGCCACTAGTCGTCAACGAATTTACAGCTACCGGGCGACGTGTTGCTTTATCGGCCTACCCTCCCTCTTTCCTTCTTGCAAGTACAGTTGCAAAACAGAGCGCACGCATTTTACTATTTCTCTTCTCATTGACGCCATGTTGTCCACTAGTGGCCGACAAGTTGATCGCTTATGCCCGATTTACACATCGACAAGTACAGTAGCGAGTTAAAAAAGTAGACAGTTAAGTAGTAAGTAATAAGCAGTAAGTACTGTTCACACGTAGGCGAGTACAGCTCATAAGTTGCCGTTTAGAGACGAAGACCAGTCGCGTCGTGCGTGCCGGCGTGCGTTGCATGAGATTGTTTAGGTACGGTTATTTTAATCGATAAAATGGACATTGAACAATTGAATACTAATTTACGCGCTATTATACGAGAAATAGTATTAACACTTGCACAACACATTGAAAATAACATTTTAATAAAAAAGTATAGAATAATAAAAAAATAAATATTCCTCACACTTTTACACAACGCCATTTAGTCCCAAACTAACCAGAGCTTGTACTATGGGTACTAGACAACGCATAAATATACGTAAATACTTTTGTAAATACGTACACATTATACATAGAAAAACAGACAAAAATAAAAACAAATACTAAATATTAGAACTTGTGACAAAAATAAAAATAAATACTAAATATTAGAACTTGTGAGCCGGCGGGGTGAGGGAGACGCGAGAGAGAGAGCTACTTCGTACTTAACTTGCCAAAAAATAGGATCGAGCTGTATTCAAATCAACTTAATCCGCAACTTACTACTTAACTCGCTTTTGCCGTCCACACGCAAAAAGTGACTTAACTCGCCAATGAGGCAAGTTAACTCGCTACTGTACTTGTCGATGTGTAAATCGGGCATTAGTCCCGTTGATACCAAATCAATATTTTGAGTTGGAACGGTTTTGGCAGTCCAAAACCAGTGCTTCGAGTGGATCTAATGTGCAACGACCTTAAATCTTAAGTCGCTGACCCTATATAAGCATAAATCTTTAAAAATACGGAACGGATTTTGAAGCGGCTTCTTTTAATAGATAGATTCAAAACGAAGGTTTTATTACAGTTCAACAAATCTAAAAGATACAGTTTGACAGTTCTGACAAATTGAATAATAGGGTTGGGGGAAAAAATCGTTTACTATAATATCCGAACTTTAAGAGATTGTAGATTTTAAATTATCGCGATTTGTATACATAATACTATTTTTACGGGTCTTTTACTACTATCTAGGCTCATTAGTAATACCGCGAGTAAGACCCGTAAAAATAGTATTATTTAAGAGATCGATTACGATAATATCCGAATTTTAAGAAACTTTAAATTGATCTCTTACTAGTAGTATTAGATCTAGTACTACTAGTGAATAATAAAATGTTCTAAAAATTTATTTTATTTTAATTATGATTAATATTTACATAATTTTTTTTTTAACAAAAATATAGAGATATAATAATATAATAAGATGATGATAAATGTGTACCTAGTTAAAATAAAGGATTATTTTTTACTTTTTAGTTGTTTTTTTTTTCTAAAGCTTAAAAAAATATTAAATTAATTTATTTTAGGGTACCTATGTAATAAGTGATTTATGCGATCGCGCAGTAACGTGTCGATAATTGACAATTTAAAAGTGATACATTCGATTTTTCGTTATGTAAACGATTTTTTTGCATACAAATGTATCAGAAGAGTCGCAACACTACGAGCAGTGACCTAACTACGTGACTTTGCAATGAGGTCAAGAATATAACTATTAGATATTATTTACTATGTAAATGTGTTATTTTGCTTTGTTTTAACGTTTTCAATTAAATTTATATATTAAGAATTGTACATTTTTAGATACAATAATAAAATCTTTCTAAATTTACGGTTTTACGAAAAAGGTTTTCGAAACTGAATAATGTACGCATGAACAAAGTTGTTTCAGTTTGAAAAATATGAAACGTCATACTGTATCTTTTAGATTTGTTGAGGTGTAGGTTGGAGATTTTTTTTCGCATTTTGTCGCTATATGTCATATGCTATGCTACCGAAGTAACGTTTTATTTTATTTCTATAATAATATTTTTTTTATAATAACAAAATATATCTATAAAAGATTTTATTATTCACCAGGACCCTATTGCGTACATAAACAAAATTTGGCCATCGGTGGTACCATTCGGTATCTGTAAGATTGTACCACCCGAAGAGTTTGAGCCGACCTGCACCCTGAACGAGGACATAAGGTTCACGGTGCACAACCAGTATGTTTCACGACTCTTCAACCGCTGGGGTGCGGCGGCTAAAGAAATGTGCGCGATTAAATCGTGCCTGAAAGAGCAGAACGTTGCAATGTTTCGCCATCCTGTTGTAAGTTCTATTCTATTATAATTATTGAACATACCCATTACTGTATTTATATTCGGTTGTGAATATTATACAGACAGACTTTATATGTATTTATATTTATTTAAAAATAATATTTATTTAGTTCATATAATTATATACACACCGCGCACATGGCGTTGTGTGTACAGAAGAAAACATATTGAGAAATTAACGTCATTGTACCTAATCTATACTAATATTATAAAGAGTTAAAGTTTGTATGTTTGTGACGTTGTAGGGGGTAATCTCTGGATCTACTGAACCGATTACTAATTTTTTTTCTGTGTTGAATAGTCTATTTATTGGGGAGTGTCATAGGCTTTATAGCATCACGCTATGATTAATAGGAGTGGAGCAGTAATGAAATATGTTTAAAAAAGTGACAGCTCGTGTTAAATAAAGCTAAATAGGATCATTGATAATATGATCATTAAACTCTTAGAATCTCATTGTTTTGTTGAGTAAATCAGGTAATGAAAATAAAAGTAATAATCGCGATTAAGTATACCTTTATATCAAAAGAGATAAAAATTACAATACATATCTCAAATCTCAAAACTATTTTTAAGCTAGGCTTAAGTCATTTTTTACTTACATCTTCTGACAATAATTTTTTTTCAAGTACCTAATTAAATACAATTTTAACACATCAATATTACAATTTTTTAGCTGGAGGGTGTTGAGATTAACCTCCCGAAACTCTACCAGCTAGTTCAACGACATGGAGGACTGGAAACAGTCATAAACAAAAAAAAATGGGGTAAAGTGGCAGAAGAAATGCGCTTCAGTAAGAATCCGTTCACGGAACGGAAGTTAGACAATTTATACGTGAGGTACCTTCTGCCCTACGCCTCGCTAACAACTTGTAAGTATTTAGTTAAATATTTTTTTTTTATTGGCGTACCAGAATGACTCTAAGGTGCCTGATGTTAAGCATCCATTAGAGTCCAAAAATGGCGAGCACCATGCCAGCTACAATAATTGTAGAGGCATGAATGTCTCCACTATGGCGGCTTCAGAAGATGCTTTTTCACGCCTCTCTTGAAGGAACCTGGATCGTAGTTTGAAGGAAACAAATAATAACTGTTAAGAGATCTCATACGATGATATTACCTAATGCATGGCTCGTTAGTTACTAAAGCTTCAAAGTTATTTAGATTATGGTTGGCCTGGATTTAAAGTAGTCTATGTTACAATAGAAATATTTTCAATAATCAAAATGCAGGTTTATGATAATTAGACATTTTTTTGGAAATAATTGGACACATTTCTCGAATTAATTTATTGTTTTTAAGTTCGATTTAGTCACAAATGAACAACATTTTTAACTCTACATTACTAGTAATGTAACAATGTACCTATACTAGCAACACTTGTCGAATTGCAGCCGAACGTGAACAGTTGCTCCTAAAGGTAGAAAAGGCCTGGGACAAGAAGCACCAGAAGATGCTCGACCGCGCCAGCAATCCCACACACGAACGTAAGAAAATCTTAGGAGAATCAGACTCCTCGGCTTCCGAAACTGAGAACGACACCACGATAGACGCAGAGGACTGCGTGCAAAGTGGCGTATCAATTAACCTAGCTAAATTCCGCAAGGTAAATTTATGACAAATTATTTCTATAACTGAGACCATGGAAAATGTTATTCAATTTCAATCACAACATGGGGAGAGTAGGAGAAAATAGTAACTAACAACAGCAGAGTACAAGCCACTGTGCACTTTCTGGTCCGCAGTCACCATTCCAGAAATCGTTCTGTCACGTTGGTTATCGATTCTGCTATCTATGTAGGCATTACCACTTTTTTATAAACTTTTTATAATTTCAGCTATCGAGAAACATCTTTAATACATTTTTTAAGAGTCAAACAGTAAAGACTGAGCAAATAGAGGAGGAATACTGGAAGATGGTCCTCTATGGTAACGAGCATGTGTGCGTCCACACTGCATTTATAGACACTGCCACGGAGAACCTTGGCTTCTCCAAGAACAAGAGTGATGGGTACGAGGCCCATCTATGGAATTTAAAAGTATATACATTTTTATATTTTATTTTAGTTTAGAATATTTTTCATCACACTGAGAATAGTATATTTCTAACACATTACCATTTATTACTAATTTCATAGGTTTTTATTGCTTACCAATATTTCATGTATTATAATAATATAAGAATTACTATATTATTCATTATATTAATAATTGAAGTGAATATCTTGTTCAGTGTAAATATTTATTACATAAATGTACTAAATAAATATATTGAATTTATTATTTTTGTTAAAATATGTAATAATGTTGGTTTATTTTGACAGCAAATAAGTTTAAACTCGGGAAACATTCTGAGGTCGCTCGGGCCAGTACTTGGAGTAACGGTACCGACTCTCCACCTGGGAATGCTTTTCGCATCCAGCTGCTGGCATAGGGACCCACATTCCATCCCGTGGGTTGAATACCAGCACAGCGGCCCTTCTAAAATATGGTAATAAAAATAACATTTTATTTTATACTTTTTTTTTTACAACTCCCGTACTAGGGCATCGACTCGGCTTTGCCACCGGGGCAGTTAATACATACCTATTATTTATTGCTTGAAGCAACCAACTACAATTTATGCTAAAATTATTCAACAATTTTAGGTACAGTATTCCTGAAAAAGAAGATACCAATTTCAGGACCGCTACGGATATACTGAGCCCGGCGGCATGTCAGAACAAGGCACTATGGCTGTCTTCTGACATAGCCATGATACCGCCCAACCTATTAAAAGAGCAAAACGTGAAAGTGTACAGAGTTGAGCAAAACCCTGGCGAGTTCGTGTTTGTAATGCCAAGAGCTTACTCATGTTCAATTAGCACAGGATTTACTATATCGGAAAGCGTTTATTTTGCGACTGAGTCGTGGTTGGACGACATGGTCAGTGTGTTCAAGGTACGTACTTGTTCATCTATTTATATTAATAAAAGTAACAAATTTGGCAGATTTTCGTATATTTTTTAAACAAATGTGAAAGTTTAAGTTTTACTATTGTCCTCACCCTGTCCGGTATAGCTAAAAAAAGCGGGCATGTTCGAGTCTGACTCGCGCTCCGAGGGTTTCGTACAAACTAATTTATTTTACCGCCAAAATGCGATGACGTCCTGACGTCACGACTCATCTGTCAAAATTCTATGAATGTCACGACTCATCTGTCAAAATTCTATGACGTCACAGGTGACTCGGCTGTCAAAAATTAATTTCCCAAAATATTTATTTTATTTGGTTTTTAGTATTTGTTGTTATAGCGGCAACGAAAATACATCATCTGTAAAAAAAAAATCATCTTTCTAAGTGACATGGTTCATGGGATACAGCCTCGTGACAGACAGACGAACCGACGGCGGAGCCTTAGTAATTGATCCGTAGGGTTCCGTTTTTACCCTTTCGTCAAAAAGATAACGAAAGTTGTGCAATTTTGAATAAAGTATTTTTGACTTTAAAAACGAAGAAATTGGATAATATAATATTTGAAATTCTTTTTAATGCAATATTTATCTAATTTAAAAACATTTGAATTGTTGAGAGTGTGTTATACAAATACTTTATTAGCTTTTTTAAATACTTTGTTGAGAACATAAATTTGCATTAATTTGTAAACCTATTTTCGAATTGTGAAGTTTTTTCAATTGGCGGCGCTAATGAGCTGCGTAAACGCTCTTAAACATCCTAGCTCGTCATTGTTCTTAGCAATATATTTTGTATTCTTTTTTTTAACAGGAAATCAGGGAATCATGCGAACCCACCACGTTCTCCTTAGAGCAACTGTTAATTGCTATGGCCTCAGATGAATCAACGTCTTTAGATATACTAAAAAAAATAAAACCTACACTGGAAGATATTTTGTCGGAGGAATTCGAGTACAGAGATATATTAACTAAGAAAAAACTAAACACGAAGGTCATAAATAGGGTAAGTGAATATATCTAAAAAAACGAAGCTTATCTAGCTAAATTTCAGCTTTTAATTTGTTGTACCCATTGATAAGAGATAAATGTGGACCGTGCTACGCTTCTATAAGTAGTATCTAGACTTCATTATAAATTCAATTATCTTTGCATCTGTGTCATACAATGGGTTATAATAATAATATTTAATTTTTTGATAACTGCATAATTTGATTATTTTTGATTAAAAAAATACATAATTTGGAAAGAATTAGTGTTACTCAGTATTTAAATGAAATAAAACTAATACTTAGGTTCAGGCTGATTACAGCGAGCCGTCCACCTCGCGTGACACATGGAGCACCGCGTGCAGTCATCCAGTGTGGAACGTGCGAGACCAAGATGAATGTGAGATGTGTCGATGCATTCTCTTCATGTCTAAAGTGAGTAAGCCTTTATTATAAAACTATGTACCTTCTAATTTATTTTAAAATAATGTTACATTTGTGTGCTGACGTATTAGGAGTACAATGGTGCACCATTCTATCATATCCAACAGATGGCTTTGATACTGAGGCAGAATTTTAGGGTTTTTCTTATCTGAAAACAAAATAAGCTAAATGTCATGATTGTGAAAAGATTGTGATTCAGGTTTACCTAATACATACAATCGCTAAATGATCTGCCACTTGAAACAGAAACAAGAAAATACTTTTGTCATTGAGTTATAAACATGATGTGAGGTTTGTCTTTCTATTTCAGGTCAAAAACCTGCCATTCATCCACTCTATGGTGTGCCTCAAGCATGCTCTGGTCATACTAGACTCCGAGAGGTTACATCAGAGTGTTAACAAAAATGTAAATATTTTAGAATTGCAACTTATATACACTGATCAGCACTTGAGAGAAATTATGAGAAAGCTAGATGAGAGAATAAAAAACTTGACCGAATAATTGAACAATATATGTATTGTACAAATATTTATACTCTGTGTGATGTTGTACGCTATGGAGCGCCAGTCGTCGCACGAAGCACACGTACATCTCGTCTGAGTCGAGATGTTGCTCGGTAAGTAATGAGACTACTAGTACTGATACTAGCGACCCGCTGCGGCTTCGCATGACTGCAGTTTTTATACTCCACAATACGATGCATGGATTATACATATAAACCTTCCTAGTAAATATATCTTTCTTAAAAGAAGAAAGACAATAGAAAAAATTAGTACTCGATGCGGGACTCGAACCCGCGTCTCTGGACTATACGCGTCCAGCGCCATGACCTTCTTTTCGGATTTTTCTAGTTATACCTAAGCTTTATAGGTAAAAAATATTTGTAATTTAATATCTTTCTTAGTTATTGAGTTTATGTACAGATACGGAGAATACAGGTAACGTCACAGATTGGGACATACATATATTATTCCTAAAATATGATTGTTGATATTTGAACAACATATTATATTGTATATAAGTATTATTCGATAACTGTTTACTAGTTATTTGTAATGCTTTATAATATTACAGTGACAATATTATTAAGTGATAAATTAAGTGGAGTTACGTGTGCCACATATTCTTTAATAGAGTTTCGAAAGCGGTGGTAAAGTTGAGTAACTTTAAACCTATTTAAGTTAACCTATTTAAACTTAAATTAGGTTAACTTATTAAGGTTAAAAATATATATACAAATAAATATAAATATATACTATTGTATAGCATTGAATTATTTTATAGCAGGTCTATGCCATGCCATATTAGTTTGTAAAAACATCAACAATTAAACATAATTATATTTTGTAGTGTATCAACCATATTGTGTAATAATATTTTCAAAGTATATGTATGAAAAAAAGTTACATTAACTTGACTCACTTTCTTAAAGAAATCGTTATTAGGAAAGGAATATTTAATGATGATATTTTTTCCACGATCAGATCTAGTCCCGAACTACACACAGCTTTTACTATGGGTGCATAGAAAACACAGGGTACAGGGTCAATAGTGACCCTAGCTGTTGTACCTAGGGTAATTAAAATAAGAACTAAAAGATAGTTAGGTTACCATTTGATTTACCTTTTAATTTGATACTATTTTGATTGGCTAAATTAATTGATTGATACTATTTTAATATTAGGTCTTTACCTATGAAATTGCCGTTTTGTATGGAGATTTTATGCGAAGTTTGATTTTTCATACTAACGTTTCCTTAGTTTTTTCAATAATTATTAAATTTAATAGACTGAATTTTGGTATAAGTAATAGCGCACATCTTAGCTAACTTATAGCATTTTAATCATAAGAAAAAAAATAATAGAAGGAGTTACATTTGTTTAAATGGTAAAATCCGCTGGTTTAAATTGGACCCATATCTACAGGCTTATTACTAATACAAATAATAATTATTTTTCTTAATTATCTTTTGTTAGTTGTTGGTAATGTCCTGTATTTACCAAATTACAAAAATAATACAGGCAATCTATGTTTTAACAGAAAATAGAGGCTAAAGACTGCGTCGAAAAAAAACGGCTATTTCATAGGTAAATACCTATTATTAATCCGTGTGGTGACGGAGTAAGAATACAATATTTCACCGCCCCATCTCATCCCATGGGTGTCGTAAAAACGGGCTAAGGGACTATTCGTGATTTTAAATTAAATCCTATACCAATCGGTCAGACCAGCGTGGTATTAGTAGGTCAAATATCCCTCCGTCACGGGAGGAGGCTCTTCCCTGCAGTGGGACATTAATGGGCTGTCATGATTAAAAGAAAAATCACATCTGCTAAGTCAATATCATAAGTATGTACTACTCTTTGTTAAGTAATTTATTGTAATATTTATAGTACTTATTAAACGACATTCAAATACCGTACTCTATTTCTTAGCCTAATGCATTTAATTATTTGTGCGAATGTAAATATTATAACGTAGTATTGTAAGGGACGACTGGGTGTGCAATGTGCCAACATAAACGTTGCAAACGAATTACGCCAAATAAGCGTAACATTAGCATTTTTTTATAAGTATTAGTCTATAAAGCTCATCCATTTAATGGATTTGTGTTATTAAAATGCTGGGAATACAATATTTGGTATAACCAAAATTTAGTTACATAAATTAGTTATATTTTTTAAATTTAATAAAGAGTAATGAGTCATTTAATGTGGACCCCGTACCCACTTTGTAGCATTATTAAGTAGTCGTCATTTAAAAGTTGGATAACAGATTAACTTAAATAAAGAAACGAAAGAGCGAATAAATAGGAGACCGAAGTTATGATACTTTAGTGGCTCAATTGCCAAGTTTTATAAAAAATGTACACCTATGAGCAATAATACACGGTATATACAATAGGTTCGATGGCGCATCGAAAACGGTTGTGTTGTCAAAACAAATAATCGCAAAAATATGAGTTTTCTGTAATGGATTATAGGGTAATTCTAAATAGAATATCTTTTAATTACCTCCGCACAATAAATAAATTCATTTTTAAAGACCTTTCTGAGGGTATTAATGTCATTGAGCTGCATGACTGGGTACGCTTCGACTCATTGTCCTCTATTTTTTATTTTTTTGCTTAAAATTACAATCGGCTTTCCTAACGATCTATTGATACAGTACTGTGAGTGGCGTACGAGGTATGGAGTGTCTGTTAGACTAAGCACATTAATTGTCCGACTTTCTACTCGTCTTTCTAAAGAGCTCGAAGCAAAATTAGGTTAGGTATTAGGTTAACGTGTGAGGGTTTACTGCCTCTATGACGCGACTGTCAATTTATTGTGTGATCTACACATCTAAGTCTAATAATCTAAGTCTGGATGTTCTATGTGTATTACCGCGACACATGCATGATCACTAGGGCGGGAGATGTCTTGTAAAAAAAGATATAACATGATACTTTCTACCATAAATATTAATCTCTAGTCATTATACGTACAACACGTAAGTTTCTTTCTGAGTAGTTCGGCTTTCATACCGCTGTCCTATCGACAAATATTTGCATTGCGGGGTCATGATCCAACTACTTTTCCTATCTTATCATTTTCAAAGATTGTGGTATACTTCAATGAGCTGATCTCACAAAGTATTGAGATATAATTAGTATGACTGTCGAACTAATTTATGTGTGTAATTTGACTGTATCAATTAAGGAATGAATGTAATGTTTAAAATTTATGTATAAGTACTGTACCCACAGATATTAGTCATAGGTCTTTACCTAGCAAATTACTGTTTTTTTTTCTACGCAGTTTTTGACCTCTATATTCTTTGAAAACATTGTTTAAATTATTTTTGTTACTTGGGAAATATACGATATTACCAATATTTAACAAAAGATAATAAATGAAAAATATTGTTAATTTGTATTGATAATTAGCCGGTGAACATGGGTCCAATTTAAAACAGCGGATTTTCCCATTTGTTTCCCGTTTGTAACTTCTTCCCTGATACTTTTTTTCTTTGTTTTAAACACAATAGTTAGCTTAAATGTGCGCCACCAAATTTCATTTTATTGTGTTTAATAATTATTGAATAAAACTAAGAAAACGTTAGTATGAAAAAACAAACTTCTGATAAAATCTTCATACAAAACAGTTATTTCTTAGGTAAATATCTATTATTAATGATTACCATATAATTATTCGTAAGGATCACAAAATCTGTGCTGTGCAACGAGTTGGACTATGGGGAAGTAAACTTACCCCCAGTTCTAAATGATTGTAAAATATTTTATTGCTATTAAGAATTGTGAACTACAATAATATGTCATATTTGTCTACTAGTATACTACTATTAATTAGAGTTATATCATGGAGTTAGGCAAAATTTTAAGACGCGGGCTCAGCCCGGCGCAGGCTGTGAACGAAGACGCGGCGCATTTTAGCTGTGTTTTTAATTTGTGTGATAAAAAGCGTGTGTCTTTGTTTCCATAGGAATACACTAAAGGTCCAACCATACCAAACGGCCCGCACCGGCACGCATCGAAACGATTTACAAGGTTTAAACGAAATTAAATCTTGTATACAGTGTTACATTACCAAGTCAAGGGAACCGCGGCACGCGATTGACTTTGTCCGCGTGCGTTCGGATACCGGCGCATACGTTCGAATACCACCTAATGCGCTCGTCTGCACTCAAGGCTTAAAACTATGATATTACAAGCAGAAAAAAATATAATTAAAATAACTACTATTATGTAAAAAGAAGCAATAATAGTACCTAGTTTGCGATGACGTCCGGCCGGCCGGTGCGGTGCGATACTGGCCGGTGTGGGCCATTTGGTGTGGTTGGTCCTTGAGACTCACCCACGACCACGTATAGCGTGTCACGGGGCATGTTGTAGCCCTATACTCAATTACCAATTTACAGTGTAATATTAAAAATATCTTTTAATGTACACTCAAGGAAATTAATTACTTAGCAGTTTGCACAATTTTGAAATCGGTCAGGTTACTATTTACCGACTACAGACGACTGATGACGAACCCCGACATCTTGGCAGTCGTAAAATTGTATGGACAAGGTGTATATACCTAGCCTTGTCTATCTATGACAGACAGGTATTTTGTGTTATAGTAAAATTCTTAAATTTCATATTGTTGACAGACCAAAGTAAAGTCAAACTAAACTAGACCTTATCTACCCTCTCCATCAAACATTAAACAGTACCCTTATAGTGTGACCACAGGAGCTGTGCACCCCCTGAGGTATGCGCGGTGAGGTGGGAGACGAAGAAAAAATAGGTGTTTGTTATGGTAGCGTACCCGCGATAGTTCTGATAGAAAGGGAACTTTTCTTTTGAAAAATTCTTTATGTAAAAATAATGCGTGAAATTCTGACTGAATAAGTGTAGGTAAATGCTTAATGCGAATTCAAAGTGGAATATGTCAAAAATCCATGTTAATTTATGTTCATAGTACTGGTACAGATAATATGCTCACAAGTGATTTGAATATCTCGAGAACTACAAAACATAGGTACTGTTAATACAGTAGAAATGTAACCCTGAAATAACGCCTGTGTAACACTTTATTTTAATACAAAATTCAATATGAGATATTAACGGTTCTTAGGGGCCGGGCTGGAGTTATTTCATTACGCTATAATATTAAAACTACAACAACTATTTTTTGAAATGTAGGTACAGTCTGTCTATAAAGTCCTGACAAAAAATTAGGGCGCCACTGTGCTACACGTAGCAACCCTATTTAGTCTGACAAAATAGTGTTCAAATCAATTATGTTCAAATAACACTACACTATTAGAGCACTTATAATACTAGGGCATTTCTTGTAGGTAAGCCTATTGCATTTAAAGTTTTGCGTAGAACTTCAAGACTAAAATTAAAATCCATCTCAGTTCTAGCTATCATCTGCAATTTTCTGAGGGTTGGAACTCGAAATTTTACAAAAGTTAATATGAACATTTGATTATACCTACAATAAATTTAGACATAACTAGAAACAAAATACAGGTAAAAGAAGAAAAGTGTTTATACCTCTTTTTTACTGTAGAACATAATTGTATTTTGAGGAAGAGAGCAGAAATATAGAAACATACATTTCTTTCTTTGGCCGGCCTTGCCTGTGTTTACCAGGAGTTTCAAGCTTTTCATTATTTTAAAATGTGTTATTTTTAAATTTAATAATTCTAATGGAATGGAAAGAATAACTACAATACCTAACTAAAATTTATTCAGTGTTAAATATTAACCAACAAGATATCATTTAACATGGATTCACTAAGAGCTAAATGATATAAAATTTAATAAAATATTGAATTAATTATTTTTTGTAGACAGACCAGTCGATGCGAAAGTGACATAGTTTAGTTATCAATATCAACCGTAATATAGACATAATAATTCAAATTCAAATAGGGATAAATCTTGACTGAATTATACTAATGCAACTGATAATGTATCAACAGAAATGGTCGTACTATTTTTCTTACTTACAATGAATATCTAACCTAAAAATGTGCTATGTACACAATGCCTGTTTTTGGTCTCTAGATCTCAAATGGAGTGAATTTATTACTTGAGACAGATTACGAAAAACAGTAACACGATTATATACCCATCAAAGTTGCAGTTCGCCCATAAACATCATCCAAATCGCATAAAAGTTGACCAGAATCGTGCTCCGCTAAACATCGCCTTATAACTTTAAAAATCACTTCCCGCGTGCCACTTTGATTTACTCTACTCATTGTTTACATTGTTCTTCGTAAGTCAGTATTAGTTTATTGTAGATTAATGAACTAATAAAAATCACAAATTTGACGAGTTTATAGACATATCTGTAATATATTACACTTACTTAGTTGATCACAATGTAACCCAAATATACTCATATTTTATTAAAAATATGCAGGTGATAAATAAGAACTCACCCCTTACTCATAAACGCCTCTTAAATTTAATCACTGTTTAGCGAGATTATTATTTGTAAAATCGAACATAGACTAAACAAAACCGTAAGAATTTAAGGTAATCAATTAACTTAAAGGAGACGTTCCATTTGGGGCCCAGAGCGAACAGAATGTTGTAAATAATTAAAATTAAACTAATAATTTTTAAAATCAATTAGTGTTTTCCATTTCTCCGTAGAACTTGGGGGAAAGATTTTAGTTTTAAATGGTTGTGAACAGTATTTAATTCCCTCAATCATTGGTTGAATTAATGGCGGATATCTTTTATGTTGCCACACTTGAAAATAAAATAATATTATGTGGGTATAAAATAATGTCTGGGATAAAATATATTTTATTCATATAAAAGTATAATAATCACAAACAATGTATTTGAATCTTTAATACATTATATTATTTTAATCGTTAAAAAAATAGGACTTGTACGCAATACCTACTATTGTAAAACAATCATTTTGTCTTTATTTTAATGAAAAATCGGATGTAATTTTTTTTTTAAATCATTGCAACACATTTAACATCTGTCACCCCATTTTCTGTCAAACTGTCAATGTGCTTTGTTTGTTATTTGTGTTACTACTACGTATTGTGAATGTTTTGATGTGATTTGCAGATTATTATTGAATATTAATTCGCTTTTGGTAGGATTATATGTAGGTTTTATTTTAGACATTCAAATATTAATAATTAGGTAACTTGTTATGTGAAAATTGTATTTTGAGCTATTTGGAGTATGATATAATTCCACTTTAAATACCACATATCTCACATCCTCGGAGTTTAACTGTAAAAAAAAATACACAGGCCTATACGGTGGTAATATAACTTCAAAACACACATGGTTTCATGTAAGTTCTTGCCTGGGCCCAGAATGTATGGGCAAATGGAACATCTCCTTTAAGAGGCGTTTATGAGTAAGGGGGTAATCTGTATAAAGTAATTCCTAGGAATACTGTAGTGTTAACGATTTCTAATTCCTCATCATTAATCTTAACAATTGGATTTTTTATTTTTATTTATGCAGAGTTTTTTGGCATAGTAACCAACTCGATATAACTCTTGTGTATGCTACCATAACGGACACCTTCCTGCTGTCACGAGTTTTGACGGCAGTGTCATAACAATTCGAACATTATATTTTTCTTTAAGAATTTCATGTTCTTAGAGTATTTGATACATTCCGCTAGATGTCATTTTTCTCAAAGTTTTATTATAAAAACACAAATAATGCTCCTATTTACGCTTGAAACTATACAACAATGTAAATACTTTCTTGGAGTTTTTAAAAAAACTGTCTCTTAATAGAAAACTGCTACAGCCGCTCGTGCAGCGACCAGTACCAACCAAATAACTTAAGTATATTGCGTCAGATGTCGCTAGTAGCTACATCATAGACTGTTTATTCTATACCAGTATTTATCATGTACTCTATATGTCCACCCCCCTCTCGCCGCGCGCATACCTCAGGAGGTGCACAGCTCCTGTGGTCACACTATAGTCCGAGCAATAAGTTCGTGACACTAACCCCCGGTTTCCGAATGACTGATCAAGTAAAAATCAACTAATCCAGTGTCAAAACTATCATTTTCAGGAACTAAAATGACAATTTTGACACTTGATTAGTTAAATTTTTACATGATCAGTTATTCGGAAACCCGGGGTAACTCGAACTTAGATGAATCGATAATACTGTCAAAATTTATTTTTTACTCTTTGGACGGAATGGAATTTTTGCAAGTTTGTAAACAAAGGAGTTTGAAATGCGATTCTTACTTATTGGCTATATATTACCTTATGTCTATTTTGAGAATGTAATGTCTTTCAAATTCGTTTTGATTATTTCGGTATATAATACGACTAAATTACGTAGGTTGTCTACCTGCTAAGCAATTAATTTCCCTGACCGTACATTATCATATCTAGTTGTAAGTCAAAAGATAATTCGGACATAATACCTATACATATTATTCGTCTTCTGACGTTTATAGAAGATAGTTGTTTACTTTTTGTACAACTGTACTTTTGTATAATGTATTTACATTCCTTTTTTTAAATAATGGACTGTTTTAGTTTAATTATTTTACTTTAAATCTAAAAGACTGATGAGTTAAACAATTATTTTACCTTTATACCTACTTGTCTAAATCAGGGTAATTTACATAGATATAAGAGCATGAAGTGTATTATTTTACATAAATGTATTAAATGTCGTTTGGATGTATTTCTTTTGTTATTTTTTATCTCTCGCCATCTTATCCTAATATTTTATTAACCGAAATAGGCCCTGCGCTCTTTTTTGGATACACACGACTAAAGTCTAAACTAAAAAAAAATCCCTCGACCCTCTGTCATCTTCATCATCAGATCATGTTTGTGTAAAGTTTTCATCAATACGAATATAATAAGCCCAAAAACTAGGTAGCTGCCATATACCGTTGAGGAGTTCCCTCGGCCCTCTGTCATCTTCATCATCAGATTATGTTTGTGTAAAGTTTTCATCGATACTAATATAATAAGCCCAAACACTAGATAGCTGCTATATACCGTTAAGGAGTTCCCTCGACCCTCAGTCGTCGTTATCATCAGATCATGTTTGTATAAAGCTTTCATCGATACTAATACATATAATAAGCCAAAACACTAGATAGCTGCTATATGCCGTTGAGGAGTTTCCTCGACCCTCAGTCGTCTTTATCATCAGATCATGTTTGTGTAAAGTTTTCATCAATACGAATATAATAAGCCCAAACACTAGGTAGCTGCTATATACCGTTGAGGAGTTCCGTCAACTCTCTGTGGTCTCAAATCATCTCAATCATCAAACCAGTTCTAACTCTTCATTATTTTGTTGTGACACACACAAGTGTGTTTTTAGATTTACACGTGTATGACAAGATTTTACACGATGCTTACAATTTTCAAGAGTTGCCCTCGATTTGTCTGGGATCCCGTCATCTAGATCCAGATCTGGTGACAATAGGACCAAATTGGAAGTATAACGTTTAAAAAAAAAAACATTAAATCGGTGTAGCCGTTTTCGAGAAATCAGGTAACATACACAAAAAAAAGAAGACAATCGAATTAAGGGGTTATTCCGATCTGATACCCTAAAAAAATCTGAAAAAAAAGAGTGAAATCTGGAAAACGTATATCTGAGAATATGTGCGTGTGGTGTGAGTGTTCTTTTTAAAAAGTTAGTCCAAACATGACAAAATCTAAGAATAATTTAGGAAAAAATTGTGAAAAGACAACGGCGTAGATAAAAAAATTGTGAAAAGCATAGAAAAAAAGTTACGATCAATTAATTAGAACACTCAATCCGGCGACCAGAAAAAAATCCTGCACCTTGGTTCTCAGAAATATACGAACAATTTTGTTGTGAAATAATTGTACAGATTTAGTGAAATATATTCCCAATTATTCAAATGTTTTTGACTGTTAATTTCGATTTTATAAAGGTATTTGTAGAACACTCAATCCTCCTATAGCGCAGATTGAAGTATTAAAAAATCTTAAACTATGGCTTAATAATTTCCTGACTTTGATACTCTATTACACGAACACAATCTAGGATCAGTTTGTGAAACACAAATCATCATAAAAAATATAATAGTTTAAGAGAAAATTAAACAAATACTTTCTATGAAATGTTCCGTGTGGGTGTTCCATGTTTTGGCGTACAGGGATGAATTCCCTTCGGAGCAGAATGTACAAAACGCAAAATGTACACTACACGCAAAATGTACAATTCGCATAATGTACAATTCGCAAAATGTACAATTCTCAAAATGAACACTACTCGCAAAATGTACAATTCTCAAAATGTACAAGTAAACCTAAATTCACACATAAGGTGTTTTTACTGTTTTGTACATATAACTTGTTATAGCAAGAACCGAAATAACCAGAGGTTTTTGATGCTTGTCTCGGACCAACCTACCTACCTACCAAGGCCAAGCCCTATTAGGTTTGGTTAGATAAATTACATTAAATTTATTTTTTATAATTAAGTTGTATTACCACCAAGGGTACAGAGAGCGGTTTAAATTTATTTATATAGTACTAGGCTAGCACATGCATGCAGGAAGTTTTTTGTGAGTAGGAGTATCCAATCTAAGTAGTAGGAGTTTTAACCTCCTGTAAGCTTCTACAAGCCTAGTACTTTTACCGTAATAACCGTGCGGGTCCGCTTCTAAATATAGTTAAGTTCTTGGGAGTAGCACAGGCCAGCTAGCTACGCGGGACATTGGTTGGCGAGGCATTGCGCTTAATTGAAAAAGAGCCATGTAAGGTAGGTATCTAAAATTACACTTATTACACTTATTATCAACGAACAAAATAAAAAAATCCTTATAGAGTTATACATAAAAAAAAAAACAATTTTAGAATAAAAATAAGGAAATGGTTTTTTAATTCGCCAAAAAGAAATCGAAGGAAACGCGATGTTTGGTTCGATCAAAAATATAATCAATATTTAGAATAACTTATAAACGGTCAAATATCACGGCATTTTTAATAAAAATGATTTATTTCTAAACATGATAAACAGACAAGACTTCATAAAAGAGGTGTAATATTAGTATTTTTTAAATTGTCATCGATCGTCACCACTGTGAAAAAGGCTTTAGGTGTAATTGTACATTTTGAGAATTGTACATTTTGCGAGTAGTGTTCATTTTGAGAATTGTACATTTTGCGAATTGTACATTATGCGAATTGTACATTTTGTGTGTAGTGTACATTTTGCGTTTTGTACATTCTGCTCCGAAGGGCATGAATTTAACCCAAACTTGTATGTCAACCCAGACTATAACTGAAATTGTGAAAATGTTTGTACTAAATTTTAAAACGTCTTCTGAACTTGATACGGTATTATTTTAATAATTATCAACTTAAATAAATCTCAATCATAAATTCTATGCTATAAAGCTGATTAGGCTGACCTTAAATTCAATAAAAATAAAACTGTACTCTTTGTGTTTCATTACAATAAAATATAGTTTATAATTTAATGCATCTTTGTTTTGCAAATCTAAAAATCTTTTAGACAAAGTCGTAATGACTAAGAATTATCGTAAATATGTCTTGAAGGATGGTACATTTGATATATATTAAATCACTGCCCCGGAGCGTAGTTGGCATATTGTTTCCGGTTGTTCTCGTTTTGCGAATGGTGAATACTTGCATAGTCACAACCAAGTAGCCAGACTTGGCCACCAACAACTTGCTCTTAAATATAATCTTGTCGATGCAAAAATACCGTAATATAGGTAGGTACCCTACCCATATAATTTGGAATTGGCTCACGAAGTTGTCGACATGTGGAATGTTGATTCGGCAATCATTGTTCCGATAGTAATTTCGGTAAATGGACTTATTCCAAAGAGTCTCTATCAACATCTAAGAAGATTCGCGCTTTACAGTTGGATGATAGGTCTGATGTAAAAGACAGTACTGCTTGACACGACACGTATTGTGAGAAAATTTCTATCTCTGGAGCCCTAACCACCAGCTTGGCCCTTGTACCCGTTGCTGGTGGGTCTACCTTTTTATTATTTTTATATTTAGGTATATTTAAAAATGGAATACTTTGTAAAAAAAAGAGAAAAATATTAATATAATTGGTTCCGGTCGGTTTAGTCAGTTTATACGAAACCCATGGGATGAGATGGGGTGGTGAGATATTGTAACCCTACTCCGTCACCACACGGTTAACCCGTTACCTGTTTTTAATATAATTAATTAGTAGGATGCAACCCCATACAACAAAAATATACTGTTTTATTTTAATGTAAGTCATGGTCAGCCTAGTCCATTTTCTAGCTAAGAATCATAATTAAGTTGATAATTATTAAAATAATACCGTAGTTAATAATACCGTAAGTTCAGAAGACGTTTTAAAATTTAGTACAAACATTTTCACAATTTCAGTTATAGTCACATACAAGTTTGGGTTAAATTCATGTACGCTAAAACATGGAACACTCACACGGCACATTTTATAGAAAGTATTTGTTTAATTTTCTCTTAAACTATTATATTTTTTATGATGATTTGTGTTTCACAAACTGATCCTAGATTGTGTTCGTGTAATAGAGTATCAAAGTCAGGAAATTATTAAGCCATAGTTTAAGATTTTTTAATACTTCAATCTGCGCTATAGGAGGATTGAGTGTTCTACAAATACCTTTATAAAATCGAAATTAACAGTCAAAAACATTTGAATAATTGGGAATATATTTCACTAAATCTGTACAATTATTTCACAACAAAATTGTTCGTATATTTCTGAGAACCAAGGTGCAGGATTTTTTTCTGGTCGCCGGATTGAGTGTTCTAATTAATTGATCGTAACTTTTTTTCTATGCTTTTCACAATTTTTTTATCTACGCCGTTGTCTTTTCACAATTTTTTCCTAAATTATTCTTAGATTTTGTCATGTTTGGACTAACTTTTTAAAAAGAACACTCACACCACACGCACATCTGAGAATTCCTTCTGTACCCGTGACACCACCGTCTTGCACCACCCGGTGGTGTAAAAGGTATTTTTTAATACCCATTACACTACCAAAAATCTGCACCACCACAGGGTGGTGTAAAAGGTATTTTTCAATACCCATTACACTACCAAAGAGCTGTACCTACGTTACATTTTTATTCTTTGGTTTATGTACCTATTAATTAATTTGGGATTCCGTTTAAAAAAATGAAAAATAAGATCCTTTTGGAATTATAAACTGGGGCATTATTAGTATTTTTTTTATAAACGCGGGAACATGTCCTTCAAATTACTTTGTTTTGACAGTTTCTTATGATCGTAGGTAAGTTCAGGTTTTTTTATTTTACATTATTTAAATCTTTTAGATATTTTTTACTGAACCTTTAGGTTTTATTCATGTATAAAAAATTTTTTTGGTTTATGTTCACATGAAAGTATTGTTTAGTTTTAGCATTGATTTACAAAAAACCAAAGATACACACTCCACTTCCCAAAAACGTCCGCAACAAATGGGCGCATTGTGCACTTTTTTTAAATTAGTATCGCGTTGTTCTACCGGCAAACGTCAATCATTAAATTTTATTGCTTTATGTGCATTACTTTTTAAATACAACTTTATGTTATGCGTGTAAGATTGAATTTGAAAAAAGAAATATGTTTACGATATTACTATACGTATTTATTGCGTATGTTTAATTTGGTGACACTTTTGGCTGTTAGTTTTGTTTGAAAATGTGCATCTAGGGTTTTTTATAAATCAATGAGTTTTAGGTACTGATTTGAAATTACAAGAATAGGCTACAGTTAATGGTGGCACAGCACTATTTTTTGGTAGTGTAATGGGTATTGAAATATACCTTTTACACCACCCGGCGGTGGTGCAGCTTTTTGGTAGTGTAATGGGTATTAAAGAATACCCTTTACACCACCAGTGGTGCAAGACGGTGGTGTCACGGGTACAAAAGGTGAGAATTTACCCTTTTTATTTATTTTACCTAGCATTAGGTAAATTTTAAGACCTTTTTCCTGGAATTTACCCTAGGGTGAATTTTTTAAGGTATCAGATCGGAATAACTGAATTGAGAACGTCCTCCTTTTTTGTCGCATAAAAAGAACAAAAATAAAAAAAAACAACCGACCGAGAAGGCAAGTCAAAATTTTGAATTTTGATTTTGAATATGTATTGAAGTATCCTACGTTAGACTGCTTAGAATGGTTCCTTTCTTACTCGTGCTCAAACTTGGCAGTCAAGCTGATTAGAAGGGAATTGGACCACAAGAAATTACAGACGAATTTGTAAAAAAAAAGAAATAGATTTGAGCCCCTCAGTCGTGTTTTGTCGTGTTGATACTTCTGAAATCGACATGGTTATTCTTTGTTCTTCGCCGCGGAAAGAAACACTGCCATTCCATAATATCCGAGCTTTTTTTGCCAAGAATGGTCAGATCAATAAATACTCACCTACCTACTGTCTATTTAAACAGACTTGCTCTAAATGGTAAACATATATGGCGTCGTGTCAACCGCAGACTAAAGAGTACTGATAGCTAGAGATGTGTAACTGATGTGAATGAATGAAATCTTCAGTTAAAGTTCTTTTAGTACTGAACGGTTTATGGCAATTTTTTTAGCTACATACATTATACAGTGTAGGTATATAATTACATAATTTTCTAATTACGCAATAGGAATGTGAAGTCGTAAATAATACTAAAAGTATTAAACAATTTTTTTATTTATTATTTTTACAAATTATTTTAGGTATAAGCAGCAGTAAAAGAGAAAGAAAGAAAATACATTTATTCTTGGTTTAAGGGTACAGTAAGAATATAGACAATTACAAAAATAAAACAAAAATAAAGAATATAAACAAAAATCATGATAAAGCCACATCTGTGCAGGAATCGAAACATGTATTACAAAATTCTGGGTCGGTGCGTCTGAGACTGTATCTAATATGCCATCTAGTCTTAACATTTTATCTTCTTCTTTTATGACCATGTTCAATGAATTTTGACCAGCATGTCAATTCTCGTACCAAAATTCGGTTAAGTTAACTTTTATTTGTCAAATTGTCACATTCTAAATAAAACTTTAACACGACCGCAAAAGATTACAATTGCAATAGCAAAAACAAGACAATTTGAAAACCAAAAATTAACTTAACTGAATTTTTAACGATTATAAGGTACGAGAATTGACATGCTGGACACCGTACGGACAATTTTACTTAATCCTTCTATAAGTAATTCTTTTATTTCAGCCATTTTAAATGTTGTATTATTTTTTCCCACATGCGATTTTAATTGTCCCCATATTAGTTCAATGGGATTTAATTCGCAGTGGATAATTCATTCAGTAGTTTTTGCCTGAAAGAGTAACAACAAACAACAAGTAACAAAAATTTCGCATTTATAATATTAGTAGGATTTATTTAAACATCCTCCTTTTATTCGTATGCCAATCGTTCATTCACTTTTGTTACACATCCCTACGAATCTATGAAATTTCTAGAATCTACAAATGTCAAATAATGAAATTAATTTTTATCTGTGAAATTTGCCGTTGGAAAAAAATACATTTATTGAAAATATAAGAAAGATAGTGGTGAAATCAAAGTAATTTACGTGTTTTCTATTGCATAAACTTATAATGCTACTTTCCAGAAATTTTCATCCATATCAAAGTGTGCAATTTATGTAAAAATAAATCAAGTAAGGATGAATACGGTATACGTATAGAAGACGCATAGTAGGGTAGCTTGTAATTAAACACAGTTATGTAAATATGTATATAATTGAATAAAAACTTCAAAATATAAATAAATATATCATTATCAAAGACAAAATAAACGGTGGACGAAACAAAACATGACAAAGAACGGACATTCATTGACCTATCAAGAATAATCGTCATTTCTAAAATTAAATAAGGTACCTAAAAAGGGAGGTACCTAAGTAAGAATTATAATCACATTAAATTGTTACGTCGTATAAGGAATTTCGATTCGAATTTTCAGTCATTTCACTCAATTTAATTCACTCTAATAATTCCCTCAAACCAAAAATCGAAAATAGTCAAGATTTGAGAAAAAAAGTGCAATAATTTTACATCCCAATGTCTAAAGAATTAGTTCACCAAGTTGTAGCGAAGAGTAGTGTTAACTTAGAATAAGAATTTCATAGCAATTGAATGCAAAAGGTCGACCGAATATTATGACATGGCATCTGTAGTTAGGAGCGAGGACGGGGCCTACGAGGTGGCTTCCGCGGTAGAACACTCTGCCAATGAAGACACCCTTAGCCACGCGTATGGCTCCCCTGATGGCTGCCCCCGCGCGCCACAGCTGCCAGCTTACCTCTGCGTTGCACATTACCTGCTCAACAATAAATTTATTTCTAATAATCCTATAAACGTTTACTGTAGCGACGATCAACTCCGCAACTTGACTTACAGTAATGTAGGAAGCGCTAGTAAAATAGGAATTTTATTTCAAATAGTTGTTTTGTCATACACTATTTGTTAAATAACGCGTTTAAGCTCAGGTAATATTTTAACCTTATAATTTTTTATTTCTGAGTTTTATTAAATAAGTATCAGAATTACCGATATTTTAAATTTATAACTAAGTTATAGCTTAGACATTATTTTTTGTAAATACAATACCTTAACATCATACCCACATAGGAAATAACTTTCATGCACATAAAGATTTGCATTGAGCGTGCATCGAATACACTATTACCCGTCGGCAACAAATGTTTAAAATACAAGTGTTCGTGTTCTCACCTGGTATTTAGTATGATGATAAACGTTGCCATTAGTGTAGACTAAGCAACAATGTTTCGAAGGATGAAGTGCCGCCGGCAATACGTTGCACCTACAAAAGTTTTAAACGTAAGTAAAAATTAACCCCCTCACTCATAAACGCCTCTTAAATTATAGTTTTAGTAACAATTGATTAGCTTAAATTCTTCCGCTTTGTTTGGCATAAGGTTAGTTTTCGTAATAAAAATCTCGCTAAACTGTGATTAAAGGAGAATGTTTTTTTTGGGCTAAAAAGTCAAAGTCTGTCCCCAGGTCACCAACTAGGTTCATTACAAAGATTGATATGTAAGCAACATTTTCTTCTATGGAACCAACAAAATTCGTCCCACAGAAATCTAGATATATCAGCTGTTCAAAAAACTATAAGCCCTGTGGCACTCCAAGCAGTTACAGTCTGTCCCCAGGTCACCAACTAGGTTCATTACAAAGATTGATATGTAAGCAACATTTTCTTCTATGGAACCAACAAAATTCGCCCCACAGAAATCTAGATATCAGCTGTTCAAAAAATTAAAAGCCCTGTGGCACTCCAAGCAGTTACAGTCTGTCCCCAGGTCACCAACTAGGTTCATTACAAAGATTGATATGTAAGCAACATTTTCTTCTATGGAACCAACAAAATTCGTCCCACAGAAATCTAGATATATCAGCTGTTCGAAAAATTAAAAGCCCTGTGGCATTCCAAGCAGTTACAGTCTGTCCCCAGGTCACCAACTAGGTTTATTACAAAGATTGATACGTAAACAACATTTTCTTCTATGGAACCAACAAAATTCGTCCCACAGAAATCTAGATATCAGCTGTTCAAAAAACTAAAACCCCTGTGGCACTCCAAGCAGTTATCTACTAAAAAGTCAGTCTGTCCCCAAGGTCACCAACTAGGTTCATTACAAAGATTGATACATAAGCAACATTTTCTAACGGTAATAACTGGTTGTTAAGAGGTAGGGTACACCCGTTTTTTTTTTTTTGGTTTCACTGGGGTAAAATGCCTACGCATCCCCTTCCGTTGGGGGGACGGAAGAGGTATGTGGGGCTCCCAGGGGGTTAGGCAACCCCCCAGTATACCCACTAAAAGTCCCCAGCCGCACTCCTTCATCGCCTACATGGAGGGGGACTGGGAAACCGGCAGAGCCTTTGCGTCCAGTCCCCCTCCGGCGATCCCCGCCATTACAGGCGGGCCCTATCTAGGCATACCCGTAGTCGAACTAATTACACACATATATATATATTATATACTATATATACTCATCAATGCAGACAATATTGGGTTAGAAGCCATATGTCATTATTACTGCTCCTGGAAGAGTGGCAGACGTAAGTTGGGAACATATTGTGCTCATGTTATATCTATTGTATGGTTCTTGGCATGTGCACGATACAGTAAAGCATTAACCATTCAGCACAATCCATGGATAGTATCATGCCTAGATTGTACCCTACTTCTTAACAGCCAGTTATTACCGTTAGAAAATGTTGTTTACGTATCAATTATTGTAATGAACCTAGTTGGTGACCTGGGGACAGACTGACTTTTTAGTAGATAACTGCTTGGAGTGCCAGAGGGCTTTTATTTTTTGAACAGCTGATATCTAGATATCTGTGGGGCGAATTTTGTTGATTCCTTAGAAGAAATGTTGCTTATGTATCAATCTTTGTAATGAACTTAGTTGGTGACCTGGGGACAGACTGACATTTAAGTAGATAACTGCTTGGAGTGCCACAGGGATTTCATTTTTTGAACAGCTGATATCTAGATTTCTGTGGGACGAATTTTGTTGATTCCATAGAAGAAAATGTTGTTTACGTATCAATCTTTGTAATAGACCTAGTTGGTGACCTGGGGACAGACTGGCTTGTTAGTAAATAACTTTTGCATGGAGTGCCACAGGGCTTTTAGTTTTTTGAACAGCTGATATCTAGATTTCTGTGGGACGAATTTTGTTGGTTCCACAGAAGAAAATGTTGTTTACGTATCAATCTTTGTAATAGACCTAGTTGGTGACCTGGGGACAGAGTGGCTTGTTAATAAATAACTTTTGCATGGAGTACCACAGGGCTCTTAATTTTTTGAACAGCTGATATCTAGATTTCAGTGGGGCGAATTTTGTAGATTCCATAGAAGAAAATGTTGCTTACGTATCAATCTTTGTAATGAACCTAGTTAGTACCTGGGGACAGACTGACTTTTTAGTAGATAACTGCTTGGAGTGCCACAGGGCTTTTAATTTTTTAAACAGCTGATATCTAGATTTCGGTGGGGCGAATTTTGTTGATTCTTTAGACATATAATAAACTCAATGGTATAAGTCAATGTACAATGGTTACAAACGTGGGGGCAGCAATTTTTATTTTAGCCCAAAGCTCCTAGTAAAAAAAACATTCTCCTTTAAGAGGCGTTTATGAGTAAGGGGGTAAGAAATTACTACTTCTACTGATGCTATTTTTCCATATTCATTATCATAACAACATTCTGTCTGTTCACAACTTTATTCTTTATCATTTGGTTAGGGCTCAATCTAGTTTCTACAGTTGATTCTAGTCGAGTCAAGCACTGAGACGCTCAGTTGATATACCACCATATAATATATGCCTTGTATGCAATGACCTTGCCGACAATGGTATCGTTTATGAATACGAGGAAATAACTGGCTGTGAGTGTTATAACCTCGCCTTATACAGGTGGATGTAGGTTACCTTCGAAACGAAAAAATAAATACAAAAAAATAAATACAGGAACTGATTCTGTCCTAAATTCGTCTCTTTTGCCTATTTATAGAATATATAGTTTGAAATTATAATCATATTAGTCAAGTCTACTAAGCGTAGGCCTCCTCCAAACTCTTTTACTTTACAAAAGGTTATGCCTACTCCATCCAACGTTTTACCACTGTCCTAACTAATCCTCGGCCATTTCAAAACGTGCGAACTGACGTCATAAAACATTACGTTAAAGGTGAGAATGTCGATATACTTATAAATGTGAGCGAGACGTCTGATTAAAATTATTGCGACGTACCCCCTTACTCATAAACGCCTCTTGAATTTTGGTCAATTGATTGGTTGGTTTTCGTAATAAAAATCTCGCTAAACATTGATTAAATTTAAGTAGCGTTTATGAGTAAGGGGGTTAGATCGCACGTTTGCAATGACCCATATTATAGGTCGTCTGATGGAAATGGTTATATTGAATTAAAACTATTGATTTACAAAAAACCAAAGATACACACTCCACTTCCCAAAACCGTCCGCAACAAATAGGCGCACAATGCGCTTTTTTTTAAATTAGTATCGTCGTCTGTTCTACCGGCAAACGTCAATCATTAAATTTTATTGCTTTTTGTGCATTACTTTTTAAATACAACTTTATGTCATGCGTGTAAGATTGAATTTGAAAAAAAAAATATGTTAACGATATTACTATACGTATTTATTGCGTATGTATAATTTGGTGACACTTTTGGCTGTTAGTTTTGTTTGAAAATGTGCATCTTGGGTTTTTTGTAAATCAATGATTAAAACACATATCAAGTAAATAATGAATAAAGCATTGGCTAGCTATAAGGCTGAATAAAAATTGTCCAATTATTTCTATTAAAGAGTATGAGTGTGTACTTGTGAGTGGTTCTTGCTATCCAAATAGTTTCACCATCGTAGACGCCGGCTGCGACGGCACCGCTTGGAACTGCGCCGAAGGCACTCACCACCCACACTGGACCCTGATCAAGGGCGCCTGGTGCGGAAACTGACAAAATATGAAATTTAGCGAAAATACCACAAATATTCATATTAAAAGACCATTTAGTTGTTCGTACAGTTATATAATTTTTTCTCGAAAACGACGGGAACTCAAAAAAAAATTACCTTTTAACCGCTTTAACATTTTTACTGAACATGTTTTCACCACCGCTCCGCCGCCATAAACAAAACTTAAAAAAAACAGTCAAAAATGTCTGTCTTATTTATGAGACGGCGCGAGCTAGATGTAACATTACAAGATTTAACAGCAATTTATAGTAGGTTTTTTTATAATTTATGCCAATCAAACCGACAATCAAATCCATGCCCTTGATGTTAAACGGTCTGGGTGGTCCCAAAGTAAATTTTCCCATACCAATAATAAACATTATGGCGTACCGGCTTGAAGGACCCAGGATCAAGAAAGAAGAGAACTCATTACTCGAAATCGAGTTCCGTACCTTAAAGGCCTACGCAGACCGGGACGGCATGGCAAGGGATTTTAATTTTTACTAATGGACATTCAACCGTACTATTACAGAAATACGACAAATTGCTATGCTTTAAAATGATGCCGTGGCATTGAAAGGGATTTTATCGCACGGCATTAAAAGACGCGCCACCGGTAGGCAACGGCATGATCAAACGCAACTGAAGACTAAAAGTGTATCAGGTAGCAGGAGTCGCTGAGGCGTGCTTTGTCGTGCCGCGGCACGCCATGGCATCTAAGCGGCCAGTGTGGGCTGACTCACGGCAAAATCCCTTGCCATGCCGTCCCGGTCTGCGTAAACCTTTATGGTAAGGCATAAGTAAGATGCTCTGTTTTTAAACGACGATACTAGCAGTTCTAGTACTAACTTCGATGAATTCAGACGCGTCATAAATAATAGCTTTTATACATAATATAAAATGTAATAAGTAACTTAATATAAATCTTACCGGAAATGAATTCTTCATATTTTTTCTCGAAATTTACCATGAGATGGTCACTGTAATTTCGCCAATCAGCTGCGTAAGGAATTATTTTCTTCTTGTAACGAGTCCAGCGCCTGTGTTATGTACAATCAATTTAATAACACTGAAATCATAAGTACCACACCACACTGTAGGTACGTGTTTTCATAGCCTGTTAACCAGCATGTCAATTCTCGTTCCTTAAAATCGTTAAAGGTGTAAGACAATTTGACAACTAAAAGTTAACTTAAACGAATTTTCAACGATCTAGGGAACGAAAATTGACATGCAGGTTTTAAAGTTATTTTGTTCTGTATTAATTTGCTAAGTGCCAGTATCAGTGTCTAATTTTACAACACATACAATCATCATCATAACAGCCCATTAATGTCCCACTGCAGGAACGGGCCTCCTCCAGTGACGGAGGGATACTTGGCCTACTAATACCACGCTGGCCAAACGGATTGGTATAGGGTTTAATTTCAAGTTTTCCTTCTTTATATTACGTATATTCACTCACACTATTCACTTCACATTATTATTAATATTCACGGGTAGTCCCTGAGTCGGTTTGTACGACACCCATGGGATGAGATGGGGTGGTGACACACTGTATTCTTACTCCGTCACCACACGGAGAACACAACACATACTATACTTACATAGAATTTTCTGAAAGTGGACAGTCCCTTGAAGGTTTCATTGCACCAGATTCTCGTAACTAAAATTATATCATGTATTAAATTTATTGTGTAAATGGTAACCGTTTGCCTTGGTAAAGGCATGTAATGGAAAAGGTAAAACGCATTTGGTAAGAGTAATTTAGGAGTTCGATAGATGAAAAAGAAGTCAGATGAACAGACTGCCTTAGAGAGGGAGTGACAAAAAAGGGAATAATGTTATGAAGGCTGAAGGCTATAGAAGCAGGGAGTTTGCATTAAATGAGTAAGGTACCATGAGATAAGGCAGGTACACGATAAGTAAAAGTCATGTACAGTACCCGGCAATAAATATTGCACATCGACCTTTGTAACGAGACAATCGGCCGATTTGAATAATCGGCTTCGTAGAGCGTCATCTCTGTCGCACGAAATACAAACAGTCTGTTATCTATTAGCAACTGTTAAGGGTACGCATTCCACAGACACGAACTTGCTAGTGGGCGGAGCCTAAAATATTGTTGTTTTACCAAACGTCGAGTAAGAAAGAGAAAAACTCATTGAAAAGCAGTAAGAAACATGCACTCTCACACGCGCTCGTATTTTATTTGTTACAAATCAAAGTAACGCACAAAGATAATCATAACAATTATGAATTTTTTTGTAAGGAGTTGCGACTGGCACGCGTACCCTTAAAACAAATTATGATTTTAAAGTGTGCGGGCAGTGATGACGCTCTATGAAGCCGAAATTGTGTGTTTCCTTCAAACTACGATCCAGTGGGCCTAGCCAAGTTACAAACGTTTCGTATCTATTCTCTTTCTATAATCGTTAACGTCTTAGCGATAGCGATTTTACGAAACGATTAATTGGTAGCCAAGTTGACACAAGTGCGTCGATCGTTCATTCTATAACGTTGAGAGAAAAAATATATTTTATTAGTCTATGGTGAGCGTTCCTGTAGACGTCAAAGTCACTGTTGAGTACGTGGTGCGCGGGTGATTTTTAAGTTTTGAATTGTTTTGTGTGTGGTGTTAAAAAAGTGAGTGAAATAAGTTGGAAATAAGGTATAACTTCTTTTTATTATTGTTTTATAATAATATCACAGTGCGGGATATAATTTAAAACGATTATTGATAGACATAAAATGTAATCTATCTTTTAAGTCAGTGAGAGATACTTTAAAATAATAGTGATAATTTTTATAGGATGGAATCTAGATCCCGAGCTAGCCCAGAACAGTTTGCAGCTTTATTGGAATTCATGGAAAGGTACGTAAATTATTAGTTATTACCTAGAAACCTTCCTTTGTTGTTTGAATCTTTCTCATACTCAGGAACTTGAAACGTAAACAATGACGTGTTACGCTACTTAAACGATTACGATACTTATGAAACAAAGAAAACGATTGTATTTAGCCCATTGCTTAAAAATAGACCTCTTGTTTCTCTGAAATAGTTTTAACTTATGTTCTAGTCATGGTGATATAGCGAGGCCACAGCAAGGGGCTCAAGGCAGGATAAAGGTCTTGAACGAGAGCTTTGAAAGTCACTTTATCAAAACGAAATCGTCGTATAAACAAAGTGTCTGACATTTCTTCTATTGTTTCTATGCACTGACGATATAAATCTCTTTTCCGGCGTTTTAACCACACTTCTTCGTTATGAGCGCTCCACAACATATTTAAAGTATGCATTTTAAATGCTAAAAGAAATAATTTGTCTAAAATCAAAGTAAATGAACAATACACTCCACAGTCTGAGAACAGCTGAGTTTACTACGCCATTTTTTTAGCGCTTTCTCGAGGGTCTCGGCGATCGCTTAGTTATCGTTCAAAAACTTAGACTTCGATTCGTTAGCGATTGTCAAAAGTGCAACTTGGCTAGCTTTTTCTATGAGATGTAGCGATCGAAATTGTAGAATCGATAATTTCTATTCTATTTTTTGGACGAACTGTTATTATGTAAACTTGGCTATGACTTAGCTATTCGCTTGTTTTGACCACGTGACTTAGCGATAAAGGTATATAATTCCTATACATTTCTTTAGTTTTCTATAGCGTTAACGATTATAGATTGTCAACTTGGCTAAGCCCGCAGGTTCCTTCAAGGCGTGAAAAAGCATCTTCTGAAGCCGCCATAGTGGAGACATTCATGCCTTTACAATTATTGTAGCTGGCATGGTGCCCGCCATTCTTGGACTCTCATGGATGCTTAACATCAGGCACCATAGAGTCATTCTGGTAGGCCAATTAAAAAAAAAACTGACGGATTGTCTCTTGCCACAGTTCGATGTGCAATATTTACTGCAATATTACTAACTTACAACTAGAATGAGTAGCTTGGTCCAACTGTGGAACATATCAATGATCTCCCACATTTCAAGTGCGCACTCCAGGTAGCTGTCAGTTTTAATTGTCTGCCGTGTTGGAGACACAATCTGTTGAACATAATGTAATACAATAGGTATACCTACTTCATACAAACCCATTAACGGCCGTATATTCAAAACGTCTTTTAAAAGTAAAACGGCGCTTAAACTAGAAATTCTCATACAAATGTCTAGTTTAAGCGCCGCTTTACTTTTAAAAGACGTTTGAGTATTCGGCCGTTAGTTATACAGAGAACGGCGCTTTAAAATAGAATACAAGGTGTTATTCTTACTGGTCCGAACGAACATTCCTGAGATGTGCAATTAACCTTTAGAAGTTTCAGATTCAATAGTTATCAAAATTGTACGGATTAACTTACGCCTTATATATCAACTAGTCAATCGCAGTCCACTAATTAGCTTTTTAATGGAGGGTGGGGACACCCCTCACACGGTGGATGGACCTACTTAGTTAGGCGGAAAAACAATGGCTAAGGGAGGCACAGAACCGCGTAAAGTGGAAATGGTCTATGCCCAGCAGAGGATGTCGAATGGAGTAATCTTCTTCGTCTTAACAATGTCCCACTGCAGGGACCGACGTCCTCCCGTGACGGAGGGATACTTGGCCTACTAATACCTCGCTGGTCAGGCGGATTGGTATAGGGTTTAATTTCAAGTTTTCCTTCTTTTTATTTCGTTAAGATGATAGTCCCTTAGTCGGTTTCTACGACACTCATGGGATGAGACGGGGTGGTGACATATTTCATTCATCATATACATTCTTATTCCGTCACCACACGGAGACGTAATGCTAAGAGTTAAATTTAAATTATTAATTATTTATAAAACAGTTTTCCTTACTTCTTTCTCGCTATACCGCGAAATAAGTTGCATAGTGAGCTGTCGACTGAAAATGTTGTACTGTTGCCATTGTAAGGCCTCCGTAGTCACCTGCCTTTCAAATAGCTCCCAACTGTCTTCTTCTCTCTCTAAAACAATACTACGATTACCCTTCGGCCGTTTTGGAAACCATAGTTTGGTAACCAGTTTCCTAAAAGGCTTTTTTTATACTTTTACGTAACTGGTTTCCTAAAAGGCTTTTTTTTACTTATATGTAACTGGTTTCCAAAGAGGTGTTTTTTGTACTTCTACGTAACTATACTCTGACCACTCTAATAGGTGAAATTTAACAGTTGTAGTCTAGGGTTGGGTTAGTATAAAGGCTTCAAGTTTCACTGAGTATCCTAAACGGATTATAAGTAGGTGTTTTTCGATGATTAATTTGTTCCTATTTAATAAAGTTGCTGCGAGAAGCTATGCATTATCTACCCAAGTCGTACCTACGGATAATACCGAACAATACACCTATAGTTATTATCAGACAGGAACGGTACAGTGACATTTGATCTTTTCCGTGTTACTTAGTTTACTTTTGTAGAAATTCAAAATAAAAGCTATCAACTTATGAACCCAAACTGATAGAAAAATAAAAATATTATTTAGACGTTATTATTTAATAAAATTATATGAAATATTTGGTTTATATCCCATCTTCAACCTTATTATGTAAAATATAAACATATAAATTTTAAAATCGTATGCGCGACTCGGAACGAATCTCAATAGAGATTGACACAATAAAGTTGTTAAAATCGATTTTTTTTTATCGATTAAAATTAATCGATTAATCAATTTATGATTAATCGATTAATTTTTTTTTAAATATTCCTTAATTACATTTCAAAATTCTTATAAATATAAGTTTTTGTGAAATTATATGGAATGGTATCTTGGTTTGGTATCGTGTTGGTGGATAAGACACATTGGTGTATTGGATTTGTAGCGAAAGTATTTTGTTCGTCTTTTTAGACGGCTAAAACTTAATAGTACAGGTTTTCCGAATTATACCTTGCATGTTTGGAGGCTGTACAGGTGGAGGAGACTGGAATCCTTTCATTATAGACGCGCAGCTTCATTTGAGGTAAAACTAATCCTCGCGCAATTTAAATCTACTTCTACCATAATAGTAGCGGAAAGGCTCAGTCCTATGAACTGAGCCTTTCCGCTCTTTTCTTACCTCAATCATCCTCTTCACAATCTTGTTCAATTTCAATCGGAAAACTGGTAATAGTATTGATAACTTCCGATTCTTGTAGAGTTGAAATTTAATCTTATTTGGGTTCGAAAAACTGTGACGTCTGTGAGACGTATAGGTCGGTGATTAAAGGTTTAACTATGAGAGAATAATTTATACTTTGGATTAAGCTGATGGCTATAAGGCCAAAGATAAATGTAATTAAAGAAAAAGAAAAATACGTCACATGCTCTATATTGTTAATATGTCAGTACGATTGCGTATGCTTCATATACTGTCCTTGTTGTGTGCTTTGAGTTTTACTTACTGTTGGTTTTATTTCGTTGATATTTTGGTAACATGCCAAAAATAACGAAGAAGGCTGTGCTGGGCAGTCAAGCCCGTGAATTTGTAATCCGGTTGAGGGACTACTTTGAGCGTGAACGAGAAAATGGCGGAACGCTATTGCCTCTTTCCAATGTTTTGGACCGAGTAGCAAGTGCGTTAGATATTGGCCGGAATACCGTTTCTCGAATCACTCGGGAGAAATATGGTGCTTCTTCTACTGAAGAAAACAAACTATCATCCCCAAATAGGAAGCGATCTAATAAAGCACCGGTAACAGATATAGATAGTTTTGATACCGCTGCTATCCGGAATCACATATACAACTACTATCAACATAACCAATTGCCGACTCTACTGAAGCTGGTAAAATCTTTAAAAGACGCAGACTTATTTCATGGGAGTTTCACATCGTTATGGCGCCTACTTAATCAAATTGGTTTCCGATTTAAAAAAGCTAATAAAAGAAAAATCATAATGGAAAGGGGTGATGTTGCTCTTGCACGGGTAACTTTTTTGAAGAAAGCCAAAAACATTGTCGATTGGAGCAACGTAGTCTTTTTGGATGAAACTTGGCTTAACGCCAATCACACGGTCACCAAAATATGGACCGACGATACTGCTCATTCGTCAACTAAAGTACCAGAAGGTAAAGGGCAAAGGCTTATTATTTGTCATGCAGGTACAATTAATGGTTTTGTGCCAAATAGCCTTTTAGCATTTAAATCAATAAAGACGGGCGAATATCATGAGGATATGAATGCTGAAGTGTTTACGGAGTGGTTTGAGAATATGTTAAATAATTTAGAAGAACCCAGCCTAATTATTATGGACAATGCGTCTTACCACTCCGTTCAATTAAATAAACCACCAACATCAAGCAACAACAAACGCGAAATACTAGAGTGGCTTCACACTAATAATATAGAAGCCGATCCGTCTTTGTTTAAGGTGGAATTACTAAAACGAGTGAACATGCACAAGCCCCAAAAAACATACAAGCTAGATGAATTGGCAAGAGAACGTGGTCATGACATACTTAGGCTTCCCCCTTATCACTGCCAGTACAATGCCATTAAAATGATATGGGCTCAAGTGAAAGGTATTTAATTTTTCACATTATTTAAATTTAGTAATAAATATAACTGTGTTTGATTATGACTATTAGTTTATTATTTTAGTAAATACTTAGTGTTTAATTTATTTTATTCCAGGACACGCGGCACGAAATAATACAGCTCCACCATTTACGACAACCAATATGATGGCATTATTAAAAGAGGCCTGTGATCACGTAACTGCCGATGATTGGAAGAAAGTGGTGTTAAAAACAAAAGATCTAATACTCCATGACTGGGAAAGAGACATCAGATTCGAAAATTCAGACGATTTTAAGTTAATTATTCATGTCAGTGACGAATCAAGTAATTCATCAGATGAATCACTTGATTCGTCATAATTAATTTATTTTTGAAAAAATAAAGTTTTTTTATTTTGTAACCATAATCGATTTATTCTTGTTTGTAAATTATATCGGTTAGATATATAATCGGTATTTTTAAAAACGATTTTAGTGTTACTACATCCCTAGTAATGACAAATATTAAACGTCACCGTACCCATAAGATCTGAATAATGGTATAGTTGCGCTACTTAACTTACTGCGGACTTTAATAATATCAGTCTTGTGATCAAGAAGGGTAAAATATAAGCGAGGTCTGCTTATATTTTACCCTTCTTGATCACAAGACTGATATTATCTCTCTAGATACCCTCTAGATAAATATTATCAATGCAGACATACCTGCCGAACAGGCCGGTTTATATTCATAAGCCAATCCTCTGTCAATGTTTTCATGTATCCATTTCCTCCACGCTTGGACATTCCACATAAGGCTTATAACCATAGCGTGCCAGTCTCCCATTTGATCAGTGGAGACGGTACTTTTTATGCTACCTGCAGTACAATTATATAGTTATTTATATGAAATAAGAACAATGGTTGCAGCACCTTATTACAGTTACCTAAAATGTTACTAAATGATAAATTGACGTCTAGAAAATGCAGTAGTAGAGTTGGTTACGCCGCCGCCGCTTCTTCTCTACAAGCGCTTTGGAAGCGGTGGTAAAGTATTCTAAACTTTAAAATTTTTGTAAACTTAGGTTAAGTAGTATTAGTTGGCATCAATAAGCTATACATTGTAATACTATCTATACTATATAATATTAGAAAGAGGTAAAGTTTGTGTGTTCGTGACGTTGTAGGGGGTAATCTCTGGATCTATTAAACCGGTTTAAAAAAATATTTCTGTGTTGAATAGTTCATTTATCGTGTCCGTGACGGTAGCGTACACAAGAGTTGTATCGAGTTGGTTACTATGCCAAAAAACTCGGTGTAAATACTGCCTAATTAGTGTAAAAATAAAAAAAACTCTTCCTCTTTAGTTTAGGAAATAAACACCATTTTCAATGGGTACGCCAGCGTCACGATCAAGCTAGCGTACCCATGGCCGTACTCGAAAACGGCTAATTGTAAAGCAACAGAAGTTACACACAAAAACTCGGTACTAACTCTGCCCCCGCTATGCAAAATTTCATAACAATTGCTCTTGTAGAAACAGAGATATTGAACAAGACTTTTAAATGACAGCGTTATGGTAGCGTACACATAATAGTTCTGATTACTTCTGATAGATAGGGAACTTTTCTTTTGATAAATGCTATATGAATAAATTCGGCGTGAAATTCTGACTCTATTAGTGTAAATACTTTATGCGAATTCGCAGTGGAATATGTAAAAAAATCTATGTAAAGTTCTAGGAACAAATGTATTGACGTACAGTAGCGAACAAAATGTATTCGTGAAATTATAAACAGAGATATAGCGTTATTTGCTAATATAAGCTAGCTTGATTTGTTCTGACATAAATATTAAAATGATTAACTACCTATTTATGTACTTGACTGTAAAAAGTTGGTTTGTCTGGAATGGAACATTTTCAAATGCTAATGTGAAATTCATAATTTCTTTATTTGTAAAAACATGGTATTACAAGGTGTAGTACAAAAGTGGTTGATCTACATGTTTTGTCCAACTTGGGCATGCAAATACTTAAGATCTAGCGAATACATAATATCAATTAACTATAATTTTTTACATCTACACACATACATTACATATTATTATTTATTTATAAAATAGAATTGTGTGTCAGAATTAAAAATAATTAAATGTGATGGCAGATTACAAAGGTAAGTCAATGTCAATAATAATTACTAATTGTTATACAAAAAAGGAAGAAAGGTCAATTTTTTTTACAATTTAAAAATTCTGTTACGGAGTAAAATGTCTTCTCGATTAACCATTCTTTTAACGATTTAACAAATTTAGAAATAGACTATACTTAATACTTTCTCCTTCGCGCTTGCACGTCTTATGGCAGCTAACATGATCGGGGGGTGAGGATAAGGGGTGAGCGGGGTAAGGATGCGCGAAAAAACCATGCGCCAACAATACCAAATGTGATTATACTGTGATTTTTAATATATAATTAATAAATGTACAATTGTTATTATTTGTAAATATTTTCTAAGACTGATTCTTACTAATAAATATGTTTAAATCATAACCTGTTTTAATGTAAATTGTCATTAATATAACAAAACAGAACCTAATATAATTATACTGTGACAAAAATTGTTGTTTTTGGCAAAACAAACGTTATTTTTCTGATAAAGCTACTTATTTGAAATTTTCCAATTATTTCATTTTCTATCAGGGCTATATCTAGAAATTAATAAAGTGAATATACTCCTAGTTCAGTATTTCATCAGTTTTAATTCTGTATTTTAAAAAAACTTGTCAAATCACTTGTGAGCATATCTGTACCAGTACTATGAACATAAAGTAACATGGATTTTTGACATATTCCACTGCGAATTCGCATAAAGTATTTACACTAATAGAGTCAGAATTTCACGCCGAATTTTTTCATATAGCATTTATCAAAAGAAAAGTTCCCTATCTATCAGAAGTAATCAGAACTATTATGTGTACGCTACCATAACGCTGTCATTTGAAAGTCTTGTTCAATATCTCTGTTTCTACAAGAGCAATTGTTATGAAATTTTGCATAGCGGGGGCAGAGTTAGTACCGAGTTTTTGTGTGTAACTTCTGTTGCTTTACAATTAGCCGTTTTCGAGTACGGCCATGGGTACGCTAGCTTGATCGTGACGCTGGCGTACCCATTGAAAATGGTGTTTATTTCCTAAACTAAAGAGGAAGAGTTTTTTTTATTTTTACACTAATTAGGCAGTATTTACACCGAGTTTTTTGGCATAGTAACCAACTCGATACAGCTCTTGTGTACGCTACCGTCACGGACACCATTTATCGGGGAGTGTCATAGGCTATATAGTATCACGCTATGACTAATAGAAGTGGAGTAGTAATGAAATATGTTTAAAAAAATAACGCGTTTTTTTCGCCGCCTAACGAAGTGGGGACGGGTCAGCTAGTATTGAATAAAAGAATTTTGAATGTAAGTACCTAATAGACATTAAATACTTCACTAGTGCAGATTTAATGTCTCATTGCAGAGAAAGGCTCTTCCTGTGACGAAGGTAAACTTCACTTACTTATACCATGCTGGCTACTCGTAAACTTTGTACTCGATTGGTATAGGATTTGATACCAAGAATTCTTTACACAATGATTAAAAAAATATTTATAATAAATATTTTAAACTAAAAGAATTGTTGTTTCTCAGATGTAAAAACTTTTGTTATTTTAATTGGTATATCATAATCATTATTGAAAATTGATGGATGAGGGAGGCACATGACCGCGTAGGGTGGAAATGTTTGGAGGAGTCCTATGTCCAGCAGTGGACGTCCACAAGCTGATATGGATTGAAAATTATAAATTATACGTTTTAAATATTTAACCTAAAGCTTGGGAAAAACTTATTTTATAAAGTCTCTATCACACCTGAAGTTTAGCCAAAAAGAGTTGAGTTGTACAAATAGAGACTTACTGTATTCCTTAGAGGGTTTCGACAAGAATTCAATAAAAGAGCCCGGACACGAGGGAGGGGAGACAGGGCACGTTAGGTCTGGTCTTCGCGCATAAGATGAAGAGGGTTTCGTTCCCTCGTCGGCATTCGTGTACTCCTCTTCTTGTTCATAAGCCACAGACTCAAGCGAGGTACTTAAGCTCTCCCACCTCGATGGATGCACATTTCTGTTAGGCCAAGGCAGGTTCTCCACTTCGTCTACTATAGTTTGCGCTACATTCGAATGTAGTGTTTGATTCGGCGAAGTGCTTTTATTTTGAGGAGTTTCAGTTTGACTCTGTGAGTATCCGAACTGTGGAGGGCTCAGTATACGCGTCGGTGTATCACCGGCGTAGTTTCTGTCGTATAGAAGAGAATGTAGGAAATAGGAATCACATTCCGGTGTTGGTTTTAAAGCAGGACATTTTACTCGGAAAGGTTTGGATGGACACTCTTTGACGGCTACTTCGAGGCCGGGCCCCATATTTCTGGAAGAGCCAGGACAAATGCGTAGATGTTTCGTCTGAGCTAGCTCGTCTACATCCTGTATAGAGACGTGTCGCGAGCAGGTACAGGGAGGCTTGGCCACTTTGCGGAGGATCTCTTCACACCATAGTTCACATTGAACAAATTCACTTTTCATACACACGCATATCTTCATGAGCTCTGTGAACAAATTTAAACAAGTTAAACGAGCCGACGTCCATCTACACTAGTGTTGAAGCTTTGTTACAAGTACCTATAACTCTGTTTCCTTTTGATTTATCGCTACATATTATATGTATAAATACTGCCTAGGTGGCGCAGCGGTCACAGTAGCGGCGACTAGCGTGTACGAGGTCGCCCCAGTTCGATTCCTTCGAAGGACAAATTGTGTGATTCACTAATTGTTCTCTTGAGTGTAAACGTTTTTATTGTGTTTGTGTTAAATTGATGTTTATAAAGTCCCTGCTTCTCAGGGCACGAACCGTAGAGCGGTTTCCATATAAAATATAAAATTAAATAAGATTTATTGAATTTCTTCACAATGCGAACCTAACTGATTTAGTTTGTTTCTGCTACCTCACAAATTGGAATACATAGCATTATACTTAATACGGCAAGCGGTACTCTCACAGACATTAAATTGAGGATTTTATAAGCTTATCGATTTGCAGTCATAACAACAGTGAGCGAAGCACGTCGGACAATTTGAGCCTTGTGTACAGGGTCTTAAATTTCATTTCTGCATGGAGGAAGCCATGCCAGTTGCCATGTTGTTGCTACATTAATTTACACTGTTGCCAGTCTTACAAAACCATACATTTTCATCATGTTTTCCTTTTATTTTCTTAGCGTATGTGATTCCTATATTATAAACAAATAGTGCACAAGTCGTGTTATAATTACTTATATCAAGTCTTACCTGGTTCTAACAGATGTACCGCCAGATATAAAGTTGCGAGTCTAATAACACCTGAAAATAAATAAGTATTTAGTTAAAATAATAATACAAAAAATAATGTTAAGTATATAAAGAGTCACGTCGCGTCGGACGTATCACTGATGCGCCCGTGGCGAGCGCGGGGGTTGAAAGGAGGACGGGACGCGAGGTTCGCATTCCAGCGCGGTCTCTAGATAATGTGACCGTGTAATAACTATGTAACATAGTAACAGTGGTAGCTAGTTAATAAAAAATGGTATAAATGTTCAATAATTAGAAATAAAATAAAAGAAGATTCGATCGTAGAAGAAAATCTCTCGCTTGGTAGAAAAGCTAACAAAAATTTAAATTTAAAATTATTGATATCTGTTGCAATTGGTCGTATTGCGATATTTTATACTATGTTGAATAGCTCGAATTTTTTTTTTTGGATATATACCCTATTAATTCAAAAAACCTAAGCCCTTTTAATAATAGTGGAATTTATAGAAATTATAATAGTGTAAAATTCTACCTACTTTCCATAACAGGTTTCTCAGCTTCTGGAGTTTTGTCCTGCATTAGGCTGTGTAACTTTATTTCTATCTTCCTGGCCACAACTGGGTCCGGTCCTGTGACCGTCAGTTGACCAGCATTTTTATCTTTCAATCTGTTGTAAAGTAAATTGTGATCAATAAATATCATTCACACATTCATACAACGCCATCTAGTCCCAAACTAAGCAGAGCTTGTGCTATGGGTACTACGCACTTGCACTGTTTGCTGTGCACGACGCGACTGCCCATTCCACGCAGGACAATCGTTTCTGCGATCCACACATTATTGTTCTCAGTCTGAGATTCCCATCTATCTATTTATCTTAGCATTTACTGGCCCACTGCTGGACATAGTACCCCACAAATTCGCGTCACTCCTGCCGGTCCACAGCCCTAATTCTCCAGCCAATTAAGGAAATTCCTTACGTAAATTAGTTAGGTAAATAGTTATTTTAACTGATGAATTATTACTCACAATGTTGTAAGGGGTTGTTGCACCAACACGGGCGGGTGCAACGTAAGAGGATAGTGCAGAAAGCAAAAGAGGTGTGTTTGAGGGATGATATGGCTAGGAAAGGAGTGAATGTTGAGATGACGGGAAACAGAGATGAATGGAAAAATCATACATGTTGCGCCGACTAGGGCATGCAACATCGGAAGGTTTTCAATTCCGATACTAACTTCCGATATTAGATCTCAATATCGGAATTCCGATATTAATATCGGAATTTCGTATTTTTTTTAGAAATTGCACTTTTTGTTCAAAATGTCACAAATTCGGTGTGAAACCTCACACCGAATTTGTGGAATAAAAAATATTTATAAATCATATTATTCATCATCTTCATCTGAAGAGACAAAAGCTATCGGTGCTTCAGTCTTTCTTACTGTGAAGTTGAGACTGCTAGTATCGTTTTGTTTATATTTGAGGCGTTTTAACAACCTTACAATAATATCACATATTATTAAAGTAGGTAAAGAGTGAGCGAAACAGGTAATAATATTATTGTTCTTGTAGCACATGCATAGCGAGCGGGCAACATTAATACGGTACCTACTGTTTCGCTCGGCGATACACAAGGATCGATATATGTATAATTTAAAACTCAAAATATAGAAAAATATTCGAGTTCCGAGATTCCGATATTCGATCACCCAGTATCGGAATTGTAATATCGGACTTTGCGTTCCGAGATTACGATATTACGAGATTCCGAGATTCCGATATTCATGCCCTAGCGCCGACCCCAAGTAAAAATGGGATAAGGGCAAGAGGATGATGATGATTTTACTCACAATGCAGCACCGACTTTGTAGGCCTTGCGAACGGTTCCGTGTCTCAGAAGCAATCTCTTGTCTGCCTCTTCCATATGTTTTACCAAAACGGCTAAAGCTTTCGTTCTTTCAGCTACAAAATAACATTAAATGTCGCTGTACTACTCTTAATTATTAAAACTTAATTAAACCTAACTCGGCCTGCAGAAGTTAGCTATCAGAGATTTTCGGCCATATGTGCAGGAACAAATAAAACACCTGCTCCCCGCGCCCCCCGCCATTTAGTTCCAAAACTGACATCTGCGCTGCGCAGCGATAATTTGCAACAACTTTGAGCCGGCCGGGTAAGTTGGCACTTACAGCACACTTGGGGAAAATTACCTTTCTCTTACATGTGTGAAAGTTCCGTACAGACTTCATGATACTAAGGAAAATCAGTGCCATTGGCATATCAGACTAATTATTTATTTTTATTTACCTAAGTAAGAATGTTGCATACATTTTAACACAAGGGTATATAACTTTACTAATGAGGAACAAACACAAATTATAGAAGACTACCCGTATATTTAGGAAATATCTATTTTCTTCACTTCTTTTCGCCATAAAACCAATTCAAACGAGATAAGACCTAATCTTAGCATTCCATGGATTCTCCGTGCGGGTGCCGGGTCCATCGCGTGATAGAGGACGTAACTCTTTTGCATAACAGCGTCTGGGACTTATGTCCCAGATGTAGGTTTAAGGAGGCCCCCTTACAACGCGTTAGCGGTCATCTTCACTGTCTGCTAAGTTCCGTCCTCTACCTATCCAAATTTGGTACTTACCTAATATAACTGGACGCGTATAGGCCAGAAACGCTGGTTCGAGTCCCGCCTCGAGTACCAAGTTTTTTTATTGTCTTTCTTCTTTTCGGATTCTACTACTTAATACCATTAAATGTATTGTGGTGTGGATTATAATATAACTTACCCTCAAGCATTGTGTAGGATGTTAGTAAGCCTGACACGTCAGTGATTACCTCTGTGAATATACATATTTAGTATCAACATTTTATCAATATATAAAATTGTATACCTACGTACGAAATACATAAGTTTACAATTTAATAAAAGACTATTAGTTATATAAGCCTCTTTTCTTCTGATTTGTTCCGAGGTGAGATCCTGGAGATCTGTCACACAGGTTTCGAACCTCAGACTCCAACTCTCAACAAGGTTTTTGTTTAATGTTACTGTAATATAAGAAACTTCTGTACCTTTTGAGAGAAATACTTAAATCAATTAAATTGAAAAAAAATTGAAAATTGAAATTTTATAATGTGAACAAAGTTGTTCATTATTTCATGGCAAGGCAACGTATCGACTTTAAAGACGACCCTCCTCGTCAGATGTAAGAATGTTAATCTACAGATTTCAGCATGGCTAAGGTTCTACATCTAATTTACCTCTTCTGCTTTAAATTGACTATGCAATCTCTTAGTCGTATTTTATTACAAGCTCGAGAAGCTATGTGGCTGGGATACCCTATATTCTTAGCAGCATCAAGAGTCTCAAGCAGACTCAAGAGTGTAGCCAGTCATGTAATATTTAACACTTTTACTGTCCATTCATGACATATAATGCACTGATGAGTTAGCTCGGTGGGTCCGTGCATGACATACAATACACTATTCACTGCTAAGATTTTGTTTTACACTTTAAAAATCAATTAAATTAAAAAATTACTTAATGATATTTTTTTCCAACCCACCTACGGAATCTGGCCCTAGAGGGAGCCGTACCTAATATGCAAGTAAGAAAAAATAAAAGGAAAAGTAATGCACTATAGGACGTGAGGCAATTGTATTGATAATTGCCTTGGGACAGTGAAAGTGTTAATATGCGTGTAATTAGACCTAACCTAATTTTTGGTCAGAATTGATTACAATGATCAAAATAGGAAAAAGAGAAAAAGGTTTTTTACTTCACTAAAACAGAATATAATTTACTATGGTAGATAAAATTAATTAATTTATTATGTCTTAATTAGTAAATCTAACTTACGTTGCAGAACTGGTGCTGCGTAGGGTTTAGCAGAAGGAGGTGCGTTCTGCATCAAAGTTTGCAGTTTACTGGTGATAGCACTCTTCGTGGAGGGGTTCGGTCGATTAATTTTATCATTAAAAGACGTCAGGGTACGTAGGCTGTTGGGTTTAATATAAAACAATTACTAACTTATATATTACTAGCTGACCCGTACCCACTTCGTTAGGCGGCGAAAAAAACGCGAAAAGCGCGCACATTTTTAAACATATTTCATTACTGCTCCACTCCTATTAGTCATAGCGTGATACTACATAGCCTATGACATTCCCCGATAAATGCACTATTCAACACAGAAGATTTTTTAAATCGGTTCAGTAGATCCAGAAACTACCCCCTACAACGTCACAAACAATTGTGTGTTTCACTACACAAACTACAGGGACGGGCCTCCTCCCATGACGGAAGGATACTTGGCCTACTAATACCACGCTGGCCAGACGGATTGGTATAGGGTTTAATTTCAAGTTTTCCTTCTTTTTATTTGGTAATGGTAATATTCACGGATAGTCCCTTAGTCGGTTTTTACGACACCCATAGGATGAGAGGGTGGTGACATATTGTATTCTTACTCCGTCGTTAGAGATGATGATTTGTATAATTAATGTAAATAACTACAGAGGTACGAGTACTTACTAAGCAGATGCCTCTCCGTGTGTCTTGGGTATTTCGCCGTCAACCAGTAGATTATCTCCGGCCTCGTCCATGTTGTCAAGCAAGTGAACGTAAGCCTCGATATAATCGTCTGCGAAAAAAAAACATTTATAAATGTGTTTTTTTTTCATAAATTGTGCACTGTACTAACTTTTTTACAACACCAAAAATTTATGTAATATTTATAGTAACTTTTATATTTGATAAGTGTAAATAATAATTAGAATAATTAGATTAGATCTCCGTGTAGTGACAGAGTAAGAATACAATATGTCACCACCCCATCTCATCCCAAGGCTGTCGTAAAAACCGACTAAGGGACCATCCGTGAATGTCATCTTTACGAAATAAAAAGAAGGAAAACTTGAAATTAAACCCTATACCAACCCGTCTGGCCAGCGTGGTATTAGTAGGCCAAGTATCCTGGCCCGTCCCTGCAGTGGGACATTAATGGGCTGTTATGATGAAATAATTGAAACACAGGCCTCTTTGAAATTTGAGCAACGTTTTTTATAGTTTCTTATCTGATGATTACGAGAAAAATAATACAAAAATCCAACACGTCGGAATTTTTTGATATGAAATATTTAAGATTTTGCTATAAAATGTTTGAGTTCCTACCTTTTGAAATGTCTAAAACGTTATTAATTTACTTCAGCTTAATTTTTATTGCATATAATTAGGGTAAGGGAACATAGAAATTAACGCCAATTAGTATTTTGTTAATTACTATATTAAAGGTATTAGTAATTCGCATTAAACATCAAAAACGGGTCATTTTGGCTTAATTTACTACTGAGCTCATTAATTTATTCATCCTAACATTCCTCATTTTATAGACACTACTAAAAGCCTAATAAAATTACTCTGCAATAGAATAGGTATAATAATAAAAATACTTAGGAGACTCGAGCTTGGCAGTTGGATCATAGGTCTGATGCAGAAGGCAGTACTGCTTGACACGGCACGTATTGTGAGGAGGTTCCTATCTCTGGAGCCCTAACCACCAGTAGCTTGGTCCCTGTACCCGATGCTGGAGGGTCTACCATTTTTTTATATTTTTAAATGTTTTTATATTTATATTTAAAAATGTAATTAATTGTAAACACTAAATAGTACTGCCACTCAGAATCATTTTTCAGAGCTCCTAGGTGATGTAACATGTATGTGTGGACTGAGGGCCCATTTTTTTTTCTGCGGCTTTTTGTAGATTAATCAACAAAAGTGCATAGTTAAAGTTGTTAAAGAGTTTGTTAAACGATTATCAGAGTTTGTTAAGACTTCATTCAAAAGATATATCGCTTTAAGTGGGTCCCTCAGTTCAAACACAAAATCTCCCATAATTAGATAGGTAATGAATTAAACAACAATTTTTTGGTAAAAATCCTTAGTTAAACATGTATAAAAGTATAAAAAGCATGGAAAAGCCTAATATGAGTAGCTAATAAAAAATAACAAACGTTTTAATAGGTCCCTGAGGGCCCACTTGAATTTATCTCATAATTAATAAATTATAGCATGAACATTAAATATTCCTAAGCCAAACATTTGTTAAAAGGGCAAGGATAAATTTAAAATTAAAGAAAGATCACAAACAGTGATAATTATTGTTATTTTTAAGTTTTTAAGTGGTCTCTCAGTCCACACACTATGCAAATGCTAATTGTTAAATATATAATTAAATACAACAATTACGAAAATGGGGAGCCTTTCAGTGCATAGTTAATTTTGTATATAATCGATCTGTATTTATGATAAGATAAATTATAATTCTTTTACGAAAAATTTACAAAATATGTTTTTCGTACAAGTAGAGTGTCCATGCAGTCAAGAGATAATCAACAACCATTACATACATTAATGATGTTACATTACGTTTTAAAGTTTCTGCATAGTCATAAAGTGTGAGATAAAAGTAAATGTCATTATGCAAATTACAACAAAGTGAATTTAAGTAAATAAACACTTTATGATCAGACACGTTTAAAGTACTATATGTAGATAAATCCCTGTTATATTTCATGTATGTGTGGACTGAGGGCCCATTTTTTTTTCTGCGGCTTTTTGTAGATTAATCAACAAAAGTGCATAGTTAAAGTTGTTAAAGAGTTTGTTAAACGATTATCAGAGTTTGTTAAGACTTCATTCAAAAGATATATCGCTTTAAGTGGGTCCCTCAGTTCAAACACAAAATCTCCCATAATTAGATAGGTAATGAATTAAACAACAATTTTTTGGTAAAAATCCTTAGTTAAACATGTATAAAAGTATAAAAAGCATTGAAAAGCCTAATATGAGTAGCTAATAAAAAATAACAAACGTTTTAAAAGGTCCCTGAGGGCCCACTTGAATTTACCTCATAATTAATCAATTATAGCATGAACATTAAATATTCCTAAGCCAATCATTTGTTAAAAGGGCAAGGATAAATTTAAAATCAAAGAAAGATCACAAACAGTGATAATTATTGTTATTTTTAAGTTTTTAAGTGGTCCCTCAGTCCACACACTATGCAAATGCTAATTGTTAAATATATAATTAAATACAACAATTACGAAAATGGGGAGCCTTTCAGTGCATAGATAATTTTGTATATTATCGATCTGTATTTATCTAATCACTGGTTTTATAATTCTTTTACGAAAAATTTACAAAATATGTTTTTCGTACAAGTAGAGTGTCCATGCAGTCAAGAGATAATCAAGAACCATTACATACATTAATGATGTTACATTACGTTTTAAAGTTTCTGCATAGTCATAAAGTGTGAGATAAAAGTAAATAGTTGTAATTGTGTTGGGCCGTATGCGGACCGAATTAAGTGCTATTTGATGCAAACGTAAACAAACAATAAAAAAATAAATGTTCCTGTTAAATTAATGATTTAAAAAAATATATATTACGAAGTACCTAATCTTTAAATTTTCCAAAATTATGACATAGAATTCTTATGGTCCCGTATTGCAGTTAATAATAAATTGATAAAAATGTTAAAAAACATAATAATTTAGTCTACATAACTTTTGAAATATTTTTTTTATTTTACTTTCACTCTGACCTCTTATAATAGCAGTAGATATTGACAGTTTTATTCTAAATTATTTATTTATATACTAACTCTCAAATCCATAAAAACAAGAACCATATAAAAGAAAGTAGAACTCTCAAATCTGTGGTAAACTGTCAGCTTGTTGATTATCGTGAATTCGTTCAGTTACGAGTATTAATTTTAAATTAAAATAAAATAAAATTGTATTATTATTCTACCCATATTATTATTTATTTTCGCGCCAGAATGCGATGACTTTACGACTCATCTTTTAAAAATTTTACGACGTGACTTAGCTGTCAAAAAATATTTTTCCAATATAAAATAAATAACCCGTAAATATTTATTTTATTTTGTTTTTAGTATTTGTTGCTATAACGGCAACTAAAATACATAATCTGTGAAAGTTTCAACTTTCTAACTGCCATGGTTCATGAGATACAGCCTCGTGACATACAGATCCGTTTTTACCCTTTGAGTACGGAACCTTAAAACTGTGGATTTCGTGTTACAAACAGACACTCCAATTTTATTTATATGTATAGACATACAGATATGTATTACGATTGTAGCTAATTAATAATATAACCTGTCACTTGCCTAAAACTTGAAATTTTATTACATTTTAATTTTACTGTATTGCAAATTTTATTGTTTTAATTTTTACATTTAAAAAATGATTGCAATTTAGATTTAATTGATTAATATTAATATTGTGTAATGTTTTGCTTGCCGTGGCAACTTGTAATGGAATCAGCACTGTTGCTTGAGCTACTTAAATATTGTATTATTTCTGATTGACTTTGTGTATGTTTCGTGGGTTATCCTAATTATAAATAAATAAATATCTAAATTAATAATAAACGACATTAAAAACAAATATACAGCCGTTTTCTTAAAACGTGGACACCCCACACCAGACTTAGTATGAAAATTAATAAAACAGTTAAAATGACAAAAAATATAAATAAACCAGACACAAGATAAATACAGATCGATAAAATACAAAATTAACTATGCACTGAAAGGCTCCCCATTTTCGTAATTGTTGTATTTAATTATATATTTAACAATTAGCATTTGCATAGTGTGTGGACTGAGGGACCACTTAGAAACTTAAAAATAACAATAATTATCACTGTTTGTGATCTTTTTTTAATTTTAAATTTATCCTTGCCCTTTTAACAAATGTTTGGCTTAGGAATATTTAATGTTCATGCTATAATTGATTAATTATGAGATAAATTCAAGTGGGCCCTCAGGGACCTTTTAAAACGTTTGTTATTTTTTATTAGCTACTCATATTAGGCTTTTCAATGCTTTTTATACTTTTATACATGTTTAACTAAGGATTTTTACCAAAAAATTGTTGTTTAATTCATTACCTATCTAATTATGGGAGATTTTGTGTTTGAACTGAGGGACCCACTTAAAGCGATATATCTTTTGAATGAAGTCTTAACAAACTCTGATAATCGTTTAACAAACTCTTTAACAACTTTAACTATGCACTTTTGTTGATTAATCTGCAAAAAACCGCAAAAAAAAAAATGGGCCCTCAGTCCACACATACATGATGTAACAAAGGTAAATAGGTGCACAGTAAAATTTGATTCCAGAAGGAAAAGTAAAAAATATTATAAGTTAAATAAATTGGTTAAACAACTCAAATCTGCTCTTAACAAGTCCCATAAAGTAAAGGAACTGCAGGCTACTAATGTTGACCTTAGTAGGCAAATTAATATGTCAATGCTGGACTTAGAAAAGTGCCATAGCAAATTAATAAGTAACCAGATTCAATATGATTTACAGGTTAGTGAACTAAACACAAAACTAAACAGTTCACAAGCAGAGCTACATAGGATTACATTAGAAAATCAACAAATAACTAATGATTATATTTCCAAATATGATGAAATAGCAAGAATTGGCAAAGATAATTTAGAGAAAGTCAATTCTCTTATTAGTAATAATCACAGTATGCAATGTACCAGCAATGGTGGTTCTGAACACTCACCTAATATACAAACAGGGTGTTCTAAAACTACTAAAATGTTAACAAAGTCTTCAAAATTATGTAAAAGTAAAAATACATTTATTGTCTCGGACAAACTGGGTGTTGGTTTGGGTAGTTTAATTAAGACTTACATAGATTGCCCCGTTGTTAATGTTTGTTCACCTGGAGCTAGTTTAAGTATTATAATGAATAATCTGAAAAAGTTACAACTTAACGAAGAGTCTACAGTTGTCATATTACTTGGAAATGGCCTTTCTATTACCAAGAAGGATGTAATTATATTAGTAGAACTGGTATTACAAATCCAGGCATCAGTAGGTTGCAAATTTATTATGTGTGCATTCCCATATTCTTATACACTTACTCAAGAACAAAATAGGCATATAGGTAAATTAAATTTACTATTATATAATAGTACACGTCACTACTGTGACATTTTATTTTTTGACTCTAATATTTTTATTAGGAACAGTTTTTACTTAACAAAAGATACCATGTATCTTTCTTTTTATTATAGAAAACAACTTGCTAATTTATTAGCATTTAATATAGGTATAGGTACAAGTACTAATAGAGTACTCATTAGTTTGGTAGGAGATAGTAGGTCCACTACTAATACATTTATTAAACCATCTAATAGTTTAAACTATTAGATAAGACAAAGGGTAGCCTTAATCTTTGTTTAGTTCATCAAAACATACAAGGTCTATCTGGCAAAGAACTAGAAATAGAACTGTTTTTAAACAAACATAATGTACAAATCTTTTGTGTTACCGAGCATTGGTTACAGTCACATGAATTATTATTTAATAATGCACACTTTACATTGGCAAGTGCGTTCGTAAGAAAGAAGGCTATACGCGGTGGCTCTCTAATATTTATAAGTAATAAAGTTGAATTTAAAGAAAGAAAAGACATAGCAAATCTTTCTATCGAGCGCACAGTCGAAATCTCTTGTGTGGAGCTTGAGCAACATGTCGTAGCTTGTGTGTACCGACCACCGCAGAGTGATTATAGTCTATTTGAGGGTGTTATGGAGAAATTGTTAGAAAGACTATGCTCAGGAAATAAATTTATTATAGTATGCGGGGACTTTAATGTAAATCTACTTGAAAAATCTTCAACTAGTGCTAGATTAATTTGTTTGTTTCAGTCTTATAATTTACAGTTTTTATTTAAAGAAGCCACTAGGATTACATCTCATTCTGCTACATGCTTAGATAATGTATTTTGCAACTGTGAATATGTTAATAAGGATATCTTAAGTGATTTAACATCTGACCACTGTGGGCAAAGGGTAGTATTTCCATCTATTACTACTCCCACAAAGAACAAAATCACATGCAGGCCAATTACCATAAACCGCCTGAATCAATTTAGTGATAATGTTGCAATCAAAGTGACTAGAATTAATCTTAATCAGTATAGCCCAGATGATATTTATAAAGATTTATTAGACATTATCAAGCTTGAATATGATAATATTTTTAAAACTAAGACTTTTGTTAGTAACTCTAAAACTAAATTCTGTGATTGGGCAACAACAGGTATATATAAAAGTAGAGCTCGCTTGTATGAATTGTATGGTATGAAACAATATAATACTCAACCAGATTTCATTCAATATGTCAGGAACTACTCGAAAACTTTTAAGAGGGCTTGTGCCATAGCAAAGTCTTCTTATTTGAGTAATAAGATAAAGGAATCAAACAACAAAATTAAAAGTACATGGGACATTATTAATGCAGAGACCGGCCGGATGAAAATTCGTGATACTAATTATGTACTAAAAACTCAAGATAAGGTTCTCACCAATAATGCCTTTATGATCACAATGTCTACACTGTAAAATGACTTTGAAGCAAAATGCCTCAAATCAATATCTCTAAAGTGTTTTTACTTATTTGCAATACATCTGTATTGCTTATTGCCTATGCAGCATAATGTCTCAAAATTGAAAACGACTTTAAAGGATAATACACAATACGCCATTTGGACTAAGAATCAAAACGACGATAAATCAAATAATCATTATTTTTATTTGTGAATTATTATAAATGAAATAAAATGTTACTTTATTTATTACTGCTTATTTATTTCTTAAAGTAGACGAGTAACAGGTTTGTTCAAAAAAATGAAATAGTAGATAAACTCCGTTTTCAAACAGCCCTTTTTGCAGACGACACAGCTATTTAAGCCTCTGGCACCTCCCCTCCCCCTCGATATTTAGGCGACTCACGCCCTTAGCGATTGGTTCCAGAAATGGAGGATAACAGTCAACCCCGAAAAGAGTCAAGCGGTAATGTTTCTCAAGAAACAAAGCCACAAGACCCTCTCGGCACCAAAAGTCAAGATGTTCGGCTCCCTGATCCCTTGGGCGAGGGAAGCTAAATATCTTGGACTCATACTCGACGATAAACTCTTCTTCTGTCCCCACATAAACATGGTTCGCAAGCTTGGCTCGTTTGTGATGGGGCGGCTGCACATGCTCCTTCGGAAGGAGTCTAAGATGTCGATCCGAAACAAGGTTAGATTATACACGACTTGTATTAGACCAATTATGACGTATGCGTGCGTAGTTTTCGCCCACCTTAGGCCACACAGGGTCCATAGGTTACAAACACTTTAGAATAGGTTAATGCGCTGAGCGACGGGAACACCGTGGTTCATGCGTAACAAGGATCTTCACATAGAACTCCAGTTGCCGACTATCCAGCAACACATGGAACTCTGTTCCCATCGCTACTTTGAAACGGCTGCCACTCACCCCAACCAACTAGTGGTTGAGGCGTCCGGGTACATCCCGTCCTCGCCGTCGAGGCCGGAATACGCGGCGCGTTCGCTCATAGAGGGCGTGCCTTCCGTACGTCCTGTTAGTCAGTGACAGTCCAGGCCAAGGTTCGTGCCCCACAGGGGGTGCATTTTCGTGTTCTGGTCATAAAACTACCTACTGAGATATTTTGCATTTTAGGTATTTTGGATTTCAAATCATCTTCACTTAAAACGTTTGTCTTTAAAGTCGCGTTACTTCGTAGTCATTTTACTACAAAGTCATTTTCATTTAAAGGTGTATTAGTACTAAGTCGTTATGATTTGAGGCATTTTGCTACTTAGTCAATATGCATTTTATGCGTAGTCCTTTAAAGTCATTTTACAGTGTAGACATTGTGATCAAAAAGGCAATAATGCTGACATTGCACATGCTTTTAATAATTTCTTTGTCAATGTTCCTATTCATACAACAACCTCCTTAAATTCCTCTCCAAACCAAGCAGAATTTTTACTAAAAGATAAAGTAATTGAATGTAAGAACCGCTTCAGTTTTAGGTCTATTAACCATAATGATATCATAAAAGCTTTCAAAAGTCTCAATTCCAAGAAATCTGCTGATTTATGGGGTATGTCTGTCAAGCTTCTTCAGGGTATTATATTTAATATATCTCCACATTTATCTATTATATTTAATAAGTGTATTGCCATAGGTGTATTTCCTTATCTAATGAAACACAGTAAGATTATTCCTTTGTTCAAGAATGGATCAAAAAGCGACCCTGGTAACTTTAGACCAATTTCAATACTACCTGTGATTAGTAAAATCTATGAGAAAATTATCTTATGCCAATTGGAGAGTCACTTTCATTTAAATAATATTTTTCATAGGCAGCAATACGGTTTTAGGAAGGGTAGCTCAACGATTGATGCGGGTGTTTCTCTTCTGAAATATATCTATGATGCTTGGGAAAATTCTATGGATGCAATAGGCGTCTTCTGTGATCTTTCTAAAGCTTTTGACTGCGTTGATCATGGGACACTTCTGTGCAAGCTTAGACATTATGGAATTAGGGATGCTTCTCTTGATTTATTATCTTCGTATTTAAGCAATAGGGTTCAGTATGTCGAAGTAAATGGTAGTAGGTCCTCTGGTCTTCCGCCAAGTATGGGCGTGCCTCAAGGATCCATTCTAGGTCCGTTTCTATTTTTAGTTTATGTCAATGACTTGCCGTTTCTTGCTCAGGGTTTGTGCGACATTGTTTTATTTGCAGATGATACTTCACTCGTTTTCAAAGTAAACCGTAAGCAAACTAATTTAGATGAAGTTAACGAATCTCTCGCACAAGTCCTGAACTGGTTTACTGCTAACAATTTGCTTTTAAATGCTGCCAAAACAAAATGCTTAAAATTCTCTATGCCCAATGTTAAAAGCCTTAGTAATAATCTGATTTTAAACGGTGAGGTCCTTCGTTTTGTAGACACTACTGTATTTTTAGGAATAACGTTGGATAGTAAGCTGCAATGGGGTGCTCATATATTAGCTCTAGCAGGAAAACTAAGTTCAGCTGCTTATGCAGTTAAAAAAGTGAGGCAGCTAACGAATATAGAGACAGCAAGATTGGTATACTTTAGTTACTTTCACAGCTTAATGTCCTATGGTGTTCTTTTGTGGGGTAGGGCTGCAGACATCGAATCTATTTTTATTCTTCAGAAGCGTGCAGTTCGAGCTATTTACAATCTTGAATCGAATGTTTCATTGAGAGATCGTTTTAAGGAAATAGGTATTTTAACAGTTGCTTCACAATATATATATGCTAATATAATATATATTAAGCAAAATATTGAACAGTATGATAGAAATGGCGACATTCATAGCATTGGTACGAGGAATAGGCATAAGTTGATAGGTCCACAACATCGCCTACATAAGGTACATAACACTTTTGCGGGACTCGGTATACGGTTATTCAATAAACTGCCTAAGCATGTAATGGATCTACCTTTACTAAACTTTAAAGCATTTGTAAAAAATCAGCTATTATCGAAAGGCTATTATACAATAAACGATTATATTAATGACAAAAACTCATGGGCTTAGATTTCAATTATCGTGATTTCATGTTGCTTGTTCCATGGTGTAGTTTGTGGCTTAACCTAGGTAGTTGTGCGGATGTTATGTTACTACCTTATTACTTTCTTTTACAGTTTTATTTGTTATTGTAACGATAGAAATACTTCACTTGCATTTGTAAATGTATTTAATTATATTATCTAAATGGTATTCTATTCCATTCTCAACTACTTAAAGATTAACAAAATCAACTTGACGACACAAATGCTTGTGTGTTAATTTCTGTCGGATATCGCAGTGACGAGATGACTGATGAACGTGCCATGCAATTAAAGCTTTTTTAAATCAATTTATTAACAATGAAATTTTTTTTATCAATTAAACTTTAAATTGCTATGCATGTAAGATTTGCTTGCACACATCATTCTTCACGCTGCTGTTGGTAATTGTAACAAAGTCAAATTATTATTTTTGAAAAGAGTGGCCTGAGTTTCTTGGCCACATTCTTCTCAGAGCTCTACTATAGTCGTCTGCGAAAGTGGTAGTAGTTTGGCAGACATTTTTCTCTATACTATTCTACTACATGTATAACGATTTGCATGTGTTACTTTGTAACCTAAGTGAATAAAGCTATTTGACTTTGACTTTGACTTTGTGAAAAGTGTAAATAAATAAAATACTTACTTGGTTTTGTTACATGTTGCGATAAGAAGCCAGCAGCGTTAGCGGATTGATCTGTAACATTTTAAACATTTAAAAAAAAGTTTTTATATCCGTTGTTCTGTTACCCATAACACAAGCAGGTAGCCAACCACAAGCTCTTATAGCAATATTATTGTAATCTTACTTAGCCTTTTCGTACCACGAAGTGCTTAAAACAAGCTTATAATAATATTGAAACAATATAGCAATATTGAAACAATATTGTATATATTTGCGAACGACGACCGTTGGGCAGTAAAGCTTCAGAAGGCAGGGTAAGTAGACCCTTCACAAGGTGTAGATCTCGTAAAGGTAGAGAGTCACCGATGAAAAAGGTAGGCTTAGGACAGAGAAAGTTAGTCTTTTGGCTTTGATTATTTATATCCACAAACTCAACTCATCTGTGATTCCTCTGGTGTTACGGGTGTCCATGGGCGGCGGTGATCACTTACCATCAGGTTACCTGAAGGGTCATTTGCTCATCATACAAAAAATATATACACTTCTCATCAAAAAAATCGAAACAGTTGCAAGTTTGTGTTTTATAAGGATTATCTGAAAAATGTGTATATTTAGGAATATGTGTTATACTACTCTGTCAAGAAAGTACCGGGAAAAGATCAATAATACACAAAATGTTTGTTATTCATCCAAATTTATTTTATCACCTTCAAAGTATGCTCCTTCAGAAACTATACACTTACGCCAGCGAATAATCCATTCATCAAAACATTTTTTAAACGCTGCTTCCGGAATTGAGTTCAGTTCTCGCCGCGAATTCTCCTTTATGTCTTCTACCGATTGAAAACGGGTGCCACGAAGTGGTAATTTGAGTTTAGGAAAAAGAAAGAAGTCGGCTGGAGCCATATCTGGTGAATATGGTGGTTGCTCGATGGTATTTGTTGAGTGTTTGGTCAAAAATTCGTTCACAATGATGGCCTTGTGCGAAGGCGCATTATCGTGGTGCAAAATCCAAGAATTTTCTTTCCACAAATCTGGCCTTTTTCGTCGAATTTGCTCTCTTAAACGCCGCATAACTCTCACATAATATTCTTTATTTACCGTTAGATCTTCTGGTAAGAATTCAGAGTGCACAACACCGCGATAGTCAAAGAAAACAGTCAACATGACTTTGACTTTTGATCGACTTTGGCGTTGTTTTTTCGGTTTCGGTTCAGTTGGAAGGCGCCACTCTGAAGCTTGTTGACTAGTTTGCATGTCAAACTCGTAAACCCACGTCTCGTCACCAGTAACAATGCGTTTCATGAATGTTGGGTCGGATTTGACTCGTTCTAGCATGTCCTCAGCGACTCTCATGCGATTAACTTTTTGGAGAAAATTCAGATCTTTTGGGACTAGCCGAGCGGCAACATGTTTCATACCCAAATGATTAGTTAAAATGGTACGGATCGACTCGTGAGATACAGAAAGTTCGGCGGCTATCTCTCTCAAAGTTGAATGAGGATTTTCAGTCACTATTTCCTTCACTTTTGCGATGTTAACTTCAGTTGCAGACGTTGATGGCCTACCAGAGCGAGGCAAATCTTCCATCACATCTCGACCGCTTTTGAACGCTTTGTACCACTCATAAGCACGTGTTTTTGATAAAGTCGATTCACCGTAAGCCTTCTGTAACATTTTCAGGGAGTCCGAACACGAAATTCCATTGGCGATGCAAAATTTAAGACAAACTCTTTGTTCGATATTTTTGTCCATTCTGAAATTCGCAATACACACTAGATATGATATTACTAAAACCAGCACTGTATTTAATATAAATAACAGAAGCTACTCAAACTCCGCGCCAAAATGGAAAACAGTTGTGCCAATCTAACAACAACAAAAAAAACAAAAATTTGAATTTGGAACCATAAACAAATCTTCCATTCCCGATACTTTTTTGACTGTATGTCATTTAATAGGGAATTTAATGAGGTTTTCAAATAATGATGTTAATGTTCTAAATTCAAATTAAATTTTCATAGATTTCGTATTTTGTTTAACAAGTCGTATTTGCCCTGTACGTAGTTTGACGGAAAATGATAAAATTAGGCACGTAAATGAAAAAAAAAGCTAGAAAACGTTTATTTATTAACCCGTATCGCGCACCCAGAGTTCCTCGCTCCCCTTATTACTGCGTACATGCTTTTTTTACTCGCAAAAACCGCCAAGTGGTGGCATTGCTGAATTTTGGACTTAGTCAGGTTAATACGGCTGAAAGATTGCATCTTAGCGTCTCGTCTTTTCATAGAATTTGCACACGCTATCAAGAGACTGGTTTATTCACGCGCCGTTAGAGATCTGGCAGAAAACAGGTAACTTCTGACCGAGTAGATCGATTTATAGTAACACCTTTCTTACAAAGTCTATGCCTTAATGTCTTTCAACCGCAGCAGCAGCTTCATGATGAACCTATGGTGGCTGTAAGTGACTCTACAATTAGAAGAAGGTTGAAGAAACGTGGACTTGTACCGAACAAGCCAGCAAATAGGGAGGAATTACCTGCAGATCTTTAAAAAGCGCGCCTTAACTTTTTACGTAATTACCTAAATTGGTCATACATCTAGTGGAACAAGTTCCTCCTTTCTGATGAGTGCAAAATTGTATTGTATGGTAACGATGGAAGGACTAAGGTCTACAGAAGTGATGGAGAACGCTTTGCACCATGCAGGATTAAAAGAAAAGGCCATCCATGGTGGCGGTTCATGGACTGTTTGAGGAGAAATTAGTGGCAACGACAAGACAGAGTTAGTCTTTGTGTTTGGGTCCCGTCTGCCCTTTTTTAACAGTCATAGGTACATCGAACAGTATCTTGAACCTCTTGTGATGCCCTATGAACATTTATTTGACCCCGGTTTGACATTTATGTACGAGGATGCTAGGGCAAACACCGCGAGCGTTGTAAGAGATTATGTTACTGAAGTCGATATCTCTATTATTGATTGGCCAGCAAGAAGCCCGGACATGAATCCGATTAAACATCTATGGGATGAATAAAAAAGACGAATTAGTGTAAAAGATCATGCCTCAAAAACATTTAGTCAGCTTTAAAATGCAATCCAACAGGAATGGAATAGAGCGCCACTATTTTAGATCGTGACTCTCATCCGATCGATGAAAAACCGTACAGAAGCAGTAATGAAAGGTCGGGAATGGTGTCCAAGTTATTAAATAAACGTTTTCTAGCTTTTTTTTCATTTACGTGCCTAATTTTATCAATTTCCGTCACACTACGTACAGAGTAAAAACGACTCGTTAAACAAAATACGAAATCTATGAAAATTTAATTTGAATTTAGAACATTAACATCATTATTTAAAAACCTCATTAAATTCCCTATTTAATGATGTATAACACATATTCCTAAATATACACATTTTTCAGATAATCCTTATAAAACACAAACTTGCAACTGTTTCGATTTTTTTGATGAGAAGTGTATATTATAAATTATTAAATAATAATTACACTTTTCTGTCACAAAATGTATGTATGTAACTTCGAAATAAAATTCTGCCAAGTAGGAAAAACCCTTTAAAACTTTCGTGTTTCATTTTATGTAATTATTAGTTATTTTGGTAATTAATAATTTACCTTTGAGGCTCTCGACGTTTCGGCCAGGTTACACCAGCCGTAGTCAAAGGTAAATTATTACTAAATATTTACCAAAATAATGTACGTGTTAATACCCGTGTTAATAATAATTACATAGGAAAAACCCGTTTACTACTAAATGCTCCTTTAATTTGACAATGGATTGCGTTGTCTAAATTTGTAAGGATTTTATAGGTACATTATTACATGCCTTTAACAGTTTGAGCTATTTTCCGCGGCATTGAGGAATGTCTCATTATTTCGTCCAGCTTCCTTGATATCTTGGCAGCTTCTTGATTAAATGGCTGATCAGGTGGAAGATCACCGGCTAGTTTTAACCTTGAAAAATATTAAAATAATAGTTTATAACTTAAACATAATTGGTATGCAGAAAACAGGGTTTTATAAGGTATAGAGAAAGAAAACTCGAAAATAGTTCTGTACGTAATGAATTAAAAAAAAATGTGTGTATATTCTTGCCTTGTGTATCATTAAAGATACTCTAATTAAATAACAAAAAAAAACTTTAGTGCTATTCGTAGATATAACGGTTTCCTCTGTCCCCCAGACTCCTTTCGTCCACTACTTGCGGGACATCCTCTAGAGTGCATTACGCCAGCAGAATCTTTTTTTTATCAGATTTTTAGACTTCTAGCTCCTGTAAATGTCTGTGTAGTTTTTGGAATTAGTTCAGTCCTAATTTTAAAGATATTTGACAAAAACAGATTCTGCTGGCGTAACGTTACCGCAGCAGAATCTTTTTTGAAATAATGGGATTATTGAAAAAATCTTAAGGTACATTTTTAGATCGCTGGACGAAGTAAATGTTTCGATATAATTTGAATTTTTACGTTTCATGGTTTCGGAGATAATCAAGATTCTGCTGGCGTAACGTTTGCGTGTTTGCTGGATCTCCGAAACGGTACAGCGTAATTTCCTATTTTTTTATACAGAGCTTCGTCTTAATTAGTCTCAATTAGTTTACGAATAACAAAGTAATAATAATGCACCGTTTGCAAGTTATTTTACGGTTTAAGAATAACTTTATTTCTCAAAAGAATTGCATACATTCAATTCGCTTACTGAGAAACATGTAATAACTAAACTCAATATTTAGAGCGCACAAGAATGTTCTCATTATACACAAATAAAATAGTTACACTATACACAAATACAATACTATTTTAAATTATATAAATACCCCTTTTTGGGCCCTTACTCCTAAGATATGTATACGTCATTTTATAGTTTATAGTTAGTTACAGGTCTGTGTGAAGTTTCATTAGTGTACAGTAAGTAATTAAAAAGTTATCACATAATTTAGTTCATTTTGGCCAGCGATGTGCATCGGGTTAATTTAACTGCCTATTAATTGAGTTTCGTATCGATTTACTTGCTGAATTCTGTATAAGCAATTAGACTTTTGTGTCAACTTTATACCATGAAATTTTGAGCGTAATCCACTCAATAATTACAGAGATAAGCGAAAAAGAGTCATTACGTATGAATGACTGTGGTAACCCGACCATGTATAGATGGTCACAAAAAAACGTCAGTGTAGTACATAACTCTGACCTACTAACATGTAAAGGATAATAAAATTTATATTTGCTTTTTGGTACAGTTTTGTAAACAAGTGGTAAAATAAAACAGAAAATTATTTGAAAACTTTTATGCACAGGATAGAAATTATTAAAACGATCAAAATACCTTGTTGTAAAATCACAGTTTAATAACAATTGCTTAGCAATTACACTATTTAAATGGCAATTAATATTTAACATAAGTATTGATTGTCATTGAATAACTGACTTTTAAAAATAAAGCTATTGTCTAAAAATCTTAAAATAAGTAAAATTAAGTAGGTATATAAAAATTTACTTTTTAAACTTAATTTATAAAATCACAGTAATTTTTAATTTATAACTAGGTAACCATTATGCTAAAGATTGTGTAATTTAAAAATCACAGTAATTCTTCATTTATAACTAAATAACCATTACGCTGAAGATTGTTTAATTTAAAAATCACAGATAAATAAAACAAACCCTCAACATTTAATTACGATAACATTTACATTTTTGTCATAATATAAAATGATTGACAATAGAATATAATTTTATCAGTCAACATTGTTTACAATTTTTTTTTTTCAAAAAAACAAATAAACAATCAATTATTATCGCACAGTGTTATTTTATAATATTTACTGTCTTACACTTTGGCCTAAAAAAAACCCAGTAAATTCAATAAGCACATAAAATAGTTCTGTAAGTAAAATATATGTTTTACACTGCGCGGCCAATTAAAAAACAAAAATAAATCACAAATAGGATCACTATACCCCTTCCAGCGTAAGTTTAGCTTTTTGACAGTTCACGTCCATGAAGTTTCGTAATACTTCCGCTTATTTTTCGCACAAATTATATTGTATTTCATGGACGTACCCATGTTTTTTTCAGTTACCATGGTTACTTAGTGATGGACACTCATAACGATTACCACCATTATGAAACAAATTACAAATAATCGGTAAAAATAAATGCTATGAATAAACCTGAACTCTTCATAATACGTTTATAAAATGTAATATGATATTTTAGATTAGCTATAACCCGCGAAGGTGTCACCATAAATTATGTATTTTAAATAATACCTAAGCTAACTATAATTTTATCATTTTGAGCTATATGCTAATTCTCTTAACATAGAAGAAAGTAACACTAATAAAATGATAATGTAAGTTGATGTAAGGATCCAAATGTGTAAAATAAAGTAATTTGAAAAATCGCGAAATCGCTTACAATCGAATGGCATTACATTCGAGATATTACTGAACGTCACTAACGTCAATCTGTCAAATATCGTTAAATATAGTGGAAAGGGTATAATGGAAAATGTTCTTATCTAAATCTTTATAAATCAAATATAATCACATTAAGGTAATACTTATTTAAAAAATAATTAAATAATAAATACTTATTTAAATTATAAAATTCAAAAAAGTAATACTTATTTAGTACCACATGGACTAATTTATACATTTTTTAATGTATAAATTAGTGCATGTGGTACTAAATAAGTATTACTTTTTGAATTTTACGATTCAGGTCATCGTAACATTGGTATTTTCCGTTTAGGGATCTAAAGCAATGAGCTTTATAATGCCCTATTCCTTCTGAGCTAAGGGAGGGTTGAAATTCTATGATAGCCAAGATATCATATTTTTTGTAATTGATTTCTATGTTAAGAGGCACATCATTAATATTTACTTTAAAACCATGAAGCTCAAATATGATTAAATTATTTAAATTATAATTGAATTGTATAGTGCCTGTTGAGCAAACATTGCAAATGGGAGGGGAATCAGTTTGCATTCCTGATTCACAGCCTCTTGTAATTTTGTAATTCCTTTCTGTTGTATTATTTCTAAATTTAAACTGACTATAATTTGAAATAGAAATAGAAATAGAAATAGAAAATCATTTATTGCGAATATAGGTAGGTCAGTTTGGTGTTTACATACATCTGTTAAGAAACAAATATTTTGTTCAGCTATATTCTACCAAATAGTTAGCATGCAATATTTATAACACATTGAACTTAAACTATAAACAGTTAGGTATTAATAATTAATCAATTAGTTACAAAATAACAATCAATCGTTCGAATCATTACTTTCACCACAATATAATATCAATGAAATAATTTTACATTTTTAGAATAAAATAATAATCAAACAATAATCAATAATTAAAATAATATAATAATAATTATTAAAACAAACAAAATGAACAATACCACTGTAATAATACCTAACTACCAAACAAAGTACAATTTTGCAATGACTTATTTGTATTTATCATCAAGATACTCTTTGACACTGTAGTATGCCTTGCTGATTAAAAAATTTTTCAAATTATATTTGAGCGTCTCCATGCTGGGGCAGTTTAATATTTCAACTGGTAAATGGTTATATATACGTGGAGCCATGCAAAATATGCTATTATTGAACTGCGCCGTTTTATTTGAAGGAAAACGAATTTTATAATTGGTTCGTTTACTTTTTAAATGCTCAAACATGGAGATATGTGAGATTACAAATGTAGCTACCTCATAAATATAAATACATGGAAGAGTTAGTAGTTTCAGATTAACAAATAATGGTTGACAAGATTCAGTTGATTTAATGTTACAAATTGCCCTCACACATCTCTTCTGAGCTCTAAATACTGCCTCCTTGTCTACAGAGTTACCCCAAAAGATTACGCCGTACCTTAAGACTGAGTCTACGTACCCATGGTATGCGGTGACCACAGCAGACCGATGCACAGTTTTTCTGAGCATAGATAGCGCATAAGAAAATTGGCTCAGCTTATTACATACAATTTCTACTTGCAATTTCCAATTTAAGCTCGAGTCTAAATTTAAACCTAAAAATTTTGTATTATCTACTATATTAACATTATGTCCATTAAAATTTATGTCAAGATCTAATAAATTATTTTTCCTATTTCTAAATGTCATGAGATTAGTTTTGTCTAAATTAATTAATAAATTGTTATAAGATAACCATTGAACTATTGTGTCAAGTGTCTGATTAATATCTGAAACTACTTGATTCCTACATGTGCTCGTGAACATCACTGTACTATCATCCGCAAATAATACCATGTCATGGGAAATAAAATTAGGCAAGTCATTAATGTAAACGATGAACAACAATGGACCGAGTATGCTACCCTGAGGAACTCCCTGTGTTACTTCAAGATAGGAAGATGAGTGCACTATCTCTGTATGCGTTTCTGAACATATCCGAGTGATTCGTGTGCATTGTTGTCGGTTTTCAAGATACGTTTTTAGAAGATTTAAGATGTTGCCTCTAATTCCGTAGGATTCCAATTTATCCAACAAGATATTATGATTTACATAATCAAAAGCCTTTTTCAAATCCATATACAGTGCAGTGACTAAGTTTTTATTATCTAGTCCAGTCATTATAGTATTCAGGAAATTGAAAACAGCCAAATTTATACTTTTATGCTTTCTGAAGCCGACTTGTTTCTCCGTGAAAACGTTATTTTTTTCAAAAAAGTCATAAAGGTTATTACTTATTACCTTTTCAAATATTTTAGCGAATATAGGTATAAGAGCAATAGGTCTATAGTTAGTTACGCTCGCTTTGTCATTCTTTTTGTACAGGGGCTTTATTACAGTTATTTTTAATTTATTTGGGAAAATACCGAAGAAAATACTTATATTAATTATGTAGCATAAAACAGGTGAAATTATATTTGATACATTTTTTACAATATTTGTACAGACGTCATCATAACCTGTGCTTTTTGTATTTTTTAAAGAGTGTATTATTTTATTAATTTCAAAAGGAGTAGTGGGATTCATGAATATAGAATTACAATTTATTTTTTCATTTGACAATTTAAACTTAACATTATTAGCTACATGATGAGAATTAGTTCCACTTATAAAGTAGTTGTTAAACACGTCTGCAATTTTTACAGGATTATCGATCATCAAACCATTATTATTTAATTGCCTGACTTCTTCTATAATAGTTTGGTTTTTATTATGGTTAATAATTGACCAAGTCGCTTTACATTTGTTCGATGCTGTACTAATTTTATAATCATTTTGAGCTTTCTGCGTTAGCTTTATTATTTTGTTTAAGCGCGCTGAGTACGATTTAAATTTATTTCTATTAGATTTATTGCATTTTTTTCTATAATCCCAAAGTAACTTTCTTTTTCGTTTTGCGCACTGTCGAATACCCTTTGATATCCACAACGGTTTCTTACGGGGGGTTTTCTTAATCAGTCTAAATGGAAAGCATAAATTGTAAAAAAGAACAAACAATTCATGGAAATTGTCGAATGCACAATTAGGATCTTCCGTATTATATACTTCATTAAATGTAAGAGATTGCATGCATTCTTTGAATTTTAAAATATTTTGCCTTGAGTAATCCCGCCTCCTGATAAACCAATATTTTAAAGCGCAAGTTTCTTTGACAGGACATTTTAATACCTGACATGTATGATCTGATAAAGCGAATTCATAAATATTATATTTGCAACCCCTAATATTATGCATAAAGTTGTCAATGCAAGACTCACTTACAAGGCGGGTTGGTTCATTAATAGTCAATTTAAGATTATAGTTGTGAATTGTAGTTAATAGTTCATTAGTTAATTTATTGGTTTTTAATGTATTAATATTGAAATCCCCGCATATAATAATTTTCTTTTTTGACAAATATAATGTATTAAGTATCGAGTCAAAAATCTTAAAAAACATGTCGAATTGTTCAACACTATTTCGGGGTGGTCTATAAACACAGACTATTATTAGTCTATGCATTACAAGCTCCACAGCACAGCACTCAATAACACCAGAAACGCAACTCTTTTCCACTGAAATTAAAGATTTGTACTCATGTCCATTGCAAACCAAAATACAAGAACCACCATGACGGTTTCCACGACTGAAAGAGGCTGCATGAATGTAATTCTCAACATATAAAAGCTTAATATCATTTTTTTTCATATTATGTTCGGTTAAACAAACTACATCAACAGGGTCACCGTGTTCCATAAGCCATTCCAAATTTAATGTTAGTAATTCGGATTTACTTATGGCCCCATTAATGTTTTGATGCAATATATTTAGGTACTTATAACTAACGAAAAAATGTTTTTAGTTTATTTTCAGTCACTTGTCCCTGTATCACTGACGGAGTATCATTATCAATGCTTGTACTGTTGTCTGCTCTTGAATTATGTACCAATGCCACAGTGTTTACACTGTTACAACTTGTAGAATACTCGTGACATGGAAAGTTTGACATGTCGACAAGTATGCGCTGCATAATATTTGTATAGATGTTCCGTAGTCCTTTACAGTTTATCTTGCCCGTGTTATAAGAAAACATATCAAACGTAAGATTATAGTTTGTGTCGAAACAGTATGCATATTCATGGTATTGAACGTCCATGAATAACAAATTATTGAACAACTCAGCCTTATGATTATATATCGGTGCTCCTCCTATATAGGTAGGAACACACAATATTACATTAGTATTGACTATTTCTTGCAAATGTGTCCGAATAGATTTCAATAGCTCTGTGTAATTTTCGGTGTGTTTGATATCATATTCTCCTATCATAATTATACAGTAGTCATTCATATCATAGTCCTTTAGCTTTTGAGCAATATCTGTCATTAAATACAATATTCCACAATTTTGTACAATGTAGCGACAATAATTAAAGTGCTGAGCAAAGGTACCTTCAATATCCCTCAGTTTACCTTTTACGCTGCAGTTGCTTAAAATGCACAGGTTTCTTTTCTTTGGTTTAGTCGATAAACGCTTTTCATTATTATTGTGAACTCTATTAGTGTTTTCATCTTTGTTAACAACTGAGGTGCTCTCTGTTATCAAATCTATTCTTGTATGTTGTTCTAATGTACTATTTAACTTATTTTTGTTTTTATGATTTTTCCGAGGAGTAAGTCGTGGGCTATCATAAACTGTTACTTTTTTAAATAATTCAATAGTTTTGTTTGCCTTGTCTGAGTCCAACCTTAGTTGATTATTTTCGCACAATAAGTTGTCGATCTCCTGGTGTGCTGATTGAAGATCACTGGTTAGGTTTTTTATAATTTCATTCAGTTCCATTATTCTGGTATCCTCCTGAATTTGTAAAGTGTCTGGAAGACTTGTTATAGAACAATCAAATAACGTTGTGTTAATTGATTCATTTAATGAGGTAGCCCGTCGGCGGCGTGGGTTTCGGATTGTTATATTTTCATCCATATCATTACAAATTGTGGCCATGATAACAATTTATTACTCAAAGGCAATCAAGAATTTAGAAAAAAATTTACAAATAAATAAAAAGTTTGATCACTTTAATTGGTTTCGTAGATACAATAATGCTAAAGGTTAATACTGTAGCATGTATTGGAACGTGCTTTTGTTTGATGCGGTTAGGTTAGGTTAGGTTAGGTTACGTCAATTTACATTTAAATTGACTATAATTTTCATGATTAGGGCAGTTTTCGTATGAACATATTATCCGACTAAATACACATATGGTACGACTAAACTAGCTTGGATCAAGTACAAAATGTAAATTGTAAACAACCAAGTACACCCCTCCTCTCTACACCCCATCCCGCTTTCCCGGTCGGGGCGATACGGACTAACTGGTAGTTTTGTCAGAGCTTAACAAAAATAGATTTTGAGCTGTTTAAAATAGAGTTCATTATTGTTGGAATAAAGCCATGCATTATTTTTGTTTGCAATTTGCCGAAAAACGTAGTATCTATTTCTTTCTCTTCCCAACATAGACAAAACAATGTTTTATTCTATATTTTTCAAGTATAAGTATTTACTTTGTGTATAACATGCATTACGGCAATCGTTCAAAAGCGTTTACGCGGCACAATGGCGCTGCCAATTGAAAAAAAATCAACTCAGTATTTACACAAGGTAATAAAGTAAGTACTTATTTGTGTAACGCACTGTCAGCACTTTGGATGCTTTTAAATTAGCTAAATATTGCATTTAAAACAAAAAAGGCAGTTTTAATTTTAAATGCAAATTTAATAACATTTAAAGTGTTGACAACATTGATTTACAAAAAACCCAAGATGCACATTTTCAAACAAAACTAACAGCCAAAAGTGTCACCAAATTATACATACGCAATAAATACGTATAGTAATATCGTAAACATATTTATTTTTCAAATTCAATCTTACACGCATGACATAAAGTTGTATTTAAAAAGTAATAAAATTTAATGATTGACGTTTGCCGGTAGAACAGACGACGATACTTATTTAAAAAAAGCGCATTGTGCGCCTATTTGTTGCGGACGGTTTTGGGAAGTGGAGTGTGTATCTTTGGTTTTTTGTAAATCAATGGTTGACAACAATAAAATATTTGTATAACACTTATGATGCTTTTAAATTAGCGAAGTAATGCATTTAAAACAAAAACGGCTTTTTTATTTTAAACGAATTTAATTTAGTTTCAAGAGCGTTAACGCAGCTCACTAGCGCCATTAAAATTAATTGTGTACGCGTCTGTACTGACATTATTGCATGCATAACGTAATGACTCTTTTTGGCTTATCTCTGTAATTATTGAGTGGATTAAGCTCAAAATTTCATGGTATAAAGTTGACACAAAAGTCTAATTCGGTATGTAAAGTAAAAGTTAAACTATGTCGAATCCAAAACCATTTAGAGATTTTAGATCAAAAAGTAATAAAATCATATTTTTAGCGCAAAAAACCGCAAGATTGTGTTTATTTTTACAATTATACATAAATTACTTCGTCTTTCCTTTTTTTTTGTCTAAATGATGATTTTTGTCTAAAAAAACAGAAGTTTGTTTCTGCTTTCATTACTCAATAATTAAAACAACTAATTTGAGTATTTTTGCTTTCCTACTTATAGTTTATTTGTAGTAAACAGTTAAAGTAAGTAATTCGACCGCATCGATGACGTCATTCATGCGGTCGAATTACTTACTTTAACTGTTTACTACAAATAAACTATAGGTAAGAAAGCAAAAATACTCAAATTAGTTGTTTATAATTAATAAACCTTTAAAATAAAAATATAAAAAAAATACAAAAAAAAAACTTTACATACCGAATTGTTTATACAGAATTCAGCAAGTAAATCGATACGAAACTTAAATAATAGGCAGTTAAATTAACCCGTTGCACATCGCTGGCCAAAATGAACTAAATTATGTGATAACTTTTTAATTACTTACTGTACACTAATGAAACTTCACACAGACCTGTAACTAACTATAAACTATAAAATGACGTTTTAAACAAGTCTCCAGAGTACATATCTTAGGAGTAAGGGCCCAAAAAGGGGTATTTATATAATTTAAAATAACTTGCAAATGGTGCATTATTATTACTTTTTTATTCGTGAACTAATTGAGACTAATTAAGACGAAGCTCTGTATAAAAAATTAGGAAATTACGCTGTACCGTTTCGGAGATCCAGCAAACACGCAAACGTTACGCCAGCAGAATCTTGATTATCTCCGAAACCATAAAACGTAAAAATTCAAATCATATCGAAACATTTACTTCGTCCAGCGATCTAAAAATGTACCTAATATTTTTTTTAATAATCAAATTATTTCAAAAAAGATTCTGCTGCGGTAACGTTACGCCAGCAGAATCTGTTTTTGTCAAATATCTTTAAAATTAAGACTGAACTAATTCCAAAAACTACACAGACATTTACAGGAGCTAGAAGTCTAAAAATCTGATAAAAAAAAATTACAAATTTCGACAAGATTCTGCTGGGGTAATGCACTCCATCCTCTACACTACAAATAAATAATATACCTACTATTTATTAGTTCGTTAATAATATTTAATATAACCGACATAAAGAACACCCAGACTCAGGACAATAAAATTAGTGGATCACACAAAGAACTGTCCTGCGCGGGAATCGAACCCGCGCGCCTCCTAGTGCTCGTCAGACGTCAGCCACTTACCTACTCATATTTATATATAATATTTATGCCTAGATATATTTCAAATAATTTATCATCCAATCTTGTTTATTAACCTAACAAGGCATTCAAAAATATCGTCTCGTTTACACGAGCCGTGAAGTTCTCCTGGTAATATGAACCATGAGCCATAAATAAAGAAATAATAATACGGCTGTATAAGTGAACATTGTATTTAAATTAAGTGATGTAACGAAACCATAGCGAGATGCAGGAATGTTGTACTTTATCTATATGCCATCTGTCGGCCTAATAAGAAAATAAATTTTCAAGAACACACTTTTAACTACAAAATATAGAAATGTTTGTATGAATACTCGATGTATGTTTAAGAGATGGTGATGCGTACAGAGGGCAAGTAAGTACCATCTCTGAGCGCACAATATGATACACCTAGAGAAGGTCCCGGCTATGAGCAAAAAATAATGTAGTGCATCTCTAAGGACGCGATACTATGCGAAAACTAAATAATGGCCTATGGTTGTGTGGACCGCATACCTGCTGTGATTTAAAGTCTCAGTATTGTAAAAGACAGGTAGTGACGGCCGCACGTACAGAGCGACGATGGAGCAATATATCTTTTAAGTCCAATTTACAAAATAATAAAAAGAATAAAGTACGAAGTAGCACCCTCTCTCACCATGTGGTTGAGAACGGCTGGAGGATTCACGGCCGTTCTCAAGAAGAGGAGGGCCCGCCTGAAATGGTGGGGATCGCCGGAGGGGGACTGGACGCAAAGGCTCTGCCGGTTTCCCAGGCCCCCTCCAAGTAAGGCGATGAAAGAGTGCCGCTGGGGACTTTTAGAGCATTTTACCCCAGCAAAACCAAAAAAAAAGCCCCCTCTCTCGCATCTCGCCAACTCAACTCGCCAAAAATAGGATGGATCTATTTAAATCAACTTTATCAACAACTTACTACTTAATTCGCTATTGTACTTGTCGATGTGTAAATCGGGTTTTAGAGAGGCTTAACGGAGAGGTGAGTCTGCGGGGCCCCAGATTCCGCTCATGCGTTCTATATTATTTAGTAGCATGTATTATGTAGCGCGGAGAACATATAGCCGTTGGGGCAGGAAAGTTCTCGAATAGCGACCGCGCACCGGAAGGCGCAGGATGGGGAGACCCCTCACACGGTGGACCGACGACCTGGTTAGGACGGCGGGAAGCCGATGGATGAGGGAGGCACAAGACCGCGCAGAGTGGAAACTTTTGGAGGAGGCCTATGTCCAACAGTGGACGTCCATAGGCTGATATGGATGAATGGATGAATTATTTAAATATGAATTACCTCTGTGCGGAGTAAAAGGTAGTTTCTTTTTCACCTCCTATTTCTGTCAGGGATTCCTTGTTTCGTTTCTGCATCTCAGAGATGACAACATTGCGAGCGTGTGCTGTATAATCTGTTATAAATTTCATTAGTTATTAACTATAATGACGCAGCAAAATTACTACAATAATCCAGCAAAATCCTATTGCACATAAACATAAACTACTATTGCAGTGCAAAACTCGTGGGGATGAAGGGAAAATTAAGTTTTGCCTTCGACGCCAAGCTATACACTACGTTAGGGTTCATGTAATTAACCTGGGCAATATTCATAATAAAAATATGTACTTAGTGTATAGTTATATTAAGTAAAATTACTAAAGATTGTACCTTTATTCCTACCTAAACTGTATTTATGTAAGTTGGTGTGCAATAAAGTATTATCTATCTATCTAAAGATTTTCTAACATGGAAACATTTTTTAACATTAGTGATTAAACGTTACCATCTGAGTACTCTAAAAAGAGATAGAAGATATTATAGAATACCGATTATATTATATTATAATAAGAATATTATATTATATTATAAGACCCGTATAGATATAGAGAATGAAACATACAGGAACATAATATTCTAAAGGCAATGTGGGAGCACCATTATATTTGATTTGTCAGTGCTGTTTACATTAACATACGAGTTAGTTGAACAATGATTTGACATGCGTTTCAGAAACCGGGGGTTACGGCCGAATACACAAACGTCTGTTAAAGTAAAGCGGCGCTTTAACTAGAAATTATCATACAAAATGTCTAGTTTAGAGTATTCGGCCGTTAGTCTCTTAAAAAATTTGCAAATGATAAAGAAAATATTAATAAAACAAATTTAATACTTACTGTCCTTAATAAACCGCTCTGCTAAACTACGCGAGCTTTCAATGACAACATCTGAAAAATTTTATTTGAATTAGTTAGGTTCGCGAAGCCAATCACAACGTTGTGTTCCGCCCTCAAGACGTGTGTCTTCAGAGGGAAAGCGGCTTCTAGAGGCCGAACCTTCCGTCCTGTTGGTCAGTGACGGTCCAGGCCGAGGTTCGTACCCCACAGGAGTTGCACCTAAAGCAGGTCACTTAAATGTCTTTGGTTGAGGACCCTCAGCGCCACCACAGCCCGTGTAGAGTAGTAATAGTATATCAGGAGCGGCTACTTTAAACAGACAATCCTAAGTGCTAAGTATGTCGTTTACATTCCACTGGCTGGCATTCTCTAGAACGAGCGACCTGAGTACTCCAAAAAGTGATACAAGATATTATATAAGAATAGAAGACCCGAAAGGGCAAGCGAGATAGACATAGAGAAATGGAAAGACTCAGATTCTGATGATAACGCGATTTCTTCTTCTCATCTTTCTTTTATTCTTTTTTTTCTCTCTTTCTTTTTTCTTTCTTTTTACGCGATTTCTATAGTGTGCCATGAATGGCTTAGGTACCTTGCATTGTATCAGTGAGAGTGGCAGGTGTTACGGGAGCCACAATAGTGTTCAGCTTCTTCTCAAACTTCTTGTGTAGGCGATCTGTGTCACCTGCGTCCTTTATGTTCTGGTCTACAGTATGGTTGGGGTCCTGGATCCTGTAATTATTTATTTATTACTAGCGACCAGCCCCGGCTCCCCACGGGCACCTACTACAGAATAAACAACGTTTAAATAGACTTAATTAGTAGTTAAATTGATAAGACTCAGAACAATACTTTGTGGATCACACAAAGAATTGCCCTGCGTGGGAATCATATCGGCAATTAAGGGCCTTTACGTGGCTCACAAGCGCCACCAATAAAAAAAAATCATAATTCGCAAATAGGATCAATAATGTAAAATTCTGGTAACGAAGTCTTGAGAAAATGCTATATACACTTCTCATCAAAAAAATCGAAACAGTTGCAAGTTTGTGTTTTGTAAGGATTATCTGAAAAATGTGTATATTTAGGAATATGTGTTATATATCATTTAATAGGGAATTTAATGAGGTTTTCAAATAATGATGTTAATGTTCTAAATTCAAATTAAATTTTCATAGATTTCGTATTTTGTTTAACAAGTCGTTTTTACCCTGTACGTAGTTTGACGGAAATTGATAAAATTAGGGACGTAAATGAAAAAAAAGCTAGGAAACGTTTATTTAATAACTCGAATACCATTCCCGGCCTCTCATTACTGCTTCTGTACGGTTTTTCATCGATCGGATGAGAGTCACGATCAAAAATAGTGGCGCTCTATTCCATTCCTGTTGGATTGCATTTAAAAGTTGGCTAAGTGTTTTGAGGCATGATCTTTTACACTAATTCGTCTTTTTTATTCATCCCATAGATGTTTAATCGGATTCATATCCGGGCTTCTTGCTGGCCAATCAATAATAGAGATATCGATTTCAGTAACATAATCTCTTACGACGCTTTCGGTGTTTGCCCTAGCATCCTCGTACATAAATGCCAAACCGGGGTCAAATAAATGTGCATAAGGCATCACAAGAGGTTCAAGATACTGTTCGATGTACCTATGACTGTTAAAAAATGGCAGACGTGACCCAAACCCAAAGACAAAATCTGTCTTGGCGTTGCCACTAATTTCTCCTCAAACAGTCCATGAACCGCCACCATGGATGGCCTTTTCTTTTAATCCTGCATGGTGCAAAGCGTTCTCCATCACTTCTGTAGACCTTAGTCCTTTCATGGTTACCATACAATACAATTTTGCACTCATCACAAAGGAGGAACTTGTTCCACTAGATGTATGACCAATTAAGGTAATTACGTAAAAAGTTAAGGCGCGCTTTTCGATGATCTGCAGGTAATTCCTCCCTATTTGCTGGCTTGTATGGTACAAGTTCACCTTTCTTCAACCTTCTTCTAATTGTATAGTCACTTACAGCCACCATAGGTTCATCATAAAGCTGCTGCTGCGGTTGAAAGACATTAAGGCATAGACTTTGTAAGAAAGGTGTTACTATAAATTGATCTACTCAGTCAGAAGCTACCTGTTTTCTGGCAGATCTCTAACGGCGCGTGAACAAACCAGTCTCTTGATAGCGTTTGCAGATTCTAAGAAAAGGTGAGACTCTAAGATGCAATCTTTCAGCCGCAATAACCTGACTAAGTCCAGCATTCAGCAATGCCACCACCTGGCGGTTTTTGCGGGTAAACATCGCATGGACGCAGTAATAAGAGGAGCCAGGAACTCTGGGTGCGCGATACGGGGTAATAAATAAACGTTTTCTAGCTTTTTTTTTCATTTACGTGCCTAATTTTATCATTTTCCGTCAAACTACGTACAGGGCAAATACGACTTGTTAAACAAAATACGAAATCTATGAAAATTTAATTTGAATTTAGAACATTAACATCATTTTTTGAAAACCTCATTAAATTCCCTATTAAATGATATATAACACATATTCCTAAATATACACATTTTTCAGATAATCCTTATAAAACACAAACTTGCCACTGTTTCGATTTTTTTGATGAGAAGTGTATATAAAGTATTTGTATAACACACTCTCAACAGTCTCAACACTTTAAATGTTTTTCAATTACTTATATAAATAATGCATATTATTATTTAAAACAAAAAAGGCTGATTTATTTTCGGATTCAATTGGCGCCGCTAGTGAGCCCTAAGTTCTAAGTTATTTGGGGTCGGTTTCCGCACTTAGTCCTTGAAGTGGACCATTGTGCGTGAGGGCACTCGTCATTCCAGCCAGCCCACCTCCCTCCAGAAGCGTATGAGGTATTCAGATACCGTTTTTAGGGCTTACTAGCAAGATCAGTCTTGCTAGTAAGCCCTAAAAACGGTCTTAAATGAAATGAATAAAAGAAGCTTACCATTCCGCAGCTCTGATATGCGTCAGAGAGGTCTCAGGCTGTTCGTAGAAAACTTTCTGACCATTTGTTTTTAACTGCTTCACTAAAAGCTCCTGCGCGTGCGCGCTATCGCGGTCGGCCTTATCATCTGTTACTTTTGCTGTTATTAAATAGTTTTAATTTTATAATAAATCATGTAAAAATATAAATATGTACAGGTACAATGGTTAGTGTTTTCCATTCATGATATTATTTTATCTATGTGTCAGCCAAACTGAAGGGGAAATGGGCAGACCACGTTTACCACATGCGAAGATAACCACAAAATGAACTTCAAGCAATAGGAGGCGGCAGCGAAGACGGGCCAGGAGGAGGTGGCGAGATGAACTTATTGCGTGGTTCTCTTATTGGTCATTCCCAGTTTCCCTTGGCCATGTCAAACATGTCAGTTTCCTCAAATCGTCAACTTAAAAGTATCGATAAGTAAAAAACTAAACTAAATTGGTTTTTTTGTTTCTAATTGCGACTATACTGGCGAAATAGGTCAACAGATATAGTACGCGCGTTACCATTGGAGTCATCCAAAAAGAGATAGAAGATACAAAACTGTAAATAAGAATAAAATACCAGTAAGTGCAAGCAAAATAGATATAGAGAATTAAGCTAGGCTTTAAGACTCCGATGATAACGCGATGTCTAGGTATAAGAAACAAACGAATTAGCAAGACTGACGAGATAACAAAACAAACCACTTTACGAAATTTAAAATGACCCACGAATAAGGAAAGTTAAAGATTTAGAAAACTGACGAGAATGGTCCTATAATAGAAAGCTCTGCCTCTGAAAGTTTAGGAATAGAAAGCCTTGTATTAATACATATTTAAGTATTCATCTAGAAGTTATTGTGCTAAGTTAGCTAAGTTACGGTGCTTTTCTAGCGATATAATTACTTATATCGCTAGAAAAGCACCGAAATGTATGTGAATGTGTAAGCACAAAACATAGGTACATTATTTTATTATTATGGCAAAGTTGCGCTCTGTTCTGTTCATAATACTCACGCTTGTCCCCACCAGCTGAAACAAATTAATATTATTTTATTATTCTATATCATAAAGAGAGACCCACCCATAAGGTGGTCCGACGACAATTAAGTAATATAGTAAAAAGTTTACATACCTCTTAATCGTCCAGAGCCTCTGAAATAAAAATTAAAATGTTAAAATGAATGATTAATGTGTATCTCCGATTGTCTTTCATTTTAAAAATTGTCAACTCTTATCATCGGATATCCAAAAATATTACTGATACTTATTTAAAGTCATTTGCATTCTCTACCGAATTTGTCAAGGGGAGTGTTTTGAGGAGCTGTTCTGGACATTGGCCACAGTTGAATTTCCCCACAGAACTACTCGCAATCGACTGTCACTACCATCGTCATCACCTCGATGGCTGGCGGTCATCCACTGTGCGATTTTCGCGAAGCTTCCTACCGCAAACAACTGTTTTGTGGAACAAGCTCACTGGGGCGATATTTCCGGACCGTTACGACTTGGGGAGCTTCAAGAAACGATTCTACTCCCATCTTAAAGGTCGGCAACGCATCTGTGATTCCTCTGGTGTTGCGAGTGTCCATGAGAGGCGGTGATCACTTACCATCAGGTGACCTGCCGGCTCGTTTGCCTCCCATCATTGAAATTCATAATAGCACACCTACACTTAGATTTCACTAATATTTGTTTTAACACCCTACTGTTACCTATGATCTAAATTCATTATTCCAATCATCATCATATCAGCCAATTGACTTCCACTGCTGGACACAGGCCTTCTCCAAAAACTGCCACCTTGTAGGGTCCTGCGCCACTTCGACTTCCCGCTGTCATAACTAGATCATCAGTACATCGTGAAAGGGGTTTTCCTCACCTTGCGTTTTCCGGTACGCGGTTATGTAATTATTACAATCATAACAGCCCATTATTGTCCTACTACAGGGACGGACCTCCTCCCGTGATGGAGGGATACTTAGCCTACTAATACTACGCTGGCCAGACGGATTGGTATAGGGTTTAATTTCGAGTTTTTCTTCTTTCTATGTAAAGGTAATATTCACGGATAGTGCTTTAGTCGGTTTTTCGACACCCATGGGATGAGACATATTGTATTCTTACTCCGTCACCACATGGATTAATTATTCTAATACAAAAAAAATATATTTATAAATGTGATTTATTTTAATAGCGAGTCTACCGCTTGCGAAGTTTGCTCAGGCTTCAGGTCTTCATTCCAACAAGTTTTTAATCCATGGGCTGACCTAGCGCTGTTTCAGTTGAGTCAAAATTACGAGAGTTCATGGCTCTTATGAAAAGGAATGGACCTATTTGGTTTAAGCGACAAGGATTCGGGTGACCAAACGGTCAACGGCGTCTGAGGCATATTTTCAGAAAATGGACAGCGAATCCTTCTTGTTTTTTGTTTAATGTTAATATAGCACCACGCGTTATCATCTGAGTAGGTACTCCAAAAAGAGATAAAATATATTACAATATTATTCATTTCTTTAATTAGTTATTAACTTGCATTCATTGCTTTCTTTGCATCACTCAAAGTTGACTGGCAGAGAATGCCTTAGCCATTAAGTCAGCTTGTATACAAAACTGTAAAATTAATAAATTTATAATGGCCGAATACTCAAACGTCTGTTAAAGTAAAGCGGCGCTTAAACTAGACATTTGTTTTAGAATTTCTAGTTTAAGCGCCGCTACTTTAACAGACATTTGAGTAGTAGTTCGGCCGTAAGAATAGTAGAACCGTAAGTGCAAGCGAGATAGATATAAAGAAATGATATAGCCGTAAGACTCAGATAATAACGCAATATCTATAGGGTGGGGAGACCCCTCACACGGTGGATCGACGACCTGGTTAGGACGACGGGAAGCCGATAGATGAGGGAGGCACAAGACCGCGCAGAGTGGAAACTTTTGGAGGAGGTCTATGTCCAGCAGTGGACGTCCGTTGGCTGATATGGATGAATGGATCTATAGGGTAATGGAATCTTAATGAGAGTATTAATAATAGTATTAATTAAACTCGTACGGTCTTACGCCGCCGGCCAACTCGGCAGCTGACAGGGCTCCCACGGCTGTACGGGATAACCCACCTGGACACAAATGTATTACAAATAACTATAGCGCCGATTACACTAGACTACAGTAGGACACTACATCTTGTAGGAGACTACATCTTGTAGGACACTACATCTTGTAGGAGACTGCATCTTGTAGGAGACTGCCCTACAAGATGTAGTGCCCTACAAGATGTAGTGCCCTACAAGATGTAATGTCCTACAAGATGAAGTGCACTACATGTAGTCTATTGTAATAGGCGCTTATTTCAATAGATCACTGGTGCTGCCTCGGTGGTGCGGCGTTCAGGGGTTCGATTCCCGCGAATGACAGTTCTTTGTTCCACAAATTATTGTCCTGAGTCTGCGTGTTCTTTGTGTCCGTTAAATTGATGTTTGTAAAAGTCCCCGCGACACATAGGGCATGATCCCGAGTGCGGGAATTGTCTTTTAAAAAAAGAAATGACTGGTTGTCACCGTTACATCTTATCTCCACGTTGTTTAAGTGATTATACTTTTTGATTTATGACTGCAATAGAGCAAGTACTATGAGCAAGTAGCCCCACAGAAAGTTGTGACCGCACAATGATGATGAGCACAATCAACCTTCTTTTAATGTGGGAAATATTCTATAAGGCTTCCACATTCCTTTGACCCAGATGGGCAGTTGTACCGACTACTAAAGCACACGGTGTTCCTCGCTGACCAATGACAACAAGGAAGGCGACAAGACTGGCATTACTAGACTTTATATTACTTACTTTCTTGAAAAGCTATGTCTGCGATGTACTTAGAGGCGATCGTTTTCGTTTCTGTAAAATTAAAAAAAAAATGTTATTGTTAATATTAATGACAATGTTTCTTTCCATTTTGTTATGTAGGTGTTTTATGTTTGTTTAGCCCAGCAAAGTTACTTTACAGATGGCTGGTCACCCATCCATGGAATAGTCTTGAACTTAAATGGTAGTTCAACTAGATATTATGATCCCCGTGCTTCGAAAAGCACGTAAATAGTCGGTCCCAGTTGTGGTCGTAGTTGTGGTCGTAGTGACAGGTCATTAACACCAGACACCTCACCAAACGATGGTTGAGAAAGAGAAAAATTTATAGAAAAGCAGTAAGAAACATGCACACGCACACGCGCAAGAATTGTATTTATTACAAATCAATACTTCGTTCAAAATATAATAAATATTGTTCTCCTTGATTGGCGGAAACGAATAGCAATAAGCCTAGATAATAACGTGACAAAACGATATCATCCTTAGGTTTTAGTATTTATTATCAAATGAAGATGCAATTAACTTTCTTAGTTTGTATGGAGTTGCGATAGGCTTAGGCAACCTTAAAGGGGTGCGGAACATCGAACAGAAACAAGGATGTACGATATGACTATACAAAGAAAGAATGGGTAATAGGTAGAAGTAATTATTCGTATACATCACGATTCGCCGAACCATACAATGTTTCTATGATGCGGCGACACGTGTTTTGTACGAATAGTTATTTCTATTAGCTGTACTTTCTATATGTAGTTGTATCGTACAAACGTGTTTATGTTTGACGTTTCAGGGCCACAATAAAGAAGAAGCAAAAAGGAGAACTAGAAGTTGCTGGCCACATTGTACTTGTCGTAACGTCACCGCTCGACGAGTAAAAAGTGACATTAATCTGAGATCGGATTTTGTTTGGCTGGTTAGGAAAAAGGGTTGCTCTTGGTGGGAATTAAAAGTTGTTATTTTAAGTTTAAAGTATTGGATTGTTATTTTAAAGAGATTATAATTTGTAAAGCTATATAGTTGTTCTTCTTAACAAATTCTCCTTGATTCTAAAAATATATATTTGATTAATATGTTAGTAGGTATATGTTATAATTACCATTCATATTAGATTTACTGACAGTAGGAGGTAGAGTAGCGGGGAGTGCTTCGCTAATTCTTTGATCTACCGCTTCCACTAGATTAGGTACGGCAGCTTCCTTAGTTCGAAAATGTGGTGCCGTCTCTAACCTGTAACAAACACATTACATTTGATCTTTTTAGTCCAGTGTATGCCTCTAAGGCCCTGCGCAGACGGCACACTTTTTGTGCGATCGAGTCTGCGGCGCACAAAAAGTCTGCCTTACATGGCATAATGTTTGAGTCTTTTGTGCGCCTAACTTTTTGGGCGTCCTGTGCGTTACTGCTTATAATTGCATAGGTTCTATTTTAACAGACTAAAAAGTGCGTCACGGATAGTCTGTCGTCTGCGCAGGGCCAAACAATATACTAAGAGAATAAAAATATATAGTAAAAAATGTATAGTACATGTATAAAATGGTATCGTCTGCGAGATAGAAGATATTATATAAGAATAGAAGATTCGAAAAGAAGAAAGACTACCTAAGCTACTATAACCTAAGCTTTATAGGTAAAAATTATTTGTAATTTAAGAATAGAATACCCGTATGTGGAAACGAGATAGATATAGAGAAATGATATAGTTTTAAGACTCAGATTATAACGTGTCAGGTATACTTAGTACGTACATACTTCGCATAATGCATTCCTATGTAGATAGTGATAGTGTGAACAGTTAACATTGAAATATAAAACATAACAAAGTAAAAATAGAACTCATATTACATAGACACAGTTTAAAAAAACACGAGAAGATATCATGAGTGCTTAGCGATGTCGCAAACGAGAAAGGAAAACCAATAACTTGATACTTTTTAAGCTCAATTTCATCGTAGCCAATATAGTTAGGTGCTCCGTGTGGTGACGGAGTAAGAATACAGTATGTCACCACCCTATCTCATCCCATGGGTGTCGTAAAAACCGACTAAGGGACTATCCGAGAATATTATCTTTACGAAATAAAAAGAAGGAAAACTTGAAATTAAACCCTATACCAATCCGTCTGGCCAGCGTAGTAATAGTAGGCCAAGTAGGTAACCCTCTGTGACTGGGGGAGGCCCGTCCCTGCAGTGGGACATTAATGGGCTGTAATGATGAATATAGTTAGGTGAAAATTAGGAGTTTTTGGGAAAGGCAATGGTTCAAACTCTGAATGGAGCCTGGAAAAAAATCCATTGACTTTTGTTATTTAGAAACTTTACCTGTCTTTTATGGTACCCTTGAAAAAAGAGTGAGACAAAAAACTACGTATTTATTACTTCTTCACCACATGGAGTGAAAAAATCCACCAACATGGCAGAAATTGCCAACGTAGAATTTTTTCAAGTATCGTATGTCTGTTTCACTAATCACTTATCACTCACTATCACTTATCTCCACTATAAGTAATTACTTTTTATTGTAATTGAATGGACATATCCATGACTACTTACTGTGACAATAAATAGACATTAACCCCCTTACTCATAAACGCCTCTTAAATTTAATCACTGTTTAGCGAGATTTTCAGCCGACTTCAAAAAACGTAGGAGGTTCTCAATTCGGTTGTATTTTTTTTTTCAAGTTAAATTGTATAAATTTAAGCTAATGCGTGTAGAGGTGTTTATGAGTATGGGGGGTATGCCATATACTATATACTACCTATAGATAGCCCGATATCTATAGTAATTTTATCTTTTGTTGATAACCCTTTATAAAATAAGATAAAAGTAAGTGTGCGTACATCTCGGCTCCTCCTTTATGCGATTTATTAAATTTGCCAACTTGTAAAAGTGGTTTTGAGTCTTCCTTTTTCAAATTAGTTATTATCAACTCCATCGCTTCACCTGTTTTATTACAAAATGTAAATTAATGTTTGTCTGGTGATAAAAATTTAATATGTTTTGATAATTCAGAGCTCACAATGCTACAGTATCTTTAAGCCGAACGTCCACCGCCGGCTTAACTAAGTTGGTTTAGCTTAGCTCGCATAGTTGAGCCAGTTTTTCATACATGTGCGTCCACTGAAAACTATGCCACATGTATGAAAAACTGGCTCAACTATGCGAGCTAAGCTATACCGTATTCATCCTTACTTGATTTATTTTGTCAACAAACACCACATATTGCAAATTCACTAGTTTTTACATCAATCACACACTTTGATATGGATAAAAATTTCTGGAAAGTAGCATTAAACGTTTATGCAATAGAAAACACGTAAATCATTTTGATTTATCCACTATCTTTCTTAAATTTTAAATAGGTAAATATAATTTTTTCCAACATAAAATTTCACAGATAAAATTAATTTTATCATTTGACATTTGTAGATTATAGAATTTTGTCCTTGATTCCTATACATTTTTCAAAGATCAAAGACTAAAGTCTTTAGTCTGTGGTTGACACGACGCCATATATGTTTACGTTTTAAAGCAAGTCCGTTTAAATAGACTATAAACCAACTTAGTTTAGCCGGCGGTGGACGTTCGGCTTTATAATCATACACAAATAATAAAATCTTCTCTCTTAAAATCTGTATAAGGTAATTAGCACACTACAATCCCAGTAGAAGCGAAGCATGCATGCGTTGAGAAAGCAAAAAAAAAAACAAAAAATACTATAATTTTTATAAAACGATCTTGAATTGGCACTCAGAATCCCGTTAGGCTCTCTCTCTCAATTAGCACTTATCTTTGACATTTTGATTAAAAGTCATAAGCATAGTATACATTGAAACTCATTACATCGAGACACTTTTGGTATAACAAACAAATAACTTTAACAAGGTACACACAGCAACTAATCAAGCTAGACACTCATGTACCTTAATACATTGAAATAAGACACAATTTCAAATGAAAATGTTTAACTTGATGTGTTGCTGTGTTACAGCAACTACTAACTAATATAATAGGTATTATTAACAAAACTAACCTCTTTCCTTTATCTTATTCGATAAGTGAGAACTTCCTTCTTCGGCCTGTTCTGAATGAAAACAATAATTTATGTTATTAATGTTGATAATAATGTGCGTTCTGTCGTCTCTGCCTACCCCGGCCGGGATAAGGCGTGAATTTATGTATGTATGTATGTAATAAAGTAATGTTTAACAAAATTGGGATAAGGGCAGGGGAATGATGATGATGATGTTCTAAACAATACATTATAACTTAATGGCTCGGTGGCGCGGCCGTTGCGGTTAGCGGCTGAGATCGCGGTTTCGATTCCCACGCAGGACAGTTCTTTGTATGATCCACAAATTATTGTCCTGAGTCTGGATGTTCTTCATTGTAAAATTTCCCGCAACACAAGGCACGATACTCTCATAAAAAGTGCTCTTTTTGCAAAGTGTACCTTAAGAAAAGTGCACCATTTGGGAAGTGTACCTTAAGAGAAGTGCACCAGTTTCGAAATGCACCAATTGAGAAGTGCACCATTTGAGAAGTGCACCAGTTGCGAAGTGCACCATTTGAGAATTGCATCAGTTGCGAAGCGCACCAATTGCGAAGTGTATCTTAAGAGAAGTGCACCAGTTGCGAAGCGCACCAATTGAGAAGTGTATCATAAGAGAAGTGCACCAGTTGCGAAGCGCACCATTTGAGCATGGTGTACAAGTTGAGCAGTGCACCAAATGCGTCAAACCCATCCCTTGAGCGGGAGTTGTCTTTAAAAAGCTAAAACTAAAACCTTTTAAGAACTATTAATTAAAAAAACGTACATGATCATGGCGCTTGCAACAGCGTCCAAATATCGGAAACTCAACAACTATAAACATGGTAAATATCCCGATAGTTCGTTAATTACAGGCCTACGCAGACCGGGACGGCTGGCAAGGGATTTTAATTTTTACTAATGGTTATTCAACCGTAATGTTACAGAAATACGACATAAATTGCTATGCTTTATAATTGTGGCATTGAAAGGGATTTTATCGCACGGCATTAAGCCACAGGCTCCCGTGGCGGGATGCCGTGGCATACTGCGGTAGGCAACGGCATGCCACGGACTCACACACGCGATCAAACGCAACTGAAGACTAAAAGTGTATCAGGCAGAAGGAGTCGCTGAGGCGTGGTTTGTTGTTGCGGCATCTAAGCGGCCAGTGTGCGCTGACTCACGGCAAAATCCCTTGCCATGCCGTCGCGGTCTGCGTAGGTTAATAGTGAATGTGACCATGACAGTTTAAATAATTATACCTTTTAATAAATTCTTCATTGTGTCATTAGGTATGACTGCGTCTACTTTCGCTTGTACTTCTTTCTTCTTGCCCGCATCTGACGCCACTACTCCAGCCGGAGTTCTTTTTATACTATACAAAGTAGGTAAATATATATAAGTTAGTTAAAGGCAATATTCTTAGTAGTAATACTTAACACTTTCACTGCCCGTGCATTACATGTAATGCACTGATTAGTTAGTACGTCCATGCATGACATACAATACGATCTTATGCTAGGTAAAATAAATTAAAAAAGGAAAATTCTCAGACATACGTTCCCCAGCTTTCACCCTAGGGTGAATTTTTAAGGTATCAGATCGGAGTAACCCCAATACACTATTAACCACCAAGAATAGTGTTAGTGCGTATAATTTCGGACGTACGGAGCTAACTCATCTGTGCATTACATGTAATGCACGGACAGTGAAAGTGTTAATATATACTTATTAGAAAAATGCTGAGTCTAATATGAACGAAATTCTCTACAAGTATAGGTAATAATAATTTATTTAACTTGTAGGTTTGTATTATTCTACGAAAAACCATTTAATTATTACGTTTAGTTAGCTCAAAAGTAGCTCAGCGTTTTATGGACGTCTTGTATGTTAAGTTTATTTTGTACTATTGTTGCGTCACTGACTTTTTTAGTGTTCAGATATTTTGGAAGTTTGAATATGTTTAGCGAGTTTTGGGGCTGACTGTACATTAATTATACTTGTTATGAATAAATAATAACAACTGCATGTCAACTCGTACCTTAAAATTCGGTTAAGTTAACTTTTAGTTGTCAAATTGTTTTGTTTTTGCTATTGCAATTGTAATCTTTTATGGTCGTCTTAAAGTTTTATTTAGAGTGTGACAATTTGACAACTAAAAGTTAACTTAACCGAATTTTAAGGTACGAGAATTGACATGCTGGTGCAGTAAACTTACTCCTCGCTTCCATCTAAATGTGTCATCTTGTAACTCTTCTCCGTCTCAATAATCTGATCCCCGGGTATGACCAACATGTCGGCCAGTACTTCACGTTTCTCCGCCGCAGCTGGTAATCAAATAAAACCATTAATTTATAAAATAACTAGCTGAACCGTGCCCACTTCGTTAGGCAGCAAAAAAAAAGAGTTCTCTTTTTTTAACATATTTCATTACTGCTCCACTCCTATTAGTCATAGCGTGATACTTTATAGCCTATGATAGGTACTCCCCGATAAATGGACTATTTAACACAAAAAGAATTTTTAAAATCGGTTCAGTAGATCCAGAGATTACCCCCTACTACGTCACAAACACACAAACTTTACCTCTTTATAATATAGATTATTCAGTTTTTCGGCGGGAAGCCAATGGATGAGAGAGGAACATGACCGCGTAGGTTGGAAATGTTTAGATGAGGCATATTATGTCCGGCAGTGGGTCCGTAGGCTGATTATGATGATGATGATTTCTAAATAAGCTAGTTTAAATAGAATATGACGTTAAAACTTACTCTCAGGTAATGGCGCCGACAGATATTTGGACGATTGATCGACAACACCTGCAAACGAACAATTGAATAGTGTCATTTACAAATAAATGTTATTTTCTACAAATAGAAAACTAAAGCGCCGATTACACTAGACTACATGTAGGAACTACATCTTGTAGGAGACTACATCTTGTAGGTCACTGCCATGTAGTCTTTCCATTTCCATGTAATTGTTTTGGACAAACGCAGCGCGGTCGTGGCGTCAACGCGGCGTGAGCGTCGGTAACACGCCCGAAGAACGCCGAAAATTTTTTTTTGTTGTAAAATATAAATACATTATACAAAGAAGACATTCGGACCAATATGCAAGCAATCACAAAGATTTACATTTTGCAGGAATCGAACCCGAGACATTTGCGTAGCAGTCATGTAATATAACGCCTACGCCACAGTATAGTATATTATTGTACCTAAACGTACGGCATACATTTCGTTATTAACGTTAAAGTCATGCTATTTTAGACCTTATAACTTGTGAAATAGAGTATAAATTACAGTCTATAAAGCAAGCATACCTGGTAGATGTTCAGCTAAATGTGCTGGAGGTGGTTCCCCGGTGAGATTGGTCAGTTTACCCTTTACATTAGTATATGCATCAGCGTCCACTTTATCCCGATCTAAACTTGTTGCTGCCTCTAGTCTGAAACAGAATCAATATACCTACAGTCACATTGGTCTAATCTTATGAACAAGATATATAAGTTACAGCCAAAGTAATAAATATGAATATTGTACATAACAACTAGTTATTATGTATAAGGGCTACTCAATTTAGATAAAGTGATAAATGTCGCAGAATTAATCACATTAACTAGCCATTATATATGGCAAAAATACAATATTAAGGCAAAAGTCAGAAACAGTTGGTTAGGTTAGGTTAGTATAGTGACCAAAGGACGCAAGAAACATTTTTTTGATGTAAAACTAGAATATAGCATTACTATATTCTAGCACCTACCCGTCCTTTGGTCACTGTACTAACCTGACCTAACCAGCTGTTTCTGACTTTTGCCTTAATATTGTATTTTTGCCAGTACTAAAACATATTATATAATGGCTAGTTAATGTAATTAATTCTGCGACATTTATCACTTTATCTAAATTGAGTAGCCCTTATACATAATGGCTAGTTATTATGTACAATATTCATATTTATTACTTTGGCTGTAACATATACATACATAAACTCACGCCTTATCCCGGCCGGGGTGGGCAGATAAAACAAGATAAATAACAATAACAAGATATTATATCAGATAAAATACTTTGTATTTTTTTTCTTTTCTATAAATGTTTTTAATATACCTACACTTCTCGTCAAAAAAATCGAAAAAAGCTGCAAGTTTGTGTTTTGTAATGATTAAGAGAAAAATGTGTATATTTAGGAATATGTGTTATATATGTCATTTAATAGGGAATTTAATGCGATTTTCAAATAATAATGTCAATATTCTAAATTCAAATTTAATTTTCGTAGATTTTGCGTTTTGTTTCTTCTTTAAACAAAATATTTTTTTTTAATTAAGTAGGTATTTTTTATACTTTTGTTAGTTTTTATTCTATGCTTTTTATTTTGCTAGTTAAATTGATTTATTATTTAATTCTATCATACATCTTGAAATGTCATTTACAAAAAATAGCAATCCGGCTAAAGCCTGATTTACACATCGACAAGTACCTACAGTAGCGAGTTAAGTAGTAAGTTGTTGATTAAGTTGATATAAATAGATCTCCATCCTATTTTATTGGCGAGTTAAGTTGGCGAGACGCGAGAGAGGGGGCTACTTCGTACTTGTCGTAGTTAGTATTGCTACATTACTCTTCTAATTATTGACTTAATTTAATTAATACAATAACCTTTTTGCTCCTCTATCATATGTCTGGTCGTAGCCTTGTAATTGTGCCAAATGTGTGTCTCCTTCTTCTTTCATTTTAGTTACTAAATGCTCCATTGCTTCTCCTGAAAAAAAAATCAATCAATTAGCCCTTCATCGCAGTTCACGGTTAATACTAATAACCATATTTTGCCCACCTGGTATTCAAAGATTCCCAAATATACTGCAAAAAATTTGATTCCTTTACTGTTTATAAAAAATACAACTCAATAATGTTCGAGGATCTAAGCACCATTTTATATCGTAAGGATCCATCCATCCATCCATATCAGCCTATGGACGTCCACTGCTAGACATAGGCTGATATGGATGGTCCAAAAGTTTCCACTCTGCGCGGTCTTGTGTCTTATGTGTTTATCGTAAGGATACAAAAAAGTAATTAGGCAAAAGACCGCGCAAATGGAGAAAGTCTTAAACTACATATAAGTCATACGAAGATTTGTTCTTAGGAACCATGTCACCGAAATTAATAAAAAGAAAAATTGCATTCATACGAATACATTTGAAAAAAAATATTTGAAGAAGGCTTTTGTCCAGCTGTGGTCTATTGGCTGGTATGATAATGATAGAATATCAGACGTATCAATTTTTTTTTTTTATGTAATAGAAGGCAAACGAGCCAGCAGGTCACCTGATGGTAAGTGATCACCGCTGCCCATGGGCACCCGCAACACCAGAGGAATCACAGATGCGTTGCCGACCTTTTAAAAGGGAGTACGCTCGTTACTTAGCTGTCTAGTAATGAATATCAAAACTAATATTAACAAAACATTATAACCTTTTTGTTTTCCGATGTGGGCTAAATGAGTTGACGCTTCGCCCATTGTAGCTAGAAAAAAGGAAAAAAAAAAGTTAATAAACTACACTAAAACTACTAAAAGTTACTCTTTCATAACTTATTTAGAAAAAAATCATCTTCCGGGCTTAAAAAGGGACGAGCCTGAGTGTGGCCAGTGTTTTTACAAGTATTAATTAAACTTTAAAAATAATATAAAGCAACAAATAACACTATCCGTGTGGTGACGGTATCCGTGTGGTGACGGAGTAAGAATACACCATCTCATCCCATGGGTGTCGTAAAAACCGACTTAGGGAATAACTGAATAGGGAGTGTGTTGCAAACTGAGCTAGCCCCTGTCAGAATTGACTTACAGGATTTTCGCCAATCACTGGACTTTCTTAGTGAAAAACATGACGACATGAAGAAGTCTATTGAATCGTTGGTTAAGGATAATGTACAACTGTCTAAAGAGAACACTGCATTGAAACATACTGTGCGCGAACTATCCGATCGTTTGAATAATATGGAACAATATCTACGCGAGCAGAACCTTGAGATACAAGGTGTGCCTGAACACCATAATGAGAATCTGCCTAATATGTTACAACAATGCTCTCAAGTTGTTGGGTTTGACCTGAAAGAGGGTGACATAACCAAGTGTACTAGAGTTTCAAAAATTAATAAAGACAGTAAACTTCCTCGTAGTATTGTAGTGAAGTTCCAGAGTGTCAGAGTTCGTGATGAATTTTATTCGGCAGTGCATAGATTCAATAGGACGAAGTCTCCTAAGGACAAACTACACACTGCATTGTTGGGTATCAGTGGAGATATTAAGCCAGTGTATGTGTCGGAGCATCTCTCACCTATAAACAAATCGTTGTATATGGCCGCGCGAAAGAGAGCTAAAGAGGTCGGATATCAGTTCACATGGATAAAGAATGGACGCATATTTGTGAAGAAAAATATAGACTGTAAGCAAATATATGTAAACAGTGTTGAGAGCCTAACTCTGATGTCTTGATGTAGCATTTTCGTTCTTGCGGTATACTTATTGTGTTTTAACTGTTAACAGTGCTTTTGTCACTTTACTATCAAAATGTCCGTGGTATGAAAAGTAAAATTATTGATATTTATAATACAATATTGTGTAACAATTTTGATGTTATATGTTTGTGTGAGACATGGCTAGACAATACTATACTATCTTCTGAACTTTTTGACGATAGATACTGTGTGATACGTAGAGACAGAGACGAAGCCTTTCGATTACGGTTTAGTAAGAGTCATGGTGGAGGTGTACTGATCGCTTATCTAAAAAACCTTCAGGTGGTACTTAAGAATGAGCACCGGTCTACATTGTTGGAGGATTTATGGGTACAAGTAAAGATTAACAGTGTTTTGACAGTAAATTTGTGTGTGGCCTATCTGCCAGATTATTTGCCTACAACCATTGTTACAGACTTTTTTACAAAATGTAACAATTTACTTAATACCGATACAAATCAAATTACGTGTATAATTGGCGACTTTAACTTGAGTGATATTCGTTGGACCACAGCAGGAGACTCTCTTCTAAATTACTCTTGTGACAAATCTAGATCTCTTTGTGACCTATTTCAGTCAACAACGGTTAAGCAACTTAACTATATACAGAACCATAACGGACGAATTTTAGACCTTGTTATCACTGATCACCCTGACTTGTTCAGTATAGTGCCTGCAGTGCCTATTAGTCGTCTAGACGAGCATCATCCACCTTTTGAGCTCGTATTTCGCAGCAATACTCCTGCACTCTCGCAGAATACCCAGGATATGAAGCTTTGTTATAGAAGAACTAATTATGAAAGATGTTTAAAAGAAATTACTGAAATTAACTGGGCAGAGAAGGCTTCGTTCTTAAATTGTAATGAGTTTGTACATTTTTTTTATAATTCTATTTACAATATAATTGAAAAATATACACCACTGACCAAATACTCAAACAAGAAGAACCCGTCGTGGTTTTCAAAAAATCTAATAAAATTACTTACTACAAAGCATAATGCCCATGCTAGGTACAAACGCTATCGTAATCCTAGAGACTACGATACGTTTTCTTTGCTTAGGAAGAGAGCTAAGTTGATCACTGATCAGTGCTTTCGTGAATATATTGGTCGTATAGAGGAAGACCTCAAGATAAATCCAAGGGCATTTTGGCGTTACACTAAGGAAAAGCGTGTTACTAACAATTACTCGAGTAATATGTATTATCAGGACCGAGTGGCTACCTCGGGACAAGATATCGCTTCCCTATTTGCAGATTATTTTTCCTCTGTGTATTGTTCTACCTCTACAAATAATAATTATGTTCCTACATTTCCGCAATCTAACTATCCTATTAGCAACCTGCAAATATCGGAGGTGGATCTGTTAAAAAGACTAAAGAACATTGATTTAACTAAGAACGGTGGATACGACGGTATACCGCCCATTTTTATTCGATTATGTGCAACAGGACTAGTAACGCCTATTCATATTATCTTTACCAAATCATTGAGAGAGGGTGTTTTTCCTGAACTTTGGAAAGTTGCTAAAATTACGCCGATTTATAAGGATGGGGATAAGTGTAATGTAACTAACTATCGCCCTATCTCGATATTAAACTGGTTTGCCAAAATCTTCGAGGGTTTTGTTTATAATCATTTATACGCTCACCTAAAACACTTGCTAAGCCCTAAGCAACATGGTTTTATTACTGGTAGGTCAACAAATACAAATCTTCTGAGCTATACTAACTACATATGTGACTCATTTAATAAAAAAGTGCAGGTGGACTCTATATATACTGACTTCTCGAAAGCATTTGATCGTGTCGACCATTCAAGGCTCCTTGCGAAGGCTTATCATGTAGGAATACATGGTAATCTGTTGCGATGGTTAACGTCGTACCTACTAAATCGGACGCAGTTGGTCGCGCTCCAGGGATATGACTCAATTCCTTTTTTGGCAACATCTGGCGTTCCCCAGGGATCGAACCTCGGTCCTCTATTATTTTTAGTGTACATCAACGATCTGCTGGGTTCTATTCGTTGTGAATGTCTGGCTTATGCGGATGACATAAAAATTTTCAAGTGTGTATCCAACTATCAAGACTGTGAAAGTCTTCAATTTGACATAAACACAATATTAACTTGGTGTACTGAAAATTGTATGTCTCTTAACATAAAAAAATGCCAATGCATCACATTCACTAAAAAGAAAAACCCTATACACTATTCGTACAATATTAACGGTGTTAATATTGACAGAGTCACCGTTGTTCGTGATCTGGGTATAATTTTCGACTCGGTTATGTCATTTCGATCTCACTATAATCATATTTGCAACAAGGCTAACAGGATGCTGTCGTTTATATTAAGAAACGCTAGACCGTTCAAGGAGCCTAGCTCTCTTATTACGTTATACTATAGTTTGGTCAGGAACTTGCTTGAGTACTGCTCAGTGGTCTGGTCTCCTATATACATCACTCACTGTGATAGAATAGAAGCAATACAAAGAAGATTTGTTAGAGCTCTCTGTTCGAAGCTTGGTCTAAGACGAAAAATACCACTTTACGAGGACAGACTCCAGCGGTTTAACATGATGACGCTTGAGGGGAGGCGCTGGATGAGCGATCTGTACACGCTTCACAGGATTGTAAATGGAACCTTTGACAGTCAACTTGTTGAATTATTAAACTTTAAAATACCAACGCGGTCCGTACGTATCCCACAGCTGTTCGTTGCACCATTAAGCAATAACAACGTCTCCCAGAACAATCCAATAACACGATTATGCTCTCATTTTAACTCTATCTGCTCTACGGTTGATATATTTGATGGAAATCTGCATTCTTTTAAAAAATCAATATCTGTGCTCCAGTGTAAATGATGGTTGATACCATTTACATAACATGAAATAAAAAAAATAAATAAAAAATTATGCATGCCTACACTTTAAGCCTACTCACTTAGTATGTTTAAGGATGCTGTGTACAGACATAATTGGTTTGCAGACCTGACATTGTATGTAGAGATTTATTATAAATGTATATTTTTGGTTTGTAATCTGTTTCTGTACCAAATAAATAAATAAAATAAAATAAAATAAATTAAAGTCCGCCTTAGTGCATTTGTACAGGAAGAATAAAAATATAAATAAATATAAATATTCCTCACACATTCACACAACGCCATTTAGTCCTAAACTAAGCAGAGCTTGTACCATGGGTACTGGACAACGGATAAATACATTTTTTTTGTAAATACCATACATATTATACATAGAAAACACCCAGACCAATGCAAAACAATCAGGTTAATGCACACAAAGATTTGCTTTGAGCGGGAATCGAACCCGAGACTTCTGCGTAGCAGTCATGTTATATAACCACTACGCCACAAAGGTCGCCGTAATGTAAAATAAATAAATATTCCGGCGTTAGGCAGCAGGATCATAGGTCTAAAGCAGAAGGCAGTATTCCTGGAAATGAAATAGTGAAGTTTCTATCTCTGGAGCCATAACTATTGACGTTGATGATGACGACATGAAAAACTTTCATGCCCTCATCATTGTACAATGCTTGCTTGATGACTTATTATTCAAAATATATTTTAACCTCCATGGTCTGAATAATAGGACACAACATCGAGCTCACACCGCCCGCGCCGCCATCTTATAAGTAAAGCGCCGATTACACTAGACTACATGTAGTCAACTACATCTTGTAGAAGACTACATCTTGTAGGACACTACATGTAGTCTTTCCATTTCCATGTAATTGTTTTGGAAATGGAAAGATTACATGTAGTCTCCTACAAGATTTACCCCCGGTTTCTGAATGACTGATCAAGTCAAAATCAACTAATTATACCCCTTCCACTATATTTAACAACATTTGACAGATTGACGTTAGTGACGTTCAGCAGTATCTCGAATGTAATCCCATTCGATTGTAAGCGAATTCGCGATTTTTCAAATTACTTTATTTTACACATTTGGATCCTTACATCAACTTACATTATCATTTTATTATTGTTTCTTTCTTCTATGTTAAGAGAATTAGCCTATAGCTTAAAATGATAAAATTATAGTTAGCTTAGGTATTATTTAAAATACCTACATAATGTATCGTGACACATTCGCGGGTTATAGCTAATCTAAAATATCATATTACATTTTATAAACGTATTATGAAGAGTTCAGGTTTATTCATAGCATTTATTTCTACCGATTTGTAATTTGTTTCATAATGGTGGTAATCGTTATGAGTGTCCATCACTAAGTAACCATGGTAACTGAAAAAAACATGGGTACGTCCATGAAATACAATATAATTTGTTCGAAAATTAAGCGGAAGTATTACGAAACTTCATGGACGTGAACTGTCAAAAAGCTAAACTTACGCTGGAAGGGGTATAAGTGTCAAAACTATAATTTTCAGGAACTAAAATGACAGTTTTGACACTTAATTAGTTGATTTTGACTTGATCAGGCATTCAGAAACCGGGGGGTAGTGTCCTACAAGATGTAGTCTCCAGCGCCTTTGAAGTTATTGTATGTCGGCCGTAGAGGCACATTCAGTAAAAAACTGCTACAGCGCCGGGCGGCGGTTAAAGCGTTAAAATTATTATTGTAACTTACGATGCAAATCTTCAGCCATGGTTGGAGAAAATCTCACAGGGACACCAGTTTTCAATTCCGAATTAATTTGTTCTCTTAAGTCAGCGGCTTCTTCTGCTATTGTATTATGTAAAGGTCCCGCACGCAACAATCTGTTTACGTCAAATAATATTTAAAAAAATGAGTTAGGAAGTTGTAAGTAACAGCGACCTTTTTGAGGTCAACAGTCCACCTGGCGGCTGTCCTGCAATGCATTTGCCAGAGCCGTGGTCTCCGCTGTTAAAGTCCGATTTACACATCGACAAGTACGGTAGCGAGTTAAAAAAATCAAGTAATGTTGCTAAAAAAGTAAAATTATACTTAAAAAGTTAAATTAAGTATCATCATCATCATCATCTCAGCCAATAGACGTCAACTGCTGGACATAGGCCTCCTCCAAATATTGCCACCTTGTGCGGTTCTGCGCCTCCCTCATCCATCGGCTTCCCGCCGTCCTTACGAGGTCGTCGGTCCACCATGTGAGGGGTCTCCCTAAATATACTTAAAGCTTAATTTTACTTCAAAAGTTACTTACGTATCAGCGCCTCCGGAGTAGCTTTCTCCATAGCCTTTGTGTTTATACAAACTTCTTTTGCCCAAAGATTTTTTCACATTAGATAGAAGTTCCAAAGGGTATCTAGGACCACCAAGACCACCTAGTAGGGCAAATTAATATATTAATTAAACAAATTAGATAAATATAAATCTACAAATATTCAGAAATGCGTTCACTGAGAAGTACATGAAACATATGTGGACTAAGACTGATAGATAGAGTAAGGAATGATGAGATAAGAATACGTTGCGGCATGAAAGATGATATAGTGACCAAAATCGAGAAAGGAATGTTACGTTGGTTTGGTCACATTGAGAGAATGAATGATGAGCGTTGGACGAATCAAGTATACAAGGCTAGTGTGAAAGGACGAGTCGGTGCCGGTAGGCCCCGGAAAACATATGGTGACCAGATAGGATGCATATTGGAGAAGGGCCAAATAAAGAGCACTAGTAACCGACACGCATGTATGACTCGATTTATGAATGTGGACGAGGCCGAATCTGTTTGCCAGGATCGTGACAAGTGGCGTTCTGTCGTCTCTGCCTACCCCGGCCGGGATAAGGCGTGAGTTTATGTATGTACAAATATTCAGAACTAGCGACCCGCCCAGGCTTCGCACGTGTGCAATTGCTATGCTTGTACTTTACAATATTAGGCAATAAGCATGTATCTAATATCGAAACATATGAATCTTTCCCGTATCTAACACTTAGGATCCGTAACTTAATTTCGATGAACATAAATAAGAATATCGACTGAACAATTGTGTAAATAAAGTTTATTCCGAAAAATATCGCCAAACGCTGCTTCGCTTCGACTGAATAAATTTTTCGTATATTTATTAAGCCCACGTAATATAGAACAGAGTAGAAGTGTTAAGTAAGCGTGGTACGCGGGTCACTAATACGCGCTGGTTCGCTAACTTGTCGCTGAGGTCATAGGTAATAATACATAACGCGAATGTCACACAATATGAAGAACGTGTTAATGTATATAATTGCCAGAACTGCGAAAACCGCCATCAGTGGACGACAGCGGAATTAACTAGAAAATTGAATCTATTTAGATTACAAAACGTCATAATTATAATTACTGCGCTACAGCAAATTAACTTCTATTTATAGTATGTATATGAAGGTTCACTCCCAGATGTAGGATCAGCTTGGCGACAGCGATTCCCATAGTGAATTAGTTGTATTGCATTTTCACTTGATTTTTCTTCCGTGATTAAATCGCTTGAAAATCCGTTGCCTAGTTTTCAAGACTTAAGCATATATTAGGACGTACAGAGAGAGGCCGCGATTTTGTTTTATACTATGTAATGAAATATATCAACGAACTTACTTCGCAAGGTGACAGCTTGAGACAGATGATTGGAGACGTCCTTGATCAAAGCTGTAAAATTAAATAAAAGTAAGTAACACGTTAGTAGACAAAGTATCTCTCTGTCAGGAGGCCCGTCCCTGCAGTGGGACATTAATGGGATGTTATGAATGAAGTAACATTCGTATGTCAAGCAGGAGTAACAGAGTAAACGAAATAGTGCGCAGGATTGTCCGTTGAAACTGCATAGAGGTTGACCTGGCACATAGCATGACTGCCTATGGGGCCGAAATTTACTGTCATGGCGATTGCGGACTAAGAAACGCAGAATACGGCCAATGATGCAGCAAAAAACGGAATAATATGCATGACAGGATTGGATACATTTAGAGAAGATTTTTGGCCATGCAAGTAAGTTTGTGACAAAATGTGGCTCAAACATGGAAGCATCTGTAAAAAAACGTGCAAGCTTCTATTCAAAACTGGCTTAACCATGCAAACTTGTGTTAAAAACTGGCTTAACCATGCAAACTTGTGTTAAGAACTGGCTCAAATATGCAAGCTTGTTTTAAAAACATACTCAATCATGCAAGCTTGTGTTATAAGAACTGCCTCAAATATGCAAGCTTGTGTTAAAAACCTATTCAATGCAAGCTTCTGTTACAAACTGGCTTAACCATGCAAGCTTGTGTTAAGAACTGACTCAAATATGCAAGCTTGTGTTAAAAACCTACTCAATCATGCAAGCTTGTGTTTAACCCATATAGACCTACTGTACCCTATATGGTACAGTAACTTTGAAAAATTATTGTGATTTTCGTGTGGGTATATTCGTATTTTATTTAGTTATATAAATTAGTTCAGAGTGACAGTTGTACATTTATTATAATACAAATAAGTTAAATGGAAGTAATTTTGTGTTTTTATCGACATTTGCTAGCAGAAACGTAAGAAATTATTTACAATATCTTCAAGAAGGCCTTTTTTACATTTTTTTATAAAAAGTTGATTGTTTATTAGTATTTTTATATACACACATCAAAAAAGTCTAAGCAACATGCATGATATTACAAATTTACCATTTATATTAATTAATTTCTAAGTATTTACTCACTCAAAGTGTATAGGTAAGTAAACTTTAACCTTTTTGATCACAATGTCTACAACGTAAAATGACTTTGAAGGATTACGCATAAAATGCATAATAACTAAGTAGCAAAAAAACTCACTTTTAAAATGGCTTTGAAGCAAAATGCCTCAAATCAATATCTCAAATGTGTTTTGACTAATTTGCAATACACCTGCATTGTTTCTTGTCTATGCAGCATAATGTCTCAAAAATTAAAACGACAATAAAGCATAATACACAATACGCTATAGGACTAAGAATCATAATTCATCGCTATCAAAAACGACGATAAATCAAATTGCCTCAAATTACCTCAAATTAATAATCAACGTAGTTTTTTATATATGGTTTTTATACAATTACTTTAATTTATGAATAATAAATGAAATAAAATGTTACTTTAATTATTACTGTTTATTTATTTCTTAAAGCAGACGAGTATCAGGTTTCTTCAAATAAATTAAATAGTAGATAAACTCCGTTTTTAAAATAGTTAAGGGCCGGTGTGTCATCATCATCATCATAACAGCCCATTAATGTCTCACTGCAGATTCAGGCCACCTCCTGTGACGGAGGGATACTTGGCCTACTAATACCACGCTGGCCAGACGGATTGGTATAGGGTTTAAATTCAAGTTTTCCTTCTTTTTATTTCGTGAAGATAATATTCACGGATAGTCCCTCAGTCGCTTTTTACGACACCCATGGGATGAGATGGGGTGGTGACATATTGTATTCTTACTCCGTCACCACACGGAATGTACTATCCAGAAATTCTGTCCTTCTGTCGTTACAGAAGGACAAGATTTCTACGCCCTAGATAATATGTCTTCACAATTAAATATATTAAACCAATAATCCTTTGCTTCCTTTTGCTACCTGAAGAATTATGTTGTAAATAATTGTTAACATTCGTGAATTGGACCATTGCTTGTACTTTTATGTGATGTAATTTGGAGCATTTTAGAGTTCTGGTCATAAAACTACTAAGATGTTTTGCATTTTAGGTATTTTGGATTTCAAGTCATCTTCACATAAAGGTATTTTACTACAAAGACGTTTGCCTTTAAAGTCGCGTTACTTCGTAGCCATTGTGATGTTCAACTATTTCACTACAAAGTCATTTTCATTTAAAGGTGTATTAGTACTAAGTCGTTATGATTTGAGGCATTTTGCTTTGAAGCCATTTTAAAAATGAGTTATTTTGCTACTTAGTCAATATGCATTTTATGCGTAATCCTTCAAAGTCATTTTACGTTGTAGACATTGTGATCAAAAAGGAACTTTAAGTGTATAGGTAAAAAAATTTCGATTATGTTTTGTTTTTTTTCATAAAATTCAAATGACTGCGAATTTGTTTGAATTTGAGTGCATGTTAATTGCTACGTTTTAGTCTTGATTTTATAATTTTACCAACCATTTAAATACAGTTGGCGACAAAATTGAATTGTTAGATATTCTTTACGTCATGGAGCGACGTCATTTGACGGCAGATGAAATGCAAAGAGCTGTAGGGATGTTGCAAGCGGGAAGTAATCAATCTCAGGTATCTCGACATTTTGGTATTCATAGAAGTGTTATTTGTCGTCTTTGGCAGCGCTACAATAATACAGGGGAACCCGCTGAACAGCATCCAGGCCGTAAAAGGAGTACAACCACTCGGCAAGACCGGTACATACAACTGACTGCAAGACGCCAGCCGATGTTAACCGCTCGAGAGATAAGTTTGAGGCTACAAAATTCAAGTGGTGTTGATGTAAGTCCCCAAACTGTGCGAAATCGACTGCATGAGTACGGCCTACGAGCTCGACGCCCTATCAGGTGCCCACCGATACGTCACGGGAATCGCGCTCGTCGAAATGAATGGTGTAGAGAACGCATAACATGGACCCAGGAACAATGGGATAAAATTATGTTTTCCGATGAGTCGCGATTCGGGTTTAGGCCTGATACAAGAAGGGTGCGAGTGTACCGTCGACCCGGAAATACTGAAAGACTCAGGTGCGTTCAGGAAGTTCATCCATACAGCGGCTCAACAGTTATGGTATGGGCGGGTATTATGAAGAACAGGCGAACTGAGCTCGTTTTTGTAAATGGAAACATGAACGCTGAAAATTACGTTGAGGATATTCTCAGACCTTATGTCCATCCATTTGCACAAACCTTTGGCTCCGATTTTACGTTAATGCATGACAATGCGCGTTCACATACAGCTCGGCGAACCAGTGAATACTTGGCAACGGAGAACATCCAGGTATTGCCCTGGCCTGCACAATCGCCAGACCTCAACCCCATCGAGCACGCATGGGACATGCTCCAGAGACGTGTTTTGAAGGACTTGGACGGAGTGACAACAACCCAACAGCTGAAGGATTTGCTACAATTCCATTGGGAGCGAATACCGCAAGATGACATAAACAGTCTCATTAATTCAATGAATAATCGTTGCCGACAAGTTCTGAATAGCAGAGGAGGCCATACTTTGTATTAAATTGTCCTATTCTTTCACAATAAATTCATTTTCTTAAGAAATTTCAATTTGTAAAAAAAAAGTTTAGTTTCTTATGTACCTGTATATTCTAATATTGTTAATTTCTGTTATTAAAAGAACTTATAAAGAAAACAGCTGTTATTTTTACATCATAGAACCCTAAAAATATTATTTTAAAAATAAAATACAACGTTATAATTAAAATAAATGGTAAAATAAATTAAAATAAATGGTAAATTTGTAATATCATGCATGTTGCTTAGACTTTTTTGATGTGTGTAGCTTAGAGTACAATAGGTGGTCTGACTATAAAAATCTTTGACCTAAGTTATAGGAGTTAGGTTTATTCAATCCCCAATTAGGTGTACCGTATGTGGTACAGTAGGTTTATATGTAAGCAAAATGTATCATAACTATACTTATACAGATCTTAGAATTTTACAGTTCTAGACCGTAGATCTTTCATGATATTGCTACAAATCTTAAGAAATATGATGATGCTTATTATCAAGGGCAAGATGTCGATATTTTTTTATTTCTACCCGATACTGCGAATGCCTGATCATGCGTTAGGCTGGTCATGTCTCTGGTGAAAAGGATGCCCCAGACATTTACCACCAAGTTTGCTACGAACACCAGCAGAAGTGGCTCCTATTAGTCGTTCTAAAGCGCCAGAAGACCTTCGTGAGTCTCAAGAACCATTGCAAAAACGCGTCTTGAAGTATAACTGGAGACAACGAGACTTTTGACCTAAACGACTACGACTTGGCAACCAGTGTATAACGTTTCTCTTGTAAGAAATCCAATAGAATGGTCTTCTGTGTACCTTTCTGAAAACGTGACTTGCTAACAACTGAAACAAATATGTATTTTGTAAAAGCTTCTTCCAGCTGACGATGATTGCGAACCAGCGTTCGTGGTAAAAAGTGGAACATGCCTCTAAATCTTCACTGAATTGATTTATTTTTACAAAATGGTTGGTTGTTTTATAGACATGATGGCAGGCACATGGACTTGCTAATCATTCGTTGTAGTATTGCAAACACAATCATCGACAGTGACAAGCTACGTGAAAACCTGGTCCTAGCCTGTCCTCGTCAATCAATAGTACCTGATTCAGGATATGATGGCTGAGCAGGCTAAGCAGGAGAACAGAACCAGGTGTAGATAATGTCACAAGCAATGCCCTACAAGGTGTGTCAAGTGCAATATTTGAGTTCACATGGAATATTTTACTATGTATCACACAAAAAAGCTAATAAAAGTCTTTGGTAAAAATAAAGTATTTTGCATACGTATAAGCCTACTGTACCGTATATGGTACGCCCCCCCCTATGCTCCCCCTTTTATTGGATAATTTTTTATATATTTTTTTTAGGTTGCTGAGGTGTCTTTCAGCAAGCTTTTGTTAAAAAATTATAAAATATTTACAAAAATTATTGTCGGTCTAAATGGGTTAAAACTGGCTCAACCATGCGTACTTGTGTTAAGAACTGGCTCAATCATGCAAGCTTGTGTTTAAAACTGGCTCAACCATGCATACTTGTGTTAAGAACTGGCTCAAATATGCAAGCTTGTGTTCATAACTGGCTCTACCATGCAAGTTTGTGTTAAAACTGGTATAGCCTAACCTTAACATACACTTTTAAAGAAAAATTATGTAACTGCTTTAGCGTCGTAGCACATATAACGTAACGTAAACGAATCGGCACCGTACTTATCAACTCGAGCCGTTCAATATTCTTTGTATGAAATTCCTTACTGCAACGCACACTAAACGGAAACGTAACGTAATCGGAATTTTGACGTTTGACACCGAGGAAAAAGGCGAGGCGATCCCGATCCGTTTACGTTACGTTATATGTGTTATGAGCCATAATGTGTTGAGTTTTCTTACCCTTCATAGAAACCTTATACTCTGGGGCGGTTTTACCCTCCATGTCCCTAGTTAGATTCTTGTTCCCTTCTCCTGCAATATCTTTAATAGCCATGTAAGGCACCAGCGATGGCGCAGTTTCTGTCCTAGAATATACACAAGAAAATAACAGTAGTATAGTATAATATTAACTCTTGCTCTTTCCGTGTAACATCATCATAACAAAGCCATTATTAGTCATTAATGTTCCACTGCAGGGACGGGCCTCCTCCCGTGACGGAGGTATACTTGGCCTACTAATACCACGCTGGCCAAACGGATTTATATAGGGATTAATATCAAGTTTTCCATCTTTTTTATTTCGTAAAGATAATATTCACGGATTGTCCCTTAGTCGGTTTCTATGACACCCTTGGGATGAGATGGAGTGGTGACATATTGTATTTTTACTTCGTCACCACACGGATTTCTAGTTATACCTAAAGCTTTATAGGCTAAATTGATATGTAATTTATTCGAAAGAGTCTTTATCAACAAGGTCAGTCAGGCAGTTGGATCATACAGATTGACTAGACACGTATTGTGAGGAAGTTCCTATCTCTGGAACACTACCAGTAGCTTCCTTGTACCCGATCCTGATGGTGAAATAATAATGTAGCTTCTGCGATCATTGTTCCGATTGTAGTTTCGGTTAGTTTTATGGATTAATTCCAAACAGGCACCTCTTCAAAGAGTTTTGTGTACTAAATGGTTTCTCTTACATTCAAAAATGTAAGAAATTGCCATGTAGTATAAATAGGTACCTATAGTAAATAAATAAGGTAAGGTATATTTAGGGTTTAATTTCAAGTTTGTCTTCTTTTTATTTCGTAAAGATAAAATATCACGGATAGTCCCTTAGTCGGTATTTTACGAACCCCGTGGGATGAGTAGGGGTGGTGTCACATTGTATTCTTACTCCGTCAAAACGAGGATAACTTAATACCGCGTGAATATCTTATATGTATAGGTAACCATTACAAGGTAAACAATTACTTACTCAACAGCTGCGGTGCCATAAGTCATGTTGTACTTCGGAGTAGTTGCGAACATATTGCTACTCTTACCCTTCATCATAGCTATTAACTGCTGCAGTACGATATCTAAGCAAATAATACATTATTTATTCATAAAATTATTCACTATTTAACGTAACTCATTACACTTAACACCAAGGTAGGTAAGTTATATCATCGTGGGTTCGATTTGAGTCTGGATGTTCGTTGTGTACGTTAAATTGATGTTTGTGAAGTCCCCGCAACACAGGGCATGATCTCTAGTGCGAGATTTGTCTTTATGAAGCAAAAAAAAGAGCAAAAAAGCAGACAACACCTTATTATCTGCATTGCTAAAGCTCTACTTTTATGCCAAAAGTCGTCAAATTTTACTTTGAAACATACTTTCATTCGTAAATAAATGTAGGAAACCTTCGGCCGGCTTGAAGTTGTTGCAGATGTAAGCGGGGGGCGGGGAAAGTGCATGTTTTTTTTTTATTCCTGTCATTCGCGAACTTCTCTGATAGCTCAATTCAGGCCGGCCAAGTACATATGTGATTAGTGAAGTTAGAAAGGTTTTAAAACAAAAATAATAAGAATCAGTTACAAACCTCTATCGCGGACAAATGCAGAAAGATATCCAGCACATCTGTCGATTACATCTGTGAACAAAACACTCCTTATTAGGCCCTGCGCAGACGGCACACTTTTTGTGCGGTCGAGTCTGCGGCGCACAAAAAGTCTGCCATACATGGCATACGTTTGAGTCTTTTGTGCGCCGGACTTTTTGCGCGTCCTGTGCGTTACTGCTTATAATTGCATAGGTTCTATTTTCACAGACAAAAAAGTGCGTCACGGATAGTCTGTCGTCTGCGCAGGGCCTTAATATAGCTGTTCCTGTTATTTTAATATCTTAGTATGTATCATATTTTAAGACGCTACTTTGAAAATTTTCGAGTTGAATTCGGCCGTGGCCAGAGGGGCGCGCCCCTCGGCGCGCGAATGAGACGGATATACTCTCGCTCACGCGCCGCCGCCCGCGCCGTGTGCGCCGTCGTCGTCCCGCCGGCCCTCAAGGACACGTTATCGCTCTGTGCCATAGTACAAATATATACAGTATTTCAACTTCATAGAAACGGACGAAACGTGAGTTTATACCTACACGCTCACGATCGCGGAGGGAACAGTCGCTACTGTGCCGCAGTAACGAGCGGACTGTGTGTTATAATTTGAAACTAAATATATTATTCATATGTCAATTTCAAACAAACATGGCTGATATAAATACCTACCTTACTAAATGACTTAGGTATTTAATATTATAATATAGTATTTTTTTTATCACGAAAACGGTTTGTTGTACTTAGGTCAATAATAATGAAAATTTAGAAAGAAGAAAGAAAGAAAATAAACTTTAGCCCCCCTTTATGTAATACCCCATGCGTGTCTTTCACTTTGATCTAGGTAAATTTAAGCAATGACATCGATGTCATTTTTTGAATGGATTGGTCACCCATCCATAAAGTGACCTCGATGCCTTTATTTTGACGTTAGAATAGATCTAATAGACCTGTTTAAAGTTTGGTTTTGGTTATCGATAAATTCAATTTCAAACAAACATGGCCAATATAATAAATACAGTACCCGGCCGTAAATATTACACATCGACTTTTTCTCTGACGTTCTACGAAGCCGAAATTGAACGATTGTATTTTTCTATAGGTTGATTTGCAATATAAACGGCCCGGTACTGTACCTACTTTACTGAATGACTTGTTACCTTCTTAATATTATAATTTAGTATTTTATTTATATCACAAACATGGTGGATATAAATACAAACATATACATGTTTCTTTAAATTAAATGTATCAATCATAAAACAACACGTTTTTTACAGAACACTTCCTATTTATTTAAATATAAAATAGAAAAATAAAAAGTATTAATTACAAAACTAAATGGAACCACAAAGTAGATCGCATGTTTACTATTGTTTACGTACCGCGCACCCATTTATAATAAATATTCGGCCCAGTTTGACTACTGGTTATACTGTGACGTCAGTCCGCGGTAGGTAACAGAAAATTCTGTTACAGAAAAACCTATCTACCAGTCTATTATGTTTATACATGTAGCCCCTATTTTTTTTTAAATTTACACCCGCGCAAGGTATTATGAAGGCACAAAGCGCATCCAGATTCAGGACAATGATTTGGGGATCACAAAAATAATTTGACCGCCTCGGGGTAGCGGTCGCAGTGCACGAGGTCGCGGGTTTGAATCTCACGCAAAACAATAGAACTTTAAAAAAAATACAATAGCCTCACTATGTATTGTCCTGTGTCGCGGGGTATATACAAACATTTACTTAGCTGACACAAAGAACATCCAGACTCAGGACAATAATTAGTGGATGGAACAAATAAAATTGTCTTACGTGAGATTTGAACTCTAGGTGTAGGTATCTCTTTGTGTTCGTTTGTTTCATGTTTGTAAACGTTCCCGCGGTGGAATGCATGAGTTCATATCTCACGTAAGAAATTTTTTTGTGTGATCCACAAACAACTGTCCTGAGTCTGGACGTTCCTTGTGTTCGTTTATTGCATGTTTGTAAACGTTCCCGCGGTGGAGTGCGTGAGAGTTCAAATATCACGTAAGAAAATTTTTTGTGTGATCCACAAACAACTGTCCTGAGTCTGGACGTTCTTTGTGTTCGTTTGTTTCATGTTTGTAAACGTTCCCGCGGTGGAGTGCATGAGAGTTCAAATCTCACGTAAGACAATTTTTTTGTGTGATCCACAAACAACTGTCCTGAGTCTGGACGTTCTTTGTGTTCGTTTGTTTCATGTTTGTAAAAGTTTCCGCGAAAGTAAAAAGTATTATTTAGATCTTATCAGTAAGTACCTACCTACCTAAGCTTGCAAATAAAATAGGTGAGTACCTAATATTATTTCTTTGATTTTTTCAGTTTCACACAACTCCTACGTACTGTCGAGGAGACTTTTACAAAGAACATCCGAACTCAGGACAGTAATTTGTGAATCGCTCAAACAACTTTTTTGCTTGGATTCGAGCCCGCGACCTCGTGCACGCAAGCCACTACCGCGACCGGGCCGCACTGCCCGCGCCACTGAGGCCGTTTCAATTACGTGATCTTGACGAAAACGGTTATAAAACTTAGTACACTTGAGCATATAGTCTAAAATCGCTTATATAAACAAACGCTTGCATTATCAAAAGGGTCAACAGTAACTAGGTACTTAGTTGAGTTATGGCGAACTTTACCTAAGTTTTATAAAAGACATAACTTCAAAAATATTTTACGAACCAATGTTATCGAAATAACTATTATAAAATAATACTATTATTTACTTATAAAAGAGAACAAAGTATTAATAAAAACTTAGGTATAAATATTTTAAACCTAACCTATATATTTTACCTACGATTAAAAATTACGCGATAAAATTTAGTACGAACGGTGAGTCGACATGCACAGGTCCGGCGTCGAAGAGGGCCATCGCCCGACTGAATCGTCGACCGTATTCATTCTGTATTAATCGTTAACGAGTAGGTATAAGGTCTGAAATTGCGATGCGCCCGCAACGATCCAGAGAGCTGTGATATTGCTAAAATCTTATTTTCTTAATTAAAAGTCATTGGTTGTAGTTATGTTAATGATATTCTACAGTAAGACTAATATTGATGTTACGAATGTATTTGAGTAATTCATATGCATAATGATAGTGTACTTTCCGTGTAATATGCAAAAACCTGTTTTTTTAGAGGTGTTTTCAAAAATAAATATGATCGAGCCAAAATCAAGCTATCGCGTTTTCGTAATTACAATAGCCTAGTTAAAGGTATCAATTTACCTATATCAAAATTCTAGCTTCATTGGTCTTTTCATATTCCTGTAGTAGTTGATGAAAGATAGTGCATTTTGTCAATGTATCCCCTTAAGATCCATCAAAGATGGCTGACGAAATTAAATGAAATAATTCTATAATCAATTTAGTAATCGTTTTAATTTTTGATGTCAATATTGTTCTTAATCTAAGTATAGTTTAAAGTTTAGTAAAAAAAATTAAGACCGTGTAAGACTGCTTGGATCATAAAAGTTCAGTCTTAACACTATATTATCTTCATTATATTTAGTATTTTTTCTTATGCAGAATGCAGTACTGTTCGACACGGCACGTATTGTGAGGAGATTCCTATCTCAGGAGCCCTAACCACCAGTAGCTTGGTCCTTGTACCCGATGGTGGTATGTCTACCTTTTTTTATTTTTATAAATGTTTGAAAAAAGTAAATAAAGAAAATAATAATAATTGTTAAAAAAGCAAGCTGAAGTGGCAATGGGCTGGTCATATCTGTCGAAGGACCGATGGCCGTTGGAGCAAACGTGTCCTGGAGTGGAGACCGCGACTCGGCAGACGTAGTGTAGGATGCCCCCCAGCTAGGTGGACCGACGACCTCATTAAGGTCTCTGAGTCGGACTGGATGCGGAAAGCGCAGGACCGAGTTCTGTGGCGCGTGTTGGGAGATGACTATGTCGAGCAGTGGACTGCTATAGGCTAGTTGATTGATTGATTAACAAAGTAAATACCTTTCATATCTTGTGTTAGTTCTTTAGGTGTATTGTTATCAACAACCCGGTGAAGGGTCTCTGAAAACTGCGGGACAGTCGACGGGTCCGGTTTTACCGATGTGAGACCGGGAGCCGATTCCAACCTGATCAAAGTTTAGAAACTTATTAAAAAAGAAAGAAAGAAAGAAAAGTTATTTATTGGCCAACAAAAGATTTTCACATAGGTACAGTAAATAAAAAAGAGAAAAAAAAATTAAAAATGTTAATAAAAACAAGAAACAAAAAAAAAACAAACAGTAATACACATAAAATTGGCCAAAAAGACCTGTGGAAATAGTGAAGAAATCTGTACCTACATTAAATAAATATTTCTTATACATACTTAGGTACTAAAAATTATTGCAAAATAAGTACTAAGTACTTAAGTAATATCGTAAGTATAATAATATCATCATCATTCATCATCATAACAGCCCATTAATTCGTTCCACTACAGGGACGGGCCTGCTCCCGTGACGATGGGAAACTTGGCCTACTAATACCACGCTGGCCAGACGGATTGGTATAGGGTTTAATTTCAAGTTTTCCATCTTTTTATTTCGTAAAAATAATAATCACGGATAGTCCCTTACGGTTTTTACGACACCCATGGGATGAGATGGGGTGGTGACATATTGTATTCTTACTTCGTCACCACACGGAGAGTAATATAATTATGTTAAATTTTAATTTTTTGTTGTTTTTTTTCAATTAAGTAATTACTTTAAAATTTTACTTACGTATAAGCGGCAGCAAAATTGGTAGGTAAACATGAGAAATCAGAAAATACAGTTTCACCATCACTTCTTAATTCTTGAATCAGTAGGTCGAACGCTGGGCCACGTTCAACTACAAATTTTACAATATATGTATTATTAACTAGCAAACTATCCCGGCTTCGCAGAGAGGCAATGCCCTTCTCTTAAACATATAAACAAATTCATAATAAACAAAAAAGCAGTAGTCCTTAAGCCCGATTTACACATCGACAAGTACAGTAGCGAGTTAAGTAGTAAGTTGTTGATTAAGTTAATATAAATAGATCTCCATCCTATTTTTTGGCGAGTTAAGTACGAAGTAGTCGCCTCTCTCGCGTCTCGCCAACTTAACTCGCCAAAAAATAGAATGGAGATTATATAAAATAAACTTAATCAACAACTCGCTACACACTGACAAACTCCCCGCTTAGATTTTGCGTCTCAAATGATAACTCTTCAAAGAGTTCTAATACCCTTCGAAATATTATTCCCTCTTTTCTATAAAGGCTCTTTCAATTTAGCCGTTTCGTAACGTACGGCTGCCGTGCGTTTTTCAAATCACAAACTCACGGTCGTTTGTTTTCATACAAATCTTGCCGTTGCCCGCGACTTCGTACATGTGGAATTTCAATAAAAGTAATGTTGGTTGAGAAGTGGTCTATTCGGGAAATGGTCTTTTCGAGATGTGGTCTTTTTGAGAAGCGGCCTTTATGTGCCGTAGGGGGCAATGCCTGTACGCTACAATATTATGCATGTATCTTACTTATAAACCTCCCTCTTGAATCACTCTGTTACCGTTGAAAATTAACTTAGTGGTTTTGAAGATTGAGCATATATGGACAGCCATTCAGCAACAGCGACTTTGTTCTATTCCATGTAGTGATTATATATAATCACCTCTGCCCGCAAAAGGGCAGAGGTGATTATATTCCCACGTAATTAGCAACTCTAATAACTTTGTAATAAAGGTCAAAACCAATGAAAAAACAAAGTTACTTGTGCCCGTTAGGTCATTATTAATTTATAAGTAACACAATGTAGACATACGTTCATCAACAGCAGCCTGTGATAAATATGCCGACGTCAAATCAATTGTTTCTGAAAAAAATAATGTAGCATTAGTATAAACTGATTGTTATGGATCTTTATGGACTCGAAAAACTCAGATTTTTCTAATTATCTGGTCCTAGTAAAAGTTGAAGGGAGTTTTAATAGATAGTGAAAATTTTAATCAACATGTCAATTCTCGTTCCTTAAAATCTATAAAAATTCGGTTAAGTTAACTTTTAGTTGTCAAATCGTCACACAATAGGTAAGACAATTTGACAACTAAAAGTTAACTTTACCGAATTTTTAACGATTTGAAGGTACCAGAATTGACATGTAGGTCAGTAAACAATTTTTGAGAAAAACTGTTCTGTTAAAATTACTATTTCGGACAAATCCCCAACCTTATGCCACTCGGCAGAATTATTTGATTTAATTTGAAATAATAAATGCAGTAAGTACTAGATACACATTATGAAACACTTTATAAGCTTCGTAAATAAACAATCTGTTATATTGATTTAATTTTAATTATATTTTATATATCCGTGTGGTGACGGAGTAAGAATACAATATGTCACCACCCCATCTCATCCCATGGGTGTCGTAAAAACCGACTAAGGGAATAACCGTAACTACTATCTTTACGAAATAAAAAGAAGGAAAACTTGAAATTAAACCCTATACCAAGCCGCCTGGCCAGCGCGGTATTGGTACGTCAAGTATCCCGCCGTCACGGAAGGAGGCCCGTCCCTGCAGTGGGACATTAATGGGCTGTTATGATGATTATGATGACATGCTATATTCGCTGTAATACTGTACGCTGCTCTTCCCAGTAATCATCGGTCGCCAGGTAAGCGGAAAGATTAAATCTAGAGACCTCAAACATTGATCGCATAAAAACCCATGCAATCTTATCAATGGGGCCGAGGCGGTTAAGCACCTAACTTAACCGAACAAAACCAAAGCATCAGAAATGTAATTAATATCTAATACTTAGCTATAACCCTATACCAATCCGTCTGGCCAGCGCGTTATTAGTAGGTCAAGTATCCCTCCGTCACCGGAGGAGGCCTGTCCTTGCACTGAGACATTAATTAGCTGTTATGATGATGATATAGCTACAGTATTTATGTTACCAGTCATATCTTGCTTCAATTCCGGAGGGGTTACACCGCCCATCAGGTCATTCATACACTTTTTGATGGTGGTTGTTAGATTAGGATCATCATGGTCGTTCTCAAGACCTTTTGCGTCTTCCAAACTGAAATAAAATAGTTGGTTCTTGTATAAAAAACGATTAAGTATCCGGCGATAATTATTTGACAAATACATTTTAAAAAAGAAGGGAATGGTGAACATGGAATGGAGTTCCACAAGTTACAGGTCTGTCTTAGTCCAAAGTCCACTGAAAAACAGATCCTCCTAACTGAAAGAAGACTGAAGTTCCCTAGTGGTAAATTACATTTCGATAGTTTTTGACGAATCGAATCCCAACTCTCCCGATTTTCGTGCACATTTAAATTAACTAGCAACACTGAAACGACGTCAGCGATACCATTTAGTTCACAGATAAGTTGGGCAGACTAATATGTGTGCTGTTCTTTCTGTTCTTTAAATCGATGTTTGTAAAGTCTTGTAAATTAGTAGTTTAAGTAAATTCCTAGTACGTATAAAGACTTAAAAACACAAATCACTTACTTTTTAGCAGCTTGGGTATAAGATTTTTTAATTTTATCTTTAGCATACATTGGTTCGTTCTGTTTTTTATGCATATGTTCGACCAATAATCTAAAAGCTGGGCCTTTATCCTCTGTAAAATTAATAGATAAATAAATAAATAATCCTCACACATTCACACATCGCCATCTAGTCCCAAAACTAAGCAAAGCTTGTACTATGGGTACTAGACAACAGATAAACAAACTTAATTATTTTTTTTTGTATTATATATAGAGAACACTCAGACCAATGCAAACAATCATGTTCATGCACACAATGATTTGAGAACCCAAGAAAAAAATTAATGATATATAATAAGTTAATGATTTAATTCTTCTTCTTTGCCTGTCCTTATCCCATTTACTTGAGGTCAGCGTAATGGTTCTTTAAAACTCTCCAATGTCAGCCATGATATCATTATTCACTCACTTTTGTTACCTATCCTCTCTTACGCAATCCATTTTTTCTTCAACCTTCCTCTTATTACATTCCATCCATCAACAATTACATTCATTACTCTCCTAGTTAAATGCGTTTCATCCCTTCTCATTACATGTCCAAAATCAAGACAAACGAAGTGACTTTTAATGATTTATTTAGGATAAAAAATAGAAATAAGTAATTATATTACAAGTATTATAAAATACTTACTGTTATATTCCGCATACTGAGACAAATACTTTGCGCAAATGTCAACAATATCTGTAAATAAAAAAATATATATTATTATGTGCTAGATCAGTAATTGCCATTTTATAAAGACTTTATATCAATAACTATGGATTGAGTTTTCAAGTATTAAATATTCAATACAAGTTTACTATCGTCGAAGTGCGTAAACTGCTAAATACTTAGTTCATTGACACCGAGCACTTTTGTGATCACTATCCGCGTGGTGACAGAGTAAGAATACAATATGTCACCACCCCATCTCATCCCACGGGTGTCGTAGAAACCGACTAATGGAATAACCGTAACTACTATCATTACGAAATAAAAAGGAAAAAGGAGGAAAACTTGAAATTAAACCCTATACCAATCCGTCTGGCGTTTACGTTACGGCCAGGTAAGCCTCCTTCATGGGAGGAGGCCCGTCCCTACAGTGGGACATTAATGGGCTGTTATGATATCAATAATTGAGTTTCAAGTATTAAATATTCAAAACAAGTTAACTATCGTCGAAGACCCTTGACACTGAGCACTTTTGTGATCCATAACAGTAGTTCCTACGTGAGCCTAGACATAGGTACTTGGTGTCTGTAAATGCCTTTCCTCTAATCAAAAATAAAAATAATCTGGAAAAACTTAGCTAACTTTTATACCCTTAGAGTTAGGGTGTCCTTGACTAAATCTATATCTATACTAATATCTCAGACCATATAAAAAATAAAGACGTAGCGCTGTCAACAAAAAAATTAAGCAGGTTTTGTAAACATGTGTGCATTTAAGGAGTGCTGCCATGCAATGAAATCTAATTACCCTAATATTTGTCTAAGTACTGGCAGGCTGATTGAGTTCATGGATAGGTTTCATTTTAAAATTGTATATAGGTATTTTCCAAGTGGTGGTATAATAGCATGTTTATTCCGACAAGATTGGGTAAAAATAAAACAATTATTATTCCAAAACCATTTAATAAATGAATAATCACAACAAATCGTATGTTAGAAACTGGAGTGTTTCCAGACAGGGTAGACCTTATTGAACCTTTAAGAAAGGCCCAAAACATGACATTAATAATTAAAGACCCATAGCCCAAGTTATACATAATATTTTATGTGGATTTCTTGAACGTTATTCTTTTTAAACGTTATTCGTTATTGTTTTAAATTCTTATCAATTTGGATTACTAAAAAATAAAAGTACCGCACTAGCAATTTTTAAACTATTTCAGGGAATCTGGAAAATCATAAACAAAAGGAAAAGATATACAGGGTGTAAAGTGAGACATAGGCAATACTTTAGGGCGTGATAAATAACGTTATTTAATGAAGGAAAAAAAATATAAAATAAATAAACATTAAATTACTACATAGTAAACGACGTGTAAAGCTTAGCTATGAATTTCACTAATCATGGACACCGCGCGGACGCAGCGAGCGATTGGTTCGCCAGCTGAGTTAGATACATACCTACGACGCGCGGCGCGGGTCAATGCACCGAGTCTTGAACAATGTTTTAGCGCAGCGGGAACGTGTCCACACTTAGTTGATTTTTGGGATTTTTTCGTCAAAAATTAAGTACCTAATTTTATTACATAATTCGGATCAGAATCACGTACAGAGTCACCTCCTAAATTATTGCCGTTGACTCAAAAAACACCCTGTATATCCTACTTTTGTTTTTATTCTGTTACTAAATGAAATAACCAATAATAGACATATTGGAAATATCCTTTGGATATCCATGTTTAAGCACACGACGAAGTCCGTTTTGTATATAATATAAGTCACCATTATCGAAATGTGTCGAACAAAGTACGCCGCGCGCCTTAGGATTACATGATTCATCATTCCGGCTAAGTCGAATGACTTCAATCCACTTCTCTACTACAATCTTATTTCGACTAGGAAACTTTAAAAATGTACATGTTTTCTTTAAACAACTCCCGCATTTAGATCAATTCTTGATATGGTACCGATTTTGGTAACAATCCTAATGCGAGAATAAGCAAAACGAAAAAAAAACTACAACTAACTAAAACTTATTATAAAATTTCTTTGACTGTACTACTTGTGTCTGGCTGGTTTTGGTAACATTAAAAAGGTTACATTATAAAGAAAAGAAAAAAATAAAAAAAGTTGTTTCCCGCTATTTTTCATTTGTTTTTCTCTCCGTAAAAATGAGTGAATCTAATGAAGAAATTCGATACATTTTAAAATTTTATTATAAAAAAGGGAAAAATGCAACTCAAGCAGTGAAAAAAATTTGTGATGTTTATGGACCTGATGCAGTGTCAGTAAGAGTAGCACAAATTTGGTTCAAACGTTTTCAGTCCGGAAATTTTGATGTTAAAGATGCACCTCGCTCTGGTCGCCCTGTTACGAATAAAATGGACGCCATTTTTGAAAGAGTGGAGCAAGATCGGCATATTAGTAGTTACGATGTAGCTGAAGAACTGGGAATTGACCACAAAACAGTTTTGACCCATTTGAAGAAAGCTGGTTATACAAAAAAGCTCGATATTTGGGTGCCACACGAGCTCACTCAAAGAAACTTAATGAACCGTGTACTCATTTGCGATTCATTATTGAGACGTAATGAAACCGAGCCGTTTTTGAAGAGATTGATAACTGGCGATGAAAAGTGGATCACGTACGACAAGAACGTGCGAAAAAGGTCGTGGTCGAAAGTTGGCCAGGCTTCACAGACTGTGGCCAAACCTGGCCTAACACGAAATAAGGTGATGCTGTGTGTATGGTGGGATTGGAAGGGCATTGTTCATTATGAGCTTTTACCGCCCGGCAAAACCATCGATTCTGATCTTTACTGCCAGCAACTGATGAGATTAAAGGAAGCAGTCGAGAGAAAACGGCCGGAATTGATCAACAGGAAGGGTGTGGTCTTTCATCACGTTAACGCTAGACCACACACATCTTTAGCCACTCAGCAAAAATTAAGAGAGTTCGACTGGGAGGTCCTAGTGCATCCACCATATAGCCCTGACCTTGCGCCTTCAGATTTTAACCTGTTTCGGTCTCTTCAGAATTCTTTAGGTTCTGTAAGGTTGACCTCAAGAGAGGCCTGCCAAAACTATTAGTCCCGTTTTTTTGATCAGAAGTCCCAAAGTTTCTACAGTAACGGGATAATGTCTCTGCCCACAAAATGGCAGAAAGTTGTTCAACAAAACGGTACATATACAGGGTTACAGGAAAAGTCGTGCTAGATCCGTTAAGGGCGTGGAGTACCTATCATTTCTGACTTATTTTACTATGAAACACCCTACCCTAAACTTAACCCTTTTCGAGATATTCGACTTTTAATTTTTTTATGAAAAATTGCCGATTCTTAGGCTACTAAATTTATTTATTATTTTTTTGTGTATCTTAATATTATTATTATTGCATTTTTACATGAGTAATAAGATGCTTTAGGACGTCAATAATTAAAATAGTGCATAAGTTAATTGAATAGACCGTAGTAGACAAGTAAAGGTTAAGAAAAACAAGAAAATATTGGAAAGTTTATTTTTCTCTAAGCCATAACAAAAAAAAACATTATGGGAATTGTTCGGCAGATGTTTTTCTAAATATCTACGTTTCATCAGCTATCTAACGATGTATAACAGTCTAAGGTTTTATTCAATTCCATTGAAAAAAAGTTAGTTTTATAGGCGACAGAGAAGAAGAAAGAAAATTATTACTTAGCCCTAAATAGTAAAATAAAACAATACGTGAGCATGAAAAGTTATTTATTGAGGTTTTCTCATAAGTTTTTATTGTTTACAGGTCATGTTCAACATGGCCGCCTCTATTTCTGACACATTGTCGCATTCTTCTACGGAGACCAGTCTTCACTACTCTAGTGGTCAACGTGATCCTTATTTTGTTTGCTGCATCCACAATCCTTTCTCTTAAGTCTTCTACAGACGAAACTGGATTCGGCTCGATAAACTCTGTCAAAAACGGCCACATCCGGTACTCGACGACCAGGGTAGCGAGTTATGTATTCATTGCGAGCTTGCGCAGACACACAACGGCAGTATCCGTAACAAATAAGCATATCAGCATATTCCTCAGGTGTAGGACGTCATCTTCAACACTTCACAGGTACACAGTATCACAGGTACAAATCAGAGTCCGGTTAACAAGCACAGTAGTCACAAATCAAAAGGAATAGTCCAGAATCACAGCCAAGTTGAGAAAAAGAGAAAAACGATATCACATCTACAATGTACGAAGCACAAAAGCAGACTGACAACCAAAACAATACCCCCTGTTGTATTCCCATACTTTTTCTTTCATTCGCACCTACATAAATCTTTACTTTGTCTGGTTTCAACTTAAAGGACAATAAACGCGGGACCGTTAGACCTGCTACCTGGAGCGTCTAAACGACTTTTTTTCCACGAAATGTTATACAAACCCTAGATTGTTATACCTCGTTAGATAGCTGATAAAACGTAGATATTTAGAAAAACATCTGCCGAACAATTCCCATAATGTTTTTTTTTGTTATGGCTTAGAGAAAAATAAACTTTCCAATATTTTCTTGTTTTTCTTAACCTTTACTTGTCTACTACGGTCCATTCAATTAACTTATGCACTATTTTAATTATTGACGTCCTAAAGCATCTTATTACCCATGTAAAAATGCAATAATAATAATATTAAGATACACAAAAAAATAAAATAATAATTTAGTAGCCTAAGAATCGGCAATTTTTCATAAAAAAATTAAATGTCGAATATCTCGAAAAGGGTTAAGTTTAGGGTAGGGTGTTTCATAGTAAAATAAGTCAGAAATGATGGGTACTCCACGCCCTTAACGGATCTAGCACGACTTTTCCTGTAACCCTGTATATTGTAAATAAATGTAAATAAACTTTGAAAAAAATGTCTTGACTTTTCATACAAAAATACGAAAAGACTTTTTCCCCAACCTAATATTTAGTTTTATTCTAAAACAAGAGACTCTGACATGAGGCTTGTCAAAAAAAGGTGATGGAAAAATACGGCATTGGATTATCTTGTAAATATTTTATTATGATAAAAGAGAATAAGTATAAGTGAAAATGCATTGCCATATTTTTCTTTTTTATTTATTTATATACTTAATGTTACTTTTTCTATTACTTACAAGTACTTACCCCATAAACGGGGAAAATTCTGACGCTTACTAGTGGCAACACTTGTTTTAGTTTTGTGTTCCAGGCCGTCATCATAAGTTAATAATATTAATAATTAAAATTACAAGTTCTTATATTTACGTACGTATGAGATGTGATTCCATCTGGCTTTTTATTTTTTGAAGATTGGTTTTTACACCCTTTTACGTCACAATTAGGCATTTTCCAGAATAAATAATGAAAAATGTTTATATGTCATACTCTATTGACAAACTAGCGCCAACTGACCGATAAGGCGTAGTTTGGGTAGTAAATGTGTGCGTGTGACTTGTATGTAAAGAGCGAGGCGTAGTTTTGAATACTTCAATCGAGTGTTCGCAGCGCTACGTCTTTATTTTTTATTTGGTCTGAGACTAATATTATAAAGAGGTAAAGTTTGTGTGTTTGTTTGTGAGTTTGTGACTTTGTAGGGGGTAATCTCTGGATCTCATAAACCGTTTTTAAAAATTCTTTCTGTGTTGAATAGTCCATTTATCGGGGAATGTCATAGGCTAGTATCACACTATGACTAATAGGAGTGGAGCAGTAATGAAATATGTGTTTTTTTCGCCGCCCAGTAAGTGGGCACGGGTCAGCTAGTAACGTATAATAAAGTAACAATTACTTTTCATATATTCCGCCTTGTCTTGTGGTGTATCAGCTTTACTGCAAGCCGTAAGGCTTTCATTTAACTGGTTGGCTAACTTAACCGCGTATTCATTGGCATGTAGATCCGTTGTCGTTTTCAATCTGAAATAAGTTTATTTAAGATATATTTAAGAAATATTTAACGTTGTTACCGCCATGGTCTACAAAATAAGACATAAGTAAATCGCCAAATCTATACTTCTATATCTATACTAATATTATAAAGAGGTAAAGTTTGTGTGTTTGTGACATTGTAGGGGGTAATCTCTGGATCTATTGAACCGATTTTAAAAATTATTTCTGTGTGGAATAGACCATTTAATTTTATCGGGGAGTGTCATAGGCTATATAGTATCACGCTATGACCGAGGGACTAATGGTATTTAAAAAAAAAACTAATTTTTATAATAATAAGATCGCGTTCATAATATGTACCCAAAAAACTTATATAACACAAATTAGTGCCTACTCTTTCAGAGTCGGTTTAAAATACATTATGTTACTTACTCATCGGCAGCTTCCTTATAACTTTGTTTAAACTTTCCATGTGTAGTTAAATTCTCATCACCCTTCTTATACATGCAGTCGGTTAAAACAAGAAAACATTCCAGCATAGGACCTAGTTATAACAAAAAGTTATATTTTAATAATGTCAAGTAATAACCAAAAATAATAAACATATTTTAATGGTGTAGTAATACATGCACTGTGTGTAGTAAAAGGTGATTCTCGGTAAGTCTAAGTTGGCTGCAACTTAGATTGAGCATACCTTACTTTGTAACTTTTTAAATATTTACCAGAAAAGTGCATATATGCAGGTACAGCTGAAACAAACAAACAGTAATTAATAAATTGATACTTAGATTAAAATTAAAAAAATATATTAAAATGTATAAATTATTACGTTGCAGTAAGTTTCTACCCCTGCCACCGCCGCCGCCACCGTCATCATCCTATAATATTTAAAAAAATGAATAAAAGGATAAAAAAATGGATTTCAAAGCAGTTGCATTTAACATATTGTAAAGTTTAAAAAAAATATCTTTAAAAATATTAAATCATCTACACAGAACATTTATACATATAAAAACATTAAATAAGACAATTACAAAAAGAAGTAATAGTTAATATAAACATAATAAAATACTTTTAATACATTATGCTTAATCATTGCCAGTGCCACCATAACACACCATTTATTTTTAACATTTCTATATCTATCTCGCTTGCACTTACGGGTTTTTCTATCCTTATAAAATATGTTCTATCTCTTTTTGGAGTACTCAGAGGGTACACTACTATACTACACGTACTATACCCTATCACAGTCTACTATGGGCCTCTCCCAACACGCACGGAAAAACGCAGTCCTGCGCGTTCCGCATCCAGTCCGACACAGAGACCTTTTTTAACTCGTCGCCCTTATATAAGTAGTAATAAATATAGAGCTAACTCACTCCGCTCATCATATCCAAAAAGCCTTCATACCCGGGACCATAAAGGAGATCTGAGGATAAAAAAAGATCTAATTAGAACAGGCGACTTTTAAAAATATTTGATGGACACTTACATACCAATTATTTAACGTATAAGGGTCGTAGCACATACAACGTAACGTAAACGGATCGTCACCCTATCAACTCGAGGCGTTCAGTATTCTGTGTATGAAACTCCTTACTGCACCGCACACTAATCGGAAACGTAACGTAATCGGATTTTTGACGTTTGACACCGAGGAAATAGGCGATGCCGATCCGTTTACGTTACGTTATATGTGCTATGACCCTAATGGTCCCGGCTGTCGTTATAGTGGCATAGTGGTACGTCAGAGGCCTAAGGCGGCTTGAACAACTCACTTGACTTCAGATTGGGGACTAGCCAAACAATAAAGAAAGACTACATCGCAAGAACATACCACGGGTATATCGCCCGACCGGTGCGGCAGTCCGATTAGTCGTTAAATGCTTACAGTGTGTACGCTAAAGTAAAATATTATAATAAGTAACTTACCATCGTCTTCATCAACATCCATCATGAGCATACGGTCGTCTGATTCAGCCAGTAATTGATCTATCCATACAGCAAGCTGTTGGATAAAAATAATTTTTCTCTCATCAATTATGTAGAATAGAATAGTTTAGAATGCGAGGCTTAGTTAAACGACCACGTGTGTCTTTGTAATTTTCCAATTTCTACCAGGTGATATAGACCTACCTGTGGTGACGGAGTAAGAATACAATATGTCACCACCCCATCTCATCCCATGGGTGTAAAAACCGACTAAGGGACTATCCGTGTTGATTATCTTTACGAAACAAAAAGAAGGAAAACTTGAAATTAAACCTTATAAGAAACTGTCTGGACAGCGTGTTATTAGTAGGCCAAGTATCCTTCCGTCATGGAAGGAGACCCGTCCCTGCAGTGGGACATTAATGAGCTGTCATGATGATATAGACCTGGTGATAGACGTTTTGTTTGTAGGTTTTGCTGCCTGGATAGGGAGGGGTGAGATTTAGGTTAGACCGTAACCGATGCAGACAACTCGTTCGGTTATAGGATCGCTGTAACCATGATCCTCAGTAATAAAGGAACGGCTAGAGTGAGAGTCTTTAAAACTTGTATTTAAATCATTCATGGACTCTACTGATGCTTACCGTTAGAGAAAAATTTCCAGATTGACTCTAAATAAGTACTATGAGTAAAAAAAACGTAAAAGAATGGCAGGATGTCGATGGCTGAAAGAAACTGGAGACCTTCCAAAATAGACACAGTAAAGGGAAGCCTGTATCCGTTATTCGATTTAAATAATAACAATCGTCATCAACATATACCTAATAAGAAAATCTACTGTTCTCCTGTAACCTTTTTACCGCACAGTCATCCAACGCCATCCCTAACCATTGTCTTCTTCCAGCCATCCATAAAAATAGTAAAAAGGCTATTAAAACTCTTACATAATTTTTACCTTATCAGAAATCTCCATAGCATACTTTGCCTTGGGGTTCTTGCTTCTTCTTGATGGAATCTTCATGTGCATGTTGTCACAAATATCGCATAAAATTATGTTTGATAACCGTAACATCCTATAAACCAAAGCTCATTTTATTACAAACGAAAATAAAGTCTATAAGGATTGAAATAGTGACCAAATTAAGACTTTCACTATTATCCCAAATTTGTCTCATCTGATGGTCGCATTAAAATTAAGGAATTACATATTGTGTTTTTACATATTATAAGTAATACATACATACAAAAACTCACGCCTTATCCCGTCCGGGGTAGGCAGAGACGACAGAACGCCACTTGTATAAGTAATATTATTAGAAAAACCTTGTTACAAGCCCTTAACCAATCAACCCACCTACATAGGGTGGCGTTAGTAAGTCGTCAGTCTTGTTATTACTGAAGGTAGAAATGAACGCTGATATAAATATTTCAATTCATAGTCACGGATATAAAATATGTAAAAAATACAAATATATGTAAAAAATACAAATTCCATAAGACGAATATTTTGAAGACGTTTATGAAATAAGCAACACAATTAGTGAAATTATAGGCTAATGAAACTTAACTACTACTATCTAGGGTAGTCAGCACTCTGGCTGTGTTCGGTTGAGCACAGGTAAAACGTCTTCACAGAAATAATTGGTTTATTTTATTTGTAAGAGCAAGCAAGCTTAAGCCATTTAGCAGCGCTTTGCTTCGGAGACAGCGATTCGGCAAACGTAGTGTAGAGCGCCCCGCAGCCAGGTACACACGACCTTAAAAAGGTCTCTGGGTCGGACTGGATGGAAAAGGTGCAGGACCGTGTTCTGTGGCGCGTGTTGGGAGAGGCCTATGTCTAGCATTGCACTGTGATAGACTTGTCAATTGATATAGTTCATCCAAAACAGAAAGAATTTTAATGCTGAAGTCCTTTGAAGAGAGAACATGCTTGCCCATCCACAAAGAATCGATCAGGGTTTCGAAGACTAACCTAAGTCATTTAGGAGAGGCAGCAATACATACCCATCATTCAGAACGCAACGTCCAGGATTTTGAAGCCGATGTTGAATTCCTTTAGCTAAAGCAATTGTTGCATTTCTCGCCCATGCGAACCCTTTTTGACAGTATATCGATAGAATGTCCTTCTTTATTTCTTTTACTAGAGCCTTTCTGTGGGAGGGAATTATATCTATTAATAATTAATTAATTAATTATGTGTTAATGAGATCTAAGTTTAATAGCTGTATAGATGGCCAATTCGGGAAGTTAATTACCAGTTTATCTTATAAATATGTAAATAAAATAAGGTATACAGGGTGTCCCAAAAATGTCGGGTTAACGTCGAGTTTTCGGACACCCTGTATTTTTGACATCAGATTCTGTTACAATTTGTCGTGCTGTGTTAAGTTTCCCTCAGTTACTTCAGGATTGAGCTACTTCCCAACATTGGGCAATAACTGGGATATTATAATGTAACCAACTAGGTACACTTACGCGGCTTTTTTCTTCTTTGTTTTACGTAAATTTCTAAAATACTCGTATGCCTGATCTGGCTTGAATGGTTCGTAAGCATCCAATAAGTTTTGTAAACGATTAATCTGTAATATAAATTAAAATATATTATTTAAATTATATTTCTTAATAGTAGTCACGAGCAAAAATATGTACACATTTTTACTTTTTGTAAAATACTTATTTAAAGTTGCGTCAATCCAAAACTAACTATTCGAGGATCAATTGAAAAGAGTATGAAATATTTTCTAAATCATAAATTATTTTTCGTACTCGAATGTCTAGAACGACACAGATAGTTTAGAAAATATGTGTATATTTCGTGCTCTATTTGTTCGTGACTGTACCTACATGAAAGCCTACTTTTACGCTTCAAGTATATATCTTTTTAGACGACCTCTATGGCGTAGTCGGTATATAACATGGCTGCTACACAGAGGTCTGGGGTTAGATTTCCGCTCAATGCAAATCTTTGTGTGCATAAACATGATTGTTTGCATTGGTCTGAATGTTTTCTATGTATAATATGTATACTTATATTTACACGCTCGAGAAGAATGTTATTGTGTTTAGATAAGGGACTATGGCTGTGCTATGGCATTGCTGAGATCCAGGATCAATGGTTACCACTAGACATCCTGGCCCATTTGCTCGCTTTTTACTTTAGTCCAAGAACCTATGAAAATAATGACAGTTTGTGTTCCTGGATAATGAATGTAGTAACAGAGGCAAATCAGCATTATATTTGTAAATGGCATGGATAAACGTGACGCTTTTATCAGGCAACTTGATCATCTCGTCAAACCATCAAACAATGGAACTATTTGCCAGCCCACGTGTTTCCTTCAAACTACGATTCTGGTTCTTTCAAGCGAGGCGTGAAAAAGCATCTTCTGAAGCCGCCATAGCGGAGACATTCATGCCTCTACAAATATTGTAGCTGGCATGGTGCTCGCCGTCTTGGACTCTATTGGATGCTTAACATCAGGCACCATAGAGTCATTATGGTAGGCCAATAAAAAAAAAAAATATCCAACCAAACGCTAACTGTCTCGGTGGTGAGGCGGTTACGTTAGCGGCTGGCGTGCACAAGATCATGAGCCTGAATCCCGTGCAGGGCAATTATTTGTGCGATGTACAAACTATTGTCTTGAGTTTCGCTGTTCTTTTTGTCTGTTAAATTGATGTTTGTAAATACCCCGCGATACATGGCATGATCCTTAGTGCGGGAGTTCATCATAACAGCCCATTAATGTCCCACTGCAGGGACGGGCCTCCTCCCGACGAAGTGATATTTGGCCTACTAATACCACGCTGGCCAGACGGTTTGGATGTTTATTTTCAAGTTTTCCTTCTTTTTACTTCGTAAAGATAATATTCACGGATAGTTCCTTAGTCGGTTTTTACGATGGGGTGGTGACAAATTGTATTCTTACTCCGTCACCACTCGGAGAAGTGCGGGAGTTGTCTTTTAAAAAGAAATTATCGTTCATCTTACGGTCTCCGGTGGCAGTGACTGGTAATAATCTCTCCAGAAAAACAGAAGTCTTCTTCGTGGAGGCTTTGCCATACGCTCTAAACGATCAGTGAGCACCGCACCATGTGAGCGCATGCATCTCAGATGTGCTTTAAGTCTTCGTTTTGGAAGAGGGACGTCGGTCGCTTTTGGACCTCTGAAAAATAAATGATACAATTTTATTTATTACAGCTGGTTTTCGCTTCTTCGTCGGCATAGGATTAGCATTTCGTTTCATCAGCCATTCAGTAGTTTATACATGAATGAGTAGCAAACATGAAAAAACGAACTATAATATTACTAGGGTAATTTCGTAACAGCTGGTTAGACTGGTTTTGAAAAACGATTGAATTCTAAGGTCCTGTCTGTCATATTTATAGAAGGTGTCTCATTACCATTAGTACCACCGCGATTTAGGTACTCTTGTTTTTCTGTAGGCTATCGGTTGTGCGTGCTATGTGTTTTCCCGATTAGCATTTTAAGCAGGTAAGCCTTAGCACCATGTCGTTTATCCTGATTCTCCAGCATTGGTGCATACTGGTTTCCCGCTTACATTCACTTAATTGAAAAACAAGAGACTGTGAGTTTCTTGTTAATTCTACTATAACCTCATCGGCAAATCTAGGGTTAGCTTGCAAACAAACAAAAACATCTCCGTGTGGTGGCGGAGTAAGAATACAATATGTCACCACCCCATCTTATCCCATGGGTGTCGTAAAAACCGACTGAGGGACTATCTGTGAATAATACCTTTCCGTAGAAAGAAGGAAAGCTTGAAATAAAACCCTATACCAATCCGTCTGGCCAGCGTGGTATTAGTAGGCCAAGTATCCCTCCGTCACAGGAGGAGGCCCGTCCCTGCAGTGGGACATTAATGGGCTAAGATAACTGATTCTTTTTGATGCTACAGTACCTTGCTCCAGCAGCTCTAGGAGGAGGAAAAGGTGGTTTAAGTATAGTAGACTTGAATTGAACGCGAAGATCGTTTCCTGTGTGGATGGCATCCGCGACCGTTGGCGGCATTGTTTTTGGCGGAAAAGGTGGGTACGGCGGAAACCCTGAAGGTGACAAAGTAAGTATTAATAAATGTGTAGCATATTGAGTTAATGTTATATAAAAGTAAACAAAGCAAAACAGGTTTATAAAAATCATGGTAAGTAAATATTTAGTAGTCTGATGTCCACAATGGAAACTAGGCTTTAGTTTATGTATTTTAAGTATGATTGAAAATGAACTTGTCTGGTTGGTGACGGAGTAAATATAGGATATCAGGGGTGATATCCTTAGTATCCTTCCTTATCCTATTCCAAGTGTATATCTAAGAATAAACCTGACATAAAACCCTGTAACCCATACTTATCATTATAGGTCTGTATGGTATCAGTAGATCAAGTTGGGGGTAATAGTAAAGCGACAGCTACACACATCTTGTGCAGACATTTCTTCACGATCTACTTAGAGCGCGGTCTCGCTCTAAGTAGATCGTGAAGAAATGTTTAAGTAACAATATCCAAATATTTTTTATAACAAATGATTTGTTATCAAAGTTTTTCATTTTTGAGCGCAAAAACACGTCAAATCACTGTCAATGTTTGTGCAAATAATAAGGCGAATCGCTGACAACTTTATGCGCAAAAATACGTCAAACCGCTGTCAATATTTGTGCACAAATATACTTCAAATCACTGTCAATTTTGTGCGCAAAAATACGTCAAATAATAGCAATAATAATTGTTTTGGAAGAATGACCATTCGTCAAACGTCTACTGTTAGAAACTACAAGTACGGCGAGAACCTAGGGCTAGCTGCAGTTGCGGCTTCTCTTACACAACATACCTATATCATAACGGTTCACACTTATTCAACACGAGATACAAGGTGACCTACCTCCATCTCCCATGATCTTCAATACCTATATATATTAATTAACAAATAATAACTTTTAAACGTTAATTGCAATAATATCCATTCTTTATTTATCAAGTTTGTATTGTCGTCTTTCTTAATGACATAAATAACATGTAATTTTTTTCTTCTTCGTTTGATATAGCTGCAAGTTTAAGCCAGTATTTAGGTAAAGAAGAATAGTTATTATAGTCTATTCATAGACTTATTTTGTGAATAATTAATGGTATGAGGGGGACAAAAGATGTGGTGAATAAGGAATAATGCGAGGTGAGAGCAGGAACTAGGATAGCAAAGTGGACAAAGTAGATAAGAAAGAATTTTGAATTAAGTATTTAAAAAAATCAAAATGTCCCTATTTAGAGTTTTTGTTATATTTTGTACTTATGTACAGCATAAAAAAAAACTACAAGTACCAAAATTAAATTACGCTCTTACAATAGTATTTTAAAAGATGTATGATTCGTGCATAGATATTACCTATAACTTTAGTAAGTAGGTATAGGTAAGTTTTATGCCGAGCTAAAAAAAATGATCGTAACTCTTGGAGAATATCAATCACAGATGACTTAATAAATATTAAAATCACAAACAACCAACAAATATAATAGGTTTAATATATACTTAATCTATACCTACCTGCATAGTATAAAATAAAGTCACTTTTTCTCCCTTTGTATGCTTAGATCTTTAAAACTACACAACGGATTTAGACGCGGTTTTTTTTATTAGATAGTGATTCAAGAGGAAGGTTTTTATGTAGGTATAACACATGCATTATATAGTAAAAATATCCATATAAATATAGAGATTTCTAATGTAATTGTCTAATGAAGCTGTAGGTACTTAAACGTTGTATATGGAGATTCTGTAGTAGGTGCCTGTGCGGAGCCAGGCCAGGTCGCTAGTTAAATTATAAAACCATTAGGTACCTGTCCCTTTACTAACCCCAAGGTAATGTCGAACGTATTTAATAATTGTTATAATAAAAGCCGGTCTCTTTTGACATAATTATTATTCTATGCAACCCAATGACTCTCCTATTTTCTTCATCCCAGTGAAATTTTCAAAACTATGATGATCGTCATCATATTATCCAATGGACTGCTGAATAATTAAAAGACCAATCTAGTTGGGTGCTATAACTTACCTACATATTATACCTAAAACTCTATGTTACCTACTTAACTACAGTACTATAGCCAAATAACTTGGCCAGCCTGACGATAATTAGGTATCGGAGAAGTTCGATAATCTCACGAATAAATAAAACAAAAAAGGGAGTACGCTCGTTCCTTGAAGCTTCCCAAGTCGTAACGGTCCGGAAATATCGCCGCAGCAAGCTTGTTCCTTTATATTCGCAGTTTATTTATATTCGCAGTAGGAAGTTTCGCAAAAATCGCACAGTGGATGACCGCCAACCATCAAGGTGATGACGGTGGTAGTACAGTCGATTGCGAGCAGTTCATAATTTAGCTTTATCTTCCAAATGACCGCAAAACTGAACTTCGCTCGAAATGCCGCCACACCCAATCCACAACAATCCAATCTCTCACAAAGTTCCTACGTTTTTATTGTTTTTAATGTATAATTTTTCAATGTACTCGAAATACTTACCTGCGCAGGCAAAGTCACTGGCACCAGTAATTAGTAATATGTACAGTCAGCTCTTTATTTAAAGTGACATTTAACATATTGAAATTTAAAGCAGCTTCCAAAGTGATCAATAGTAAAAAAATACAACCAAAGTCCTATATGTTTGAAGCACCCATCATCGTCAAATGTCACTTTATATAAGTAGCTGACTGTACATGAATAAATAAATTGCTAAATAAAACACATTTACATGAAACATTTTATATTATAGTTCGGCTAAATACTTACATTTAACATGCTTACACAACATTCATCTTAATATTATAATAATTATTGTTTCCTTTAATATAATAGAAGAGTACAGTAAAGTATGGCAAGTAAAATTGACTGTTAATATTTTTAAGTCCTCATTTTAATTTTTTTAAATCCCATAAATGACATTAATTTCAAAACTTAAAGACCTTCTAGGGCCAGGACAATCATCTTTAGATCCAATTATTGTCCTGTGTGTTCCGACCCCTAGGCCTCGTTAGGATATTCATAAAACAGATTTAGAAAAAATACAAAATTTATTGATATGCCATTCTCTTTTTCTGATATATACTTTTTCTGGTGAAGCGTAAGGGAATCATCATTTAATGATAATTATCCGTAGCCTTCATTCTTAGACGTAATATAATTGGCATTCTTTTATTTAAAATACGCGTAAGGGTCGTAGCACATATAACGTAACGTAAACGGATCAGCACCGCATCGCCTTTTTCTTCTGTGTCAAACGTCAAAAATTCGATTACGTTACGATTCCGATTAGTGTGCGTTGCAGTAAAGAGTTTCATACTGAACGGCTCGAGTTGATACAGTGCCGATCCGTTTACGTTACGTTATATGTGCTACGACCCTAAAAAGAAAGCAATATTTCTCTACCCCTTTCTTTTCTTTTACATTCCATGAGTGTAGTAAATAAGTCAATTAAGAGAGGCAATACAGCATAGCAAGGAAAGGAAACGTTGAAAAATACGTCTATTCATTCATTTGATATACTCATCCTACCTTTCCGACGTATTTACATACTGCATAACATCTCCATAGGCCCATCACAACAAAAATACTATAACACAATGTTGTAAGGATAATAAATATTATTCATGACGGCCCATACTTTACAATGCTATGAAAACTATAAAAATATCAAACAATTTTCACAAAGATTTCTGTTTATCCTTACACAAGCTTAATTTAGCTTAAATTAAAAAAAACAACTCAACGCAAAAACATTTGGAGATCATACCATAAAATACAATTGACTGTAATAATTTTAACTCGTCACCAAACTGTTATCTAATTTGACGGAATCATTACATAGTGGACCCAAACCCATTTCATCCCAGTCTAATACTGAACCACTTCAAAGCATTTTATAGAAGACACGTTATCATCTGCGTATTCCAAAAACAGATAGAAGATATCATAAATATATGAATAGTAGACCTGTAAGTGCAAGCGAGATAGATATAGAGAAATGATGTAGCTTTAAGACTCAGATGATGACGCGATATCTATAGTAAAAGATAGGATTACAGCTTTATCAACATTTATCGTTCCATTTAAAACTAAACCTTATTCTATATAATAATTAGGTATAAATGCGTCAAGCAAATTTAGCGAAACACATTTTGATGTGCGCTTACAAATTATACGCGAAATATTAACATTTATTATAAACAACCATTCTATAATAAATAGCAAATTAATAATTTTCACAACAGCCAATAGCTCAAGAGACAGAATTTTTTTTAGCATGAAATTGTGGCCTTTAGGGCTTTGCTACTTAGGATATTTTACCGAATTTGTATAAACATGGAGTTTAGTTTGGAAACAAAAATATATAAAAACACCCGTAGCCATTTAATTGCTTTTTGAAAACTGCTTTAAAAAAGAACATTATCAATTTCAAATAATTTTTATTTCATGAAATGTCGACTGTCAACCCTCTGTCGACTCTCATTTTTGAGTTATTTTTACGTATTTCTTAAGGTTCATATAGGTAACTAGCGGTCCGTCCCGACTTCGCACGGGCATTATTTTCCCGTTTTTCTGTTCAAATTTTCTTTGCTATAAACCTCACGGAGCCTTTCCAACGAGTGCAAAATCGTGGAAATCAGTTCGTGCGTTCTGGAGTTATAGAGTCAGGAAGGAAAATCCGACTTATTTTTATACAGGGTGGCTCATTTAAAGGGGTCAGTATGGGAAAGTCTTAAACTATAAGTCATACGATGTTTTGTTCTTAGGAACCATGACACCGATTTTGATAAAAGGAAAAACTGCATTCATACATTTGAAAAAGATACTGTACCCAGCCGGGAATCAAACCCGGTTGTTTTCCAAAAATAAACTTATACTTTTTTTTATTTAAATACCGATTCTGTAGGTCATAAGCAGTAAATGTCTCTAAGAAGCATTATGTCTAAAAAGAATAAAATGCATTGTTTTTACATACTTACATTTATAATAGTAGGTGTTCGATGTGGCCACCGTGCGTCGTTCGAGGTTGCCCGATTTAACGCCTCTAGACTATTTCTTGTGGGATTACGTTAAGGATGAAGTGTACAAAACAAGCTATGATAACTTTGAAGACCATTTAGGTCAGCCATAAAATCAATTTTAATGCAAATTCACCACATAAAGATACAAAATGCAATGACATGATCGTTACCTAAACGTGTTGAATATTGTATTGAAAAAAAAACGGTGTCCACTTTGAACACCTACTATGATAAATTAAAGTATGTGAAAACAATGCATTTTATTCATTTTAGACATAATGTTTCTTAGAGACATTTACTGCTTATGACCTACAGAATCGGTATTTAAATAGAAAAAGTAAAAGTTTATTTTTGCAAAACAACCGGGTTCGATTCCCGGCTGGGTACAGTATCTTTTTCAAATGTATGAATGCAGTTTTTCTTTTTATCAAAATCGGTGTCATGGTTCCTAAGAACATAACATCGTATGACTTATAGTTTAAGACTTTCCCATACTGACCCCTTTGAATGAGCCACCCTGTATAGTAGATATAGACGTGTTATAAAAACTGTAAATTCTTTGGTTTCCCGTAGCAAAGCCCTAACAGCCTTATAAGACCACCCTGTTCCGTTTGCATCATCTGTCGCGAGGCACTTTTTAATCTATATTGTCATTCAGTTTACATTATAAGTAACTTACAATAACATTAGTTTCGAATGAATATAACATTAATATAATGTTTAAAAGTCGATGTTTTTATAATATGTTTAAATAATTCGTTTATTTAATATAATTTAGTTCCAACATTATTTTTAATTTGAACATAAGTCATCTAAGGCTCGGTTTACTAACGATTACGATTAAAAAGTAAAAGGCAGTACAATTAGGTGCTAATACGCGAAAAAATAGGAGTAAAATAATTGTAGTCGATTAAAACTTTAAAAAAATACAATATGATACTTGGAAATATAAATGATAAAATTAATTTTATAATTCTCGTCATTGTATTTATGTATTATAATTACATTTCGGTTAACTCCAAGTGACAACTCTGCAGTCTCAAATTAGCGTTTGACGCTTTTTAACACTTGTATGTAACTATGTATGTAAGAAAATTTTGGACTCTTAATTTGACCCACTGAGTTTGAAATTTTGCTCATGCTCTGATTTCTGATGATACATGACTAGGTAAGAAACGTCATTACAAATCTAATATGACGGCGTAACCCAAGATGGCGGCCTCCCCAAGATGGCGGACTGGCTGTTTGAAATCTACCCCGATGATATGGGTATATCATATTTGAAAGGGTTTGCTGTCATGAATACGAAAAGCGAGTTTTTTAGTGTACTATTAATGTTGTTATTGGTTAATAGTATCAAATTTGACATAAGTGACGTTTAAAATCAATTGACATGAGATTGAGATAATATTTTTAACAAAGCTGAATGTAAACCGAGCCTTAGTTAACAACAGTAGGACAACTCTCGTAGTTAAAAATCGTAAAAAATTGGTTTAACTTTTAGTTGTTAAATTGTAACAATAGGTATTCTTGTATTTATTAATTACTTTCAATCGAATGTAATGTAATCGTACTGTAATTAAGCTTAATACGGCATTCTTGTAATTTTTAAAGTAACAGTTCATGTAATCCTTTTCATTAAGAAATGTCTATCTTTACGTTTTTTATTATTTAACTTTCTCTTCAACGAAATATTTAAGGAGCAGAATACCACTTTTGGAAAATTAACAATTTCACTGTCCCGCCAATAGAAACAATGCAAATGTTCATAAATATATGACTCATGGGACAGTTAAGTGGTTAAGATATAAAAAAACAGTAAAATTAAATCATTCTTATTGTATGTTAGGAGAATTGGCCTGCTAGTTAAATACAATTGTGTTAAAATACAAATGTTTAAGTATAAACAACCTCTTTAGTAATGAACAATGCCCTGTCTGGCACATACATATCTACATATTGTAGTATTTTATACAAAAATCAATTCATTTAATTAACACAGTAACACTTATGAATCTCCGAAAACCTATTCAGAAAGTTATGCTATAATTCGTAAGTATTTATTAAGCCATAGAAAATTTCTCTATATACAGTGTGTAAAAAAAAACCCTGTCCGATCCATGAAGGGGTGATACAGTATCGAAAGGTAGTTAGGTTGGCGGTGTCTTTTTTTGAAAATAAGTCAAAGAAAATTTCCACATTATTTTGTGAGTTATAAGGGAAATCGTAAAAGTTGCCACTAGGCACACCGGCGAGTACTACATCAATACCTAGGTAGATATTCACAAAGAATGCCGACGCGCGAAACACTTTTGCCTAATCCCTTTGATAAAAGCCGCCCGCTCGCGCGCCGGCGCCGCCGCCTGCTGCCGCCGTTTAACCTACCTACTTGGTACGATTCGGCTTGTACTTCCGAGTAAATCAGGTGTTTATACCTAAAAGGATTGTTGAATTGCATTTCATTTATTTTAAACTTATTCTTTAAAGATAACAAATTGATAATGATAACGACATGCACAATAAATTGGTAATTGTTAAGACGTTTACGAGTAGATATTTTAAATAAAATTACTTATCAAATCTTATGCCTAGGTACATACCTTTAGTTGATAAAAATATCAACTTGCTGTTGTAGGGTCTGACGATCATGCTCCACATAGCCACCTTCCCTTTGCACACACATAAGGCACCTTTTTTTTAGGTTTTTGCGAACATTAAGTAGCACTTCAGGGTTTGACTTTATGGTATCGAAAGCACTCACTATCCTATGTCGCATTTCTTGTTCCGTTTCACAAATTTTTGTGTAGACTATTTGTTTTACGTGGCCCCACAAGTAAAAGTCTAACGGAGTTAGATCTGGCGATCTCGGCGGCCACGCAATAGGACCTCCACGTCCAATCCACTTGTTAGGATACTGCACGTTGAGGTAGTCTCGCACTGCGCGTAAAAAGTGAGGTAGAGCGCCATCGTGCTGGAACCACAGGGAGCGGTAACTCATCTAGCTCTTCACTGAGTACGGTTCGTAGTCGGACGGGAGAAGAGCTTGCACGCGGCGGTAATGAAAGGGATGCAGTCCTTCCTCCTTTAAAATTTTCCACGCCCTCACGTGACTCTACTTCCCAACTGTCTTGCTACACTACGTGTGCTTAGTGTAGGCTCTGCATCGAACATTTCCAACACAGCCTCCTCGATGTTGTCACTGCGGCGGTGTCTGCCGGCTTCCCTGTGATGTTCTACCTCCCCACTGACACTGCCGGTGGTGTACACGCGGTTGTGTAGCCTCTGGAAGGCACGCACTGAAGGTACAGGCAAACCTTGAGGAATGGAAAACCGTTCCTCATATTCCCTACGTGCAGCTGCATAATTGCACTCACTTCTACCTTAACACATTAACACATTGAAATATTCAGCGTTTGAATACGGCACGGACATAGTAGTAACGTAATTCTCGTAATAAGTACACAAGGTCACAATTACACTCCCGGAACGTCTAAACTGTTAGAGTTATTTCGCGAGACTGCGACAAATAAATAAAAATATCTAGTTAATATTAGGCACCTATGAAGTAGGTTTTTAAAGAAATAGGGATGTGGACGAAACTTTGTTAAAGTACTATTTTCATTAATATCGATAGAAGTGCATGATAATCAATAAATGTTTAAATACAATCATACAATAACATATCCTTGTGGGGACGGAGTAAGAATACAAAATGTCACCACCCCCTCTCATCCCATGGGACTAACCGTAAATATTATCTTTACGAAGTAAAAAGAAGGATAACTTGAAAATAAACACTTTACCAATCCGTCTGGCCAGCTTGGTATTAGTAGGCCAAGGATCCTTCCGTAACGGGAGGCGGCCCGTCCCTGTGGGACATACCCCGTAGTGGGACATTAGTGGGCTGTTATGATGATACAATAACAAAATCAGTTACATAGTTTTTAAAATATTAATTAGCTAGTTTATTTTTACAATTTTATTAGTTTGTTTTTACAGTAACTGAAGAACAGTTTCGCAGTTTTAAGTAAAATATTTAAGAGCATCGTACGCAATTCTAAATATCGTAACCGATATGTAGCCTTTCCTAAATTTAAGAAAGTTTAAAAAGAAAAAAGATTAGGTAAAGTCATCATCATCATAACAGCCCATTAATGTCCTACTCGACAGTCCCTACGGGACGGGCCTCCTCCCGTGACGGAGTGATACTTGCCCTACTAATACCACGCTGGACATATGGATTGGTACAGAGTTTTGTTTCAAGTTTTCCTTGTTTTAATTACGTAAAGATAATATTCACGGATAGTCCCTTAGTCGGTTTTTACGACACCCATGGGATGAGATGGGGTGGTGACGCACTGTATTCTTACTCCGTCACCACACGGAGTGTAAGTAAAGTAAGAAGGTAATTTAAAAAAATCGATATTTTTTCTTGTTCAACATTTTCATCATAGCTACGTCACTAGGGCGGTGCATTGGTGTAGCACAGTGAAAGCGGTGTCCTTTGTCGGCACGGATTAAATTTGTCGGTGCATTATTTATACGTTTTATTCGAAGTCAAAGAAACCGCCTTTGAACTAAGTGTTCAGGGCTTAAGAAAATTCCCCAATTTCAGGGTAAATTTCGTAGATGAAAACGAATAATTTTTTTCTTTTTTTAAGTATTTTTCATTTTAAAAATTATTTTTAGAATGTTTGTCAGGTATACAAAGCCCCCGTTACGGATCGGACAGGGTTTTTTTTACACACTGTATAGCTCTTATTACCAGGCTTTACTAGCCAGCTTCTTCTCGATAGCAGAACTTTTCTGCCAAAAAATCTGATAAAAAAGGGTCTTAAAGTAGTCATTGTTTTCGCGTGGTGACGGAGTTATAATACAATATGTCACCACTCCATCTCATCCCATGGGTGTCGTAAAAACCGACTAAGGGACTATCCGTGAATATTATCTTTACGTAATAAAAAGAAGGAAAACTAGAAATTAAACCCTATACCAATCCGTTTGGCCAGTGTGGTATTAGTAGGCCAAGTATCCCTCCGTCACTGGAGGAGGCCCGTCCCTGCAGTGGGACATTAATGGGCTGTTATGATGAAAGGAGTTAAGAGTTTTCGTAGCATCAAAAAATTTGGCGCAACCGATAATAACGCACGTCAGCAATACCAGACCATAGCCAAGTCGCTGCGTACTATAGACATAAAATGTATAAGTACTTTACTTTAATTCTTGTGAAAATAATTTTAAAAAAAATGTTTGATCATAAGTGTTACTGTGTTATCTACAATTTTTAGGCCATTTGACAATGGATACATTCAGTGAACCGTAATACAAACTCTCAAATCTGCGCAAGAAAAAACCTACTATAAGTTAGTTTCTTTAGTCAGCTATAGAAATTACCAAAAAAAAAACATAAATAAAAAACTGCGTAGCGAAAAATAAAACATTTCCACATTTATATATACCTACTTATATATAATTCTAACATTGTCTTATATAATATTTATTAAGTATATGACACATAATAACACATCCAAATATATCTTATATTACTAATAAGTATGTAGTACACACAGCAACACATAAAGTTAAACATTTTCATTTGAAATTGTGTCTTTTTTCAGTGTATTAAGGTACATGAGTGTCTAGCTTGATTAGTTGCTGTGTGTACATACACAAATAAAAAAAACTATCCCAAAGTTCTGTAAACAACTTTGCAGAGATAGTGAAAATAAAACGTCTGATCCCAGAATAGTTATATGTGGACCACACGAAACATTATAATACTAATTAAGAATTTGTAGAACATGAGTTTTTCAACTTAACCTAGACACTTAACTATATGTGGGGAAAAGTTATTGTATTGTCACGCAAAATGGCGCTTTACATCTTAACCCCTTACTCATAAACGCCTCTTAAATTTTAGTCAATTGATTAATTAACTTAAACTCTTACGTTGTTTGGTATAAGGTTGGTTTTCGTAATAAAAATCTTGCTAAACAGTGATTATATTTAAGAGGCGTTTATGAGTAAGGGGGTAAGGGATTAAAAGTAGTGTAAAAAAATGCGCTGCCAAGCATTAGAAAAAAAAGATATAATAATCTAAAGTAATGGATTTAATTCTGCAATTGATTAAGTGCAGCACAAGTGTTTAAGGAACGGTATGGAAGAAAAAATCTGTTTAAAAAATACAATGTAAGAGATTTAAAGTGGGAATGGGTGGTTTAAAGACTTTAGCAGTATATGATAAAATGCGAACGTGGACGCCCGTAACATGGGCTAATTTTAGTCATCTGATGTTATAACAAGAAACTTAAACTATTCTTATTTTATGAGGTTTAGCAAAAATTAAATAAATTATGTATTAAATTAGATTTTTCAACCGAATTGCTAATTACAAAATCAATAACAAGGTTCTGCAGGGAAAAAATATACATATTTTGTTATTTATAAACCTACAGGTGTTTTGAATAAACAATTACTAGTTTAAAACGGATATTACTGGGTATATTTCATAGCAAGAAAACATTCATATTGTTTACATAGCTTATAATTATTATATAGTCAGATCACTGGTTTAAATACGGACATAATATAATATGTAATGATAAATGTAATACTGCACTACGACATTTATAAATCTTGCGCAATCTTACTCGACCGGCTTAAAGTTAACTTTAAGAGATGTTCGCGCATGTCCAGTGATAAAGACAACAGCCGCATCCGCTTCCAAAAATCTCATCTGCGCAGTCATTTGCAACAACTTCAAGGCGAACGAGTTAAGATTGCGCGTACTGTATTTCTATAATTTAAATAGACTTTTTATGACATAGTACATAGTACCTAATATAACATCAAATAGGTATTTTGATTTGTTTTAAGACTACCCATATAAGTATTTGGGAGAATTTTACTCCAAGATCAGAACAATAGCTTGTAGATCATACGGTATTTACAATACAATAATAATACATATTATTGTATTGTATTGTATTGTATTTTCGTTCATAGGATTTAACCACAGAGAAAGCGAAAACACTGATATTAAAGTATACATTGAGTTTTTTTTAAACTTTTTAAACACTGTTATTTAACGGTTTTTATAACTTGCATTAATATAGTTTTAATATATATTATGTGAATATTGATTGCATTTGACATGCATTGGGTTTTAATGTATGTTATAATTATTAATTATAGACTAGAATAGACGTTTGTATATTTTTTTTTTTCATTTTTTTCTTATAACATATTATTATATTATTATTATAATAATTGCCTTTACCTAAAACATTAATTAACAATTATTATTTTTTAATATATTTATACGAATTCCGTTGTTCACATCATTGTATTTGGAAAAATTCGTTTCGATTTGAATATTGTTCACATTATTTGTTTATTTGATTAATATAGACAATGAATATTATATGTTATGATTATTATACGTTACAATAGTGACAGACAGCTCCGGTACAGTATATGATTGCTACTACAATATCAACTTTAAACCGTAAAGTATAAGATTTGGTTTACAATACAGTAACTTTTTAGTAAGTTCTTTACAAGTCATCGCTGATATAGAGCGTCCTTTACATTGTTACAAGTATGTATCCTAAACGGTCATTTGAATCTGCATTCTTTCACGTAATGCCATTATAATAAATATTCACAGACATCTCTACACAGCGCCATCTGTTCCCAAAGTAAGCTAGGCTTAATCTGCTTGTGTTATGGGTAACAGAACAACGGATATTAGTACTTATATTTTTTTTTTGTAAATACATACATATTATGGGTGCGCCAAAGTTCACCTAAAATATCAACTCCTATAATTGGAAGTCCGAAAATGTTCTTCCTAACATTTTTCATCCTAACAACCGCAATTCCTAATTTTTTTGTCCCTAATGTTAATAATCCGAAGCATTCATCTTCATAATTTTTGTAGCAATAAACATCTCTTATACTATTATTTGTTTTCCTATATTTTCTCAACATAACCATCTTTTATACTATAATTTAAAGTCATATCTTTTTTGTTTAGATTTCTTTTTATTCATAATAATTAATATTATTATACATTAATTTTGCGTAACTTTGTTGACAACATGTAGGTATAACATGATATACCAAAGACCAGAGCAAAACCAGAGTCCCGCTCCAATCATTCAGTCAAGATCCAGAAACGAAATGGGTCCTATTCATAATTATTGGTTTAGGTTATGGTAGAACTGTGACCCCAACGCACGAGCCGAGCGAGCGCAGCGAGCGTGCCGCGGCAGCGGCCGGCGAAGTGCCAGAACCGAATTGGTCCTTTACTTATTGGTTTAGTTACGGCTATGGTAAACTCTCAGGCCATAAGCATAACCGTGAACGAGTCATGTTTTATGGATTTCATTTATTTAAGACAAAAATATTCTAATAATTTTAATAAACAATAATTTAAAAAAAAATGGTTTAATGTCAAAATGTAAAAAGTTGTTAAGTAAAATCACAAGAAATAGTATAAAAACAAACCTTTTTATTACTTTCACTTGGTAAATATTTCTTTCTGAGTATGAGAGAAAATATTATGGTGAAAATGTTTAGGGATAAAAGCGTTATGACAAAAAACATTAGGAGTTTAAATATATTTACATAACGATATTATTAATAACGATTTTCGGAAACATGAGTGTTATGAACATCGCCGGTAGCAATACAAATAGTATGAATGAAAACTTTAGGATTTAAAATTTTAGGAAGAGTGATCATTCGGATTACAAATCGTTAGGAAGAACATTTTCGGAAGAAGAACTTTAGGTGAGCCAATATGGACCCACATATTATACATAGAAACACTCAGACCAATGCAAATAATCATGTTCCTGCACACAAATATTTGCATTGAGCAGGAATCGAACCCGAGACCTCTGCGTAGCAGTCACGTTATATAACCACTACGCCACAGAGGTCGTCAAAAGTCATTAGGATGACGAGATAATATATCGTCAGTAAAAATCAAACTTTTACAAACATCAATTTAACATCTATAAAAACATTAAGAGAATATTTTTTTGTAGATCGTTCATTCTATAGTCCTGCGTAGAATTACAAATCCTAAAATCAGATCTGATCTGAGAATCCTAAAAGTATACTGTAACGTACTGTACCGGTGCTAAATAATAATAACAATTTGATTATTTGCATAAAGAAATAGTACAAACTTGAAAACGTTATTGTTCATCTTTCACTACAAATAAACCACCCACTTGTACATGTGACACTAGCCAGTGTAACCTGCGGCGAAACTTCAAGCAATATAACGGTAAATAGCATACCGTCTTGTGTACGATATCCACTGGAGCGCGTCCGAGAGCATATTACATTGTGGTAAAGTAAATTGAGTCTTATGTACTATAAATAAATTTCATTTTTGCGTAGATATTACAATGTTTGGAACTCATTTGGTACAAGATGTCACATATTTTTGCGTGAATTTGCCAATGTTTGGAACTTACTTTATTAAAAGTGCGGTAAACATGCAAAAATGAAATTTAAGTATAAGTTGTAAGGCTCAACTTCCTTTAACACATTGTGCAATTTTCTCTGACGTATTATTGATGGAAATCGTACATTAAAGTCCCGTTTACATGAAAATACTTATATAGTGTCCTTTGGAAAGCACACAGAAAAAACATTGATGCAACCACCGAAATTTCGTAACGCCCTTGCGACGTTACGATGTGTGTTGGCTAGCCTGGCTCATATCTTTAGATTATAGTGAAGATTGCGATGAACGCTATCGGTCAGATCCTGGGATTGGCTATCAGCAACCAGGGCGGCTACATAAGCCTCCTGTTCGCGCAGACGCTTTACCAAGGTCTCCCAAGAGCCGTAGTTCAGATCCATCAGTTGGACTGCCTTCTTGATTATCTTGTGGGTTTCCAAGCACCAGTCTCTGAAAACGTTAATAATAGAATTAGAAGATGCTGGTTCGAATTCTTTTTCGTAGTATAGGCATGGGTAAGTATGCGACGGTCTGCCAGGCCTTAAGCAGGCGTGACAAAACGAATCAGGGGAGACAACATAACCTACGCGATTACAGCATGCGCACAAGAGAACAAGGTGGAGTAAACAACGAAACTATCTATATTCTTAGCGACAGTCAGGCCGCACTCAATCTCTAACAGATCCGAGAACCACCTCTAAACTAGTCAAAAATGGTATCCAAATACTGCGCTAAGCAGGCTTGGCAAAACGAATCATGGAAGGCTGGTATGGATTCCAGGACACAATGGTTAAGTCGGCAATGAAAACGCTCATAAACTTGCAAGGAAAGGATCGAGCAGGTGTTTCGATAGACCGGAACCATGTGCAGGTCTTTCAAAAGGTACTTTCCTGTTGGCCGTCAATGACCAGATCAGACAGCAACACTTATGAGAGTGGCAGTTGTAGACTGGTATGAGGCATTCAAAGCTCTTTATAAAAGGAGTAAATCCGGGCATGAATGAGGTCCACAAAACTGTAGAACCTAAGCCGCAGGCTTATCCGAGTAATAATTGGTATGTTTACAGGTCACCTCCTTGTCAACAACTTGTTGATGAAGATGGGACTATCAAGCAATAACCAATACATTCCGTGTAGTAAGGAAGACGGAATATTTGATGTGCAACTGTAAAGCTCTCTTCATACAAGAATGAAGCTACTGGGAGTGGGATATCCTACTCCTAGTGACTTTGACATGCTGCCGCTAGGCTTACTTGTCTCCTTTGCAAAGGTATAAGAGGAAGCAGCTGTGGGGTGGTGAACTGGGGGCCAGCACAAAAGATCCGATAGGGTCGAAATCTATTCTATAGGGTTCCCGAAAAGTAGGGGAGAAGAAGAACCTTTTAACCGCCATGGTCTGAAAAATAAGATATGTAACATCTAGCTCGCACCGCTGCCATCTTATAAACAAGACTAAGTTCTGACTATTGTTTATTAAGTAATACTCTTTTGGCGGAAGAGGCACGTTTAGTAAAAAATGCTATGGCGTTTAACTTACCCGTAGTCAGGGTTCTGTGGCGTTCTTATAATCCTCTCGAGCATTACATCAGAGAGTTTCCTCAGCTCGTGAGCGACCTGGTAAACACGATTGAAGTGATATAGTATCTACGATAGGTAAACACACAAAACACGCAATCTAAGTTAGCCGTCTTGAAGTTGCATTTCAGAAATGCCATTTTAGAAACTAAATGTCGAGAAGTTGGTGTTTGCTTAGTGACTGTACATGCGCGAACGCATCTGAAATGTAACTTCTAGCCGACTTAGTAAATTGCGCAAACTTTACTTAAGTACACATAAATGACATTCGACTAATATCTTGAGCAACCAATTATCTTTAAAATCTTTAAAAAAAACAACTCCCGCACTAGGGATCATGCCCTGTGTCACGGGGACCTTTTACAAACATCAATTAACGGACACTAAGAACACCCAGACTGGGACAATAATTTGTGGATCTCACAAATTATTATCCTGCGTGGGGATCGAACCCACAACCTCTTGCACGGCAGTCGCTTGCGCTACAGTCGCGCCACCGAGGTCGTCGTTTAATTATGTTTAATAATTATGTTTAAGCATGTCAATATAATTTAAATTGTCTTCAAATTACTACAGATAGCGCGCGAGTTGAATGCAGAGCTTAGGAATGCGGTAGTGCTGTGACCTAATTATAAATTATTAATTGACATTCATATCGATAAATTTAAACAATGTTCTAAGTTTAATTTTATTTAGTACACTAGGTACACATGGTTAAAAAAAACAATATCATAATTATCACATGTTTTAATAATCATTTCACAAAACGGAATAAAAAAATAACACGCGAACTTCAGTATTACTATTAACACAATAACACGGCAAACGTGCGATAGTTGACAAGGATGGCACAGCACTACACTGCAGGCGCGTGAGGTGGGGCGTGCGGATAGCGGGGGGAGATGCTCCCGCCCTTTACCTCAGACCCCGACTGCATTCAACTCGCGCGCTATCTGTATCTTTCCAAGATTTTTGTTGTGTTATAAGACTTTTGTTTGTGCCAGAAATAGATCAATCTTTGTTTGTACCGTACCATCAAAGAAGTAGAGCAAAGAATCAGAGAAATCCTGTCTGGAATTATAATTGTAGGAACTTCGACTTCCTTGAAAGGTCAAGGGTCCCATAAACAAGGGTTTATGGCCACCATTTCAACTATTTGCCATCAGGGAAATCAGAATCAATATAATTGAAACTTATTTGACTTATGTTGGGGGACTTAGGTCCCCTCGATGGGCAGAGGGCGTCCACAGTGCGTCTCCATCCCGGTCGGTCTTGAGCTTCGCGCTTTATTTCGCTCCAAGTCTTCGAATCAATATTTATTATATTGCTAATAAAAAATAATACATACCTCGACACTGAAAGATCCGAATTGATATTCCAAGCTCTGAATATTTTGTTTTATCAGCTCCACACTTTTGTTGAATTCACCTGCCAAAAAATAAACATAAATAAATATCATTCATTCAATAAATGTAATTCTAAATTCAATATGGCGGAAGAACATCCAAGATGGCGGAAACGTTTTTCTTTATGCACTTCTGCAATATAGGTATCACGGGAATGCCGTTGCCGAGAATAATGACTAAAAAAAGCAAAAAATAACCAGAATAAATTTAAAAAAAAAATTATAATTTTCTTGTTTTTAGAACATTGAAAATTAATAATTTTTTTTTAAAGAACAAAGAAAGACAAAGGAAAATGTTTCATACTGGGGACAGGATATAAGTCTCGAAATACGTCTTAGATCGTTAGCAGGTCACCCGAGTGCTCGTTTCGTTAACCAAATTAATTCATTGCTTTGAATGGAGCTCTATAGGTTCAATTATATTTATGTAAATTAAGTTTTTTTTTTATGTAATAGAAGGCAAACGAGCCCTCAGGTCACCTGATGGTAAGTGATCACCGCTGCCCATGGTTTATTTTACCTCTAACCTAGTGCAGTGTTATGCTTGAAAATCTGTACAAGGAAAGGCAGGCTGAACCAAAGGTATTTATTGGGATGCCATCAACACGATAAAATCTTTTTTTTAATCTTTTGCTATTTATTTAGCTATATCTTAGTCCATCAGCACACACAAAGCATACAGTATTTCGACTTCATAGAAACGGACGAAACACTAGATATACCTACACGATCACGATAACGGTGGCTTTGCGGAGTGAACAGTCGCGACTGTGCCGCAGTAATGAGCGGGAAAGTAGGTAAATGTAATTAAAAAGCTGGAAGTGGGCAGCCCTATCGCATGTTTATGTACCGCGCAGCCGTAGGCATTTATAATAAATATTCGGCCGAGATAGACTACTGGTTGTACTATAAAAATAAATAAATAATCCACACACATTCACACAACGAAGAACCTAATAATCAAGATGTTATTACTAGAGAAATACGGTCTATTTTGTCAAAGGAGCTGTCTACTTTTAATTGCTCATTGCGAACACCAGTGGATAACGACGGTTCTGTATTATCCGAGCTAAGGGCTGAAATTCATGCTGCGGTCAAGGAAGCTGCTCAAAACTATTTCCAGAGCTTAGAAAAGGAACTTCAGCTAATGAGGAATGAAATTACAGCTGTACGGGAATTCAAAGAAATAATAGAGTTCGTAAGCGCTGACTATGATTGCGTTAAAGCTGAACTAAAAACTTCAAATGAAAAAATTGCTCAGCTGTCGAAGGAAAACACCAAGCTAGCCCAAACAGTTTCTGATTTAAACAACAGACTTAATCTTACGGAACAATATTCCCGTGAGAACAATATTGAAATAAGTGGAGTACCAGAGAACAAGTCTGAAAACCTGGTGTCATTAGTTAAACAGCTGGGCAGCGTGGTCTCCTGTCCAATACAAGATACGGAAATTAATACTTGTACTAGAGTCCGCAAACTAGATGCGACTAAGGAGAGACCTCGCACTATTGTTGTCAAATTTATGAATGTACATGTTAGAGATAGAGTTATAGCCGCTGTATTAAACTATAACAAGAACAATCCTAAGGAGAAATTGAATACCGGTCTACTTGGCTATAGTAGTAAAAAAATGCCAGTCTTCATATCGGAACACCTGCCCCCTTACTACAAGGCTCTTCACGCGGAAACAAGGAAAGTGGCAAGAGAGAATAATATAAGATATGTATGGATACGTAATGGTCGAATTCTTTGTCGGAAAGATGAAAATTCTCAAACCAAACTTATAAAGTCGCACGAGTGCCTAAAGAAACTCACTTAGTGAAAAACAGAAAAATTAAAATTTAAAAACAAGACCGTAACTATTCAGAACTTTTCACTATCTTCTATCAGAACATTAGAGGAATGAAGACAAAATTGAATGAAGTAAGATTGGCGACATCGACCACTTATTACGATATTATCCTAGTGACAGAAACTTACTTAATCCATCTCTTACAGCAAAGAGATGGGTTAAGTGCCAAGGAAGTGCTAATTTGTGTAGTGTATTTGAGACCTCCCGTAACTAAATCTGTTTTGGACTCTTTTCTGAATGGTGTAGATAATGTCTTGCACATTAATAATCTCAACACAATAATTATAGGAGATTTTAATCTGAGCTTCATTGACTGGTCTCCACTAGACGGCAGCGGGTTGATGACACCATCCAACTACAATAGTTCTTTAGGCTTTACCTTGATAGATTTTATGTCACTCAATGGTTTTAAGTAGCTTAACGCTGTTAAAAATCATGGAGGTAGGATTCTTGATCTTGTGCTGGTAAACTTTGATGGATTGACGGTCAATGAGGCTCTGGATTCGTTAACAAAGATTGATGCGCATCATCCAGCATTAACTATTGATGTCAACCAGCCTTATACGCAGTTACTTAAGCCTAAATGTAAAAAAAATCACAATTCGTAACTTCAGGAGGGCTGACTATCAAATTGTTAACGACAAACTTTCTCAGATAGATTGGAATGACGAGCTTCAAAGCGGGGATGTCAATGTCATTACAAACAGGTTTTATTGTATTTTGTCTAATGTCATAGAATCGACTATTCCTAAAACACGACCACGATCTCACAAGCACCCGTTGTGGTTCTCTCATTCCCTGGTTAAATTAATATCCGAAAAAGAAAATATTAGGTTACGCTACAAAAATCCTAGGGACTTATTTGAACTCAAAATTTTAACCAAACGAGTTAAGACATTGACAAGGATTTGTTACAGTGAGCACATAAAGACGGTGGAAAACACAGTCAACTCAAACCCGAAAAAGTTGTGGTCATACGTCAACAGTCTCCGTGGTTGCTCAACATCCTTGCCTCCGGTAATGTCACTAAACGAAATCACTACTGACTCGCGCGAAGATATATGTATAATCTCTTTGCAGCGCATTTTTCTTCCGTCTATTCGGATTCATTACATAGTAATCAACAATTCAATGGTGGTCTCGGGACATATCACACGCAAAATGTCATTCACAATGTTCACATTACTGAAAGGTTAGTGGACAGCTTCTTGTCAAAACTGGACACAAATAAAGGAGCCGGTCCAGGTGGAATTCCTCCAATCTTTATTAAAATGACCCGAAGACACCTTTCTTTACCATTGAAATTAATCTTCGAGAAGTCTCTGAATCAATCAAAATGTCCGGAGATATGGAGGGACGCTATGGTAATTCCTATACATAAAAAAGGTGACAAGACTGATGTTAAAAACTATCGTCCAGTTTCAATTTTGAACACTCTAGCAAAAATATTTGAGAAGATAATTTGTTCGGAATTGACCTCGCATGTCAAAAACATCATATCATCTCGACAACATGGGTTTATAGAAGGTAAATCAACAGTCACAAACTTGTTAACATATTTAAATGATGTTTCATACTCAATAGACAAGAAAGTTCAAATGGACTCAGTCTATACTGACTTTAGCAGTGCATTTGACAGGGTCAACCATCGCGCTCTACTTGCAAAACTTGAAATGTACGGTGTGCACGGCAGACTTTTGCAATGGTTTGAGTCGTACCTATCTCAAAGAGTTCTCAGAGTGGCATTGCACGGTTTCAAGTCCGATCCATTTGTGGCAACATCTGGGGTGCCGCAGGGTTCCCATTTGGGACCAGTTCTATTTTTAATTTTTATAAATGACATTTGTAAGAATATTCTGCACAGCAAGGTCTCTTTATTTGCTGATGACTTAAAGTTATACAGGCCAATAAAAACTAGTCGCGATTCTGACCTGTTGCAGGAAGATGTGAATTCCTTGCAGACATGGTGCGAGACTAATTCGATGTTGTTGAACCCAGCTAAGTGCACTTACATCAGATTCACTAAAAACACATCAAACGTCATGAACTCTTATTACACAATAGGCGGTGAACAATTGAATCTGGTAGAAGAAGTCAGGGACCTGGAAGTTTTGATAGACAGCAAACTTAGTTTCGTACCTCACATAGATGTAATTCTGACAAAAGCATGGAAGATTCTGGGTTTCATTAAACGGACTTGTCGCGACTTCAGAAGAATAGAAACGATACTCGTCTTGTACAACTCGTTAGTTCGCAGTTTGATTGAATACGCATCACCTATCTGGAATCCTAAACATAGTATTCACATAGCACGGATTGAGAGTATCCAAAGGAGCTTGACCAAATTTCTAGCGGATAGGGATTCCAGTTGTCCATACCGAGCTGATTACGAGACGCGTTTACGACATTTTGGCCTTGATACATTGGAGAATAGACGTAAAGCACACGACCTAATACTGCTGCATAAGCTGATTCACGGAAGCGCTGTAGCACCAGAGGTTTTGGCTGAAGTAAATATCTGTGTCCCAAGATTAATACCTAGGCATCCTATTAAAAAGTCTTTTGCAGAGACCGATTTTCGAACGAAATTGGTATCTCCATTGAACAGAATGAAGAGAACGTACAATCATGTTTGTAGTGACATTGACATCTTCGGAAGTTCGGTAGGTGTATTCAGAGCGGCAGTGTGTGCGGTTCTTAGAAACTAATGTTAAGTTGAGTTTAATACATACTCATTATACAAGTAGTAGAAGGGAATATTGTAAGATTTTAGTGTCGATAAAATTATTAATTTTTTTTTTTATAATTATTGATTGTAATGTCTTGTTTTTAACCAATTCGTTTTTAATTTAGTAGTACATATTGTCTGATTATTTAATATTCTATTTTATTTTTTTTTACTTTTTTCATAAATTATAAATTTTTAACACAATTATAAATTGACATTTATTAATTAATGTATTTATTAATATTATATGTAATGACTTATCTAATAATAGCGCAATATTTATACATTTTACATTGTGATGTTGATATTTTTCAAAGCTTTTATTTTTTGATGTGATGGTTGTATGTGCCTGTAAAGACAATGCGCACAGACCAAGAATTTATAACCTATAAAATTTAATGTAATGTATACTTGTGTAATTGTCGTAGGCATGTCTTTGTAATAAATAAAAAATAAATAAACGCCATTTAGTCCCAAACTAAGCAGAGCTTGTACTATGGATACTAGACAACTAATAAACATACTTAAATACTTTTTTTTTAAATACATACATGTATACATAGAAAACATCCAGACCAATGCAAACAATCGTGTTCATGCACACAAAGATTTGCATTAAGCGGGAATCGAACCCGAGACCTCTGCGTAGCAGTTATGTAATATACCGACTATGCTCAAAGACACCGAAGGAGAGCAAGTTATACGAGCTTACCGACGTCAGCGTAGAGTCGTGCAAGTCCATCTGAGGCGGCTCGCAGCGATGTATGATGTCTGTGCCATACTTGTTGTTTCAAACGTAATGATGCTTGAGCTCTCTCGCATTTCTCGTCCACTGTGGCAGCACGTTGAGCTGTAAAGTTACATATTAACATACATTTTTAATATCATAACATTAATGTCCCACTGCAGGGACGGGCCTCCTCCCATGACGGAGGAATACTTGGCCTACTAATACCACGCTGGCCAGGATTGGTGTAGGGTTTAATTTCAAGTTTTCCTTCTTTTTATTTCGTAAAGAAAATATTCACGGACAGTCCCTTAGTCGGTTATTACGACATCCATGGGATGAGATGGGTGGTGACATATTGTTTTCTTTCTCCGTCACCACACGGAGAACGTGGACGATTATAGCAAAAAATAATAGTACAAATGAGTTTATGGCAAACGAGAGAATATCAACTCCATGAAAATTATATATTAACAAGTACCTTGTGCCAATATTTCATCAGCTCTGTCGATGGTAGCCAGCGCCTTCTGCATGTGGAACTCAGCTTGACATTGTTGACAGTGAACCTTTTTCCCAGTGCGCAGTACTGGGCCTTTGCACGTCTGACACGCGTATGCCGTGAACAGCAGCTGTGGACAATACAATTTTGATTATATTTATTTATTTAATCTCTTTATAATAATAATATTATCTTTATTTGTCTTATAAGGTACAATATTTTCTTAAATGTAATATAGTACGGGAGGTACCGCTATAGTTGAGCAAGTCATTTTATCGCAGCTGAAAATCCATATCAAGTTTAACCAGCAGGTCAATTCTCGAAACATACAAATAGTATGTTTCGAGAATTGATACTATTTAATTTAACTTAATTTTTAATTTATTTTAATTTAATTTTTAATCAATCTAAAGTGGTATTCTTGTCCGGTAAAGTAAAAGTTAAAAAAAAAAGTTAAATAACAGAGTTGCCAGTTTACGGTATACAATTTAAAAGATTGGAAATTTTAATAGATTTACTAACACGCCATATACAGAAATAAAACATTAATATAAATCAACTACAGGAAATTATCTTCGGTAAATTAAAATACACACATCAAAAAAGTCTAAGCAACATGCATGATATTACAAATTTACCATTTATATTAATTTATTTTACCATTTATTTTAATTATAACGTTGTATTTTATTTTTAAAATAATATTTTTAGGGTTCTATGATGTAAAAATAACAGCTGTTTTCTTTATAAGTTCTTTTAATAACAGAAATTAACAATATTAGAATATACAGGTACATAAGAAACTAAACTTTTTTTTTACAAATTGAAATTTCTTAAGAAAATGAATTTATTGTGAAAGAATAGGACAATTTAATACAAAGTATGGCCTCCTCTGCTATTCAGAACTTGTCGGCAACGATTATTCATTGAATTAATGAGACTGTTTATGTCATCTTGCGGTATTCGCTCCCAATGGAATTGTAGCAAATCCTTCAGCTGTTGGGTTGTTGTCACTCCGTCCAAGTCCTTCAAAAGACGTCTCTGGAGCATGTCCCATGCGTGCTCGATGGGGTTGAGGTCTGGCGATTGTGCAGGCCAGGGCAATACCTGGATGTTCTCCGTTGCCAAGTATTCACTGGTTCGCCGAGCTGTATGTGAACGCGCATTGTCATGCATTAACGTAAAATCGGAGCCAAAGGTTTGTGCAAATGGATGGACATAAGGTCTGAGAATATCCTCAACGTAATTTTCAGCGTTCATGTTTCCATTTACAAAAACGAGCTCAGTTCGCCTGTTCTTCATAATACCCGCCCATACCATAACTGTTGAGCCGCTGTATGGATGAACTTCCTGAACGCACCTGAGTCTTTCAGTATTTCCGGGTCGACGGTACACTCGCACCCTTCTTGTATCAGGCCTAAACCCGAATCGCGACTCATCGGAAAACATAATTTTATCCCATTGTTCCTGGGTCCATGTTATGCGTTCTCTACACCATTCATTTCGACGAGCGCGATTCCCGTGACGTATCGGTGGGCACCTGATAGGGCGTCGAGCTCGTAGGCCGTACTCATGCAGTCGATTTCGCACAGTTTGGGGACTTACATCAACACCACTTGAATTTTGTAGCCTCAAACTTATCTCTCGAGCGGTTAACATCGGCTGGCGTCTTGCAGTCAGTTGTATGTACCGGTCTTGCCGAGTGGTTGTACTCCTTTTACGGCCTGGATGCTGTTCAGCGGGTTCCCCTGTATTATTGTAGCGCTGCCAAAGACGACAAATAACACTTCTATGAATACCAAAATGTCGAGATACCTGAGATTGATTACTTCCCGCTTGCAACATCCCTACAGCTCTTTGCATTTCATCTGCCGTCAAATGACGTCGCTCCATGACGTAAAGAATATCTAACAATTCAATTTTGTCGCCAACTGTATTTAAATGGTTGGTAAAATTATAAAATCAAGACTAAAACGTAGCAATTAATATGCACTCAAATTCAAACAAATTCGCAGTCATTTGAATTTTATGAAAAAAAACAAAACATAATCGAAATTTTTTTTTTACAACCAGCCAGTATGTCATCAATAACAAAAAAGTTTACTTACCTATACACTTTGAGTGAGTAAATACTTAGAAATTAATTAATATAAATGGTAAATTTGTAATATCATGCATGTTGCTTAGACTTTTTTGATGTGTGTATTATAAGTTCCGTAAAATTCTATTCTAAGAAAAAAAATGAAAATCAGGGTCTTTGAATGTAATAATGCGATATCCCTAACTTGTTTTTCCCGCTCGTTTCATACCATACCCATTTTAGCGCGAAAATTACATGAACTGTCACTTTAAAAATGACAGAATGCCGTTTTAAGCTTAGTTACAGTACGATTACATTATTTTAAAAAGATTTTAAATTTAAATACAAGAATACCAATTGTGTGACAATTTGACAACTAAAAGTTAAATTAACTTAATTTTCAACGATTTTAAGGAACGAGAATTGACATGCAGACCAGTAAACTCGAAAGACTCACAAGGACAGAATAGGTGACTTAAAGTGACTGCGACTTCGACTGTGTATTTTGGACAATTCACACAATATATTTATAAATTGTACTCTATGTTTCATTCTGATCAATCAATCAATCAAACATCATGCTCAGAAAATAGATTGATTGATCCATAGTTACAGACTTTATAATATTAGTATGATATAGAAGTAGTAAAGCAGGTTTATAAGTAGTACTTGGAGTTGCTTTTCCCTACCCTATGGGAAAAAGGAGTGAGTTAATGTAAGTATATCCACCAAGCGCTAGATATGAAGGTTCTGCCACTTAATATTATGCCATATGAAAGTATGCCAAAAGACGATTCTGGGGGTAAACTTTATGAGATATGATGTTTCTGCCAATGCGAATCTGCATGCGAAATGAGTGTATGCCAAACAATTTTGTGCTAAATTAACTTTATGACATTTGTAATAATAATCTGCCATTAAACAGTTACCCCCTTACTTATAAACGCCTCTTAGATTTTAGTAAATTGATTAGCTTAAATTCTTACGGTTTTGTTTGGTATAAGGTTGATTTTACTGATACAAATCTCGCTAAACATTGATTAAATTTAAAAGGCGTTAAAAGGCGTCTCAACGAATGTGTTGATGTGGACGAATATCACGAAAGGTTTGTGGAAACTGTCCGTACAGTCGGTTCCGGTGCTTTTAAGACCCAGCACCGGAAAAGATCAAAAAAGATCTCCGACCACACTCTCTCGCTCATGGAGCAAAGGCGTACGATGGCACTGCAGTCTCCAGACGACGCTGAAAAGTATAGGTGGCTCAATAGGCAGATCTCAAAGTCACTGAACCGCGACCTTCGGCACTTTAATACAGTTTGTATTAAAGAAGCCATTAAGCGTAACAAGGGCTCTAAAGTGTTCGCAAGAGATCTGTCTCTAGGTCAGAGCCAACTTTCTAGGCTCAAGCCTGGGGATGGCAGAATAGTGACGTCCAAGCCTGAGCTTCTAGAGGAGATTGAGAAGTTTTACGGACAGTTATATACTACAACACAACCACCTAGTGATCTAGCCGTCGATCCTAGAGCTAGACTTACGCGACACCATACCGAAGAAATCCCGGACGATGCTCTCCGACAACTTAAGAACAACAAGGCACCGGGGTATGACGGAATCACAAACGAGCTACTGAAGGCCGGTGGAGAACCCATTCTCAAGGCTCTTCAGAGGCTGTTCAATTCCGTTATACTTGAGGGAAAAACGCCACAGGCATGGCACAGGGGTGTGGTGGTACTGTTCTTCAAGAAGGACGATAGAACGCTACTTCAAAATTACAGACCCATCAATCTTGTGAGCCACGTCTACAAATTGTTCTCGAGAGTCATCACGAATCGTCTCGAACGCAGACTGGACGACTTCCAGCCTCCCGAACAAGCCGGTTTCCGAAAAGGCTATAGTACCATAGACCACATTCATACGCTGCGGCAGGTTATACAAAAATCCAACGAGTATAACCGGCCCCTATGCTTAGCGTTTGTGGACTATGAGAAAGCCTTTGATTCGATCGAGACATGGGCAGTGTTGCAGTCTCTCCAACGGTGCCAAGTTGACCAACGGTATGCCGAAGTGCTGCGGTGCTTATACAAAAACGCCACCATGTCGGTTCGTCTCCAGGGTGGATTATCAGGCCCTATCCAGTTGCAGCGAGGAGTAAGACAGGGTGATGTCATATCCCCGAAATTGTTTACCGCTGCACTGGAAGATGCTTTTAGGCTTTTAGACTGGGACGGACTCGGCAGCAACATAAATGGCGAGTATATCACGCACCTTCGATTTGCTGACGATATCGTGGTCATGGCTGAGACCATGGAGGACCTCAACACAATGCTCGATGGCCTCAGTAGAGTCTCTCAACAAGTGGGTCTTAAAATGAACATGGACAAGACCAAGATCATGGCAAATGTCCATGTTGCACCCACTCCAATCATGGTTGGAGGCTCTACACTCGAAGTTGTCGACGAGTATATTTACCTGGGACAGTCAGTCCAGCTGGGTAGGTCCAACTTCGAGAAGGAGGTCACTCGTCGAATCCAACTCGGATGGGCAGCGTTCGGGAAGCTAAAACGTATCTTCTCGTCCACATTACCGCAGTGTCTGAAGACAAAGGTCTTCGACCAGTGCGTGTTGCCAGTGATGACGTATGGCACAGAGACGTGGTCGCTAACTATGGGCCTTCTCAGAAGGCTCAAGGTCACTCAGAGGGCAATGGAGAGAGCTATGTTAGGAGTTTTCCTGCGTGATCGAATCAGAAATGAGGAGATCCGCAGGAGAACCAAAGTAACCGACATAGCGCTCAGAATTGCCCGGTTAAAGTGGCGGTGGGCAAGGCACATAGCGCGGAGAACCGACAGCCGTTGGGGCAGAAAGGTTCTGGAATGGCGACCGCGTACCGGAAAGCGCAGGGTGGGGAGACCCCTCACACGGTGGACCGACGACCTGGTTAGGACGGCGGGAAGCCGATGGATGAGGGAGGCACAAGACCGCGCAGAGTGGAAGCTTTTGGAGGAGGCCCATGTCCAGCAGTGGACGTCGGTCATAGGCTGATATGGATGGATGGATTATGAGTAAAGACTCGATTTCTTAACAACACTAGTAAGGGGGTTATAGTTTAAAACAGAATAATTTTACACTTACAACAAAATCTCCTCTATCGGTATCGATGCAAGCTGGACAGTTGCAGTTGAACATATACTGGGCCCTCAACTGAGCCCGACGGTGCTGGGTCGGCTCGCGGGCCCTGTGCGGACCATAGCAGTTTGAGAGCTCGGAACCTTCAGCCAGCTCGCGGGAGCAGCGCACTATTAGACGGCTGTTGTAGAAACTGGAAGAAAAAAAGGTTATTTGTTTTAAAAATTAACACATATAAATAAAAAGTCTATTTATACAATCTTACAAAGAAATATAAGTACTATACAGTGACCATTGGTGCTGTGCACCCCCTGAGGTATGCGCGGCGAGGGGGGGGACGAAGAAAAAATAGGTGTCCGTTATGGTAGCGTACTCGTGATAGTTCTGATAGAAAGGGAACTTTTCTTTTGATAAATTCTTTATGTAAAAATAATGAATAATGACTGAATAACGACTCAGCTGTCAAAATTTATTTCAAAACCTGACATCTGCGCAGCCATTGACACAACAACTTCAAGCTGGCTGCATTAGTTGGCGCGTATTGTAAATATGTATAACTTACGTATTTATAATGTTAGGATCACACGAATGATTCATCATGGCCGCTGATGGGTATATGGCTGTAGCTCTCCTTACTTCTTTCTCAGTCAACGTGCGAGCTAGAGAACAAAATATAATGTGCATTATTATACTCGTAGGTGTTGAACATGTATGTGGACATCGGGGAAGAGGACAACCAAAGAAACGATGGATGGATTGTGTGACGATATGGCTGCGACGAGTGTGACTTGTGTATGGAAGAAGAAGACATGCTGCGCCGACCCCAAATAAAATTGGGATAAGGGCAGGGGAATGATGATGATTACATATTATTATATATACTCGTAATTTACACAGTATCTAACAGATATTTTTTATTGCTTAATATAGACTTTCGCAATGTAAATAAATTAGATTAAAAAAGTTCTCTATCTGAGTGCCCTCATAGCTCATCGCGACGCATCTGTCAAAACGGAATACCTAGTACCGTGTTAATGGACAATGGAAGACAGTTTATAAGTAATACAATGGAAGGATTATTTTCTACCTATAATATATCTAACGTTTTTTATACTCCTTTATATACTCCACAAGTAAACATAGTCGAGCGATATAATAAAACTATAATTACCGCTGTGTCTACATTTATTGAGAATGATCACAGGTCCTGGGATGTAAACATTCCAAAAATTCAGTTCGCATTAAATAGCGCGGTGAACGACGTGACCGCGTTTACACCATCATTTTTGGTTTTTGGTCGTGAAATGGTAAACTGTGGTTCTCATTACGTTGATCCAGATATTAAATATAATATTATTTTTATGCCACGCGATGCTTATGCTGAAAATTTAGGCTGTTTACATAAGATTTTTGATAAGGTTCAACAATCATTAATTAAAGCGCATTCTCGCAATAGTAATCATTACAACCTCAGACGTAAAAATGTCGATTTTAACGTGGGAGATGTAGTCTGGAAGCGAACTTTTTATCTGAGCGATAAGGATAAGAATTTTTCAAAGAAACTAGCGCCTAAATTTGTTAAATGCCGTATTATTGCAAAGAAATCAAAACTTGTTTATGATGTCGAGGATATGTCAGGTAATAGCTTGGGGACTTGGCATGTTAAGGACTTCAAGTTAAATATAAGACCTAGGTTCGAAGTTTTAATTACAAGTACTTAATCTCTTGTCCTACGCTTGAGGTTTTAAATCTTATAAGTGTTGTATATTCCCCGAATTGGGTGAGTGTTGCAAAACATTTTATATTAGTTTAATTAGATATAAGTTTGTTAGTCACATGTCACTTGTCACCATGCTTTATGTATCATCATCATCATCATAGCGGCCCATTGGTGTCCCACTGCAGGGACGGGTTTCCTTCCGCTTTATGTATAACCTAACTATGTAGATAAGCCTTATGATTTTTCTGTAAATAATATTTATTTCACTAGGTCTTAACGCCCTTTAGCTATATTAGTTATATAGTATATTTAGTATATAATTATCTAGTTGTCTGCCACATCATTGTTCACCATTGAATAGTTAGGTACGCGCCATATTATGCTTCTGCTTAGTACTTCATGGTATGGTTGAGTCGATGATGTTGCAGACAAACTAATGAAGAGGGATAGATGTAAATATGTGGGAATTAATAATTCCAGGGTTCACTCCTGCGGCTCAGAACGTGGTCGCCGCCACGTTGCCACGGCACCGACAACTGCTCGCCTACTTGTGCTGTCTACCTACGCCCATTGCGCTGTTGGGTTGAAGCCGCCAATCCTCTACTACCTGGATACTAAGCAGGGCAGTACTATTCCGTGCTGGACGGTTTTACCTACAAGACAGTGAGCGTTTTTAACTATCGACCCACACCCGAACTAATTTATGAATATAAGATCATTTCACTAAATAATCTAGTTTCATTTAAAGGTTTAGTAGAAATGTTACACGCGTCCACTAATCGACATAGGCTCCTCCAAATATTTCCACCTTTCATATTGCGTCATTTATTTTTATTTTATTATGTTTGTAACGTAGTGTAAAACACCCCCCAGTTATGTGGACCGACGACCTCAAAAAGGTCTCTAGGTAAAACTATATGTGGAAGGCACAGGACCGAGATCTGTAACGCGTGACGGGAGAGGCCTATGTCTAGCAGTGGGCTGCGATAGGCTAGTTGATTGAGTGATAATTATGTTTAGAGAGCTTAAAGCAATAATATTTGACATAGTTGATATTCTGATATATTTTTACAAAATGGGTGATCTACACCATCTAAATACTTTGTATGTAATGATATATTTGATTACATTAGTATGTAGTTCCCTTATATTTGGATATGGTAAATGATCACTGTATAACTTTAGCTGACAGTATAATGAACCTGATTGCATGCCGATTACAAGCTTATACAAATGGTATAAAATATTTACTTGTAATAATAGTTGTGACTTTGTGAGTAAGTAAAATAAACAAATAAAATAATGTTTGGTAATTACAAGCACACACAAATGGATTATTAGAATATTATAAAAAACAAATAAAAAAAAATATTCCTCACATTTTCACACAACGGCATCTAGTCCCAAACTAAGCAGAGCTTGTACTATTCTTTATTCTTTTTAAAAAGACAACTCCCGCACTAGGGATCATGCCCTATGTGTCGCGGGGACTTTTACAAACATCAATTTAACGGACACAAAGAACACCCAGACTCAGGACAATAATTTGTGGATCTCACAAATACTTGTCCTGCGTGGGGATCGAACCCACGACCTCGTGCACGGCAGCCGCGTGCGCTACCGCCACGCCACAGAGGTCATCATATGGTACTAGACAACGGACATACTAGACACTATGAGTACTAGACAACGGGTAAAACGGGGCAAACATACTTAAATACTTTTTTTTTAAATACATAGTAATACACAATAACATATTATACATAGAAAACACCCAGACCAATGCAAACAATGTTTATGCACACAAAGATTTGCATTGAGCGGGAATCGAACCCGAGACCTCTGCGTAGCAGTCATGTTGAATAATCATTACGCCACAGAGGTCGTCCAAAAATATATATATATATTTTTTTATTGATCAGTATTAACTCACTGTTATTTATTTCTTCCTCGACAGTGCATAGGCTGAGAGTAGCGTGTCCATTGCAGACCAACTGTCCTAGAGCTCGCAATATGAGTGAGCCGGCGAATAAACGCAGTTGTGACGCAGACAGCGGGTATGGCACCCTCGATGGTAGATAGTCAAAGAACTTTGTCCATTTCTCCAAATATATTGTCAGCATTGTTGCAGTCTGGAAACGAATTTAACATTTATTTATCTATACTAATATTATAAAGAGGTAAAGTTTGTGTGTTTGTAACGTTGTAGGGGGTAATCTCTGGATCTACTGAACCGATTTTAAAAATTCTTTCTGTGTTGAATACAATATAGCCTATGACACTCCCCGATACATGAACTGTATCGGGGAGTGTCATAGGCTATATAGTATCACGCTATGACTAAAAGGAGTGGAGCATTAATGATATAAGTAAGTTTGAAAAACGGGCGCGTTTTTTTCGGGTCAGACTATACAGGGTGTTTGGTACATCGTTTGCTAAATTGAAATAGCTGATAGAACAGGTTATTACCCGTCTTCCCTCACTCCCCTAGCCGGTTTTAACCTCAACATATTTTAGATGTCGATGTAAAGCTATTTTTAAAAGAAAACCCCAATATTCACCATGAACACTACGTACAATTCGGTATGTAAAGTAAAAGTTTACCTAAGTCGAATCCAAAACCATTTAGAGATTTTAGATCAGTAAGGAATAAAATCATATTTTTAGCGCATAAACCACAAGATTGTGTACATTTTTACAATTATACATAAATTACTTTGTCTTTCGTTTGACGTCTAAATAACGTCATGCGTCCGGCTCAACAGAAGTTTGTTTCTGCTTTCATTGCTTAAGTAATTCGGCCGTACGTATGACGTTATCACAAGTAAAACTCAAAATGTTTATTACAAATAAAGTATAGGTAGGAAAGCAAAAATACTCAAATCAGTTGTTTATAATTAATAAACCTTTAAAATAGAAGTATTAAAAAATACCAAAGAAAATCTTTACATACCGAATTAAAAGGCACAAATAAGTAATGCCAGTCTTTTCGCCGCCCAGTACATTTATGGTTAAGCCAGGAACACCATGTGTTTTACTAGGTAAAACTTATATTATCGTTTAGGGACTCCGACACACCTGCCCGCCTAGGTCTAAGGCGAGTGGACGGCCTCTATGAGGTTTCCCACGTAAAACAATACAAATAAACTATTATTAAAATAATTATCGGGATATTTACCATGTTTAAAGTTGTTGAGTTTCTGATATATCGACGTTGTTACAAGCACCTTCTGATCATGGCGCCGATAATTCGTTTAATAATAGTGAATGTGACCATGACAGTTTAAATAATACAAATAAATACATATTAAAAGAAAAACTTACCAGAGCATACTGTATATAGTCGGTGTTATTCATCTTGTCGAAGTTAGTAACAAGATTGAACATCCTGTAGAAAGGTAGTGTCTCAGATTTGTATATCTTTATGTCGTCCACTTGAGTGTATACTGAGAACAGACTCGCCGCGGTAGTTATGTTCAAATCCATCGGCGCTCTTGGGAACCCTTCGTGAGCGGCGACTAGGAGAACCCTGTAAAATTAAATTTTATATTATTTAAAATTACATTTTATCATCATCATCATAACAGCCCCTTAATGTCCCACTGCAGGGACGGAGGCTCCAGTGACGGAGGGATACTTGGCCTACTAATACCACGCTGGTCAGACGGATTGGTAAGTTTGGGTTTAATTACAAGTTTTGCTTCTTTTTACTTCGTCAACTCAGACCAAATAAAAAATAAAGACGTAGCGCTGTCAACAGAAAAATTAAGCAGGTTTTGTAAACATGTGTGCATTTAAGGAGTGCTGCCATGCAGTGAAAACTAATTACCCTAATATTTGTCTAAGTACTGGCAGACTGATTGAGTTCATGGATAAGTTAAATTTTAAAATTGTATATAAGTATTTTCCTTTTAGTATAATAGTATGTTTATTCCCTTTGGTCCATTTTCGTAACTGAGTTTTCGTAACCAGTTATCAAATAGGAATTTTTTTTCACTGTTTCGTAACCAGTTATTAAAAAGGACTTTTTATTCCTTTTACATAACCAGCTACGAAAAAGGAAAATTCTATCACTATTTCATAATCAAACAGAAATATATCCAAAAATAATTAACTAATTTAATTGACTATTATCCGGCCGTTCAGAGAATGCGTTCCTGACACTTATCAGTTAGTCACGACTAGTGATGGACACAACATTATACCGAGTTCGTTACCGTTACTCCAAAATGAACCGCCGCGTTATTTTTATGATTAGATTTAGACCGTTTTAAATTGGCGGAATCATTTAAAATTTATATTTTAGTTCTTTACGTGGAAACAATAAAAGGGAATATTAATATAATAAAATTGTTTTATTTATTATTTTTTACAAAGTTACAATCTGTATTTCTATGGAATAAAGTACATTGAACTAAATGTGCGTACAGAATATTAATCAGACTCCGATTCGCTTGAGGAGGTGGTGTCTTCATCATCATCTTCGCCTACATGTATAATTATATTATTATCAATTACAGAATCAATCCTGATATCTCGGTCAAAATGTTCCATAATCAGGTTTTTAGTCTTTTCGACAACCTTTGCCCAGTCATCTCTTGTGACTTTCCCGCAGGCTTCTTTTAACAGGGTCATCATCTTTTTCGTGCTGAATGGCGGGGAAGTATTGTGGCGGGCGGCGTAACCTTTTATTTGAGCCCAGATTAGCTCAATCGCGTTATATTGGCAATGATACGGTGGAATTCTTAGAACGCGATGACCGTACTCCAAAGCCATTTCATCGATTTCGTATCGCACATTTGCCGCTTTATTTTCTTTCACTAACTTAATTAGCTCTGCTTTTAGCATCTGCATATTTGCGTCAATGCCTTTTGCTTGTAACCAAGCAACCATTTCTTCTTTTTTATTAGCTTGGGTAGGTGGTTTCTGTATTTGAAACGAGTGATAGGAGGCATTATCCATCAATATTACAGAAGGCTCTGGTAGGCTGGGCAAAAGCACGTTCTGGAACCACTCTTTAAATGTACTGGCATTCATTTCCTCGTGGTAGTCATTTGTGGTTTTTGATTGAAATGCCAGTAAAGCGTTCTCCACAAAGCCGTATTTTGCAGTACCTGCGTGGCATATTATCAGACGAGCCCCCTTACCCATTGGTACTTTCGACGTCGACGCTTGTGTATCATCCGTCCAAGAACGGGAAACCGTGTGATTGGCGTTTAGCCATGTCTCGTCAATGAACACGACATTATCCCAGTTATCAATTTTTTTTGCTTCTCTCAAGAAACTTATCCGTTTCAAAATGATGTCGTATCGTTCTAATAAAATTTTTCTTTTGTCTGTTTTTTTATACGAAAAACCAATATCTTTTAAGATTTTCGTTAAAGCAGTTTTACCCCCGCTAAACAGTCCAGCTTCTCTTAACGACGCCAAAAGCTTCATCCTGTTGAGATATTCATTTCTGGAATAGTAACCATATATATGATTTCTGATTGCATCGGCGTCAAAGGTATCAATATCTGTCACGGGTTTAGTTCTACGTTTCTTCTTCGGAGTACGTAAAATATTATCTTCCATGCCAGTAGAGCCGAACTTTTCTTTATTAATATTTGTAATCGTTCGTTTGCTAACTCCAAGCGCCTGAGAGACGCGTTCTTGTACTTTTTCGACAGGAACCAGGGGTCCGCCATTTTGCCGCTCCCGCTCAAAGTAATCTTGCAGCTTGATAATTAACTCACGGGCTCCAGTTTTCAATGTTTGTCCACGTTTAGGCATTATTATGCACCAAAAGTAAAAAGAACGCAATATAAGACACAATCAAAGTCAAATAACAACAGATCGCAAACACTTGAAGAACGTGGTCTATGCGCACGAAACGACAACAGACGACTGTTTCAGCGTCACAAAATGGCGGCCCATAACGCCATTTGGGGTTACCATTTTCAACCTAAATATAAAAATGCTACTTTGTATTTAATGTACTTTTATTTTTATATTTAATAAAAGTTATTCTAAAGTCCATTATTTTCAAATTCTTGAAAAGAAAAACAAAACGTATTATTTTATAAAGTATAACTGTATCGATAAGAACAGATTACGATACTATTATTCACTGTTATTGTTGGCACAGCACTACAAATATAAAGCGCTGACATAACCTTGTAATAGCGCAGTGTAGATTTAGAAAAATATTGTTTACCAAGTTATTTGACACTCAGTTTGACACAACATTATAACATTCATTAATTATTGATATAATAACTTTAAAAGTAAAAACAAACAATAAACTTTTAAAAATTTACTGGCCGCCCCGCTTTTATATATTTACAATCTTTGTCTTCAAAGCGCAGTATTTCCGGAAAGGTGGAAGATCACGAGGGTTGTTCCGGTACCAAAGGGGGGAGGCAAAAAAGACAAAGTAGAAGGATATAGACCTATAGCGGTACTATCTACTCCTGCAAAGGTCTTTGAGTCAGTAATACAAAAACGTGTACTAGTACAAATCAACGGACAATTTACTGACGCGCAACATGGCTTTAGACCAGGTAGGAGTACCTGTAGTAACTTGCTCAATTATATGGCGGATCTGATACCTTCGGTAGATGGGGGAGTCCAGATTGACTCTGCCTATTTTGACTTAAAAAAAGCATTTGATCTGGTGGATAATGATGTTTTGCTTAGTAAGCTAGCAGGGGTTGGTTTCACTCCTCATCTGCTGAACTTCTTTGCGAGCTACATGAGTGATAGGCAACAGTATGTGGAGTATGCGGGACATGTATCAGAGCCATACTATACACGTTCGGGAGTGAGTCAAGGCACGAATCTAGGCCCTATGGCATTTATCATTATGATCAATGATCTACCTAAAGTAATTAAACATTCTAAATGCTTACTATTCGCGGATGATTTTAAAATATACATGCGCATAGGTAGCCATGAGGACTGCATAAAGCTGCAGACGGACATTGACAAAGTAGTGGATTGGAGTACTAAAAACAAATTACAATTTAATACCTCAAAATGTGCAACTATCACCTTTACTCGAGCACGTACTCCAATCCAACACAACTATAACGTAGGGGGCGCTCCATTGGTACGGGTTACAGAAATTAAAGATTTAGGAGTGAGTATAGACAGCGGGCTAACCTTTCGTAATCACATAATCAAAATATGTAAAAAAGCTTACAGAAACCTTGGTTTTCTGCTCAGAACTGTGAGAAACTTTAATAATCCTTGTGCAATAGTTACACTGTATAATGCATTGGTGCGGAGTCTACTGGAAAGTAACGCAGTCATCTGGAGCCCACATGAAACTAAATATAGTTTAATGTTGGAGCGTGTACAAAATAAATTTGTAAGATATCTGTATATGAAATTTTATGGTGTGTATCCTTTTTACCCTCTGTTGTATCCAACCTTATTCATCTTGGGTATGGTTGGATATAATGAATTACGGGTGAGAAGAGAATTAGCATTAGTTTTGTATATATTTAAAGTTATAAGAGGTAATATACATAATCCGGAGATGTTAGAGCGTATTCACTTTAACGTTCCGGATAAGTACATGTGTAGGCGAAGAAACACACAGCTGTTACGGTTACCTCGCGCACGCACCAATTTACAGCAGAGGGCGCCTCTGTCGCGCGCATACGATACGATCAACAAAGTTGCAGACACCATAGATATATTCTGTTGCACATTGAGTGACTTCACAAAAACGTCACTATTTGTACTATGTTATTAAGTAGGTAAAACAGTTATTATATATTAGATTAGATTAGATATAAGATTTTAATATGGATATATAATAATTTTAAGTATTAGCTACATTATTGTATTAGGGCGTACCCTGTAAGAATAATGTATGATGATTAAATAAATAAATAAATAAATAAATAAATAATGTTGTTTTAATGCTCATCAATAGTTAAAACGATAAACAACCAGCAAAAATATTTTTATCGTAACTGCAACGCCATTACAAAGTTACTGCGTCAGTTCAATCGCGACGTGTCAGGAACGCATTCTCTGAACGGCCGAAGTTTAATCAGTTAACCAGTTATTTAAAAATCTTTTTGCTCCTTTTTCATAACCACTAAAGAAGCCTGAGTATGTTATTTTTTTTAACTTTAGGTAAGTACGAAAATCTGATTTAATTTCATACCAAATAGATATTACGAAAATTTATAAACATAATGTAATGTTTGTATATAAAATCGCCGTCCCCAACGAACAAAACCGTAATAGGAAAATGGCAATTTTACAGGAGGGCATAAAAACTAAATATCATAAAAACTAACCAACTTAAGAAAAACTTTCTGGTACCAAAAATAGGATGTTTTTTTTGTGCATCCGATTAAGAGTTATTTATTAAGAAAAATGTTTATTTAATATAAGAAAAGTAAGAAAATGTCTATTACCGACCCATATTAAGGAGAATGTTAACGCAAACTAACTTTACCATAGTGTTCGACTGAAATCACAAAACAGTCTTGCTATAGTGATAGTGCATTGTGATATTGTTGAAGGGAAATCTGAATGTACTTTGTATTCGTAAAATGTTTTATCAATTTTATTCGATGATTTAACTGCGATCAGAATGACGGTAAAGATATATAACATGCTTCTTCGATAATCGTTTTTCAGACGTTAAGGTAAGTAAGCGTTAATTACATACAAAAAAATGCTAATGAAAGGAAGACAATAGATAATTATTATATTTGTTATTATTGTACCATATTTATTATTATACCAATAATTTGTCAGTATTATCTACTCCAAAGTAGATAACATCCAACAAAAAACAAAGCGTATTTTAGCGATCGTTCTATATTTTAGCGTCAAGCTCTAAAAGAGTACAAGGAACTTCTGAAATTTTAGTGCTTAAGGCTGTTAAGGGCAAGCCCACTGTAGTGATGAACACAACTGATTACTACGGTAAAATAGTGGTACTACTAAGTGATGATAATGTGTACAAACTGGTATCATACAACCCCACGGCCAGTGTGTCACGAAAAATACGATCACTAATCCAAGATCATGGACCTTTTCACAGAAGACGAGTATGAAAGATTGAATAAACCCAAATCGCACTAGCCACCTAAGTTATATGGGCTACCTAAAATACATAAGTCTAACGTACCATTGCAGCCTATCGTAAGTCAAATCTCTTCTCCTATTTACGACCTTGCAAAGTACGTTACGTCAGTATTGCAGCCACCTGTGAAAAACACCGTCTTTTGTTAAGGATTCGCGCCACTTTGTCCAGTCGTCAAGGAATCTACGATTGGAACCTGACGAACTGATGGTGAGTTTTGTTCGCCAATTCTCCAATCAAAGAACGCGTTGAGGTAGTTAGAGACAAACTAAGTGACAATGATAAGGCCCACAACTATGTTGATCTTCTAAAACACTGCTTGGATGGCATCAACTACTTCCTTTTCCAATTTCAATACTACCTCCAGATTGATGACGTCGCAATGGAGAGTTCAGTAGCCCCCGTACTGGCTAATCTCTGGATAGAACATTTTGAAGAGAAGGCCTGAGCCTTGGCCCAAAAACTATCAGACTTTGGAAACGTTATGTTAATGACATTTTTAGCATAGTTAAAGGAAGCAAGCAGGAGGTAGGTCAATATATTGCACATCTTAATACTCTCCATTTAAAGATGCGTTTAACGTACGAAATGGAGGCGGACAGGTTATTGTCTTTCTTAGATGTCAAACTAGCCATAAGACTAGATGGGTCCATATCACACAGTGCTTACCGTAAACCTACACACACGGACATGTATTTACACGCAACGTCTTATCACCACCCGCGACACCTTCAAACTGTGATGACATCATTGAAGAACAGAACATAATAATATGATCTCTGTGTCCCTGAGCACCCGGAGCGAGAGCTGGACCATAGTACTTAAGAATAATGGATTTAAGGTGAATACGCGAAAGTGACCAATAAAAAGGAAGAGACATTCTAGAGTGAACAGTCAACATGCGTACCTACCTTCTCTGAAAGGCGTAACAGATAAGATTGGCTCGGTGTTAAGATACTTCTTTATACGCACTATATTCACCCCGGAGGCCAAGGTTAATAGTATAGTACGCTCAGTAAAGTATTTTTATATTATTATTGCCATATTTATATTATTATATTTATTATTGCCGCCAAACACCTGGTGAAGGCTGGCGCTAATCACTGGATAGAATTTCATAAGCCACGCATAATCTCCACCGATTGCCACTATTACTCAAGACTTGTGCGCGAGGCCATCGAAATAAAAAGTCCCCTAGGAACTTTAACCGGGATGACGGTTTCTAATTGTCAGCAACGTGGAATCCAGTGATTTAAAAAACAAAACTTCCCTTTTCTGAACGGTCAGGTAACGTACAGAACATCTATTCGGTGAGTGTTGTGTGTAGAGACATTATAGTAATATCTCAAGATACGAGGGTAGATAATAATAATCTAATCGCATCACCATTCAGCTTGCGACCACGGCCAGTGCAACCTGTGCCGAAACGTCAAGTAAAATAAAATGCCCGTTTATATAATATTTATAATAATGAAACGCGATAGTTTTTAAGTTATAATTAGTATATAAAATTATAACACGTGAATTAATCATACTTATTTTAATTTATTATTTTTATTTAATTGTACTAATTTCTTGAGTAGAATAAAAACCATAACCACAGTAAATAACTGTCTGGTAAGTGCCGATCAAGCACTTAATTAAAAAACAAAAATACTTAAATGTACTTTACCTATTCTGATAGTACCTTTACCTCTTATTAATACGAGTATTAACGCTTCTTCTCTTCAGCATAGCGATTGAAGGATGAAGCATTAGGCTAATACTATCTGTCACGTACGGTGTGAGAGAGAGCAATAACATATTGCGATAAATATGAATGCGAGTTCTCACCCGAACGATATTGTGTTGACGATTACTGGCAACGGCGTTGTCATTTTTCCCTCGAGCAATATGGTAATAGTAGCTTACTGTACAACTTTGATTCAAAAGATTTGGTAATACGCTTTTGCGGTAATAATCGTTTCAAATTGTCTACTAAGTGTTCCTGGAACAATAACTTAAAGATCATTACTTTTTAAATATCTTGGAAAGTATTAATCGCAGGGCCATAAAAAAAATTGGAGTAATGTAATACAGTCTGTAGATAGCTAATATGCAATAATAAAAAAAAATGGTTATAGCTATTACCATATTGTTCGTTGGGGACGGCGAAATATTTATTTAATGTAAAATGGACTAATAATTTCTAAGCAATGGCCTTTTTTTTTTCTTTGGACAAATCTTCAATTGAGGAATTAACCTCGTGGTCGATTTCCTCATATGTATTGCTTTTTTTTTTTTTTGTGGCTACTTATTTTGGTTTCTTTAATTAACACGTCTAATACCTTCGCCAGTGAGGGGTTTTTACGTCCTACAAATTTATTAAGTCTGGCATGCCATCCCTTAAGGTTGTTAGTAGTACGGTTTTCTTCACCATGGCAGCACCACATCTTAATATAATTAATGCTTTTGAACCATGTTTTCTTTAAATAAGTAATTATTGAATTTTGTAATGTTCTCACTTGTTGGTGGATTTCAACATAGAAGCTGAGACTTCATTATTTCGAGTAATTATGTTATTATTATGTTTAGTAACTAGTTATGAAATAGTGATAGAATTTTCCTTTTTCGTAGCTGGTTATGTAAAAGGAATAAAAAGTCTTTTTTAATAACTGGTTACGAAACAGTGAAAAAAAATTCCTATTTGATAACTGGTTACGAAAACTCAGTTACGAAAATGGACCAAAGGGTTTATTCCGACAAGATTGGGTAAAAATAAAACAATTATTATTCCAAAATCATTTAATTTATGAATAATCACAACAAATCGTATGTTAGAAACTGGAGTGTTTCCGTGACCTGAGTGTCATCGCAACGCATGTCGCTGCAGTCGGTCTAGGGTTTCTATGAGATACTTGGCAGAGCCATCCCAAAGATGCGAACAGTACTCCATGCTGCTCTGAACCTGCTTTTTGTAGGGCAGGTACCGCTGCTCCGGAGTGAAGTATCGCTGCACTTTGTTCAGGATGCCAAGTTTACGTGAGACTGTGGTGATCACTCCTTCGTACATGTTCTCTTTAAACAACTTTTAGATCAATTCTTGATGGTACCGATTTTGGTAACAATCCTAATCTCAGCACAAGCAAAACGAACCTTTTTCTTTTACTTAGTTTTATTCTAAAACAGAAGACTCTGACAGGAGGCTTGTCAAATAATGTGATGGAAAAATACGACAATGAATTTTCTTGTAAATATGTTATTATGATAAAAGAGAATATAAAATAAAATGCATTGCAATATTTTTCTTTTATTTATAAATAGGTATACCTAATGTTACTTTTCCATTACTTACCCCATAAACGGGGAAAATTCTGACGCTTACTAGTGCCAACATTTGTTGAGGTTTTGTGTTCCAGGCCGTCATCATAAGTCAATAATATTAATAATTAAAATTATGAGTTTTTATATTTACTTACGTATGATATGTGATTCCATCTGGCTTTTTATTTTTTGAAGATTGGTTTTTGTACCCTTTTACGACATAATTAGGCATTTTCCAGAATAAATAATGAAAAATGTTTATATGTCAGACTCTATTGACAAACTAGCGCCAACTGACCGATAAGGCGTAGTTTGGGTAGTAAATGTGTGCGTGTGAACTTGTATGTATAGAGCGAGGCGTAGTTTTGAATACTTCAACCGAGTGTTCGCAGCGCTACGTCTTTATTTTTTATTTGGTCTGAGTTCGTCAAGATAATATTTACGGCTAGTCCCTTCGTCGGTTACTGTAAAATGTTATTTTAAATAATATAAAATCTTGTCCGTGTGGTGACGGAGTAAGAATACAATATGTCACCACCCCATCTCATCCCATGGGTGTCGTAAAAACCGACTAAGGGAATATCCGTAAATATTATTTTTACAAAATAAAAAGAAGGAAAACTTGAAATTAAACCCTATACCAATCCGTCTGGCCAGCGCTGCTATGATTATGATGATGTTACCTTAGGGCAAGGTGTGCGATCCCGATGGTAGGGAACAGCTCAGCTTTGGCCCCGTCACACTCCCAACGGTGGAAACCCATCGCCGACTTAGCGCGACACAGTTCACTGCAGTACAGGCTACGGGAACACTCTTTACATCTGTAACGTAACAAAAACATTATTTTATTAAAGGTTTTATCAAAAACTAGCTAACCACTTCGTTGGGCGGCGAAAAAGACGCGTCCCTTTTTTAAAAATAGATCATTACTACTCCACTCCTATTAGTCATAGCGTGATACTATATAGCCTATGACACTCCCCGATAAATGGACTATTCAACACAGAAAGATTTTTAAAATCGGTTCTGTAGATCCAGAGATTACCCCCTACAACGTCACAAACACACAAACTTTACCTCTTTGTAATATTAGTATAGATAATAAAATCAACAAGGTAGCCTTTGGCAGTCCGCTGTTGGACATAGGCCCCTCACAACACGCGCCACACAACACGGTGGTACGTCTTCCAAATCCAGTCCGACTCAGAGACCAAAAGTTAATTATGACGGCCTCTGTAGCGTAGTGGTTTAATTTCATCATCATTCCGTCTCGCTCGGTGACGCGCGCTAGTCGTATTTCTATCGCACCGTGCACCGTGCTACGAACTATTCAAGTACCTACCTACCTCCTTTTTACTTTGTTACTTTTTCATAGATCAATATCTTCGTCAGAGACTACACTTTTAGCAATGGATTTAAACAGCACGTACAACCAGTGTGAAGAAAGTGTGCAAATATCTAAGTTAGGCGACATGAGTATCGATCATTCACTCATTGAAAACGAATCGCCTCCGAAGGTTACTTTGCGACCGGCAAATACGAATTCAGAACTTCAATCTCTTCGTTCGGATTTTCAAGCGTTCCAGTCATACATAGCAAACCGACTAGAAAACTGGTTTACAAGACAGGAAGACATGATTAAAAGATTTACTCAAGAGCTTAATGATATTAAGACCTCGGTCAATTTCATGAATACGCACTACGAGGAACTAAAATTAAAAACAGAAGCAGTCTCCACCCGCGTTACCGCGCTCGAGAATGGCTTGAAGACCTGTTCCGCCGACTCCTCAAAAATATCTGTCCTGGAAACCAAAATTGATGAGATGGAACAACAAGCACGTATGTGTAATGCTGAAATTCACAACATGCCTGAGAGACGTGGTGAGAACCTCCTCAACATCTTAGAAAACGTCGCTAATCTTGTAAAGCACCCACTGAACAAGCAAGATGTTGTTTCTATTCACCGGGTACCGTCTGCAAGTAGTAACACTAGGCCAAAAAACATAGTAATAAAGTTCTCAAGTCGCATAATGCGTGACAACTTTGTTTCATCTGTGCGAATGAAGAAAGGAATCACCTCCGATCAATTGAATATAACGGGACCGACACACAGAATCTATGTAAACGAGCACCTGACTCTGAAGAGAAAGCACTTGTTTCGAGAAGTACGTGAAAAGGCCAAGCAGAATAATTTTAGATTTGTATGGATTAAGCACGGCACTGTTCTCGCAAGGGCTAACGAAACCTCACCGGTCATCGCCATCCGTTCTGAACACGATCTACTCAAAATTAAAGAAAAAAGTAGTGCGTAATTCAAAGTGTCACATTTTAATTTATTCTTGTTTTACTTTTAATTTTCTTCTAGTTTTTAAGCATAATATCAAGTTAAACATTGTATCTGTTAATAGTAAGTGCAACCTCTATATTACAAACTACTCTGTACGTTTATCTGCATTCCTTCGATTGAGCGGTAGTTATTTCCTACATACCTCACAAATTGAATTAATATTTATTTCGCATACTCGGTGTCCGTTATTATTAATTATGATAAAAAATAATTTCAACCTGCGTTATTGTAATGAAAATAATAATAATATGTGTGTCTATGTCGTAATTATAAGTTTTTCTTGTCGCCTCCGTAGTCAGTTTAATACTCGTGCAGTAATATTATGTATTAATTGTGTTTTAAGTGTTCGATAGACTAACTGTTTACTACCAGAACTGTAGGGGACTTAGAACAAAGCTCAAAACATTTTTTATGAATATTTTGGCCGATTCTTATGACGTGATTGTACTGTCTGAGACATGGTTAATATCTACCATTTCCGACAGTGAAGTGATGGACTCTCGATATTCCGTGTACCGCTGTGACCGAGACAGAATGGCGACGGGCAAGTTGGATGGTGGCGGAGTGCTGGTGGCTGTGCGCCGTGATATTGTTGCCGAGCGTCGTTCATTTAGCTTCGACGTAGATACTTTTGTAAGTAGTACTTCGTTAACCTCTAGTATTGATTACGTTTTACTAAAGTTGCGTATCTCAGGGTTACATAGTGTGTTTTTCTGTGGCATATATATTCCTCCCAATAATAAACAAGATAGCTATTTAACATTTTTTAACGCTTTGGAGCTCGAATTGAGTCGCGATAATTACTGTTATAATTATTACGTTATCGGAGATTTTAACATGCCTCTTATAAATTGGCCGTCACCCTCATTTTCTGCTTGTAATCGAGATAGTGATAATGTTTTATGTAACCGTCTTAATACTTTCTTACACGACACTAGAAGTATACAATGTAACACTATAAAGAATAGTATGGGACGTATTCTAGATCTATTATTTACAAATGACAATAATTGCCACTGCAAACCACCTTTAAATACTTTGGTGCCAATTGATAAACTTCACCCTCCTTTTTATTTTTTTATATCTTATAGTAATCCAGCTAAACCATTGAAATCTGCTTCTGTCTCAAGGTATTGTTACTTGGAAGGAAATTATATACAAATTAACGATTGTATTAAGAGCATTGACTGGCACAGTACTTTTAGCAACCTCTCTGTACAGTCAGCTGTTGATGTCTTTTATGAAAAGATTTATAAAATGATAAAAGAGTGCATACCGTTGCGACCAATTAAGTGTAACGACTTCCCTGTTTGGTTTAGCTCGCCGTTGAAGCATGTTTTTAGAGACAAGGAAAGAGCGTGGACTAAATGGAAAAAGTATAACTCTAAATCGGACTATGAGGAATTTTCTATGTTTCGGGCTAGGTTTAAATGTCTTAGTAAACAGTGTTTTGATAGGTACATTGAGTCGGTGGAGAATGGCATTAGGGAAGACGTTAAAAAGTTTTGGTCTTTTATTAAAAACTTTAATAATAAAAAATCTGGCATACCCTCATCCATGGTATACAGCGACCGGGCATCTGATCAACCTGAACAGATAATTAAATTTTTCTCTGACTTTTTTGGTTCAGTATATGAACCGATTGGGGACCGAATCGATCTTGAGTCTACGTCCTTTAATAATAGTTGTAATTTTGTTTTGTCTGATTGCTTTATATCTGTGGACCTTGTTATCAAAGAGCTAAAGCTTTTGGATGTCACCAAGGGTCCGGGGCCCGATGGACTTCCACCTTTTTTCTTGAAAGCTACTTCTGAATCGATTGCAATTCCCTTACAAATATTATATAACCTAAGCTTACGTAACGGTTTTGTACCTGACGTATGGAAGTTGGCTAACGTAACTCCCGTATTCAAAAGTGGTAGTAAGAAGGACGTTACTAACTATCGACCGATATCTCTGTTGTCCACCTTATCAAAAGTCTTGGAACGCTTGGTACATAACTATATTTATCCTCACTTGCACAACATAATTATTGATGAACAACACGGATTCGTAAAGAAACGCTCAACTATCAGTAACTTAGCACTATATACAAATTATTTATTTAAGAGTATGGATGAGCAGGTGCAGGTGGACTCCGTTTATACAGACTTCTGCAAAGCTTTTGATAAGGTGGATCATGAGCTTTTGCTTCGCAAACTGGCCTTCAATGGCATTCGGGGCAATTTGTTACGATGGTTTACTTCTTACATCATAAATAGAACTCAACGCGTCGTCGTTAATGGTAACACTTCTAACAGTATAATAAAGGTTACTTCTGGCGTGGCTCAGGGATCGATTTTGGGACCATTGCTGTTCGTACTTTTTATTAACGATATAAAGGCGTGTTTTAGACATACACATTTTTTATTGTACGCGGACGACCTGAAAATATACCGTAAAATCAAGAGCAGGGACGATTGTTGTGAACTCCAGGAAGACTTGAATCGTTTGTCTACCTACTGTGTAGTCAACAGACTTCATTTAAGCATCTCGAAGTGCAAATCAATAACTTTTACTAAGAGACACACTGTGATTGAGTATCCATATACACTTCAGAACAGTTTACTGGATAAAGTAACCGTGATAAGAGATCTGGGTGTGTATCTGGATCACAAACTCCACTTTGATGTCCATGTTAATCACATTGTTAGTAAAGCATATCAAATGTACGGTTTTGTGATGCGTACTTGTAAACCTTTTAAAAATCATTTTTCTTACCTACTTTTATACAAATCTTTAGTCCGGTCACAGCTGGAGTACGCTATATCAGTTTGGAGTCCTTACTATAAGAAATATATTGATCAGATTGAATCAGTACAGCGTAAGTTCTTACGCGCAATGAACTACCGATGTTTCCATTCTAAGTCTGACTACAAATGTTTGTTAGATAAATTTGATTTACTGGCATTGAGGTCAAGAAGAGAACTTTTGGATATTATGTTCTTATATAATATTTGTCATAATAAATTTAATTGTATTGAACTTGTAAATCAAATCGAGATTCGGGTTCCGTATCGTTTCACTTCAATACGAGAGGTTCGCAGAAACGATTTCTTTACACTACGAAGCTGTCGAACGAATGCAGGTGAACGCTGTCCCTTACGTAGAATAATGTATTTGTATAACACTTATTACAGCGACGTGGACATTTTTGCTTGTACGCCTTCTAGTTTGAAATCTTTGGTGAGTGAGATAGCTTCTACGTTAATTGTGTTTGACGATGTCAACGAATAGGTGTTAAGTACATAATTTATTGTATTAAGTTAGTAAATTCTTATTGTATAAGCATTATGTAGGTACTTAAATTAAATTAAGTATTTAACTTGTGGATAACGAGGCTGGTTGCACTGCAAGTACTGTAACATATTATTTTTAATTGTTTTGTAAGCTGTTAGTGTTACTGTTTGTTGTCCTAAATAAATAAAAAAAAAAAAAAAAAAAAAAAAATTCGCATTAGAAAATAAAACGGCCGTTTTTGTTTATAATGCAATATTTATTTAATTGAAAAACATTTAAAGTGTTGAGAGTGTGTTATACAAATACTTTATTGCCTTTTCTCAAGACTTTGTTATCAACATTTTACATTATTTATCCTATTTTCGAATTATGATTTTTTTTCTATTGGCGGCGCTAGTGAGCCCTATAAATGCTCTTGTAATGCTCCCAAAGTAAGCTAGGCTAGCTTACTTTGGGAACAGATGGCGCTGTGAAGAGATGTCCGTGAATAAGTATTTATTTATTATGTAATAATATTTAAAATATTAATAATATTTCAGTAAAATAATAAAGGATATGGTCATTTTAGAATAACGCGTGGCGTATTACATGGTTGCCTACGCAGAGGTCTCGGTTTCGATTCCCGCCTCAATGCAAATATTTGTTTGGATGAACATTATTATTTGCATTGGTTTAACGTTCCTCGAAGATACCCCCGTGCTAAAATCAAATTGCTTTACCCCCCATTCCGAAAAACGGTTTCGGGTTCGAACTCGGTTATCCCTAGACTCTGCAGGCTGTATAATAAATATGACAAAAACATTGAATTGTTTAGCCCAAGTTCTAGAAAATTCAAAAGGCAAATACAACAAATTAAATACTGAATTGTTGGCTTCAATTAATTAGCGTTTAAGTCATTGTTAACTTTAGCATAAGTTAAACTTAATTATTGTTACTAAGTAAACTTAATTTTTGTTTGTAACCTTATAATGAACATTATTAGAAAATAATAACTTATTGTTATCTCATTGAGCATTTTGTGTTTACTACTTGATATTGTGCACTAGGATAAAATTAAGAACTATGTTACTTTGACAATGTATAAGTGTAACAATTGTTTGTAAACCATAAATAAATAAATAAATAAATTGGTCTAAGTGTTTCTATTTATAATATGTGTGTATTTACAAAAAAAAAGAGTATTTAAGTATGTTTATCCGTTGTCTAGTACCCATAGTACAAGCTTTGCTTAGTTTGGGACTAGGTGGCGATGTCGGAATGTGTAAGGATTATTTATTTATTATCTTCATTATTTACATTTTTCACATTTTATTACAATTTTAAATATAAAAATAAACACATTTAAAAAGATAAAAAAGGTAGACCCTCCAGCATCGGGTACAGGGACCAAGTTATTGGTGGTTAGGGCTCCAGAGATAGGAACCTCCTCACAATGCGTGCCGTGTCAGAAGTACTGCCTTCTGCATCAGACCTATGATCCATGATGTATGGTATATTTATTATTATTATTTATATATAATACTAACGGCACAGGATTGATGTCGCCACGACAGCACCCGTCGCAGACTGGCTCGTCGCTGGGTAGAGTGACCCAGGCGTACGGGTCCTCAGAGAACATGACGTCACCACGCCTCGTAGCCTCCTTCACCACGACATGGCGGCCGGTGGTATCGCTACGTCTGCAAAATAACGCCATTATTAAAAAACTTAATATTAATGATTAATAACGCCAAACTTAAAATTTCGCGTTTTATTTTTTAAGTGTTTTTTTTTTAAGAAACACTGTATTATAAATTTTGTTTCATTTTAGTTTTTATACAGTGTTTTGACTTTTCACGTGGCACGGAGAGTTATATACAGTACCTCAGCTCTATAGCGTTAGAAGCCGAGATGAAGTCATTGTTCAGCCCCAGGAAGCACTGCGGCAGTATATCCTCGTTTCTTCTATAACCCTCCGTCATTACTTCCAATTTCTGTTGTAATATCTTCAAGTTCTTCTCGAATTCGTCTGGAAATGTTAGGATAAAATATTCCTTTAATATTCACACAATAATATAGTCGCAACCACGGAAGAAAGAATCAAGTGAAAGTGCTGAGTCGGCGTGATAGCGTGTCACTAATACGCGCTGCTTCGCATAACTTGTCGCTGAGGTCATAGGTAACACATGACACAAATATCACCCTTATGAACAATAAGTTAAAGTATATAATTTCCAGAACTGCGAATACCGCCATCTGTGGAATTAACTCGAAAATTGAATCTATTTAGATTACAAAACGTCATATAATTCTTTTTGCGCTACAGCAAAATAACTTCTATTTATAGTTTATGAAGGTTCGCTCCCAAATGTAGGAACAGCTATATACCTAAGTTATTTTTTTGTTAGTAGTTTATTTGTGTGTTTATTTGTTTTTTGACGACAGCGATTCCCATAGTGAATTAGTTATAATGCATTTCCATTTGATTTTTCTTCAGTGGTCGCAACTTAGGCAATTTTTTTGTAAATTCATACTTAATGTTTAAGCACACAACATTTGCATATAGCAGGAATCAAATCTTGAACTTCTGCGTAGCAACGCAATATACCGCTAAAGAGATCAAAACGGCGCAATAGGTACGATACATATTACGCCGTTATGGACTATGTTACGTAAGCGGTCGAAGATTGTTAAGCATCTAATTTTAAAATAATACTTTTCTGACTAAAATGTACTCAAGGTTTGTTCATATAATGTATTCGATAAAACCTATACCCGATAAATAAATAATCCTCACACATTCACACACATCTAGTCCCAAACTAAGCAGAGCTTGTACTATGGGTACTAGACAACGGATAAACTTACTTAAATACTTTTTTTTTGTAAATACATACATATTATACATAGAAACAATGATCAGATACAAAAAAGAAATGTCGCGAAGGCATATAATATGACCGTAAGAAAAGCATATTTCGCCAGTAGCCTTGCATGCCTGCTTTGCTATAAACCACAACTGAAAACTAATTTCGCTTCATTTTATAACCAAGGAGTCATCCCCAGCCCACTAATGTCCCACTGCAGGGACGGGCCTCCTCCCGTGACGGAGGGATACTTGACCTGCTAATACCACGCTGGCCAGACTGATTGGTATAGGGTTTAATTTCAAGTTTTCCTTCTTTTTATTTCGTAAAGATAATATTCATGGATAGTCCCTTAGTCGGTTTTTACGACACCCATGGGATAGGATGGGGTGGTGACATATTGTATTCTTACTCCGTCACCACACGGAGAATATAACCAAGGAGAGTCACTTCAAAACTCGATTAACTAGCGACCCGCCATGACTTCGCAAGAGTACAATGATTATTCTATACAAAATTATGCATGTTCTTAAAATAAATAAAATAATCCTTACACATTCACCCATCGCCATCTAGTCCCAAACTAAGCAAAGCTTGCACTATGAGTACTTGACAACGGATAAACATACTTAAATACTTTTCTTTTTTTTGTAAATATATACATATTGTATATAGAAAACACTCAGACCAATGCAAACAATCATGTTCATGCACACAAAGATTTGCATTGAGCGGGAATCGAACCCGAGACCTCTGTATAGCAGTCATGTTTTATAACCACTACGCCACAGAGGTCGTCTATAATCGGTATCAATGTTTTGGTTTTGGATTAAATTTGATAACTATTAATTAACATTTGAGAGTAACACATAGAGTGCTCAGAAAGAAAATAATCGCTCAAGTTACGAAAAAAAAAACAAAAGAAAATCCCCCTGTTTTTATCTAATTATATTTATATACTTAAATTGTTTATATTATAAGTATTTCTTATGTTTTTATAAAACATATCTTTTAATCATCATAACAGCCCATCAATGCCCCACTGCAGGGACGGGCCTCCTCCAGTGACGGAGGGATACTCGGCCTACTAATACCACGCTGGCCAGACGGATTGGTATAGGGTTTAATTTCAAATTTTCCTTCTTTTCATTTCGTAAAGATAATATTCACGGATAGTCCCTTAGTCGGTTTTTACGACACCCATGGGATGAGATGGGGTGGTGACATATTGTATTCTTACTCCGTCACCACACGAAATATCTTTTAATCATATTAAACCAATTCACTATTGATAAAAAGTTTATTAATACTCAGGTAATTGTTCGCATTTCTGCCGGCTATCGATATTGATTCGCCGGCCCCTATCTGTCCAATATGTCTCCCGGCAACCCCTGACAGGTCGTTGCACTCTCTTTATTGTCTGGGATCTCCATATTGAAATATACACCTAGCAACAGTTATCGACTAGCCGATTAAATAGGGTAGCATATTTTTAGCCAGTGGGGTATATGGATGTTTAGTTTTCGCCAGCCTTATATTACTAACATTTTAATATAAAAATCTTTATTTATTATGCATTTGCATCAGGTTTAATCACATATAGTACAGAAAGGATATCGCTTATCTAACACCTAATAATGAACGCTAAGCCAACACATTTAAAAAATATACTTGAGTGCACAAATAAAATTTTAGATATCCTCTTATATACATATTCGCTTAGGTTTATAGTTTCTGAATGATAATTAACTAAATAATTGTTAACTGAAGTTTACCATAGCTCTATTGCATAAGTACACAGCCTAAAGAATAGAAAATAAATAAATAAAGAAAACAAAATTTTAATCATTGAAAAGAATACAAATAAACTCAAGATCTTCTCTTTTTAAAATCTACGCTTCAGCTTATAAATACATTTACATAACTACTATAACTACTATTACATAATAAAAGTAATTCTAATTAAAAGAGATTAATATGTTTATCAATTATTACCTCTAGTATTCACTACCTAATAGCCATAGTACAAGCTTTGATTAGTTTTTGATTGATTGACTGGGTGCGCCAAAGTTCACCTAAAATTTCAACTCCTATAATTGGAAGTCCGAAAATGTTCTTCCTAACATTTTTCATCCTAACAATCGCAATTCCTAATTTTTTTGTCTCTAATGTTAATAATTCGACTTCATAATTTCAGTAGCAATAAACATCTTTTATACTATTATTTGTTTTCCTATATTTTCTTAACATAACCATCGTTTCTACTATAATTTAAAGTCATATTTTTTTGTTTAGATTTCTTTTTATTCATAATAATCAATATTGTATACATTAATTTTGCGTAACTTTGTTGACAACATGTAGGTATAACATAACATACCAAAGACCAGAGCAAAACCAGAGTCCCTCTCCAATCATTCAGTCAAGATCCAGAAAAGAAATGGGTCCTATTTATAAGTATTGGTTTAGGTTATGGTAGAACTGTGACCCCAACGCACGAGCCGAGCGAGCGCAGCGAGCGTGCCGCGGCAGCGGCCGGCGAAGTGCCAGAACCAAATTGGTCCTTTACTTATTGGTTTAGTTACGGTTACGGTAAACTCTCAGGCCATAAGCATAACCGTGAACGAGTCCTGTTTTATGGATTTCATTCATTTAAGACAAAAATATTCTAATAATTTTAATAAACAATAATTAAAAAAAAAAAAATTTAATGTCAAAAGTTGTTTTGTAATTACAAGAAATAGTATAAAAACAAAACTTTTTATTACTTTCACTTGGTAAATATTTCTTTCTGAGTATGAGAGAAAATATTATGGTGAAAATGTTTAGGGATAAAAGCGTTATGATAAAAAACTTTAGGAGTTTAAATATATTTACATAACGATATTATTAATAACGATTTTCGGAAACATGAGTGTTATGAACATCGCCGGTAGCAATACAAATAGTATGAATGAAAACTTTAGGATTTAAAATTTTAGGAAGAGTGATCATTCGGATTACAAATCGTTAGGAAGAACATTTTCGGACGAAGAACTTTAGGTGAGCCAATATGGACCCTGATTGACTTGATTATTTTTTCAGTAAATATGTCAATTATATTTAATAACTTTACTATCGAAACTTGATAGACAATAAAAGATTGGTAAAAGTACAAACTTACCATATTACTTTAGAAGGATATACTATCTAGCAAGTAGATTATAAATGGCATGGATTACCAAGGTTCTTCAAACAGTGTATTAACATAATAAAGTAATGAAAATACTTACGGAAGTGAGCAGCATTTAGGCTGAGTGTGGAGGCGTATTCCATGGCGGCTGATATAGCAAGCTGGGCTTCCTCTTTAGCACCTAACTCTATGTGACAATCAGCACGACGGAGGAGGAGTTTGTGTTGTTGTTCTTTAGGATATCCTTCTGCTATGGCAAGTGTTATATCGGACTTGCATTCCTGGATAAAAATATATAACTGTTAGAAAAGACATGTGTTAGCTTCGGATAGGCTTACCTAATTGAATATAAGATAAGATGACATCATGTCACCACCTTGCCACACCCCATGGAAAAGACAAAGGGAACAACAAATATTGTTTCCGTTACAAAAGATAAAGAGCTTGACAATAAATCTAAAACACAAACCACTAGTAGCAAAATCACAATTGTTTAATTTTGGTTAGATGTGCTAACAAAATAAGTAAAAATAAGAAAAAATATGACCAATACTGGAAATGCATAACAAGACAAACTATTACACAATACCAACTTTTGAATAAACAAATAACCGAGACGAGGAAATGGAGTTTAATTGCATAAACGCATCATCAGATGCTACACAAATACAATATATTACATTCCAGATAATTACACTTACTTCAAATCTTTTCAACTTGAGTAAAGCAGCGGATCTGTTCGCCAGCGCTAACGGATACATGGGTCCGCCCTGTTGAGCATATGTGACACTACGGGAATAGCATCGGTAACTCTCCTCAAACATATTTATACGAAATTTCTCATTGCCACGTTGCCGCCACAGAAGAGATATTTCATCGCATTTGAGTGTTGTATCGGTGTCACTTGTTTTTCTTGCATATGTTAATCGCATTTGCTGAAGCCATTGTTGAAGTATGCGCCTAGAGAAACGAACACAGTTAAAAATATTTTTCTAAAATAACATAGCTTGATAGATTTGGCCGATGGTTTTGCCGTTGAATTGAAGTGCAACCGGTGTCCTAAAGGAGCAATGTGGGCAGACTGTCCATAGTAGGCTTAAAATTATAGAAAACTAATTAATGAAGGAAAGCAAATATTTGAAGGCGTCATCCAGATGGTTAGTAGTTCACCAACTATAATAATTAACTGTGCCCTTCCTGATTTTGGGTAGAGTTGGATAGAGAATTAGAGATCTAGCACATAGCAACAAGGAAATTAAAATTAACTTTATAAAGAAATCAAAATGTTATATAATTTTATAACATATGGAACACAGGATTTCTTTATTTTTATCATTTTAGACCATTGATTGATATAAAAATGATGATTATTATTATTTATTGTATGTTTTTTCATATCAAACATTGCTAAGGGCTACATAAAATAATCTAAAAATAGTCACAATAAAAACTTACCAAACACCTTGATTCTTGAAAAAATAACTCATAGTATCAATCTCAGAATCATTTGTCCTATCTATTTTCTTTTCTTCTGAAGATATCAATAACAACAATATCTCCCATTGCTTCGAGCAATCATCTGGTAAAGTAACGCTAGTCATTTTTAAAATATAAATAGCCAATAAATGGCTTGTCTTTTTGTTGGTAAATCAGCCACAATAATAAGATTCAGTTTATTTTAGTAACTTGTAACACACTACAATATAGTCTGATACGTATCAACGGCATCAATTATCTATAATTATTATATTATTGATCATAATTCGACGGATAATACAGTGATAGAAAAATTGACTTCTTTGTTTTGACGTTTGCTTTGCTGCTTTGGAAAGTTAGGTTATGTTTGTTATTGATTGAGCCGTGCGTTCCGTTTGAAGCATAGTTTTTACAATATGGAATCGTATGGCTGCCTGAGTTTCTCACTCATAAATTCAAAATAAACTTAAGCTGCGATTTGGCTTGACTTAAAAATCAGGATATTCTGCAAGTGTATCCAATACTAATTTTATGTAATTAGGGAATTTGTAATTAGGTACGAACTTGTCAATTTATTGCTCTAGTAGGGCACGAACAAAGTTTTCTCGAGTGCCCCTTTTTATTTTCATGGCCAAATTATCATGCTTAGCAACAGTAAAATTAGTAAGGATTAACTTGTGCCGTTTACTTTACTCGCTAGCCCGTTTCATATTTTCAATTTTATTAAATTATAAAGTACAAGATTTTTTCTAAATTTCGCCAATTTTAGATATTAAAGCAACCTTAACCCCGTAGAAGTCAACTTACCTCTTAGCCTGGTAATAAGCCAAAACGAATCAAATTGTGTTGCTAAACATGCTTTAGTGTCACACACAGTGAGAAAAGGAGGTACCTAAAATCTATCTTTTTAATTTTGTAAATTACTTTAATTTAGGTATACAATTAACTCCGAGGTAGGCAAAAACGACGGAAAGTTATTTACCCAACACTATACTTCCTTGCATGCTTTGCTAAATGAAGGTGCACTCACACATGTATTATTAGACACACATCGCTTCTGATTGTTCCTAATGCCCGATTTACACATCGACAAGTACAGTAGCGAGTTAAGTAGTATTTTAAGATTAAGTTGATTTAAATAGATCTCCATCCTATTTTTTGGCAAGTTAAGTTGGCGAGACGCGAGAGAGGGGGCTACTTCGTACTTAACTCGCCAAAAAATAGGATGGAACTCTATTTAAATCAACTTAATCTTAAAATACTACTTAACTCGCTACTGTACTTGTCGATGTGTAAATCGGGCATAACGGCTTCCTCCCTGTTCCTATATATATAAGTATATCACCTATTAGGTCAACTTTGTAAATACTTCTTCAGGGCTTTACCGACCGGCCCCTTTTAACGACACCTACACTTAGCCGGCTTGTTGTAAATAGCTGCGCAGATGTCATTTTTGCAACTAAATGCATGTGTTCTACTTGTTTCTGAACATGCGCAAACTTCTCTGATAGGCAACTTTAGGACGGCCAACTTAGTTGGTGCGTAACTTGTAGGTATACTACTTTCACACTGTCCTATCTACCTTACCCACTTATTTCTATGTCAATAGTAAAAAACATATTTTATTATTCATTGTGGGTGTCGTATGACAAACTATCCACTATAAACCATCACGATTGTTCTTTGTAAAGGTCGAGGCCATATAGCGGTGTGAGAACCCTAACTACTAAACCATTTACGGGCGCCCTGTACCCAAAGTACTTTCCTTTAAGGATAAGAGAAAGTGCTTTTAACATTCCAGTCCCTAATCCTTCTTAGGAAGCTATTAAGACCACAACGTTTTAACTACATTTCGATGTAGAAAAATGAATCTTATTTTTATACAAATAAGAGGTAAGGTTGCATTTTAAATAAAATTGTTTAAACTTCTAAGTTTTATTAATATCAACTAAGTGATGGCACGTGATGGGTTGCTTGTAGGTACAGTTACGAACACAGTCATATATTATACTTTTTGGGGAGTACATACGTGACTACAGCTAAATAAATATGTAAGTAAAATCAAGTAGTTGTCTTCTTTATAAAGGTAACTGGGATCATCTTTTATTCCAAAAAAGATTAGTTCACAACTTTTTTAAACTAAGTCTAACGATATTGACATTTTAAATTGGTTGAAGGTGGCAAACGACCAAGCGGCTCTCATGATGTTTACTGCCAAGTCTCTGCCTTCCCTATATCTTATTGACTAATGTGGCTTGCTAGCTAGTATTCTTCCACCTAAGCACAGTAACGTTTCCATACAACAGCTTACGCGGTGTCCTACGTGGGCGACGAAAGCGACGCGATGCTACACGCGACAAGTGTTCTACATGATTACGTCGCCTCTAGCCGCAGACGGTCACATTCACATAGGACTATAGGACACAAGAATTGTAGGTACGTCGCCCATTGATTTGATTGCGTACGTCGCGGCGCTTTCGTCGCCCACGTAGGACACCGCGTTAGATAAGTTAGGCGGTCACGGCGTTGGTACTTACTTAGACGGCCTCTTCTGAAAAGACCTAACCCCATAGCTACGGTATGTTCCCACTATATTATTGATAGAAATGGAAAATATGTTAATTTTGTTTTTTGTTTTCTTAGTCAACAATTACCTATGGCAAAGTTCAGAAAGTTATTTTTTTTAAATTGCTTTAAGGCGGCAGACCCAAACAAGCGACCCATCAGATGGTAAATGGAAACTGCCGCTAATGGACTTCAGCAATGCCATGCTCCAAGAAGCCAGGTTGCTGCCTCCATTGATCCCAAGAGAAAAGAAAAGATTATGAGAAGTGTATATTTAGGCCTCCGGTACGTTACCAAGTGGTAAACTAAGTAATGAGAACAATAATGATCTTAGCTTACAGTACTTACAATTGAGAATAAGTAGATCGGAATAATAGTCACAAAATTATACTAAACTAATCCAATTGACAAAAAGTGTACTTAGATGTCTGTTATTCACTTACGAAGTAGATATCTTAAGGTATCTTTGATTATATTCTATTTTAAAAGCTTTTAGCTGTAATCAGTTGTTTTCACTTAAGTAAATACTTTAAGTATTGTACCGCTATGACTGACAAAGTAGCTTAATGGCTAATAGGTACCTACGTTTAAGGAACAGTAATTAACTAACAAAGTAAGGAGAAAAAATTGAGGTAAAGGGGAATTTCCTACCACCATTTAAGGAAGGACTTATAGAAAACGAACTAATAATAATCTATACTAATATTATAAAGAGGTAAAGTTTGTGTGTTTGTGACGTTGTAGGGGGTAATCTCAGAATCTACAAAACTGATTTTAAAAAATCTTTTTGTGTTGAATAGTCCATTTATCGGGGAGTGTCATAGGCTATAAGTATAGTATCACGCTATGACTAATAGGAGCAGTACAATGAAATATTTTTCAAAAGGGGACGTGTTTTTTTCGCCACCCAACGAAGTGGGCATGGGTCAGCTAGTATACAGGGTGGCTCATTCAAAGGGGTCAGTATGGGAAAGTCTTAAACTATAAGTCATACGATGTTTTGTTCTTAGGAACCATGACACCGATTTTGATAAAAAGAAAAACTGCATTCATACATTTGAAAAAGATACTGTATCCAGCCGGGAATCGAACCCGGTTGTTTTCCAAAAATAAACTTATACTTTTTTTTATTTAAATACCGATTCTGTAGGCGTTTAATACTTTCCCATACTGACCCCTTTGAATGAGCCACCCTGTATAACCTCTGTGGTGCAGTGGTTTGGTAGTCCATGGCTACTAAGCAAAGCTCTCAGTTTTGGTTTTTTATCTCTAAGCGTTCTGTGGCAAGAACAATAAACATGAACGTTTGTAGGTATGTATAAGTAAGAATACAATATGTCACCACCCCATCTTATCCCATGGGTGTCGTAAAAACCGACTAATGCCCGATTTACACATCGACAAGTACAGTAGCGAGTTAAGTAGTATTTTAAAATTAAGTTGATTTAAATAGAGTTACATCCTATTTTTTGGCGAGTTAAGTACAAAGTAGCCCCTTCTCTCGCGTCTCGCCAACTTAACTTGCCAAAAAATAGAATGGAGATCTATTTAAATCAACTTAATCTTAAAATACTACTTAACTCGCTACTGTACTTGTCGATGTGTAAATCGGGCATAAGGGACTATCCGTGAATATTATCTTTACAAAAAAAAAGAAGAAAAACTTGAAATTAAACCCTATACCAATCCGCCCATTAATGTCCCACTAAAGGGACGGGCCTCCTCCCGTAACAGAGGGTTACTTGGCCTACTAATACTACGCTGGTCAGACGGATTGGTATATTTAAATTCGTTATGAAGTTTTAATAAAATAAAATTTCAAATTATAAAATGGCGATTAGGAATTAATTTTTTGATTAATTCCTGATTTAATTTTGAATAGGGAATAAATAAAATTCCTAAAAATGTTCTAATTCAATTTAAAGACAAAGAAAATAAATTAGTTGACAGATCAAAAATTGAAAATAATTACTTATCATTTTCAATGAAAATTTTTAGATTTAATATTAATTTTATTATTTTTTCAGGATTAATATTACTTAAGTATACCTAAATATAATAATTTATAATATTTTCAATTTTTTATAATATTTTCAATAATTTATAATAGTTTCATTTCAAGCTTGTCTTCTTTTTATTTCGTAAAGATAGTGGTTACGGTTATTCCCTTAGTCGGTTTTTACGACACCCATGGGATGAGATGGGGTGGTGACATATTGTATTCTTACTCCGTCACCACAAGGATATCCCACTCGGTCACCACACGGATATTATCATTTTCTATGTTTGTTAATAAATATTATTTATATGTAATAACATCATGGTTTTAGTAAAAGTCGTGCAAACACTGATTAGTTACAATACACAGTTACAAGATGGCGCTATGTTAATGTTAGATATTATTATTATGTTTGTGCGTGTTAGGTAAATTACCTATGTAGTTAATTTTAAAGTAAGTAATGTACTATGAGATTTTTTTACTTCTTCCTGTTATCTATTTCATATCCATCCATTTATCGTGGTGAGAGAGGATTGAATTTGGTATGAGACAATTAAACCTATGATAGATAAGAGAAGGAGAGAGAATCTATAGTAAGTATAATGGAAATAACACATTCTCCTTTACCTATAAACGCCACTCAAATTTTAGCTAATTGATTAGCTTAAATTCTTACGGTTTTGTTTGGTATAAGGTTGATTTTGCTAATAAAAATCTCACTAAACAGTGATTAAATTTGAGAGGCGTTTATGAGTGAGGGGGTAAATTATTAAGGACTAGGTAATTTTCATTTTAGCATTATGTGACTAATGTTCTTATTGTTTCCTTAGATAAAATAAATTAACAACCTAGCTGTTGTGAACAAAGCAAAGAACACAATAATCTATATTAATTTCCTAGAAAACCTAAAACGTCTACTACCATTGCGTACCTATGCTTTAAACAAATGTCCTAATTTCTGATTCTATAAAATCTATATAAACCTACGTAGCGGGTGCGCCTAGGTTCACCTAAAATTTGAACTCCTATAATTGGAAGTCCGAAAATGTTCTTCCTAACATTTTTCATCCTAACAATCGCAATTCCTATTTTTTTTGTCTCTAATGTTTAATACTCCGAAGCATTCAACTTCATAATTTCAGTAGCAATAAACATCTATTATACTATTATTTGTTTTCCTATATTTTCTCAACATATTCATCGTTTATACTATAATTTAAAGTCATATCTTTTTGTTTAGATTTCTTTTTATTCATAATAATAATCAATATTATATACATTAATTTTGCTTAACTTTGTTGACAACATGTAGGTATAACATACTCGTAATATACCAAAGACCAGAGCAAAACCAGAGTCCCGCTCCAATCATTCAATCAAGATCCAGAAAAGAAATGGGTCCTATTCATAATTATTGGTTTAGGTTATGGTAGAACTGTGACCCCAAAGCACGAGCCGAGCGAGCGCAGCGAGCGTGCCGCGGCAGCGGCCGGCGAAGTGCCAGAACCGAATTGGTCCTTTACTTATTGGTTTAGTTACGGTTACTTTAAACTCTCAGGCTATAAGCATAACCGTGAACAAGTCGTGTATTATAGATTTCATTCATTTAAGACAAAAATATTCGAATATTTTTTTTAATAAACAATAATTTTAAAAAAAATGGTTTAATGTAAAAATGTAAAAAGTTGTTTTTTAATCACAAGAAATAGTATAAAAACAAACCTTTTTATTACTTTCACTTGGTAAATATTTCTTTCTGAGTATGAGAGAAAATATTATGGTGAAAATGTTTAGGGATAAAAGCGTTATGATAAAAAACTTTAGGAGTTTAAATATATTTACATAACGATATTATTAATAACGATTTTCGGAAACATGAGTGTTATGAACATCGCCGGTAGCAATACAAATAGTATGAATGAAAACTTTAGGATTTAAAATTTTAGGAAGAGTGATCATTCGGATTACAAATCGTTAGGAAGAACATTTTCGGATAAAGAACTTTAGGTGAGCCAATATGGACCCCCTACGTAGCTCATGAGAAAATATGGCTTGACTATATTCATAAAATAGAACTTCATTTTATACCCATCCGTACTAGCTGACCCGTGCCCACTTCGTTAGGCGACGAAAAAAACGCATCCGTTTTTTTTAAACATATTTCATTACTGCTCTACTCCTATTAGTCATAGCGTGATACTTTATAGCTTATGACACTCCCCGATAAATAAACTATTCAACTAAGGTTTTTTTTTAAATCGGTTTAGTAGACCCAGAGATCCAACGTCACAAACAAACAATCACACAAACTTTACCTCTTTATAATATTAGTATAGATTCGCAAAATGTACCTAAAATCATCAAGAAAATGGGTTTTATTCGTTTTTATCGTGCTTAAGAATCTCCTAAGACATTTTGAACTAGTTGCCATGCGCAATTTAGCGGTATCGTCAATTAATTTGTGTTTACCAAGAAGAATTCCACACAAAGTTCTTGAATTCCTACTAAAATAATAATAAACACTACAAGTTTTTAATATTCAAACAGATTAAGATAAGGAAAGACAAATAAATAAAAAACTTCGTAGGCGTAATCAATTAAACTAAATATTTTAAAGAAATAAAATAAAATAACCACTTTTTTAATACATTATTGTACCAACGTAACTGATTAACCCAAAAACTAAAGCGAACGAAATTTCTTCAAAATAGAAACCAATTTTAGTAGCGAGCTTGTTATTAATTCACTTTCTAAGCACAATTGATTCGACAGACTTGTGTAACCGGAGATATTCGATCGTTTCGAGTGATAGCTGTCTGAAATGAAATGGTTGAACATCACGCTAAAGCCCTTGGGTGATAGACAAGTTTATATTTTTTCATACAGGACGTCCAGTCCACGATGAATTTTCATATAATATAGACATAGTATAAAATGAAATCACTTTTTCTGTCCCTATGTCCCTTTGTATGCCTAAATCTTTAAAACTACGCAACGGATTTTAATGCGGTTTTTTTTAATAGATAGAGTGATCCAGATGCCTTTGGTCATCAGAACCATTAGTTATGAATAACATTCGCAGTGCGCACATTCGGGTCATCTCACGGTTCCCCTAGAGAAACCGGGGGAAATTTTCCTACGCTGGGCGTATCCAAATAGATTAAATCACCGCCTGCAAAGGCAGACGGGTCGGGTCACAGCAGGCTTGTGGTCTCTACCACTAAGGTCACATTTAGCCACTAGCGAAATCTTATCCCACCAGCAGTGTTCTTTAAAAGGGAACGTTCATTGAGTGATCTACGAGCCAGCGGCTACATAATTAGAGCTGATTTCGCTGAGACGGTTGGCGAGGTCAAGCTTTCCGAATAGGCTCTGCGGTAAGCGTCCATCAACCAACATCATACATTTAATAGATTATACATTTAATAAAGTTGCTACTTTATTAGGTTCATTTTGATTAGGTTTTCTCAACGTTCTACGTTTGTTTGTTCTACGTTTTGACCAGCATAGCAGTCGCACGTCGAATAGAGAGAATAGAGACAGAAACCTAGATTTCTGTATAATTTTTGCTCTGTTAAAATATTATGATGATAACTATTTTCATATGAAATATGAAAATATACTTTACCGTGGGTACGTGGACCTTAAAAAAACAGTCTCCTTTCTGTAAAGGTCGATATAGGTAACCGCTATAGGCAATTAAGTTTCTGGTTGAATTCGATTTTTAAATTTTAAAATGTATTATTTACTTACTTAAATGCACAAAACACATAACAATCAAAATAACACAGTTTACATCAATAAATGCATTAGTTTGCAACTTAGCAAATATGCAACACAGCAAAAATTTTTAAGTAAGTACCTAATAAAATAAACTAAAAAAATAATACCTCGACGTTGGTAATTGTAAAATAAGTACATTACATCCTACTTACATAAATACGAAAGTTTTTGAGGATTGATGGATGTTTGTTAATCTTTCACGCAAAAACTACTGAATAGATTTTGATAAAATTTGGAATATAGATAGGTAGTTCAGGGTGTACATTTAGGTAACATAAACAACGCAGGTGAAATAAGAATATTATTAAATATTATAAAGAGGTAAAGTTTGTGTGTTTGTGACGTTTGTAGGGGGTAATCTCTGGATCTACTAAACCGATTCTAAATATTCTTTCTGTAAGTTTTGACTTTGTTCATTTATCGGGAAGTGTCATAGGCTATACTTATATAATATCACGCTATGACTAATAGGAGTGGAGCAGTAATGAAATATGTTTAAAACCATTCAAACTAAAAACAAATTAGGTATACATAAACCGTTAAAATATATACACGTACATATAATTATGACCCAGAGCGCAACCTACAAATATACAAATTAAAAACAATCAATAGAACCGTAACAAACGCCATAATAATCAAAATAATTAGTCATAAGAATACAAAGTTATACCTACTGACCCAATAGTTTTACGTTTCAAAACACGTACGGGGTACCCTGGAGCGACAGAAATTGGTTATTCAGCGCGCGAAAGCTCCGGGGAAAGAGGAGAGGGGGGGAAGAAAGTACCTGCGCGTGCACACCTGCCGCGCTCCGCTCGTTTAGTCGTTGTCGAAACACCGCGCATGCTACACGCGCCATGACCGCAAGCTTGACAAAAACGCCGCGAGTGTCGAATACAGTGTGAAAAATTAAAATGGATGTTATTTATATTTGTTTTGTACTCGCCTTAGTCCAAGGTTAGTTTTATTATTTTTTATTAATTTATAAATTAAATAATAGTTAATTTTTTTTATTATATTTTTCTAAGATTTGCCGCTCGGTCGGTTGTGTATGTGGGGTAATTTCCTATGGATAAGGAGGTCGTGATGAGAGACCGAGTCACAGGTGACTGTCTGCGGTCTCTACCTACTTCATGGGATATGAACCTCGTGATTACGGTATTTGTAGGCTCAGTTTTCGTTGCTTACTGTTATTTATACTCTCACAGATCTTGCATGACGATGATATCTTACAAGACAGACTTGACAATCGTATAAATAACTCAAGTAGAGAGTGTTCCGCAATTTCTAAGTTACGTTTCAAATATTGTTTACTTTACAATAATGCTTTGCCGTTGCTTCTTGAAAGATCCGAATGGTCATAGATGGGAAGCGGGATCAAATACTACTCGTTTAAGCTTTTAACGTAATATTGTATTTACTGTATAAGTAGAGAAAATAATAAATATATAACTGAAGTTATTGAAACCATTTCCGAAGACTAGCCTAATCAAGGGCTGATCTAACAATAGTTTTATATTTATTTTAATTGACCTATGTATTACCTATTTTGGACGGAATTTTCGGTTCATTTTAATATCGATAATTATTTTTCAGATTACTTAATTTCTTTCACGTCCCTCCTTTCCGTTTATTTGGTGTTTGACTCAGGTCTGTTATTATTAGTGTATAATCTATGCCCAGGCCTCACTGATGCTCTCGCGTGCTTTAGGAGAGTACGCTCTATATACATTCTAGCTAACAGGAATCTCCTATAAGGAAAAGGTCCCACCCTTTTCTCTTCAAGTCTTACATAAGTGGTTCAAATTAACAAGTATTTCAAAAGACTTATACCTAAATAAACTGTCATTAACACAACGTGCAATATTTTAGTTTTGAAAAAAAAAATCGGATTCATGGTAACGAACAGCTGTTCTTATGTTATATTCTAAAAAACTGTACATTTTAGTTATCATACGATGTCCTTTAAAATATAAAGACTGTGTAACGTCTGTGAATCATCTGGACAACGACGTGTAGAGAGTTAGAGAATAGACTAAGTTTCATCTTCTCTTTATACGTTGGCTTAGCGAAGCGACTAGGTATGAATACCAACCTGTCCCTTCAGCGTGTAGAGATTAGACGAAGCCTCATCTACTCCAAGAACTACAAGGTATACAGATTGGTATTCAATTTTATGTCAAGTGTTCTGTATTGTTTTCGTAAAGATAATACCTGCGAACTTTCCCTTCAGCGCCGGCTGTACTAAGTATACTTAATAGTGGATAGGATGGCGCGGCGCGGCGCCAAGAGATTTTAGCGCCGGGTGATCTTACTTACTTTAAAATATTATGTATAATAAGGTTTTATTTCAAATCTTCTCTAGCAAAATCGATGTTTCATCATAACAGCCCATTAATGCCCCACTGCAGTAACAGGCCTCCTTCCGTGACGGAGGGATACTTGCCCTACTAAAACCACGCTGCCCAGACGGATTGGTATAGGGTTTAATTTCAAGTTTTCCTTCTTTTTATTTCGTAAAGATAATATCCACGGATAGACCCTTAGTCGGTTTTTACGACACCCATGGAATGAGATGGGATGGTGACATTGTATTCTTACTCCGTCACCACACGGAAACGATGCTTAATAAAAGTTTAACATTAAACTTTGATACAAAAAAGATCGAAACACATCGTATTGTTTATTTTAACATCATCATACGTTACTAGCAAAGACAATGTTATAAAAAACTTTCACAAAAAAGGGTTTCTGAAATGTCTTATAAAGAAAAAAAAGCAAATAACCGCATTTATATCGATGCATTGTTTAGCTCTTTTTCAATCTCTCATTTCATCCAATGTAGGTCAAATAATTATTCGCGTCTCTCATTTTAAATTACCTACTAACATTGTAGAGTGTTCAATACTTTTATTTTGTTTTCTATATTATTATAAAGGTTGAAGAGAGTCGAAAGACAGAAATTACAGTAGTGTAGACTTGTGTGTAGGCTTCGGCTGGACGGGACGCGCGTTCAGTGCCCGGCGCTGACCAAACGTGTGTTGATTACCTTTATTCAGAGTTTGTCAATTCAAAAAATATGTATTTTCGAATAATCTGTCAAGATGAATCTGTCAAAACTAAGTGTTGAATAACAATTAAAAAATCTTAGTATTATTACTATTTATGTTAGTTGAATGGCCTACGCAGACCGGAACGGCATGGAAAGGGATTTTAAATTTTACTAATTAAATCCCTTGCCATGCCGTCCCGGTCTGCGTAGGCCTTTAATGTATTTAAAATACAATACTTTTAAAACTCATTTTGGCGAGTTCAAGACACTATTAGAAAACTTTTTTCGAATTGACGTCACAGATTAAGAGTACCGGTGACTCTTCCTCTTGACGACCTCTTTGACAAAATGGTTGTTGTTTATAATTTTGTGTGCATGAACATGAATGTACATTGTTTTCGCTATTTACGTATTAAAAAAATATTTATGTATGTTTATCCGTTTTCTAGTAACCATAGTACAAGCACAGCTTAGTTGGGGACATGCTAAAAATACTTATGTGTAAAAAGTCAAGATTTTTTTTTCATTATGGTCAAGATTTGGCTGTGTGTGTTTTTAAAGTAAATTTAAAAACATTTAAACAAAAATCTAACATAATTAAAAAATCTTTTGGAATGTGTATGAATAACGCTTAATTGTTTTGTTTATGAGTTAAAATATATTTTTTCTTATTTTCCTTCTACACCAAGTTTACCGGCCTGTAGTACCGTAACCATTGCTTATACACCAGCGCTACTTGACCAGATAAACATTTTTTTTTATGCATCATAGAGAATTATGTTTTACCATAAACTACAGGATGATTTTTATTACATATTCTGTAGTATAAGTATTGCACGCTTTATTAATTTGAATATGCAAAAGCGTGGTTGTAATGAAACTAACAGTATTCATACATATAATCACGCTTTATTGGGGTAGGCAGGTACTACTGAGATCAGTGGAAATTAATGAAGAACTAATGATGGCGAGTGATAGCGCAGATTTTTGGGCTAATTTAAATCACAGTATTTTTTTGTCATCGAAACGCTTACAAATATAAATTAAAAGTGAATAAGGAAGAATAATTTAACAGTATAGGTAGAACTTCTCAGCATAAATATGCCAAAGGAAAAAAAGGCCTAATATATAAGAGATTGCTATATCTATTGCCTCATATATTATTTACTTTATGCTAGTGCCTATATTTAGCCCAGATTCCTTATAGAATCAAAGGTAAATAATAAATGTTTATTTTAATCAGGGTTACGTACAATTAAAATAAATATAAACAAGTAAACAAAACAAGAAACTGTATGTATTTAAACAACGACCTGACGACGACGACGTTAATAATATTGTACCTATAGAAATAAATCTAAAAATATTGAAAATGGAATTTATGAGTAATAAAAAAAAACTCGCTAAAGAAGAAAAAAAAATATATAGGTACAGTCAGGGTTCGTCAATTTGACAAAAGTTTTCGAATACAATCTTGAACTTCTCAAAATTACCTACATCTAAGTATATTTTTTTTCGCTTAAATGAAAAAAAGTAACTTAATTTAATGCCCGATTTACACATCGACAAGTACAGTAGCGAGTTAAGTAGTATTTTAAGATTAAGTTGATTTAAATAGATCTCCATCCTATTTTTTGGCGAGTTAAGTACGAAGTAGCCCCCTCTCTCGCGTCTCGCCAACTTAACTCGCCGAAAAATAGGATGGAGATCTATTTAAATCAACTTAATCAACAACTTACTACTTAACTCGCTACTGTACTTGTCGATGTGTAAATCGGGCATTAGAGATGTTTTTCTTTTTATCTCAATATTTAGACAGTTGTAACAATTGTACTTTCTTTCAAACTGACAGATTCGGACCTGGTAAACAATAAATCACACCATGTAGTTCTCATGTAACAAGAACTATACCGTTTATTGCGTGCCCGTCAATCCGTATATTTCTTGAGCATATTACATTAACTTATCATGTGCAATGAACAGTAGATCAAGATCTTTTAGTCCGTGACAAAGTGTTCTAAGCTACAATTATGCTGTATAAAATTATAGTACGTTTATTGTATGTAATATGTATGTTATTAGTTTCATCAATATACGTTTTAATGTCACACATTATACGCTTGGTTTGTCGTTGTTTATAAGGTGACAATTGTTGTTTCCATCACATTGCATGCTATTAGGAAATGTTCGCATTTAGTTGTCTCTACGAAAACCTTAGCTTGACGAAAAAAACCTTGTAGAGGTACACACAGCAACACATCAAGTTAAACAATTTCATTTGAAATTGTGTCTTATTTCAAGATATTAAGGTACATGAGTGTCTAGCTTGATTAGTTGCTGTGTGTACAACCCTGTAAGATTGGACATTAATAGGTTAAATGATAAATAATTTTAGTCGTTGCATTAGTAGTAAAGAAAAAAAAGAAAAACGTATCATCATCATATCAGCCAACTAACGTCTACTGCCGGACATAGCCCTCCTCCAAATATTTCCACCGTGCGCCTTTTTGTGCCTTCTTCAACAACAAAAACGTATTACTTAAAAAAAACTAGTCAGTACTACACGGTCACATTATCTCGAGACCTGGCGTCGATGACGTGTCAAGTCGCGTCGAACGAATCACTGATGCGCGCCCGTGGCGAGCGCGGGGTTGAAAGGAGAACAGCGAGGTCTCTAAATAATGTGACCGTGTAGTACTGACAAATTTTTTTTACATACAATTACTATTGACTCAAATTAACAATAGCTTATGCATTCCTATGCCGTACTATTGTATGCACCTGTTTATTTTTAAGGATGTCACAAATTAGGTGACTGTTAAGGTGTGTCCAAACATAGAGCGACATTTGTGTGACAGGTGTGTTTGTACGAATGCCGCGCGTGAACGCTTCTGTATACCTGTCGCTTTATAACATTCTTAGAAAATATTTTTAGTAGGTTTTTGTGTTTTGTTGTGTTTCTGCGTAGATGAGAGCACATCTAAATACCTAATATTAAAATACCTAATCTTATAACACCTACATAAGAAATACCTAAATACAAAATACCTAATGTTTAAAATATCTAAATTCAAAATACCAAATGTTCAAAATACCGGAAATTAAAATACTAATAATAGGTGTTTTAAAGTGAGGTATTGTAAACTTTTGGTACTTTGAGTTTAGGTGAAACAAACATTACGTAATTTAATTTTCGTTATTTTGAACTTAGGTCGGGCATCGGTTTCATCCTACTAAAAGCAAAGAAAAATGTCCTGCAGACACTGTTGATACTGCCTTTCTCTTAGCTGTTACCGGTCAATGTAAGGCAGCAATTTAAGCGTTTCTAGCAAAGTTACCAACTATGTTTACAGCAAATTGCTTTGGTTTCAGGTCTTATTTTTAGGTCTGATTTGTTTAAATAATACAAATGTTTCACAATTTTCGATATTAGAAACAAATACCTGAATAGATAAAATTATTTAGACAGTATAGATCACAAAGTACCTTTAATAAAATCCAACAAAAAAAGGTGTATCTTAAATTAGTCACGAAATAACTTAGCTAAACAAGTATTACGGCTGTGGGCTTTGTTAAATGAAAGGCGGTGATGATTTCCACACACAAAATATATTTGAGCAGAGTAACGTTCTCAATTATATATGATAAAAGAATGATCTTGTACAATAATTTCCTACCCTATTTATACTATTTTATCAGTGCTACCAATTGAAAGTCGAATGTTCAATAATTACAATTTAAGATGCAAATTTAATACAATAACAAATAATAATTATTATTAATAATTATAGAAATAACCATAATAGAAACATGCAATAATTATGTATCCATTAATTATAACAAGTAAGTTACATCCGTTGGTTCTATTTAATACTTTGTGATAACGTAATAAATACGTCACATCCGTTGGTTGGTTCTAAGTCTTTTATCAGTGCTACCAATTGAAAGTCGAATGTTCAATAATTACAATTTAAGATGCAAATTTAATACAATAACAAATAATAATTATTATTAATAATTATAGAAATAACCATAATAGAAACATGCAATAATTATGTATCCATTAATTATAACAAGTAAGTTACATCCGTTGGTTCTATTTAATACTTTGTGATAACATAATAAATACGTCACATCCGTTGGTTGGTTCTAAGTCAAAGTAGTACTTGATAACACTCGGCCATCCTGCGAAGGTCGTGTCCCACGGCCTGTATCCTGCTGCTCTTCTGCGTTGAACCGGGAATCCTGGAAAAGAAATAAGATTCGGCAGTGACTTGTTTTGATAATTATTTTAAGACTTAGGTAATACAGGGTTGTTATTTATATAAGTTCCTTTTATTCCTTCTGGCCGGCACAAAAGATGTTATGTATTATTACATAGGTATGTCACACAGATTAATTACTTTAAATAATTTAAGTTTGACTAAATAAAACTTAATCAAAAATACTTAAATTAGTTATTTAGCTGTACTGTAGGTAATACAATCACACATAGATAGACTTGATCACTTAGCCGTCCTGCATACTGGATTGTATGTCTGGACTTGAACACACCGCCGTCCTTAGCTACATAGACTTGATCACAAAGCTGTCTATTCACGTACAACTTGATCACAAAGCTGACTATTCACATAGACTAGATCACATAGCTGACTATTCACATACACTTGATCACAAAGCTGACTATTCACATAGACTTGATCACAAAGCTGACTATTCACATAGACTAGATCACATAGCTGACTATTCACATAGACTTGATCACAAAGCTGACTATTCACATAGACTAGATCACATAGCTGACTATTCACATAGACTTGATCACAAAGCTGACTATTCACATAGACTTGACCACAAAGCTGCTGCTGTCTCATATGTATCACACAGATATAAGTGCTATGTATGTATGGGTGATAATGTTATTGAAAACGAATGCTTATATGTATACAATTTTATTATACTGACAAGTTTTACCCTAATATACTCTATTTAACATCACAAGGCAAATTGTTTATATTAGGCACCAATCTCCTATCATATATTTTACAATAATATAGGTATTATTTTAATAAACTGGCTGTATTACATTGTACATTGCGGTGAGGACTAAACTATTAATTATTATTTAGAGGCACACATCTGTAACGATCAAGTATGTTAATTGTGAAATCAAACATTGATTAGTTTCTATGTTAATTTAACTTTCAAGAAGATCAATTAAATCATCCCTATCTACGTCCCTGTCACTGGCAGAACTATCATCATCGGACATAGTTGGTTTGTATGGCCGTAGGGTTTCTCCACGTACTACGGCATCGAACCTCTTGTAACCCTTCATACCCTTTATACTTGTGATTGTATATCGGTCTAATGAACTATCCGCTTTACATACTCTATAGGGGCCTGTATATAACCCGTTTAATTTTTTAGTTACCCCAGTAACTGCATCTCTTGCTACACCACCTTTCCAAAGAACTAGTTGACCTACGGAATATTTTATACATTTTCTATGCTTTTTATCGAATTGCCTTTTCATGGTAGTCATTTTTCTATCAATCCGAAGTTTAGCTGTTTCTCTATTAGCCTGTAGTTCATTTCGTTGGGTCTCATAGAGAGAAGGCGCATCCGAAGGGAAGGATGGATATCTAGAGTTTTTGTGACTAAACATGAGATTGAATGGCGGAAACCCAGTAGTCGCGTTATGTGTGTTATTTATACCCCAGACTATATCACCTAACTTATTATCCCATGTGCATTCGCTTTCAGACATAGTGTTAAGACCATTCAATAAAGTACGATTGACTCGTTCAACTTGACCATTGGAACGAGGGCTGGCTATTGCATTTAAAATGTGTTTAAATTGACTTTCTTCAGAAAATTGTTTAAAATATCTACTCGTAAATGCTTTGCCTCTATCAGTTATTACTCTAACCGGATAACCAAATTGTATGATAATTTCTTTTAACAATCGAATTGTCTCTACTGAGCTACAATTTTTGGCGGGTCGAGCGAATACAAATTTAGTGAAAGCATCAATTACTACTAGGATATATGTGTTACCCTTACGAGTTTTAGCAAACGGACCTAAATGGTCTGCGTGCAATGTATGCATAGGAACTGCTGGCTTGTTAATTGGATGTAATTCACCCTCTAACTTACCATAGTTGCCCTTGTTAAACGCACATTGTAAGCAAGAGTTTATGTATTTTCTTATAAATCGTGTCATACCTTCAAACCAAAATTGAGCTTTAATAGAACTTTCACATTTTTCAAAGCCGGGATGTCCTATTTGATCATGAAGTTTTTGTAGAAGACCAAATTTAGCTAATTTCGGTATAACAAAACGTTCACCAGCAACAGTTTTTCTAAAAAGTATATTATCTTTAATGATGAAATTCATAGATAAACTTTTATCAGAGTTATCACGAAGTCTAGCAATAATGCTTTGTATATTATCATCTTGTAACTGCAAAGTTATAAGCCAATCGGAATTATCAATTATAAGCATAGTACTAGTAGCGGGATTTCTACTTAGCGCATCAACATGCTTCATTCGTTGGCCGGGCCTATATTCAATGTCAAGATCAAATTCCTGAATAGTCAACCACCAACGAGCTATTCGAGGAATTAAATCACGTTTTACAAGGGTGGTTCTTAAGGCTGAACAATCAGTAATAACTTTAACTTTGATACCCGTTAAATAAATTCGGAAACGTTTGAGAGATTCAACAACAGCGAGTGTTTCAAGCTCGTAACTATGATAATGTTTCTCTTCGTTAGTGGTCACCCTACTGAAATAAGCTATTGGTTTTAAACTATCATCAGTCTGGTATTGCATAAAAATACCGCCTAAACCTATCTTGCTGGCGTCGGTGTGTAATTCTGTTTTCGCATCGGGATTATAAATGGCTAAAACCGGCTTATCAATCAACCGCTGCTTAAGGGTTATAAATGAATTTTCTTGGTCAGGGCCCCAATACCATTTAACGTCCTTTTTAGTAAGTAAGGTAAGAGGACGAGCGATATGGGCAAAATTTTGAACGAACTTCCTGAAATACGACGTTAATCCGATAAATTGCCTGATTTGGTGTACGTTACGTGGCCTTTCGTATTCAGCCACACATTTAATTTTAGCTTGGCCTGGTTGTATAGTTCCAGCTGAGATTTCATGACCTAAATACGTTGCAGTACGCTTAAGGAAAGAACATTTACTAAGATTTAGTTTTAAATTTGCTCGCGTTAATAATTGTAAGACTTTTTCTAGCAACATTAAACCTTGTTCTACACTGGTTGTAGGCAATAACACGTCATCTAAATACAGAGCTATATTTTGATCAACTCTACCTAGTGTCATCTGTATTAATCTAGAGAATACAGCGGGAGCATTGGCTAGTCCAAAGGGCATCTTTAAGAATTCCCATTGCCCTGATGGGGTTACAAATGCGGTTTTTGGTATTGAATCTTCATCGAGACTAACCTGGTAATAGCCTTGGGCGAGATCTAGTGCTGTAAAAAAGAATTTTCCTGATAGCTTATTGACCTGATCTTCAATGTGCGGCAAAGGGTATCGATCTTTAACAGTGTTAGTATTCAAGGCCCTATAATCAACACAGAGCCTGTAGTCCCCACCCCTTTTCTTAACCAAAACTACAGGGCTAGCATATTCCGACATTGACTCCCTAATTATACCTGCCTCTAATAAGTCTTTGATTTTTTCATTTACAATTTCGTTTTCTTTGTGTGATAGTCTATAAGGTTTACAACAGACAGGCTGGTTATTGATTGTGCGAATGTGCATTTTTATAAGGTCAGTACAACCTAAATCTTTGGAAGATCTAGCAAATGAGTGAGCATATTTATTTAAAAGTAATAATAATTGTTTGTTTTCCAAATCACTAAGATGACCCTTCTCAATGTCAGTTAAGGTAATACGTAAATTTTGTTTTTCTTGATTATCAATAGTCAGAATTCTAGGTTCACTGCTACACATCGGTATTGTCACTAATTCCGCCCTAGCTAACAAAGTATGAGCCTCCCATACCATATCTGAACAGCCCAAGTTAACAACTTTCAAATGAGAGTGATGTTGTTTAATTATAGCCGAAGGTATTAAATAGGTTACGTTTCCTAATTGCATCCATACCGTATTCGTTAAAAACGTGTGCTCCTTTACAGTGGTTCTATAGCAATCTACATATACCTCTACAATTAGTTGACTTTTCTTCATTATTTTAACTTTATGCTTTAAATAAACCGGAAACTTTACACAAAAATCAGATGCATGTAAATTTAAGTCTGCAAATATATTTTGAACAGCATGACTTTGAACAAAACGTATACACGTAGCTGATGTAACTAAACTAACATTACGGCTATTTATCATTGTCTGGCCGATTAATAGTTCAATATCAGATGCTATGTAATCAGTCAATTCAACTACTCCGTTTAATAGTAAATTATCTATCAAAATATCTAAGCGACATGAACCGAGCGAATTAACGCACGCTCCACCAAAACCTTTCATAACAATAGTGCTAGGCTCGATTTTAAGTTGTAATTTCTTCACTTGCGAAACACAGAGTAAATTAATTTTACTGCCAGTATCTATATATGCTCTGAGCTGATGTCCGTTTACTAACACTGTTTTCTTGTAAATGTCAGCATATATGTCATACGTGATATGTAATATTTGACTAACCTTATTTGGTTGGTGTCGTGATGACCCTGAACTCCCGGCGCCATACCAGCAAGCCGCAGTGGTGTGTCCGCTGCGTCGGCAGTTGTCACAGCGCTGTTGTTGTCTGCAATCCCGCGCCTCGTGACCCGGCCGCCGACATGTGTAACATATCTTCGGCTGCAGTGGACGGCTTGTTGATGAAACTGGTGCTGGCGATAGTATATTGCTAGTTCCTCTTCTCCACGTAGATCTTCGAACAGTATAGGCTTCCACTCTTTTGAAGTTCTCCAAGGATGAAAGGTAGCCATAATATAATTGTTCCGGTGTGTCACAACTATAAGCCTTAGCATTAGCTATCAATTCGGAAGGTAGTCCCCGAATGATACATGAAATGGCGTCTTCACCTGTGATGTTGCATTTCCTTAACAAGGATAACTTTTCGTGATAATACTTTGTCATCGTCTCCTTATCTTCTTTAGTTCTCGCCAACATGCGTTCTAGTTTGTCTACGTAATCAGTAGATCGTGGGAAAGCGGTCCGTAACATCTCCTCCCACTGGTCCCACGTTTGATCATAGTTTTCAAGATCGTCATACCATTTTCGAGCAGAACCACGTAGCCGCAGTTGCATTATAAACGAGCGGTCAGTGTGGTCCCAACCGTAGATTTCGCCGAGCTGGTTTATTTTGTGAAGCCACGCTATCACGTTGCTGTTGCCGTCTTCCGGTCGAAATTTTGGAATTACTTCAGCATCACTGGGGGCGACGTGGCGTTTTCTTTTGTTCGTGCGATGGTCTTCAAACGAAAAATTCTCGTTTTTTTCCTCTTCCGAGCTGCTGGTTTCATAGCGTGTTCGCTTGTGTTGTCCCAAACCGTTCAAATATGGCCCCGACATCGTGAACGAGATCCCACTTCTGAAATTATTACGGCTGTGGGCTTTGTTAAATGAAAGGCGGTGATGATTTCCACACACAAAATATATTTGAGCAGAGTAACGTTCTCAATTATATATGATAAAAGAATGATCTTGTACAATAATTTCCTACCCTATTTATACTATTTTATCAGTGCTACCAATTGAAAGTCGAATGTTCAATAATTACAATTTAAGATGCAAATTTAATACAATAACAAATAATAATTATTATTAATAATTATAGAAATAACCATAATAGAAACATGCAATAATTATGTATCCATTAATTATAACAAGTAAGTTACATCCGTTGGTTCTATTTAATACTTTGTGATAACGTAATAAATACGTCACATCCGTTGGTTGGTTCTAAGTCTTTTATCAGTGCTACCAATTGAAAGTCGAATGTTCAATAATTACAATTTAAGATGCAAATTTAATACAATAACAAATAATAATTATTATTAATAATTATAGAAATAACCATAATAGAAACATGCAATAATTATGTATCCATTAATTATAACAAGTAAGTTACATCCGTTGGTTCTATTTAATACTTTGTGATAACATAATAAATACGTCACATCCGTTGGTTGGTTCTAAGTCAAAGTAGTACTTGATAACACAAGCATAAAATAAAAACAACCGAATTGAAAAAAAATGAGGGTCGGTTAAAGAGGCTTAACAAATATACTTTCGAAGAATTTTGTGCCCCTCTGGTCAGTTAAAATTATGCTAATGTATATAGGAACGTTTTGGAAGAAGATTATAAAAATGGGATATAAATTTTATCTCCCCTCATTTAAGCTAAGGAATACCGGATGTGCACGAAGCCCCTTATTTCCGTTAGACGGGCCCGCGTGCAAGTTGCGTGACAACGTTAATAAGTTTCGTAGGTTTAAATTTGGAATCAAATATAGGTATATTTTTTTTTGTAATTGACCTACGGCGGACCTACGCAACTAATAGAATAGATAGAACCTCTTTCGAAAAATCGACTTTATTACTATTACGGTCATTGATTTACAAAAAACCAAAGATACACACTCCACTTCCCAAAAACGTCCGCAACAAATAGGCGCATTGTGCACTTTTTTTAAATTAGTATCGCGTTGTTCTACCGGCAAACGTCAATCATTAAATTTTATTGCTTTATGTGCATTACTTTTTAAATACAACTTTATGTCATGCGTGTAAGATTGAATTTGAAAAAAAAATATGTTTACGATATTACTATACGTATTTATTGCGTATGTTTAATTTGGTGACACTTTTGGCTGTTAGTTTTGTTTGAAAATGTGCATCTTGGGTTTTTTATAAATCAATGATTACGGTAGACAGAGGACTCAAGACGTCAAGACCAACTCATCTGTCACCGGAGCCTAAAAGATTGTTGTTTCACCAAACGTTGCGTGAGAAAGAGAAAAACTCACAGAAAAGCAGTCAGAAACATGCACGCACACGCACACGCGCTCGATTGTATTTATTACAAATCAAAATGTCGTTCAAAATATAAATATTGTTCTTCTTGATTGTTAGGGTTGACACTAATACTAGCTGTAGGTAGTTACCTAAAAAGTAATAAATCAGGAGTAAATAAAGATAACTAAAATGGGTTTTTAAAAAATATTTTATTGTAAGTTTTGTTGCGGAAGACACACCAAGCGAGACATCAATTAATCTTGTAAGTGGTGTAGGTATGACACCGTAAAACATTATAATTTTTTTTTTTTTTTAAGTTAAGCTGTCTATTCTTGAGGCAGTTTTTTAAACCGTGCATCGTTAATAGGGGTTCCATACAGTACACAATAATATCTTACTTCACATATACAGTACATGAAGTTAATTTTAGCTGGATTTAAAAAAAGGAAGAAAAATCATAAAATAAATAATAATCATAAAATCTGGAAATGATAGTTGACAAGAAATGATACTTGATCAGTCATTCAGATACCGGGGCGGGGGTGAGTCAAAAAAAAAATTAAAAAAAAATACAAAATGAATAACAAAAAAAAATACAGTTTGTGCAATGCGACAGCCTTAGCTATGCTCTATTAACTATTGTAATAATAGGTGAATTTTGACAGTTGATTTTAGTCAAGAATGTCACTGATGTAGGTATTTTATCTAACTGGTTATGCATCTGATAATAATTGGATCTCTTTGATGAAAGAAATTACGAAACTTCTTACAGGCAAGCGATACGTAATTGTCATAAATGACATAAATTAAAGTATATTGAAGTTTAAAAAAAAATCTTCGGTAACATTCGACGACGGTCGGCTCGCTGTCGTACCTCCCCTCCGCCGACCTGAGGGGTGCAGAAAGTGGAGGCGAGATGCAAGATGTCGATGGCGGAAATGAGTACGAACGGTAAAATTTCCTAAAATGGTTTTGGGAAAAAGGTAATTGCGTACAAACTTTAGAATGTATCTAGTCAATATAAAATTATTTGAATTTTCGAATAAATAATCTATTCCTAATGCCAAAATATATTTACCTTTATAAACGTTTAATCCTATTTTATTACGCTGAAAGTTGTCATAAAATGTGCATAGAATTATGAACTTTGAAGCATCATAACTTGTAAATGAATATTATTTTTACTGTTTTATTAACCAATAAGACTAGATAATAACGAGACAAAACGATATCATCTATAGTTTTGAGTATTTATTATCTAATGAAGGAGCATTTAACTTTCTTTGTTTGTATGGAATTGCGATTGAATTGTTTCCCCTTAATATCTGCAATGTTTTACTATGTGATGTCATCTATGCAAGGAACTTATACCCTATTTTTCCCCTTCACATTATATAAACAAATATGGACCTTAATTTGCTTTGTAAGTATTTCAGTTAAAGTGTAAGTTTTTTGCATCTATTATAATATTATGTTACAGAGCATTCGTTACTGTAATGAAATTAACTTAATTGTCCGATTATAAGTTAAATAGCTCTGGAGTGCTTTTTATTCTATATAGAAATGTAGTCTATTTGCAAGTGTCCCGTATTGGTAAGAAGTTACTTTCTTCAAGTGCCTAATTTTTCATAAGTAGCGAGTTTTTTATTTATCTTTATTAAAGAAATGACTATTTGTGTTACGTCATTACGCTGTTGTCTCCGTAAATAATTATCTATGTATTATTTTACTGCTAACAACGCCCTAATTTTGGAGACGGTATTTTTTCACATTACTATAAATATAACTTAAGCTGTTTATCAAAATTGTCATAAACCTCAACAAAAAATGTCCTAAACATTTAATCTTAAAGTACAAACGACTAATGCTCGTTGTAAAAAACCTTTTGCTTTTATATGAGTATATAAAAGCACGATTTGTAACAGCGAACGTAAGAATGCTTTTTTTGTCCCGGATGCCATTCTCGAGATGTATAAAAAATGAAGCCATCTTTACAGTGGCATTTTGATTCCTACGTTTCAAAATGAGTTCCGTAGCAAACTGCAGTGTATCTATGGCGATTTTTTAACCTTTTTTGTCATTGTAGTAGCCCACGTTCCCAGTGCAGTGTACTATATATGGTACACGTGCATTGTTTTACTATTGAGTCTGCTGGCGGCACTGTGAAAGAGTTAACATCTCAATTTAGGGACAGGGATTATCTAGTTTCAGAGCGAAACTTGTGTGTATAACAATATTACGTAAATTAAACAATCTTATCGCTCCCGGCGATTTCTTCCAGACCACTTTAGAATAGAAGTTGTGCTAGTGTTACTTTCAAGTTTGTAACAAAAGTAGTCTGAACAAAGTAAAATGTATTACTACATACATTAGGCTTACTTATTTAGTTAGCTGTTTTATGACCTAGTTATTGTTTAAAAAAAAAACAGCAGCATAAACGTGACGGACAGTTGTACACACAGCAACTAATCAAGCTAGACACTCATGTACCTTAATACCTTGAAATAAGACACAATTTCAAATGAAAGTGTTTAACTTGATGTGTTGCTGTGTGTACAAAGAAATTAATAACAGCATAAATAATTGTCATATTTCGACGAATGGTCATATTTCGACTACCTCTGTGGCGCAGTGGGTAAAGTATATGATTGTTAAGTACTGGTCGCAGGTTGCATCCTCACATAAGTGAAACATAAACACTCACATAGCACTCCGTGTGGTGACGGAGTAAGAATACAATATGTCACCACCCCCATCTCATCCCATGGGTGTCGTTAAAACCAACTAAGGGACTAACCGTAAATATTATTCTTACGAAGTAATTGTATTCACAAAAAGGAGAAGTATGCTTATTAGTTTTCTCCTACTCATAGTGCAAGCTCCGCTTAGTTTGGGACTAGATGTAGCTGTATCATACTTCTGGCGAGAATTTTTGCGATGACCAAATGGGAAACTGGTGGCGTCATGATCGTCGATTAAGACAAACATTGATTTCCATAAATGTCGGTTGCAGGATCTAATCCCAAGAAATTTTGATTCAATTTTGTTCGATCCACAAATCTCAATCTCATCCTATTACAAGTTCTAGCAAATGAACAATTTCCCTTTCGTTGCATTTGATCCCTTTTACGTATAAATAACATAAAAAAACATCATCATATCAGCCAATCGACGTCCATTGCTGGACATAGGTCTCCTCCAAGTATTGACATCTTGCGCGGTAAAAGAAAACATATTTTATGTTAATAAACACATAAACAATATAACAATAAACCTTGTAACCTCTCAAGAGACGTGCTTACACTCGTTCATGTATATCTAACCGTATAATAAAGTACGAAAAATGGCGTATAACTTTCACTACCTTTTATGCTTCCGTGTGAATATTATCACGTACGTATACAATCTTATCTAAGTCAGAATGCCGACTTATAGAAAAAAAAATTGAGTGACGTATAATCTGTGGTGATTTCTATAGGATATAATGTGTTTTAAAGTTTTAAACAACCTGGTGCCCCCCAACTTCGTCTGCCTACTTTGGACAATTCACATAATATCCTTGTAAAATTGTGCCATGACGACCTCTATGGCGCAGTCGGTATATAGCTACGCAGAGGTCTCGGGTTCGATTCTCGCTCAATGCAAATCTTTGTGTGCATGAACATGATTGTTTGCATTGGTCTGAGTGTTTTCTATGTATATTATGTACCTATGTATTTACAAAAAAAATGTATTTAAGTATGTTTATCCGTTGTCTAGTACCCATCGTACAAGCTTTGCTTAGTTTGGGACTAGGTGGCGATGTGTGAATGTGTGAGGATTATTATTTATTTATTATGTGTTAACCTAATGTAATAATGGAGAAGGGCCAAATAAAGAGCACTCGTAACCGACGCCCATGTATGACTCGCTTACTAAATGTGGACGAGGCCAAATCTGTTTGCCAGGATCGTGACAAGTGGCTCTCTGTCGTGTCTGCCTACCCCGGACGGGATAAGGCGTGAGTTTATGTATGTATGATGTATAATCTATGTTATTGTAATGGTTCATTCAAATCCATTTGGTAGTTTTTACGTGAAAGAGTAACAAAACATCCATAGAAAGTTTCATGTTTATAATATTAACAGAATGCCAGCCTGTGTCTTAATTTACGGGTGACTTATTTACGTTACAGTTTTTATAATATCCTTTTAAAGACCCACAACAGAAACAGACCTTTTTAATCACTTGTATAAATTTGACCTGCTACCAGTCTGAACGGACTCGTACATTGGTTCAAGCATACCTTCTTTTGTTTTTGGTAAAGTAAGCATACCTTCTTGTTTTTGGTAACTTTCCCTTACCCGTATTACGACAACCACACAAAGAACACATAAATACTCCATATTTACTCTATGTATGATATAATGTATGTATTTATGTATATGTTTATCCGATCTCTAGTACCTATAGTACAAGCTCTGCTTAATTTGGGACTAGATGGCGTTGTGTGAATGTGTGAGGAATATTTATTTCAAACCAAAAGCAAGTTATTAAAATTAATTGCTACGTTTACAATGCATAGAATATTAGAGTATCCTTGATATAACCGAAGTACGCAACCTCGCCTTGTTCAAGCGATAATATCGGTAGCTATAACATTACTGTTTCATCACTGAGCTGTTTTCTAAGGGAAGTTGCGATACAAGTATTCGCCACCTGACATTTGATTCCCTGATTGTCTTCACGGTCTTATTGTGTTTTGGTAGGCAGACGTTATGTTTTTTATTGAAATAAAAATTACTTTGAACTATGTAATTGTTTTGCACAAGGTGGCAATGCTTGGAGGAGGCCTATGTTCAGCAGTGAATGTCGATTGGCTGAAATGATGATGATGTAATTGTTTTTGTGTGTTTTAAGCAACGTGTTTTTAATATTAACTTCATGTGTTTACCTTATTTTGCATATAACTCATTGAAAAATAATGAAAAAGTATTATACCCCAAGCAGACTCGAACCTATATTCTCTGGACCTTGGTTACCGTTTGTTTGTTTGTTGTCCGTTGTCATAACTTTTAGACTGCATGAGAATTCTCGTTCTATAAAATCGTTAAAAATTCGGTTAAGTTAACTTTTAGTTGTCAAATCGTCACACAATAGGTAATACAATTTGACAACTAAAAGTTAACTTAACCTATTTTTTTAGATTTTTTTTAATAATCGTCTTCTTACATCTCCTAACAATTTATAACGATCTAGGTCTTCTAAAATATCTTTGTAATACTTTAAATTAACAATAAAATGACATATAAAACACAAAAGTTGCCGGTAGTCATTATGAAGTCAGTAAGAGCAATAAAAAGACCTATCTAAGGAGTTTGATGCATGCATGAACAAATTAGAAATGAGGTTATCTGTCATCGCTTACTACTACATTACAGTGACGGCTTTTGACTTGAATAGTTTAGAAATAGCGAGCACGTACGGAAGATATATATAATAGTCAGACTTTAGCATGCGATTGGCCAACTTTACGAATGTTGCGGAGACCAAGATCATAAACAGTCCACCAATGTCCCACTGCAGGGACGTGGCTCCTCCACTTACGGAGGGATACTTGGCCTACTAATACCACGCTGGCCATCGGATTGGTATAGGGTTTAATTTAAAGTTTTCCTTCTTTTTTACGTAAAGATAATATTTACGGATAGTCACTTAGTCGGTTTTTAAGACACCCATGGAATGAGATGGGGTGGTGACACACTGTATTCTTACTCCGTCACCACACGGAGACCAACGTTCCTAAGATTTTGAGTCAAAGCAATAATGTTTGACTCAAATCGCGAGCAATAAATACTAGTGTATTTGCTCGCGATTCTGCCTAGAGTAGTGACCTGCTCCATACGAAATTTCATTTAAATCAATCTAAACGCTTAAACGTGATTGATTAACAAGGATCCATCCATACTTTCGTGTTTATAAAATTTGTACTTATAGCAATAGCAAAAACTATCATGTTAAGAGGATGTATAGGAGTTTGACAAAAGGAATTAGCTGTGTAAAAGTAGTTGGTAGAATTCACAGTAGAGGCACTCTAGAACCAGCTGCTAGTTTTTCTGACCGCTATCACACGGTTTCCAAGGTAAGCAGCGACTTGCTGGCATCCATGAACGCTGGCCAGCACTTTCCATTAATTAGGCCGCTTGCTCTTGCCAAAATATAAGGTCCTACTTCCTAGAGTTCCTTCCAACATGACTTTGTGCATTTTGATAAGGTATATTAAGCGACAACGTCTAAACTAAAAACATTCAAATGTGTGTGTAAGTAAAAGTAATATTTTTGTATCAAAAAGTGAAAGCACATCTAGCTAATTAAACCACGTTATCTACTATTTTATAATTCTCGTGACGGCATCGCAGCCTGTTATGAGAAATTCATTGTTCACCAACAATATTTCGGTGTTTTTTTTCTTCTACGAGTAAGTAAAGGCCTACGCAGACCGGGACGGCATGGCAAGGGATTTTAATTTTTACTAATGGACATTCAACCGTGCTATTACAGAAATACGACATAAATTGCTATGCTTTAAAATGAAAAATCCCGTGCGATAAAATCCCTTTCAATGCCACGGCATCATTTTAAAGCATAGCAATTTATGTCGTATTTCTGTAACAGTACGGTTGAATTTCCATTAGTAAAAATTAAAATCCCTTGCCATGCCGTCCCGGTCTGCGTAGGCCTTAACGCACACCAAAATTTAATGAAAGTTATTCAGTTGAGGTGTATTATACGTGTGACGTATGAGGTGATAATTATGATTAACTGGGCTTTAACTAGATTGTCTTGGTCCACTGGTTGCTCTTGTGATTTGTGAGTTGATTGATTTGCTGTTTTATCTGATGCTTCAAATGTACTGTTTGTTTCTCCGAGATGTTCTTGTGATAGGTCTGAGGTGTTGTGCCTGCTTAGTAATTTATGTTATTTATTAAGTTTGAGAAAATAAGTACGTCACAATTTGCTGGTAATTATAGACTTTAATGTTATTTTTTTTATTCATGTAAAGAGAATATCAGCGAATCTTGCCATACCCAACACCCTTGCTATAAGATTAGGTGTATGCTATGTATTTTTACTTCGCCACTACTAGCCATAATACTCGAGATTATTTTAATACATTATAAATTTAATTTGCGTAAAAAATCTGTGCAGTGTGTGTGCAGATTTATTAGCATCAATCCATTTTCCCCACTTTTCATACCTTTTGATTTTAATGATGAAAGTCGTATAATAAAATCAAGAAATTAACTACCAATTCAATATCATAACAAGTAATAAAACCTTAGAAATATGAAAACCCTAATTATGATCTAATAGTATATCTAACGTATTATTGATTAAAATTAAATTATATACTAATCATAAAATTACTTACGGAATTATAGCAAGAAAAGCCATTGAACCATCCAATTAAAGTTACATAAACCAAAGGAAATAGTATAGTTACAATCTGTCATTATCAATGTCATAAAAGGGAAATTCAAAATGGCGGGACTTTTAAAATACAGTAATTATTTAACAGGAATTGATTATGGTGTGGCCGGAACTTTACGTAAAACAGCTTTCTCGATGAATGTTATTCATTATACAATAATTTCACCTTCAAACTAATTATATTCTTGGGCAATATTTGTGGTGACGGCCTTAGAATACGAGGTTTACTGATCTTATGCCCATATCAGAACTACCAAAGGAGTAAGTAGTCAGCACTTACAAAGATAGAATAATTTTCACAAAACGTAGCCTGAGAACGCTCTAGCTTTGATTAAGGGGCTAGCTAGGTTGGCTAATGCTAGATCAGGCTTTAGGCCTAAGGCCAATGCAGCGTCTTGGCTGTGCCTTGACTAAAGTCTACGAGGCCGCAATTCCCAATTACTTACTATCAAGTAGGCCGCTTGCTCTTCTGACACACAAATAAAAAATGAAAAAATACCACAATCGGCCAGCTTTTGTTTTATAGTTAGAAGAATCTCCGACTTTTACGATGTATCAAAAGACAAGTTCCAACTCTTTGAACAACAACCTCTACAATCCATAACGAAGGTGGTTCTCAATTCATTTGTTATTTTTAAATGTTGGTACTAAAATGTTGGTGGAACTCCTTGTAATGATCAAATTTAAAAACTATTTTTTATAGTGGTTTTTGACTAATTTTGATTCTTTAGATCAAAAGTAACCCTTTCATGGTTCCGTGTATCACATTGTTTTATTTTTGTGTCTTCTGGCGAGACAGGGAATCTGTTAAGGTCAAAATAAGATAGTGAAAGAATTTACCTATTGAATGACTTAGCTCAACCCTTACATTCACGCGTCATATCTAATCAAAACAGGTTCTTTATTTATTATTGTAAAGTGTATTCCACGATCTTATACCGGTACCTCCAAGCGTTCGGTTACGCGGATACGCTATAAGGTTCATTATACATTGACGCATACGTAAGACTCGACCCGATTATTTGCTAACTAACAGCGCTTTGGACCACTAACGGTCCAAGAATGCGGCTTGCCTGCTAAACAACTTTATATGTACGGAATTTGGAATTTATTTAAATGGTAGTTCGAACTGTTAGGCTCATCTTAATATTTTAAAACGGGTTTTTAGGTACGGGGGCACTAGTTTAAGGTCAAGTTGTCTATGAAGATCATTGCACTTTTATAATACATTTTGGATATATTTGATTGTTTGTTTTTGAGAGGAAAGAGGGAGACCCGTCACATGGTGAACTGACGACATACGAGGATGATGGGAAGCCGATGGATGAGGAGGCCCAGAACCGCGCAGGAAATTGTATAGAGGAAGTTTATGTCCAGCAGTGGTTGTATACTTCTGTTGTCACGACTTTCTCGCTTGTTTTGTCAGTTTGCACTGAAGTGTAATTTTTAGTTACCTTCGGGCTCTTGATTTTTTTCAGCCTGGAGCGCGAAAATCTCGGTAATCAAAGACAGAGATCAGAAACGTTGATAGGGTGTAATACACTGTACACCGCTTCCTTTATTGTGGACTAGCTTACCCGTGCCCACTTCGTTTGGCGGCGAATAAACGCGTCCCTTTTTTAAACATATTTCATTACTGCTCCACTCCTTTTAGTCATAGCGTGATACTATATAGACTATAACACTCCTCGATAAATGGACTATTTAACACAGAAAGACTTTTTTAAATCGGTTCCGTAGATCCAGAGTTTACCCGCTACAACGTCACAAACAAACACACAAACTTTGCCTCTTTATAATATTAGTATAGATTTGTATATTTCTCTGCAGATGTAAAGATTACTTTTAGAGGCTTGTATGAGGAATAACTGTTATGGTAGCTATGTTTGTGTCCTGGTGCAAGTCCGCGTTGCGAACGTATGTACAACGGTGCATCGAATACTCGCAATTAATTTTAAACAAAAGATTAAGGAGTATTTATCTTCTTTCTTCTTCTTCTTTATCATTTGATTAATGGCTATAAATATGTTATGTTGTTGTTGTGTTATGTATATTGTTGGCTGAACTGATTACTTATCGACTATGTCACTACAATGACAGACGAGCCCTAGTATTTCCATGCAGTCCTAAGCATGGAGACGCTCATGCTGCATGTCAATTCTCGTTCCTTAAAATCGTTAAAAATTCGGTTAAGTTAACTTTTAGTTGTCAAATTGTCACACAATAGGTGTAAGATAATTTGACAACTAAAAGTTAACTTAACCGAATTTTTACCGATTTTAAGGAACGAGAATTGACATGCTGATAAAATACTACTAAGCGGTCTAGAAAATAACCTCGTCGACACTGCTTAACCAGGCATGTCTTTAAAAATGAAATGTCTCATGATGATTAACAAACATAAACAAGGACATACGGATATTACAGACACGTTTTTATGACACATTGTAAACTTAGTTTTCACTTCTATGACTCAGAATTTATACTTTTAAGGAAATTTAATAATACGTTGTATGTTTTCGTGTAGACTGCATCCTGTTTTCACGTTGTAAATTAGGCATTTGACTGTTTATTTTAACTGTAAAACACTGTAGGTAATACATCTATTCTAATATTATAAAGAGGTAAAGTTTGTGAGTTTGTGACCTCTGGATCTACTAAACCGATTTTAAAAACTCATTCTCTGTTGAATAGTCCATTTATAGGGGAATATCATAGGCTGTATAATATCACGCTATGACTGATAGGAGTGCAGCAGTAATGAAATATGTTTAAAAAAGGGACGCTAAACAACGTTTTTTTTCGCCACCTAAAGAAGTGGGCACGGGTCAGCATGTATTAAATAATTTAATTTATTTAATTTAATATTATTTACCTGCGGAATACTATTTACCTTTATTTTAATTGACGTTTTGGGGTATCAAAATGTCGTGTCTTATTGCATCATTAGTAATGATGCAATAAGTATTTTATTAATGATTCATTACAAAAATACTTTTATACTTGGTGATCTGCTCATCATGGTGATAACGTGTCTCTCGATCGAGATAGAAGATAGATGGCAGGAAAAGCATGCCTTTTATTAGTTAAGTAAAAAAGATAAAAACCCAAGCTTAATAATTTAAGTAGAGGAATGACTTTGACAGTAAGATTTATTCCCGCGCAATAATTTTCCTTTTATTGACAGATAACTTACAAATAACAACAAGCTAATATATCTTAAGTACAAAGGTTTAACAGGTGGCAATAAAGGTTATATAGTCGTCAGGTTGTTATTATAAGAAGCGAGGCGCACAAACACACAGCAACTAATCAAGCTAGACACTCATGTACCTTAATACCTTGAAATAAGACACAATTTCAAATGAAAATGTTTAACTTGATATGTTGCTGTGTGTACTACTTCCGACTCAATACCAAGAAAACTTTCATCCTATGAGTAAGATTATCTTGACGCTTACCCATCGAGAAATGTGAAAGCTTCGTGACTCATCACATTCAATCTTCAACCTAAATAACATAGAAATAAAGCTGATGTTTATATAATCAAATAAAATTCTGGGTAGATTTTCCCAATGAAGTTATTCGGTTAGATATAACCTGTGTTTATATGTTTGTGTTAGTTTAAGATTTGTCTGTTTTCACTCGTTTGTTTTGTGAGGACTTCTTTGCGCTATACATAGATACAATGCGTGAAGACTTGACTAAAGCCCGATTTACACATCGACAAGTACAGTAGCGAGTTAAGTAGTAAGTAGTAAGTCGTTGATTAAGTTGATTTAAACAGATCTTTTGGCGAGTTAAGTTGGCGAGACTACTTCGTACTTAACTCGCCAAACAATAGGATAGAGATCTATTTAAATCTACACAATACTACTTAACTCGCTACTGTACTTGTCGATGTGTAAATCGGGCTTAACTAAATGGTTATTTACTAAGTAAATAAGTAACAATTTTTAAGTTTAAGGTTTCTTAAAGGAAGGCAAACTTAAGATAATATGTATTTGCTTATCCGCGTTTACTTTGGTTAATTCGCTGTTCACTCCAGAATTATTAACTAAACTCTAGGTATATAGACCCAAACTAAGCTTGTACCTACTATGTCATTTTTTGGAAATACGGACTTAATAAACTATGAAATCGCCCAGATCATGCTAAGAATAATATTAATTCACATAAAGATTTGCAATTGAGCGGGATTTTATACGAGATATTTCCTATAACCACTGTGACAAAAGGATTGTCTAATTGGAATCAAAGCTAAGGTTTTAATGTACTATATTAGGGCCATATCTAGATAAGGGCCATAAGAGGAGTACTTCAAGTCTTATTGAATCTTGCCGCAAGCAAAGCAAGACTGAAACCAGTAGTAATGATTTCAAATCCCTATAATCCCCCCCTTTATAGATTTGCAGTAGTTATTCAGGTCTCTTATAATTCGTCTGGAAAGAGCTTTACATGCACTTGGTGTTTTTGTGTCCCATATTTACGGCTAGGCTTGTCCCATATTTACGGCTTGTTTTCTGTAAAACGCTACCTAAACACACGAGCGTGAGAGAAATATCAATATAACCATTAAAACAAGTTGTCAATAAAAAACTTATTTCGAACAGTAATTAAAAATAAATGCAAATTATTCCGAAGAAAATATTAGCATAATAAATGGATGGAGCGAAAATGATTTTACAAATTATAATACATATTTATGTACTTATTTAATTACAAACTACGAGTAAAAATAGAATAAAACATTTATTTGAAAATAGTATAAGTACCTACCTATCAATTTTGTATCCGTTTTAATATAACATTATTTAAGTACTTTAATGTAAGGTCTTAAAAAAATGTTTTATTTTATGTATTTTTATCAATGTCCGCCTAGAGATCTCAAGGATTATTTTGGCATTTAGAGGATATACCTGGAGTTTCCGAGTCAAAGAAGGAAGAAGATCATTTTATTCGGTGTTCGGTGGGACATTGAGGGCTGTCAATGTCATAAGCATGTCGGATGCTTATGACATTGACAGCCCTCAATGTCACAAAGTCCGTTCAGGACATCCACACAATCAAAAAAGTAATTAAAAATAAGGTTGTAACTGATCTCCAAGGTGGCCTGTCGAGACAAGAAATTCAAAAAAAGAACAGTGTTCGTCCACCGTTACCTATCACATTTAAAAAAATAAACACTTATTTTATCAAGATATGCCGTATCTTTTAAATAGGGTCCACAAAACAGTTAAAGTAACCTAAAAGCATACTAATATATTGACCATATAACCTGGTCAGGGACCGGTTTGGAAGACTGGTACCCGGGTCGTAACCTTGGTGAAATTCTGCTTAGTTATGCATATAATGCTAATGTTTATTATAAATAAAAGATTAAAATGTAGGATATAAACTTGTCTCATTAATATTCCTATGATAAAATGGCGCCTTTTTAATTGGCAAGATCGCTCGCTCCTTCGCTTGATAAGATGCTGAAGAACTATTTGTATTACTAATAAGAGTGCATCTTTACTAAGTTCGTCATATAAGGTAGGCTATTAAGACCCAAGTAAATCTGCCTGCCATAACTACAGTCCTTTGCCTTTTATTGTGTATGATTTAGTCGATATGTTTTTATGTTTTATTACGTACTACTAATGCTTTTAAGAAATATAACAAAATCATAAAAATAAAAAAAATAATATGAATAATGCTTTTAAATTAGTATGTTTATTTATTAAATTACTGAAAGAGGTAGAGCGGTGTACCGAGTTACCGAGACATTCGACGCCGACGACCCAATCAAAGTTGCAGGAGGTTGATGTACTTATAAAGGAAGCACAGGACTATGATAAAGTTCACTGACCATTTTCTTGTAGCTTATAAATATCACTTAAGATACATTTGTACATTAACTACTGTCTTTTTTTTTCGGAGGGAAATCCGTTGGCGTTCCTCCGCCCCGGAGAGGGCTGTCAGACTTCTACTGATTAAAATCCCCCGGTGTTCTATCTCTCATGTGTGCCAGCCCCCGACTAGTGCTGGCCCGCTCCTTAGCGGACCCCATCTTGAGGATGGAGTGAAGTGCTCCTCCCCTTACATCTATTAACTACTGTGTCTGTGTCAACTTACGGGACAAGCAGACACTTAAGCAAGCCTAGTCAAAGACGTATAGCACAAAACTGAAGTACCTCTAAAACAATGTATTGGATTTTGGTAAAGATAACATGCCAGCAAGCCCACAAGTGGAACAATGGACACATTGTTGAAACAACTCGGGTATACAGCCTATGTATATTAAAGTGGGTAGGGGCGATATCGGCGATGGGTGGTCTTTACTTATAACTTTGCAGAGATTTCAGTATTAGTGTCTTATTAATGACCTATTTGACGACCTCTGTGGCGTAGTGGTTAAACAAACTGCCAACAAACTGCTATGCAGTTTGGCGGATTGTTTTTAATAATGTACGTGTTTTTATATTGAAATAAACATATTTTAATTTTTTTTAAAATATTTTTTTAATTAACATGACTGTTACGCAGAGATCTCGGTTTCGATTCCCGCTCAATGCTAACATTATAGCCATAGCCACCACTTTTATTTGCATATAGAAAGGTTTTTATTCCTATAATAATAATGAAAATAAATTCATTTCTTTCTACAAATATTTTATCAATAAACTACCGTAAAAACTAAGTCGCTTTACAATGTAAATATCCGCAAATAAACTTAAAACTTGATACACGTTTTCAACGAATGTCGAGATGTGTCTACAAGGTCACTATTCTCACACTTTCTACCCTCCGGCCGTCACCGACCGACGCGGCGTATATAAAAACTACTTAGTAGGTCATACAGGTGGAGCCAATGACCTCAACATGTGATTAGATCATTCTTGTTTTCGCGAATTTATTCGTTAGTTTACACTAAAGACAGCTTATTATATTGTGTCGTAGTGTTATAACTGTAGTGATATTATTTGTTCAATAAATCACTAAAAATATTGTTAAATTATCGCTACATAGAATAAAACAAGGTCGCTGTTATTGCAGTCTGTCCGTCCTTATGTATGCTTCATACATAACAGCCCATTAAAGTCCCACTGCAGGGACAGGCCTCCTCCCGTGACGGAGGGATACTTGGCCTACTAATACCACGCTGGCCAGACGGATTGGTATAGGGTTTCATTTCAAGTTCTCTTTCTTTTTATTTCGTAAAGATAATATTTTCGGATAGTCCCTTAGTCGGTTTTTACGACACCCATGGGATGAGATGGGGTGGTGACATATTGTACTCTTACTCACACGGACTCACGTCTCCACGGAGGTATGCTTAAATCTTCAAAAATACACAACTGATTTTTAAGCTGTTTTTTTTAATAGAGTGAGTATTAGAGAAGTTAACTCAAGAGGAACGCTTATATGAATAATACATATTGTGATAATATTGTAGACTAGCTGACCCGTGCCCACTTCGTTGGGCGAAAAAAAAAATTGAAATTAAACCCTATACCAATCCGTCTGCAAGCGTGGTATTAGTAGGCCAAGTATCCCTTCGTCAAGGAAGGAGGCCCGTCCCTGTAGTGGGACATTAATGGGCTGTTATGATGAAATAAGTTGACAATTACGAATTTAAGCTCTCTAGATATATCAGACCCACAGCTAAAAAACCGGTCAAGTGCGAGTCTGACTCGCGCACCGAGGGTCCTGTACAAACCTATTTATTTTCCCGCCAAATTGTGATAACGTCAGGATTCAGCTGTTTAAATACTATTTTTCCCGCCAAAATTTAATGACGTCACGACTTAGCTGTCAAAATATATTTTCCTGCCAAAATTCTGTGACGTCACGACTCATCTGTCAAAAATTCTATGACGTCACGCCTATCTGTCAAAATTGACAGCTGTCAAAAGTGACAGAGGTATAAAATATTTTCCCGCCAAAATAATATGACGTCACAAATCATCTGTCAAAAATTCTGTGACGTCACGACTCATCTGTCAAAAATTCAATGACGTCACGACTCAACTGTCAAAAAATATTTTCCCGCCAAAATTCTGTGACGTCACGACTCATCTGTCAAAATTCTATGACGTCACGGGTCACGTGACCTATGACGTCACGGGTCACGTGACCTATGACGTCACAGGTCACGTGACCTATGACGTCACAGGTCACGTGACACAGCTTTCCCGCCAAAATTCTATGAAATCAAAATATAATATGATTGCTAATAAAAAGTAGCCTATGTTCTTTCTCAGGGTCTAAAGATTGTCTGTACCAAATTTCATCGAAATCCGTTCAGCCGTTTAGGCGTGAAAGAGTAACAGACAGACAGACAGACAGACAGACAGATAGACAGACAGACAGACAGACAGACAGACAGACAGACAGAGTTACTTTCGCATTTATATATTAGTATAGATTATTATAACCAATGCACTCGTGCGAAGCTGGGACAGGATACAATTTTATAATAATGTATTATATTGTTTTTGATACAATAAAAATAGTAATAAGGGCCCGTAGTCCCTGGATAATAAGGTATTATTAGAAAGAAACAAACTATTCAGCTTATTATTAGCATAGATGTATGAGGTAGAAATTTCCAGCTGCGGTTATAGGTACCCAGTTTCTCGCAGAGCTTTTAGAAGTTCTCTAAATTCAATTATTAATAACGTGCTTCGTTAGTATCAGGTTGATGTATTACTTGTATTTCCCTAAATCGGACTTAACAGTATACTCAAAAGTAATACAATGAGTATGTATTACATATGATACAAGCTACTGTAAAAGGGTTTAGGACACAATTTACTCCGTTACTACATATTTAAAAAGTTGATTTATTATCTAGACACCTCGCTGGAATGCGAACCTCGCGTCCCGTTCTCCTTTCAACCCCCGCGCTTGACGGGCGTATCAGTGATTCGTGCGACGCGACGTGACGTCATCGACGCCAGGTCTCGAGATGAGACCGGGTAGTATTTAATTTTCTCTCAACAAGCAACATTCTCAGGTTATGCTTTCATAATCTAACTAATAGTTTCGAGACCGTTTCTTGTATGCTGTTAATTTTCCACTTCCTAAGCTTACACGACTCGTGACATTCTATACGTATGGAACTTAACATTACTAAGTAATGGTACTTTTTAGAAAATTAATATTTACTGTTTTACAACTGAAATTATTTTTAAATTTCGTCATGTCTTGGCTAACTTTTTAAAAAGAACACTTCTACCACACGCACATAGCCCGCGGGGTCAGTTTGTCAACCGACTTCAAAAAAGAGGAGGTTCTCAATTCGGTTGTATTTTTTTTTTTTTTTTATTTTTTTTATTTTTATTTTTTGTGTTTGTTACCTGATTTCTCGAAAACGGCTAGACCGATTTGAAAAATTTTTTTTTTGTTCGATTGAGTCTACTTCCCATTTGGTCCCATTGTCACCAGATCTGGATCTGGATGACGGGATCCCAGAGAAATCGAGGGCATCTCTTGAAAATTGTAGGGACGCATTATGTAAAATGTTGTCATATACGTGCATCTCTGACGTCACTACCAAATAGTCAAGAGTCAGAACTGGTCTGATGCTGGAGACCACAGAGAGTCGAGGGAACAACTCAACGGCATATAGCAGCTACCTTGTGTTTGGGCTTATTTTAATTGTATTGATGAAAACTTTACGAAACTTGACACAAACATGATCTGATGATGAAGAAGACTGAGGGTCGAGGGAACTCCTCAACGGTATGTAGCAGCTACCTAGTGTTTAGGCTTATTTTAATTGTATTGATGGAAACTTTACACAACTTTACACAAACATGATCTGATGATGAAGACGACTGAGGGTCGAGGAAACTTCTCAACGGTATATAGCAGCTACCTAGTGTTTGGGCTTATTTTATTCGTATTAATGAAAACTTTACACAAACATGATCTTATGATGAAGACGACTGCAGAAATTTATTTAATACGAATCTTAGAAATTGTTATCAGCATGGTTTTTAACCGACTCCTGTTGAAGTCGGTTTTTTAATTAGAAAATTATTGTGGGATTAGTTGACCATGAAGGGATATTTTTTAATCTGTATTCCTTCGCGCGCGCTTTTGGGTCGTCTTATCAGCCTAGTGAGGTCCACTGTTGGACATAAGGCCTCTTTTTAATATTTATAGCCGCGTTGAGATAAACTAGTAGATAATGCTCTACGAAGCCGAAATTGGCCGATTGTCTCTTTACAAAAGTCGATGTGCAATATTTACGGCCGGTTACTGTACTTGTGTTTTCTTAATATTTTTTATTGTGATTTGTAACATTTTATGCTATGATAAGATTAATAATTTATTTTTCTTGAAATTTGTAAATCTCTCTGGGATTATAACTCAGCGTACCTACTTATATTTTTAATATCAACCTGTAAACTTGTTTTATAATGCAAATAAAGAGATATGATTTGTTAGAAACTAGTCTTTTAATGATGTGAAGCCAGACTTAAGGTTTAAGTCAACGGAAAAGTTGGTATTAAACAGAACAAATAAATATTATAATAAAACAACGCTATCAACATCTAAGAAAACTTGCGCTTGGCAGTTGGATCATAGGTCTGATGCAGAAGGCAGTACTGCTTGACACGGCACGTATAGTGAGGAGGTTCCTATCTCTGGAGCCCTAACCACCAGTAGCTTGGTCCCTGTACCCGATGCTAGAGGGTCTAGCTTTTTTTATATGTTTTTATTTTTATATTTAAAAATGTAAAAGATTGTGAAAAATATAAAAAAAAGAGAAAACTTCGCTGTAAAAGGATATATTTTTATTTATTATTAGGCTTAACACCATAATGGTAATACGTGAAAAATGGCGTCAAAAGTATGTCAACAGTAAGAAGAACTGCAGCTATAATACACAATACAACTTTGGTGTACAGTTGCCGTCGGAGAGGTATACCTAGTGCAGTCAACAGCTCAGCAACTGCATGTGTGATCATTGTTGCTTTCTTCCACCGACTGTACAGTACGACTGCATTCAATATCAGTAAGGCTGCACCCGTACTTGCTACGTATATCTGAAAGAGAAATTGTATTTATTTATTACTATATGCCTTAGTTACTTTATACCTAAGAGTCAGTGAGGACAGAATAAGAATAGCACTCCAAATATCTTCATATCAAATATCTTTCTATATAAAGAAAAAGAAGTGCGGGGAGTATATTTTACTTTTTTCTAAAAAAGACATGTCCTTGTGGTGACGTAGTAAGAATACAATATGTCACCACCCCATCTCATCCCACGGGTGCCGTAAAAACCGACTAACGGACTATCGTAAATATATAAAATTATATTTACGAAGTAAAAAGAAGGAAAACTTGAAATCAAACCCTATACCAATCCGTCTGACCAATGTGGTATTAGAAGGCCAAGTAATCCTCCGTCACGGGAGGAGGCCTGTACCTGCAGTGGGACATAAATGGGGTGTTATGATGAAAAAAGACAGCTCCTGCACTAGGAATCCCTATGTCGCGGGGATTCTACAAACGTTTATTTTACGGACACAAAACACAAAGAACAAACAAACTTAATATAATGGTTTTAAAATAGCACAAAGAAATCCTGCGTGCTATTTAAAACCCTGACCACATGCGTTTCAGCCACACCGGCTGAAACAGTAAAATTTTAAAATAAAATTACGACGACCTCTGTAGCGTAGTCTTGTTACATGGCTGCTACTCAGAGGTCTCGGTTTCCATTCCTGCTCAATGCAAATATTTGTCTGCATGAACATAATTTGTTTGCATTGGTCTAGTTGGTATAAAAATTAATATTTACAACAAAAAAAAGTATGTTTATACTTTGTCTAGTACCCATAGTACAAGCTCTGCTTAGTTTAGGACTAGATGGCGTTGTGTAAACGTGAAAAAAAGTAACATCACCTGAAACACTTGAGAGCCCGTCTTGCCGACACCTGCAGTCAGCAGTAACCCAGCAACGCCAATGATATTAGTCACAAGAACACCACCAGAGACTGTATGCTCCCACTTGAACACCCTCACCGAACGAACATGCATCACCAGTATGGCCACCACGATCATCAAGGTTATCATGCGTATGATAAGCAGTGCTGTACGTTCTCCATCCGGCAATTGCTTCACATGCTAGAAATTTTTACTTTATTAAAAGAATTACTTTGTTAAAAGAAAATTAAAAAAAATTACTTTGTTAAAAGAGCTTTGATACCTGATCATCATCATCATCATAACAGCCGCTTAATGTCCCACTGCAGGGACGGGCCTCCTCCCGCGACGGAGGGATACTTGGCCTACTAATACCACGCTGGCCAGACGGATTGGTATAGGGTTTAATTTTAAGTTTTCCTTCTTTATATGTAAAGGTAATATATACACAGATAGTCCCTTTGTCGGTTTCTACGACACTCATGGGATGGTGACATATTGTATTCTTTCTCCGTCACCCACCACACGGAAGGCTAGAATATTTAAAGATATTTATTCTGCACCGTAGTCGCATGCGCCAGCTAGTTCTTTTATTTATGTAAAGATACTAGCTGTTGCCTGCGTTGTTTATGTAACTTAAATGTTATTTTACACCCTAAACTAACTATGTTCCAAATTTCATCAAAATCCATTTAGTATTTTTTGAAGGGATACTGTTTTATTTACCTGAGTGTGATTAGATCCAAGATAACTGTTCATATTCTTTAATTCATGCTTACTAACGTCCACTTCAATCACTTTGGTACTCATTGTTTCGGAATTAATATCTTCTATCAATTTTGTTATAATTGTTGATGCCTTCATTTTTGTAAAGATTAAGATAATAATATAATAATTATGTAGTGTAGTTTAGGTAGGTATATAATAATATATTTTTTAGGAAAGATGTAATGTTAAATCATAAAATCACTGAGTACATATTTTGTAAATATGCTTATAATGTGATACTATAATAACCACAGATTAAAATAAATGAGTTACAATAACAGGTGACAATAGTCAAGAACCATAATCAAAGAAGAATTTATATCATAGAGTAACTTTTCTAGTCAAATAAGTACACACAGCAACACATCAAGTTAAACATTTTCATTTGAAATTGTGTCTTATTTCAAGGTATTAAGGTAGGTACATGAGTGTCTAGCTTGATTAGTTGCTGTTTGTACAACATAATTATTATATTCGTAAAGAGAATTATTTAATATTTCTCTGTATCTATACTATAACATAGTCGTTCTTTCTTGCCTAAAGTATCTGTTTTTTTTTTGTATTTATCAAAGTAGGAACAACAAACAGCTACATTATAGTTATAATACAAGTAATATTCTTAAACTTATAAGTAAATAAGTCGACTTACGACTAACACAAGGCGAATGACTACCAAGAACTTTGACTAATAATAATAATAAAATCTCTACGGTATTTATTACGGTTTTTATTCTATACCGTATTATTCATAACATATGTTAAACATTAAAATGTGTATAATATTAAATTAAGTCTGTCTGTCCGTATGTTAATATTACAAAATTATAACACAGTCACATTATCTAGAGACCTCGCTGGAATGCGAACCTCGCGTCCCATTCTCCTTTTAACCCTCGCGCTCGCCACGGGCGCATCAGTGATACGTTCGACGCGACGTGCCGTAGATGCCAGGTCTCGAGATACCTCTCATCTCATAATGCCAACTTCTCAGTATGCCAACTTCTCGAAATGCCAACTTCGCATAATGCCAACTTCTCAAAATGACAACTTTTGAGGGGGAGTCCAGCAGGCATTAAAATTTACCAATAAACTATGCAACGGATTTATAGACAGAGTGATTCAAGAGTAAGGTTTATATGTATAATACATGTATAAGATTGATAAGTGCTACTCTAAATATAAGCACCTTATGCGGTCCTGTGCCTCCTTCATCCATGACCATCTCATCATCAAATAGTAAGAAAATTATTCTTCTTTTACAGGTTTAACAGCATCGACATGTCGTTTCCCTGGTGCACCAGCTCATTCCAGGGTGACCTTCTCAGATGACACGATGGGTGAAGGAACTGTCGCTTCCTACGAATGCGAAAGAGGTTTCGAACTTCTTGGTCCTACTAGAAGAATATGTGGTGACAATGGAAAGTGGACACCAGATGGGATACCTTTTTGTGGTGAGTTTTTATTTTTACTTTATTTTATACCAAACATATCAAACCATTTGTTGATCCTCGTCGGCATTGCTTGCCTATAGCTAAAGTCACGGAAGTTTTGATCAACTGTACTTAGCTTATGAGGCTAATGTAGTTGGTAATTCAATTGTGAAAAGATCTTTTGGAACATGTGTTCCACCCTGCGACATTAGGGTCCCTCAAACTCAGGAGGAACACGCAGTTACTACACTAACATACTTTTCAAACAAAAAAGAATCAAGACAGTTCTGAAGTGACCAACATTATACAAACCAAACCTCCTTCTCTCTTCTCCAAATGTTTACACCGCGAGCGATAGAATCTGTTAATTAGTCATTCACGGCTGAACACAAGCCTCTTTCAGACTTTTGAAACGCACGCGATCTGGACTTCCCTGGCCACCTTTAGAAAACTTAATCGGTTTCTGTACTTAGTTAATCATTTCTGTTAAAAGACTATTTTTAAGTAATCAACTTTATATTGCCCTGCGCGAAATTCGAACCGCGAATACACCATTGACACCTTGGCTCCAAGACAGTTTTAATTCAGAACCCAACTCAATGACTGATCAGTCAAAAACTAGAGAATCCAATTTTAATTTCATTTTTATTGCACTACATTATGTTAGTTACAGGTCTTATTAAAATAATGTTAGGTACAATTATGTACCCTGTAGGGCACGGCATATTATATACCTAGAAGAGAGGAAGAAAAGCGCATCGATATATCAAATCAAATAATTTATTTCAGACAAAGTCCATAGTGTTAGTATTACAAATTAACTTATGTGACTATTGTTAGTATAAAACATATAAAAAATATAAAAATGGCACCATTATTTAGCGTGTCTAAAATTAGCGTAAATAAAATAAATATATAATTAAAAAGTAAATTATGTCCAATGTGTTAAAGAATCCATAAGTGCCATGACAGATATTTCTCCACTTATGAAGTATAAAACGTAAAGTATCATTCGTGATGTATGGATGGTACGAGTGAATGAATCTCACAAAGGGCGCACTTTCATCGCGAGAGCTGTGGGAGCCTGGCACAATCGATCTTCCGCTTTTTAGACGGCATACAAATCTATGGCTGGCTCATGTGAAGCGTTTTCACGAAGAAAGTAAAAGTGGGTCACAGATTGTTAAGGTTGCCACTTTATACTATTTTTAGTTTTGTTATTGATTTGTTTTGTTGTTTTTGGTTCATAACAGCACATTAATGTCCCACTGCAGGGACGGGCCTCCCCTGGGACGGAGGGATACTTGGCCTTCTAATACCACGCTGGCCAGAAGGATTGGTATAGGGTTTAATTTCAAGTTTTCCATTTTTTATTTCTTCAAGATGATAATCGTTAACATGAAAGTCCCTTAGTCGGTTTTTACGACATCCATGGGATGAGGTGGGATGGTGACATATTGTATTCTTACTCCGTCACCACACTGAGAGTTCTTGGTAAATATAACTTATTTAAGAATATACTCTGTTTAATTTGCAATTAGATCGTTGTGAAGGTATGCTAAAACGAATAAATAGATAGATACTTAAACTTTCTGTCACACACTCCCCTTGCCTGGGAGGCTCGGCTAAAAGGCACGTTGAAATTCCCAATTGAAACCTACATTTCCTGCGCCTTACAATTGCTGGAAGATCACGAATCTGGAAAATGACGAGTTTAAAAAGTGACGAATTTGGAAGATGACCGATTAGGAAGATGACGAGTCAGGAACAAATCCTTTATTTTGTTTCAAAGAACAGTATCCTGAAGTAAAGGACAGGCCTGAAATCATAGCCTAGATTTTTCCGATGCTGGTATTACGGATGGATACGGTACTGGTTGCGCGCTCTGCTAGGCCAAATAGGGTAAATTAGAGTAATACAAGCTATGGACTAACCACTTTGCCAACTAGTTCGCTCTATTCCGTAACAAAAATAATACCTGGGTATTCTGGGGACCTGGGTAGACTTCCACGTAAGACTGCATACGTTGACAACCCTATCATACAATGTATTGTACACAGTATTCTGCGCGATACTGGTTAACTTCAGTGACATTGTCAGTAATTACACGTGTTACTATTTCATTTAAATTTTTACATTTGATATATAATTTAACACTTTTTAATTTCATTTAAAAAATAATTAATTTTTCAGGAGACAAATTATTACGTACAGGCAAAAAAAATGTAAACTATTGTTCTAAAATTAAATAAAAGATAATATTAATATTATTGAAAGTATTAGACATATTATATATGCATAAGAATTAGTCTGTAAGGTGAAGAACTATGAAAATATAGAAAATATTTTGTGTAGCCTATGTCGAGTAGTGGACGAAAATTGTTTTTTTTTTTTTAAATTGGCCTACCAGAATGACTCCCTGGTGCCTGATTTTAAGCATCCAATAGAATCCAAGAATGGCGAGCACCATGCCAGCTACAATAAATAATGCTGATGAAATAAATTATACTAAATCGCGTCAAGTTATTTTGAGGCCCAAGCTGTAATATGGATGTATGTAAAAACTACTGCATCGATTTTAATAAAACTTAACAATAAAGTAGGTTTTACATCAGAGTAACACATAGGCTACAATTTACAAAAGAAATTATGTGAACTGTCCAAAATACGCAGACTGGTCGCTAGCATAAAATTCAGTCAAAACCTGAATTATTATATGACACGTTATATGCGATTTCTCAAAATAAATATATTAAGAGCATGTCCTTATACTGGGTCAATAACCGTAACATAATTACACCTCATTAAAATACCCACCAAAAATTTCATCTATGTATTTTTTTTGGCCACACCTAAGTTTTATTAAAATGTGTGAGTGTGTGTGTGTGTGTTTGTATGTCAAACACCTTAGTGCATTGGGGTCACAGTAAACAGTGAGTCAGTAATACGATATAAATGTAAATTAAGCGATAATATTGCCTAATTGGAGCGCTCGATATTGTGGACATTTGACACTTTGCCGCTAGCCGATATTACCGGTGTTTCTCTAGTACAACTCTCAGGCGCTGCGCAAACGTAGACACTTTTTGTTGCCGACACGGCACGCCGGACACTTTTTGATCGTCATTAGTATGTATTAAGTGGAAGTCTCCGTGTGGTGACGGAGTAAGAATAGAATATGTCACAAACCCATCTCATTCCATGGGTGTCGTAAAATCCGACTAAAGGACTATCCGTGAATATTATCTTTACGAAATAAAAAGAAGGAAAACATGAAATTAAACCCTATACCAATCCGTCTGGCCAGCGTGGTATTAGTAGGCCAAGTATCCCTCCGTCCCGGGAGGAGGCCCGTCTCTGCAATGGGACATTAATGGGCTGTTATGATGATGATTACGGACACTTGCTTCACTACGCCAAATTCAATTGTATATAACACTCGCTTTGGAGTTACGGAGATTATCCATAATATTTTCCGTTATAGTTAACTTTATAATTATGTTGCGTGTATAAACTCTATAAAACGTTTGATATATAATAGTTAACGATAGTGAAAATCGAAATCTGTTGCAGAGCTTACCTATATATATTTTGACTTACCGTAACACGTTATAATATTGAGAAGTTTCCAAATCATCATTTTGAGCAAAACAGTTAGTTTTGCTCAAAATATGTACATATATCTCATAGTAGGGTTTTACTACATCCAGAGAAAGAGCTGGTGTCAGGTGGCAAAAAGTAGCCTATCGTCGTTGTCAAACCACAATCTGGCTATGTGCAATATTTTGGGAATTGAGGATTTGGACTGTAGTGAATATTTAACTACCTTATTTATCGTATAGAAGAACTGCTTTGTGCTTGTAGCAACTATTTGCGTAACTTTGGCATGTTGTAAAAAAATATGCTATGTGCTGTAAATGGATTTTGCCAAATAAAAAATTAAATAGTAAATAAACTATTAACATATCTTAAAAATTAAAATAACTTAACATTTATAAAAATAAAATAATAATTTATTTAATTAAATCCTTATCAAAACAAACTTAAATGAAAATTGTTTGCAGGAAATCTTCTTTTGTCAATATCTTGAAAATATACTTTTGGCACATAGCAGGTTTTAGTTTGACAACGAACGCTATGATACTCTCCATCCTTTCAACTATCTCCACTTAAAAAATCACGTCATTTCATAGCTCCGTTTTACCGTGAAAGAAAGACAAACAGACAGACATACTTTTCCATTTACAATATTATAGTATAGTATGGATGTATGAATGTGGACAGAAGGAAAATTGGTTTTTAGGGATCATATCATAGTACATGACGTGTATGTAGTACAAGCATATGAACCATGAGTAAGTGTACGTATCTTAGTTTTAACCACACAAATTTCACTTCATGTAGAAATCACATTATGCAAACATAGATATAATTATCTTACGAAGAACCCCATACAAAGGAACAACAATAGCTTACTATAATTATACCTATCCAAGTTCATTCATATGACAGTTATATGGAGACAATAAAATAAGAGGCAAAGGAAGAAACTAGCGTCATTTATTACGTAAAATGAGGTTCATTTATTAGAAAGTTAAATCAATGTTTTTCAATATTTAAATTACGAATGAAGGCATGATGAGTATAACCACTACGCCACAGAGGCCGTCAAGTTGATATGTTTTTAGCAATAAAAGATATTAATAGAAGGCTATGCTATACTAGGTATATAAGCCTCCGATTCCGATCACCATAACAGCCCATTAGTGTCTCACTGCAGCGACGGGCCTCCTCCCATGACGTAAGATTAATTGACCTACTAATACCACGCTGGCCATATGGAATGTTATACGGTTTAATTTCAAGTTTTCCTTCCTTTTCTTTCGTAAAGATAATATTGACGGATAGTCCCGTTGGTCTTTACGACACCCATGGGATGAGATGGGGTGGTGACATACTGTATTCTTACTCCGTCACCACAGGGACATTAGTATGATAGATTTAATAAATATTTAACACAATAGGTATTCAATATTAAACTGCCATACAAAAGACATCCGATGAGTTGAAATGCGTGTAATTATTGTTGAATGAAATTCATTGTATAGTCTCTTTGAGTGATAGCTGTTACCTCGTTGTGGCTCGTTAAATGTTTAATTGATGATTAATAGCCATTGTTTTATTTTGATAAGGATGATGATGGAACTTAACGTCGGTGTGGTGACGGAGTAAGAAAACAATATGACACCACCCCATCTCATCCCTTGGGTGTCGTAAAAACCGACTATGGAACTATCCGTGAATATTATCTTTACGAAATAAAAAGTTGAAACTTGAAATTAAACCCTATACCAATCCGTCTGGCCAGCGTGGTATTAGTAGGCCAAGTATCCCTCCGTCATGGGAGGAGGCCCGTCCCTGCAGTGGGACATTAATGGACTGTTGGGATGAAAAAGTTAATGTTAACAAAATTGCGTATTGTAACGAAGTAACCACTAGTCGGATGGGTCTTATCATGTTTCTAGTTGCAGTCGTACAACTAATTGTTTATTGTAAAACACTATAATTACAAAGAAATATTAAATTTACTACCTACCCATTTATTTATATTTATAATACCTAATAACTACACGACGGTAGTTACATAGCTACTCAGGAAATAAAAAAATCCGACTGCAACTAGAAACATGATAAGACCCATCCGACTAGTGGTTACTTCGTTACAATACGCAATTTTGTTAACATTATCTTTTTCATCCCAACAGCCCATTAATGTCCCACTGCAGGGACGGGCCTCCTCCCATGACGGAGGGATACTTGGCCTACTAATACCACGCTGGCCAGACGGATTGGTATAGGGTTTAATTTCAAGTTTTCCTTCATTTCATTTCGTAAAGATAATATTCACGGACAGTCCCTTTAGTCGGTTTTTACGACACCCATGGGATGAGATGGGGTGGTGACATTGTATTCTTACTCCATCACCACACAGAGATAAGGATTAACTTTTTACAGGAGTTTTATTTTATTTTTTCAAGTAAAAATGAAAGTATCGAACCTACATTGTCGAAATTCCTATAGGACATACCTGGAGGTACCTATACTCTTACAAATAAAAAACAATTAAAATCGGGTTGTAATTAACGGTGTTATGAAGTAACAAACAGTAAAAACATACAGCCGAATTGAGAACCTACTCCTTTTTTGGAGATTAAAATTTAAAAAATAAGTAATATTTAAATTATGTGGTTCACAGTATACTGACTAACTACGCAGAGGTCTCGGGTTCGATTCCCGCTCAATGCAAATTTTTGTGTGCATGAATATGATTGTTTGCATTGGTCTGAGTGTCTGCTATGTATAATATGCATGTATTTACAAAATTAATTTTCACAAAAAAAAGAACCGACTTCAAAGACAAAAATTGCACTAAAAAGTAATAAATAATTACTTGTATTTTGATTTTACAACAATAAATCAGCCATTTTTTCTACTTAATTTTAATCTAAAGAATAGGATCTTTTCATTAAGTATTGTAAAAGTATTGTTAAGGATATTTCTTGAAGAGTCTGTAAATATATTTATTTGTAGATTCTTTAAAAGATAATCAAATTATTACAAATAATGTAATATTATTGTTATTTTTGGAGTCGGTGTCAGCCACGATAGTAATTATTAAGTATACCATTTTTTATTTCTGACTGAAAACTTAAACAAATATTATGGCGCCGTGTTATACACAGACTAATAATTACATAAAATTCACATTCGAAAATGAAACGGCCGTTTTCGTTTTAAATGCAATATTTATCTAATTAGAAACCATTTAAAGTGATGAGAGTGTGTTATACAAATTTTATTGCCTATTCTAACGACGTTGTAGACAACATTTTGCATTATTGATCCTATTCGCGAATTATTTCTTTAAATCTGATCTATTTTAAGTTCTGGAAAGCTTTAATCAGTTATTAAATATAATATTAAAACGTTTAAATGTGATACTGGTATTTTAAAATATATTTATTTAAATATGATAAGAATAGTTGTTTAATATTTGTTTAATTTTTAAACTAATCCATAAACAATCAACAACTATAATGTCGAAGTCATATATAATCTGTAATTCATGGCCGTCATTCCGTTTGCTTAGGTATTACCGTACTTATTTCGTTGGCTGACACCGCCTCCAAAAATAACAATAATGTTACATTATTTGTAATAATTTGATTATCTTTTAAAGAATCTACAAATAAATATATTTACAGACTCTTCAAGAAATATCCTTAACAATACTTTTACAATACTTAATGAAAAGAACCTATTCTTTAGATTAAAATTAAGTAGAAAAAATGGCTGATTTATTGTTGTAAAATCAAAATACAAGTAATTATTTATTACTTTTTAGTGCAATTTTTGTCTTTGAAGTCGGTTCTTTTTTTTGTGAAAATTAATTTTATTTCTAAATTTTTAGTGAATTCCAATTCTATAAATCCGTGTGGTGACGGAGTGAGAACACAATATGTCACCACCTCATTTCATCCCATGGGTGTCGTAAAAACCGACTAAGGGACTATCCGTGAATATTATCTTTGAGAAATAAAAAGAAGGAAAACTGAAAATTAAACCCTATACCAATCCGCCTGGCCAGCGTGGTATTAGTAGGCCAAGTATTTCTCCGTCACAGAAGGAGGCCCGTCCCTGCAGTGGGACATTACTTTGTCTGAATATGGGTAGACCTACGAAACGCGCTGCTTATATGAGACAGCGCCGATTGAATGAAACAAACGAAGAAAGGGAGAAACGCCTTTTAATGTAGAAAATCTACCTCCAATGTCATTTCAAAAGAGACTAGTGAACAACGGAGGACCTACATGCAAAAAGTTTTAAATAGGGAGAACATCGAAAAGCGTAGCCACCGTCTCGGCATGGTTAATTGGTAATAATAATTAAGTTAATTAAAATAAAAATAAATCAAATAAATATAATAATTATTATTATCAATTTGTTCTAAAGAATAAGTTTAAAATAAATTAAATGCAATTCAACAATTTTGTCTATTTATAATCCGTTATTAATTCCTATTTTAATTTTAAATAAGAATTTCATTCAAGTCTTAAACCACACCTGCGATTACATTCATAATGTTAAGTTTCCATCAATACAATTAAAATAAGCCCAAACACAAGGTAGCTGCTATATGCCGTTGAGGAGTTTCCTCGACCCTCAGTCGTCTTTATCATGAGATCATGTTTGTGTAAAGTTGTGTGAAGTTTTCATCAATACGAATAAAATAAGCCCAAACACAAGGTATCTGCTATATACCGTTGAGGAGTTCCCTCGACCCTCAGTCTTCTTTATCATGAGATCATGTTTGTGTAAAGTTGTGTACAGTTTTCATCAATACGAATAAAATAAGCCCAAACACTCGGTAGCTGCTATATACCGTTGAGGAGTTGCCTCGACCCTCAATCTTCTTCATCATCAGATCATGTTTGTGTAAAGTTGTGTACAGTTTTCATCAATACGAATAAAATAAGCCCAAACACTCGGTAACTGCTATATACCGTTGAGGAGTTGCCTCGACCCTCAATCTTCTTCATCATCAGATCATGTTTGTGTAAAGTTTTGTAAAGTCTTCATCAATACGAATAAAATAAGCCCAAACACTCGGTAACTGCTATATACCGTTGAGGAGTTGCCTCGACCCTCAATCTTCTTCATCATCAGATCATGTTTGTGTAAAGTTTTGTAAGGTCTTCATCAATACAATTAAAATAAGCCCAAACACAAGGTAGCTGCAATATGCCGTTGAGGTGTTCCCTCGACTCTCTCTGGTCTCCAGGATCTGACCAGTTCTTACTCTTGACTATTTGGTAGTGACGTCAAAGATGCACATGTATGACAAGATTTTACACAATGCGTCCCTACAATTTTCAAGAGATGCCCTCGATTTCTCTGGGATCCCGTCATCCAGATCCAGATCTAGTGACAATGGGACCAAATGGGAAGCATACCCATACTAACAAAAAAAAAATTTTTCAAATCGGTCTAGCCGTTTTCGAGAAATCAGGTAACAAACACAAAAAAAAAAAAAAAAAAAAAAAAAAATACAACCGAATTGAGAACCTCCTCCTTTTTGAAGTCGGTTGAAAAAAGTATTTATGTATGTTTATCCGTAGTATAGTACTCATAGTACAAGCTCTGCTTAGTTTGGGACTAGATGATGTTGTGTGAATGTGTGAGGATTATTTATTTTATACCTATAATATTTGCTGAAAGAAAGTGGATTAAGTAGGTACAGCGATGTTATTAGCCGCCCCCTTAAATTAAAAATAAAAGTAATAAAATACAAAAAAAACTTGCCTATTTAATTTATGTATTGAATAAAATTAATAGACTTGTCCTAATCGATATGTATGACAGTTGATATAATGCGAGTATGGAGGCTCGTGCTAAAGAACGCGCACCTGTCTCACCGTTACCGTCAACTTCTATCTGACACACATTCGCGACCCGTTATTTACAGGGCTGTCGCTTTACTGTTAACTTTATTAGTTTAGAGCTAGATAAATAAATAAATATTCCTCACTTGCACACAACGCCATCTAGCCCCTAACTAAGCAGAGCTGATTGTGTAAGAAAGAGCCTATAGTGTAGTTTTACCCCCTTTCTCATAAACGCCTCTTAAATTTTAGTCAATTGATCAGCTTAAATACTTACGGTTTTGTTTTTATAAGGTTGGTTTTCGTAACAAAAATCTCGTTAAACAATGATTAAATTTAAGAGGCGTTTATGAGTAAGGGGGATATTGTACAAAGCGTATTATTTAATTTTAAAGGTTCGTGCTTATTCATGGTTAAAAGTAGAGTCGATTACGCGTTAAACATATAAAAAAGTTAACTTCCTGAAGTTTCGGTGGAATAACATCTACCGAGGTCATGGCCACTCCTTGTGTTTTAGCTGTAGTTCAGTATCATCTTTTTTAAACGCCTAATAGTAAAATCATTCTCGCTTGCACCTCACAATTCTGGTCTTTGACCTTTTTGTCAGTACTTCGACACTCTACGCTCACAATGAGTGCCTTACGAGTAACGCTCTTATTTTGCAAAGCTAATTAGTGTACCAAATTAACTGCAAAAGTTAGCTGATAAATAAACATTTATTAATTTGTAGAATAAACAACAAACAAAATACTTGATTAATTTTATGTATAACTAGCTGACCCGTGCCCACATCGTTAGGCGGCGAAAAAAACGCGTCCGTTTTTTAAACATATTTAATTACTGCTCCACTCCTATTAGTCATATCGTGATACTATATGGCCTATGACACTCCCCGATAAATGGACTATTCAACACAGAAAGAATTTTTAAAATCGGTTCAGTAGATCCAAAGATTACCCCCTACAACGTCACAAACACATAAACTTTACCTCTTAATAATATTAGTATAGATTATAAAGTATGGATGACAGCCCTAAATGCAATTGTTCCCAGCTGTATGTTTACCGTGTACCTACGGTGTCATCAATGATAAAAAGGTCCCAGTCCCACTTTGTATTAACAACCTGATACTTGCATGTCCTTAAAAAATATTAATATTTGAAGTATCGAGTGGTTATAGAGTAAAATTATTACATGTTTATACCACCAGATCTCATTCTATGGGGATAGTAAAAATAATACTTATTATGTTTACGTAAAATGAAGTAAAAAGTCTGTACAACCCGCTTTTCGTACGGCGAAACATGAAATCAGTAAATGAACAATAATTTTTTCTAAGTACATTTATTTAGTACTATTTTCTGTTATTTTAGAATTTATTTTATTAAAGAAATTATCTCTAAAAAGGGGGACTGGTCATGGTATTTCGAAACACGGATAATGTTGAAATATTGATGGAATAAAAACATGTACCTATATAATAAAATTAAGAAATATAATTATTTAATTTTAGCATAAGTATTTCATTATTTTAACGATAAAAACAAACATTACACACCGTCATAATTTTATTTAAAAAAAATTCCTATGAAAAAAGCAAAACCAAAAATAACAACAGTAGGTATTCAAAGACGGACCACGTGTCTGTAACAAATGCAATTACGAATACAATTTGACCCTGACCTTACGTTTGAAAGTAAATTTGAAATCTTTGTCAACTCTTCCTTTCGGCGGAGACGTGGCTAACAATTTAAACTACATTACCCTAGATGCGACCGTCTTATCAAATACAATGTATAAGTAAAAGTTATTATATTATTCACATTTACGCTTTAAAATACATTGCGAATGTATTACTTTTTATAAAAGTAATACTACTTTTTAGTAAAATAAAATTTAGTAGGGCTGTTACGTTTTTATATGTCCATCAATGCGCGTAATCTTTTTTTTTTAATGAATTGATATGTTGAATGACCTGGCTGTGTGACATGGCATTTACCAAAAAAAAACAGTATTTTATCGAAATTGTTTCTCATCACTAATACAACTGTCAGTTGAAACGTCATAGGAATCATCATTCACCGCGAGGAATTTATTACTTTTGAATAAGGAATGATGTAAAATTTGTGCTTTGACGAAATAAAAAAAAGACAATCGATGTTCGATTTTTGAATCTTACTGAGTTCAAAACCACGATGGAGGTTTTAGCTCCTAAATGAGTGGGACTTCGGTTGGAGAAAGAATAATATAGATTATAACTCGTCTAATGGGAGTATTAAAACCCGACAAAGGTAATTTAGTAGGGCCAGAGTAAATAGAGTGGAATTAGTAGGCCCAGTTTGCCAAGTTCCAGTGAATAGAGTAGGTAGATCAGCTATGTATGAGCAAAAAAATAGCCAGTTGTTTTCAAAGCGGTATGTGATGAATGATATTCATAAAATTATAATTATACCTAAATATAAAAATCTCTACACAGTAAAATGAGTATTTTATGAACTACTAGGAGTAGATTAGGAGTGGATATATAAATAGACACAGGTGCATTGAAGTAAATTAATGTACTAATGTCCATTACTTTAATAATATCTATACAATCAGTAAAAAGTGATTGTTCATAGTTTATGATGAGCTAGAATGAGGTTTATTAATGTTAACTTATCCAAATGATTTAGTTTAGATATCAAAAAACAATTAAGAGTTGCTAAAAAATGACTTGAAAAATGTTTTAAATATATTTTTGACTAGCTGACCCGTGCCCACTTCGTTGTGCGGCAAAAATCTCGTCCTTTTTTAAACATATTTCATTACTGCTCCACTCCTAATTAGACATAGCGTGATACTACATAGCCTATGACACTCCCCGATAAATGGACTATTCAACACAGAAAGTATTTTTAAAATTGGTTCAATAGATCCAGAGATTACCCCCTTCACAAACACACAAACTTTACCTCTTTATAATATTATTATAGATTAAGCAGCTGGTGCCAGCGATCTTTACGTCTTTACATTTTAGACAAATCACACAATATGTGCATAAAATTGTAGAGTTTGTATAAGACATCTGCGCAACCAATTGCAACAACTTGAAGCCGCCCTAATAAGTTGGCGCTTACTTTAGGCCAGGCACAAACGGGCCACCGACCACATCCACTGGTGGCCAGCGACAGCCACTTAACGCAATTTTTCATATATTATATTTTGTATAGACGCACCGCAGACGTGTAGCCGGTGGCGGCCACTCGCTACAAATACAAAATATTATATGAAAAAGTGTGTTAAGTGGCTGTGGCTGGCCACCAGTGGCTGTGGTCGGTGGCCTGTTTGCGCCTGGCTTTACGTGTCCATCAAATAGCCGCCATACTTGTAATAATGTTATTTTAAACGTGTGAGATTTCTCACGATTTTATCTCATCTGTGAATCTATTTTGTACTAGGTTCGCATCATATTATGTCATATAAAAACTAACTACGGTTTATTTCCATGTGGTGACGGAGTAAGAATACAATATGTCACCACCCCATCTCATCCCATGGGTGTCGTAAAAACCGACTAAGAGACTATCCATGAATATTATCTTTTCGAAATAAAAGAAAAATAAGTTAAGATAGTATTTACGAATATCATACGTCGAGATCATTTGTACTGAAATGTTTGTAAGTAGCTAGCAGTAGTCTCTGTTTAGCCTTATGTGAAAAGGCGTGAATTTACGTACGTAGGTATGTATTTTTGTCATCCATACTAATATTATTAATGGGAAAGTGTGTCTGTCTGTTTGTCTTTCTTTCACGGAAAAACGGAGCGACAATTTGACGTGTTTTTTTAAGTGGAGACAGTTACAGGGATGGAGAGTAACATAGGCTACTTTTTGCCCCTTTCTAACATCACACTGCTACCCCAAATTTAATGCGAGCGAAGCCGCGGGGAAAAGCTAGCTAAATACATATTTCAAACCGAAATGCAACGCGCACGTGCTCTACAAAAAAGTGTCAAATCTGTACGTAAGTGTAACGGTTATTACCGTGAGCGTTTCGTTTGTACAATTACACAAACTGTTAGAGAGTACAGACGTGCTAATATTGTCTGTTTCTTAAGCGCAATGCACACTAACAACGACGGGCCAAAAAAATCAGTCAACAACATAATGGGTACATATTGCCGACGTGGGCCACTTAAGCACTAGGATTAACTCATCATCATAACAGCCCATTAATGTCCCACTGCAAGGACGGGCCTCCTCCCGTGACGAAGGAAAACTTGGCCTACTAATACCACGCTGGCCAGACGGATCGGTATAGGGTTTAATTTCAAGATTTCCTTCTTTTTGTATCGTAAACGTAATGTTCACGAATAGTCTCTTAGTCCGTTTGTTGACACGGAGATAGCATTAACTACCAATCACTAACTCCCAAATAAGTTTTTCATCTTTCCCACACTGGGGGTCATGACCTGTGTCACGGAAACTTTTACAAACATCAATTTAACAAACATAAATAACAACCAGACTCAGGTCGAGGTCGTCTTCTCATCATCATATCAGTCAATGGACGTCGGCTTCCACTAAAAATATTTGCGGGGTCCTGTGCCTTCCTCATCCATCGATGTACCGCCATCTTACTTACTACCCGGTCACATTATCTCGAGACCTGGCGTCGATGACGTCACGTCGCGTCAGACGAATCACTGATGCGCCCGTGGCGAGCGCGGGGGTTGAAAGGAGAACGGGACGCGTGGTACGCATTCCAGCGAGGTCTCTAGATAACGTGACCGTGTTATACTCTTATACTGACTTGTATTGAGTGAAGCCCGAATCCCCGCCGACAAAAATCCGTTGCCAGCGGCATGCAGTTTGGCTCAGTGTGTATAGTACTTTACATTTGCCGTTAACTGTCACTACACATCACTCACAAGTTGATATAAGTTATTATAAGTATATTGTTCCGTTAATATAACATAAAGTAAAGATATCGAATAGTTTTATTGGCGAAATGAGGTTTTATATGAGTATAATTTTGAGATTGAGAACAAACAATATTTGAGAACCTCTATGGCGTAGTGGTAAAGCCGAGGTCTTCGGTTCTATTTCCACTCAATGCAAATTTCTGTGGCAAAGTGGTTCTGTAAGCGATTGACGTGCACGCGACGAAGTTGATTTCGAGTCCTACCCATGATTATTATTTGTGAGACCCTCAACTTTTTTATATCATGTCTGTAGAAGACCCCGCGACACAGGAATATTGTCATTTAAAAACAATCCATACTAATATTATAAACAGGAAAGTGAGTCTGTCTGTTTGTCTTTCTTTCACGGCAAAACGGAGCGACGAATTGACGTGATTTTTTAAGTGGAGATAGTTGAAGGGATGGAGTATAACATAGGCTACTTTATGCTACCCCGAATTTAATGCGAGCGAAGCCGTGAGCAAAAGCTAGTAAGTTTATAAATAAATTGAAAATAGTGCGTAACACTCAAACGGCCTGGACACCGGCGCACCGTGGGTCGAAACCATGTTTTAAGTGACTTAGGGTCCAACTTTGTTTTTTTACTTCTTTTTTATCGCCAATGAATGGAGCTCGTTGACCTCAATAATAGTCGGTTTTAGATTATATGATACACTCCAAACTAGAAAAAAAATGATTTTCTGCCAAAACTATAAAGTTTAGGAAAACCGTCCCATAGAAACTATTATTGAGGTCAACGAGCTCCATCTATTGGCGATAAAAAACAAAGTTGGACCCTAAGTTACTAAAATCATGGTTTCGACCCACTGTGCGGCGGTGTCCAGGCCGTTCGAGTGTTACGCACTATTTTCAATTTATTTATAAACTAGCTGACCCGGCGAACTTTGTTCCGCCTTAATGGCAATAAAAAAGCTGTTTTTTTGTTTATTTTTATTTGAAAAAAAATACAAAAAATATGAAATACCTACATTAATCATTCATCTGTATTTTAGTACATAGGTTGCTCTTCACTTAAGTACCTTGTGATACACGACATTTTTTGTTTTATTATCAGGCGCAAAAACAAACAACGCAGATGGTCTTCCGACCCGTGAACATGCCACGTATAATTGACCATGGGAAAAACATGAATGTTCTAGATTTAAACCAAAAGCTTTTAAGGACTGGCCTTGTGATTTGTTGATGGTCATGGCAAATGCAAGACGTATCGGAAATTGAAGTCTTTTAAATTCAAACGGCATATCGGTTGGGATCATCGGGATCCTCGGAATGAGAACTTCCTCACCTTTGAATTTTCCTATCATTATCGTAGCGTAAATGACATTGTTCATCAATTTTCTAACCACCAAACGCGTACCGTTGCACAGTTTTGGTTGGTTTATGTTTCGAAGCATGATTACTACGGAGCCAACCTTTAGGCGTAAATTGTGCGGTGGTAAGCCAGGCACGTCCAAAGAGTTTAAAAATTCAATTGGATAGTTGGTGGCTTCATCTTCATTTGTGACGCAGTCAATAGATTTGAATGAATGCATTGTTCCAATGATCTTATTTTGAATTATGTAGTTCAGGTCATCTACATCTTTATTTTTAGCCGCTAAAATTGCTCGCTCACTCAACCATTCATTATTTTTGTAGTTAGAAATAATGTTTGGAAATACATTGTTGATAAGTTCGTCTCTTGATGAGACAAAATTACAGAAATTATTTGGAAATGATATTAATCCGCTCTATTCATCGACAGGTACTTGACCATTACCGATAGTCAGCAATTTCTCCGAGAAATCTTCAGCAGATATATCATTAAGCAATGTAACTCTCATGTTTGTTGTCAGCTGCAGTTTTTTCACATAGCGCCATAGATTTGACGATTTGAGGCAAGCGTTTATTTCGAGAAGAAAAAAAAAACGAAAAAAAAAAAAAACTTTAATGCACCACAATACTCGCAAACAACGTCCATTTGCCCAATGCAAACGCTATGATGCAAGCTGTAATCATTGCTGCAATCGTATTGAAACGCTGCTCGATTCAAATCAGCAGAAAAAAAAAAAGCGGGATAAAAAGTATCCTATGTTCGTCTCCTGGCTCTAAGCTACCTCCCTACCAATTTTCAGCCAAATCTGTTCTGCCGTTCTTGAGTTATAAGTGGTGTAACTAACACGACTTTCTTTTATATATATAGACTTACTAGCTTTTGCTCACGGCTTCGCTCGCATTAAATTCGGGGTAGCATAAAGTAGCCTATGTTATGCATGGCACATGCTATGGCGTGCATGAAACAAAGCAGGCTTGTAAAGCTCGTACTTGGCGTTCAGTACCTAGTCTGTATCTACCCAAGGGAATAAGGAGCGAGTTTATGTATGTAAATAGAAAATAGTTATTACATAAATATTTAGTTATTATGCGAATGCAACATACCACATAACATAGTTATAGAGAAAGCATATATGCGTGATAATGACATTTCCTTGTGATTATAATTTATTAAACCGTTTATTAAAACAAGTGTAATAATGCATACATAATACTATGTAATGTGTCATTACTTAATCATATACCCTTTAATTATGTAACGTAAACTAATATTACCATATACTTAGTACCATATTTGGCAAAGTTTTTTCTTTGCTATTAGTAATAGACAATATTTAAAACTATCGTCTTTCATTTTATAATGAAGCTCTCGACGTTTCGGCCAGGTTACACCAGCCATGGTCACGAGTAGACTGACTGATATAGACAACTTGATATGTACCTATATGTATAAGCCTTTTTATATAGGAAATTTTACCATATCGAACCTGGCGGAAAGCGAGAATACAGTCCAGAAATATAGGTAACGGATGGTAATCAATAAACAGCTTCTAAAGTAATGGCCTTGCTGGTTTCATCAACCGGATTTATTGACTATTAAGTTACCCCTTTTCACATTTTCTTTGTGTGGTGACGGAGTAAGAATACAATTTGTCACTACCCCGTCTCATCCTATGGGTGTCGTAAAAACCGACTAAGGGACTATCCTATCTTTACGAAATAGAAAGCAGGAAAACTTGAAATTAAACCCTATACCAATCCGTCTGGCCAGCGTGGTATTAGTAGTCCAGCTATCCCTCCGTTATGGGAGGAGGCCCGTCCCTGCAGTGGGACATTAGTGGGCTGTTATGATGATGAAAATTCCCTTAAACTATATCTTTCTATTTCTATGATACCTAGATAAAAATAAAATATTACTATAGTAATATAACTTGGTAGCAGACATGTGGAAGCATGTCTTATTGCTAAGAATGAGGAATGTGTGTCGGAATGTTGGTTTCTGATTTACCGATATAATTGATCTTCTCAGACATCTACTCGTAACTAAACGTAGAGGCTTAGGATAGATGCGCCGAAACTGCCAATAAGTAGTTTATTATATAGTTTTTTCTCAGGATTAATTTCGATTACTAAAGGTGAAGAAGTTTCCCCTTTTCAGTTATATTTTAGATATAAAATATAGTACTTCTGTGAATCATCATAACAGCCCATTAATGTCCCACTGCAGGGACGGGCCTCCTCCCGTGACGGAATGATACTTGGCCTACTAATACCACGCTGGCCAGACGGATTGGTATAGAGTTTAATTTCAACTTTTCCTTCTTTTTATTTCGTCGTTAAGATCATTTTCACGGATAGTCCTTTAGTCGGTTTTCACGACACCCATGGGATGAGATGTGGTGGTGACATATTCTATTCTTACTCTGTCACCACACGGAGAAGTCTGTGAATCATCGAAGTAAGGTAATCATCGAAGTATCCTTAGAACTTGGTATACTACTGAATATGTAGAAAGTTAAAAAATGCAGGAGTGGATTCAAGATTCGTAATTATTGATTAAAAAAAGATTAAATTCGTAATTATTGATTAAAAAGTGAAATCCTAGATTAGACAAGACTAGCTTAATTAAAAGTTTTTAACTATGTATTTTGTATTTCAGCCTATAATTTCGGCAGTTTAATTACAGTTTTCGCTTTATTCGACCGCAATGTCAATATCTAAAAAGCCTTATATTTATAATTCCGTAATAGAATGTTTGTGTTTTTAGTAATTCGATGTAATACATAAAATGAAATAATAATTGTGACACATCTGTCTTTTGAGGGTGTATTGTTTGGTTTAGTCGATTCGAGTTTGACTTGCCCGTGATACTGACAGCCCTTAAGCCCGATTTACACATCGACAAGTACAGTAGCGAGTTAAGTAGTAAGTTGTTGATTTGAGAACTCGCTACTGTACTTGTCGATGTGTAAATCGGGCTTTTAGTGTTGTAAAGTCGGTTCGGGATTTTCTCACACTTCAAAAAAAAGGGCTTCTGTGATAATCATTTTTTAGTGTTAAGTGTGCTCTTGCGATCTCTTCTTACCAATGTTATTATCACTTTTTCCGATCCGATCAACTAAAACTGATCAACTACATCCAAATCAACTATTTCTATTCCTAACGGATAAACTATTTAGTTGATTCGTTAGAAATTAAACTGACCAACTCTTTTTTTATCCTAACGGCACAACTATTTCCAAAACATTGTAAATCAGCCAATGGACGTCCACTGATCCTTCAAACATTTCCACCGCGTGCCATTTTAAATGTACCCTATGTATCAAATACATGGCTTAATATTTATTTTATTTTTAATGATACATTATTCTAAACTTATTTCTCTTCTTCACAGTCCTCAACGTAGCAGCCGGTAAAGCCCCGATGCAAGCTTCAACAGAAGACGGTGGGGTCCCTCAACGTGCCCTGGACGGCAGCACGGCGGCTACCTTCAACCCTGACACGTGTACCCTCACCAAGGCAGAAAGGGTACCTTGGTGGTATGTGAACCTGTTAGAGCCCTACATGGTGCAGCTTGTTAGGCTGGACTTCGGAAAACCTTGTTGTGGTGAGTGTTTTTTTTCCCTTTTGAGCGAATTACCTAAAGCGCCGATTACACTAGACTACATGTAGTCTCCTACATGATGTAGGAGACTACATGATGAAGGACGGTCGGGACTCGCCAATCTCCGATATGTAGTGTCCTAACAGCCTACATGTGATTACACTAGACTACATGTACCTACTCTTCCTACATAATCTGCGCTTAAAACGTAAAATTTTAGAGTAGTATCGTTCACTTTGTTGATTGTTTTTTTGTTTATTCGCATCGCCACTGTTAGTTTGACACCGAGAAAAAACCGAGTCGGTGCTGATCCCTTTACGTTTTGATATGTATGCGGTATAAAGGTCATAGTACGTCTACTAACAGTTACTGCGTGGACTAATGGGTGCCTGCTAGCTATCGCCGCGTAGATTACGAGCAGTCGTCTTAGTACAAGACGGTGTTGGGTGGGAGCGGTGTTGGAGCAGAGTCGTTTAAGTGTGCTATGACCTTTAGTGTATAAAGCGGTATTTAATTTAGTTAAGGATACTATTACTCGTACTATCATATGTAGTTTTGGTCTCCAGACTTAGGAGTCAATGCAAAATGTCATTTTCTCAGAATGTCCCTTTCGCAGAATACTTACAATCCATTTATTTAGCAATTGACTTTGCACGTCGAAGTTTTAAATACAAAAATACTTTACATAGAAAACACATAAACCAAATCAAACGTTCATATTCAATATTGCACACATATATTTAACTTGCGACAGGATCAAACCCTTTACATCATAAGAGCCCATTAATGACCCACTGCAGGGACGGGCCTCCTCCCGTGAAAGAGGGGAACTTGGCCTACTAATACCACGCTGGCCAGACGGATTGGTATAGGGTTTAATTTCAAGTTTTCCTTCTTTTAATTTCGTAAAGATAATATTCAGAGTCCCTTAGTCGGTTTTATGACACCCATGGGCTGAGATGGGGTGGTGACATATTGTATTCTTACTCCTTCACCTCACGGATACCTCTCCCCTTAATCTTTGCATTATAAATCAAGTGGTGTCACCACAAAGGTCAATAATAAGAAGCTAGATCAGGCCTTAACATGTCAAAAACAGTAATATTGTTTACTTAGTACATTCATAAACTGTGGCAACGTAAAGTTATGGTCTAGCGAACAACTAGGGCATATCTAGATAACAAGAATATTCTAGGTACGTCGTGTGAGCATTGATAGCGAAATGTTACTATAGCATCGGCTTTTTTATTAAAATTACTAGATTTTGCCCCCGGTTTTGCTCGCGTTAAATTCTGGGTAGCACTGTTTTTCCTTTCCTGGACACAGAAGAAAAAAAAGTAGCCTATGTTACTCTCTATCCCTTCAACTATCTCCACCTTGAAAAATCACGTCAATTCGTCGCTCCGTTTTGCCGTGAAAGAAAGACGATTAGTATGAATGAAATAATTAAAAGACCTATCCCACACTAGGGATCAGACCTACATCGCGGGAACTTTTACAGGCAGAAAATAATCGGATACCAAGCATAAAAAAAAATCCAAACTCATAACAATGATTTTCGGGTAAATATAAATTATGCAAATCTTTGTGTGCATGAACATGATTGTTTGCATTGGTCTGGGTGTTTTCTATGTTGTAATGTATGTATTTACAAAAAAAAGTATTATATTATGTTTATCCGTTGTCTAGTATCCATAGTACAAGCTCTGCTTAGCTTGGGACTAGATGGCGTTGAGTGAATGTGTGAGGAATATTTATATTTAAAATTATATTTCCACCTTGCGCTGTTCAGTACATCATCCACCATTTTATTACGTAGTGCTTATTTGAGTTAAAGTCAAAGATTTTATTAGTGAATAGTTAATTTTAAACATAATACATATTAACAACATCCGTACGTCCTTAAGTAAGTAGTATGGTTCCGTGAGAAATGGGAAGTTTCATTGTTCTTTGTCCACGGTTCCAATTTCCTGAATCGCGTTAATCTTAGTTTGTCTAATCACGATTACGTTGTTTTCTATGAACACTTAAAAATAGTAATCACTGATTCTTAAACGATAACGCTGGTTAAGCAACATCGGCGAGGTCACTCTATAGATGGGTGACCGGTCAGTTGTATTTTATCTGCGTGTTCGTACTTTGGAGGGCACGGAAGAATATCATACCGACACAGCCACGGTAAGAGAAGAGGAACCCGCTAGAGGCCTAACCTCTAGGGGGTTTTAATCAGTAAATAGCTAAGTTAGCCATGAAATTAAATGTTCTTTGAGTCCATTAATATGTCTGTAACAGTACCTACTCGCGACACATTATGAGCATGACATTACTTTAGTGTGGGAGGTGTAATAAAAAAAAACTTAAAAATATATAAGTAAGTATATTAATTGAATTTACATACGATATAACAAAAACTTAATTTTTACAATGTATTTTCTATAGATAAGCATAGATTTTATTTATCAAAAAACAGACACGCTATAAAAAAATCACGCTATCACACATAACAGTAAATCAAAAACAGTTAATAATGTTCAAAAACCAATGAATTAAAAAACGCGAACATCAGAATACTAAAATACAAATATTGTGTTTATCAAATAATGGCGAGATGTCGCATAACTTTCCATCTAAGTTTTTAAGAGGCCACTTTCTAATATCAAGCCTTGCTATTTGAACGCGGCGGTGCTTGTCGTCGTCAAAGTAATCAAAGGTTATATTAAATTATTGTTAGAAAGTTTTTCAACTCATTTTATTGTAGGGGATGTACACAAATTGTTGGTTTATAAGCTACCTATTACTATGATTATAGTCTCTATTGCTATGTAGTTAATGATTGTAATGCTGTTACTTATGTATTACGTGGATAGTTTTCTTATTATACTTATTGTTATTTGTTTTACAAATGTAATGACTAGCTGGTGCCAGCGGCTTCGTCTGCGCAGAAAGAGTAGTTCGAGTACCCTATAAATCCAACGTCATTATAAATTGTAGCCTATACATGATTCAGAAAAAAAAAACGTAAATAAATACGTAAGCAAACGTAGTGTAGGACGCCCCCCAGCTAGGTGGACAGACGATCTCATAAAGGTCTCAGGGTCGTACTGGATGCGTAAGACGCAGGACCGAGTTCTCTGGTGCGTGTTTGGAGAAGCCTATGTTCAGTAGTGGACTGCAATAGGCTAGTTGATTGATTGATTAATATGATTCTGATGTATAAGCTACATTAAAGTTCCATTAAAATTAAAAATACATGCAAACTTATTGAATTTACATGACAAATTATATTATTATTTGAGTGTAAATTAAATATCTTTTAAAAGTTATCTTTGTCTTGGCTACGGTTTGGTACCTTATGAAGGCATTCCCAAGGTCCAAGTATCAAATAAACTCAAAATATGGAAATGGCGAAAATAATTATTTATTAATTAGCATGGGAAGTGTCACACTATTGCGTTAATCAGAATTATAATTCAGAAAGTTTTTATGTATTTAATATAACATATCTGTTTCCTCCGTAACATGGCGAGGGGCCTTGAGACTTTAGAGACCCGCTTTGACAGTCTGTATTTTTATTATGACAATAAACGTACTTCAAAACATAAAATCTTAGGACCCATATGTGCGAGTGGATCGGCATGACAGTTAGACGCAATCTTATCGCTTGAGCTAAAATGTAGTTTAAAGTATGACTGATCCAATCGGTAGCGTCATGCCGATTGGACGATAGAAAGGATCGTGTATGCCTACCATTATAACAATATATTCTCTACTGTATTGTCATATTTAACCACTTCTTTACATTTCCAGGAACGAACAAACCAGCGGTTATCGTTGTGCGTGTCGGTAACAACCGTCCAGATCTGGGAACGAACCCTATCTGCAACCGTTTCACCGGCTTCCTGGAAGAAGGGCAGCCTCTATTCCTGCCATGCAACCCTCCGATGCCGGGGGCTTTCGTCAGCGTGCACTTAGAAGCATCTACACCGAGTCAATTGTCGATTTGTGAAGCATTCGTGTATACGGACCAGGCATTGCCTATTGAGAGGTGTCCGCAGTTTAGAGATCAGCCGCCTGGAAGTACGGCTACTTATAATGGGAAGTGTTATATATTCTACGACCGTCAGCCGGCTTCGTTCAGTAGTGCTTTGAGCTTCTGCCGCTCGAGGGGAGGAACTTTGGTGGATGAAAGCAATCCTGCTTTACAAGGGTTCATCAGCTGGGAGCTCTGGAGACGACACAGGTGAGTTTCGTATGTTAGAACGCTGGCGATATGTTGTGTGTTTACTGGCGATTTGTATTTATTTGTTTTTTTTTAATGTATGTATTTAGTTTTTATGTTTATCAGTTGTTTAGTACTTGCAGAGCAAGCGATGCATAGTTTGGGATAAGCTTGTCACATTGTCTTTCGGTAATATTATATACCGTATTTTTTATTTTATTTATTTATTTATACGTTTATTTCAGACCCAATACAATATTCATAGTTTTAACAAAACTATGTATAAGAATTTAATTAATTTGTAGCCGTTAATTTCATATATTGAAAAATCTTTTTTTATACCTCGTGATTTTTGTTTTGTTTTAATTGCAGTATTAAAAGTTTTACCCAATCGATTGATTCAAAAACACCTCTCGTATGTAATAGTTACGTACGTATATGTACCGTTGCAGTAAATTGATCAGAACTCGAAGTAAACCGTACGTCACACAGTTCGATATGGTTGTTCACTTTGATCGCAGTTCTGCGTCGAACGGGACACCTTGTCGCTTACTGCCTACACTATAACCGTTATACTACATACCACTGTACGAAATAAAAAAAAAATTGTTATTGGTTCGTAATAGTATATAAAATTAAATAAAAATGTATTTAGTGATTTGAAAATCGAAGATTTTTGCGATACTTTAAATTATTTTTCAAAATTTAAATAGAGATACTAAGAAAGTGTTGCTGCGTAATTTAGTTTACATGAATGATTTACAGAATTATATTTTTTTAGATAAAAAACTAAATATCTACTATAACTAGATCATTATACGCATACAATTTTGTTTTCGAATAACATAGGGGACGACACCGTATTTTCTTACTCCATTACTATACACACACAGTTGACAAATTTTCCAAATTAAAATAGGAACTGGCTTTCCAATTACACGTTCGCTATAACTTACGTCACAAAGGTAATTTTAACAATAACATGGTAACACTATGTTCAATTTGCTCCGCTATTTTACATGCGACTACAACACGAACATAACACTCCACGAATTTAAGTACTGCGTCACGAATGGCAACATTAAGACCACAAACTGAGTATACACGATTATCATATTTTGTCCTAAGCTTACTTACTTCGTGTACTTACTAAAATGGCTGACCGTAAATGGCGGGAATCATCTGTTAGCCTGTCATACATCAATCACGAACTCAGTAATAATACTTCCTTCTACGTTGACATTTTATTTCTCGGTGCATTAGACATGGAATTGATGAGAAATGTTTTACGAGTAGATTTAACAATGCCCTAGATAGAGTTACAGGGACATATTAGTGACATTCTTCAGACAGGATAAGTGTGTAGCACTAGGAGCCGATGGGCTTGTATAAGGATAATCGGCAACCTATGAAATTGCCGTTTTCTTTCACCGCATTCTTTAGCCTCTATTTTCTTTTAAAACATAGATTGCTTGTATTATTTTTGTAATTTGGTAAATACAGGACATTGCCAACAACTGATAAAAGATAATTAAGAAAAATAATTATTATTTGTATTATTAATAAGCCTGTAAATATAGGTCCAATTTAAACCAGCGGATTTTACCATTTAAACGTAACTTCTTTCCTTATATTTTTTTTCTTATAATTAAAATGCTAACAGTTAGGTAAGATGTGCGCTATTACTTATACCAAATTTTATTTTATTAAGTTTACTTAATAATTATTGAAAAAACTAAGAAAACGTTAGTATGAAAAATCAAACTTCGCATAAAATCTCCTTACAAAACGGCAATTTCGTAGGTAAAGACCTAATATAAACCTTCCTCTTGAATCACTCTATCTATTAAAAAAAACGCATCAAAATCCGTTGCGTAGTTTTAAAGATTTAAGCATACAAAGGGACCTAGGGACAAAGCAAACGACTTTGTTTTATATGTACTATATATAGATACTCCTGTATTTAAGTCATTCGTTTCGCATTCAATGCCTTTTTAGGTGGCTACTTATATCAAATTTTCCACAATTTAGTTCAGTAATTAGGACATGGAGAATACACAATGCGTTCTAATTTCTTACAAAATGTATATTAAAGTAAAATAACCCTTAAGGTACATAATTATTTTAATGGTTTGCGGTTGAAATACGTCCCTTAAAGTAACGGGACCTCGATTCGTCATTTTATGTTGTAATCTTGTTATATTTGTTCAAGTAAGTAGTTTAAGTTATAAAATTATATTAAATTTTGATACCGTTTCACTATTTATTTTAAAACGTTTTTTGCTTGAACACTTTGATTATCAAATTTGTGATTTGCCATTTGGAAATTCTAGGCCTATTCATTTAATTTTCGTGCGATTTGTCTAACTATTCTCTGGTTGACAATATTCTACTAACCCATTAATCCCTAGATTGCGATCTAGTGATTTAAATATTGTATGAGAAATCATTATGATCATCAGCTAATTAACATCCTCTGCTGGACATAGGCCTCCTCCAAATATTTTCACTTTTCGTCACATAATTTGAAAATTGAGTGTTACCTTACAAGACTCTTGTGGTCAAAGACAGTCTCGAACTTAATGAGTATTGAGTTTTGGGTTTTTTCGAAACCTTGCCTTATAGGTCAAATATTTTCATGACAAAGTCGTTTATGATTGCAACTGAATATAAGCGCATCAAAGTTCCTTCTCCATTAGCTACCAAATCATACCATTTCAAAGCGCCAATGATGCTGCATCTACTAACGGAATAAAAAAACGAAACTTAGAACGACAAATTAATTACGAGTATTAATTATCAAGCAGCTAGTCTATATTAATTATTTACTCCATAATCTTTTATAACGCTGTTCATTGAGGCGTATAGGAAGTTACCGTGTGTAACAGTGACTTGGCAATTACAGGGCTCGTGCTCATTCACTGTGATAACGGGACTTATATCGTGGTACACAGTTTATAGGTTAGGATGACAAACTGTGTCTTGTAGAGATGTTTGAGGTTTCGTAACTAATTATACTGTTTTTATCTTATCTATACTAATATTATAAAGATGTAAAGTTTGTGACGTTGTAGGACGTAATCTCTGGATCTACTGAACCAATTTAAAACATTCTTTCTGTTTTGAATAGTCCTTTTATCGGGGAGTGTCTTATGCTATATAGTATCACGCTATGACTAATAGGAGTGGAGCAGTAATGAAACATGTTTTAAAAAAAGGACGCGTTTTTTTCGCAACCCAACCCAACGAAGTGGGCACGGGTCAGCTAGTCTTGTTTATGGAAAGAAAAGGAATTGTGTTAGGTGTTCTTTTTTTAAATGAGGTCGAAAGTAGGAGGTATTTTATTCGGTTGTATTTTTTAGTCGTAAGTCATTTCTTGAACATTTAAAATAAAACTTATTTAGGCACCAAAAAACTTAGTTTTCAACTCTTTACACAACGCCATATTTCCAAACTAAGCAGAGCTTATCCGTATCTATTTACATAACTGATAAATATACCTAAACACCTTTAATTTTTAAATACATACATTATTCATATCTATGTTCAAATGTACAAAGAATTACACTGACTGAAAATCGATCACGGAACTTTATTAGAAACACTATTCTACTTTTTTTTTTAATTTTCTTAATGCGTTACAATTATTTTATGGTTACTGCACATTTACAAATAAAAAATATTACCTAATTATTAATATTTATTATTGTTTTTTGAATAACACGTTTATTTTACTTACCTAGCGAAAACATAGCGAATGTATATTTTTTCTTTTCTTTGCTACCATTATGCGTTTGTTTTTTGTTTTATATTTATATCCGTGTTCAAAGCGATTGTTTTTTTATTATTATTTAACACCTTTATTGAGGGATTATTGTATAAATATAAATATTTTATGTTACCTAATACCATTTTTTTACATTATGCATTTGTTATTATAATATTTATTTATATTTTTCTTGTTTATTTGCCTGTGTATATTTATAATCAAAGATGGAGGTAAATATATTTCTGCAAATGTTTTCTTTATCCCTATCTTTTGTTCTACAGGAGTGACAGCAGTAGCCAGTACTGGATGGGGGCAGCTCGGGACCCTAAGGACCCGGTCAACTGGAAGTGGGTGAATGGAAATGACGTCACAGTATCTTTCTGGAATGCCCCGGGAGGGGGTGAAGGGTGCGCTCGTTTCGATGGCAGCAAGGGATGGCTGTGGGCAGATACGGATTGCCAGGCTAGATTGAACTATATTTGTCAACACCGTAAGTTCATTCTTGTTTATAGGCTGTGCTGTATATTGTAGAACTGTATGCGTATTGTTGCTAATTGCGATTTTAGTTATTAAGATATTTTTTGTGTGTAATTTATTATATTTTTAAACTAAGTAGGTAATAATTTATGTATATTTTTAATATATCATAGCCAAGAAATGAGTATCCAGAACCCAATAAGCATATTGGTTTTTGTTCAAAAGTAACATATTTTATTATATATATTTTTTTTAATAATACATTCAACGCACTCTATATAATCTTTACCGCTGCGACCACGCAAGGCTTCAGTCTTATTGGTCTTAAGGGCCACGCAGCATTAACGTAGCTTGCGGCAAAATGCTTATTATTATAAATAGCAATTGCGAATCATGTCAATAGTCGAAAAGATAAAGTAGAACGGCAATTGCTTCTTTGTAATTTGTGTCTTTGACGCGGTGTCATTCGCGTTTAGCATGATATGTATATTTTAAGCCATACACATAATATAACCGATTTTAATAAGATATGAACTGCTTACTTACATTTTATTAGATCTTACGATTATTTTTATCATATGATAATATAATGGCTAACCTTTTCAAAATATTTTTTATATCTCGAATTGCTCTCGACACACCCGGGAACGACTTTTTACGAAATTTATAGAATATTTTTTGTCCAAAGAATTTCCGGGAAGAAATTGCTTAACCTACATTATCTATCGATCTTAAATATTTATCTTTGATGGCTCAAGCAAAATTTGCGTTAAAGCAGCGACCGCAACAGCTAATGTAAAGGTACCTTTACGTCAAAAACTTAACCTGTCCTGTTATTTCAGAGCCGAAGGCTTGCGGTCGTCCGGAACAGCCTCCTAACTCCACAATGGCAGCCGATAGCTTTGAAGTTGGCGCCTCCGTGGAGTACTCCTGTGATGATGGACATCTTCTAGTCGGGCCTACCGTCAGGACTTGTCTGGATACCGGCTTCTATGATGAGTTTCCACCTGTTTGTAAACGTGAGTGAACATTTTAAATTTTATCCTGCATGTCAATTCTCGTACCTAAAATTCGGTTAATTTAACTTGTAGTTGTTATATTTTTGCTATTGCAATTGTAACCTTTTGTGCTCATGTTAAATTTTTATTTAGAGTGTGACAATTTGACAACTAAAAGTTAACTTAACTGAATTTTAGGTACGAGAATTGACATGCTGTTTAAAAACTTTTTAATGTCCCGCTGTAGTATAAGGCTTTACGGGTAGTAAAACTTGAAGAATTGTACCATGCTGGCCAGAAGAATTGGTATCGTTTAAGTTGGCTGTACAAAAAGCAAACTGTTGCTGTGACTAAACCCTTAAGGGCACACATATCAAAACGTAAACGGATTGGCACCGTATCAACTCGAGCCATTCAGTGTTATTTGTATGAAACTCCTTACTGCAACGCACACTAATCGGAATCGTAACGTAATGGGATCGCCACTGTTTGACACCGAGGAAAAAGACGAGGCGGTGCCGATCCCTTCACGTTTTGGTATGTCGATACCGGAAATATGAATTATTGTAAAGGGCTTTTTGTCGAAAATTTATTACAATTATTATTATGTATCATTGTCGAGTATTATAAAATGTCTTTTACATTTATTCATAATTCCTAAGTGCCCTAAGTGTAATTACGAAAAACAATTTCTAAAAGAACGAAAGATAAGGAAAAAAAGTTATACCCGATGATACTTTTCGTTATTTTGACTCAACGCCATTTAGACTCCCTTTCTTGTTCTGACTTCCAATATTGGAAACAAAATTTATTTAGTAATAGCGATTTTTATTGTCATTCGCAATTTTCTGTTACCCAGGTATCGAGTGCGGTTTCCCCGCGGAGATCATTCATGGTACATACGACTTAATGAACGGCTCCGTATCATATCTATCACATGTGCAATATAGTTGCAAGGCCGGCTACGAAATGGTCGGGCGTTCGAGGCTCGTTTGTGACATTGATGAGCGGTGGAATGGACCACCACCACGGTGCGAAGGTACGTTCAAGCTAATTTAACTTCATTTTTGAGGCAGGCACAGGCATTTAAAGAAGGCTTTTGTCCTACAGTGGATGGCTTCTAGCTTAGTTCAATCAATCAATCAATCAATCAATCAATCAATCAATCAATCAATCAATCAATCAACTAGCCTATTGCAGTCCACTGCTGGATATAGGCCTGTCCCAACACGCGCCACAGAACACGGTCTTTTAGCTTAGTTCATGATGATGTTATTTTATGTCACACATTATTTATGGTGTTAAGATTTCACTTCATCCCACTACTTAAAATAAGTCTAGGAGTGTTATTTGTTAACCGGTTTCCCTGGGTCACTGGAGGAGGGACTGTTACTGAAGCTGTGTTTACTAAATGACAATTAAGCACATAACAAAAATGGACATTACGCGAAAGTTGGCAATCAGCAAACAAATACATAGAAATTTATAAATGTTGGCACTCCACTGTTTCATTCATTGAACATTACAAAAGTTGGCAAAGTGCGAAAGTCGGCTCTAAGCTCCGAAATACAATAGGAAAATAGTTCACGAAATAGTAACTATTTCGTGAACTATTTTCCTATTGACTGAGAACTAAAGTTATTGTAGCCACTACAATACTTTAGTTAACTAACTGTTTTTAAGATATCTCCAACAATAGCATCCGCGCCTCAACCAATGTTGAGGCGCGGAGACTTTTAAAGAAATAAAAATAACGGACGGACAAAGAACATCAAAGCTTATGACAAGAATTTGTGGAACGCGCAAGCAAATAATTGTTCTGAGTGGGGATCGAATACATGTCGAAATATGACGTATTTCAACTGACACAATTCCTCATCATAACAGCCCATTAATGTCCCACTGCAGGGACGGGCCTCCTCCCGTGACGGAGGGATACTTGGCCTACTAATACCACGTTGGCCAGGCGGATTGGTATAGGGTTCAATTTCAAGTTTTCCTTCTTTTTATTTCGTAAAGATAATATTCACGGATAGTCCCATAATCGGTTTTTACGACACCCATGGGATGAGATGGGATGGTGACATATTGTATTCTTACTCCGTCACCACACCGAGAGCGTCTATCTAATTCCTAATACTCGTTACAGTGATACAATGCGAAGACCCGCCACAAGTAGCGAACGCACGCGTGTCTCTATCGCACAACGCGTCTATATATGGCGCAGTGGCCGAGTACTACTGCTTGAGGGGTTACAAGATGCAAGGAGCAAGGAAAATTACTTGTATGGCGTCTGGTCTGTGGGACGATACACCACCTAGCTGTCAACGTAAGTATTTTAATATTAAAACAAAAAGCAAAAAAAAAGCATGGGTTATTGTTTTTCTGTGAGAGTGTGTGTGAGAGAATGCATAAATGTTGGTTTACCTTATTATATAAGTAACCCTAAAAATCCAAAGACTATCCAACACTAATGGGCTGTTATGATGATGAAGGTGACGATTTTCACTTACCGTCCGTGGTGGTCTGCTTGCTTGTTTGTTTGCCACATTATTGCAATAAAAAAAATACTACTCTGCCTTATAGTAAGGAAACAGCACAGCATATAAATAGTAAACTCAATGCCAATTCTAGTTTTTTGCCAGGTTTCGTCCATTGACTCTATGCATTTGGAAACTGGAATTTATGGATCAACACAGACATACCAGTAGATTTGAGTAGTAGATTGGTTTTATTTGTCTCCTCTAATTTACATTAGACAATAGATACAACGCGGTTTTTTTAGTGCTATGGCGTTTGTCTGTGTCTGTCTATAATTTTAACTGTAGCTTCAATTTTAAGTAAATTGTAAACGACGGTTTCAAACAATTTGTGATATTTTTTATGAAATAAAGCAATTTGAAATTTAAATTTCACAACCATTGCAAATATAATAATATAGGTAGTAGTCTCCAGACATGGAAGATATTTTCTTAACTCGCAGCTTTATACACTGTTCACCATAATTCAAACTAACAAAAAATCTTCCTCAACAGCCGAAGAACGAAGCACAACTTCAACCACGACGACAACAACTCAAGCTCCCACCACCCCTCTCTACCTATCCCCAACAACACCGCGACTGATACTCGCCAGCCCCACCAAGTTGCGGATGACACCTCGACCTTTACCCATCACCACACCTTCGTACGTCACTGAAACACCGTATAGGATCAAACCTAGGACCACTACAGAGAGGCCCACGACTAGGTTTTACGATCGACCTCCGGAGAGGAAAGCTGTGACTGTGCCAGATAATCATGAGTCGCCTACCAGCCATGTACCGCATATTATTGTTGCGAGTCATCCGAGGGAAAATCAGGTGTGTGTTTGTTTGTATTTATTTACAGTTTTTTTTGCGAGAACTATTGTGTCGGTGTGGCATATTAGATTTGCTATTACACAAACGTTTAGAATTCAATTCTCGACTATTCTACTCTGTACGCAAGTGTATCGACAAAAAAGTCATGTTGTATTTCCGAAAGTGCTGGATCGATTGTAATGTAACAAACAACAGTTTTTGTTCAAAATAAACAACTAAGTACAAGTTGATATAAACTAAATTATATAGATAAAATAAACATAGTATTTTTTTCGAAGATTTACTTTGCAAACTTACAAACTTCCATTGTAAAAATCGTTTTAACATTTTTCTAAATTTAATTTTTCCTAGGCATTCTGAAAAGATAAACAATACAAATACTTGAAAACATTACAAAGCTCATCAGTTTCTCAACAAATAAAAAACTTATTACACTTTTAACACAATTCTCTTCCTCCCAGATCCTCGGCAGCGGTAACAACATCCGTGCGGAGCAGACACCTCGCGTCAACATCCCTCAATCAGTCGACGAGGACCGACGCGACCCGGTCGGTGCTAGACTGAACATAGGCGCTGTAGTCGCGTTAGGAGTATTCGGGGCACTCGTGTTTCTAATAGCCATTATAACTACCATTGTAGTTCTCGTTAGAAGGTGAGTTTGCTTGTTTTTTAACTTGTTTTTGTTTGTGGTTTTGCCTGTTCGTTGATGTGACGTCGGTAAGAAAAGCTTTATAAGGGAACTAATTAAAAAAAACAAAATTTAAAAAACCCGCATTGTTTAAAGAAAAAACAAATTTAACATTACCTTTCAACGCATTTTGTATTTTATTTCTCCTTGTAAGTGATTTGTAATCATTGAGAAATAAAGTTATTTTAAACCGTAAATAGAGCTCACTGTACTGTAACGTGTAGATTTATCAATATGATGTGGTGTTCCGTAGTATCCGCCTACCAGTCTACATACCTTTATATAGATTTGCCTCGGTGCCAGCGATCGTCTAGACGAAACTAGATCGTTTTTACCCTTTTACTGTTCATTTGTGTACCTACATACACAAATGATCTTTTGACTAATAGCACTTTTTGCCGGTAATTTCGTGAATGTTAGGTCCCCGCGGATTCATTGCCTAAAGCGGGAATAGTATATTTATAAATTAATTAATACAATAATATACGTTCAAAACCGTCTGAAAGGATAGGTCACTGACTGTTGAAAACGTTACTGCTGGATATGTTATCTAAGAGACTATGTGAGACGTTAAGTCACTTTAGAGGCCTATGCCTTTGTCTTGAATAACTCTCACCATCCGCCAGCTTGGCCGGTAAAGACAACAACAAAACGTTTTGTATCTTTACCGGAGAAATTACATATCATTATCACCAAGAATGGCTGCTCAGAACGTCAACTTCCCAAAACGTCCCCTGGTACCAAAATGTCAATTTCCCATAGTGTCCCTTTTTTAAAATGTCGCTTTTCTAGAATGTCCCCCATTCTTACGCTTACCTATACGTAAACTAAAAGTAAAAAAAAATATAGTTTTAATTACATTTCTTTTCAAATTCCTTTTCTAATAAAAAGTAAACGAAAAAGTTGATACCAGTTAAGTAATTAAAACAAAAAATTTGATCATGATTGTCTTTTTTTTTCAAATTGTAATTTATAACGTTACAGCGGCGTAAGAATGGGGGACATTCTGGGAAAACGACATTTTGGGATAGGGACATTAAGAGAAGTTGACATTCTGAGCCTCAACGATCTTAAGCAATGGACGTCCTCTGCTGAACAAAGGCCTCCTCCAAATATTTCCACCTTGCGTGGTCTTGTTCCTCCCTCATACTTACATCGGTTTCCTGACGTTCTAGGTACGTCCTACGGTAGAAGGGGGTCCAAGTGCCCAATTAAATATGTCTATGAAATATTATTTCCTTTAAAACAAATTAAATATTTTATACACTAACCCCTTACTCATAAACGCCTCTTAAATTTTAGTCAATTGATTAGCTTAAATTCTTACGGTTTTGTTTAATATAGGGTTTATTTTACTATACCCTTTCCAGCGTAAGTTTAGCTTTTTGACAGTTCACGTCCATGATGTTTCGTAATATTTTCGCTTATTTTTCGAACACATAATATTGTATTTCATGGATGTACCCATGTTTTTTTCGGTTACCATAGTTACTTAGTGATGGACACTAATAGCGATTACAACCATTATGAAACTAATTACAAATAATCGGTAGCAATTAATGCTATGAATAAACCTGAACTCTTCATAATACGTTTATAAAATGTAATATGATATTTTTAGATTAGCTATAACCCGCGAATGTGTCAGGATAAATTATGTATTTTAAATAATACCGCTAACTATAATTATATAATTTTAAGCTATAGGCTAATTCGAAAAAATAATAATATTAAAGAAAAAAAACAATAATATTATGTAAAAGATGATGTAAGTTGATGTAAGGATCCAAATATATAAAATAAACCAATTGGAAAATCGAAAAATCGCTTACAATCGAATGGCATTACTTTCGAAATACTGCTGAACGTCACCAACGACAATCTGTCAAATGTTGTTAAATATAATGGAAGGGGTATAATAAAAATCTCGCTATACAGTGATTAAATTTAAGAGGCGTTTATGAGTAAGGGGGTTAGATTTATTAACACCATTAATACCCTAACATGAAACAAAGATATCTAAAGTAGTACTTTATCGTCTAGAATGTCATTTCGTAGTCTTGCTTACACCCAGAATAAGGTACATGGAAAAATTTAACAACGAATTTTAAACAGTCAGATTTCCATTTAAAAAAATAATTACAATAAATGACATAACTCATTAATCCCCTTACACATACATAAACGCCTCTTAAATTTAGTTACTGTTTAGCGAGATTTTTATTAGCAAAACCAACCTTATACCCACAGATATCTTATACCAAACAAAATCGTAAGAATTTAAGCTAATCTATTGACTAATATTTAAGAGGCGTTTATGAGTAAATATTCAAAGTTAGTTGACACTTACACAGTTACCTATTAGGTTAAAGAAGATTCAATTACTTAATAAAATATTAATAACAAAATAATATATTGTCGAAAATATATACGAGAGTTACCTAGGTACTTCAGATTGTAGAACTGTATTTATTTCAATACTAAGTAGGTAATACACGCCTTTAAAGGCTTCAGACTCTCCAAATACTAATTTCACAATTCGGTATGTAAAGATTTATTTTGGTATTTTTTAATATTTTTATTTTTAAGGATTATACAACTAACTTGAGTATTTTTGGTTTCCTACCTTTAGTTTATTTTTAATAAATATTTTATTTTTACTTGTGATGACGTCATACGTATGGCTGAATTACTTGAGCAATGACTGCAAAGACAAACTTCTGTTTGGCCGGACGCATGACGTCATTTAGAGGTCAAATGAATGACAAAGTAATTCATTATAATTGTAAAAATGTAAAAACCATCTTGCGGTTTTTTGCGCTAAAAATATGATTTTATTCCTTACTGATCTAAAATCTCGAAATGGTTTTGGAATCGACATAGGTAAACTTTTACTTTATATACCGAATTTGTATTTAAAAAAATAAAATATAGGTATTACTTAACAATGTTCTACATCAAATACATCTCAAATATGAACACTACAATGTAATACGTCACGTCATCTCAAATATGAACACTACAATGTAATATGACACGTCAGCGGTGGTCAAAAGCGGCCACCCCCGGCGGTCCGCGAGCTGCCGTCTCGATGGTACACGCTCCTGGCGCTCCCATTCCCCGACCAACAAGTCGGCAGGCGAGAGTTCGCCAGAGCCCATCGCCACACGCATCGAGCCGGACACTTCTCCAACCCATTATAGCCAGTGCGTTCCTTTGAGGTACCTACTACCTTGACATGGTGGTTGTCCACCCGCGAATACGAATAAAACATTCAACCAAAGCCGTACAAAGAAAGAAAAAATACAATCCTTTTTAGCAATCTTTAAATATTTTTGCAAATTGACAGTCATTATTTGCAAATAAATAGAAAATGTATTCAACATTTAATGTTTTTTTATATTATTTACTAACAAATATTAGACTAACGTATATATATTATACATATATATATATATATTTATATTTACAACCACCATGTCATAGCTATGCGCACAGGTATTGGAAACGCACGCCCAATTTTGTACAACACTATATAAAATCAATGAACCACTGATCAAAGAATACACACGAATGAACACAGCTTTCGTCACGAACAACAAAAGAGATCTTATTTTAGCTTACTTATTTATTATCACTTTATCACATGCATTTAGCAATGGTTTATATTTACGTCTAAAGCAACAAGCACTGCTAGGATCACATATTCACACAAGTCATAATTATTATCACAATATCGCACTACACACACTCGTTTTGTATATATTTATAATGTATTAAATTTTAGCAAATTATCTATCCATAATATAGTTTTTTTTAAATAGACAGGACAATTAAAAATTTCGTTATTACCTAATTTAAAAATAACATAAGGTTACTTATATTTGGTCCTGACTTTCGTGTTGAATTGTTATAAAAAGATTAAATAAGTATGGGAGTTAAGGCGGCATAAATGTTATCTGTTTGGACTTAATATTATGTCAACGCAAGTTACATTGGCTATGGTTTCGGAAGTCCCAAAGCAAAAAAACTAAAGTGACTTGCCTAGAGACTTAGGCCAGAATAACTGGTGCTAAAACAACAAGACAAAATTTAAGAATTTACATGTTTCGTTCGTTTAAGTCATCGGGCAATAGGTACTTATTGCATTTGTGTTTGCTAGTTTTCGTAAGCATATTAATTATAGGGGATTTCGTTAGATATATAGTTTGAAGCACTTCGTTCACTTAAGATACGCATTTTCTATGAGTCTGATCTAGTTAACAATGCTAAGGTTTTTATTTAATAAAAGATTATCAGTTATAAATAAAATATCCCTTTGGGAAAGAAATTTTAATAGCAATAACTTGGTATTCCTTCCTATTCTTCCACCTTCAACTATAAAAACCAAATTTGTAACTAAAATAACAACAACCTATTTACTTTCAGTAGGAAACACAACGATGGTAAGCGGTACAGACACCACGTGTCGCCTGACTGCAACACTGTCGGCTCTCTGGACTCATCCTCGTCAGAATCAAGGAGTGGACTCAACAGGTACTACCGCCAAGCATGGGAAGAGCTTCACGAGGCCGCTGGAGCTAAAAATGGCCACAGAAGACATGACAGAGAAGCTCCTAAAGACGGATCAGAACTCGTAGTGTCTGATGTTTACCCAGCTCCTCACTCGAGAGACAAACGTCGCCATCACCACCACCACCATCACCGCGAGCCCAGGCACCCAGACTGGCACTCCCCACATCGCCCCCACCATAATCATAAGCCTAGGTATTAAACGAAGACTGCTTAATATGTTGTTCTAAACAATTTTATTTTAAATAGTTGACAAGTAGAATTCTATCTACTTATATTAATATTATTAATTTTGGCATTGTTATTGATATAACTGTAACATGAAATGACATTTGATTAAGCAGTAGTTTAAACAAACGTACCAAATAGCTAACTTTCTATTATTTATAATAACATTATGTGTTCACCAATATTTATAATGTCATACACATATCTACCTTCATACTGCAAGAAACAACGACATCTCTTGTTCTTTTCATAGAACTACTTTAATCTATAATACTCAATCAATCCTTTTATTGGAGACTTGAAAGCCAAAACAGTTTGTTCTGGTAGAAAATTAAGAAATTTCATTCTGTACTGAATTATACTTACTACTCACATTTTCTGATTTATTGGCAGGAATTGAGATTATACATTTTTCCGGGTATATATTCCTTATAATATGAGATTCAATTTGTGTCTATTTCTTCATTATAACATAACGCACTGTAGGCTTACTATCAATTTAGGTAGTCTATTTCTACAATACGTAGGTAATTGGCCTATTTCTTTTAATAAGAAATCAAGAACAGAACGTTCTCGATTATAAACAGTATCAATACTTTGACAAAATACTTACTTCAATAAATATATAACATCAGAAATAAATAAGTATTATAATATTAGTAATACTTAGCCAATATGGAGCCTACAGGCCTTATTTTCGTGGAACATTTTTAATTGTCTCTTTGGCTTAAACTATGATTACCTTGATCTTTTCTTAATATTTTTATATTATACTTATAAATAATATTATACAATAAATATATAATTGTTTCGTTTCCAACGGATAGTTATTTAATAAGCACTTATAAATAAATGTAAATAATTATATTAGATTATAAGGACCTAAGATAAGATTGAAGTTAATCATTGTAATACTGCTCTAACTTTCCTGTGCTCTTTATAATAATTTTGTTAATATTTTTTTTAGTTTAAGAACTGTGAAACTAGTTAGAATATAATATGTAATAACGAATAAAGTTCTTAATTAATCTGAATATTTATACCTAAACTTATTCTAGCTATAAATAATTTACGAACGTTTGAAATATCCGCATAAAAGTTTGGCCATTTTAAGTCCAATAATTTTTTTCATTACAAAATCTATTTGTATGGTACAAAGTAATATAAAGATAAAATATAAAATCCTTAGTACAAGTCCATATCGACAGGTGCTGAAGAAAAAAAAACAAATGTGCCATGACACAGGCAGGCATGAGTAGAACAATCACAGTTTAATTACATTATATTATAATTTATTTTATAAATTAGTAGTTAATATTTATGTAAATATCACACTCATAAATAATTGCTAAGCATGAAGCTCAACAATATATTATAATTAATATTTCGACAGAAATTCGGGAATAAAGAATTTATTTCTATCAATACAATAAATAAGTATGTATTTATAATTTTAACAAATTGTACCGACGATCCCGTGTAATAGTATTAAACTTTTGTGATAATTTGATTGCGTGTTTTATTTTATAGAAACATATTGTGTTTGTGGAGAATTCCATTTTTAATCTCGCAGCCCATCAAATCCTTACTTGCAATAAGTATGACAATCTAAAGTCAACTCATAAAGTTATCAACACATTATTAATGTGAAAACACTGAATACCGATTTTCCATAAATTGCTGACCACGAAAAGCAACCATTCCTTTCGGAACATGTCATCCGAATGTCAAAACACCCGTTCCCAAAACATCCGTTTCAAAATAACAGTTTCATAAAATGACAGCTTTTAGAATGACCATACGCCATTAATATCTGTATGCAAAAATACTCATTTCTCATTGCATACATGTGCCAAAAGATCCGTTTATATAATGACACCTTTTATAACCAATAGCCTAATTCATAAAACATCCGTTTACTTAAAAAAAGTTACTTAAAGCTTAAATTGAATGTGTCACAAACTCACAACACAATAACTGAATTAACTAGGTATATTACTAATATTATATGCTGTTTAATTGACCCGTTTGCCATTTTGTTTATACAAATGTACTTACTAACATTATAAACCTATTAAATAAAAAACAGATTGATGTACAGGTGATCGGAAAGTGTCTCAACCCCCTCCTCGACGCGCCAGTCGGTGACAAGACTGGCTGCAGCGGGGCTTGGGAATGAAAGGTTCACTATGGAACCGCCCCGCGCCGTCGTACGCATATATGCACATTTCCCCGGTTGAGAATGAGCAGGACAGATGCTAGGTTAGGACCCACTCCTCGAGCACCGCACCGTAGGCGTCCGTAGACGGGGAACCCCAAGTCGTTGATTTGGCGTTAAAGTCCCCGAGGACTAAACCGGCTACCGGAGTGACAAGCGACGACAGTGCCCAACTCGTGTAGAAATCCCTTGAAGTCGGCAAGACATCGGTTTGGTGAGATTATACATAAGTACTTAATATATTGAGAAACGAATAATTAAGAAAGCAATGGCGACTGGAACGGATGTTTTGGGATTAGTTCTTTTGGAGAAACTGATATCAAACCAAATGTTTCTTTTGGGAATATTGCAATTTGGAAAACACATATATTAGGAAACTAATAATTTAGGAAACGGTGGTAACGGGAACGGATGTTTTGGGAACGGGTGTTTTGACATTCGGATGACATGTTCCGAAAGGCAACCATTGAGTAATTAACTTTTATAGTTGACTGTACCTAATACTATAACTACTATCCGTTGTCTCTGCCCTGAGCTGTGTATTCTACCAGGTTCGATGATGCCTTTATAATGACGTGTAATAAGAGAAACATATGTCGTAGCCATAGTGTCAACGCAAATTAAGCCTTCGTTAGAGGTGGTCTCAAACTGAAAATTTTGCAGGAATATTTTTAGCAGTTTTTAAGATGGCATTGTATCATCCATACTAATATTATAAATGCGAAAGTAACTCTGTCTGTCTGTTACTCTTTCACGCCTAAACGGCTGAACGGATTTCGATGAAATTTGGTACAGACAATCTTTAGACCCTGAGAAAGAACATAGGCTACTTTTTATTAGCAATCATATAATATTTTGATTTTATAGAATTTTGGCGGGAAAGCTGTGTCACGTGACCTGTGACGTCATAGGTCACGTGACCTGTGACGTCATAGGTCACGTGACCCGTGACGTCATAGAATTTTGACAGATGAGTCGTGACGTCACAGAATTTTGGCGGGAAAATATTTTTTGACAGTTGAGTCGTGACGTCATTGAATTTTTGACAGGTGAGTCGTGACGTCACAGAATTTTTGACAGATTGTAATTATCAACTTATTTCATCATAACAGCCCATTAATGTCCCACTACAGGGACGGGCCTCCTTCCTTGACGGAGGGATACTTGGCCTACTAATACCACGCTTGCAGACGGATTGGTATAGGGTTTAATTTCAAGTTTTCCTTCTTTTTATTTAGTGAAGATAATATTCACCTTATTTGTTAGGCACTAAAGTGACACACCTTTGCTTATCCTATCCTACTAATATTATAAATGCAAGTTTGTGAGGATGGATGGATGTTTGTTACCCTTTCATGCAAAAACTACTAAATGGATTTTGATGAAATTTGGAATATAGGTAGTTTATGGTGTAAAATAACAATTAAGCGGGTAATACCGCGGGCATCAGCTAGTTTGATATATAAGTAAGATATGATAAGTATGTATGTACAGTTTCCATCAGATATATGTAGCAGACAAGGTGATCAAATACTTTTGAACAATTTAAAATGTCAATAAGTTCAACACGCTTAAGTGACCATAGAGCATTCTTTGTTTAAATGAGTCAAACAGTGCATTTGTTTAATGTTCAGATATTAATCGTCACTTGTGCTGCATAGAACTTATTGACCTTTTAAATTGTTCAGACAAGGTGATCAAATGATCACCTTGTCTGCTACGAGTTACCTGACGCTGACTGTCCGTTATGACAGCTACTTAGACATTTGAATTCCTTGTACCCGGGAATGCCATATTGTTGTTGGGAGTAATAAATAAATGGTCACCCTGAGCCTGAATGTTCATTGTGACATAAATTGATGTTTCTTAAAACCTACGACGTCATGATGCAGTCTCTAAACATACAGGCAACCGGTAAAATAAAAAAACATGTTAAATTGAAAAAAAAAGACGTTTATTTATCAAATATTACAGTTGGCAAGGTTATAAAATGTGAAAAAAAGTTGTACCCGTTACTAGTTCTGTCTGTATATTCTCAATGAGATTATATATCCTCAGAACATCAACCATAACTATTATATTAGAGTAATTAATTAGTATATCCTGTGAAGAACTATTATAACATTTAACTATGAAGAACAGGACAAGTACAGACAAACGGAATGAATAGAAACTTAACGGGATGAATGGAAACGAAAAAAAATTGTTAAATTACCTTCAAAAAGATACGCATAGCATAGGACACTAATTATCTAACTGCAAAATAATCAGTTACAGAGCATTTTCATATCTTTTAAAAAAATAATCCTATAAAGTTTACAATAACTATTCATTTTCCATTCAAACGATAAGTTTTTATTCACTCCGCTGTACTATAAACATACACTTGATAAACATTTATTGGACAGTGAAACATTTACAGCTTGGAGGCTTTGTTCGTAATGCTAAGTTCGAGTAAAATTCAGTCTATGAGTCACCTGTTAGCCCGAGAAAACTTCGACAAAATATCTTTAATAACGAAACGTGGCCCGGCAGAGGGAATGTTTACACCAACATTATTTACTAAACTTATATATGTAAGTACGTTTTTTTAGTTTTATTATACTAATTTAACTTATAACTAGAATCTTTTAAGTAGAAAATCTCGAAACTTTTTAAGAGATTACATTTTTAATCGTATACTAGAAGGATTGGATTGAGGTGGGGCCTTTCTTAGCCGAAGGTTGAGCTGAGAAAGTGAAAAGTTTTGACATTGTATGGATTCTGAATAGGAATTAAATATACCCTATAATTGCTTGCTAAGGCCGGTGAAGACGGTAAGACTTTAGTGCGCAAATGAGATCAGTATGTACAGTCAGAGGCAAAAATATATACACACCACAAAGTCTCTTAAGACGTCACCATTAACAAGATAAGGATGACGTCTTATGTGACTTTGTGGTGTGTATATATTTTTGCCTCTGACTGTACCGACAGAAATTGTCCTACTGATTACAAAATACAATATTTTTAGTTGGGTAATTAACTAAAGCGCATTATTATACAGAAGCAGTTTTATGGAATTTTTGGATCTGCATCCACAATAAACTAAAAATACTGCTTTTTTAGCCCATTGGTTCATTATTCAATATAGTTGTAAACGGTCTATTTTGAAAGACTAAAAATATTAAAGTCCCCCTCGACGCAGACCCTTTATAAAGTAAACGGATATTATCGCGACAAATTATCGGTTTTTTTGGTTGACGTTTCGTTACACTGTTTAGTTTTAATTTGATTAGTAAAATAATTAATAAGGTATTTTTTTAAAGAATTAACCAATTAAAATATCTCAAAGGGGATAACGTTTTAACTACAAAATAGCTGTAACATCTAAGTATAAGACGACAGTTTTGTAGTGTTTAAGTAAGAGATAAATTGTAATCCGAAATAATGTCCGTTTACGTCAAATATTTCAAGACAATAAGGATATATGATTACAATAATTATGATTCATAAAGAGTAATTATTAAAAACTGTATACTATTACATAATTATGTCAATTCAGTATCAGATAGTCTTCATTATATTTGAATAGAACACTTATTACCTACAAATAGTAATAAAAACATCAAATACATTGTAAACACTTTCTCAGATAACCACACAGATTTAGTAAGGGGCGACTTTGCTTGGCGTTTGGTCGCAGGTTGCACAGGCCGTGGTCGCAACCTGACTGTTATTACGGTAAAAATGTTTAGATTAACTTAGTAATTGGAATTCTAGCTTTGCCTTCGAGGAATGTCTAGCAATATTAAATCATTAGTAGGTATTTTTGTTAATTAAATTCAACACCAAACTAAATCTGTGTACTGGCTAGAACATCTATTTAAACACATTATTTCTCTTAATATCTAATTTTTGCGAAACAGCAGTAAACTGAGCTACAAGAATAAAATATTTAAAAAAAAGACTTATTATTCAAAAAACTAAGTCTATACATGAGAAATTCGATGGATTATTTAAAAAAAATAATTAAAAGAAGCTATTAAAATGATACATTAATAAAATCAACTTATAACTAATACTGCATGATTGAAAATTATTAGAAAAATTGCTCAGTTTCTTAATTAAAATAATGTTTAAAAACTAATTATAAAACACGATAAAAACCATTTACCCCGTCTATTGTTTAACTTAAAAAACTTAAGCTGAAATACAGCAGGTACATTTTAACCTTACTTACATATTTATTGTGAGATAAAAAAGGGTGTTTTTTGATTGGAATACAATAGGCCAGCTATTGATAATAACCAGTTATCTATTAAACCCAGGATCTTTTCTTATTTGCCATTTTAATGCCCACAAAATTATGTCCACTGTTGGACTTGGGTCTTTCTCTAAAACATTTCCACTGCGTGCGGTGAATACGAAAAATCGATAAAGTAATTTTTTTTAAAGGGCAAGACCCCTTACGCTACTTTATAGAGGTAGTTGAAAAAGACCGCATGAAAATGGCCCGTTACATTTTTGCGAGTAGGTCTGGCTTTCCAAAGGTTAAACAGTATTTAAAAACCTAATTATTTTCGTTGGGGTTCTTTTCAGTAATAATTTTATCTCATTTGTTGGTCATATTCTCAAACAAATTTGTTCTTGTTGAAATTAATAATAATAAAGATTATTACGTATCAATATTATGACAAAATTAGTTTGATATTCTTCTAAATTGTATACATACAAAAATCGAAATAGTTAGAAAAGTCAATCTTTAACTAAATTGCGCTTAAACGAACACACGAAACACGGTATTTCGGACTGGCTGGGACCAAAACGAGAGTGTAATATATTTTTTTGTTTTTTCTGGCTAAAAACAATAAAATACCAATTCTATAAAGCTTTCATACGTTAAGTTAGTCAGTGACTGCAACCGACAACATGCATAAAGATTAAATAAGATTGACTAAACTAACTAAACGTTTTATGTTACATCGAACACCAATCTTAATAGATAAGCTAATAAAGGGTAAGAGGCGAAATTTTTGTTATCAATTAGTAAAACACAAAATGGTTTCTAAAAGCAAAGTTTGTCTTTTTTGTCTGTCGTTTAAAGTTAGAGAATCAAATTAACTAATTTATTTATAATGTAACGGACATAAAATAAGTCATGCAAAGGAGTCTAACTGTCTAATACAAACGAGATCAAGCTCCAATATTGACGCTCCGGATTGACGCATAACTTCAAGATTGACGACAGGCTCCAATATTGACGTCAAGCTTCGAGATTGGCGCCTAGCTCCAAGACCGTAAAGATTTGCATCAAAAACTTAAATTTCGGTATAAAGTATCATAGATAATGCTCAACTAAATCACTATTAATGTATTAGAACCCATTTATGTACTTCTTTAATATTCAAGCAATAATATCGCCTCTTTATAAGGAATACACACTAATGAGCTATTCAGATAGACAAAATAATACTTATCAATATAAACATCCATAATGTGTTGAAACATCCATTTTAAAATAAAAAAAGGCTCATTAGTGTAGGGTATAAATAATTTAAGGGTTGAATGAGGGTAGGGTGTCAAGTTTAGTCTTGACTTCATCGGAAGAGTTGTCACATAGGAGCAGGGTGTGGGAATATCCCATAGTAACTTGAGTGACGCTCAGGCCATCCATGCGAGATACTTCTTTTGGCCTTGCAGTGGACTTGTTGATCTCTCCGGTGCCCTGGAAATAGGGGTAAGGTTTGTATAATCCAATTTATAAATAAACTGCCTCAATGGTAAATGGGTCGAGCATGAGGTCACCGTTTCAAAACCCATGCGTAATAAAAAATGTGTGATTACAAATAATTGTTATATCTTAGAACACATACTGTCCTGTCGAAAAAGTTGACAGGCATTATCCCCCTTAAAGCTGATTTACACAGGGTCAGTAACTGACTTCAAATTCGAGGCAAGTTAGTGCTGACCCGAAAAAAAACCTGTGTAAACTGATTTGAAGTCAGAACAGTAGCTTGAAGTCAGCACTGACTTAAATATTCGGACACGAATATTTTAAAGTCAGTTGGCGCCCCCTGCCACCCGCGCACCCCCGTGACAGCCAAATAAACCCCGTGTAAACAGACAAGTCATTGCGTGCTTGTCACTGCCGCTGCGTTGTAGAGTAACCACGTTTTTTTTCAAAATGAAGTCCTCATAGCCAGTTTGTACTCAGCAGGATCTTCAAATCGCAATTGCTTCAGCAACAAAGCAGAGCCACCAGTTTCGTTTCTATCGTCAATTCATTTTCTTACCTATGGTCGTTTATTTTTAGTTATCTCATTTTCTACCATTTCTATTAACTCATTGAACAGCAAAATTGATAATTTTTTTAACAAATAATTAAATCTTCGCTTCAGTTGTTTTCGCGAATTCATTTTTCCCACTGACTTCACACACGTGTACTCATCGTGAGAAACGCACCACTACTACTTACTTCATGTAAACAGTTAAAGTCAGTCGCGGCGCCGACATTGGCGCTGCGACTGACTTGTCTACTGACCCTGTGTAAATCAGCCTTTACTCATAATAAAAACGCCTCTTCAATTTTAGTCAATTGATTAGCTTAAATTCTTAATTATTTTTATTTTATTAATTTAAGAGGCGTTTATGAGATCTACAAGAGGATTTCATCTAAAACTATTACTAATTTGTCTTCTAAGACAATAGTTTATTCCGTGAATGAACACCCACATAAGATATTCTGAACCACAACCTTTGTGCCCTTTTTTGTCAATTATAATTGAATAAAAAAAAAAGGAACTTATTGCAGTAATGGTCTATTTACATTCCCCAATAAATAAAAAAATACACAAATTACTTACTAACTCTCCGTAAGTAGGTGATACGCCCCAAGCAACAAGTGAATCATCAGCTGAGAGCACTATTGAAGTGTTACTTGTGCCAACACTGCGAATGTTCCAACCTGAAAAATTCATTAGTATTTTATTACAAATTGAAATTATCAACATGTAACGAGCTAAGAGACGTCTAGTTATCATAACAGCCCATCAATGTCCCACTGCAGGGACGGGCCTCCTCCCGTGACGGAGGGATACTTGGCCTACTAATACCACGATGGCCAGACGGATTGTTATAGGGTTTAATTTCAAGTTTTCCTTCTTTTAATTACGAAAAGATAATATTCACGGATAGTCCTTTAGTCGGTTTTTGCGACACTCGTGGAATGAGATGAGGTGGCATTATTGTATTCTTTTTCCGTCACCACACGGAAGAGAGGCCTAGTAATGGAGATAAATGGTAGTAAGCTAAGAATCTTTCTTTCTAGATCTAGTAATGTAGATAGGCTGTCATTAAAGCATCACCTCATTGTAGTCTCTAGATCTATCTAAAAATGGAAATACGCCATACCGACTATATACCACGGTGTTCCTTTAGTCACCTATAGGTGTCCCTACACGTAGGCCGGCAAGGAGCGACAGCATTATTCAATGATCTATAGTAAGTTTGTTAGTTTAGCCATCTTTGGGTAGGTAATCGCCATTCAAAAACGTTTATTATCAGTTGCAAGAAGCCTTGTCTACGGTCTTTGAAAATGCTTGACGAAATGTTAGTCACCTGGTACATATACAGGGTGTTTGGTACATCGTTTGCCAAATTGAAATAGCTGATAGAAGAGGTCATTACCCGTCTTTCCTCACTACCCTAGCCGGTTTTAACCTCAACATATTTTAGATATCGATGTAAAGCTATTTTTAAAAGAAAAACCCAATATTTACCATGAACACTTAAATTTAAAAAAAAAATTCGTCCGTGAGTCCTCATAATTATGTTTTGTTTTAAAGTTTAATACTAGGAGCATCAAATAAATTCATAATAGCTCACCAAAAACGTCAACTTTTAGTTTATTGACTTATTATAACTATAGAGACAGGTAAAATTTAAAGATATGATCAACTTCACAGTACAATAAAAAAATAAATAAAAGAGAGAAAGTTCTTCCATTTTCTGAATAAATGCCTTATTTTATCCTCTTTCCATTGGTATACAACATGTTATAAAATAGTAAATAGTTTTTCTACAAAACATGTGTAATACATAATTCGAAGTAAAGGAAACACGTTTGATGCATAACATTTATCGTAATTATTGACGCCACAGAAATCTAAATAAAAGGAGAAGTGGTATGACGGGGTTTTCTTGTCAAAGCAATATGATTAGATCGATTATATAGCTAAAAATGGCTGTCACCTAGGTTTAGCTGTGTTTTGACAACGACCGAGATAACATATAAAATGCCGAGTTGTTCAGTGGTTGCCTGTATAAATAAGAGCAATAAAAAAATCTTTATTAATAATGGAATCACTTACCATATGCTGGTACATGTATTTTATTGTATTTACCTCTAAAATCATGAAAAAATAATATTCGATGTCCTCACTATGTTATTTTTATGTTCGGACAATTAAGTACTATAATATTTTTGTAACATATACATTGCTTCTCTAATGTTGTCTAAACTAGTCATTCAATGAATATATAAAGTAATGAACTATTCGCTCAACGATATAACGTATGACAAGTGGTTGCTAACCGTGATCGCTCTAACAACCAAACGATAGTGCCGACCCGTTCATGACTACGACTATTTATCGTTTTCGATAAAAAGTCGTGTATTGTAGAAATTTTAAATTGTAAAAGTTTTATTAAGTTAAATGAATAAAATATATTAATATACTTATAGGTAAGGATATTAATTGTTGTTTACGTTAAAAATGTATGATGCAGCACCTTATTACAGTTACAATGTTGTTAAATTATAAATTGACGTCTAGATAATGCTGCTATAGAGTTTGTTACGCCCCTCTTCTTCTCTAATATCACCTTGAAAACGGTGGTAAAGTTTGAAAAACTTTTAATTTGTAAACTTAGATTAAGTAGCTTGAAATTGACGTCTATAGGTAAGTTGTAATTGACTACAAAACAGTTTCGACCCATTTGAAGAAAGCTCAAAATATAGGGCACACAAGCTAACTCAAAGAAACTTAATGAACTATGTACTGATTTACGATTCATTATTGAGATGTAATTAAACAAAGCGCTTTCTGAAGAGATTGATATAATTGGCGATGAAAAGTGGATCATGCATGACAAGAACGTGCGAAAAAAGTCGTGGTTTAAAGTCAGCTAGGCTTTACCGACTGTGGCTAAATTATCGCTAGCTCTCCCTCACAGGTGCGTTAATTTTGTATGACAACGGTCAAAATGTTACAAACTGCTGCGACAATAAGGACGCAAAAGAAGTATGACGCTTGAGTTCCTTCAACCTGCGATATTACGACATCAGTTCACGGATTAATTTGTTGCACGACATGTACGATCTTACACACGCTGTCGTGAATATTATTTTACAAAAGTATTGTACAATTGTATATTATTACATTATACATATTTATATTTATTTTAATTATTATGTATATTATATATATGTATATTATAAGTATTTAATTTTTAATAAAATATAAGTCTTGTCTATCGATAAATTTTATTAATTATTTATCGATAAGGTCAACGCCTAGCATAAATGTAATTTTTTTGAATGTAGTAGTTTTAAATTGTAGTAGTTCTTCTATCTAAATTTTTTGTAGTTTGTTTTATTTGTTTAAATATAGTAGCGCTGATTGGTTCTCTGTGACACCGTGTAAGGGAGATATTTCAAGAAAAAACGAGACAGTATTGCGTTCATTGATAATCTAGATGTAACTGAGAACAGTAGTCTATTCGTATATCTATTGCTGTGTGTGTTAATAAAACTGGCGACATTAGGTTTCCATACAAAATGACATTCAGGGCACATCTCCTTTATTCAGATATCTGTGATTGACGCTATAGTAAATGATGAATTTTTTTTCTTCTTTTATTATATTAAAATTAACTCTAATGTGATAAGGTAGACACACTGCAGTGACAAAAAAGCTAAAGTAACTAGGTAAGTACGCTAGAATGAATCAATTATAGCAATTATAGCTAGTAAATTTACCTTTCTTTATTCATCAAACGTGTTTTCTTTACTTCGAATTATGTATTCGAATTATGTATTCTTCGAAATATATTCTTTACTTATAATTACGTTTATGTAAACATAAAAATATGCTTACCACTGAGATCTTGAACAGGCTTCGGGTACATGTTAGCCTCTCCAGTGCGTTTGGTTTGTCCAAACAAGAAAAGAGCTCCTGAAAAATGAAAAAAAAAAATATAATACTAGCTGACCCGTGCCTACTTTGTTAGGCCGCGAAAAAAACGAGTCAATTTTTTAAACATATTTCATTACTGCTTCACTCCTATCAGTATCATAGCGTGATACTATATAGCCTATGACACTCCCCGATAAATGGACTATTCAACACAGAAAGAATTTTTAAAATCGGTTCAGTAGATCCAGGGATTACCCCCTACAACGTCACAAACACACAAACTTTACCTCTTTATAATATTAGTATAGATTTATGCTAAGTTGGTATGATGAAGCCAAAATAGTTTTAAACGATATTTTACAGTTACTTAATACTAATGTACAATATTAAAGGACTTCCGTATTTGGTACTTTAAGGAATGTCTGATCAAGAACTTAAGTTATTACAACTTACTTTCAACTATTCCATGTTATGAACTTGATTTAAAAAAGCTAATATTTCTGCTTTTAGTTTTAAGTGAGCTTATGTGCTCTATCTTAAAAACGCCCCCTTACTCATAAACACCTCTTAAATTTACTGTTTAGCGAGATTTTTATTAGCAAAAACCAACCTTATGCCAAAACCGAAAACCGTAAGAATTTAAGCTAATCAATTGACTAAACTATCCCTCCGTCATGGGAGGAGGCCGGTCCCTGCAGTAGGACATTAATGGGCTGTTATGGTGAATTGACTAAAATTTAAGAGGCGTTTATGAGTAAGGGGGTAATTTTATCAAATGTGTATAGTTTAAACACTCATCAGAACTCACCATGTTCATTCACAGCCAAGCTGTAAGTAGCTCCGCAATGTACCGACCGCACACCTCGAGCTTGAGAGTCAAAGTATTTGATCAGACGCGGTACGCTCTCGTCCTTTTGTTCAGCGTGGCCGAGACGACCGAAACCGCCGAATCCCCAACTGAATGCGCGCTTCTTGGAGTCTATTGCAACCTGGTGGATGAAATATTATTTAGATTATTAAATATAAATATTCCTCACACATTCACACAACGCCAAAACTAAGCAAAGCTTGTACTATGGGTACTAGACAATCACGGATAAACATACTTAAATATCTTTTTTTTTTCTTAATACATACATATTATACATAGAAAACACTGAGACCAATGCAAACAATCATGTTCGTGCACACAAAGATTTACATTGAGCGAGAATCGAACCCGAGACCTCTGCGTAGCAGTCATGTTACATAACCACTACGCCAAAGAGCTCGTCATTTATATATTATTCAGTCATATTATTACCCGAATTTATATTTTACAGTAACATACCTACAACAATGAGCCTATAATTTAGTTTAATACATATAACTAGTAAAAAGTAAAAGTAATAAATAAACTAACAGTATGATTATTTCCGCAAGAGAAATCAACTATTTCAACGTCCTTCACTGGCGATACGTGGCCGTCCTTTGACTTCTCGAAGAACAGTGCAATATGCTTCGGTATTGTCTCGAAGTGGAACGAAAGTTTCGTTGAGGTCACGAAGTATTTGCCGTCGGTGTTGTGACCTGTGGATAATGGTTATAAGTATTTAGGTCTTACAGAATATTTGACAAATAACAGCCAAGGATTGAATAAAATGGTAGTTAAAAGTGGCGTTCTGTCGTCTCTGCCTACCCCGGACGGGATAAGGCGTGAGTTTATGTATGTGTGAGTGGAGGCTTGAAATAATTATAAGAATTTTACACAGGCTTTAAATAATAATGAGAATCTTATATCTTTTGTTAATGTAAAGAGTGTGTGTGATATATGGCTATTATGATGACATTTGAGTTTATGGTCGGTTTCCATTAAAATATCTTCTTTATATTGATGGATGGATTGTGTGTAATTTAATAGGGTAGGTTTCTGAACAAGTGATATTGTGACATATGAATTTAGGGCTAGATATCATCCGGAATCATGATGATTCGGACACAAAATGTTAGGACACTTTAGATTATGGATAAAAAAAAAATTATTAGTATTAGTAAATTTTAACTGTGTAAACTTAGATTAAGTAGTCAATAAATTAATGAAATGAATTGAGTTGAGACGTCTGCTTAGCAGCCATGAACTATACCTCGTCACAGAAATCGTTAATTTATCTTTTAATCTGTGTTGGTATAGGATCTTGACACGCTAGTCTTACATTATATTATGTTAGATATCCTTCGGAACATTAACTACGTCAGTCTAATTATTCAATATTGAGCCAATTTTCCAAAAAAATGAAGTGGATGAGTCATAGAAAAGAGAAACTTATATAACTCACTCCAATAGTTTGGCTTTAATATTTGCATTCGATTATTGGCACTTTTTATCCATTATTTTGAATGTAAACCTAAAAATTACCTGAAGTGCGATGTTATTATTAGAAGCCTTATTTATTTAGTTTATTACAATGTTCTGACATTCAAAAATAGTCTAGTATAAGTATTAATAGCATTGGAAACGATTCGAAACTAGTTGTCTAAGTGCAGTGTTTACGTGTTATTCAATGTATGGTTTTGCTTATGTAAATGAAATGTTATTTTTTACTTTAAAAGGCTAGATTAAAATAATGTATTATATAAAATACCAGATTGTCCTAAGACGCGCTAAGTGTTTATAAATAAGCTTAAATGAATATAGTTTTCAGTTAAAATTAAACTAAGAAAAAAAAATCAAGATAAAACATAAATGTAATAAAATTACACAGTAAATAAGTTCGTTTTCATTTTAATTTGTCCCATTTAAGTAGAAAAATTGCAACTTGCATATAAATCAAAAGAAAAGGTTATAAGTTTCATATCTAGTGGTCCATCCCACTACACTATTTTTAAATTTATTTTCAATGCTAAAATGCCATAGTGACCCATGTCCAAATAAAATGGCAAATAAGTAAAATACCGATTGTTTTAATAGTTTATCTAAATTTTATCAATAACTACATCATATTTTTACAAATAATAAACATACTGTCCATATATTATTTTTAAGTTACGTTAACTTAAAATTTCGCATAAATTCTTGGCAGATATCCACATAATTGTATTTTGGGTCTGGGCCACTCTGGTTTTGGTACGTATACAATGTTATTTTACTGGAGCATAATTTGCTTATATTACGCTTCGATCAAAAATTGATCGGAGCATAACTTAGCATAAATATTAAAAGAATCACTAACCTTACTAAGTTGATAGCTCGGAAGGAGCAGTTTATTTTTACTACGCAAATTTCTGTCTGTGATATCACTTACTTTTGTGAATTCATATATGTGTGGGAGACGGTTGTAAATAGAAATAGTGGATAAGCTATGGTTTTTATAATTTTTCTATTTACGTTATAAACGCTTAATATTATTATCAAACGTGCTCTGTTAATTCATAAAATGATTTATCTACTAGCTACGAACTGATATTGACAACCTATTATGGTAACAATTAACTTTGGTTCTGTTCTAAACAAATAACCTAGCTTGTCATTTTAGTTTTAATTGTAAAACGCTATTAAATCTTGATTGTTTCTTTATGATAATCACTCTTGTAATATTTGACTAACTTTAACAATGTTGATCTTAATAGATTTAGATCATTGTAGTTTGCATTGGTAAACACTTGACGGAAGTGCACGCCATTGGACAGAGTTGGCAGAGAGAGAGAGCAAGATGGGGGCATCGCCCTATATAAGAGCGCGCACTTAGTAGTGCAGGCAGTCTCGTCTTCGGACCTGACTCATGCAGAGCTCATACTCCCGACAAAACTGTCGGTTTACCCGGTGCAGCTACGCTGTATATTTCTACATTATAGTATTGCTGCTCATAAGCCGATACACTTTGTAAATGCATTTGGGTGACTCCGCCACTGTACGAACAATGGACCTTAAGGTCCGTTCGTTATCGTCCTGATTATTATTATTTGTGTAATTAGCTATTAGTTGATTTTTACTTAATCAGTCATTCAGAAACCGAGAGTTACTCTACAATAATGTATTACTAACCAAGCTGTCCATATTCCGGTAAGCCAAATGAATGTAGAGATCCATTGCAATCAAGAATCATTGAGAACTCAGCTCCACAACCAACTTTCACCACTGGGGCACCACTAGAACAAAAAAAAACATTAATTGATTACAAACATAACGACAGCACAATAATTATTTTTTACAGAAATACTTTTGACAAACGCACAAAACATTTAAACTATGGATAAAAAATAATATGAACCTGCGTGAGATTCGAACCCACGTTCTCGTATACGTCAGCCGCTACCTATGCGTCACCGAGGGGTACATATTGGCTCACCTAAAGTTCTTCACCCGAAATTATTCTTCCTAAAGATTTGTAATCCGAATGATCACTCTTTCTAAAATTTTTCATCCTAAAGTTATCATTCATACTATTTGTCTTGCTGCCGGCGATGTTCATAACACTCATGTTTCCGAAAACCGTAATTAATAATATCGTTAATGTAAATATATTTAAACTATGTTTTAAAATCCCTAAACATACTTATTAATAGGAGTGGAGCAGTATTGAAATATGTATATTTAAAAAAGGGACGCGTTTTTTTCACCGTCCAACGAAGTGGGCACGGGTCAGCTAGTATAAGTATAAAGAAATTGTGATTGCCTTACAAAACAATCGTATATGTATACAAGACTTATTTAACGACGAATATTTATATAGCAGAGGATTCGAATCCACTACCTCCTTCACGATAGCGAAGCAAGAAATAGTAATGTAAAATAAGGGTTTAGAGTAGACTTACTTTCTCTCTGTGGAGACGGAGTAAGAATACAATATGTCACCACCCCATCTCATCCCATGGGTGTCGAAAAAACCAACTAAGGGACTATCCATGAATATTAACTATACGAAATAAAAAGAAGGAAAACTTGAAATTGAACCCTATACCAATCCATCTGGCCAGCGTGGTATTAGTACGCCAAGTATCCCTCCGTCACGGGAGGAGGCCCGTCCCTGCAGTGGGACATTAATAGGCTGTTATGATGAGACTTACCTGTAACGAATCCGTGTTGGCTTGAGTATCTGAGGTGTTGTGTTCCCAAGTCCACATTGTCCACACTTGTTGTCACCGCAAGCATACACAGTGCCTGTATCTGTAAAAATTGTATGAATGCTTAAATCTTAGACAACTCAAATTAAAATTATTATTTACCAGAATGTAGGTTTACAGAGTATGATCTTACAGTATAATGGTGCCTTTATATCCTACCATTACATATGGTGCGCAAATATTTCATTATAACATGCACAATGCTATTAATTGTTTTAAATACGTACATTCATAATTAAAGAATAAACAAGAGTAAACAAACTGTATATTATAATAGCAGGAGATAAAAGTAAGTAATTAAGTGAGTAATCAAACCTCAAAATAAGTATCCCCAAATTATGGCAGTCAATATTTCCTATCTCATGTAGCTGTCTTAAAAGATAAGTTATGCTTAGTTGGTACAGATTTTTTAGGTCAATTCGTCAGACCAGTGTAGTGTTATGTGGTCAAACTTCAATATGTCACTGGAGGAAGGACCACTAAATAAATAAATAATCCTCACACATTCACACATCGCCACCTAGTCCTACACTAAGCAAATCTTGTACTATGGGTACTAGACAACGGATAAACATACTTAAATACTTTTTTTATAAATACATACATATATACATAGAAAACACTCTGACCAATGCAAACAATCATGTTCTTGCACACAAAGGTTTGCATTGAGCGGGAATCGAACCCGAGACCTCTGCGTAGCACCATGTAATATACCGACTGCGCCACAGAAGTCGTCATAACTATGGTATAACTGTAGATAGATTAACCAAAACAAAGTCCTTCCCCACTTTATTTTTTTTATTGCCTTAAGGTAGCAGACAAGTAAGGGGTTCATCATTATCATCATATCAGCCTAAAGAGCCTCCTCCAAACATTTCCACCATGAGCGGTCTTGTGCCTCCCTCATTCATCGGCTTACGCCGGTAATTATGATGGACTCCAGCCATGCTCAGGCCACCTTGCCTTTGCATCATAGCAGCCCATTAATGTCCCACTGCAGGGACGGGCCTCCTCCCATGTGACGGAGGGATACTTGGCCTCCCTTAGTCGGTTTTTACGACACCCATGGGATGAGATGGGGTGGTGACATATTGTATTCTTACTCCGTCACCACACAGAGAACCACCTTGCCTTTTACACCTTCACATTCGAGCCACGGTCGAGTCGACCCATTCATGCCGTAAACACCGTGCCTCTACCAATCAGAGCTCACTCAGCCCGGCCTATAAGGGACATTACAGTTTAAGACGCTACTTTGAAAATTTTCGAGTTGAATTCGGCCGTGGCCAGAGGGGCGCGCCCCTCGGCGCGCGAATGAGACGGATATACTCTCGCTCACGCGCCGCCGCGCCGTGTGCGCCGTCGTCGTCCCGCCGGCCCTCAAGGACTGTGTGTTATAATTTGAAACTAAATATATTATTCATATGTCAATTTCAAACAAACATGGCTGATATAAATACCTACCTTACTAAATGACTTAGGTATTTAATATTATAATATAGTATTTTTTTTATCACGAAAACGGTTTGTTGTACTTAGGTCAATAATAATGAAAATTTAGAAAGAAGAAAGAAAGAAAATAAACTTTAGCCCCCCTTTATGTAATACCCCATGCGTGTCTTTCACTTTGATCTAGGTAAATTTAAGCAATGACATCGATGTCATTTTTTGAATGGATTGGTCACCCATCCATAAAGTGACCTCGATGCCTTTATTTTGACGTTAGAATAGATCTAATAGACCTGTTTAAAGTTTGGTTTTGGTTATCGATAAATTCAATTTCAAACAAACATGGCCAATATAATAAATACAGTACCCGGCCGTAAATATTACACATCGACTTTTTCTCTGACGTTCTACGAAGCCGAAATTGAACGATTGTATTTTTCTATAGGTTGATTTGCAATATAAACGGCCCGGTACTGTACCTACTTTACTGAATGACTTGTTAAGTACCTTCTTAATATTATAATTTAGTATTTTATTTATATCACAAACATGGTGGATATAAATACAAACATATACATGTTTCTTTAAATTAAATGTATCAATCATAAAACAACACGTTTTTTACAGAACACTTCCTATTTATTTAAATATAAAATAGAAAAATAAAAAGTATTAATTTACAATTACTAAACTAAATGGAAACACAAAGTAGATCGCATGTTTACTATTGTTTACGTACCGCGCACCCATTTATAATAAATATTCGGCCCAGTTTGACTACTGGTTATACTGTGACGTCAGTCCGCGGTAGGTAACAGAAAATTCTGTTACAGAAAAACCTATCTACCGGTCTATTATGTTTATACATGTAGCCCCTATTTTTTTTAAATTTACACCCGCGCAAGGTATTATGAAGGCACAAAGCGCATCCAGATTCAGGACAATGATTTGGGGATCACAAAAATAATTTGACCGCCTCGGGGTAGCGGTCGCAGTGCACGAGGTCGCGGGTTTGAATCTCACGCAAAACAACTTTAAAAAATGACTTTAAAAAAAATACAATAGCCCCACTATGTATTGTCCTGTGTCGCGGGGTATATACAAACATTTACTTAGCTGACACAAAGAACATCCAGACTCAGGACAATAATTAGTGGATGGAACAAATAAAATTGTCTTACGTGAGATTTGAACTCTAGGTGATTTTCCACCAGAGGGGGAAAACGAGGCAAAAATTGAAATCTTTATGTAAAATAACCGTATTGCTTAGGAAATAGAGTATATACCTATTAACTTTGTAATAAAAACACTCGCTTCTCGCGATAGGCCTATTGTTGTTTGTTGCTACTTTTTGTTTGTGTAAAAATGAATAAAAATGAAGCCAATTTTTTTGTGTGATCCACAAACAATTGTCCTGAGTCTGGACGTTCTTTGTGTTCGTTTGTTTCATGTTTGTAAACGTTCCCGCGGTGGAATGCATGAGTTCAAATCTCACGTAAGAAAATTTTTTGTGTGATCCACAAACAACTGTCCTGAGTCTGGACGTTCTTTGTGTTCGTTTATTTCATGTTTGTAAACGTTCCCGCGGTGGAATGCATGAGTTCAAATCTCACGTAAGAAAATTTTTTGTGTGATCCACAAACAACTGTCCTGAGTCTGGACGTTCTTTGTGTTCGTTTATTTCATGTTTGTAAACGTTCCCGCGGTGGAGTGCGTGAGAGTTCAAATATCACGTAAGAAAATTTTTTGTGTGATCCACAAACAACTGTCCTGAGTCTGGACGTTCTTTGTGTTCGTTTGTTTCATGTTTGTAAACGTTCCCGCGGTGGAATGCATGAGTTCAAATCTGACGTAAGAAAATTTTTTGTGTGATCCACAAACAACTGTCCTGAGTCTGGACGTTCTTTGTGTTCGTTTATTTCATGTTTGTAAACGTTCCCGCGGTGGAGTGCGTGAGAGTTCAAATATCACGTAAGAATTTTTTTTGTGTGATCCACAAACAACTGTCCTGAGTCTGGACGTTCTTTGTGTTCGTTTGTTTCATGTTTGTAAACGTTCCCGCGGTGGAGTGCATGAGAGTTCAAATCTCACGTAAGACAATTTTTTTGTGTGATCCACAAACAACTGTCCTGAGTCTGGACGTTCTTTGTGTTCGTTTGTTTCATGTTTGTAAAAGTTTCCGCGAAAGTAAAAAGTATTATTTAGATCTTATCAGTAAGTACCTACCTACCTAAGCTTGCAAATAAAATAGGTGAGTAATATTATTTCTTTGATTTTATCAGTTTCACACAACTCCTACGTACTGTCGAGGAGACTTTTACAAAGAACATCCGAACTCAGGACAGTAATTTGTGAATCGCTCAAACAACTTTTTTGCTTGGATTCGAGCCCGCGACCTCGTGCACGCAAGCCACTACCGCGACCGGGCCGCACTGCCCGCGCCACTGAGGCCGTTTCAATTACGTGATCTTGACGAAAACGGTTATAAAACTTATTACACTTGAGCATATAGTCTAAAATCGCTTATATAAACAAACGCTTGCATTATCAAAAGGGTCAACAGTAACTAGGTACTTAGTTGAGTTATGGCGAACTTTACCTAAGTTTTATAAAAGACATAACTTCAAAAATATTTTACGAACCAATGTTATCGAAATAACTATTATAAAATAATACTATTATTTACTTATAAAAGAGAACAAAGTATTAATAAAAACTTAGGTATAAATATTTTAAACCTAACCTATATATTTTACCTACGATTAAAAATTACGCGATAAAATTTAGTACGAACGGTGAGTCGACATGCACAGGTCCGACGTCGAAGAGGGCCATCGCCCGACTGAATCGTCGACCGTATTCATTCTGTATTAATCGTTAACGAGTAGGTATAAGGTCTGAAATTGCGATGCGCCCGCAACGATCCAGAGAGCTGTGATATTGCTAAAATCTTATTTTCTTAATTAAAAGTCATTGGTTGTAGTTATGTTAATGATATTCTACAGTAAGACTAATATTGATGTTACGAATGTATTTGAGTAATTCATATGCATAATGATAGTGTACTTTCCGTGTAATATGCAAAAACCTGTTTTTTTAGAGGTGTTTTCAAAAATAAATATGATCGAGCCAAAATCAAGCTATCGCGTTTTCGTAATTACAATAGCCTAGTTAAAGGTATCAATTTACCTATATCAAAATTCTAGCTTCATTGGTCTTTTCATATTCCTGTAGTAGTTGATGAAAGATAGTGCATTTTGTCAATGTATCCCCTTAATAAGTAAAATGAACATATTTACCAGTAACAAATAGCGTGTGATGACGTCCAACAGCTGCGTGTATGATGTTCTTGCCACGTAGGAACGGTACGATCTCGGGAACGTTGCGAGTAGTCGTGTCGCCGAAGCCAAGCTGACCGCACGTGTTGCGACCTAGAATAATAAATAAAATATTCATCATATCATCATAACAGCCCATTAATGTCCCACTGCAGGGACGGGTCTCCTCTCGTGACGGAGGGATTCTTGGCCTACTAATTAAAATATTGTTTACTAGCTGTCCTGTGCCCACTTCGTTAGGCGGCGAAAAAAACGCGTCCCTTTTTAAAACATATTTCATTACTGCTCCACTCCTATTAGTCAAAGCGTGATAGGATATAGCCTATGACACTCCCCGATAAATGGACTATTTAATACAGAAATAATTTTAAAAATCGGTTCAGTAGATTCAGAGATACAACGTCACAAACATACAAACACACAAACTTTACCTCTTTATAATATTAGTATAGACTAGCTGACCCGTGCCCACTGCGTTGGGCATCGAAAAAATCGCGTCCCTTCTTTAAACATATTTCATTACTGCTCTACTCCTTTTAGTCATAGCGTGATACTATCTATGTATATACACTCCCCGTATAGCCTATGACACTCCCCGATAAATAGATTAATCAACACAAAAAGAATTTTTAAAATCGCTTCAGTAGAACCATAGATTACCCCCTACAACCCAAACTTTACTTCTTTATAATATTAGTATAGATAATTAAAAAAATACTGGAAGTACAATATGATGGCAAAATATATTTTTTTAGACAAACTGCTGGGCTTTTGCCTAGCAATGTGATGATATAATATATTTTTAAAATACTAACCAAATGTGTACGCTTCTCCCTCTTCTGATACCAAGACTGAATGACCAGCTGAACAGTGGCTGGCTATGAAGCGGTACTGGAACAAATATTGTCTATTATAAGTATGAAATACTTTGTGCTTGTGAAAAAAAAGAGATTGTTTTTGTTATTTGAGACAGCACTCGAATGTCCATCACCGTGTCCGAAGCCGAATAAGAAAAAATATCATAAAAATTGGCTTAGAAATTTGTTTTTAGCCTAAAAAAATACCGAATTACTGAGTAGAAATCCAATCCGTCCAAATAAAAAAAAATAGTTTTTAGAATAATATTACAGGATACTCGCGGTAATCTGTGAACAGTGCTGTGGGCTGCATTCTTATTTACTTATAAGTGTAAGAATACTATTTGTATTATAACTATAATGTAACGACCTCGGTGGCGCGCCGGTAGAGCCAGCGGCTGCCGCGCATGAGGTTGTGGGTTCGATCCCCACGCAGGACAATAATTTTTGAGATCCACAAATTATTGTCCTGAGTCTGGGTGTTTTATGTGTGCGTTAATTGATGTTTGTAAAAGTCCCCGCGACACAGTGATCCCTAGTGCGGGAGTTGTCTTTTAAATAACAATAACAATGTAGTTGTTTGTTGTTCCTACTTTAATAAAAATAAAATAAAATAATAATATCAATAATGTTACCAACTTACCCGTCGATCAGTGAACTTGTGGAAAGTGTACAAGTTAGGATGGGTCCTCTTGGTTGGATTAGTTTCACGACGAGCTGTCATGTCCCAGGAGACGAGACCGGAGATCATGAGGACACCAGGCGTCTTGTAGAGACTCTTGAGTACCTCCTGTGTACACATAATAATGTTAGGCCCTTATACATATATGGTACTATCTGACCCGTGCCCTTTTCGTGGGCGGCGGAAAAAACGCTTCCGTTTTTTAAACATATTTCATTCTACTCCACTCCTATTAGTCATACCGTGATACTATATAGCCTATGACACTTATCAATAAATGGACTATTCAACACAGAAAGAATTTTAAAAATCGGTTCATTAGATCCAGAGATTACCCCCAATAACGTCACAAACACACAAACTTTACCTCTTTATAATATTAGCATAGATTATCATTTCATTTCATCCAATAAGTATGTGACGTTACTATGTGAAAGTTCGCAAAATTTTCTGTACAAAAATAAAAGACTTTATATTTTTCATTCTTAGTCAGTGATATTGTCCTACAGACTTCAAACAAATAGCCTATTGCAGTCCACTGCCAGACATATGCCTTTCCCAACACGCGTCACAGAATACGGTCCTGCGCCTCCCGCATCCAGTCCGACCCAGAGACCTTTTTGAGGTCGTCGGTCCACCTAGCTAGAGGGCGTCCTACACTACGTTTGCCGAGTCGCGGTCTCCACTCTACGTACTTGTTTAATAAATATTTAGGTATCATGAAATCGTAATATTGTAATCTTGCTACCTAACACCGCGTCTCTACCACAATAGCTACTTGAACCAGAACTTGTTGGGCGTCTCATCAACATGAAGCAACTATCGAGAAATTTGCTTAATAGTAATCGTAACATGTTAAAATAGGAATCTTAGACTATTTCATTATAACATCCCATTAATGTCCCACTGCAGGGACTGGCCTCCTCCCGTGACGGAGGGATACTAGGCCTACTAACACCACGCTTGCTAGACGAATTGGTACAGGGTTTAATTTCAAGTTTTCCTTCTTTTTACTTCGTAAAAATAATATTTACGGTTAGTTCCTTAGTCGGTTTTTATGACACACCAATGGGATGGTGTGGTGACATATTGTATTCTTACTCCGTCACCACACGGAGAATGAGACTATTACTGAACTAATATTACCGGTACCGGGCCTGGATAAGAACCATTCTGTAAATTATTATCTTTCACCTACATCTTTTTAACGTGGCCTTTGTATGTGAAAAATATGTGCGGAGCCACAATTACATGCACTATACATAGGAAGTTATCGTACCAAAAATATACACAAAATATAACTTATAAACAATCCAACTAGGGCGTGTGAAACGGGCGTCTCTGACATGAAATGAAAGCTTCAAAACGATGAAATGGATTTCAATGTAACTTTTAACCATTCCACAAGTATCATAAATGGCGACAAAAGGAAAATTCGCAGCTAGAATTTTACGCAGAGGCGGCGTAAAAAAATTAATCTAATCAATATTTAAAGCATTGTTTAATTTTCTTTACGAAAACACAAGGAAGATACTTGACAACAGCTCTATTCCCATCCGTTTATGCGACGTGGTATTATTAGTAGTCCAAGTTTTCTTTCGTCAATTAATGAGATATATCATCATAAGAGTGAAAGGATTTCGGATTTTGGTTCAATTGTATAAAGGCAGTGATTTTTTCTTCTTTTTTCTCTCTGTTTTTGCAGTTTGTATAAATTATTGTGCATATTGTGATCTCCTTTAATTGAATAAACACTAAGACTATTGTATGTATTTTGTATAAAACTACTAGTATTATGTATTCTTTGTTGGAGATCCCAAATAAATAAAATAATATAGACTAGGCTTCCTCCAAACTTTTCCACTCTACGCGGTCCTATGTATGCCTCATGCAGACTTATGCCACTGCATAAAGACTTGAGCCTAAGCATGAACCTATTAATGAGCTGTTACGACAATAAAGGTACTACTCAAAGGTAGGCAACAATGAGTGCTAATAATATGCTATTTGGCAATTAGTAATGCTTGGGTAAAATCGTTCGGTCCGCTGATTCTTAATTTTACAGAACTATAATATCATTTACACTTCGTTGGGCGGCGAAAAAAATCGCGTCCCTTTTTTAAACATATTTCATTACTGCTTCCATTGAGGTAATATGTACTACGTACTAGAGAAGACACCCCGAAGAAAATGTGTGCTCCAATTTTCAAGCTACATTGCACAATACAAGTTTTGCACGACGTTTTAACCCTTAACTGGTATTGGGGTCTAAATTGACCCCAAGAGCTTTTGATTTTATTCATAACTATGCAGTTTAAGTACCTACACTCTCGCGCATCAAGCAAGGTAATCGCATGTGGTCGCGGGGTGCGGCGGGTGACGGACGCTCGTAACTTACTTCCTACTAGGTACGTATCATGTTGGGGTCAAAATTGACCCCGATACCAAAAGTGTGTATTTTATTTTATGAGTTGTCTTGGTATATTTTATTATATTTACTGGACACAATCATCGCAATGGCGGATTATTTAAGTGATGATTAAAACTCTTTCCTTCTAGCTGATGAAGACAATGAATGGGACTCCGAAATTGTAAATGATGCCACAACAGCTGCGTGTGACCAAGAAATTATCAGTGATTGTAAAGAAGCTGAAGTACTTAGCTGTTCTGTTATAGCCGAGGAAGCTAATTCTTCGAGTACAATCAGTGAAGGGAAAAAGGATGTTAGAATGCTATAAAAAATGTAGAAAGTGTATGAATTACATATATTCAATAATACTGCAAAGTAGGTCAAATGTCAGATTATATGAAATTTTTAAATTTTTATTCATAGGATATGTTTTAAGTTGTCAAATTTTTATTTACATGTGATCTCAGAAGAAGTTTCTTATTTTTATTTTATTATTTAAAGAAAACGATTTTAATATAGAACAGAAAGTTATTTTTAGTTTTTATATTAATATCAATACCTAAAGTAGAGTCAAAGGAAAAAAATAGATGTTAGCAATTTTATAAATAAAAACGTGATTTCTTGTTAAAATTAGTTAAAAATTATTTTATGTTTATAATATAAGTGCTATTTTCCTAAATAAAAGCAGAGTTTAATCTATATAAATGTTTTTTAATATTTATATACACATAATATGTCACTCACCTCATCGGGGTTACTTTTGACCCGATACCACTTACGTTGCACTTTTTAACGATACCAGCTAAGGGTTAAATGTCGTGCATTCATTTCATATCATTTTGCACAATATAGACTAACTAAATATCTGTTAACAGAACGGACACATTAGATTTGTGCCTAATTCAATACGTATAAATTAATAGTTTTTTGTTTTTTTTTCATTACAAGTGGGAATTCACCCAAGTAAATTAAATGTGATTTTTGTTCAATTTCTTTAAATTATTCTATATGTATTATAATACAATAATAATACTTCTTATGGAACTTATATAGTTCTATTATATTATATTGACTAACTTTCAAGATGAACGAAAAATTTATTCTGACAATATAATAGCATAATGAGTTTAGTAGTTAATGAGCATAATGAGTATTATAAATATTTTTAATATACTGAAAGTACAATACAGATTAGGTACAATAGTAAAAGATCTGTCTGTGGATGTTTATTTTGTTGATCTATGGTAAATATGTCTTCTCGCTACTAGGTTCAAATGTCGACTGAGACAACTGAGGTGCATGCACCTCAGTTAATGGAGCAAAAATTTTGTTTGGGATGTCATCTCTGGTACGTAGTACATATTACCTCAATGACTGCTTCATTCCTATTAGTCATAGCGTAATACTATATAGCCTATGACACTCCCCAATAAATGAACTATACAACACAATTTTTTTTTTTTAAATCTGTTCTAGATTACATCGTCACAAACTCACAAACACACACAAACTTTACCTCTTTATAATATTAGTATTTTGCAATGTTTACTGCTTTGATACAATGTGGTTGAATATGCTGACCTAAACTAGCTAAAACGTAGTGTTGAGGCCAAAGTACAAGTACTTTACTATACCCATAGTACAAGCTCTGCTTAGTTCGGGACTAGATGGCGTTGTGTGAATGTGTGAAATATTTATTTAATTTATTTATCGAAACGACTCTAAAAAAAATACTACATATTTAAATAATAATTGTCAAATCATATCTTAGTACCTACATTTAAATATTAACTACAGTTGAATGACTTAAAGTCTCGTTCACAAACTAATTCTATTCTAGTATACACATCAAGATTACTCTGAATACAGTCTCATTATTCAATCAAGTGATCACAATGACGCGAGAAGTTAAGATCACTCAACTGCAACGAGATAAATCAGAAGCAAAATTTAAGCCTTGAAAATACTTTAACTAATGGCAATGCAGAAATATAATAAGCAGAGTTCAAGGAATTTAAAGACTTACGGCCGAATACTCAATCGTCTTTTAAAGTAAAGCGGCGCTTAAACTAGAAGTTTAAGGGTCCGGACCCGTGCTCCACCTAGGTTCTCCACCTGGGTGAAGCACGAGTACTTGCTATAATATTATAGGTCCCGTACAAATATCTAGTTTAAGCGCCGCTTTATTTTAACAGACGTTTGAGTATTCGGCCAAAAGATACTTACTACAGTCCGTTTAGCAATATATTTGATCACGTTTAAGTCGTACGTCGTCACTTTGCTACACAAATGAAAACCTAATAGTAAAATTAAGATAGTATCATCATCATCATAACAGTCCATTCATGTCCCACTGCAACGACGGGCCTCCTTCAGTAACAGTGGTATAGGGTTTAATTTCAAGTTTTCCTTCTTTTTATTTCGTAAAGATAATATTCACGGATAGTCCCTTAGTCGGTTTTTACTACATCCATGGGATGAGATGGGGTGGTGACATATTGTATTCATACTCCGTCAGTCAGCACACGGACCAAGATTGTATAATTAAGACTAATATCAATACTAATGATAAAATATACACGAGAAACTGCACTTCCTTGGCTACACAAATCAGAATCTAATGTAAATAATTACAAAAATCATCATCATCAACTAGCCTATTGCAGTCCACTGTTGGACATAGGCCTCAACACACGCTACTGAACTCGGTCCTGCGCCTTCCGCATCCAGTCCGACACTGAGACCTTATGTTATTACAAAAATAATAATCATAAACATAAATACCTCAGGCAACTTAATAGATGGTTCTTCAAGCATAGGTGACGGGGTTCTCTGCTCATTCTGGGCTTGTTCTTCCACAGTGGAGTCATCGCTTTCCTCGTCTTCCGACACTGGCTTGCGTGGCTTCTTCTTACCGGCTTTGTTGCGAGGAGCCAGGTGTCGGTAGGGCAACAGCTTCCCATCCTTCGTCATGCTGCTTCTGGGTACTGTCACAATAGAAAAAAAAGTCATGTAGAATTTTATACGAAAAAAAAACACGTAAATTGTCGCAAGCAGAGTTGGGGCAATTCGTCAGAAATACGCAGCTTGTCACGTAGGTTTAGTGTTAAATTCGCTAAATAGTGTGTTTAAAAGAAATATACTTCTTTGTTTAAATTATTGCTGAAGGATAAGTCCCCGCGTAATCTACAAAGTTGATACGGAGCGAACGAGCATTCGGAGGGAAGCTCGGCAAAAAAATTGCTAGAAAAACTGCTGCCTAAAATTAGCATAGAAACAATACAAATAAATCAAACCCGTACTTAAATACATTACGCTATCATTTACTTTAAACTCAGCCATGGTAATAGCAAAGCGAGAAAAATTGTTTCAAGGGAGGGAAAACTTGCCTCAGCGTCAATTCATACCATATGGTATACATTTAATTATAATAATCATGATATTTACGCAAGCAATTCGCTTTGATTATTACCTTCGCTATGTATATCATAGTTAGGACAATTAATATTATCCATAGCATAAACATAAAAGAAAATATTTACAAGACAGAACACTTTAAATTAAAAATCATTAATTGCAAGGTCAAATATGTAAAAGAGGCGTAAATTTAAAAAGGAAAAAAGTGATTATTTACACCTGGCTAACAATAACAGTAATATAAAACGAAACAATCTTACACGCAGCAACCATACGCCTAAATTTTGCACTATTAACGCTGTCCGAAAACAGCATCATGGCTGTGTATGTTATTTTATCGATAGACATTGTTCGTCGCGTCGACGCGGTATCCAGGGCAACCGATCTCGACGAGAGCCTGCCTGAGTCTGAGCCCTATTTTACTGCGTGAGTAAAAATTACACCCGTTTATTCGCCGCGATATTTTTAGATATTAATATTTTTAAAACGAAATATTTCGCGAGAGTGACTGTTAATTAGCTCTAGGTAACCTAGGATGTCACTGAGGCTACGGACAGTAACTGCACATATTGATTGAAACTAAAATACCTCATCAAACGAGATAGATATGACCGCGCAACTACCCTCCCTCCCCAGTCTCCGTGTCTTCGGTGCACCACCCAGAACGCCTACAAAAGTAATAAGTACGTTGCAAACATAAACATACAATTTATACACGTAATGTAGCCTTTTGGAAAATGTAATGGAGATGCAATTTTTGCGTCGGAAGGACACTGTTGCATTGCTTATATGAAATGTTATTCTAGTGTGCGCGAGAGCAGATAAATACACAGCTGTTCAATGAAACATTTGCACTTGTTTTGAAATTATTCATATTGTTTTTCTTGCATCACAATCGGACCATTGATGATGCAATGTATGAAAATTTAACCAAATGAAAAACTACGGTTATAGGAGCGGTTTTGTATGCTTAGTCGCTTTTTGAGACACGTCGTGGGTTTTCATGTAGATTGAGTATATTGTAATGCGAATTTTGTGCTGTCAAGTCTAGATTTCTTTTGCATCTATTGTTTTCTTTTAGAGCTTAGTCCCCACAGATGGATACAAAGATAACTCTCGCAATAAGGATCATTGTGTCGTGGGGACTTACAATACATGAATTTAACGGACACAAAGAAAAGCAATTAGTGGTTCGCACAAAGCATTATTCCGTGTGGCTTTCGCAGTGGCTACCTCGTGCTCGACATCCGCTACCGCAGCCGCTGCGCTAGCAAGGCAGTTAAAATCTATGGACTATATCCTATTCGCGTTTAGAATGCAGTGAGTTGTCAGTTCACTAACCAATCAAACGTTTTAAAATTCAAATTTATTGAATTTTAAAACATTTGATTGGGCGGGGCTAGGTCGGCGAAAAATGACAACTCACTGCATTCTAAACGCGAATAGGATATAGTATGGCATCTTACATTACAGTTTGCCCAAAGACGGCTGTCACGAGGCATAAATTAACATTGCCTAATCTACTACTATATTAGACCGGGGAGAAATGCACTAAATAGAGTTGAGATTTGTCTAGAATTAGTTGGTATATGTTAGTAAATACAGCTTAATAAAATACTTTGAAATAGACAATTTCCTTTTGAACTAAGAATACAAAATATCTTAAACCTACTTGTTTTGTATGTATTTATTATGTATGTATTTACAAAAAAAAGTATTTAAGTATGTTTATCCGTTGTCTAGTACCCATGGTACAACCTTTGCTTAGTTTGGGGCTAGATGACGTTGTGTGAATGTGTGAAGAATATTATATTTATTTATTTACTTATCCGCAGTCATACGGGACTAAAAAACTACTATGGATTAAGGATACCAAATTTGATCGTGTTTTTAGGAAAAGTTTCCCCCTCTACAATTTAAGATGATCCATACTAATTCATACCAATCGCACAAGGTGAATCATTACATTATTTTACAATATAATTGCCTCGGTGGCGCCACAGTATCGCAAGCGGCAGCCGTGCATAATTGCGCAGGTTCGATTCCCGGCAGTCAGTGATTTCAGTATTGTACAGTATGCAGACATTGATAATGTGATTGGCTTTTAAAGAAAGACAGCAAATCAATGAGTAAGAAAAGTACATCCGATTACCGAAAATAGCTGAATAATTTTAGCATAAGTTTTGAAAAATATCACATTAAAATGTATCTTATAGCGTTCGACATAAGGTTGAAATTATAAAAGATTGAATCCCTACTTACTTCTATTTGACATTGTCTGTTTCATCATGTCTTACTAAGTGACACTGGTGAATGAAACATGCACTTCGATAAAAAGTCATTGCAGTGCAACAAAATATAGCACTTATTGTTAACGTCATAATATACAATTTCAAAATCATCAATAAATTATAATCTCACTTTCTCGCTTCCGCATTGTTGTCTATCTTTCTTTTAAAACCCATTGAGGTAATATGTAGGTACTACGTACTAGAGAAGACACCCCGAAGAAAATGTGTGCTCCAATTTTCAAGCTACATTGCACAATACAAGTTTTGCACGACGTTTTAACCCTTAACTGGTATTGGGGTCTAAATTGACCCCAAGGTAATCCCATGTGGTCGCGGGGTGCGGTGGGTGACGGACGCTCGTAACTTACTTCCTACTAGGTACGTATCATGTTGGGGTCAAAATTGACCTATGAGTTGTCTTGGTATATTTTACTATATTTACTGGACACAATCATCGCAATGGCGGATTATTTAAGTGATGATTAAAACTCTCTCCTTCTAGCTGATGAAGACAATGAATGGGACTCCGAAATTGTAAATGATGCCACAACAGCTGCGTGTGACCAAGAAATTATCAGTGATTGTAAAGAAGCTGAAGTACTTAGCTGTTCTGTTATAGCCGAGGAAGCTAATTCTTCGAGTACAATCAGTGAAGGGAAAAAGGATGTTAGAATGCTATAAAAAATGTAGAAAGTGTATGAATTACATATATTCAATAATACTGCAAAGTAGGTCAAATGTCAGATTATATGAAATTTTTATTCATAGGATATGTTTTAAGTTGTCAAATTTCTATTTACATGTGATCTCAGAAGAAGTTTCTTATTTTTATTTTATTATTTAAAGAAAACGATTTTAATATAGAACAGAAAGTTATTTTTAGTTTTTATATTAATATCAATACCTAAAGTAGAGTCAAAGGAAAAAAATAGATGTTAGCAATTTTATAAATAAAAACGTGATTTCTTGTTAAAATTAGTTAAAAATTATCTTATGTTTATAATATAAGTGCTATTTTCCTAAATAAAAGCAGAGTTTAATCTATATAAATGTTTTTTAATATTTATATACACATAATATGTCACTCACCTCATCGGGGTTACTTTTGACCCGATACCACTTACGTTGCACTTTTTAACGATACCAGCTAAGGGTTAAATGTCGTGCATTCATTTCATATCATTTTGCACAATATAGACTAACTAAATATCTGTTAACAGAACGGACACATTAGATTTGTGCCTAATTCAATACGTATAAATTAATAGTTTTTTGTTTTTTTTTTCATTACAAGTGGGAATTCACCCAAGTAAATTAAATGTGATTTTTGTTCAATTTCTTTAAATTATTCTATATGTATTATAATACAATAATAATACTTCTTATGGAACTTATATAGTTCTATTATATTATATTGACTAACTTTCAAGATGAACGAAAAATGTATTCTGACAATATAATAGCATAATGAGTTATTATAAATATTTTTAATATACTCAAAGTACAATATACAGATTAGGTACAATAGTAATAGATCTGTCTGTGGATGTTTAATTTGTTGATCTATGGTAAATATGTCTTCTCGCTACTAGGTTCAAATGTCGACTGAGACAACTGATGTGCATGCACCTCAGTTAATGGAGCAAAAATGTTGTTCGGGATGTCATCTCTAGTACGTAGTACATATTACCTCAATGTAAAAACCAATCATATTATCAATGTCCTCATACTGTACCTACATGATGACATATGGACATTGATTTTCTTTGGCATTTGAAAAGTAACCTTTATATGACAGGACTTTATGTCTATTTAAATTTATAAGCGCACGTTACGGTCACGCTACTTGAATCTTGGACACGAAATAAAGTTTTACATAGAACCTATTTAGTTTGGACATGATAAAATCTTACATTTTTTAAAATTTTCAAAGTTTCTATCACCATCCCATAACGCAGTGGCATACGTGGGCGACGAACGCGACGCGACGTAAGCGATCAAATCAACGGCGTACCCTACTTATGCCCTATGTGGCAGTCCGCGGCGAGACGCGACGTAATCATACAGGACGAAGAGGAGTAAGTGTTGAGAGAGTGACGCTGCTTCCTACGTGGGCGACGAACGCTAAGCGACGTACGCGAGTCAACGGCGGCGTACCCTACTTCTGTCCTATGTGGCAGTCTGCGACGAGACGCGACGTAATCATGTAGGACACTTGTCGCGTGTAGCATAGCGTCGCGTCGCGTCGCCCACGTAGGACGTAGCGTTACAAAGAATTGTCATAGATTGAAAGAGACTTTTCATCTATTTTTTCCGGGCTAAAAGGAGATTTGAAGTAAGATATTGTTAGTTTTCTATATCACATTGTTGGTTAATCAAATAAACAAATAAAAAAAAACCCCTAATAATCCCGTCGCAGTAGTGAAGTAGGTATGTCTGTGCTATCTTACATGACGACTTTATAAAACACAATAAGCCCCTGTAATGCCAGGTTACGTGCCCTTTAACTACGACAAAAGAAAAACTTGAACCCCAGACTTAATTGTTATACAGTTATATTTTCATAAGTTTTTCTCTGGAGTTTTCCTTTCACGTGTTTTCCTGTAACAGTTACAACGTGATCTTATGGCGTTGTGAAATTTATTTTTTATGAATATATAAGTCTTCACAACTTTAGTCAAATTTTTTGTCACCTCAAGAAAATAACACTTAAAAAAATCGCAAATAATATATTGCCAAACTGGGAATTGTTATGGATATAAATATATATTTGTTGCATTAGTTTCAATTCGGGAAAAAGGTACTTTAACAAAGCTTACACATTCACACTACGCCACTAATTTCTTTTTTGACTTTACAGCGCCGAACTATTAAACGGAGTATAAATCTTTTACGTTAAAAACAAGTAAAATTGTTGTGTAGTTAGATTATAATTTGTGCATGTACCAACTGTATCTTTTATGAGTTGTCTATTTTGTATACTTTTACTTATATATGTGTAAACAAGACTGTATGTTTCCTAAATAATAAAATGAATAAAATAAAACACAAACCCATCAACATCACTAGCACCAGTTATTCTTTAATTACCGGTAATCACGCAAATATTTTACATTTTCCTTTGTTAGGCATCTTCTACTACGGCAACCACAAAAACCATCAGTACAAAACACCTAAAATGCCTAAAACTCACTTCACATAATGTTTTTACACTTTCTCCCGCAACACTTAAAGCAATTAACGGATGCTTATCTATAAAGCTCTATCGATTTCCACGTAAACTGACTTAACGACATAAGCCAAGATGTATAGGCCCTAACAGATCGTATTACGCAGACTCCACTTATGCTTGAATACTATTTAGGAAAGCTACGGACACTAACAACAACACTGAAACTCTGGGTAACGGATTCCAGACTGTCTAATATTGTATTTAAAGGTCATTTTCTTTTGGGTGATCCATCCATCGTCCCATTAATCTATAATTAGTAAGGGTCGTAGCACATATAACGTAACGTAAACGGGTCGGTCCCGCCTCGCCTCTTTCCTCGGTGTCAAACGTCAAAAATCCGATAACGTTACGATTCCGATTAGTGCGCGTTGCAGTAAGGAGTTCCATACAAATAATACTGAAAGGCTCGAATTGATACGGTGCCGATCCCTTTACGTTACGTTATATTATTATGTTCTACGGCCCTAATGGTCACAAGACAATGACTGGGTCAGGTTCAACAGTTCGACTGGTACAGGAATGCAAAGTACTAAATTGCCGAATTCAATAATTTAGCGCGATCTTTTAACGGTCACGTACGGCATAAAGGGACCAAAAGTATTAGGAGTAGACACCTAGATTTGTCGAAGCTGATTGAAGGTTAAAGGTACTCGAAACACTTATTCATAAAAAGGAAGTCAAGATGGATCCAGAACCCGGAATTTTCGCTGTAGATCAATCTTGATGGTTGGAAGGTTTATAGGATTACAGGTCGCCTTTGAGTCAACAGCACTTGGGCGAAGATAATATGTAATATGATTGGCGAAAAGCAAGAAGTGTAAAATATGTTTTCGAGAAAAAAAAAGCTCCAAATAAACAAATAATTAAAGAACTAGGAATTACATAAATATTATCTAGTTCCGAAAGATTTGTGGCACTGCCACTAGCTGCAGGTCTGCCTTTAATGAATACGCGTGGTATATTTAGAAGGGGACATTGGAGGTTATTCTTCTCCGTGTGGTGACGGAGTAAGAATACAATATGTCACCACCCCATCTCATCCCATGGGTGTCGTAAAAACCGACTAAGGGACTATCCGTGAATATTATCTTTACGAAATAAAAAGAAGGAAAACTTGAAATTAAACCCTTTACCAATCCGTCTGGCCGGCGTGGTATAAGTAGGCCAAGTATCCCTCCGCCACGGGAGGAGGCCCGGCCCGGCAGTGGGACATTAATGGGCTGTTATGATTTTTAATTTATGATTGGAGGTTATACGAAAAATCCAGGTAAGGTCGAAAAGGCCCTAACAACATAGGATAAAAAATGACATAAAGGTGAAATTGCAGAGTTTTAATCAACGATATGCAACAATGTTACTAATATTTATATACATACATACATAAACTCACGCCTTATCGGGGCCGGGGTAGGCAGAGTATGTATATTTATGTAGATACCACTATACTTTGATATTTACATTAAAATGCTTGTTGTGTCACCACCCCATCGGTGTCGTAAAAACTGAATAAGGGACTGACTATCCGTGAATATTATCTTTACGAAATAAAAAGAAAGAAAAACTTGAAATTAAACCCTATACCAAATCGTCTGGCCAGCTTGGTATTAGTAGGCCAAGTATCCCTCCGTCACTGGAGGAGGCGCGTCCCTGCAGTGGGACATTAATGAGCTGTTATGATGATCAGTAATTTTTGTCTACCCCCCTGTTAGCTATGAAGTATGCACTCTGTACAACAAGGATATGCCAAAAATAAATCCTTAGAAATTCATTTCATGTCACATACAATATCTTCAATCATTCATGAAGAAGGCCATTGAACAACAATAGCAACTATAACTGTTAGAAATGATGACAATACCACACCAATCAGATGTCCTTATTTCTCACTATCCTACAGCATTATTATGTGCATATCTAGATACTGCAATGCACTCAATTCTTAAAGAATATGCATAAATAATACAATATTAAAATAAATCTCTGCCGTTTTATTATACTTTGGTATAGAATACTTTGTAGTGGATAGTACTAATACTATTCAACTATTTAAATATATATGTTATAGGCAATGTGTATAATGGAGGCATTCTATACAATACCTAGGCAATGTATGAAATTAATCGTATTATACACATTGCCTGATCGTTTTAGGCATTGTATAGAATGACTCGGTATTCTATAACATAATATAAAATATTCTTTACACTTTCACACAAGGCCATCTAGTCCCAAACTAAGCAAAGCTTGTACTATGGGTACTAGACAACGGATAAACATATGTACTTAAATTCGTTTTTTTTTTGTAAATACATACATTATACATAGAAAAACCTCAGACCAATGCATCAATCATGTTTCATGCACACAAAGATGCACCTTACATTCTATAAAAAAAGTATTTTACTACCGAATTATATAATACTATTTTTTTGCAATGTGCATGTGTTTGGATGATTATGCTAACCACTTAGTACCACGTGAACTGCAAGCCTTTTTGCCACTAACATGGAATATAATATAAACCTTTTTACAAATTGGTTTTAAATGTGGACTTGGGTATTATTTACCTGTTAACCTTTAGGTCTGGTCTGTGTGGTGATGGAGTAAGAATACAATATCTCACCACCCCATCTCATCCCATGGGTGTCGTAAAAACCGAATAAGGGACTATCATCTTAACGAAATAAAAAGAAGGAAAACTTGAAATTAAGCCCTGTACCAATCCATCTGGCATCAGTAGCCCAAGTATCTCTCCGTTACAGGAGGAGTCCCGACCCTGGAGTGGGACATTCATGAGCTGTTAGGATAGGATGTTTATCCATAATAAAAGTTCTGCTTGGTTCATATAGTAATAGCTCTACTCAGTTTGGGACTATCTGATAGTGTTGAGTTGTGTGAGGAAGAAACAGTCATGCTTAAATGTTAAAAGAGTTGATTAAAGGTTTTTTGATATACAGTTGATGATATAGATCAATAAAACTAACTAAAATGAGAAGAAGAAATATTTCATGAGGCTATAAGATCAGTCTTATTTCTTAATAAGTATAATAGAATTTAAATAACAATGTATTGCAATAGACAACAACTAACTAACTGTACTACTGTTCTTTGTATAATAAAGAAATTGCAAAATTATAGTATTTCAATATCTCAAAAGGCTGTGCTACTCTGTTAAAAAATATTTAAAAGCAAAAACATGATATTGAGACTATAATATTTATTCATGGTAAACTTAGTTAATTTACATCATATTCTGTTAAATATTAAATACTTACATAATACAAATATACACACTGTGTAATATATGCATTGATCTTACTATACTTGGTTTGGTTAGCTCAATAGGGTGCACAGCGCATGAGTACATACTAAACTTTACTATAATTAAGGAGCTTAGTAATATGCTGCTTAAGAACACACAAAGCTGTAACACTACTATGATAAAAGATGTGATATGAACAGAAAATGACAATTATTTATAAGTCCAACCAGTAAACAAGTCTTTGAACTATTATGAAATAAATAATAAATGTATTTTTATTGTTTCTCTTTTAACCTTATGTTTGTTGTTAATATTTTTGTATTTATTTTAGGTTTTGTATGTATTATATTTCTTCTGGGTGGCTTACATGTTATTAATTTAATGTTTGGAAGTAACTTAACAATATGCTCAAAGTACTATGTAAATCACCTTATAATAAATATCGTAGATATAATCAGTAATTAATTGTTTATAAAGTAAACAAGTTTAAAATATATTCATAATATATTGTTAATAAAGTACATAATAATTAACGTGTATAACTTCTTGTTTGTACTTATACATAATTGTAGTAGTAATAGTTTTAAGCATCTTCAATCATTTTTTTTAAAGCGTCGTTCCGTACATGTAGCCATCTATCACACAACAATGAATAAAAACCGTTATGTTTTATTATGTACTTTGTTAAAAATACGCCGTAATCACTGTATTCATCATTAAATTAAGGTTAATAAAACTTTTAAATTATCAATAATATGCATCAACTTTGTTAATAGCTTAAGTTTAACGATAAAAACATAATTAAAAGTATTTCTCCAAAATGAGAGCTAAACACACCGACACGTGCAAATAACAATTAATACAATGTTTACTCACAATACATGAATACAGATCAAAGAATCATTAATTACACGCACAATTCTAATAATAAAACGTACTTACTCATTATGAACTTGAAATAATGTTAAAATTAAATATTCAAAAATGTCTGTCACTGCTCCGGTCTTTCTTCCGACGACAAAGTTATTTATTATCCTGCTAGTGATGTGACGTGTGTATAATATAAAATTAATATTTTGTAATACCAACATAAGAAACTAATTACAAAATATAAATTACCTTTTCAATGTTTACCTTTTACTTTTTGTTACTCTTAGTAGTAATATAATTAATTTTATTATCATTAAGTCATACTTTACATACAAAGGTATACTAATTTAAAAAGGTATTTAAATTATGTATTTATCTTCTTAAGTAGGTAAATTTTATGTACTGCACTATATCATTACCGTTTGATTTTAATGTCTTGATTTAGAACACAATAATAAGTAATAGATAAATAAGTTAACAAAATTTAATGAATTAAATAATAAATCAATACCTCAGACAAATTAATACAATATTTAGTTTTGACAATATTCTTTGAATGCCATTTATACCTATAATTTTCTACAAAAGATAATATTTTAGAAACGAAGAAAAGTTTCAATCTAATGTGGCAAATTTGAGTCAAAACAAAATGTATAAAAGTTCATGAAAACATTTTGATAATATTTTAAATAGGTACTTTTAAAATTATTTGGTATGGTAACTCTACAACCTGAAAGTGTGATGGCAACAAGGAATATAATTTATCTGGAATGCTTACCAACTGTTTCTTTTCACATGAAAATGTACTGTATTTCCATAACAAAAGGTTTATTTTTATTCATGTACAAATCAAAGAAACAAACGTTCCAGAGCAGAAAAAATACATTTTGAGGTGTGTAATTTTAATAAAATCGAATATCGAGGATAAGAATCACATGGTAGTGATGTCATGAATGCCGCAAATGGCGAAGAGTCCTTCATTTCTTTTTTTTTAAATAGGTATAAAATGAAATACATTTATTATTAGAGAGAAAAAGTTCAGCTGCCGTAAATCTGTTGTTTTATTTTTACATTCTCCTTTTCCTTTATTTATCATTCAATTTTATCATTCAAAATCTAATGTATAAAGATAAATAGCATATATAGTCAAAAAGATACTAGAATGAAATAGAAGTACAAGATTTCAATGTTACAAACTCTACACGTCACATTATTTATTTTATTTTAGAAACAAATATTAAATAAATTTGAGATATCCATACATAAGTATATTAAAAAACTGCTTTATGAAATGAGTCAACTTACGGCCATCTTTTGATGAATAACTGTATTATAAGCCACAATAGTTACTTCTTAAAAAGCAGTTGCTTTACTAAACAAGTAAGTACCTTCTGCGCGTAAGTGGTTAGTTTCGTAAGATAGAGCAAGATGGCGCTATACGTATCTGCGTTGGGGGTTGAATGTTGGATAAAAGTTTCATCACTACTTTTTGACAGTGTTGTAGTCTAATTGAGTTATTGGTAGAATCGATGAATATTACAAGCGATTAGTCCGGTTAGTCCATCAAATATTTTCACAAAGTCCTGCGGGGGGGAGTTCCCAAAGACCCACGGGGGGAGTTTGTTTCGACAGTGTGAGTCTTGAAGGGCTGAGATCTCAGAGGGCTGACTTTCCTGAAGGGCTGAGTTCCAGGAGGGCTGTGTTACGGACGATCTGAGTTTCCGGAAGCCTGAGATCCTGAAATGCTGAGTTTCCGGAGGGTAGAGTTTCCAGAGGCCTGTATTCCCGAAGGGCTGAGTTTCCGAGCGACTCAATTCCAGAAGGGCTGAGTTCCCGAGCGGCTCAGTTCAAAAGGGTTGAGTTCCCAGGCGGCTGAGTTCCTGAAGGGCTAAGTTCCCGGAGAGATGAAATTCTGGAGGGCTGAATTAATGAAAGGCTGAGTTCCAGGAGGGCTGATTTTACGGAGGGCTGAGTTCCCTGAAGGCTGTGTTGCCAAGCGGCTGAGTTCCAGAAGGGTTGAGTTCCCGTAGGTCTGAGTTTCCGAAGGGCTGAGTTTCCAAGGGGCTGAGTTCCCGGAGGACTGAGTTCGCCAGGGCTGAGTTTCCGAAACGCTGAGTTCCGGGAATAAGGTCCCGAGGGAATTCCGGAAAGAGGGCACAGATGGGATTCCGGGAAGAGGTTCACGAGAGCATTCCGGGACGAGCGTCCTGAGGATATTCCAGGAAGAGAATTATGGAAGGAGTTTCCCCAAGAGATTCCGGGAAGAGGTTTCCGAGGGAATACCGAGAAGAGGATCTCGTGCGAATATCGGAAAGCGGTTCCCGAAGGAATACGGGGAAGATGTTACCCAAGGAATTCCGGTAAGAGGTTTCCGAAGGAATACCGAGAAGCGGTTCCCGTGGGAATATCGGGAAGAGGATCCCGTGGGCAAACGAGGAAGAGGTTTCCGAGGGAATACCGGGAAGAGGTTCCCGAGGGAAACTGGGCAGATGTTTCCGAGGGAATACCGGGAACTTTATTCCGAAGGAATGACGGGAACAATCCCGAATAAATTCTTCTATACTATTATATAAAGCTTGTTTGAACGCACTATTCTAGGGAACTACTTTTTTGATTTGAATTTTGTTTTTAGGGTCGGATAGTTCATTTATCGAGGAAGGCTATATAACATTACGCTACTTCTAAATAGGTCCATAGGTCAGACTACAACATAGCTCTGTCCTTTGCCCTCTGAGTGACCATGAACCTTCTGAGTAGCCCCATAGGTCAGGTTTTTTTTGGTCGTAGCTTAACGTGATAAATGGTCTATCCGACCCTTAAATCAAAATTCAAATGAAAGAAGTAGTTCCTGAGATTAGCGCGTTCAAGCAAACAAACATACTCTTCAGCTTTATATTATAGTAAAGATTATTATAGTACGGTTACGATTAATATATTATAGCTAAGTCTAATGACGGGCTTTATCAACCTATCTTAATGGCTGGACTGGCTTTAACGGTTATACTGGTTTGGATAAAATTTCGGATGAAAGGAGCTGTTACTCTGAAATACCTTAATTTTTTAATAGATATGTACTGTACTAGTTTTTACTTCTGGTGACTGTAAAATGTTTAAGTATCATCATTATATCAGCCAATTGATGTCCACTGCTGGACATAGACCCCTTTATGATCACAATGTCTACAATGTAAAATGACTTTGAAGCAAAATGCCTCAAATCAATATCTCTAAAGTGTTTTGACTAATTTGGAATACATCTGTATTGTTTCTTGCCTATGCAGCATAATGTCTCAAAATTGAAAACGACTTTAAAGGATAATACACAATACGCCATTAGGACTAAGAATCAAAACGACGATAAATCAAATAATCATTATTTTTATTTGTGAATTATTATAAATGAAATAAAATGTTACTTTAATTATTACTGCTTATTTATTTCCTAAAGTAGACGAGTAACAGGTTTCTTTAAATAAATGAAATAGTAGATAAACTCCGTTTTCAAACAGCCCTTTTTGCAGACGACACAGCTATTTAAGCCTCTGGCACCTCCCCGTCCCCCTCGATATTTAGGCGACTCCAATCTGCGTCCAACGCCCTTAGCGATTGGTTCCAGAAATGGAGGATAACAGTCAACTCCGAAAAGAGTCAAGCGGTAATGTTTCACAAGAAACAAAGCCACAAGACCCTCTCGGCAGAGACACCAAAACTCAAGATCCGAACGCTCCCTGATCCCTTGGGCGAGGGAAGCCAAATATCTTGGTCTCATACTCGACGATAAACTCTCCTTCCGTCCCCACATAAACATGGTTCGCAAGCGGGCCTTGTTTGTGTTGGGACGGCTGCACATGCTCCTCCGGAAGGAGTCTAAGATGTCGATCCGAAACAAGGTTAGGTTATACACGACTTGTATTAGTCCAATTATGATGTATGCGTGCGTAGCTTTCGCCCACCTAAGGCCACACAGGGTCCATAGGTTATAAACACTTCAGAATAGGTTAGGCGCAAAGCGACGGGAGCACCGTGGTTCATGCGTAACGAGGATCTTCACATAGAACTCGAGTTGCTGACTATCCAGCAACACATGGAACTCTGTTCCCGTCACTACTTTGAAACGGCTGCCACTCACCCCAACCAACTAGTGGTTGAGGCGTCCGGGTACATCCCATCTAGATTATCCAAAATTCGTAGACCTAGGCATGCTCTCGAAGAGCCGGATGATAGGATCACGATCGCTCAACGTAGAGCTCACACGGCTCGCGAAGCCACAACAATACGTCCGGCGGTTCCGTCCTCGTCGTCGAGGCCGGAATACGAGCCGCGTTCGCTCCTAGAGGGCGTGCCTTCCGCACGTCCCGTTAGTCAGTGACAGCCCAGGCCGAGGTTCGTGCCCCACAGGGGGTAAATTTTCGTGTTCTGGTCATAAAACTACCTACTGAGATGTTTTGTATTTTAGGTATTTTGGATTTCAAGTCATCTTCACTTAAGACGTTTTTGCCTTTAAAGTCGCGTTACTTCGTAGTCATTTTACTGCAAAGTCATTTTTATTTAAAGGTGTATTAGTACTAAGTCGTTATGATTTGAGGCATTTTGCTACTTAGTCAATATGCATTTTATGCGTAATCCTTTAAAGTCATTTTACAGTGTAGACATTGTGATCAAAAAGGAATAGGTCGTCGGTCCCCCGTGTAAAGGGTCTCCCCCCACCCTGCGGTTTCAGGTACGCGGTCGCCATTCTAGAATCTTTCTGCCCCAATGGCTTTCAGATCTTCGCACTATATGTTATAGCCACTAGCAAAGTTAAAGCGGTTAAAGATCGGGCATTCCTGAACGCTATATCACTTTGGTTCTCCTACGGATGAATAAATAAACAAAGTAACACATCATAATATTTATTTGTGACCGTAACTAGAAACGTTAACTGACTTCTACATTTAATGAAGCTGCCATAATGGGGGAAGTAACTTCAAGGGATATGTTTTAGCCTTCGCTATAACTCTTTTCTCAGATTCAGTACTCCCTTCAGGCAACGGTATACCTAAATCTAAATACTTTCTTATAATTTTATCTTTTTCTTTCCACGTTTTGCCTTTTAATGTTTGCAACATACCTGCATTAGCTGCTTTCAAATATTTTCTTTCCATATATATAGTTTTCGGTGCTGGTGGAAGTCCTAAATCAGCACAAACTTTATCAATAAGTTTTATTTCAGATTCTGTTTTGTCCTTTCCGAATTTTGTAGTGTAAAACGATAGTTTTTTCATTATCTTTTGTCTATTAAATAAAGGTTTATTTTTGACTTTTGCTTTTGATTGAATTGAAGGTTGTTTATTTGTAAAAGTTACTGGTTCATCGTCATCGGATTCTGGTTTTTGTATTTTTGCAAGCTTGTACAACATTACTTCATTTCTTTTAGTTGTTTTTTTGTGCAGAATCTTTATAAGTTCCCGAGCACAAACTTCGCGTAACTTTTCGCTTTCCTCGTTAAGTTTAGAGTTGCTTTCACTGTGTTGGTCAACATTTGTCACACACGGCTTAATTCTTTTTATTTCTATGGCATCCTGTACTTTTTTGAACTCTCTGGAATCCTCAATTTTTGTTATCTCTTTGACATCCTCAATTTTTTTTATCTCTTTGGCATCCTCAATATTTTCTTTAGGCTTATATATTTGTTCTATTTTTGTGACAACCTTGTTTGGATCCTTTATTGCACTCGTAGGATTATCGCCAAAAGTAATTATTATTCTATTATATTGTTCGCATACCAAGACGTGTTGACATACTACACAAGAGCATTGTTTAACATTCATTTTGCATTGTAAATTGCCTTTTTCTTACTTCAAACTTATAAATGTTTTGCTTACATTGTTATAACAACAGCAACAGTATTTTCGTCTATTGCCTCTTTTGCTCCTGTAGGTATTCAATAACATTGTAAACATGTTTGACGGTTCATGCTTTAAAACGTAACCTTTGTTTCTCATTAAGCTGTTTAGTAAACTTGCACATAGCACACGTATTATTTATGTAATGGTTGCGTTTCCAATTTCATTTCCATCTTTGATTCTACAGCCTGTAAAAGAAAAATTAAGTATTTAATTTTGGTCAGCAGCGTGGGCAGGATTTCACTCGTACATTTACATTTTTTTTTTTGAATCGGTCTTCTAGCAATGTCGCGAGATCGGCGGCTGCCCTTTTGTACCCGTGACACCACCGTCTTGCACCACCCGGTGGTGTAAAGGGTATTTTTTAATACCCATTACACTACCAAAAAGCTGCACCACCACCGGGTGGTGTAAAAGGTATTTTTCAATACCCATTACACTACCAAAGAGCTGTCCTAAGTTACTTTGGTTTATGTACCTGTTAATTATTTATTTATCATTGTATGAATCATTATTTTGTCTGCATTTTAATGACATTGAACTACGTAGTGCAATAAATGCATTGAAACTTCTGGTTTTTTAATTTAAAATTAAAAAGCGAAATATTCTTTAATAATAAGGCCCCAAATGCACTGCACCAGATTGTCAGCACCTCCAACAAAAACTCAAATTATGGGCTTAACATTAATTATTATTAATTTGGGATTCCGTTTAAAAAAAAATAAAAAATAAGATCCTTTTGGAGTTATAAACTGGGACATTATTAGTATTTTTTTTGTAAACGCGGGAACATGTCCTTCAAATTACTTTGTTTTGACAGTTTCTTATGATCGTAGGTAAGTTCAGGTTTTGTTTATTTTACTTAAAACAGTTAATGGTGGCACAGCACTATTGTTTGGTAGTGTAATGGGTATTAAAAATACCTTTTACACCACCCGGTGGTGGTGCAGCTTTTTGGTAGTGTAATGGGTATTAAAGAATACCTTTTACACCACCAGTGGTGCAAGACGGTGGTGTCACGGGTACAAAAGGGGCGGCTGCGTGCCCTCTTCACACACGTCACACGTCGGCAACATGCAACGATTATGATTTGAAGCTTGTGGCGCGCTCGCTGCGCTTTCGTCTCTCACACAACTATCATGTGGGGTCACACCACATGTGAGAAAGGCCTAAGAAACTATTGTTTAAGATTCTTATAATTCTATATTTTGTAAAACTTACTCCTGATGTGCTGAGCTGTAGGTACCAAATTCTGCACAGAAACTATTGATTTTATTATTTACTGTCAAATGTCATAGATTTTTTAATTTAGAAATATATACAAAAAAGATTATTATAGATTTGATTATCTAATGAGTTCCACACTTAAATCTACTGTCTATTATTAACAGACTCTCCTCTTGCTGAATTCTTTCCTTTTTTTATGACGACACTGTGTTTATCATCATTATTTATTAAATCTATTATAATTTACTAGTTTGTGACTGCGACTCCGACTGCGTTTTTAGATAATCAACACAATATCATTTAAAATTGTAGCCTATGTGTTATTCTGAGGCTATATTATTGTAAAGCTTCATTAAAATCCATTCAACAGTTTTTACGGTCCATACTCACAAACTTTCACCTTTATGATATTAATTAGATAGGAGAATTTACCTACTAGCTTTTTGCCACAGATAAATAAAGAATTATACAAATTTTAGTATAAAAATATTGAAGTTAATTACATTGAGGATTCAGCTACTCAGTGTCAGTGTGGCTTCGACCCCCAGACAATGTCGCACCTCTTCAAATGCCCTCAATGCCCCGCTACATGCAGCCCTCAAGACCTATGGGCTGCTACAGACAATGCAGTTGCTGTGGGTGAATTCTGGGCCAGCACAGTCTGAATTTTTTGCCAATCGACACGAAGAAGAAGAAGTTAATTACAGTAAAACCGGGATAGATTTATTTATTTTCTTTTCACTCTTTCTTAGATGGCAAGATTACGACAAAGGAAGACTGTAAGAGGTCTGAACACAAGGTCGTTGTGTCAATGTATAAACTTGGGCGCGAATCTCTCGGCAAGCATCTATCCTCGTTCGAATTTTCATGATGGAACAGCTATCCACACAGGTACCTAGGTATCTATCAAAAAGGTATTCAACAAAAGGCGGAATTATGTAAAGTTGTAATTTATAGGTTTAAAATAAATAATTACGATCTTATGTAAATACCGAAGAAATTATTCATATTAAATTTTTTTTAAATCAGAAGATTATTTTTCAAGTGGGACATCTATCTAATTTTACCTTAATGGTCTCACACAGAATAAGCAACCTATAGCTATAAAATTTCGGAAATAGTTCACTGAATTCCGTATGCGGCATCCACACGTTCATCATTGCTGAAATGAAGATTCTTTTAAATCCCAATACTCTACATAATCTCTTCTCAAATGATTTTGACTTTGCTTATACTTCTGGTCAATTGCGAATGGTGAGTTAAGAATTTACAAAGTAAAAAATCTGGTTAATTGAGAATCTGGTAAACTGTTCCGAAAGGGATTTTGTCGGTGTTTAGTCGTGATTACTATTAGTTGCTTTCGAACCATATTTAAGCTTTTCCAATCAAGTTGGACACAGAACGTGCTTTAAAAAAATAAAAGAATTTATAATAAAAAAACATTTTATTTTACTCGTAAATACTTTAAAAATGTCACTCTTCATTGCTGTCTTTAATTGTGACATGTTTTACAAGAAATAAAGGAAGGGTCTCCCACACATTTGGCGCCGGCGTTGTTTGGGCGTGTGACCGACGCTCGTTATTTGCCATTTCGTTCAACATTACTTCATTGCTTTTGGTTGTTTTTTTGTGTAGAATTTTTATAAGTTCTTCAGCACAAATTTTGCGTAACTTATCACTTTCCTGATTAATGTTATAGTTGCTTTTTTTTATTTGTTCAACATCTGTTACACTCGGCTCAGTTTTCATTAACTCTTCGGCATCATCAACATTTTCTTTAGGCTTGTATATTGGCTCTTTATTTGTTACATTATTTTGTTGATTTTTAATAGTACTCTTAGGATTATCGCCGTAAGTAATTATTATTCTATTATATTCTTCACATACCAAGAAATGCTGACATACTACACAAGAGCATTGTTCACCATTCATTTTGCAGTTTTCAGTGTGCAAGTTTAGTAATGTTTTGCTTGCATTGTTACATAAATAGTTACATTCTTTTCGTCTGTTGCCTATTTTGCTCTTGTGGGTATTCAATAACATGGGAAACATGTTTGACGGCTTATGTGTTGTCAGGATTTACTGCATATTTATTGTACCTGCCCTAACTATTATTTCGAGACTAACAGTCTAGCTTATTCTTGAACAAGAGAGTAAATAAGAGATTACAGCTTTTGGTTTGTAACGTAGCCTTCGTACTTATCACTAAACTGTTCAGTACTTTCACATAGCACACACATGAGTATTATTTATGTAATGGTTGCGTTTCTAATATTATTTCCATGTTTGACTCAACAGCCTGTAAAATAAAAATAAAGTATTTAGTTTTGGGCTTTAGCTGCGTCGGCGCGGTAGCAGATAGGGCTAAGAAAATATTGTTTATAGGATATTACTATTCTACGTTTTGTAATACTAACTTATTACTTATGTGCCGAGCTGTAGGTACCAAGTTTTGAACAGATACTACTGATTTTATAATTTAATGTTTGATAAACAACACGCCCTCCTACTAAAATTGTGACGTCAAATATTAACTGTCAAAATCATTTAAAACCATAGATTTTTAAAAGTTTTAATATCATCATCATCATATATCAGCCAATCGACGTCCACTGCTGGACATAGGCTTCCTGAGGCCTCCTCCAAGTACGAGTATTGCCAACTTGTGCTGTCCTGTTAATCTATATAGTCTGTACTTCTATACTAATTCCTTGATACTAATATTATAAAACGGTCGGAGGTATACAAAAATGTTGTACCTACCTTTACAAAAGATTAAAATAATATACCTACTAATTGCATCATACTCATTAAGCATTTGTGAAAATGAATTCCGACGAAGAAACATTGCTGTTATATTAGATATTACTGATCCAAAAATGACGTAAACGAAAAAACAAAAGGAATTACATTTACCTATAGGTTTGTTTTCTAAAGGAAACATGTCTCTAGGTGAGAAAACAAATGAAAATCTCAATTTGTGTTTGATTGTACTTTCCTTGGGAGAGGCCTCTATGTCCAGCAATGGATATCGATATGCTAGTTGATTGATATTCTGGTCAATAGCAAATCTCGTGAGTTAAGAATCTGGTGAATTGAGAATCTGGAAAACTGCTCCGGAGAGGATTTTGTGTGAAGTCGTGACTGTCATTAGTTGCTTTTATTTCAGGACCATGACGTCTGCTTACTGATAAACATGATAAAAGCAAATTTTTAACTAAAATGACTTATGTATTCTTAAAGGTACACGTAATTTCCGATGCTCTATCTAAAAAAACAACAAAAAACAGAACAGAAATAAAAAAAAAAACAATCATTTTAGACAAAAAATGCATTTATTATGACTTGACTTGACTTCTTCGTGAATGGCCTCATGTGAAACGTCACATATTTTGCCAGTGTCTTGTCGAGGGGCTCGTAATGTCATTAATCAAGAAGTGTCATGATCCATGCTATTAACCAAATAAATGGTAAACCAAAACAAATCACAAACAATTGTTCAGGATGATTATTTTAAACAGAATAACATAATTATATACACGAAAATAAATAAATAAGATAACTAAATACAAAATTATTAAGCTAAAAGAAAAAAACACAAACTTACATAACTATCTACAATTTAATTTTATTAAACGCTATATATTTACATAAACATAAAGCAATATTAGGACTGCATTTATTCCCCCTTACTCATAAAAGTCACTAAAATTTAATCACTGTTTAGCGAGATTTTTATTAGCAAAACCAACCTTATGCCAAACAAAACCGCAAGAATTTAAGCTAATCAATTGACTAAAATTTAAGTGGCGTTTATGAGTAAGGTGGATTATGTTTTACCAGTAAACAAACAAGATTTAAGAAGGCTCATTCTGTCAAAACCAACTCAGCTGTCGGCGAAGCCTAAAACATTGTTGTTTCACCAAAGGTCGCGTGAGAAAGAGAACAACTCATAGAAAAGCAGTAAGAAACATGCACACGCGCTCGATTGTATTTATTAAAAATGTCGTTCATAATATAAATATTGTTCTTCTTGATTGTTAGGATTGACACTAATACTAGCTGTAGGTAGTTACCTAAAAAGTAATAAATCAGGAGTAAATAAAGATAAGTAACTAAAATGGGTTTTAAAAAAATATTTTATTGTAAGTTTTGTTGCGGAAGACACACCAAGCGAGACATCAATTTATCTTGTAAGTGGTGTAGGTATGACACCGTAAAACATTATAATTTTTTTGTTTTTTAAGTTAAACTGTTTATTCTTGAGGCAGTTTTTTAGACCGTGCATCGTTAATAGGGGTTCCATACAGTACACAATAATATCTTACTTCACATACAGTACATGAAGTTAATTTTAGCTGGATTTAAAAAAAAAGAAGAAAAATCATATAATTTTCTAATTAAAAAACCGACTTCAACAGGAGTCGGTTAAAAACCATGCTTGATTACAATTTCTAAGATTAGTATTAAATAAATTTCTGCAGTTGTCTTCATCATAAGATCATGTTTGTGTAAAGTTGTGTAAAGTTTTCATCAATACAATTAAAATAAGCCCAAACACAAGGTAGCTGCTATATGCCGTTGAGGTGTTCCCTCGACTCTCGGTGGTCTCCAGGATCTGACCAGTTCTAACTCTTGATTATTTGGTAGTGACGTCAGAGATGCACATGTATGACAAGATTTTACACAATGCGTCCCTACAATTTTCAAGAGATGCCCTCGATTTCTCTGGGATCCCGTCATTCAGATCCAGATCTGGTGACAATGGGACCAAATGGGAAGCATACCCATACATACAAAAAAAAAATTTCAAATCGGTCTAGCCGTTTTTGAGAAATCAGGTAACAAACACAAAAAAAGAAAAAAATACAACCGAATTGAGAACCTCCTCCTTTTTTTGAAGTCGTTTAAAAATAAATAATAATCATAAAATCTGGAAATGATAGTTGACAAGAAATGATACTTGATCAGTCATTCAGATACCGGGGCGGGGGTGAGTCACGTAAATATTAGAAAAAAAATACAAAATGAATTACAAAAAAAAATACAGTTTGTGCAATGTGACAGCCATATCTATGCTTGACTATTGTGACTTGACTTGACTTCTTCGTGAATGGCCTCATGTGAAACGTCACATATTTTGCCAGTGTCTTGTCGAGGGGCTCGTAATGTCATTAATCAAGAAGTGTCATGATCCATGCTATTAACCAAATAAATGGTAAACCAAAACAAATCACAAACAATTGTTCAGGATGATTATTTTAAACAGAATAACATAATTATATACACGAAAATAAATAAATAAGATAACTAAATACAAAATTATTAAGCTAAAAGAAAAAAACACAAACTTACATAACTATCTACAATTTAATTTTATTAAACGCTATATATTTACATAAACATAAAACAATATTAGGACTAAAGATACGGGAAAGAAGACATTTTAAGGAAACAGGACGAGGGATATTAGAAGGGAGAAAGTCGAAGAGGGAAAATCTATAAAGAGGGCAATTAAAAAAGATGTGATCTGCAGACCCTATGTCCAGACCACATTCGCACAATGAATTATCCCTAATCCTAAGTTTGGCCAGGTGGACAGGAGTGCATGAATGACCCAACCGGAGACGACAAATAGTGGACGTAGTTAATTTATTCGCATGTCGAAACTTACAAAACCAAGGAACTGATGGTAACTCCGGTTGGACCTCACCATAGAATCTGCCTTTTGTATGTTTTGAAGAAGCCCAATACTGAGCCCAAGACTTTTGAAGGATGGTTTTAGGAAGGAGGCATAAATCATGGGAATAAATTTTGAAAAGATCAAGGGATCCAATTTGGGACGCAGATTTAGCACAGGAATCAACAGTCTCATTGCCAGGAATACCAACATGGCTAGGGATCCATGCTAGAGCCACGAGAATATCGGAAGAATGACAATCATATAAGGATTCTCTAATTTTAAGGATTACAGGTTTGGAAGAGGAATGAAATGGGTTGGATAAGATGGCCTGGAGACAACTTTTAGAATCCGAAAAGATAATTGAGTTATTGAGACCATGAGATTTTATGTACAATATAGCTTCGAGAATAGCTAAAGCTTCCCCAGTAAAAACTGAGGAAAGAGGAGGGCATTTATAGCTTAAAAAAATTCTAGTAAAAGGGATCCATACAGCTACACCGACATTACTATTTACAGATTGTTTCGATGCATCAGTATAAAATGTAAACCAATCTTTAAAATTATTATCTACAATATTAGAGAATGCTGTATTAGGGGAGAGAGACGTTTTATCGACACCAAAATCTAAAATAATATTTGGCTGATAAATAAGCGCCTCATACGCAATACTAAATAGCGGATTTAAAGGGAATTGAACAATCGAATAAGGAATTTTGGAAAATTTAATATAACTAGTTAGGATAAAAGGGAGTTTGTCAGGGTTTGAATTTTGAAAAAGTTCTAATAGAATATTTAACTTAGGAATAAGAGGGTGACTAGAATTTTGAATAAGTTTAAAAATAAACCTGTCTGCAAGAAACTGTCTACGCAAATTTAAAGGGGGCTCTCCACTTTCAACCTGCATAGCATTAATAGGAGACGATTTCATTGCTCCTAAAATAATACGAAGGCACTTAGACTGAATTTTGGAAAGAGAATTTAGGCAAGATTTGTTACACAAGTTTAAAAGAAAAGAACCGTAATCCAAGTGACTACGAATTATTGCATTATATAATAATTTTTGAGAATAGGGATGAGAACCCCACCATACTCCTGACAAAGCTCGGAGAATGTTGAGGTTGCGTTCGGCTTTATTGGAAATATAATCAAAATGAAAAGAGCCAGAAAATTTATTGTCAAGAACGACGCCTAGAAATCTTGAGCTATTAGATTGGGGAATTAAATCCTCACCGATAAACAGATCAATAGGAGGAATCAATCTTTTTTTTGTAAAAACCATAGAAGAACTTTTAGATGAGGACACTGAGAGGCCATGATCCAACATCCAGGAATTAAGGTAACTTAGGGCAGAATTTAGATTATTTGACGCAATCTCAATAGAATCATCGAGCACATAAAGGCAGATATCATCTGCGTACTGAATTATGGAAGAGAAGCATTGTACGCTCTGCTCCAAGTCATATGTGTAAATATTGTACAGGAGAGGACTCAACACCGAACCTTGGGGTAACCCACACCAGACAGTTTTAGGCGGGAGAAGAATGTTTTGGTACCTTACTACTACCGAACGTTCCATCAGAATGTTGCAGATGAAGCGGATAAGCTTGGGAGCAACACCAAGCTGACAAAGCTTATTTCTTAATATTGGAAGCTGGACATTGTCATAGGCACCTACCACATCAAGGAAAGCAGCCGCAAGATATTTTTTTTGTTTAAAGGCTGTTATAATGTCCACCGTTAGTAAGGACAAATTGTCCATTGTGCTGAGACCCTTTCTAAACCCGAACTGAGAATCCGCCAGAATTGATTTGTTTTCTACAAACCACTCTAAGCGGATTCTCAGCAAGTGTTCAGTAATTTTGCACAAGACTGAGGAAAGAGCAATCGGCCTGTAGCTATTGCCATCCGTGGGATCTTTACCAGGCTTAAGGATAGGGATAATTATTTGAGACTTCCATTGTAGTGGAACAATACCATAATCGAAAAAATAATTAATAAGGTTTAGAAACTTTTGTTTTGTGCGAACGGAAGATTTAGTGATAAATGAGTAAGGGATGCCATCTATTCCAGGAGAAGAGTCCGACAAGTTACCTAGTACCAGAGACAATTCATCAAAGGAGAAGGAACGATCAAATGTATTAGTAGAGACAAGAAAAGAACACGGAGAAGGAAGAAAATCATCTGAAGGAACAAAACTAGGTGCTAGTTTGTCCGAAAATACCTCCAGCCAAGATGAAGAGTCAATACTATTCATTGCTCCTCTAAAGCGCCTAATTTGGTTCCAGATTATAGTAGATGGAGTTTTTGGAGATAGATTTTCACAAAACTTTTGCCAACCAAGTCTTTTCTTAGATAAAACTAATCTTTTGAAACGAGCAGAAACATTTTGAAAGTTGAAAAAATTTTGATCGTTCATGCACGAATTATATAATAATTCAGCTTCTTTTCGAGCACAAACGGCTTCTGTACATTCAGAATCCCACCACGGGGGGGAAATCCTAAAAGACTTGGAAGGTTTCTTTTTAGGAATATGGAGTAAAGCAGATGAAAGAATAGCATCAACGAAAGAGTTATATGATTCTAAGGGATCAACATTGACGGGATCAAAAACAACAGTTTGTAAATTTAAATCTAGGGTAGCCGAATAAGAGGGCCAATCAGCAGAAGATAGTTTGTATTTTAGAGAGGGATTAGAGTTACAAAAGGGAATTATACTGGTGGTAAGGGTGCTCAAAATAGGGAAATGGTCACTACCAAAAGTTAGAGGCAAGATGCTCCATGAAAAAATAAGTAACATAATGTAAGATCCACCGCACTTTTAGGATTCTGGGAAGGATATACCCTGCGAGTAGGAGCACCATTATTCATAACACACAGACCAATTTCGTAGAAGGAATCTAGGAGAGAAAGACCAAATAAGTCAGAGTTCGCGGAACCCCAAAGAGTATGATGGGCGTTAAAGTCACCCATCACAACCATTGGGGGCGATATAGATGAGAGAAGTAACTGAATATCGGCTATAAGAGATGAATGAGGGCGAGAAATATACAAAGAAACAAAAGAGATATTTACAGTTCTCACGCCAACAATATTTATATTAGGAGGGTGAGAGGGAAAAGATATAGGAAGATAAGAAAGAGCGCGCTTTAAGAGCAAAGCACAACCCGCATACCCATCAGCCCTGTCATCCCGCAGGCAGAAGAAACCAGGCACCCGAAATCGGGAACCAGGTTTCAACCAAGTCTCCGAGATAGCAATGACTGAGGGATTAAATTGGGAAATAAGATCTAAAACTTCATGCTTCTTGCGACGCATGCTTTGGCAATTCCATTGCAGGAGATGAATTTGTTCCATTACTGGAAGAAAGAGAAACTAAATGTATAAGTTTGGATGCCACGTTGGACGGTAATGATTGAGAATTTAAAAGAATAAATTCGAGAAGAAGAGTGATCAGGGATTCCAACGTATTGGCACATTGGGGACCTGTTTCTGATTGCAAACTGTTATCAATTGCACAACCATTGTGCAGCTGAGATGGAGGTGTTGATACAATATTTTGAAGAGCAACCCTATCATAAGATTTACCCAACGGAGCTCTGGATTTAGGTGGAAGGAATTTAGTGTTTCTGTTAGAAAAAGAGGAAGACGAGGACTGAGATGGAGTTAAAGGTGATAAAGATGATCGAGGTCTACTGACCTCTTGCGTGACCGCAGCGTACGACCTATCAACTCTCGGGAATTGTTGAGAAGCCTCAATATACGAAATATTGTTTTGTGACATTGACATTTTTATAGACTTTTGCCTAGCAAATTCTGGGCAGGAGTTTTTAGTGGCAAAGTGCCGACCAGAACAATGTAAGCACGTAGATTCAGTTTCTTCAATATCACATGTATCACCAAAGTGCTCCTTAGAACAACGAAAGCACCTGGGCTTTGAACGACATTGAGCCTTTGTGTGACCATATCTGCAACATGAGTGGCAAATAATGGTGGGGAAATAATACAATTCTACTGGTAACGCTGTGTAGTAGGAATATACTTTCGTAGGCAGCATTTGCCCACGAAAGGTGACAACAACTGTCTGTGTCGGGACCCAAGTAGTATTATTAGAACTGTCACAGACTTTTCTATTGAGACGTCGCGCCTTTAATATATTGCCACAACCTGTCGGTAAAACAAGTGACTGAACAAATTCAGTCATAGAGATGTCCGTAGGGACTTGTCTAATAAGACCCATTCGTGTAATGCTGAAAGTAGGAATAATTGCAGCGTATTTGTATGCAGCCAAAAGTGGAAGGGCTAAAAAATTGTTGGCCGCATCGGCAGTAGTAAATTGGACCGAAATTCTGTTTCTTCCAACCTTCCTAACGCCATCACGACAAATGTCAGTAACTTTATTAGATTTTAAAAACTGGCCAAACTTAATAGGTCTAATGGAAGAGCCTGCATCTTGATCAATTTTTGATACATGGATAATAAAGGGGCCGGCGTCAGATTGTGAGTAACTTAAAGCCCCCACAACCATCGCTGGATCCGTAAATTGAGTGTCGATAGAAGGAACATCATCAATAGATGATGACGGTTTTTTAGTAGGAACTTGAGAGCTAGGCTCAAGTCGACGTTTATTATTAGAAATAGAAACCTTACCGGGATCCGGAGGGTCTGGCGGTCGAGGAGGAATATCATCCTCCTCCATTTTAGTGAAACCACTTCCCACTATACTATAATTAACAAAAAAACTATACCTTAAATATGAATAATTATAAAATAAAATATATTAAAATAATCAAAGAAAAATGTCAAAAAATAAATCACACTCAATTTTTTTTTTTGACAGATCAATCGCTTCTAGAACTTTCCACCCCGACATTCGAAACAAGAATCGCTTGACTATTGTAATAATAGGTGAATTTTGACAGTTGATTTTAGTCAAGAATGTCACTGATGTAGGTATTTTATTTAACTGGTTATGCATCTGATAATAATTGTATCTCTTTGATAAAAGAAATTACGAAACTTCTTACTGGCAAGCGATACGTAATTGTCATAAATGACATAAATTAAAGTTTAGGGAAGTTTAAAAAAAAATATTCGGTAACATTCGACGACGGTCGGCTCGCTGTCGTACCTCCCTTCCGCCGACCCGAGGGGTGCAGAAAGTGGAGGCGAGATGCAAGATGTCGATGGCGGAAACGAGCACGGTAAAATTTCCTAAAATGGTTTTGGGAAAAAGGTAATTGCGTACCGCAAACTTTAGAATGTATCTAGTCAATATAAAATTATTTGAATTTTCGAATAAATAATCTATTCCTAGTCCCAAAATATATTTACCTTTATAAACGTTTAATCCTATTTTATTACGCTAAAAGTTGTCATAAAATGTGCATAGAATTATGAACTTTGAAGCCTCATAACTTGTAAATGAATATTTTTTTTACTGTTTTATTAATCAATAAGACTAGATAATAACGAGACAAAACGATATCATCTATAGTTTTGAGTATTTATCATCTAATGAAGGAGGAATTAACTTTCTTTGTTTGTATGGAATTGCGATTGAATTGTTTCCCCTTAAGCTTTCTAAGTTGGTCACAGAAATGTATTTAAAAAAATAAAAGAACTTAGAATAAAAACATTTTATTTTACTCATAAATACTTTAAAAATACGCATACTTTTACATTGTAAATATGAATGATTTATGAAACCCTAAACATTCATTTTATAGACAATGAACATTTTCTGATACTCGTATTTTTTTCTGAATTTCAAACAATCGTAGCTCGTAACTGAAACATACAACATACTTCCTTTACACGTACAAAGTATAGGTATTTAAACATAAATATGTGCCTATTTTAATTGTTTTCTTTATTTTTTGCGGTGACGTGTGACCGACGACGCTCACGCCGTCAATGCCGCGAGCGCGTTGAGTTAGCGTCGTGAGTTCAGTAACTCACAGCATAGTCTCTAATAAGACTTGACCGAAGTGGGTTTCACTTGGAAACAAAAGCGAGTAGCATAGATAGCGGTCAAAGGAGGATAGGGACGCTAACGCAGCAAGCTCGCGGCGATACGCGGCGTGAACGTCGCTCACACTTTCTAGGAACGCCGAGACGCCAAATGTGAGGTCAGCCACAGGTGCCCGACTGAAAATCGATTGGCCAGCAGAGCTTACTCTAATTTAAATTTAGAAATGCCAAGTTTTTCTTAACCTCTAATTAAAAAATTAAAGTTAAGTTTACAGTTGTTTTAGTTTTCCTCAGGACTAAATGGGGTCACCTTTTATGCTTTTTGTGAGGTCACGTAGTTGATACAGTAGGAGGTCGATTACTTACTATAATTTAACAAAATATATACATACCAAATCACATTATGATTACGAAGAAAGTATTTCCTAAAAATGAGATGAAGTATCACATCATATTCATCTTTCAGTTTGTACTATTTGAGATTTAATTACATCTTTAATGTGGCATTGATAATGCATCAAAATAGTTCCATTGTGATTGTGTCATTATAATAACAGGGCGACTACTGAAAAGAATTATTTCACGATAATTACACTAATCATTAATACGTTTGGTTACTAGTGAACATGCAGATAATATATCTTTTGTATTATAAATTTCTAATTCATCAATTGGAGATATAGCGCTCTTTTCACAACGACGAAACTTTTCATCAAAAGATATGCTTGAACTGCTGTAGCTATTATCTGAAGTTTGAGTTGGGATAGGGCTATGAGCATTATAAACAGTCTTTACATTCTGTATAATGTCAAAACGGATTTCACTTGTACCAATAGAACTTTTTGATTTATCTTTGTGCAATGAATCATTCAATTTGTATTTTAGCCTAGTCTGGTTTTTGTTTAATGTATTCTCACAATCAATGTCATTATCAGAATAACTCTTTTTTAAAACTCCAATATTTTTGGTTTCAGTTCTCTTCTTGCATATTTTTTTTGATGCAGAATAACAGACAGTTTCCGTATTAGATTTCTGTGATGGGGGTTCGTTGTCCAAACAGCTTGATTTACTTTGTTTATTTTGACATTTTAATTTTAATAAATATTTGTAAGGTATTAAACAAGGTACATACTCAGGTATAGCTTCTTCTGATGTTTGAATACCAACTTCTTTGGTTTCTGGTTTAGCAGGTGGCGGCTTAGCTGCCTGTGGCGGTTTACAAGGTGGCCCTTTACCGTTTGGCCCTCTAGGTGGCGCTTTATCCGGTGCTGCAGGTTTTTTAGGCGGTTTTCTAATTTTACAAAGAATATATTCTGATTCACAACTATCCTCTTCCTCTTGTGGCGTATCATTATTTCGTCTGTTATCTGGCGTTGAATTTGGCATGACGATATACTCATGCTTTTTAATTTTTTTCTTTAAACGTTTTATATCGATTCCTACATTTGCTACTAACTTCAGTTGTTTATCTGAAATTTCACTTTCTGTAACATACTGTGTTTGTATAGGGCAAAGATCCCTTATAGTTTTTTCTTTCGGTGGAAGAAATGTAAACGATCTATTATCCATTAGTTCTTGCTTTTGGCTTACACTATCAGTACATTGTTTTACCATCTGAACCGGCATACAGCAAGTTTTGGTATCCTCGCAACAAAAATTTATTAATTTGTAAAATGAGCTTTCGGATTCGTTTTTATTCAGACAGCTAGTAAATAGGCATGGGAATTGACTCAATTTTGCATAACTCTGTGTGACCATTTCAGGTGTGTTCATTATTGTAGAAGAATCAGATTCACTTGTAGTATTCTCTGCACAGCGGGCTTTAAACTGGCAATCTTTATGAATAGGTACAAATAATTTACTCATGGATTTATATTCATAACAAGCGGCGCTTTGTATACATTGCATTGCAAGAGGACATGCTTTTCTTGTCGTTTTTGTATGCACTGTTGATGTTTTTTGGCTTTGCGTGAGTCTGGGAACATTTTTAGCTTTAATTATTTCAAACGCTTGTGTTTTTTTTGTTACTGGATCTACCTGAATTAGGTTTAGTATGTACTGTGGTTTCTGCTCTTTTTTAGGAGCAGCTGAAATTTGTGAATGTTTATTTTCCTTTTTTATCTTTTCTTGTGTTTGCAATGGCTTACAGCTACAGCAATTGGTTAATACTACATTGCCTTCTACACGGGTGTTACTAAACCTTCCACAGTGATGTGAACACTTAGTTCTTCTTTTGTGACTTCTATGATCTTGCTTTCTATCTCCAGAATCATTAATTTTAGAACTTATTGACGCTTCTGGAGCAACTTTAAGATGATTGTTGACTGTGTCAGGACTGATAACTCCACACCTCTTACATACTTTTTTGCTTCCAGTTCTATTATGTTTCAGTTCTGCATGTGAAGGGGGAAAAGGTACTGTTTTAATTTTATTTACTGTCGAAACACACAAGTTCTGATCATCTAACGTTCTGGCTGTTGTATTATGACTTAAGTCATTTAAATTGTTTTTTCTATTGTTAGTTGATCGACATGTATTGTCCTGTTCTTCATGACATGATTTTGTTACATTTTTATCTAGGGTACCATGTGACTTCAGAATAAATTGGGTTGGATAGCGCAAAGGTGAATTTATCGAATCCTGTTGCCCTTCAGGTTCTATTTTGTCCCCATCTGTACGCAATTTCAATAGTATATGTTTATCATCTATGTCATATTCTACTTCAATATTTTGTGAATTATTTCTCCTTATGTAAAAAGATTTATCATTATTATGCCGTGATTGTTTACCCCCTATTATAATTTTCTTGCCTTTAGAAAATATCTTAAATGACGGTGAAAATAACGATTTCCGGATTGTAAATGAGGCTGAAAATTACAAATGAGTGTTGTTTTAAAAAGAAATAAGTTATAACTTTAAACAGATTCAGAGATAAGATATGGTTTTGCCTTCCTTTTCGAATGGTAAGCATCTCAAACTCCGCATACGGGAGATTCGTCAACTATTATGCCTAATTACTAGTAAAATATTATACGAAGCCGTAAAACAAATAATACTACAGTACCCATTCATCAACCTATATCTCTTGCCTACATTAAAACTTTGTACTAAGGAACAGTTTCGAACAAAAATCGATACCAGATAAATTACACCGCTTTACCGGTTCTGTTCATCACCATCATATCAGCCTATGACGTCCAATGCTAGTCTGTCCACAGTGGGAGAGGTCTCACCATTCTGAATCTTTCGGCACGTGTCTGCCATTCCAGAATCTATCTGCTCCAACAGATGTCAGTTTTGCGCACTATTTGCCCTCCCCACCGCCACTTTCATCGGGTAATACTGAGCGCTATGTTGGTCAATTTGGTTTTTCTGTGAATCTCCTCATTTTGATGTTTTAGTATCGTTCAAACTAGAATTAATTCAAAAGAAATATCACTATCTAACTCACATTGATCCGTTTCTAACGTATGTTCTTGATCATCTTTTAGTACTGTATTAGGGGTGTCAGGCAATGATAAAGATTTACTAGTTCCATCAGTTAAGGTGTCTTCATAGTCTTCGGCCTGTTCGTGTTGCACTTTATCGAAGTGATAAATAGTAAAATCACTCTCAGTTACTACTGTACTCTGTGATTGATTTTCTACTTGTGTATCATTCTTAGGCTTTTGTTTACATTTTTTTGGGTTATAGAAATCTTTCCTTTTAAAAAAAGACATCATTAAAGATCATCTTTTTTCTTCTAAATATTAAAAATGCTTATTAATTTAAATAGCTGACTTTGTATCACTGCAACGAACAACAATATTAAATTAGTTATTAGGTAATTTTAAAAAAATACCATAGGTCTAGTTTTAAGTATCACCTCTTTTTGTTTACCTTCAAGGTAAATGTATTTTTATCCCTGAAATGATTTGTAAATATAACAAGTGTGCTTTCAGCAATATTAAGTTTCAGTTTTAGCAAAAGTATGTAGGTTTTACTCTAAGAGAAGTAACTTCCCATACCTCGAACGCGAGAACGTTCGAGGTATTGGATGAGATTCACCAACTTTGTTGGTTTCTTCTTGTCCGCACTTTAAATATCGACATAGTATAATACTTATTTCACCCTTAATTTTTCCAAACGCTTTGTTTTTACATGTAGTTTATTATAGCTGGTTTGAATGAAAGATCGTTCATTGGTTTCATTTGATTAACATTAAATTAATTTAGGGTTTATTAAATTTATAAATAATACAACATAGGTAAACTTTTTACATGACAAATTGTCACATCTGTCAAATTTTACCATAATCCTTCTTCTGGCCAGTTCTAATACTCTTTGAGTCAAACTTTATCAAGCTCAATTTCATTGTACGAGTATATCTAAGGTAAACCAAGATTAAATAAATATATATTTTTTGGAAACTATTAATGTTACTGGCCTTCTGTTCTTAAAATTCAGACTTACCTTGGAAGTTCTATAGTCGAGGATTTCAAACTGTTATACCATAATGTCCACTTCCTAAACGGACCACTTCCGATAATGGCCATAAAGTTGTGACCAAGACAGCAAAGTGCGCGGTGAGCTCCAATCCAATAAAGACTTGGCGATGGACGCTAAATTGATCAGTCATTTATGAAAAAAATACGGATTCCTAGTCTAAATTATTTCTCTATCGCGATATTTCAGGCCTAGTCCTCAAGGCTGATTGTAAAATTAAATCCTGCCAGTTTAGTTCTTTGTGTGATCCACAATATTGTCCTAAATCTGGAACGTTCACTGTGTGTGTGCGTTTAATTGATGTTGGTAAGAGTCCCCGCGATACCAGGGCACAATCCCAAGTGCGTAAGATGTTAAAAAAAAAGCAAAAAAAAAAATTCTACGAACTCTGCAAAGAGTATGATACACAGAGTTCATTATAAATATTGGCAGAATCTGCAGGGTCTAACGCAGGAACCACGGGCAACAAAGGTTTGTGTTTAGCATTTTTAAACAGATTATCGTACAATTTGGACAAGTTTCTTTGCCTAATATATCACTAATATTAGGCAGAGACAGAATATATTAAGTCATCATCATAACAGCCCATTAATGTCCCACTGCAGGGACGGGCCTCCTCCCGGGACGGAGGGATACTTGGCCTACTAATACCAAGCTGGCCAGACGGATTTGTATAGGGTTTAATTTCAAGTTTTCCTTCTTTTTATTTCGAAAGATAATATTATTCACGGATAGTCCCTTAGTCAGTTTCACACCCATGGGATGAGAGGGGGTGGTGACATATTGTATTCTTACTCCGTCACCACACGGAGAATATATTAAGTAATATTAGTGAAGACAGACAGAACTGGTAAAGGAATTATTTTTAGATGTTGCTGCTGCTAAATATTCTTGAAGGTGTGCTATATTTATACCGTCCGTCAGTTTGATCAAATGAACATGTTAAAATATTCACGTGATTGGCAAATTAGGGTTAGGCTTCTACAAGATGTCTCCCGTTCACTTCTTCTTATAGTTCTGTGCTTTACCAACGATTTTGCATTCATTTGTATCAAAACAGCCCACTAATGTCCCTCTGCAAGGCTGGGCCTCCTCCCGACGGAGGTATATTTGGCCTACTTATACCACGCTGGCCAGACGGATTGGTATAGGGTTCAATTTCAAGTTTTCCTTCTTTTTATTTCGAAAGATAATTCACAGTAGTCCCTTAGTCGGTTTTTACGACACCCATGGGATGAGATGGGTTGGTGACATATTGTATTCTTACTCCGTCACCACACGGACGAGGGTTAACTATCAGTTGGATAGAGATAGATTTGTTAAATTTAACATTAGTTAGCTACATGATTCCTTCACCTGAACTTTTTATTTGACCGACGCCGTCCGTCGTCGTAAAAGTTTAAATCTAATACTTGTTGTACTTATTTTTACTATTGTATTACTCTAACCATATTGATGATTATAGGCCGACCGTTTATCTCAGTCCCCGCCTGCGGTATGAAAGGGACGAGGGGGCGGGGTAGCGGTGTCCGTTATGGTAGCGTACACAAGAGCTATATCGAGTTGGTTACTATGCCAAATAAAATAAGTTTTTACAAAAAAAAACCGACTTCAAAGACAAAAATTGCACTAAAAAGTAAAAAATAATTAGTTGTATTTTGGTTTTGCAACATTAAATCAGACATTCTTTTTACTTAATTATAATCTAAAGAATAGGTTCTTTTAATTATTGTAAAAAGTATTGTTAAGGATATTTCTTGAAGAGTCTACAAATATATTTATTTGTAGATTCTTTAAAATATAATCAAATTATTACAAATAATATTATTGTTATTTTTGGAGTCGGTGTCAGCCACGATAGTTATATTCTATTTTTTATACCTGACTTAAAATTTAAAGAAATATGGCGTCGTGTTATACACAGACTAAAGACTAAGATAAGAAATAAGTACTACGAATCAAAGACAATTACTTAAAAATCGAATGAGAAAATGAAACGGCCGTTTTTGTTTTAAATGCAATATTTATCTAATTAAAACCATTTAAAGTGATCAAAATATGTTATACAAAACTTTAGTGCCTTTTCTAACGATTTCGTAGACAACATAATTATCTAGCTGACAAACTGTAGTTGTTTAAGTGTTGTAATTTAATTTTCATACATCAATATTGTCTTTGTCTCACACAATAGGTTATAGTAATAGTAACAATAAATAGTGGATAATTAGTTTTAAGAAAATATTTGTATGCCATTGAAGGCTAGACATAGCGCTCTAAAAGTAAATTGTAACATCATATTTTTCCTATGTTCTACAAATAAATGATTTCATTTCATTTCAAAAACATTTTGCATTATAGATTAAATGATTTTTATATGAGAGGAAGAGAAATATCATGCATAGACGATTTGTAATGCGTAAGGACTAGAACAAATAAGAAATATTTTCTAAATGGCACGAAAGTAATACGATGTTTTGACCTTGTCAAAACGCTGTTTTCCTGCGCTTGGCCAGATGAACGTTTTTTTTTGGCGCCGTTTTCAGGCGCCTTGCCAGACGAGTGGATAAGAGCTTTTAGGTATATTAAAACGTTTGAACGTGACACAGGTATTTTTAAATATATTTATTTTAATATGATAAAAATAGTTATTTAATATTTGTTTAATTTTTAATGTTTAAATGTTGCAAAAAAAACATAATATGTTTGGTTTTGCAACATTAAATTAGACATTCTATTATTATTTTGTAAGAATCAATCTTAGAAAATATTCCTATAGATAATAAGAACAATAGTAAGAGCATTTTTTATTTTTACACGCTACCATAACGGACACCTAGTCAGTATGTCAGTATGACACTAGTGCAGTATGCTAGTCCGTCTTCTATACAATTTACAAATTTCAAAGATGGTGGCGTCATCTTGCCAATAAATCTCGTACTTTCTTAGAGAAAATATGCAATCTAAATTATTACACAATTTAAAGCCTGACCAGAAAAGTAAAAAAACCTTTCCAGGTATTTCGATTGATTTAGGGTATAATTTAAATTTTTCCTTCTTTTTATTTCATAAAAATAAGCTAGCTAGAAATTGGAGCTGTGTTGTGATGTGATGTAGTTCGGGTCACAGTATCTAGATTTATTTATTTATGGTTTACAAACAATTGTTACACTTATACATTGTCAAAGTAACATAGTTCTTAATTTTATCCTAGTGCACAATATCAAGTAGTAAACACAAAAAGCTTAATGAGATAAGATAAGTTATTATTTTCTAATAATGTTCATTATAAGGTTACAAACAAAAATTAAGTTTACTTAGTAACAATAATTAAGTTTAACTTATGCTAAAGTCAACATATGACTTAAACGCTAATTAATTGAAGCCAACAATTCAGTATTTAATTTGTTGTATTTGCCTTTTGAATTTTCTAGAACTTGGGCCAAACAATTCAATGTTTTTGTCATATTTATTATACAGCCTGCAGAGTCTAGGGATAACCGAGTTCGAACCAGAAACCGTTTTTCGGAATGGGGGTAAAGCAATTTGATTTTAGCACGGGGGTATCTTCGAGGAACGTTAAACTTGAGTTTGGCCAGCAGTTCAGGGGAGTCGATAAGACCATGTATCAATTTATACAAGAATGTTAAGTCGTGGAAATTTCTACGGTCATCGAGTGTATTCATTTTAAAATAATCTAAACGCTTAGCATAACTTAGAATGGTTTTTGATATCCCAGCCGAGTACGCCAAATGATTGATAAAGCGCTTTTGAATGCGTTCTATCCTTAATATATGTGCTGCGTAATGCGGCCGCCAAACGGTAACGCAATACTCTAAAATACTACGTACGTAGCAGTTATATAAATATACTTTAGTTTTAGGTTTCCGAAATGATTTTGAGTTTCGTATAATAAAACCGAGAGATTTAGATGCCTTTTTTATGATGTAATCTAAATGGGGCACAAGCGTTAGTTTGCGATCAAGCACTACCCCCAAATCATTGACAAAATCAACTTTATTTAATTTTACACCGTTCATAATGTAGGTATAATCAATGCTGTTCAGTTTTCGAGTGAAAGACATGTGTAAGCATTTTTTAATATTTAATTGCATACTATTTTCATCACACCAGTTCAAAAGCCTATCTATATCTGCTTGAAGCAGTAACGAGTCATCAATGGTATTAATAATCCTAGTTATCTTCAAATCGTCAGCATAAATAAATGGCAAGGAGTTAGTAAAGCATTTTGTGACATCATTAATAAAAATTGTAAATAAAATAGGTCCCAAATGCGACCCCTGTGGAACGCCTGACGATACTTCAAAGATTTATAACCATTAGCTACTACATAATAAGAACGCTGTGAAAGATATGAGCCCATCCATTTCATAAAAGTACCATTAAAACCATAAAGGGACATCTTATGAATCAGGAGGGCAACCTTATCAAAAGCCTTACTTAGATCTGTATAAATTGTGTCAATCTGTTTGTTTGTATCAATCGCTTCTGATACATATTCAATAAAAGTAGCTAAATTACTACATGTTGATCTATTTTTAGTAAATCCGTATTGAGAATTAGAAGTATACTTTTTAAAATAGTTTTTAACTTTATCACATATCATGGATTCGAAAATTTTAGCTATAATTGGAAGAATTGCTATTGGGCGATAATTACATACTAGATTAACATCATCACTTTTGTGGACCGGTACCACTTTAGCTAGCTTCCAGCGTTCTGGAAAGATACCTGTTAGATGTCGCCGTTTTGCCAAAAAATCAAGAGATAGCTCTCTCCTTTGTCCTTGCCCTCCGCGCACCCCTATTACCGCAGGCGGGGTCTGAGTTAAACGGTCAGCCTATAGCTGTGTACAACATTGTTTCATATAGGTAAAAAATGTTCAATTCTCACAACGTTGATAACTGATATCAGAAGATGGAAATGCAGAGTGATGTATAAAATGACAAGTATTTCTAGCAAAACTTACCAACAAATAGTATCTCTAGCAAAACTTTACAGAAAAACCATCAACCCTGGCCATAATGGCACATATGGACCAAATTTCTATCCCTTAAAAAAAGATAGTAATCGGACGTCCGACGAAATTCTGCTTAAAGGGTTAAATAAAACAACAATAATTTTATTATTTTATTTTATTATTATTAAGTTAGAACGAGGAGGTACGATTGAAGAGGGAGGTACAGGACCCCGCAAGGTGGAGATATTTGGCGGACGCCTATGTCCAGCAGTGGACATCCAGAGGTTGAACGAATATGTAATATGGTATACTAAAACATCATAGTCTTGAATTTTAATAATATTATAAACTTTATTACGATGTTTTTTTCAAAAACAATCCACTGTAAACATGCCCTGAAAAAAAATAATTCGTTAAACTTTCTGAATTACTGAACAACTTTTTCAAGCAGTATAGTGCAAATGATATTCGGGTCACTGCCAGAATACCAGCGCTGGTGCTACATAAACTATATCGTACCAGCATCACAGCTGAGGCCTTTGGCCCTTTGGTAATTCAGACTTTTTTTTCTCTCTTTCTTCTGGTTTCTTTTTTCTCTTTGTTATGTGTCTTTATGGTCAATAAACAATTTTTCTTTCTTTCATATTGTATTTAGGTGAAAATGGGGAAACAATTATTGTGACTACGGCAATCCAGAGCAGTCGATGTCTCAACTATTGAAGTACCATTTGTGTGCTAAGAGATGTACGATGGGCAATCTTTACGCGGCCACTCCGTATGCCATTGAAGTGGCTGAAATCGTTTGATGATGGACGTTTTGTGATGGTCGATACCGTCGACACGGAAAAAGAAGAAGATATTTTATTCTCGTGCCATGTACCATAATAAGGCCGTGGCCGTGGATAATACAAGCTAAAACAAGTTTGCAGGTCGATTTCAAAACTTTCCATAATCCTTCAGTGCCCATCTATTTGCTTTTGTAACAGTTAATTAAAGGTAGCGCAAGCGGCTGCCGTGCAGCTCGTAGGTTCGATCCCCACGCAGGACAAATTATTTGTGCGATCCACAAATTATTGTCCTGAGTCTGGGTGTTCTTTGTGTCCGTTAAATTGATGTTTGTAAAAGTTCTCGCGACACAGGGCATGATCCCTAGCGCGGGAATCGTCTTTAAAAAAAACATCGGGTTTATTAAGTTTTTGGTTTACAGCAAGTTAAAATATGTAAAGTTAAGAGAAACTTACGTGTAAGAAGACTGTGAGACTGATTATAATTGCGCTAAAACTTCACAACTCTTGTCCATAACCTCCAGCTGGTTATAAGTGTAAAATACCTTACTGTACGAAAAGAAAACGATTAGATCTATATCACTAGGAGTTAAATAAATTAATAAAATAAATATATATTCCTCACACATTCACACAACGCCATCTAGTCCCCAACTAAGCAAAGCTTGTACACTATGGGTACTAGACAACGGATAAACATAATACTTTCTTTTTCTGTAAATACATACATATTATAGGTACATAGAAAACACAAAGACCAATGCAAACAATCATGTTCATGTACACAAAGATTTACGTTGAGCGGGAATCGAACCCGAGACCTTATACCTTACCGAGTTATTATATTTACTGGTAATAGACTTAAAATTCTACTGCAAGGTTAGCATTTCTCTTGAAATGGAAGAGGGAAACAGCCTACAAGTAGCTTACTTGCTGACAATCATCCTATTATGACATTAGGCATTATATCTAGAATCATCATAACAGCCCATTAATGTCCCAATGGAGGGACAGGCCTCCTCCCGTAACAGAGGGCTACATAGCCTACTTATACCACGCTGGCCAAAAGGATAGGTATAGGGTTTAATTTCAAGTTTTCCTACTTTTTATTTCGTAGTTAATATCTATAGCAATAAAATAATAATGTGATTAATCGTACCTTGTGACCCATTTAACTGACTTTGATAGTGCCTTGAAAAAATGTGAAGATGTTCTGAAGAACAGCACCATAAGAATAACGGAGTTAGCACCAATGAAGCAGATCAATATCATAAGATACTTGAACGCGTGCAAATAATGACTATCGACTGCTTTGAAATCTTCAAAAGCGCAATATCTGTAAACTGGTCTTTAGTTTTTATCATGGATATGGAATCAGCAAATTGGCTTTGGGACAGATCACGTAAGAGGTTGCTAGATGACATAAAGGGCACAGATATACTGGATTTCACTATCCATAGATCGAGTCCATTAATTTTAACAAAATATAAGGCATATAACTAAGCAAAAACAAAAAATTATCAAAAAGTACTCTAAATAAAGTTAAAACACCATATCACCCGTCATTCATCATTATATCACCCGAAAGATGTCCACTGCTTCTTCAAAATATTTGTCCCTACATGCGATTTTGTGGCTCTATCACCAGTCATAGTTAGGTCGATGATTCGTGGTGGGTTGCTATTTCAGGACATTGCCCCATCAGCTACCGGTTAAAAGAATTGAGCTCCGCGTTCGGGAGCTCAATAAATCTTGAAAGGAACAAAATCTTTCTTTCCTTTTGAACTGATGTAGGTACAATTATATAGTCATAGTCTTCAAATGGTGTGACCTAGTAAAATAACTAAAAATGCTTACCTTAAGTTATAAGAAGCACATTTATCATAAAATCTCGAAATCATTCGATTTGCATCGTATTTGTTAAATAATTTGGTGTCTGCAACCCCATTATTGTTTTTACAGAGCCCAGGGCAAGCTAAAGAGTTGTATTCATTGTACTTTGTGTCCAAAAATGGGCACTTACAGTGCTCTTTTTTGTATAAAGAATACAGTTTAGGCATGTCGACAGTATCTTCAAGTTTCATGGCACAAGCTTTACATCTTATTACCTATAAACTTTTCATGTTATAAATTTATATATCTGTGTACGTTTTTATTTAACTTTTGTTACGGAAAGTGTGATGAGAAGATGTTATTTTATTTATTATTTATTTATTTATGGCTCATGTACTGTTTAGCACATTTTTTGGAGTCAAGTGTGTTAAAGTACATTCAGTAAGAGTAAAGAGAATAGTAAAATAGATACACAAATATAAATAACATTAAAAAGTCGATTTTTCATTTTCCATTGCCATCCAGGAGAACTTCATGGGCACGCGTATAATTGAGACAGGAGCAACTTGACCTCGAAGCCACCAGCTATTCACCAATCACTAGAATATTTTAAACATTGACGATGAATTTGCTAAATTTTGGATTAAAAAATCACTGTGTAAAATATATAAATGACAGTTCAACCTCTCGTCATGGCGTCCAGTCAAATTCTCGATTTAATATTGGATTGTATTGCAGTGGAAGGTATAGGAAGCACAGAATATTTATATACTCAAAGGAGATTGGAAGTGACTTTACAAAGTATTTTCGTCGTCGTTAAGTCAGTGAGAATCATAGAGTATTATAGATCAGTGAAAGTCTGAACAGCGAGAAGATAGATATCGTACTAATGTAATGCTACTGCAAGTACTACTATACCTAATGTTAGTTTTAACTAGCACAAGGTATCATGCCATTTACAAAAATCAATTTAACCGATACACTGAATATAGGCTCAGCTAAATTGCTAATCGCAACTTAGTAATAGTTAACGCCCGAATTCTAAGCCTACATTCTACACAAAAACAAAACTGCGCAAAACATCAAGTTAACTTATGATCCGCGTTTCTTTTCATGATCTTCATTGATTGGCACGCCCCTGATTTCCGTACTAAAATAAAATGAAGATAATTTTTTTTTCAAAAAAGCCAATAAAAATATATCAATCTCACTGGTACTTACAATCTTCATCCATCCATCCATTCATCAGCCAATGGACTGCTGGACATAAGCCAACTCCAAACCATCTCTACCTTGTGCGACCTTGTGCTTCCCACATGCATCGGTGTGCCGCTGATTTGACTTACAAGCTTAATCTATACATAGTATAAAATGAAGTCTACTTCTCTGTCCTTTTGTAAGCTTAAAACTACGCAACGGATTTTGATGCGATTTCTTTTATTGGATAGAGTGATTCAAAAGAAAGGTTATTATGCATAACACTGCATGATATAGTAGAGAAACCCATATAGATAGATACCCATTTAGATTTCTAATGAAGCTGTACTTAAACGTTGTTAAAGGAAATTCAATAGTAGGCGTGCCCGTGTGCAGCCGGGGCTGGTCGCTAGTGGGATATAATTTAATGTATTATCTGTAAGATAGAGTATTCGTTTGTGTTTGTGCTATTATTAACTATGTTAAAGACACTGAGTTTTTAACACAAGACCATTAACAACAAAAACAAAATGTTTATGGATATAAAATAAAAAAAAGGGGCTTTTAAAGAATTTGACAGTATTTTGATAGCAGTAATTATGTCACCCAATACAGTATAAACTCCGCACCGGGACAATATTAAACAATTATGTATTATAAATTAAAAAAAATGAAATAACAAAGTATGAAAATATAAGTCGAACCATAAATTACATGTATGTTAAACGTTTTCAAACACCTCATCATCCACATATACATGCAAAATAAAAAACAATAATATACAAAAGGTAGTTTATTAGTCTTTTTTAAAGTTTCAGATGATGGGTCTTTAGTGGACGGTTTGTGAATCAAAATCTGTTGTTTGAATCGTTCACATCAACACTGCGATTAAGGCTTTCAAAGTGGTTACGTTTTATTTTTTACTGAAAGCAAAATTTAGGGTCTTGAATTTGTTTGTTCCCTTCAGCCTTGTGATGGAATTCAATGCAAAACTCACTTATGATCACTGTTTAGTCTTTACTTATTGGTTTTCAGTGATCACAGTATTTTCATGTAGTAAGATCATCAGGGTGGAGAGACCCCTTACACGGTGGACCGACGACCTAGTTAGGACGACGGGTAGCCGGTGGATGAGGGAGGCGCAGGACCGCACAGGGTGGCAATATTTCGAGGAGGCCTATGTCCAGCAGTGGACGTCGATTGGCTGAGATGATGATGATAATGCAGGTCCACGTAGCTATTTCACTTGTTGAAGAAATAGTTCATCAGAGATTCTCTCCTTCTTCGTGATGTCCACTAGCTGTGGCTTCGTAGAATTCTTGATCAATCCAATGAGTTACACTTTCCTCTCGACTTCTAGAGCTCAACTTTTCGTTAAAGTATTCACGATAACAACGATTTTGATGAAATTTGAAATATAGGTAGTTTAGGGTGTAGAATAACATTTAAGCTACCTATACAACGCGGGTGATTCCGTGGACATAGGTCAGCTAGTAATTAATATTCCACCACGGCATTCATAATAGCAAATTTTAATCTATCTTTAAGACCTTAATTAATAAAATATAAAATTTTTCAGAATGAATATTCTCAAACTCAACAGATGCTCATTTCTGATTTGAAAGCAATATCAAAGGAAACATTGTTATTGTTGTAGATGAATGAAGCATTAAACAGTACAGTACTTAACTATTGAATTTCAATAATAATAGCATGGATATTAACAGCTAAAGAGGTAAATAATACTGTATTTAAAAAAGCCTAATGTTTTTTAAAGACAACTCCTACGGTTAAGTTAAACCATAAAAAGCTAAGCTCACGATAGCTTTATCCGAAATTCGTCGAAGCTTAGCTTACACAATGGTTCTCTGATTTACCTTAGGCCGGGGTTTGTGCAGGCTTTAGTCTATAGACCAGACTATGGGAGTCCGACTTACTCTTCTAGCTCGAGAAGCGAGCTTCAAGCATTTTGACCATAAAACAGAACCGAGCCCTGTTTCCCGGGTACATTGATAGACATGAAAATACACAAACAATGATGTTATAAAGGGTAGATATGTTATATGCTCTACACCACTTATGACATTTTTAGTGTTCAGCAGTTTTGGAATTTAAAATGTGTTCAGTGACTTTTGGGGCCGACTGTACATGACTGCTGAGCCTAAACCTATCTCTCCTTCCTTCCTTCTGACTCGTTTTGAGCCCTGACCAATACAGGTCAGTGTTTTTGTGGCTGCGACACCGCGTGGCCGGCTTCGCCCTCCAGTTTGGCCCACAACTTTTCATCAATGTAGCTAAAAGTATTTAGAATCCATTCATAATGTAATTTTTACATTAATCTTTTATTATTTAAATTTGCAGTTAAAACACTTTAATGTTTGAAACTTAATCATTGCTTTGCAAACGGCATCGTGATTAGTATTCTCAAGGTAAGGTAAATTATTTTATTTTTCGTTGCATGTTATCTATATCATTATCTTATCTATCTGGGCTTAGTGTAATAATTTATTTTTTATCTATAAGTAAGTAATATAGGTATTTTTAGCAACAACTAAGTTTGCGATATTTAAGGTCGTCTCGTATACAATCTATAAGTAGATCAATTTTGTCTTTATAAATCATCCGTTTCTTTGGGCTCTACTTTATCAGTACTATCGGTAAGTGGTATCGTCGTAACAGCCCATTAATGTCCCATTGCAGGGACGGGCCTCCTCCCGTGACGGAGGGATACTTGGGCTACTAATACCACGCTGGCCAGAAGGATTGGTATAGGGTTTCATTTAAAGTTTTCCGTATATTCTATCATATTAATAGTGTTTAACTCTCAGTCTGAATCAAAGACTAACTTTGTATTGGTTTCAGATGCAGAAACACAAAAGAAATTGGGTTGATTCAAACATTAAGAGAAGGCCTAATATTTTTAATGTCAAAGTACCGGATGATAATTATCTCGAGAGCAGTCCAAATGAGTTGTATACTAGCCTTGATGAAGATGTTGATGATTATGGAGTAGCACAAAAGTCATCCTCTTGTTCTGAATGGTCCAACAATTTTAAATGGGGTAATAAGGATAAGTGGATACCAAGTAAGATAATTTAGATTACCGTACTTAATTATACTTATTTTCATAAAAGAACATAGTTTTTGGTTGTTTACCTACTTAGAATTGTGTGCGCTTAAGTTACTGGTGACAAAAAAACTAATTCAAATCATTGTCTTAAATTTCTTGTAGAGAGAAGTATTAAATATAAAGTAGATCTTATTAACTTTCATAGTAATAGTTCCCTTTAAATAAATAAAGTAAGTAAAAAATAACGTTTATATAATTTTACATACATTTTAAGTTGCAACTTTAAATGAGGCTGTGAATGAGGAGGAAGAGACCTCCAGTAACGAATGTATGATAGAAACCAAAATCCAAGGTGGTAAGACGCCAAACAAATCTGACATAACTGAACAAATTGAATATGAAAGACTTCTCCAGCGTCATATAAAGAACATGTCTATAAAAAAGAAAAATAAGATTTGCCAAATAATAACACCAAGTAGTCGAGGAAATCGTTATGATGTACAAGAGAGATGGAACGCAGGATTAAGATATAATGGAGAAAATTTACGTGATATAGAACATGAATGGGACACAGAAAATGGATGTGATGTAGAAGGTGATTGGGACACAGAAAATACATGTGATGTACACGGCAATTGGGACACAGACAATAAATGTGATGTACACGGGCATTGTGATACAGAAAATACATGTGATGTACACGGTCATTGGGACACAGAAAATACATGTGACATTAAACATGTTTGTAACACAGAAAATAAATATGATTTAGAAGGTAATTGGGACTCAGATAATACATGTGATGAAGAAGATGATTGGGACTCAGAAAATATATGTGAAACACATAGACATAATATACACCATAATTGTGATATAAAACATGTTTGTAATACAGAAAATACATGGAATAGTCATAAACGTGATGACAAAAGAGGGTACCAAGCTGAATGTAGACGAAATCCACAAAAAAGATACGACAGTCAAAATAGAAGTAGTGTTCAAAGCAGACGAAGCTCGCATGATAAATCTAAGCGATACAAACATGGTACCCGTAGTAAGACTAAATGTTGGCAAAATTATGCCACATACAGATCTGAACATGCATTGCAAATAGGCAAATGTGAAAAGGAAGATACGTCGAAATTCGTAAAACAGATTCTCGAAAAATTGATAAATACAGGTAATTTTCAAATATTAACTAGGTTAGTTTCATAAAATGGATTCTCCATACTAAATATTTTTATTTTATTTTATTAATATCGAGGTACTATTACCGATCCTATTGTTTTATAATTATGCGAAGCTTAAGTAATATTTCGTTTACAGTTTAAACAACCGATCCGTTTAAAAATTACGCTGTAATATATTTATACATTTCATAAGCTGTAAAGAACCTGTAAAGTTTACTACGTTAGGATCTAGGAGGCAATGTCTAAATCTATAGATTCTAAGAACCGCGTCAGTGTCCGCGGCTGATATTCTTTGGTACCAATCCTGAATGTGCAGTGTATTATGTGTAGCATTAACTAAGTACCTATAAATATTTTAAGACTTTCCTACACCGTTTCCACATCACAAAGACAAACTAGGTATTCGTGGATGTGACAGCGGCATACAATATATCTGAAAAGGTTAATGTGGCAGCACTCTGAAATGAGAGGCCAACCTTAGGTTGTGAAAATACTCATCAAAATGCTCCTCAATCGAAGACTTGAGGCCTGTATTACGTCAAAGAGAAACCGCGTGCATTTACAGAGAAACCGACTCCACAGTGAAGTGTTTTGACCCAATTGCTACTTAACATTTTCACAAACGTGTAGTCTTTCCCTTACTTACTTCTTCTTTTATTCTAATGGTGTAGTATTAACCTCTTAGTCCAATCTTAAAGCTCCGTTAAGAAATATGCTTAACGTAACATTCTTCTAATAACTTAAAAAAATATTATATAAATAACAACACGTTATTTAATTTTACAGACTCCACGACAAGAACCCATTCCTTTGGATGTGTATGTCGAATTCCTAAAATCGCTTCAAGAATTGGTATAAATGAAGTTATGCCATGCTCAGGTCAAACAATACCTCTTGTCGCAAGTACTCAGAGCGATTCCACGATCATATCGAAAAGACATAACCATCTACAGTATTTACATATCTATGAGAAAATTCATCCTAGAGAACTAAGAGAAACCGAAATTACACCTGAAAGAAATTCAGATTGTGTAAAAACTGCAACCAGTAGTCAAGCACGTATCAACTTGATCAAATTATCTATCGGAAACGAAACAGAATTTATAGGTTGTAAAGAATGTTTAGCAAAAAATAATATAGAGAAACAAATAAGATCTACGCAGACCATTCATGTAAACTCTGAATTTTATCCAGTTTTGCATTCAAAATACTCAAAGTTACGAAAGAGTTATGAAAACAAAAATAATAAAAGTTCAAAAAATGAACACAAAAACCATGATTTAAGAAAAGAAATGTTTAGTCCTGATAATGATATTTACGGTAACTACCGAATGAATAATGAATTAGATTCACGTGACTTAATTATTAAGGATCTAAGAAGAAAAATTTATGAGTTAAGCCGTAAAAACCAACACACAAAGGAAATAAAAAAAGGAAAAGGTACGATGGGTACTATGTGTAATATATATGCGGTTAAAGAAAATAATACCGAGTGCCCTAAAAATTATACAACGCTCAAAGACACACTTAAGAAAAAAAAACTGTATAATGATGAACCAGTTGAGGAAAGAGAACTATTTAGTCACGATTATGATGATGATGATGAGGATGAGGATGAATGCGAAGAGGAGGATGATGATGATGACGAAGAAGATGACGAAGACGACGACGATGACGATGATGACGAAGATGGGTTCAGAAGAAATGAGTTTGAGTTTAACACTCTCTCTGATGCTATTAGACAATACATAGAAGATAATCCTGACATCCTGGATAGCATGAAAATATGTAAACCAGGATGTGGATGTATTGACTATAAAGAAGATGATGATGATGATAAGGATAAGGATGAGGATGAGGACAAAGACAAAGACAAAAAGAAAACAGATGATGATCAATGTAATTTACCTCGTTTTTTGGTTAAACTAATTAAAGGACAGTATGAGCCTGGAAATTTTAAACTACCTTATAATCGATATAGAATTAGAACGCAACTTAAAGGCCTTTTCAGCGATGGCTTGAAGCTTGAAATGCGTGGAAAATAATAATAATGAATGTAATACGCCCATGTGATTGTGATGTGAATTTACAGACATCAAAGAATATAAACAAAAAACAAAGTGAATATTTTTTAATTATTTTTTTTTCGAAATTTATTTTGTTAGCTAGACAATATCGCTTCTGATTGTTATATAAAAGTAACCTTGCCTTGTAATATTATTATGTGCCCTTAACAAGTAGATGTATGAAATAAATAATACAATATTAATAATTGGTGTATTATTTTTACCAGGAACATTATTCAAAATCAGGCCAATAGTTGGCATTTATTAGCCGACTATATATTTAAGCCTATAGCAGGCTGTCTAAGTTTGTCATTTAAGAGGCCTTTATGAATTCCACAAATCTGAAAGATTCCTAATAACTTTTTCACTTTAATCGAATTTTGTTCAAATCAGCTTTTCTAGCCTTATTTATACAAATACTGAATAACTAAGGAAAAAATTGAGGCTCCATTTTAGAGAAAAAGGATAGCATACTTTAGATCACTTGTATTATCACCTGTTTACTCATAATCTAATATGATTCTAATATTAGCCAAACAATGTGATTTTGTTATTGTCCGTTAGTTGTATAAGTATGCTACAATATAATTGCAGAACTAGGAAATCTTAAAACAATGCTTATAATATACTATACATACGTTTTTTTATAGCCACCCATTTCGTAAACTCAATACGAAATGTGTGGCTATAAAAAATATTTAAATTTCGGCTTGACCAAGAAAGTCCTTTTTTGTACGTTGTGTCTAATTGTTTTTATTTCAATTTAAAGTATTAAAACTATGTTTCCCAAACTTGCGTTTGATTTTTTTATGTCAAAAAGTACTTTGACGTTTGGAACCCTTTATTTAATTAATTAAAATAAGGAAGGTTATTCATTCGCGATATTTGTACCTATCATCAAATATCTCTAAGTTCTAGTTTTCTCAGTATTAAAAGAAACCTAATTCTTTTAAGATACACCTAAGGCTGATGAGCTCTCCTTTATAAAGGACGCAGAAATGATTAACAGAAATCATAGATGTAATCAGCAGATCAATTGTACCATTACCAATCAATCATCGTCTTTCTCTAAAGTTAAACACGAGTGTAAGAAAAGCTTAAGTGATATATCAAAATGTACAACACAGGATAATCAGCAACGTTATATTGGCAAACAACTAAGATGTAAAACTAATAATAGATGTAGTACTCAGATGGTTAGAAATACCAAACAAAATAATTGGAAAATACATAAGAAGACTCAATGCTGGCGTGGTTATGTCGCCTACAGATGCGAAGATTTTACTGATGAATGTATGGACAACATCACGGACTTTGTCACATCACTTCTGGAAAACGTAATATTTAGAGGTAATTTCTATATTTATATTTTCAATTTTGCCAGAGAGTTCAATACATTGCCCATTCACAGATTCAAATAGTACAAACTACATTCTCTCGAATCACATCGCATACATAAAATATGAAAACTAAATGCTTTGTTTTAAAATTGCATTTAAAAGGAATCTGTAAATAGATTAAAGAAACATGAGCCTCCATGTTTATCAGTGGCCTTCTAATAAGGTCAATTTTAAATTGTATCAATACCTTTTAATTGACGCTCGGTATCTTGTCGTTTTTATGTATTAAAGAACTAAATAATAATAAAATAAATTTAATTTATGTATTATTAATGTACATATTTGATTGGCAATGGTCAATAGTCTGGCTTAATGTTGTAATAATATTTATTTATTTAGTCGAATGTATATTTTTGTTGCTACGTTAAGCATCTTTAAGTACTTTTTAGTTCAAATGAAATGCAATTTAAGGTATAATAATACAAGAAAGAGCCTGGCTAACGAAAGTTGACCCTTAAAATTGGCGGCAAATTTATAAAATACATATAATACTAAAATAATACTTGGTAATATATTATTAAAAATATTATAACAATATTATGTATATTATGTTTTAGAGACATTATTGTACATGTTCATAATTTGTGTGATCAAGTTTATGAGTTACCGTTGTTTTATTTACGATACTTTAAAACATTTATTGTTTTAGCCTATGAAATTGCGTCCTGTACTATTGGAATTTTATGTCGTATGTTTAATACAGCACTGCATTATGGAAGAAATGGACAAATAATACCATTCCTAGGTCAAACAGCACCCGCAGACTCGAGTACAGCGGAATGTAAATGTACTCAACATGTTTGCCCAGACATCGCATATGACTGTCAACCAGATTTGAATACATGCCAGGACCCTAATACAGGAGAACCAGTCGAAATTGAAGTCATTGGACCTGCCGGCGGATATTGCGAGTTTGATGACAATGCAACAAACACTCAAGCAGGTATTAAAAGGTTAAAATACTCCATCGGTAATGAAACTAAATTTAAACATATTGATGAAATAATGAATCGGAATCAGACTCCGAAAATTATTGAAAAGCAGTGTATTATACCTAAGAAAAAATTATGTCCTGACTGTAAATGTCCGCTAGAGAATTTGTCTGACTCATGTTTTGAACTAGACAGACATAAACCCACAAACCCAAGCGGCGTGTTGCGTTTAGAATGTGGCACAAGTGAATGTAATTGCGAAAAACATGAAAATTCATGCCAAGTAACATTTCACGCAAGCCAGGACTGTGAACACAGCTGCTCTCATTGTGAAAACGAATTCAATGTACCTGGTAACTACAAAAGTACACTCAATTTGATAGATATACTTAATCGATTAAATTTTAGAAAAAAACTTGAAAAATGGCTTAAAGCCAAATCGAAATCATATGAAGAAGATAAAAACGATAGTATTAAAACTAAATTACAAGATAAAGATGGTGGTAATAAAACTAAATTTAAAGATAAAGATGATCAGGCAAAGGCGTTTAAGATTTCTTGTAACATGGCGATGTATGCGACTGGAAAAAAAAAGAAACCTAAAAAATCATTCTCAAAGCTAGCCAAAATTATAGCAAAAAGAAAAAAACAAAAATATAAGCCACGTACTGAATTTATAAGTCCCGAAGATTATGCTATTTATAATGATATAAAGTGTTACATTGAAAATAATCCCGATAAGCTTGGTTTAAAAATTTGCAAAGAAGAATGTGGATGTTATGAATTTGAAGAAGAGGATAATATAGAGAATAATCTTGTATCCTTTGGTACTGAAGCAGCAGCAGCTGATGAATGCGCGCTTCCAGGATTTCTAGTTAAATTGATTAAAGGGAAAGAATTATTCAAAAAAAATAAAAAAAAACCTTTTAGGCCAAAGTTGACTGGACAGAAAGGGTTCAAAGTAACGGTGTTTGGCAAAACAGATATAGGTGTATAAAACGATTTATTTACAATTATTTTTTACAACCATGATGTTATGTTCTTTCTTGTTCTCGGGTATGAAATACGCCCGCCTCGCGTCCCGCAGATCATATGGTGGAAGTCCTTATTACAACAGTCAAGCTATAATTAAGTATATGCCAGTATTTTAAAGGTTCCTTGTTACCGAAGTAGCCGTGCTACCTACATCAATAATCTGCTTTTAATATTAGAATAATGATCAAAACTGTTACATTTTTTATTTGACTTTCTAAATTATCGTCATTTTGTCATATTGTGTTTTTTATGTTTACATTTTTGTATAATTAATCTAGGAGTTGCAAAATAAAATTAAGTACTATCATTTTTTGATGTTAATTTAATTAACTATGCCATGTTAATTCAATTTAATTCTCCGTGTGGTGACGGAGTAAGAATACAATATGTCACCACCCCATCTCATCCCATGGGTATCGTACAAACCGACTAAGGGACTATTCGTGAATATTATCTTTACGAAATAAAAAGAAGGAAAACTTGAAATTAAACCCTATACCAATCCGTCTGGCCAGCGTGGTATTAGTAGGCCAAGTAACCCTCCGTCACGGGAGGAGGCCCGTCCCTGCAGTGGGACATTAATGGGCTGTTATGATCTTTACGTAATAAAAAGAAGGAAAACTTGAATTTAACCAATCCGTTTGGCCAGCGTGGTATTAGTAGGCCAATTATCCCTTCGTCACTGGAGGAGGCCCGTCCCTGCAGTGGCACTTTAATGGGCTGTTATGATGATGATGATGCGCGAACTTCTCTAATAGCTAAGTTCAGGCCGGTCAAGTTGTTTGAGGAGAAATGTACATCGGGACATCAACATTGTCAAATACATAAGTTCATTCAAAGTGTCGAAATCGTAGTAAAAACACATCGACAATGTTTTATATTTATACGGTTTCAAAGTATCATAAGGTACAGCTACAAGGCTTGCAGAATTAAAGGAGGAGATGAACACGGAATATATTTGAGAGCAAAGTATGTCTGCCTTCCTCCACATGAACAAAGCGTAAGTTTATGTATGTAGGTATATGTAATAATTAATAATAAAAGTAATTATTATTTATAAAATTATACAATCGAAACAAAGTGCAATAATTATGTACCTACTCATTATTACGTGGCATCCAATGTAAGACTATTGAATATTTACAAGTAATAAGATAAAAGTAGAACTTCTTAAATTTCAAAGATTACGGTTCAGTCTGTTGTTGTTTTAAATGAATCATCATCATCATTATAAATGGGGGAAAGGCCCTAAAATTGGTTCTAGCAAGTGGTAAAGTGTAATTTTTTCCAATAGCAAATAAGTAACTTTTTACATAATGTTTTGTGTATTAAGTCGACTTGTGAACTATTTATACATCTTTAATATGACTAATTAGTGAAAATATAATTTATTCTACATAAAAAAAACGTAGATTGGGCTTTAAAAGAAAGGCAAACTAAGCGCCGAAAAACCTAGGTATATTGCGCTTTGTGTGTTGTGTCCACAGAACATTTATACTCAAAGGAGAAGAATGTCAACTTCATATAAAATTCGTGAGGAAACTTTTCCTAAGCGTGTGGCGCCATCTATTGGCACCCCTCCTAAAACTACGGTTAATGTCAGCAGCGTGGGAAATTCAAATTGATGGTTATTTTAATTATTATAAACAAAAAAATAAATCTTAACGCCCTACGTAGGGCATTAGATATATCTCTTTGTTTATTTTGTTGAAGGTTTAAATTAGGATGACTGTATTTGGAGTTGGATTTGATAATAAAAAACTTCATTTCTTTTACAATTTATTTATGTAAATAATATTCATAATAAAAAATATTCACATTCTTCATTGAAACATTCTTTTCTACATAGAAACTCATTGTAACATAACAAAAACCCTATAGGAGTCACTCTCTCAGAACTGGAGTCAATAACGTTCAATTTCACAAAAACACTTTAACCCTTAACAACCTAGCACCTGTTTTTGTCACACAACCACCTAGCACAGGTCTGTGAGACACCGGAACAAAATGATTCTCATTTTTTAAACTGTGAAAGGTTATTATGAATATTGAGTTAAAAGTTTATTAGGAATATATTAAACTATTGATTAGGAAAGAATGGCACAAGATAATATCAATAGTTTAAAAAAAATCTTAATTGAATAATAAACAATCTTATTTTTTTGATTACAAAGTAACATATTTGGAAGATAAGACTTATTGCAGTAATCCCACAAGTGGTTACTTCTTTGTACTTTTTTTTGAGATAATTAAGAATACATAAACATAAAAAACATCAAATTATCTCAAATAAAATAAAACTTAAGCAAAATTGCAAGACCTAAACATGCAGTTTTTCAGGTCAATTAATACAAGGTTTATGTGAGCATTTCAAGCAAATAGGTGCTCTGCATTCGAAACACATGTATTGTTTTTACTTTTTGTTTTTGTAGTAACAAGAAGAACAGTTCTAACATACTGTTAACCTTTTTTTAGCACTATTTCTTGAAGGAATTACTCTTGGAGTGGTTCCTTTGTTGCTGTCGAGAACGCGGCGTATAGTCATTCTAATATCACGTTGCAATTTCAAGTTACTTGCATGACGCTCCATATTTAATCAAGTGTTTAGTTTATTTCAATATACTATTTTCACACTTCCTCTCTTCTGCACTATATTATACTATAGCGGTGTTGATGGAAAGGAAGAAGGGGTCAGAGGACAAGCTATTGCGCCTCTTACAGAATAAAATCCTTTTTCGAGTTTTAGATTGCACTTTAGATACCTTTACATATTATCATCATCTTCAGAAACAAACTGATCAAGAACTGTTGAAGTTAACTCAGTTTTGGGCAGTACATTTATGTTCTTTTTTATTTTAGTTGTCTTTTCATATTGTGAGTCTGACTCGCAACTGCGTTCTAACGCTTCCTCTAATCATAAATCTACATTAAAAATCACCCCATTCATCATTTGGTACTGTTTCGTTGTCCTTCCTTATTAATAAAAATCTTTTTCCAACCCCCGCTCAATCTTTTTTACATTGAAAGTCATTTTTAAATAAAATAGAAAAAAATACTCAATTGTAAAATAGTCACGTAACCTCCTAGCAGAGGTCTCTCAGACCCCGGTCGAAAGTTTTTTACTAACCAGAGCAAAACTTACAGACATACAACCGTGGAAAGAGCTTGTGTAGCTCTGAGAGGGGCTAGGAAAAGGTACCGGAACTAACAGGTTTATACGAAACTCGGGTGCAATAATATTCAAGTTTTTATATTTGGTGGTGTCTGTCAGACCTATGCTAGGTGGTTAAGGGTTAACTAAGGAATAGGATGCTCGTGCAACGTTTTTAATGCAGGATAAACTTGTTATTTATCGAGATTTTTTATTTATTTACAAGATATTTAGGTATTTACAAAATAAACGGTTTCTTTTCTTGTAGTGTTGACTGTTGACAGCTCCATATAAACAAGTATTAGGTGGTTGCTAGGAAATGACATGACATTTTCTATTTCATCTTTTCTCTCTGTCGTACATAACAGCCCTAATAGAAACATTGTGTAGAACAGAGTTGACTCCCCCTGGTTGTGTCTATGTACCAAATAAAATATGGCGCCGAATGCTATCGTTTGACAACACAAATAATTTATTTGTTAAATATATATTATTATGAAAAATATTCAAGCTTTACTTGGTCACAACGCCACACAAAGCTTTTTAAACTAGAAACACTTAAGAATTTATTTATTTTTTTACAATTACGGGAAACCATTTTTTAACAGACTTGTCTTTGACCGGTCTCATTCAGCCACAAGCAACACAAAATTATTGAAATGCTAATTTTTTCTCGATCCGAATAATCATAATTAATTAAAAAACGTATATTACAATAATATTTTCCATGAATTGTATTTATTACTGTTGTTAATAGGCAGATATCGACCTTAGTAATAATATTCTCTCAATTTAGTATGTAGTTGCACATCACTTCTCTAATGTTATGTGTTGCTAACTTCACACTTTAATAAATAATCGTAAAACAATTCCAATTTCAATCCAATGTTGACAAAATCGCTTTCAAGACTACGAAATCACGTGACTTTGAAATTAACATTGTACTTGGATTGGTATTAGATTGAAATTAAAATTATTTTCAAGAGTATGTCCACTAAAATCCATTAAAAAGATCCATGGATCTTTTTACACTCAAATCGCACACTTATGTCCACTTTAATCCATGATCCGAAAATAATTTAAAAATGGATCTTTTTAAAATCCATTATAAAGATGCATCTACAGTAGCCATTTTCAATAGGTAAATAAAAGTCTAGAAAACCAATCAAAATTTTAATAGTAACGTAAGTATAAATCTTTTTTTTATTTTAATTTATTTGAGATATGTGAGAGCAATATTTGGTCCGTTTAGTGAGCGCCACCGGACAAACAATTTTGTTTGGAAGAGTGGTACCTATACAAAACTTAATAAAAAATTGGGCAAGAGAAATATAAATATTTAGGTTATTTTAGAAACTATAAAGCAAGATGCAAAATCCAAAAACGACATCTCCATAGTACTAAATCCTGCTCGTACGGCGACTTCTTGTGGTATTTAAAGCCGTCGCATAATACCCCTTTTTATTTTTGATATATTTAAAATTGGATGGTTTCATAACGAAAAATAAAAACTTTAATTATTTATTTTGTTGTGATGATTCGACCGTGACGTTACATAGTTGTCTGAATGTCTAAAATTCTTCCAGTAAAGTTTTAAGGTTGATAAAGAAGATTGCATGTGTCACCCGCTTTATTTTTTACAATGGATTTTATTACACTCGTTAGTGCTAAGTAAAAGATTCATTTTTAAAATATTTTCGGATCATGGATTAAAGTGGACATAAGTGTGTGATTTTAAGTGTAAAAAGATCCATCAATGGATCTTTTCAATGGATCTTAGTGGACATAGGGGAGTAAGCCTGCTGCAGGCTGAGAAAGTGACTCCTATAGGGTTTTTGTTACGTTACAATGAGTTTCAATGTAGAGAAGAATGTTTAGAATAGAATAGAAAAATTTCAATAAAGAATGTGAATATTTTTTATTATGAATATTATTTACATAAATAAATTGTAAAAGAAATGAAGTTTTTTATTATCAAATCCAACTCCAAATACAGTCATCCTAATTTAAACCTTCAACAAAATAAACAAAGAGATATATCTAATGCCCTACGTAGGGCGTTATGATTTATTTTTTTGTTTATAATAATTAAAATAACCATCAATTTAATTTCCCACGCTGCTAACCGTAGTTTTAGGGGGGCTGCCAATAGATGGCGCCACACGCTTAGGAAAAGTTTCCTCACGAATTTTATATGAAGTTGACATTCTTCTCCTTTGAGTATAAATATGTTCTGTGGGTAGGTCGCATCTTGTCAGTTTATCTAATTTGTCATTTTTCCTACCTCATCATTTATTTTCTCGGCGTAAGAAATTAGGTATACAAACCAGAAAATGGATCTGTATAATGTCTTGATTCCTCTTTTATACATAAAGTAAAATAAAATGGATGCGACCCATAGGGAAAATTAGAGAAGAACTAAAAAAATTGTGCGTATTCTGTGGCATGGTGGCCATGCCATACAAAGCAAGTATTATGTAATTTTTATTTTGCAACTTTTAAAAAGAGACAGTCGCAAACATTTTAATTAATATATTGTGATAGTGATTGCAATAATCTTTAAAAGTATTAAGTAAAAGTCCAGCGTTTATAAACACACGATGATTTATATTATTATTCTCGATGGTCTACTTGTTTTGCTCTACACCACATACAGTCGAAAACTCGTTCCCATTGACTTATTTTTTTTTTTGATCTTAAGTATGCACGAAATATAAGGTTTCACAAATAAAACTTGTACTGTTATAAAATTGACTTGTATATTATATTATATTATTTTAAAAGATCAATACAAACACAATTATAATTTTAAATATCACTTAATAAAAATATCCTATCAAAACCGAATCAATAATAAACAGAAAATACTATTGTACTTGACAGGTAGACATGACATCTAATATTTTATTCTAAATCCAAATTTGTGCAACCATAGTGTTCACATACAAAATAGTTTTAACTATCTTTAACAAAGTACTAACGCGCTTAAAACGTATCTACCTCTTATTAATATTTCGTCCCATTAGTAGAACAATGTTGTATCTACAAAATGTCTACTTTTCAGTAGAACGATTTGAAGTTTTGCGCTAGCATTTTTTGCTTATAACTTTTTTACGGAAGACTTTAGCCATGTAATATTTTTACAATGTACATAGATATAAATACAGCTATTATTGATATAATTATTTAGTCTAAAAACTATTCCTGTGCGTAGATAGTGTGTCGCATGTGCATACATAACATTGTACTGCCAACGAAAATAGTTCAGGAGCTGTCTCTTGAACACATGCAACGTTATTTGACCAAATTAATCACGTTGTATGTGCAGGTGAAACAATATTTTACGAAATCCTAAAATTACGTCAATGTTTTTCGTGAAGATGTTTTATATAATACTAGTTTGTCGGCCGGCTCCAAGTATTAACGTAAGTAATGATGTGAATTTTACAAGTATTGAATGCACTTGCACACACACTGCAGGGACGGGCCTCCTCCCGTGACGGAGGGTTACTTGGCCTACTAATACCACGCTGACCAGACGGATTGCTATAGGGTTTAATTTCAAGTTTTCCTTCTTTTATTTCGTAAATATAATATTCACGGATAGTCCCTTCGATTTTTAGGACACCCATGGGATGAGATGGGGTGGTGACATATTGTATTCCTACTCCGTTACCACACGGATAACTAAAAGTTAACTTAGCCGATTTTTTATGATTACGACTATAAAGAAGGTACACGTAATTATAATAATTATTGATCACATGAATATGTGCTGGTTAAATTTGAGATCCGGCTTTAATAGACTAAATACATACATCAACTTTGTCTAGGGATATTAGGTATTTACTCAATTAACTCAAAAATTATTGAAGATAACATTCAATATGTTAATATTTTTATACACTAAAATTTTATTTAATTCTAGATTGTTGCCATATAAATGGCATATAGCTACAATCTAGATATTATTTTAGCGTAAATAATGTTTTATTCAAATAAATTAAAAACTTAACCGAACAATAAGAAATTATTAATCTGTTTTTAACTTAGTACTAGTCAGTACATCCAAAAAACGTAAATAACGGTTTTTCATGCTTGGATTAAGTTATCCAGGTCTTGGTGCGGTATATTGTTCCATGTCCGACTAGGATGCAAAAAAGTTGCTCTTCAATCGCAATTTTTGCAGGAAAATTCATCAAAGCACTTTTTTGGAACATTTCCTACGTGTGTTTTATGGTTTTGAGTTCAGATGATTGAGTGATTCAGGATAAGACCGATATGTCGTGCTCCTGCAACTATCTGGATAACACTTTCGTTTTATACAGATGGGTGTTATCGTCCATGAGCTTAAACATTTGGTCAAAATGTAGTATACGGGGGTAGATTAATGGAACTAGAAGCTCAAACAACCTCGTTAAGCTATTTTTTAGCCGTCATGGTGTTTCTGATTAAAACGTAGGTACTTAAGTCTGTTTTAAGACCCACACGAATTCCCGACCAAACCATAATTTTTCCATCGTCGTATGAATAGATTTCCTGAGGATATTGTAGACAGCTATCACATCTAGGAACTGGCCAAACACGCCACGTACGCACAACATGACCTCTTAGTTGTGTACTTTAACACATACTCTCATTGCTTTTTTCAGTCACAAAACTCCTAAAACTAATTAAATATATCTAAGCTTTATACGTAACTAATATCAAAGCACTTGACAGACCCATTTGTTTTGTATTAAATACGTTCCCAGTTTTAGTAGAGTGCTCCTGTCCAAGGTTGTCGTTTCCTTCCTAGATCAGTCCAATTATCGCGACATATTGGCGTGGTATCGCAAGTTCAGAAACAAATCTATTTGTACCATAAAATGATTGACTTTGAGCTGAGGGAGCGGGAGATACAGTACTTTCAGTGTTTGACCGAGTTGGGCAATTTGGGAGCTAGTGTTGCTTCATAGAATTAGAGTAATTAGGACCTTCTGAAGAACGTTATTCGATAGCTTGCACTTGTAATTAAAGTGATATGACAGTATTAGAAACAGAGCGATCTATACCATGAAGTGATTGACTTTGATCAGAAAGTGCACTTAATGCCATCACGTTACTCTCAGTGTTGAACTGACTTGAGTAAGATTTAGCTATGGGTGCATTCGGTTGCTTCACTGAATTGAATGGATCATGATGTTCTTCTGAAAAATATTCTTCAATACCTTGCAGTTTTATCCAGTACTTTTTACGAATACTATTTACTTAAATACGTTTTTTGTCTTGAATGTTTGACTGGCAAGTGGCGCTTTTTTAGTCGACTGCTGGGAAATGTAATTTTATCATAACTCAAGTCAGATTCAATTGACTGATCTGAATATATCAGATAAAAATCACTATAACACTTTGTCTGATACGGAGGTGGTGATAGCATAGGCGTAGGTATACAAATCTTCGATACTACACTTAAAATCGCTGCTATACTGATAACAATGATGCTTCATAACTGGATGCAGATTGAGTTTGGAACGGAGTTACAGGACGCAGTTCAGTAAGAGTCGATGGATCCGCTGGTCCATCACGACAAGTAGAACGACGTTTACAAATGTACACACTGCTACCGTTCAACCTATACAGAATCAGTGTAAGCTGATCTCGCATTTGGTTGTTGTTGGGAACACAACCTGTACCCACCAGCTGATCGCTATCAAGGTCAGCGATCCGTCACTCGCGCGCCCCTCCCTAGACATGCGTCGGCGCTCGCCGCCGACACCATCTTTAGTCAGCCACATACCACACAACGTACGGCCGCGTCGGCCTTCTTAAAATTATATTCTTTTAACCGCCGCGTCTTCTACGAGTATATTGTATTGTTAATATAACTTTAAACAGCAAGTAAACAACATTGTATCTACAGTCCACGCCTTTTATTTACTATCAAGAAGACAACACCTCACCATTTGGTCCTTCCACCACCGTCAAGAACCGAAAAAAAAATACGAATTTGAAAATTCAACGGCTGCATAAAAATTGGAATTTGGACGCTATTCTACTGGATTTGGATAATTTCAAGCAACGTAACGACTTCTTGAAAATCATCAACACGGTCACATCATAGCCGCCTTTGATGAGGTTTCTTCTACCAAGGAGTCCAGAGCGAAGAATATACATTAATATACATTTTTACTGGAAGCCACCTCTTCAGGTTGTCGTCGTGAGTTGGTATCATCTCCAAGCAGTGCCAGCTTATTTACTATCTTCAGTGTGGTTTGCTACAGAAACAGTGAGTTCGTTCCATTATTCCTAGTTTTTCGTTTTTTATTTTCAAAATCATCTTCATGATCATTATCATTTCCATTTCATCCAATCATTAATTCATTTATCATAGGTAAATTAACACAATAATTGCCTAATCATTCAATCATCTTCAGTCTCATATTATCTCATCAAACATTAACCATTCTTTCATACATTTTTAATTATTTACATCCACTAACATAGTGATTGAGTAGTTATAGTATTAATAGTGTAACATTCATAATAATTGCTGGCTTTATTAATAATTTGTGTGCAAAAATAGGCCTCCATTGTATTACTAAGCACTTTTATTTCCGTTATTTATCAGTTTAGCTAAAATATAAAACAATACATAATTTGTGTGCATAAGTACGCCGCCATTGTATTACTAAGGATTTTTTATTTCCGTTATTTAATTGCTTAGTAAAATATAGAAACAAAACATAATTTGTGTGTATAAGTACGCCGCCATTATATTTTCTTTTCCGCCATTGTATTCTAAGCACTTTTCGTGTCCGTTATTTAACCGTTTGGCTAAAATATAAAACCAATACATAATTTGTATTACTACAACTGAACTTCTCTTATTCTTGTTACTGTTTTTTTCTTGATTTTAATAATTTCAAATACTTAATTTCATTTAAATATGGCTGATATTAAAACTTTTATTAAAAAGCGAGCTTCTATCAAGGCAAAGCTTACACAATTTTCTACCTACCTTAATGTTGCTAAATCATGTCAAAAGTTAAGTGAAGTACAGATTTTAGAGGTTGAATATCGTCTTAATATATTCGAAGCCTTATACGAAAAATACGACGTGTTACAGAATGAGCTTGAAGAAGCCGTGGACGACCCTGCCGAGCAATTTTCAGAGCGTGAGGAGTTCGAGAAGCAATACTACAGCTTAGTGGCTTCTGCTCGCCAATTGATTGCGGAAGGTCGCGCTTCTCTTTCGGGACCTGCTTTATCCGGGGTGAGTTCTGGTAATGCTGAGACACATAAACACAATACAATTCGTCTACCTAAAATTGATTTACCCAAGTTTTCGGGAGGCTACAATGATTGGTTACCTTTTAGGGATCTTTTTATTTCTATAATACACGAGAATAAGACCATAGACAGAATAACTAAACTTCATTACTTGCGCGCCTCTCTAAAGGGAAGTGCCAGTCTTGTTATTGATAACCTTGACTTTAGTTCAGACAACTACGATACCGCCTGGAAGCTACTGTGTGAAAGATATGACAACAAGAGACTTCTTGTTAATAATCACGTGCAGGCATTATTTAACATGCAGACATTTAGCTCAGAATCAAGTAAGTCATTGCGTCATGTCATTGATACAACTAATAAAAACCTTAGAGCCTTAGCAAGTCTTGAACAACCAGTTCAATACTGGGACACTCTTATTATATATATAATTGCCACTAAGCTTGATCAGGTCACCAGCCGCGAGTGGGAGGAGTATAGAAATAATTTAACTGAACTTCCCACATTAAACATTTTAGTAACATTCCTTAGCAATAGAGCAGACCTCTTAGAGACTCTCGAGGAATCTAGTTCTCGTAGACCTAAGAGTGACATCACTAATACTAATAATAAACCTAGAAGGAGTTTTTCTGGTCCTTCTTTAAACCAGTCGGACTCACATAAAAAATATTCTTGCCCCATGTGCCTACAGGATCATTACTTATACCAGTGTACGAAATTTGCTAATTTACCTGTGCAGGCGCGTATTAAAAAGGCTCATAATTCTAATGTATGTCTCAATTGTCTTCGACCAGGTCACACTGTACTTAAATGCAGATTATCTCATTGTAAACATTGCTCTGAGAAACATAATACATTAATACATACAGACTCAGATTCTATTTTTCCTACTACCACTCAAACACTTGCTTTATCTGTAAATCAGCCTGCTACTCCTCAACTTGTTTTGCTGTCCACAGCTCTGGTGAAGGTGAGTGATGCTGAAGGGAATCTTCACTCAGCGCGGATCCTTCTGGATAATGCGAGCACGGCAAACCTTATCACTGAAGAGTTTGTACAAAAACTTCAATTAGCTACCTATCCTACCAAGTCCAAGGTGGTTGGTATAAATCTTTTTACTTCTAACTGTGCGAATGGATGTACAATTTTAGTAAAATCACACAGTGGAGATTATGATATTAATATTCAATGCCTAGTAATATCTAAAATATCATCACATGTCCCAAATACATATGTTGACATTAGTAATGTTCATACACCTTCAAATATACGTCTTGCTGACCCACAATATTATGTTCCGTCTTCAATCGACATATTAGTTGGCGCGGAACTCTTTTGGACTATTGTGGGCACTAATCGTATACATTTAGGTAAACACATGCCTACCTTATTAGAATCCAAGTTAGGTTGGTTAGTTTCAGGCGAAATACATCAGACTAACTCCTCTTCTCATGTATGTATGTTTGCTGACAACTTACAAGAAGATTTAAATCGGTTTTGGGAGTTAGATTCTGTGTCTCCTAAGTACAAGTTCACATCCGAAGAACGATCTTGTGAAATTTTTTTTTGTTGATAATACCTATCGCAACTCGGATGGCAGGTTCGTAGTAAAAATACCCTTTAGAGAATCCCCTACTGTATTAGGAAACTCTTACACAATGGCAAAACTTCGTTTCTTATCCCTCAAACGTCGTTTTGAGAGAGAACCTCACTTTAAAAGGTTATATACGGAATTCATGCAAGAGTATAGAGTTAGGTCATATGTTTGAATGTCACCTAAACACTACTTCTTCTTTTTCAAATTATTTGCCTCAACTTGGAACTACAGCTTCTTGGGGGCCTTCACGCAGCAAGTTCACCCGCGATACTCGTGTCGGCGTTGGTGGGCCTTAGACCCTGTGCGGTGCCTTCACGCAGCGAGTCCACCCGCGATATTCGTGTCGGCGTTGGTGGGCCTTAGACGGGCTCGAATACATCTTAAAAATGTAGTAGCATTGCCACGTTAAAGTTGCGGAAGTCATTACAAACCCACCCGCGATACTCGTGTCAAGATCGGCGTTGGTGGGCATAAATGGAAGACTTTGGCGTTACGTTCCGTCGCAGGAGAACCCGGCAGACCTCGCTTCGCGCGGACTTAGTGCCGATAAACTATTAACTTCTTCCCTATGGTGGACGGGGCCGCAATTTCTAGGCAATCACGAATCGTCAGGGCCCGCGTTTCCCCCACAAAATCAACACAATTTGTCAAAATTACCAGACATGGCAATTTCATTACATGTTAATACTTTAAATCAAAATAATAGCAATCTTATATCTAATTTATGCATTAAATATTCACAATTTTTCAAATTACAACGAGTAGTAGCATATATTTTTCGATTTGTTAATAAATGTAGGAGGCAATCATTTGAATCTGGTTCTATTACATCAAGAATATTAATATTATTATTAATATTATTAATATTACATTAAATTTTCTTTTAAAGTTACGTCAACAGGAGTCGTTTCCTGAAGAATTCAATTTATTATTGTTGGGCAAACAATTACCAGCAAAAAACAAACTATTATCATTGTCTCCCTTCTTTGATAAAACTGTCAATCTGATTCGAGTTGGCGGTAGACTACAGAATTCCTTCTATGACTATAGCGTTAAACACCCAATTTTGCTATCAAGCAATCATCCTATTTGTTGATTGATTTTTCATATGTATCATCTTAACCTCATGCATGCTGGACCTCAGCTATTATTGGCTACCGTACGTCATAAATATTATCCAATAGGAGGTAGGAATCTTGCTAAGAAAGTCTCTCATCAATGCGTAAAATGCTGCAGAATGAAGGCTAATACCATACAACTCATTATGGGTTAGAATTTCCATTTTTAGACACTGGCGTAGACTATGCAGGGCCTATCATGATAGCTGACCGAAAGGGTAGAGGCTGTAGACTCATAAAATGTTTTATTTGTGTGTTTGTTTGTCTAGCTACCAGAGCTCTCCATCTCGAACTTGTTTCGGACCTAACCAAGGATGCTTTCTTGGCTGCTTTATCTCGGTTTGTTGCTCGAAGGGGAAAACCACGAAGTATTTTCTCCGACAACGGCACAACTTTCGTAGGTGCATTTAATGAGCTTGCTAACCTGCTTTCACAAGACTTAGAGTTAAGTAAAATTGATACAAGTATAAATTTTCATTTCATTCCCGCTTACACTCCCCATTTCGGAGGCTTATGGGAATCCGCGGTCAAATCGACCAAACATCATCTCAGACGCGTCTTAAGTTTAACAAACTTAACGTTTGAAGAAATGGCAACGTGTTTGATACAGATAGAGGCTATCCTTAATTCAAGACCCATAACTCCTCTTTCCCAGGATCCTTCAGATCTCACTCCGTTAACTCCATCCCATTTCCTAATAGGACGCTCACTAGTTATGTTGCCACATCCACAGATACAACACCTCAACATCAACAGTATCCAGAGGTTTCGCCGTATAGAGTATTTAAAACAACATTTCTGGAGTAGGTTTTCGAACGAATATATTTTATGGCTCCAGGAAAGAACAAAGTGGCGACGGTCTTCAGGAGAACTGAAACCAGGGACATTGGTCCTTATAAAGGATAAAACTTCACCCCCTTTGATTTGGCCTTTAGGTCGCATCCTTCAGACTTTACCCGGACGAGATGGGATTGCAAGAGTCGCCGACATCCGCACGAGCAAGGGAGTCATCAGGCGCGCCTTCAACACGATCTGCCCTTTGCCAGTAGTTTGCTGTTGAAGATACTTCAACGGGGGGGAGTATGTTGGGAACACAACCTGTACCCACCAGCTGATCGCTATCAAGGTCAGCGATCCGTCACTCGCGCGCCCCTCCCTAGACATGCGTCGGCGCTCGCCGCCGACACCATCTTTAGTCAGCCACATACCACACAACGTACGGCCGCGTCGGCCTTCTTAAAATTATATTCTTTTAACCGCCGCGTCTTCTACGAGTATATTGTATTGTTAATATAACTTTAAACAGCAAGTAAACAACATTGTATCTACAGTCCACGCCTTTTATTTACTATCAAGAAGACAACACCTCACCAGTTGTACATATTATGAAACCATCGCTCGGCCAGCTTAGACTGTTTATGTGTAGTATACACGGATGTGTGTACTATAAAGTTAGACCTAGATTTTTTTTGAAACACCAATATAATTGTAAAATTTGTTGGTTTTTATGTAGAGTTAGCCGAAAATTAGATATTAAGAATAGCTGTGTACAATTAATACTGTATTTAATAATTTTATAACACTTTTAGATTTCGAATAATGTTTTACAAGAAACTAATTAACAGAAAAAAGTAGCATAAGTGCTTACGACGCACACTTTAAAATATAATTTGGTCGAATAATGTTTCATGTGTACGTACCGACGAAAAGAAGATACAATTATGCGTAGTAAAATATAGTATGTGCATAAGAAACTACAAAATAAGAGAAACAAATAAGACAAGCTTCATTGTATATTAACATGTTAAGAAACATATCAGTAAAGTATTTTAGTGGATTACACTTAATTTTAAAAAGATGCGGCAACTTGGTAGAAAAATGTTTTATGTGATTTTAAATACTGTCTTTGTGGTAATGTCAATAATTTTGTGTAATAGACCTAAAACAATGTAATTAACATACTAAAATTGTTTATTTTCCATTAAATATAATTTAAATTTTATGGATGTTGTATAAATTTTATAAAAATCTATGAAATATGTATTTTACGTATATTCTATTTTGTAAATAATTTTCTTATTACTAATTTAAACGTTTAATTCTCAATAGTAATGAACAACGTTGTGTATGTAAACAAAATAACAATAATTTAATTGATTTCTGACCGATTTCTGACCATTTTGATCGCCACTGTCGGTTTCCATTGTTACAACACCTCACTCTTGCCGACTCCGTTGAATAATGTGCGTTGTAATGAAGAAACGCGATGCACGGAGCCGAGAGCGCGCGTTATGTGGTCGTGAGACTTAATTCTAGGTATGCCGCGCGGCAAAAACTTTATTCGAACTTCATAACTTTTAAAATATAGAACAAAAGTTATAAAAAAAATATATCATTAGATAGCTTACGTCATTATGATAACGAATTTACAATAAAATCATTTTTGTTACATGTGATGATACAACAATATTCTACTAATGGGACGATTTATAACATCAGTTATACCCACAGAACATTTATACTCAAAGTTATACCAGTATCACATCATTGCCAATATCGTAACAAAACCAAAAACGCAGACTTTTTTCTTAGTTGTAATAGATAATAAAAATCTAGCAATATCAAGCAATTAAAAAAGTAACTAATCTGGCCAGAATTATGATAAAATGGACTCTGGCAGAATTGTCGACATCGGCATAGTTTGCCATATAAAAGAAAGAAGAATAAGAAGAAGAATGATAAAATGTGACAGGTGACATTTCTTTAGGACATAAATTTAGAAAAATTATTTAAAATGTAAATGAAATAAAATCAGATAAATATAACAGGATAAATAAAACACAAAGCAAAGACATAAGGAACATTATTATTATTTGATAAAGATCTGAGGTACAAGATTATAATACAATTAATATTATAAGTTTGTAAGTATGAATATCTGTTACCCTTTCACGTTTAAAACTTTGAATGATACTATACGTTTCAAATAAGAATAGTCAGGTCAATGAACCCATATCTGTAAAAAGTATGGATAGCAATAAAAACTTACGTTAGACTACTTTTTTTTTTACTATCATACTCGTAATATACATAACGAGAACTTAACCGCCAAATTTCAATTTTGCTTGAAGTTTCATGAATAAAACCAAAAATATAATACCTATAAATGCAGATATATTTAAAAGAAATCGATTGGAGTTAATTCAAAATACTGTAACTGCAGATATTTTGAATTAACAACGTCTAGGGTATATATTATATAATATATTACTTTCTTTTAATATTGTTTTAACAATATTATTTGTACATACATACATCAGTACACTCAGCGTCAGATAAATGTGCTTTCAAAGTAGTGAAAATTATGCGAAAAATATAAATTAAATTTTATGTTCGCAGACATAGCGTTCAAATTGTTGTAATCATTCAGAGTGTTCAAAACATCTTGGCTATAATTTGTGAATATTATGTTAGCTGTCACAGTGTTCATTGTTTGTTTTTTCGCTCTCAAATAGGTCGTTCAATAGTATCTATGCACCTTAGAGCACGACATATTATTATTCATTTATAATTTAAAAATTTCAAAAGTATAGATAGGGTTGCCGACGACGACTATAATAATGACTACTACTCAAGCAGTGTAGTGTCGTCAATGGTGTGCAATCGTCGAAAACAAACATTCCATTTAAAAATAAATATTATTTTTAAATATATTTTAACTTTCTTTTTTTACTGACCCTACCTATTTTCATGTTTCTCATTTCATGCACATTCTTATTTGAAAGGAGTTGAAAGAGAACTGCTGAATTTTGAACCCTATATCGTCAATAAGCTTATCCAACAAAATAACACATAAGTAGGCTACAATTTATAAAGATATATTTATAATTTAAGCTACTCGAAATACTAATCCTGCACAGAAGAATTCTCAGCTACCAGCTAGTTCCACATACTTTTTATTCTGCTTAGTGACTTACGTTTATGAGTGTTTGAAGGTCGCGGTGACATAACAGCACCACGCCTCTAACGAAAAGGGAGGATCCTCCGACCAGGCGAGGCTGATCGTGCCTAGCGGGCCAACTGCCCAACAGTTGTTCGTTGGACGTTGTATATATGCGGAATCGCTGTGCAAATCTTGATACCGCGATTCAGGATGTATCTGACATCTGTTTATGGTGGGGGGTACTGAGGTAGTGTAGGTGTTCTCTTGAGTAAGTCGCTAGATGACGCTACAAGTGCATGCTATCTTCGGGACTTGACTTGGAACTCATGTAGAGTTACTATCTTCCTTTCCCATTGTTACCGAGAGACGCCCCGACTCCAGAAAAAAATATGTGAATAATATTATTTCGAAAGAAAAAAGTATTTTCAACGCCTTACAGACTTCTTTGTAGAAATAGAAAGGTAACATTTACTATAATATGATTTACTTTCAGTAACAAACAGATGGTAATGAAATTATTAAAGGGATTTTAAATATTAAGAGATATAAATATGATATTCTATAATGTCGTTTACTGATGCAAGTTTATATTACTCTAGAAAAAGTAAACGGAAATCTAAAAATGGGTTTAGAGTATTACGTTACATGCATGATAACATAATCACTGACAATGTACTAATAGTTGACGGGTTCGATAAGCTGAAACACAATCATGCTGCAGAAGAAACAAAACCATTGAACGATAAAAAGATAGAAGTAAATGAATGTCACGATACGAATAAAAAAACATGCAACGTCCAAGTAATGAGAGACCCAGAGGATGTATCAGACGATACTAACCTATGTAAGTTTTTTTCATATATCACTAGCTGACCCGTGCCCACTTTCGGGCGGCGAAAAAAATGCGTCCATTTTTTAAACATATTTCATTACTGCTCCACTCCTATTAGTCATAGCGTGATACTATATAGCCTGTGACACTCCCCGATAAATGGACTATTTAACACAGAACGAAATTTTAAAATCTGTTCAGTAGATCCATAGATTACCCTCTATAACGTCACAAACAAACAAACACACAAACATACGAACACACAAACTTTACCTCTTGATAATATTAGTATAGATATTTAATAACTTTAAGTTGAGAGCAAGGTGTCAAAAGATTTTTAACAAATAAATATTAAAAGCACTGCAAACATTTAATATACAATATAATACCCATCAAATTATAACATAAACTTTTTACTTACAGTATTTCCATATGTGAGAAAATCTGTGTTATCACCAACGTTAAAGATATCATCAAAAGGAAAGAAAACTGTAATAAGAAGAAAACCGTCACGCAACAATTACGAAAAACATTTCTATATAACTGTTTCGAATTCACCAGAACTAAAAGATGGACATAATCATAACAATTGTGAATTTATTTTACGCACGGGTCCTGTTTTAAAAGAAAACAAAGAGCAGCAATCAGAAAAGCCGCAGCATTTGAGTAACACTAATGTTCGACGCTTAGTTCAATGTATCCAGCAGTCACATTGCTCTGTAAATATTAACGTGGTGCCACCGACCAGTAACCAACCGCATAAACCTCAAACTGAAAACCATAAATCTCTCTTGCAAGACGAAATTTCCAAGTTAAACAGCAAAAAATTACCGTGTGAGTGTAATTCTAATAATAACTTACAAAACGAAAGCACTAAGTTGAACTGCAAAAGAGTATGTTATTGTGGTTCAAATAATAACAGTCAACTCTATGCTAATATTATACCTAAATTTCGTGAAAAAGCTCCTGAGCACAATAATTGCAAATGTGTTACTAGTTTCAATAAAAAAAAAACATTTGGAAGCCCAGGATCCAAATCCGAATACCCAGGTTCCAAACCCGAAAAGCCAGGAACCAAACCCGAATACCCAGGAACCAAACCCGAACGCCCAGGATCCAAACCCAAATACCCAGGATCCAAACTCGAATACCCAGGTTCCAAACAATCATACCCAGGATGCCTACCCGAACCTGCTGTGAAAATAGTTAGACCGCGACCGTGCGAATGCTGTAAAATCGAAGATAATGGTATCAAAAATCATTCCAGAATTATCTTGATACCTATGAATATAAATCCAGAAGATATAAAACAAAATTCAGCCTTTCATATCATAGGCTTACCTAAAAATATGACATTAAACAAATGTGTTGAATGTGTATGCGCAAAAAAGAAAAAGCCTAAACACAAGGCCACACAAACGAAACCATGTACACCGAAGCTTTGTAAAAAATATTGTGTACCCAAATGTAGTGGGTGTAGTATATCGGTATCATGTCCACCTCCGATAAAAACAAAAGATGTTACAACATCCAGTCCTCCAGCCAGTGCTTTAGCCACTCCAAGTCAGACTAACTCATCAACTGAAACTAAACCAGAATTTATACCTTGCTTATTAATAGCCACCCCAAACGATGACAACGAACCTAATCCTGAAGAAGAATTTACGCCTCGCGTTATTCAAGGTCACCTTCCAAAAAAACCAGGTATTACTTATGAAAGACTAATAGAATCTAATGTAAAGGCACCTATTACGGAACTTTGCACAACAATTGAAAGTGCCAAAGAAAAATTAGCATTTATTCTTTTTAGAACTTTCGCGTGTCATATTATTATCATATTTATAATTATACCTATGTATAGCTGTTAAAGTCCAACAAATCTAAAAGATACAGTTTGACAGTTCTGACAAATTGAATAATAGGGTTGGGGAAAAAAATCGTTTACTATAATATCCGAACTTTAAGAGATCGATTACGATAATATCCGAATTTTAAGAAACTTTAAATTGATCTCTTACTAGTAGTATTAGATCTAGTACTACTAGTGAATAATAAAATATTCTAAAAATTTATTTTATTTTAATTATGATTAATATTTACATAATTTTTTTTTAACAAAAATATAGAGATATAATAGTATATTAGGATGATGATAAATGTGTACCTAGTTAGAATAAAGGGTTATTTTTTTACTTTTTAGTTTTTTTTTTCTAAAACTTTAAAAATATTAAATTAATTTATTTAAGGGTACCTATGTAATAAGTGATTTATGCGATCGCGCAGTAACGTGTCGATAATTGACAATTTGAAAGTAATATATTCGATTTTTCGTTATGTAAACGATCTTTTTGCATACAAATGTATCAGAAGAGTCGCAACACTACGAGCAGTGACCTAACTACGTGACTTTGCAATGAGGTCGAGAAATAGAACTATTAGAGATTATTTACTATGTAAATATGTGTTATTTCGCTTTGTTTGAAAATTTTCAATCAAATTTGTATATTAAGAATTGTACATTTTTAGATACAATAATAAAATCTTTCTAAATTTATGGTTTTACGACAAAGGTTTTCGAAACTGAATAATGTACGCATGAACAAAGTTGTTTCAGTTTGAAAAATATGAAACGTCATACTGTATCTTTTAGATTTGTTGAGGTGTAGTGTACCATATTAAATAAATAAATATTAACAGTAGGTTTTAAGCGAGTAGGTTTTAATAATACCCGTAAATGTGTACATAATATAAATAAATCGTAGTGCCTGTTTGTAACATAAAATCCACGGTTTTACTAATTGTATATCAGTGTAAATGTTAGGTTCTATTATCGAAAACGCTCATCGAGCGTTTTTGATCTTCGAGCGTAACATATCACGACACGAATGCCGAAAATCACTTACACTACTCGTTTTTGACTAGATTTCTAATGAAAGATGTTTATGAATCATAAATTAACAGATACTGCAGAATCTGGTTTCTAATTTACGAATTTAATAAAATATTACAACTAAATTTAGACTAACTCAATAAGTTTATAAATTTAAAAGTAACAAAGAATTAAGGTAACATGAACGGCTTATTAAACGAAAAAAAAGGTATTAGATTAGTGTTAACTTATTATTGTTGTTCCATGTTCGTATTAAAAACCCTCACACAACAAAACCGTGACACATCTTTGACTAATTGATTTTGTTGTGTTTGCTAGTTGGTAAACTAACACTAATTAAATTTTAAATTTATAAATTAGAATAAATAGTAGTAATAGTTCTGCTAACTTGTACTTAAACTGAACAAAACAAGGATAAAACTCGAAAAACAACTGTAATAGAAGGCGGTATTGACTACCTCCTTAATAGGTGCTTTTACCCTAGTGACAAATTCAAAGCCTTACGTTATTATTGCTTATTAAGAATTTTCTTGCAGATAAATCTTCTAAACGGACTACTAAGAAAACGCAGCACACGACTAAACCAAATGAAAAGAATACAGTTTGCCAGCGGACCGACTTGCCTCAGAACCAACCAAACAATGACAATAATTATACAATTTCTGTTCAATTTACAAACGACAAAGAAATTGACTGCAGAACTTTTAAAATTCCACCAGGCTCTACTGATAATGAGATTAATGACAAATTATGCTGTACCAAAATAATTGAGAATACTATAAAGTCTAATGTTAATAATACATCCGAACAATCAGAAAAAGATAAAGAAAATAATTTATTTCATACGAAATCAAAGCGACATAAGGAGTCAATATGTAATGAAAAACCACATAAACCTATGGGAAATGAAGATATATTTTCAGCAGTATCTGAACGAGTTGCTGAAAGCCTAAATGCAGGAATAAAGTTAAAAGATATTGAGGAAACACATGAAAATGAAAACGGCTCAAAGTTTATTCTACATGAAAAAAATACTAGTAAAGACCCTGCTCAAAATGTCACGTCTTTGGATGATGCAAGTAAGCAAAATGAGTTAAATCAACCTATGCTAAATAATAAACCATCCAAGGAAGCGTGTTCTCTTGCAATGCAATGCATACAATGTGCAGCCCAGGATGATTTTTGTACAATAACGAGATCAATCAGAAAAATTTTCAAAGATTTTTCAAAGAGTAAAGATTGTCATGTTCCAGATCATTGTGCACAGATTATTAATATTAAAACTCCGTCTTGTCTTATGTTGTACGTACCCAAAAGGAATACTAAAAGCTTTACTGGATTTTCTCAATTTCAAACCCGAACCCCCGGCATGTACAGCATAGAATCGAGAAGCTCAAACTGTTTATTAAAAGAGACATTTTTTGAAAATACTAAAACTCATCATTCGCTTTGTAATATACCAACAGTTTTAAATGCTAAGATTAGTGATCAGTTTTTAAAAAGTCCTTATCATACTTTACACGTTACGAAAACTAAAAGAACATCTCGTAAACTATCAAACTTACTTTTTCAAAAGCAAGTTACTAAGTTAGTAGAACATGTAGGTATAGATGCTAGACAGTTTCACAAACGAAACACAACAAGAAGAAAAAAATTAAGAAAAGACAAAATGTTGAAATGTTCCAACGGTACTCAGTATGTAACGTGTGCATTAAATTCGTTGCCAGGTAATATTCAACGAGTTTACGCATCCTGTGTTCAACCGGTAGAAAATGTTGATGACTTTGATGTTGGTTCTGAATACGTTATTTGTAGACTTCCGAAAAAAACTAAAAAGTCTGAAACTAATGACAATGTAAAATCTCCTCAGGTAAAAACAGAAGATCACAGTATGCAAACAAGTGAAGAGGAAACTGAATACGTACCTTGTTTAATTCCCTACAAAGTTCTATTAAGTTTAAAATGTCATACGAGTAGTACATGCAAAGATAATGCTGCAGATAAAAAACCTACTGAAACGAAACCGAAACCGAAACCAAAACCAGAAAAACCTCCTCCCGCAAAACCCACAAAGAAGCCTGAAAAAGGAAATGAAAAAGAAGACGATCAATTATCACAGAATACAATTGTGTGTAAAAAGTTTTGCGGTAAATTACCCGTAAAATTTAGTGACCTGACAAAAGGCTGTACAAATAATGACAATGACAAAAAAAATAAGGCTAAAAAAAAAGGAACGCCTCGATTCAAAATTGAAACTGTGCCTAAAAGTTCTTCGAAACAACCAGAAACCCAATGTAATTACTATGAAAACAGTCCAATACCGTCTCAAACTTTAGTTACTAAATATTGTGACAAACGTCCTCGCTCGCCGATTGATGAATTGGGCATTTACGGCAATAAAATTATATTGTCGACAAGTTCCATTGAAGCAACAGAAAATATAGTTAAAAGTTATAAGAAATCGGATACAAAAGATAAAAAAAATACGACTACAAACACTGTCGAACCTTTTTTTTATCATAAGAAACGGAATCGCAATGGCAAGTCCATGGGAATTCCTTTTTTTTCTATAAGGTATTGTTCAGTATTGTCAAATAATGCAAATATACACCAAACTTCTAACGAATTTGTTTATAATAACTCTTCTAAATTAAAAAGGATGACTAGAGATTTTGCATAAAAATATTATTATTAGACAATGTTTGTTGTTCAACCAGGTTCGTGTTAATAAATTATTTACTGTCGAGATATTGTTTCAATAAATCCTTAAAACGTGCAAGGCAACAAATAACTTATATTTTACTCTAAATGAGAGAGAAATATTGTCCCCTTCTATAACCTTGATGGTTGCAATAAGCTACTAAGGGCTTATAGACCGTTTTTCATATTTTGAACTTCGTGGTAAGTCCATTGATGGCCGCTTGGATAGCGACTACGGTACGATCCAGGAAAAAGATTTGCCTTAGTCGTTTCCACTTGCTTTAAATGTTCGGGGATCAGTTAATGTACATCCAGCTCATACGTTACGTATTAGCGGCGGATTGAATTTCTCTACCAATTCATTGCCTTTTTTCCTGGAATTTCAACCAATGATTTTTTTATAACACTGGTGTAGTTTTTCATTTATATACTTACCATTTTAATAGGTGCATTTTGATTTAGTATAGTGTCTAGTAGATAATAATAATAGGTGTCTAAAATCGACTCGGTTGTCAATCCATTCAGATAACAAACGATTAATCGATTAATATACAGTACCCGGCCGTAAATATTACACATCGACTTTTGTAAAGGGTCAATCGGCTAATTTCGGCTTCGTAGAGCATTGATTATCTCTGTCGCATGAAATACAAACAGTCCGGTATTTATTATCGCAACTGTCCAGGGTACGCATTTTACAGACACGAACTTGCTAGTGGGGGGAGCCTAAAACATTGTTGTCGGAAATGTGCACGCTAAAATTGCCCAAAAAACTTTGGGGAAAGGGTATTACGTACAAATAATATTAACATAATTAGAAATAAATACTATTTGATAATAAATTATCAAATAAAGGAGCAATTAACGTTGTCCGTTTGTATGGAGTTGCGACTGGCATGCGTACCCTTAAAACAATTATGATTTGATAGTGTGCGACAGTGATGACGCTCTACGATGCCGAAATTGGTCGATTGTCTATTTCCGCAGGTCGATGTAGCAGCCCGTTATGATGAGGCGTTCAATGTTTTTGATGATTGATGATTCAGACGGACCAACCTTCTTCTTCTTGTGACGAAGGAATACTTGGCCTAATAGGTACCACGCTGGCCAGACGCCAGCGTGGTAGTTTTAGTAGGCCAAGCATTCAATTGGTATATGGTTTAATTTCAAAAAAATTTAATGACCTTTAAATGTACTAATGGTAATTCAACATTTTGCAAATTCAACATTGTGGTCCTAAGGGCCCTCGCCAGGGGGAGTCAACTCTGTTCTACACAATGTTTCTATTAGGGCTGTTAGTCACGACAGAGAGAAAAGATGAAATAGAAAATGTTATGTCATTTCCTAGCAACCACCTAATACTTGTTTATATGGAGCTGTCAACAGTCAACACTACAAGAAAAGAAACCGTTTATTTTGTAAATTCCTAAATATCTTGTAAATAAATAAAAAATCTCGATAAATAACAAGTTTATCCTGAATTAAAAACGTTGCACGAGCATCCTATTCCTTAATTGAAGTGTTTTTGTGAAATTGCATCCTATTCCTTAGTTGAAGTGTTTTTGTGAAATTGAACGTTATTGACTCCAGTTCTGAGAAAGTGACTCCTATAGGGTTTTTGTTATGTTACAATGAGTTTCAATGTAGAGAAGAATGTTTCAATAAAGAATGTGAATATTTTTTATTATGAATATTATTTACATAAATAAATTGTAAAAGAAATGAAGTTTTTTATTATCAAATCCAACTCTAAATACAGTCATCCTAATTTAAACCTTCAACAAAATAAACAAATAGATATATTATATAACGCCCTAATAATGTAGGGCGTAATATAATATATCTCTTTGTTTTTATTAAATAAAAAAAATAATACAATTTCCCGCGCTGCTGATTTTAACCGCAGTTTTGGCTCCCGATAGATGGCGCCGCACGCTTAGGAAAAGTTTCCTCACGAATTTTATATGAAGTTGACATTCTTCTCCTTTGAGTATAATTGTTCTGTGGCCCTCGCCCACGGGCGACTTTTTGTAGCGATGCAATCGCGATGCTTTCGCGCGTAGCATCGGATACAGACGCGAAGCAGTCGCTATAGGCCGACCGTTTAACTCAGACCCCGCCTGCGGTAATAGGGGTGCGCGGGGGGCGAGGACAAAGGAGAGAGATATCTCTTGATTTTTTGGCAAAACGGCGCCATCTAGATACTGTGACCTGAACTACATCACATCACAACACAGCTCTAATTTTTAGCTAGCATATTTTTATAAAATAAAAAGGAGGAAATGTTGAAATTATACCCTAAACCAATCGAAATACCTGGAGAGGTTTTTTTATTTTCTGGTCAGGCTTTAAATTGTGTAATAATTTAGATTGCATATTTTCTCTAAGAAAGTACGAGTTTAAATGGCAAGATGACGCCACCATCTTTGAAATTTGTAAATTGTATAGAAGACGGACTAGCTTACTGCACTAGTGTCATACTGACATACTGACTAGGTGTCCGTTATGGTAGTGTGTAAAAATAAAAAAAGCTCTTATTATTGTTCTTATTATCTGTAAATATTTTCTAAGATTGATTCGTACAAATTAATATGTTTAAATCATACCTGTTTTAATGTATATATGAGTCATATAATTTCAAAACCCCCGAAAGTGATTTTTCTTAAATGTCGACAATTCATGAAAAACGTCTTAAACTTACTAACAACCTTAATTCTGTACGATTTTTAACATTATATTATTATTGTAATCTAGCAATCCCAACAAACATCTTTCTTTAATAAAAACAATTTGAAAAACGAGGTTATTTGCAAAAATAGATTCGTTTAGGGGACTTTGAAGTTAACTTTAGGTTTTAGTGAAATTTGAAAGTAACCGATACCGTTTTAGAGGGTTTTGAAGCAATCACTATTTTAAACTAGGAAGGTATTATGCAATAAAATTGTAAATGAGACACAAAATAAAAAAGGCAATTATTTTTAAAATTATTTTATTTCAAAAGAAATGGTTTTTCATTTTTACGTAATAATGAAATAATAATTATGTAATATTATTGTTATTTTTGGAGTCGGTGTCAGCCAACGAAATACGATAATACCTAAGCAAATGGAATGGCGGCCACGAATTACAAATTATATTATTATATGACTTCGACATTATGACATAAAGTTTGTTGATTGTTTATGGGTTGGTTTAAAAATTTAAATAACTATTTTTATCATATTTAAATAAATATATTTTAAAATACCTCTGTCACGTTCAAACGTTTTAATATACCTATTTAGTAACTGATTAAAGCTTTCTATAACTTTGGGCGTTTAACCAGCACCGTCAATTGAAAAAAATCGTAATTCGCAAATAGGATCAATAATGCAAAATGTTGTCTACAAAGTCGTTAGAAAAGGCAATAAAGTTCTGTATAACACATTCTGATCACTTTAAATGGTTTTTAATTTTAAGTAATTGTCTTTGATTCGTAGTACTTTCTCATCTTAGTCTTTAGTCTGTGTATAACACGACGCCATATTTCTTTAAATTTTAAGTCAGGAATATAAAATAGAATATAATTATCGTGGCTGACACCGACTCCAAAAATAACAATAATATTACATTATTTGTACCTAATAATTTGATTATATTTTAAAGAATCTACAAATAAATATATTTGTAGACTCTTCAAGAAATATCCTTAACAATACCTTTTACAATAATTAAAAGAACCTATTCTTTAGATTATAATTAAATAAAAAGAATGTCTGATTTAATGTTGCAAAACCAAAATACAACTAATATTTTTTAATTTTTAGTGCAATTTTTGTCTTTGAAGTCGGTTTTTTTTTGTAAAAACTTATTTTATTTGGCATAGCAACCAACTCGATATAGCTCTTGTGTACGCTACCATAACGGACACCGCTACCCCGCCCCCTCGTCCCTTTCATACCGCAGGCGGGGACTGAGATAAACGGTCGGCCTATAGCTGTGTGCCCGCGCCCACGGGACTAGATTCAGTCGCGATGCAAACGCGATTCGGTCGCGATGCAGTTACGACACAAAAATAGCTTGGATCAGTACAGTTGCAAGATGGCCCTTCGGAGCAGAATGTACAAAACGCAAAATGTACACGACACGCAAAATGTACAATTCGCAAAATGTACAATTCGCAGAATGTACAATTCTCTTATTGAACACTACTCGCAAAATGTACAATTCTCAAAATGTACAAAGTAAACCTAAAGCCTTTTTCACATCGGTGACGATCGAAAACACTAATACCACAGGGAATGTTTTTTTTGTTTAACTATTAGGATTTTTTTTTGTTCGTTGATTATAAGTCTAATTGACATCATAATTTTAAACCTACGTTACATGCGGAGGCTTATTTCAACTAAGCGCAATGCCGCGCAACACAATGTCCCACGTAGCTAGCTGACCTGTGCTGACTCCAAGAATTTTACTATTACGGACTATTACTGCTCCGAAGGGCTATTATTGACGGTAAAAGTACTAGGCTTGCAGAAGCTTGCAGGAGGTTAGAACTCCTACTAGATTGGATACTCCTACTCATAAAAAACTTCCTGCATTCATGTGCTAGCCTAGTACTAAATATACATATATGTATAAATAAATTTAAACCGCCTCTGTAGATATACCTTTGGTCGTAAAACAACTAAATTAAAAAATATAATTACGTAATTTATCTAACCAAACCTAAAGTAGGTTGGTCCGAGACAAGCATCAAAAACCACTGTGTTTGTTTCGGTTCTTGCTATAACAAGTTATACAAAACAGTAAAACACCTTATGTGTGAATTTAGCTTTACTTGTACATTTTGAGAATTGTACATTTTGCGAGTAGTGTTCATTTTGAGAATTGCACATTTTGAGAATTGTACATTTTGCGTGTCGTGTACATTTTGCGTTTTGTACAGTCAGAGGCAAAAATATGTAAATACCACAAAGTCTCATAAGACGTCACCATTAACAAGCACATAAACATGTATTCAAATAAGTGTTCATATTATGTAACATTGTATTGTTAATAAATATGTATTCAATAGGTAAAAAAATATGTATTCATCAAAAGAAGCATAAACATGTACACCGCCAACTGCTAATTATAATGGGTACGTTCTTGAGCAAATAAATATGTATACAATGATGATGATGATAGCATAAACATGTACACTACCAATTGCTAATAAATAATAAAAAGTCTTAACGTTATATTACAATGAAAAATCAATAAAAATAATTATTTTTAAATAATGCTTAGGTATTTTAATTTTGGCGGAAATGGACCAGTTAACTATTTTCAAAACTTCATGGAGAGAGACATTTTGATTGTGTATTGGCAGAATCTAAGGATCATTAATCGCGCCAATACCTACAAAAAAAAATTTGGTTGTGATTTAAAAATCGTTCCTTTTTACAATAAAATAATGTTTTAATGTAAATAAATATTGAATGAAACAAAACTCATAAGTATAAGATAAGAAAATAGACTAGATTTTTAAATAAACCTTATTATTGTTTACCTATCTGGATCACTTGTCATACCTAAAATAATTGCTTTCACGTAATATTAGTAAATGCCCAGTCACCTGGACATTTCGCACGTCACAAACAAAAGGGTATTATTTCGAAAACGTTGTTTTGAGATATCGCGTATTGAAGTTTTAAAAAATCATAGATTCGGAACTACTTACTCAAATATTTAAAATTATCTCTAGATTTAAAAGTACACTATCCTTCTTTATGCTGGTTAAGTTTAGTTTGTGTATCTATAACAGTTTTTTTTATATTAATAGTTTTATGGGAACAGAAAAAGATGATACCCTTTAAGCAGTTCAAATAGCTCTTAAGTTTAACTTGCTACTCTCTAGCTTAACCAAAATTTACCAAATTATTTCGATAACCAGTTGTAATTAATATTGATACTATATTAAGCAGCACAGAAATTATCTTTTGCCTACATGGCTAAGGGATTATAATTCTTCTTCTTCTTCGTTTCGACGGCAATAAGTCTAATTTCAAATATATTTTAGATGTGTTTTGCCCAAGAACCAGCGACAGCAACAGCATTATCGTTGGCACTCTTTAGGTCTTCTGGTGTGCAGGTGGCAGGGCACATTGGGCATGATAGGAAGTGTTCCATGTCCTGGACGAGAGAACCGCACCCACATCCACTATAGGAGGGGTTCAGATAACCCCATTTAGTCCGGTTAGAGTTACAGCGGCCTACTTGGGTACGTAGCCTATTGAGCGACCTCCAGATCGGCCACTGCTCCTCGAAACCAGGTGGAAGATGTTCGGCGGGTGGAATGAAGTCCGCCGGTGGTGCAAAGTTTGAGGCCCACCTGTCCAGTCTAGCCTTACTGGGGTCACCGCACAGTGCACGTGTGTGTCGCAAAAAACTCTTACGACTTTTGAGGCGTGCCCTGGGTATATTGTGCGAGTAAAGTGGATGACGAGGGTCGGTCTCTTGTTTTTCCTTTCAGTTTCGCAAATGACCTGACGGCGAACACCAGGTCGAGCAATGGCGGCCAATGAGTATAATTTGACCAATGGGGTAGGTTTCAAGCAGCCAGTTATTATACGGCATGTTTCATTCAGGGCAGAGTCGACCATACCTGCGTGAGCCGAACGGTGCCATACCGCGGACGCATACTCTCCTGCCGTGTAGGACAATGCCAGACCCGTAGTCCTGACAACATGTGGGGCTGCCCCCCAAGACGCAGAAGTTAGGCGTTTGACCAAGTTGTTTCTGGTTGATATTTTTTGCTTGGTATTATAATAAATTAAATACTGATTGCATCTAAAAAATCTAGAAATTCTATTTGTTTTAGTATCATAATTAGTTATAATAAAAAAGAAACTCAATATGAAAGAAACATAATTTAACAACATTATGTAGGTACCTACAGTAACAAAACTATCAAACTAAATCAAATGTGATACTTTGGGGACATACGTTAGATCCCTGTTGTCACTGTCAGCAAATGGGTCTTCGTAGAAGTATTGAAGTGGGCCATGAAAGAGAAAGTTGTACCTGGGAAGTATGTGAAGTTAATTCGTGCTATGTAAAGACAAACCAGTTATACGTCCGATCGTCTTGCAACTCCAACCAGTTCAGTGTGGCGGTAGGCTTGCACCAAGGGTCGGCTTTAAGTCCTTACCTCTTACTGACTATGGACGCCTTGACGGCGGGCATACAGGAAATGGCACCCTGGTGCAGTGTTTGCCGATTACATTGTTCTGGTTGGGGAGGATGGACCTAAGATCCAGAGCAGATTAGAGCGTTGGCAGTCCTGAAGCCATAGCGCTTAACGGCATGCGCCTTCTAGTCTTCTCTGTCTTCCGGTATCTCGGTTCTTTCATTCAAAGCGATGGCGTAGTAGATCGGGCGGTCAAGAACCGAGTTAACATAGGATGGATGAAATGGCAGCAGGTCATTGCTTCACGGGAACCATCTGTGACCCCCACAGTCCCCTTAATTTAAGGGGAAGATCTATAAAACTATGATTACACCTGCCGTCCTGTATGGATCAGAGAGTTGGCCAGAAAAGAGATTAATGAAAGACAATCTGTGTGGTGTTACGAGAGTAGATAGAGTAAGAAATGAGTATGTAAGAAGATTTGAAAGTGGCACCGGTGGCAGAAAAATTACGTGGCAGCCGGCTGTCATGGTATGGGCATGTTATGCGGAGAAATGAGAGTCATGTAGTGAGGAAGGTGGTGAACATGTGTGTGGATGGATATAGGGGAAGAGGACGACCAAAGAAACGATGGATGGATTGTGTGAAAAGCTATATGGCTGCGAAGAGTGTTACTAGTGAGATGACGTCCGATAGGACAGTATGGAAGAAAAAAATATGCTGCGCCGACCCCAAATAAAATTGGAATAAGGGCAGGGAAATGATGATGATGAGCAAATGGGTCTTTGTTTTCTTCATTTTAAGAACTGTCCGGTGTACTTAGGCGATTGCTGATTGCTTTCATTATTAAACCAGCCTTCCTACTTCGCTTCATTGTTTTGATTATAACTAAAATTTAAAAAAGACAAAATATAATAACAACTTAAAAGGTAGTATTTTACTTGAAACTTGCAACCATAAAATACAATTGACAAGATGTACAGAATTATCTCAAGCAAATCGGGAGCTATAAAGTATTATTTTATTATTATTTTGTTAAAATTACCAAATTATATTATATTGAACAGGCAAGACAGTATTATTTAAAATAAAACATGAAACTAGTATAAATTTTAACAAGCAATAAGGTATTAACTTTACATAATACTGTTTAGAATACTTACAACTTTATAGATTGATTCCATATTGACGACTGGACGGGTTGTAACTCAGAAAGATACGTGCGACGGCCACGAACGATGCCCGGCTACTGAATCAACTAAGATGCGACTGTCTTACCTATCTCGAAAATAGGGTGCATAAATAGTCAAGAAAGAATTGTATCGTTATATTTCAAAAAGTATTTGGAATTTAAATACTATTTTCTTACCAATTTATAGAGAAAAAAATTAGGTTTCCGAATTCAAAATAAAAAAAAAACGGTTTTTCAGACTTAATACCCTTTTATTTATAGCGTGTATAAAGACTGCTCAAAGTTATCTATAAAATAGAGTACAATTAAGTACAATAATTGACATTATTCTCCACCATAAAGTTTTCAAAAATACCTAAAATTTAAGAGTGCGTTACCCTAGCAAGAAAGTATCTCGTAGAGTGATGAGAGTGGTACGTATCGTTCTTGCTAGGTCTACTGAAGATGTGCACGAAATTTGACATTTGTGCGTCCTGGCGTTTTCGAGAAAAATGGAAAAAACGATTCCTGCTAGGGTAACGTTACTCCAGCAAGAAAGTATCTCGTGGAGTGATTTGAGTGGTACCTATCTTTCTTGCTAGGTCTACTGAAGATGTGCACGAAATATGACATTTGTGCGCCATCAGGTTATTGAGATATTGCATTTCCTGCTGGGGTAACGTTTTGATATATCGTGTTTCTCGATAACCGTTATATGTGCGCTAATATAAAAAATATGCCCATGTACCTCTTAATTTGTGCGTACTTATGGAAAAAAATGATATGAGAAAATATTAACAGTTTTTGAGTAATTACACTTTGAAAAAAAAAACGAAAAACGCTCATAACTCGTAAATGAGTAAACGTATAAGTTCACTGACAACTGTTATTGGTACTTCTTAATGTGTATAAAAACCATACAAATTCTGCAAAAACGCATGGTTCAGCAATTTCACGCACAATCAAAAAACTGTGTCATAACTTTGACATAAATGTACAGAAAAACGGCTCAACCCTAGAAGTTTTGGTATAAACCAATGCTTAGAGCATACCGTGAAATATCTAAGTGAAAATTTTCAGCTTGGCAAATTTTATATAAAAGAAGATACAACCAAATATCTAAACACGTAAATATCGCTCGCCTATCCGACTAAATAGGGTTGTATACAAAAAAACGGCTGATACATACATATTGATGACCTTCTCAGCTTTACTCGCGGACCGCTTGAAACTTGTACACTGAAGTACAAAATAACAGTTGGCTATACCCCAGCACAGAACTGCCGCCTTTCGTGGTTGTTTTAAGTACGCAGCCACTCGATGTTGGAACAACATTCCTCCACCAATAAGAGGTCTGACAACAAAGAGTAATTTCAAGGCTCATATTAACAAGTTCCTATTAAATAAACAAAAAATTACAGGCGACACAATTTTGCCTAGAGCAAATCAAATGTGAGCTGAGGGGAGTTGATATATTAACTGCACTGATACATACCTGATTTGGCGGAGTATCACAAATTTTTGCTTTATTTCAGCTTTCTTTCATTGTACGTCATTCATTGCAATTGCATCACTCTGAACAAAATGTGCCGCATCTGGGCAGTGTTACATTATTTAATACACGATATTATTCACTTCATTATCTCTTGCACCACGTTAAGTACACTTTGGAAAATAAAATAGAAAGAAATAACTGGACATCACAATCACACAGTTTATATAAATTTATTACGCTGTACATACTGTTGTTTTTGTTTTTGTTTTCTAGTTTATTGATTCTGTTTCTGTTTATGTTTTGGTTATTATCTAATTTTATACATCCAATCAAATTTTGTTATCGTCTGCCAGATCGGCCAATGACAGACTGCCTGGACACATACTGAGCCACGGAAACGAACGCATTGGCCAATGAATCAACATCAATCTTATCGACGATACGATTATCATTTGTTTCCGGTCAGTCTCATTAGGTCTGATCTGGTAGACTAAATGAATGTTAATAATATGGTACAACGATGAATTTAATGTTATTTTTGTATTTTATTTATTTATTTATTATATTAGTTATAAAGTTTTATTGTTTTTATAAGTTAAATTGTGTTAGTGTGCTCTGATTGTGTGAATGATTGGCATCCGTGTCGTCATTGCAGGGTGTTGGTTGAAAACCAGTGTCGTAAATCTTTTAGGGTTTTACGACAATTAACTGAACCAACGCCTTTTTTGGCGCAGGAGTGAAAGGCGTGCTCTTATTGTGTTTTACGTGTCCTTCCTGTTCATCTGTTCTTCTATGTTTAATTGTCGCATATTTTAAGGTGGAGGGTAGATTTTAAGAACAAGAAAATGTTTTATGTTATAGTTATTATGTAGAAATAAGGACGAAAATGTACCTACAATTTTATATATGCCTTTGCGCTTGTGCCTTAATAAACATTATCTTTCTTTCTTTCTTTCTTTATTTAAATAATCATTAATATGTTGCCAGGTAGGTTAGGTAATTTGTTTTTATGACTGCATATTACTATTAGATTATAAAAGTTTCCTAAGTGCTATTCCAAGGTATGAAGGGGAGAGTTAAGCAAAGTTATCTTCTATTCAAATACCTACTTACTTATTATTAAAAAACATTTTAAACACAAATTATGCATTATACAGTATGTAAAGTGAGACATAGGCAATATTCTAGGGCGTGATAGATAACGTTATTTAAATGAAGGAAAAAAAAATACAAAATAAATAAATATTAAATTACTACATAGTAAACGCCGTGTAAGGCTTAGCCATGAATTTCACTAATCATGGACACCACGCGGACGCAGCGAGCGATCGGTTCGCCAGCTGATTTAGATACATACCTACGACGCGCGGCGCGGGTCAATGCACCGAGTCTTGAACAATATTTTAGCGCAGCGGGAACGTGTCCACACTTAGTTAATTTTTGGGATTTTTTCGTCAAAAATTAAGTAGGTACAGTCAGCCCCAAAAGTCGCTGAACACATTCTAAATTCCAAAACTGCTGAACACTAAAAGTGGCATAAGTCAGTGTCGCAACAAGAGTACAAAATAAGCTAAACGTACAAAACGACCATAACACGCTGCACACGGTTATTCCAAAAGTAGCTGCACACGGGTATTTCAGAAGTATCTGTAAGTACAATTATCTCGTTGGAATAGATACATAATTTCAACACAATTCACTGAGATTCGATAGCCTAGGGTATAGAACACTCGACTTTGATGAAGTAGACGTGCGTTCGAAACCGGGTTGTGCCAAGTTTTTATTTTGGTTTTTTTATTTTTATTTATTGTATTTTATCTAAAAAAAAACAAGTAACTTAAATTCACCGTCACTGTTCACAGGTATTTTAATAAAGTTAAAATATTATTTTTAATTTTTAATTGAAAATAAATAGTATTTTTATTTAATTTAATGAAGAATGATCATTATGACTTTAAATTGTATGAGAAACATTTTCGGAGATTCGATGATATGAGTTGAAATGTTATGTAAGAAGAAGCGCTCCCTGTTGTGCGACATTGAACTTAATAGTTTTATGACATGCAACTAAAATTAACTCTAGAGGTGATAAAGCCATTTAATTATTTAAATTATTTAATTTAATTGTCGAATATACATTTTTTTCGTAAACGTAGTCGCGGGTTACAGCTTGTATTGAATAATAATAGTAGAAAACAAAATAAGAAAAAATAAAAAAACACAAAAAGTAATCCGTTCCTCAGGATCGAACCAGAGCTGTTTTCTTTTCACCCAAGCTCTATACAAGCAAAGCTATCGTGTTGACAACTGATTTGATGAAATTGTTAATGTAGTATTCCGCTTTGAAATTGGCTTGTCTACTGTCAAAATCACTCACTACAACTACACTGAAACTCGACCGCAAATATGAGCGATGCAGCGGGCGAAGTTGCCGTTCAGTCATGCGCGGCTCCCGTACACTGCACGAGTTGGCAACATCGATACTTCTGAAATACCCGTGTGCTGATACTTTTGAAATACTAGTGTTCAGATACTTCCGAAATATCCATGTGCAGCTACTTTTGGAATAACCGTGTGCAGCGTGTTATGGTCGTTTTGTACGTTTAGCTTATTTTGTACTCTTGTTGCAACACTGACTTATGCCACTTTTAGTGTTCAGCAGTTTTGAAATTTAAAATGTGTTCAGCGACTTTTGGGGCTGACTGTACCTAATTTTATTATATAATTCGGATCAGAATCACGTACAGATTCACCTCCTTAACTATTGCCGATGATTCGAAAAACACCCTGTAGAGTGATCATAATAATTCAGCTGCTGTGCAGTGTGATTGAAGGACAAAGTACTATCCACCAGGCATTTATACCTACTAATATTGGTACCTTTACTCTCACGCGCGCCGCCTCCCCTGACGTCACAATTCATATGTTGCCGCTCGCTGTGCCGCTGGGCCGATGTGAGAAAGGTATATAATTACCTAAACACAGTTACTGTTGTGACATAAGAATATGGAGGCGCATCCCTAGCCCCTTGAAGGAGTTGCATGGTCGTTTTTACCGGGCCTTGAATGGGCCTGATGTTGACACATTATCATGTGTCCTGGCTGCGATTCGGTGATCTCTTTGGAGAAACCGAGGGTTTTGTATTTGCAATTATGGATGAAGTCGTAATGACTAAGAATTATCAGAAATATATCCTGAAGGATGGTACGTCGACATATGTCGGGGTTGTCACTGTCCCGGAGAATCACTCAGGCATATTGTTTTTGGTTGTTCTCGTCTTGCGAATGGTGAATACTTGCATAGACACAACCAAGTAGCCAGAATTGTCCACCAACAACTTGCTCTTAAATATCATCTTGTCGACGCAGAAGTACCGTATTATAAGTATGTACCCGACCAGGTTTTCGAAAATATGTAGTAGTATTACATTGTATTGGGACCGATCTATCATCACTGATCGGACTATTGTTGCCAATAAGCCAGATATTGTGGTGATAGATCGGTCAGAACGCCGTGAAATGATAATCGAAATCACCATTTCTCATGACGAGAATCTTGTTAAAGCCGAAAAAGACAAACAAACGAAATATTTGGACTTGGCTCACGAGGTTGTGGAGTGTTGATTCGGCGATTATTGTTCCGATAGTACTTTCGGTGAATGGACTTATTCCAAAGAGTCTCTATCAACATCTTCGGAGACTCTCGCTTGACAGTTGGTTCATAGGTCTGATACAGAAGGCAGTACTGCTTGACACGATAAGTATTGTGAGGAGGTTCCTATCTTTGGAGCCCTAACGACCAGTAGCTTGGTCCCTGTACCCGATGCTGGTGGGTCTTCCCTTTTTTATATTTTTATATTTAAAAATGTAATTTAAGGTCAAAAATGTAAATAAAGAGAATAATTTATAAGTTGTTAAAAGTACCTAAATAAAATTGATCGGTGATAGTCGGTTTTGGTTTTTGAAGGTTTATTTTTTGTTATCTATTGTTATTTTATGTTAGTAAAAAATACAATTAAACTATTTGTGTTCTAGTTTTCAGTTACATAATTTGATTTGTGATTTCTTGCCATAATTTAACCTAGAGTGAATATTATAATAATTTTCAAATCAACTTCTTTTATTTAACATTCCAGTGTTTTTACGATTATATTTTAGTTAGCCCCCAAATTGTTAAAATAATAATAAAATTAGCATATGTACTTAAAAGTGCTAAGAAACGTTTTAAACTTGACTGTACCATGACAACTAACGTTTAATACGTTCATGTTAAGAAGGTCATCAATATGTATGTATCGGCCGCTTTTTTGTATACAACCCTATTTAGTCGGATAGGCGAGCGATATTTATGTGTTTAGATATTTGGTTGTATCTTCTTATAGGGTGATGCTACCAATTATCAGCACTTTAAGAGTTAGTCTTACTTTAATATCGTTTATGTTAGTGATAATACTGATAACGAAAGTTAACAACATGCTTTCTCGGTTCACTATTAAATAAGTAATTGATTTTTATTATAAAAATTTGTCTTTATGCATACACATTTTATTTGGATGAGTTTGACTAAATAATTACCCTAACACCAATTATTGGCACCATCATCACCAATTACTGGCATCGACCGAGCCAATTATCAGCACCTTAAAATTAGACATAAAATTAGGTATATAAATGAAATAATCCAATGTTTATAGCAAAATCTCTTTTATTTATACCTAGCCTATCAACCGAAGTTTCAGAAAAATAAATACATAAATATAAAAAAATCCAAAAAATAATAGACATTCTTTTGATCATAATATTAACACTATGAAAATAACTAGCAATGTTAGTTTCAGCACCATGCCAGGATATGAAATTCGAAATCATAGAGTACTTTTTCCAAGAATATTGAATTCTAGGCATAAAATAATCACGCTTTACAATAAAAAATATGGATTAACAATTTTACATACCACTTTGTCATGTAACAGTACCAGTGCCGATAATTAGCAGTTCGCAAAAAAATTGAACCCAGATGTCAGCACCTCATTTATTAACATAAAATCAAGATAACGTTCATTTCCATTCTCAGATAAGCCTTATAAAACATTTTATACATTAATAAAACCTAAAAGTTCAGTAAAAAATATCTAAAAGAACTAAAATAAAGTAAAATAAAAAAACCTGAACTTACCTACGATCATAAGAAACTGTCAAAACAAAGTAAAGTGAAGGACATGTTCCCGCGTTTTTAAAAATATAGCTTATTTTTTCAAAAAGTGTCGTGTTTTTATCAGTTTATAATTCCAAAAGGATCTTATTTTAATGTTTGTTTAAATGTTAGCCGAAATTAATTAATAAAGAGATTATAATTTGAGTTTTAGTTGGGGGTGCTGATAATCTGGTGCAGTGCCAACATTAGGACGCGTGCCCTTATATAAAATTTGCTAAGCTGAAAATTTCACTTAGATAGTTCACTGTATGCTCTAAGTATTGGTTTCTACCAGAACTTCTTGGGTTGAACCGTTTTTCTGCACATTTACGTCAAAGTTATGACACAGTTTTTTGATTGTGCGTGAAATTGCTGAACCATGCGTTTTTGCAGACTTTGTATGGTTTTTACACACATTAAGAAGTACCAATGACAGTTGTCAGTGAACTTATACGTTTACTCATTTACGAGTTATAAGCGTTTTTCGTTTTTTTTTCAAAGTGTAATTACTCAAAAACTGTTAATATTTTCTCATATCTTTTTCTTCCATAAGTACGCCCAAATTAAGAGGTACATGGGCATATTTTTTATAGCGTGCGTTCGCCCAGAAAAAAAGTATCGCTTTACAAGAATTGAATGATACAGATAATAAGACCCTTGTCCCGTATAAATGTGCCCCTAAATTAAAAATTCGAGCGTCCAGAGGCTTCAGAGTTATTTAAGAAAAACAAATTCTGCTGCACGAACGTTCGCCCAGCAAAATATTTTTTAGTTAATGGGTCTAGCTGGATATAAAATATGCAGAAATATAGTTTGTATTCGAGCCTAGATGTGCCGTGAAAATAAAATTCGAGCGTCATAAGGTTTCAGAGAATTTACAGTTTTTGCTGGGCGAACGTTCAGGCGATTGCTATATTATCGGAAACGGCTGGACGTGAAGTCATAATTTTTTGTATACGGATAGAGCATAATTCGAGCCTATTTAATCCAAAATTTACATTAGTATAACTAGCACGGCTCAAGAGTTATTACTTGATTACTAAAAAAAATTTAGGAGGCTCTATCTCTCGAACGAAGAAAGGTGCGGTTTTCAAGTTTGTGTTGACTGGTACCTGTTATTGAATTACATGATCCTGCAAAGTTTCGCCACGAAACTACCTAATATTGTAGAGTTTTTAATGATTTTCCTCTTATTTTGAGGTTATCTTCAATGAAATTAGTTACAGCCCCGAGACACTAGCTTTCTGTAAGCTGGCATGTTATACGTTTCAACAAAAATTAGAACGCATTTTGAAAAATCCATATGCATAAAATCAGGTGAATATATCCATTAATTTAGATGTTATGACTAGAAACCACGATCGACATCTTTTGATAGATTAACCGACCAAATTCGAATGGACATTAAAAAGCGGCCGCACGATACTTGAAGCTATGCTTTCACACTTACTTGTATTATAATGAAAATTCAATAGTACAGATGCGTACAGAATTGATAATATGAGATTTTTAATTTACATACTTTTAAAATTAAGATTGGGATACGTGTAGGGGTAATTAATAAATGAAGTATAGTACACATAATAATATTCATCGACCACCTTTTCCAACAAGTACTGTGCTACTGGACGCAGTATTATTCGTCCAAGACTTTAACTTGGTGTGTTTAACATTTAAAGTTTCATCTATAAATACTACTTTGTTCCAGTTCCTTATTCTGTTCGTTTTACGAAAAAATGTTACTCTTTGCATGTTCAAAACAAATCTGTACCTACTCGAGTAGAGATAGCCTCCTTACGATTAAAAGGTATCTAACGCGGTGTCCTACGTGGGCGATAAAAGCGACGTGACACTGCGAACGCGACATACGCGACCTATGTGGCAGTCTGCGACGAGACGCGACGTAATCATCTAAGATATTAGTCGCGTGTAGCCCGCGTCGCGTCGCATCGCATTCATCGTCCTCGTAGGACACCGCGTAACAATCAGAGACGTTAGTTTAATAACAAAAAATCAAAATATATAAATGATGGTAGTAAAAATGTATGGTTTTCTGAACCTTCCCTTTACATGTACTATAAGACCTTGCTTCATGCCAAACTTCAAGTTTGTAGGTAGACTGGAAGTACCCTGTAGGTTTTTACCCTTGCTCGTTGAAAGTTTGCGACAAAAACGGCGATATCTCTTGATTGCGTTGGATAAGAAGTTTGATTTTTTACAGCTCTAAGACGAAACAAACCTTAGTATTTGGTGTAAATTTCAGCTTGATACCTCCACGCGTTCCTGAGATAAATGGTCTTGATAGACAAACGGACAACATATCAACAGATCCTATAAGGGTTCCGTTTTTTCAAAATCGGTATTTTGTGAAAGTGACTCTTAAAAATTGATCTGTGATTATTTAGATAGTAAATTTAATTAGAACACAATGCCAGTTTATTTATTTTGTCGAGGTAATACAAATAATAAGTATTAGAAACAGTAAAATGTAAGGTACAATATTAGACCTACAAGTTTTAAAACTTAGATAGTACAGTCAGGTGCAAAAATATGTAAATACCCCAAAGTCTCATAAGACGTCACCATTAACAAGACCATAAACATGTATTCAAATAAGTGTTCATATTATGCACACATTGTATTGTTAATAAATATGTATTCAATAGGTAAAAAAATATGTATTCATCAAAAGAAGCATAAACATGTACACTACCAATTGCTAATAATCATGTGTACGTTCTTAAGCAAATAAATATGTATACACAAACCTTTTTGGTTAGTTAGTCAATATGGCCAGTCTTCGTTGTATGAAAAGTGCCTGATCTATTTTTTTTGACATTTAAAAAAAACTGTCAACAGCTTTGGAAGAATTTAATTTTATTCTCTAAGGCATTTTCGGATCTGAAATTCAAGCTTACTACAAAACAAAAAGTAATAAATAATTACTAATATGTATCGCATAGATGAGCATAAAAAACACCGAATAGTTGCTTTATGTGAAGCCGGTGTGTCCGTCTCCGATATTGCTGACGAATTGGGTATCACGGTAAGCTTAATTGATGAACAACGTCTAGTGCAAATACCTTTAACATTCTTTTGGAAAATAATTGAATTTCAACTATGTTTCAACATTTTTTTAGAGAAAAACCGTTTACTTGTGGAAGCGAAGATGGGCAAGTGAAGGGGCGATAAGAAATCACGCTTCATTGGGTCGACCAAGAAAAACTACCATGGAGCAAGACACGCAAATAATTGAGGATGTTAGATACCGTCGATTTGTTAACACAAATAATTATGCAGCTCAATATTTAGTATCATCGCATACAATACGACGTCGCCTTCATGAAAATGGAATACATTGCAGAGTCCCCGCAAAAAAGCCTCAACTTACAGATAGACATAAGGCAATGAGGTTAAAGGAGATGTTCCATTTGCCCATACATTCTGGGCCCAGGCAAGAACTTACATGAAACCATGTGTGTTTTGAAGTTATATTACCACCGTATAGGCCTGTGTATTTTTTTTTACAGTTAAACTCCGAGGATGTGAGATATGTGGTATTTAAAGTGGAATTATATCATACTCCAAATAGCTCAAAATACAATTTTCACATAACAAGTTACCTAATTATTAATATTTGAATGTCTAAAATAAAACCTACATATAATCCTACCAAAAGCGAATTAATATTCAATAATAATCTGCAAATCACATCAAAACATTCACAATACGTAGTAGTAACACAAATAACAAACAAAGCACATTGACAGTTTGACAGAAAATGGGGTGACAGATGTTAAATGTGTTGCAATGATTTAAAAAAAAAATTACATCCGATTTTTCATTAAAATAAAGACAAAATGATTGTTTTACAATAGTAGGTATTGCGTACAAGTCCTATTTTTTTAACGATTAAAATAATATAATGTATTAAAGATTCAAATACATTGTTTGTGATTATTATACTTTTATATGAATAAAATATATTTTATCCCAGACATTATTTTATACCCACATAATATTATTTTATTTTCAAGTGTGGCAACATAAAAGATATCCGCCATTAATTCAACCAATGATTGAGGGAATTAAATACTGTTCACAACCATTTAAAACTAAAATCTTTCCCCCAAGTTCTACGGAGAAATGGAAAACACTAATTGATTTTAAAAATTATTAGTTTAATTTTAATTATTTACAACATTCTGTTCGCTCTGGGCCCCAAATGGAACGTCTCCTTTTGCCCAAAACTACTTAAATTATGATTTTAGTGACGTATTGTTCCTGGACGAGAAAGTTTTTACTTCTAATATTGATGGTCGCCTACGTTTATGGCGTGTAAACCGCACCAGATATGTTGAAGGTAACGTACTCCCCAATCGCAGAAGTCGTCGCATTTCTATAGGCTATTGGGGTTGGATGGCTGCGACTGGACCAGGAGAACTTCATCAAATTTCAGGGCGATTAAATAGTATCGATTACAGAGACATACTAGAACAAGTTTTAGTTCCATCAGCCAAAATTGTTTTCGGAAACAGACCAATCACATTCATGCAAGACAATTCGTCTATTCATAATGCTGACATAGTACAATCATGGATACGTGATCAAGGCGATGTTCATTTAATCAAAATGCCTCCAAAAAGCCCAGACCTAAATCCCATAGAGAATTTATGGGGTTTAATGGTGCAACAGTGGGATGCTTCAACGGTTCGAACCATTGACAATATAAATAAACATGTTGAAGATATTTGGATGTCATATTTAGGGACCGATGTATGTAGCAATATGGTCAGGTCAATGAGAAGCAGACTTGAATGTGTTATTTTGGCTAATGGTGGATATACACAATATTAATAATACGACCATTGTTACATTCATCGGTCCCTAAATGTGAATTAAAAACCTTTTATTTATAAATTTTTTTCGTTTTAAGTTGCGTTTTAGGTGAAATTTATTTTTAGTTTGAGTAAGTTTAATAAATTATTATGACTTTGACTTATATATGTAGTCACTTTAAGAGGCCAGTACCTATAGTAGTAATTAGAATTCCGTGTTTAGTTATGTTTAAGAAAGAATGTTAATAAACAGATATAAGTTTTTTTTAAGTAAATTAAAAACAACATTTTTTTATGGTTAATAAATTAATAAAAACACATTTTACTCTACATTTCATGTTTTATTATAATTTGTTTAATATAGGTCAGCAAAAGACAGTTATGAATAGTTTTTGAATAATTTAATAATATCATTTTAATCCAAAATAAGTTTATAATAGAATCTTAACATTCAAATTGAATAAAACTATACGAGGCAGGGCTCTGAATACCGTTAAAATATATAAATACAATCACAAAATATTAAATATTTTATTATGTAATTAAAAAATCAGTATTTTTCATGCAGTTTATCTATAGGTAGATAATAATATAGAAAGAAAGAAAGAAAGATAATGTTTATTAAGGCACAAGCGCAAAGGCATATATAAAATTGTAGGTACATTTTCGTCCTTATTTCTACATAATAACTATAACATAAAACATTTTCTTGTTCTTAAAATCTACCCTCCACCTTAAAATATGCGACAATTAAACATAGAAGAACAGATGAACAGGAAGGACACGTAAAACACAATAAGAGCACGCCTTTCACTCCTGCGCCAAAAAAGGCGTTGGTTCAGTTAATTGTCGTAAAACCCTAAAAGATTTACGACACTGGTTTTCAACCAACACCCTGCAATGACGACACGGATGCCAATCATTCACACAATCAGAGCACACTAACACAATTTAACTTATAAAAACAATAAAACTTTATAACTAATATAATAAATAAATAAATAAAATACAAAAATAACATTAAATTCATCGTTGTACCATATTATTAACATTCATTTAGTCTACCAGATCAGACCTAATGAGACTGACCGGAAACAAATGATAATCGTATCGTCGATAAGATTGATGTTGATTCATTGGCCAATGCGTTCGTTTCCGTGGCTCAGTATGTGTCCAGGCAGTCTGTCATTGGCCGATCTGGCAGACGATAACAAAATTTGATTGGATGTATAAAATTAGATAATAACCAAAACATAAACAGAAACAGAATCAATAAACTAGAAAACAAAAACAAAAACAACAGTATGTACAGCGTAATAAATTTATATAAACTGTGTGATTGTGATGTCCAGTTATTTCTTTCTATTTTATTTTCCAAAGTGTACTTAACGTGGTGCAAGAGATAATGAAGTGAATAATATCGTGTATTAAATAATGTAACACTGCCCAGATGCGGCACATTTTGTTCAGAGTGATGCAATTGCAATGAATGACGTACAATGAAAGAAAGCTGAAATAAAGCAAAAATTTGTGATACTCCGCCAAATCAGGTATGTATCAGTGCAGTTAATATATCAACTCCCCTCAGCTCACATTTGATTTGCTCTAGGCAAAATTGTGTCGCCTGTAATTTTTTGTTTATTTAATAGGAACTTGTTAATATGAGCCTTGAATAATAGAGCCTTAATATAGTCCAGTCTAAGTTTAATCAAATATAAAAAAAGTCATTTAATTGACGACTACACATTTTTTTCGTAAATAAAGTCGCGTGTTACAGCTCGTATTGAATAATGATAGTAGAAAACAAAATAAGAAAAAATAAAAAAAACACAAAAAGTAATCCTTTCATCAGGATCGAACCAGAGTTGTTTTCTTCTTAGCCAAGCTCTATACAAGCAAAGCTATCGTGATGACAACAGTTTTGATCAAATTGTCAATCTAGTATTGCGCTTTGAAATGGGCCTTGACTTTTGTATACTGTCAAAATCATTCACAACAACTACACTGAAACTCGACCGCAGATAAGCGACGCAGCGGGCGACGTTGCCATTCAGTCATGCGCGGCTCCCGTACACTGCACGAGTTGGCAACATCGCTGGTAGTGTACATGTTTATGCTTCTTTTGATGAATACATATTTTTTTACCTATTGAATACATATTTATTAACAATACAATGTGTGCATAATATGAACACTTATTTGAATACATGTTTATGGTCTTGTTAATGGTGACGTCTTATGAGATTTTGGGGTATTTACATATTTTTGCACCTGACTGTACAACTTAGATACTACATAAGTATGTACCAAGACTGTTTATGGCAAATTACAAAATATAATATTATTCTGTTTTATTTTCTGCCTTAACTGCTTTCCCTTATCTCTACTAACTGTATAAAAAAACTCATTCATAAACACATTACACCATTTTTTTCATGTCTTTAATACAAAATATTTCCCGACTTACAATTCTGTTCGCATCTGTACTCAAACTGTCATTATAATACGAGTAAGTGTGAAAGGATAGCTTGAAGTATCGTGCGGCCGCTTTTTAATGTCCATTCGAATTTGGTCGGTTAATCTATCAAAAGATGTCGATCGTGGTTTCTAGTCATAACATCTAAATTAATGGATATATTCACCTGATTTTATGCATATGTATTCTTCAAAAAACGCTCTAATTTTGTTGAAACTTATAACATGCCAGCTTACAGAAAGCTAGTGTCTCGGGGCTGTAACTAATTTCATTGAAGATAACCTCAAAATAAGAGGAAAATCATTAAAAACTCTACAATATTAGGTAGTTTCATGGCGAAACTTTGCAGGATCATGTGATTCAATAACAGGTACCAGTCAACACAAACTTGAAAACCGCACCTTTCTTCGTTCGAGAGATAGAGCCTCCTAAATTTTTTTTAGTAATCAAGTAATAACTCTTGATCCGTGCTAGTTATACTAATGTAAATTTCGGCTTAAATAGGCTCGAATTATGTTCTATCCGTATACAAAAATTATGACTTCACGTCCAGCCGTTTCCGATAATATAGCAATCGCCTGAACGTTCGCCCAGCAAAAACTGTAAATTCTCTGAAAAATTATGACGCTCGAATTTTATTTTCACGGCACATCTAGGCTCGAATACAAACTATATTTCTGCATATTTCATATCCAGCTAGACCCATTAACTAAAAAATATTTTGCTGGGCGAACGTTCGTGCAGCAGAATTTGTTTTTCTTAAATAACTCTGAAGCCTCTGGACGCTCGAATTTTTAATTTAGGGGCACATTTATACGGGACAAGGGTCTAATTATCATGTGCATGTGGTGTGAGTGTTCTTTTCTAAAAGTAAGTCCAAACATGACGAAATTAAAGAATAGTTTAGGAAAAAATTGTGAAAAGACAACGGCATAGATAAAAAAATTGTGAAAAGCATAGAAAAAAAGTTACGGTCAATTAATTAGAACACTCAATCCGGCGACCAGAAAAAAATACTGCACCTTGTTTCTTAGAAACATACGAACAATTTTGTTGTGAAATAATTGTACAGATTTAGTGAAATATATTCCCAATTATTCAAATGTTTTTGACTATTTATTTCGATTTTATAAAGGTATTTGTAGAACACTCAATCCTCCTATAGCGCAGATTGAAGTATTAAAAAATCTTAAACTATGGCTTAATAATTTCTTGACTTTGATACTCTATTACACGAACACTATCCCGGATCAATTTGTGAAACACAAATCATCATAAAAAATATACTAGTTTAAGAGAAAATTAAGCTATTACTTTCTAAGAAATGTTCCGTGTGAGTGTTCCATGTTTTGGCGTACATGAATTTAACCCAAACTTGTATGTCAACCCAGACTATACCTGAAATTGTGAAAATGTTTGTACTAAATTTCAAAACGTCTTCTGAATTTGATACGGTTTTATTTTAATAATTATCAACTAAGTTATAATTCTTAGCTAAAAAATTGACTAGGCTGACCATGACTTACATTAAAATAAAACAGTACATTTTTGTTCTATGTCACCCTCATCCCATGCGTGTCGTAAAAACTGACTAGAGTCAATTTTATAATTATTTTTCTCTTTATTTTAATTTTTTTTTAAATAATTACATTTTTAAATATAAAAATAATGTAATTTAAATTTTTTTAATGAGCGACATAGTCAAATAGTGACAAAGCTCCTTAAATAAAGAAAAAAAAGAAAAATATAAAAAAGATAGACCCACAAGCATCTGGTACAAGGACCAAGCTACTGGTGGTTAGGGCTCCAGATATAGGAACCTCCTTACAATACGTGCCGTGTCGAGCGAGAGTCTCATATTATTTCATATGAGTATGGTGTATCGATTTCAATATTACATACACATCTACTATTTTCGAGAACAGGGTAGGGTTTCGGGTAAAAAGCTTATATTGAAGAGCAACTTGTTGGTGGCCAAGTCAAATGTACCATCCTTCAAGACATATTTCCGATAATTCATAGTGATAAGAGTCATAACGACTTTATCTCATGGTCTTTTAGTTTTGCAAAACAAAGATGCATTAAATTATAAACTATATTTTATTGTAATAAAACACAAAGAGTAAAGTTTTATTTTTATTGAATTTATGGTCAGCCTGATCAGCTTTATAGCATAGAATTTATGATTGAGATTTATTTAAGTTAATAATTGTTAAAATAAAACCGTATCAAGTTCAGAAGACGTTTTGAAATTTAGTACAAACATTTTCACAATTTCAGGTATAGTCTGGGTTGACATACAAGTTTGGGTTAAATTCATGTACGCCAAAACATGGAACACTCACACGGAACATTTCTTAGAAACTAATTGCTTAATTTTCTCTTAAACTAGTATATTTTTTATGATGATTTGTGTTTCACAAATTGATCCGGGATAGTGTTCGTGTAATAGAGTATCAAAGTCAAGAAATTATTAGGCCATAGTTTAAGATTTTTTAATACTTCAATCTGCGCTATAGGAGGATTGAGTGTTCTACAAATACCTTTATAAAATCGAAATAAATAGTCAAAAACATTTGAATAATTGGGAATATATTTCACTAAATCTGTACTATTATTTTACAACAAAATTGTTCGTATGTTTCTAAGAAACAAGGTGCAGTATTTTTTTATGGTCGCCGGATTGAGTGTTCTAATTAATTGACCGTAACTTTTTTTCTATGCTTTTCACAATTTTTTTATCTACGCCGTTGTCTTTTCACAATTTTTTCCTAAATTATTCTTTAATTTCGTCATGTTTTGACTTACTTTTAAAAAAGAACACTCACACCACACGCACATCTAATTATCCTGTATCATTCAATTCTTGTAAAGCGATACCTTTTTGCTGGGCGAACGCACGCTTTTTTATATTAGCGCACATATTATAACGGTTATCGAGAAACACGATATATCAAAACGTTACCCCAGCAGGAAATGCAATATCTCAATAACCTGATGGCGCACAAATGTCATATTTCGTGCACAGCTTCAGTAGACCTAGCAAGAAAGATAGGTACCACTCTCATCACTCTACGAGATACTTTCTTGCTAGGGTAACGCACTCAAAATTCCTTTATTCGCATAAGGACAGATTCTCAAAAAGACAGATTCTCAGAAGGACAGATTCTCATATGGACAGATTCTCAAAAAGACAAAAGTAATAGTAAGAAGAAAAGGAAAACCAAGTATTTTGAAATGAAATTTGATAAATTATGAAAAACAAATGAGCATCAGTAAAAAACAAAAGAATAGTTTTATTATACATATTAAATTATATTAATTGTTATCCTATACCTACATAATGAAATTATTTTCGATCAAAAAAATAAATAAATATTTTTTTTTTAAGTTTTTGTTATGTCGACGTTGATTTTTAGGGATCAAGAGATCAGTAAAAAAAGGCACCCTTATAGGGCCTCACTTTGTTATCCGTCTGTCTGTCCGTCAAGATCATATTTATCAGGAACACATAGTGGTACCGAGCTGAAATTTTTACCAAATACTTAGGTCTGCTGCGTTTTAGAGCAGTTAAAAAAAACCAAATTCTGATTCAACTCAATCAAGAGATATTATAGCTGTTTATGTCGCAAATTTTCGACAAGCAAGGGTATCAAAACCTACAGGGTACTCTACATACAAACTTGAAATTTGGCCTGATGCAAGGTCTTACAGTACATAGAAAAAAACTTGAAAACCTTTAACTTTTAGTTCCATCATATTATATTTTTGATTTTTTAAGACATGACGTCATAGAGTTTTGGCGGGAAAGTAATTTTTGACTGCTAAGTCGTGACTTTATTGAACTTTTGACACATGAGTCGTGACGTCATCACATTTTGACGGGTAAATTTTGTACAGAACCCTCGGTGCGCAACTCAGACTCCCATTAGACCGGTTTTATTTTTGACAACGTTCCTTTATTTTATTCCAGAATCTGTCCATATGAGAATCTGTCCTTTTGCGAATCTGTCCTTATGAGATAAAAGGTCAAAATTTAATGTGGTCGTGCCAGGAAGGTACTACCTAGCACGACCACAATAAGGGCCATACCTCACCGAGATGCCATGGCGACGTGGCCAGCGACGTTGCCAACTAGTTCATACTGAGATGTATGACGGCTAATTCACTTGGCGACCAACTAGCGGCGTTGCCAAGTAGCCAGAGTAGCCAGAGTCGACCGCTCCGCATGCGGCGACTGGTGACGTTGGCTACCTGGCGACGCCGCCAGTTGTTTGCACGTGTTTGTACGCTCCGTCACTCACTCAGTCGCCAGTTGTGTTACTAATTTCAGTAGTGCAGTAATTTCCACGTCCATTCCTGACTGTGTCGAGACAGAACTGAATGTATTGGCGACGCGATTGGGCGACTCAGTCTGGCGACGCAGGGACACCAGACGACGTGCGTGTGAACTGAGGGACCAAACCGGGAATTCGGAAAATAAATAACCAAGGATTTAGTAGTAGATTAGAAACAATTGTAGGACGAATCTTGGAATTTGTACAAAAATGTATCAAAAACTACAGCCCTTTATATGTGGTCCCTCAATTCTCACAGACCATTTAGCCAGCTCTCGGAAATTATCTTTAAAATGAAGATAATGTGATTACACACATTTAGTATAGAATTTGTAAGGTTCATTTACTAAATAACAGGCCACCCAAGCATTCAAGAAAAAACTAAAACAACGTCCAAACTGTGGTCCCTCAGTCCACACTAATATTATTTATATTTCAGTGTCAAAATTACTACATCATGTATCTAAATCCGTAAATGTTCCAGCTATGGTTATAGAAAAAGTCTTTATAAATTTTCTAAAAAAGAAATGGAGCAAAAATAGTAGCGCAATTTCAAGATAATGAGTATTAAAACTGGTCCCTCAATCCACACGTCTATTATCATATTGCGTGTGCTAACTGTTTAACCAAAGTGATATCAGAAACTCAAGTGGATGTACCTTTTAGTATAAAGTTTCTACTAAATTATCGAATACTTAAATTGTATATTAATTACCTTTCAGCTGAGGTAATCATTCATTATTAACCCTAAGCTAATACACCAAGTAGTGTGACCAAACAATGAAACAAAATGTATACAGTTTGCAATGTCTTTTATTATACTTCGTATAATATATGTAGCATTAGACAGAACTAAGTAAAGGTTGCATTGTACATTTTTTAATATTATGATAAATGGAGTTAAGGTATATGTAGTTGTGACTACGATTTTATAGTTTTTGTTACTTGTTAAGTTTATAAGAACATTAGTCAGATACTATTTCGATATTTTAAAAGATAATCAAATTATGGTCAAATGTATATTTTTATCATATTTAAATAAATATATTTACAGAATCTATTCTATAAAGAACATATTCTTTAGATTAAAACTCATTATTTTTTACCATTAAATATAAGTTTTATTGAAATATTTGGTATTAGTATTTTAGAAGAGGCTATTAACATTGACGAAGAAAACAGGAATTGTGTTACTTGTAATGACCAAGTTAGTTATAATTACGAGTTGTCAAAAATAATATCATTCGATTTAAATGGCATCGAAAAAGATTATTTAACTAATGTCCCTGTAACCATAACAGTAAAGAACAGAACCTATAAAATTATAGGAGCATCTGAATTCGTTCCAGCGTTAATCCCAGGCGGTCTTGGCCATTACCGATGTCACTGTTTCATGAATGAGCGTTTCTTTTGCTATGATGACCTACAGTTGAAAATTATTGAAAGTACAAACCAACAAATATTCTTACATTCAGTAAGCTACATCCAAATTTTACCTAAATAAAAATATTTTAATCACTGATTTACATAATACACATTTGCTCCATTTATCACAATATTAAAAAATGTACAATGCAACCTTTACTTAGTTCTGTCTAATGCAACATATTATATTATACGAAGTATAATAAAAGACATCGCAAACTGTATACATTTTGTTTCATTGTTTGGTCACACTACTCGGTGTATTTTCTAAGGGTTCATAATAAAAGATTATCTCAGCTTAAAGGTAATTAATATACAATTTAAGTATTCGATAATTTAGTAGAAACTTTATACTAAAAGGTACATCCACTTGAGTTTCTGATATTACTTTGGTTAAACAGTTAGCACACGCAATATGATAATAGACGTGTGGATTGAGGGACCAGTTTTAATACTCATTATCTTGAAATTGCGCCACTATTTTTGCTCCATTTCTTTTTTAGAAAATGTATAAAGACTTTTTCTATAACCATAGCTGGAAAATTTACGGATTTAGATATATGATTCATGCCCGGTTTCTGAGTCTAACTTATCTGTAGTTTATCTATTCGATAACGCTATTGGTTCGATAACTGTCAAAAATGCGTTTCCGAACCACCCAAAACAAGATAAACTAGGTTTAAACTTGGTTTAACTTAGCTGGCCAATTGTCACCGTTTATCGGTTCCATAACTATTTGACGTTAAAATTGTCAAAACGTGTTATTATATTTCAAGATTATTGTTATTTTCTTGTTTGTTTGGTGTTGGAGTTTATTATTTTTTCAAAGTTGATATTAAATATAATAATACAAGTGTAATATATTCAAGCAGTTCATCGGAATCTGATATTGAAATGCTAGAATTTATTGCTAACATAGGAGAATCCTTTTGAAATGTTTACGGATGAAGAGTTCAAGTTAAGGTATAGATTTGGGGTACTCGCCACTTGTTCATTTTCCAAACAGATTTTATTGTCTTGTGTACCAAATGAAAAAGATTACCTAAATAATTTGTACGTTTAGTTAATTACGAGTTTATTATGTCCAATAGGTATATTTATTTCTTTATTTAGTAGTTATATATGTAGGTATAGAAAACACTATCCAGAAGTAAAGAAAATAAAAGCACAGAATGCATTCAATACAATGTTATTGGATTTGATTTAATTTTGTTTTACATAGCAAAATTCCTGTAACATAACACAGCTGCATTAAATATTTAAATAAACAGTTATATATTGATACTATAAAAATCATTCAACTTACTATTACTATTATACTGAAAATAGGTATAAAATGGAAAAACATGTCAATTTAACTTATTTAAGTCATAATATGGTGCTGATGAATCAAACGCATGATTCATAATCATTTTGCATGCCTACAAAAGGTAAAATATAGCTGAACTATATGTTTATTTTTAATATCTTTAAATGTATTTTATACCTACCTATATTTGCAAAATAAATAAATATTCTATTCTATTCTATTCTATTCATAGGTTTAAATTGTGGAGTTAACAACAAAGTCTTTGGCTACCTGGATAAGAAGCTTCTTCTCTGTTTCAGCAAAGTTTTTACAACGTTTTATTGATGATTCCATATTTCCGACACTTGATTAAATAAAAGAATAAAAATAGTTTGCACTGCCGCAAGCTGCTGATGTACGTACGGGTACGGCTATCATGCAGCCGTTAAAAAAGACCAATTATTATAATTATATTTATTCATAATATTGCGTATTTATTAGAAGAAAAATTTAATTACGAATAACTACTTAACTATGGGACATTTTGTAGGAGTTATTACAGTTCTTCAACACGATTTTTATAATAGAGCCATCTAGCGGCAAGAGGAGCTGTTACTTATCGGTACGATAGTTATTGAACGGTTTAAAATGTAGTCAGAAACGCAGTGTCAGTTAAACTACAGTTATCCTTTCGATAACTTTATTGAATCAATAGCTAATGAGAGTGTTTGTGGGAACCTCAGAAACCGGGCATCAGTAATTTTCACTGAAATATAAATAATATTAGTGACGTGCGTGTGAACTGAGGGACCAAACCGGGAATTCGGAAAATAAATTACCAGGGTTTTAGTAGTGGATTAGAAACAATTGTAGAACAAATCTTGGAATTTGTACAAAAATGTATCAAAAACTACAGCCCTTTATATGTGGTCCCTCAGTTCTCACAGACCATTTAGCCAGCTCTCGGAAATTATCTTTAAATGAAGATAATGTGATTAGACACACATTTAGTATAGAATTTGTAAGGTTCATTTACTAAATAACAGGCCACCCAAGCATTAAAGAAAAAACTAAAACAACGTCGAAACTGTGGTCCCTCAGTCCACACTAATATTATTTATATTTCAGTGAAAATTACTGAATCATATCTCTAAATCCGTAAATTTTCCAGCTATGGTTATAGAAAAAGTCTTTATACATTTTTTTAAAAAGAAATGGAGCAAAAATATTGGCGCATTTTCAAGATAATGAGTATTAAAACTGGTCCCTCAATCCACACGTCTATTATCATATTGCGTGTACTAACTGTTTAACCAAAGTAATATCAGAAACTCAAGTGAATATACCTTTTAGTATAAACTTTCTACTTAATTATCGAAAACTAAAATTGTATATTAATTACCTTTCAGCTGAGATAATCATTCATTATTAACCCTAAGATAATACACCGAGTAGTGTGACCAAACGATGAAACAAAATGTATACAGTTTGCAATGTCTTTTATTATACTTCGTATAATATAATATGTTGCATTAGACAGAACTAAGTAAAGGTTGCATTGTACATTTTTTAATATTGTGATAAATGGAGCAAATGTGTATTATGTAAATCAGTGATTAAAATATTTTTATTTAGGTAAAATTTGGATGTAGCTTACTGAATGTAAGAATATTTGTTGGTTTGTACTTTCAATAATTTTCAACTGTAGGTCTTCATTGCAAAAGAAACGCTCATTCATGACATCGGTAATGGCCAAAACCGCCTGGGATTAACAAATTCAGATGCTCATAGGAGCATCTGAATTCGTTCCAGCGAACGTACTAAATTATAGAATTTTGTAGGTTATGTTCTTTACTGTTATGGTAACAGGGACATTAGTTAGATAATCTTTTTCGATGCCATTTAAATCAAACGATATTATTTTTGACAATCGTAATTATAACTAACTTGGTCATTGCAAGTAACACAGTTCCTGTTTTCTTCGTCAATGTTAATAGCCTCTTCTAAAATACTAATACCAAATATTTCAAAAAAACTTATATTTAATGGCAAAAATGCAACGTCTCTTTTGATTTGGTTTGATTGACAGGATGCGTATAAACACTGTTTTGTGAAAGTTGCACTGGAAAAATATCTCAAAAGTATGTGTTCAAATATGTATGAGATGTTACACTGACAATCATAGATAACATGATTTCCTTTCTCAATTGTGTTGTTGTTTTCTAATTTTGTTTCATCGTTTGGTCACACTACTCGGTGTATTAGCTTAGGGTTAATAATGAATGATTATCTCAGCTGAAAGGTAATTAATATACAATTTAAGTTTTCGATAATTTAGTAGAAACTTTATACTAAAAGGTACATCCACTTGAGTTTCTGATATTACTTTGGTTAAACAGTTAGCACACGCAATATGATAATAGACGTGTGGATTGAGAGACCAGTTTTAAAACTCATTATCTTGAAAATGCGCCAATATTTTTGCTGCATGTTTTTTTAGAAAATGTATAAAGTCTTTTTCTATAACCATAGCTGGAAAATTTACGGATTTAGAGATATGATTCAGTAATTTTCACTGAAATATAAATAATATTAGTGTGGACTGAGGGACCACAGTTTGGACGTTGTTTTAGTTTTTTCTTGAATGCTTGGGTGGCCTGTTATTTAGTAAATGAACCTTACAAATTCTATACTAAATGTGTGTCTAATCACATTATCTTCATTTAAAGATAATTTCCGAGAGCTGGCTAAATGGTCTGTGAGAACTGAGGGACCACATATAAAGGGCTGTAGTTTTTGATACATTTTTGTACAAATTCCAAGATTTGTTCTACAATTGTTTCTAATCCACTACTAAAACCCTGGTAATTTATTTTCCGAATTCCCGGTTTGGTCCCTCAGTTCACACGCACGTCACTAATATTATTTATATTTCAGTGAAAATTACTGATGCCCGGTTTCTGAGGTTCCCACAAACACTCTCATTAGCTATTGATTCAATAAAGTTATCGAAAGTTATCTTTTTCGATGCCATTTAAATCAAACGATATTATTTTTGACAATCGTAATTATAACTAACTTGGTCATTGCAAGTAACACAGTTCCTGTTTTCTTCGTCAATGTTAATAGCCTCTTCTAAAATACTAATACCAAATATTTCAAAAAAACTTATATTTAATGGCAAAAATGCAACGTCTCTTTTGATTTGGTTTGATTGACAGGATGCGTATAAACACTGTTTTGTGAAAGTTGCACTGGAAAAATATCTCAAAAGTATGTGTTCAAATATGTATGAGATGTTACACTGACAATCATAGATAACATGATTTCCTTTCTCAATTGTGTTGTTGTTTTCTAATTTTGTTTCATCGTTTGGTCACACTACTCGGTGTATTAGCTTAGGGTTAATAATGAATGATTATCTCAGCTGAAAGGTAATTAATATACAATTTAAGTTTTCGATAATTTAGTAGAAACTTTATACTAAAAGGTACATCCACTTGAGTTTCTGATATTACTTTGGTTAAACAGTTAGCACACGCAATATGATAATAGACGTGTGGATTGAGGGACCAGTTTTAAAACTCATTATCTTGAAAATGCGCCAATATTTTTGCTGCATGTTTTTTTAGAAAATGTATAAAGTCTTTTTCTATAACCATAGCTGGAAAATTTACGGATTTAGAGATATGATTCAGTAATTTTCACTGAAATATAAATAATATTAGTGTGGACTGAGGGACCACAGTTTGGACGTTGTTTTAGTTTTTTCTTGAATGCTTGGGTGGCCTGTTATTTAGTAAATGAACCTTACAAATTCTATACTAAATGTGTGTCTAATCACATTATCTTCATTTAAAGATAATTTCCGAGAGCTGGCTAAATGGTCTGTGAGAACTGAGGGACCACATATAAAGGGCTGTAGTTTTTGATACATTTTTGTACAAATTCCAAGATTTGTTCTACAATTGTTTCTAATCCACTACTAAATCCCTGGTAATTTATTTTCCGAATTCCCGGTTTGGTCCCTCAGTTCACACGCACGTTATTAGTGTGGACTGAGGGACCACAGTTTGGACGTTGTTTTAGTTTTTTCTTGAATGCTTGGGTGGCCTGTTATTTAGTAAATGAACCTTACAAATTCTATACTAAATGTGTGTCTAATCACATTATCTTCATTTAAAGATAATTTCCGAGAGCTGGCTAAATGGTCTGTGAGAACTGAGGGACCACATATAAAGGGCTGTAGTTTTTGATACATTTTTGTACAAATTCCAAGATTTGTTCTACAATTGTTTCTAATCCACTACTAAATCCCTGGTAATTTATTTTCCGAATTCCCGGTTTGGTCCCTCAGTTCACACGCACGTTATTAGTGTGGACTGAGGGACCACAGTTTGGACGTTGTTTTAGTTTTTTCTTGAATGCTTGGGTGGCCTGTTATTTAGTAAATGAACCTTACAAATTCTCATTATCTTCATTTTAAAGATAATTTCCGAGAGCTGGCTAAATGGTCTGTGAGAATTGAGGGACCACATATAAAGGGCTGTAGTTTTTGATACATTTTTGTACAAATTCCAAGATTCGTCCTACAAATTGTTTCTAATCTACTACTAAATCCTTGGTTATTTATTTTCCGAATTCCCGGTTTGGTCCCTCAGTTCACACGTACGTCACCAGACGTAGCCATGGGAACGTCGCTGGTCACGTCGCCATGGCATCTCGGTGAGATATGGCCCTAAATTTGTTATAACAGCGAAAATCTATGAGTACAAATTTTAAACTCATATACACTTTTTTTCATGAATATGTACTGCATTAAAATTAAGATTATCATCCGTAGTCGTTTTGGGAAGGATCACACGGTCATAAGACGTGGTAGTTTTAGGAATTTGACACTATGATACTAAAGGAATACTAACAAACAATTCAATTGACTGATGTGTTCCACTTGTATATTTTTCAATTACAATAATCCAATAACATTAACTTACAAAAAATGAAAAAGAAACTAAAATATATATTTCATAAAAAGACTTAATATTCTTCTCCGCCTTCACCTTCGCCCTCGCCAGAGTCCATTCCTACTTCTTCGTAGTCCTTCTCAAGAGCAGCAAGATCCTCACGGGCTTCTGAGAACTCTCCTTCCTCCATACCCTCACCTACGTACCAGTGGACAAACGCACGCTTCGCATACATCAGATCAAACTTGTGGTTAAGCCGAGACCATGCTTCAGCGATGGCTGTAGTGTTCGACAACATACACACAGCTCTTTGCACCTTCGCCAAGTCACCACCAGGCACGACGGTAGGCGGTTGATAATTAATACCTACTTTAAACCCGGTCGGACACCAGTCCACAAACTGAATGGTTCTTTTAGTTTTGATCGTACCTATGGCTGCGTTCACATCCTTCGGCACTACGTCGCCACGATACAGCATACAGCACGCCATGTATTTACCGTGGCGAGGATCGCACTTCACCATCTGGTTGGCAGGCTCGAAGCATGCGTTAGTTATCTCGGCCACTGACAGCTGCTCGTGGTACGCCTTCTCGGCAGATATTACGGGAGCGTACGTTACTAGAGGAAAGTGAATACGAGGGTACGGCACTAAATTAGTCTGGAACTCTGTCAAGTCAACATTTAAAGCTCCGTCAAATCTTAAGGAAGCCGTAATAGAAGATACAATTTGTCCTATTAAGCGATTCAAGTTAGTATACGTAGGCCTTTCGATGTCCAAGTTTCTTCTACATATATCATAAATAGCTTCATTGTCAACCATAAAAGCGGCATCTGAATGCTCTAGGGTTGTGTGAGTAGTCAAAATAGAGTTATACGGTTCAACCACAGCTGTAGAGATCTGCGGCGCGGGGTAAATGGCAAACTCTAGTTTAGACTTCTTACCGTAATCAACGGAAAGTCTTTCCATAAGCAAGGACGCGAATCCTGAGCCGGTGCCGCCGCCGAACGAATGAAAGATAAGAAATCCCTGCAAGCCAGTACATTGATCTGCTAGTTTTCGTACTCTGTCAAGCACTAAGTCTACAATTTCTTTTCCAATAGTGTAGTGCCCTCTCGCGTAGTTGTTAGCGGCATCTTCCTTGCCTGTGATCAGCTGCTCCGGGTGGAAAAGCTGTCTGTATGTTCCAGTGCGCACTTCATCCACTACTGTCGGTTCCAAGTCGATGAACACCGCTCTGGGCACGTGCTTCCCAGCTCCGGTCTCGCTGAAGAATGTGTTGAAGGAGTCATCACCGCCTCCGACTGTTTTGTCTGAGGGCATCTGCCCATCGGGTTGTATCCCATGTTCTAGGCAGTACAGCTCCCAGCATGCGTTACCGATTTGTACGCCAGCCTGGCCACCGTGTATGGATATGCATTCACGCATTTTTAACTATCAAAATCCAAACTAACTTAAAAATATAGCTTTTAATCTTAAATTCCAGTACCTTCTGGATCTATTCCAAAATTCGAGTGTATAGAAATGAATACTATTTTGTTCCACGCTTCAAGTTTAAATTTTCATTTTTTATTTGAAATACGTGACAATTGTTAGTCGCCAGCTATGAGCAAGAAGTTTATAAGCTTGCGTCTATAAATATGAATTTATTAAGAGGGTTGTGCTCAAGCATTTCAAAACTGTATTATAAGGGTAATGCTGAACAGTATTCTCTACATAATATACATAAAATTAAATTGTCTGGCTGTTACAAACTGACAGTATTTTTAGTAACAAGTTTTTAACTTAAGATAATTTCTAGAGACTTTTGCTAGTGGATTGATAGTGTCACGGTGCATGATTTAGGCTTCTTTAATTTTAAAAATGAATTAGGGTTCCCACTTTGTCTTTGTTAATATTGTATGAGTATGAGATCTGGTAAAGGTTGCGGGCAACCATAGATGAGGGAGGTATAGGAAAAGGGAAGGTGAAGACGTTTGAAGAAGGTATTTGAACAGCCATAAGACGTCTTTCACTGTTTTAGATACAGCCATGTCATAACAGCCTTTTAATGTCCCACTGCAGGGACGGGCCTCCTCCCGTGACGGAGGTATACTTGGCCTGCTAATACCACGCTGGCCAGACGGATTGGTTTAAATGGTTTAATTTAAAGTTTCCCTTCTTTTTATTTAGTAAAGACACGGATAGTCCCTTAATCGGTTTCTACGACCCCCTTGGGATGAGATGGGATGGTAACATATTGTATTCTTACTCACCACACGTAGAGCCATGTATATCATGTAAATTTTAAGACAGTATTACAATAAGCACGGCCGATTTGAATAAACTTATAGCGTCGAATTCGCGGACAAAACCTAGAAGTACTTATTCAAAAAATCTGGTCATAAGAATTTATGTAAAGCAGCGATCCACGTAGCGCCCTCATTGAACAATGCATAGAAACAGCAAGAACAATGTGACATTTATGTGAAAAACTTTTTCAGAATATGTGAGCAGCTAGTACTCTAGGTGCCTACTAGATGGAGCTTTAACAAGTTTTTAATTTATGAATAATATTATTATAATAACATTATTCCACTTGTAATAAGAGTTTCGTATGTTTTAAGAGGCGTACTAGTATCTTAACAAACTAAAAAAGCAACAAATTCTGTAGCTAATCACCAAGTATTACGTTTCGAAAGTTTTGAATTAAAACCAAAACTTTAAGGACTTGCAAAGAGCTACGTTGCTTTGGCGGCGCTAGTGAGCCCTATATACGCTCTTAATCAAAAGAAGTTTTTTACATTTTTGACGTTTTCCACAAAGTTTGAAATAGTAATTTCAGTTTTATATGAGAAATAAAATAAATGAGTAGGAAAAACTTCACTTCCACTCTCTCATTCCGAGTTTTTCAACTCGAAAAAAGTTTTCCAAAACTATCCTGAACTCGTCGAGATTAGTTTCAAAAGTAACTTTATTCGCTAAAAACAGTCGTAAAAACTAAAATTAAATGCTTGATGTAGGATAAAATTTGTTTGTAACAAAATAAGCAGTTAAATTTAGTTCTTTGTCACGTTTTTTGTAAAAAAAATATTTTGGCAGTTTATACTAACTATTCCAAAAGTTTAGCAATGTAAAAGCCCTGCAGTGGGACACCTTTTCAAAGACAAATGTATCAAATATAACCTCTTAAAACAAATTCCATTAACTCTTCACCAAACCAACTCGCGTGGTGTAGTTACCCTTCAAAACCAGAGAACCAAGTCTATGTACAGCTATCATCAGCTCATATGATATCTATATACTTTATACCTATCACATTCAAACCACGTGCATAGACAAGGGTCAACCACCTGTTGATCAAATAGCTTACGACTAAGTATAGATATGAAACCTATATCGATATTACGTTAATAGTATGTTAGTAAACAAAAATGGCAACATTGAAAATTGAAATGTCTTTAAACTTTTAACAGAATTTAATGTTCTATTAACAATATAATGTATTTTTTCCTCTAATATAATATATTTTAAATATAACTTGTACTTAATTACAAGAACTGTAAAGCAAAAAAAGACAGAAAAGGGCAACTCACAATAGTTCAAAAGAAAGTTATAAATGTTTAATTAAAAACTTGCATTTGACTTCCTAACTTTGTCTGAAAAGTTTTAAATAAAAAGTTTTTAATAAAAGTATTTACAAAGAATATTTTTTTTTTTTCTGCGTGTGGTAACGAAGTAAGAATACAATGTCACCACCCCATCTTATCCCATGGGTGTCGTAAAAACCGACTAAGGGACTATCTGTGAATATTATCTTTACGAAATAAAAAGAAGGAAAACTTGAAATTACACCCTATACCAATCCGTCGGGCCAGCGTGGTATTAGAAGGCCAAGTATCCCTATATCACGGGAGGAGGCCCGTCTCTGCAGTGGGACATTAATAAACTGTTATGATGATACGAAGACTTACGACTTGTTTACATAGGAGGTAGGCAGTACACTTATACAAATATCTTCATACAGAGGCATTTTTTTATTTCATCTTTCTCTTTTTTTATAATGACACAGGAAAATAATCGTGTCCAGTCTGATGGAAAGCGGTAATACAGTCCTGAAAAGGAGAGTACGGAGCCAGTCATGTAATCCCTTCTCTCTTGTGAACGAGCAGCAATGTCCAAATGACACCATTATTGATGATTTGCGAAAATCCGTTGTGTCTGGTTTTTGTCTGAAAATTGTATGTTTGTAAAAAAAGTAGTCTAACATCTTATTAACGGTAGGAAACGGTCAGCTATCATAGTATGACGCACAAACGAGAAATATAGAGTAGGCATGCATATGATAGTAGCCATGTAATCCCTTCTCTCTTGTGGACGATCAGCAATGTCCAAATGAGACCATTATTGATGATTTGTGAAAATCCGTTGTGTCTGGTTTTTGTCTGAAAATTGTATGTTTGTAAAAAAAGAAGTCTAACATCTTATTAACGGTAGGAAACGGTCAGCTATCATAGTATGACGCACAAACGAGAAATATAGAGTAGGCATGCATATGATAGTAGCCATGTAATCCCTTCTCTCTTGTGGACGATCAGCAATGTCCAAATGAGACCATTATTGATGATTTGTGAAAATCCGTTGTGTCTGGTTTTTGTCTGAAAATTGTATGTTTGTAAAAAAAGTAGTCTAACATCTTATTAACGGTAGGAAACGGTCAGCTATCATAGTATGACGCACAAACGAGAAATATAGAGTAGGCATGCATATGATAGTAGCCATGTAATCCCTTCTCTCTTGTGGACGATCAGCAATGTCCAAATGAGACCATTATTGATGATTTGTGAAAATCCGTTGTGTCTGTTTTTTGTCCGATAATAGTATGTTTGTAAAAAAAGTAGTCTAACATCTTATTAACGGTAGGAAACGGTCAGCTATCATAATATGACGCACAAACGAGAAATATAGAGTAGGCATGCATATGATAGTAGCCATGTAATCCCTTCTCTCTTGTGGACGATCAGCAATGTCCAAATGAGACCATTATTGATGATTTGTGAAAATCCGTTGTGTCTGTTTTTTGTCCGATAATAGTATGTTTGTAAAAAAAGTAGTCTAACATCTTATTAACGGCAGGAAACGATCAGCTATCATAATATGACGCACAAACGAGAAATATAGAGTATACATGCATATAAAAATCAAATATTGTTTCGTAAACTTGTTAAGTAAACTTGTTATTCATAAATCAGCCGTGTCTGCTTTTTGTCTACAAGCCATGTCAAAAAAAAAGAAAAATATTTGACCCCCCTAAATCCCTAATCCATAGATCTCGCCAGCTTTGTATTAGTAAGTCATATTTCCCCTTTATCACAGGAAGAGGCCTGTGCCTTTAGTGGGACATTCACAAACTGCAGCATTTCGCTAAAATTCCAGAACCAGATAAAATAAAAAAAAACATAATAATCTAAATATCCGCCATTTTGTATTCATCTTTCAAAAAGTTCCGAAAGTTAAAAAACCTTAGAAAAAAAAAATATAACACCAAACTTTGTTCTTAACATTAAAAGTCATTTTTAATACAACAGCCTTTTCGCAAAAGTACCAAAAAGTACTAAAAAGTTTCATAGAAGTAAAAAAAAACACGAAAAGGACTTAATAAAGTTGTCAAACTCCTTTCAAAGTTTTCAAATATATACTTTTTATCCGTATTTTATTATAGAATAATACCTGTACCAAGAATCGACAAAGTTACTTTATTCACTAAAAAATTAAAAGACAAAAAGGTAAATCTACATATTCCAGCCATTTTTTGCCTCAGTCTTTTCCCGCCATAAAGTACAAAATTAAAAATGAACAGGGCATAAACTTAAGAAAAAGTTGACGAACTTCTTTCAAAGTACTAAAGTAGAACAAGTAGCAATAATATTAAAATAATTATAAAAAATATAAATCGTATTTAAAAATAAGACATGAAATAAAATATTAAAGTTAAATCATTAAATATTTTAATATTACATAGGTTTCTTTAAAACTACATTTTAAATTTAGATTTTCCCGCGAAAAATAAAGTACTAGTCAGTTATGATGCGCGGGAAAATTTGAAATATATGAGAAGTTAAATAAATCGGAAAGAGACTAAAAAAGTGCTTTAACTCTTTAAAAATACTTACGAATGAATATGCAATTATTTTTTTAGTGAATAATTCACAAAACTCACTACAAAGTTACCAAAAACTTCGTAAAAAACTACGAAGTAACCACACTATAAACTTGAAAAACAAATAAAAAGTCAATAATAAAACAAACGATCAAAAGAAATACTTTATTACAACCAGAAAATACAATAAACTACCGATAAAATAAATCGCAATGCAATAAAAAGTTAGTTATAAAACTTTTCTGCAAAGTTTATAACTCCGCCCCACGTGCACGATGTAAACAAATTTTGAATTTATGCGCCAAAACTATGCGAGGAAAAGCACAGCAGTGACGTCATTCGCAGCCTGTAACAGAGAACAGCCCTACTGCAACTGAAAATCTAGGTCATAACATAAAACAGGCATTTATGAGAGGGTAAGAAAATATTTGATTTTTTTTATTTCTTTTTATTTTGCTAAAATAAGGGGTAGAGTTAAAAAATAATTTAAAAATGAACCTCTACAATTTTTATTTTTTTCTTTTATTTATTTAACAATTTTTAAAATATTTTTATTATCGCTTATTGAAAAAAACTAACCCTAAAATATAAACCATTCATGATATTAAATAAAACTCTTCAAAAAATGCCTTTTTACAGTAATTGTCTGTTGAAATAACATGAAAATAAATTAAAACAGCAATTTTTTTCAATAAATATATACATTTAAAATTTGTTGTATGAAAAAGGTATTTATTGTTTAATTAAAAAATACAAAATCCCCAAACATTTATATAATGAACAACGACCTCAGAGAGTTGGCAGTAGATTCATTAATAATAAGATCGCACAATGCAGTTGTCCTTCTGCGTTTGTCGCATCTCTGTGACTTAGGCTATGTTCAGAGAGTTTCGAGCCAAACTGCGCGCCCTCGGTGCTCACCCTAACCGCCCAAACCGCTCGCTCGATTTCCATTATGACGTAGATTTCGAACGTCATCATATAAATAAAGTGTGTCGTGTGTCGGTGGGGGACGAGGCCCGGAGTACCGCAGCGCAGGCCTCGAGGTATTGATCGTGCGCGAGCCCTGAGCGATGTCTGCGCGACTCTGCGACGTTGGCAGCCCAACGCTGCCAACCTGGCCAACCCAACTCGGGAAAGCCATGCGCGATTTTCGTTCGGCTCCGCATCGACCGAACTGTGCCGAGTGAGATTAAACGCGCGAGTGCCGCGGCCGCGCTCGGCAGGGCATCGCGACGTGACTCTTCACGCCCCTCGCGCGTCCTCGCTCTCGTCGCGTAACTCAGTCGTCGCCCATGTGTGTGCGGCCGCGCGTCGACCCACTCTGAACGCGACCGCGCTTGACATGCTCTGCACCTAACCGTTGCGCCGCCACGAGGAGCCACGCTCCGTGAATTTGCAGTTGCCGGTCCTCCACACTTGTCGTTCAGGTATGTCACTTTTGTGAATTCTTCGTTTATAAATATTAGTTTAGTGTTTGATTTATGTAAATAAAAGTGCGGCCGATTTTTTTATGAAACAAAAAAGTTATTAATTTATTAATTAAAAGTTAGTTTGAAAAGTTTCGCCTCACGTTGATTTATTGATATAACGTATAGCGCACGTAAACTAGATAGGTGTTGATGAGAGGCGTGTTCTCGTTAGGCCCGGCCCGCCGGTATATACCTAAAGTTTAATATTGAAGCTTTGCGTAGCAACTTTGCGATTTATGCGAACTTTAAACTGATGTTTATTGGCGTGGCGATTGTTGATGAATGATTTATTTATGTTAGGTGACGTTGTCCGGGACGTCGTGTGAATGTTAAATGAGGAGCAGGACTGAGGCAAAGCGCAGTCGCCGGGTCGCGTCGCGCAGACTACGCAACGGTACTGCCGGCATGTTGCAATGCGAAAGCCATTATCTTTGGGACGCAGGCGTGTGATCTCCGTAGTAATATGACGGAATGTTTTGTACCTCTCACACTTGATTGACGCGCTCTATATACACACGCGCGCTATACAATGGAATATCAATGCATTCTGTTGTTGATTGAAGGGCGTTTAATAACTAAACGTTCATGTTTTAGTTATTTAATTAGTTTTGCTAGCGAATATTATTATTTGTTTTGATTATTTCTTTAATTAATATGATGAATTATTTAAATGTTTTGGGGATTTATTTATTTGTTTATTAATGGTTTGGTATTATAATAATTTGAATATTGTTTACTTATAACTGTTATTAAATTAATACAATACAATTTATTATTAGTTTTATTTAAATATTAAACCGGTTTATTTGATTACTTTTTAAGTTTGTTTATGTTATTTATCTATTGTTACTGTTTATTATTTTCGTGTTGTTTATTTATTGTTACTTATTAGTTTTTAATTATTGCTACTATCAATTGAAATAGAAAATATAGGTTAAGTATTTTTATTTAAAGTAAATAACTATAGGGATAAATTAACACTTTTAAATAATTAGACATTACTTATGACGACAGAAATAATAGTTTAACTTAATTGGTATACTATTTAACATATTATACTTTTTAAAATGTTTGAATTTTAGTTTTGAATTTCGAATACGACGATGAATTAAGAATTCAGTTTCCTTACACTACTAACTTATCTTTAGGATCTTAAATCCAATTAAGGCTGAGCGCACATTGGAGACTAGACTGTTTCAAGACTGACTTGCCTCATATAGACAAGTCTGTCTTAAAACTAAAACGAAACAGTTTTGACTACGATACGTAGCACACATAAAACAAAACTGTCTATCTGAGACAATATTGTCTATACGACGTAAAGCAATAGTCTGTCTTAAGACTGTCGTGTTCCAAGTCTGCGCTCAGCCTAAGACATGAAACCTTATAACAACCTTAATAAAGCTTTATTTTTTAATAGATTTTGTTTTTAATTACCTACCCAAATTTATATATTCACGGAGGAGTTTAGTTATAAGTCTTTAGTCTACTTCATCTTTTATTTTTTAGATATAGACTTGGTATTACCAGCTTTAATAGGTTAATAGTCTTGCCAGTAGACACAGTAGTAAAACAATGCGAATCTATATATATAAAAGGAGAAACTGACTGACTGACTGACTGACTGACATATCAACGCACAGCCTAAACGGCTAAACGGAGGCACTTGAAATTTGGAAGGAACATAGCTTAGGCATCTTAGAGGTGCACTAAGAAAGGAATTCTCGAAATTCCCACGGGAACGGGAATAAGAGGGCAAATCCATTTGTATGAAAAATCTAAACCACTTAAGTTAGACGCTTGAAATTTGGCATGCAGGTACCTTAATAGATTTAAAACTAAGTTGCAATAGGATATTGGAAAATTCCCTCGGGAACGGGGGTTAGCGGGAAAAAACATTTGTATGAAAAAATCTAAACCGCTTAAGTTAGACGCTTAAAATTAGGCATGCAGGTTCCTTAGTAAATTTAAAGCTTAGTTTAAACAGGATATTGCAATATTCCCTCGGGAAACGGGAGAAAGCGGGAAAAAACTTTTGAATGAAAAATCTAAACCTGAAATTAGGCATGCAGGTATCTTAGTAAATTTAAAACGTAGTTGCAACAGGATATTGCAAAATTCCCTCGGGAACGGGAGTTGGCGGAAAAAAACATTTGTATAAGAAAAAATCTAAACCGCTTAAGTTAGACGTTTGAAATTAGGCATGCAGGCACCTTAGCAAATTTAAAACGTAGTTGTAACAGGATATTGCAAAATTCCCTCGGGAAAGGGAGTTAGCGGGAAAAACATTTGAATGAAAAAATCTAAACCACTTAAGTTAGACGCTTGAAATTAGGCATGCAGGTACCTTAGTAAATTTAAAGCTTAGTTGCAACAGGATATTGCAAAATTCCTACGGGAACGGGAGTTAGCACAAAAAAATTTTGTACATATAAAAAAAACTAAATCAGAAATTAGGCATGCAGGTACCTTACTAAATTTAAAACGTAGAATTTAAAGCTTAGTTGCAACAGGATATTGCAAAATTCCTTCGGGAACGAGAGTTAGTAGGAAAAAACATTTGTATGAAAAAATCTAAACCGCTTAAGTTAGACGCTTAAAATTAGGCATGCAGGTACCTTAGTAAATTTAAAGCTTAGTCGCAGCAGGATATTGCAAATTCCTTCGGGAACGGGAGTTAGCGGGGAAAAACATTTTTATGAAAACATCTAAACCGCTTAAGTTAGACGCTTAAAATTAGGCATGCAGGTACCTTAGTAAATTTAAAGCTTAGTTGCAACAGGATATTGCAAATTCCTTCGGGAACGGGAATTAGCGGGGAAAAACATTTTTATGAAAAAATCTAAACCGCTTAAGTTAGACGCTTAAAATTAGGCATGCAGGTACCTTAGTAAATTTAAAGCTTAGTTGCAACAGGATATTGCAAATTCCTTCGGGAACGGGAGTTAGCGGGGAAAAACATTTTTATGAAAAAATCTAAACCGCTTAAGTTAGACGTTTGAAATTAGGCATGCAGGTACCTTAGTAAATTTAAAGCTTAGTCGCAGCAGGATATTGCAAATACCTTTGGGAACAGGAGTTAGCGGGGAAAAACATTTTTATGAAAAAATCTAAACCGCTTAAGTTAGACGTTTGAAATTAGGCATGCAGGTACCTTAGTAAATTTAAAGCTTAGTCGCAGCAGGATATTGCAAATACCTTTGGGAACGGGAGTTAGCGGGGAAAAACATTTTTATGAAAAAATCTAAACCGCTTAAGTTAGACGCTTAAAATAAGGCATGCAGGTACCTTAGTAAATGTAAAGCTTAGTTGCAACAGGATATTGCAAATTCCTTCGGGAACGGGAGTTAGCGGGGAAAAACATTTTTATGAAAAAATCTAAACCGCTTAAGTTAGACGTTTGAAATTAGGCATGCAGGTACCTTATTAAATTTAAAGCTTAGTCGCAGCAGGATATTGCAAATTCCTTCGGGAACGGGAGTTAGCGGGGAAAAACATTTTTATGAAAAAATCTAAACCGCTTAAGTTAGACGTTTGAAATTAGGCATGCAGGTACCTTAGTAAATTTAAAGCTTAGTCGCAGCAGGATATTGCAAATACCTTTGGGAACGGGAGTTAGCGGAGAAAAACATTTTTATGAAAAAATCTAAACCGCTTAGGTTAGACGTTTGAAATTAGGCATGCAGGTACCTAAGATACCCAAATGAGCAACCGAAACGCGGCAGACGCGTGAGGGCAGACGTCGTTGATGGTCATGTCAAATATTGAATTTTAAAGGAGCACTTTTCACTACGTCTCGGTAAACAACATTAGGGGACATACTGCGTATACCTATAAAAATATTGCCAGTGCAAGGAATGTCTAGATGTAAACCGGCTACTTAAATCCTTTGCCCATAACTTTTACTAAAGGTAAAAAAGAAAGAAAAGCAAAGTAAATGGCAAGCGCTTGAACTGATAAAGTGAGAATTCCCTTAATGCCTACATTTAGCAAACTACGGCAAAGGGAGATAACAGTCCTACTGATGTGTAACTGGACCCGCCTCAATTGTGTAATGTCACCAGATTATGTAAAATCTTTCAGGCCATCACTTTCTCCGTAGGGGTAAAGGAAAAGACATTTTTAGAACCTAGAAGCTCCTCAAGACCGGTAGGTATTAAGGGAATTCTTACTTTATCAGTTCAAGCGCTTGCAATTTCCTTTGCTTTTCTATTGACTTTAGTAAAAGTTATAGGCAAAGGATTTAAGTAGCCGGTTTACATCTAGACACTCCTTGCAATGGCAATATTTTTATAGGTATGCGCAGAATGCAGAATGTCCTATTATGTTGTTTACCGAGACGTAATGCATTAATATAAGCCTTTGCGGGCGAAGCCGCGGGCAATAGCTAGTTTATCATAATGTGATACACGAGACAGGGAAATGTTTTTTTTATATTTATTTTTATTTATTGTACACACAGCAACACATCAAGTTAAACATTTTCATTTGAAGTTGTTTCTTATTTTAAGGTATTAAGGTACATGAGTGTCTAGCTTGATTAGTTGCTGTGTGTACCTAAGAACAGTAAATACACATTATTAATACAAAAACATTACTTTGTCACGTAAACGTATTAGGTTTGTATGTGACAGTAATTATACAATATCGGTTACCGAGGATAGTGCTTACAAACAACCCCCTTACTCATAATTGCCTCTTAAAATTAATCACTGTTTAGCGAAATTTTTATTACGAAAACCAACCTTATACTAAACAACGTAAGAGTTTAAGCTAATTAATCAATTGACTAAAATTTAAGAGGCGTTTATGAGTAAGGGGACATATAGACATACTCTATGTATACATACAAACAAACATTTTACTTTAGAATAAAATGTTAATATAATATTTAGCTAAGTTAAGCTAAAAAAATTTTTTTAAAGAGACATCTTAAAATTATTAACATTAACCCCCTTACCCTAATTTAATCACTGTTTAGCGAGATTTTTATTAGGAAAACCAACCAACCATACCAAACAAAACAGTAACCCCCTTACTCATAAACGCCTCTTAAATTTTAGTCAATTGATTAATTAACTTAAACTCTTACATTGTTTGGTATAAGGTTTGTTTTCGTAATAAAAATCTCGCTAAACAGTGATTAAATTGAAGAGGCGTTTATGAGTAAGGGGGTAATTGTGTCGCGAACGGAGGTAGGTAAACTATTTATTAATCGGGTTATCAGGTAGTATTAAACTAATACTCGTATCTACTATTATTTATGTTCTAAGTAAATATATAATTATGGGTTTTAATTTAAAAATAAATGAATATACATACATTAGCTTCTCACAAACTTAGGGCGGAATACCTTCGGTATCGGCGGGAAATTTAGGCCTACGAATACTTACGACGGTTTTCTCTGACTAGATGTTTTGATTGTTTATTATTCCCTAGTGGACTTTTATAACTACATTTTGTTAAAAGGGGTGGTAACTAAGTATGTTTTCTTTTTCTTTTACTTATTATGGTTTTTAAGGAGTTTTGATTTTGACATTTTTCATTTATAACAATTAAGTAGAATACTTTGGGTATTTGGTTGATCCTTATTTCGTTATTTTAACCCTTAATAGGGCAAAGGGAACTATGTTACCACCTCATTAGCAACTCTAACGACCTTGTAATAAAGGTCAAAAACAATGAAAAAACTAAGTTACTTGTGCCCGTTTAAGGGTTAAAGTTACTCTGTAGGTGTTTTGTTGAGTTTTGAATGGTTTTATCTAGTTTCTGAGGAATATATCAGCCTATGGACGTCCACTGCTGGACATAGACCTTCTCCAAAAGGTTTCTTCACCCTGCGCGGTCTTGTGCCTTCCTCAAGCATCGGCCTCCCGCCTCTTTACTTCTAATCGGCTTTGGAGGGAAATAATAATTAAGAGGTATGAGTATTAAGGAGTATTAAGGAGGAGTTTCGTAATTTTAGAAAAGACTTTGGTCTACTGTATATATACTTTTTACATTTAACTTAACTGCCTTGTAATACTTTTATGATTTAACATTGTTTATTTTCAGCTAATCGACACAATAGTAAAACAATGCATTTGTATCATACTAGCTACCCGTGCCCACTTCGTTGGGCGCCGAAAAAAACGCGTCTCTTTTTTAAACATATTTCATTACTGCTCCACTCCTATTAGTCATAGCGTGATTTTATATAACCTATGACACTCCCCGATAAATGGACTATTCAACACAGAATTTTTTTTAAATCGGGTCTTTAGATCCAGAGATTACCTCCTACAACTTCACAAACTTTACCTCTTTAGAATATTAGTATAGATATAATACAAAATACAGGGAAACGGTTAATATAATAATATCTACTGTTATTTGTACTGTTAATATATACTTCAGACATCAGCGCCTTAGTAACTTAGGACGGAATGTGTTCGGTATCGGCGGGAAATTTAGGCCTAAGTACAAATACGACGGTTTTCTCTAACTAGATGTTTTACTTGTTTATTATTTCTGAGTCGATTTTTACTACTACATTGTGATGAAAAGAGGTGGTGACTAAGTGTGTTTTCATTTACTTATTATGGTTTTGGAGTTTTGATTTTGACATATTTTTTTACTTTGACGACCTCTGTGGCGTAGTGGTAATATAACAAGACTGCTACGCTGAGGTCTCGAGTTCAATTCCCGATCAATGCAAATCTTTGTGTGCATGAACATGATTATTTGCATTGGTCTGAGTATGTCTTTGTATAATATGTATCTATTTACATAAAAAAAGTATATAAGTATTAATATCTGTTGTTCTGTTACCCATTACACAAGCAAGTAAAGCCTAGCTTACTTTGGGAATCGAACCCGAGACCTCTGCGTAGCAGTCATGTTATGTAGCAGGTCGTCACAATTACATATTGGTTTAAAGGAGTTTTGATTTTGACGTTTGTCATTTATATCAATTAGATTAGTTATTATTAAGTCACTCTGCAAGAGTTTTATATGGTTTCATTTGGTTTGGTGAGAAAATTGAGAGTTTTTGGAGGCAAAAAGTTAAGATAGCGTGGTATACGTACCAGCTATTTTTATTATTTATATATTTTATTTATATTATTTTAGCGTTAGCGTGTTATCTAATGAGATATTAGTTAAAAATTAAATAGAATTATGTTATTTTTATGACGACATTTAAGTTAATATACAAATGTAAATAATAATAGTTACATTTGATAAATTTTATTACTAGTGACTACATACGCTTTAGACTTCGGCTGTTGAGTAATTTTCTGGATTGGTTCTTGAGTTAATTTGTGTCAAACAGTCACACAAATTCAACGCAATCTACCAAAGCACAACATTTATTTTTGATGCTATCTATACAACAGTAACTGATAAACATTTACATTTACTTTTTTTAAACACTCAGCTTGTCAATTCTCGTACCTAAAATTCGGTTAAGTTAACTTTTAGTTGTCAAATTGTCACACTCTAAATAAAACTTTAATACGACCACAAAAGATTACAATTGCAATAGCAAAAACATGACAACTAAAAGTTAACTTAACCGAATTTTAGGTACGAGAATAGATGTAAAAGCTACTCATATTCATGTCTATAAATGTTTAACTTGAGAACCAATTCAGAAAATTACTAAACAGCTGATGGTTAATGCGTATTTTATTAATTTTATGTAGAGTTTATCATACAAACTCTTAAAACTTTTTCTCTTCCATCTGTGCCCCGCCATCTTAACTAAGTCGTCTATCCACCATGTTTCTCTACATTTTCCGTAAACAGCCGCCATTACAGAACCTTTTAAAATAAATACATTTCAAAATATCATAATTATTCCATATTAAATTCCAATTTTCAATATTACCATAAATGATTGCATTCACTTGATGCACGCAATTATATTTTAATTGCTTTAATAAATGGCAATCATCGAGCTTGTAAACGTCGAGCTTTATTAGTAACATTTCATTAGATATAATTATTACGATTGATGATAATTTAAATGTTAACTGCAAAATATGTATAAAATTTGCTTCACACGTTCACAATACAGCACCATGTAGTCATAAGCTAAGCAGAGTGTGTACTATAAGTATATTGATAACTGATAAGTAAATATAGTTAACATAAAACACTTATTCTGTACTTCTTACTAACCCCCTTACTCTTAAAAGACTCTTAAATTTTAGTCAATTGATTAGCTTAAATTCTTACGGTTTTGTTAGGTTTATGATTGATTTGAATAATAAAAATCTCGCTAAACAGTGATTAAATTTAAGAGGCGTTTATGAGTAAGGGGGTTAAAGTTTGTACTATAGGTACTAAACAACGGACAAACATACAAACGTATACTGGTTTTTCTTCTGATTATCGTTTTATCGTCATCATCATATTAGCCAATTAAATACGCCCACTGATGGGCATATTCCTCCTTCAAGTATTTCCACCGGTTCTGTGATTACCTCATCTATACATGCATATGCATATCTAAAAAATGCTGCTTTAGAGTTTGTTACGCCGCTTCTTCTCTACTAGCGCCTTGGAAGCGGTGGTAAAGTTTGGAAAACTTTTAATATGTAAACTTAGACTAAGTAGTTTTAAACTGACGTCAATAAGCTGTTATTTTGTAACATTATGTTGAAAAATAAAGAAACTGAAACTGAAACATAGTACTCTAAGTGTTTTCTTCGTATAAAAAGAAAACACACAGAATTGTTTATTTTCATTTCACACACAAACATTTTCATTGAGAGAGAATCAACCCCGCGATCTTTGTGTAATAATATTTTATTCTTTAAGTAACTATACTAGTATAGATTATGAATAAAATTACACTACACAGGGTGTAGTAAATTAAATTATAAGGCTTACTCGTAGCAAGTTTGAAACCTGTTCAGAATATGTAAAGAGGTTGTTTAAATATTTACAGGGCTTAGTTTGCATAATGCTCTTAAAATTTCAACAAGGTTAAAGGGATATACTGAAGGAATTTTACTTAGTGCGGTCAAGGTTTAGTAGCACAGTAAAGACTTACTGGATTAATAGACTTACTTCAGTACAAAGGTATACTTTCTTTGCATTTTCTACCGCATTTATCACGGGGAGTGCTCTGAGAAGCTGTTCTGGACTTTGCCCGCAGCTGAATTTCTCCACAGAACATCTCGCAAACGACTGTCCTGCCATCGCCATCAAGTCGATGGTTGGTGGTCATCCACTGTGCGATTTTCGCGAAGCTTCCTACCGCGAACGTCTTTTTTGTGGAGAAAATAACATACCTTTTTTACTTTAATAAATGTAACCTTTCAACCTTTCAAATATTAAATTTGAAGATTCTCTACACCTAGCCTAGCCAGTAGTTGCTACGTAAAGATCTACGAAATTGTAGCCGTGCAATTTACGTAGCACTTGCTACGAATATTCGTAGCATTTACGTAGCAAGTTTAGTTTATATTATTTATTAATATATTTTTGAATTTGGCTTTTGGGTTATTAGTACTTAGTGGTAATGATTTCGGCGTTTATATAAGTATATATTATGTATACAAATAGGTGACACAGTGGCAAAATGGTCTTCAATATGAAATTGCCGTTTTATTTCTACGCAGTCTTTAGACTCTATATTCTTTTAAAACATATAATGGTTTAAATAATTTTTGTTATTAAAAAAATATAGGATATTAACAACATCTAACAAAAGATAACAAATAAAAATAATTATGATTAAGTAGTATTATTAATAGGCCTGTGCGAACTTTCCCATTTGTTTTATTGTAACTTCTTACCAGATATTTTTTTCTCAGTAATTAAAATACTATAGTTAGTTTAGAAGTGCTTTATTACATATACCAAACTTCATTCTATTAAGTATAATAACTATTGAAAAATCTAAGAAAACGTTACTTAGTATAATAAATCTAACTTCTGATAAAATCTTCATACAAAACGGCAGTTTCATAGGTAAAGACCTAATATAAATAAAAGACTGTTGACGTAATACCAATAAAATAAAACATTTATGTCCAAAATAAATTTACTATAACTAACAACATCACTCTAAAATCATTTTTATAAAAACCATATTCAATAAACTACACGATAAAATTCAAATATAATATTTAAAAAAACATTTTAAAAAAGTGTCACCTAAATACGAAAACATGTTGCAAAAAATATAAAAAAAATCACTAAAAAAGTGACACCTAAATACATTGAGGTAATATGTACTACGTACTAGAGAAGACACCCCGAAGAAAATGTGTGCTCCTATTTTCAAGCTACATTGCACAATACAAGTTTTGCACGACGTTTTAACCCTTAACTGGTATTGGGGTCTAAATTGACCCCAAGAGCTTTTGATTTTATTCATAACTATGCAGTTTAAGTACCTACACTCTCACGCATCAAGCAAGGTAATCCCATGTGGTCGCGGGGTGCGGTGGGTGACGGACGCTCGTAACTTACTTCCTACTAGGTACGTATCATGTTGGGGTCAAAATTGACCCCGATACCAAAAATGTGTATTTTATTTTAATTTTTTTTATTAGTGTGTTATTTTTTTTTTCTTTAAGTTGGTCGAATGTCAGATTATATGAAATTTTTCAATTTTTATTCATAGGATATGTTTTAAGTTGTCAAATTTTTATTTACATGTGATCTCAGAAGAAGTTTCCTTTTTTTATTTTATTATTTAAAGAAAACGATTTTAATATAGAACAGAAAGTTATTTTTAGTTTTTATATTAATATAAATACCTAAAGTAGAGTCAAAGAAAAAAAATAGATGTTAGCAATTTTATAAATAAAAACGTGATGTCTTGTTAAAATTAGTTAAAGATTCATCTTATGTTTATAATATAAGTGCTATTTTCCTAAATAAAAGTAAAGTTTAATCTATATAAATGTTTTTTAATATTTATATACACATAATATGTCACTCACCTCATCGGGGTCACTTTTGACCCGATACCACTTACGTTGCACTTTTTAACGATACCAGCTAAGGGTTAAACGTCGTGCATTCATTTCATATCATTTTGCACAATATAGACTAACTAAATAGCTGTTAACAAAATGAGCAACAAAAAAGCCATTGGACCAGACGGTATACCAATAGAGGCTTGGAAGTGTCTTGGTACTCGCGGGCTTGTTTTGCTAACCGAATTATTTAACAGTATGTTGCTCTCTTCTAAAATGCCAGAAGCATGGAGATTGAGCACTATAGTACCGATATATAAGGGGAAAGGTAGCAGGTATGAGTGCACCAACTATCGAGGTATCAAGCTCCTTAGTCATACCATGAAGCTCTACGAGAGAGTTATTGATAGCCGATTAAGATCTGAATGCACGCTGTCAAGAAATCACTATGGCTTCATACCGGGCATATCAACAACGGATCCAGTGTTTGCTCTAAACACGATTGCTGAAGAACATCGTGCTAAAAACCGACCTCTTTATGTAGCGTTCCTTGACATGGAAAAGGCATTTGACCGAGTTTCTAGGGATACTATCTGGTGGAGCCACAATACAGATTAGGTACAATAGTAAAAGATCTGTCTGTGGTGTTTATTTTTTTGATCTATGGTAAATATGTCTTCTCGCTACAAGGTTCAAATGTCGACCACAGAACAATTATACTCAAAGGAGAAGAATGTCAACTTCATATAAAATTCGTGAGGAAACTTTTCCTAAGCGTGCGGCGCCATCTATCGGGAGCCAAAACTGCGGTTAAAATCAGCAGCGCGGGAAATTGTATTATTTTTTTTATTTAATAAAAACAAAGAGATATATTATATTACGCCCTACATTATTAGGGCGTTATATAATATATCTATTTGTTTATTTTGTTGAAGGTTTAAATTAGGATGACTGTATTTAGAGTTGGATTTGATAATAAAAAACTTCATTTCTTTTACAATTTATTTATGTAAATAATATTCATAATAAAAAATATTCACATTCTTTATTGAAACATTCTTCTCTACATTGAAACTCATTGTAACATAACAAAAATCCTATAGGAGTCACTTTCTCAGAACTGGAGTCAATAACGTTCAATTTCACAAAAACACTTCAACTAAGGAATAGGATGCTCGTGCAACGTTTTTAATGCAGGCTAAACTTATTTATCGAGATTTTTCATTTATTTACAAGATATTTAGGAATTTACAAAATAAACGGTTTCTTTTCTTGTAGTGTTGACTCTTGACAGCTCCATATAAACAAGTATTAAGTGGTTGCTAGGAAATGACATGACATTTTCTATTTCATCATTTCTCTCTGTCGTACATAACAGCCCTAATAGAAACATTGTGTAGAACAGAGTTGACTCCCCCTGATGTCGACTGAGACAACTGAGGTGCATGCACCTCAGTTAATGGAGCAAAAATTTTGTTCGGGATGTCATCTCTAGTACGTACCTCAATGCCTAAATACGAAAACATGTTGCAAAAAATATAAAAAAATTCACTACAAAAAGTAAAGTGCTGTCAACATTTAGCACAACAATGTTGAAAAAGTTGTCAACACTAGCAAAAAAGAGGTTTTAACGCGGTTGAACGACTCTTTGGTTAGTAAGTAAATGCTGTTAAGAAGGCTCCTTCTGTCAAAACCAACACAGCTGTCACCGGAGCCTAAAAGATTGTTGTTTCACCAAACGTTGCGTGAGAAAGAGAAAAACTCATAGAAAAGCAGTCAGAAACGTGCACACGCAGACGCGCTCGATTGTATTTATTACAAATCAAAATGTCATTCAAAATATAAATATTGTTCTTCTTGATTGTTAGGGTTGACACTAATACTAGCTGTAGGTAGTTACCTAAAAAGTAATAAATCAGGAGTAAATAAAGATAACTAAAATGGGTTTTAAAAAAATATTTTATTGTAATTTTTGTTGCGGAAGACACACCAAGCCAGACATCAATTTATCTTGTATGTGGTGTAGGTATGACATTATAATTTTTAATTATTTTTTTAAGTTAAGCTGTTTATTCTTGAGGCAGTTTTTTAGACGCATCGTTAATAGGGGTTCCATACAGTACACAATAATATCTTACTTCACATACAGTACATGAAGTTAATTTTAGCTGGATTTAAAAAAAGGAAGAAAAATCAAAAATAAATAATAATCATAAAATCTGGAAATGATAGTTGACAAGAAATGATACTTGATCAGTCATTCAGATACCGGGGCGGGGGTGAGTCACGTAAATATTAAAAAAAAAATACAAAATGAATTACAAAAAAAAATACAGTTTGTGCAATGTGACAGCCTTAGCTATGCTCTATTGACTATTGTATTTTTTTTTTTTTTTAATTAATTTTGACAGTTGATTTTAGTCAAGAATGTCACTGATGTAGGTATTTTATCTAACTGGTTATGCATCTGATAATAATTGGATCTCTTTGATAAAAGAAATTACGAAACTTCTTACTGGCAAGCGATACGTAATTGTCATAAATGACATAAATTAAAGTTTATTGAAGTTTAAAAAAAAATATTCGGTAACATTCGACGACGGTCGGCTCGCTGTCGTACCTCCCCTCCTCCGACCCGAGGGGTGCAAAAAGTGGAGGCGAGATGCAAGATGTCGATGGCGGAAACGAGCACGGTAAAATTTCCTAAAACGGTTTTGGGAAAAAGGTAATTGCGTACAAACTTTAGAATGTATCTAGTCAATACAAAATTATTTGAATTTTCGAATAAATAATCTATTCCTATTCCCAAAATATATTTACCTTTATAAACGTTTAATCCTATTTTATTACGCTAAAAGTTGTCATAAAATGTGCATAGAATTATGAACTTTGAAGCCTCATAACTTGTAAATGAATATTTTTTTTACTGTTTTATTAATCAATAAGACTAGATAATAACAAGACAAAACGATATCACTATAGTTTTGAGTATTTATTATCTAATGAAGGAGGAATAAACTTTCTTTGTTTGTATGGAATTGCGATTGAATTGTTTCCCCTTAAAACATCACTCGGTCACTCATGAATGACGGGCGCCATTTTAATTTGATATGGTACTTGAAAATAGTTAGTTAAATTTATTTTATAACGTGTTGATGAAGTAAGGAAATATATTAACTGATTTAAATGGAGTAAAAATACATTTTAACTGCTTTTAATGGAGTAGGAATACATAGTTACTGTATAGCCATCGCACAAGGAGGATTGTGTTTAATATCTATAAATGATTACCCTAAGAATGCTCTTTCCATATCAACCTATGGACGTCCACTACTGGACATAGGCCTCCTCCAAAAGTTTCCACTCTGCGCGGTCTTGTGCCTCCCGCATCCATCGGATTCCCGCCGTCCTAACCAGGTCGTCGGTTCACCGTGTGAAGGGTCTCCCCACCCTGCGCCTTCCGGTGCGCCATAAAAAGAACAACAACAATGCTCTTTGTATCCGTTATATATAAACAATACACACAATACACATAAACAAAAAAATTAGGTCATTACTATTTTCAGATATTTTTTTTGCGAGTCTCATTTTCATTTATACCCCATGCCATTAACTGACTTGCTGACTTTGTGACAATCGTAGAAAAGTGGCTCAAATAAGTCCCAATATAATTAAACCCGTAGAAATAAGATATCTTAGCTAAAACCGCTATATATCTATGTTCTCTCCGTCACTGCAAAATGTCCCTGCCGCCTCTACACTTTTAAAGACATAATGATTATGTCCAAGTAGTTTTTGTCTTATAGAAATCGACTAACATACAAACGCTTAAGTGGCATTTGCCTGCGTTCAATTGGGGTCTGTAACAATATACTTGCTTCTCCTGCTTCACTAAAAGCTAAACAAGTATACAATATTGTTAAGTTAGCTTTAAAAAATAGAGATAATTAGATTTATTAAGATTTTGATATGTATCTTCCTATAGGGGCGACTTTTCACAAAGTGAATAAGCCCTTTTCTGTTCAATAAAGATTAAAAAAGAAAAAAAAATGTACAAGAACTAATAAAGTACATTTCATATTAGATCAGACATAACACGGCGTAACTTTGTAGTAACAAACTAACAATACTGCCGATAGATGTCAGTGTCAACTTCGTTAACAACTCGCCTTTTTATAACAAACTAGCTGACCCGTGCCCACTTCGTTGGGCGTCGAAAAAAACGCGTCACTTTTTTAAACATATTTCATTACTGCTCCTCTCCTATCAATCATAGCGTGATACTATATCGCCTATGGCACTCCCCGATAAATGGACAATTCAACACAGAAATAATTTTTAAAATCAGTTCATTAGATCTATAGATTACCCCCTACAACGTCACAAACACACAAACTTCACCTCTTTATAATATTACTATAGAAAAAGAAATTGTAACATTTTTCAGTCTACAACCTGTCTGAGTTGCGAAGAATTAATTTAATTAATAATACAATGGATTCCATTGTTATAAAGATAAGAATAGAATATCGTAGTACGGCTGGTAGTATAGTATTCTATAAATAATGCATTGTATTGTTTGTGAGTGAAAATGAAAGTGAGATGTATTTGTAGACTATTAACTGAGCTTGCGATGACCTCTAGGAGTATTCGTTTTAGTTTATGGGTGTTTTGCTAACGTTTTAGGTTATGTTCTTGCTTAATGCAAAATCTAATCTCTGCTAAATTGAATACGTACATATATCTCCGAGTGGTGACTGAGTAAAAATACAATATGTCACCACCCCATCTCATCCCATGGGAAATTGTAAAAACCGACTAAGGGACTATCCGTCAATATTATCTTTACGAAATAAAAAGAAGCAAAACTTGAAATTAAGCCCTATACCAATCCGTCTGGCCAGCGTGGTATTAGTAGGCTAAGTATCCCCCCGTCACGGGAGGAGGTCCTTCCCTGCAGTGGGCCATTAATGTTATGGTGATACAAGTTCAGCTTAGTTAGGGACTAGATAACGTGTTGCGATTGATACAATGGATTCCATTGTTATAAAGATAAGAATAGAATATCGTAGTACGGCTGGTAGTATAGTATTCTATAAATAATGTATTGTATTGTTTATGAGTGAAAATGAAAGTGAGATGTATTTGTAGACTATTAACTGAGCTTGCGATGACCTCTTGCAGTATTGGTTTTAGTTCATGGGTGTTTTGTTAACGTTTTAGGTTAAGTTCTTGCTTAATACAAATAGGTTTGGGTGTTTTCTATCGATTATATGTCATCATCATCATCATTATAACAGCCCATTAATGTCCCACTGCAGGGACGGGCCTCTTCCCGTTCAGTATTGGTTTTAGTTCATGGGTGTTTTGCTAAGGTTTTAGGTTGAATGCTTGGTTAAAGCATATAAATCTTTGTGTGAATGAGAATTAGTGCATTTTTTGCGTGTTTTCTACGTGTGATAGGTAAAAAATTATAATTATAAAAATAATTATTATAATATTAATTAAAAAAAATATCATCATAACAGCCCATTAATGTCCCACTGCAGGGACGGGCCTCCTTCAGTGACGGAGGGATACTTGGCCTACTAATACCACGTATAGCGTTTAATTTCCAGTTTTCCTTATTTTTATTTCGTAAAGATAATAATCACGGATAGTTCCTTACTCGGTTTTTACGACACCCATGGGATGAGATGGGGTGGTGACATATTGTATTCTTACACCTTCACCACACGGAGAGCCGCCTACTATACGTGGTGTGAAAGTGGGGGGAGGGGGAGCGCCTGGAAGTCTGAAGTAACCTGCATTTAGTTTATACTTGTTAAGTTTGTTTGTGAGGTAATGTAGGTGAATGAATACAGATGTTTATGTAGGTGAAGCAAATTAAGTTTGTATGGATAGTTTTGTAGTCTCAGCTTATTAAAGTGGGTGAATGGTTAATGAAGAATAAGTAAATGATATTGATATTTGTATTAATACTCGTCACACATTCACACAACGCCATCTAGTTCCAAACTAAGCAAAGCTTGTACGAGATAACGGATAAACATACTCGTACTTAAATACTACATTAATTACTTAATAGCGTATATAGCAAGCTCACTAGCGCCGTCCATTGAAAAAAAAAACATAATTCGCAAATAGGATTAATAATGCAAAAGTTTTTTTTTAAGTCTTTAGAAAATGCAATAAAAATATTGTATATCACACTCTTAACACTTCAAATGTTTTTCACTTAGATAAATTAAAACAAAACGGCCAGTTTTATTTTCGAATGCGTAATTTAACTTATTTAAAAGCGTTTAATTAGCATGTCAATTCTCGTACCTAAAATTCGGTTAAGTTAACTTTTATAGGCCGACCGTTTAACTCAGACCCCGCCTGCGGTAATAGAAGTGCGCGGGGGGCGAGGACAAAGGAGAGAGCTATCTCTTGATTTTTTGCCAAAACGGCGCCATCTCAGATACTGTGACCCGAACTACATTACATCACAACACACCTCTAATTTTTAGCTAGCTTATTTTTATGAAATAAAAAGAAGGAAAAATTAAAAGTATACCCTAAAGCAATCGAAATACCTGAAGAGGTTGTTTTATTTTTCTGGTCAGGCTTTAAATTGTGTAATAATTTAGATTGCATAGTTTTTTCTAAGAAAGTACTAGTTTTAGAGCCAAGATGACGCCACCATCTTTGACATTTGTAAATTGTATAGAAGACGGACTAGCATACTGCACTAGTGTCATACTGACATACTGACTAAGTGTCCGTTATGGTAGCGTGTAAAAATAAAAAAAGCTCTTATTATTGTTCTTATTATCTGTAAATATTTTCTAAGATTGATTCTTACAAATTAATATGTTTAAATCATACCTGTTTTAATGTAAACTGTGATTATTGTAATGTGATTATACTGTGATTTAATATATATAATTAATGATTGTACAATTGTTATTATTTGTAAATATTTTCTAAGACTTTAGTTATAATTATATTTATAGTTTAAATCAGCCATTCGTATAATAACAAATATATTTATTAAAGACAAAGATTTATTGCAAAACTGTGTATAAATATCAGGTGTTAGTGTATGAATACATTATTCTCAACAGTCTATCCACATCGGATATGCAAATTATAGCAATATAATATCTTAAAACTACACAAATTAAACAAAAACTTATTTAAGTAACTAAATGAAATGTTATTTTTTTCAAAACATTCTTATTCAAAATATTTGTAGATTCTTTAAAAAATAATCAAATTATTACAAATTATGTAATATTATTGTTATTTTTGGAGTCGGTGTCAGCCAACGAAATACGATAATACATAAGCTAATGGAATGGCGGCCATGAATTACAGATTATATTATTATATGACTTTGACATTAACCCCCTTACTTATAAAAATCTCTAAAATTTAATCACTGTTTAGCGAGTTTTTTGTTAGCAAAACCAACCTTAAGCCAAACAAAACCGTAAAAATTTAAGCTAATCAATTGACTAAAATTTAAGTTGCGTTTATGAGTCCGGGGTTTGACATAAAGTTGTTGATTGTTTATGGATTGGTTTAAAAATTAAACAAATATTAAATAACCATTTTTATCATATTTAAATAAATATATTTTAAAATACCTGTGTCACGTTCAAACGTTTTAATATACCTATTTAGTAACTGATTAAAGCTTTCCATAACTTATGGGCGTTTATGGGACTAACCAGCACCGTCAATTGAAAAAAATCGTAATTCGTGAATAGGGTCAATAATGCAAAATGTTGTCTACAAAGTCGTTAGAAAAGGCAATAGTGTTTTGTCTAACACATTCTGATCACTTTAAATAGTTTTTAATTTGATAAATATTTTATTTAAAACAAACATGGCCGTTTCATTTTCGCATGAGAATTTTAAGTAATTGTCTTTGATTTGTAGTACTTATTTCTCATCTTAGTCTTTAGTCAGTGTATAGCACGACATCATATTTCTTTAAATTTATAGTCAGGAATAAAATATAGAATATAACTATCGTGGCTGTCACATTACTCCAAAAATAACAATAATATTACATTATTTGTAATAATTTGATTATATTTTAAAGAATCTTCAAATAAATATATTTGTAGACTCTTCAATAAATATCCTTAACAATACTTTTTATAATAATTAAAAGAACCTATTCTTTAGATTATAATTAAGTAAAAAGAATGTCTGATTTAATGTTGTAAAACCAAAATACAACTAATTATTTTTTACTTTTTAGTGCAATTTTTGTCTTTGAAGTCGGTTTTTTTTTATTGTAAAAACTTATTTTATTTGGCATAGTAAACAACTCGATATAGCTCTTGTGTACGCTACCATAACGGACACCGGTACCCCGCTCCCTCGTCCCTTTCATACCGCAGGCGGGGACTGAGATAAACGGTCGGCCTATAGTTGTCATGTTTTTGCTATTGCAATTGTAATCTTTTATAGTCGTGTTAAAGTTTTATTTAGAGTGTGACAATTTGACAACTAAAAGTTAACTTAACCGAATTTTAGGTACGAGAATTGACGTGCTGGTATAAAAACCTTTACTAGTTATAAAATGTTCGACATTTATAAAGAAGTTCCTTTTCACATTTTAGCTAAGTTTAAAATAAAAGGACATACAGATCAACATTTTGTACTATCAGAAACTGATATTACCACGGTTATTTCAATATTAGCTTATACCTAGATTTCCCATTATCGCTACTCAATTTTCACCAGACTATTACCGCCGTTAACGCATCGTCAATTTGTGAAAGCCTACACCGATTAGGTATCATGTCGTCAATTACGTAGTGCAGGTTCAATTCCATAATAGATTACGGATGCAGGATGTTCAGTTTAATTAACGTTTACGTGCGTGAAATGGATCAGTTGATCCCTTTATCTGATCTACCTATTATCTGAAGAACATTTTAAGTCATAGTTATTAAAGTATTTCACTGCTATGCTAAGACTGCGGTTTTTGTAGGGACGGGCCTCCTACCGTGACGGAGAGATACTTGGCCTACTAACACCACGCTGGCCAGACGGATTGGTTTAATTTCAAGTTTTTCTTCTTTTTATTTCGTAAAAATAATATGCACGGATAGTCCTTTAGTCGGTTTTTACGGCACCCATGGGGTGAGATGGGGTGATGACACACTGTATTCATATTCCGTCACTACACGAAAAGGCGGTTGTCCCCAATCAATACCAAAACATAATATTTACCTTAAATAAGATATGCAAAAGAAAGCCTTAAGCTCCCTCTTGTTACTTTAAAGGAGCACTGAAACTATTCCTTTGATAAGATTAAAAACAATTGGATAAGTACTTTAAGGATTCCACTTAGTAAAGTCAAGAAAACTTTAAACTATGCAAACAGGTATAAAGTTGACGTTAATAAGCTTTTATTAGGTTATCTTATGTTGAAAAATTTATTAGGTAATTGAATTGAACTTAAAGTGAATCTTTGATCTTTCTCCGTGTGGTGACGGAGTAAGAATACATCATCACCCCATCACATCCCATGGGTGTCGTAAAACCGACTATTGGAATGGAATGGATTTTAAAGCGAATTGTCTAAAGTAATTCTGTATGTAAAGATTTTATTCGTTTTTTTTTTATATTTTTATTTTTAAGGTTTATTAACTATAAATAACTAATTTGAGTATTTTTGGTTTCCTACCTATAGTTTATTTTTAATAAATGTTTAATGTTTTACTTGTGATGACGTCTTGCTTACGGCTGAATTACTTGAGCAATGAATCCGCCTTCATTGCTCAAGTAATTGACAGACTTCTGTTCAGCCGAACGCATGACGTCATTTAGAGCTCAAATGAAAGACAAAGTAATTCATGTATACTTATATTTTGTTAAAATTAACACAATCTTGCGGTTTTTTTCTCTAAAAATATCATTTTATTCCTTACCGATCTAAAATCTCTAATTGGTTTTGGAATCGACATAGGTAAACTTTTACTTTACATACCGAATTACGAAGTTCCCAGAATTTATTATTGAGTGATTTTATTTAATTGGATAGAACCGTTTTTTATCCATATCCGTATAAATGTTTACTATAATAATTGGTAAGTATAACGAAGTCGTTATTTACATTCATTTCATTTTCATTTACAAATATGTATCTTTATTTAATAAATATACATACAAATGCACCTACCAAAGTAACATTGTACCGTGTAGGTATTTGAACACTTATTAGGCTAAGAGATCGCCTCTTAAAGCTTATAAAAACAAAACTTATTATTTCACAACACATCAATGGAATATAACACAAATTGATTAGTGATTCAATCTTGCTTAAAACATAGTTTAATTTTAATTATAATATTTAATTATTTTACTATTAACTAGTCGCACGGTAGACAACAAATTACTCGCTAAGACTCGTTATTTACATTAATGTTTTACAATTGCTTAGAATATTTGAGTTTACTCTTTAATTTATATGTGTTTACGGTATTTTAGACTGTTTTGTAATTTTGTATCATTATCTCAGTCGTTAAAAAGACGTCTCAAAAAGGTCTGTCGGACTGCATGCGGAAGGCGCAGGAGCGTGTTCTGTGGCGCGTGTTGGGAGAGGCCTGTGTCGAGCAGAGGACTGCAATAGGCTAGTTGATTGATCTCAGTTGTCGAAGACGGCCACTGCTTGAGATAGGTCTCCTACAAACATGGCCATCTTCCTCTATCCTGTGCGTTCCTCGTCCATCTGTTGCTTGTAACCTTCACCATATCGTCTGTCCACCTCTTGTGAGGTCTGCACACCCGTAATTATAGAAACTAAGAGATTAGATCGAGGATTTTGAATTGATGTTTTCCTTAGAGGATAACACTTTTAATCAAACGACCTTTATGATCAAGTTTTCTCAGTTCCGACTCCCAGCGGCCATTACTAGCTCTACCTTTCTTTTGAGAAATCATTAGGATAATCTCTGAATTTTTAATTCGTGACCATAATAATAAGTAGGTATATTCCTCACACTTTCACACAACGCCATCTAATCCCAAACTAAGCAGAGCTTGTACTATGGGTACTAGACAACGGATAAACATACTTAAATACTTTGTTTTCTGTAAATACATACATATTATGCATAGAAAACACTCAGACCAATGCAAACAATCATGTTCATGCACACAAAGATTGCATTGAGCGGGAATCGAACCCGAGACCTCTGCGTAGCAGTCATGTTATATAACCACTACGCTACAGAGGTCGTCAATATGGTTATCTTAACACCACTCTGTCTTAAGCACACCGTTATTGGAGTTTAAAAATGATACAATTCTGCACAAAAACAGAAAATTATCATCAAATCCCATAACCAAGCTTTCATGTAATGTCACATCAAATTAAAACGATCGCCCTTCTATAATAATCAAATGCTATTTTAATACAAAGTGATCAACGTGATTAATTAATAGCTATCACTCAAACTAACAGAACATTCGGTCAGTGGTCAATTTTGTCCGTAAATGTTGAAATACCTTCACTAATTGGTGGTAAGTGTTCATTAATAGTACAGTTTCCGGTCATGTATTAAATTTTATACTTAAATGATTTTGATTTTAGTTATTATTTTGATATTATTAATGGAACATTGAGAGCTTTTAGGTGGTAAAATATGCTTTTATCTATACTAATATTATAAAGAGGTAAAGTTTGTGTGTTTGTGACGTTGTAGGGGGTAATATCTGGATCTAATAAACCGATTTTAAATATTATTTCTTTTTAAATAGTCCATTTATCGGGGAGTGTCATAGGCTATATAGTATCACGCTAAGAATAATAGGAGTGGAGCAGTAATGAAATATGTTTCAAACGGACGCGTTTTTTTCGTCGCCCAAACTTTACCTCTTTATAATATTAGTATAGATAAATGTATGTTACCATCCACATCTCGTGCCTTCTTTAAGTATTTCCACTTTAAGTGAAAAGTCTCTCTCATCTATTTACTTATATTCCATTAGTAATTTATTACTTAAAGAGTCCCTCTGTGCGCTTTAAAGTATCAAAACTGTTTGCCATAAATACTAGTCACCTGAGTAGGAACCACTAGTACAGTATTATTTACATTTAATTTTCTAATGGCAACTGGAACTTCGTTTTCCAGTTGCCAGCAATAAAGTTAAATGAATAACAAAACTGTAAATAAATACCGTTTTGTTATTAGAAAACTTGAAGAATTATTTACTTTATAAAATATTGCTTGAAATCAAAACTAAAATGATTGAGAATTTAAATTGTTTGATACTTTATTGATATTATAAACTTTACTTAGAACTTTTTAAGCTGTGTAGTATTTTATATAAGGTTTTACTAAAAGCTTTGCACAATAAGAACTTCAAGTCCGACTTTGTAATCATCTCTTCAATGCATCAATCTCAATATTATTAAAAAAGGGATGTAAAAAAAGCATAATTAATTGAAATTGGCTAGATCTTACGTACTTGCATGCCCAACTGGACGAAACATGTAAATCAACCACTTTTGTACTAAGTACACCTTGTAATACTATGTTTTTGCAAATAAAGAAATTATGAATTATGAAAAAGGTTTTTGAATACTGGCTTAAACCTGTCAAAATAATGAACATGAACACGAATAATCTAGATGTTAAGTATTTTACTTATTTTATTATCTATGCATTAAATAATATATCTCATGTTTTAAAATCATTTAAAAAAAAGTATGTAGGTATATTCATTGTCTAGTACCCATAGTACAAGCTTTGTATAGTTTGGAACTAGATAGCGTTGTGTGAATGTGTGAGAAATATTTATTTATAATTTAATACCTTGCATTTATGAACTTTTCTTTAAGTGTTCTACGACACCTATGGAATGAATGACACGGGATGGTGATAAAGTGTTTTAGTTGTCACCAAAGAGGTTAGTTATATTTTCTCTTTTCGGCCTGGGCTTTAACAGGTGATCATTCTGGGTTTCAAGTCATTTGTGGTCATTTCTGGGATACTCCTTTTCGGAATACTTTACTTTCACATTTTATGGACTTCGGCCAAAAGATTGAGGGTCTTTATGGGGTGCCACGTTTAATAAACTGGACACTAGGTGAGTAACGAACGCTCTATATAACTGTATACATTTTGTTGGTAGCGGCGACTGGTTGCGCCGTCATGGTGTCACGGTGAAATATAGTCCTAAAAGACTTCTAAGGGCGTTCCCCTCGTCCTTACTTTGCGTATTTACGCACAGTACAAAGTTTGCTTTGTTGTGAAACTAGATGGCGTTGTGTGCATGTTTAAGGAATAAGACTACTGTTATGTAATAGTATCAGTGCAAATATCATAATAATATTATAATATAGATATCTTCCTCGTTGTCCGTGTGGTGACGGTGTAAGAATACAATATGTCACCACCCAATCTCATCCCATGGGTGTCGTAAAAACCGACTAACTGTAAATATTATCTTTACGAAGCAAAAAGAAGGAAAACTTGAAATTAAACCCTATACCAATCCGTCTGGCCAGCGTTGTATTAGTAGGCCAAGTATCCCTCCGCCCCGGGAGGAGGCCCGTCCCTGCAGTGGGACATTAATGGGGTGCTAAGATGATGGATTGATAACTTACTTACTTTTAGTAATATTATCGATATAAAATGTATGCAAATATTCATGGTCATCTACACAAACATTTGGGGATATCGATTTTTAGTCTACCGCGTAGCAGTCATAAACGCTGCGCCACAGAGGTCGTCATATACACCTATAAGTACATATAAGACATAATTCTGTGGAAATCGTAAATAATAATGCAATTCAATCCACAACCGTGAACAATGTTACAGTCAACAAATCATCATCATCATAACAGCCCATTAATGTCCCACTGCAGGGACGGGAATCCTCCAGTGACGTAGGGATACTTGGCCTACTAATACCACGCTGGCCAAACGGACGTCCCTTAGTCGGTTTTGACATATTGTATTCGTACTCCGTCACTATACGGAGACTTTATATAGAAATTAACACATACCTACATATTATCATCTTTATCATCATTTAATATACGTCCACAGCTTGGCATAGTTGCCTTGCACAATTCGGTACCTCCCTCATACACACTTAACGACGAATGGAGGTCAACTGAGCCCGCGGGATCAGTTGTTTGTGGGCTTAGTTGACCATGAAAGGATAAATTCAAGAGAAACCCAATCTGCCTTCTTAAGTATTCGTAGATACAACTCCCTGCATATTCTTTATTCAGCTTATACTATTCCCATGGAAAGACATGTTTATGGTTTTATTATTTCCATCACGACCCAGAGATATTAAATAATGTTATTCTTATTACAGTTTAAAATGTAATTACTTTGAAGCCATTTTGTAAATCGTGACATAATTTTCCATCAAATCTATTACCTAACCACTTTGTGAATAACTTACTATTTCTACAAGTAAGCCGTGGGACGGACCGTTATTCGTCCTCCCCTCATCGATCGCTTACCGAGTGTGAGTAGGACGGGGAATAAACGAAAGAGATAGAACACACACGTATGGGCCACTCCTCATGGTTTTTATTACTGCGGGAATAAATTTGGAACGCTTATCCTAAGAGTTAGTTGATTTTTTTTTAGTAGGTCAACGATTTTTCGCATCCAGGTCGTATATGTACACACAGCAACACATCAAGTTAAACATTTTCATTTGAAATTGTGTCTTATTTCAAGGTATTAAGGTACATGAGCGTCTAGTTTGATTAGTTGCTGTGTGTACAATGCGGATAGCAATATTATTTCTCGCAATAGCTGTTTAAATAAGAATACAAGGTTGAATGGATTCGGTATGATTTTAGAACATTCATTCTTTAAGAACTAGATATTTTTAGGTATCTGTTATCCCCATTAATGTCCCACTGCAGGGATGAGCCTCCTCCCGGGACGGAGGGATACTTGGGCTACTAATACCACGCTGGCCAAAGGTATAGGGTTTAATTTCAAGTTTTCCTTCTTTTTATTTCGTAAAGATAATATTCACGGAAAGTCCCTTAGTCGGTTTTTACGACACCCATGGGATGAGATGGGGTGGTGTCATATTGTATTCTTACTCCGTCACCACACGGAGTATCTGTGTGGTATCTGTTATGCTTGGGTAATGAAAATAATAAGAAATGTATTTTTAATTAGCCTTCTCTAATAGTTTTAAGATAATGTGAGTGTCGATCTGGTTAGCAAAGCTAGTGGCTACACAGGAAAATAACATAAGTAGGACAGGGCGCCCTCCTTATGCAACATCACTACATTTAAAACAAAGTCGCTTTCTTTGTCCTTAAGTCAACGGATATGCAACGGATTTTGATGCCGTTTTTATTAATAGATAGAGTGATTCAAGAGGAAGGTTTATATGTATAACACATGCATAATATAGTAAAGAAATCTATATAAATTTAGAGATTTCTAATGTAATCGTCTAAAGAAACTGTACTTAAACGTTGTATGTCACTCTGTAGTAGGTGCCCGTGCGGAGCCGGGGAGGGGTCGCTAGTACAATTGTAAAATCGATACGATGGGGTCTCAAAGTCAGCTGATTGTGACAAAGGTTCTCAAATATAGTTTTAAAGTTTCTGCAGTAAGATATTAAAGAACTTTATTAATAGTTACTAATATTACAATAATGTAAAAACCGACTAAGGGCCTATCCGTGAATATTATCTTTGCGTAATAAAAAGACGGAAAACTTGAAAGTAAACCCTATTCCAATCCGTCTGGCCAGCGTGGTATTAGTAGGCCAATTATCCCTCCGTCATGGAAAGAGGCCCGTCCCTGCAGTGGGACATTAATGGGCTGTTATAATGATTACAATAAACATATTTTTACTTTTAAATAATATTTAATTTATATATAGAAATAAGACCTTCTTCTTTAAGTATACCCATAACAGGATATGGCTTCAAATGATTTCCATCGCATCCTGGTTACCCATTCAGCTCAATATTATGAAGCAACTTTTAAATTAGAACTAGTACTTTAAAAGATTTCACTCATTCATTCATTCATCGAACATACTTTTACTCATTCAGTAATATTATACTTATATTCCTCACACTTTCACACAACGCCATTTAGTCCCAAACTAAGCAAAGCTTGTACTATGGGTATTAGACAATGGATAAACATACTTAAATACTGTTGTTTTTTGTTAATACATATTTTACATATGAATTTTTCATTTCATCATCATCATATCAGTCAATTGACGTCCACTGCTGGCACAAAGGCCTCCGCTAAATATTTGCATTTTACGCGGTTCTGTGCCTCCCTCATCCATCGTTATCCCGCCGTCGTCGTAACTAGGTCGCCAGTCCACCGTGTAAGGGATCTCCCCTTCGCTATCCGCATTTGAGGCTTCCTTATTTAGTAGGGTGTTATTTTATTTCGGACAGCCAGAACTTGGGCATAGTGTGTTCAGATACTAGTCTTTTAATCGTTTCCCACTTTTTATGTCCTATTTTACATGACTATACCTTTTTATTGGTTTTACCGCTTATATGCTTATATATACCACTTATCGAGACTATTTATCTATTTAACATCAAAGTGATATGTATACAATACAAGTGAGTAGATTCATGGGATTACCGCATTTAACCTAAACACAATAAGTTTCTTAATCGTGAATGTTGGGCCTGGTAGGCTTGAATTTACAATTCCCACGATCATAAAGTTTACTTATCAGGTCTTCTCGCCCTGTCTCGCGAGGGGCTGTTAAAACACCTGTTCTGAGAGCCAAGAAATCATTTATGGCGCAACATGAACATATATTACTATAGGGCTATATTTGACGACCTCTGTGGCGCAGTGGCTGCTACGCAGAGATCTCGGGTTCGATTCTCGCTCAATGCAAATCTTTGTGTGCATGAAAATGATTGTTTGCATTGGTCTGAGTGTTTTCTGTGTATAATATGTATGTATTTACAAAAAAAAGTATTTAAATATGTTTATCCGTTGTCTAGTACCCACAGTACAAGCTTTGCTTAGTTTGGGACTAGGTGGCGATGTGTGAATGTGTGAGGATTATTATTTATTTATATAAAAGCAATTTATTTTACAAAAGACCTTTAAAGATAAGTGCATTAAAGTCAAATTGCTTAGTCACAATGCCAGAAGTTGCACTTTTGTTGCACAGAGCGGCAACATAGCAATTTATAAGTCCCCCGGGAGAAGTAAATAGTACTTTGAGTCGGAAGCCTTGCTGTGGACGAAGTACAATGCTGGCAACGTTCATATTTTCTTAATAATAACGCCTTGTGAAGCTTCAGTGAATTGCTTTTTAATTACTTTGAGCGGCTGTGTGGTGAAGAGGTTAGAGGATTTGAATTATTATTATCTATTTCTTACTATATTATACATTTCTACGGGTCCACTTACCAGAATGAAGGAATACTCAAATCAAATCAATAATATTTTTAATATACTACAATGTTACTAACAAAATCACTACGCCATTCCAAGCTAAGCAGAGTTTGTACTATTGATGCAATACTTTAGGCCTTCTGAACCTAAAGGTATAAAATGCCGCCTTTATCTTAAACCTGCATTTGTCAATACATCTAAATTATAACATCAGTGTCTTTGACGTCCTTTGAAAAATTTGGAAAAAAAATCGTTGTTCAATTGGTTAATGCTTAATGGTCAGCGTGTTCAATGTAACTACATAAAATATGTATGTATTTATAAAAAAAAATATCTATGTGTGTGAATGAGTAAAAATCTTTTCTTTTTATTTATATTGACTTGATTCCTAGTCTCATTTTACAAAGACTCGGCAATATGACCATACCAGACCTGATGAAAAGCCTGAATACAATCCAGAAAAATAACGACAACGGATCTTTACTCCGCCGTCATCACCTATTAAATAAATAATTAATAATAAATAATCCTCACACATTCACATATCGCCACCTAGTTCCAAACTAAGCAAAGCCTGTACTATGGGTACTAGAAATATACATACATATTATACATAGAAAACTCTCATACCAATACAAACAATCGTGTTCATGCACACAAAGATTTTCATTGAGCGGGAATTGAACCCGACACCTCTGCGTAGCAGCCATTTAATAAACCATCAACTGCGCCACAGAGGCCGTCAAATTATAAGTAATATCATATTTTCACATCAGTCAAACACTCTACCTATATCTTTGTCTTTAAAACTCTAAAACACAAAATTACATAATCACCTTTAGCATACTAAGTAACAAACAAACTTCTTCGTTCGTGTATTAAAATTTAATAAAATTACAATGTTATAAAGTTATGAACAAACTTACCTATACTCAAATATTTTACTTCATAGTTAGAAGCGAAGTTAAGTAAGAACAAGGTGTTGGTGGCTTGAAGTTCTTAATAAGATTTAAACATTTTAATATGATGAAAACTCTGATAAGTATAAAAAAGTATGTTAAATATTATAAAGAGGTAAAGTTTGTGTGTTTGTGAGTTTGTGATGTTGTAGAGGTAATCTATGGATGTAATGAACCGATTTTAAAAATTCTTTCTGTGTTGAATAGTCCATTTATCGGGGAGTGTCATAGGCTATATAGTATCACGCTATGACTAATAGGAGTGGAGCAGTAATGAAATATGTTTAAAAACGGACGCGTTTTTTTTCGCCGCCGAACGAAGTGGGCACGGATCAGCTAGTAATAATATAAGGTGTGGTAAATTGTACTTTGTGCAATACAATCTTTACCATTACGATTTTTCCGTAGACTGAAATTCATCATGGTCCGCCCATTACTAACAATAGATATCAATGGATGGGTCGGGATTTTGAGTCCCACTAAAGATAGCTATGTCTATGATCCGTAAATAATTGTTCTAAGCCTGGATGTTCTACTTAGATATCCGTTAGTTTCACTTCTGTAACGCGAGAGTTGTTTTCAAAATTGATATTTAATGACGTGTGGTGACGGATTAAGAATACAATATGTCTCCACCCCATCTCATCCCATGGGTGTCGTAAAAACCGACTAAGGAAATAACCGTAACTACTATCTCTACGAAATAAAAAGAAGGAAAACTTGAAATTAATCCCTATACCAATCCGTCTGGCCAGCGTGGTATTAGTAGGCCAAGTAACCCTCCGTCACGGGAGGAGGCCCGTCCCTGCAGTGGGACATTAATTGGCTGTTATGATGATGATGATTGTTTATACATTTTATCGGTAATCACTTGTTCAAATTTACCCGAAACTTTAATTAAGCAATCTGAATTGTATTAATCAAACAGTCATTATTATTTAAATAATTCTTAATCAACTATACAATTATTACTGCATACAATTCCTAATAAATATGACAAGAATGACAACTCCAATTGTTGGAAATGAAAATGCAATTCTATTTTATTTATAAATCCGATGTTTTACGAATACATTTCAATTTAACTCGTATAATACATTTATTAACGTTTTAATGCTTTAATGGGCTTTTACTAATCGAATAAAAGTACAAACACCATTTGTATAAGGCAAAAGATGTTCAATAATGGATATATTTTGAACAACTTAAGAAGGAGATATTTTGAAGGAGTCCCCCTTATAATAAACTAGCTTCCTGTTAGTCATAGCGTGATACTATATAGCCTATGACACTCCCCGATAAATGGACTATTCAACCCAGAAAGAATTTTTAAAATTGGTTCATTAGATCCTGGTTCCCAGATATTACCCCCTACAACGTCACAAACACACAAACCCACAAACTTTACCTCTTTATATTATTATAAAAGTAAGTAAGTATAGATATCTCCTTCTCTATATGTCTTGTGCCTTCCTTATCGGTAGCTGTGATAGTGATAGGTCGTACGAATAAACAAGTAAATTAGGTAGGTACCTACTATTACCAAAAAAACAAGCGAGTTATTATTATAAAAATCGGCCAACTGTGTGTCCGGATTCCGTAAGGATTCCGTACCATTGATTTATGAAATAAAAGGCAAATAATTATTTTTCCCTCTATATCATTTTTAAAGATTTATCCATATATAAACAACACGTGTGCGTTTGATGAAAAAAATTTTTTTGAGTTTCTGATCTAAGTATGGGAGCCCCCAATATTTAATTTTTTTTTTAATTTTTGTATTAAAGTCTTAATGTGGTTCACAGAATACATCTACCTCCCAAGATTCAACAGTATAGCTCTTATAGTTTCGGAAAAAATGGCTGTGGCATACAGAATCTATAAGGGTTCCGTTTTTTGCCATTTGGCTACGGAATCCTAATAAAAACAAAAGGTTGGCAGGTTAAAAGTAATAAACTTGAATGGAAAAATATTGGTGAGCCTTTTGACAGTTAGTTGTAAAATAACAAAGTGATACGTACGATCACAGATATGGTTCATATTTCTGTGGATAAATTCATATTTTAGAAAAAGAATTTTTTCATTTTTGTATGAAACAGCCGTATTGCTAAAGGACCGTTAACAGCCAGTTGCATTGCAATCAATGTTTTATAAACGGTTAAAAGCGTTTATAGGGCTCACTAGCGCCGCCAATAGAAAAAAATCATAATTCGAATGCGAAATTTAAATAATTGAAATACATTAAAGTGTTGAGGGTGTGTTATACAAATACTTTATTGCCTCTTCTCAAGACTTTGTCATCAACATTTTACATTATTTATCCGCGCGAATTATGATTTTTTTTCTATTAGCGGCGCTAGTGAGTCACGTAAAGGCCCTTATTATGAAACACCAGTCAGCTTATTACATAGATAGGTATTCGCTGAGTTGGATTTATTTCAATAGGCTTTAGTTCAATAGGGTCAAATTGACGTCCTTTATAAAAATAAAGTATTTACAACATTATTTTTATTGTTTATTACTGCTCGGTGACCGGGTTTTGTCTACGCAAGATAAGTATTATAAGTAGCTTAAATTGTAAACAGGTAATCTACATAAATATTCTGATTAGCTACTCAGTATTATTGTAAAGTTACATTAAAATCCCTTAAATAGTTTTTAAATAAAAAAAGTAACAATACACCCATCCACACTTACAAACTTACACGTTTATATTATTAAGTATGATCAATTAAATCAATATTTTACAACAAGTTAGTGGTCTATAAAAGCTCTTAACTAACTTAAAGCACTTCAAAGCACTTATAAAATTATTGAAGCGAAAGCCTGTGATGGCTTAGTCGGCCGGGATAAGCCACCGTAGTGTACTTTACACTTTGCTTACATAGGTAGTTTGTCTTATGAGTTTTTAAATAAAAGACAAACTATGTAAAACTTTTTTAACGCTTTATATTATAACGTAACGTTTTATAATAATACTAGCTGACCCGTGCCCACTACGTTGGACGGAAAAAAAATGCGTCCCTTTTTAAACATATTTCAATACTGCTCCATTCCTATTAGTCATAGCGTGATACTATATAGCCTATAGCACTCCCCGATAAATGGACTATTCAAACCAGAAAGAATTTTTAAAATCGGTTCAGTAGATCCAGAGATCACCCCCTACAACGTCACAAACACACAAACAAAAAAACACACAACTTTACCTCTTTATAATATTAGTATAGATTATAAAGTTAGTTTGAAGTATTATGGTAATTAATTCTCCGTGTGGTGACGGAGTAAGAACAGTGTGTCACCATCTCATCCCATTGGTGTCGTAAAAACCGACTAAGGGACAATCCGTGAATGTTATCCTTACGAAATAAAAAGAAGGAAACTTGAAATTAAACCCTGTACCAATCCGTTTGCCAAGCGTGGTATTAGTAGGCCAAGTATCCCTCCGTCACTGGAGGAGGCCCGTCCCTGCAGTGGGACATTAATGGGCTGTTAAGTTTTCCTTCTTTCTATGTACAGGTAATATTCACAGATAGTCCCTTAGTCGGTTTTTACGACACCCATGGGATGAGTTGGGTGGTGACATATTGTATTCTTACTCCGTCACCACACCTTCTTCTACTTATATATAAATGCATTAATTCCATTACATTACATTATTTATATACTTTGCTTTGTCAATCTAGAGCTTTGTTACATTTTTACGAACCGTGTGGCATACGGTATAGTAGTTATAGTCCGTACATGTTCCGAGTTCAATTCCCACTCAATGCAAATCTTTCAGTGCAATATGCATTGATCTGGGTGTTTGTTGTATTTTAATATATATGCATTTAATGTAGTGTTTGCTCTGTAATATAAATAAATGTTAGAGATTTATCAAATCAGCATAATTTTATTATTTCTACACTGTACGGTGCTCAGCCTTCATCATCCTTCTGTTTTCCACCGCCTTGACTTGATTCTCAGTCTACTATGTGAGGGGAATATTCAATCATTTCAACCAGTTGAAGTATAGCCACGAGCAATAATATATACACATTGTCAAATTTTCTAAACTATCTGCACGTTTATCTAGACATTAGAATACCAAAATTATTTCGTAATTTAGAAGAGGTTCTGTACAGTTTTAAACTAATCTTTGAATATTTAATTTTGGATTGGCAGAACTTTTGATAACAGTTTTACAAAATGCGAAAATGTGTACATGTTATTATTGCTCGTGACTGTACCAATATGGTTACAGAGTTTAATCAACCGTTTGTGTAGGTTATATCTCCAAACGGTTGATTAAACTCTGTAACCATATCTGTTTTGCACGTAAACGTTTAACTCTAAACTGATGATTGACTAGTCTAACCATCTCCGTTTTACACATAATCGACTAACAACATATCGAGTTAACATCGTGAACGTATCGATAATCCGAGTTGAATAACTAATCGGTAACAATTCAATCATCCGAGATGTATTGCTTAAGTTATATCGTGACATAGATATCAGTACAGGTAGTAAAGTGAAATCATTCGATTGAAAACTTATGAATTGTTCATTATATTTAAGTAATCCTACTTATACATTTCGTATTTAGATATAAATAAAAAAAAATATGCTAAATAAGTATATAGATAAATTATAATAACCTTTTGTGTGTTCGGGAAAGCGGCCCCCTTACTCATAAACGCTTTTAAATTTAATCACTGTTTAGCGAGATTTTTATTAGCAAAACCAACCTTATACCAAACAAAACCGTAAGAATTTAAGCTAATCAATTGACTAATATTTAAAAGTCGTTTATGAGTAAGGGGGATAGAGATCAACTTAAGAACTAACTGAGAGTCTAGTAAAAATTTAAATTAATTTTAAATTCGCGAAAAAACTGACTCGACCTAATTTTATAGATAGGATTATTTACGATCCAAAATGAAGCTTGATAGTTATCAATTTACAAAAATGTACTAGGGATTATTTTTTACCGCGGGTTACATGCATATGTAGTAGATTAAATAAACATTAACATTGACCACTGTGTGATATTTTTAATTAAAACTTTACCTATAACTATAAAGTAAAGAACCCCATCCTTGCATTGTGACATGCTGTTAAAGATAAAAAAAAAACAAAAATCTCTTTGGTGTTCCACTGCAAGGCGGGAACACACGCCTGCCTTCTTGCTTGCGACGCACGTTACAAAAGCCTGAAAATAGTGCGGTACTAGCTGTAAAGCTACTGATTTTTTTAAAATGTTTCCCATATCTGAACTATGTTATTCCTTGACTACTTAATATAAAAAATATCTCTAAGTTTGATCCCATAAAAAATTGTAATTAACTAGGAATAATTTTTAAATATTATATAAACGGAATACTTATTTAATAAATCCATCATATTATTATCTTCTAGATATCCATCTCTCTGGAAAAAAGCCATAGTGAGACCCATTCCTAAAAATAATGATGTTACGTCTTTAAAAGATCTGAGACCTATAAGTATCCTTCCCTGTTTATCTAAGATACTAGAAAAGGTTGTAGCTGCGCAATTGAGGAAATATCTTGAAGACAACCATATTTTGCCAGACAAACAATCAGGTTTTAGAAAACAAAGAAGTACAGCTACAGCAGTACTAGATGTCACAGACGATATATTGTCCACTGCGGATATTGGACAGGGGACAGCGTTAATATTATTAGACTTTTCTAGAGCTTTTGACTCGATAAACATTGATTTGCTTCTCTCTAAGTTGTCATATTACGGGTTTGACAATAAAACTATAAACTGGTTTAATTCTTATTTATGTAATCGATCGCAGTACGTGGCAATTAGTAATAGTGATGGTACAATTTTGAATTCAGATGTAGAAAAAGTAAATAGAGGTGTACCACAAGGTTCCGTGTTGGGGCCGCTTTTATTCATTCTGTACTCTGCTGATTTGGCAAATAAAATAAAACATTGTAGATTTCATTTTTATGCAGATGACGTACAGATATACCTATCATTTAGATCTAATGATACACACTCAGCTGTTAAAAGAATTAATGAAGACTTAAATAACATATATGAGTGGGCTAGATGTAATTCTCTTGTACTTAATGCAAGTAAAACAAAATATATGATATTGGGTACAAAAGAACAAATTAGAAGCATTGGCGCAATGACTCCACTTTTTATTATTATTGGGGACCCTATAGAACGGGCTCAAGAAGTCAGAAATTTGGGGATAGTTATGGACGAAGAACTTAGGTTTGAAAAATACATATCTGACGTAACACGCAATTGTTTTTATAGACTTAAGGTGCTGTATAAGATGCGTGACTACATCAGTGTTTATCTTCGTGTGCAGCTCGTAGACACGCTTGTCCTTTCCAAATTCAACTATATGAATGTGGTTTATGGACCAAGATTATTAGCTAAAACCTCTGGCTTGGTGCAACGTGTACAAAATGCCTGTGCGCGCTTTTGTTTTAATATTCCGAAACGTGATCATGTTACACCATTTTTAAATGAAAGAAATATTTTAAAAATGAACTGGAGGAGGGAATTGCATCTGGCAACACTTCTTTTTGGTGTCATACGTACGGGCAAGCCGGAGTACTTGTTTAATAAGCTTGATTGGATGGATAATCATAGAAAGAACCCTGCTAGAATGTTATCTTCTGTGTTGCATATACCTCGGCACCGAACTACTGCGTTCAGAGGCAGTTTTAAATATAATTCTACAAAGTGCTGGAATAATATTCCACCTCCATTGCGAAGTCTAAAAAGTCTTAGTGGTTTCAAACAAAAATTGAAAAGTACTTTTTTATTTATACAAAAATCCAGCACTTAGGATGTTTATTAGTAGATAAGATTAAAAGCGGTAAGAAAAAAAATGTATTTTATGTATTTAAATATTATTTATTCATTTCATGTCCAAGATCAACACTCAATTCCACTCCATCTAACGATTTAAGTAGTAGTTAATAAGTAATGTATACAAGTTTTATTTATTTTTATCTTATTTTTATTTTATTTTAATTTTGTATATGGGTTTTAAAGTCCGTAGCTCAGTAGTGGTTCAGCTGAAAATCAGCGCTGCGGTCATCCGTAGCTTAAGCTGAGCTGAAACCTTTTAGGCATCCTTCTACACAGCACTGCACTACACATTATTTTTAATTTTTATTATTTGTTTTTGTTTGATTTTATTTTTATAATTGTTTATGTTTCATTGTTTGGTGTTGTGTATGTTTGTATGCCTAATAAACGTATTTTCTTTCTTTCATTTTATTTACCTTTATTTTACTTGACATTTCGGCACAGGTTGCACTGGCCGTGGTCGCAAGCTGACTGAAACGTCAAGTAAAATAAAGCTTAATAAAATGCGCGTTTATATTCCGTTTACATGATATTTATAGGAATAATTTGCTTTTTAAACACTTTTTGCGAATGTTTTAGTACAATGGCGAAAATTTGTCTCTTACTTTTGTAAAATTATTTGCTAGTAAAGTTAAAATCTTACAGCATATTATGTCAAGGGTTTGTGTTCCAAAAGAATGTATTGATTACAATGCGCGTAATCTTATTCGTTCGGGCTAAAGTTGATGCGAATGGCTTTTCAAAACTAATTACCGGAAAGCGGGTGTTCTCCTTACTGTACTTGCGGGTACGTCTCTAAAAGCTAACTTCAGCCCGATCGACTACGACTGCGCGAGTTGTACAGAATACATACTGTAAAAGATATTACTCGTTTTTATGCTAATATATACCTTATATACTTAGCTTTAAGGAAGCTATTACCTTATATGGGCCTAACAGAATACCAGCGCTGTAGTGTCGTAGTGTCTATGACGCATGACGCTACAGCAATTAGCTGAGTTAGGTCCTATTTTGTGTACATTTGTTTTATATTTAAATTCATTTTATTGTATGTTTTTCGTTTGTACAACTAAATAAAAATTTTCTTTCTTCTTTCTTTCTTTATATTTAGATGTACGTTTAGTGTACTGGTTCTTTGAATCATTTAGACTGTTCTTCCTATTTCAGGTACGTTACACATTCGTCGTCAACACTGCTATGTACTGAAGAAAGCACGTAAGATATTTTATATTTTATGTTTTTATTAGAATAGTAAGTTTAAGTACATTAGGTGCTATATGTCATAGATCAATGATTTGCGGAGTAAAGCCCGATTTACACATCGACAAGTACAGTAGCGAGTTAAGTAGTAGGTAAGTTGTTGATTAAGTTGAACGAAGTAGCCCCCTCACTCGCGTCTTGCCAACTTAACTCGCCAAAAAATAGGATGGAGATCTATTCAAATCAACTTAATCAATAACTTACTACTTAACTCGCTACTCTACTTGTCGATGTGTAAATTGTAAAGCTGCGGAAAGAACGAAAAAAAACTTGCATTAAGCATGTTTTAAAGAACTACTAGATACTACTTGGGGGAAAGAAATGAGTAGTTAGTCCAAATTATTACAATAAACTACATACTACTACGCAGTGATATATTACCTAAAAGACAATGCAAGTGATTGGGTTAAAAAAAAGTAACTGAGCAGAGCTCAAACATACCCTAATTTGTAGAGCCCATAAATACAATGAACTTTTGTTTCTACGTCTTAAAAATTAGCCCTAGGAAAAGAATAATAAGTATAGGTCCCTATAATGTCTTTAAAATCTCATTTCAAATCAATCTTAAATCTCCGTATATAAGGGTTACATTAGCATATCTTTTTTAGAAATTAGAGAGTTTATTTTCAATATTCATCGTATTTTTGCAGTTAAAAGTGGTTTTAACCAGCGATGTTAGTCAAAACCACTTGTTACTGCAAAAGTCAGTCAAAAGTGTTTTTTTTTAATCTCATTTATTTAAAATAGCCATGCATCGTATAAATTAAGTCGGCTAAAAAAAGTGGTTCTGATTGATATCAAATGCATCCTATCAATAGTTACAGAGTTCCGTCCTGAAGCTTTTATTTAAAACCCTTTATACCCAATTGCATATAAAACACAAAATTCTACCTGAAATATTCGCAAAATTTAATAAAATTCAAAAAAAAAAGCAAAAGTTTTAATGAATACAAATGAGTAGTAAATGGTTTTATCTTTCGTTTGAATTCGTACTGCAATTTGTTCTAACGATCGTACTTCATTTCTGACAGGGTTTCATTATGCGTTTCATATAGCGCTACTACGTTTTAAAAGCGTTTTAGGGCTCACTAGCGCAGCCGATTTTAAAAAAATCATAATTCGTAAATAGGATAAATAATGTAAAATGTTGATAACAAAATCTTGAGAAACGGCAATAAAGTATTTGTATAAGACACTCTCAACACTATAAATGTTTTTCTATTAGATAAATATTGCATTATAAACAAAAACGGCCGTTTTTATTTTCGAATGCGAAATTTAACTAATTGAAAAACCCAAAACCGATAACCGAAAGAGCGGACCGGAAAAATCCACTCTGACGTGTTTAACGTTCCTTTGATACTGATTGCAATAAAATAAAGTAAAATAACAATTTCATTAGTTTTACTCCCACGATAATAAAAGAAGTTTTATAATTATGTTTCATATGGAGTAATCATGGAGTATCACAGTTTGGCTTGCACTGCTTTTTTGGCAACACTACATATTGCCTTTCCGTCGAGATTACTTTCGGCTTTTCCAACTGCATTTTCTGCTGCATTCCTTATTAAAAAATCTTTTATTAGTAATACCGACGGTACAAACATAAAGTATATTTTATGCAACCAACACTATTTCCAGAAAGTAGTATAATATTGCAAAGAATTAAAGTTATGTTCTATCGTATTTACAACAAACCAGTATGAACTACTTTTCAAAGAAATGTAGTTTGCGTGATAGAAATAACAAAAAGTTTCAATGCATTTTCCACGAATACCCACAAAGAAAGAGCTTTAACCGGAATATATGAAATCAATGACATCATAACCGCAAGTCCGTTTAACTGCCAGCAACTGTCGAACGTTATACGTTTCAAAAAGAGAAAGAATCTAACGGAATTCAAAATGGCCACGTCACAATAGAGTTGGCGTAACTGACAAAAATAACAAAATATAGGTAGAAATATACGTTAGAAGGAAAAATGAACAGCGAATAGGTACCGAGTACGCTATCGAGGCCCCACGTCGATAAAAGTTACTTTTTTTAAAATTTGTTGTCGTTTCCACAATCGGCTTTCATCGACTTGCTCGTTCGTTTGTTTATTTTGAACTTTCGTTTTAACTTTGTTTACCTGGCTGGTTTATTTAGATAAAAACATTGATTCCTTTTTTAATGGATGTTTAGATTGGTATTTGCTGAATGTTGATTAAATATAGGTAAACTCACTAATTGTGATGTTTAGTAATAACTCTAAATAATCTCGGAAAGGGTGAAAAGCGGGTTGGGGAGTGCTGGTTCATAACAGCCCATTAATGTCCCACTGCAGGGACGGGCCTCCTCCCGTGACGGAGGGTTACTTGGCCCACTAATACCACGCTGGCCAGACGGTTTGTATTATTTATTTTCAAGTTTATAAGTAAACCCCTAAAAGTTAAGAATTGCTACTACAAGTATAGGCATCTATATTTGTTTATATAAATTGATTACTAACCAAAACGAACATGTAAGCGAGTAGGTTTTTGAAGCATGCAAATAAATTTTCTTACTCAAGAGCAAATCACACTTATTACCAGTAAATGATACCAGGGCTTGTCAATATTTTTCTCATTTAAATCGAGATTATTTACATATTAGATATGTGGAGAAAAACTTGGAGGTATATTATATTTTTTGACGACCTCTTTGGCATAGTGGTTATATAACATGACTGCTCGATGCAAATCTTTGTGTGCATGAACATGATTGTTTTTTAGTCTGGGTGTGTTCTATGTATAATAATATGTATGTATTTACAAAAAAAGGTTAGTATGTTTATCCGTTGTCTAGTACAAGCTTTGATTAGTTTGGGACTAGATGGCGTTGTGTGAATGTGTGCGGAATATTTATTTATTTATTTTCACGGATATACAAATGACAGGACCGTACAAGGTGACAATACTTGGAGGAAGCTTATTTCCATTCTAAAAGGAATCAAACCCGAGACCTTTGCGTGGTAGATGTGTAATAAAACGGCAACGCTACAGAGGTCGTCATCACATCTTTTATAATTTTCAATAATGGTATTGATAACGTAACAAAGTATCAAGACATTTTTCTCCACGCTCTGATAATAATGTTAAAACCGACAAAGGTTTGTTTGTCGCAATACTTAGTTTGCGTTATCGGTTACGGCAGATAAACCCACAACTTTATAAAATATCCATATATTTTAATTTCAAAGTTTCGTTGTCCGTGCTTGTAAGTAGGAGTATGGCAAAACTTGCTGGAGAATGTTTCCTAAGGAGGCTAGATTGCAAAGCGTTCGCGTGGCATTCGTTCAAACACAGCGCTGTGGACCGCAATAAAGCCCGATTTACACATCGACAAGTACAGTAACGAGTTAAGTAGCAACAAGTAACTTGCCAAAAAATAGGATGGACATCTATTTAAATCAACGTAAATCAACAACTTGCTACTTAAGTCGTTACTGTACTTGTCGATGTGTAAATCGGGCTTAAGTTTTGACGCACCTTTAAAAGTATATGTTAGTTTTGGCAAAGAATATGATATTACACCTGTATTTTATCTCAACTGCAGTAACAAATAACACTAATTTGGTTAATTGCCAGCAACACAACATTTGAAATTCAGCCAGATATTACCGTAACTTCTTGTTGCCTCTTGGTTTATTGCTTGCTTTGATACAACAGAATCATATTTACTTAAACATAGCCGCCTTTGGATGTAACACTACATGGTGGTTTCCTACTACACGGTAATTCATTATATGAGTAAATTGACGTCCACAGGTGGATAAAATATCTATCTCATCCCATGGGTGTCGTAAAAACCAACTAAGGGACTATCCGTGAATATTATCTTTATGAAATAAAAAGAAAGAAAACTCGAAATTAAACCGTATACCTACTAATCCGTTAGGCCAGCGTAGTATTAGTAGGTCAAGGATCCCTCCGTCATTGGAGGGGTCCCGTTCTTGCAGTGGGACATTAATGGGCTGTTATGATGAAAGAGGTTATTTACAATGTATTACTTATACTTCACCTTCATAACTATACTTAATCAGTTTTCCAACAATTTTAGTCGTCTTACTCAATTTACTTTGACTAGCAGAGTAGTTCCCTGTGAGATTACTTTGCCATGGCTTCGTTTAGAGTTTATATAGATAGTTTACTAACTAACTATTAAAAGATTACTTACTAAAGGTGTAATAAATACTTTTTACTTTAATGGAGTTCTCCGTGTGGTGACGGAGTAAGAATACAGAATACAATATGTCACCACCCGATCTCATCCTATGGGTGTCGTAAAACCGACTAAGGGACTATCCGTGAACATTATCTTTCGAAATAAAAAGAAGGAAAACTTGATATTAAACCCTATACCAATCCGTCTGGCCAGCGTGGTATTAGTAGGCCAAGTATCCCTCCGTCACGGGAGGAGGCCCGTCCCTGCAGAGTGACATTAATGGGTTGTTATGATGACTTTAATGAGAAAAGAAAATGTAATCATGTAGTACTTCTTTACTATGATGTTGGGTCTTTAAAACGTATTATAAAGAAGAATTTGTACAGACTGGCAAAGTAATAACAGCAGAATGAAGTCATTTTCAGGACGACCTTTATGGCGAAGTCGTTATCATCACTGCTAAGCTGACGTCTCTGGTTCGGTTCCCGCTGAATGCAAATTTTTGTGTGCATGAACATGATTGTTTGCATTGGTCTGGGTGTTTTCTATGTATAGTATGTATGTAATTACAAAAAAAAAGTATTTAAGTATGTTTATCCGTTGGCTAGTACCCATAGTACAAGCTCTGCTTAGTTTGGGACTAGATGGCGTTGTGTGAATGTGTGAGGAATATAAGTATATTTATTTATTCCAAGAAGTTCCTCAATCATATTCACATTTTCCATCAGGTTCCATAATTGATTTGATTAATATCAGATTGATCAAATCAAATTGTATAACTCAATTCGCAGTACAATAGTCAAAACAATCGAATTCTAACATACTCTGCTGTATTTTAATTAAAAAAATGCTGCCCAATACAATATTTTTTGATAACCCTTTGACATGAAAATACTTTTATCTATTGTTCGATACGTGGATTGACTATAACAAACTCAAATAAAGTCAAAAGTGGTATTCGTCAAACTGACGTATGACGAGCTTTTCCATTCGCATTTTTATTTACAACTATTCATTTTCATTTCTGAATAAATACTCATCCCTTTTTACATGCATCAAATATTCCTTTACAATTATGACCATTGTTCTATTAGTTAGTATTAGTGACAGCCTGTACTTATCATCCCATTACTGGGCAAAGGTTTTAAACTATCGCGATTTGTATACACCTAATACTACTTTATACGGGTCTTACTCGGCCCGGGTCTTACACGACCCTTGCAAGTTGGCCGAAACGTCAGAGAAAAAACCAAGGTATTTATCTTACTAGTATCTAGACTAATTAGTAGGTACCTATATATTAAGAAGCCAAAATTGGCCGATTGTCTCTTTACAAAAGTCGATGTGCAATATTTACGGCCGGGTACTGTGCATGCAAGACGGTTTGCTTCGTAGCCAATATGGTGGTTACATATTATCGCAAGCCGTCATTAAAAATATTTTTTGGTTCCATTTTCAATAGTAGACGATTTGCTCTCAAGTCTTATTTTGGTCAGCATTTTACATTGTAGACGATGCGATCCGCAAGGAAAAATACCTTACGTTACCCCCATTCTTTATCAACTGTTAAAAACGAAGTCGAAGTCATTTATCATCATTCCCCTGCCCTTATCGCAATTTTGTTTGGGGTCGGCGCAGCATGTCTTCTTCTTCCATACTTTTCTAGCGGACGTCATCTCACAAGTAACACTCTTTCATACTTTTCTAGCGGACGTCATCTCACAAGTAACACTCTCCGAAGTCAAAGTCATTATTGAAACAAATTACACGACTAAAAGCTGATTAAGTTAAGGTAACTTGAATGACTCAGTAACTTGATTGAACTTTGCTGTAACCGAACGGTTCAAGCTGCAGGTTCCATTAACTAAGTTATGGATACTAGCGGCTTCGATTAGCAGCTCGACTTTAATTTACAACTTAATTTTGCTAGAGTTAAAATATACACAGTTGCTATACTGTTAAATAAAGTATCCTATCTTTATTTTTTTTTCTTTTGCACCATTACCAATCTAGGAAAGGCTACTTTAACAGAATGTGCTGCTACTTTAACAGAATTAAATATTTTGATATAAAAAGAACATCCGGGCCTAAAACAACGATTAGTAGACCACACAAATCCTAAAATCAATGTTTTCATTTACCACGTTTGTATATAATTTAGAATAGGTTTTCTTTGGTGAATAAGCGGTCGTTTCGGGGATAAGTAGAAGCTATTTATTGTATATCTCCGTGTGGTGACGGAGTAAGAATATAGTGTGTAACCACCCCATCTCATCCCATGGGTGTCGTAAAAACCGACTAAGGTACTATCCGTGAATATTATGTCGAATATAAAAAAAAATTGTAGCATATGTTGAAATTAAATAGCGGTTAATGCTTACATTTCGACTCTGTTTTTAATTAGAAAACTTTAGGTACTTGGACAATGTTGTCAAAAAATTACTTATTAAGATTACTATAACAATAAGATAGCTTAAAAGTAATGCATTTTTTACTATCACAACCATTCTTTCTGATAGACCTATTAATTTACTGCCCTTTATTTGCTTATTTTAAACACACACGGATAAGATGAGTTATAATGAATTGATGATGATGACATTTACAAAAAATACATTTGTATGCCAGTAATGGCAAAACATGTTGAAACCTTTATCGTTAAACACCTATTTATTGGAAATTATTTCTTGTAAAGCACACATGTTTTATGCAAATAAAGATTATTTTATTTTATTTTATTTAATATTTTTACTAATTAATATAGTTTTGTTGACCACAAAGACTATATAAACATAGTTAGCTTAATTAAAAACTGTGGTAGCAAATACAACTCTAACAAACTTTATATTCGTTATTAAAATGAAACAAACTCTTATTCAAATATAACTATCCGACCAAGTTATCAATCCGTACTAATATTATAAATGCGAAGGTTTGTGAGGATATATGGATGGATGGATGGATGAATGTTTGTTACTCTTTCACGCAAAAACTACTGTACGGATTTAGATGAAATTTTGAATACAGGTGGTTTAGGGTGTAGGATAACATTTACGCTAGCTATACCACGTGGGTGAAGCCGCGGGCATCAGCAGCAGATAGTGCAAATATAAAGTTAAAACCAACACATAATTCCAAGCAAAACCTTTGAAATTCAGCTTCACTCATTAAAATAAATATTAGTATAAGAATATTCACACAAACTTCAACAAATAGCAAAGCCACTAATTGCTGAGAGAACTAAAACAACTTGATTAACTTTATTACTACTGTTGCATTCTATCTTTTGAAAGACACAGTTATTTTATGAAAAGTGCTTTTAAATATAGTTATGTTTTTTCTGAATGATACATCTCTTCAAAGGCTTTTGATTTAAAGTGCTTACAGTACAGCTCGTTGCAATCAGTGAGTTATAAAGCAATAAAGCTGTTTATGTAACTTTGGCGAGGTCTATTTATAGATGGGTGACCGTATACTGGCATTTCATGTAAAAGTCTCCGTGTTTCGTCGGGTCCCGGGTTTTGTCGTCGTAACTCAGCCGTTGAACTACGCTAGAGGCGTCTATTGTTATTATTTTATTTCCTTTGGGCGGCTTGAACAACTGCCGACGCCATTGGCCACTGACCTAACGAAAAAGAAATAACGGACATTTGTTATAGCAAAGTACTATTCACAATCTTTTGTGCCTCAAGACTGAGTTGAAAACTGTCATCAGCATACCTACACTAAATTTCAACGAAAATTTCTTAAAAGAAGAAAAACTACGTAAAAAATTGGTACTCGAGGCGGGACTCGAACCCGCGTCTCTGGACTATACGCGCACCTAAGCTTTATATGTTATAAATTATATGTAATTGAATAATTACATACAATTTTTTATTTTCATTTAAAAGATTAAAATAAAATAACAAGTAGCTTCCCTGTGAACAGCTTTAACCTAGTCCATACCCGTTGCAGAAAAACTAAGTCCTTTATAAAAATAATACTTTGAGTGCCTTCACTACCGAGAACACAGTAAGCTGTTAAGTTCCATCGCAATTTCATAAGTCAACAAAGATGGCTTCTTTCTGAAGAGAACTAAAATAATATAAAAGAAATATAAGTTTAGATTTTAATTGAAATAAATGTTCAGATTAGACGACCTCTGTGGCGTAGTGGTTATTTAACATGACTGCTACGCAGATAGATTCCATGGAAAAAAAATGTTTTATTTCTCAACCATTGACGCGATAGAAGAAGATGAAGAGAGATTCCCGCTCAATGCAAATCTTTGTGTGCATAAAAATGATAATTTGCATTGGTCTTGGTGTTTTCTATGTATAATATAAATATGTATGTTATTTCCAAAAAAAAAATTGGGCGATCTGAACTGTTGTCCTGATTTTGAATGTTTTTATGTCTTTTAAACTGATGTTTGTAAAGTCCACTCGATAAATAGCATAATTGCGAGAGCTACCTTTTAAAAAATAAAACTATATTTTCGAAAGAGTTATAACGATATATTCTTTAAGCTTCCTACAAAACAAATTCAGCTTAAAACTCTTCATTAAAAACACACAAGCAAAATATTCATACAAACGCAATGAAAAGGCAACCCACTAATTGCTCACAGAAATAAAAGTTCACCAACACTATTACAGATACTGTTCCTTAAAAGACTTTAGTGACGTCATAGGCGTTTACATAAATGATGCCTCTCAAATACCTACCTCTGTGGAGTAGTGGTTATATAACATGACCGCTACGCAGAGGTCTCGGGTTCGATTCCCGCTCAATGCACATCTTTGTGTGCATGAACATGATTGTTTGCATTGGTCTGGGTGTTTTCTTTGTATACATACGTATGTATTTACAAAAAAAAGTATTTAAGTATTTTAGTATACTTAAATACTTTTTAATTTGATGTCATAAACATCCGTTGTCTAGTACCCATAGTACAAGCTTTGCTCAGTTTAGGACTAGATGGCGTTGTGTGAATGTGTGAGGAATATATATATTTAAACATTAATTTACCCACAAATTAATTTCAGCTTAAAAGTACAACAAATAAAATTAAAATTCATAGAAATGCAGCAATAAAAAGGCCAACCCACTAACTGCTTGCTGAACTAAAAGCACTATTACAAATAAGTCTGTGCCATTAAGTCTTTTCAAAGTAATGTAAAAGCCTTTTACCTGAATGATGCATCTCAAATACCTTTGACATTTTCTTGTTATACGAGTATATTCTCTATACTTTGAAAGGCAAAACTTTCATAGAATTTAATGTAAAATGCAACGCTAAAGAGTACATTACTGCTGTTCAAATAACGTGGTTCCTTTGACGCTCTTACTTGTAAAGATACGTTAAAACGTTTGTGACAAAGTACGCTTCAAATATACGAAGTGATTTTATTAAAATTTTGTGCTAAGATATTATTTACATGGAGTTTTGAGTTCATGTTGATATTTCTGCCTTCTTGAAGAAAACAGTTTATAAAACAATATTTTGTTTTAATTTTTATCTAGAAACTAGCGGGCCGTACCGGCTTCGCACAGCCATTATTTTCCCGCTTTTCTGTTAAAATTTTCCCTGAATTTACTTTGCTATAAACCTTACGGAGCTGGAGACCTTTCCAACGAATGAAAAACCGTGGAAATGGGTTCGTGCGTTCTGGAGTTATAGCGTCAGGAAGGAAAACCCGACTTATTTTTATATAGTAGATTATTGAGTAACAGTGAGAAGAACTTGTTAAAGGAATATTTGAAAAGTGTAAAGAATTAGTTCAATGAGGTGGACTGACTAATGGTGCTTTCATTTTAAATGACTTCAAAAAAGATAGAGCTAGATGGCGTTGTGTAAAAGTGTGAGGAATATTTTATATTTTATAGACCGAAAGTTGTATTATTTTTGAATAAAGTTATTTTGACTTTGACTTATTATGCTACAAGACTTATTTGAAGCAGGCCTGCTTGTTTTTCTGTGAGTTTTGCTAAGTCGAAGCATAATTTTTTACTAGAGCCCATTAATGTCCTAATGTAAGGTGGTGGCTAAAAGAATTAGTTTTCATAGAGCTTTCACGACAACATATCATAACAGCATTAATGTCCCACTACAAGGACATGCCTCCTCCTGTGACAGAGGGATACTTGACCTACTAATACCACGCTGGCCAGACGGATTGGTATAGGGTTAAATTTCAAGTTTTCCTTCTTCTTATTTCGTTAAGATAATATTTACGGATAGTCCCTTAGTCGGTTTTTACGACACCCATGGAATGAGATGGGGTGGTGACACACTGTATTCTTACTCCATCACCACACGGAGAACTAACAACCATGCTTAATAAAAATAATTTGTTTGTTTTTTCTACAAGCTCCAGCTAGTTTTCAATAGTCATACATCTAAATCAAAACTTATTTCCCCCATTCCAGTGACCCCAATATGTTGTAATGTAAAATCAATTTATGCTGAATCAAACTCCCATTACAAACAGCTCTGGATATCAATATCATTGTATTTTAAACATAAGATACTAAGGCATAAAGTTGAATATCATATGCATGTGAAAATGCCGAGTTTTGTGTAATCAATACACGCAAGCAACGAAGACTAATGCCCGATTTACACATCGACAAGTACAGTAGCGAGTTAAGTAGTAAGTTGCTGATTATGTTGATTTAAATAGATCTCCATCCTATTTTTTGGCAAGTTAAGTTGGCGAGACGCGAGAGAGGGGGCTAATTCGTACTTAACTTGCCAAAATATAGGATGGAGATCTATTTAAATCAACTTAATTTTAAAATACTACTTAACTCGCCACTGTACTTGTCGATGTGTAAATCGGGCATTAGGTGAAGTTATTAAAAACGTTTACTTTTTAATCTTCGTAGAGGTTTAACGACTAAGTTTTATTTAGCAAAGAGTTCTGGGTATATTAAAATGAAGGAAAAAGTAGTAGGTATGTTAGTCTAAAAGCTTTGAGCTGCGAAAGTTTTTAGTATAATCATGGATTCGTGTGGTGACGGTATCTCATCCAATGGGTGCCGTAAACACCGACTAAGGGACTATCCATCAATATTATATTTACAAAATAAAAGAATGAAAACTTGAAATTAAACCCTATACCAATCCGTTTGGCCAGCGTGGTATTAGTAGGCCAAGTAGCTATCCCTCCGTCACGGGAGGAGGCCCGTCCCTGCATTGGGACATTAATCGGCTGTTATGATGGATTACACATGTAGATCCATAGCTCTACTTCTGCATACAGCCTGATCTACAAGGGTAGGAACTTAAAATCTTGACTGCAGAAGTTTTTTATTTTTTCCGATATTTGGACTAGAGACTCGTCCTCTAAAGGAAAAAAAATGTGTATATAATTAGGAATGTTTGATTGAATCAAAATCGATCACTTTAAAAGCTTACGGTTTAAAATGTCATCGATAAACAGAACGATTAGAAATAAATAAGCTCAATCTAGCGTTTTTGGAAATTGAACTCTTAAGGTGAAATAGAAGTTATAGATTTGTATTATTTTTGTTTGTTTATTAACTGAAAAACCATGAAATTCCCAAACCAACTTTGAATTAATTAATTTAAATAATTTACACTTAGTCGCGACCGAAGTCGCAGGCAATAACTAGTATTGTATATAAATATCCAAATTCAAATTTAATTCGCTTTGTTTCACTATTCTCAGAATCAGGTAAAATTATTTCAAATGACCACCGATTCAAAATGGCAATCCATCACAACAATTTATCGTTTATTGGTTGGTTAGTGGTAACAATTGGCTATCGTTAATTAACATTAAATTCATAACTAATTAAATATCGTTTCTCTTACAAAGCGTAACAATGATTCAATGTATAATTACTCATTAGTTTCACAAATGTAAAATACAAAATAGATTTACAATCCTATTGTTATTATAAATTTGAAAAACTTTAAGGGTATTTGTTACTCTTTCGCTTAAACACTACTGAATGGATTTTAATGAATCTGTACAATAATATAGCTTATACATCAGAATCTCCGTGTGGTGACGGAGTAAGAATACAATATGTCACCTCTATGTCCTACAATACGACCTACACCTACACACAACACACCTACACACAACCTACAATATGTCATCTCATCCCATGGCTGTCGTAAAAACCGACTAAGGGACTATCCGTGAATATTATCTTTACGTAATAAAAAGAAGAAAAACTAGAAATTAAACCCTATTCTTGATTGGGGGATACTTGGCCTACTAATACCATGCTGGCCAAACGGAATGATATAGGGTTTTGTTTCAAGTTTTCCTTCTTTTTGTTACGTAAAGATAATATTCACGGATAGTACGTTAGTCGGTTTTTACCATGGGATGAGATGAGGTGGTAACAGACTGTATTCTTACTCCGTCACCACACGGAGATTGTGATGATTGTGTAAATTGTCAAAATACGTAGACGAAGTCGCGGCTACAAGCTAGTACTTAATGTATTCATTAATATTACTAATCAAACTAGTTGCGGTTTATTTGACGAATAAATACGAACATTTGTGCTAATTTCCATTTTCACAATTCAAACATTAGAATCGTGTAATTTCGTTTCAATATTATCATTGTTTGGTGTTTACTTTGATGAAAGATTTTGCGTATATTAATTAAATAAAATGTATTTATTCATTATCATAACTATCATAATTGATGTCCCATTGCAGGGACGGGCCTCCTCCCGTGACGAAGGGATACTTGGCCTTTACTTCTTTGTAGAAGATAAAATACTGCATGTCAATTCACGTACATTAAAATCGGTTAAGTTACCTTTCGTTGTCAAATTGTCTTACCTATTGTGTGACAATTTGAAAAGTAAAAGTTAACTTAACCGAATTTTTAACGATTTTAAGGTACGAGAACTGACATGCTGGTGAAAGAGAACTCGGATCTCATTATGTATGAACAACAATATAGGTCATGGCAATCGTTTATAGCTGGTGCATTTTGCGGTTTTACCTTAACTTGTCAGGGTCACACGACAAGGTTCTTGTGTTGTAATGGCTCTACGTGGCTGCTACGTAGATGTCTCGAGTTCAATCCCCGGTGAATGCAAAGCATTTTATGTAGAAACACGAATTTTTGCGTTGGTTTTAAACAATATAATTGGACAAATGTTTTGTGTTTACCAATATCTCTATTACCTTATCTACCAATAACTTCATCATAACAGCCCATTAATGTGCCACTGCAGGGACGGGCCTCCTCCCGTGACGGAGGGTTACTTGGCCTACTAATACCACGCTGGCCAGACGGATTGATATAGGGTTTAATTTCAAGTTTTCCTTCTTTTTATTTCTTAAAGATAGTAGTTACGGTTTTTCCCTTAGTCAGTTTTTACGACACCCATGGAACGAGATGGGGTGGTGACATATTGTATTCTTACTCCGTCACCACACGGATACCAATATCTTGGTCGCTTAATTTATTTATGTGAATAAAAAGTCCTTTAAAAATCAAAATGCACTCGATTTCTAAACAAATTTTAGTTATTTTAAGACGGCAACAAAAAAAATGAATGCCACAAAAAGTAAAGAGTATTTATTTTAACTCTTTGGCAAGTTCTCAACAGAAAAGCTTACCAATGAACTAAAATGAACTCAGTAAAAAAATGGCTGCATTGTGTCTACATAAGTTAAAAATAATATCATTCTAATATAATGTTCCTAACACATTCACACAACGGCATCTAGTCCCAAACTAAACAAAGCCTGTACTATAGACTACTGGCATACATACAATACATAACATAACCAGACCTATGCAAACAATCTCGTTCATACACACAAAGGTCTACATCGAGCGGGAATCAAACCCGAGACAGCGTAGCAATCACGAGCTGTAACCATTACACCACAGTAGTCGCCAAAGCAATGTATTCATTGTCGACAATTCTATAACATGTCTGTACCTCGTATAGGCTAATTAATCCTAACACACCCATTAATATAATTACAATCAAGCTCTCAAAGGTAGTACTGCATGTCAAGTGATATAAATGATCCGTAGATATCCGTAATGGTACGTGCAGGCTTTGTGACGAAACCAATTACTTTGTATCAGAACGATATCGGATCGTGGTATCATCAAACTAAGCATGCAATGTACATTGAACAATAGGTTTGGGCTTACAAGTTTCTAGTCAATACGAATTATCCGAAACTGTAAGTGAATCTGACAGGTCTGGTTATTACGGATAGGTGATAGACATGTTATAAATTAATGTATCATTTGTTTTAAAATGCATAAAACGGTTCTTTATACGCCCTGTTAAGACAAAAATAATTACTTAACAAAAAAGCTAACTTAAAAGGTTTTGTTAATTTTATTAATATTACCTCAGATTAAGTATTCTTAATCGGATAATAACATTAAAAGTACCTACTTGATTTAAGTTAGAAAATAAAACCACTTTTCAAGTTATAACTTGAATTCCAAAAAATATTTATTTTCGTTAAAAATTGAGTTGAACATTCGTTAAAGAAATACCTACTATAAGAAAAAACCTTTAAAACGAAGTAGGAAAATTATTGACACAGCTTAAAACCGATATCAATCAATCAATCAACTAGCCTTCGCAGTCCTCTGCTGGATAAAGGCCTCTCAAAACACGCGCCACAGAACACGGTCCTGCGCGTTCCGCATCCAGTCCGACCCAGAGACCTTTTTGAGATCACCAAACCACATCAATAGACACTAGACACTAAACTAAATAAACATCTTTTAATTAAAGTTTACTTATCGTCAGTAAAATTTTATTTTGTAGTTTCAATATTTATAGATTTAATGAATTATGAATCAACAAAAATTTGTTTTTTGTTGTTTCAAAATTTACAAAGCAAGACGAAAAAATATATTACTGAGTTACCACATACTTATTAAAAATAATAAAATTTATTTAAAAGTGAATCGTTAGAAACAAATCTATATAAACATCCGTATAAAAATCCGTAACTTAAAATCTGTTATTACACCACTACACAAAGTACCTAATCGGTACCCATTTACTAAGATTGGACACTAATTGACTATCTATTCTGCTGTCGATTACATACACTAGTACTACGAGTACAATGCGACATTCAATGCAAGCTTTGAAGCTGACAATATGCAGAAAGTTATCGAGACAATACTAGCTTCTCTCGTTTGGTTATGACATACCTTTGTATGGACTTTTGGGTGTGGATAGTGTTTAATTAAAGTTGGCTTTGTCGCAGAAGGAATACAAAATTGAGTACCTACTGTGGCGTATATTGGGTATATTGTCATTGCATGAATGCGTAGTTTTTTTTCGGTATCATTCCGTCTCCGTGTGGTGACGGAGTAAGAATACAGTGTGTCACCACCCCATCTCATCCCATGGATGTCATAAAAACCGACTAAGGTAAATATTATCTTTACGTAATAAAAAGAAGGAAAACTTGAAGTTAAACCCTATACTAATCCGTTTGGACAGCGTGGTATTAGTAGGCCAAGAGTCCCTCCGTCACGGGAGGAGGCTCGTCACTGTAGTGGGACATTAATGTGCTGTTATGATGATGATCATTCCGATTCGATACGGACAGAGACTCACACCTACCTTGAAATTAAGTAATATGCTCTCTTTAAACCTATCAGAAGTTCTCTTAATATTATTATATTTCTACGAAAACAACAGAAAAAAAATGTAACAAACCGTATAGCAAGATCGTAACTCCAGACAAAACTGTCCCAACAAACAGCAAAAATAAAAACAAAAAAAGAACAAATCTTTTATACTTAATAGAAAATTAATCGGACAATTCCTTATAAGAATCACTCCATTGAAAATAATCGGACGATTTTACAAGCTTATTGTTCTACAGACACGTAGCTCGTAAACAGACGACACCCTTTTAAAAAGGGTCTTTATTAAAGGTATCGGCCACTTATGTTGTTTAGAAATACCTTTTCATTATCTCAAGTAGGTATTTATGTTTTGTATTTAATAAATTCTGTTAAATTTAAAGTGTTTTGTTTATTTGGCAGCCTTTAAGTGGTCTAATATTATCGTTAAGAGGTGTATAAACCTACTTACTATGGCTCCTTTTCTCCAGTTGATTATTATAAGATTTTTTTACTCTGGCAATTATATTACAAGGATTTATTAATCATTATCATCATATCTACTGCTGGACATAGGGCTTCTCCAAATGTTTTTACTTTTTTGGTCTGATACTTCATTATGATCACAATGTCTACACTGTAAAATGACTTTGAAGCAAAATGCCTCAAATCAATATCTCTAAAGTGTTTTGACTAATTTGCAATACATCTGTATTGTTTCTTGCCTATGCAGCATAATGTCTCAAAATTGAAAACGACTTTAAAGGATAATACACAATACGCCATTGGGTCATTCTACTAAAAGGGTCAATTCAATTCAAGGTTTGGGTCATTCTAACAAAAAATAAAATATTTTTTTAGTTTCACAAAATCAGTCATTTATTAAGTTATAATAAAGAGATACTACGCATATACCGTCTAAAAAATAAAATCAGAGCTCCAGACCAGCTCATTACCAGAATAATTGCACATTTTAGTATTATCACTTCGACAGGAGTGATTCTCATTTCAACATAAGTGACAAAATCTTACTTAAAAAGAATAATGTTTACCCCTTTATTATTAAAAGAAAAATAACAGCTAATCTTAACTGCTTTTGCATATAATTTTATAGTATAGCTAGTACAAATAATCAAATATGATTGATATAGATTCTAAAAATAAAAAAATAATTTTCTATAGAAGTGACGTCATTTCTATAGTGACTTCAACAGGAGTGATTCTAACTACAACGTAAGGTAATATTTTATTAAACTAATGAACATTAATAGAAAAAGAAAAATAATAGTTGGTTTAAACTGCTTTTGGTTATAAGTAGATCCTATAACTTGTCGATGTTATAATCAAATTAGGTTAAAAGGGCTTAAAAAAATAGAGAAAACATTTTCTACATAAGTAAAGTCACTTCTGTAGAATGTAAAACCGTAAATTGTATACTAATGCTCTTTTAGAAAACTGTCTCTTCGTCTGAAGACGTAATACTTAAAAGACCTTGCTGACCACCACCTGGACTCTCTTCAAGTTCATTTTTAGTCATTTTTGCTCCCTATATGGTTCTTTCTTCTCTTTCTCTTCTTTATTTCTAAAGATAAGAATAGCCATGCAGTTTGTTCAGATAGCGGTAGCTTAAAGCCTATTTGACATATGAAGATCGAACCTAGGACTAAATAAATGCTTATTTAGCTGGAACGGTCGGCAAAAATTCCTATTAATTATTTTTAATAAATATACAAAAATGACATTGTAGAAAATCAGTCACTTCTGTCGGTAAATCAATTAGTGACGTGTAGCATAAGATTACTAAATTACTGTAAAAACAGCATTTTTAGTATGTAAAAGCATAGCGAGAGTGTGCATTTCTCATAGAAGCTCATATTTTAGTAAGCATAAGCCCAAACCATCAGCTTTACCGACAGAAGTGAGTTCTACAGGAGTGAGTTTTATTATGAAAACACATATCCTGTACAAAATTTAAGGTAATAAGATTTAAATTCACCTGCCATTGATAATTGGGTCAATCTCCAAATCGGGCGTATTCGTGTGATCGCTCTGGTGCTTTTCAGATCTTGATATTTTTTGGTAATTATGTATCTCATTGAAAATAATGATATTAAAATACTACATTTTTACTATTGGCCTTCATTTTTCACAAACAGTTATGGAAATATTTAAGTTCAAACATTTTCGCGTCCAGAGCAATCATGATAGGCGCTAGAGCGATCATAAATGGTGAAACAAAAATAATAAAATTGGTAATATATTATTTATTTAGTCATTTTTAGTCTTGCGTGTTACAAGATTTTATGATTTTATGTTTAGGGGATATATCTAGAGCTTTTGAGAGCTCATCAGTTGGAAACTTGTTCATTTTTAGGGCAGCGTACCGATTTTGAAACAACGGAACCCTTATAGGATCACTTCGTTGTCCGTCTGTCTGTTTGTCAAGACCATTTATCTCAGGAACGCGTGGAGGTATCAATTTTCAACAAATATTATTAATGAGACGAGACGTGACGTCATAGAATTTTTGACAGATAAGTAAGTCATAACGTCACATAATTTTGGCAGGATTTTTTTTTTTACAGCTGAGTCGTGACGTCATTGAATTTTTGACAGATGTGTCGTGACATTACAGAATCTTTGACAGATGAGTCGTGACGTCATTGAATTTTTGACAGAATCTGTCAAAAATTCTCACATTCACATCTGATGTGTCGTGAAATCACAGAATTTTTTACAGATGAGTCCTGACGTCATCACAATTTGGCGAGAAAATAGGTTTGTACGGAACCCTCGGTGCGCGAGTGAGACTCGCACTCGGTTCCGTACCGATTTTGGAAAAACGGAACCCTTTGTTGTCCGTTTCTCTATCAAGACTATTTATCTCAGGAACGCGTAGAGGTATCAAGCAGAAATTTTTAACAAATACTAAGGTCTGTTGCCTTTTAGTGCTGTAAAAAAATCAAACTTCTAATCTAACGAAATCAAGACATATAGCCGTTTATGTCGCAAATTTTCGATGAGCAAAGGGCAAAAAGCTACAGGGTACTTCCAGTCTACATACAAACTTGAAATTTGGCATGAAGCAAGGTCTTATAGTGCATGTAAAGAAAAAATTTCGAAAACTTGGAATTTTGGCTTCCATCATATTATATTTTGATAATTTCGTCATGGTCATAATAATTTTGACAGCTGAGTCACGTGACTAGTGACGCCATAGAATTTTGGTCACGTGACACGTGACGTCATAGAATTTAGACAGATGAGTCGTGACGTCATAGAATATTGGCGGTAAAATATTTTTGCAGGGGAGTCGTGACGTTATAGAATTTTTGACAGATGAGTCGTGACGTCACAGAATTTTTTACAGCTGAGTCGTGTCATTTGTCGTTGTAACAATCTGGTATGGTAACTTAAAGTAGCTTTATAACGTAAAATTATTGCAAAATATCATCGCTCTGGTCTTTTGGACAGAGCAATCATAGCCATAGCGATCAAAAAAAGTCATAAAAGCATTAATATAGCCCAAAATAAAAACAGTAGAAAGTTGAGTTTACGCCTCATAAAGAACATCATTACTATCACTTAATTCACTTAATAAGCACATTTACAACCTTACTATTTGATTTATAAAACATGCCATATCAATCATCAAATTCGAGAACCAAACCCAGATAAATCATAAACTTACCCTCGTAATGTTGTAGTGGGGGACCGTGGCACCAATGTATCTTCCTCGGCGGTTAGACCACTACAGCCACTACCCCGGGGGAGGGGAATAGAGTTTCTATTTCGTAAAACGAGGGATGAGCGCGGTGTTTTACTCCAGCGCAGAGCGATGAGATAAAATGCCAGGTCATGACGATAAACTTAAATTGTGCCAAAAATATTGTTAATATAATTTAAAAAAAAATATTACAATGAAGATTAACTATTTGTTATGTAATATGAAATAACATCGGACATATGAACCTTCTCAATAAAAAGTTACACAATGTTTTCTCATTCAATCGGGAGTTAGGTCAACCCAGAGCAATCAGGATTTTAGGGTTTATGATTTTTTTTTAAATATTTCTAATAAACTAATTCATAATTTCAGCCCTGCACCACATAGATTAGACACCAAAGTATACATAAAAAAATGCAATGAAAACTTTTATTGATTTCAAAATGGGTTTCTCCAGTCCGACACGATAAAAAATGCCTCTGGAGATCTACCCAATTGACTACTTAATTAATAAGACTCTAAGATTATCATATTCGTATATCACTTACTTAGTTTGTAGGATGAAGTACAGTGGTGACGTTTCAACTTCGACAGTGATGTAGAATGCCGTTGCAACTTATTTTTATTTCGCCCAGGTGTCACTGTCCGAATTATGGCTGAGACTGATACTGACAGAACTTGGTAAAGTGTTGACAGAGATAGAAATTTATGTTGCATTTTTAAAAATTAAACATTATTCTATTTTGGCAAACTATTTCTACAGGTGTGATTTTATTTTACGAACAATGTAGAATGTTGAATAAAGTTAAAAATTAAGATGAATATTAAATATCAATAAAAGCTACAGTTACTTTGTAATATGCTTTATTGGTTTTTTTATGTTATTTTTATACATAATACCTTTTTGAAATAATTTTAGAAGAATCTTAATGCTGATACTTGCTTCGCGAACATTCGACAGGACGTGAGCAATCACGTACTGTCTACCAAAAAAAAAGGAAAAGTATTTATTATTCAATTTGATCCCTATGTAAACTGTTAGACTTAGCGACAAAGTTTATAAAATTAATATAGAAAGTATTAAAATTGAGGAACTAGGAGAGGTATTTCAACCGAACACTATTTTACTGACTCAGTAGAATGACCCCATTAGGACTAAGAATCAAAACAACGATAAATCAAATAATCATTATTTTTATTTGTAAATTATTAATTTTATTATTTTTTATACTTTTATAATTTATTATAATTATTACTGCTTATTTATCCTAAAGTAGACGAGTAACAGGTTTGTTCAAATAAATGAAATAGTAGATAAACTCCGTTTTTAAACAGCCCTTTTTGCAGACGACACAGCTATTGAAGCCTCTGGCACCTCCCCGTCCTCCTCGATATTTAGGCGCCTGTAATCTGCGTCCAACGCCCTTAGCGATTGTTTCCAGAACAGTCAACCCCGAAAAGAGTCAAGCGGTAATGTTTCACAAGAAACAAAGCCACAAGATATTCTCTAGGCAGAGACACCATAAGTCAAGATGTTCGGCTCCCTGATCCCTTGGGCGAGGGAAGTCAAATATCTTGGACTCATACTCGACGATAAACTTTCCTTCCGTCCCCACATAAACATGGTTTGCAAGCTGTGCTCGTTTGTGATGGGACGGCTGCACATGCTCCTCCGGAAGGAATCTAAGATGTCGATCCGAAACAAGGTTAGGTTAAACAAGACTTGTATTAGACACATTATGACGTATGCGTGCGTAGTTTTCGCCCAGGGCCAGGGCACATGGAACTCTGTTCCCGTCGCTACTTTTAAACGGCTGTTACTCACCCCAACCAACTAGTGGTCGAGGCGTACGGGTACATCCCGTCCTCGCCGTCGAGGCCGGAATACGCGCCGCGTGCGCTCCTAGAGGGCGTGCCTTCCGCACGTCCTGTTAGTCAGTGACAGTCCAGGCCGAGGTTCGTGCCCCACAGGGGGTGTTCTGTTCATAAAACTACCTACTGAGATGTTTTGCATTTTAGGTATTTTGGATTTCAAGTCATCTTTACTTAAGACGTTTGTCTTTAAAGTCGCGTTATTTCGTAGTCATTTTACTACAAAGTCATTTTCATTTAAAGGTGTATTAGTACTAAGTCGTTATGATTTGAGGCATTTTGCTACTTAGTCAATATGCATTTTATACGTAATGCCTTAAAGTCATTTTAAAGTGTAGACATTGTGATCAAAAAGGCATTATAACATTATATTACTGAAAAGTAATACTCGAGTAAGCGGCCCACCTAATGGTAACTGGTAACCGCTGCGGTGTTCATTAGTATCATCAATGTCACTTAAACCCGCTTACTCATAAACGCCTCTTAAATTTTAGTCAATTGTTAAGCGTAAATTCATACGATTTTACTTAAAACAGAAACAGATTTTACGCTAAACAGTGATTAAAAAGAGGCGTCTATGAGTAAGGAGGAAAGTTGTTAAGTTTCTTGAGTGATTTAAGTCATAGTCTGGTAATGATCCTAAACTTAAATAACCCTTACCTTATTTTAGACATAATTTTTTAATAATAACTATATCTTTTGCACACGTCCAGTCTTTCTTCTTTATTAGAACGGAAAAGTAATAGCGAGGCCTGTCAAATCAGTTCCGACTATGAAAGGGTTATTAGGACAATGACTGTTTCGTTAAATGGCTACTCATAACGAACGACGACATCGCAAAATGTCCACTGCTCTACTCTTAGAATACCAAAGTCGTTAAATACCTTGGTCGCAAAATGACTACATTTCAAAAATACTTTTTTACTAGCAGGTAGTTAAAAAGTCTTGGTCGCATAATGACTACATCGAGAAAATTCCCAATTTTCTAAAAAATGCCTTTTCGTAGCTGTATGTTCATCCTCCTTGATGACTGGACTGGCCACTTATAATATGAAATGATGATTAGATAAAATTATTACGATGACGTGTTTACTTCTTCATTGTCATTCAAACTTCAAACATGTCTGACACAAATTTAATATTTCATAGAAATAATAAAAATGGACTTGCTCTATCTTGCAATGGCTATAGATATAATTGGGTAAAAGAAAACGTTTCCGGCAACTCGTTTTGGCGATGCTCAAGTCGAAATGAGTGCAGTGCGTCGATCACATTAAATTGTGATAAAACTAAAATAGTCCGAGTAAGCGCACATGTATGCAGCCGTGACCCCGGAAAGATTAAAAAAAGCATAATTGTCAATGCCGCAAAGAAAAAGGTATGTGAGAGTATGGCATCAGTGCAAAAACTTTTCGAAAAAACTGTACTAGAATACATCGATGAAGATGAGGATGAAAGTGATCCCATGCCAATGTTATCTTTTAAATCAGTTCGTGATACGTTACACAGGACGCGAAAAAAGTATTTAAATGTTAATAATACACAATACTTAAGATCTGCTGATGTAGAAATTCCAAAAATAATAAAAGAAAAATTTTTGGTTGCCGAATTCGAATTAGATCCTAAGCGGAAGATATTTTTGTTTGCAAATGATATATTTTTACATCATGCGAAGTCTAAAAATAGCCAGAGAGTATTCTTTGGTGATGGCACATTCAAGCCAGTTCCAGCTCCTTTTTATCAGCTCTTTACAATACACATGGATGTGGCAAGCGATGAGCACCATACAAATGTTCTCCCCTGCATACACGCTTTGTTGCCAAATAAGACTCAGAACACATATACCGCCTTATTTACACTAATTCGTGATGTGCTGGGGATTAACATTAATAGATATAAATGTGACTTCGAAATGGCGCAAATTAATGCCTACAGGGATGTATTACCTGCCGGGAGGGTCACGGGATGTTTTTTCCATTTCTGTCAGGCGCTCTGGAAAAAAGCTGATCTATTAGGCCTGGTCAGTACCAAGAAAGGAAAAAAGATTGTGAGACTTGTGTGTATTTTACCACTACTACCATCGTCCCATATAATTCATGGGTGGAATCGCATAGTAGATTATGCAGGCACTTGTACCGGTATGAGTGCATTTATTGATTATTTCGAGAAACAGTGGATTAAGAATACATCACTCATATCATGTTGCTTTGAGAGGCACCGAACCAATAATGCCCTAGAAGCCTGGCATCGTCGAATTGGGGTGCGTATACAGCGACATTCCACATTAATAAATTTTCTGTACAAACTCAAAAAGGAGTCAAGATTCCAAGCCATGAAACTGAGAGGTTTATTATCCAAAGAAGAAAACAGAAAAAAGAAATACATACTTTTTGACAGACAATACCGCCGAGAATTGAATAATCTTCTGAAAAAAACCATAACAACGCTTGATTTTATAATTAGTATTGATCAGCTAAAACTAAAATTAAATTTGAACTAGATGCCTACTACATACAGACTTTATTACTAGATTACATTTTTTTTTAAGAAGAAGATTTTTTGTTAGGTATACCTGTAAAAGCAAGAAGACTACAGATTGTTTTAATTATTATTTTTAATAAGGAAAAATATAATTTAAGTTTAGAATTAAATAACCCATGTGTTTTAATATATCTACTTATACCACAAACTTACTACGAATACTTATTTCTATATTAGCCTTTTATGTTTTAATACGTGCGTGGCGTACCTACGTACGCGACCAAGAGTAGGAGGAAATTGGACCCCAAATTTAACATCAGGCGTAGTGAGTTTACTGTGTCGAGTGATTATAAAAAAATAGTAGTCATTTTGCGATTAAGGTGTTCCGAGTTGCAGGTAATGAGCGATCAAGGAATTATACAAATTTAGTCATTTTGCTGGTGTAGACGTTTTGCGTTTTAGGGAATATGCGGTCTAGACTATAAGCGATCTGAAAATTTTGCGATGTCGTCGTTCGTTATGTGTAGCCATTTAACGAAACAGTCATTGTCCTAATAACCCTATGAAATTATGTTCCTTTAATTTCTTGAAGTAAGTAGGTACCCTTATTTTCTATGAAATGAAGAATGAAGAAAAATGATTTATTTATGAATAAACTAACGCCTGTTTCCTATGGCCGTAGGCAGAATTCACACATTCACACAACGCCATCTAGTCCTAAACTAAGCAAAGCTTGTACTATGGGTACTAGACAACGGATAAACATACTTAAATACTTTTTTTGTAAATACATACATATTATACATAGAAAACACCCAGACCAATGTAAACAATCATGTTCATGCACACAAAGATTTGCATTGAGCGGGAATCGAACCCGAGACCTCTGCATAGCAGTCATGGTATATAACCACTACGCCACAGAGGTCGTCAAATCCTTTAAACAAACAAATCTCTATACTTAAAACCGCTCTATCACTAAGCCCATATAATACGATTACAACCAGTCTAGTGAAACTATTGAAGGAACACAATACTCTACGAAGAATTCTCAGTAGGTTTAAAGGTTGATCGGATTTAGTATTGGACTCAACAGCCAGAGGTTTCTACGAAAGATAAAAGATATTTTCAAAGAGAAAGATACTTTAGTCCGCTTTGCTCTCAACTGGATTATATTGTAAAGCTGGTTGGTTAAAGGTCAAACGGTTCTTGAGCCTTTTAGGTTTAGTTTGATTTGTTTACCTTTTAATATTATTATTTTTAGATTGGATTGAGAGTTTTTTTTGGTGATTAGGATAAGGGGAAAATGATTATAAAGGTATTTTTTTGCTAAATACATTACTAAAAAAGACACACACAAACAATTCGTGATTGCGTTTGTTTAATTTGCTTTTATAATTGCATTGTTACACAAAAAATAAAAATAAAATGAAGAGACGACTTTTAAGTGCTTTTAATAAGTCCTAGAAGTGTAGTTCTCCTCTAGTTAGCTAAACATAATGCTCAGGTAAAGTCGGTCAGGTAAGTTGTGCAGCAAAGATTTTTATAAAAGAAGAAAGAAAAAGAAAAAGTAAGACCGCTTTGAACATTAAAGAGCTTACGGAAGCTCTAAAATATCTTTTATGTTTACGTAAAGGTCTGATTTTCATTTTTTTTAATACAAAATTTAAACATAAATAGCTTTTTTCCGAATTGATGTCCATTCCCATTTTTTTTTATAATGGGAGACAAACGAGCCCTCAGACCTGATGGTAAGTGATCACCGCGCCCATGAACACCCGCAACACCAGAGGAATCACAGATGCGTTGCCGACCTTTAAAAAGGGAATACGCTCGTTTCTTGATGCTCTCCAAGTTGTAAAGATCCAGAAATATCGAAATATTGGTTTGTCATCAAATTGACCCTACATATTCATAAATTCTATTACTTCAAATGTCACTGCTAGACAATTTGCATACGCTATTCTATTCGTTTTGACCCCTTAGAAAAGGCTTTGTTTGTTACAAATCCGATATTATTCTTACATTATTTAATAACAAAAAGCTAAAAATGAATATCTACTTATACATTTTTATAAATGATGAATTTGTACTACAATTTAAAAGTTAAAATCACTTATGTAGGTGTCGAGTTTTGGAAAATAATCATAATTGGACGTAGTTATGCAAAAATGTTCCATTCCACAGTAAGTTGATTTTGAGATAAAAGCATTTACGCGTTTCAGTTGTATTCTTTTTTATTCTAACTAGTAAAGGCCAATACTAAACGTATTATTGTTGAATTATATTGTGTTTAGATAATCGTATGTTTAATTTTAAGCTATTCACTTTACAATAAGAAAAAAATATGTTTTTGGTATTGGAACATTTTAACATAATTAATATTTACATGGACATAGCTTCAAATTAATTTTGCACAAACGTTCCAGGTACATTTTAACCATCTGTACCCAACCAAACTGCCCCAGATATATATACTCCTCGACAACTTCAAGTGTAGAGCCTCCAACCATGATTGGAGTGGGTGCAACATGGACATTTGCCATGATCTTGGTCTTGTCCATGTTCATTTTAAGACCAACTTGTTGAGAGACTACTGTGGCCATCGAGCATTGTGTTGAGGTCCTCTATGGTCTCAGCCATGATCACGATATCGTCAGCAAATCGAAGGTTCGTGATATACTCGCCATTTATGTTAATGCCGAGTCCGTCCCAGTCCAAAAGCCCTAAAAGCATCTTCCAGTTCAGCGGTAAACAGTTTCGGGAATATGACATCACCCTGCCTTACTCTTCGCTGCAACTGGATAGGGCTTGATAATTTTCCCTGGAGACGAACTAACTTGGTGGCGTTTTCGTATAAGCACTGCAGCACTTCGATATATCATTGGTCAACTTGGCACCGTTGAAGAAACTGCAACATTGCCCATGTCTCGATCGAATCGAAGGCTTTCTAATAGTCCACAAACGCCAAGCACAGGGACCGGTTATACTCACTGCACTTCTGTATAACCTGCAGCAGCGTATGAATGTGGTCTATGGTACTTTAGCCTTTTCGAAATCCGGCTTGTTCGGGAGGCTGGAAATCGTCCAGTCTGCGTTCGAGACGATCCGCGATGACTCTCGAGAACAATTTGTAGACGTGGCTCAGTAGAGTGAGGGGTCTGTAATTTTGAAGTAGCGTTCTATCAACCTTCTTGAAGAACAGTACCACCACACCCCTGTGCCACGCCTGTGGCGTTTTTCCCTCGAGTATAACGGAATTGAGTCTCTGAAGATCCTTGAGAATGGGTTCTCCACCGGCTTTCAGTAGCTCGTTTGTGGTTCCGTCATACCCCGGTGCCTTGTTGTTCTTAAGTTGCCGAAGAGCATCACTAATCTCACACAGACTTACGTCCGGGATTCCTTCGGTATGGTGTCGCGTTAATATAGCTCTAGGAACGACGGCTAGATCACTAGGTGGCTGTGTTGTAGTATATAACTGTCCGTAAAACTTCTCAATCTCCTCTAGAAGGTCAGGCTAGGACGACACTATTCTGCCATCCCCAATCTTGAGCCTATAAACTTGGCTATGACCTAGAGATAGATCTCTTGCGAACACTTAAGAGCCCTTATTTTGGTCAATGGCTTCTTTAATACTAAATGTGTTAAAGTGCCGAAGGTCGTGAGTCAGTGACTTAAAGATCTGTCTATTGAGCCGTCTGTATAGATCAGCATCGCCTGGAGACTGCAGTGCCATCGTACGCCTTTGCTCCATGAGCGAGAGAGTGTGGTCAGATATCTTTTTTGATTTTCTCCGGTGCTGGGTCTTAAAAGCACCGGTACCGACTGTACGGACAGTTTCCACAAATCGAAGCGGTTCTGTAATATGACATGGAAGTTCAGAGAACTTGGATGGACCTGGGATATGGACTGGTGTAGGTAGTAGCGTAGACCTCATCAGCCGACCTCTTTCCAGCCTATGATTGATATTTAATGTGCCTCTCACCATCCGGTGATTGCTTCCGGTTTTCTCCGAATTGATTACTGAGTGAGACATCATTAAATATATGGCGTTTTGTCGACATGCTGAAGTCAATCTAATTATTGGTGACACCATCAGGACTAAGCCAATTCCATTTGCTCTTAAAGAAAGAGTTCATCATAAAAAGTCCCTCCTTCTCCATGAAGTCCGCAAGCATTTGGCCCCGTGGATTTCTTTGTCCATATCCAAAGAGCCCCACTCTCCACTCATTTCCACTTCTAGAGCCCAACTTCGCGTCAAATTTATAAAATAATGTGCTAACTAAATTCCAACATACCTTTGGAGTCGTTTGGGCATAACTTCGAATTAATGTCATAGTATTTTTTTCAAGTGATATTTTATTGATAAATAGCTACAAAGAAAATAAACTTTTTCTTTACGAGTTATAAATATTTATTTTTAGTGGTCGTGTATGCAAACAGTTAAGGATGGAGCTAATTATAGCGTGTTAAAAATAAACTATTTAAAGTTGAAACATTTTTTTTTCGAAACAGGTTTTTTATTTAGGTAAATAATAGTACAAAATTCATGAAACCTTTTAAGTTTTCAAATTATGGTATTTAGGTCTGAAACATAACGTTCCACAAATTTTGGAATGTTTATGTCTCGCTATTGCAATTTTGCAAAAACGTTCCAAATCTACATGGAACATTTGTTCCAAAATAAATATACTGTTTCGTAAAACATTAAATGTTCCTGTCCTCATAGTACGTTCTAGTTAATTTACACAAGTTATTATTTGATAAAGGTTGTGGGTTGGAACGTAAGTGAAAAAAATATTTTCTGATATAAGCCTTAAAACGTGGAACCTTATTGCAAATCTGACTCTAAGTGTCATAAAAGGTAGTTTGATCACATTATCTCGATTTCGGGTGACTTGTGGGTTGGAACATTTTTGCATAACTACGTCCAATTGTCTCCGTATTTTAAGGAAATAAATTCATCTTACTAGGATATATTATTTTTTGTCTATTATTTAAAAGTCAATAATAATCTTTTACAGTACATACTTTAATTTTCTCTATTTTACAATTACTTACTTAAGGCCTGGGCACACCGGGACGGCATGGCAAGGGATTTTGCCGTGAGTCAGCGCACACTGGCCGCTTAGATGCCGCGGCATGCCACGGCGCGCCCCGGCATGCCACAGCGCGCCGCGGGACGGCATGGCAAGGGATTTTGCCGTGAGTCAGCGCTCGGTCGCGGTAGGCAACGGGATGCCGTTGCCTACCGCGGTATGCCGCGGCGTCCCGCCACGGCAGCCTGTGGCGCGTCTTTTAGCGCCGGAGTCCGTGGCACTCGGTCGCGGTAGGCAACGGGATGCCGTTGCCTACTGCGGTATGCCGCGGCGTCCCGCCACTGCAGCCTGTGGCGCGTCTTTTAGCGCCGGAGTCCGTGGCACTCGGTCGCGGTAGGCAACGGGATGCCGTTGCCTACCGCGGTATGCCGCGGCATCCCGCCACGGGAGCCTGTGGCGCGTCTTTTGATGCCGTGCGATAAAATCCCTTTCAATGCCACGGCATCATTTTAAAGCATGGCAAATTATGTCGTATTTCTGTAACAGTACGGTTGAATTTCCATTAGTAAAAATTAAAATACTTTGCCATGCCGTCCAGGTCTGCGTTAGCCATTAGGGGTCGAATTTTTAAACACGTCTGAAACAACGCGTACTCTAGCAACTAATAGAACTTTTAAAGATTAATTTAACATCACGTTAAATATGCAATCAAAAAAACTGATGTCTTCACAGATAATTAGGCATCGTATTGCCTATTTATAATATGATGTGACTTTGCTTATAATACGAACTTATTCTTAAGAACAACATATCATCGCTTATAATAAAATATCAATTTCACTTTTGATCATCAATAATGATTTATTATTTTTAATAATTGTGTATTTCTCGTGCGGTAACGGAATAAAAATACTTAAAAGATTGAATTTGAGAGATTCTATTGATCTAGGAATTAAGTACATATGTTACAGTCAAAACTCATGGCCAGTCAAAACCACTTTTAACTGCGTAAAACAGTCAATAGGTGTTTTGACCGACGTGCTTAGTCAAAACCACTATTGACTGTTTTTTGCAGTCAAAAGTGGTTTTGACCATCGATGTTAGTCAAAACTCATTGAAAATTGATCTTTTAATACATATTAAGGTAAAAGTCCGAAACAGTTGGTTAGGTTAGGTAAGTATGGTGACCAAAGGACGAACATTTTTTTTATGTAAAACTAGAATATAGTATTATATTCTAGCAGGTTTCATCGTTATGCAGTTTTCTATCTAAGACTTTATGTACTTAGAGGTTTTAGTTGAGAATGGAAAAGAGCTTTAAACGAAAACAGTGTAAGTAATATGATTTAATATTTGCATAAGACCTCCCGTATGTACAATTTTTCATCAAACGGACAGTTTGACTAAAGTCATTTTTAAAATTTACCATTGTCCTTTTTAAATAACAGCTACAGCAAAAGAAGGGACAGAATTGAAGTAACGTTGCTCTACGAAATAAGTATATAAAGCTTCACAACCAGTACTGTTTTCAAAAATTTTAAACATAATATTTATACTACTTATAGGGACAAAAAGTCGCAAAAATAAATTTACACCAACTTGTCCGACCCACGGCAACGTAGCAAAAGCCCTGCACGTAAGTAGGTATACTAGCAATACGCAGTTAAAATACTAAAACAACCAATTGAATAAAATATATTTTGTAAAAGGATTGGTAAAGTAGCCTTATAAAATATGAACACTCGGTTAGGTGTACTAGAAACAAACACTTTCGAAGGTTTCGTCGTTATGCAGTAGCAAACGTTCCGTAACGTTCGCGTATCGAACTCGAACTACATTGCTACGAAAATAGGTTAATGTTGGCTTAAGCATTATTGTCGCGTACGGCCTCACAGCCGCTCGTAGTCGTTCCTAGCACGATCGTTAATATTTTGCTAGTAAAGTGCATTAAGTGAACATTATAACAATATTAGTTCGTACTATTTAATAGTCTTGATACTTGATGGTTTTATGTTAAGTTTTGGCAACTTTTTTAACGGTTCGGTGTTAAATTTTGGCAAGATTTTTTGTTGTTGTTATTGAACTTTGAAATAGTTTTTTTTAAATGTTTTAAAAATTACTATTTATTTACTTTATAAGTTTTTAAGCACAAACAATTAAATCATTACTAATATACAGCAATTTTGAATAAAAAATTAAAAGTTTTTGCAAAATTTTAAAACTAATCTTTATAACTTTATTGCAGTTTTTAGTTAACATTAAAGTGATATTTTTTAAATATTATTTGTATATAACAATAAAATGTCTACGAAGTATACTCAGACGCGTCTGGACCATATCTGTGATAGGTGTGGAGATCAAATACGATATGCTGCACCATGGAACCGAATGAGGAAAAGGGATTTTTGTCCCTTGATTACATTTAAACCACCTTTAACAAGATGTGATAAGGTTAATCAGGTAATCATATATTATTTTTATTTCACTATTTATATTTACTTTATTTTTAGTTTTATTTACATTGTTCGAAAAGAGGAAGAGGTACTCAATTTCGTTGTATTTTCGGTATGTTTAGCACCTCAGAACTCAATCATTACTAAGTAGATATATTTCAAAGACACTTTTTGTGGTTTTTTGAAAGCTTCCAAGTAGATCTCAAAAATGTTATTAAAATTGATTTTAGTATTTTCCAAAAATAATCCACGTAATTCTAATAGTATACCTTAAAGCAGGAATAAATGTATTTTCTTTTTATCTTTCTTCTAAATAACTCTTATATAAAAAAATCCGAAACATCTGCGCGAGTTTCTAACATTGTAAATTCCATTTAAAAATAAAATTTAGAAATTTTATAGAATACTCCATTTCCGCTCTCTTCTCACAATAAAAAAAGCTCTATAACGCGTGTCCGTCCATTTGTTGGAAATCCTACATAAGTGAGATGCAAATATCAAAGAATGTTACACTATTTCTAGATTAAAACCCTTTTACATTTTCCATTAAAAGCTCTACATAAAAGTCTTTGTTTTCTTTCAATTTAGCGCAGTGGTTTCGATTTCCATTTTATGCAATTTTTTTGTGGTAACATAAATGCATGGCATTCGATTTTTTTACAGAAAAAAATCTATAATCCAAGCTCCACTTACTTAGTTTGGACTTAACCAATGTGTAAATGTGTGAAGAATTAATTAATTTTAATTAATTTTTTTTATTTTTTATAACCACCCTTTGGATAGCAATTCCTCACACATTCACACAACGCCATCTAGTCCCAAACTAAGCAAAGCTTGTTCGCAAATTATGACCTTAAGCCGGGATTCATACACGTGTCCTTTAACTTTATATTTGTACTAAGTGCCCTTCATCAAACTAAACCAAGGCCTAGAAGTATGATTTACTACTATTGTATGCACAAAGCCACGACTGTTGTCATTAAGTAATCATATTTCCCGTCATATGATTGCATACAAGTAGATATTAGTGTAGAGGGCTATTTACAAAGTGATTTTGTATGCTCGACCTTGTTGCCACCCTGTCCTTCTTAACCCCCTTCACCCCCTTTTCACCCCCTCCATATGGTAAGGCCGGCACGCTCTTGCAAAACCTCTGACGTGGCGACCATGAACTATTCCGATAAATCATTTTGAAGTAATACGAGTACATGGGTTATATTCTTATTTTAAAAATAACTTTCTTGACATTTCTGACATAATGATGACATCTCTTTATGAAATGTCAAAGTGACAGGTATGTTACGTTATTTATGACTTATGTTATGTGTATGACGTCATGTAGATTTTCCTGTCTGGAGTATAACATGCCTTATTTCTGTTAAGAATTTTTTATTTTAGTTTAGATAATATATTTTTTTTCGAATTTTATTTGGTTTTTGGTTAAGGCTAGGTCATTTTTCTTCAGAAGTCAATTGTATTAATAAATTGATTTACAATTTCAAATTTTTATAACGGAAACTTACAAAATCTGTATGTATGTTACACACATACATTTCATCTAGGTACACATAGAACAGGATTCGAAAATTTACAAATCAGAGCATTTTTAATACCCACTGCTTAACCCTATAGCGACGATGCGTGATTTTATATGTCCTTTCGCTATACCACGAGGCCAGCACGCTTTGACGTGGCGGCCATGAAATAATACCGTAATAAATCACTCAAGCAATAGGCGGTTCCGATTCTTTATTTAAATATAATACGTATGACATTAGTGACAGTTACAAGTTGATGATAGGTTTTTACCTATCATTTTGCGAGCAATGACGTCGTACTACACCTTGTATTAGAAACTCTTTTGTATTATTTTATTTATTTTGAAACTTTTTCTAACTTTTGAAATAACGCGTCTATGTGCCTGTGTATTTAGCCTCCAGAAAATATAAAATACAGTGCCATATAATGAAATTCGTGTAAACTTTTAATATTTAAACACTAACGTTTAGTAATTTAAATAATTTTTATTTTTTTATTTTTATTGAATAAATAATCAATTTAAAAAATAATATATTTCAAAATTTAAAAAAATGTCCTGGCCCCCAGGAGGTTAGTTGAAGCAAATATACGAGTATATAATTACATGACATTTTGTTATCTCTGTTTGCCTCCGTTTTAATAAGGCGTGAATGTATGCAGTATGAAAGTACTACGAAATAATAAGGTTCCACCAAAGACTCTGTTCTTGACCAGAAAATATATGTAAAAACTTTGTTCCTTTTCATATATCTCTTTAATAAGTAGCGCAGAGGTGTTATGAATTGCCTAAGCCTTATAGAAAGCGCGAGTTTTCGTAACATCTCATTAATGTCCTACTGCATGGACGGGCCTCCTTCCGTGACGAAGGGATTGGGACTTGGCCTACTAATACCAATCTGGTCAGACGGATTGGTATAGGGTTTAATTTCAAGTTTTCCTTCTTTTTATTTCGTGAAGATAACATTTACGGATACTCCCGGATTAAACCGATACATTGAGACATATCTAGTAAGAACGCGCTAGTAAGAAATATCGCAACAAAAAGTCTTTATATTATCAAATATAAAAAGTAAAGCAAAGAACTCAGAAGTAATATGAGCGCAAACAAACAAGCAAATAAACACGAGTGCTCAAAACATAATACTCATTCGAGGTAGTCGTGTAAATATACCTCGGTACACAGAAGGTTAAAGGTACTCGAGAAGTACACGAAGTATTTCTCACGTTTCTGTGTATCAGTACACATCAAACCGTGTTGTATGTGTGTTTAGGATACATAATAATACACATACATTTTAACTTTTCTTGATACTTGTACCTATCTATGTTATGCAAATAAGAAATTCTGATTCATTTCAACAATAGACCGTGTGCTGACTGAGTAAGAATACAATATGTCACCACCCCATCTCTTCCCATCGGTGTCGTTTAAACCGACTAAGGGATTATCCGTGAATATTATCTTTACGAAATAAAAAGAAGGAAAACTTGAAATTAAACACTATACCAATCCGTCTGACCAGCGTGGTATTAGTAGGCCAAGTATCCCTCCGTCACAGGAGGAGGCCCGTCCCTGCAGTGGGACATTAAAGGGCTGTTATGATGATACTTGTACCTATCTATGTTATGCAAATAAGAAATTCTGATTCATTTCAACAACGGTTGTATCAAGATGGTATTTCTCACTATACTTACTTAAAGGTTTACTCGTTGTTTTCTTAGTGAAATCACTTTTATATTGTATTGGTTTTGTAAGGAATTTTATCAGGTTTGATTCAACATCAGATTGTGTAAATATTTTTAAAAGATTTTATTTTAAATTGCAGTCTTTCTCATGGAAAATACACGAGTTTTGATAAAATAAGATACCTATAAATAACATCTCCGTGTGGTGACGGAGTAAGAATACAATATGTCACCACCCCATCTCATTCCATGGGTGTCGTAAAAACCGACTATGGGACTATCCGTGAATATTATCTTTACGAAATTAAAAGTGGGAAAACTTGAAATTAAACCCTATACCAATCCGTCTGGCCAGCGTGGTATTAGTAGGCCAAGTATCTCTCCGGCACGGGAGGAGGCCCGTCCCTGCAGTGGGACATTAATAGGGCTGTTATGATGATAAATAATATTACTGTAACCTGTAAGTGTGTTTTTAACTGTCTCAAAAGCTGAAGTCAATTCTCAAGTCAACTGTTCTCTTGATTCCTTTAGTGATCAATCTATTAGAATAAGTCTTTGTTTGTCTTTGACTTCCAATTTCGTACCCCAGAATTGATTAAAAATTATTCATGACATACTATTTTCTTTCAAAAATAGAAAACAACTATATCTTTCAAGTAAATAAATTAACAAATACATATTAATGCCTTGATTTCGGACAGTTATACAATAAAAAATATAATCAATCACTCAACTAGCCTATTGCAGTCCACTGCTCCTTCCGAGAGAACTCGGTCCTGCGCCTTCCGCATTCAGTCCCACCCAGAGATCTTTATGAGGTCGTCGGTCCATCTAGCTGGGAGGCGTTCTACACTACGTTTGCCGAGTCGCGGTCTCCACTCTTAGGACACATTTGCTCCAACTAAAATAAAAAAAAGATATAATATCTACGTAAAAACATTTTCAATGTTAAACTATATTCCTACTACTATGCCAAACTATTGTAGTGGAAAATCCACATTCTCAGGTTGCCGTTATTAAATTAAAACCGTATACATGACATACATGCTACTTCAAAACAGACAACAGAAGGCTTTAAAATCAAAACTAATTGGACGAAGCTTCAAACTACGTTCCTATACAAAGCAGTATAGAAACTATTTTCATTTAGTTTACTAAAATCAAATAGTATTCTAGTAAAGCCTTTGATTTTAGTCATGTGAACAAAGGGAAATGAACATAGTCTCTAATATCCGGCCTAGAACAATGGTGCAGAGGTTGTAATAGATTTTAATAAGGAAATGCATACCGGCTTAGTTTGGAATAGGCATTCAGCATTTCGACGCACTATACAATGGAATGAAGATACTAATGACTTTAGAGAGATTTGTATGGAGTCTGTAATACTATTGTATTCTAGTCAGACAGTTGATTAGCAGCTGAATACTGTTGATTAGGTAACTGGTAAATCCATGTATGTAGTTTGAGTAAGGTATTTGATGTGTCGAATCTGTTCTTAGGCTTGTTAGTGTCGTCAGTTATGTGTCTGTCAGGCTTTGTATAGTTAGTCATGTCGAATATTGGTTTTATAATGTGTTACTTATCGATAATTATTACCATGATATATTTTAGTTTGGAATGACCATCAGAGATCTTAGTATTGATATTTATGCAGTGTATATACAAAGGCCACCTTAAACCAATAAAAAAAGTGAGATATTAATGATCAACTCTAAAGCCTTTGTGACGCGAAACACATAGCGATCCTCACCACGCATCACAATAAATACACTCCATATCGCATATACTTAATATAATAAATTCCGAAACTACTTTAATATTCGTTCATGAACAATATAAAACTATACGAAATATGCTTTTAATTCATACTTATCAAATGTTTAATATATTTCATTTCCGAACACTAGTATAACATACAAATGCTCGAAATAAATCGGAGATAGTTTTGTAATAAAATGGAAGTTCCCATTAAATATCTTTTATTCCCAACGTGAATGTAACTTAATATTTAAATGTAGTTCAGAGCTTTGAGCGAAATACAGAGGTTTCCATTCAAAAATCATATTTTTAATCAAAATATCAATTCTTTTTAAATGAAAAGTGACATTTCCTCGTTGTTTGATTTCCTGTCGAAATAGCCAGTTATTTATTGTGTCTTTATTTTATAAAGCTCTTTTTACATTTTTATTTATTTAACAGATCTCTGTTTTTGTGTTACTCTTGTATCATATTTAAATGTTGTGTTTGAAGTTTATCTGAAGTGGGGACTTTCTCTTTAACTCTTTTTAAATAAACCTCTTTTTCACTTTTTCTTGTTTGGAGCGGTAAGATGTTGAAATTTATAAGCGTTGTGTGTGTTATCTCCGTGTAGTGACGGAGTAAGAATACTGTGTATCACCACCCCATCTCATCCCATGGGTGGCGTAAAAACCGACTATCCGTGAATATTATCTTTACGTAATAAAAGAAGGATAACTTGAAATTAAACCCTATACAAATCCGTCTGGCCAGCGTGGTATTAGTAGGCCAAGTATCCCTCCGTCACGGAAAGTTCCGTCCCTGCAGTGGGACATTAGTGGGCTGTTATGATGATGTGTCTTATTCTTAAATTGAGTCTTATTTTATTAGCTTTTAAGCGAAGTGTGTATCAATTTTCCTTAAAGCTTTCATGCCTTCATGACATGTTCTTTAAATATTGGTATGGCGGCTTGCACTTTGGCATTTTACCGAGCGTCTAACATAAAACGGGGTGAAGTTAGTTTGATAGGCTGACGTAAAATTTGGTAAACTGTAAATCTTGTAAAAAGAAAACCGGGAGTTATCGACTAGGACTAAGCACAAGAACTTTAACAGATATTAAATTAGCGGACAGAAAGAACTCCTTAAGCTCTCATAACCTCAAGACAAATGTTTGTGGATCGCACTAATGACCCTGGATCGCGGCCTGCTTCAATCAATCAATTATCCTATCGCAGTCCACTGCTAAACATAGGCCTCTCCCCAAACACGCCAACACGATCCTGCGCCTTCCGACCTGTTTATTTTGGACGCATTCATGTTTTCATTTGTTTCCTAAAGTTAATATTTTATTTTATTTCATTGACGACCTCTGTGGCGTAGTGGTTATATAACATGACTGCTACGCAGAGGTCTCGGGTTCGATTCCCGCTATATACAAATCTTTGTGTGCATAAACTGAAACTCCGTCACCACCTCATACAACCTATCCACTATAGCATTAGTAAACCAAATAACCACATAATCCAACCCTTCACAATAATTAGCCAATATCTGTTATTTGTATGTCATTTTCAATGCTACAATAACCTTATGAATAACTAGCTGACCCGTGCCCACTTCGTTAGGCCGCGAAAAAAACGCGTCCCTTTTTTAAACATATTTCATTACCGCTCCACTCTTATTAGTCATAGCGTGATACTATATAGCCTATGACACTCCCCGATATATGGACTATTCAACACAGAAAGAGTTGTTGAAATCGTTTCAGTAGACCCAGAGATCAGAGACAACGTCACAAACACACAAACTTTACCTCTTTATAATATTAGTATAGATGTAAGTGTAAAAAATGAGTCCGTGCGTGTCCTTGTTATGACCTTCAATGCATCGTCAACTAGTCCAGAATCGATTGAGTAACCTCTAAAGGCTCTGCCATATTGTATTAATACACGAACACTTAGTGGTAAGTAGGGTTTGGGTGTATATTTATATTTGTTGATGTAATATCGTGATTAGTTTTGTGTACTCTGTGTGATTCTGAGCGGTGTTCTGTTGCGGGGATAATTATATTTATCATAATTATCTATCTCTTTTTTTTAATAAAAAAAACATGTTAATATGACCATTTCGAACCTGATGGAAAAGGCGAGTAAGTACAGTTTAGAAATTTTATTTTATACAGGCAGTCCCGTAAAGATGAATATGCATAATTTACTGACTAAAATATAATATGGTGTTCCTTTCTCAACCATAACAGACATACAGAAAGACAGTGACAGGCATTACACGTGTCGGAAGGTTGTCTCATAAGTCATAACATTCACACAAACAATTAGATTTCCTTGTTTGTTCCTAAGAGACACCATATTCTTTGGGATATGAAATTTAATAATAAGTGACATCCATGAAGGATTTCCGAAGGGTCAAGTGCGCACGCACACTGGAGACCGAAGTGCATGTACGAAGATATGTATGTATAAATATAATATTATAAATATTCACGGACATCTCTACACAGCGCCATCTGTTCCCAAAGTAACAAAAAGGCTTAACCTGCTTGTGTTATGGGTAACAGAATAACGGATATTAGTACTTAATATATACTTTTTTTTGTAAATACATACATATTTTGCATAGAAACACTCAGACCAATGCAAACAATTATGTTCATGTACAAAAATTGACGCATTGAGCGGGAAACGGACCCGAGACCTTTGCGTAGCAGTCATGTTATATAACCACTACGCCACAGAGGTCGTGTATGATTGTAAACATCGTAGTACTTGGCGATCAGTCTCTGCCTACCCCACTGGAATAAGCCATGCGTTTATGTACCCATGTATATATAAAAAATAGATTATATGCTGCAAGTATTAACACAATGCCAAATACAAACAAACACACACACATATCCAGAACAATTTGTCGAATTCATTGTTCAACTTTTCACAAATAAATCTCGACTATACATAAATAGCTTTACATAAACATTCTAGAATTTAAAAAACGTTGATATTCAAAGCAATTTCCACTTTACATAACAAATGTCCGTATCTATAGTCCAGCTGCATTCAGTACAGTTCAGCACAAAGGGCTTTGACCCGAGGAATTTAATACGGACTGCCCCTATGCATTACCGATCCAACATTATTACCTACACTCTACTTTATGCATCGTGACCTCAGACATGTGGAATTTGCTTTAAAGCTTTGTATTGCCTTCATTTAAATACCTATCTTCTATTTTAAAAATGGACTTTATTGCGGTTGGATAGAGATTGAAATGAAAAATATTTGTTTATTAGGTGAGAGTATTTTCATTACGGACAAAAGAAGTCCACTAAAACTAAGAATTGAAAATATTATCACTCCATCTCACCTGACAATAAAAGACGAGTTTATAAAAGGAAATATGTCAAAATGTTTTCTTCATACCCCTGACGTCTTGACCATACTAGCACATTACTTTGTTCAAATAAAGTTAACTTCTGATACAGGGATCTTTGTGTAGTTATCATAACAGCCAATTAATGTCCCACTGCAGGGACGGGCCTTCTCCGTGACGGAGGGATAGTCCCTTAGTCGGTTTTTACGACACCCATGGGATGAGATGGGGTGGTGACATATTGTATTCTTACTCCGTCACCACACGGAGAGATAATGAATATGACCTATGATAATTACATGACGCGGGCCTCTGTAGATGTTGGATAAGAATTTTCCTAGAAAATTGTGTAACCTGTATGACGATAAAAAATGAAAAACGTCAAAGGTTTCCACATGGCAAAAAGGGGCTGCAGACTGCCGGTTTATTAGAATCTAGGTCTTCAATGGTTTCTGCCTATTCCTCATGAAAAAAGGCGTGATTCTAAGTTATGTATGATAATTGCTTTTAAAAAGTTAAAAGACTTTAAACCCGTACAATATAAAGCTGCAGTGCTATACCTAAGTGTAGTAAAGACCTGAAGTGTACTACTCGTAGCTTGTACGACTCTTGCTTTATGAACGTAAAGGGTTATTATGAACCTTTCTTTCCTTTATAATCTTTTTTCATATTGTTACTGAAACCTCCTTCTAAGACTTGAGAGAAGGCTTTGTATCAAAGAGGTTTAATAGGTTTTGTATGAACTAAATAGTGAGGTATATATATCCGTGTGGTGACGGAATAAGAATACAATATGTCACCACCCTATCTCATCCCATGGGTGTCGTAAAAACCGACTAAGGGAATAACCGTAACCACCGACTAAGGGACTATTCGTGAATATTATCTTTAGGAAATAAAAAAAAAAGGAAAACTTGAAATTAAACCCTATACCAATCCGTCTGGCCAGCATGGTATTAGTAGGCCAAGTATCCCTCCGTCACGGCAGGAGGCTCGTCTTTGCAGTGGGACATTAATGGGTTGTAATGATGAAATAGTGAGGTTATATGCTAAGTACTTTAATTGTGTTTGGTGATAGAAGAATACAGGTGCCATGTTATGCCTTGAGTGTCTTGATCAGAGTAGAAAAGGTGGCAAATGTAGGTATTCAATAATCGTTTGTGTGTTTGTGACGTTGTAGGGGGTAATATCTGGATCTACTGAACCGATTTTAAAAATTCTTTTTGTGTTTAATAGTTCATTTATCGGGGAGCGTCTTATGCTATATAGTATTACGCTATGCCTAATAGGAATGGAGCAGTAAAGAAAAATGATTTTTTTTTAAAAAGGGACGCGTTTCTAAAGGTTCACAGCTAACCAAAAGACTCAGGTTGAGAAGACCCTTCATACAGTAGGACGAAGTAAGAAGCCCATGTCCAGCAGTGGACGTCAATTGGCTGATTAAGATAACGATATCATTATACTAAAAGCAAACTCAAAAGCCAAGCATAATCAAAAGCCAAACACATAAAGAATGCATTAAATCTTTTCAAAGAGTTTGCATAAGCCATTAAGGTATTTTTTTCTTCGATATTCGAAATTAAAATGCGAACAAAAATGCTAACATTCCCGTCCGTGGAATATTCCACATCATTTCTTTTTTTCTTTCTTTTTCAATGCAGCCAATACAAGGCTTTTCTTTTGTTTCTTGTTGTGAACACAAAAGTTCCTAGTGCTTTTTGTATGCATTTCAAGAAATAGACGCGCATATTAATGTTATGGATTTTATGGTAATGGAGTTTCATGATAGATTTGTGATGCAAGAAGAGCTGAAAAAGCATCTTCTGAAGCCGCCCTATTGGAGACATTCATGCCTCTACAAATATTGTAGCTGGCATGGTGCTCGCCCTTCTTGAACTCTAATGGCGAAAAGCATGGAGAACCTATATTACGCCGAGATAAAGGCTTCATAGGAGCTATCATTTTCTTAGAGAGTTGAGATCTACTTCTTACGTGTCTCTCTAAGCGTGGAGATGCTTAAATGAATGAAATACTAAACGGTCACCCGTCTAAAGAATGACCTTGGAAACGACGCTTGACTCCCCGATGGTAGCAAATTGTCGTGAAAAAACTTAAAGATGCTTTAATTAAATACCATTGTCCGCACACCCATCAACAAAATGACCTCGAAAACGTTCTTAACCTGTAGCCGTAACTTCTCAGAAACAGTATTTTTTCAACTTCAATCAAATAGTTCAAACAATTTACCTTTCCCTGAAGTTCGGTCATACGATATCTCTAGCTCTATCATTGGCCAATATTATCCCTTTGTAACTTAATATTTAATTAAATGGCTACCATAATTGGTCAGAGTCTGTTATAAGACTTGATTGAAATGGTTATTTGAGATGATCGATCAATTATTTATGTTTGGTTATACAATCGGAAATTAGATATTAAAATCTAAATGTACGTTCGCAATTGTAATGGACTATTGATGCGGTTAATAAATTGAATTTTGCGGTTTTATTCACCGAATGTTAGTTTAGCAGTACTGAATTTGTACAGTCCAGATATTTCTTATGGTGTCTGTGGGCATGTTGTTTTCGTGGAGCAAATGTTGAGAATTTTCCTATACTTATTCGGCTTTTAGAAAACTCTTGGGATTAATAGCAGTTATAGCACCATAGTTTATTCCCACCAACATGAAGCCTAATAAACTAGATATAACTATACTGTAATTTTTACTTTTTACTGTAAAACTCTGTCCCTCAAAGATATTAACATCAAAACTCCACCATCAGACAAAAGAAAAACAAAAACCGTTACTATTCAAATTCCATTCTCATTCGAAATTGAAATTGCTGTTTGAAAAAAGAACACATGCAACTCTATTTGACATATTATTATGTAAAGCCACAGAACACCATACGCTCAAAGAGACAGGAAAGTAATATCTTTAACTCCACAGTTACTCTAGTTACACTAGGCTTCGCTTTATTCCAACATTTAGATTGTACGGCGTTTACGTCACGAATGACGTCAGAACTCTGCTTGAAACTATTGCGGTCTCTATGCTAGATATAAATTGTATACGAAGTTTGAATCGCAATAAAACCAATTTACGTACCTTGATTGCAAACCACTTTATAGTTATAAATTACTCTGTTTTGTGTGGTGAAATAATATAATGGTAAATGGGTATCACCACCCCACCTCATCGCTACTGTGACGTGAAATACAACTAAGTAAAGTATTAGTAGTCATCAGTCAATATCTCCAGCAAAAAAGGAAAAATTAACTTGATAAACCAACCCGTATGGATAACGTAACTTATTCGCAACGCAGAGAGGTCGTCTTTGCAGTGGGACATTGATAGGCTATCAACAGCCTGTAACTCATGACATTAACACTTATTTTATTCACAAGATAAGTGTAAGTACTAACGATTAAAAGGACACACAAAAAAATTGAGGTTTTTTTTTAAATCATTTATTCAGACAAATACATACATGATACTTTTACAATATATTCGCCAAACTGTACAGTTTGTTGGCGACCAATATGCACTCTTTATAGGTACTAAATAATAAAGTGCAGATAATCTCCGCGAATACCTATTACCAACGTCATATTTCTTCGTAAACATTTTTATTTGATTTAATAAACATCAAATATTCGTTTGAAACATAAATTATTTTGTTTCGTTCCATTAGTTTCATTAGTGAGGCAAAATTTAATAATCTGCCAGCAACTGCATTTCTCTCATTAAATGTTAAATTGTCTTGAGGAACTCATAACAGAAATGAGCTTATGTTTCTTTATAAAAGTATTCCTGAACCACTTTGTAACAGAAATAAACGAGAAATACATTTTTTTTTCTTTTTATATATAAATAGTTTACCAAAATGTTTTTATATTGGACAGTATTATAAACGCGAAAGTATGTAAGTGACTCTTTTATGTAAACACTAATGAATGGATTTTAATGAAACTTTACAATAATATAGATTATTCATCAGAATAACACATAGGCTATAATTTATACAGATATTGTCTTAAATCATCATAACAGCCCAATAATGTACCACTGCAGGGATGGTCCTCCTCCCGTGACGGATGGATACTAGGCCTACTAATTCCACGCTGGCCAGACGGATTTCTTTTTACTTCGTAAAGATAATATTTACGGTTAGTCCCTTAGTTGGTTTTTACGACACCCTTTGGATGAGATTGGGTGGTGACATATTATATGTATTCTTACTGCGTCACCACACAGACAATTGTCACCACACGGACAAATTGTCTTAAATACGCAGTCGAAACCGCGGCTACCAAAGAGTGTTAAACTATATCCGAGTATTTTATTCGATGCATTTCGTTGATGGCTATCGCTGATGCGAACTTTTCAACTTTTACTGACGGTAACTGATATGTTTTATTCTGTTAATCAAAAGCTTTCTTTTATGTGTAGCACAACGCGTATTCCAATAAGCCGATTACACTTTTTCAATTACCTTTGTATCAAAAATTCTACCTATATTCATTTTAAAATATGATATGATATTCAAAGTAAAATGAAATTGAAGTTTTACTGATTCTCCGAATGAAGCCATCATTGAACTACATTAATTAATAAGTCCATCATATCTGAAATTAATAATATTTAAAAAGTATAAAGAAGTAAACAGACTAAGTAATAAGGCTGTCAGCTCGCTGTGTATTTACATTTTTTAAGTACCTATAGCCAATACATCTATAGCAGTAGACAAGCGAGAACGGACTCCTGTTAACATCCTGATCTTGCCCCTATTCCCGGCCAACGATGAAATCATCATAGCAGCCCATTAATGTCCCACTGCAGGGACAGGCCTACTCCCGTGACAGAGGGATACTTGGCCAACTAATACCACGCTGGCCAGACGGATTGGTATAGGGTTTAATTTCAAGTTTTTCTTCTTTTTATTACGTAAAGATAATATTCACGGATAGTCCCTTAGTCGGTTTTTACGACACCCATGGGATGAGATGGGGTGGTGACATATTGTATTCTTACTCAGTCACCACACGGAGTTAACGATGAAAGCTAAAGCCATAATTTTATTGTGATAGTCATCATGTAGACGACTCATAAAGACCTCCTCACGAAAACTAAGATTTAATTCATTCATTAATTCCTTCCAACAACTTTGAATTTCAACAATTGACTTATACTCTTGTTATTCAAGTTTTGTCATGAATAAGAGGAGGCAAATAAATTTAGGATGTAGGTACCTAAAAGGCGAGTACTACATAACAGTTAAAATCTTTAACAAAAACACACAGCCTTCCTCTTCTGGTATATTTGCCTAGCCCGCGTGGTAACTGGAAAAATCAGTATCACATATAAGTATAATACTGTATGGTATTACAGAGTCACAATCAAAATAATGTATAATCGGATTACGACGTCGTTTTCTCTTATTACTTTTTCTTATACTACTTCTAGCATGTTTTTGAATCACTCATAATACAACTCATCTATATACATATAATAAATCTGTAGAGAAGTCAATTCTGTACATGAAATATTTTCTCAAAATAACTATCAGGGTGTGATAAGTGATCGATACTGATGCCAAAAATGCAATCAGTAAAATTTTTGTCTGTCTGTCTGTCTGTCTGTCTGTATGTTCGTTATAGAAACAAAAACTACTTGACGGATATTAATGAAACTTGGTACAATTATTCTCCATACTCCTGGTCAGGTTATAGTATACTTTTCATCACGCTACGATCAATAGGAGCAGAGCAGTGAAGGAAAAGATGGTAAAACGGTAGAAATTAAGTCGTGACGTCATAGTATTTTGACAGCTGAGGCGTGACGTCATAGAATTTTTGACAGATAAGTTGTGACGTCATATAGTTTTTTCAGATGATTCGTGACGTCATAGAACTTTTGACAGATGAGTCATGACGTCATAGAATTTCGACAGCTGAGTCGTGATGTTATAGAATTTTTGACAGATGAGTCGTTAGTTCGTAGATATATGGCGGGAAAATGTTTTTTGATAGCTGAGTCGTGATGTTATAGAATTTGTGACAGACGAACTGTGACTTTAAAGGATTTTTGACTTAGGAGTCGTGACGTCATCGCATTTCGGAGGGGAAATAAATAGGTTTGTACTAAACCCTCGGTGCGCGAGTCAGACTCGCACTTGACCGGTTTTTTTTGGTTTTAATGAATTTTCACTAGCAGCCACTTTTAGCCAGTTGCAATCACTGATTCAGAAACAATAATGGTGGTTAAGCAATGTCGGAGAGGTCATTCTATATATGGGTGACCACTCAGTGTATTTCATCTAAGCATCTCCGTGGTTTGGATGCGTCGATCCCGGCTATCGTTGTTGCGACAAAGTAGTTAAGCTACGTCATAGGCTTTTATAGGGTTCTCCAAAAAAAAAAAAAACATTTGTACTACGAAATTTTTTTTTGCGTGAACGAAGTCGCGGGCTACAGCTAGTTATAAAATATAATACTCATAATTAACCACAATATAATATGTGTAATATGTTATAAATAAGCGGCTTATTTATATAAATTCATTTTATTCTCTCTCCATTGCTGTAATATTTTACCTGAGCAGCAATTATATTGGTGTATAATGTAGAAGTCGAGTACGTTTTTATACGTCTTATATTACACACACACATTATAAATAAATATATAAAATATTTCTCACACAATCACATAACGCCATCTAGTCCCGAACTAAGCAGAGTTTGTACTATGGGTACTATTATAGACATCGGAAACACATATTTAAATACTTTATTTGTGAACACATACATATTTTACATAGAATCACGCAGACCAATACAAATAATCATGGCCATGCACAAAAAGATTTGCATTAAAGCCCGATTTACGCATCGACAAGTACAGTAGGGAGTTAAGTAGTAAGTTGAAGATTAAGTTGATTTAAATAGATCTCCACCCTATTTTTTGGCGAGTTAAGTTGGCGAGACGCGAGAGAGGGGGCTCCTTCGTTCATAAAAAAATAGTGGAGATCCATTCAAATCAACTTAATCAACAACTTACTACTTAACTCGCTACTGTACTTGTCGATGTGTAAATCGAGCTTTAGTGCGAATCGTAAAAAAATTACCTCTGCGTAGCAGCCATGTAATATAGCGACTACGGTACAGTCGTCGTCATATGAGAAAGCTTAAGTCCTTAGAGACAGCCAGGTCTCTACAATATTGTAGTTATAAACTTACTCTAAGAGTATGTGAGTTTCGTTACAAGTTTATCAAAGAGGTAAAACTTTATACTCATTAGTGATGCATCAGGCTTAGGCTATGTACTTACTGATTTTATTGTTTTAACGAATCTTGCATCAAATGGGATCACTATTTGAGTTTTATAGTTTGAATTAAGTTTAAAAATTCTAAAAATCGTTAACAAGGCTAACAACCTAAATTTTATATACATAAAACTAGCTTTTGCCCGCGGCTTCGTTCGCGTTAAATTCGGGGTAGCACTGTTCCCCTTCCCTGCTCACAGAAGTAAAAAAAAGTAGGCTATGTTATTCTCCATTCCTTCAACTATCTCCACTTAGAAAATCACGTCAATTCGTCGCTCCGTTTTGCCGTGAAAGAATGACAAACAGACACACTTTCCCATTTATAATATTAGTATGGATGTTTTACTCGTATTTTAGATTTCAGTGTTAGTTCCTCATACCTTAGAAACGTGGTCAGCATCAGAGTTATATATAAGTAGCGTTTAATTTGTATTATTCAGCTTATCCAGCGCGCCTTTTACGACCGTATAAATCTTGGATGTGGAAGAGTTTTTGATGTGATCGGACCCTCAAGTTGATGATCCGCCGCGCGATGTCAATCAAATTATAAAGCTTTTGATATTTTTAGGGGGTTTTAGTAAATTATATCAAAAAATTATCATACAATTTGTACACCTGAGAATTTGTACAAATTAGAATTTGCCTTTATAAATAAATTAATCTTTTTAGTAAAATAGATTTTTAACCGCTAAGAAGGCTCGACTATTAGATCACACAGAAATATAAATAGATTAGATCACTAGGCCTGATTAAAATCACTAATTTTAACCTTAACGAAAGAATTCCAATTTCAATCCCATATAAGAAATAAACCTTCTCACAATATTATTTGCTAAACACCATTCGATAGAGATAAATCCAAATAAAATTTAATAAAACTAAACCACGTGATTCAAACGGCGACGGCTTAAAATCGTTTTTATATCGTAAGTGCAGGGTGATAGGTGAAGTCGGCTCTAGTACGCATGCGCGCATCCCGGCTACAGACGCCAATTAGTGTGAGCTGAACTCCCCGCATTCGCATCTCGTACTCACCGACGTGTTGGGAGCTGCGACGAAAGCGCGCCCTTGCGGTAAAACGCGTACCGTACGATTTTACTCCCATCTCGGGATAGCCAAATCATTCGGAAAAAAGAACATAAAATATCAAACATCGCTGAGAATAACGTAAGTAATTCTTATTTCAAATGAGAATGTAATTTACTTTTGTAAATGGAATCCCAACATTTAAAATGAATTCCATTCTTAACAGAACCAACGCTGTGTTTTGGTTATATAAATTAAGGGCTTTTACCTATTTACCTTTCTCAAATTTACAATTTATATTTTCAAGTGTTATTTCAAATGTTTAATTTATAAGATAATTAGCTTCCTCCTGTGGCTTGTAGAGTAATTAAACACAATAATTATCTTCATTACTTTATATAAAATTTAATTGCGTAAAATTATTTTTGTGAAATATAAAATGTGAAAATTAATTAAAGTAGAGGCGACTTACGTTTTTCGGCTACGTGTTTTAATAACTTGGCATAATTGATATTTAATGTGAAACGCCTTTGCAAAATTTAATTCTTGCTATTATTTATTTGCTTAATAATAAAATGTTTACTAGTTTTTGAAATAAAATAGTCAGTCTTAAAATATTTATGTTGTGTAAAAATTTTTTTTGTTCTCGATGTTAATAAAAAAAACCTTAGGTACAATACGGCAACATCTCTATAGTATATCGTAAAAATAGACTATGCGAATACTTAGCAGTTAATTAAGAAGATAACTTGTCAAAAAACCTGATACCTACTTATATTGCCTGCGCGGTATCTCTAGGCCGACAATTATAATAAGGGCCCTCCTAGAATAAAAATTGTACCATTACATTTGAACGCGATTGTACTGTGAATGTGTTAAATTATTTGGTTTTTATTTTATGTTTTTGCCAGCGAAAAAAAGGCCTTGCCAAATGTCTTTCAATTAAAAAACTACCATAATAATACAAAATTTTGTATACTTAGATGATTTTTACGAGTTAAGATAGTATTTTTTTTATAATAATTAACAAAAACTCGATATTTTATATGAAATATCTCTGGGATCAACTACAGGATTACAGATCAAACATGAGAACACTTTTTTTAATCACTCAAGTTATGGCTAAGTTATGAAATAGCCTACATTAAAAAAGTCTTTTAAATACAAAATCGCCATCATAGTACAAATCATTGATTAAAAAGAAAATAACCTATCTGAAGTATTTTACAAATTTTAATAGTCTTTATTACATGACCCCTGTCGTTTGAGAATCGAAAAATAATAGTTGTATGCCTATACAATTTTCAGCAATATTTACGTGTATTTCAAAGATTTTAGAAATTAGCATATATCGACCCCATAGCTCTCGCGCAACAACTACAAATTACGGCTTAAGGGTCGCAAAAAACCTAGAAACATTAAACATGCGCCTACATTTTTGAAAAAAATCTTAAAATAGCTACACTCACTTAATCACACCACTTACTTTCATATCACTTTATTTTGTTCATTTTGCTAGCTTAAGTCTATTCAGGTCAATAATAGGATTCCTCCCATACTTACTCACGACGTAAAAGACGCAAGTTGTCAATGGAATTTCAACTTTAAGTCATACGTTACAGAATATACTTTTGCAATAAATTAAACGATGTCGTTCAGCTAAGTTTATTTCTTTTTATTACGCCAACAAGCGGAATAAGCTTTATAATGTTTTTCTGGTATGCCTTGCTTTGAAATATAGTAAATGGAAATATGCGATGAGATAATACAACTATTTCTAGTTGTCGTGCGCAATGTCTAATTTGTGCGATTCAGAAAAGATTATCTCGAGCTGGATTGTGTTTGTTCACTTATTTAAAATGATTTGTGCGATTCAGAAAATATTATGATAGATTAGGTTTATTAATAATACAAATAATAATTAATATTTATTATTTTTTGTTAGATGATGATTAAAGGGTTTAATACTCTAGTTCGAATAACGTTACTTCGACATATATCTCCTAAATAGCAAAAAATATTTAAACAATATAATTATGTTTTAAAAGAATTGTTGAAAAAGTTGTTGATTAAGTTGATTTAAATAGATCTCCATCCAATTTTTTGGCAAGATAAGTTGGCGAGTCGCTAAAGAGGGGCTACTTCGTACTGAACTCGCCAAATAATATGTATGATGAAGATCTATTTAAATCAACTTAATCAACAACTTACTACTTAACTCGCTACTGTACTTGTCGATGTGTAAATCGGCCTTAAGAATAAAAAAATACATACCTACTCAATTATTTAATTTTTTTTTAAAGATACCGCAATAAACTTATGTCCTGTGCCGCGGGGACTTTCGCAAATGCAAATCTGTTTGACTTGTATAGAATGTATGTATTTATAAAAAGAAGTATGTACTTAATTATTATCTTTCTTTTAAAAGATAACTCCTGTAATATGGACTAAGCCCTGTGTCACAGGGACCATTACAGGTGTGAATCTGATTAATTTATATAAGTAAACCCTATACCAATCCGTCTGGTCAGCGTGGTATTAGTAGGCTAAGTATCCCTCCGTCACGGGAGGAGGCCCGTCTCTGTAGTGGGACATTAACGGGCTTTTGTGATGATCTTTTGAATTAAGTCTTTTCAAACTCTTGTAATCATTTTACAAATATTTGAACAATTTTTACTAGGTATGCACTATTGTTAATAAACTGACAAAATCCGCAAATAGAACATAGGCCTTCAGTCTACACATAGGAACATGTGCGGTTAGTTTGTATTGTTGTCTAATTAGACGCTAATTGGCGATTGTAATTGACTGATTGACTAATTAATATCACTTAATTAAGCATATAGTGTAATGTTATTAATACTATATTATGTTACTTATAACAATTTAGCAATAATCAATGTTTAAGGAAAATATCTTTGGTGGCAGTTGTTACATTTTACACCGCAACTAAATATGACATTTATTTATAACAATAATAAATGTAGGTACATCCTTTCAAAATGTCACATCAGAATCTAATAAGTACATAGTAGTATTAACACACTGAAATCTTTAATAATATAATTTTAGTGAGAAATATAAATAAATATAGGTAATAATATGGTATTTAAAAAATATATATTAGTATTAAGCCTGTAAATATGGGTCCTATTTAAACCAGCGGATTTAACTTCTTCCCTTATGTTTCTTTTCTTATGATTTAAATGCTATAAGTTAGTTTAGATGTGCGCTATTACTTATACCAAATTTCATTATATGAAGTAAGTTTAATAATTATTGAAAAAACTAAGAAAACGTTAGTATAAAATCAAACTTCGCATAAAATCTCCATACATAACGGCAATTTCATAGGTAAATACCTAATATTATGTACGTGGAATAGGAACTAATAAATGTATAGTAAAATATCCCCCAAACTATTAACACTTCCACAGATAAATAATAATCTGAGAATAAAGGCTAGACTTAACAGCTTATCTCTCGAGTCGGCAGCGGCTCAAGCTTCGATACAACCAACCTCCTTGAGCTGCGGTCACTAGCTGTCATCACGTTGTTGCGCTTAACCGTTTGCTAACTTAAGACAATGATATTAAAACAATAACTGTTACAATTGGAGGATAGACTAGATAATACATAAAATGATTTTCTTAGGCTTTGAAAACATAGTAGGTAATGTGACTTTGTAACATTGAAGAGTGACTGGTAAAAATGATTTTATTATAGGGTTTTACTAATTCTAGTTTCATCATCATAACAGCCCATTAATGTCCCACTGCAGGGACGGGCCTCCTCCCGTGACGGAGGGATACTTGGCCTACTAATACCACGCTGGCCAGACGGATTGGTATATGGTTTAACTTCAAGTTTTCCTTCTTTTTATTTCATAAAGATAATATTGACGGATAGTCCCTTAGTCGGTTTTTACGACACCCATGGGATGAGATAGGGTGGTGATATATTGTATTCTTACACCGTCACCACACGGAGACAAAAACATTAAATTTTCAAAAAAACAATCTCCGTATTTTAACCAATCCGTGTAAGTGCACGTTCAAATAGTGGTTGCAAAATTCATCGACATTACGCCAAACGCTTGTCGAAGTGTCCCGTCGCAGAACCATTAATAATATGTATATTGAAATTCAATCCAATCCCTCACGATTCTCTAACGCTATTAGTCGATACTTGTGTAAGTTTATTTATGTAAATTATGTTACACTAATCGAATGCACCAATTCACTAGATAGTGCAACTAATTCAATGATCTAATAGGACCTAATTGGTCTGAAGTGTATTAGGAAACGGTCGGTTTCCAACGTTTAAGCCACATTGAGTGCACTTGAAGAGATAGAGCTAGAAATGTTGAGTAAATTTCTCGTTGCTGGAATTTGAAGCACTGTTCATCTCTTTTGGATGAAGAGTCTTCAAGTCGAGCTTACTACTGGTGATCGAAATGCATTTGATCTTTTTGACGTGATCCCTTTAACTACTGATCGAATGAACAATTTGGCTAAATTTATGATTGTATTATTTTATAATTCTCACATACATAAGTTACTTATGTAACGTAAATGTAATCTCAAGGGTCTAGTCAAATATATCATCATAACAGCCCGTTAATGTTCCACTGCAGGGACGGGCCTCCTCCCGTGACGGAGGAATACTTAGCCTTAGTCAAATATATGATTATCAATAAATTGCAATGAGAACACCTCTAATTATCCACTTCCTCTTTTTTATATGTTGACTGAGCAAGAACACACGGTGTCACCATCTCAACAGCTTATCTCGAGACGCAAAAATCGACGAAAAAGAAAATATATCTACGAAAAAAATCAATTATTAGACGCGTTTGCATAGTATAAGGGTCGTAGCACATATAACGTAATGTAAACGGATAGGCACAGTATCTACTCGAGCCGTTCAGTATTATTTGTATTAAACTCCTGACTGCAATACACCCTAATCGGAATCGTAACGTAATCGGATTTTTGACGTTCGACACCGAGGAAAAAGGTGAGGCGGTGCCGATCCATTTACGTTACTTTATATGTGCTACGACCCTAAGTAGTCAAGTTTAGCTCCTTTTCCTGAGTAAGCTACTGCCAGTAGTTGGACATCAAAAGTCGTTACAAATAATGAAATATACAGAAATAAACAAAATGTTTCCTCAAATGTAAAAACCCGATTCACACAAATATTTTGATACAATGTTAACAATATTTTCCCTAACTTTCCTCTCTATTGAAGATTTTAACGCTTCTAAATTATCAACAAATAATAAAAAAAAAATATAATACATAGGTATTCATTGAAAGGCGACGAGTCACGTAAAAGTGTTTTACAGAAAGGAAAATAAAGCACAATAAAAAAATTGAAAATAATATCGGCATATTGGCTTTTAAGCTTCATAATCATTTAATAGGCTTAAGAGTCTTTGATGTAAGAAGTAAAAAAATAAAAATATAAAGGAATAAAAAAAAATCCATTTAATAATATGTTACCGGAATTATTACGATGTGTATGGCTTCGAATTATACAAGTACTTACTTCTTAGTAATTCTTTTTCCAACTTTTTTCAAGACAATTATGAATTTCCTTTAAGCCGATTACGTTCATTTATTTTATTTTAACGTTGTTAAGGTATTTACGAGTGGTTCAGTTATGATATTTTTGGATGAGAGCACTTGAATAAAGATACCGTCTACTAATTTATCGATGTTAAGTAGTTCTATTGTATAACGGAGCGTTAGAATTTTGTAAGTACTTCAGATTATTATTTAGCTTCGTTCGTCTAAATCTATATCTATACTAATATTATAAAGAGGTAAACTTTGTGTGTTTGTGACGTTGTAGGGGGTAATCTCTAGATCTAATGAACCAATTTTAAAAATACTTTCTGTGTTGAATAGTCAATTTATCGGGGAGTGTCATAGGCTATATATTATCACGCTTTGACTAATAAGAGTGGAGCAGTAAAGAAATATGTTTAAAAAACGGACGCGTTTTTTGCGCCGCCCTACGAAGTGGGCACGGGTCAGCTAGTTCCAGATAAAATAATCAGACATTCAAGTATAGTATAATTACGAAGGCTTATGTTCTAACAATATGTCATCTCTTTCGCCAGATTTTTGTAAAAAGCGATTACAATATATTTACTTAGTGGAACTGACTCAGTGTGTAATCTGAAAAAGTGTTAAAGAGTTAAAGAATATATGACGACCTCTGTGGCGTAATGGTTTAGATAACATGAGTGCTACGCAGAAGTCTCGGGTTCGATTCCCGCTCAATGCAAATCTTTGTGTGCATGATCATAAATATTTGCATTGGTCTGAGTGTTTCTATATATAATATGTTGTATGTATTTACAAAAAAAAACGTATATAAGTACTAATATCGGTTGTTCTGTTGGCCATAACACAAGCAGGTTAAGCCTAGCTTACTTCGGGAACAGATGGCGCTGTGTAGAGATGTCCGTGAATATGAATTTATTATTATTTTATTTATTAAATTCAACTGCCACTGTTGGGTGGCGGTCACGATATGGGGCTGCTGTGTATGAGATTAGGTGTTCAAACCCAATCAGGACCTTAGTTTTAGATGTCTGTTAAATGGATGTTTAAAATTGCCTCTGCAACACAGGGAATGTGGGAGTTGCATATTTTAAAGAAAAAAATAGTTTGTTTTTTAGCCGCTAGTTTTACTAGCAAAGGGATACTTTTATACATTGATTAAATGGCCATGGTGGTTTCTCTAAGCCAACTTTTCATCTACATAATCATTTCAGCTATCCCAGTATTCAAAGATTTATGCTCTGCTGTGAATGAATAGTAGGTTATTCTACGGACGTCTTTAAAATTAGAACGAAAAAGTAATAGCGAGGCCTGTCAAATCAGTTCAGACCTACTATATTATGTTCCTATAATTTCTTGAAGTATCCTTATTTTCAATGAAATGAAGAATAAACAGAAAAATGATTTATTTATGAATACGCCTGTTTTCTATGGGCGTAGGCAGAATATAATAAATATAAATATTCCTCACACATTCACACAACAACATCTAGTCCCAAACTAAGCAAAGCTTGTGCTATGGGTACTAGACAACGGATAAACATACTGAAATACTTTTTTTTTTGTAAATACATACATATAAAACACCCAGACATATGCTAACAATCATGTTCATGCCCACAAAGCTTTGCATTGAGCGGAAATCGATGCCGAGACCTCTGCGTAGCAGTCATGTTATATACCACTCCATCACAGAGGTCGTCAAATAATAAGCGCTATGTACTACGATACTTACCAATTTGTTTTGCATTTTCTATATTCATAATTCTTTGTATACGGAACACTACATCATCTCATCTACACTGCAGGGACGGGCCTCCTCCCGTGACGGAGGGATACTTGGCCTACTAATACCACGCTGGCCAGACGGATTGTTATAGTGTTTAATTTCCAGTTTTCCTTCTTTTTATTTCGTGAAGATAATAATCACGGATAGTCCCTTAGTCGGTTTTTACGACACCCATGGAATGAGGTGGGGTGGTGACATATTGTATTCTTACTCCGTCACCATACGGACAGAACACTGCATACTTCAATCAATCAATCAACTAGCCTTGCAGTCCACTGCTAGACATAGACCTCTCCCAAAACGCGCCAAAGAACTCGGTCCTGTCGCTTTCCGCATCCAGTCTGACCCAGAGGAAATACTGCATACTTTCTCTTTCTGAAATATGTCACCAATACCGTCCCTAAAGTATAAGAAAATGCTATATATTACGTAAGTAATCAATAATCTTAATACAAAATCATATTTAAATATCAATTATGTATATCAAACAATCTATAACACCAGTACAGAATTAATTTTATACAAATTAATTATTAATACGTGCCGAGTATTATGTTATCTACATAATACTCGGCATTTTATGTCTTAAGGTTCATAATTAACATTATAAATGCAAATATTCTGACAATAAAATAGGCTTCATCAAAAATGATATGTGCTCAGTGAAATGCTTAATGACAAGGAATAATTTAGGAATATAATACAGAGCAGAATAATACAACGTAAATAGTATCTTCGTGAGACACCTACTAGCGGTAAACTGTAGGCAGTTTGTCGCCTTATTATTCGTTCACACAGACCGCCTTGGTGAGATCAGATTTTGATCACGTTGGAAACAGAGTTTTAAGTACATATTTGTATTTTGACGGCCTCTGTGGAGTAGTGGTGATACTACTTGACTGCACTGCCGCTCAATGCAAGTATTGTGCATGAACATGATTATTTGCATTGGTCTGAGTGTTTCTATGTATAATATAAAAAAGGGATCATAACAGTCCATTAATGTCCCACGGCAGGGACGGGCCTCTTCCAGTGACTAAGGGATACTTGGCCTCCTAATACCACGCTGGCCAAACGGATTGGTATAGGGTTTAATTTCAAGTTTTCCTTCTTTTTATTACGCAATACTCACGGATAGTCCCTAAGTCAGTTTTTACGACACCCATGGGATGAGATGGGGTGGTGACAAACTGTATTCTTACTTCGTCACCACACGGAGATGTACCTTTACCACATTAAACAAAAAAAAGCACCCAGACGAACACAAGAATCAGAATCTAATCCGAGACCTCTGCATACCGTTAAAGTAGTACAAAAACATTTTATTTCAATATTAAAGTATTTCCTTCATCTTTGTTGGTACTTTATAACGCTTCCAAGTTCTAATAGCTTAGCAAAGAGATCAATTAAGTATAATCGCCTCAGCGAAAGAGATTATCGACTTATTCGAGCTACGTTTTATTTTATTGAGACTTTACTTTTTAAAATAAAGTACTTTACAGTATTAGAACAGCCGATTAAATGCCCTTTGATGGCTTCTACAATGATGGTGGGAAACTTTTCCTACTTTATATGTTGACCTGATAGATTGGTATAGGGTTTTGTGTGAAGATTATCGTTTTTTACCAGGAGATTATGATATCTAAAATTATCTAACGATATCCTTTAGTCGGTTTTTACGACAACCACGACGACGGACTAGAGTGGTAATATCTTATACTATCCATAATGATCCATACTAATATTATAAATGGGAAAGTGTGTCTGTCTTTCTTTCACGGCGGTGATTTTTAAGTGGAGATAGTTGAAGAGATGGAGAGTAGCATAGGCAACTTTTTTTTTCTTCCGTGTCTAGGAATGGGGAATAGTACTACCCCAAATTTAACGCAAGCGAAGCCGCGGATAAAAGCTAGTTTTATATACAGGGTGGCTGTTAATAAATATTTTGTAGTAGGTCCGTTCATCAACAGGCCGACTAGGTCACAGCGATAGTGTGAAGAGTTACATTACACAGTAGCTAGTTACATTACATGGCTCACGCTTAAGAGCTGCAGCATCTTAGCTGTCTCGTCTGCTATCTTAAACAATATAATAAGATTAAACGTCTCAACTACAGCCATTCATATATACATTTGTAGTGTTCACTCTTATAATATGTTATATATTATTTATATGCACTAAATAATATGTTTAGTATTTGGCTCGTCAACGCACCACCACTTGTACTCGGGTCTACGGTCGGCTACTGACTGACTCCCTCTCCGCCCGTACTGTGACGTATGCGCTCGAGACAAATGTCATACTAGATGTAACCATTCACATATACTACATCCCTTCCTTATTTTAATTTAAATTATGTTCAAATTAAAACGATCAGATATTGTATTAAGTCATTTAAGATATTCTATAATTTCGTTTTAGATAAAATTGGTTGATTCACGATTCTATGCGTGCTGACAAGACTCCTTTGTAAAACAGAACTAGTTCTCCAATTACCTATCCCTTTTTTATTCTTTTTTTTTTTTCGTCGCGGTTGCCTTCACTAGATCTTCTGGCAATGATCAATAATATCCTTTTTAAATTTTGGTTTTAAATTTTGTTGATGTTTTTTTTTTTTTTCTTATTTTCAATAATAGGTAATTAATCTGCACTGCTTTCTTATGTCTGATTTGTAAATGAACTTGAAGTCATTTTTTGTATTCTTAATATTTGACCTGGGGCCCAAGTTTGCTATTTTTATAAATTTTCTATGCCGACGCCCGACCAATGCAATCCAACCGTCATTGTGTTAAAAATCCGTAGTCGGCTAAACTCATAATGATTGGCCAGTGGAGTTACTTTGGAATGGCGTGGTTGTATTGCCATTATTAGAAAATAATTTTCCAATATATTTTTTTTTACAATTATTGTAATACTTAGTAGAAATGACTTTCATAAAACTACTATTCATTTTAACATTGATTTAAGTCAGATTTCGTTTACATAAATTTTTAAACAATATTTAATAGTTTTAAAGTTAAAAAGAAGTTAATAAAATGCAAAAACATTAAAACTGTGCGTAATCAAGAGCAAGCTTAAAACGCAATACGTTTAGTTTTCAAAAATTTTGACGTTTATTTTATAAGTCGTTTGTACTGCAATACAAATGTTATTGTTTTTACTTCTTATGTAATTCTTTTTATTGATATAATAAAACCTCAGCTATTTATAAAAGAAACTGATGTTAGGTGCAAGCTTGACTTTATTATCAAAGTTACAGCTGTGATACCATTGTTTTTACAGAAACTGCAATCTATTGTTATCAATTCGTAATGATACCTGTGCAAGATGTAATTTTGTGTTTTAAAGAACTATTAAATACTTTTATGTGGTCTACGCTGTACATTTTAAGTGCCTATGATGAGAAATTGTTAAATGAAACACTGATTCTAAAAAGATTATCAATTTATTTCAAAGGGTCAGGCACTACAGCAAGTTCTTATTGATAGCTCTGTAGTCTACCAGCAGGTATTGCAAGAAACAGCTGTTTAGAAGATCCCGGTTCACCCAAAAATGGCTATTTATATTCATTCTAAATTTTAAAGACATTAGTGATTTGTTATTATATTTTAAGTACTTACCTATTCACTCCGAAGAATGAGTTGTTAGGTATTACTTTAAGTGTATGTTGATGTCAAAAAGCCATAACAATGTTATACAAAATTGAATAAATACTTTGCCTTTCTTCAAAAGCCATCATTTGTGATGTATTGATAAATTATTGTGATATTATTGAGAATTATATTTTGTGAATTGTGTGTTTCACTATTTAAAGGACAAAAGGTCTCTTCACTTTTTATAGAACATTAGCACTTCAAATTCACATAAATGTCCTACATTAAATTCTGTTAAGTATTTGTTATAACATAAGTGTTTATTAGGATGGTGAGAAATGGAAATTCTTTAAACTGTTATACTTTAGATATTAAGTCCTATTACTTATATGACTTAATATCTAAATATTCTCCGAAGTGGTTTGTGATTAACTTACTGTATTGCGATATAGAAAGTCGAAATGCTCCATAAACCTAACTTATGTTAAAGCCTCTTTTCTCAGTCACGTCATTAACAACCAGGTATGGACATGAAACTGTTCATGTCCATATGCGATAATGCATCACTTTTGCACTGTTCTTCAATATCCACTGTTATTGTATTACTTTAATTACAACTTTTCATGATAATAATTATTTCAAATCTGTGTTTACTACACCAGTTAAAATCCTTTGATGTTGTTGATACATTTCTGTAATAGTTGAACTTCATTTTCTTAATCTTATGTCTCAAAAATTGTATTTAAGTTTTCTTAAATTAACACTAAATTATTGTAAATATTTTTATTAGTAATATGCCATTCTATTACTGTACAGAATAGACAATAATGTCTACTTAAGTTACAGTTATGGCAATCATTTTCTTTTGCAGGGCATTTGTTGTCATTTGTTTGCTTCTTGTTTGATTAGTGAAAAAGATGACAATCATAGATGTTATTATGTTTGGGCTGAAAGTATGTTTCGAAATTGATGATAGCCAATCTGAAAATATCCACTAAATTGCTGTTGATACTTGTGATTTTGGTATATTACAATATATTTCTTGCAATTCTAGTATACTGAAATGTAGTAGCGAAGCATGTTTCTTCTCACTTCTCTTGATATAGGTATTCTACCTAGTTGATTTCGGCCATGATGTCTGCTTCTAATACCTTGATAGAAGAACTGGAATGTTCAGCTCTTACATGTGACTGCTGATACTGCAGTACCCAATTTTATTTAAATATGTTTGCGAGCATTGCTTGCAAGTGAGAACACTGTTATTGTAGTTGTGTACTATAGCAGATAGTTGTTAAGCATTAATAGCATATCCCTTTGCATTCACCTCAGCCATTCTTTCCTATTCTAAATAGTTTATTTTTTCTTTAACCAAACGCCTACTCAGGACGACACGTGGTTTTGTCTTACTATCTCTGTATCAATATTGCATCTTTTCACCTGTCTTGTATATAACATCTCTAAACATCCTTGTAGCGCAAGACCTGGCCGCCTTGTTTCCGCTTGCCCTTCTCGACATCAGAGAAGAAGATAGGTTTTGGTACCATTTCATCAGGAATTCGGTCGTGTCCACACCATTGGAACTGCCGCCGCATGAGGGATGCTTCTATACTCCAGACATTTATCCAAAGATTAAATCTTTATAATGTCTTGTAAATACCTCCAGTGAAACCTGTCCAGCATTCCTCAGTGCTTTCAATGGAGGTCCCATGTCTCTCAAGTGTATAATAGAATAAAAACCACTATGGCCATATATACTAAGATCTTCGACGAAAGACCCAAATCATGTGAGTGTAAGAACCTGGCTCGTAATTTACCAAATGATGCTGTGCCTATGCGATGATTTATATCGGCATCAAGGACGTATTTAGATGAAATTGTACTTACACTGCTCTTGATTTTAGCAGTCTCAAGGCAGATCAAGCGTGCCCGCTTCCAGAGTCTCCTACTACTGAAGAAGGTTCGTCTGATAACATGTTATGACCAGTAATGGCCAGTAGGTTTAGTCTACTGTGATTACTGTCATCGTCTGATGACCTGTCATTTTAATTTCTAGTAGGTACAATGTACTGTGACTCTAGTGTAATCGTCTGATGACCTGTCAATTTAATGACCAGTAGGTACACTGTACTGTGAGTTGTGACTAGTGTCATCGTCTGATGACCAGTAGGTGTACTATACTGCGTTTACTGTTAACGTTTGTTAACCTGTCAATTTAATGACCAGTAGGTAATATCTACCGCGTCTACTGTCAACGTCTGTTGACCTGTCAATTCAATGACCAGTAGGTTCACTATACTGCGCTTACTGTCAACGTTTGTTGACCTGTCAATTTAATGACCAGTAGGAACTCTCTACCGCGTCTACTGTCAACGTCTGTTGACTTGTCAATTTAGTGACCAGTTAACACTGTCTTATCTAATTAAATGACCAGATGACTTGACTTGTCAATTTAGTGACCAGTTAACACTGTCTTATCTAATTAAATGACCAGATGACTTGACTTGTCAATTTAGTGACCAGTTAACACTGTCTTATCTAATTTAATGACCAAAAGACTTGACTTGTCAATTTAGTGACCAGTTAACACTGTCTTATCTAATTTAATGACAAGTTACTACACATTTATGTATACTCCTAGATATGACCTGTTAGTGTTTACAAAGAACAAGCAGTTTTGTTTATGACAAATAAATGTTTAGCTCGACCATTTATTTATGCTTTTGTAAAGATAAGTCAAAACTCCTTTATTCTCCTTCTTTCCAATTTATTGCCCAGTTATAGCTGGTTTGTTAATTTATCGATAATGATACCAGTATCACATTTGCATCCATGTATTATATACAGGATCATATTTCTTATATTGTATTTATCATTTGCATGGTTTATCAACTATACCCAAACGTTATTAAGTTAAAGGTGTGCTGCTGTAGTTGCAAGTACCTTGATCGAATCATTTTCTCTACCGGTGTTTAAATCGCTTATTTTGCAGGATATTCAGATTTGTGGATGAAACAGTCATGAGGTCTTAGTTTCTATTAATGTCAAACACTAATAGCTTATTAAGTTTTCTCAAACAAATAATCAAATATCGTAACTTCTGTTTTCAACTAATTCAATTTATATGAATTCATAGGTACTTATATTTATTGTGTAACCTGTTAAAAACATTTTTGTAAAAGGTATTTATCTTGCAAAACATGTATTACATTAATACTATTTATTTTAAGGTGATGTTGTTTAAGATTAAAAATGATTAGGCAAATGAACCAGCATATTCAATACTCAATATCTTTATTGCTCTCCATATGTTACAAAAGGTGTTACTTATAATATATCATAGATACAATATGGACCCTGTTGGGTATGGCAGTTTAGAAGAGATGAGGATGCCAGATTTAATATTATATTTATATGGAGAAGCATCAAATTAGCATACTTCATTTTAAATATGTAATTATTATATAACAATTTGTACAATGTTTATTTCAATAAATTGTTGCTATTTTAGGTCTTTATAGTCTAGGTATTCTTTAATACTATAATAAGTTATGTTTATTAGTATTTGTTTTAACTTTTAACTTTATACTTCACTTTATACTAGACCAAATGGTTTAAATATATTATCCTATATTTACTTCAGTATAATATTTAAGCATACTACTATTTTAAATATGTAACTTTTATATGATATTTCATATACATGTACATTTTCAGTAAGTTGTTATTTTGCAACACAACATTCAGAAAATAAATGAACTATGAACTAATTGTGTAATGTTCATTTCAATAAATGTATATTATTTTTATTTTAGGTCTTTATAGTCTAGGCATTATTTAATAAGTACTATAAATATGTTATTCCATCAATATGTAAATTGATTAAGTATATAACATGAAGTTTATGTTAATAAAATATTTGATTAAATTTCTCATGTATTGTGTATTAGAGGTTTATTCATTTTAGTGTTAAGTAAGTACCTTTGTTGTCCTGTGGGTATCTTATGTGTGCTAAACATACATAGCTAACTTAGGCCTTTAAAGCCTATAAGCCACACAATAGCACTGTATATGAAAACCTTAATCTTTTAATTCAATTTCATAGCTATTGAATTATTTAATTCCATAATTAGTTATTTATAATTAATAAGATACACAACCTATGGGTATAACCAATACACAACCTAATACAATTAATGTTATAAATCTGGGTTGTAAAATTAATCACATTTACTTCAATACATAATAACAATTAAATTGACTTGCTAAATACAGCTGGCTATTCATTTCAATGTTCGAACTTATTGAAAACTCAAATTTATTTATTTTAAAATCGTTATGTAATATTTTTTATTGTAACGCATAAACGGTCGTCATTAACTATTAACATAAATAACAGAACAGCCACTATGATACTTATTTGTAATTTAAAAAGGTATTGCATTATCTTAGAGTCTGTTAACCTACCTTTTACGTTTGGCATAATAAGTAAGTATCAAAACACTGTTTCTGGATTTGTAAATGTCTAACAAATTTGATTTTCTGTTCTAATTCATTGAAACTTAATACACTCTCTCTCTCTCTCTCTTTGTTTTTTTTTTTTTCTTTTTATGTAAAAAACATATTACTCACGGTTTTATCCTCGTCGCCAATGTAGTGTTCACTCTTATAATATGTTATATATTATTTATATGCACTAAATAATATGTTTAGTATTTGGCTCGTCAACGCACCACCACTTGTACTCGGGTCTACGGTCGGCTACTGACTGACTCCCTCTCCGCCCGTACTGTGACGTATGCGCTCGAGACAAATGTCATACTAGATGTAACCATTCACATATACTACAACATTCACTCTCTATATCAAGGACACATACTCTAGCTTAAACATAGCCACTCAACTGCTATTTCAGTTTACAAATACTATAAACTATTTTAACCGGTCAACTGCCCAGCGTATTCTCTAATACCAGAATAAAATTCTAAATTTACAATGGACAACATTAACAGCCTCTATTTCTGATTGTCAAGTTACTTATTTAAGGCATCGAATGTTAGTAAACAGAGAAAGGGAAAGTGGAGAGATAAATATAGATGTTGCCATATTTATAAACTGTAACTGAGTTAAGAATGGCAAATGGCAACACTGCACTGAATGACCAATGTTTAAATATATAATGGAGGTTCTATTCATTGTTAAATATTCATTTTAGTAGGTTAAGGTTAACTCTGTCACTAGAGGTTTGTAACTGCAGAATATTAATGGGCTTTTACCAATATAGTACCTGCTTTTATTTTGCCGAGAACTTTATCTTTATTATTATACTAACTGACCCGTGCCCACTTCGTTGGGCGGCGAAAAAAACGCATCCCTTTTTTAAACATATTTCATTACTGCTCCACTCCTATTAGTCATAGCGTGATTCTATATAGCCTATGACACTCGTTTGCCAGGTGAGAGGTTAATTAGACTCTGTGATAACATTAATTAAACAAAATTTATGTTATAATAAAGTAACCCAACATTTTACACACTCCAATCACTTTCGATTAGACACACCATCGAACCGCGATAAGATTAACATGATCGCGAAATTAACGAGATGTTAAGTTAACTTTAATTTAAATTTCAATCGCCCTGTTAATTATTGTATCAGAATATTATTATCTAATTGACACTGTAAATTTGAATATGTTAGACATACACCCCCTTACTCATAAACGCCTCTTAAATTTTAGTCAATTAAATAGCTTAATTCTTACGGTTTTGCTTGGTATGAGGTTGGTTTTCCTAAAAAAATCTCGCTAAACAGTGATTAAATATAAGAGAGGTTTATGAGTAAGGGGGACAATGTTTTGATATAAATTCTTGACATATTTATATTCATTAGTTGTAGGCTGTATATTATTTAGTTAGAAGTAAATTTTTAGGCAAATACTTACTTAATGAAGGCTGGTGGTTAGCTTAATTAGATATATGGCTCAAACACGACTGAATGGTCAAACACCTATGACATGACCACGTTAACGTTGCTAAAACTTAATTAATATGAATGTCTGTTTGTTACAGAAACAATGTTGCCGCTCAGACTGTCTTCAGTCGCAGTCAAATGACAATAGCAAGACCAAAGGTATGTATTTTAATATATAATATTATTTAGTACATTTAGGGGTTATAGGAAAGTATAGTTATATAGGAAAGTATAGGTTATTGTCTCCATAAAAAAAGAAAATCTTGTTTGAATACTAATACAAATACAAGCTGATATATCACCCCTTGCCTAGAAGACCGGGGTAGGTATGTCGGGAAACTGATACCACGTAGCCATCGCCACCCAATACCAATACCATTTTATCTGTCTGGTTTTTTTTTTAACGTAACAATAACAATTTAAACATATCTGTGGGATTTCATGTCTGCATCTCCGTGTTTTAAAAGGCGGTGACGGTTGTTGAAGTAGTGATAACATTCTTAAGCTACGTCAGAGGTCTTTTTCTTTTTCCTAACACAAACCTAACTAATCTTAAACTAAGCAGAGGTTGTACTATAGTTACTAGACAACAGATAAACATGCTTAAACTTCATTACTATCATCATAACACCCTATTAATGTCCCACTGCAGGGACGGAGGAATACTTGGTCTACTAATACCACGCTGGCCAAACGGATTAGTAAAGGGTTTAATTTCAGTTTTCCTTCTTTTTATGACCATAACTAATGCAAATATTCATATGATGTTCAAAAATGGAACTCGAAACCTCTGCGTAGCAGCCATGTTCTATAACCACTACGGTACATGTATTATTACTAGTAAAGTACTATTTCATCCCGTATTACCAGAATGTTATTAGCAAACCCCTATATCGCTGCATCTGTCGTAACTTTTCACTTCAAATAAAAATCAATCCTAATTCTACTAACATAGAGTCCTAATTCAAAAGCTATTGTAGCCTTAATGTTATCCCAAATACTTCGTTATTCAAAACTCAAACTTAATCCCAGCAGCGTAGGTTTATTTTAATACTGATAGTAAAACTTTACTGCATATTTGGTGCATTGGGAAATGGGGAACAACATCGAATATATCTCTGGCATAACTTTTATTAGTAAAAACTTCATAAAACCTCTTACGGATATAAATTAGTTTATTTACGAATAAAAGGAGGTTTAAATAGCAATTAGGTACTCCCATAAACCAAAACTACAGACTCATTTAAAAAAACAAGGCCCGTTCTTTCTAGGCTCACACATACACACCACGTCATTTGGTTTAAAGTACTTATGCAGTGTAAATACCTTTACAAAGTTGTCAGTACCGCCGATGAACAAACTTTTCTGATTAAGAACTATTGTGGCGTTGTGTAAATGTGTGAGTTATTATGTAACATAAAAAATATAAATCTGACTCATACACAACTCTATCTGTTCCTAAACTAAGTAAAGCTTGACGACCCTGTGGCGTAGTGGTTATTTAATATGAGCTACGCCATCTAGTCCCAAACTAAGCAAAGCTTGTACCATGGGTACCAGACAACGGATAAACATTTGTAAATACATATATATTATACATAGAAAACACTCAGACCAATGCAAACAATCATGTTTATGCACACAAAGATTTGCATTGAGCGGGAATCGAACCCTAAACTGCCTAGCAGTCATGTTATATAACCACTACGCCACAGAGGTCGTCAAAATAGTTAATCCGCTGTCTACCTTGCCAAGCGGTTATGTCCCATATATAACCCAAATTACCCTACCTATACATTGATATTCGTCTATATATTATGTTTGTCACAATCGCCCAATCAGTAAACCGCAAGCTCATACGTCACAGCGTATAATAAAATCAGGCCACGATGCAAATCAAATAATGTATGCATCAACACTATACGACTGACAATGTAATAATATTTGCTTACCGTCTCTTTATTCGTTTCCTATATAATATTTTACTATTATAAGTTCACTAGCTTTTGCCCGCGGCTTTGCTTTCGTTAAATTCGGGGTAGCACGGTTCCAACTGATATATGTGTGTGCTTTGACTTCGTTTGTGGAACAAATAACATTTTAAAAAGTTTTATAAAAAATATTCTATTTAATTGGTAAGTTAATAATACGCATCATAATGATTAAAAGGTTATTTATTAACATTTAACGTATTTAGGTTAAAGTCTAATTACCATTTTACTAAATCATAACAGAACAAATTTCATTTCTAACAAATATCATCAATATCATAACAGCCCATTAATGTCCCACTGCAGGGGCGGGATACTTGGCCTACTAATACTACGCTGGCCTGACGGATTGGTATAGGGTTTAATTTCAAAATTTTTTAAATAAATATAATGTATTTAATTTATTAACTATTTTATATATGTATATAGAGTCGGGAGCGCTGATGAGACAGTCGTGCCATCGTCTGCTGGAACACCAACAGCCGGGAGGGGAGGAACCCCCCCTCTACTCACCCATAGACCAAATTTCAGGTAAAACAAACATACAACACATTAATATCTATATTACTTTTCATTTTGATTACATGATCACGTCAAATATGATACAAACACCGTTTATGTCATTTCATTCGATCAATCATTTGTCAAGCCGCATGCACTAACACCTTTGCACCTTTGCCTAACATTAAAAAAAATATTCAAACATAGATTAGTTCGTATCTGCCATTAGGTCAGTTGAAGCAATGATAAAAAATAGTATCCTTAAGTATGACAATTCGAAAAAAAGATTTTGAATAAGTACTATTTTGGACCTGTAAATGTATTGCAACATAAAAAAAGTTAAATACGGAGAACATAAAAAATAGATTTAGAATTTTTTAAACAAATATTTAAATTGAAAAGCTTAAGAAATGGACCAACATGCAAAGTGCTTATAAACATCGCAGTTTTAGACAAAGCTCATGCACACAATATCTAGAACCGTTTGGGACCGCTAAAATGCAATGTAAATAAATCTTAACAAAGAGCTAAATAAACTTATATACACATTAATTTAACTAAATTTAACGGACATTATGATTATCCAGACTAACGCGGTGCCCTACGTAGGCGACGAATGCGACGCGACGCGATGCTACACGCGACAAGTAGGGTACGCCATTGATTTAATCGCGTAGGTACGTCGCGTTTGTTGCGTCGCGTCGCGTCTCGTTCGTCGGCCACGTAGGACACCACCACCACGTTAGGAAAATTATTCGTAGATCTCACAAATTGCCCGGCTGTGTAAATCGCGTATTTGAGCACTGTGCCACCAAGAGCGTTTCATAAGTCAAAGCAGATAACTCTAGCGCGTTAAACGTAATGTAAAAAGTGATAACTATACTAACTTCTAACTTAACCATTCTTTTTCTAATGGCGCGGGAAACCGAGGGATGGATTCCTGTGCCTCGCTCATCTATCGGTTTCCCGCAAGGCGATAATTGGAGGAGGCCTATGTCCAGCAGCGTCAATTGACTGATATTTATAATGATACTAACTTCTGACTATATTGTGGCATCTATTTAAAATTAAAATAAAAAATTATTCCTTACACATTCACATCTAGTCCCAAACCAAGCAAAGCTTGTACTATGGGTACAATGTTGACAATTAATTATAAACATGTGAATCTTGTTGGGTTACAGATAAAAAAACTAACTAAAATGACGGCATTTTACTTAAACCTGACATATTTAACGTGGTCATAATAAATCAATTCATTATTTATTTCTTAGAGTTTTGGAACAATCAAAGAGTATTTAGAATATCACCAGAATTATATGAATTTCATCTGGAATAGGCAATTCTTTCTCATTTGTTTTTTATCTGTTTCGCTTTTCATAGCTCTGACTTAAGCCCGATGTACACATCGACAAGTACAGTAGCGAGTTAAGTAGTAAGTTGCTCCATCCTATTTTTTGGCGAGTTAAGTTGGTGAGACGCGAGAGAGGGGGCTACTTCGTACTTAACTCGAGAAAAAATAGGATGGAGATCTATTTAAATCAGCTTAATCTACAACTTACTACTTAACTCGCTACTGTACTTGTCGATGTGTAAATCGAGCTTTACGGAAGAAAGAATCAAGTGGAAGTGCTAAGTAGGCGTGGCACGCGTGTCACTAATACGCGCTGGTTCGCTAACTTGTCGCTGAGGTCATAGGTAATATATAAGGCGAATATTATTGAAATATATAATTGCCAGAACTGTGAAAACCGCCATCTATAGAAATAACTCGAAAATTTAATCTATTTAATTTACAAAACGTCATATAATTCTTTTTGTGCTACAATAAAATAATTTATATTTATAATTCATGAAGGTTCACTTCCAGATGTAAGATCAGCTACATTTGTTATTTTTTTGTCAGTAGTTTATTTGTTTTTTGGCGACAGCGGTTCCCATAATGAATTAGTTGTATTGCATTTCCACTTGATTTTTCTTTTGTAGTTGCGGGGTTTGCGATTCAGTCGCTGACTCAAATCTGACGCAGAACAATTGTTTATGTGATCCAATAAATATTGTCCTGAGTATAGGCATTCATTGTATTCGTTAGATTAATGTTATAAAGTCCCTTTTTACTCCTAGGTTTTGTATTATATTCTCAGAGGTTCCTAGAATGTGCTTGTTGAACTCTGTTTTCGACGTCTCTATAGTTCAGTATCTCCTGGTACTTTTTGTATTACATTCAAATGTCTGTTTGTATCTTCAATCAGGAAGTTAAATCATTTTATCTCCTTTCGAATTAGGGTCGAGCTTAGAATTGAGAGATAAAAAAAGAGAAAAGAGTAATCTTTTAACAGTTATTTGTTTTTACCACATTTGAAAGGTCCTTTCTTGTGGAACCTTTATTTTGTTTCTTCTAGAAGAGTTCTGTCTAAAATGTCTGTTGGCGTGCCAATTTCTGTCCATATCCATTTTAATCTGGCAATCTTTCCATTGTTTTTGCTGCGAAATATGTCTCACTGGTTAGCTGTCTATCTTGCTATGTTAAATTATTTCTAGTTGGGCTTAAACATTTGGAAAAGGTTTAGAATTTGATTAGAATTTATCGGTATAATAGTGCAGGAGATTAAGAATTCTATTTTAAAAGAAAATATAAAAAGCATACACTCTATTGCGGGAGCTGTGTAATTTATAACAACGAACAAATATTTTTGGTTGATCCAAGACTCTATAACTTAAAACTAAGATTTATTTATTAATACTTAGTTTTAAAATAACATATTATATAACAACACAACACATAGAACATTTAGAAGCATGTTTCATTTGATATAATTACAATTTATGCTATCCGGGTTTACGCTGAAAATCAGCGCTCAATTGTGACAACACAATGACACTACAAGCTGAATGTGACAAGTAAAGAAGTATGTATGTAATATAAGTGTATTAAATATATTCAATGTTTTTCAAAAAACCATTCTCAAAAAAAGTCTTAATACTGAGGAGGAAGGTTGTTTTTCGCTCGTATACTTATATTAATGTATGTGTGTCTGTATGTATGTTGTACTAAACTCCTGTAGCCCTAACGGTTTGAACGATTTTGACGTTGTGTTGCGTTAAAGTGGCAGAGAAACAAGCTATTATTTTATAATAAGTGTTTATCGCTGATCGTGGACATCGATTCTGTCAGAGCGTATTTATAAGCTGCTCCCTATTCTGTGACAAAGGCTGTTATGTCCTACAGCCTTACAGGTCTATTTTACAAGCTATTGTCTACTTCCACCGAAACATAATTACATTTTTAACACAACTACTTGAATGTAAAGTTTAGCTAGATGTAGTAGTTCTGTTGCTGAAGACCTACTAACAAATAATTACCTTGCATGTTATCCGAAACCGTGACTTTATGAACTTTAGTCACATTATCTCGATCGCTAACCCCACAAAAGAAGTGGTGTGATCTCCTTTGTATCTGTTAAAAAGCTATATGACTTTGAATAGCAATACTGCGTTTTGCGTCTTAAACATGTTTAAGACTAGAAGCCATTTTAAAAACCATTTTCAACAAAATTCTATCTGCATAAATCTCTACAATTTAATAACAAAATGTTAAAACTACTTCTATAAAACAAATTAAAAACAACAAAGAAAAACATCGTAACAAAAATAAAAACTTAAAACCTCTTTCACAACTCACACATTCGAAATTCGAACTAGAAAACTCTCATTCGTGTGAAGTTAGCTGTAGGTATACATCACTCAATGAATGAACGAAGGCCAAGGTGACCCATTGAGATATTCCGTAGTGAAGTTGCATTTCAGTCCCGATGAGCAGATTAATTGAATTGAGATGCTCGAATACTAGGAATAACTAATTAGGAAAGTGTAAGTGAATCCTTTGAGTTAGTGACGTAACTAGCGTATAAACATTGATCAGACACCTGTTTATGTTGCGCTACGATAAGCTCTCATTGATTAAACATATGATCGAGTGGGGTTTTCTCGATGTAAAGTAGTGACGTGTGGTATCAATCAATAAACACGCGCAAGAGAACTGTGAGAGATAATATTATATAATATTTATTTCTCTTTCACCCTTGGTTAACTAGAAAAGAATGGCTTAGGCATTAAGTCCACTTTGTAAGGCATTGTTTACTAATAAACAAATATTCCTCACAGCACACAGCACCAATGCAAACAATCATATTATTCATACAAAATTTGTTGCATTGAAGTACTTAGTGTATTATTTTTCTACTTATATGCATTGATTTACAAAATATAAATCAATGCTTGTCTTTGATATCAATATTATACCGCTGGGCTCTCAAACAATGAAATTTATCTTTATTGCTCGTGGAGTAGATAAGTCACAAGAGTCTTATAAGAGCGTATACTCCAAGATGTAAAATTAAGTTATTACGAGTATAGTGCCTGAATAGTTGACAATTGTTAAAGTATCTTTACATTTTTTGTCTGTCGCCACCAAGACTTTATTCTATAATATAAGAAACGTTTTGTTACGTTAATTTTATTTTTTATACATACATACACAAACTCACGCCTTATCCCGTCCGGAGTAGGCAGAGACGACAGAACGCCACTTGTCACAATCCTGGCAAACAGATTGGGCCTCGTCCACAAGCTAGTCATATTTTATATGAATATTGTAATTAGGAAGTACATTGTCAACAATGACCTAACCAATCCAAATACAACAAGGCAACTCTGGTTACACCAAAACGGCGAATGTGTCATTAAAAGCCCAAGTTTTTCTCCTTACCGGCAGCCGACTCAAACAGGTTTATAATGATGATAAAACAAACCATAAAATAACAATTAATTTTGGAACAAAAATAAAAAATAATATGAAGTAAATTCTGTTTTTCGTAACACAATATCGAGAAAAAGGCCATAGCCGCTTAATTGTTTGTTAAGCGGATTTGATGGAAATTTCGGTTGAAAGAAACTGGCACACAACAATCCTTATTTAATGTAATTATTACCCTTTTTAATTAACAAGCGTTCAGATATTTTGAATTCGTTGTGAAATTTTATGTAGACATGATATCTCTATAATAATCTATACTAATATTATAAAGAGGTAAAGTTTGTGTGTTTGTGAGTTTGTAGGGGGTAATCTCTGGATGTTATAAACTGATTTTTAAAATTCTTTCTGTGGGGAAAAGTCCATTTTTTGGGAAGTGTCACAGGCTATATAATATTACGCTATAACTAATAGGAGGGGAGCAGTAATGAAATATGTTTAAAAAAGGGACGCTTAATAACATTTTTTCGCCGCCCAACGAAGTAGGCACGGGTCAGCTAGTTAGTTATAACGTGTAATGTTTGATTTTTAGACATTTTATAAACTGCACTTGTAGACTTTAGCAAACTCCTTTACGTACACTTCTGAATAAATTCATTAAGAATACAAAGATTTTTAGTTTTTACCAAGACTCACGTGAAAGATGCTGTTTTTGTCTGTGTCACGGATTTTTTACAAACATTCGTACACAACATACTCAAAGTCCATTTTCTTTCTCTCTCTCTCAATAAATTGTCGTGACCACTTGAAGCTATATACACGACCGTTGCCACTCAAATAGTTGCCCTTTTTCAAGGAGACAAGTGTCAATTTACAAGCACCAAGAAATAGAGAAAACATGTCCTGTACTGTAGAATTTATTTTCAAATATGAGAGAGTAAACCAAGCGATATTTTTGTAGAGAAACTTTCAATATCCAATTTGATCTAGATACATCCAGTTATAAGTTAGGTGTTAGTTAAAAGTTTTGACTGAAACCCTAACATTTGTGAACATAATTGGATTTCATTCCGATTGAAATTCGATGCATGTTTCAAACTTTGTCTAGGGTGTGTGTTACATGATAAAATACATATGTATTTATGTAGAAAGTTGGCATTTTGAATTTTATTTTTGGTTAGTTTTGGTTATCAGTTTTTTATTAACTAGAAAACTAGTGCAATTTGTTTTCTGTTAGATGCATTCAGTGGATATGTTGATTAATAACTGCGTCGTTAGTTTGGTGAACGCTTATTTGAGTAACTAGACTATAGGAAGAATACAATATGTCACCACCCCATCTCATCCCATGGGTGTAAAAACCGACTAAGGGACTATTCGTGAATATTATCTTTAGGTAATAAAAAGAAGGAAAACTTGAAATTAAACCCTTTACCAATAATAAGCGTGGTATTATTAGGCCAAGTATCCCTCCGTCACGGGAGGAGGCCCGTCCCTGCAGTGGGACATTAATGGGCTGTTATGATGAGACTATAGGGGTTACTGTTTGAGCGATCCATAAATGATTGTTTCTGAACAAATTGGATATTGATTGGGTATATTTTTCATCAAGTCAAAATATTTGTTCGTCTTTAAGGATGCTGGTTTCTCTCGGTACCGTGATGTCAATCAGTGCAATACTCTTTCCCGTAGCTCAATATCGAAATGCATTTAGTTTTAGCAGTGAGTTGCAGTTTTCTTCAGAGATTCTGTAATGTTTTTTGCAAGACGTACGTCAAGTACAAGGAAGTACTTGTCAACCATCGATGTCCAATCAGCTGATCTACTCTTGAACAAACCTTGTTGGTTTATTGAGCCTTTCTTTACAAATTGGATGTTTGTTTTTGTCTAAGAAGTATTTTCACCGGAGCATCAAAGCGCATCGTAAAGCAATATGCCAAAGAAAATTGAGTCTTCTATACAATATATAAATTTGATTTTTGGATAAAATTACAATGTTTGGATCTCACGGGTTTGTAACAACCGGTGAAAGTTTCATGCAAAAATAAAGTTTAAGGATGTATCCATGGCTTATATTCAGCACATTTTGAAAAGCGCTCCGACACGCAGAAGAACCATTTGGTAGAAAGCAAACATTATTCTGCATTTATTACCTACTAGCTGACGCGTGCCCACTTCGTTGGGCGGCGATAAAATGGCGTCCCTTTTATAAACATATTTCATTACTGCTCCACTCCTATTAGTCATAGCGTGATACCATAGCCTATGACACTTCCCGATAAATGGACTATTCAACACAGAAAGAATTTTTAAAATCAGTTCAATAGACCAAGAGATTACCCCCCACAACGTTACAAACACACAAACTTTACCCCTTTTAATATTAGTATAGACTAGATGAAGAGTGGTTGTATAGTTTTGCATACTCAATTTATCCAACAAATTGACACATGATAATAAAATAATTAAATTATATCACTTGTCTCCATACAAGTGAACACAATTAAGTTAATTTTAACAACGCGTATCAATGCTTGTTAATTAAAATTATGAATACGTTTAACATATTTAACATGGCGACGCTACGTTGAGATATGTCGATACCTATTAATAATATTATGCATGTGAATAATATTGTAATAATATTTCTCATATATTAACATAACGCCATTTAGTTTTGAACTAAGCTGAGTTTCTACTATAAGTACCTACTAGACAACGAATAAACATATTTCTATATTTTTTTCTGCCCGTCCTAGCAGTAGGACAATCTCTAAGACTCTCTTTCACTCCCTTTGTCATGTTCACATTTAATATTATATCAACATAGTAAATATTCCGTTTAATGAATTAACATCGATCGTAGCCCGTCGTAGGCAGCTAGTAAATAACGTAGCAGTGCTACGATTAATCGTAGCGGTTCCTCTGTGCTACATGATCTGTAGTACTGGTCACAGGCGACCGCCTTGAGGAATGAACATGAGACTTGTTCGGACGTTCCGTACTAACAAGGTATATAACGTAATAGAAAGCTTTGGTCAAGTCTGTACAAACGAGGAACAAATTCTTGGCGATATTTCAATACCTTCCTGTGGAAAGTATGGAATATTAAATATTCCTCACACATTCACACAACGCCATCTAGTCTCAAACTAAGCAAACCTTGTACTATGGGTACTAGACAACTGTTAAACATACTTAAACACCTTTTTTGGAAATACATAAAAACATACATATTATACATAGAAAACACCCAGACCAATGCAAACAATTATGTTCATGCACACAAAGATTTGCATTGAGCGGGAATCGAGCCTGAGACCTCTGCGTAGCAGTCATGTTATATAACCACTACGCCACAGAGGTCGTCAGAAGATATGTTTTCTTCTTCTCAATATAAGGCATCTGTAGTGTGGATGTAAATATGATTGTTTGTTTATGCAACTGGTCTGTGATCGTCATCTTTGTTACTATGATAGTGGCACTCTGGATCTCAGATTTAACGTCATTCTAAATGGCTAGTTTAAAAGAATCGAAGTGTTTACTACGAATTACTTAAAAAAAAAATGTAAGTATTTTCGTTGCCAGTTTTCAAAGTACAATTTCAGTTTAGTATGCGGCTAGCCAGCGTTATTTCAATATATTGATGGATTGATAGGAACAGTAAATTGGTGTAAATAAATACTTCCAACGGGCACATGCAAAACTAAACTAAAATTCCTAGAATATCGCTTTCATACTAATCAAGTATATTTCGAACAGTTCCGCGAATATCGTCTGTAAATATCGAATAGCTTGCGGTTATTCGATATCCTATTCGATTTAGTATCGATATAGGCAGGTGACGAGCTAACTTCTCCAATTAATGCTGTATGCATTCCGAGTATCTTCGTCTTAACTATACGTCTATGCAAATCCTTATTCACAATTCGTTTGAAGGACCCGATGCTATAGGATGGAGGAAACACATTATGTGCCCTAATTTTGTTCCAACATTTTATTAAGATGTTAACATTTATTTTTTGTGCAGGTTTTTCAACTCGAGATTAACTAATTTAGTTATTTTAAAGTCACGGGAGGAGGCCCGTCCCTGCAGTAGGACATTAATGGGCTGTTATGATGAAAGTCATAATATGTTATGCTATTTAGGAGTAGTAATGCTTGGAGGGAAGTTATCCCAACTTCTCCATTTTCTTCTGATCAATATTGTTGCCAAGTTCTTTAAGTTTTCTTTTAAAGGAACTCACCTAGTATTGATGTCAGTGGTTAGTGCGAGGTAAAGTTAAACACGTTAAACTTCGTTAGCATGAATTACAGTTGTTCAAAACTGACTAGAGCATATTTAAAATAAAGTGCACTTACTATAGATAGCAAAACCAACCTATTTATTGAATGACAAGGAAAGTGTATCGCTTAATTATTACCACGGAAAAAAATTATTACGTGATTGTTACCTTCGGTAAAATAAAAAAGTTGACAATATATTTTTATTATTTTCGTGACAAGTGGCGTTCTGTCGTCTCTGCCTACCCCGGACGGGATAAGGCGTGAGTTTATGTATGTATGTAATATATTTTTTATCAAACAAATATATTCTTACGCTATGTAGGAATGTTAGGCAGAGAATAAGGAATGCTATGCATCCTTACAAACCTGCTCTGCTTCATACTTACATATCTTCATACTTCCATTCCGAATACTGCGATTCGGTATCTCGATTAGTATCGATAAGTATAGGTATCGAGCATCGTTCACATAACTTCCATATCTTACGAGTGCACGCCACGTATTCGTGGATTTCCTATTATGATTCTTACTTCTAATATTACGGTGTAATGTCATTCGAGCTCTGAGTTATTTATTGTGTATTTGTTGGGGCACTGCTTAGCATTATATTAAGTGATATATAATAGTGACGTCAATTCTGTGATCCACACATAGCTGTCCTGATTCTGGATGTTGCGGTCCATGAAAAAATCTTCTGGTCTTGTGTCTGAATATTCTTTATTTTCGCGACTCGTGGTATGAGTTCTAATTCGTAAAGGAGTCGTTAGGTTAGATCAACATTAATTTTCGTTGTGTTGATAACAAAACACTTTGTGTTCCATCCACTCGTGTTAGAAACGTGTATATTAACTATGTGGGTTCTAATGTATACTGTATCTTCTTATTCATTATTTACCATAGCAATACTTTAAGTAATAAAAGTTAGTTTGTTATATAATCTACGCCATCAATGTCGCTAAACCTTCAGCTAACAAAACCCTCTTACAAAAATCTAAAACCCGTTAACAAAACTTAATCAATCTTCAAAGCACATTAAAATATTGTCTCTACATAACACGAGTCGGAAAAAAAATAGATTCAGCAAAAGTTTCTATCCCATTAACTGCTGTCAATGTTGTGTATTCAAGCAGAATGGTGGTAAAATGAAAAGCAATATACACGTCGAGTTTCCGAATAAAAGTTATTTTTTTCTACGTCCTGTAAATGGCATTGAAAATGGACAAGGTAAACGGGAGAAACACTAATATACGAATACTCGTTGACTTTTTTAAACGCTTGTATTCTGACTTTATATTATTCGTTCTGTAGTTTGTTGGGTACGAAATGAGCTTATAACTTTTAAACTATCGCGTTTCATTATTATAAAAACGGGATATAATCGCGCATTTTATTTACCTTTATTTTACTTGACGTTTCGGCACAGGTTGCACTGGCCGTGGTCGCAAGCTGACTGGTGATGCGAGGTCAAAGCTTCGTATTCGTGATAGATATATATTATTATCATCTACCCTCGTATCTTAAGATGTTACTATAAAGTCCCTACACACAACACTGGCCGTATCGAGCTTTCGCAACTTTGTCGACTGCGTTCAGAAATGACACTTAAACATAAAGATCCTTTGCACTTTTAGGGCTCATGTTTTCTTTATTAGATGCACGGAATGCAAATGAATGTTAGTCGTATGTGTGAAGTTTAATTAATGCACTAATTAATTCATGTTTCATTATAACGTGTGTTCGTCCATTGGCTCATATTTCATTGTTTTAGTTTTACTTACTGTTGTGCATTTTGTCCACAACGCTATTACTAGTATTGTCGACAAAATGACTAATTTACTTTTTAATTTTAACCACTTCTTTTCAGTTTCACAGGTTTTATGATTGGTAATAATAATTGTTTAATATGAAAACGGTTAATTAATGTACGCACTGCCTTTTTTTATTATTAAAATTTAAATAAAATTCTCTTTTATTCAAAATTTAATACTTTTTTTTAACTTTTAAATTTCGGCCTTAATTTTGAAGAACACACCGGTTTTTGGGTATCGGTTTCCCCATCAAAATTTAATTAGGGATCATTGTCGTGGCCATTGAAGCTAATTGGCAAACGGTGTGAGGTTCGTTGCTAAGCAGGTAGCACCTACCGTGTATATTATGCGCCACGCATACTAAAAATAGATTGTTAAGAGCTAAGTTAAAGATGGAGTAGAGGCGGGTCGCGTTGTATAAAGTTGTATAAACGAGTAGTTTTGACGCAGTGGTACCTGACCATGTGGGCCGGGAGGGCGGAGGCAAGCTGACACGATATGCGCCGACGGAGGAGGACGAGACCACGCTCAGGGAGCTTCTACTTAGGTACGTTTGAATAGCGTCACTACAGGATAGCTTTCCGCCTTCAATACTGGCTTCATTTGCATTCAATCATAAGGATTATTCTGTGTGTCGATGTGTCTATTCTACATTATGTTTCACCTTGGCTTGGCATCCTTTCTCCTATTACTGATATGGATGCGTTTTCGATTAATCCGATGACGGCTAATTCATTCACAAGTACCTTTCATATTGGGACTAGCACCGCGGTACCATGTGGTTAGCCTCGATGGCCACGACTTCCTCATACAAACCGCTATCCGGACTATTATGTGCTTAGTACACTAGCATTGCACTTGGGGTTAAAGGACGGGAACTGCTTGCATGGGTGTGATTGTAATTTTATCTGTAGTGTTTTTTAAATCAACTGTTTTATAGACATATTAGAGAAAAAACATTTTAATTATAATTATGGCAATTTAGGTCTCGATATTAATTCATTAACTTTCACCACAGTTCACTATTCACTGTAAAAGATTAGTTACATATACATACTTATATCAAGAATGTATAAAATAATTAGCACATACAAATTGAACATACAATTTCTCACGCGAAACTAATTCACTAATTCATAAATAAAACCTAGTTAAAAAACCGGATAGATAGATAGATAGATAATTCTTTATTGCACACCAATAAATACCGTTATACCGGATATCGATTATATTACGCAATTTTAAGAAATTTCCCACCCACTAAGTTTCTAGGGGATGTTAACTTAAAAATAGAAACGACTAAGTCCTGAGGTAACAAACATTAAAAAAACAACCTCCTCCTCTTTGTGGAGTCGTTATTGTAATACAAAACAATAAATAAATTAAAACGCGATGAAGATCATAATTTTTGTTTATTTTGTTTTTATAAAGACGTCCTACTTTTAACAGATTTGTTCATATCTATGACGTAAAAATTTTATGTATTTCCCCATATTCACTGATCGCCTCTTGTGGACTAATAATATAATTATCAGTATAATAATAAACTATTTCGCGGGCATTTACATTCTATAAATTATGTCAAAACTGTTAACAACATATTACAGCTATTTATTCGGTTAACCTGTTAAATAATATTCACTTGCTTTTTTATACCAAACAAAAATACATCTAAATTAACAATAATTTTCTATTTAAATACCACGAAAAAAAACCTACAGTCATCTAGAACATATTTGAATAAATTTATTCGGTTAACCGGTTAAAATGCATTTACCGGTTCGGTTACAAATAAAGTTCTGCTAAAAATTAGTCGTTCAAAAAGAGTTCTTAAAGTGTAGTAATTAATGTTAATTTTGGAATGTGCAGTCTACAACGTCAGGTTAGCGTGATGAGCATGAATCTATCCGCCAAGTTGGACGACCTGCAACGTGGGGACCGCCAGCTGGAGACCACGGTGGCACTCTGCGAGATCCGGACCCAGCTCCAAGAACTAACCAAGAGCGTGGAGTCATGCCAGAGTGAAGTCTCAGAGGTAAGCATCAATGCACTTGTTTGTCAGAAATGCGTAAATAAGGTTAGTGCTAGATATTGCGTTGTGCGAAAATAATAAATAATAAATAAATAATATATATGTATTTCTACTAAACTGTATAACAATTTATTTATTTACTGTACTATGAAGATATTTTATTCTGCCTAGGAGTGGTGACGTATAGTAAAAAGGAAAGTTCGGGGGTACAAAAATAGAAAACTTGACATGAAATCCTTTACTTATTAAATCATCATAACAGCCCATTAATGTCCCACCGCGGGGACGGGCCTCGTCCCGTGACTGAGGGATACTTGCCTACTAATACCACGCTGACCAGACGGATTGTTTTAGGTAGTATTATTTTACAGTAGTATTATTTTAGGGCATTAGGTAATAATATAATCTTTTATGATGGTGGTTTCCTAAAATTGAAATTAATTTATGAAAGTACTGATGAATTTTTAAAATACGTGTCCTAATTAATTCATATATATAGATTTATTTTAATTTATTTTTAATTTTAATACCACTTCTTCAATGTTTTCTTTGACTAACAGTCCAATATCTTCTAACTTTCAAATATACAAGGCACAAGATTAAAGTTAAAGTCGCTCATTAAAATATAATATTATTTGAAACATATCGACACCCTTGGTAGCAATTTTCAGTATATTACAAACTTTTATAACTTATAATGCAACTTTTTACAACTTCGAAAAAAATTTAAAGACATTTTTATAAAGGTCAAAATGGTTTCCATGAAATAAGTGTCATAAATTATCAAATAATGTAATTTGATCAATCTTTTGTATAGTAGAAAAAAAATATAAATTCATAGACTTTTAATTACTTTATTAATTAACAGTCCCAGACTCGGTGAAAACCGATGTGTTTTATGTAAAGGCATCCTTACCTGATCACCCTTCTTTAGTCATCAATCGTCACCACACTGTTTCTAAATAAATACGACTATAATAAAACTCTGTGTGGTGACGGAGTAAGAATACAGTGTGTCACCACCCCATCTCATCACATGGGTGTCGTAACAGCCGACTAAGCGACTATCCGTGAATATAATCTTTACGTAATAAAAAGAAGGAAAACTTAAAATTAAACCCTATACCTAATCCGTCTGGCCAGCGTGGTATTAGTAGGCCAAGGATCCCTTCGTCACTGGAGGAGGCCCGTCCCTGCAGTGGGACATTAATGGGCTGTTATGATGATGATGATGATGATAATAAAACTATCCTACAAATCCTTTTATATCAAGCTCATGAATATATATATCATACCATAAGTTTACCAATAAATCGCTCGATTAGTTCACAATCGTTCGAAAATCGCGTGCAGACTACAGACAGAGCGTGCAAAAGTCTGCAAAACTCAACACGATGGAATGCTTGCATCAAACGACAATACCCACTGAAAAATATTTGATTTTTTCTATAGTGCTTTCAATTTGATAGGTTTGTTTGCATTCTGGCTGGCTCATCAATCATGGCTATCTTTTTCATTCGTTTTCAAACTTTTTCTTTCATTTCTTTTTTTTGTTAAGGCCAGTCTTTCTGTATTCCCTGGGCTATGAAATACGCGGTACGTTGCAGTGCGGGTTGTTTGTGACCCGACCCAGGATAACCCCGTGAAAGTCGATAAGTAAAAGCTTACTTTGGTAAATTTCACTAATGTTATGTATACGAAAACAAAAGAAGAAAATCCCTATAATAATCCGTTATGGCCAGCGTGGTGTACGTAGGCTAAGTTTTGTTAGGAAGGACGCACGTCATGGTGGGATATTAATAGGCGGTTGTAAAAACTGAGACCAAACTGGTATCAAGCGATGTTGAAGCCGCAATCAGCCTCCTATTACTCCTAAAACCATCGGATCTAACTTTAAAAGCGCGTTCCGAAACACGGAAACTCACATAAAACACCACATTACCGCTCGGCAACACAGAGATGCTTAGATTCAAAACCACAATACGCTCACCGATCTATAAAATGACCTCACTGAAGTTGCTAAGCCCGTATTGTTATTAAACAATGTAAAAGAATTAACACAACAATTACTCGAGGACTGTGCTTATAATGAACCCTTAAGGATTAAAACCTACTCTATTGAGGCAAAGAGTTGTCCTTTTATGATGATACATTCACAATTAAATACCCATATAATTAAGGTCCGGAATTAATATATAATATTATGACAGACATTTTATTGTGTATAAATAAGGACACGTATAAACAGTATTAGGGTCGCGTAGCACATACAACGAATTGTAAAGGGATCGGGACCGTATCAACTCGACCCGTTAAGTATTATTTGTATGAAACTTCTTACTGCAACGTACACTAACCGAAAGCGTAACGTAATCGGATTTTTGACGTTTGACACCGAGGAAAAAGGCGACCCGCGGTGCCGACCCTTAAACTGCAGTTTAAATTCTTCTTTTTAACAATTGTTTAAATATCAGTCACACTTTTAGTAGAGAAATTTTTTGGTCGTGGAAGTAAATATCAGTAGATGAAATTACAGTCTGGTATTATTCATCTCATACATAAATAGAATTTAGTTTCAGTTACTCTATTTGCATATATTTAACTACATTGCGATTGCTTATTAAAACAATAGCCAATTTCCTTCAATGTTCTGCAAGTAGGTAAGCCTATTTAATATCACTAAGGCCAGACGAATTGGTATATGGTTTTACATATATTTTATCAATAACTTCTTTTCCTATAAGACTAGCTGACCCGTGCCCACTTCGTTGGCCGCGAAAACAACGCGTCTCTTTTTTTAAACATATTTCATTACTGCTTCACTCCTATTAGTCATAGCGTGATACTGTATAGCCTATGACACTCCTTGATTTTTTTTACCTCCTAGCCAAGACGAAAGAGAAATATGAGTCCTCTCTGCTAGATAATTGCCGTAACCCTAAGCAAACCTGGGACATTGTTAGGTCCATAACCAATACGTTGCGTAAAAAAAATCCGGCTGAGGAACTTCTGAATACTGATGGCCACGACCCCACAACAGCTGTAAATAATGTTAACCAGTATTTCGCTGAAAATGGACAAAACCTTGTTAACAGAATCGACCAGACTGTCAATAATCACAATGACGTCAGCAACACAAACAGTTACTCTAATTTGTCATCCTTTGTCTTACTTGATACTGACACTGTCGAAGTTGGTACATTAATAGCTAACCTTAAGAATGACTCCGCTACAGGATGGGATAATATTCCTGTTTCATTTATAAAGCGAATTAACCACATTATTTGTCCATTACTGACTAACATTTTTAATCTTTGTTTTAAAAAGGGCATATTTCCTAATAACTTTAAGCGTTCCATTATACACCCTATCCATAAAGACGGTAGAAGAGACTGTGTTGAGAACTATCGCCCAATATCTGTCCTATCGGGGCTGTCTAAATTGCTTGAAAAGCTAATTAACTCACGATTAATGAAATACTTATTAAAGGGAAACATTATATCCGATTCGCAATTTGGCTTCCAGCCTAACAAATCTACGGAAGACGCAGTAGTTCAGCTTACCGACCACCTGTCAAGTAACTTAGACAAAGGCCAAAAAACCATAGGCGTGTTTCTCGATCTGGCGAAGGCTTTCGACACAGTCTCTACGAGTCTGCTAATAAAAAAGCTAGAAAAAGTGGGTATACGTGGATTACCTCTCCAACTCTTCCAAGACTTTCTATCTCATAGAACTCAAACAACAAAAATAAACAACTACATTAGTAATCCACTACCAATAACTTGCGGAGTGCCCCAGGGTTCTGTTCTTGGCCCAAGTCTCTTCCTCATCTATGTTAATGAACTGTGCTCCTACGTTCCACCTAATGGTAAAATTTATTCTTATGCCGACGACACAGCCATCCTATTCCAAGGGGAGACTTGGGCAAAGGCGCGTGCTTCTGCTGAAAAGGGCCTCAGACAAATAACAAAATGGTTCAACTCAAATCTCTTGACACTAAACGTTAAAAAATCTAAGAATATAACTTTTTCCTTGAATAAATCCACACAACCCGACAATATTTTTTCCCTTAGAGTACATACTTGTGTTAATAGTGACTCACAGACTTGTTCATGTTCACAACTTGACAGAACAAATTCTGTAAGGTACCTGGGTGTGCAACTCGATTACTCACTTTCATGGAATGCTCAACTGAACCTAGTATCAACAAGAATACGGAAGTCGATCTGGATATTTAAAAAACTTCGAAATGTAGCTAAGCCGGTACTGCTAAAAAGCATCTACTACGCTCTAGTTCAGTCCATTATCCATTATTGCATACCGGCGTGGGGTGGGGCGTGTAAGACACATATCATGTTAGTCGAACGCGCACAGAGATTGCTGCTTAAGGTAATGTTTCGTAAACCGTTCCGTTACCCTACGCACACGCTGTATAAAGAAGCGCAAATTTTAACAGTAAGGCAGTTATTTGTCTTGCACGTCACACTTCGAAAGCACAAAAAATTAGAGTTTGATCCCAGACACAATTGCTCCTCTCGTAGAAGAAACAGAATTTGTGAATCCGTCACGCATCACACAGGATTCTTTAGAAGACAATCATCTTTTCTCGCGCCATATCTATATAATAAAATCAATCACCTTTTGAATATTTATCCTAAAACTTACAAAGCATGTAAAAAAATAATCATAACCCACCTGATAAACTTAAACTATAATGACACCGAATCTCTCATAACCGTTATTAGATAAGCACTCCTTACAACTACACACACCACACTCTCACGCTCATACATGCAGACATCACTATGAACACACGCGCACACATTATACTCCCACACAAGCGAAGACATTTGCACCCATTAAACACACACAGAGTCACAAACTTGTGAACACACACGCCCACACTACTCACACACAATTACGAAGACACACGCACACATTACACATACATTCGAACACACACCCCCACATTACACACATACAATCCCGAATTTCCATTCCTTATCCACCTTACTGTTACCTAATTTTTGTTACTTTTTATGTATTCTTGTCTATTTCGTAGGCGAGTGACCTGGAGTCCTGAAATACAGGGTTTCCCTAGCTTAGGCTCCAGTCCACCCTTAAATTGTCAACAACATAAACATATTGTTAACTATATTGTGGAAAATAAACATATTTTTATTTTTATTTTATTTTATTGATAAATGGACTATTCAACACAGAAAGAATTTTTAAAATCGGTTCAGTAGATTCAGAGATTACCCCCTACAACGTCACAAACACGCAAACTTTACCTCTTTATAATATTAGAATATGTGAACATTACATAGGTCGACTTTTAAAACTCCAATGAGATGAAATATGATGATGACATAATCATAATCTAACTAACATTAACAACACACGGAGAAAATAAACATTACACAATATACCTTCTAACAATTTGCAAATATAATAAAAGATACACTTACAACTTTTAACTGTAACGTCCAGAACGAAAACAGAAAAGAAACTTATCCAGCTTCTTTTATAAACTTTTAATTGACTTTAGAAAGATCGTATTGCGGTCGAGATCTTATTCTCTTGAGATACTCATCTGAGAATAGCAATCATGATAATATAACATGGAAAAAGTTTTATTAATGTAACTATTTTTTAGTAAACATTTGTAATATCCCATTTACACAACGGCATCCTGAACTAAACAGAGCTTGTACTTTGGGTAACAACAGAAAAACATATCTACTTTATGATAAATATAAACATGTTATATTATACATAGGGATCAACCAGATCAATGTAAAACATTCAAAGAAAAGGTGTTTTGGCAATACTAAACATGTTCCAAGCTCTGGGTTGTGAACTCCGCAATCATACTAGCCAGGAATAGAAAGAGTTACCACCTTTTTCTTTTAATTATTAGTCTTTATAAGATAGACTCAGCCATCACTACTTACTAGATTCGAAGGGGATATGAAAATGAAAAAATGAAAATAAAAATAGTTTATTAACTTTCTGCAAAATATTCACACATAGCATGATAACAAAAACAAGGCTTAATATATAGTTACATACAATTTGCAGAGACAATAGTGTGATAAAATAAGGTTATCTATGGTTTTCTTATCCGTGTGGTGACGGAGTAAGAATACAATATGTCACCACCCCATCTCATCCCATGGGTGTCGTAAAAACCGACTAAGGGACTATCCGTCAATATTATCTTTACGAAATAAAAAGAAGGAAAACTTGAAATTAAACCCTATACCAATCCGTCTGGCCAGCGTGGTATTAGTAGGCCAAGTATCCCTCCGTCACGGGAGGAGGCCCGTCCCTGCAGTGGGACATTAATGGGCTGTTATGATGATGATGATGATTAGTCTTTATAAGACAGACTTAGTGATCACTAAGTTTAATTTTAATGTTTTGGAAATACTTATTTAACCTTTTTCCAGATTTAAATAAAATAGTTACTCAAAAGTTATCATCATGTTTAAGTGAATAAACATCAAGGAAATATATTATTAATAGTTTAAGTATAATCTGTTAACAGGGAGCACTTAGCGAAGGAGTTTGGGTTAACTAGTAATGCTGTGACCTTTACAAATAGGAAAAGGAACTATGTGGGTTTTAGTTAGGTTATTTTGAGAGTCCCACTCCAACATAGGTACGTCCACCAAGAGATGGGCAAGGTATAGGTGTCGTATTCTCCAACGTAAACTAAACCATGCTTCGTATGACGACCTCTGTGGCGTAGTGCTTATATAACATGACTGCTACGCAGAGGACTCGGGTTCGATTCCCGGTCAATGCAAATCTTTGTGTGCATGAACATGATTTTTTGCATTGGTCTGAGTGTTGTAATATGTATGTATTTACAAAAAAAGTATTAAAGAATGTTTATACGTTGTCAAGTACCCATAGTACAAGCTTTGCTTAGTTTGGGATTAGGTGGCGTTGTTTGAATGTGTGAAGAATATTTATTTAATTATTATATCTCCATGCAAGTCCGTCTCGGTTTTAAGTACACTTACCCATTATTTCAACATTATATTTGTAAAGAAAAATGACTTAACCATATACATTTCTAACTGCCTCGGCGGTACAACGGTTGTGTAGGCAGCTGCAATGCATGTGTGATCCTCAAACTATTGGTTCAGCCCTAGGGGGCTTTATCATGGATGTTAAAGCCCCCGTGAGGGCAAAACGATCCTTAGCGCGGAAGTATTCTTTTATCCGTGTGGTGACGGAGTAAGAATATAATATGTCACCACCCCATATCATCCCATGGGTGTCCTAAAAACTGACTAAGGGACTATCGGTGAATATTATCTTTACGAAATAAAAATGAAGGAAAACTTCAAATTAAACTCTATACCAATCCGTCTGGCCAGCGTGGTAGGTATTAGTAGGCCAAGTATCCCCCCGTCACGGGAGGAGGCCCGTCCTTGCAGTGGGACATTAATGGTATGTTATGATTCTTTTTAAATAATTGAAATAAAACATAAATATTCTTCTTTTTCTTTCTTTCATATGGCAAACTATGCCGATGTCGACAATACTGCTTGAGTCAGAAGTGCTATGACTTAATACTAATAGTAGTAAGTAAAAATACTAATTTATATAGGTTAATAAAACATAAATATTGTTTGGTACAGGTGAAGCGTGACATGGTAGCCATCAAACAAGAACTAGACACAGTGCAGCAAGTCAAAGAGGAGATCGAAGAGCTTCGGGAGTACGTGGACCGTCTGGAAGAACACTCGCAGAGACGGAAGCTGCGTCTACTTGAACAGGTAACAAATGGATGTTCGTCTGTTAGCTTGTAAGATCAAATGATTTAATAAATAAATAAACAAATACATTTTCGAAACTTTCAAGACCGAAAATTTTTAAAAAGAAGAATGACAAATCTTTTATAGACTGCCTCGGTTGCGGGGCTGTCGCGGAAGAGGCTGTTGAGCACGGTTAAATTCTCACGCAAGACAATTTTTGTCTGATCCCCAAAATATTGTCTTTGTATCCGTTAAATGGATGTTTGTAAAAGTCCTAGCGACACAGTCATCCACAAGGGATGACTGTGGGAGTTATCTTCTAAAGAAAAAAGTCGTATTTATAATATGACCTTGTTCTTTTTCTGAACCGATATTTCAAGTAGACGCTACGACATGTCTAAAAGCCTTCTTGTAATCGTACACAAGTGACATAAGGCCGGATAAGTGCCAATCAAATAGGCACTTTCGGTGTAGAAATCTCTCTATTTATCAGTACAAAATAAGTAATATGTCATCTGCTAATAGAAAAACACAGCTACAAAATATTGCTATAACCAACTTAAAAGCAAGCGAAACCAGGGATAAAATATACCGAAATCTAAAACCAAAAAAATCCTCGCACAATTCACAATACCGAATCACCGAACCGTTGTTTATCATTGAAAAAGTTCCTTCAAAGTATAACCAGACAAAAGAGGGAGTTGCAAAGCTTGACACACAAAGTTTGTAAAGTTGCACCCAGCATGAGTTATTCCACCTACTTGGACAGATCGCCGAGGTCACTAAAGAGACTACACGCAGAAGTCAAGTAGTCACTTCTTAGTTCTCATACTTCCGACCACTATTCGCAGCATGCATGGTTGCAAACTTTAGCTTATGGACAAAGGTGGACCGTGGCCATTGTAATAGTTGTTTGATTGTTGCATTGTAAAGAGGAATACAGAGAGAATGAATATTCAAACTAATATTTAATAACTAGAATATTAATTGCAATGTTATTTTACGTATTTTGTTACTAGGTATATACCAAAACCTCATATTAATAAAATTCATAATGTCATGTAATTTATTGGCCAACAAAGTGCTAAAGTGGTTTGTGAGTTGTTCGCACAAATAGGTCTATTTATATTTAACGGTCCAAGCAGTCTTAAATATTAATTACGATGCTATGTGCACATTGCCAAAAATAATTAACGAGATGCATGAGGCATGAAGGTTATCTATCATCTTATACATAGTATTTATAAAATAAAGTCCCTTTGTATGCTTAAATCTTTAAAACTACCCAAAGGATTTTGATGCGGTTTTTTTTAATAGATATTCTAATAGATTTATGAAAATTTTTAATAGCTAGAATGATTTCAAAGAAAGGTTTATGTATAACACATGCATAATATAGTAGAGAAACTCATATAAATTTAGAGATTTCTAACATTAAGTACATCAATGATTTCTAATGAAGCTGTACTTAAACGTTGTTTAAGGACATTCTGTAGTAAGTGCCCGTGAGAAGCCGGGGCTGGTTGCTAGTTCATAAATAAAAACAAGTCCCATTTTGAACATGTTCACTCCTTTTATCTTTTAGACAACTTCAATTCTAAAAATAAAGCCCTACTGTGTCGGTTTGACTATCGCTTTGACCCTACTGTATGCCTCCTTACTTCATTTCTAGATCAAACAAATAATTTACGACACGACAGCCAATACACAGAAACTTTGCTACAAGACAGTCAACATAACAAACTAAGTCCTCCACATTTGTGTGTATATTGACTTCTGTAACTATCTTGTGTGTGGCATGTCACACAAAGTTTGTCTAGTTGCTCTGCAACACGATTTATCCTAGTTGGACAGGTCGCCAAGACTCCGTCACAACTTTTAAACTAACTTAACACTTGCTCTTGTAGTGACACTTTAAGTGCTATTTACTTACTAATTGTTTTAAGATCCAGAATAGACTTGGTAATAGCTTCTGATGCAGGTCGTAGGTTGAAATCCTTTTACTGGACGGCACCAGAATCAGATACAGAACCAAGCTCTGATGAGCCAAGTCCCCCACAAATAGCTGGTTGATAAATATTGTACTTACTTTAATCAAATCGGCTTATGAACAGACGATTCTGTCCGCAAGTGCTAAGTTGGTCATAATAGGTTTCCAAGGATTCGGTGTCTGTGCAGCAAAATTATTTGCGAAATACAAAATGAGAGTATTTTTAAAGTAACTATGTATACGAGTATATTATGTGTGATCTTCCCAAAAATCGTTCTTTCCTGCAGCGGTTAATATTTTTTTGGTCATCCATACTAATATTATAAATGGGAAAGTGTGTCTGTTTGTCTTTCTTTCACGGCAAAACGGAGTAAAGAATTAACGTGATTTTTTTTGTGGAGATAGTTGAAGGAATGGAGAGTAACATAGGCTAATTTTTGCTACCCCGAATTTAAAGCGAACAAAGCCGCGGGCAAAAGCTAGTTATACATATTATAAGGCTAAATTCCTTCCTTCAATAGAAGCCGCTCGTCTTACATCCTACTACTATTGTAGACTATAAGGTGTATACCTAAAGTGTTACTAATATTTGGTATTAATACGATGTTCTTGTTTCAGGGCCTAACGTTCTTTCTGTCCTACGCTATACTGGCTGCTGTGCTTGGCATGTTGCAATTTGGGTACAATACTGGCGTCATCAACGCTCCAGGCAAGGTTTGTATGACATATTCATTCTTATATTACTCCTAACAGAAGATATTTCTTCTTTGTTAAAAAGTCACGGCAAATTGAACCATTATTGAACTTGATGGGAACCACGAATACAGCCTAGTAATAGCAACGAATGGTAGTCAAAACAATTTCACTACATCAGCTGAAAAAGCATTTTCTTAAGCCGCCATAGTGGAGACATTCATGCCTCTACAAATATTGTAGCTGGCATGGTGCTCGCCATTCTGGTAGGCAATAAAAAAAAAATGTCATCACTTTGCCAGTCTGGCTTTGAGCCAGTGTTAAAGTAAAAAAAGTAAAGTAAAAGGTGCAAAAAGTACAAAACATGATGAGATCTTATTGTTTACAGTGTTTGGTTAGTCACTAGATTGGTGGCGAAAGCTGTTAAACGAAAGTCTCTGACACGGCTTAACTACTATGTCACTACGACTATTACAGCCGAGACCATTACCGTCATTCATCAACATAGCCCATTAATGTCCCACTGCAGGGTCGGGCCTCGTCCCATTAAGAAGGAATACTTGGCCTACTGATACCACGCTGGCCAGACGGATTGGTACAGGGTTTGATTTCAAGTTTTCCTTCCTTTTATTTCGTAACGATAATATTCACATGACACCCATGGGATGAGATGGGGTGGTGACATATTGTATTCTTACTCCGTCAACACACGGTAATTCATTCATTCATTCTTTAATATTAATTACTATAAATATCGAAAGTTTATAAGTACGGATGTTTGTTACTCTTCCACATAAAATCTACTAAATAGCTTTTAAACTTTACAATAATATATCTAATACATCAAAGTATCATATTTATTAGGCTACAATTTATATAAATATCGTCTGAAATGTTCAAAATACGCACAAAAAATAAAATGAGTTTAGTACTTAATTTTATAAATCAAACATTCACTTTATTCATAATGTAAAATCAATTCCGTATAACGTAAAATAATTTGCATAGAATACAATTAAAATGCATAAAGGTTTGCGCACCATTACTGCTTCAGTCTGATACACGGGCAATTAATCTCCAATTAATTAGTTCCTGTTAACGTATGAACGTGCATTTGATATCGGTTACTCTGAAATGCAATAACTATTCAAACATTTCTCATTATCTGTTGTTACAGAATTAACTATTATAATATATATTTTAAATTGAAAGACTCTGTATTTATAAAGTTAACTCACAAAAGTATTATTTTATTTATTTAAATATACTTAGTCTCTACTGCGTCCCACTGCTGGGCAAATATCTCAACATTGGTGTTCGGGTTTTACACTGAAAATCACGTATCTGTTGTGGTAATCCCACAATTAAACAACAAGTTAAGCGGAAAACCAAAGTTCGTTTTAAAAATATTTTATACTGATTTTTAATGTGACAAATAAAATATTTCTGTCTCTCACCCTCATACATACCTACATGAATTCACGCCTTATTTCGATGGTACGGTGGTAGACAGAGACGAGCGCAATGTACTGCGATCCATACAAACCAGCTTTATCTATCCATCATACATAACTTCAAACAATCCCGTCGTTCATTCTCAAACAATTTAATGAAATTAAAAACCATTAAAATTGCTATTCTCCTTAAGAAAATGTCTCGCTAAAGTTAGCAAGCGGTTGTTCTATCGAGACGTGTAAATAAATTGTCGTCGCTCCCGGAGTCTAGACTTGCTCTGAATCAATTATGAGTGCCTCGATACAAAATCTTTACTAAACTGAACCTAACTCGATAAATGCAGTTAAGAAGTCGATTTAATTATTTATAGTTGTTCAGATTTAATATTCACGAGCTCGACGTTTCATTTTGTATCGATTCGAGTTTTAAATTTTATTTCTTTTTATATTAATGGAAGAGTTTAAAGTTGTGAATTGAAATTTTGTTTACTGACTTGGTATTGGAGTTGTCAGAAGACTTTTTGTCACCCATCATAACGGCCCATTAATGTCCCACTGCAGGGACGGGCCTCCTCCCATGACGGAGGGTTACTTGGCCTACTAATACCACGCTGGCCAGACGGATTGGTATAGGGTTTAATTTCAAGTTTTCCTTCTTTTTATTTCGTAAAGATAAATATTCACAGATAGTCCCTTAGTCGGTTTTTACGACACCCATGGAATAAGATGGGGTGGTGACATATTGTACCACTTTGTATTGTTCCTACTTTACTAGGATGTTTGACATGTGTCTCAACCATCTTTCAGTACGCGGTCGCCATTTGAGAACCTTTCTACCCGGCTATCAGTTATTCGCACTATATTCTATTTTCGCAAATACAACTCAATATTTGCATAGAAACACACAAACCAATTCAAACAGCTATGCTCGTGCATCACTAACGCGATGACGTGACCGCAACAGTAACCACCGAGCAATCAGTTTGTCAATCAATCAATCAATCAATCATAATATACGCTACATGACAGGCTTTCCTCAGTGACGTATGATATTCTACGGATATGGAAAACAAATCGTTGGTAAAGGATTTCGTATTGGAAAGGTAACTAACGCTGTCTGTCCATTGGAGCGTAATCAGAGAAATATTAACCAATAGAATTGCACAAAATCTAGGAACCGAGATTTTGGGCCATTTTATTGGCTTATATTTATTCGTTCTCTTGCTTTCGATAGGCAACCTTATTTCTCTCTACGATATAAAATCATTTACAAAACAGTTTGTTTTACCATTCACTCTAGTCCATCGGGCCTTTTAATAACAGGCCCTTTAATTAGTGGTGTTCTGCGAAAATGAACCATAATTGCTTTTTCATCAAATTTTAATTTACCTACATCAATTTGCGAAATATTAATTTTAATAGTGCACCATTTATATTATATTATGCATCATTTTTCTTCGTTGCAAGTAATGGGTTCCAGTAAAAAGCCATTTATGAGTTGAGCTCGCCTTTGTCTTCATATTTTCTGTACGTTAGTAACTAATTTACTAGGTTCACAATAAAGAAAAGTAAGCAGTTTTTTCATAGAAACAAACTTTAACGTCTTCCACTTTACGTTATGAATACAAAATAATAATAGCTTAATACATACAACATACATAAACTCACGCCTTATCTCGTCTGGGGTAGGCAGAGACGACAGAACGCCACTTGTCACGATCCTGGCAAACAGATTGGGCCTCGTCCACATTCAACTATAATAACTTATTCAAAACAAATACTAAAACAATAACTAAATCTACTTTTGAAAAGGAAGAACTGACAAGAAAGACCTTGATATAGGATTGAAGTGTATGTAGGGAAAATCTGACCACAAATCGACGAAGTTTATCGTCAGGATTTTTTGCGATGCCACGTTGTTTTTTTTTTGGATCACAGCAGTAGCGTTAACGAGAATACAGTTGAGATTCGTAGTGTGAAGAAGCATTTGACCAAATCGGCAAAATGAAGATAGCAAACTAAAGAAATATGTTTTTTGACTACCATCCATTGCTTCCATCATAGAGTGTAATTGAGCTTTCTTTCATGTTCAACATGGTCTTTCGCCGTGCTTCAACAAACAAAAAAAAACGGTTATTTTTTGCGATAACACTCACTTGAACTTGTATTACATAACCGACATAATGATCAAAATAATGTTATCTGCTATCGTCAAAATCAAACAAAATACAAGCCTGTTTTTCATTGTGCAGAATATCGCAAACTTCATGAAGGATGTATACAAGAACCGGTACGGGATGGACCTCCAAGATGACACCGTGAACAGGCTCTACTCCATCGCAGTTAGTATTTTCGCAATCGGAGGAATGCTTGGCGGCTTTTCTGGTGGAATGATAGCTAATAGGTTTGGAAGGTAAGCACTACTTCTTTATTAAAATTCGTATAAGACCATTCAACTTATCAACATGTTCAGTTATATATAGGGTTGGCAAAAATCGTGGATCAAACGGAAAAGGGGCATATGTGGTGATTATAAGCATGGGCTTTCTTTTCTTGGCAGTAGGTACCAAGTTTTATAAACATTGGCACCTTTTTGTTACTGTTGATTATTTCTTTTATTAATTTTTACTGCACATAAACCCAACTATTGCCCTGTTCTAGTTAGATCCACGATTTACCGTTCATCTGTTTATAAGGGCATTTAGTTTCTTTTCAGGTATCGTACCTTAACTCATTTTATAATATAAAACTATGATATAATATAATAACTAACTAATGAGTAATGAAAATCAAAAAGACTCAGATCATGTTCGATATATTGTAATTTAAAAATAGCTGTTTATTTTCTTCAACTTATTCTGTTATGCAGGAAAGGTGGTTTATTGCTGAACAACATCTTGGGTATCAGTGGCGCGAGTCTCATGGGGTTCACAAAGATTTCGCACTGTTACGAGCTGCTCATATTCGGCAGGTTTATCATCGGCGTCAACTGCGGTAAGTGTTACTAGAATATTTCTGTGAATATTTGGTAGCTAACCAATGATTAAATGACGCAAAGAAGAGGGTGGAAACATGAGAAAATGGCGTATGTCCACGCAGTCTCTATAGGTAATCTAATTTGGCACAGAACGAACTGATTATAACGAATAAGGTACGAAAAGAGGTTGAGTAAATTTGTACTCTTTTGGAAATCTAGATGGATTTCCACACAACCAAGTAAATACAGATAATATATTTAGACGTTTCATTGTTTAAATACGTAAGTAACGATTAACAAAATTTAATTTGTTTGCACAGGGTTGAACACATCATTAGTGCCAATGTACATATCGGAGATAGCGCCATTAAATTTGAGAGGAGGACTGGGCACGGTCAACCAATTGGCGGTAACAGTAGGACTATTGCTGTCTCAAGTTCTCGGCATCGAACAGATTCTTGGAACTGACGAGGGATGGCCGATTCTTTTAGGTAAGTCATTAACAAAACCAACTTATTATACACTAGTTTTGAAGTGGCGCTTGAATGACTGACTGGAAGGATGACATTACTCCAGGGTGGATGTAGATTACTCCTAAATGAGATCCAGGGTCATGACAATAATTTCGGCATCACACAAGTAACTATTTTTCTTGGACTTCAAACACGTAGTTCTAACAGTTTTTAGCTGCTAGTTATAATAAGTCTCTTCTATCGATTTTCTAATATGGTATCCTTTTTCAGGTCTAGCGATTTGTCCAGCGATCTTGCAACTACTGCTTTTACCTGCTTGCCCCGAGTCGCCTCGGTATTTGCTCATCACACGCCAATGGGAAGAAGAAGCAAGAAGAGCGCTAAGAAGATTAAGAGCTAGTAATCAGGTATGTATAAATGATAGCCTTATCATAGGTGAATGAACAAAGATGCAGTGACAAGTATTGAGTTGAAGTATAAGAAGGGAAACGCCTGAAAAACTAGGATGAAAGAGCCCTCTAAAGCACGGAGACTCTCAGACAAAATTTCACTGAGCGGTCACTCTTCTATGGATTGACCTCGTCGAAGTTGCTTAACCAGTGTAATAATGTATGAACCAGTGATTGCAATTAAGTAATTGTATTTTACAGTAAATAAAATGGGTTTCGTTTTATATGGAGCATTTTTTGTAGATGTTGCAATCACGTAATTACTAGGAAACCCTATCACCGCGGACGGCTATAAAAAAGTCAACGAGTCTGTCTTTTGAGTATTTAAGGAGAACAATGTCCATTGTGTTCTCTTAAAATTCTTCAAGTTCTTCCTTTTAAGAATCTTAAGTACGGAAGAAATTTTAATTGTTTCAAGCGGTTTTGAGCCTTACTTGTCCTAAATCTACCCGCTATTTTATCCAAAACGGGCCTGCCTACCCTCCTTTTTCAGAAGCGCGATGTACAGTACAGCACTTTTCGTGTATTGCGCATTTTATTTGAGTACTTTTCGTTTACCTAAATGTGCAATTTAATGCACAGTATACCGTAAAATGAGTTGCACCGAAGTTTTATAGTACAGAGCTTTAGAATCAGTCATAAAAGTTTACTATCGAGCTGTAAACTAAACTTTTCACCTCTGTTATAACTGTTTAATAGAATTTTCAACCTGTCCGTAAATGTTGAATTTTGGTTTGGTCCAATTTAACAGGACTTGGGCGTAACAGTTATTATTACATTATATATAAACTATGTACTTTATGTAACTGGACTGTTTGAGGGGCGTATCTTTCCTTGCGCGCGCATAGACCAACGGTTTTTCTTCTATGCACCGTATTGCAGCAGAAGTTAGTTGGTACCGCCCAGCTGTCTCTCCGTGGTCACAACTAATATATTTTATTAAAGAGGAAAACTTCGAAAGGCAGTTGAAAAGTGCACAGCTTCGGAACTTTTGTTTTGATTATCAGACTTTGTGATAAGTTTAATGCGGCAGCGAGTTGATCCCGCATAATTCTTCTTTTCTCATGAAAATTAGTTTAAAAGTTTGCTGATGTTAAATGGCAGGTCTGAGTAACTTTTGAGATCATTGCAGTTGTCAAGTGGTTTATATTCACGGATGAATAAATTTCTTTCTTTTGATAATTTAGAGGTGAAATTGGCACTGTGAGTTGGATTATTGAAGTGTTGATTGGTAGCATACATAGGTGGCCAAGTTGGGGGTGATTGGGCTTAGAATGTTTAATGGAACCAATAATCAGTTTTTTACGGATTTTGTAAATTCTTCTGGCTCGGCTACGCTGACTCCGCAAATTGAGGTTTTTGGAAGACGTAGCAATACCTTTCTCGCTTTCCATCTGTCATTGAGAAAAACCTATCCATGCAGTAGGACGTTAATAGGCTGTTACGTAAACAAAATACTTTACAGACAGAAGCAAAATTATATTCATACATACATACATAAAGTCACGCCTTATCCCGTCCGGGTTAGGCAGAGACGACAGAACGCCATTTGTCACGATCCTATAATGTAATATAAATATAAATGATAGGTATTCAGTTCAGAAATATCCGAGCCGAAACTTAGTTAATACACAGTTTGCCTATTGATGTTTTGCGTTTACATGGTATTTTAAATCTTATGAGGTGGAGGAGGACATCGAGGAGATGCGAGCGGAGGAACGGGCACAACAAGCCGAGGCGTCGATCTCCATGCGAGAGCTGCTCTGTTCCCCAACACTAAGAGCACCACTCCTCATCGGCGTCGTCATGCAGTTGTCACAGCAGCTCAGCGGGATCAATGCGGTATTTATACTAACCATTAATTTCATTATAGAAATGGCGATTGTTAATATGATTATCACGTCTTATTATTTCTCATCAGGTCTTCTACTACTCCACTTCGTTGTTCACATCATCCGGGTTAACAGACGAGTCTGCCAAGTTCGCAACAATGGGTATAGGTGCCATCATGGTCGGTATGACCCTCGTCTCGTTACCGCTCATGGACCGCACCGGTAGACGGACGCTGCATCTCTACGGCCTCGGCGGAATGTTCATCTTCTCTATATTCATCACCATTTCATTCCTTATAAAGGTGTGTCTTATAAAATAGTAATTTAAAATTGGGATTCAAAAAGTTGTGGGAACTGTGATTGGCCAATACTACCTGTACTGTTTGTTTAAAAACAACATGTTGCTCCGGTTACAAAGGGTTTTGTTATTAAAAACCCTAAAAGCTTCTGGTAACAACTCAAATAAAACTACGTAAAACAAAACAAGGTGAATGGGAATTTTCGGTAACGAGATACTTTACCGAGGATAGAAACAGAAATATAACAATACAAAAACATTAACAAACTTTGGCCGAAACAATAACTAATCAATGAGAACGAGCACAAAATTATTGTAAGGTCAGACATAAATATTTTCACTAAACTTTTAGTTACCATATTATTATACTGTTTTAACTTAGTTGTTTAATTTAGAATATTATAAATGAGGCTGGCATTTCGTGATATTTGAAATGCGGGCCTCAAATTGTACCTTGAAGTACACCATGCGTATTATTTCTTGATATTAATATAGAACGTTTAATAAATATTTAAAGTAATTGACACTCGCACTACTAATTGCAATAGTTAATATTTCGTAATATGTAAGCTCACATTGTGAGCGTAAGCCCACGCGTGGTGTACATCAAAGATGCTTCCGCACGCTTACTCATAGCTTAATCACCTCTTACTGTTTCTAAGCATTATATTTAAATATCGATGCTGTATTTCTAATTATATATTCTCTCATTATACCCTAATTGGTTGCTATATATCTTCCAAATCAACTTTTAAATTTTTTCGTATCAAAATTATTTTTTGATTCATTAGATTTTTTCAATGTCAGTTTTCGGAAATTGAAGTCTTTCATTGCTGTTTGAAAATAGTAATGAAAGCTTACATAACAAGAACATTTGAATGTTAGCTGACATTGAAAATTAAACTCGACATTTCAACGGATATTAATAATGTCAAACTGTTGTCCTAGTTTAGTATAGTAACACTAATGCATGCACCACATTATTTCCTTTTTGTTTATTTTTCTCACTATCATTTGCTTCAAGTGGGTATATAAGTACACAATGGTGTGGACAACTATATTTCCGCTCTCCCGATCACTGCCGCATGACATTGATCGGTCAGGAAATAAAGTTGTCCGCAATATTGTTACATATATACTCACAGCTTCGCTAGGTCCTCCCCTCCCCCCCTGTTGCGACTTTCCTGTTTCCGATACCGGACTCTCTTGGAAAGTATTGTGGGAATAAATTCTCAAATATAAATGTTAGGTACATCACTCACATAGCACTAAACACTTATTTCGTAAACCACTATAAGGTGGTTGTGTTCCACGGGGATCTCAGCGCACGCGTTTTAAATGAAGCGAAATTTTAATCACACGAACACTGCTCAAAAGCAGGATGGCACTTATCACCAGCATTCGCAGTACATACGATAGATCGACAACACTCGCTAACAGCACTCAAATAACTGAGTCACAACTCCACGCATCGCGCGGAGCGTTTGACCGACACACAGACAGACTCGTGTGTGATGTGCATTTATGTTTGCGATTTATTTAATCCGGTCGGCGATAGGAAAGAACATCATTACTATGCCCTGATAGGAGTTCTTCGGATATGTGCAGGAAATGATAGACTGGATGAGTTACTTGTCGGTCGTCTCCACGCTGAGCTTCGTCGTGTTCTTCGCGGTGGGGCCCGGCTCCATCCCGTGGCTGATCACCGCTGAGTTGTTCTCGCAAGGGCCGCGGCCGAGCGCGATGGCTATCGCCGTATTAGTTAATTGGATGGCCAATTTCGTTGTCGGGATCGGCTTTCCTAGCATGAAGGTGAGTTGTCCAAATAGATTATAAGTGCCCGTGTACTAATTGTGCGGAGTCAGCTTAATTAATATTGACATAGGCTCTCTGCTCGTATACGAGTAATTACGGTCAGTCATATTTATTGTCAATATTGATTCCAAGCGAGTTGTAATGAAATTGTATATTGGGTAAATAATGACGCGACAGATTAACTTAGCTTCTGGCTTGTGTTATCTTGTTCAAATATTTATTTACGATGGTCCATTAATATTATTTATTTATTTGACAGGCACTACTGGAAAACTATACATTCCTGCCTTTTAGTGTATTCCTTGCAATTTTTTGGATATTTACGTATAAAAAAGTTCCTGAAACAAAAAATAAGACCTTTGAGGAGATATTGGCGCTGTTCCGGAACTCTAACGGGAGGTAAGGATATACAATGTAATGTTTTGTTTTATTTGTGAATACTATAAGGCACAGTCCGTGTCCTACCATGAAGAACACATGTACTCATGTTTATCTTATATCCACGACAGCACACATCCAGGGTGACTGGTCATTCATTAGCACGCGTTGCACGTGATGTTTTGTCTCATTTGTAAATATCACTGTTATCCTCCCTTGATGGACGGACTGTGAATATATACCTACACGCAACTAATAACTATTTTATAATATTATCAAAGCAACCATAGCTATAAAGACGACAATATACAGAAGTAATAATCATGCAAACAAATATATTTAGTATTCAGTGAAAACATTTAAAATTTCTGTTGAAAAATTTAAATCAAAATAATAAAAAAAATATGTTTAGTTCAATGTTCAACACGATTTTTAGTTCAATGTGTTTTGACACCAGTTATTAACAAACAGTATTATTTTTTTTTTATTTTTTTTAAATTTAATTTTATAGGCTTTGTCGCTTAGCGACCACATCGCCTAATTGAAGAAATCACAATAATTACAATTTAAAATTACGTAGGTACAGATTACCTTAATTATTAAGAACTATATTGTACTAGTTTATAAAGGTCCTTAGCTATTTTAGATGTTGGTTGTGCTAGAATACAATTACAAACCCCTACATCCAAGACATTATATAATCCAACAAGAAACAGTATTATTCAGTTTTAATTTATTTAAAGGATTTCAATCAACGCGAATATAATTTGTGGTTCAATTACGTCTCACCATAACTAGACAGAGATTTAGAATAGAATGTAATTAAGTATTTAATGACAGTATTAATGGGGAAACAGGTAGATGGTAGACATTATCTGACAGGCTTTAAGGTACACAATCTTGAAACAAATTAAATGTCATGTACAATAATTAAATCAGGACAAAATGGTGTCTATTGGTAATGTCGGACAAGCTTTATGGTACTTGATGTTGAAACAAATTAAATTTCATGTACAATAAATTAGTCACGACAAAATGTTGTCTATTTGGTTTGATTTAATGACGATATTAGAATGAGTATGCATGAGACATAGTTTCTATCGTGAGGCGGGTTAGCTATAGAGGCCAGTGGGCATGATTGGTGAGTGTGTGCAGGGACAGCTTCCGTGACAGCCGGCTGTATGGGAGCATGATGAACTGCGTGAACGCGCTTGAACAACAGCTGCCCCCGCCCCCGCCACCCGCACCCGTTGATGAAAAACACGATTCTCGTAAGTAATACACGCTTTACATCACCATGCTTACACCCCACTCTTTGATGCCTACATACCTACTGTTTAACCGACTTCATAAAACGGAGGAGGTTCTCAATTCGGTTGTATTTTTTTTAATAAAACATTCGGCAAAAAACATTAATATACCTATATACAGGGTTTCTATGACAATGGCGTATTAATAAACAATTTAAAAAAAATGCATATTATAGCATTTTACGATTGGTCGGGTGATCCAACTGTTAAATAAATAATACGTCATACTTATGATCTTTAACTCTCGTTACAATAAGTTTTATGACGAAAAAAGGTTAAAACAATTGATAATTGACGGATGATTTTCAGATGATTTTATATTCCTGCTTAGTAAAAATAAACCCTATCTAGTGTTAAAATTAATGCGCCTTTCTTATATACATTCTGTATATACTCTGTGATTTTATAAAAAGAAACAAAAAAAATTATAACATTTTCGAAATTTATAATTATTATTCAAAAATGTAACATTGTAGGCATCATATTTTACACTTTTGTGTCACAATACTCTGACGACACGAGGTCCTATGCTTGCGTGAATACAACATTGTGAATGTATAATAATGTACATTACATGTACATAACATCGAATAATGCATGATCATGTCCTTGTTTAATGTCACAATTACCTATATAACATAATTTTCACAGAATAACGACAGTCAAATAAAATTCTTAATTAAATGAAACCTGTACGTAGGCAGGCATAGAGGGTGACTTGTTCTTACTTGTTTATATAGATAAAAAAACACTCTGTACCTAGATTAATTTTAATTTCAGTGTGCAGTAGAATTTGCCCGTACTTTTAGATAAGGTGATAACGACAGAGTTAAGTAATTTTAAGTCTATCATCTGTTGCGTTAGCGCTTCCCATCAAGTTCGATATGGTCACATTGCCGTATTTGACAAAAAATTAAATAATTTACTGTCAAGCCTATAATATAAATAATCACATTAGACATAGTGTAATACACTAATTGGTTAGATATAATTGTAATACAAAATAGAATTAGACTAGGTAGTGAAGCATAATGGGTGACAAAGGTAACAGTAAGTAACGGTTACAGTATCGGAGCAATCCTCGGGTGGGGGCGAAGCGGGCCGGCCGCCGCCGCCTCTCCCACCACCGCGGTTTCCGGCCACCGGCAATGTCTGACAATGGGAGACTCCTGCGCGGGCGCCCCTTGTCGCGCCAATCAAGGCCGCCGCCAACTTCTTGTTTCATGGGCTGAAGCGTCAGGCAGGGGGCCGTGCCTCTATCACTACCAAACAACAAATGTTCTAAATCGATGTGATTAGGTTAATATAACGAAGCTAGATATTAAGTCACGGCGTAAAATTAAATATAGTTCTTTAGTCTGTCATTTTATGACATAATTTATAAAAAAAAATGCATAGGTACCCTGTAAGTGCCATCGGTTTCTTGTACCCATTTTAATTATATATTATATCATGATGAAATATACAATAACAGTTTACATCGGTTAGTTTATCTGGGGACTCACTAATTACGGTCTATACTAGCTATGCCTAACATATATTTATTCATAGCTTGTACATTTCACAAGTACGAGTGTTCATTACAAAATAGTAAATTTTTAACAAACTCCTTTGGCTGACAATTTACTGGGGCCTGCCAACAACATTGTAGAAAATTAATCTTAAAATGGGTACAGCGACAGAACTTCTGCTGACTATAGTCAAAACGTCACAAATATGAACATGATTGTACATACATGCTGTGACTTTATGAAATTGTTGATTTTTATTTATATAATTATTAAATATTATAATTATATTATTTTACAAAGAATGTTTTCTATTATCTTTTTACTATTACTTATTATTGTTATACATAATTATATATGAAAGTCATATCTCAAATGACCGATATTATTAGTTATGATTGCAGATGATGAAAATAAATTATTTAAATAATTATTGAACAGAGATGAAGTACGGATTGCATTCGTTTTCATTCGGGAATTGATTATAAATAACAAAAATACTGAAGAATTAAAACATGTACAATACATAGCAGTATAATGTAACCAAATATACACCGCATTTATTTTTGTTAACAGATAATTAATTTAATTTTAATTTTTAGCTTATAACGAGATAATAAAAAAAACAATTATCTTTTTTATTTGAATAACAAAAATGAATAGCATTATAGTAAGTTATACAATTTTGTGGAGACTTTAATAAAGTAATGCTTTTAACTTATACGCCCCTAGAAAGAGAAAATTTACTTATTAGTTAGGTTTCAGTAGTAATCACAGGGTCATAGTCAATTTGTGCATCCGTGGGCCTACTATACATATACTGCTCAATTCAATATATTAAGACTAAGATGATCAGTAGCGAGTCGTGATGATGATGATGATCAGTGAGCACGGCCTAATGTTAAAGAAAATATAATTATGTGTGTTGTAACGTCGCTGACGATGACTGTTATCATTTAATGCAATAATAGGCTCAAATGATTAGTCATCCCGTGCTAGTGTGGCATGGTACGTGTGAGTGGGTATCTTGCGCGATACTAATACATTTAATAAATATCGATTGATTGTAGGGTGTGTTACACGTCCGCGATATGTACACACTATTTAGTCATACGATCGAATCGCTAAAGTCGCTGCCGTGTAACACATCCTGTGGTCGTTCTTAATTCTAAATTAAATATAAGGTAAAATAATTTTTCCCGAATAAAATAATAATATATTATACTTAATAATAACAATTTATAATTGTACAATTTGCAACAATAATGTCATTTTTAATTTATAAGCAATAAGTAGATGGGGATGTAATTTTCAATTGATGTAGCATTCGATCTTTTTGTATCGTAATAAGTCGGCGTAGAATTTTTGTAATTTATATTTTATAATAAATGTTGTTTTTATGTTTGTCGGTGGGTAAGCGATGTGATCGCTCCGACCGACGCACGCGGGGGTGGGGAGGGGGTCGCGGCGACTATCGTTATGCCGCACTTTACTTTCGCTAGAACTTATAGCGGATGCTATTGGCGATAGCAATAGAGATAGAGACTGTGTCTCGCAATCATTTAGTGTAAAATAATTAGACTAAAGCAACGTTTATTGGTTGTTCCGATATTTCGGTGTATAGTTTTACGTTCGAAAGCCCGAAGATCAGTCGATACGCGTAAACAGGCACAACTATATCTTAGTGAACGCAATGAATGTTCCATACAGCGAGATCGTGATAGTTCACCTGACTTAGAACAAAGATGACACGTCGAGGCAAGTGACTGTGGATGTTACGCTTAGCTAATGCCTTTAACATTCAACTACAATTGTACAATGAGTATGTAATCGATTGGTTAGTATTAACAATCGATTACTAAGTACCATAATGCTTAATATATCAATTAAACATAAGACGTATCTTGATGTCAGTTAGTACTCGCTACCTATTGCATATGTATAATTAAGAGCGTACTGATTTGTAATTAATTATTTGGCCTGTTTTAAATTAAATTCTTGATGGGTATTGAAATAATTCATGAACGTAATGTTCTTACAGTTACAAATGCCGTGTCACTCTAGACTGATATACACAACGTAAAAGGGACGCAAATATTATTTATGACTGAAACAATAAGGTGAATAATCACCAACGTAAATAATTATTCATTAATGTAACATTCAAGTGTTATACAAAAAAATATTATTCATAAATGTTACATTGAAGTGTTATACAAAATATAATTATTCATAAATGTAACATTGGTGTGAATGTTAATAAAGTTGCGTGTATATTTGTTACTTATCAGTGCGCATCACAATACATTATTTACATTTCTGAAGGCTGTGATCAATGTGAATGTGCACACAATAACACCCTATCATTAGGTAAGTTTGAACAAAGAGTTACATTGAAATATTTTTATTTTATCTTCGGGCAAGCGATAGTATGTAATTTGTAAATAAATATAAGATAAGTACAAATTGTGTACAAGGTTCAGTCGAACCAATGCAATAATTATTATTAGATGTAACAAAGTTAGCGTCTCTTATATAGGTATGTTACGTTGCGTTTTCACAATATATTTTACGTCACCTGTGAACTGTTACCTACATATTGTTGAAAATTATATTAATAACTATCAACTACGTTAACATGTAAAGCTACATTATAGATATAATATTCAAATATATAAATAAACATTATACAAATGATTGATTATTATATTAATAATTAAATTATACGTTTGTAATTTAAAATTATTGCAATTGATAAACGTGGATATATATTTATTTATATTATACGCATTGGATCGATTGAACTTATGAGTCCATTACATCACAACCAAACACGTTTTTACATAATAATATCCGTTGTAATACCAACTAGAACATTCAGTTAAAAACTTATTTCATAAATGTTACATTAATATAATTAGTCCTATATGGATTAAGTAATTACAATTATGAAGAGATTAAGACTGCAAAATGGCTGTAATTTTCCTGCAATTTGAACTGAAATGTTTCGATGTATTAGATGTATTAAAATATCCCAAAGTTTTTGAATCCCATCGTCCAACACAAATATACGTTATGAAGGTTACAGTATGTAACGTATTTATGAAATAAGTTAGCGCGTTTTGTGTTACTTTTTAGGAAATACAAACACCCTGTTACTACAACACCTCAGTGAAACATTGAATCTTTATTCATAAATGTTATTTGATTTTTTAAAAATGCAGTAAATTATATTTTTAATTTCACTTGTTGTTTTAAAATATACTTTAATGTACATGGTTTACAATTGAGATTTTAAAGTTCTGTTTTATTTTGTGTGACAGCGGTGTTGTTGTGACTTTATGTGATCAGCAATAAGTGGTTGACCATTTTTGTTTTTATAAAAGTTAGTTGATGCACAATATCGCACTGAAAAAATAAGACTAAGTTTTACAATCAACTAAATAAAAATTAATCAAAAGAAAAGTGAAATATTATGTACATTTTACAGATGTTACATAATTATATCAAAATAATGCATATTATCAAATTACAAGTAAAGCAAGGCGCTTCCTACATTATCACGATATAAGAAAACAGTCAGACGTTAACTCACTCGGTACCTACAGTAAAAAGATTCCCTTAATATAATTGTTTAACCATGGCAGTTTAGTAAGTTAACAACGTCTTCATATACCATTTTCCAACAGTTAACCACCAAAGAGCATTTACGAAAACGGTTTTCAAGCAAGAGCTTTCTGCAAAATGCTTAACAGAAATCTCTTGCATCACGCCAGAGGCTATGGCTAGTAAAATAAGCCTTAAATATTTTAGTCATTTTAGAAAATTTTATTATGCAATTCGTTATTTTAAATATTTGAAGGTTATTTTATTAGTTATTAGACGGGGATGCGAGTCATTTCTGTAAAGCATAATATAGGCATTTAAGCCCTTAGCACCCGCATAGATTGATTAAGAACTTTGAAAGAATAGCATGCAGCTATGAGTTACAGTCAGGGATCAACAATTATTCCTCTGTGGTGTAATTTTTAGTGTCGATATCGACAGAGTTAATGTCTGATAAATTTTATCAGTTATCCCGCATACGAAGAACTAAATGACTAACTTAACGTAATGAAAGTGCGCCCTTCAAACTAAAATTCTCAACAATATTTGCTCTTCTCAAAACATTTATATCTTTATAGCTAACTCTATAACTGTAAAAGTAGAACGATTTCATTCATAAACTAGTTATAAATATGGGAATTGAATTTTATCTAAATGCATAAAAATATATTGATTACAAGAAATAAATAAAGATATATTACATTATTATAATGAAGATTAAAAAAGTCCGAAACTGTAAAGATAGACATATTAATATAATAAATTATATTTGTATAAATATGAATGATATGAAATCGTACTACCAATCTGTGACAGCTTATAAAGAAAGTGTTATCGTAGGTCTGGTTCATCTATAAATACACCCTGTTCTCAGAACAAGTATTATTTATATTTTCCGTTACGATGTTTACAGTAATCGTGTTTTCCAACTGAGTAATTCTGTAGTAGAATGTCTGGCGATGTGTTTGTTTATTGGTTGTGTAGTGATGGGCTCCGGCCACGTGTAATAAGTACTCGTAGGTGAGGTCTCTCGTAGCGGCGCGGCCCACGCATGCACAATACCTAAAGTGCTAGATACCCTGCTACCTTCTAAAGCACTCTCCGCAATTAAAGCCACTATTAATATCTGACGCGTTTAAGTTTCAATAAGCGGAGGTTACTCCGCACTTGTACAAAATAAAAACTTGTAAAATTTTATTGGAACTACTTGTTATAAAAAGATGAAAAATACAAAAAAAAATATATTTTATGTGTTTGATTTTTTATACCTTTTGTTTTAACAATCCTGTGTGTAACCCCAGGGTAATCCTAAAGCTGCCTGGAAGTTACGTGGAAAGAAAGGAATACTGAGAGCGAAGGAAAACTTAACACAATTTACTGATTAAAAACGTCGGTTCCTAATCCGAAAACAGTCTTGATATGTATCAAGACTGTTTTCAGACGTTAAGACACGTCAGACGTCTTTGGGGCAAACAGGTGACTACGCGGTTTAGTGGCGAGTTTTTTTTTTGTTGCAATAATATTGTCTGACCTTGGGTGGTGAAGGTGGCGATACAAAGTATTCATAGTCCTTCAATATACGAACAGATTTAATCCCATTAAATTAATATAAAATTCTGATTTATTAATATAAAATTAAAATAAAAAGTCCAGATTATAATGTTATAATCTGGACTTTTATAAGTCAGAGCCAGTCAGAGCATATCAATTTGCTTTGAGTACCTCAAAGTACACATAGGTAAGTATTATGGAACAATATGCACTGCGACCCTTAAAATAAAAACCTGCTTAAATTCGTGCAGTCTTCATACGACTCCGTCGGGGCACTACGCATGGGTCAAAGACGTAAGTATATGTAAGTATTTCAACCTTTTACCAATTGGTCTAGCCAGCGTGGTATTATGTGGCCAAGTTTATTCGTCACTGGGTGAACCGTTTATCCACCAGTGACACAGTATGGCACTGGTGGATCTGTCAAAACCCTTTTTCTCAGGAACGCGTGGTAGTATCAAACTGAAATTTAAATCAAATAATTGGTAGTAGATCTTATACTGCCCATTATACTTTAAAAAATCCAACTTCTAAACCAACGCAATCAAAAGATACAGCCGTTTATTTCGCAAATTTTTGAAACCCACAAGGGAATGAAAACCTACAGGGTACTTTCAGTTTACCTAGAATCTTAACATTTGGCATGAAGCAATCAAAAATTTTATAACAGAAAACCTTAAATTTTAAGTTACATCAATATTTTTTTTAAATTACATACACAACCATGGCTGCGCGAAATCAGTTCACACACTCGGCTCTTGGCCGGTTTATTCCTAACTTTAAAACCTCTTGAAGGAATTGCTACAATCATTTAGCGAAACCTCGGTAGGTACCTAATTTTGATTTTTTTCTGGTGAGTGATAGGCTAATAGAATAGGTACTTAGCAAGGAGTTTGTTGACCTTGACAGTCACGTGACTTTGGTGCTAATTTGTTGATATTTTCTAAGTTAGAAACATGAATAGTTTACAAGAATACATAATATATGATACTATACTTTTTAATTGTTTCTCGATGACCGATGAGCCTACCTGCTAGAAAATGGTGACCGCTGCTCATAAAATATGGCTGCCACCCCTAGACCAAAGTTTTAAAAGTCTCATAGCCAGGCAATTTCACTAGCAACCGTACTCTTCACACGTACACAGTAACATGTTCACACTACTTTCTGGAGGAGCTACAATGTGGACGGCTACTGAAGAGACTTCACCTGGTGAAATGAAGTATTTTTTGAATAAAGACCAAATTACATAACCAGGTAATGAAATTTCTATATGAGCAATTTTGAAGTAGGTACCCTCTCAAACAAAAAAAACTTTAAATTAGATAAGTAACGACTAAGTTCTGTAAACATTTTACATAAAAAAAAGACTCTTTCTTTTTGTAGTAGTTTAAAAATACTATGTGATTGAGGTAGCCACTATTTCTTCATCTATATCGCTTGGTAAGTAGCAAGGAACTTACACTCTAACTGGAATGCTTACGAAGCAAATTTAGACAAATTAAATCTACTAAATTAAGCTACTGACAACATAAGGTTTATATTTGTTTATATAACATGAAAGGGAAAAATGCTCCGACAAGGACAACAACAAAGGGGGTTTGCATCTCTCTCTCTTGCAACTTTTAGTTAAATGTTGGTTACTCGTTTAGAGAGGAACACACTCCCCTCATTCAGCTGTAAATTAGAAACGGATTTTTTGTGACCGTAAGCATTCCAGTTAGAGTGTAAGTTCCTTGGTAAGTAGTCGAGCTGGGTGTTGAGAGTTGTTTAAGCCGCCCATAGACATCTAACGCGGGTTAACGACTGTCACTATGACGTCAGGATAACGGACTGACTTTTTACGTGCCCTCCAAAACGGAGACGTTCAGACGGTTCAGATGAAATACCACTTAGGCGGTCACCCGTCTATGATATGACCTTGCTGACGTTTTCTAACCAGCATTATTAGCTAATATTATTTTTCTCCGTGTGGTGACGGAGTAAGAATACAACAATATGTCACCACCCCATCTCATCCCATGGGTGTCGTAGAAACCGCTAAGGGACTATCCGTAAATTATCTTTACGAAATAAAAAGAAGAAAAACTGGAAATTAAACCTTATACCAATCCGTCTGGCCACCGTGGTATCAGTAGGCCAAGTATACCTCCGTCACGGGAGGACGCCCGTCCCTGCAGTGGGACATTAATTGGCTGTTATGATGATGATTATGACATATTTTTGTAGTTGCGAATATAGAAGATTTAAAATGACGGCCCCGTTGTATACCTAGTTATAGCAATCGTTAAGACACGTCAGACGTCTACGGGGCAAACAGGTGGTTACGCGGTTTAGTGGCATTTTTTTTTTGCTGCAATAATAATGTCTGACCTTGGGTGATGAAGGTGGCGATACAAAGTATTCATAGTCCTTAACGATACGAATAGATTTGATCCCAATAAATGAATATAAAAATTCTGATTTAATAATATTAAAATTAAAATAAAATTTTGAATGCCTACTTTGATCTAAACCTTCTTACGCAATACTCAAAGAAAATTTGCGTTTCATACCCCCTATGAGAAACTTAAAACTCATAATTTCACTCCTCATTTTCGCAATGATAAGTCTGAATTTTCAATACTACGGTATAACTCATTGGACTTTATAAAGAACAGGTTTCTACGATCAACATAGAAACGAGTGCAAGTTCAGTGACTTTTAGGCATTTTACAGCAAAAAAAACAGTCTACGAAAACATTCAAACGACAAATAGTGCCTAAAATCGTGTAAGGTACTGTCTCAATTCTTGTGAAACTTACACGAAAATGCCCATCAAAAGTGAAACAAGTCAAATTTGTCCCAAAATCACTAGCTCAAAAATCTCAAAAATCACATTCGGATTGACAGTGAAAACCGCAAACCTTTTCCATTTACTAACATGAATCACACAAGTATATGCTCCTTGCTGTCTGGAAAATACGCAATGACTCATGAAATACGTTATAGACAAGTATTTTACTACGTATTATTACTCTTCTACAACAATACAGAGGTGAGTAAAAGCGTACTACAAAAGGACATACAATACACTCATAATAAAGAAAAATACTATTTAAATATAATATACACTATACGGGCTGACATTGCAATGACCTAAATACGGAGTCCTATAGCTAGTAAACTAGGTACAGGACGTCTGGCAATGTCAGTATGCCAACTACCTAGTATCGAATACTAAACTTCGAACCACGTGCTCCGACACGAAATTTCCCGACGAAAAACGAACTTTACCGAAGTAGAGTCACGCCACGCTGTCTGTGAGAAGGATGACTATATCATACGCCTATCAAACTACAATTGAAGGTTATATGCGAAAGACAGAGACGGCATGATAACCTGTAGTTGTATGTGAAACGATAACGGAATCGTTTAGTTGAAAGAGATGGAAGACAATGGGAGGCAGGGATTTGGAGTAGGCGGAGTCTATTCTAAGGTCTAATAAACACTGATCTACTACACTTAAGTTAAGAATTGATTAAAAAGTTTGTAAGTACTATAGCCAAGGTCCAAAAAATTCAAAAATTAATAAAGTTATTTAATTTATAACATAATAAAATGTTACAGATTTGAATATCCTGCCTGTAAGACTCCCTGAAACAACTTTTAGTGCAGCAAAAATAAAACGTTACTTAATTTAAATATACCCAAAAACTTAAAACAAAAACGAATTCTTATATTTAACCATGCATCCTTACTATAACCTTTAAAACAATATTTATTTCCTAGAAACTATATATTATATCTCGCAAGTGTAACCAATGCTTTAAAAAGGCCACCTCCCACAAAATCTGAGATAGCAATAATCTTCTATCCCAGTCTAAAAACTTTATCAATGTATTAAAGGGGCGTACTATAAAGTCGTGAGGTTGGTAGTAAAAGTATCAATAACACTTTGAAACTGCTTCTGAAATTCAGTTTTCGCGCAGAGCCATCTTGTGATTGAATAGCTCATATTTTAAACTGTAGTACCTGGAAAACTTCAACAGATGTCAGTGTTATTTCATGAAATTGTTTTCAGGAGAACCATGAGGTAGTTAGTATTCTCATTGTGCGAAAGATGGCGATAATAATAATAAAATTATAAGCTATCATCGTCGTCGACATCAAACCAGCCTTTAAATCATCTATTTATCCTTTTAATATCCTATAATGTAGGATAAATTGGTCTACTATTACCGTACTAGCCAGACAAAAGTCATAAGTGCAAATTGTTCATGTGAAGTGTCTAAATCTTTATACAAGACTCCTTAATTTTTCTTGAGTCATCTTCTAAAACATACTATGGTCATTATGTATCATCATAACAGCCCATTAAGGCCCTACAGCAGGGACGGGCCTCCTCCTATGACATATGTATATTAATAAATAATTATCAGTAGATACGCGCACAGTTTGCTCAAGTCCTACCTATCTGTTTGTAGCACAGTTGAAACAGGACATGCTCAATGAAGAATGTGTTAAGGAATAAACGGTACTATACCAAATTGTCGCCGTGAACCACTTTTCTAGCAACGTAAGTCCTAAATACTATGACTTGGATATAAATGTAAGTCGATCTCGAATGTTCGTTTTTAGGTCTCAGGTCTCCTCTTACGGCAAAAGACGGTAACTATGGAGGTTTTGCTCGGTAGATCCGTCAATAGGAGTCACACAACCACCACGCTGAGTCATAGGCGAGAATGCGTAAAGCACAAAACATTTCCTCCGCAAAAAATGAAGGTACATTCGGTACATTAAGGTGTATTCAATCAATCAACTAGCCTATTGCGGCCCACTGCTGGACATCGACCTCTCCCAAAACGCGCCACAGAACACGGTCCTGCACCTTCCGCATCCAGTCCGACCCAGAGACCTTTTTGAGGTCATGGGTCTACCTAGCTAGGTACTGCAATAAGGTGTATTGGCACTGTCAAATCATGTATTGAATTCATCACAGTATCAACATATAAATAAACCCAATATATTAATGAACTCGACTATACAACATTGTATTGTTACTTAGCACAAATAAGGTGTTAAAATAAAATACAAATTATTCCAACGGTAGGCTTTATTGTCCACAACTAAATGGTCCCTTCATATATAAACACGTCGGAATAGTAACTTACAAATACAATTTACATTTATTCTCAAAGTTAGTATTTACTTACATAAAGGTCTGAGGGGCAGAACAACTGAACGCAGATAGTTCTTTGGTGTAGAGATTTCACAAAAAAATAAAACATAATATTCAAGAAAAAAATAAATTTTAGATCCTCAGATATAACATAATAATAAGTATTAATTAATATATTTATATTATAATATCACTATTTTTATTAATAACTACCTACCATACCACATTCGGAATTATTTTTTGTTAAGTGCACTTGGTTCCGTAACATATTATTATTATTTCATAAATTGCTTATCCCTAAAGCCATTATATGGCAGTCAAACTTGAATATAATAATTAAACGAAAAGCCAAAAATTTATTAAACAATTATTAAGATAAATTGTATATTAAGATATTGATTAAATTGGTTTGATTAAACAGATTAAGACGAAAATAGTTAGGGAGCTGATGAAATATAATATAGGAAACAATAATTCTGGTCTTAAACATTGCCTATCCGTGGCCCTCTTTAAATAATTTCCATATTTTAACATAATACTTGCACAAAATTTCAAAAATCTATTTAAAAAAAATTGTGGCTTAAATTCACAAATTGATGTCTTTATAATAGTGAATACTTTTGTTGGCAGAATCACTAGCTACCGATCTAGTCATAAAAAAAATAGACGCCTGATATACCCGTACATATAATTTAGTACTTCAAATAAATTTAATTTTAAATAATACATTTTCGATCGTCAGATCCTTGATTTCATACAAAAAAAAAATTTACAAAATACAGAACACACAACCCGCTTTTTCTTAAATAAATTTCAATAAAACATAATTAAGTAATTTGCCTAATGTATGCATTAGTGTGTGTCAAAATACATTAAATTTTAATTAAAATATCGATATAATGTATTTTAAGAAGTCCTGTGTAGATTATAATTAAATTAAAAAATATTTTTCTATAATATCAGATCAATTTTTGCTGCGATAGATCGAGGGCCGTACATAATATGTCGTTTAAACTTCATGTCAATTCTCGTTCCTAAAATTCGGTTAAGTTAACTTTTAGTTGTCATGTTTTTGCTATTGCTATTGTAATCTTTTGTGGTCGTGTTAAAGTTTTATTTAGAGTGTGACAATTTGACAACTAAAAGTTAACTTAACCGAATTTTAGGTACGAGAATTGACGTGCTTAATAAAAATATTATACAGTATGAAATAGTATAATAATGTAGCTATAGTCGAAATTACAGTAAATAAATGTTTTCTTACACAATATTTTTTAAATGTAATACATTTTGTTAACATTATTATATTGGTGGTGTTTATAACAAAACATGGGCGTAGCTGTATTTAAATTAGTCAAACAATCAGCCAATAAATTGACAGTAAAGTCTAAAGTTATTACAAAGTCATTTTCAATAATGTCTTAAGTATTTAATTGACGAGATAATTAGTAACAAATATATTATACTAGCTGACCCGTGTCCACTTCGTTGGGCGACGTAAAAAAAAACGCTTTTTAAAACATATTTCATTAATGCTCCACTCCTATTAGTCATAGCGTGTTACTACCAAGCCTATGACACTCCCAGATAAATAGTCTATTCAACACAGACATAATTTTTAAAATCGGTTCAGTAGATCCAGAGATTGCCCCATACAACGATACAAACTCACAAAATTTACCTCATTATAATATTAAGTATAGATAAATTCAATTATAAAAGTATTGTATATCTATAATATAAAAATGAATCGCAAAATGTGTTGGTAAGAGCATAACTCAACAACGCCTGGACCAATTTGGCCAAATCTTTTTTTAAAATGTTTGTTGAAGTTCAAGGATGGTTTTTACGGCGAGAAAAATTTGAATTATTGCTGGAAAAACCCTAAAAATAGCCCTTTTCTTTTTCCCATACAAATGATTTCTAACTAAAACGTAGTCAATTTGAGCTTTATTGCTATGGTATAAAGTTCATATTAAATTACAAGCACTCACACAGTGTTGTCTAAGCAATGTAGGTGTGTTCCTAACGTCAAAGATCATATCTATCAAAACAATGTGCGTGTGTGCGTTGGAGCACAGAACACATAGTTGGAGGAGTTTAATGTCGCGTTTCGAAACTCGCGTTTCTTTTGTATTAGTTTCGGCACGCGAGATAAAATGCATCAGTTTCCACGTCATTACATCAGTCAAACAAAAATCGCGTTACCAACAGTGTTTTATTATTTTTAATATACAAATCTATAATATAAAAATGAATCGCAAAATGTGTTGGTAAGAGCATAACTCAACAACGCCTGGACCAATTTGGCCAAATCTTTTTTTAAAATGTTTGTTGAAGTTCAAGGATGGTTTTTACGGCGAGAAAAATTTGAATTATTGCTGGAAAAACCCTAAAAATAGCCCTTTTCTTTTTCCCATACAAATGATTTCTAACTAAAACGTAGTCAATTTGAGCTTTATTGCTATGGTATAAAGTTCATATTAAATTACAAGCACTCACACAGTGTTGTCTAAGCAATGTAGGTGTGTTCCTAACGTCAAAGATCATATCTATCAAAACAATGTGCGTGTGTGCGTTGGAGCACAGAACACATAGTTGGAGGAGTTTAATGTCGCGTTTCGAAACTCGCGTTTCTTTTGTATTAGTTTCGGCACGCGAGATAAAATGCATCAGTTTCCACGTCATTACATCAGTCAAACAAAAATCGCGTTACCAACAGTGTTTTATTATTTTTAATATACAAATTTTAAATAAATAAAACAATTCGTACGGCTTAAAAGGATTTGACTTCAAGTCATATCAAATTTAAAAAAAAAAAAGTTGTCTGCTACCTAATCTACTGAGTTTGCTTTTGTCAACTGATACACGAAACTACCAATGTGTTTTTATTGGTTCTATGAACTCGGTTTGCTCACACTGTTAGTAACAAATGATGAAACTGGAGGGATTTACTTCTTAGATGCACCTGGTGGTACAGGAAAAACTTTTTTGATTTCATTAATATTAGTAACAATTCGCTCACAAAATAAAATTGCACTTGCACTCGCTTCGTCGGGAATCGCAGCAACTTTGCTTGAAGGTGGTCGAACAGCATATTCAGCACTAAAATTGCCATTAAATATGCAAAGCAATGAAGCGAGTTCTTCGAAACGTTGCAGGTTGGAGTTTCAACTCCAACCTGCAACGTTTCGAAGAACTCTGCAATGGCAAAGGTTTTGCAGCAATGTAAATTGATTGTTTGGGATGAATGCACGATGGCACATAAAAAATCTTTGGAGGCTTTAGACAGAACCTTAAAAGATCTACGGAGCAATAATAACCGATTTGGTGGTGCAATGATTTTATTAGCAGGAGATTTTCGTCAAACATTGCCAGTAATTCCACGATCAACGCCAGCTGATGAACTCAATGCATGTCTAAAGTCCTCCAATTTGTGGAAACATGTCGAAGTACTTCATTTAAGCAAGAATATGCGTGTCGAGTTGCAAAATGACCAATCTGGAAACATATTCTCTAAACAACTCATTGACATTGGTAATGGCAAATTTCTTATAAATATACATGTTGACTGGCTGCATTAACTTTCCTCAAAGTTTTTGTCAGTTAACTCGATCAAAAGATGAACTTATTCAGAAGGTGTTTCCAGATGTTTCTCAAAATTACAGAAACCATGATTGGTTGAGCGAACGAGCTATACTGGCTGCAAAAAACATAGATGTAAATGAATTAAATTTCAAAATTCAAGAACAAATTACAGGCGAATTGAGGATATATAAATCAGTTGATTCGGCTACTAATCAAGATGATGTAGTCAACTATCCACCGGAATTTTTAAACTCGCTGGATTTGCCAGGATTGCCACCTCACAATCTTCAATTAAAGGTTGGATCGGTGGTTATAATGTTGCGAAATATCAACCAACCGCGTCTTTGCAACGGTAAAAAAAATTACTAAACAATGTGATAGAAGCAACTATACTCAAAGGAAAGTATAAAGGAGAAGATGTTCTCATACCGCGCATCCCAATGATTCCGACTGATGTGCCATTTGAGTTTAAACGACTACAGTTTCCAGTGCGGCTTGCTTTTGCTATGACTATAAACAAGTCCCAGGGGCAATCATTAAGTGTTTGTGGTATTAGTCTAGAAAACCCATGTTTCTCACATGGTCAATTGTATGTTGCCTGTTCCCGTGTTGGAAAACCATCAGATTTGTTTATCTATGCGCCAGGTAATCAAACAAAAAACATCGTATACCACAAAGCACTACAATGATAATAATAATAATTATGATTCACATGATTAACAATAAAGCGATTACTTACTTTTAAATCCTTATATATGTTTTATTTAATTATTTTTTATTCACAACGCCCTATCACCAGGGTGACGGTTCTGTTCAGGAGAATTTTTTAAAATACGTAGGCACAAAAACTGCCACATTACAAATCTTTTTGACAGGACGAAGTCTGTCGGGTCAGCTAGTAATTTATATAAAAATAAGTCGGGTTTTCCTTCCTGACGCTATAACTCTAGAACGCACGAACCGATTTCCACGGTTTTGCATTTTTAGGAAAGGTCTCGGGCTCCGTAAGGTTTATATCAAAGAAAATTCGGGAAATTTTTTAACGGAAAAGCGAGAAAATAATGCCCGTGCGAAGCCGGGACGCGCCGCTAGTAGTTTATATAAGGCACGTTTATAGATAATTATTTAAATTGTTTATTGTATATTTTATTCTCAGTGGACGTTTTTTGGCTGATATGTTAATGATAAATATAAAAATCTACTTTATTTCTCAGACATTAGGACATGTTTTTGTTTGAGAAAGAGGAAGTAGTTATCATCTATGTATTATGTTGTACATATACCCAAGTTAACATTCTACCAAAGGTTTGTACGCACGTTTTGTATTTCTATTCAATAGTATCACTAACCAAAACAAAAGATTTTTTTACATATATATATATTTAAATATCTTTACTATAAGTTATATATCAAAACGTATTTTTGTTTAAATAACAGATCTTCAATAATTTTAATGAGCATTAAATAGATACATATAATATGTAGAATGTATATCATTGGTAAATAAGTACACTATTAAGTGTGTGATGAAAAATAAATGGTACAATATTTATATGTTTTTGGGACTTATCACGCCCACTTTCCCACAAATGGGACTTCGGGATTTACAGCCGGATATTCGGCGATTCCCGAGGGAATAATATCTAGAATCACTACATAATCACACACAGGACGGAGCCTTAATACCTACGGAACTCAAAAAGGCACTAGTGTTAAAAAATCTAATAATAATTATGAAGAATAAAAATGACTTATAGAACAAATTGTAAGTCTTAATTAAAAAGTTACTTAATTTATATTTTATATATTGTGATAATAATAATATTAAGCTGCTATTGAATTCCTTACCAAAAATAAATATAGAAAATCACTCATTTTTTTGTTGGTACGACAATTTCTTGTAATTACGTATATTTCATCAAATTATCTCATTTAATGTCATAAATAACTATAATGTATTTTAACCAATTAAACTACTGTAAAAGTGACAAAATGTCGAAATGAAAGTTTTACAAGTTTAAAATAATCTCAAATAAAAAAAACTTAAATATATATTTGTACATATACATATAATATTTATAACTATATTTTGTATATTAACTTTTGTAAATATTAGAAATATACTAATTTGGACGAATACAATATTTTTTTTGTTCTATAAGTAATTTTTTATTATTATTTGCGTAGCGTACTGAAATATTGTTTTATAAAACTGAATTTGAATCAATATTATGTAATGTTTTGTACCTAGTCTATATATTGTTATATACTTAATTATTATTTAATACATAATATTGTTTACATAAATATGAAGTCTAGATTTACTACCAAAAAATAAATGGAAAAACAAGTCACGTCACGTACAGTCACGAGCAATAATATGTACACATTGTCAAATTTTCTAAACTATCTGCACGTTTATCTAGACATTATAATACCAAAATTATTTCGTAATTTAGAAGAAGTTCCCTTCAGTTTTGAAGTAATCTTCGAAAATTCAATTTTGGATTGGCAGAACATTAGATAACTGTATTACAAAATGTGAAAATGTATACATATTATTGCTCGTGACTGTACCTACAGCTTCATTAGACGATTACATTAGAAATCTCTAAATTTATATGAGCTTCTCTACTATATTATGCATGGGTTTTCTACTATATAAAAATAGGTCGGGTTTTCCTTCCTGACGCTATAACTCCAGAACGCACGATCCGATTTCCACGGTTTTGCATTCGTTGGAAAGGTTCCGTGATGTTTATAGCAAAGAAAATTCAGGATAAATTTCAACAAAAAAGCGGGGAAATAATGCCCGTGCGAAGCCGGGACAGGCCGCTAGTTACATATAAAATTTCCTCTTGAACCACTCTATCTATTAAAAAAAACTGCATGAAATCCATTGCATAGTTTTAAAGATTAAAAGTCGTAGCAGATTATATCAAAACGTAAACGGATCAGCACCGCCTCGCCTTTTTCTACGGTGTCAAAAATCCGATTATGTTACGATTCCGATTAGTGTGCGTTGCAGTAAGGAGTTTCATACAAATAATACTGAACGGCTCCAGTTAATACGGTGACGTTCCGCTTACGTTACGTTATATGTGCTATGACCCTTAAGCGTACAAAGGGACATATGGACAGAGAAAGCGACTTTGTTTTATACTATGTAGTGATGATGTATTATGTTTTATATATTTTGAAGAGTTGACGCATGTTCATAAGGTTGGTTGTTGCTTGGCAACAAGAAAAAAATTCGTATAAAATGCTTTTACATAGTTCTTAAGAGTCTGGACATATTTTAAATGATTATAAAAATATTTGTTTGTATAATATAAGAGGCCTTTGTCGAGCAGAGGACTGCGATAATGATTGACATAACATTACATACAAGTATAATATACATACATACATAAACTCATGCCTTATCCCGTCCGGGGTAGGCAGAGACGACAGAACGCCACTAGTATAATATGTAAGTACGCTACGCAAATAAATAAGGCATGCTTTACCATTTAAGTAAATATTTTACATATGTATTGTAGCAGCCGTGTAGCGAGCTTCGCCTCGTCGCCAGTTCCATTGTGATGGTCGGTACTGTGGAATAGAAAGTCAAAATTAATTACTTAGCAGTCCGGACAAAGGTATCTCCTACCTAACACGCGCCAATTATTCGTTTCCGTTTCTTTTCGTTTCAGTCCTTATCATCCAACTGCTGGGCAAAGGCCTCTCCCCTTAATTTCCACAATTGTCGGTCCTTGGCCAATGAAGGCCAGTGTTTTTGTGCCCTATCTAGCTCATCTCGCCACCTTCTACGTGGTCTGAAGAATCTGGGCACCACTCGGTGGTAGTTTTAGCCCCAATTATAAATAAAGTAAGTACAAGTATTTATTTTATTAATGCTTTCCTGCACCGATATCTACTGTTGATTTATTACGACTTGATTATATAGGTAAACAACTATGGCGTCGTGACAACCACAGACTAAAGACTTTATTAGTCTTTGACCTTTGAGAAATGTATAGGAATCAAGGACAAATTCTAGAATCTACAAATGTCAAATGGTGAAATTAATTTTTATATGTGAAATTTGACGTTGGAAAAAATTACATTTATTTAAAATTTAAGAAAGATCGTGGTAAAATCAAAGTAATTTACGTGTTTTTTATTGCATAAACGTTTAATGCTACTTTCGGAAGACGGCTACTTTAAGAAATTTTCATCCATAAGTAAGTGTGCAATTGATGTAAAAACTAGTGAATTTGCAATATATGGTGTTTATTTACAAAGTTAATCAAGTAAGGATCAATACCCTATAGTCGTGTATTGTTTAAAACAATGCAAATGTTCACATATGACTTATGGAACAGTAATGTTATTAAGGAAATAATTTTACCTTAATCAATATTTGTCCACTACGCGTATGGGGGTTCTTGAAGGCGTAAAGCACCCACGCCGCGGCCGAGCACACGAGGGTGATCGCCAAGAAAGCCGCGACGACGCCCCCGATAGCCGACCTCGCTTCTTGAGGCGCTACCGGCTGAGCCACGTGGGCCACTCGGGCTGTTTGTTTGTCGTCATCTGGAAAATATTATTACAAATGTTTTTACGACATCTAGTATTGTTAATAGTACAGCCAAATTTAAGCGGTAGGTCGATAGTACTGAAATCATCATCAGTATAACAGCCCATTAATGCCCCACTGCAGGGACGCGCCTCCACTCGTGACGGAGGTATACTTGGCCTACTAATACCACGCTGGCCAGACAGATTGGTATAGGGTTTAATTTCAAGTTTTCCTTCTCTTAATTTCGTAAAGATAATATTCACGGATGGTCCCTTATTCGGTTTTTACGACACCCATGGGATGAGATGGGGTGGTGACATATTGTATTCTTACTCCGTCACCACACGGAGACTTAAATACACACGTGTTAAGAAAACCCTCCAACTTATACACCTTATAGCAGTAGTGAATATGTTTATTTATACAGGGTGTTTGGTTCATCGTTTGCCAAATTGAAATAGCTGATAGAAGAGGTCATTACCCGTCTTTCCTCACTCACCTAGCCGGTTTTAACCTCAACATATTTTAGATATCGATGTAAAGCTATTTTTAAAAGAAAAACCCAATATTTACCATGAACACTTAAATTTAAAAAAAAATTTCTTCCGTGAGTCCTCATACTTATGTTTTGTTTTAAAGTTTAATACTAGGAGCATCAAATAAATTCATAATAGCTTACCAAAAACGTCAACTTTTTGTTCATTGGCTTATTATAACTATAGAGACAGGTAAAAGAAGAATGGGCATTTTTGTATGGAAGCCGTCCCCACCCTTGTAACACTTACACCTATACATCAAATGAAAGCCCTTGAAAAGTGAAGAATTTTACTGTATGAAACTAATCTGTCAGTCATGGGAGAACAGAGTTATTGAGGATAAGAGAATAAAAATAATAAACGATAATATTTCATACTTTGTGTTAATATTTACTATATAAGCACGATAAAGTGACAGGCTATCTTACTAGTAAACGGTCTATACATCTAGCTCATCCTACATCATCCAGAAAATCATCCACATCATTTTCCTGACTTTCGAATAGCTAGCTTTGCTAAACTAAACATAGGCTATCTTACTAGTAGACGGACTATACATCTAGCTCATCCAACATCATCCAGAAAATCATCCACAGAATTTTCCTGACTTTCGGATAGCTAGCTTTGCTAAACTAAACATAGGCTATCTTACTAGTAGACGGACTATACATCTAGCTCATTCTACATCATCCAGAAAATCATCTACAGCATTTTCCTGACTTTCGGATAGCTAGCTTTGCTAATATAAACATTTAGAGAACCAATAGGACATGTTCTTTATTCAGCAACCATTGCAGAAATAGTAAACGACAGAATTTATGTTCCTCAGGCTCGGAAACGGCTCGACTCAGACTAACAGGTCGGAATTTTTTTGTCGGGTTTCGGTATTCCGATAACCACGACGTCTTTCCACTGTTGTGGGAAGACACAATTTGATATTGCGACATTGCAGATGCATGTCAAGGACCAAAAGACGTTCGGGGAATAAATTAATGACTATTTTTGTTATTCTTTCTGAGCCTGGTGCCTTTTTAGGGGCGAGAAGTTTATTTAACGGTTCCACTCGGTAGGTGTAACTAACGGTATATCGTCGTTGTCTGCCTTGAGCGGTGACTCCTGGAGAGAAGTTCACCGTTTTACTTCGCTGTTGACAAATATTTGAAATTGGTGTATGTGATTGATAATATATCGTGATTGTTACCCTGAGGAGAACTGCGTATTGGGCCTCGAGGTTCTTGGCCAGGCATTCGGCCTTGTCATCATACTCGAACGCTAGCCTCCTATCAGGCCTACCAAAGGAGGCATAGTAGAGTATACGTCCTTCTTTAATGAACTCGCTTTCTAGCAGGTATACCTGCTAGAAAGCGAAATAAAAAGGTTCGATCTCAGTCAATTGCGCATACCATCGTGACTGACAAAACTCATTTATGCGTACTTTAACAGGCCATTGAAGCTGTCTAATTCTAACCCTATTGGACTCGCTGAGGGCCCTGTCGTAGGCACGTGTGGCAGGGATCTTGCGGCTTAACAGATCACGCAGTTCTCCAGGTAATTGCATGCGGAGGTCTTCCAGCATAGCCACTGTCTAAGAGCAATTGTTAATTAATGACACGACCTGTCAGGGCACCGATCGCCGCCTCAGTGTCCACTACAGTATCCGAACTGTAGGGACTACTATCTAGTTGGGCGGATTCGACAGACGCAAGTTTCTCCTCGAGCCTCTTCCAATAGTGATCACCTTTGTGGGGATATGACCGGAGTCGGTGTCGGGGTGGTAGTATGAATGCATCAGTTTCATGCAATAAATAATAAATAGGTGCGTGGTTTTCATTAATGATTAGCATTAGCTCGTTACTGTTGCATTGGAAGTAGTAGCTGCGTCAGGTCCAGTTATCTTTCTAATATACCCAACTGTGCATACGAACATAGCGCTCGGAATTGACCGGTTAAAGTGGCGGTGGGCAGGGGACATAGCGCGGAGAACCGACAGCCGTTGGGGTTGAAAGGTTCTGGAATGGCGACCGCCTATTAGAAAGCGCAGGGTGGAGAGACCCCTCACACGGTGGTCCCACGACCTAGTTAGGACGGCGGGAAACCGATGGATGAGGATGGCAATGTTTGGAGGAGGCCTATGTTCAGCAGTGGACATCAATTGGCTGATATGATATACGAGTTTCTATATTTATGAAAGCTGTATGTTTTTTATTTGAAAAGCGAAATTCATGGTTTTCTGGATGATGTAGGATGTTCTACATGTATGGTCCCTCTACTAGTAAGATAGCCTTTGACTCTATCGTGCTTACATAGGAAACATTAGCATAAAGTATGTAATATTTTTATTTTCTTCTCCTCAATAACTCTGTTCTCCCATGACTGACAGTTTTGCTGTCATACAATAAAATGCTTCACTTTGCAAGGGCTTTCATTTGATGTATAGCTGAAAGTGTTACAAGGGTGGGGACGTTTTGCCCATTGTTCTTTAAAGATATGATCAACTTCACAGTAAAATAAATAAATAAATAAAAGGGAGAAAGTTCTTCCATTTTCTGAATAAATGCCTTACTTTATCCTCTTTCCATTGGTATACAACATGTTATAAAATAGTAAATAGTTTTTCTACAAAACATGTGTAATACATAATTCGAAGTAACGAAAACACGTTTGATGAATAAGCAAAGGTAAATTTACTAGATATAATTGCTATAATTGATTCATTCTAGCGTACTTACCTAGTTACTTTAGCTTTTTTTGTCACTGCCGTGGGTCTACCTTATCATATTAGAGTTAATTTTAATATAATAAAAGAAAAAAAAATTCATCATTTACTATAGCGTCAATAATTACGATAAATGTTATGCATCAAACGTCTTTTCTTCACTTCGAATTATGTATTACACATGTTTTGTAGAAAAACTATTTACTATTTTATAACATGTTGTATACCAATGGAAAGAGGATAAAGTAAGGCATTTATTCAGAAAATGGAAGAACTTTCTCTCTTTTATTTATTTATTTATTTTACTGTGAAGTTGATCATATCTTTAAATTTTACCTGTATCTATAGTTATAATAAGCCAATGAACAAAAAGTTGACGTTTTTTGTGAGCTATTATGAATTTATTTGATGCTCCTAGTATTAAACTTTAAAACAAAACATAAGTATGAGGACTCACGGAAGAATTTTTTTTTAAATTTAAGTGTTCATGGTAAATATTGGGTTTTTCTTTTAAAAATAGCTTTACATCGATATCTAAAATATGTTGAGGTTAAAACCGGCTAGGTGAGTGAGGAAAGACGGGTAATGACCTCTTCTATCAGCTATTTCAATTTGGCAAACGATGTACCAAACACCCTGTATATTCTATCCAGTAGTAGAGTTCATTTGACTTGTGTGATGTTCAAACCTGCAACCTCCGTTGTTGCATGCTGACAAACTACTAACTACTTCTTACATACACATCAGCTAATCCTGTCCCTCGCTCAGCGTTGTCACACCGTCCTGACTAGGTCAGGAGCCATTATGTGAGGGGTCTCCACACCCTGCATCGTAAGGAATACTAACAACTACAAGGCGCTCATAGCCAGTTGCAATCACTAATTAATCTATACTAATATTATAAAGAGGTAAAGTTTGTGTGTTTGTGACGCTAAAATGAATAATCTCAGAAACTAATGAAACGGTTTGAAAAATTATTTCTGTGTTGAATAGTTCATTTATCAGGGAGTGTCACAGGTTATATAGTATCACGCTATCGCTAATAGGAACGGAGCAGTAATGAGCTATGTTTAAAAAAGGGACGCGTTTTTTTCGCCGCCCAACGAAGTAGGCACGAGTTAGCTAGTAAATTATAATGCTGGTTATGTAAAGTCGGGAGATTATAAATCCATACTAATATTATAAATGCGAAAGTAACTCTGTCTGTCTGTCTGTCTGTCTGTTACTCTTTCACGCCTAAACGGCTGAACGGATTTCGATGAAATTTGGTACAGACAATCTTTAGACCCTGAGAAAGAACATAGGCTACTTTTTATTAGCAATCATATTATATTTTGATTTCATAGAATTTTGGCGGGAAAGCTGTGTCACGTGACCTGTGACGTCATAGGTCACGTGACCTGTGACGTCATAGGTCACGTGACCCGTGACGTCATAGAATTTTGACAGATGAGTCGTGACGTCACAGAATTTTGGCGGGAAAATATTTTTTGACAGTTGAGTCGTGACGTCATATTATATAAACGGGATATTAACGCGCATTTAATTTACCTTTATTTTACTTGACGTTTCGCTGTTCACTAATATACCAATCAAGGAATGCGTTGAGGTCGTTAGAGACAAATTGAGTGACAATGATATGCGCCACAACTATGTTGATCTTTTAAAACACTGCTTGGATGGCAACTTCTTCCTTTTCCGAGGTCAATACTACCTCCAGATTGATGGCATCGCAATGGGGAGTCCAGTAGCCCCGGTACTGGCTAATCTCTGGATGGAACACTTCGAAGAGAAGGCCCTGAGCCTTGGCCCTAAAACTATCAGACTTTGGAAACGTTGTGTTGATTTTTATTAGATTTAGGTAGATCAATATATTGCACATCTTAATGCTCTCCATCCAAAGATGCGTTTCACGTATGAAATGGAGGCGGACAGGTCATTGTCTTTCTTGGATGTCAAGCTAGCCGTAAGACCAGATGGGTCCATATCACATAGTGTTTACCGTAAACCTACACACACGGACAGATATTTACACGCAACGTCTCATCACCACCCGCGACACCTTCAATCTGTGATAACATCATTAAAGAACAGAGCATATTATTATGATCTCTGTGACCCTGAGCACCTGGGGCGAGAGCTAGACCATGTTCAGGAGGTACTTACGAACAATGGATTTAAGGTTAATACGCGAGAGAGACCAATAAAAAGAGAGAGACATCCTGGAGTGAACAGGCAACCTGCGTACCTACCTTATCTGAAAGGCGTGACAGATAAGATTGGCTCGGTGTTGAGAAACTACTCAATACACACCATTTTCACCCCGGAGGCTAATTTTAATAGCATAGTACGCTCACCAAAGGATGATCTACCTCTGCAATGTCCTGGCGTGTACAAGATTGACTGTAGCTGTGGCAGTTCTTATATTGGGCAAACAAAGCGGACCATTGCTGAAAGGCTCAAAGAGCACATAGCTGCTGTGAAGAACCGACAGACCAACAAGTCAGCTATCGCCGAACACTTGGTGAACGCTGGCGCTAATCACTGGATCGAGTTTCATAAGCCACGGGTAATCTCCACCGATCGCCACCATTACTCAAGACTTGTGCGCGAGGCCATTGAAATCAAAAAGTTCCCTAAAAACTTTAACCGGGATGACGGTCTCAAGTTGTCAGCAACGTGGAATCCAGTGATATCAAAAACAATACCTCCCTTTTTTGAACGGTCGGTTAACGTACAGAACAGCGATACGGTCAGTGTTGTGTGTAGGGGGACTTTATATTAACATCTCAAGATGCGAGGGTAGATGATAATAATATATTATCTATCACGAAGACGAAGCTGTGACGTCGCATCACCAGTCAGCTTGCGATCACGGCCAGTGCAACCTGTGCCGAAACGTCAAGTAAAATAAAGGTAAATTAAATGCGCGTTAATATCCCGTTTATATAATATTTATAATAATGAAACGCGACAGTTTAAAAGTTACAGTCGGGAGATTATTCATAGATAGGTGACCGCTCATAGGTATCTTATTTAATAGTCGCCATGCCTCGGAGGGCAAGTTAATAGTCGGTCACGGCTTTCGTTCAGTCACATCAGATGATTATGCGGGCTTGAATCATTCTCGACACCATATTAGCTGGTAACCAAACAATGAAGAAGAAGTCCTCTACAGTTCATTTATTTGAGATCCAATAAACAAATAAATAAATTATGACTTGATAATAAAGGTAAACAACTATGGCATCGTGTCAACCACAGACTAAAGACTTTAGTCTTTGACCTTTGACAAATGTATAGGAATCAACGACAAATTGTAGAACTTACAAATGTCAAAAGGAGAAATTAATTCTTATCTGTAAAACTTGTGTAAAATTTGAGAAAGATAGTGGTTAAATCAAAAGAATTTATGTGTTTTCTATTGCATAAACAAATACTAATATATCAAAAATAACAATATATCAAAGTGTGCGATTGATGTAATAACTAGTGAATTTGCAATTATGTTGTGTTTGTTTACAAAGTTAATCAAGTAAGGATCAATCCTATACGCTATAGACAAGCTCACCACTTTTAACAACGGTGTCGTGTCCTGGCGAGTTCTGAGAGTCTGTCGTATAGGCGGTGTTGCCAGTGGAGGGCACTCCGCTCACGTCCGGCATATCTACTTTAACGGCTGTGCAGGCGGTCGCGTTCACTATCGTTGTCTTCTCGCACTCTAAACAAACAAGAATACTGTTAGTATACATCCTCAAAAATACTTCATAAAGAAAGATGTTCTGAGATGTGGATACAGCACTTTTGATAAAAGATCTCTCACTGTAGGTATTTTTGGTACAAAACTTTACAACCCCCGAGTCATTTGGTTTGCGAAATCCACTTTGTGTAAACAAAATGTTGTTACAGCTATTAGACTTCGCTTCGGACACATGCCACTAAATTATTTTTCATTTAAGATAAAAACAGTACATCCCCGCTTTGTACCTCTTATAACATCATAGAAGACGTTTCCCATATTTTGATAGAGTGTGTACGGAACGAAGTTAATACAAAAAAGTTAGAGTAGGATTGTAACATTTGTTTAACATCTGCAAGAATGTGTAATATAATTCTATCGTCTTCCCTATCAGAAGATGCAAAACAGTTGTATAAAATATTAAATAACGCATTATAGCTAAGAATTTGAGTAAGTTAATTAATATGAAGTTATTTCCTTATGTTTGTTAAAATTTATCGGGCGACGTGATCAAAGTGGTCAAGTCTTTATTAAAGAAATAAAAAAATTACTACAAAATAAGTTTATTTTTACCAAATTCATTGTTGTTGATTTGCTGCAAATAAATAATTCTCTTTCTTTCAAGTAACAACTAAGGAAAAACAAAGTATAGCGTAGAGTTTAAGGACACTGTGTCGTTAAATGCGTAGCAAGTGAATGGTCTTATAGTTCATTTAAAATGACTTAAATTAAAAGGTAAACAAATATGGCATCCTGTCAACCACAGACTAAAGATTTAGTCTTTGACCTTATAAGAAATGTATACGAAACAAGGACAAATTCTAGAATCTACATGTCAAATGGTGAAGTACATTTTAATCTGTGAAATTTGACGTTGGAATAAATTACATTTATTTATTTAAAAGAAAGATAGTGAATAAATCAAAGTAATTTATGTGTTTTCTATATACATGTCTTATGCTACTTTACAGAAATTATCATCCACATTGATGTAAAAACTAGTGAATTTGCAAAATGTGGTGTTTGTTTACAAAGATAATCAAGTATAAATAAATGGACAGTAGGTATAGTTTGTTACAAGTTTTGTTTCTCTAGGAAAGAATAGTTTTTCAAAATCTGTAATTAATATCTTACTCCTGCAATAGACTGGCGTTTCGCGTCGTAAATCTATTATTGGAAAGATAGACAATTAATTAAGTTAATATCTAACCTATTAATTATTAAAAATTATTTTTTTGTTTTACATTTTTTTAATTATACATTTAATATTCATTTTGTTCATTATATGGTTTTTAATTGCGATTTTATTTTTGTAGATTATTCTGATTTTATGTTATTTTAAATTTTAATTGTTAGTTTAAGTATATTTTAATAATATTCCTATTCAATTTTGATTTAATTTTAAATGATTTAATTTTATTTTTAATGAGTTTTTGTTATTGATTTTGATTGTTTAATGTAATTTATGATTTCATTTTGGAGATTGATTGTTGCTGATTGCGAAGTAGCTTTTGACTTAAATTTTGGTTGTGATTTTTATACTGTTCATGTAAGTTTAATTCTCATGTTAATGTGCTTTTAATTTTGGTTTTATTATTTTTATTATTGATTTAGTTTTGTTTTTAAATACGATAATTTTATACTTATTGCATGTTGTGTTCACCTATAATTAGTTGTGCAATTATGCTTGTGTATTGAAAATATGTTTTAAGCTATGTATTATTGTAACAGCTGTTGGTGAATCTAATAAATGAATAAAATTACAAACATATCCACTGCTAACTGGTAAAACATGATAAATGCATTTTTTATCTAAAATGATTCTGTTTTACCAGTAGATAGAAGCATAAAAAAAATGCATTTATCATGTTCTACCAGCATGTCAATTCTCGTCACCGTAAAATCGTTAAAAAATCGGTTAATTTAACATTCAATTGTCAAATTGTCACACAATAGGTATTATTGTATTTATCATATAATTTTTTTTTTAAGTACGTAATGTAATCGTGCTGTAACTAAGCTTAAAACGGCATTCTTGTAATTCTTTAAAGTGACAGTTCATGTAATCTATTAAAAAACGCCAAACTTGACGTTTATTTTATCATTTAACTTTATTTTTAACAAAATGTTTAAGGAGCAGAATACCACTTTTGGATAAATTAAAAATTAAATTTAAAAAAAGTTAAAATTAAGTTGAATTAAATTGTATGTTACGGGAATAGACCTGCAGTAAGCAGACGATATACATTGTATCTTATAACCTTATATCTAAAAGAACTTACTTCTAAGTAGCCAATCCTGTTTGTTTCTGTCTGTGCCGCTAGAACATTTCTGGATTTGTGGACACCATGTGCACTGGAATACAATATTACATTATTTTTGAAATATATAAAATTTTGTAGTCTTTCATGACGCATTTGTTGTAAAATTATACATTTTATTACAGTATGGGGACATTGATAATGTGATTGGCTTTTAAAGAAAGACAGCAAATCAATGAGTAAGAAAAGTACATCCGATTACCGAAAATAGCTGAATAATTTCAGCATAAGTTTTGAAAATTATCACATTAAAATGTACCTTATGGCGTTCGGCATAAGTTTGAAATTATAAAAGATTGAATCCCTACTTATTTCTATTTGACATTGTATGTTTCATGATGTCTTACTAAGTGAAACTGGTGACGGAAACATTGCACTTCGATAAAAAGTCATTGCAGTGCAACAAAATATAGCACTTATTGTTAACATCATAATATACAATTTCAAAATCATCAATAAATTATAATCTCACTTTCTCGCTTCCTCATTGTTGTCTGTCTTTCTTTAAAAACCAATCATATTATCAATGTCCTCATACTGTACATATTTGGTGACATTCTTTTGCAAAGGGCAAGTAAGTGAAGCACTCGGAATCGACATGATCGGAACATATGAAGATATGTACAGTACCCGGCCGTAAATATTGCACATCGACTAAAGAGACAATCGGCCAATTTCGGCTTCATAGAGCATCATCTCTGTCGCACGAAATACAAACAGTTTGGCATCTATAAGCATCTGTTAAGGGTACGCATTCCACAGACACGAACTAGCTAGCGGGCGGAGCCTAAAATATTGTTGTCGAAATCGTGCATGCTAAAATTGCCCAAATACTTACGTATATATGTATGTTAAAATAATAAAGAACTTACATTAAACCCAGTGTCGTGATTAAGACATCCTTCGCACGTATCGTACTGTAGGCACGTTGGTAATGCGACGATCTTCAACAGTGTGTTGTTTGTTATCAAATGATCTTTGAACGATACTCTGTGGTATTCATAGATTGTCTTCCTGCGGACATCTGAAAAAATACAATATTGTTATATCAGAATAACGCATTAATAATAGGTCTTTACCTATGAAATTGCCGTTTTATTTCTGCGCAGTGTTTAGACTCTATATTCTTTTAAAATATATACCCCCTTACTCATAAACGCCTCTTAAATTTAATCACTGTTTAGCGAGATTTTTATTACGAAAACCAAACGTATACCAAACAACGTAAGAGTCTATGCTAATTAATCAATTGACTAAAATTTAAGAGGCGTTTATGAGTAAGGGGGTTATTGTTTAAATATTTTTTGTTATTTAAAAAATATAGTCAGACAGTTGGATCATAGGTCTGATGCAGAAGGCAGTAGTGCTCGACACGGCACGTATTGTGAGGAGGTTCCTATCTCTGAAGCCCTAACCACTAGTAGCTTAGTCCTTGTACCCGATGCTGGTGACTCTACCTTTTTTCATATATTTTTAAATGTTTTTGTTTCAATCAATTAATGAACTAGCCTATTGGAGTCCACTGCTGGACATGGGCCTCTCCCAACACGCGCCACAGAACTCGGTCCTGCGTCTTCCGCATCCAGTCCGACCCAGAGACCTTTATGAGATCGTCGGTCCACCGAGCTGGGGGGCGTCCTACACTACTGTTAATTTATTACGACTTGAGTATAAAGGTAAACAACTATCTCGTCGTGTCAACCACAGACGAGTCTTCGACCTTTGAAAAATGTATAGGACAAATTCGAGAATCTACAAATTAATGTCAAATGGTGCAATTAATTTTTATCTGTGAAATATGACGATGGAAAAAATTAAGTACATTTATTTAAAATTTGAGAAAGATAGTGGTTAAATAAAAAGCATTTACGTGTTTTCTATTGCATAAACGTATAATGCTACTTTCCAGAAATTTTCATCCATATCATAGTGTGCGATTGATGTAAAAACTAGTGAATTTGCAATATGTGGTGTTTGTTTACAAAGTTAATCAAGTAAGGATCAATGCCCTATACGTTTTTTTTGTTTAATGACTTACATTTAAAAATATAAAAATATACTAAAAAATATTAAATAAGAGTTAATATAACTTACAAAACACAATCTTGTCAGTGAGGTAAGCATCGCTGATCCCCACTTTGACGGGGTGTTCCTTGTCCGTGATATCTTGCACATCGACAGGTATATTCTTGTATGCGAACGTAATGTCGCCACTCTTGTATAGGGTCACTGCGAACGTAAACTTTTTCGACGGGTCCTCTTGTAGGTTGACGTTCTCCCAGAACGCTGTGAACTTCTCGCCTGAAAATGTTTATTTATTTATTTTATTTTAATTATATTTATTACTAGCGGCCCGTCACGGCTTCGCGCGGGTATTACATTACGTTTAGCTTTGTTAATTTTAACACATTACACTTTATCGTAATTTAATTAAGGATCCCTATTTTCTTTTAATAAAATATAGCCTATGTCACTTAGGAAAAATGTAGCTTTCCAACAGTGAAACAATTATTCACATCTGTTCAGTACGTTTCGGAGCCTATTCAAGTCAAACAAATAAACAATAAAATCAAACTTATACTCTTTATAATAATAATATTTGATATCAGTATTTGCTCGTCGTTTTCGGAATAGAAAGTTGCCTATTTGTTGGCTTGCTATCTCCATACGAAATTTCAACCAAATCGGGCCAACCGTTTAGGGCCATAGCACATATAACGTAACGTAAACGGATCGGCATCGCCTCGCCTTTTTCCTAGGTGTCAAACGTGCAAAATCCGATTACGTTACGTATCCGATTAGTGTGCGTTGCAGTAAGGAGTTTCATACAAAGAATACTGAACGGCTCGAGTTGATACGGTGCCGATCCGTTTACGTTACGTTATATGTGCTACGACGCTTAAGCGTAATTGAACAACAAAAAAGTCTTAATATCCTACAGAACGGGTATATACCTTGTGAGTTTTTCCAACCCTTGTAATTAAAACTGATTTAATTCTTTGCGGGTTCCTTTATCTTATCATGAGAAATCAAAGTCAAAAAAAATCTTTTGCAAAGGCACACTGTTTACCATGGCTTACTTACACACAATTGTGGGAGAATGTAAGGTACATATTAATCCCATTAATAAAAATAGTCTACAATTTTTTTTTTTAACTCCCTTTGATGCAAAGTGATAAGCAACTGCCATGCAAGAGGTTGTGGGTTCGAATACCACGCATGTCGAGTATTAGTGCGATATAGGAACTGAAAAAAAATGTCCTGAGTTTGGATGTTCATTGTATCCATTACTCATTTGTGAAGTTCCATGACGCCTGGTGCGGAAGTTGTATTTAAAAAAAGTAAAGTCACAGTTATAGAGCAGTTCCAGGTTCAAGGCCATTATATGGATAACACAAATTATTATCTTGCGTGGTATTTAAACATCCCTCCGCGCAGGAGGAGTTGTGGAAAATGAATGTTATTCGAAAAGAAGAAAGACAAATGCAGGACTCGAACCCGCGTCTCTGGACAATACGCGTCCAGCGCCATGACCACTAAGCCACCCGAGCATACGGCGCCGGACCTTAACTATAAAGCAATAGTTACTATAAAGGCCTAGTGGTCATGGCGCTGGACGCGTATAGTCCAGAGACTCAGTACCAATTTTTTCCATTGTCTTTCTTATTTTCGGATTTATCTAGGTATACCTAAAATAATAGGTAAAAAATTATATGTAATAGATGTTATTAGTCCTAAAAATGTACAAAAATAATCTTACCGTCATCATATAACTTAATAACACTATCTTCGGACATGGTAGTATCGAAGTTGGCCATCAGAGGAGCGATGTACTGCGTCGCCGCTAACCAGTTGTGAACATGTTCGCCCGTGTATATAAAGCCGCCGGTGGCCACCGTGACGTTGCGTATATTGTGACCGTAGAATGGGAAGTCGAATGTTAATTGTATCGTCTGCAAATTTGATATTTAGTATTAAAAAACATAGGCAGATACTAGTGAGCAATCTAGATTTATAATCATCATAACAGCCTATTAATGTCCCACTGCAAGGACGGCCTCCTCCCGTGACCGTGGGATACTTGGCCTACTAATACCACGCTGGCCAGACGAATTGTTATAGGGTTTAATTTCAAGTTTTCCTTCTTTTTATTTCGTAAATATAATATTCACGGATAGTGCCTTAATCGGTTTTACGACACCCATGGTATGAGATGGGGTGGTGACATAATGTATTCTTACTCCGTCACCACACGGAGATTTGTTTGTAATTATTGTAATTAGTTTTATTTTTTTGTGTATTTTTCCGTGGTTATAAAAAGGGCGGGCGATTGGTCGCCTTTCTTTTTAAAGTGTAGAAATATCGTACGGACTTCACGATACTGAGGGCTATCAGTGTGTATACAGGCATGTCGGACTTAAACTGACAAAACCCATAAGGTATCCATTCCCGCTATCATACCTTAGAAAGGTCCTAGAAAGAATAATACTACGGTCTGATTTAGGTTTCTGTTAAGTTCTCCTTCTTCCTTAGTAATAATTACTGTAAACTAATACTTTCTCATATCAGCCAATCGACGTCCACTGCTGGACATAGGCCTTCTCCAAGTATTGCCACTTCGTGCGGTCTTGTGCCTCCCTCATCCATCGGCTTCCCGCCGCCCTAACTAGGTCGTCGGTCCACCGTGTGAGGGGTCTCCCTACCCTGCCCTTTCCGGTACGCGGTCGCCATTCCAGAACCTTTCTGCCCCAACGGTTGTCGGTTTTCCGCGCTATGTGTCTGATTGGCTGATTATGATGATGATGATGAATACTTTCTTAGTCATCTATTGTTTTTTTTTTCAAGGCGCTTACATCATAACAGCCCATTAATGTCTCAGTAAAGGGAAAGGGCCTCCTCCCGTGACCGTGGGAAACTTGGTCTACTAATACCACACTGGCCAGGCGGATTGGTATAAAGTTTAATTTTAAGTTTTCCTTCTTTTTATTTCGTAAAGATAATATTGACGGATAGTGCCTTAGTCGGTTTTTACAACACCCATGGGATGAGATGGGATGGTGACATATTATTATTGTATTCTTACTCCGTCACTACACAATTCTCGGCGCTTACAGGCCGTAGCAATCACTGATTCATAAAGGATGATACTAAGCAGCTCGAAATCATTCTAAAAATGAATACATCGGAGGGGACTTAAGAAGTCAGTCTTAAATATGGTTGTAGTGACCGATACTCTTTAATTGACGTCAGAGGCATATGGTAGGCTTGAACAACTCTCGATATAGAAGAAGAGTATTTTGCCACACTCTCGAGATAAGATCTGATACACAGAAAGAACATAGTCCAGATTCGGCCCAATTTTAAACAATATTACCTACCCCTTGAGTAAGGACCTAAAAGACCTTTTTTTCAGTAGGACATTAATGGGCTGTTCTGATGACGATTAAATGTAATTATAATAAATACATTTACGAGAATTGGCCTTTACATTTTGAGTCGTTAAATCAACGTAGTAAGTAAGAACACTTACGGTAGCTCGTCGATGAGAGTTACTGAGCACTGAGTGTGTCGACGCTTTATTGATTGTGATGTTGGCCCAGTGTTGGTTGAAGTACTCCAGGTTCCCGATAAACGAACTGTTGTAGAAATTGTGATTATCCTGCAAAATTACGTAATTATTTACTGAGTATAAGTAAAGATGAACCCGGCACCCGCACAGAGAATCTATGGAATGCTAAGATTATATCTTACTCTTAGTAGAAGTACCGTGGTAAATTATAAATTGACGACAAGAAAATGCTGATGTATATAGTTTGTTACGCCGCTTCTTTTCTACTAGCGCCTTGGAAGCAGTAGTCAAGTTTGAAAAACTTTAAATATGTAAACTCGATCAAGTAGCTTTAAATTTAAATTGACCTCAATCGGCCTTATTACAAAATACGGTCTAACTATAAGACACAATTTATTACGTCACTAAACCACTGTTTTTGAAATTTGTTATTACAAAATTAGCTAAATTTCAAAAACAATGGTTTTGTGACGTAATAAATAGTGGCTTATAGTTAGACCGTATTTTGTAATAAGGCCGAATAAATATAACTATGTTATATAATCTATACTAACATTATAAATGGGAAAGGATGTCTGTCTTTTTCTCTTTCTTTCACGGCAAAACAGAGCGACGAATTGACGTGATTTTTTAAGTGGAGAAAGTTTAAGGGATGGAGAGTAACATAGGCTACTTTTTTTTTCTGTGTCCAGGAAAGGGGACCAGTGCTACAATAATTAATCTTTTACTTCTTCTCACTATGATAAAATGACTTAACTATTTGCATGTCCCGTGTATGACGTATGACATATTTGCATTGTTTTAACTATTGTGTTAACTGGCAGGACAGGGAACTGTTATAGAAGGAAGGAAAACAAATGTACTGGAAGTTCGTCCCATTTTATAGCAACTCCCGTATCATTGTCGCAACATGGTTTTCATTAGAAAAAGGGTTTCAAGGACGAGGTTAAATAGCATAACGGAGTTTTCGCCGATAATGCCGATGGAAGACATTAGGAGTTCGGGGACTAAATTAAACCAGAACAAAAATACAAAATCTTCTTTTTTTATATTTTGGTATAGCGAATTTTGTTTTAAGTCATTTTGCTTTGGGCAAAAATATATGGAATAGAACTTACGTAAGTTAAATTCTTTAAATTCTTCTCCGACTGGATTCTTTCTGGTGTCTCGAAGACGTCAGTGAAATCTGAAATTGAAAAATTCAATTATGTATAATATAAGACAACACTGTCTTACTTGGGGTATGGTCTAACCATCACTACGCCACTGAGTAAGTTGTAAAGGTATGTATACTAACTTTTTAAACATCATCATCATAACAGCCCGTTAATGTCCCACTGCAGGGACGGGCCTCCTCCCGTGACGGAAGGGTACTTGGCCTACTAATACCACGCTGGCCAGACGGAGGGTTTAATTTCAAGTTTTCCTTCTTTTTATTTTATAAAGATAATATTGACGGATAGTCCCTTAGTCGGTTTTTACAACACCCATGGGATGAGATGGGGTGGTGACATATTGTATTCTTACTCCGTCACCACACGGAGACTACCTACATTAAATAATATTATTTAGTTAACACAGATTCTCATTGTCATTATTCTGAAAAGCTAGTTCAAATTGTCCGATTCATGGTAATTTTCAACGGTCATACACAATATAGGCACAAACAACAAGAGATCGCGAAACTAATCATTTAAAAAACCGTATCGCGAGGTGAAAGTATTCAATTTCACTATTTATTTGTGACCTTATTTTATTCAAAAATAACTGAATCATACTAACAGTATGTCCCGTCAACGTACCTCTGTAAAGCTCGATTTACACATCGACAAGTACAGTAGCGAGTTAAGTTGATTAGGTTGATTTGAATAGATCTCCATCCTATTTTTTAGCGAGTTAAGTACGAAGTAGCCCCCTCTCTCGCGTCTAGCCAACTCGCCAAAAAATAGGATGGAGATCTATTTAAATCAACCAAACTTACTACTTAACTCGCTACTGTACTTGTCGATGTGTAAATCGGGCAAGTCAACTCCAGTGACAAAAGGGAAACTTGACTAACTGCAACGACGCTGGATAAACGAATTGCCTTAAAATCAAGTTTTCCTTCTATTGGTTTAGTAGGGAAAGGGTTGAGGTGGTGACGTCATGTATTCTTACTCCACCGTCAATAAATATCTCTCTATTTCTTCAAAACAACGTTACATGACGTGAGAAATAGGATATGGATATCTTAAATTCAAAAAAAATAACAATTAATCATACCAGCCCATTAATGTCTCACTGCAGAGACGGACCTCCTCCCGTGACGAAGGGATACTTGGCCTACTAATACCACGCTGGCCAGTCGGATTGGTATAGGGTGTAATTTCAAGTTTTCCTTCTTTTTATTTCGTAAAGATAATATTTACGGTGAGTCAAATATCTAATAAATAGTGAAAATCTTTGATGTACTTACTGTCGTCAGGCACGATGGGGTCGCTGACCTTGGGTTTGTTCCCAATGACATTGTCGTGTAAGATGCCGGAGCCGTTCTGTCCCAGCAGTGGGATCTGCGTCACCGATACATTGCTTGCTGGAGTTGCACCTGAAAACACACAAAAGAAAACAGTTAGATATTTTGTTGCATAAGCAAAGTCTCCGTGTGGTGACTGAGTAAGAATACAATATTATTATGTCACTACCCCATCTCATCCCATGGGTGTCGTAAAAACCGACTAAGACTATCTGTGAACATTATCTTTACGAAATAAAAAGAAGGAAAACTTGAAATTAAACCCTATACCAATCCGCCTGGCCAGCATAGTATTAGTAGGGCAAGTATTCCACTATTCGGGAGAAGGCCCGTCCCTGCAGTGGGACCTTAATGGGCTGTTATGATAATGATGAGCAAACTTGGACATTCTCCGATGATTATCTTAGGTAGACCCCTTACCGGGTAGACCGACGTCCTAGTTAAGAGGGCGGGAAAGCAATGGATGAGGGAGACACAGGACCGCACGCAGAATGGTAATGTTTGGAGGAGGCTATATCCAGCAATGGACGTCCATAGGCTGAAACTCATTTCTATCGAAGGACCGATAATATGACCTGGAGTGGAGTAGTCTAAGACTTAACCAATAAACTTTAACTGTAGCAAATTTATCCCACCAAGGACTGGTTAATTTTCAAAAACTCTATGGATGTTATTGGATCAATCGATAGTTCGTCGATCGATGGCAGAATGGTTTATTCGACGTCAATATATGGTAATGACGATAATTTTGGTGTGATAGAAATGATCGAGGTGTCGCATGAACCATTCTGCTATAGATCGATGCGGTAGATCGAGTAGTCTAATAACAACCTAATAATTAAAATAAGCGTTAGGTTAATTTTAATTTCCTCCCCGAAAAGCTTTTAAGAATAAAAAGTGTGGGTAACATAACATTGATTTATTATTAATTTATCGTAATACTTCATCATCATCATCATATCAGCCTATAGACGCCCAATGCTGGACATAGGCCTCCTCCAAAAGTTTCCACCCTGCGCGGTCCTGTGCCTCCCTCATCCATCGGCTTCCCGCCGTCCTAATCAGGTCGTCGGTCGTAATACTTAATTAAATCAAATGACATCACACATTACATAACGCGCCTAGCCATATAAAAATCACTTTGCGTGTTTATGAACATATTTAAATGGGTGTTTATCCATATCCGTGAAGGCAAACCTTCAACGGGTAAAGTTTTATTTAATTAAAGATGACACTCGCGTAAAGATTTCTTAGGTATAACTTTGTTTATATTCAATAACAAACAAATAGATAAAACTAATAGTTTAGCTTAATTGATAGAAGATGTAAACCAATATCAAGAAAAGTATCCGTATGGTGACGGAGTAAGAATACAATATGTAATCACCCCATCTCATCCCATGGGTGTAGTAAAAACCGACTAAGGGACTATCCGTGAATATTATCTTTACGAAATAAAAATAAGGAAAACTTGAAATTAAACCCTATACTAACCCGTCTGGCCAGCGTGATATTAGTAAGTCAAGTATCCCTCCGTCATGGGAGGAGGTCCGTCCCTGCAGTGGGACATTAATGGGAAGTTATGATGAATATCAAGATAAGGTGGTAAGCTCACATTGAGAGAATAGATGACAGGATATTAACAATAGAAATTTAAAGCGCAACTATATTAGGTACCGTCCGTCGGTAGGGAATGGTCTAGAAAGACTTACAGAGACATAATAAGAGCTATACTTCAGAAAAGAAACGGCCGGCGAAGTGCCAGAACCAAATCGACTACTCAGGAGAACTTATCGCACTAGAGTAATTGTCGACCTCCAGTGTGTCGCACCAGCGTGCATTCGAACTACGGTGAGTCGCTGTACAGTTTTGTGCATTCCATTTGTCGAACTCACGTAGTACACTCTCTTCATCATGCCAAAAAGCAACTGTCTTTTTACATAGTTTATTAACTAAAAATAGTCAGTCCCTACACGGATTACCCATCCGTTCTCTGTAGATTTTTAGTGTTTTTGCTGAGGAAAAGTTATGCCGTATCTAGTGTTAAAATCAGTAAACCATTCACATAATGTATTCCCTGTACATAAATACTTAAACGTACAACACAATCACTGCAGTTTTTTTGTCCGTTCATACATACTTTACAATCCAAGGCCTTCGGTAAACATTGTTCGAAGTATTACATATACAAATACACCAATGTAAATAGCGCAACTGATAATTATATTATTTCTTTGAATCAGACAATTACCTACTGCCAGCGCCACTGAATTTGAAAGTCGAACCTTTTTTATCGTACACGTTTTATCTGAATCATCATCATAACAGCCCATTAATGTCCTACTGCAGGGACGGGCCTCGTCCCGTACTTGGCCTACTAATACCACGCTGGCCAGACAGATTTACTTTTTATTTCGTAAAGATAATATTCACGGATAGTCCTATAATCGGTTTTTACAACACCCGTGGTATGTGATGGGGTGGTTACATATTGTATTCTTACTCAGTCACCACACGTTTGTCTAATGTTGTTTGTTTTTTTTTTTAAGTTTTAATATGGATCTGAACTGAATTTTGTTATATTGTAGAAAACCTTTTAAAGTCATTGCCTGTTGATACGGCAGGCGCTGGCTTTCTTAAGCTCCAGGGAAAAAAAACATATGTAATAAGAAAGATCATAACGCAATTGCAGTACAAACAAAAGGTATTTGTTCGAATATATCGTGAATAGCGTCGTAACTGTTATCAACAAATGGATAATACTATTGAGAATGATAAGGCTTTGTGATCATTGAATACGTATTACTTTTAAAGTATGAATGTAGTAATATAACTTCTTTTAACTACGTCTTTCTTCCATCGAAAATGTCTAATACAAACTTTAAGCATATTTAGTGACGAAATTATTTGTCGAGATTATACAGGTGAAAAAACAGTCAGCTAAAACAATCCTCTCAACGAGTGCAAGAGAAATAGCTTCGAATCATAAAGATGAAAAATATATTAACATTCATATACTCCTCACATATTCCTCACACTTTCACACAACGCCATCTAGACCCAAACTAAGCAGAGCTTGTACTATGGGTACTAGACAACGGATATACATACATAAATACTTTTTTTTTGTAAATACATACATTTTTATACATAGAAAACACCCAGACCAATGCAAACAATCATGTTTATGCACAAAAAGATTGGCATTGAGCGGGAATAGAAAACGAGACATCTGCGTAGCAGTCATGTTAAATAACCAACGCCACAGAGGTCGTCAGAATAGACAGATTGGTATTGTTTAATGTCAATTTATTTGTTATAATATGTAGGAATTACATCTGCCAACTTTCCTTTTAATCCATCAGACAAAGACGTCATACTATATGGAGGTTATTACTTAATTTAAGTAAGGTTTAAGGTACGGTTCGGTAGGTATTGATAAGGTGTATAGCTTAACTAAATGCGCCTTAAACCAAGGTCGAGTACAAATAGTTTACTTATCAAGTGTCCACGTATATTTCCTATACGTACTATTTAAATAATACTTTATTCAATGTTCTGTTCATTCATTACTCGTACGATTACAACAATACAAAAATTAATATTAGGAATTGGTATACTATCTTGAACTTGTCAAAACAATAATTAGATTTAGAATTAGACTTATAAATGCCTCTTAAATTTAATCACTGTTTAGTGAGATTTTTATTAGCAAAACCAATCTTATACCAAACAAAATCGTAAGAATTTAAACTAATTAGTTGACTAATATTTAAGAGGCGTTTATAAGTAAGGGGGTTAGTCTTTAAATTTATTGAATAATTGACATACCGTAAAACGGGGTGACAAGGGACAAAAAAGGTGAATAATACCGGGGTGTCCAACCCTGTTAGTATTAAGTACATGATTACATATCTATATAACATTATGTATAAGACGTACGTGATAACTACTTTATACATTATTAAATTGTTCGCGTGAACATAATACAAAGCACGATTGATGCGTAAGCAATTGTTAGTTTACATAATTAAAAACAATGTAGTAATTATCTATTATTATATATTAGCATAGTTCGGCATTGATTGTACTATTACAGTTTAAAGATTAATTAGAACGCCTTGGATCACGCTTATAGCGTTATCGAGATAGGTACACAATATTGGATCTGGATCTGAATTGCCCTGTTTTCTTAATAAAATATTTGTGAAGTGATCACCTAAAAGAGCGATAGGAACCCAGCAGAGTTTCTTGTGGGTGTCTTCTCTGTCATGGTAGTGTTCCGAACCCTCAGTAAACTTAGCCGTTAAGTTAGACGTGCATATGTGATCACTATAAAAACTCCGACGTTCATAAGTGTCATTGACGTGACTTATATGAAATATAATATTTTTTAATTTTTTTCATTTTCATTTCATTATTATTTGTGTTGGCCATACACATCAAAAAAGAAAATTCCAAAGGCCAATAAGAGGGTTGCAGAGTGCCGGTTTGTAAGGCTCGTAGTACTTGAAGCTCAGTAGTTAGCGTGGTGGCAAGATTTGAAGAAGGTCCTATCTATGTCCACCAATGGATATCACGTGCTGATATAATGATATTGAAGGGGAAAAGGTGTGATCTTATCTAAATCTAAAACTATCTATACATTTTCTTATAAGAAAACGAAAGAAGGAAAATATTAAACTGCATTCCCATTTAGCTAGCCAGCGTGATATAAATAAACGAACAAATAAACATTTAATTATAAGGTAAATATAGACAACATCGGTGCCATAAGTGTGAATTTGTAATGAAGTAAGACGGACTAACAGGTAATAGGTGTTCCTCGACACTCGTTTACCATCATTTATTCACAGCCAAAACGTATTTATAATTGACAACCCCGCCTATACCGGTCAAGCTACGAATTATGTTTTCAATTGACTGGAAATTTCTAAAACCTGTGTTAAAAGTATATTTCAAAGTAATTGAAACTCATGAACAACGCGTACACAGTGCAGGAGTGAACTAAAGAAAAGAAGAGTACTAAAAAGAAGCTGAAAAAGTTCACAAAAAGCTTTAAAACCAAGCTATCCATAATATGGTCAGCTAGGTTTTAAGACTTTTTATAACACTTGACACGGTATTATATTAATTTTCTTCTTATTGCGTCACTGATACAGAGGTAAAATTGTGATTTTCGCGAGTGTATATCTATCTCCAAGTATCCCTCCGTCACCGGAGGTGGCCCGTCCCTACAGTGGGACTTTAATGGGCTGTTATGATGATGATGATCTCCATTTTATCTATAATAAACTCGTGAAGAAATATCTTGATCCATATTGAGTTGGTATTAGATTTATTTTCTTTCCCGTAGTGTGATAAAAGGATGTTAGCCTAAGCGACTTAACTACTGTGACTTAACTGATCTAAACTTTATGATGTTTATTACATTATTAAGGTCAGTCGGGTTTTTTGGGGTTGTCAATTAATTATAAGCACTTGTTGAAAAGGGGAACATAAAAACAAATACCAGAACAATCAGCACTTTGGGTCGCTTTTGGGAATGTAAGCCATATTTATGTGTGTATTGAGAACTACTATAAATATAATGTAAACGTAAGATTCATGCGGCATGCTAATGACCTTTACTTTTGCTTGAAGTTTCGACACAGGTTGCACTGTTAATCTCCTGTTTGCATAATATTTGTAATCATAAAACGCGAGAGTTTAAAAGAACTACAATTTTATGGAAGCCATTAATCATAATGATAATTGATGTAGTTTCAAAGTCAGCTTATGCAAAAGAGTGGTGACCTCAAAAAACAATTTTCGATAAACAAGTACAAACTAAAATACAGTTGTTTTGTTTATTGTAGAGGAAGCAGCGCTGCAATTTTTGTAGTATTTTTTTCCCGAACGAAACTTGTTTTAACCCTTTAATTAGTACAAGTAACTTAGTTTTTTCATAGGTTTTCACTTTTATTACAAGGTCATTGGAGTTGCTAATTAGGTGACAATATAATCACCTCTGCTGGTTAAGGGTCATAGCACATATAACGTAACGTAAGCGGAACGTCACCGTATCAACTCGAGTCGTTCAGTATTCTTTGTATGAAACTCCTTACTGCACCGCACACTAATCGGATACGTAACGTAACCGGATTTTTGACGTTTGACACCGAGCAAAAAGGCGAGGCGATGCCGATCCGTTTACGTTACGTTATATGTGCTATGACCCTAAAGGGGTAAACGGTTCTAATGATTGAAAATCAGTAAAATACAGTCGCCTCACTAGCGATGGAGCCAAAGGAGACGGACTGATAAAGTCATTAGTTTATCTACCTTCTATTTTTAGCCCAATAATTATATTTCGATATGAATAACAATAAAAAAATATGTTTACGTCGAACAGACGTGATGTTTAGATATAGCAGCAAAAAAAATGCACCAAGACCGTGATAAATATTTTGCCAAGATTTTCCCTAACTCATTAACTGTATTACATCACCGTATTAGCCAAAAGACGTCAACTGCTAGACTATCCCCCGGTTACCGAATATCTGATCAAGTAAAAATCAACTAATCAAGTGTCAAAACTGACATTTTAGTTCCCGAAAATGGCATTCGGAAACCGAGGGCTAGCCTTCTCAAAATGTTTCTATCTAGTGCTATCATCACAGCCCTGCTACCTAAACTGCCCATTGCATTATTAGTCACTTTGGTTCACTTACCTTCGGATTCCGAATGTCTGATCAAGTAAAAATCAACTAATTAAGTGTCAAAACTCTTGTCAACTATCATTTTCAGGAACTAAAATTTGACACTTGACACTTGATTAGTTGATTTTTACTTGATCAGTCATTCGGAAACCGGAGGTTAATTTTTGATGCATTCGCGCAGGGAATCACTACTACCATGTCTAATTAGACTTGCATGATTTTTATTTTACATTTTCATTTTGTTTTACATAAAAAGGATAGGTGATATCATTTAGAAAAATACGTAGCACTCAGAACCGCCCGGCATTATGAAGACTACCTGATGCAAGCGCCATCCACTCGCGTGGTATAGGTAGATTATATGTTATTCTAATTTATATGTATACCAAACTTAACCTAAACTACCAAAGGAGAATGAAACCTTCACTAAGAGTTTTGGGCCAAGATTAAACAGAAATGAGAGTATTATTAATTTATAGCTTCACACTTATTAGTCTCGTGCTAAATCTTTTGTTAGTTTTGGCAATCTGAAATCCAAGATAATTTTTTTTTGAAGGAGATAGAAACTTCTGGGCTAAAGCCTGTACATTACTGTACAAAGTAAGGATATGCCATTGATTTACAAAAAACCAAAGATACACACTCCACTTCCCAAAAACGTCCGCAACAAATGGGCGCATTGTGCACTTTTTTAAAATTAGTATCGCGTTGTTCTACCGGCAAACGTCAATCATTAAATTTTATTGCTTTATGTGCATTACTTTTTAAATACAACTTTATGTCATGCGTGTAAGATTGAATTTGAAAAAAGAAATATGTTTACGATATTACTATACGTATTTATTGCGTATGTTTAATTTGGTGACACTTTTGGCTGTTAGTTTTGTTTGAAAATGTGCATCTAGGGTTTTTTATAAATCAATGGGATATGCCCTAAAAATCTTTTCTATTTTTTTCAAGTTCGAATCTTAATAAAATTGAGTAATTTTATTATTATTTTATTAAAAAATAGAAAAGATTTTTAGGGCATATCCTTACTCTGTACAGTAATGTACAGGCTTTAGCCCAAAAGTTTCCATCTCCTTTCATCAAAACCCGCTCAGTAGTTTTTGCGTGATAGAGTAAAGCGCTGATTACACTAGACTACATGTAGTCTCCTACATAAGGATGTCCTAACTTTTTAGTGTTAGGACGTTCTGTTTACACTGTTCAGTAAGTGAGCAGTGTTATGTAGGAGACTACATGTAGTCTCCTACAAGAAGTAGTTGACTAATGTAGTCTAGTGTAATCGGCGCTTTACAAACATCCATCCATACATCCTCACAAACTTTCGCATTTATAATATTAGTAAGATAAGTAAGTACGAGTATGAAAGTAAATAACGATTTCCAAGGATCGTAATACACGGTTCACTAGTCTCTGCCACAGGAAGGCCATAGGAATGTAAGAAGGGAATAAATTAGTTGTAAGTTTATGTACGACTTTGAATAAATATTCCTCACTCTTTTACACAACGCCATCTAGTCCAAACTAAGCAGAGCTTGTATTATAGGTACTAGACAACGGATAAACATACTTTAATACTTTTTTTTGTAAATACATACCTACATATTATACATAGAAAACACCCAGAGCAATGCAAACAATCATGTTCATTATTGTTCATGCACGCAAAGATTTGCATTGAGCGGGAATCGAATCCGAGACCTCTGCGTAGCAGTCATGTTATATAACCACTACGCCACAGAGCCTCTGTGACAGAGGTCGTCAAATGTATGTAAGTACAAGATAACGACGATATAATTAAGTCACATTCGATAATAGTATCTATGACACTATTACTAGTCACATAATCATTTAAGTAATGTTGCTTATAAGGTATAACGCACATGAGCGAGGTCTATAAAGGGATTAGCCTTGACACGTCAGTCGATGTCACCCTGTCAATCACCACTTGTTTATAATCCACAATCCTATTTAGGATTGAGATTAGTTACATGATGTCTAGTTATCTATACTAATATTATAATTAAAAGATGGTAAAATTTGTGCGTTTGTGACGTTGTAGAGGGTAATCTCTGGATTAATGAACCAATTTTAAAAATTATTTCCGTGTTGAATAGTCCATTTATCGGGGAGAGTCATAGGCTATATAGTATCACGCTATGACTAATAGGAGTGGAGCAGTAATGAAATATGTTTAAAAAAGTGACGCGTTTTTTTTCCGGCCTAACGAAGTGGGCACGGGTCAGCTAGTCTTCAATAAAACTTCATAATAATATTGCTTACACATCAGAATAAAACATAGGCTACAATTAATAAAGATATTGTGTAAAATGTCCAAAATACTTAATGGAAATAGCAGGCACCGTTTACTAAACATGTTGTATGATTGAATATTGCCACAATTACATTGAGCATACAACCCAGTATAGTACAAGTTGTCACAATTAATACCAGAACGCATTGTACTCTAGAAGTCAAGGAGTCAATTACGTATATCTCACTTACAATTGTTACGACTCTATTTAACGCATAGACTCTTTAATTTTTTTATATGGGACACGGTATTAAGACTGTATATTTATGTATATGATGGAACGCGCTATACAGTATAGGAATTAGGAAACGGATATATTCGTTTTATTTACTACAAGCTGACCCGTGCCCACTTCGTTAGGCGGCGAAAAAAACGCGTCACTTTTTTAAACATATTTCATTACTGCTCCACTCCTATTAGTCATAGCGTGATATTATATAGCCTATGACACTCTCCGATAAATGTACTATTCAACACAGAAATAATTTTAAAAGTCGGTTCAATAGATCCAGAGATTACCCCCTACAACGTCACAAACACACAAACTTTACCTCTTTATAATATTAGTGTAGATTAATTTACTATACCGTACGTATACGTTTTATTTATTAACTATACCACATGAATACATGTGGAATACTCAAACGTAAGTAAATAGAGTATGGAGTGGATGTGTGTCTTTATGGAAATTGTTGAAAAGAGCTCAAGTATACCGTTCAGGAAATTAAGAGAACTGTTAGTATTGTAATGGCTTCACTCTGTGGCCATAATTTTTCCGTGAAGTGTTCGCTGGATGTATACCAACTGATCCCCGAAAACGGATAGGTATAGGGTTTAATTTCAAGTTTTCCTTCTTTTTATTACGTAAAGATAATATTCACGGATAGTCCCTTAGTCGGTTTTTACGACACCTATGGGATGAGTTGGGGTGGTTACACACTGTATTCTTACTTCGTCACCACACGAAGAATAGCCTGATAGCTATCTGTGAGGCTTTTATTTCGACTTAACCGGGTGGTGTGTAACCACAGATATCTGAAAAAAGGAGATGTGCTCTGAATGTCATTTTGTATGGAAACCTAATGTCGCCAGTTTTATTAACACACACAGCAATAGAATATACGAATAGACTACTGTTCTCAGTTACATCTAGATTTTCAATGAACGCAATACTCTGTCTCGTTTTTCCTTGAAATATCTCCCTTACACGGTGTCACAGCGAACCAATCAGCGCTACTATATATATACAACTAAAACAAACTTCAAAAAATTTAGATAGAAGAACTACTACAATTTAAAACTACTACATTCAAAAAAATTACATTTATGCTAGGCGTTGACCTTATCGATAAATAATTAATAAAATTTATCGATAGACAAGAATTATATATTATTAAAAATTAAATACTTATCATATACTTAAATAATAATTACTTTTATATAAATATGTATTATATAATAATATATAATTGTACAATACTTTTGTAAAATAATATTCACGACAGTTTGTGTAAGATCGTACATGTCGTGAAACAAATTAATCCGTGAACTGATGTCGTAATATCGCAGGTTGAAGGAACTCAAGCGTCATACTTCTTTTGCGTCCTTATTGTCGCAGCAGTTTGTAACATTTTGACTGTTGTCATACAAAAGTAACGCACCTGTGAGGGAGAGCTAGCGATAATTTAGCCACAGTCGGTAAAACCTAGCCGACTTTAAAACACGACTTTTTCCGCACGTGCTTGTCATGCATGATCTACTTTTCATCGCCAATTATCAATCTCTTCAAAAAGCGCTTTGTTTAATTACATCATGGTTCATTAAATTTCTTTGAGTGAGCTTGTGTGGCCCATATTTTGAGCTTTGGGCCAAAACTGTTTTGTAGTCAATTACAACTTATAGATGTCAATTTTTGGATAGTTGTATAATATAAGGACTAAGTATACAGATTATTTTTTGAAGCAGGTAACAGCGTGTACAGTTCATTTATTCAAGCATGTGCATGCGCATGCCAAAATGCGCGAGCAATATTGCGCCTAGATAAAATTAAAACAATAGCATGAATATAGGGATTGCTAGATGAGCATTTAGACTGATTTTAAGCAAATCTGATAAAACCAGTTAAAACCACGTGTGTGCTAATAAATGGATGAGCGTTTAAAAAAAACTTTTAAAACCACTCTAATCAACATTTTAAACCTTTATGTTCTAGAGTACTTACTCCACCTTTGATTTAGGATATTATTTCAACATTGTAATACTTATATTGAAATTACATAATTTAAACAGCGTAACACAACATTTAAAAAAAAAATCTCATTTAACTTAATAACACTTTTACAATTTAAAATTCCTACAATACACGACTTTTATCGAAAACGATAGATAGTCGTAGTCATGAACGGATCGTCACTATCGTTTGGTTGTTAGAGCGATCACGGTTAGCAACCACTTGTCATACGTAATATCGTTGAGCGAATAGTTCATTGCTTCATATATCATTGAATGACTAGTTTAGACAGCATTAGAGAAGCAATGTATATGTTACAAAAATATTATAGTACTTAATTGTCCGAACATGAAAATAACATAGTGAGGACATTGAAGATTATTTTTTCATGATTTTAGAGGTAAATACAATAAATTACATGTACTAGCATACGGTAAGTGATTCCATTATTAATAAAGATTTTTTTATTGCTCTTAATTTTACAGGCAACCACTGAACAACTCGGCATTTTATATGTTATCTCGGTCGTTGTCAAAACACGGCTAAACCTAGGTGACAGCCATTTTTAGCTATATAATCGGTCTAATCATATTGCGTTGACAAGAAAACCCCGTCATACCACTTCTCCTTTTATTTAGATTTCTGTGTGTGTAACCTATTCGAGGCATAACTTGACCTACTACCAATTTCATAAGATGAAAAATGCTATTTATGCCACTGTCGCCTCTTACGACCTATAAGGGTACGAAAAGTGATATTTTTAATTTTTTGTCTGTTGCTGAAGTATGAGATTAAATAATTAGACATGATTTGCCAGATTTCTGAGGTAACATTTAAGAAAAATACAAGCAAAAAAAAACGTCGTCGTGTCGTTTTTTTGGAATCGTAGTCGTTTTAGATTTGGAATCATTATCAAATAGCAGTCGCTAGAAGCACAAAGAAAGGAAAAAGCAATAGGCAATATTTTTTTATAATCGTATGTGGTATTGTATCGCAAGCAATAATCGGTATTGTAACTAAGTACATAAAAATGAAACAACCATTCATTTATTTGCAGTGTTTATGACATATTATTTCTACATTTACAAAAATATAGACGTATTACACGGTCACATTATCTAGAGACCTCGCTGGAATGCGAACCTCGCGTTCCGTTCTTCTTTCAACCCCCGCGCTTGCCACGGGCGCACAGTGATACGTCCAACGCGACGTGACGTCATCGGCGTCAGGTCTCGAGATAATGTGACCGGGTAGTAGGTGCATAAAACATAGTTCAAGCTATGCTTACTTTGAGTTGTTGTTGTGTATTTATATTACTTAGTCCCGCCACCACTTAAGCTAAAGAAATAAAGTACTTATGTATGTACTCATATATCAGTACGTTTATTTTAAAGCACATTACGCATGACCATGGTGATAAAAACAACTATAGGAAACCACAAAAACCCAATATGGTCAAATATTTATGAAAAATAAACATAAATCAATAAATTAAATATGTCGGCAGCAAAACAATCGCAAGTGTGAATAATAAAATACTAAACAACAAAATATGCAAAATAAATAATAAATTAATCGCTTAGCATTATACTACAAATCGGAGATAATACGGTAAAGTCAACCTAAGTAGTCCGCTCGACTATAGAATGCGCCTTATCATCTGAGGAGGTACCCCAAAAATAGATAGAAGATATTATATAAGAATAGGAGACTTGTAAGCGCGTACGAAGTAGCCCCCTCTCTCGCGTCTCGCCAACTTAACTCGCCAAAAAATAGGATGAACATCTATTTAAATCAACTTAATCAACAACTTACTACTTAACTCGCTACTGTACTTGTCGATGTGTAAATCGGGCTTATGACTCAGACGATAACGCGACGTCTATAAGTCACACTTAAACACTGTTAAGGTACTCGATATCTGGAATTCTTCGTTGGGAAAAAACGTAAGCAATTCGTATTTATGGACAAGTATCTTTGAGTATTCTCAAACCACAGAGGTGTTGAGATTCATAAAAATAAACAGTAAACAACACATTAGCTGAATTTTCATCAACATGCCAAAGTCAACAACTTCATTCGGAAATATGTCTTATTGCAAATGGTTAAGGCGATTCGCACGTTACACCGCATTATGCCGCGTAGCGCGGGAGATTTACGGTGTTTGGAAATATCTCTTTGTCTTAAAAATACGTGTAGTGCTACAAACAGACGTATTCACACACATGCTAAAAAACGTCATATAATCTATACTAATATTATGAAATGGTAAAGTTTATGGTTTGAGTTTGTGACGTTGGTTGTAGGGGGTAATCTCTGGATCTACTGAAATATGTTTAAAAAAGGGACACGTTTATTTCGCCGTCCAAAGAAGTGGACACTGGTCAGCTAGTATACGATAAGACTGACGTGCCAGTGGATTAGTCAAGTCTATTGCAGGACTGATGACCATTGGAGCAAACGTGTTCCTTGAATGGAGCAAGCGTGTTCCTTGAATGGAGACAACGTATTATAGGCACTTTAGCCTAATAGACCAACGGCCTAAGAAGGGTGTATAAAAACCTGACTAAGAGAGATTATTATATTATAATAACTATAAAATAATATTATTATTATAATCCACAATGTTTTTGTACCTATTTTTGAGTTATTAATCTAATGTTCTTATAATTGAATACTATGTTTACATTTGTGATTGTATAAGTTTAGAATAGATATTATAAACTGGAATAATCTCTTTGTTTTATAATTATTAGCCTCATAATAAACCTTGTTTTATTAAAAGAATAAAAAAATGAAGTTATTTTACGATTGATATATTAATTCGTTTTGCACCTGCATGTCAATTCTCGTACTTAAGGTACTCAACTAAGCAGAGCTTGTACTATGGGTACTAGACAACGACAACGGATAAACATACTTAAATATGTACTTTTTTTTTTTTAAAAACATACATAATTATACATATAAAACACCCAGACCAATGCAAACAATCATGTTCATGCACACAAAGATTTTCATTGAGCAACTCAAACTTCTCAAAAGGCGTGGCAAGTCAAGGTTACTACTGCCTTCTGCATCAGACCTATGACAAAATGCTAAAGCGCCGATTACACTACCCTACATGTAGAGCCCTACATTTTGTAGGGCACTACAAGATATAGGGCAGTCGGGACTCGCCAATCTTCAATATGTAGTGTCCTAACAGCCTACATCTGATTATTAACTAAACAACATGTACTACAAGATGTAGGGCCCTACATTTAGGGTAGTGTAATCGGCGCTTAAACCCTAGCTTCCCTAGATTTTAATGCAAACTCTTAAGTAATAGTTTTATTATTATAATAAAATACCAAGCCTGCAATGTGTTTAGCAATCACTGAAATTTTCAGTAAATTATTGTCGCTTAATGACAGTAAACAAATAGTTATGGTAATAAACAGTCTAATAACCTATTTGTTTCACAAAACAATAGAATTCCCAATTTTCTATTTATAGATGACCAATAATTGCAGCGTAGTTTCCAATTTAATAATAATCTACCTTCAAACATTCACACAACGCCATCTAGTCCCAAACTAAGCTGAACTTGTACTATGGAGTAGTTGATAAAGAATAAACTTGATTTTAACTGACTTCAAAAAAAGGAGGAGGTTCTCATTGTATTTTTTTTATGTTTGTTACCTGATTTCTCGAAAACGGCAAAACTGATTTAATTTTTTTTAAATTTTGGATTGTGCGGGAACCGAACCCATACTCTATGCCAAAGGTAAGTATAAATATATAAAGTCTTTTTGTATATTCGTTTGTGTGTGTATGTAATTTAAGAGTATTGACCGTAAACGAAACAGTTTAAACAGCATAATTATGCAGATGTCTTTAGGTTATCACTAAAGAGATAGCATGACATAGATAGAATGTCATAGCTCATCGTACTTATGTATTAACTAAAATAAAATACATATTACTAATTAACATTAAAATAAGGTAAGAAGAGGACATAATAAGCATTTTACCTATTTATTACTGATGTACCTACAATTACTGATTTACCTAGGATTACTGTCTAGTCTGTATAATAAGGCCGCGCTTAAATATTTCATAACATAGGGACTGTAATCTGTTTTTGTGTACCTATCATAAATAAATAAAATTAGTCTTACAGTTGGGAAAAGGTCTGCTCCACTGCTTAAGTCACTTAATCATGAATAAAAAAGCTTGGTAAAAATATAAATTCAAATAAAAAGAATAAAGAACATATTAAACATCAGATAAATCGCCAGCAAGAGTAATTTCGAATTCTATGAATATGGAGTCGTGGCAAACACACAAAATATTAAAATCAATTAATCAAGTGTCAAAACTATCATTTTCAGGAACTAAAATGACAGTTTTGACACTTGATTAGTTGATTTTTACTTTATCAGTCATTTAGAAACCAGGGGTAAGTAATACTTTTATAGCGGGTATAGTATCTATAGAAAACACGTTATCATCTGAGTACTCCAAAAAGAGATAGACGATATTATATAAGAATAGAAGACCCGTAAGTGCAAGCGAGATGGATATAGAGAAATAATATGGCTTCAAGACTCAGATGATAACGCGATATTTATGGTAGTACTAGCGGTACGTCCCGGCTTCGCATGGGCATTATTTTCCCGCTTTTTTATTAAATTTTTTCCTTAATTTTCTTTGCTATAAACCTCACGGAGCCCGAGACCTTTCCAACGAATGCAAAATCGTGGAAATCGGTTCGTGCGTTCTGGAGTTATAGCGTCAGGAAGGAAACCCCGACTTATTTTTATATAGTAGATAAAATATAAAGGTCGACTTACTTTCAACAGTAGGCGTAACATTCTTGGAACTCTCCGTTACGTTAGCATGAGCGACTGTGGAAGTAGGCTCCGAAGACGGCAACACGATTGGCTGTAAGGTTGTAGTGGTGATGGCGTCACGGCGTGTCCTACTGTGATCCAAAGTTACAATGTTGTACTGGAAGGGGTCCGAGCTGCCACTGTCCAGCGAGTATACCACGTGCCATGCTGGAAAATTACAAAATAGATGCTTAGTATTTAGATACATTATGCCACCACCCTATCTCATCCCGTTGGGTGTCGTAAAAACCGACTAAGGGACATTCCGTGAATGTAATCTTTCGAAATAAAAAGAAGGAAAACTTGAAATCAAACCCTATACCAATTCGTCTGGCCAGCGTGGTATTAGTAGGACAAGTATCCCTCCGTCATGGGAGGAGGCCCGTCCCTGCAGTGGGACATTAATGGGCTGTTATTATGATGATCATGATGTTCGGGATATTTACACGTACAACAAAAACAAAAGATCTTATCAACCTAACAAAAACATGTAACTCAAACTAGAATGAAAAAACATTATTTATATTTGATTTGAATACTAAATACTATACTACTATAGGCCGAATCTGTTTGCCAGGATCGTGACAAGTGGCGTTCTGTCGTCTCTGCCTACCCCGGACGGGATAAGGCGTGAGTTTATGTATGTATGTATGTTGAATACATACATACATAAACGTTACCTCGTAAGCGATGTGAGCGAGGTACAATGTCAATAAGTCTAATGGCTTCGTTTTTTTATTGCCTACTAATACGTGTAAATACAACAAATGGAAATGTAGATCAAGATAAAGAAGGAAGCTACACAGCTGACCTCTGCACAATCGTAATAAGATGTGGATCATACAAATAGTTAAAATCTTATCTATTTAAATCTATACTAATATTATAAAGATGTAAAGTTTGAGTCTTTGTGACGTTGTAGGAGGTTATCTCTGGATCTACTTAACCGATTTTAAAAATTCTTTCTGTGTTAAATAGTCCGTTTATCGGAGAGTGTCATAGGCTATATTGCGTGGTATTCCACGCAATTAGTCAATGACTCTATGGTGCCTGATGTTAAGCATTCAATAGAGTCCCAGAACGAGTACTTTGACTGATATGATGATGGTAAGAACGTACATATTAAGTCAGATATCTTAAACAAGCGTGGTAGGTAGGTTTTAAAATATCCCATAGTAAATTTTAATAAATAAAAAATTACAAAGCCAATACCCCACCATTTAACAGTAGTAGATTTTTTGCTGCTTGCTTGCTGAAAATTTGACTGCTTGCGAAATTTGCATACTTATTTAATTACTGCTCCACTCCTATGAGTCATAACTCATAAGAGTGGAGCAGTAATTAAATAAGTATGTTTAAAAAAGTGACGCGTTTTTTTCGCCGCCCAACGAAGTGGGCACAGGTCAGCTAGTTGTGTATAAAACCTAACATAAATTATTATCACTGTGTCTTCTTTCAATACACAATGTTTTCTTTTCATATCGTTTTGGTGCACCAATAAATATGTATTTCTGGTAATCTTGTTTATTTGGAACCACTCTTAGGGCGCCTTCAAATTTGCCGCTAAGTGTCGCGCGGAGGCAGCGCGACTGCAGCGCTGCGGTCGCGCTGTTTTGTAAATTCATAGAGATAAAAAACGCGCGACTGCAGCGCTACGCCCGCGCTGCGTCCCCGCATTCGTTCATCGATCGACTAGTGTTGTTTAGAATACTTTTTCTTTTTAATAGTAACACTAAGAGCAGTGTATTTTCGTCTGAGTCCATCGTAAAACTAAAACACAACACTACCATTCTCAAACCTAGCGACGGCAGCGCGACCGCAGCGCTGCAGTCGCACTGCCTCCGCGCGACAACTAGCGGCAAATTTGAAGGCGCCCTTATTAGATACTAGCTGACCCGTGCCCACTTCGTTGGGCGGTTAGAAAACGCGTCCCTTTTTTTTAACATATTTCATTACTACTCCACTCCTATTAGTTATGGCGTGATACTATATAGTCTATGACACTCCGAGATAAATGGACTATTCAATACAGAAAGAATTTTAAAATCGGTCAGTAGATCTAGAGATTACCCCCTACAACGTCACACACACACAAACTTTACCTCTATAGAACATTAATATAGATTTATTTGTAGTACAAGCACAGTCTAAAGCGACTGGCCGTAGAATTAATGCTTTAATCTCTATACCAATGCTATCTCAGCAATGTTGATGAATGACACCTTATGCAATTACATTAAAGATAATTGCTCAATAAGATACTCGGTATCAAATAGCAGAATGTGCTTTCAAATGAAATAAACTCTTTTCCAAGTACTAAGCTTCATGGGAGTTCACGAAAAATACATCACTACATAGTTTTTATATGGTATACACAATGGTTGCAGCACTTAGACGTCTAAAAATGCTGATTTATTTTGTTAAGCCGCTTCTTCTCTAATAGCACCTTGGAACGGTGGGAAAATTTGAAAAACTTTTATAATATAAACTTAGACTAAATAGTTTTAAGCTGACCTCAATAAGCTGTTATTTTGTAACATAATATTGAGAAAATAATCTATGAACTATAAAGCAAAACTGCTTTCTGTCCGTCCCTGTATATGCGCTAATCTTTAAAACTACGCAACGGTTGTTAAAGTTTCTTTTTTTTAAATAGATAGTGACTGTGATTCAAGAGGAAAGTTTATATGTATAATACATGCTTAATACGACCTCTGTGGCGTAGTGGTTATATAACATGCATGACTGATACGCAGAGGTCTCGGGTTCGATTCCCGCTCAATGCAAATCTTTGTGTGCATGAATATGATTGTTTGCATTGGTCTGGGTGTTTTATAATATGTATGTATTCACAAAAATGTACCGATTTAAGTATATTTATCCGTTGTCTAGTACCCTTAGTACAAGCTTTGCTTAGTTTGTGACTAGATGGCGATGTGAGGATGTGTGAAGAATTTTTATTTATTTACAATATTGTACCCGTCCGAACCCAGGGCCGGTCGCTTACTTATTTAATTCTCTAAAACAGTGAAGCTTGCATTCATCCAACCCATTCGTCGCATCCACTTTACAGTATCAATAATGAAGAGAGTTTAAACATACGGCAGTCGTAATCAGCCACATTAAAATTGTGTAGGACAATGAATTAAACTCTACTCGACGCCAGTCCATTTTAATAGAAATAACAGGAAGTATTCATTTGTGAGTTTATAACTATAGAGGTAGTTCACAATGACAGACTAATTCAACCATGTTATGCCTACTAATTTGTAATCTAAACATTGGTCATTGACACTGAGAATAAAGATTACTAGTGTTTTGTGGATACGTTATTTTTTTTTGTTGTTGCTCGATTCCCGCTTCATGCAAATCTTTGTTTACATAAGCTAAACTTAATTATTTAAAAAAAATATGTTTAGTTTAATTTAATTTTGTTTTATGTTTTTTTTTACAAGTACCCATTATACAAGCATAGTTCCGGACAAGTAAATGTAACTAAGGGTTAATAGCTAGCACTATATATTTATAATAATACTTCTGAACGCGACCGAAGCCGCGGGAAAAAGCTAGTTATTTCATAAAAAACTTACACGAAACAAACTATCAGTAACTCAATTGAGGAAAGCATTACATGTGTCGTAGGCGAATAAGAAGCTTATTAACTATTATCAAGTCCATCATACTGTCGCTCTCCAACAATTGTGATAATAATAACTTGATCGCAAGAAAGGATATTTATACACTTAGTGCTGGGGCGATAAGTATTACACATACATACATAAACTCACGCCTTATCCCGTCCGGGGTAAGCAGAGACATAGTACAAATATAAACAGTATTTCGACTTCATAGAAACGGACGAAACGCGAGTTATACCTACACGCTCACGATAGCGGTGGCTTTGCGGAGTGAACAGTCGCGACTGTGCCGCAGTAACGAGCGGGAAAGTAGGTAAATGTAATTAAAAAGCTGGAGATAGGCAGCCCTATCGCATGTATAATAAATATTCGGCCGAGATAGACTACTGGTTGTAGTGTGGCAGAGACGACAGAACGCTACTTGTCCCGTTCCTGGCAAACAGATTGGGCCTCGTCCACATATTACACGACATACGTATAAGTACAGTCACGAGCAATAATATGTACACATTTTCAAATTTTCTAAACTATCTGCACGTTTATCTAGACATTACAATATCAAAATGAATTCGTAATTTAGAAGAGGTTCCGTACAGTTTTGAATTAATCTTCGAATTTTCAATTTTGGATTGGCAGAACTTTAGATAACTGGTTTACAAAATGCGAAAATGTGTACATATTATTGCTCGTGACTGTACAGTTTACGCTACCTGACTTGGCTAGCCTTAAGTTAAGAGAAGTTCGTGGATGTACAAGAACAAATAAAACACCCGCTCCCAGACATTTAATTACAAGAATGACAACTTACGATTACGCGTACTGTATCAGAAGCTAGTGAAAATAATCTTACTAATATTATACTTAAATGCGAAAGTTTGTGAGAATGTATGGATGGATGTTTGTTAACCACGCAAAAACTACTGAGCTGATTTTGATGAAATTTGGAATATAGTTAGTTTAGGGTGTAGAATAACATTTAGGCCACGCAGGTGAAGCCGCGCATAAGCTAGCATTATGAAGACGAGTAAACTGCTGGTATATCAAAGTTCTTTGTTGGAATTACTGTTAGGTAGAGCTTCAGCTTTTAGATCTTCCTAAGGAACATCTTATGATGGATAACTTACATTTATATATACATTCATTATGCTGAGATATTCAATATCCATTATCCAAGCTAAGTCATCCATCATAAGATGTTCCTAAGGAAGTTCTACTTAACATTAATTCCAACAAAGATCTTTGAGTTACCAGCAGTTTACTCGTCACACATTCACACAAAGCAATCTAGTCTGAAGCAGAGCTTGTGGTATGGCTACTAGGCAATAAATATATTATTTATTTGTAAATACACAGGTACAGTCAGAGGCAAAAATATGTACACATTTTCAAATTTTCTAAACTATCTGCACGTTTATCTAGACATTACAATATCAAAATGAATTCGTAATTTAGAAGAGGTTCCGTACAGTTTTGAATTAATCTTCGAATTTTCAATTTTGGATTGGCAGAACTTTAGATAACTGGTTTACAAAATGCGAAAATGTGTACATATTTTTGCCTCTGACTGTACATGATTATCCAAAGAAAACAGCTAGATCAATCCAAACGATTATGTTTGTATACCTACACGATTTGTTATGTATTATAGGATGCCATTACGGATTCTTAACACAAAATTGTTTCTAGTTTCCTTCCCGTGCATAAACTCGCAAAAAGAAATCCCAAAGAAAGAAATAGCGGATACGCTTCCCCGTTTGTTACTATAATCCACATAAGGTTTATAAACAAAGCCGTGTGAATTCTTTACTGACCAATAAAGTGCGAAAATGTATTACTATCTAGATCACACGATACATTACTATTTTATAAACATACATAGGTAATAAGAGATGCTTATCCACCTATCGAATCGGATGTTAAATAGATTATTTTTTAATGAAAACAATGTGATGATCTATGAGAAAATTTCTTGTGAGTTTCAGGCGTTGACAATACGGACAGTGTTACAATGTGAGAGAGAAATATAATTAATATAACTAATGTGATTTGTGAGACCTCAAAAAGGTCTCTGGGTCGGACTGGATGCGGAAGGCGCATGACCGTGTTCTGTGGCGCGTGTTACGAGAGGCTCACGTCCAGCAGTGGACTGCAATAGGCTAGTTGATTGATTGATTGATTGATTGATTGATTGATTGATTGATTGATTGATACGCGAGAAACGTGTCCAGCGAAGAAACTTGCCCTATTCATTGCTGCGGAACCTGGCCTACGTGAGAGATGGAATTCCGGGTGGTTTCAGACACTAGGAGTTTGACTGACCCCTACGCACACCCCGGTACGGAGGAACTACATCAAGATATCACTTTTATAAACATATTTCATTACTGCTGCTACACTCCTATTAGTCATAGCGTGATATTATATAGCCTATGAATGGACTATTCAACACAGAAAGAATTTCAAAAATCGGTTTAGTAGAACCAGAGATTGCCCCCTACAACGTTACAAACACACAAACTTTACCTCTTTATAATATTAGTATAGATAATGAAACGCGGTAGTAAAAGTTATCAATGCCTACCTAATAAAATAATCGTGAGGTATGTTTACGATAAATACGTGATAGCTGTTCATGCCTTAAGTCATTCCTATTATGTACTAAAACAATAAGTCAACTTCGTTATCTATGTTAATCGAATACGTTATATATTAGTAGAGCAATAGAAATCTTGATTTCAAACTCTTTAATCCTGCCTTTAGGATATGAGTGGGCAAAGTATGCCTCTGTCGCTAAAGGAAACCCATAGCTGCAGTAGGGCTTTAACAGGATGTTATTAATATATGTTAATATGTATTCTTCACTACATAGTATAAAACTAAAGCGTCGATTACACTAGACTACATGTTTTCAACTACATACATGTAGTCTTTCCTTTTCCTAAACAATTACTTTCTTCTTTCTAATGGAAAGACTACAATATGTAGTGTCCTACAAGATGTAGTCTCCTACAAGATGTAGTTGACTATAATACATGTAGTCTCGTGTAATCGGCGCTAAAGTCGCTTTCTCTGTCCCTTTGTCTGCTTAAATCTTTAAAACTACACAACGGATTTTGATGCGGTTTTCTTAATAGATAGAGTGATTTAAAAGGAAAGTTTATATGTATAACACATGCGTAATATATTAGAGAAACACATATAAATTTAGAGATTTCTAATGTAATTGTCTAATGAAGCTGTATTTAAACGTTGTTTAAGGTTGGCAACATTCTGTAGTAGGTGCCCCTGCGGAGCCGGGGAGGGTCGCTAGTGCCTATATTATATGTGGTACATACATAAAGATATCAATCGAGGAAGGCACAAGATCGTGTTGAGAAAATATTTGAAGGAGGCTTACGTCCATCAGTAGACATAAATTAGCTGACATGACGACGAATCATTAGCTTAAACTGCATATCAAATACATAATTTTCCACAAACAAGCAATTAAATTTATTAATTAAAGGAAATCACTGATCAGGTTTGTAAACTTGTTTGAAACGTTTTCCTTGTTTCTATCACTTATCTCCGATTCTTAAGGATTAAGACTTCTTTATGTATCTAACTAGTTGGTTTATTATTAGGCGATGGCCGTTGAAGCAAACGTGTACCTAGAGTGGAGACTGCGACTCGGTAAACGTAGTGTAGGACGCCCCCCAGCTAGGTGGACCGACGACCTCATAAAAATCTCTGGGTCAGACTGGATGCGGAAGGCGCAGGACCAGCAGTGAACTGCAATGGGCTAGATGATTGTTTGATACAAGATTGACCCTATTTAGCCTGATAGTAAGCGATAATGAGAGTCAATAAACTGTGACGACAATAACAGTTGCAGTGATTGCGAATGTAATAAGGGGCATCCTTAGCAGATACAGAACTTTGCTTATTCACAGCCGCCTTGAAGGACCCAGGATTGTAAGAAGAAGAAAACACGTATGCAGGTAGAAAGTACCAGCATATGTCTGATACAACTATATCTATCTGTATTCTGTATCGGAGAATAGATAAATGCTCTTATACGAACAATAGAATAGGATAAATAGAATATGCTCTATAGAAAACTTTTAGTTTTATTAGAAACTAGCTGCCCCGTGGCCACTTCGTTGGGCGGAAAAAAACGCGTCCCGTTTTATAAACATTTTTCATTACTGCTCCACTCCTATTAGTCATAGCGTGATACTATATAGCCTATGACACTCACTGATAAATGGACTATTCAACACAGAAATAATTTTTCAAAATCGTTTTTTTAGATCCAGACATTACCCCCTACAACGTCACAAACACACATACTTTACCTCTTTATAATATTAGTATAGATAAAACGGTCAGGGTAACACTGTATTATTATTATTACTTCATCACTACAAAAATGTTTATTTTATAAATAATAAATCTAAAAACAATTTACAATAATATAAAATTATTTTTCAAGATCATATTCTATACTATACATAATTCGACAAGGTCATTGTAATGCAAAATAATATAATGTGCGTAGAGGTCATCTCAAATAAATATTAAACTGGTTTCTCGTCTTAGCATCATTGTTTACGATGAGTTTTAGTCTATATGGAATAAAACGCTACACATTTTCATACAACGCCATCTAGGCCCAAACTAACCTGAGCTTGTACCTACTAAGGGTTCTAGAGAATGCATAAACATACTAGATCTTTTTGTAGAAATATTAATTAATAAATAAAATATTAAGGCTTGCATTGAGTGGTAACAGAATGTAAAACATTTGCTTAGCAATCATGTACTATTAAACCACAAAAAGGACGTCAATACTTTTTTCTTTGCTTTTTGTATCTGCGCGATACCGGGACGATAATATGGGGTTATATTACTATAGTATCGTTAAGTTACTAGCCAGGTGTAGACTTGTTTAAGCTGCCCAAAGATTTTAAAATATATTCCTCACACTTTCTCACAACGCCATCTAGTCCCAAACTAAGCAGAGCTTGTACTATGGGTACTAGACAACGAATACATATACATATACATACATAAATACTTTTTTTGTAAATACATACATATTATACATAGAAAACACCCAGGCCAATGCAAATAATCATGTTCATGCATACAAAGATTTGTATTGAGCGGGAATCGAACCCGAGACCTCTGCGTAGCTGTCATGTTATAACCACTACGCCTCAGAAGTCGTCAAGATATGACTTCGCGACTGTTGCACCTACAATCAGGACCTACTTTTGGGCACCCGAAGCACCCGACATACTCGTACTAATGAGCGGTTACCTATTAAAATAAACGATACATAGGAAACCAAAAATACTTATATTAGTTGTTTATAATTAATAAACCTTTTAAAATAAAAATATTAAGAAAATACCAAAAGAAATCTTTACATACCGAATTGAGAGAGATAAGTAGGTTATACAACCATAGTACTTGTAAATGATACCCTCGAGGTGGCAGCGCCCAGAACCCATTCAAGCGGAAACTATGTGGCTTGTTCCAATATATAGGTAATTTTCTAACCTAAAACGAAACCAGAATAGTCTCGAGTAGATAAAACATAATTATTTACTAATATGTTATAGAATACACCTAACTACCATGAAATCTTCAGTTTGTTATTATAAAAGATGATTTATTTTGCAAAAGTGGGTACAAAATGATGTCACAACAAAGTATCCACAGTTCCATATGCCATATTTTTTATTAGTAGAAATAAAGGCTATTTTATTTTGCCATATTTTACCAATCTGAGGCATGCAAAAATTAATTAAATTATTAATACACAATTAAATAATAAACAAAAATGTTTTTTTTTGTTTTTAAGATATATCCCAAATAATGGGGTCTGTTGAAAAGCCCTGTGTTGCGGGGACTTTTAAGATGTTTGGCAGGGAGGGTATTATTTAACACCGCTATGAAAGGAAGAAGCTAAAGATTGTGTGCTTGGGTGGGAGTTGAGGAGACGTATGTATGATAATAGTGTAAAATACTCTTTTTGGTTTACGATGCTGTGTAAGAACACATGTGTCCTTAAAAGCAATTAAGAGAAAGAGAAACAAAAGTAAGAAATATTGAAATCCATTAGCAATCCGTATGATCAGCGTGGTGTTAGTAGGCCAAGTGTCCCTCCATGAATGCCGAAGATATTTTCTGTTGTGAGATATTAATTGAATATTACGACCTCTATCTACAATATTCCTTCAAAAAAGCCTAAATCATTAGGTACTTTTGAATCCCGTATCACCGTTGTCCTTAACTTAACAAAAAGTTGTAACACCCACTATAATGAGTCACGGTACAAAACACAGGTAATACCCAGGTTACCATCACGTAACCTACAATCATATCGATTTGTGTCATAACATTTGCTTTTTTAATCCTTTCCCATGTAAAAATTATCATTCAACGTCTTTTAGTACAAAACTAAGCAGAGCTTGTTCTATGGCTACTAGACAAGGTATAACATATAGGGTAACATACTTCAATACATACTTTTTCTTGTCATTACATACATAGAAATGCCCAAATCAATGTAAATATCTATATTAAAGCACACAATATGCGTCAATATTTTAAATAAGGAGATTTTAAATACGATCTCAAGTATTTTTGTATGTTTTAGTATTCATTTATTTTAAAAAAACCCTCATATTAAATTAAACTTAACAAAAAAACAATAAATAATTATTTCAATCTAATACCTAAAACTTTATTCTATGTAATATTACAAAGTTAACTTACTACAGAAATGATTTATTTGAAACTAGACGTGAATCTACTTAATCTACATTTAAAAACAAGTAATAAAATGCTTGAGGAAAAATGCAATGTTGTTTATGATGATGACATTCTTTGTAATTGTAACTACAGATAGATACTTCTGTGAAATGAGGCTACAACGAGGTGATGATAATAATTATTTAATTACTGCTATTAATAACTTAATCTTCTTTCATTTTGACATAATAATATAATGATGAACAGCAAGAACTGGGGAATCGAGGGGCGTAAATGTATGGTAAATGTTTATTTAGAAAAAATTGAAAAGAAGAAAGACAATGGAACCAATTTTATCCATTGACTTTCTTTTCGGATAAATGTTTAATTCTAAAGTATCTATCCCTGGGACTAAGGAAAGGTAATTAGCATTTATATGAATGGTGGAACACCCTTGCACCACATCACACAATTATGGTAAAAGAAGCACTTTTTAAGTGTAAGGGCACCCACCATTTACATAAAGATGTTCGTGGCTTTTCATTGTGGGTCATTCACAACAGGCAGAATTATAAGTAAGCATCAACAGCCGATGGATGAGGGAGGCACAGGACCGCGCAGAGTGGAAACTTTTGGAGGAGGCCTATGTCCAGCATTGGGCGTCTATAGGCTGATATGATGATGATGATCAACAGAGCCTTGATGACCAAAAATTAAAATAAAGCACCAAATAATTACAAGGTCTCTGGGTCGGACTGGATGCGGAAGGCGCGGGACCGTGTTCTGTGGCGCGTGTTGTGCGAGGCCTATGTCCAGTAGACTGCGACAGGCTAGTTGATTGATTGATTAAAATAATTACAAACAAAATCGCCTGAAATATAATAGAATAAGTCTGAAATCTATATTTTACTCGATCAAATAAAATGAAACTAAAATCTAGAATTATTTACTTGGCAAAAATCCAAATATTTAAAGAATTTCGTAGCGTCAAAAACTAATTTTATATTTTAGTGGGAAAGCATAACATAATTTAGGTTCAGAAAGACTTAGGGATTACAACAATAAACTTTAATAAGCAAAGAGCTGATCACATAACTTGCAAATTGAGGGGAATGAGGCCTAGTCCTGAAGTTCGTCGCTACTGGCCTGTTATCTATATATATAAAACTCAAAGGTGACTGACATAGTGATCTATCAACGCACAGCCCAAGCCACTGGTGGGATCTGGCTGAAATTTGGCATGCAGGTAGATGTTATGACGTAGGCATCCGCTAAGAAAGGATTATGATGAATTCTACCCCCAAGGGGATAAAATAGGGGATGAAAGTTTGTATGAAACTTTGTCAATTTCAAACCGATAGGCCTGAGACTTTGTATGCATATAGTTACTATGACGTTGGCACCCCCTTAGAAAAGACTGATAAATTCTACCGCCAAGGGGATTAAATAGGTGATGAAAGTTTGTATGAAACTTTGTCAGTTTCAATCCGATCGAGCTGAGACTTTGCATGCATATAGCTATTATGACGTTGACACCCCCTTAGAAAGGACTTTAATAAACTATACCCCCAAGGGGATAAAATAGGGGATGAAAGTTACCACAAACCTTTGTCAGTTTCAATCCGACCGGGCTGAGACTTTGTATGCATATAGATAATATGACGTTGGCACCCTCTTAGGAAGGACTTTGATAAATTCTACCCCCATGGGGATTAAATAGGTGATGAAAGTTTGTATGAAACTTTGTCAGTTTCAATCCGATCGGGCTGAGACTTTGCATGCATATAGATATTATGACGTTAGCACCCCCTTAGGAAGGACTTTGATAAATTCTACCCCCAAGGGGATAAAATAGGTGATGAAAGTTTGTATGAAACTTTGTCAGTTTCAATACGATCGGGCTGAGACTTTGCATGCATATAGTTACTATGACGTTGGTACCCCCTTAGAAAAGACTTTAATAAACTATACCCCCAAGGGGATAAAATAGGTGATGAAAGTTTGTATGAAACTTTGTCAGTTTCAATACGATCGGGCTGAGACTTTGCATGCATATAGTTACTATGACGTTGGTACCCCCTTAGAAAAGACTTTGATAAATTCTACCCCCAAGGGGATAAAATAGGTGATGAAAGTTTGTATGAAACTTTGTCAGTTTCAATACGATCGGGCTGAGACTTTGCATGCATATAGTTACTATGACGTTGGTACCCCCTTAGAAAGGACTTTGATAAATTCTACCCCCAAGGGGATAAAATAGGGGATGAAAGTTAGCACGAAACTTTGTCAGTTTCAATCCGATCGGGCTGAGACTTTGCATGCATATACACACATCAAAAAAGTCTAAGCAACATGCATGATATTACAAATTTACCATTTATATTAATTTATTTTACCATTTATTTTAATTATAACGTTGTATTTTATTTTTAAAATAATATTTTTAGGGTTCTATGATGTAAAAATAACAGCTGTTTTCTTTATAAGTTCTTTTAATAACAGAAATTAACAATATTAGAATATACAGGTACGGTCGGGGTATTTGCCGCTCGACCACCCTTAGGCGAGAATCGCTTGGCACGCGGCGCATGCGATACGTGGGCGTGCCACGTATCGCATGCGCCGCGTGCCAAGCGATTCTCGCCTAAGGGTGGTCGAGCGGCAAATACCCCGACTGTACATAAGAAACTAAACTTTTTTTTTACAAATTGAAATTTCTTAAGAAAATGAATTTATTGTGAAAGAATAGGACAATTTAATACAAAGTATGGCCTCCTCTGCTATTCAGAACTTGTCGGCAACGATTATTCATTTATACGTCGGCAACGATTATATATATATTCATCATTAATACGATAATATAATGAGACTGTTTATGTCATCTTGCGGTATTCGCTCCCAATGGAATTGTAGCAAATCCTTCAGCTGTTGGGTTGTTGTCACTCCGTCCAAGTCCTTCAAAACACGTCTCTGGAGCATGTCCCATGCGTGCTCGATGGGGTTGAGGTCTGGCGATTGTGCAGGCCAGGGCAATACCTGGATGTTCTCCGTTGCCAAGTATTCACTGGTTCGCCGAGCTGTATGTGAACGCGCATTGTCATGCATTAACGTAAAATCGGAGCCAAAGGTTTGTGCAAATGGATGGACATAAGGTCTGAGAATATCCTCAACGTAATTTTCAGCGTTCATGTTTCCATTTACAAAAACGAGCTCAGTTCGCCTGTTCTTCATAATACCCGCCCATACCATAACTGTTGAGCCGCTGTATGGATGAACTTCCTGAACGCACCTGAGTCTTTCAGTATTTCCGGGTCGACGGTACACTCGCACCCTTCTTGTATCAGGCCTAAACCCGAATCGCGACTCATCGGAAAACATAATTTTATCCCATTGTTCCTGGGTCCATGTTATGCGTTCTCTACACCATTCATTTCGACGAGCGCGATTCCCGTGACGTATCGGTGGGCACCTGATAGGGCGTCGAGCTCGTAGGCCGTACTCATGCAGTCGATTTCGCACAGTTTGGGGACTTACATCAACACCACTTGAATTTTGTAGCCTCAAACTTATCTCTCGAGCGGTTAACATCGGCTGGCGTCTTGCAGTCAGTTGTATGTACCGGTCTTGCCGAGTGGTTGTACTCCTTTTACGGCCTGATGCTGTTCAGCGGGTTCCCCTGTATTATTGTAGCGCTGCCAAAGACGACAAATAACACTTCTATGAATACCAAAATGTCGAGATACCTGAGATTGATTACTTCCCGCTTGCAACATCCCTACAGCTCTTTGCATTTCATCTGCCGTCAAATGACGTCGCTCCATGACGTAAAGAATATCTAACAATTCAATTTTGTCGCCAACTGTATTTAAATGGTTGGTAAAATTATAAAATCAAGACTAAAACGTAGCAATTAACATGCACTCAAATTCAAACAAATTCGCAGTCATTTGAATTTTATGAAAAAAAACAAAACATAATCGAAATTTTTTTTTACAACCAGCCAGTATGTCATCAATAACAAAAAAGTTTACTTACCTATACACTTTGAGTGAGTAAATACTTAGAAATTAATTAATATAAATGGTAAATTTGTAATATCATGCATGTTGCTTAGACTTTTTTGATGTGTGTAGTTACTATGACGTTGGTACCCCCTTAGAAAGGACTTTGATAAATTCTACCCCCAAGGGGATAAAATAGGGGATTACAGTTAGTATGAAACTTTGTCAGTTTCAATCCGATCAAGCTGAGACTTTGCATGCATATAGATAATATGACGTTGGCACCCTCTTAGGAAGGACTTTGATAAATTCTACCCCCATGGGGATTAAATAGGTGATGAAAGTTTGTATGAAACTTTGTCAGTTTCAATCCGATCGGGCTGAGACTTTGCATGCATATAGATATTATGACGTTGGCACCCCCTTAGGAAGGACTTTGATAAATTCTACCCCCAAGGGGATAAAATAGGTGATGAAAGTTTGTATGAAACTTTGTCAGTTTCAATACGATCGGGCTGAGACTTTACATGCATATAGATATTATGACGTTGACTCCCCCTTAGAAAAGCCTTTGATAAATTCTATCCCCAAGGGGATAAAATAGGGGATGAAAGTTAGCACGAAACTTTGTCAGTTTCAATACGATCGCGCTGAGACTTTGCATGCATATAGTTACTATGACGTTGGTACCCCCTTAGAAAGGACTTTGATAAATTCTACTCTCAAGGGGATAAAATAGGGGATTACAGTTAGTATGAAACTTAGCTTCTCTCATGGACTGCATGTTTTATGTTGCTTGCTCACGAGTAATTTCTCTCAATAGCTTAATAGTTTTAGCGCCTAATGACAGATTAATTATTCAAGAAAATGTGTACAAAGAAGTTTTGTAGGCCCCTTATTTTTACACATGCTAAACAAAAAATAAGCCTAATTAATCATAATACTTCGGAACGCGAGCGAAGCCGCGGGCAACAGCTAGTACATTAATAAAGCTAATAACATTATGTCTCTTGTTTCTTCTTGTTTAACAAAAGATATGAGATGCCATATTGGTTTCTCTATTTAACTATTTCCGTACTACCTATATCAGTCACAGTTGTCATTGTCAAAATTCTAATAGAATTTTAAAACATTTGATTGGTTAGACGGTGGGTCTAGGTCGGCGGACAATGACAACTCACTGCATTCTAAACGCGAATAGGATATAGATATACCCACTCTATCAGTCACTAGGATACCTATACCACTTCTCATTCACACAAAAGAAGTTTTCATAGCAATAATCATGACAATGCATATTTTTATTTGATCTGAAATACAAAGAAATATTCGCGTACCTACATTTAAATAATACATATAATAAAACAAAGAACATACTTATTCATATTAATACATACACCTACCTTTTATAATAAACAACTGATAAAATATAACAAACGGTAACTAAAATTAAATATAAAAAATGTTAAGATAAGAAATATATGCGCAAAGCTAATTGTTTATCAGCTCTCGATGTGTACATAGTTTGTATTACTTGTTATGATGCAGACGCAAGGCTTAACCATAGTACAAATATATACAGTATTTTGACTTCATAGAAACGGACGAAACGCGAGTTATACCTACACGCTCACGATAGAGGTGGCTTTGCGGTGTGAACAGTCGCGACTGTGCCGCAGTAACGAGCGGGAAAGTAGATAAATGTAATTAAAAAGCTGGAGGTGAGCAGCCCTATCGCATATTTACGTACCGCGCAGCCGTAGGCATTTATAATAAATATTCGGCCGAGATAGACTACTGGTTGTACTGTGGCTTAACACTTGTAACATATTTATAATGTTTATAACATACTTGCAGTTGAATAAAATATGTAGCATGAAATACAATGGAAAATTTTGAAAACCTTGAAGAGATTGAAACGTTCCAGAGTTCATTATAGTTTAGGTTTTCATAAGTGCAAAGAGTGTTGCGATATGTACGAATGTAGATGAAACAAAGCAGGTTTATAAGTTTCGTAGTATTTGTCGCTCAGTTATTGTCTGGTTACCCTTATGGATATAACGCGTGTATATATGTAATTCTGTTTCCACTCGTTGTTTTGGCCGTATTGGTGAGAGATAAACATCGAATACAAGACGTTAGTCTCTGGGTCGGACTGGATAATAATAAAGGTTTATTTGTCACAAAATGCATACAAATTACATAAGACTTAAGCTTAATCTAAGACATGATTGCGGAAGACACAAACATTACTGTTAGCTGTATCTCAAACTAGGCGGTTGCCTGTATTATGAGAGACAGTGATCAGTCAGGAGAATGATACAGTGTATATTATATTACATACAGTGAACGTGTATTCTGAGATTGCGGAAAGCGCAGGACCAAGTTCTGTGGCGCGTGATACTATGTCCAGCTGTAGACTGCAATAGGCTAGTTGATTAAAACACCGAAGGTTTGGACGCTATCACGATCTTCCGACACACCTGCTCGTATAAGCTCAGGGGCGGACTGGTATCCAACGTAAAACAAAAATAAAATAAATTAAGCGGTTCAATTCGAGAATGAAATACGACAATACGTTACGCCGTTGTGCTACACTCGCTTTCACATCGAATTCATCACATACTCAGCAGCATAATGCTCTTTAAAGCATTTTTAAATGTCTCCTTTCTGGGCCAAGCCCCCTGCAGTGACATAAAAGAAGGAGGCCTAGAGCTACCAATACCCCGCTAACAAATTCAGTAAGATTTGGTTCGAGTTTTCATACTCCTGCATCTATGTCTTAATTTGCGAATTTTCCTTGAAAGCGTGTTACGTAAGTCCCTTGAAGATGAAAGGCGGTTTATTTCAGTTAATCTGAGTAAATGAAGTGGATTTTCATGGTATTCTTGTCGTCTTTAAAGCATTTTTTTTTCATAAGTGAAATCACCTAATGGATATTTGTGAAATTAGCGGAAGGCCTTTCACATCGCAAATGATAAAGCCAGGAGAACAAGGACAACCTTTTTATTACGTGTGAAAAAACGTCCACAAGGTAAATCAAAAAGTAAGGAAAACATTAAAATTAACTGACTACTAAATATTTAACTTCAGTTAGGAATGATCACTGTCACCTTTTAACCATAAGATTTTACCACAAGATTCTTTATTTTCAATACCCAGCCTTTTTCATTCTATACTTTAGATTTCGCTCAGATGCAATACAAAACTACGGCAAAAAAAACCTAGCAAACAACAGTTTCATTCATCTTATACAATCACAATGAACTACACTGTCAACTCAACGATAATAAGAATAACAGATCATTTAAAAACCTGTTTTTCCTCTTACAGAGAGTACTTTGTCAATTAGTACGAATGTAATAATACCAATGTCAAGAGAGAAAATCACAAGCAGCCATGTTCTCTTGACGTGCGCCTTAAGTCATCTAATTTAAGTATGTATCGTATTGGTCACTGTCTGTCCGTCCCTATTTTTGTGAAGTTGTAGAAGGTAATCTCTGGATCTACTGAACCGATTTTTATAATTCGTTTTGTGTTGAATAGTCCCTTTATCGGGGAGTGTCGTAGGCTATACACCGTGTATTTTAATCGGCATTAAAGAATTAAACCACTTAATGTACCCGATTTTAGGAAATTTTTGGTAATATTTAAAATCAATTTGAACTACTTTAATTTTGAAATCTTAAATTTAAAAAATAATCAAAATTTTTAAAACCATACTGTACATTGCATGAACTAAAGAGCCGCCCCTTTCTTTGTTGTAAAAATGCATTTATTGGGTAGGATTATAGCAGGTGAAATTGAATCAACCAATGTTTTAGAGTCCACGTGGACTTTTGTCCAATCATAATGATCTGCATAGATCGCTAGCGTCTCACGTGGTCTCACCCCCCGCGCACCGTCCTGCAACTCAAACGCACCGCGCCCGGCCGACCGCCACCGCCGCAGTCAGCCACAAATTCGCAAGCCGAAGTGCGTGCGTCTAATTAACTTTTTATTACGTATGTCGTGACGTCACAGTTATGATCAGTCATCCTCGCAATAAACAACGAAAACCGCGCATACTCGAATGTCAAGTAACTATTTAGATGTGATGAGATTGTATGTTGTTAGCTGGAGATAACCTCAATCGAAGCTAGAAGACTGTACGCTGATTCCAGCATCATTCAAAAGTTACAACGCCAAGGCATTACGCTCCCAAGGGTGCCTAGCATACACGTTATTTTGGCAGCGACACAACGCCTACGGGACTACCTAGACATCCGCAAGGACGTGGTGAACCAACCACAGTACTCGGCGGCCCTCGAAGAAAACATGATAGAGTATTTCGAACGACATCCTCGACGAAGTACTAAAGCGGCTGCACGGCGGCACTTCGAAGTCAGCCTTTCATATTGTGTAAAACGAAATAAAAATAAAAGTGATACCTAAAGTGACGGTCAGTGACCCTAATCAGTGTTTATATCAGTATAATCAGTGTTTATAACAAAATGGGAAGCAGTTTTAACAATTATTTCAGTACCAATAGGTAAATAACTAATAATAATTCAGGTATCTTGCGATTGTACGTTTTCCACATTGATCAGTTATTATGTTTGTTCACACTACAAGCAAAAAGGTACCTCACATATTGTTGTTTAATATTCCTCTCTAATAGTTATGTAGTAAATACGGACCAAAACAAATTTTCAATTCAAAAGAAAATTACGCTTAAACTAAAATGAAATGACTACATAATCAGACTTACACTGTTGTTTAAATGTTTATAAACTATTATTTACTGTGTCACAGAAATTAAAATAAAGTAACATAAAATTTAATATTTGGTTTAATTTAATTCGTCTCGTACCTATGCAGCTGCCGAGCACAAGGTCGCGGGTTCGAATCCTGCGAGTTGTACGATCCATTAATGTTTGTCCTGACTTTGTCTTCGTTTATTGATACTTGTAAACATCCCCGCGACCCAGGGTACTGTCTTTAATACATTATTTTATAGCAATAGGGTATGAGGTGTCGTAGATATTAAGGAACAGCTGATCGACCCGCGCGCTTGCGACGTATTTCACGTAAGTATCTACGCGCGGTGTGTGTTTCGCAGGTCAGTGCCCGCGCCGAGCTTTTGTACCTACGTTAGTGTAAAGCGTGTTGCATTTTTAAAGTAATAAAGTATTATTTTTAGCATTTTTGAAGTTTTTAAGTCTAATTTAAAACTTTTTTTTGCATAAATGACTTATATACAGTCTACTGATTGCTTGGTTCAAATCTTTAATGTCGACTAAAATACACGGTGTATAGTACCACGGTATGACTAATAGGAGTGGAGCAGTAATGAAAATATGTTTAAAAAAGGAACGTGTTTTTTTTTCGCCACCTAACGAAGAGGGTACGGGTCAGCTAGTATTTTATATTTATATATCTTTCAAATTACGCAAGGGATTTATAAGGTTTTTTTTTAAATAGATGTATATTTAAGAAAAACGTTTAGGTATATGAAGGCGCAAGAGGAGAGTGAAAAATATCGTCTGACTGTCGTCCAATGCATATTTTTGGTGTTGTGTAAAATGTCAACTTGGGATTTTTGATGCTCTTAAAAGGTTTACCACATGTCTGATATAAACTACGAAGATATAGGTATTTTCCCTTTTAAGGAATTAGTAAACAAAACAGAGATAGACATAAGTAAACCAATAAATACAAGTGATACACTAACACGATCTTTTAGCGCATCCACCAAACATAAGTATAAAATCAGATGACGTACAAAGATGAGATTACGAGAGTAGACTTCTATAACCAACTGTTTTATGATAAAACAAACCAAGATCATTTAGAGTAGTAGTATTGAATATTAAACCTCATGAATACAATACTAATACGCCACAGCGTATACGAACAACTTAGGCTTATACGCCTAGAATACTAATTACGTAAATACACGTAGGAAAGCAGACTATATGTTATGCAAAGTTTTCCTAGGAGCATGTCGTCGTGCTAGCTGTAACACCTATATTATAATAACAAGATAACACTTCCTTATTTGTATATAAACAAAGGTTCTTTTTGCATTGTCTTGTCTCATTTTTCTACGTCATTGAAGACATCACATGACTTAGGAGATATGTTATTGTGTTTATTAAATGCTCTCTGTAGATCATTGCGCAAGAATAAATCTGACAAAAATACGCTATTAAAAATGTTTCTTATGATGAAAAAATAAGGGTTTTTTTTATATAAAAAGACAGGCGATTGCTCTGAAGTTGCATACAAGCAAGCAGCCCTTATAGCTGCGCAAGGACGTCAGCTGTTCCAGGATACAGTCATGAGACTTCCTACCCAAGCCATTATGCTGATGTGTGTCATAGCCCTGTAATTTTACTAGTTACTGTGCCCTTCCTTGTTTTTGTTCGTCTCTGCCTACCCCGGACGGGATAAGGCGTGAGTTTATGTATGTATGTATGTGCCCTTCCACCTCAACACACCAACTTTTTCCCACTACTACTTGGAAGGGGATTAAGCGTTACAAAGGGGCAATGCTAAAACTCGTTTACTCACAATCCTTTAATGCGTAAGTCTCCTTAGTCATCAAGATTCGACATCCTTTATTCGATTTTGATGAGTCAAAAAACAATCATCAATGAAACCAACAAAGAAAGCAATGGACCAAGGTTCTTATCCAAATCTCTTTTTAAAAGTACCTGCCTGTCGAATACATATATACTGTTTAGCTTCCAATTACTTCTGTACCAAAGAAAGGAATGACTTGTTCGAATGTCAGAAACTAAAATAAGTGACGACAAGGCGAAGAGTCATTGTCGTTAGGTAAATATGGGTCACCAGATAAGTGATTACTATACTCGTACTATAAAGACTGAAGAGAAGAAAGAGAAGAAGCTGCACTTAACAGCCATTTCACGGATCACAATGACCAGAGAGTAGGAGAGTAAGAGTCGTAGTACATATAACGTAACGTAAACGGATCGTCACCGTATCAACTCGAGCCGTTCAGTATTATTTGTATTTAACTCTTTACTGCAACGCACACTAAGCGGAATCGTAACGTAATCGGATTTTTGACGTTTGGCACCGAGGAAAAAGGCGAGGCGGTGCCGATCCGTTCACGTTACGTTATATTTTACGACCCTTAAAACATTTTATGATATCCACTGCTGGACAGGCCTGCTCCAAGTATTGCCACCTGTCCTACCTAATGGAAGCCTTAGTTTCATTTAAGTTATTCCTAGTAACGGTTTCTTCATTAAGAGTAAACTTAATCGAAACAGGTAGCTAAGATGACTGCTGCTACAAAGCCCGTCTTATACGAAAACAGTTACACGAAACAGCATGTCGTGTTTACATAGCCTGACTTCCAAGGTTACACATACATATGATTACACACGTACTCATTGTTTTATTATGTTTACATAAAAGGCTAATCCAAACAATACGTACGAATATTGCTTACTTACACTATATTAGTTTTAAAATACATAACACGATTGGTTAACAAAAGAAAAATTATTGTGTCTGTATTCGTTCTGGCCTATTTAGAAGTAGGTTTAATCAGTTATTATAGTTTTGTAACCTTAAAACGGAGAACCGACAGCCGTTGGGGCAGAAGGGTTCTGGAATGGCGATCGCGTACCGGAAAGCGCAGGGTGGGGAGACCCCTCACACGGTGGACGCCGATGGATGAGGGAGGTACATGACCGTACAAGGTGGCAATAGGGAGATAGAACCTGACACTAACACTTTCTTGGCCTACTTGAAGCCGCCCAACACATGGTTAATGGTAACCGCCAATGGAATAAATGGTAGTCTAGAGTGCCAGCACCAGTCAGCTAGAGCACAGTCAAAACGCTGCATACACATGGCTTAATGTTAAACCGTGTAATGTCACTAGCTTACAGATACACATTTTGTAATTGAATCTTATCTCACAAAATCTTGTTTTACGTACATACAGTGTAAGAGCTCTTTAAATTTAGCCGTATCGTGTCGTATGGCTGCCGTGCGTTTTTCGAACGGCAAAAGCAACGTTCGTTTGTTTTGTTACAAATAGCCGTAAGAAAAGGTTCGAGATATTATGTCTACGAAATAAACAGAAGGAAAGTACAAGAAAAAAAATGTATTTGAAATTGTAATATCATATTGACAAACCAAAAAATAAAACAATCTGTTAAACAAACATTTTATAAACTGTTTCATTTAAATTTCAGATACTTAAGTGATTTTTATAATTTCCTAAAAGAGTTAGGAAAGTTTGCAACAGGCCTTGAACGCCGGCCTTCCACGTCACAAGTTGTCAAACGAGTGACGCTAGCTATCCTGGTGTAACGACCTCTGCAAAAAGCGGCATAAAAACTGTACTTCGTCGATATACGAACAACTGTATGAAACATAGTCTGGGTCCTAGCGTTTTAGCATATACTTGTTTTCATGCCAATTAACTTTTTCGTGTTAAGGTTAACTACGTTTTTGGTATTCTTTGTTACAAATTGAGATGAAATTGATTGAATTCTTACTCTCCTTGTAGAAAAAGTCTCTTTCAGTAATATAATTAGCAATGTTGCAAGTTATATGACTTAATTTCCCCTTTTTAAGAAAAAGGACAAGAATTTGTATTTTACAAATAACGAATAGGTATGTCAAAAACATTAAACAAAAAAATCTTCTTAACTAATTTGAATAAGCAATAAATAAACTAAACCTATTAATAAACTACTGAATCTATATTAATTTTGTAATTTTGCATTGAGCCGCGTGTGTTACATGAAGACTGTTCTAAACTAAATAATCTATCTAGCATGGTAAATAAGGTAAAAATTTCCACCGTCATTGAAGAATATCACCTCTGCTCTGGGACGTTCATCATAACATAACAGTCCAGTAATGTCCCACTGCAGGGACGGGCCTCCTCCCATGACGGAGGGATACTTGGCCCACTAATACCACGCTGGCAAGACGGATTGGTATAGGGTTTAATTTCAAGGTTTCCTTCTTTTTATTTCGTAAAGATAATATTTACGGATAGTCCCTTAGTCGGTTTTTACGACACTCATGGGACGCGATGGGGTGGTGACATTGTATTCTTACTCCGTTACCACACGGAGGACTGGGACGTTAATTAGCTGTTTAGAATATAATGCTGGTGCCTCGAATCTTATGCCTTATATCATAAAGTTACATTCTTGTAAACAAACAAACAATGTTCTATAATAACAAAGAACAATGTTATGACTATTAAAAAAGATGCTGCGTTAGGTAACCTTTAGGTCGCTGCCTCGAATTTTCAGTCAGTGTCACGTTAATAAGGGTTAGGCCCTTATCCACGGGGTTAATTAAAGGAAAGTAAAAGAAAGTCAAGGAAACGAGATTAACAAGTATTTAATTATTCGTAACACAATTACCCGGTGCACTTAGATAAAAAGATATTATTATTTAGAGGTAGTTAGGGAGACGTAGGTCCGATACAGGTCTGGAAAGGTCCCGCTTTAGTTATTGCGGAGACCACTTAACTTGAGTTCTTGAGTGATGGCAGAAGGTCGTCCAGCGACGGAAAAAGTTACCTATCGCAGCATCTTTTATAGTAGCCATAACATTGTTATTTGTTATTAAAGAGTATTGTTTGATTGTTTACAAGCATGTAACTTTATAATAAAATAGTTATTAACTGAGTTGAACCTACAGTTAGATTGTGTGAGGGTATGTGAGAGTGATTGGACTTTTGAAAAAAATGTGTCTAAAATTCAATTGTATCTAAGTAATGATAAGGTTGCTTTTGAAGCTGAATCAAAGAAATGTATTAGTTGCTCTTTATATATTTACTTAATACAAACTATTTTAGATTTATATGCGTAAATAAAAATCCTGATATATTTGTATGATTTGTACACATAGTATAAATCTATATAGATTTAGTACAGCACATAATTTTATTTACCAATAAATGATACTTTACTTTTATTTAATTTAAGGAAAGTCAATTAAAAAAGATATGAGTTTAATATATTATTTTACAATTGATAAAAGTTTTCTAATACAAAAGGTAGGTAAAAATGTCTTAATATGATCAATGTAACAAGACTGAGTCCAAGATTTTCGTATTTTAAATTATATTAGTGAAAGTCCCATAAAAAAAAACAAAAGTGGTGGGTGCATGTATTCAATTCAATTTCAATTTCAATTTTCAATTTCTTTATTTATTTCTCTCAATAAGGTACATACAGTGTAATAGTAAAACAAGTAAATGATAGAAAATGTGAAGGAACCTTAGTGAGAGCTGGAGTTTATACTAGGTTCGAGACCTGTGTGACAAATCTCCAGGCTCTCTCATAAGTAATACATTAAAGTTGAAATGAGAGCATACTACAAGTACTTAGTGATAGGTAATAACAGAATTTCTTATTAAGAGTAAAACAAAAATAAGTTGGGTGTGTGTGTATGTGTGTGTGTGTATGTGTGTGTGTGTATGTGTGTGTGTGTATGTGTGTGTGTGTATGTGTGTGTGCATATGTGTGTGTGGATGTGTGTGTGTGTATGTATGTGTATGCTTTTGTGTGTGTCCTTTCGCTTGTTTGGGTGCTGTTCATTTTAATATGAGGATGATTTTTTCCGTTTGCTCGTAATCTAAACTTTTTAGCCAATCTTACGTATTGGTTACGTGTAGGTTGATAGTACAAGAGAACAAGACAGACACTTAATTTTTATTTGTATGCGATACTAATATATCATATTTCTTTAATTAAGAATCAACATAGGTTTATATTAACATAGGTCTCTAAATCGGACTGGATGCGGAAGGCGAAGGACCGTGTTCTGTGGCGCGTGTTGGCCTGTGTCGAGCAGAGGACTATTTTAGATTTTTTTTTTTGATAGGTTTATATCATCACATGTTTAACAATTTAATTCTTATATTTTCATAGCATTTTTAATGATTATTTATAAGTATGTGTTGCATATAAACCGGCGTGTACAACACGAATCAATTTTACACTACGCATTATGCATTCTAGTACACAATAATTACCTTGAACTAAAAATGTACACACAGCAACTAATCAACCTAGACACTCATTTATTTATTTATTGCTTTATTGTACACCAAAATAAAATACAACAGGTAAGTACACAAATTATCTTAAAAACTAGGTGACACAAATGGCGGTCTTATCACTCGAAGTGATTTCTTCCAGACAACCTTTGGATGGAAAATGTGTAATATGATTTTTATGTTGTGTGGTGTACTGAATAGTATAATTATATTAATTATATATTCTTATAATAGTAGAAACGGAAAAGAAAATTATAAAGATAAGGTAATAAAAATAGTAATATTAATACTTACTCATACTGAAAGGAAATAAAATAATAATATATAGAAAGATAAAATAGGATACGGTTTAGTGACGCATTTAACAATAAATAATGATACATAAACATATAGCAAACCAGATACTATAAAAATGTAATAAGCTATCAATTTTGGAAAGAATTAGCTATGTGGGTGAGAAAATGCTCCTTTACACGGTTTTTGAATGTCTGCTGTGTTTGGGATCGTCTTATTGTTTCAGGCAAATTGTTCCAGAGTCGTACAGCTTGCACTGAAAAGGATTTGTCGACAAATCGTGTGGTGTGTGAAGGCATTTTTAATTTTAGATTCTCTGATGACCGCAGGGCCCTCGAATGTGTATTGTGAAGAAATTCAAAACGATTTTTAAGGTAAGGAGGAGTATGAGGATTAAAAAGAATATTATAGAGTAGAGATAGAATATGAGTATCCCGACGAAGACGAATGGGAAGCCACTTGAGTTTTTGACGAAATTCTGAGATATGGTCATATTTACGAAGTCCAAATATGAACCTGATGCAAATATTTTGGAGTCTCTCAAGTTTGTTAAGTTGGTCTTCAGTAAGATCGAGGTAGCTGGCATCAGCATAGTCAAGGATGGGAAGTAGAAGGGACTGAGCCAGTGCAATTTTCGTAGTTGTTGGCAAAAAGTTGCGCAGCCTTCTCAACGAACCTAGACAGGCAAACATTTTACGGCTGACCTCCTGCAATTGAGGAACCCAAGATAAAGTTTGATCCATATATATTCCTAAGTTTTTGACTTTTTCAGAGAATGGAACTATCTCTCCATCACAATGAATACTTGGAAGTTGGTCCCATTTAATTCTCGATATCATTTTTGAGCTGCCTATTACAATTAGTTGCGTTTTGGAAGGATTGACACTTAGTCCAAATGATTTACTCCAGTCACAAATATTCATAAAATCTTTATTTATCCTGTCTATGGCATCTGATAGGTTTAATGCAGGAGCTTGCGTATAAATTTGTAAATCATCTGCGTAAAGATGGTAGGAAGAGAGTAATTTATTTGTGATAGAGTTAATAAAAACTGCGAAGAGTAATGGAGACAAAACGCCGCCCTGCGGGACGCCAGCAGATGTGTTACACCAAGAGGAACGTAGCTGATCTACGCAAATTTGCTGCTGACGACCAAACAGGTAACTACGAAACCAGTCAATCGCGCTTGGAGATATGTTAAGAGAGTGTAATAGACCAAGCAAGATTTCAAAATCAACAGTGTTGAATGCATTGCTGAAGTCTAAGAGAGCCATAATTGTAACGTTACCCTTTTCCATGCCTAATCTAATATCATCTGTGATATGCACTAACGCTGTAGTAGTACTATGACCAGGGCGGAAACCTGATTGTAAAGGGTTAAGGATGTTAGCATTAGAAAGGAAAGTTTTAAGTTGATGGTACACTAAACGTTCAAGGACTTTAGAAAGAAAAGGGAGAATAGATATAGGACGGAAGTCAGAAAAAGAAGAGGGTTTACTGATTTTGGGTAAAGGAATTACTTGGGCTGCTTTCCAAGAAGTTGGGAAAACGCCACTGGCTATAGAGAAATTTAGGATATGGCAAATTATCGGTGCAATCTCATCAATAATTGGTACGATCATTTTGCGACTTATACCATCACTACCAACTGCATTGGAAGTTATGGTCAATACACTCTTCTTAACATCACAAGCAGAGAATTGACAAAAGACAAGGGGAGAATAGTCAGGCAATGGTAAAGATGAAAGAGAATGTAAAGTAATAGATTTTTTTGTCCTATCAAAGTTGGACGACGATGTTGAGAAGTGATTATTTAAAGAGTTAATGTTAATATCGTTAGGGAGACAATTTTGTTGAGTTTTACCAATTCCTAGTGACTTTAAGAATTTCCAGACTTTAGCTGGATCTTCGTTTTGAACATAATTATGAATATGTCGGCGTTGAGCGTTCCTACACATCTTGTTGCAGTGATTTCTTATATCGACGAATTTCTGCCAATTAATAATGTTCGGTCGATGCTTATATCTGGATTGAGCCGCAGCTTTCTTCGCCATTATTCCCCTGATTTCGTCAGTAAGCCATGGCGAGGGGAGATGTCTAATTTTAATAGGTTTAATAGGAGCATGTACATCATAAAGAAGCTTCAACTTATCCGTGAACACTTCTACTTTATCATTAACGCAAGTAGCATCAATGACAGTACTCCAATCAACGTTAAGCGCATCTACTCGAAGGCTCTCAAGGTTAATACTACGAAAATTGCGCTGAAGTATGATCTTAGGTTTAGGTTTAGGACAGCGAATTTTATAAGAAAAGAAGATCATGATAGGAAAAAGAATCAGCGGAGCATTGTCCATGCTTGGAGACATGTTGAGACGAGGAAACTAAAATTAGATCGAGTAAGGAAGGCGTACAGTTAGGGAGGTTGTGGGTAGCATTAAGAGGAAGTAATGACATGTTATTAGAAGCTAGGACAGATCGGAGGGAAGACGAACGTGAATTATTTTTAAGTAAGCAAGTGTTAAAGTCACCCATGACTATACTATGACTGTACAAGGGAAGTAAGTTTTCTAAAGTAACTTCGAAAGAAGAGAAGAAATCAATTTTTAATGAAGGACTGTAGTAAACACCTAATAAAACTTTGGAATGCTGCAGAGTTATTTCTATAAATAGGTGTTCACCTGCATTTTGTGGAGGGGGTTGCGGTGATGAACTAACTATACTAAAAGGAATATGTGAACGGAGATAGATGGCGACTCCTCCTCCCCTACCAACAGTTCGATCGTTCCTAATGAGTTGGAATCCAGGCAAGAGATAAGAGTTAGACGAAAGACATGGTTTTAACCAGGACTCTGAGACAAGGATAGCGTGAAGATTTGTACAGTCAAAAGATGCCAGTAAGTCAGGAAAATGAGCCGGGATACTTTGAGCGTTAATATGAACCACGTTGAGGTTCCTTGGGACATCAGAGAAGTGAGAGATAAGAAATTCAGAGAGTGATGGAATGCTAACAAAACTGGTGTCGTCACTGCAGGTAGAAAAATGGTCATCTGAAGAGTCAGAAGAAGTCATAATGTGAAGTAAGTAGAAATAAATAAAATATTTACTAGATTAAATAAATAAGCACAAATTTAAATTAAATTGTAAATATAAATGTATAAATTAACTAGCCTACTCCATCTGCCGGTTGTGATGAAGTAAGAGAAAAAAAAAATAACTAAAATCAATATAAACAAAACGTTATAAATAATATGCACTAGATTACTATATAAATAATTACGATAGCTGTAAACAGACACCTTCTCTCAATTTTACAAACTAATTACTATGGGAATACATCAAAAATAAAACAAATAGAATTACAAAGTTATGAATGTTAAAAATCCACCTAAGACGTAAAGACCTTTATCCGAACTAATAAAGGAATTGACGTTTGACATAAGGCATTACGTCACACGTCAATTCCTCCCAGACTGACAGTTCCATTTAAATGAGTTATTTTACATTTTTAATTTATATAAAATTATTAGATTTGTAAGGTGGAAAAGAAAAAATAGATAAGGATAAGTACTATCGCAAGAAGGGTATAAGATATAAAATTACTCTAAACAAAGAAAAGATTGTCCGATACAATACAAAGAGATGCGTGAAATCGAGTTACTTCTTGTTGGCTGCAGCTCGCCTTTGCTTGGTCGAAGTAGCCTTAACCGTAGCAACAGTGCCGCTATTATTGGCCTCTAACAGTAAAGCCTCGAATTTGGAAAGATCAGCTAGAGTAGATAGTTGATGACGCGATCCGTCCGGCCCCAAGCCATAAACACAACCTTCACGAGTCCAACATGTTTTGACACCAAACTTTTCGCGTGCGCTCATGAAGATATCGTGTCTGCTTTTAATCAGGAACTCAGACACAGTAATCCCAGAGCCCTTCAGTTGTGACTTCTTGAACCAAATTTGATCCCGAACTGTGGTATCATGGAATTTCACCAAAATAGGCCTGGGTTTCTGTAATGCGTGTCTACCTAGCCGTTGGCAGCGTCTAATATCATTTGATGAGAAGGAACTCACCTTGACTCGCTCCTTAATGACTCCTGCAACCACCTGATGTAGGTCCTCGGTACTAGTCTCAGTAACACCGTGCAACAGTAGAACTTTTCTTCTGCTTCTAACCTCGATGGTGTCCACGGTGTGAGTAAGCATCTCCAGTTGCCGCTGCAGGTTGCTGAGCATAGTCATGACAAACTTTTTGAAGTTTTCAAAGTCAGCAGCCAGACCGGTTGATGAAGTAGAAGCACTGGAATCTTTCTTGAGTTGCGATTCAAACTCAGCCATCCTACTGCAGAACATGTCATTCATTTCAGCAATTGACTTCTTGACTGATTCCATAGTGTGTGATAAATTTTTCTAGTGCAATTTATTTGTGTTATTAAATGTTGGAATTTATGGATGAAAACACTTTACCCGGCAGAATGACAAGTTAGTAACTTATGTCTATCATTTACTTTGTAAAATTCAAGTTAAAATTAAATTAAATTGATAAATATATGAGGAGCAAAATTTTTTGAACTGTTCTACTCAACTACCCCACATTTTACTCATGTACCTTAATACCTTGAAATAAGACACAATTTTAAATGAAAATGTTTAACTTGATGTGTTGTTGTGTGTACACACGCAGGTTAACATATAGATATTACGTTAGATTTAAATTATCTTAGCTTTATACAGGCGACCTTTTGATCGCAACTCCGAAGCAAAACCTAATCATGCATAGGGCTCGATGACCCTTACATGAAAATTCTAGAAACATTTACTAGAAGTTTCTCGTAATGTATAAAACACATAATTAGTAATGCATTAAGTCTTACAATCACTAGACCTCTGTGGCGGCGTAGTGGTTTTATTACATGGCTGCTACGCAGAGGTCTCAGGTTCAATTCCCGCTCAATGCATATCTTTGTGTGCATGAACATGATTGTTTGCATTGGTCTCAGTGTTTCTATGTATAATATGTAAAACGAAAAGTATTTATGTATTAATATCCGTTGTTCTGTTACCCATAACACAAGCAGGTTAAGTCTAGCTTACTTTGGGAACAGATGGCGCTGTGTAGAGACGTCCGTGAATATTTATGAATATTTGCTTTATTACATAAGTACTATGAGGCGACGGAGTTAAAGTAAATGAGGTTAACTTCTTATTTCATCACGTGGTTATCGTAAAAAAAGGGGGGGGGGGGTTGGAAAAAAGCTACGAACGGCATTGCGACTAATGATGTCTCTTTTAAATAAAGTTAAGTTTGTCGGTAACTAACCCCCGATTTCTGAATGACTGATCATGTTAAAATCAACTAATCAAGTGTCAAAACTGTCATTTTAGTTCCTGAAAATGATAGTTTTGACACTTGATTAGTTGATTTTTACTTGATCAGACATTCGGAAACCGGGGGTAAGTATTCTAAATTCACATCAACAATATTTCTTTCTTAGTAATTTAATTGTCGTATTATTCACATTTTTTTTAATCTTTACAGTTACTAAAATAATTAAAATATTTTTTTAGTAAACAACATTGTAGCAATTACATAATAATATTGCATAAATATCTATAATCAAAACAATTTTGTTCAAATGAAAAGTTAAACTTCCTTCAACGCTAGTACAATCGTATGAGAAGCCGTCTTGCGAAGATCCGGGAAATAAAACGCGCGAATTAACCTGTTAGCCCGCCAGCATAGGTTAATTAATCAAAGACATTGCACATTGTTCATGAATTATACAAAGTAATTAATTAAATCCTACTTGAGTTTGAGACCATAATATCAGACACATTCATACGACGCCATCTAGTCCTTAGCTAAGCTGAGCTTAGACTATAAAATACAAAACACTGAAAAAACTTTATTTGTAAATACCTCCTTTGGGAGCCTACTAACCGCTGAATAAAACTTTTCTAATCTATACTAATATTATAAAGAGTTTGTGTTTGTTTGTGAGTTTGTAGGGGGTAATCTCTGGATCTACTAAACCGTTTTAAAAATCATTCTGTGTTGAATAGTCCATTTATCGGGGAGTGTCATAGGCTATTTAATATCAAGCTATGACTAATAGGAGTGGAGCAGTAATGAAATTTGTTTAAAAAAGGGACGCTTGATAACGTTTTTCGCAGCTTAACGAAGTGGGCACGGGTCAGCTAGTTTCATATAAGGCTAAAGTTTCAATGTCTATAGTAGAATCCTTTCCTATTCATATTAAAAACGCGAAAGTTTGTAAATATGGATGTTTGTTACTCTTTCACAATAAAACTACTTCATGGAATTTAATTAAACTTTACAATAATATAGCTTATACATCAAAATAACACATAGTTATAATTTAGGTACTAGAAATGTTAATTCTATGCAGATGCAGTTACTGTTACACCAGCACAGTTGGCAAAGATGCAGTAGTTTATTTCATAAAAACCACACAATTAAAAACATTAAAATAGTTTCAGTCTTTGCATAGAGTTAAAATATATCAAGTTATCTATTTAGTATATTGTTGTTTGGCGTAAAATAGGAATGGCCATACAACACAACCTCCTTCTAAGGTCTACACCAGGAGGAGAGCATGGGAGCAAAGCGGCGAACTGGAGAAATATTTACGATTAGGCCAAATTTTAACAAAATTTAGAAGAGATTTTATAGGTAAATTATTCTTATTTTGTCTACTGGAGAGGCAGTAGGTATTAGTCTGTTAGTTAAATCATTATCATAGCACAGCAATAACGCATGAACCTCAAATAAATACATTGTAATTATAGAGTTCATACTACAGTTGGAAATAAACATCCCTAAATACCACACACTAATGATAAACAAATACTTCACTATAATAATGAGGTATAACTAAATATATTGTTACTCTATACAAGAGACCTGCTTTAGATATAGCTAGGGTATCCTATCAAGCAATATACTCACCTGATTAAGTAAATATAATTTAAATGAAATAAATTATATAAATACTAGCCACCTTCACACTGGTACAATATTAGGGCAGCCCTAGGCTTATTAAGTTTCCTACATCAATGTGCCGTTAGACATTCCGCTTTATTGACCCTTGGGAACCCACAGTTTCGTAATTTCTGCCATCTCTTATTGATATAGACTCAGCTTTTATAAGCAAGATTCTTTCTAATATTTGTAAACAACTTCAAAATCTGTTGCATAGTTTTAAAGATTTAAGCACATACAGAGACAGACAGACTGCAACAGTAACTTTGTTTTAAACTATGTAGTGATGTTGAGAAATATATGGAGGCATAAGTCTAGCAGTGGATGTTCATTGGCTAATAAGATAAAAATATATAAATATAAGATTTATCATAATCTATACTATGGCAATAACAGGGCTAAGTACTAAGGAAACCCAGGTACGCTCCGAGAAACCACCAGCAACTTGAAGGGCCTGTTGGCGTTTTTCGAAGAGCTGGGGTGGATCGAGTAAATTACCCACCCTAACGCAAAACCCGCGCCTTGAAGTGGAGTTGCGGAAAACAGCATGCTATATTATACCATACTATGGCAATAGCTACGGCAATAATCTAATATCTTAAATCTAAGTGAAATCTTAGACTAATCTCTATAACTTAATTGGAAGCTCATTTCTTTTGGATCAGTATTACAGTTTCTTCCGATATTACAAATTCTCCCTTAGTGGAACCTATTTGAAAATAACAAACATTGTAAACACTATCTATGTGCTGCAGTCCCCAGACACAAAGGTTATGTCGGCAACGAAAGAGCTGATGAACTTGCAATGCAAGGCTCGAGCAGGAGTTTCGACGGACCGGAACCATGAGTAGGTCTTTCAAAGAGGTATGTTCCTAATGGCTGTCAATGAAACGAGCAACACCTATCAGAGTTGCAGCTGTCGGCTGGCATGAGGCATTCAAAGCTCTTTATTGAAGGAGTAAATGCAGGCAGGTCCACAAAATTGTGGCACCTAAGCCGCAGACATATCTGACTAATAATCGGTATGTTTACAGGTTACCTTCCTGTCAACAACTTGTTGATGAAAATGGGACTATCAGGCTCTAAGCAGTGCAGAGCATGCGGTGAGGAAGACGAAACAGTGGCACATCTGATGTGTAACTGCGAAGCCCTCACCAGACAAAGGATGAAGCTACTAAGAGTGGGATATCCTACCCCTAGTGACTTCGACAAGCTACCGCTAGGTCTACTTATCTCCTTAGCGAGACGTTTGAGGAAGGTGTGGGGCGGTGAACGGGGGACCAGTACAAAAGATCCGATGGGGTCGAAGTGCATCCTGGAGGGTCCCGAAAAAGAGGAGCAGAAGATAAGAAGAAGATGTGGTGCAGTAGTTTACTGGCAAGGTTAACAAGATTACTGATACAGTTAGATGATTACTATACAGATAGACGGTCATATCCAACACAGGTAATTAGCCCTTCAGAGCAAAATGTACAAAACGCAAAATGTACACGACAAGCAAAATGTACAATTCTCAAAATGAACACTACTCGCAAAATGTACAATTCTCAAAATGTACAAGTAAAGCTAAATTCACACATAAGGTTTTTACTGTTTTGTATAACTTATTATAGCAAGAACCGAAACAAACACACAGTGGTTTTTGATGCTTGTCTCGGACCAACCTACCTACCAGGGCCAAGCTGCTATTAGGTTTGGTCCCTAGGTACCCACGATACCCCTGACGATAGATAGATAGATAATACTTTATTGCACACCACCAGGGGTATCGTAGGTCTTTCAAAAGTAAACGATACCCCTGTCCGAATGACAGTAGTGTTTAGATAAATTACATAACTTTTTTTATTTAGTTGTTTTACCACCAAAGGTATCTACAGAGGCGGTTTAAATTTATTTAGGTATATAGTACTAGGCTAGCACATGCATCCAGGAAGTTTTTTATGAGTAGGAATATCCAATATAGTAGGAGTTCTAACCTCCTGCAAGCTTCTGCAAGCCTAGTACTTTTACCGTAATAACCGCTCTTAAAAATAGTAAAGTTCTTAGAGTCAGCACATGCCAGCTAGCTACGCGGGACATTAAGTGGCGCGGCATTTCGCTTCATTGAAATAAGCCTCCGCATGTAACGTAGGTTTATAATTATGGTGTCCCCTTCGGCCGTTTTGGAAACCGAAGTTTGGTAACCAGTTTCCTAAAAGGCTTTTTTTATACTTCTACGTAACTGGTTTCCTAAAAGGCTTTTTTTTACTTATACGTAACTGGTTTCCAAAGAGGAGTTTTTTGTACTTTTACGTAACTACACTCTGGCCACTCTAATAAGTGAAATTTAACATTTGTAGTCTAGGGTTGGGTGTCTGAAATCTATTGAAAGATTTATCGACTCAGAATTCAGAAATAGAAATAGGTGCGAGGGGTACTCCAGCTAAATCACTCTACAGCCTATTAAAAGAACTAGGACTGCCGAGAACTTCAGTAAGCTCTCTACTATCACGAATGTACAAAACGGCATTGTTAGGTTCCTACCAAATTTGGATAGGTAGAGGACGAAACATAGCAGACAGCGAAGGTGACCGCTAACGCGTTGTGTCCTTAAACCTACACCTGGGTCGTAAGTCCCAGACGCTGTTATGCAAGTGCTCCGTCCTCTATCACGCGATGGACCCGGCACCCGCACGGAGAATTTATGGAATGCTAAGATTAGGTTTTATCTGTTGACATTAAATAATGTCAAGAGTATCACTTTATTATATTAATGATTAATGACGTCTTTCAAAACTGTTACTAGCCAGGACACACAGAAGAGATTAGTTCTATAAACTCTGAACAATTACTGTGAAATTTCACTTCGCGTCTCGCCAACTTACTACTAGATCTATTTAAATCAACTTAATCAACAACTTACTACTTAACTCGCTACTGTACTTGTCGATTTGTAAATCGGGCTTTAAGTAGTAAGTTGTTAAGTTGATTTGAATAGATCTCCATCCTATTTTTTGGCGAGATAAGTTGGCGAGACGCGAGAGAGGGGGCTGCTTCGTACGATGTCGATGTGTAAATCGCGCTTTGGAGTGGCCAGAGTGTAGTTACGTAGAAGTACAAAAAACTCCTCTTTGGAAACCAGTTACGTATAAGTAAAAAAAAGCCTTTTAGGAAACCAGTTACGTAGAAGTATAAAAAAAGCCTTTTAGGAAACTGGTTACCAAACTTCGGTTTCCAAAACGGCCGAAGGGATGGTGTCAATTAGTCAACGAACAAAATAAAAAAGAACCTAATAGTTAAACATAAAAAAAAACATTCCCTGTGGACTGTTTTTAAAGTGTCATCGATCGTCACCGCTGTGAAAAAGGCTTTAGTTTAACTTGTACATTTTGAGAATTGTACATTTTGCGAGTAGTGTTCATTTTGAGAATTGTACATTTTGCTTGTCGTGTACATTTTGCGTTTTGTACATTTTGCTCCGAAGGGGTAATTAGCCTGTGTAAACCACAAACTATTATAGTGAGTCTGGTCACACTTTTTCTTTGTTAAACTAATGTTTACAAAAGTTTCTCACAATATCATGATTTCTAGTGTGGAGATTTCCAAAAAATTTTTTTATGGCGTTAATTTAATGCTAAGAATTATTTTATTTATTTACACACAGAATTGTTTCCAAATTCTGTGAAAAAATTGCGAAATAAAAACTAGTTAAGATATTTATGTAAAGACAAACTTCCAAATAATGAGAAAAGTGTATATGTGTGGGTAGTTTAGTGCGAAATATAATTTCTAGAAGAAGTTCATACAAGAGTCTATAAAATAAAAAGTTTGAAAGTTACAAACTTACAACAGAACAATCAATTTAATAGGTTGGTATGTATCTTTGTAGCCAAATAGTTATACATAATTGATTTTATCGAACTACTTAACGCTAAGACAATACTTTGAATACGCGTATTAAATCTTCCACGATGACGTTATACCTTGCTAGGCATCAGTCGAAAGGACTTCAAGGTTTCTTTTTCTGTAGCAGATTATAAAAACTAATATAAAAACTTCGATTATACAGAATATTTTTGTTCAACAAAAGTTTCTTTATAGTTCATAGCAGCTACATAGCTAGAACTTTTACCTAGATTAGGATACAAGTGACTGCTGGGGTTCAATCGACACATTCTATGCATTGTTTTCGTTACGTAGGCAGGAACTGGAAAAGTTGCAACATACCTTTACTCAACTGGGCGATGGAAACAACCAACAGGAAAACACTAGATATATATTTAAAGTTCACACGCACTCGTAAACGATCCATTCTATCACATTAATTTATAAAATGGACGAATGTCTGACGATTAATAAAATACGAACGTCAGTAACGTCATTGAAGCACTTGTGAAAATAAACTGACTGAACTGACTGACTGAACTTAAAAAGTGAAGTTTGAGTGAAGTTCTTCGAACCTTGAAATTGTCTTGTCGGTCCACCGTCCAAGAACTGAACAACTGTCACTGTTTCGATGAACCAATGATTAAAATAGTAAAGGACTAGACTTCACGCTTACGCCAAAGAACACCGCTTGACGCGTCCTGTCAGTGGATAGCGTGGAGTTGCAAACGCGTATTCACACTTAACCATATTGGCTTCAATTACAATCCTTAGTAAAAACGGCGGTGAATTATTTATCTGCTTATTCGTCTTTCATTTTTTTTATGATTAGTAAAGTACTCTTCCAGCTGCATTTAAATGCGCGTAGGTATAGGTTACTATCTATTTCTGCCAAATATTATACATTTTCTAAATAAATATATATTTTTTGGAACCTTTAAGTTCATTGAGCTATAGAGCTTATATTTGATAGCTAGGCTAGAACTTTAGAACTTGCTATATTTTATAGCAAACTATAGAGTTTATTTTTTCTAAAGGATATATTTTTGATACCTCTACAAAGTACAGTACGCGACCATAAATATTACACATCGACTTTTGTAAAGAGACAATTGGCCAATTTCGGCTTCGTAGAGCATCATCTCTTTCACACGAAATACTATGTATTAGCAAATGTTAAGGGAACGCATTCCACGAACACGAACTTGGTAGTGAGCGGAGCCTAAAATATTGTTGTCGGTAACGTGCACGCTAAAATTGCCCAAAACAACTTTGGGGTAAGGGTGTTACGTAAAAATAATATTAACATATAAATAAATACTATTTGATAATAAATTTTATCAAATGAAGGAGTAAGTAACTCTCTCCATACGCTCTACGAAGCCGAAATTGACCAATTGTTTATTTCCACAAGTTGATGTGTAATATTAACGGCCGGGTACTGTAGTAACAGATCACGAAAGGCGCAGGGGCCTGTTGAGGTAAATAGGCCGTAAAAAAAAATACCCCTATTAATAGGAAATAAATCATTGTGGGTAATACTATAAGTCACCTGTCAACGCCGCAACCACAGACTAAATAAATAATATTCTACATATTCTGCCGCAACACGTGTACACGAACAATGCATTAGAGGATAGCATTGGTACAGAAGATAAAACTCTTTGCAGTTCTTTAATTTGTAAGATAAGGTATTATAAAGCGTTCTACCTTTTCTATAAGCAGGTAAACTTATTTCGGTATAATTACTCTACGAGTACTTGAATACCGGTTAGTCCGCGCCGCGCATACTATATCCCATAAAAACAATAAAAAATCCTCTAACCTACCGAATTGAAAATTCCGTCGTAATGTATAATCGTTTGTACGAATACCATATTATTATTATTTTATAATTAGTAAATGACTAAGGTTCATTTATTTAAAATTAAAGAAGAGGAATTGCAGCAGAGATCGATTATTATTACTTTGTAATATTAGCTAAGGGAATGATAAAAACTAAATATAATTTTGATAATTATTTAATGTTAATGTTGCATGGATTATTAAATTATTAATATAGTATTATTAAATCGTAATTTAAGATAGGTATATTCTGTCTAAAAAATTATGGACATGCATCCTCCAGTTTTATAAAAATGCAGTAAATATCTGAACTCTTCCCGACATTATGTGAAATAATAATCCTTTAGGGAACTATTTAGGTATAAAAGGTACAATAAACAAAACTCAAGAGTTGTCATCTTGATATTGGAAAAAAAGATTTTCAATAGGCCACACCTTGGCTGGTGCCGGTTTCTTTTCTTCTTGGTATTCTTTCCTTAGGCTTGAGCATTTTTAGTTATATTTGGTTAATAAATAATTTTGCTGATATGTTGATATGACTCGTAGTGTTATTTACAGCAATGCTTTGACCATGTAAGTTTCTTCATTGTCTGAACAGCTTCTCCCCGTTGATCGCGTTTGATCAGATTTGACTTTAAAATTCTAGATTTAGAAGAACAACTGCTTGAAACTGATTTCTGCATTAAATCTACATCACTGCTACACGATAAGGCTCCAGTTAATATAGTATTTACTGATATGTCAATGAAACGTTTCGGATCTTCTCTGTGCCTTGAGCGATGGAAGTATGTGTCTGCACGACCAAAACCACGTTCATTTTTTGATTTGACCAAATATATATATCTATTTTCTTTTGCTTTTCTTGGAGAGAATGATCTACTGTAGTTGGCTGTGTTTAAATCCGGTTCATCTTTAATATGAACGCAATTAGCGTTTATAATAGGTTCAAGTAAATCACGACAAAGTTTTTGGGCAACAGACATTGATGTTATTTGTTTTATTAAAAATAATAAAGCAAATTATCTGTTTTATTGGATTTGATTGATGGAAAGGATTACCAAGCAGAAAGTGTATATTTTCTTGAGTTTTCTATATTGTATTTTGTAATTGAGACTGGATTACCGGTTTTGGTTAAAATCTATAAATCAAATGTCAGAATTGACGTAGAATAGAGTGGTTTTTCACTTTGATAAGTATTTCCTCTATAGCTGTTTATAGTCATTACCTACCACGAAGGTTTCGCTTGACAGACTATATTAAGCATACAAATGACTTTAAATAGCTATTATGAAATGATTTTTTTCAAGTGACCATACCTACTCTCACATCACTATCTTGGAACAAAATAATTATTACTGAAATAAGTCACATAGAAAAACCAAAATCTAAATATTCTCGTGAAAACCTTAAACTATACAGTGAAGACATGATAAGGCTTTATGCTGACTACAGCGCTATTTACACCGACGGCTCTAAAACGAAACATGGTTCGAGCTGCGCTTTTTACGCTAAGCTGAACTTGAGGCAAAATTTGTTATTGATAATGTTATCGTACCAATAATGGGATTAGAACTAATGGCAGTCCATGAAGCTTTACAATATGTAAAGTCCACCACTTACCGTAGAATTGTTATTTTCACCGACTTAAAAAGTAGTCTCCTTCATTTATTAGGTTTTGCTATAGGTATGAACAGTAAAGGCAGAAAGGAAACTTACCTTACTATTAAATGTATCTCACAGTTAATACGTAGCGGGGTTGAAGTTATACTTCAGTGGGTGCCTTCTCATGTCGGCATTAGCGGGAATGAGAAAGCGGACTCACTTACCACTCAGGCCCTACAGAATGGCGGTATCTCGCTTAAGATGGAGCCTTATCATAGTGATTACATTCCTCAAATAAAATCAGATATACACCGTAAATTTAAACTATATTTTGATGAGCAAACTATGAAGGAAGAAAAGGTGTCTGGTACAAATCAATTGTTAATGAACCACCTCGCACCCCTTGGTTTGCTCAACTAAATTTCAATAGACGAGATCTTGTCATATGTTTTAGAGCCCGTACGAATCACATTCCTCTCAATAAATTTTATTTTAGACTCCATAAAAGAGATACTCCAAATTGTGAAAAATGTGAGAGAGAAGAGGATCTCTTTTATCTAGTACTCGACTGTTAGATCAACGCTGAATTAAGGTTGAATGTCTTAAAGGATATTGAGTGCTCGTCGGGGAAACTCCTCTTCTTTTTCTATCGCATATTAAGTTCTAATTTTACCTCTACAGACAGCGACAAAATTTTGAGTTTCCTATCTCAGTCTCTAGCTCTCAGAAACCAATACTATAAAAATACCGATGCTTTTATTTCTAATCCCACTATTGTTTAAAATGTATATTTTAGTTATAGTTTTATAGTAATACTGTATATAGTTTAGCATAGTTTAGTAAGTTACTAATGTAAATAATTTTAAGCCGACTTAATCAATATTATGTATGGCTATTTTTAAATAAATGAGATTTCAAAAAAAAAAATACCTACTTTTATGAAGTGGCTGAAATCGTTCAGTAGGTAAAACCTTTAGGTTTGTTCTTGGTCTGTAATGAAATAGATCGTTAAGTTTTGAGATCTATACAACAGTGCCAATTATAGGATTTAATGCCACAATAGTAACTTTAATATTGGTACGTTTATATAAGCTGTAAGTAAATTTCTGTTTTACATTGCACAAAAAGTCACAAAGTTGCGCAAGGCACGTGTTTTCGAACTCCCAAATTAAATACTAAAATTTGTATCACGTTGTAGCACTACGTAATGCTTCTTAGGTAAAGAGTACTTCGTAACTGTAAAGTAGGTAATTATACAGGGTGTTTGGTACATCGGTTGCCAAATTGAAATAGCTGATAGAAGAGGTCATTACCCGTCTTAGTTATAATAAGTCAGTAAGCAAAAAGTTGACGTTTTTGGTGAGCTATTATGAATTTATTTGATGCTCCTAGTATTAAGCTTTAAAACAAAACATAATTATGAGGACTCACGGAAGAATTTTTTTTTTAAATTTAAGTGTTCATGGTAAATATTGGGATTTTTAAAAAAAATAGCTTTACATCGATATCTAAAATATGTTGAGGTTAAAACCAGCTAGGGGAGTGAGGAAAGACGGGTAATGACCTCTTCTATCAGCTATTTCAATTTGGCAAACGATGTACCAAACACCCTGTATATTATACCTACAAGGCTTTTTTGGTTAAAGTACAGGTACATGTACAAATGTACATAAATACGACTACAGTTAAATATTCTTTAAATGCAAATACAACTGCATCTAGTCTTTACTAAACAGATAACGGTGTGTAATATTCTAAGAAAGTTTTTAATAGGACCTGGTTTAAAATATTATCGTATCAATATTTTATAAATTATGTTCCCTTGCCGCGAAAATAGGAAAAAGACGAATTCATTCATAGACAATATTGTCAAGCAAGAAAGAATTTAATAATGGTAAATAGAATAGACAATACTTACTTAGGGCCCTTACAGTACACCTACTGTCAAACAAAGTGTCAAAACTTCGAGATTGAATTGATTTGATTGTGTATTTCTTTTTACTTGTTTCATTGTTAAAATTAATAGTTTCAAAAGAAGTTCCTTATTCTTCTCATGAGACTAAATTTTTAACAGTAATATCATTATGTCTGAAGACGACGTAGAAAGGTGGGCGCGAGAGGGCCGCAGTAAAGGTAAGTCTTGAAGATAAAATTGTACAATTACTATAATTTTTTCTCTTGTATTTCAATACTGTTCTTGTTATTCTAGTATATTGCAAATAATATCCATACTTTTATGCCAAGGTGCAATTGTCTTTTAATTTAAACCGATTTTAAGAAAAAAATGCTATGTTCGGAATTTCTTATCAGTTCGCAGCTGCGCGTTGTAAAAATCAATACATCCTATAATAACGTAGTTACGCATGACTTGAAGATTAGATATTGAGTCTTTTCGTGCTTGTTTTCTTAGAAGAAGGTAAGTTTTCTTTTTAATAGAATACAATTCATTGACAACTACTGTATTGTATTGCACCTTGACGTGATATAGATCATAGAGGTTGATCTACTCGTACCTCCTTCTAAGGCAAAACATACGGCTTTAGAAGACTATATGTAGATCTTGCCGTCTAGATCTAATAGGATTATCATTGCATTAAAAGGCTGAGCACACTTAACCCTGCAAAACACTAGACATTCTAGAATTTTCTTGTGCCTGACCATTTTATAGATTTTTGTTCATGAGCCAGATTCATCTCATTATTGGAACTCATCTCGGAGGAAGCTAAGAATATTCTTTTTAAACCGTCACAGTAGTAGTTTACCAAGGAATTTTATGCAGATTCCCACCAATCTTATAAAAAGTAACATATGGCCATGTTTACTAAATTAGTCAAACAATTTATTTTTCTATAGTAAGTGAGCCTTATGGATATAGTACATACCTAATAATAATATAATATCTGTCACTAGCTCAATGAGTATATCAAAAATGGTCATGGTTGAGTAAAGGCATCTTAACTGTAAGGGGCAGATAATTCCTGGAGAGCTGTAGTGATTTTTGTGAGTGTTGAAAAAGGTAAGTTTTCATAATTTATATTTTCATAAAATTTATACATTTTTTATACACTTAAAATCTGTCTAATAAAAGTGCAAAATAATGCATCATGTCTTTTCTTAAAACATAATGATTTCTATATTCGATAAATTTTCTTACAATTGTTTGTATTTTTCCTCTGTCACGGGAGGAGGCCCGTCCCTGCAGTGGGACATTAATGGGCTGTTAAGAAGAAGAAGAAGAAGATTGTATTTTGAATATGGAATGTCGGCATATTGTTTCAAAACTTGTCTTGATCAAAAGTTATAGTTGAAATAATAGCTGTAATCATCTTCAACCACACAAGCAAGAAAACCAAGATAGAACACATATACCACAAGCTGTCTGCTTCTCCAAGGCTCATGCATGTTATTTCTCAAATAAGCTTAAAATAATTAAATACTTAAAAGGTTTTGACATTTTTCATGAGCGACGAGACACCCATCAATTTGGTTACACACCATCAGAACAAGCTGTTTGTTAATTACCATTTATCAATTATATTAATAAAGTGTTTCTTAGTAATAACTGTGTTTATTTTATTTTAAATAAAATATACTTACTCGCAACACTAACGATAGACTCAGAGGCCATGCATTGAAATTGAGCACCAACTTTTCCCATAACAACCCACACAAGCACTTCTTCAGCAACAGAGTGGTGAGAGTGTGGAACAAGCTGCCTGAAGAAGTAGTTTCGGCACCAAGTGTCAACATTTTAAAAAATAGATTAGATAAATTTTTGGAAACTAAATAAGTAAAATAATTATGCTGTTGATACACGGGATACGGGCAATATCAGTTGCAACAACTGCCTGCCTGTTTTATAAATAATAATAATAATAAATATACACCTGGTAAAGACTTACCTCCTTACTCACTTGTTTAGCGAGATTTTTATTAGCAAAACCAACCTTATGTCAAACAAAACCGTAAGAATTTATGGTAATCAATTGACAAAAATTAAGAGGCGTCTATGAGTAAGGGGAATAGTTTTTAACATAGCTTTCTAATACTACCAATTGGTAATGAGACCTTAATTTTTAAGCAAAAAATCCGAAATAACTTGAATAATAATAAACATTGTGATTTTACATTTTGTTAAAAAACATCCATTTATATAGTATGCCTGTAGTATTATAAAATTGATGTAGTAATGATTACCTGGCCTCATTTAATGACGTTTTCTTATTACACCTAATATACTGCGGATTTTGTGTGCTGAAGCACAGGAATGAACTCTGCGTGTTACCTTTAAACAGAATCCACCCTGTCTTGTTTGTGGGCTGCAATGATATTTATTGATTTTTACATAATAATGTCTGGATATATTTTGTTCATATCCCTTCTAATGCAATAACAATACAATTATAATAAGTATGTTTTTTTTCTTCCTTAGATATAAACTTTTATCAGATAATTTTTTGTATACAGTTGAACTGTTATCATTTTGTAATGAAACAGTCATCATTACTGCATCAAAACAAAACTAATTCATACTTTAAGCCATGCCTTATTCCTACGGTAATAGGCAGATACCACTGAATGCCTTATTTAATTCTGGCTTGAGTAGTTCAAAAATTTCGTAGAATAATAAAAATAACAATATTCCTACCTAATTTTAATAAATCGTTGAATAATAAAAAAATATAATAAATAAAATGCCTTAAAATAATAAAAAATAATGAAACCTGGCTTGGGTTGGTTAGTCGATGCAGTGTGCTATCGATTTGGTGCACTGTCGATGTAGCGTACCATCGTTGTAGTGTACTGTCATTGTAGCGTACCGTCGTTTTAGTGTACTGTTGATGTAGCATACCGTCGGTTTTGGGTACTGTCGATGTAGCGTACTTTCGATTTAGGGTACTGTCGATACATTAACCCATCGATGGAACGTTTGCGATGTAGCGACCATCGATGTAGTGCCTGTCGATATTATAAACTAGACCCTAGTTAGATAAGTCCCTCTTGTTAATGTGATCAGCTCTTCAAATCTAAAAGTGCTCCCACGTTGCCGATAAAAATGTTTCGTTAGTAAACATTTGATCACAAATAATAAAAAATGTTTTCTTGTTAGAAAATCTTTGTACAGTCACGAGCAATAATATGTACACATTTTCAAATTTTCTAAACTATCTGCACGTTTATCTAGACATTACAATATCAAAATGAATTTGTAATTTAGAAGAGGTTCCGTACAGTTTTGAATTAATCTTCGAATTTTCAATTTTGGATTGGCAGAACTTTAGATAACTGGTTTACAAAATGCGAAAATGTGTACATATTATTGCTCGTGACTGTACCCGTCAGTTAACAAATTATAACAATATATTTTCCTCTAGCTTTTAGCGCTTTTTTCCCACTTTGGAAGCGTCTTTCACGGAAACTTTTCGGTTTAGTAAAAAAAATTGTACAAACCTCTATATCATTTTTGAAGACCTATCCAGATACCACACACGTATATGTTTGATTAAAAAAAAAAGGTTCTGTTCAAAGTATGGGGAGCCCCCAATATTTATTATTTTTTTATTTTTGCATCAAAATCTTAATGCGGTTCACAGATTACATCTAGGTACCTACCAAGTATCAACAGTATAGCTCTTATATTTTCGGAAAAAATGGCTGTAAAATGTCCGTATGTCACAGTAATTTTTTCGTACACATGACGAATCTATAAGGGTTCCGTTTTTTGCCGTTTGGTTACGGAACCCTAAACATGAAAGCTATTCCAATGAGCAAAATCATCTTCCATTTTCGTGTAGACGCCTTCAGAACGCAAGGCGAACTGCAAGCCAATATCAGATTTAAATGTTATAAAAGGTTCGTAAACATTTTCTATTAGTGTAGGAGGACTTATAACATGTAACAAAATGTAACAATTGATAGCATTTTGTTAGAAATTGTATATAAGCATATTCTAACGGCAATGTGGGAGGACCATTACTCAAATGATAGTTGTCAAGAATTTTGACACTTGATTAGTTGATTTTTTACTTGATCAGTCATTCGGAAACTGGGGGTAAGTCTTTCAAGAGCGTCTCCTACGGCCTAAAGCATACGCTTTATAAATTTACCTTGGTTATATCGTGTTGATTAGTTAAGCTCTCCCTGGATTTTTTCTTAGCAAATACTAAAGATTATACTTTTTTAGAATGTTCTTTGTGGCTTTCATTTGGAATTAACGTTGAGTTTTCGTTAATACTATAGTTTTCTATTGATACTTTGACCTGTACGAAGGTCGTAAATGCTTGTAATTTATTATATTACAATCCATAAGGCCGATGGCCGTTGGAACAAACGTGTCCTAGAGTGGAGACCGCGACTCGGCAAACGTAGTGTAAGACGCCCCCCAGCTAGGTGGACCGACGACCTCATAAAAGTCTCTGGGTCCGACTGGATGCGGAAAGCGCAGGACCGAGTTCTGTTCTGTGGCGCGTGTTGGGAGAGGCCTATGTCCTGCAGTGGACTGCAATAGGCTAGTTGATTAATTTTGATTTAATACATAAGGCCATGACCCTCAGAAGGCCTACCTTATGAGGGTCTTGACTATAGATGCTAGCAGGAAAAAATCCGAATAATTCAAGTTGACTAAATCGGAATAATACCGAAATATACCGGAACTTTGGGATTTTTTCAACTGATCGCACTGTCACGTGATTTATTTATTTTATTATATTTATTATATTATTTATGTACTATAAAATTTATATTATTATGTTTTTATTTATTATGTGTATAATTATAATTTATAGGTAAGTATAAATAATTGTAAATAAACTATTTATGCATTTTATCTGGTACCCATAGTTTTATATTATTATTTTAGATTAGTTTAATATTCGGGCGATATATTTGACGGAAAATGCGATCGAATCTTTCACTCACTCGCGGGGGGAAAGCTCCTCCGCAAAGCATGTCCTCTCTCTCTTACCGCACCAGGCACCGCTGCCGAACAACTCGAGAGTCATGTCACAACGTGAACCATTCACGTCGTGACATGAGTCGCGCAGACGGGCTCGCGCCCGTGAGGCTGCGGCCGGCGCACAAAGTTGTAGCGGCGCCGGCGGCGCGGCGGTGATCGACGATCGATGTAAAATACTAATTTTCAGCAAATAAAACATAAAAATATTTATTAAATAAATTTTGAATAAATCTGATTTTATGAAATTTTCCCTGATTTTTTCCGGTATTATTCCGTATTAATCAGAAGTTTTGCAACTATAGTCTTGACATTGAGGGGTTATATGTGAACTTAGGTGCTCTTGTAAACTTGTTTACTTGCAGAAGCAACTTTATGTTGAATATTGATGAATGTATATTTTCCTCTATATCAGTTATTGTAGATCGTCTTATCGAGTTCAACGCCCATGATGTGTCTTGCCTTAACGAATTGAAATCACCCTTCATGCATAAATGCTATGTTATGGCGTCATTTGAAATCGTAAAAAAACACCGCATAAATCCGTTGAAGATTTTTTCTGCGTAAACAGGCGACAGCTTTATCAAATCTGGTTTTTAAAAAACGTGCAGAGCAATTTGAAATTCGAACAATCGTATTTTTACTTGTAAATTTTGCCCCTGATTTTTGCAAAGCAATGCTAAAATGTTGATATTGACGTTCTTACTCTGGTGGGTTTTTAAGTAAGACATCGTGCCATATAAGATACGGTCTAGATTCTTGCCTGCCTAAAATTTCTCAATTGTTTTTTAATAACAAAGTATAAATACCTATAACAACATTAGCCCGAAGGCATAGATGATAATGGGAGTTTTTGTGTGTCCTACGATATGTCGAAAACGAGATCTCAAACTCTTGCCTTTGCCGCTTAAGTTATTAAAAAAAATACCTTGTTTATATTTTCTTTTATTTTTCATAACCGGTAATGCCCGTGACACTAAATAAATTTCATTTTTACTTATTCGGAGCGATATGCTCGAAATCGGATGGATATTTGAAAAAAGTGAGTGTGCTAAAATTTCGTAAGCTTTCATTACATATTTATTTTTACAACGAACCCTTTTAAAAATATTGTAGAAAAACTCAAAATTGGGAATTTTGATTCCTCCCCCCTCTCCGACTCACCTCTTAGACGCGATGACTTTTAGTATGTTTACTCCCTTAGCTCCTTTAATAACAATTAGATGAAATTTCTTAGGCCCCAGATCACGCACACCTACACGAGTTGACTCTATAGGAGTTTGCCCACGGTCATCGTAAGATACGGTGGTATAATACCATGACCGTGCCGAAATTTCTTGATTTGAGATGTCTCTCAATGACTTAATCAGTCTGTCTTCTTTAATTCCACCGCTAGTGCAGCGATTGACGCTTACTTTAGTCATTTCCGGACATTAAATCCCTAAAAATAATGAATCGCTGACTCACGTAGGAAAATTACTTACTCTTGCATTTGTGTGCCTGTAAACGTTTATTTGAACTAAGTAGTGAGTGACCTCTACCCTAAATGTCATCACTTAAAGCACTGATAAAATGTGTTTTTTTTTCGTTAAGCATGTTGTCACCGAATCAGATCATTTTCTCGAAGATTATATCGTATTTTTACTGAAAGTTCCATGTGGAGCTTTGGCTAGGTCTATTTCATTAGCATAAATTGTCAAACAATTCACTTTAATATTTTTCGCCACTAGTTGATTTTCAACGCTGAATAATGGCCAATGACCAAAATGTGTGTATGATTATATTTCCTTTGCGAATTGTGTATAACGCGTGAAATCAGTCGAATAGGAAGCTTGTTGTGCCTTTTTACCAATATGGCACCGTGAGTGGCCAAAAGTGTGGTGTCGAAGTCGAAATTCGGAAAGAGCTCGAATCTATAAAATTACTAATTCTCATAAACTAAGAAAACCAGCTTATCACTATTTTTTTAATTAGATTGCTTGACTCCAAAAAAAAAAAAAATAAGACTTCTGAGTTTAAAAACCAAGGTTATTAAAAATCTCCTTCTCTTTTTGGAGTTTGAAAAAGAAAATTAATTTACATCGGCCAAATGTTTCCAGAGTGCCAGATTTTCAAAACTATTATTTTATACTTCCTATGTATAATTTGCCCGTGGAAGGGTTGCTATACGACAGTAGAGGTAGTCTAGGTTTTTCCCTAGGCTGGCCCGGCTAGATAGCTGCATAGATTTTTAACATAAACTAGGTATAAATTTATGATGTTATATTAATATGCGACGAAAAGCGCATGTCCGCGCATCCTTTCGCCTTGCATTCAATCAATAGAGCATTGAATGTTATAGGCAGGGATAGGCTTCCTAGGTCTAGAACGTTTGCAACCGTGCAACCTGCCGCCTGTTGTCCGCTCTCATAATTAATATCAAAGCCTCGGTTATTTAAAAAGTGCGTGAATACTGTTGCTTGTGACAATTTACTGGAAGTGTTAAAATTAAAACATTTTATGGATAATAATAGTGTATTGGTTCTACGCGTTTTTTAATTTTTTTGTGCAATATTTATGGTTATTATTCCATTGTATCATTTGTACTGTGGTGACTGGTGACCTTCATTCAGGATACATTCTTTATCCGTGATTCTGTGATCTACTTAACACTGGACTCTTGTACTGTGAACTGCATCATTGAAGAAATTTTCTGATTTGGACAAAATCTTCAACAGATCGCCATTTTGAATATCGCCATTTTGGGAACGCCATCTTGTTTGCTTTATTGATTCCGTCGATCAACGCATCGAGTGTACCTACTCACTAAGCATATTATAATTTAAAAACATTTTAATAAATCAGAAAACTTAACAAGTTTGAATTGAAAATGATAAATTTAAGTAAGATTTATTGTTTTACTTATTATTATGATCCGCCAGAAAAAAATCTTTGGAGCTTAAAAGCGCAGGTGCAAAGAAGAAATCAATACTGCAGTGACTTCTCAAAACTCACCATAGCATCATCGATACGAAATTAAGAATATAATACCAAAATATTATTTGAAAACTGATTAGTTTCATTTATGTTTAAGGAAATATGAAGTTGAAGAGTATTTAGATAGAAGATTGAAATGATCTGGGGTTTTTAAAACCGAATTTTATTACAAGATTTTAACTTTGGTAAGGAAGCGGTGTTACATCAAACCTCGTCACGGTTTAATGAAATATTATTAATATCAATTCCAGCTGATTGACGTCCTGCTGATCACAAACTCCCGCAGACAAACTCTTTGAAGTAAATTACTGAATAACATATATAACTTTTTCATATACAACGTATACCTATACTTCTGAATATTTTTTTAAAATACCTGCTGTGATTGTCATAAAGTGACAACGAATGTATGAACGATTATTTTAAATAAAATAAACTACACTGATTCCTATTTTTGCTGGAACTATTTAAATTAATTAAACTATTGAAAATAAGTGTTTAGTGTTACATATTTAAGTGAAGTTAGTGATATAATTCTTCATATTAATACGAATAAGTGAATAGTGTTATTACTTTAACGTAAACACACCGAGGCTTTGTCGGGCTTAATCCACTGTGAGACGAACTTTAAATTCGCAGAGACTATAAACCAAGCGAGTGGCACGGTTCTTTGCTATCTACCCACGAAGAAGAAATCTTTAATACCATGTAAGTTGTTGTTCTGTCTATATTTTACTGTTTAAGACCCACTTCAAAAAACCAAATTTCATGGCATACAAGCACATGCATTTTTTAGATAGCGTCGCGGGAAGTTACTGCAGTTCTGATGTTAAGCGTGATAGCAGTCCAAGAACGATAAAAGAGAATGGAGGTCTAAGTTCTGTTACCGACCTCATCGTCATGCCGGTGCGGTCATTAATTCCTCACATTACGCTTGAATAACGCGTTGGTATAGGAAAGAGGATACACATGCGCAGAAAGCTCGTTCCTCATTTTAATTGCTCGGCATAGCTAGAAGCTGCCAAGGTTTTAAGAGAGTAGGTGGTACAGCTTTTATTGATTTTTTGGAAGTACTAGATGCAGTTCTGCGCAGCAGAGTAGGTGGGGATGCATTCTACGGCGCAGGTCTGCTCTTCCTGATATTAATCAATAATGCAGCTAGAATCTAGGTCATCCAGGAGTCTATGATTTTGATTGGATGTTGAGTGGGACGTAGTTTTTAATATATTGCAATGTGCTTTAACCTTAAAAGATTCAACTTAAAAAGGATAAGGCAACCATTGCAAGGCATGTAATTTTAGAAAACAAACCTAGTTTGTAAAATAACATTACGACTCCATTTTGGAACATCTGTCAGCCATTTTGGACGTACACTGCTAAAAGTAAGCAGTCGCCATTTTGTTTACTTTCGCGCATGCGTATCTTTATTTTGTACACAATAGCTATCTATGAATTTATAAGTAAGCGCAATGTATTGAGACCCCCACCCCCCTCTACACCTAGCAGGATAGATGCACTTTAAAGCGCAGGTGCGCATCTCTTGTAATGAACAATCAATATTGCAGGAAGCACTAGGTACATAACAGCTCGCCCAGGCATCCTAGGCTCATATCTGGCTTAGTTCTCGCGCGTGATACACGTCTACTTTATTTAAATTAATTTGTATTTTTTATTTTGATTTTATTTGGACTTTCATCAATCTAAATCACATTTTAATTTTTTTCTAAAGTAGACGTTTTCGTTGTGATAAGTGACAACAATCTGAGAAGAAAGAAGCTCTTCTGTTGTGCCTCTACACTTAAGGTATATTTCTAAAATAGTTTATTGATACCTTTTTATTTTCAAATTATTTTGCTTCTTAAATTTAAATTTTATTATCATTTTGTCTTATCTGCTGGCGTATTTATCAAATATCGAAAGTATTTTATTACATTTTTATTAAAATAATAATTTAAAGTGATCTATAAAAGGCTATAGAACTGCGTCGTTATATTGCAATTTTTAAACAAATTGCCAAATGATTCATTTAATGGCAAATTTAAGACCCGGCAGAGATGTACGCTAGCTAGATCTGGGCTAGACCTTGGAAGCTGTATCGATCGGCTGCACTCGTATGCACGCACAGGCGCAGTTGTTACCGTTACATAATAACAATTCAGAGGTGCCTCTGTCGGCTCTATTCGTTAAAAATAAAAAACGATTACTTATTTATTTTTATTATTATAATCCTTAAAAAAGTATTAATAAAAAAAGAAACATAAATGAGAAGGTGCAAGGGATAATAAAAAGTAAAGAGTAATGATTTAGGGCCGGGAAGGGTATAATTTAAAAGATGTGAACCGGACAAATGGCCCGAAAGATGATGAGGGTGCGCTGCCCGGGTCGAGCTAGCGAATTGCTGCGTAAAAATAGCTTACCCAGACTGGCTTTCTTGAGAAAATAGCAATAGATTTTAAATACATACATATTATCTCAAGTGTGTTCAAAAACTATTTTTCAATTTTAATGTAACATAGTTTATTGCGTGATTTTCCTGAATGTTATGTCACTGAAGTCTCATAATTTAAATTTATTTAAAAGAGTATTTAAATACTAATCTAAGTCTATTATGACATTTTCGAGATGTGACAGGGTGGCGTTATCGGCATTTTCAATCCATCGCCATGAATACCCCCCCTTGTATAGGCGCGAGAGTCCCTACGCCCCCTTGCCCCCCCTCTACACCGAGCAGGATAGATGCACTTTAGCGCAGGTGCGCATCTCTCCTTGTAATGAACAAATCAATATTGCAGGAAGCACTAGGTACATAACAGCTCGCCCAGGCATCCTAGGCTCATATCTGGCTTAGTATTCGCGCGTGATACACGTCTACTTTATTTAAATTAAATAGTCTTTGATTATGATTTTAGTTGGACTTTGATCACTCAAAATCACATTTTAATTTGTTTCTAAAGTAGACGTTTTCGTTGTGATAAGTGACAACTCAGTTGAGAAGACAGAAGTTCTTCTGATTTGCCTCGGCCCTTCAGATATGTTTCTAGTATAGTTAATAAAGCCATTTTATTTTTAAAATTATTATAATATTTACTTTTACTTTTGCGATTTGCTTGCGTATTTTTCACCTCCTCATAAATTCAAATAAAAAAAAAGAAAAAAAAGAAAATCCTATATCGGCATTTTTAATTCATTGCCATCGATTCACTCCCCTTATATAGGCCAGAGCTTAACACCACCTAGCCCCCCCCCCCTTGACCCCTCCACAACGAGCAGGATAGATGCACTTTAAAGCGCAAGTGCGCATCTCTCCTTGTAATGAACAAATCAATATTGCAGGAAGCACTAGGTACATAAAAGCTCGCCCAGGCATCCTAGGCTCATATCTGGCTTAGTATTCGCGCGTGATACACGTCTACTTTATTTAAATTAATTAGGTCTTTGATTTTGATTTTATTTGGACTTTGAACAATCTAAATCATATTTTAATTTGTTTCTAAAGTAGACGTTTTCGTTGTGATAAGTGACAACAATCTGAGAAGAAAAAAGCTCTTCTGTTGTGCCTCTACACTTAAGGTATATTTCGAAAATAGTTTATTGATACCTTTTTATTTTTATTTTGTTCTTAAATTTTATTATCATTTTGTCTTCCAATTTGCTTGCGGATTTCTCAAATTTCGAAAGAATACTATTGCATTTTTATTTAATTAAAAATTTAAGTGTTCTATAAAAGTCTATAGAACTACGTCGTTTTATTGCCATTTTTAAACAAATTACCAAATGATTCATTTAATGGCAAATTTAAGACCCGGCAGAGCTGAACGCTAGCTAGATCTGGGCTAGACCTTGGAAGCTGTATCGATCGGCTGCACTCGTATGCACGCACAGGCGCAGTTGTTACCGTTACATAATAACAAGACAGAAGTGCTTCTGTCGGCTCTATTCGTTAAAAATATTTAAAGATTATTTATTTATTTTTATGATTTAGATTCTTAAAAAAATATTAATGAGAAAAAGAAACATAAATAAGAAGGTACAAGGGATAATAAAAGGTAAAATGTAATGATTAAGGGCCGGGGCGGGTAGAATTTAAAACATGCGAACCGGAAATAAGGCCCGAAAGAGGAAGGGGGTGCGCTGCCCGGGTCGAGCTAGCGAATTGCTGCTAAAAATAGCTTACCCAGACTGGCTTTCTTGAGCAAGTAGCAATAGATTTTAAATACATAGTATCTCACGTGCAATTTGGTTCCTTTTATCTTTTTAAAAGATACATGTGTGCCCAAAAACTATTTTTCAATTTTAATGAATTATTGTTTATTGTGTGATTTTCCTGAATGTTGTCACTGAAGACTCATAATTTATATTAATTTAAATGAGTACTTAAATACTAATCTTAGTCTTTTATGACATTTTCGAGATGTGACAGGGTGGCCGTGTCGGCATTTTCAATCCATCACCATGGATACACCACCCTTGTATAGACCCGAGAGACTCCCACCCCCCCTTGCCCCCCTGTACACCGAGCAGGATAGATGCACTTTAAAGCGCAGGTGCGCATCTCTTCTTGTAATGAACAAATCAATATTGCAGGAAGCACTAGGTACATAACAGCTCGCCCAGGCATCCTAGGCTCATGTCTCACTTAGTATTCGCGCGTGATACACGTCTACTTTATTTGTTTGTTTTTTATTTTGATTTTATTGGGACTTTGATAAATTTAAATCAAATTTTAATTTGTTTCTAAAGTAGACGTTTTCGTTGTGATAAGTGACAACAATCTGAGAAGAAAAAAGCTCTTCTGTTGTGCCTCTACACTTAAGTGACAACAATCTGAGAAGAAAGAAGCCCTTCTGTTGTGCCCCTACACTTAAGGTATATTTCGAAAATAGTTTATTGATACCCTTTTATTTTCAAATTAATTTGTTTTTAATTTAAATTTTATTATGATTTTGTGTTGCAATCTGCTAGCGAATTTCTCAAATATTGAAAATATTTAATTACATTTTCAATTAGTTAAAAATTTAAAGTGTGCTATATAAAGCACTATAACTGCGTCGCGATGTTACATTTTTTAAAATCTATTTACATATGTTTTAATTAAAAACTGTATTATTTTTAAAGTTGTCATTGCCAAATATATGACCCGGTAGAGATGTACGCTAGCTAGATCTGGGCTAGACCTTGGAAGCTGTCTGAATCGGTTGCACTCGTATGCACGCACAGGCGCAGTTGTTACCGTTACATAATAACAATTCAGAAGTGCCTCTGTCGGCTCTATTCGTTACAAATAAAGATTATTTATTTATTTTATAATATCAAAATTCTTAAAAAAATATTAATAAGAAAAAGAAACATAAATTAGAAGGTGCAAAGGATAATAAAAGGTGAAGAACATGCGAACCGGATAAAAGGCGTGAAATAAGAAGGGGGTGCGCTGCCCGGGTCGAGCTAGCGAATTGCTGCTAAAAATAGATTACCCAGACTGGCTTTCTTGAGCAAGTAGCAATAGATTTTTAAAACATAAGTATCTCAAATGCGATTTTGTTCCTTTTAACTTAATAAAAGATACATATGCCCAAAACTATTTTTACTTTTAATGTTGTATCATAGTTTATTTCGTGATTTTCCCAAATGTTATATCACTGTAGCCAAATAATTGATATTCATTTAAATGAGTACATAAATACTAATCTAAGTCTTTTATGACATTTTCGAGATGTGACAGGGTGGCGGTATCGGCATTTTCAATCCATCACCATGATGGATACACCCCCCTTGTATAGACCCAAAACTCCCACTCCCCTTTGCCCCCCTGTACACCGAGCAGGATAGATGCACTTAAAAGCGCAGGTGCGCATCTCTTCTTGTAATGAACAAATCAATATTGCAGGAAGCACTAGGTACATAACAGCTCGCCCAGGCATCCTAGGCTCATATCTGACTTAGTATTCGCGCGTGATACACGTCTACTTTATTTGTTTGTTTTTTATTTTGATTTTATTGGGACTTTGATAAATCTAAATCAAATTTTAATTTGTTTCTAAAGTAGACGTTTTCGTTGTGATAAGTGACAACAATCTGAGAAGAAAAAAGCTCTTCTGTTGTGCCTCTACACTTAAGGTATATTTCGAAAATATGTAGTTTATTGATACCCTTTTATTTTCACATTAATTTGTTTTTAATTTAAATTTTATTATGATTTTGTGTTGCAATCGGCTAGCGTATTTCTCAAATATTAAAAATATTTTATTACATTTTCAATTAGTTAAAAATTTAAAGTGTGCTATATAAAGCTCTATAACTGCGTCGCGAAGTTACAATTTTTAAAATCTAATTGCATATATTTTAATTTAAAAACTGAAATATTTTTAAAGTTGTCATTGCCAAATACACTCGAGAGCAAAAGTTCCGGGTCACTAGCATTTACTTCAATATCTTGAAAACGAATAAAGCTATCGTATTGAAATTAATTGAACTTTATAGACAATTTAATAATCTTTCATTAAACATATAAAAACTTATTGATTGGCGGTAAGTAATGGCATTAAAAAGTTATAAAAAAAAAGATCCATTTTTTTTAAATCAGAACTTCTAATTTTTACTACTGTTTTTGCTTTTGTTTTTGTTCTGTCATAAAATGTATTTATAAGGAGTCATCCAGGTATCCAATAGTCATTATTAAAGTGGTAATTATGTCACTCACACCTGAGGAATGTACGAGAATCCTCACGATCCTGGAAAATGGGAGCAGTCAGCGAGAAACAGCAAGAATAGTCGGTGTATCGTTGTCTACAGTTCAGCGTGTTCGCCAGCGGTTTCTAGAAACTGGTTTGAACCTACGCAGACCAACAACAGGCAGACCCAGGTGTACAACGGCACGGGAAGATCGATATTTAGTGAACTCTATGCTACGAAATCGGTTTCTTACGGGAACAGCACTGACTCATCATTTTTTAGGACTTGGTGGAAGCAGCCCTTCTGCTTGGACTGTAAGACGGCGACTTGCTGAAGGTAATTTGAAACCATTTAGACCCGCAAATGGTCCGAAACTCGAGAGACACCATCGTATAGCAAGACGAATTTATGCACGCGAACACTCGAATTGGACGATTGAAACTTGGTCAAATGTCATATTCTCGGACGAATCAAAATTTATGCTGTATACACACGACGGAAGGGCAAAGGTGTACAGAAGACCAGGAGAAAGGTTTATGCAAGCCTGTATTGAAGAAAAGGTGTCATACGGTGGTGGTTCGGTACTCGTGTGGGTTGGAATTTCTGCGGAAAGCCGAACAGAGCTTGTACTGATCGAAAACGGTACTCTTAATGGCGTAAGATACGTGGATGAAATCCTCAACGAGCACGTCGGTCCATTTATGGCAAGACTTGGTGAGAATGCCATCTTTATGCAGGATAACGCCCGTCCCCACACTGCTCGTGTAGTGCAAGACTACCTTGATGAGGTGAATATTCGTCCCATGGTGCGGCCAGCACGTAGCCCCGACCTCAACCCAATCGAGCACGCCTGGGACGAGCTCGGACGACGGGTAAGACAACAAGATCCTCCTTTAATTACGCTTAGTGACTTGAAACATGCATTGGTAGAGGAATGGGAGAACATTCCCCAACAGTGTTTCAGAAACTTGGTGTACAGCATGCCAAATCGCATTGCAGCAGTCCAGACAGCACGTGGGGGTAATACCAAGTACTAAACTGTGTTAAAACTACTTGTAAATATAAAAAATTCAATATTTTCAGTTTTGGTTTTACAAGCAAAATGACGCCGTTTTTAATTTGTCCTTTTAAGCATAATAAAATAAATGGTCAGTAGTAAATGTAATGCATTTTATTTTAGTAACATTAAATTGTCTATAAAGTTCAATTTATTTCAATACGATAGCTTTATTCGTTTTCAAGATATTGAAGTAAATGCTAGTGACCCGGAACTCTCGAGTGTATATGACCCGGTAGAGATGTACGCTACCTAGATCTGGGCTAGACCTTGGAAGCTGTATCGATCTGCTGCACTCGTATGCACGCACAGGCGCTGTTATTACCGTTACATAATAACAATTCAGAAGTTCTTCTATTGGCTCTATTCGTTACAAATAAAAAAATATTTTTTTTATTATTATTATTTAAGTTTAAAAAATATATTAATAAGAAAAAGAAACATAAATAAGAAGGTGCAAGGGATAATAAAAAGTAAAGATTAATGATTTAGGGCCGGGGAGGGTAGAAAATAAAACATGCGAACTGGACAAAAGGCGTGAAAAAAAAGGGGGTGCGCTGCCCGGTTCGAGCTAGCAAATTGTTGCTAAAAATAGCTTACCCAGACTGGCTTTCTAGAGAAAGTAGCTATAGATTCAAAACACGCATTATATCAAGTGCTTTGTACCTTCCAAAAAGATATTTATGTTGGCAAATTTTTTTTAAATATCTAAGATATATATAACAATTTCAGGATGTTATAGGGTGGGGTATAGGTAATTTCAATCTATCGCCATAGTAACACGCCCCCTTGTGCAGGCGTTGAGCCCCCCTCTCCCCTCTACACCGAGCAGAATAGATGCACTTTAAAGCGCAGGTGCGCATCTCTCCTTGTAATGAACAAATCAATATTGCAGGAAGCACTAGGTACATAACAGCTCTCCCAGGCATCCTAGGCTCATATCTGACTTAGTACTCGCGCGTGATACACGTCTACTTTATTTGTTTGTTTTATTTTGATTTTATTTGGCCTTTGATCAATCTAAATCATATTTTAATATGTTTCTAAAGTAGATAAAATAGATTAAAAAGACAGAGAAACATAAATAAGAAGAAGCAAAACATATTAAAAGTTTACCTAAAGGTAATGATTTAGGGCCATGGAAAGTAAAAAATAAAACATGCGAACCGGACAAAAGGCGCGAAAAAAGAAACATATGTGCCCAAAACTATTTTTCAATTTTAATGTATCATAGTTTCTTGCGTGACTTTCCTGAATGTTATGTCATATGAATAAAATGGCATGTTTAATTATTTATAATCATTTTAATAAGTACTTAAATACTAATTTAAGTCTGTTATGACATTTTCGAGATGTGACAGGGTGGCGACATCGGCATTTTCAATCCATCACCATGGATACACCCCCCCTGTATAGACCCAAAACTCCCACCCCCCTGTACACCGAGCAGGATAGATGCACTTTAAAGCGCAGGTGCGCATCTCTCCTTGTAATGAACAAATCAATATTGCAGGAAGCACTAGGTACATAACAGCTCGCCCAGGCATCCTAGGCTCATGTCTGACTTAGTATGCGCGCGTGATACACGTCTACTTTATTTGTTTGTTTTTTATTTTGATTTTATTGGGACTTTGATAAATCTAAATCAAATTTTAATTTGTTTCTAAAATAGACGGTTTCGTTGTGATAAGTGACAACAATCTGAGAAGAAAGATTCTGTTGTGCCTCTTGTAAGTTTTTTTTTTAAGTTAAAGTGTGCTATAAAAGGCTATATAAATGCGTCGCGATGTTACAATTTTTAAAATCAAATTGCATATTTTTAAATTTAAAAACTGAATTATTTTTAAAGTTGTCATTGCCAAATATATTACCCGGTACAGATGTACGCTAGCTAGATCTGGGCTAGACCTTGGAAGCTGTATCGATCGGTTGCACTCGTATGCACACACGTGCGCAGTTGTTTGTGTCGGCTCTATTTGTTAAAAATAAATAAAGATTATTTATTTATTTTTATTATTAAAATTCTTAAAAAAATATTAATGAGAAAAAGATACATAAATAAGAAGGTACAAGGGATAGTAAAAGGTGAAGAGTAATGATTTAGGGGCGGGGCGGGTAAAATTTAAAACATGCGAACCGGACAAAAGGCGGGAAATAAGAAGGAGGTGCGCTGCCCGGGTTGAGCTAGCGAATTGCTGCTAAAAATAGCTTACCCAGACTGGCTTTCTTGAGCAAGTAGCAATAGATTTTTAAAACATACTATCTCAAATGCGATTTGGTTCCTTTTAACTTATAAAAGATACATATGTGCTCCAATTTTTTTAATTTTAATGTTGTATCATAGTTTGTTGCGTGATTTTCCTGAATGTTATATTACTGAAGACTAATTATAATCATTTCATTGAGTACTTAAATACTAATCTAAGTCTGTTATGACATTTTCGAGATGTGACAGGCTGACGGTATCGGCATTTTCAATCCGTCACCATGGATACACCCCCCTTGTATAGACCCAAAACTCCCACCCCCCTTTGCCCCCCTGTACACCGAGCAGGATAGATGCACTTCAAAGCGCAGGTGCGCATCTCTCCTTGTAATGAACAAATCAATATTGCAGGAAGCACTAGGTACATAACAGCTCTCCCAGGCATCCTAGGCTCATATCTGACTTAGTACTCGCGCGTGATACACGTCTACTTTATTTAAATTAATTGTGTCTGATTTTGATTTTATTTGGACTTTGATCAATCGAAATCATATTTTGACTTTTTTCTAAAGTAGACGTTTTCGTTGTGATAAGTGACAACAATCTGAGATGAGATGAAAGAAGCCCTTCTGTTGTGCCTCTACACTTAAAGTATATTTCGAAAATAGTTTATTTCCTTTTATATTCAACTTATATTACAACTGGAATTAAATCTTAAGATCATTTTGTCTTCTAATCTGCTTGCGGATTTCTCAAATTTCGAAAGAAAACTATTGCACCTTTATTTAATTAAAAATTTAAGTGTTCTATAAAAGGCTATAGAACTATGTCGTTCTATTGTAATTTTTAAACAAATTGCCAAATGATTGATTTAATGGCAAATTTAAGACCCGGTAGAGATAAACGCTAGCTAAATCTGGGCTAGACCTTGGAAGCTGTATCGATCGGCTGCACTCGTGTGCACGCACAGGCGCAGTTGTTACCGTTACATAATAAAAAATCAGAAGTGGCACTGTCGGGTCTATTTGTTAAAAATAAATAAAGATTATTTATTTATTTTATTATTTAAATTTTAAATAGAATATTAATGAGAAAAAGAAACATAAATAAGAAGGTACAAGGGATAATATAAGGTGGAAGAGTAATGATTTAGGGCCGGGCGGGTAAAATTCAAAACATGCGAACCGGACAAAAGGCCCGAAAGAGGAAGGGGGTGCGCTGCCCGGGTCGAGCTAGCGAATGGCTGCTAAAAATAGCTTACCCAGACTGGCTTTCATGAGAAAGAAGCAATTTATTTTAATACAGTGTCTCAAGTGCGATTTGGTTCCTTTTATCTTTTTAAAAGATAAATGTGTGCCGTAAGCTATTTTTTAATTTTAATGTTGTATTATAGTTTAGTAGTTTATTGTTTGAGTTTTCTGAATGTTATGTCCCTGAAGACTCATAATTTATATTCATTTAAATAAGTACATAAATACTAATCTAAAAAAAGCCGAAACTACAAACCTCCCTTACCCCGCTATACACCGAGCAGGATAGATGCACTTTAAAGCGCAGGTGCGCATCTCTCCTTGTAATGAACAAATCAATATTGCAGGAAGCACTAGGTATAGTCGAAAACGAAATGGCTTTATCAGTTTTGACAAAAAATTCTATCATAATTCAAATTCATTAAGATCGTTATTTAATGTTTATGCGTGAGCTTGACGTCATTGGTTGACCGTAATCAAAACTATGCTTAGATTAAAGGTGCAATCTATTTTAAACTTTCACTGCAACGCAATAAATAATAATATCTAATAACACAATACAAATGTCACTATATTAAACTGTAGAGTTTGTATGTGAAAAACCATTAAATAATTTAAAACTAAAGTCAACTTGTTACTTGTGACATTAAAAGCTTGTCATTTCTGAAAAACTGAAAATGTAGAATTTAAATATTGGCTGGTAAGCCACCCAATTGTTGGCACCTTAAGAGTGGACTTCGGTGTCAAATTAAAATATATAATATCATAAAATGATAAAATATTTTAATCTTTGCATATACTTAATCATTATTATGTGATTGAATAGTATTAAATAAATATTATTGGCACATAATGCCAATAAAAGAATTCTGATAAATTTATTATTGCTATGTTGACACATGAAATAAATAAAATATGATAAAAATATTAAATAAATAATATTTGAACTTGAATAATCATACTGAACTTGAATAATCTATAGTGTTTTCTTTCTTTTTACTCACTTTTAACTCATAAGTGCCAATAATTGTAGGACTTCTAACGACTAGGTGGTTTCCCCTAATTTGTTTTATATTATAAAATTACGAAAACTTTAAATTGAAATATGCGCCAATGACGTCATGCAAGAAATGATAGGGATGGACATAGAAGGAAAAAAGAGAGAAATTCATTGGAATAAAAAGTTTTACCGAAAATATGCTCTAGTAACAGTCAATAACGTTGATTTTACTATTTGTTTTTATAAATATTTAACGACTATTTGCTAATACAAGAGAACTGATATGTCAAAGTTGCGTCATGCCTTAGCTGATGTTTTGTTGTGCGATATTGAACCTAATAGTTTTATGACATGCAACTAACATTAACTCTAGAGGTGATAAAGCCATTTAGTTCTCGACTATACATAACAGCTCGCCCAGGCATCCTAGGCTCATGTCTGACTTAGTATTCGCGCGTGATACACTTCTACTTTATTTGTTTGTTTTTTATTTTGATTTTATTGGGACTTTGATAAATCTAAATCAAATTTTAATTTGTTTCTAAAGTAGACGTTTTCGTTGTGATAAGTGACAACAATCTGAGAAGAAAGAAGCCCTTCTGTTGTGCCCCTACACTTAAGGTATATTTCGAAAATAGTTTATTTCCTTTTATATTCAACTTATATTACTACTGAAATTAAATATTATTTATTTTATTTTTATTTTATTTTATTTTTATTTTATTTTATTAGGAAAACCAACGACTATAAATACACATTACAAGATTATCAGTAAAAAACAGAAAGTCATTTATAGGTTTCCACAGCTAGTCGCACTTTAGGTAGATAATACAAAGGTGTAAGCTTAAAACATGCACATCACATCATCTATTCTATGGTTACATGACACTGTACATAGGAAATAAAAATATGAAATAACAAAATAAAAAAATAAGAACAGGAACAATTTAAGCTTCACTGTGTAAACCATTAATGCACTACATAACACTATTGATTAAGTTTTCGCCTCGCCAACACAACGCCACTGTTAAACAGATCTAAATCATGGATTCTAGCAGATGAATTGAATTTACTACTAGCACGCCGGATAAATGAGTTTTGCCTGTAGTTCGTAGAGGCTTACGATAAATCGAGTGTGTCTCGTCTACGTGAGCCCAGACGAGGGACCCTTAGGTTAATTAAAGAGAGCAGTTCAGAACAGTCAAGCAAGCCACTAGCAATTTTCATTAAAAGTAATATGTCTGAAACATCTCGTCGCTGAGACAGTGGAAGGAGATGGTGCTTTCTGGCTAAGGTGTCATATGTGTCTGAGCTGTAATTCTCCTTAGTTCTATAGCAGAGGTATCTAACAAATTTACATTGGATACCCTCGATGCGAGAAATGTAAATATCATACCTGGGATTCCAAACTTGTGATGCATATTCCAAATGACTTCTAACGTACGTACAATATAGGATTTTTAGTGTTTTTATTTCTTTGAAGTCTCTGGACATACGCATAACAAATCCCAGTGATTTACGTGCCTTAGCGACTATGCTATCAATATGTTGATCAAACAATAGTTTAGAATCATATATAACGCCAAGGTCACGTACACTAGAACTCCTCTGCAGGGTTAAGCCCTTAAGTCTATAGTCGAAACTAACCATGTTGCGCTTACGTCCATATGACACAACAGTACACTTTGATGAGTTTAAATCTAAGTGATTGTCGTCACAATACTGTTCAAGGCGCTTAAGATCTGATTGGAGCAGTTGAGCATCGGATAGATTAGAGATAACTGAAAACACTTTCATATCGTCTGCGAAACATAAAACTCGAGATGTCTCAAGGCACTTATCGATATCGTTTACAAAGATCACAAACAACAGGGGACCAAGGAGAGAGCCCTGCGGGACTCCACTGGGAATATTAATCCAACCTGATATATAATTATTGACCACAACAGCTTGTGAACGATTTTTTATATAGGATGTGAACCATCGCAGCAAATCCCCACAAATTCCCACACTTTGTAGTTTCATGATCAGGCGATTGTGTTCAATACGGTCAAATGCCTTACTGTAGTCTGTGTAAACGATGTCGACCTGATTACCGTTGTCCATAGCTTGCGTTAGGAACTCATTGAGTACAGTCAGATTAGTCAAAGTAGATCGACCCCTCAAGAAACCATGCTGAGAAGGACTAAAACTGTGCATAAGACTCGAGTACAATTGATCGAATATAACTTTCTCAAGCAGTTTAGAAACAATGCATAGTTTAGAGATGGGCCTGTAATTAGCCACAACAGTAGCTGAGCCTTTTTTAAGAACTGGCGTTATATAAGCTCGTTTCCAAATTGTAGGCACTATACCTTCGCTCACAGATCTCTTAAATAAAAGAGATAGGGGTAAGGCAATCGCCTTCGAACATTTTTTTAGAAAAGAAGCTGGTAAGTCATCTGGTCCAGGAGACTTATAAATGTCCAACTCGCGTATAAGTTTTTCAATAGTTTGAACATTGATACATATAGACGATATATCAGATGAATACAAGTCACCAGTGTTGAAAAGGTTGGAAGGAGCATTCACAGGATCAAGAAAGTTAGATTTAAAATGGTCTGAAAAAGCATTACAGATCGCGGGGCCATTATTAACAACATGGTCGCCAAATGTGAGACCACTGGGCATGGTACTACGTTTACTCTTAGATTTTACGTAGGACCAAAAATGCCTGGGGTTATTTGCTATAGATGCCTCCACACCACAGACGTACGTGCGGTAGCAGGAGTTGACTAGACCCTTAGCTCGATCACGTAATATCTTGAAGGTCTCCTCATCACTGCGGTTCCCGTAAGTCTTAAACTTTTTAAAATATTTGTATTTCTCTTTTATAACCTTTTTAAGGGCTGGTGAAAACCACACCGGGAACTTGTTATTTTTTACTAATATACATGGAATAAATTGGGCTCGGAGTTCGTAAAAAGTAGTATAGAAAAAATTAGTTGCGTCATCAAGCGAACCCTTTGTCAACTCTGTGTCCCAGTCAATACATAGCATTGCTTTATTATGATCATTTTGTCTTCCAATCTGCTTGCGGATTTCTCAAATTTCGAAAGAATAATATTGCATTTTTATTTAATTAAAAATTTAAGTGTTCTAAAGGCTACAGAACTGCGTCGTTCTATTGTCATTTTTAAACAAATTGCCAAATTATTCATTTAATGGGAAATTTAAGACCCGGTAGTGATGTACGCTAGCTAGATCTGGGCTAGAACTTGGAAGCTGTATCGATCGGCTGCACTCGTATGCACGCACAGGCGCAGTTGTTACCCTTACATAATAACAATTTAGAAGTGCCTCTGTAGGCTCTATTTGTTACAAATAAATAACGATTATTTATTTATAAATAACGCTTATTTATTCTTATGATTCTTGAAAAAATATGAATAAGCAAAAGAAACATAAATAAGAAGGTGCAAGGGATAATAAAAGGTGATGATTTAGGGCCGGCGGGTAAAAAATATAACATGCGAACCGGACAAAAGGTGCAAAAGAGGAAGGGGGTGCGCTGCCCGGGTCGAGCTAGCGAATTGCTGCTAAAAATAGCTTACCCAGACTGGCTTTCTTGAGCAAGTAGCTATAGATTCAAGACACGCATTATCTCAAGTGCTTTCTACCTTCAAAAAAGATATTTATGTAGGCAATTTTTTTTTAAATATCTAAGACATTTATAACAATTTCGGGATGTTATAGGGTGGGGTATTGGTAATTTCAATCTATCGCCATAGTAACACGCTCCCTTGTGCAGGCGTTGAGCCCCCCTCTCCCCTCTACACCGAGCAGGATAGATGCACTTCAAAGCGCAGGTGCGCATCTCTCCTTGTAATGAACAAATCAATATTGCAGGAAGCACTAGGTACATAACAGCTCTCCCAGGCATCCTAGGCTCATATCTGGCTTAGTTCTCGCGCGTGATACACGTCTACTTTATTTAAATTAATTGTGTCTTTGATTTTGATTTTATTTGGACTTTGATCAATTTCAAAAAGATTTTAACGTAGACGTATTCGTTGTGATAATTGACAACTTAGTTGAGAAAACAGAAGCTCTTGTGACGTGCCTCGCCTTTAAGGTATATTTTCAAAATAGTTAATAAAGACATTTTATTTTTAAATTATTACACTTCTTAACTTTTTATCTACTTAAATGTCATTCAATCAGGCTTACTGCTTGTTTGTTTTTTTTTTATATCTAAAGCATTTTAATGCATTTGAATTTTTTTGTGTGAAGATCTTTTCTTTCTTTGATGCGATGAATAAACAAAGTAGGTTTATTAGTTCTTTGTTTATTGTTTCGGTTTCGATTTTTATGAAAATGTCTTAACACGTACAAATTTCTATTTTCGTTTACGTTATCAATTCGTCATATGTCCGCCATTTTCAATGTAAACCGCCATTTGCTGGATTTCCGCCATTTTGTGAGCTAATCAATAGCACTTTCATAGCGTCGCTATCTGATCAATGTGGTCGCCTACTTGAAGGCTGACTATTTTTGGCAGATAACTGCTAGCTTGATCCGGGCAGCACCCCTTTCCGCACCATATCTACCCCCTTCTTATTCCCTCATCTCCCTTTCTCGGTTATGCAGCTTTGCCCGGTTTGTGGAAGGTGTGATTTCGTACGCTTTCCGCTCCTCTTGCTTTCCTCCGCCCCTTTTTTAAGGCGCTATGCTCAATAATTGATTTATTGTAGTATAAGAAATAGTGTTCCTCTGTTTAATTATTATGTAACGATAACAACTGCGCCTGTGCGTGCATACGGGTGCGGACGTTCGATACAGCTTCCAAGTCCTAGCCCAGATCTAGCTAGAGTACGTCTCTACCGGTTCATACATATGTTTTAATTATTTGGCAATTATAAGTTATAAACATTAATTGACACTACATTACTTAACAATAAATAACCATGCAAGGATTTTTTGAGACTGCTTGGGTGATGATGAATAGGTAGCATTGTTTTTAGTAATATATTATTTGTTTTTACGATGTCTTCGTGTATGCATTATGAAAGGAAAATGGTGTCCATAATAATGTACATCGTACATACAATACAATTATCTTACGTCCATATGTTACCGACACGACTTTGTAAAATCAAGTGTTATCAGTTTGCCATGCGCTAAGTAGTTTCGGATAGCGTTGCAAGGCGCAGGTGCAACTCCATTGTGAGCTAATCGATATTGCAGGTAATGCATTACAGCCCACCTAGGCTATGCTAGGTTTGAGATGCGCTGCGCAGTTGCGCTGTACGCAGTCTCTTTGTCTATACCATTTTATATGAATCTATTGACCTTGCAGTCTTAGAAAATGAAGTGGTTTGATTTATATTTATTTTACTTTTAATTTTATTGATTTGTTTATTAGGATGTTATCAATATGTCAACAAGAGTTAAACTTTTTTAAATTTGAACATGAAATGCGGTAATGTAAAAGTAAGTACCTACCTACTTAAGTACTTTACTACTTTTTTAATTTTGGAAGTTGTATGATGAATAGGAAAATAACTTGAAATCATAATTATGAATTATACAAACTTTTTAAAATATTATTTCACTTTTTTTTAAATTTTTAATACACTTCGTGTTATTTTAAAATTAAATTATTTTATAAAACAAAATGTTTATAGTTTTTTAGATAAAGAGGATATTTTGTCAATGCTATCACTTTATAAACAATCAAAAGTAACTGTGACTTGTCCTCTCTACTTAATTTAACCAATCCTTAATCTCGTTATACTCATTTAACTCTTTATGCCATTAATGTCCTACTTGGTTCTTCTAATACTAAGTATTTTGTTTAAAGAATTGCTGTAGGGGCTTACATTATGCTTTGCTTTTGAATTTTTACTCTGTCCTTCCAAATGGTCCTCTGAAGAGGATTTTACAAGTAATTATTTGGTTTTGTTACATTTTAGTTGACTTTTTTACATTTTTGAATAAATCAATATGTCCCATTTTTAGAGACTTTCTCCATTAAAGTTACTCTCTCATATTAAGTTATCTATAAAGCTTAGGTATAACTTGTCGAAAACGGTCCAATATAGACCTCCCCAAGTTCGCGCCACTACTTTCGGTTCTCTGCCTGTCTCAGTAAAGTTACAAAACTTGTCTCATAATCATCTCAACCGCATTACCTTAATATACATAGGCCTCCTCAGAATGTTCCACATTTTATTGTCGTGTCTCAGTCGTGCCCTTCCTCAATCTTTACTAGGTCTGTAAATCTTAAATCCTTTAGTACGCAGTTCCTATTTCAAAACCTTTGTTTAATTTTGTTTACCTATTAATTAATGTATTGTACCTATACTATACTTTCTATAACAACACGAACAATAACAATACAAACATCAAAAATCCACGGGCACGTGTAAACCCACTCCCCTATTTAATCTCACAACGATTCGCTGCGCAAAACATAATAATTGTGCCCATTAAAAAATAAATACAAAATCAATAAATCAGAAGTCGGACCTCGTTACTAAGGGCTATTTTAAGATATATACACCCCTGGCTGTTGCTATATAATTCATTATGTAATATAGGAAAATACCCAATTGTTAAGACACGCCTCGTGGAAAATTCCCGCGCGTTCTAGAAACATAATATTTTTGTACGTAGTAACCGTTCGATGTTGTTACTAAGGAGGGGGCGTATCGAAACGTTTTTATCGAAAATGACACTGAGTGGCGCTTTATGTTTGATTGTTCACATGAACAATCCTGTCTTGTATTGTTTGGGCTTAAGGTTTAGTTTATACTTGAGAAGACTTTGTCGTGGGAATTATACTGTTGCTGAGGGCACATAGCACATCACGCGTCCCTGATTTCTTTTTGAAACCAGAATGGGCTTAGACTTAAATTAAATCAATAACTATGTAATTGTTTTGTATTTTTTCTTCTTTAATATAATGAAGTTTCCGGCCTCCTCTCGTTTATTACCAAGAGGTTGCCTGTATTTCATGCGGGGGAAAAATGTTCAAATAGGATTATAATTTTTGTACACGCGTAAAGTTTATTCTAGTCTTTACCATGTCTTATACCTAGTCTTGGTTCATTCTCATTGAAATTCAAATGGCTATTGCCTGCGTTGTCATTACATATTTGTATAATAAAAAGGTGATATTTTATAATAAAATCTAAAATATTCAATTCTTACTTTGCTTCATGTTATAAAGGTACTTATTGTATATTATAATGTTCTCCCCTTTCTCATCGTACGACCCTCGGAGTTCCGTTCAGAATCGATTCATCTCGTTAGCCTCAAGGTTAAGTTGATTACTTATTCTGCCATATGGAGCGCAATTGGCAATTTCAAAACTGTTTATTTGAATTCATTACGATAGTGTTATAAGCTTATGCTTTATCTATACTAGGCTGAACTTGTATTCTATTAGGGTTATTGTTTTGAGAGCTTATCTAGAATATCTCTGTATAATACGTTCGGTTTTAGACGGTTTGTTCGGTGACATGTCTTTAACACTGCCGGGTATCAGTGTCGTGAAGTCAGATAAGGATTTTTTTAATGAGCAAACTTAAGCAAATTTCACGGTTTAAAACATCGTTAATTACAAACATTTTAGCTTTGTAGCTTAGCTTTGTTACACTAGACGCCAATGCTCCCGGTGAGGGAGCACCTTTAGATTCTTTAAAATACATCTCCTTAATAGGGATCAAGTTGTGTCTGCTCTTTTACAAGTAGTAGTACCAGTTTTCAATCCAATCTTAATCTCTATATCTTCCCTAAACAACTAAAAATACAAAACCGGTAGCCAAAAAAAACATCAAAAGCCACTGTTAAAATCCCTTTGTCAATCCTTTTGCCGTTAGTACTTCAGAGATTACATCCCTACAAACAGTAGACAGGGGCTTATAGCTGTACCTATACCTAACTATACCAAGTACACAGAAGCTTATAACTTAGGTATGTATAGCAAGTTCAAAAGCAGTAGCTCCCCTAGTTACCCTATACTATGCACACAATACTCGGTTTGCTATACAGAACCCGTTTCCCTTTATGTCTACTTCCCCTCTTATGTACTTGTTGTTTATTTTAGGGTGCCTAGAACTCTTTGTGTTGGTGAGCTTTTCAACGACGTCCCTCGTGTTGATCTCTACCTACCTACAGTATGGTCTGGAATTACCGAATGATTTGTGGATTAATTTTATGTTTATAGGTAATTTTAGCTCAAGTTATTGAGTTTATGTGAAAGTAGGTTTAATTTGACACAAAATATAATATAAATTTTACCTTTACATGAACATGTCATATAAGACCTTGTATCATGCCTAATTTCAAGTTTGTAGGTAGACTGGAAGTACCCTGTAGGTTTTTGCCCTTACTCGTCAAAAGCACTAAGAGGCAACAAGCCTTAGTATTTGGTGAAAATTTCAGCTTGATACCTCCACGCGTTCCTGAGATAAATGGTCTTGACAGACAGACGGACAATAAAGTGATCCTAAAAGGGTTCAGTTTTTTCTAAATCGGTACGGAAATAAAAAAATAGGTGAATGTGTGTACTTATTAAATATTATTTTTGTGGACGAAAAAAGCGGGCAACAGCTAGTAAAAAATATTAAAATCGTTCGAAATCCAACAGAATAATAATTATAACTGGTTCCCTCTGTTTTTAATCCCACGTTAGGGTGCCCTATAGATACTCAGGTTGCCTATACAATATTATGCAACTCGCCCTTTTGAAGATTTAATAAAGCTTCCTCCCGTCTGGTAATAATTTGTTACCCCTCCGGGTGTTTGGGTGTAGTATAGAGTACCTAGATCACTGGTGGTCATGGTAACCCCTCGTCGATCGATAAGTCTCGTCGAAACCATACAAGTTGCCTACCTATAGGAAAGGTGTTGCAAATACTGTTTTCGTTTGCCGTCAAAGTAAAATTACTTACGTAAGTTCTTTGAAGGTTTAAAACAATAGGTTTTTTTATTTATTTTATGGTACGTAACATCACGTGGCTTTAAATGAAAATTTTGTTTACGGTGTTGTGTAAAGGAAAATAAGTTGGGGAATGAAGCAATACAGTTCCTTTGTCTTTAAAAAGTAATTTAATTTAATATTCGACCTTTACTTTGGTCTTTAGAAAGGTTTCTTGTAATAATAACTTTTTATTAACATTTATATAAGACACAATTTGCATAAACATGTGTAGGTACAGTCACGAGCAATAATATGTACACATTTTCACATTTTGTAATACAGTTATCTAAAGTTCTGGTAATCCAAAATTAAATGTTCGAAGATTAGTTCAAAACTGTACGGAACCTCTTCTAAATTACGAAATAATTTTGGTATTCTAATGTCTAGATAAAGGTCCAGATAGTTTAAAAAATTTGACAATGTGTACATATTATTGCTCGTGACTGTACATAATAATACAAAATATTTATATTATTACATGACAGATGGCACTTAAACTAGGTTTTGATCAATACCTATCCTGTAGGTATAAACTAAAGATTTTTCATTACCATATAAATAGCTTGTCACTCTTTGTTGTCTCGTTTCCCTTTGCATTTGCACCCCACTAGGGAGCCTAGTGATGCAAAGCTGCATAACCTAACTTATATAGGTATTATATTCGTAATTAGCATTTGACCTTCGCAACGAATCCCCCTCGTTTGATGTCACAAGAGGAACGCTGGGATACTGGCTGTTTTGAGTTTGAACTGCCACTACAAAGGACAATGAGCTGAAGTGGTCCAAATTTCCACCACTATTGAGGGCTATCTAAGCTTAAAGTCGACTAAATACCATACAATTTTGATAACTAAGTGAAAAAAATATATTCGCTCAGAAAAAAGTTATGACTGTTTTAAAAATACGTATTTTCACACGCACGTGCAAGACATTTCGAACTACTACTGTTCTTGTCTTTCTGGAATGCGATCTGTAGGTTGCTGTGCCCACGTCATGGTAATTATTTTGTATTTAGGATGGGCGAGACCCACAATTCTACTTCCAGTATGAGATGTATTCTTTTAAAAACAGACTCCACACTGTGAGACAGGAATAAATAAAACTTGTGTGAAATATTTTTATGTTTACATTCTTCCCAGTTCCGTCTGGTCAGTGTGGTATTAGTAGGCCAAGTATCCCTCCGTCGCGGGAGAAGGCCCGTCCCTGCAGTGGGACATTAATGGGCTGTTATGATTCTTCCCAGTATTACAAATATTTTAAAATAAATATAATCAGTGTAAAGATACAATTCCTTTCATTTGATTTGATACCCCACATATGGTTTGATTTTTTTAACGTAGTAAGGTTCCTACCGCGACTTCCATGTTGTTTATATTTTGGCTCATAATTATAGCTTATATCAACCATAATAACTTATGAATTACAACGAAATGTCATACACCTAAATCAATCGAGTAGTTTAAAAGATATAGTGAAATAATGAAGCGTAAAAAGGTTTATAAATTGCAAGTTTTCAAAGGGTCATAACTTTTTACTGAGTGAATATTTTTGGTTGCGGTCTTCTTATAATGATTCAGAACGCAGTGTTCCATCGTATGTCATAGTTCTTATTGATGGTGGAAATTTGGACCAAACTCCATATATTTTTTCCCATTCTCCTTTATCTATATTATTTAGTCATTTGTATTTTCATGTAATCTACATTTGACTGCAAGCAATCGCTTTATTCAATTACCGGTTTATAGCCTAACAATAGCCGGGGTTCTCCTTGAAGATTTCTTGAGATTTATTCATTTTAAAAGCTCTATATTGTTATTATATTTCCTATTATGTGCATGTCAATTCTCGTACCTAAAATTCGGTTAAGTTAACTTTTAGTTGTCATGTTTTTGCTATTGCAATTGTAATCTTTTGTGTTCGTGTTAAAGTTTTATTTAGAGTGTGACAATTGAACAACTAAAAGTTAACTTAACCGAATTTTAGGTACGAGAATTGACATGCTGGTATGAGATAATCTTTTTTGTCAATTTTGATCCCTACTGTAGTTAATTACTAATATCAATACATAGTATAAAAGAAAGTCGCTGTCTGTCCGACCCTGTATACGAGTATGCTTAAATCTTTAAAACTACTAAACCTCATGAAAATTAGCAAAGAATGTCACAAAGAAAGTTACCAAAATCTCAAGACGTTAGCAACAGCGACAACAACTCGCAATTTAGTTGCTACTTGGTTATTTATCCAATTTAGTTGCTACCTGGTTTTTATTTTTCAGAAAAATCTTTCTACCTTTGTACTAAATATCTTAAACATTATTATTTGACGTATATTTATTCAAAAGGAAAAACATTCAGTTGTAGTTGCCACGCGAAAGAAATCCTAGAACGACTTATAATTCATTGTGTAAACGTTTCTATAGAAAATTAGAATCATTTCGAGGTGTATCCAGCTTCTATTATAAGTAACATCAAACAGTTAATGGTTACGAATGAAAAAGTAATACTAATTTAATCGAAATATGGTTCAATTTTGCCTGTACAATCCAGACAATTATTATTGTTAGCGTTAAGGGTGGCAACGGGAGAAGGATATGCGCGGAGGGATGGAGGAGGGGGTATGCGAGTCCGCGCACTTCTCGAATCTAGCCTTTTCGGTAGCCGTAGTCTTACAGCGGCTCTCCAACTGATAAGTCATGTCGAAGATAAAACCGCTCTACGTCGCGCCCGGCCCTCCGTTCATACAAAAGTAAAGGCTAAATAAAACCTTTACTTTTTATGAAAAATGTTTTCTTTTCAACTCGTTCTCAACATTTGGCCACATAACAATTTGATCTTAAATTAAAAAGTAAGTTCTTTTATTTAAACATTTTATTTTATTTTTTGATTTTACTTTGGTTTTTTATTTTTGGTTTTACTTTGGTCTTTTCAATAGTTATTATTTCGAGCTGTGCGTCTTTTGTGTAGTATTTCCTTTTTTATATAATCTTGTGTCATTATTATATTATTAATTGATTTCTTTTATCTCCTTTTTATTTCCTTTTATATCAAAATTACAAATATTTTACAAAGTTGTCTGGCGTAATATTTTTTTACAATTCAAAAATTCTAAATTTCCTTGCTCGCGTCATTGCTTGTTCTAAATAGAGCCTTATGCTCTACAATTAATTTTTATGTATTTATAGAGATATATAGTAGTTTATTCCTTATTCAAAAAGACCGCATTATATCGTTGCGTAGTTAGAATAATTTGATAGAATATTCGCGAAAAAGGCGTGGCGTTAGCGACTGCTGTACATTTAATACAAAAATTTTATTTGAATACCAAATTGTTTTGCTAGGAATGAAATGTTTTTAGCATGATGTCAATTTACTTTAGGTACTTTTTGTAGCGATTTCAGTCAAAATTGTTTTACTAAATTACTGTATCTAAATTTTTTCTAAAAGTGGAGGCATTCACTTTTAGAAAAAATTATATTACTTACAATATTGTACCTGTCTGCTGGTGAGCTACCATGCTTAATTTATATGTAAAATTTACCTAAGAAAAATCAGATTTTCTTGAAAATTTCCACTTTTTAATTTCTGCTTTAAATTTTTTAGTTCAATTTACCTAATAGATATCAGACTTCCTTTAGAATTTTCAATTTTAATTAAGGATCGTGCATTTTTCTCTTTTGTAACTTTATAATATTCTCTCCAACTTGACGTGAGTAAAATCATCGGTAAACGAACGAGCCATTTTAAACTAATAAACGTGTCTGTCTGAAGCGTATCCTCTCGCTACTTATTTATGTACGCAGAGAATGGTGAAGCGATAAAAGGAATAATACTTAACAGTCAATATTTCTTTTAAAAAGTGAACACTTAATCGAACCAACTCAGGGCATTTTTTCTTCAATAGATCGAGAAAGCGCGTCACATTTGTAGCTACTTTGAATATTTATTTCGCCCAAAAATGATTTTCTTTAAACGTCTTCTTTTTTTTTATGTAATATTTTGTCGTTTGCATTAATTTAATTAGTATAATTGTTGTATTAACAATATAATGTGTAAAAGTATGTTTATCCGTTATCTAGAACCAATAATTCAAGCTCACCTTAATTTTCGACAAAATGGCGGTGTGTAAATTACCAGGGGTCTGATTAGGCTAAAAATAAATCACTGCCAATGGCAACCACTTATCGATAAAATATAAAACACCTCTTATTATTTGTCTGAGCGTCGCTCGTTGTCAGGTGGGCAGGTGAAAGTCGATCTCGGCTGTTGTCCTGGAGATAGATGTAATGACGTCAACGAAAGCGTGCGAGGGCGGCGCTGATCTTCACTTGTTTCCATACAGAAAGGGGAAGTGAGGGGGAAGCGGGGGGCCGGGGGTGCCAGACGACAAGAGCCGCCCCCGCTTGACTTCGTTAGTTACCAGCCGCCATCCTTAATACATTTATCTTTAATTTGTCTCGTCGGGAGATTCGTTTTGCTTTTCCATTTCTCTTTTCCACACAAGTTTAGGTTGGTCTATTGCATTAGAGGGAGGATTTTTTTACAGATTTCGGTTTTATTTACCATAGTGCTGAAATTATAAGAAATGAACGGAACAGTTTTTAAGCCCGATCTATTTTGTTTTTTATAAAGATACAGCAATATGACAATTTAGACAACTGATGGAAAGTGCCTTATTAATTTAATTTACATTGTCCGAAGATGCTTAAATCCTGGCAAATGATGGTAATGATTACTTAATATTTAAAATAACATGTTTTGTATCTATTGTTGCAGACATGACCCTGTCCCCGAGTCACTCCAACTTTGAGCTCTTGGATCCCCATGATCCTGTTTTAAGCCGTCTAGCTACCTTCCTCTTCAAGAGGACCAACGATTATCTCCAAGGAGAAATGTCAGCTGGACAAGTAAGTCACATTAATGACTACTATAGTTAATTAAAATAAGCTAATGGTTTTTCTTCGTGTGGTGACGGAGTAAGAATACAATATGTCACCACCCCATCTCATTCCATGGGTGTCGTAAAAACCGACCAAGGGACTATCCGTAAATATTATCTTTACGAAATAAAAAGAAGGAAAACTTGAAATTAAACCCTGTACCAATCCGTCTGGCCAGCGTGGTATTAGTAGGCCAAGTATCCCTCCGTCTAGGGAGGAGGCCCGTCCTTGCAGTGGGACATTAATGAGCTGTTATGATGATGATGAATGGTTTTTCTGATGGTAAGGTACTACCGTCTTTCAATAAAGATGGTTCGCTGACCTATAAGTTATTTGGAGGATAGTTTGATGAATTCCAGTAAAAGATGCGGTTGAACACGTGGTGTTTAAAGCCAAGCAGGATGATTAATATGCTGTTATTGGACAATTGAGTTACGTTTGGAGGAGGACTGATATGATGATGATTGGACAATTATCCTACGTATTGGTGTTTAATTTTTTTTTGTTGTTTGATTTTTCTTCCTCGATACAGGTTTTCATCGATTAAGTACATACGATAGTTATTTTTTTTTTATTAAAAACCACCCTTATACTAACCAGTCTAGCCAGCTTGGTACTAATACTGTAAATATCCCGTGGTTGCTACAGATTATTCTACAGTTTTTTTAGCTTTTTTTTTAATAAGCTACTGCTAAGAGGCAATCCTACAACACCTGAATAAGATCGTAGACTCAATTGATTGAAAATATTTTTTTATGATTATTATAATTTAGTTTGTTTTTATTTTTTAAAATACTTGTACGGCTTTCGAATGCAAGTATCGCTTAAGCCTACAATAGGTACCACGAATGTTGTAAACCTCGGTTTTTGTAAAATGAAATTTATCAAAAATTGTCGACAGTCAAACTTCAGAAAACATTTTTTACAATTCTCGTGCAAGTCTAAATAATAAAAATACTACAAAAAAAAACTAATAAATAAGGTTACGCAATTAAATCACATATTTTAGAACAATTCGCCATCGTTTTACAGGTTGTCAAATAGTTGAACAAACAGTTTGTTTACACACGGTTAAAATTATTTGAAAGGTTAAGTAACACTAACAAATTATAACAATTAGGCTGATTACCATAGTTCTGTGTAAGCAAGATTTGACAGCTTATTAAAGATTTGCAATTATAATAGTAAGTTTACACACGGTTAAATAGATAAAAAATAGTCTTATATTTATTTAGTTTAGATATTATGTTTACAAACCGACTGTTTACTTATCGAATGTTTACACACGGTTAAATAGGTTAAATTAGTATTTATAATCGTTGAAATATTACTTTACACACGGTTAAATAGATTAAATTTGCATATATTTTTATTAGTTGAGATATTTTGTTAATAAATCGACTGTTTACACATGGTCAAATAGGTATTTTTTATTTACTATTTCTTATAGTTAAAATATTGCTTTTCAATTCGCGGTTTACACACGGTTGAATTAATTAAAGCTAAACTGATTATTAGACAGGTTAAAGTTAATTAAATATTGGTTTTATAGTTTACAATACAATAAAATACTTTTCCTTTTAACTAATGTCGAGCATGATGCTCGATGCCTTATTGTAAAAAAAACTTAGTCTTAGCTGTAGTAAAATCAGTAGGATAAGCATCTTAATCAAGAACTAATACTAAATTATTACTAATGAATATAATTTAAATAAATAATTAAAAACTGTTACGATTTGCATTCAAGCCAAAGTCTATGATTACCAACAAGATACTAACATAAACCCTCATTAGTTTTTACTAAAAAAAACCCTTAAAAAGACTAGTTTTAAAAGGTATTTTTTTTTCAGGACCATTATGTACTACTTGAAGAAATAAATCGTCTCGCCATCACTAAATATACTGACCTGCGTAATCTGGCAGTAAATCTCAACAAGACGCTGACCGAATATAACGAGCTGTGTTCGTATTTATTTATTATTTTAATTTATTTTATTTTTAAACTTTTCAGCTATCGCGTATCATTATTATAAATATTATATAAACAAGAAATTAACGCGCCATCCTATTTACTTTTATGAGCCCGCTTGCGACCACGGTCAGTGCAACCTGTTCCGTAACGTCAGGCAACGTAAATAAAGGTAAACAGCGTGCCACGTTAATTTCCCGTTTATATAATATTTATTCATTTATTATTTCATTAATTCTCTTAGAACTAGCGATTTGCATTTTTGGTATAAAGTTCGCTTATAAATATTCATATATCGCTATATTAATATTCACGTAATTAATTTTCCTTGCGTTTTAATAGAATTATAATACGAGTACAATTAGCTGACAGTTTCAGTTATTTTATATTTTTCTTTTGTTTTTTTATAAACGCTTTTTCAAAATTTAATAGGGCTTTTCGGCATGTAAAACTGAAATAAGAATTTAACTATTAACCTGAAAAAAAAATGGGATTTGTTGAATCTCTCGGGTATATAATATTATGCCACTAATACGTGCACCATGGAAGAGACTACGGAACGCTCGTGAACGTATATTCACGGGCAACCTTTCTGACCGTTATGAAAGACTTTACGAACTGCAGGTTACATTATGTGATTCGCTGTAATGACTCACACACCTATTCACACTTTTATGGCCCTAATAAGAGTTATAAGAAATACATACATTTAAGTATGTCCTCATGCGCAATTTATTCCCTAGAGAGAAGGCAGATGCTAATGAGCCTGCTTTGCTTTCGAAGACTGCTTTATATAAAAAATACCGCTATGTATTTATTCACAGGTTTTTGGTTAATTTTAAAATGAGGACAACTCAACTATTCAGAACTAATTTATTTTTCAATTGTGTCTTTGCAAACACAACTATTCCGAACTTAATTATTTTTCAATTGTGTCATTGTAAACACGTCTATTCAGATCTAATTTATTTTTTAACTGTGTCTTTGAAAAGACAACTATTCAGGTCTAATTTATTTTTTAACTGTGTCTTTGTAAAGACAACTATTCAGATCAAATTCATTTTTAAATTGTGTTTTGTAAACACAACTATTTAAAACTAATTTACTTTTTAACTGTGTCTTTGTAAACAAAACTACTCAAAACAAATTCATTTTTCAACTGTGTCTTTGTAAACACAACTATTCAGAACTAATTCATTTTTCCACTGTGTCTTTGTAAAGACAACTATTCAGAACTAATTTATTTTGGAATTGTGTCTTTGTAAACACAACTATTCAGAACTAATTTACTTTTTAACTGTGTCTTTGTAAACACAACTATTCAGAACTAATTTATTTTTCAAATGTGTCTTTGTAAACACAACTATTCAGATCTAATTCATATTTCAACTGTGTCTTTGTTAAGACAACTATTCAGAACTAATTTACTTTTCTACTGTGTCTTTGTAAACACAGCTATTCAGAACGAATTTCTTTTTCAATTGTGTCTTTGTAAACACAACTATTCATACTTTAAATTGCTTATTAGTCTATTATTCAAAATACTTTAGAAATTATAATATTATCATATGAATATAACAGAATCCTCTGTCTTAGTGGTTTATTTTCTCGTAGCAACCCATGTTGGCTAGCTGGCTTGGTTGTTGTATACTATTTAACTGTTAAACCTTGACTTCCACTCCGTCAATGTACTTCATTCTTTATTTATACTGCTGGCGAAAAATTTTAACGTTATTTGATATGAGAATACTGATTACGGGCTATACGATATATAACTTTGAAATAAGCTTTAAATATTAGGTAGCGTGTTTGGTTCCTGCTTCAGTACCTTTTGTTTAATAGTTCTGTTTTATAGTGGTATAGTAATCTATAGTATCTTAAAGTCCATGATGTTACCAGGCGTAGTATATGTTAGCTTGACCTTATTTATCAATCAAAACAGCATTTAACTGTCCCTTCCTCCTGAACAAGGTATCTTTAATGTGTTACCAAATCGAGTTTACATTTTTACATTTTGACGACCTCGGTGGCGCGACGGTAGCGCAAGCGGCTGCCGTGCAACAGGTTGTGGGTTCGATACCCACGCAGGACAATAATTTGTGAGATCCTTTGTGAGATCCACAAATTATTGTCCTGGTCTGGGTGTTCTTTGTGTCCGTTAATTGATGTTTGTAAAAGGTCCCCGCGACACAGGGCATGATCCATAGTGCGGGATTTGTCTTTTAAAAAAAAAAACACCAATACTTAAACCCTATAAGTTATATTAGTAGCAGTATGGTAGTACTTAATTTCGCGAAGTAATCGTATCCTTTCTTTTCAGATCTATCAACCATTAAGCCGCTCCTCCTCCAAATCGATAACATTGACCGAATGGTATCTAAACTAGAGACGAACGCTTACAGACTGGACAGTTACACGAAACAACTAAAATCCAGAATCAAAGAAATGGACGACTACTAATTTAGCTAGGACCTTAACAAAAACAAGAAACAACATTATGCCTCAGCATGGACGTAACCAAGAAACAACTTTGATGCCGCAGAAGACACGGAAGGTAAATAATTAAGCTACAGATTGCTGTAAAGGCGAACTCCAGAACACATTAACATGAAATAAATTAACCATTTTAAATTCGATATACCATCAAATTTTAAAATTGCTATAATCAAGCAAAACTTTTAATCCAGCCCTAGCTTTAATCCAGTAATGGATTAGTATCTGTTCCAGCGAAAGATCTGCTGACATTCTGGATAAATCTGTCCAAATGATGTAACAAACTAAACACAGACTAAGCGATATATCTCTTTCTGTTAGTTTAACTTCTTTACATATTTTGTGCTTTTTCGTGGGGATTCTTCAAACTTCTGTTGAATTTAGTATTTAAGATTATTTTTTATTAATTTAGAAAGTATAGTTTCGCTGTGTTTTTATTAGATTTATGTCTTAAACAATTAGGTTACAGATGTCAAAATTCCATTATGTTTTGATTTGTCAACTGAAACTGTCAATGTAGTCAACCTCGGTTGAGATCTTGAGGGGCTTCGGAAATGGATGACATCTTCCGAAGCCTCTCCCACCACTTAAACATAATGATGTTCCCATCTTTACGTATCTAGTAGACGGTCACTGAGTCTACATAGTATCATCGACCTGATATAGGGTCGCATACGTATAACGCATGTAATTTTCTGCGTCATGTAGCATCACATTAATTTTAAATAAATGCATCAGCAGCTGGCACAAAACTGGGATAGGTTCCTGGTCACTGTTACTTCGTGTAGCAGTAGACAAAGGGCAGGAGTTTGCGTAGGGTATACAAGATGCATCGTAATTTAAGCTTGGTGTTATAATTATATTCAGAATTAACTTGATGTTCAATGTTTTTGATCGGTGTATTAATGTCATTAGAATATGCAGTTTGTGCTGTATCTGACTTCTGACTTTATTCTTTTGTCGCAGTATACTGATTCTTAATTGCTTACAGCTTTCCTTGAGAGCTTATTCTTTCTGATATTTCTGGAAAGCGAAGTAAAGATTCTCAGATTCTATTATGAAAATTATGATAAGTTGGTTCCATGTTTTATCCTACCAAGTTCTTTTCTGACCAGTTCTAGAATATTCTTTCCCGTTCATTTTAAATTTGTCCCAATATATTATTTCACTTTTACTCCTTTCTGGATTTCTCCACGACCCTCTTTAGTTCTAGGAGTAAAACTACTGTTTTTAGCATCCAAAGAATATCCGAAATCATAAATATTTTGGGAGTCCATCATATTTTTGGCTACTAAAACGAAGAAACCAAAGTGATTTGAAAGAGAGAGAAATAATAAAAGACTTCTACTAGGAAAAAAATATTATAATAGAAAACTGAAACCAAAAAATTAAATGGCGTAAATGAAATTTGGTACAAAATAAAATTTTACCATTACGTCATCTAAATTCAGAAAATCAAGTTTTATACCTGAAATTCGTCCTCCTATGTTATACATTATAATTTCGTCTGCAGGCTATACCTGCCCTTTCTAATAATTATGTGCAAAACTGTACCTTTTGAGTTTTGCCTATTTAATCTTCTTCTGGTGATGAGTTGCCATTTTTGATCCTTCATAATTTCTGCAAAAAAACAAACCATAAGAAAATTCAAAACTAACAAATTGGATTTATCAAAATTAAGATGTGGTTACATTTTGGAACGAATACTGGTTGGAAAACAATTCTACACAGCCACTCGTCGTGAGCATAAATTTAAATATCCATTGGAAGTACCACCTAAAAAAAAGAACTTCTCTTCTCTTTATGAAAAGAGTTTCGATTCGCAATATTTAGTTTATGCTCACGATTTGATTGAGCTTCTATACTGTGAATTACTGGTTCTTTCCCTGGCTACGTCCATGCGGCAACTATTTCCATTTTAATTAATATTTGATGTATTAGATTCGTAAGTTCAAGTCACATGGTGACATTATTTTTATGTCTATTTAACCATGTCCTTATAGTGAGAGTGAACGGTACTTATTGCGTGTTGAGGACTAAAATATCATCACAATCCACCGAAGTCACGGTACGTGTAAGCATTTTGAAAAAATTAAGCATCTTGAGTAAATTTGGAATTAAAATTTCTGTACAATAATGATTAGAAGTGATACGTGTGGGATTTCAAAGAGCAATTATTTTCAAATTCTCCATTTTGGTTCCTAAAAAAAGTCTTGCCCCAATACACTAAAAGAACAGTTGAAGGTGTCATGTATGTTCGTTCACTCTCGCTCTATAGATTTAAGTACATTATAAATTATCTTAATATATTATTCAGTTAGATTAAGAACGTAGGTCTTTCCTCAGACCTACAAGTATAAGCGGTAAACCCATGTAACTAATTGAAATTACTATAATACTTTCTCGTTTTATCACGGTGATTAAAAAAAAAAAACCTTAAAAAAGACATTATTTTTAATGAAATTTTAACCCTGTGACCAGAATTAACACCTGCGTCACGGGGATTTCTATATTTGAACGTACCTCTTTGCAGGTAACTACTAAATTAATTTGGTTATCTTATTTTCAAAACCCGGAAGAAAGGATTTGGTTTGTGAATTCAAAACGATTGCGAAAACAAATCGACGACTGTTAGACATTGCCCTAAAGTATCAACAATCGCGTGTTAACATCAACGCCTACAATTTCCAGTACTTTATTACGATAGCAAAATCCATTCTAGTTTCTTTACAATGATCGATAATCAAAAAAGTAATAGGTTACCTAAAACAATATGTTTCTTATCGTTCGTTTGTCAATTTTCTGTGTGTTAGTAATAGGTCGTTTACGAAACGAGATCATTACGACCGAGAAATTAGTCGTACGCCTTGTCGAAAGAATCAACTGTCATTTTATTATTTTACAAATTGATGGTGGAGGTACTTTGGTGCGGAAAAGATGCTGTTACGTATCCAAAAATTATCTCTTTTCTGTCAGTATGTGGAAATAATCAAGTGTACAGAGGACAGGACACGTATTACGCTGTTCTTCTTTCCTCATGTGCGTTCTGCCAGTTTCTTGGTCACTTTAGGGAGCGTAGCATCCGCTCTTTAATACAAACCTAGAGTAATATAAATAATAACCATAGCTAATATTACTAGAAACTGCCATAAATTTAAGGTTACATGGATAGATTGAAATAGTTTATTGTTTAAACGTTTTTATTTCTTTTTTGTAACACTGGTTAAATTCTATTTTTTTTTATAATAATTATGTGGGGTAGTTAAAGAATGTTTGAAATTACAACTTTTTAAACTATTAATACTTTTGGATAGTATTTGCTTTGATTTAATTACAGTTTCTTTATAATTATACTTATTTTTGCATTACTTCCTAGCTTGTAGTCCTTGCTTAAGAAATAATAACACTAAATGTTATTATCTGGCATACACACGCCTTATCCGAAAAAAAAAACTTATTTATCATTGAGACTAATTAAATTATTGATTAAAAAAAGTTCTTCAGAAAATTCCATGTTTAATATCTTTGAATTGGTCATAGTTGTTTACGTTGTTGGAAACTTAGTTAACGTCTGTTTTGAATGAGAGAGGGTACTTTACGAAAATAATAGTAATAAGAACTAAAAAATATTACTATACAATCTGTTGAAAACTGTTTGTTTACCCTACTCTACAACATCAACAGTTAAAATAATAATTCATTTTGTTTTAAATCTGATTAAAAGTCTTTCAAATGAACCTACGAGCGAAATAACTGGTCTATGGGATAGAACAGCTTGTGTCCCGGGGTAAGCAGCGGCTTAGCTATTGTCAGGTTTCTGACGTCTCTAAGCGGAGTACCACTCATCATCAGGCAGCTACCTCGTCTGCCATTACAATAAAACATAAAAAAATCAATACATATTCTACTCTGATATTCTTATCTAAGCTACTCATTCGTATTACTTATATTTCTTACTGTACTCGTTTTATTGAGTATTTACTTTTGTGCCGACTTTCCCGTTTTGTCAATATAACCTTCGTATTATACGAAGATTATACTTTGTACTGTATTGTGCACTGACCACGCAGGCCAGTTGTCAATACTATATACTTCAAGTGTACCTTATAACGCGTACATAATTCCTTCAAACAAATTTTAATTATTTTAACGTCAGATTAAGCATTCTTGGGGCCTTAAGTCTCACTTTGGCAGTCCTAATAACAATTATTGTACACACATATTATGTGTATTAATTAATAAGCATTATATAATTTGATGGGGCGCGTATATTATCACAAGTTATAATTATTAAGCAAAATTTTATCGAACATAATGATTGTCGATCAAAATTATTTATAAGTAGCAACTGAATGATACAATCGTACAGTTTGCATTATTGGCGATACATTATAATCACTAGTTTTGTATTACTGACGAGGTTAACAAGAATAATATTGTAGTTTATTAGTAGTATAACAATACCTTTATTGAATAGTACATGTACATATAACGTACTAGCGGGAGTAAAAAGGTTAATAGTATTAAGGGCAAAATAAAAACGCGAATTAGCAATAAAAAAGTAGTGTTTCATCTTCATATGAATACTTAGTTAGTATAATAATCATTTAGTATTATAATTATTCATAAACCATACAGTAAAATTAAAATAAATGTACGAAAAAAAAAATACACTAAAACATAAACCAAAAAAACCTCCAGTTTAAACATAGTAATTAATTCTTAATCGTAAATAATCGACATAATAGTTACTGGCGCTATACTCGTATTAGAGAATCATAAGATACCTCGATAATTGCAACACACTTATTTATAACATATACTTACTTAATGCTTATAGTTGTACCTTATCCCGAGATTGATATGAATATTCCATAGATATTTAGTCACTCGGTCGCATTACCGAACGTACGGAAATTCGAAAGCACCTAGGATTAATCGAATCTTCTATTATTAATAATAAAAAATACACTTCATTAGGGATAAGATAGAAATAGTTGTACTTACTTATATTTCGTAAGAAGGAGTAATAATTAATACAGCGCACTGTTTAGCTCTCATAACATAGACTTTATAGATTTAACCCATTCAATATCAGTAATTAGTGTTTCAATAGGTATATACTTAATGTCGAATAGTTATAAAGCACAGTTATCTGAAGGCAGGCAAATAGTTATATTGCACAGTTATCTGATGGCACTTAGTGAGTAAACGAAGATATTGAACCGGTAGGTTATCGAGGCTCCTCCTGTGTATCTATGTAATCTGTTTTACCTCTCGTCTCTGGACGCTAACCGCTGAATGGTTCCATCTGTTAAAAAGATAGCACTGTGATCCTTTATTTTAACTATAACATTACATTGCTTACTTTAGTTTGCCTCAATTGTACTTACTCAAAATTTATTTTTAATTACACTAATTCAAAAAATAACATCCGAAAAATATCCTTTTAAAATTTAAAATTATTTAACATTTTTGATACTTCTCGGTTATCACTTAAGCTAAAACATAAACCTTAAACAATATTAAGCCAGAGGACAGAAGAATTTTCCGAAAGTCGTTCCCTTGAGGATCTCTTTTGTTTTTTGGTATTACCTAGCCTAAGTGATAAAAAAGATGTTGTTCTGAAACAAAATGGCTATTTCCTAAACGAGTGACAAGGTCAAGATAATTTGTCAGAGTGGCCGTAAGACGTAAGAGGTAAACTTTTACATCGATTTAATCTGGCTTTGGATGTCTTGGTATCTACACCATGTGCAGTCAGTTAGTTATCCAGCTCACATTTGAAGGTTTGATGTATATTTAGGTTAAGCTAGACAAGTAGAGAAATGAAGAAAAACGACTACTTTAAGTACACGACCTCAACGCGTAAGCCCAAGTAGTCGTTTCCCTTTAAACACTCCAGATATTTCGGATGTAAATGTAAGAAGTTGTTATACATTGTTGTCTGCTCGTGTATATGTAAATTGTTGCACGAGTGTGTATTTGTTACAATGGCGTGTAAGTGATCGCTAATGACATCCATGTTATTAATGATACACTCGCGTCTTAACCAGTTTGTGGATTCAACTATTTACATTGCAGGTTTGAAGTAAAACCATCACTTATTCGCACCTTGCTTTAAAGAATCGTTAGCACGACTAATAAGTACTAAAGCCGTAACATATGGGTCTGTGAAGGGCCAAAGATACCATTACGGACCCTATTTTCGTCAAATGATGATTTCTAGCAGATATTTTAAGAATATTTGCAAATATCCAGGACAGGTTAATATTCTGTCCAGAACGTTTACAGTGAGTACCAGGAGCTATATATAATGTCGTCATTCGAAGAAGCGCATAGAGCCTCAAGTATGTGTTTTCTTTTAATGATAAACATCGCACGAATTCATCTTTTGAGATAAGCATACATGCTGATCAAAAATATGAACGCATAATTATATCGACAGAACACAGCCACGGTAATTGTTAAATTAAAGTATTGGCAAAAACGAAAACCCGTTAATTTGCTGCCTTCCTTGGAATATCAACACCCTGATGGATGTTTCATTTCTATACTCTAACAACGAGATTTATTTTCATATGTAATCTGAACTCTAAAATATAACTTCCTCCATAGACATAACAGTCTTCTTCTCGTTACCAAACATAAAAAATTATCTCATTACATCAGTTACTTTGATTAGCGTGTGCATGTGTTCCATATAATTACATCAAAACTAGACGCTTCCGTATTCTTAATAATGCTAGGATTGGGATGCTGACTGGTTTTCAACATTATCTAAAGTTTCTGGTAGACATCGTCCCCGGCATGACGTTTAAACTGCGCCGGTGCACTTGAACCATAAAAGTAGAAACTCTGTTATACCAAGCATAAGTCGTGGTGTTAAGTTGATGGGGTGACGGCCGTCAAGCAGCACCCGAATAAAGCTAGGTGTATAAAGAAACTCTACTCATGTGAGAGTCAAGTGTAATCCATCCAGGTACGTGCACAGGGTACCCATTACTGGACGACGCAATGCGTGACAACGATCAAATAGTAATTGAGTCCTACATGTATCCTTAACTGTATGTAACAAATTGTATTTTGTTTGCAATCAGTCATAAGCCCTTGACAGTGAGTGGACAAGATGCTCCCGTGAGTTTGTTATAAATGGTGGGGATAAGGAAACTCGGTGAGGTTAGGTCGTATACATGCTGTCGCGTTTGTCCCAAGGTCTTCGGATCTACTGTGAACTCGCTTATGCATTAGACCAGCGTAGTGAGTTAAATCCCAGGTATAAGTGTTATAGTTGCAAAATTGATTAATTAATATAGTTGCTTAGCACTTGCTTACTTCCAGCAAGTGCAGCCCTTAACACCATAAAAACTAATTAATAAATAATTTTGCAATGTTAACTTATACTTAGGTACTGGAAAAAAAGGTATTGGGTAATTCATGGTGTCCTAATGTCGTACGTGTTAAAGATATGTCAGTTATTTTGTGCAAAATAAGTAAGAACGTGAGGAATCTTAAAAACATCTAAGATTACCGGGTGAGCGATGTTGTGAAAGATTTTGCATTAAATAGCACTTGCTTTAAGCGACGACTAAGGGGTGACGAGATTGTCCGATGCCGATTGCCTTTCGCTGATGATATTTTTTTTTGCCGTGCCCCTTACCTGAGCCAATCCCCAACCATCTCCCCTCCCCCCTTCTTCCTTCAATTCCCTTTCCCCCAAATTACGGTGGACCGGACTGACCGGTGCAGGTTCACTGGTGTGAGATTCCCTGTCCGCATTGCAGACGGGACCCACCTGGGGAAACTTTCCTTGTCCGTCAGTTCATCATTGAGTTTCAGTTTAACGAGGTTGAGTTCCCTCGGGTTTTGCCACACCTTGCACCTTGTGAGCTCAACCTCGTTATTTTTGTGGTTTTTTTTTCCGTAATCTATAAATCCCCGAGAGGTGGGTCCCGTCTGCGATGCGAACGGGACCCACCTGGGGATGATTACCTTTTCTCTCAGTTTATCATTTAACGAGGTTGAGTTCCCTCGGGTTTATCCCACCTTGTTGGGGTGAGCGTTGCCTCGTTTTTTTGTGGTTATCTGCCACGTAATCTATTTATCTATCAGTTCATTGTTGAGTTTTACGAGGTTGAGTTCCCTCCGGTTTATCCCACCTTGTTGGGGTAAGCTTAGCCTCATTTATTTGTGTTTTTTTCCCCGCAATCTATACATCCCGCTCCCGTCCAGTCAGTCGGGCTCTGACATGGACGACACGCCCTTTTCCCCACATTCTCCTTTCCCTGTCTCCTCGAGAAGAGAATGTTCCCTTCTCCTTACTCAACCGTGTTTGGGAACGGCGTTTTTTATTGATTTTTAATGTAATTATGGTTTTGTCATAATTTTCGCCCTATGTGCCTTGTTTATGCATATTCAGATCAGATAGTTAGGCAAGCTGTTTGTTCTGAGCTGCGATAAACCTTGTTTTATTAAAATTTTAATACTTTTATTTATTTACCACATGCGTTGTGTTAAATATATTATTGGTTTAAAATACAAGGGCTGTTAATATTAATTTCATGTAAAAAATTATACTGTTAGTTTAACGATTATTTTACCCAATAAGGCCGTGTGGTCTCGGCTTTAGAATAAATCACTCAGTTGGAACATTCGCCATAATCATTCGTGGTTAATGAATCTAAACATGTGTGTAGACCACCCCATAACTTTCCGTGGGTGTCGTAAGAGGCGACTAAGGTATTTTATAAGTTAAATATACGGATCGGAAGCAGCGTCCATTTATTGACTTATACTTAACTTGAATATGCAAGTATAGATTATTTTTCATTTTTGCTGCAGTTCCTCTGGCAGTCATAGCTTAAAAGTTGGTAAGTGTCTGTGTGTTATTACTGTGTCTTGTATATTTGTTATATCTGTTAAGCTATCAACTTCTTATTTTCTAAGATTTCAATAATCATTCTTTTTCGTAAGGTCCACTTAATTTATTTAAATATTGCAACCTTAAAGCTAAGCCTGTCGGTAAATCGTTATCTGGCAGTTGTGAAATTAAAACGTTTTAATCGTTTGTGGAATCTAAACATCTCTGACTCCTAATCAATGAGCCTCAGTCCTACCTCATTGCTTACAATTTTACAACTGTAAGAATCCTGGAACTGCGTTAATTTTTTTTTCAGTTCTCTCTGATCTTAGACCTTAAAACCTTTGGGCAGAGAGAGATGGGGCAGGTGATCAGGTACTATTGAATGAAAGATACTTTGAAGACCGGTGGTTATTAAATTAATCAACTGGTCTTCGCATATAAAGCGGCAGTAGTTTTATGTGTGTTGTGTAGTAGAGTGTTTCGTCTGCAAAGTCGTTACTTCGAACCCTCTCGCATCATCCTACTGTCGTCACAAAGTTTAGTCCATTGGCTAATTTCACCGTATAAGTATTCATATTAATCTATTCTCTTGCCTTCCGCGACTAGGTTTGATGAAAATGGTTAATATGAATACTAGCCGTACGGTCTCGGCGTAAGAATAAACCACATATGCGTTCTGATTAAATTATTGATTGGATCGCGTGGAGACCGTCCCATATCCTCCCGTGGGTGTCGTAAAAGGCGACTAAGGGAATTATTGGCTGAATAACAAGCTGTCCCATAAGAACTTCCACTAAAGCGGCAGTAGTTTTATGTCTGTTGTGTAGTAGGGTGTTTCGTCTGCAAAGTCGTTACTTCGAATCCTCACGCATCATCCTACTGTCGTCACAAAGTTTAGTCCATTGGCTAATTTCACCGTATAAGTATTCATATTAATCTATTCTCTTGCCTTCCGCGACTAGGTTTGATGAAGATGGTTAATATGAATACTAGCCGTACGGTCTCGGCGTAAGAATAAACCACATATGCGTTCTGATTAAATTGTTGATTGGATCGCGTGGAGACCGTCCCATATCCTCCCGTGGGTGTCGTAAAAGGCGACTAAGGGAATTATTGGCTGAACAACTAGCTGTCCCATAAGAACTTCCACTTTTATTAACTACCTACCTGTCACTTATTCCAAGAGTATCCATAATGTTTACGTAACTCACACCTTGCAAAACAACTAACACACCTTGACTCATTTGGGTACTCTTCTGCTTTGTTTTATTCTTCATCAGGCACTACCTGGTAACTTTCTGATCTATTTCTAAATTTCTTATCATCAAATTTTCTTCCAAATTCCATTCAAAAATAGAAGGGATAACTATAATAAAAAATATTGTTTTGAAGCTTTTTACAATTTGATCTCTATCTTGTTGATCATTTTCTATATCAAGTCTTCTACTTTCAGTCTCTTAACTAGAATGTCTTATCTGTGTTTACATAAATAAACTTCGTTTACATTATACCTTATCGTCTGTATTAAATTTTCTCTTTGAACTTCAATTTGGAAATTATTGTGCATCTGATTTGTATTTCCCCTTTTATCTCCACTTTCAGTTGAACAATGGATCGGTTCATAACCCAAAATTAGCCAAATTAGTTTCAAATTCATCTGTAAGTCTTTTACTTTGGTACTTCTGATACGATATGTCCTGTAATTGGAACTGCGAATTTTACAGGGATGTCTTATCTGTGTTTATTTGAATGCACTTTGTTACTATTACTGTTTCACCTATCAAATTATAAAAAAATCTCTTTGAACTTCAATTGGGAATTATTGTGCATCTGATTTGTATTTCCTCTTTTATCTTCAGACATACCTAGCGGCACTTTCAGTTAAACAATGGATCGGTCCATAACACGGAATTAGCCAAATTAGTTTCAAATTCAACAGTGATACCCTTTACTAAAAAAAAATAAGATCTAGCCTCAAAGCCCTGTTGATTCTGTAGCTAATAGGCTGTTCGTTGTCTCCCAGTGTCTATAGAAATATCTTTATTCCCCTCTTTCGATTCTACCTAATATTCTATTTGTAGCTGGATGTCTTTAAATTTTAATAATCCTATTAGATCTATTAGATTAGTTAACATTTCCCCAACTAAAACCTATCAAAGCTAGACTAGTTTCAGATCCAATTGAGGTTCATTATCCAGCTGGCTTTCAAGATCTTAACGCTAGACTCGATAAAGGCCCTATTGGTTTAATAACTAGTCTGTCTTTGTTCAAATCTAAACTTGCACCTATTAAAATTTTGTAAAAACACTTTATTCACGTCTAGTTGTTTTGTTCCCCTTGTGATTCTTAAATTTAGAAACTAAGCAGATATTAACATTTTTTATGTTAGACATTACCTGAGTTTACGTACAACGTTTGGAGTGTTGTATTCTATATTTTCATAAGCCGTACATGATTAATATTGCGAAAACTACATCTCAATCTGTAAAATAGAATAAGTGTTACTATTTGAATTGATATTGAATGGGTTAAATGTTGTACTCGTATATGTTTAATATTAACTATTCATTTTTTAATTATTTTATTCCTTTACATAAATATCAGTTTGATTTTCTATCTGGTTACGGAGTCGTGCTTTCAGTTTAACAAGTACTAACCTTCTTATTAAAATTATCCTTAGTTTATTAGCAATCGATCTTGAAGTAGAACTTTAATCTTAATAGTATTTAGGTAAACATTATATGGCTATTATTCTGTGCAAATATTTAATCTTTGTCTAGTGTTTGAGTGTCTATGTATATGTAGGAATTATTATTATCTTCGGTGTCTATATAATCATCTGTGTACTGTGCAGCATTAATAATTATTGAATTAACCGTTATATTAAGTGATTTGTTAGAATATAATGTCCCGTACTACGCGATTAGGACTTTTAAATATTTTGGAACATTGGTCTATATCTCTCTTTCACTATAATCAGTTCGGCCACCTAACATTGAGAGTAAGACTCGATCATGGCACACCATCGTCTTCAAATTGCTTCCGACTTCCACAACAAGTTCCATATGAGATGTAATGTGTGAATAAATCTCTCACGAAAATACTTCCAAAATACGATAGTTTAAAATTAAGATAATTTTTAATATTAAGGTTTAAGAACGCTCTTGTCTGGTGGAATTAACAAAAGAAGAGGCATTAATTTTCTAAATTACATTAATAGTTTTTTTTAATATTCAATTCTTTAAATAATTGGACATAATGATTGAGATTAATACTTATTTTTATCCCTAGTTTTTACGATTTTGAACCACCTGTGAAAGTCTGGTATAATTATAAATCCACTTAATAAACCGATCAACGAAGCACTAAATTTGATGATATTAGATCGTAACTCGTAACCCATCATGAGTGATTATTGCAAGAGCTAAAGTGTAACTTGAGCGTTCTGTATGAATATCTGTATGTTGTTTTGACAATCAAATTATTTAGGATATTATTAGCTCGGTGTTTATGTGTAAGTTAATGAGGATGATTTGTACGCGACGGATTTCATGTAATGACGTATTGAAACGCGATTTATTCAGGAATTTTCGAACCAATAATAAAAATTATTTTAAATAATATTTAAAATAATATTCGGTTGCAAAAGGAGGTATCGGACAGTCATCATAACAGCCCATTTATATCCCACTGCAGGGACGGGCCTCCTTTTAGTGACGGAGGGATACTTGACCTACTATTACCACGCTGGCAAATGGATTGATAGGGTTTAATTCTAAGTTTTCCTTCTTTTTATTACGTAATGATAATATTCACGATAGTCTCTTAGTGTCCCTTACAACCCCTATGGGATGATATGGGGTGGTGACACACTGTATTCTTACTCCGTCACCACACGGAGAGGGAGAATAGAGTGTATCGGACAGTAAAACATCAAAAATCTAAACTTCGGCACTAAAATATTCTGGAAAAGTTAACATCATTGAAATAATTAAAATACTTAAAAAACCTATTCCTTTGAAAATACTGTTTATTCACAAAATGGGATGAAACGATTGTAACAACTTATTAACGGCAATGTCTTTGCCGAATACAAATCATCCTTTAAAATAAATGTAGCATGCAGTAAGTTCAACACTACTAGAACTGGGCGATCAGGAAATAACGCATAGATTTAAACTTTAGCATGTAGGAAATCCAGGAAATGTGTTAGACAGTGACAGTATTACTTTAAGCTTAGCTTTTTAAGGTCCCGACGAAACGGAAGATAATTAGCTTTTTAAGGTCCCGACGAATCGAAACGGATGATAAGTAGAAATGCTCTCGTAACGTTACAGAGCTGTAGCTATTCGTATTAAATAGTTTTTAAGATCAATGATCACGATAAATGGTTTAAATCTTCTGGTGCAACGAAAATATATATAACGGTTAAAGTAAATGTAAATTTAAATGCACATGATCATACGGTAAACAATATTATGTAAACAAGGGTTCATGGAAGGTTTCTTAACTTTAACATTAATATACATGGAGGACACGTTCCATTTTAACATCTTACTTTACTGACTATAGCATTTGACGTCATTAAAAGTAATCATTTTGTATCTCAACTTTTTCGACAACATATATGCAACAAACTTCTGTTGCTTCTCTTAATCATCAGACCCCAAATATTCAAGTACTTCTTTTGACGGCAAATTATAGTTACGATCTTTGGATATATCAAAAATCACTTACCTTATTCAATTTCAAAATCGATAATGGAAAATCGTCTAGCAGAAGAGCGGAGTCTTACAAACCATTTCTCGTGACTTTGTGATAAGATTTAAATTCGTTGGCATATAAAAACCTACTCTGCAAGTGTACGATAAATGTTAGTTATGGTATAGGTGTATTAACCGCCTTACCGAGTAGACAGTAGACGATTACCATAATCAAGCTTGCTTACTCTGCAGTTTTACCTTTAACATTTATACTCTCTTGGTCACATCTGTACTGTTATTAATCTATATTGATTTGTAACTACTATCCACTAATTTTGCTAAAATAATTTGTCACATTCACCTAATTTTATTTAAGACTCAGCTTTATCTTTATATGCTATTCAAAAGCCCCTATTCTTCTCAAAGATCTTCGGCGTTTGCCATCTGTGTCTTCGTCTTCCATCGAATTATGACTTTCACTTTCATACAGTCTCTGTAATGTTAGTGTTGATACACAGTGACTGTTTTTACCTTCGTGCCTTTTGGTTTTGACCTTATGGTTAAATTTCTAAAGTTATTATACAAAAGAACTATTATTGTTTAAGAAACTTTCGTCTTGGTCTTGACACAAAAGTCAAGTTCAAAGCAGCATTGTTTGCAAGCAGATTAATGTGTCTCTACTATAGATTTAAGCTTACTCATCTTATTGCTATCATTACGTGAAATTACTCTTCATCTTCCTTACTATTTTAGTAATAGGTCATTGCTTCAGTATAGGCAATTAAATGATGTTTCGTGTAAGTAGGATACATTCCTTTTCAATGTCTCTCTTAAACAGATAACGAACTCTTTAATCTTTAAACCATATAAAATCCTTGAACTGGTATTCAAACACAAAACGCGGGTTAAGCAACAAGGTTTAATATTCGGCTATACAAGGATAAAAAGAACTTCTAAAAAAGGTCTCATGAAAAAAACTAAATCAAAATTAAAAACAGAAACAAGTATCTAACACGTAGCGTTAACGGTTCGTTATCTGTTAGATAGTGGAATAAATATATTATGTACACCACCGCAAAGACTGCTGAGGTTTCGCTATGTTATCTACACAATTGCTACTTTAATATTACAATTGGTTGTTTTTTCTATTTATTGCATCTACGTTACGTTGCCTTATCTTCTCTGTACTTTAAAAATGTTATACTAATTATCTTCAACAAGTCGATTTTTTCACTTTGCAGAGCACGGGATTATTTCCACATTTGATGGAAATTTAGACTGATGCACTACACTATATAATCTTTAAACTTAATATCAATTACGCCTTGTTCTTCTTCTTTAATAATCTATATTTTAATCTTAATAATCTTTAATATTCCTTCTATTTATATTTCATCCAATCGACTTGGTAATATTGCACCCTGTGTTGCACTAAGTGCTGATTATAAAACTAAAAAGTTGGCCTTAAAATGATTATCGTTTTATAATTTCAAAGTACCCACAGCGACGTTTTTAGAAAAGGTGTCATTCGTAAATCCCCTTTCTATATAAATATCAGATAATTAATGCTATCTTGTGTGAACACATAAGTGTCATAGTTCTTGCACCTTCGTGGCTTATAACTAACTATTCTATGACATTGTCGTATTAATAAATAACCAGACTCTAACTCGAAACCAAAAATATTCTCCTAACCAAACTTCTTCGCAATGGTGACTTACTAAAATACCTTTATTCGGTGATGAATAATACTTGAAATAGAAATTCTTCTTCTTCAATCCCATAACATGCGTGTTATGGGATTGAAATTATAAATATTATATTGTTTTTTCTTTTTGTCAGAAAGTTTATTAAAATTTGTCGGTTCTTTATTATTTGTCGTCAATTCAATAAATTTAATTTATTTGGCGATACGATGGAAATTTGCGATTAGAATTCCTAATAGTATCTTTGCATTATATATCGCCTTGCCTTAAAATAATTTTATTACAATTACAATTATTGACTCACAAGTTTTTCATTCTAATGTTTCGTCACTTTTCTGTAAATTTTTCTTTCATTGTTATAAAATCATGATTTGAGTATGATTTGGAATTAAACAGATAAAAAAAATATACCAAATGACTTTTAAGTTTTGAACAAGTTTCGCCCGAATAAGTCCAGCAGCCTTCAAGTACTATAATCACGCACACTCACCTTCTTGTCAAGCTCTCAATAATTATATATTTAACTGTAGCTGTAAGAACTGTTAAACACCCTAACGGAAAAATCTTAATACTCATTGAATAATCTCGGCACGTAATCTTCTTCAGGTACTTTACCTATCACTTCCGTTGTCTTGTTGTAGATTTAATTATATCTTAAATTTCATATTTCTATGAATTCTTTTTTTGTAATTTTTAGTGAGTGTTAATGCTCAGTTTCACTTTCATGTTCTGCTGATCTCATTGTTATCTAAAATAAGACCCAGTCCTATATTATATTGGCTCGTATTTCTCTAAAACTTAACTATGGATAATGTTTGATTAATAATATAATCTGATCGTCATAATATCTACAATGTATGTTATTTACGTAATACTTAAAAATATTCTCACCTCGGAACATAGTATGTAGTTATAGACAGTGGGCAACTAGCTCGAGTAACACTAGGTTACTGTATTCAAGTACTTTTACTAAATTTTAGAAATAGGCACATAGAGCGTGCAAAATTGTAATTAAAAACCGCTCGATAATTGGCGCATTAATTGGATGAAATATGTAGAACTTTAGATATAACTTAGTACCTATGTAATACTTTTAGAATAAAAATAATGTTTATTAACAGCATTTTAATTCTCTGGATATTAACTTGACGATTAAAAGTTTAAGATGTGGTTTAATTTCGGAAAGTTGATCAATTGTTGTCTACTTAAAGCGTGTCTGACAGTCTAAGTAGTTTTCTTATTATACTGTAACATCAGTAAGTAATCATTGTAATGTATCGTGAAGCAGTTCATTAAGTACGTATTATTAAATGGGTTTACCGCTCATCCCGTAGCGTAGATTAAGTGTATGTTAAAATTAATTTCTTTTACCTAGGTACACAACTGAGCTCCATACTTGATCTATCAAAATGTAATTTTCAATAAACTTAAGATAATAAACTTGATGTAATCAACACTTCTTAAAACCGTTTCCTAAAGGTACGGCTCTAAAGGAAAATATATTTATCTAAATTTTACTACCTTATACTGTTTACGTACCACGAATTTAATGTATTAGGAACATTTCTGGATAACTGTTTGTATATGTTTTCGATGTAATGTTTCGATATTAATAAATCTTGGTGTATATTCCTTTGTTTTATTATATTACCTATTAATGTTGATAGTGAGAGAATCATCATCATCATAACAGCCAATTAATGTCCCACTGCAGGGACGGGCCTCCTCCCGTCCACGGGAGTAAGAGAATGTCTTTCCAAAAAGGTTTGTATCAAAGCTCTAAAATGGTGTTATCTAAACTGTTTGCCTAATCGCTTCTTCAGCGAATTCTTATACATATTATCAAGTTTAATACAAGGGCTTGTTTTCACTAGTCCAGATTAATCAGATTTATGTTCGCATATGCCATTGGACCAGAATAACCTTAAATTACCGAGTGATAGTTCACATCTAACCTGCGCAAGCGGAGCAAGCTTGTTCTTGAACAAAGCAGTCTTATGTATAAAGTATAAAGCCTATCGCAGTATACTGCTGGACATAGGCCACTCCCAACACGCGCCACTGAACACGAAAAAAGTATATATTGCGTATCAAATTTTCCTTTTATCACGGAAAAAAGAATCAAGTGGAAGTGCTAAGTAGGCGTGGTAAGCGTGTCGCTAATACGCGCTTGATTTTTCTTCCCTGGTTTTTATAGAAAACTCTTACTCTCAGTTGGAATTTGCGATTGTCGGCTTTGTAAGACCCTATGACGGTTCTAGTGTAGGAGTTTCACTCACCGCAAAGAGTCTTAGGCAGCCTAAATCGACCACTAACTACCAAAGCTGAAAGTGACTGTACCTGAGTAACTGAAGAACGATTACCTATTTTGACAGAAGTAAGTATCTATGTCATCCTTGTGGTGACGGAGTAAGAATACAATATGTCACGACCCCATCTCATCCCATGGGTGTCGTAAAAACCGACTAAGGGAATAACCTTTACGAAATAAAAAGAAGGAAAACTTGAAATTAAACCCTATACCAATTCGTCTAGCCATCGTGGTATTAGTAGGCCAAGTATCCCTCTGTCACGGGAGGATCCCTGTCCCTGCAGTGGGACATTAATGGGCTGTTATGTTGTAAGTATCTATGAAGACCTATGACACTGATCCTAGGTGACGTAAGCACTTTGGATCGGTCTGGTTAATGAGTAAACCTCCTACCCTTCATAACCTGAAGAATGAGAAGAGTAAAACTATACAAATAGGACAGTATTGGTAAGTAGTGCGATCTTTTCGGAGTCGACACATTTTGTCAAGTCCAGGTTGGTGAGTTGGTGAAGGCTGGGAATAGTTTCCAGGGTAAGTAAGGACAATGGTAGGTATATATATTGAAACTGAATTTGAACCGATGATAATCGATCTATTATGGTGATCGTACCAGTTAGATAAGGCAGTTTTAATGCACTGACCGATCTCTATCAGAGATATATTCGACAGGCTTCTTGGTATAGCAAGGTAAACTGTACAGTAAAGTGACAATGACGTAGGTTTACAAGAATATAAAAAGTCACTACCTTTTCTGGTCCCGTGAATGTAGTAAAAGGCGACAAAGATACACTCGAAAAAAAAGGAAAAACTTGAAACAAAACCTATACGAAACCGAAAGGTCAATAGGTGTCGTAAAATTAGACAAAAGGAAAATACAGATAATATCTTTTATGAAAACGAAAGAAGGAAAACTTGACTTAAGACCTTTTACCAAAACGTCTGGCTATCGTGCTATTAGTAAACTAGGTTACCCTCCACCTCAGGAGGGAGGTCCCTTCAGGCGATTTTAGGACAGATATGTCGTTAAGGTCCCCCAAAAGGAACGGGTCCTACAGTATTTATTGAAAAACTAGAAAAACCAGGGCCATCGTGATTTTTAGGTTTACGACGTATTTATAAAATCCAGAAAAAATATCTTTCGTCGCTATAGAAATCGTAAAGTTAATCACTTTAGTTTTACGTTAGATAAAAGCTGAAACCCAGAAAGGCAATCACCTGATCGAAAAAAATTAACCTATGTCGCCATTTTGTTTTCCAGGGCAATTGCGTCATTACCTTTTTAATGAGGTACCTATAGGCAGACCGCTTAACTCAGACCCCGCCTGCGGTAATAGGGGTGCGCGGGGGGCGAGGACAAAGGAGAGAGCTATCTCTTGATTTTTTGGCAAAACGGCGCCATCTAGATATTGTGACCCGAACTACATCACATCACAACACAGCTCTAATTTTTAGCTAGCTTATTTTTATGAAATAAAAAGAAGGAAGATCGAAATTATACCCTAAACCAATCTAAATACCTGGAGAGGTTTTTTTTATTTTTCTGATCAGGCTTTAAATTGTGTAATAATTTAGATTGCATAAATTTTCTCTAAGAAAGTACGATTTTTAGTGGGAAGATGACGCCACCATCTTTGAAATTTGTAAATTGTATAGAAGACGGACTAGCATACTGCACTAGTGTCAAACTGACATACTGACTAGGTGTCCGTTATGGTAGCGTGTAAAAATAAAAAAGCTCTTATTATTGTTCTTATTATCTGTAATTATTTTCTAAGATTGATTCTTACAAATTAATATGTTTAAATCATACCTGTTTTAATGTATGTTACAGCCAAAGTAATAAATATGAATATTGTACATAATAACTAGCCATTATGTATAAGGGCTACTCAATTTAGATAAAGTGATAAATGTCGCAGAATTAATCACATTAACTAGCCATTATATTATATGTTATAGTACTGGCAAAAATACAATATTAAGGCAAAAGTCAGAAACAGTTGGTTAGGTTAGGTGAGTACTTGACCAAAGGAAGGCAAGAAACATTTTTTTTATGTAAAACTAGAATAATATAGTATTACTATATTCTAGCGTCCTTTGGTCACCATACTAACCTAACCTAACCAACTGTTTCTGACTTTTGCCTTAATATTGTATTTTTGCCATATATAATGGCTAGTTAATGTGATTAATTCTTCGACATTTATCACTTTATCTAAATTGAGTAGCCCTTATACATAATGGCTAGTTATTATGTATAATATTCATATTTATTACTTTGGCTGTAACATATATAATAGGTATATAAAAAATAATTAGTTGTATATTGGTTTTACAACCTTAAATCAGACATTCTTTTTACTTTTTAATTATAATCTAAAGAATAGGTTCTTTTAATTATTGTAAAAAGTAGTGTTAAGGATATTTCTTGAAGAGTCTACAAATAAATATATTTGTATTCTTTAAAATATAATCAAATTATTACAAATTATGTAATATTATTGTTATTTTTGGAGTCGGTGTCAGCCAACGAAATACGATAATACCTAAGCAAATAGAATGGCGGCCGCGAATTACAGATTATATTATTATATAATTTCGACATTATGACATAAAGTTGTTGATTGTTTATCATTATACCAGCCAATCGACGTCCACTGCAGGACATAGGCCTCTTCCAAGTATTGCCACCTTGCGCGGTCCTGTGCCTCCCTCATTCATAGGGTACCAGCCGTCCTAACTAGGTCGTTAGTCCACCGTGTGAGGGGTCTCCCCACCTTGCGCTTTCCGGTAGGCGGTTGCCATTCCAGAACCTTTCTGCCCCAACGGCTGTCGGTTCTCCGCGATATGTGCCCTGCCCCCCCCACTTTAACCGGGCAATTCTGAGCGCTATGTCGGTTACTTTGGTTCTCTTGCGGATCTCCTCATTTCTGATTCGATCACGCAGGGAAACTCCCAACATAGCTCTCTCCATTGTGAGAGTGACCATGGGCCTTCTTAAAAGGCCCATAGTTACATTGATTATGATTGTTTATGGATTGGTTTAAAAATTAAACAAATATTAAATAACTATTTTTATCAGATTTAAATAAATATATTTCAAAATACCTGTGTCACGTTCAAACGTTTTAATATACCTAAAAGCTCTAATATACCTACTTAGTAACTGATTTAATATACCGTTAATAAGTTTTAATATACCTATTTAGTAACTGATTAAAGCTTTCCATAACTTATGAGCGTTTATGGGGCTAACCAGCACCGTCAATTGAAAAAAATCGTAATTCGCTAATAGAATCAGTAATGCAAAATGTTGTCTACAAAGTCGTTAGAAAAGGCAATAAAGTTTTGTATTCCATTCTATTCCTTTCTGATCACTTTAAATGGTTTTTAATTAGATAAAAATTGCATTTAAAACAAAAACGGCCGTTTCATTTTAGCATGCGAGTTTTAAGTAATTGTCTTTGATTTGTAGTACTTATTTCTCATTTTAGTCTTTAGTCTATGTATAACAGGACGCCATATTTCTTCAAATTTTAAGTCAGGAATAAAAAATAGAATATAACTATCGTGGCTGACACCGACTCCAAAATAACAATAATATTACATTATTTGTAATAATTTGATTATATTTTAAAGAATCTACAAATAAATATATTTGTAGACTCTTCAAGAAATATCCTTAACACTACTTTTTACAATAATTAAAAGAACCTATTCTTTAGATTATAATTAAGTAAAAAGAATGTCTGATTAATGTTGCAAAACCAAAATACAACTAATTATTTTTTACTTTTTAGTGCAATTTTTGTCTTTGAAGTCGTTTTTTTTTGTAAAAACTTATTTTATTTGGCATAGTAATCAACTCGATATAGCTCTTGTGTCCGCTACCCCGCTCCCTCGTCCCTTTCATACCGCAGGCGGGGACTGAGATAAACGGTCGGCCTATAGACTATAGGCCGACCGTTTATCTCAGTCCCCGCCTGCGGTATGAAAGGGACGAGGGGGCGGGGTAGCGGTGTCCGTTATGGTAGCGTACACAAGAGCTATATCGAGTTGGTTACTATGCCAAATAAAATAAGTTATTCCAAAAAAAAAATGACTTCAAAGACAAAAATTGCACTAGAAAGTAAAAAATAATTAGTTGTATTTTGTTTTGCAACATTAAATCAAACATTCTTTTTACTTAATTATGATCTAAAGAATAGGTTCTTTTAATTATTGTAAAAAGTATTGTTAAGAATATTTCTTGAAGAGTCTACAAATTTATTTATTTGTAGATTCTTTAAAAGATAATCAAATTATTACAAATAATGTAATATTATTGTTATTTTTGGAGACGGTGTCAGCCACGATAGTTATATTCTATTTTTTATTCCTGACTTAAAATTTAAAGAAATATGGCGTCGTGTTATACACAGACTAAAGACTAAGATGAGAAATAAGTTCTACGAATTAAAAAAAAAACCTAAAATTCGCATGCGAAAATGAAACGGCCGTTTTTGTTTTAAATGCAATATTTATCTAATTAAAAACCATTTAAAGTGATCAGAATAGAATGTGTTATACAAAACTTTATTGCCCTTTCTAACGACTTTGTAGACGACTTTGAAACTCTACTTTATGAAACTTAAACTATAAACTCTGCACTGTATATATATATTAGAAATGTGCAAATTTGTCCTAAAATACCCCGAAATATACAGTAGAAGACAAGACATAACAACGAAATACAGCTTGCGTCACCAAAATAGGTTGAACCTACCTACCTGTAGATTGGCAATACACGCTGCGGGCCCTCTTACAATGTCAGTAAAAATATTCAATAAACTCCCAGAAGAAATAAAAAATGAAAAAAAATCTACATCATTTATAAAAAAACTAAATAATATTAATAAATAAGCCTTACTATAGTGTAAATGAATACCTAAATGATTCATCATTAGCATAAAAAATAATCTATCATTCACCTAAATTAAATAATTTATTTTTGTTAAATATAATTGAATAATAATATATAAATAAATAATAAGAATACTTTATACTTTTTGAAATAAAAAGCTTAATGTTTGCTATCTCTCCTCTCTCCTACGTTTTGCCTTACCCGACAGGGTCCATAAATGATACTTATGTTTATATATTACACCTTGTAAATACTTATGGAGTGCATTAAACAGTTTGAGGTTGAGTTTGACATTTTGCATTATTGATCCTATTCGCGAATTACGATTTTTTTCAATTGACGGTACTGGTTAACCCCATAAACGCCCATAAGTTATGGAAAGCTTTAATCAGTTACTAAATAGGTAGGGTCGACTGTCTCACAATGAACCATGCAGCTACACTTAACCAGCGCTATATTTCCAAAATTCGACGTGGCCAGATCGTGTTAATTTGTGCAAAAGATAGGTACAGACGTGTCTCTTCCGCTCAGTAGTTAGCAAGCAGATCGCGCGAGAAGTGTATGTATGCGAACCTTTTTTTAAAAAACTGTCACAAAAGTAAGTTTTAAATAAATTTTACTATCTTTTTTAGCATTTTTCCTTTAAGAAATATCGACTATTTTATTTCTACACCGAATTATATAGTTATTTAGCTTATCTATGCACTGTAATTTATTTCATAATTATATTTCTTTCAGTTTAAATTTTTAAGGTTAGTTATAAAAAGGTGCTATGTCTCACATTGAACCATGTTGAGGTGGTACTCAATGAATCACGGATTGTGTACCCCAAGAATTGCCTTGGCGTACACATTAAACAAAACGTGGTTCATTTTGCTGGTGTTGTTAGATAATGTATTGAAACTTTCAAACTACATAATATTCTTTTACCTAGCTGTTCATATTATCATTATTAATATTACTTTATTTACTTCCTTTGGTCAATATTTCTATCTGTTACAGAATGGCACGGAATAAAGTAAGTCAGAATAGGGAAGTCAGGGTGGGGAGCCCCTTACACAATGGACCGACGACCTGGTTAGGAGGGCGGGAAGCCGATGGAAGAGGGAGGCATAAGACCGCGCAGGGTGGAAACGTTTGGAGGAGGCCTATGTCCAGCAGAATAATAGTCTATAGGCTGATATTTATGATGATGATGAAATTAAGTCAAAGAAAAAAGGGGGCCACACTGCTTCCAATATGTTAAGAGCTTTCAAATTAAATAGAGAAGGTGTAATCATCAGAAAAGCTGCATTATATCCTACTTTGCGCCGCTATGTAGCACAGTATTTACACACACGTAAAGATGATCTTGCTAACAAGAAGTATATACTAAATTATGATTTAAAGACTACTCTATTACAAGTCAAGACTAATTACATAAGAAATGGACGTTTTACTTTTACCTTAATTAATTATTGATAACATTTCTTTTTCATAATTAAGTGGTTCAATGTTAAAATTAACCCGGTTCAATGTGCACACCCTAGAGTACACATTGATCCAAATATTTATTTTTATATTTATGTTTTTATTTTTAAAAGTATAAATAATATTGAAAATTTGTCAATGCTCTTTTAAAGCTAGATAAATTACCTATCTTTGTACAAAATTTGAATCATTTCGAAGCTTAAACGAGAGAGTTATGCGCCTTCAAATTTTACATGGTTCATTGTTGGACAACTTACCCTATATTAAAACGTTTGAACGTGACACAGGTATTTTAAAATATATTTATTTAAAAATTATAATAATAGTTATTTAATATTTGTTTAATTTTTAAACCAATCCATAAACAATCAACAACTTTATGCCATAATGTCGAAGTCATATAATAATATAATCTGTAATTCGTGGCCGCCATTCCATTTGCTTAGGTATTATCGTATTATATTGGCTGACACCGACTCCAAAAATAACAATAATATTACATAAATTTAATAATTTGATTATATTTTAAAGAATCAACAAATAAATATATTTGTAGACTCTTCAAGAAATATCCTTAACAATAGTTTTTACAATAATTAAAAGAACCTATTCTTTAGATTATAATTAAGTAAAAAGAATGTCTGATTTAATGTTGCAAAACAAAATACAACTGATTATTTCTTATATATAGGTACATTAAAACAGGTATGATTTAAATATATTAATTTGTAAAAATCAATCTTAGAAAATATTTTCAGATAATAAGAACAATAATAAGAGCTTTTTTTATTTTTACACGCTACCATAACGGACACCTAGTTAGTATGTCAGTATGACACTAGTGCAGTATACTAGTCCGTCTTCTATACTATTTACAAATTTCAAAGATGGTGGCGTCATCTTGCCACTAAATCTCGTACTTTCTTAGAGAAAATATGCAATATATTTTTAATTACACAATTTAAAGCCTGACCAGAAAAATAAAAAACCTCTCCAGGTATTTCGATTGGTTTAGGGTATAATTTAAATTTTTCCTTCTTTTTATTTCATAAAAATAAGCTAGCTAAAAATTAGAGCTGTGTTGTGATGTGATATAGTTTCTGTTCACAGTATCTAGATGGCGCCGTTTTGCCAAAAAATCAAGAGATCGCTCTCTCCTTTGTCCTCGCCCCCCGCGCACCCCTATTACCGCAGGCGGGGTCTGAGTTAAACGGTCTACCTATAGTTAAATATAGGAATATTAATATCTCTATATATTTTTATTATTGTGTAATGTATTTTGACGCATGCGCGGTTGGTGATTCGCCGTATTCGAGTTCAGATCGCCAGGTCCGGCACGTCAGATGTGCCGGAGGGAGCGTGTAGATCACACCCTTCTTCCGGAACATCACGCAATACCCATAGCAATAAAATATATTGAATGCAGGTCATTGACGGTAGTTTGATTTTTATTATTTTCTTCAGATTTTTTTATTTTTTTATATTATTGGAATATTATTTAGAAATTGAAAAAAGAGTTTTTTTTTAATTTATTTTTTTATTTATTTAGTATACTTAGGTATTAGTTTTAAAAGACTCCAAATAGAAAAATGAGTAAGTATTCATTTTTTTTAGAAACATTTTACAAATTTTTTGGCCTATTATAATTGTTTTTTGTGTGGAAGGGATGAATTCTTTCAAGTTGGTATCATGGTTTTAATCGAAATTACTAAACACATTTTGATGCGATTAGGTCTACTACGTGAACTAACTTGGTCAGACCATGACATTTTTCCTTTATGAACCTTCAGATTCGGAGGCCTTCGGTCTCGGTATATTGCCTGTTGCTTTTGGCGCGCAAGATTCTTACCTTCTCTTCTGGCATGAAGTCTAAAGTACTGAAGTATCCTTTTCAAGTAGGTATACCGATTACTTATTGCCGCGTTGTATTATACTGTTCACGGAGCTACTGACACACCTAGCAAGCGTGAATCCCTGTCTAGCACCATAGAAAAATTTGGTGGATGCATGTGAAATATTATCCTCGTATAAGATCCTCCTCGCCTGCATGAGAGTTGAGTTGAAGCCAGAGTACGGTAATTGTCCCATTTATTTGTGGATTATTGGATGAGAATGAGTGGCCTTGATGTTGGTCTTGTTTGGTGATGGTGATGGTAAAGACTATTAATCCCCAGTTTTCCGAAATATCTTTTGGTAAATATCTTGGTCTGAAGTCTCTTCTTAAACGCTTCCTCTTCTTTTTGGACTCTGACAAAGCCGAAATTATTTGAGAGCGCAGAAATTATTTTTCCAAATATCTTTAAAATTAGGACCGAACTAATTCCAAAAACTACATAACCATTACTTACCAGGAGTTAGTGAACTATCAAGTATCTAATTTATTAGTTCTAGTGATCTGATATGCTAGAATGTCAAAATTCCAAAAATATTTTGCTGGGGTAACGCAGACATCAGCACCCTTACCTTCTCGTACATACATGCTTAGGCAAAACGAAACCTATTTAATATTTAACAAAATTAAACTAAAATAGATAACTTATTAAAACAAATTTTAAGCTTCACCAATCATACCCTAAATCCCCAAATTTTATTTTTGAGGAGCTCTAATAGAACCTCAAAAATAGAATGCAATAACGTCATTCGCATATATAAGAGTTTTCTCTTACAAAGCAATGCTTATGTAAGGTGCCACCTGCTAAATAGAACAAATGATTATTCGTTAAATGAACATTTTGGGTTCTGTATGTTCTGTACATTTGCTCCTAGTACTATACTGGTTTCTTTACTGCAATGGAAAACTTGAAAAAAATCAATAATTCTAATGTAATAATATCATTGAGGTGAAACATGAACATATTTTAGAGGCAGAAAAGTTCTAGAAAAGCAGCAGAAATTGCAGGGTGGAAACACCCATTATACGGTGAACCGATGACCTAGTTATGACGGCAGGAAACCGATTATACAGCAATTTACAGTACGCGCCACCTAATTGGCCAGTCTATCAGAGAAGTTGGCGCATATTCAGGAACAAAGAAAACAGCCACCATTTAGTTAAGTTACCAAAAATGACAACGGTAAGCCTCGCCAGGATAGGTCAGAGGAACACGTTAGCCCATCTAAATAAACTGTGTATTATTGCTTACTTTACGGAACCCTAAGCTTGACCATGTCATTTCGTAACAGTCCATTGTGTTATTACGCGTTCATGACGACAAAAAAATCATGCACCTGTTACTTGAATCAATATTGTTATCATCAATGGACGTCTGGTGGATTTTACTCTCTCTAGAGTTCGCTCTTATTGAATGCAAAAAGTATTGCGTTAAATCCAAATCTCCTTTGGAGCTAGGTACATGGACTTATGATTTGAAACACATAGATTCCGCTGTCGTGGAAAATGTGCCTGTTTCTATAAAGCAAGGATTGGTTTACGTCTATGATAATACATTTCCTGGCTATATAATTAAATACATACACGTGGACAATGTAGCTGTGAAAAGTTGTGGTGCTGAAGCAGAAATCAAACATGGTGGGATTGATACTTCGTCAGTGTTGATTGTGCTACAAGCTGATATCAACCAGGAGATCAGATCTGTTGTCGACATCTGGGGAGTGAAGATAGCCAAAAATAAACAACCGCCAACTAATTCTACTAAAAGTACATTTGGTAAATCTTGGCCTATGTTTAAGAAATATGGAGCTGTAAGTCATAATAGAAATAACTAAGCAATTTTGTAAGTGTTGTAATGTAGCTTATTTTTGTAAAACATTTCTATCGTATGTTCATTAAAAAAATATAATCACTGTTTCATAAGTTTTATTTAGTGATGCATACCACCCCATCTCATAAGCAAGGTAAGCAAGTTTGTCTTAGTCTCCTCCCTGTAGTGGTAAGTCTTTGTAAAAATATAAACATGTTGTAAGCTATCTTCAATAATTTTTGAGTTAATTGAGTAAATACCAAATATCCCTAGATAAAGTTTATGTGTGTAGTTGTTGAATCCAATTTTATTTATATAGATAAATAAAATTGGAGTGTCTGTTTGTAACACGAATTATATCATATCAATGTAAACAAGATACAATATCCGAAGCCCCTACACTGATTTCAATGAAATTTTACGGTGCGTCAACTAGACTTTAGATTTTTTTTAATGTTTTGTTTTTCGCAGAAAAAAAACCATAAAAAATTTAATGATACTTAAGTATATAATTTTATTCAGTGGGCTTTAACGTGAGGTTATAACGAATAACTAAAGCTCCTTTCTTAATTTCAGTTGAATGTTAATCTTTGTTCAGTCGTTTTAAAATGTAGTCAAACGTATTTCGCATTGTGCTGTTTACACTTCTTATCTAAGTTAATACTTATTAATAGTTATTATATACTTTGATTGCTATATAAGTAATTAGGTAATTAACAAAAAAAGTGTTACACACACTATCTATTAGGTATAAATATTTATAACTTTATCAAGTTTGTTTTTGGACAGATATTTTTTTATTGACGTTAAACCGGATACACATCGAAGAACAGAATCATAGGTTGGTTCTCACCTCACTATTTCTAGTCATCATGCTAAGCTGTGAAGGTAGGCAAGCGCTCAGTTGCATTGCATGACTTTATAGAACCAAACGACAAGCATCGTAACTTTTGAACTTAGTCAGCTTGCGACCACGGCCAGTGCAACCTGTGCTGAAACGTCAAGTAAAATAAAGATAAATAGCATGCGCGCTAATGTCCCTTTACTATAATACTTATAAGCAACAAATAGTTCTTCATGACAAGCCTTTATACTACATATAGTTTTTTACCTGTAATGCTTAGGACTATGTAGCGTCATCTAGCAACTTACTCAAGCGAACACACACTATCTCAGTACTCCCACAATCAACAGATGTCGCCACTACGTCCTGAATCGCGATATCAAGATTCGCACAGCGATTCCGCATACAGCAACGTCCAACGAACAACTGTTGGGCAGTTGGCCCGCCAGGCACGATCACCCTCGCCTGGTCGGAGGATCCTCCCCTTTTCGTTGGAGGCATGGTGCTATTACGTCAACGCCACCTCCACAGGTATGACTAGAAAAATCCAAAAAGAAGAAAGAAAAGACTTTATACCTTGGTGCTTCCCTGTACGATTGCTGACTAATCTGACTAATATTGTGTCCAGCTCTCATATTAACCTTTCACAGAATTAACTAAGTAGGAGCCGGTCACTGAGTTAGTTCTGTATTGCTTTTTATTAATTAAGGTGTTCATGTAAATAATGTGAGGAGTTTTATATCCATCGAAGGATTAATTTTTAATCGTTACTGGTATATTAACAAATGTACCTGTACAATTACGTGTATATTTATCAACTAGCTGACCCAAAGTATATAGCCTATGACACTCCCCGATAAATAAACTATTCAACACAGAAAGAATTTTTAAAATCGGTTCATTAGATCCAGACATAACCTCTACAACGTCACAAACACACAAACTTTACCTCTTTATAATATTAGTATAGATAAAATTTAGTATACTATGCAATTTTAATAATTAAGTAGGTTCAGTTAATCGACCAACCAGCTTGTAAAACAAACTGAAAGAAAAAGTTACATTAAAAAAAAGAAATAAAAAATCTCTTGTGTATAATAATTTTATGTAGTTATTTGTATTTAATTGTAACATTCAAGTTTATGCGATTTTAATACAGATATCAATATTATTACGAACTAAAATTGTTTAAACCTATCGTACAACTACGTTTTTTTTGCCTAAATATCCCAGACTACTTTTTTGGGTAAAATCCCAGTTACTACTTTTTCGTATCCATTGTGACCACACTAGCATATACTTATAATTACTTAAATCTACTCTACATACTTATACTAACTATATTCTAGGTTAATAACTTCTCTAAGTCCAATAATTTCCATCACATTTAAGGCTCGCCACACTAGCCATTTTTATTTCGAATCATCACAAAAAAAAATATTTCAAATTTTTCTTCCGAATTTATTTTTAACTTGATTTTCCAAAATTGATTTTGGTATTATTCTAAAAAGTAACAATTATATCTTTGAACAAAAATCACATAAATCTTATATAGGATGCATCTATTACATTTACAAAAACGATTAAGAGTAGAAATAAACACAGGTCATTTATATTTATTTCACACTGTCTCATTTAGCTAAAACTGAGTTTAAAGGGTAGAAATGAGCGAGAATTTTCTGATTTTTATTAATTCATCCCGCATGGGAGTTCTTCGAGTTATAAAAAACACTACTGTTTGAGAAAGCAGTAATTTTCTCTGTAATCGATATAAGTAACAACCAAACATTATTAATAGATCTTTTATTAATCATAATCTACAAGTCTAAAGCAAAAAAATGGTCTTTTATATTTTAAAGTCATCAGGAAATCTCATACAGTCAACTACAATGATATTCAAGGAATTCATGTAAATAGTGGCAACCAAAAAAACAGTAATTTCAGTACAAAAACGTTGTTATTATTGTCAACTATAAGGTGGCGAGACCCCTCACACTTTGGAACGACGACCTAGTTAGGGCGGCGAAACCAATGGATGAGGGGAGGCACAGGGCCGTACAAGGTGGCAATATTTGAAGGCAGTGGACGTCCATTGGCTGATATGATGATGAAACTATTAATTACCGTTTCGGTTGCAATTTTTCACAAGACTACCTTAAGTATATTTGAAGCTGACTGTACTATTTCTATGTCATGATATCTACTGCAGGGTAACAATACCACCGTAACTTTATTCAATAATGAAACACCTGAATAAGGGTCTTACCACACTATACGTTAAACTAGATGCAGTACCGAAACGGTACATCTACGTTATTCTAAATAATTATGACAAAGTATTATTTATGTTTAGGTATACAATAATCAATTTAGCAAATGGACAATCTTGTTGTATTTACTAGCTGTTAAGTAAGTAATACAAGAAATCCTGTTAACCCCTACGATGTTATTTCTCTTGTGTACTCCAAAATAGCAGTGTCATGGGAGAAATTTAAAATAGCGGATTGTTGATATTCAGTAAGTATTATATCTTAGGACAACGTAAATTGTGTATATGTTGTCCTGATCATATAAGCCAAATTAGCAAGAAAAATGATCAATCATTATTTTCTATGTTGGTAAGAACATTTATATAAAAGTACCTAATTAATCGTGACGTACCTAATAACTGCTGGTTTCTTAAGGCGTTGGACGTAATCAAGTTTTAAATTATTATGGTCGGAAATGATAGGGCTTCAGAAAAATTATGTCTAAAGTAAAAATAAATGATAAAAATAAGATTTATTGATAAAATATTATATCTAAGTTACATAGTAAACTAATGAGTATTTTTGTTTTCGGTCTTAAGCAACGTGTAGAGGCTGTTCGAATTTCAAGCAAGTCGTCGTGCCGTGATGTTATTTCACACACAAAATTTATTTTACGTATGATAAATATTTTTAAGTGACTTCCGCAAAGCATTTGAAAGAAGGTGGCAATATTTGGAGGAGGCATATGTCCATCAGTGGACGTCAATTGGCTGAGATGATGATGTGAAAGAAGAGGGAACACAAAATTACAACCGCGACATGACAACCACGGGTGGTAACATAGCTTTCAAGATATAAACTAGAAAAAGAAAGTAATTTGCATTCGACGATAAATAAAAAAAAACATATTTTTTTCGATATTTTTTTCCAAAAAGACTTCAAACGAACCACGCTCAAAACTCTAGTGTGAAAGACACCTTATTAACTTATGTTTTATAAAGAAGGCTAGTCGATTAAATATAATTGTTTATTTTGTCTGTAATACTCCAACAAGTAGGTAATCATGTGTATAAATAACAAATTATCATTTGTAATAAAAACAAGGTTCATTTGACCTAAATAAATGTTAATAACAGTTTAATTATAAATACTTAATCGAGAAGTGCCTCACGCATGTTCCTAGATAGGTATTTGTGACGTCAGTAGTCTGATAATGTTTACAATGTTGAGTGATATATAACTGAATGAGTTTTAATAGATAGCTTGAAAGTTATTAAAGGGCTAATTTAACCTCATTTAATGGAGAAGGGCAATTTAATTATTATTACAATCAAAATGTATTCTGGATAATAATCGTTAAGTTAATTACCCGATGGGGCAGAAAATTTCTAGGATGACGACGGCGCACTGGAAGACCCAGAGATCAAGGGACACCGATACATGAGGCCGCGCAAGGTATAGATATTTGGAGGAGGCCTATGTCTAGCAGTGGACGTCAATTGCCTGATATAATGTAGGGGTTAACAAAAATGCTATCACTATCCAATCAATAGTAGCAACTAGTAAATTAATGTGATTATTAAATCGATTTACTTTTTAATTATTAAGTTGTGCATTGAAATGAGATATTTTTTGTGAATTAAGATGGAAACTTAAGTTGACTTTGAAGACCTCGTCATATTAAAGTAAGAATAGTCTAAAAATTATATACAAGTAATTATAAAGAAAATAAAACGCCCAGCCTTAAAACGCCAGCAGTTATTAATATACAATATCACGTAAACCTAAACTACTAGATACTTAATACTAAAAATAATAAAATAATTCGCAAGAAAGCATAAAATCACAATTTCTATAAATATATACATATAATGTCCAATTAATATAATTGTACGAATAAACTTTGGTTTGATTTAGGTACACATTCTTGTAGGTCTTATTACACTGGGTGCAGTCTGAAGTCTATTCAAATCAAACCCAAACCGCGTATAAGCAATGACATGGCCACAAATCGCATCCAGTGTAAAAAAGTCAAAAATTTTCAATCCTAAACTAAAAAACTAGATATAAGCCGCAGCATACTTTTATTTGTGCCGACTGTCGTGTTCCTGTGCATACAGTAAAATATCTTGTTGGACAAGAAAGAAAGAGAAAGCAAGAAAGAAAGAGAAAGCATGAAAGAATCTAAAGTTAGTTATAAACATGTGATTATACAAATAGTATAGTAAGTAAAACTATTTATATACAGCTACTTTAGCACTACAAACGTAGCGCGTTTTTTAAGAAGATGCACAGAGTCTCTTATAATATTTCCTTTAATATAATGATTAATATCCTTAAATTTATACTTATTTAATTACTTCAATATATAGACACAATAATTAATATATATTTGGTAGCCAATATGATTTAATTTTTAATTTAATCAAAATATCACTTATTTCAATCACGACTAACAACATTTTTATTCAAAATAGAAAATATTTATCAGTCATAAAGAGATCTTATACATTTTGGATAATTTTTTTACCAACAAATCGCATTAAGTTATTTACAATAAACAGAATAAACTAATAACTTAAGGACTCATAAGCCGTAAATCAAAGCGCACCAAAATTTAAAAAAACAATATGTAGCGCAAAAACGCACAAAAAATTACGCGACTGTGTGGTACTTACTTTAATTTTAACGAACTATTTTAAATTTTGAACTTCGAATAGTCGGCCATCTTGATAACCGTTTTGTTTTGAGACAAAGTCCTTTTGCCTTTCATGTAACTTTATAGTTTGAAAGCACAGGACACATCACAGTATATTATATAGACTTAACTACTAAGTTTACCTACTTCTAAAGTTTAAACTTCGGTTATATCGACTTAGTCGACGTTATGAAACTTAAGTATGGCTCGACCCTTTATCTCCGAGTTGCAGAGTTTCCTGACGACCTCTTGGGCTTCTTCAGCTGGGAATACGGAGTGAGGAGGTGGCTCAATCTGAAAATATAGAAATAATGTGTTTATTTTTTTTATTTCTCAGTGTTACGTTTCTTTTACACAAAGCAATCCTAAACTTTCCACGTGTTAGTAAGTATTGCGTTTTTTAAACGGCTAGTAAAATATAGGGCTATGATACGTACGTCTTTCCAGGGATTTAACGGAGGCGTTTATCACAAACCATCAGGTAGTAAGCTTGCGGTCTAATATCTTTTCGTCATAATATATTCGGATATAGGGCAGTCCTATTCTAACCGGAAACCGCACGCTAAGGTCGTATAATATATCTTCTCTTTTAAATATAAAGTAACACACTCGGACTTTTACAGACATGAAATGAATTTGACAAAATGCAAATCTTTGTGTGCATGAACATGATTATTTGTATTGGTCTGGGTGTTTTCTATGTATAATATGTATGTATTTACAAAAAAAAGTATTTATGTATGTATATCCGTTGTCTAGAACCCATACTACAAGCTCTGCTTAGTTTGGGACTAAGTATTTCATATTATCCATATTATCTCTTTAGTTTAACCTAAATCTTTTCGAGTTGAATGATCTCGAACGCACAACGTAAATGATTATACTTTAAGATACACAAATAAATTATGGCACTTTATTGTTGTTTTGCAGGCGAATCATGATGATTCAGGAACAGTATAAATAGAAATTAATATTATTTCGTATCAATTATAAATTTGTAATACTTTGAATGTCTGTGTTGAAAATTCGGAACAGTTTGGAACTCGCAAAATGTCCAAAAAACCTGTCTTTTTAACAAATATCCCTTTGAATTTTTTACTATCAATATCTATCTTGGGTAAATATTGTTCCTTTCTCATTTACTTCTTATAGATATATGTAGGTATAATAAGTACTAGCTGACCCGTGCCCACTTCGTTGGGCGGTGAAAAAAAACGTTATTAAGCGTCCTTTTTAAACATATTTGATTACTGCTCGAGCCCTATTCGTCATAGCGTGATATTATACAGCCTATGACATTCAACACAGAAATAATTACTGAAATCGGTTCAATAAATCTAGAGATTACCCCCTACAACGTCAGAAACACACAAACATACAAACTTTACCTCTTAATATTAGTATAGATAAAAACATGTAAACAAGGTGCTTATAAAACAGGACGACAATATCAGACGAGAAGCGAACTCATTGACCTTGCGATAATGCATTCAACAACTATACTGTTGTGTTACTATGTATCTTATGAGTGTTATTTATGCTTCTTTGTATCACTAGGCATAACATTAACGTATTCTGTTATTTGCAAGAAGACCCATTTAATATTCCACTGTAAGATTTCTCCAATGAGGTTGACTTGGACACAGGACAGGACTCTAGTTTTCACACATACATACATACATAAACTCACGCCTCATCCCGTCCGGGGCGAGCAGAGATGACAGAACGCCACTTGTCACTCTAGATTTCCTTTTTATTTCTTTAAAAATGTTTAAGAAAATTTAACCAAAATCAGTTTTGACTACCAGTTTAAAATGAGATTAATATCATAGAATGGACTATACTTCTATAAGGCCAAATATTATGGTCAATTTGAACGATGATCTAACTATGAGAGGGGTTGACATGAATACCGTCTCTAGCGTTAAGCTGGGTTTACTTATTCCCCTGGGTATAGGATTCAATTCTTGCCTTGTACAATAAAGATGTTTGTGTGCATATGTTACGGGCAACGTGATTAACTGGGCATTATTAATAAGGACCGGTCTTTATTAATAATGCCCAATAACGATGGCCAAAGTGATAAATTTACCACTTTGACCGGCCCTTATTAATAATGGCCGACGGCCCGTGGTCCATGTAATAAGTTAGTGTTTGAGATAGCTTAAAAAAAAGCTAAAATCCTAAAATTAAGCCAAAAGTCAGAAACAGTTGGTTAGGTTAGGTTAGTATGGCGACCACAACGCGCACGAGCCGAGCGAGCGAAGCGAGTGGGCCGCGGCAGCGGCCGGCGAGTGGCAGAAACATTTAAGTAAAATGTTTATTTTTTTAACTACTTTGTCCAATAGTTTATTTTTTGTTAACTTTTCATGAAAATTTTGTAAGTTTAATTTCATTTCATTTCATCATCATTCCCCTGCCCTTATCCCAATTTTTTTTTTTATTTGGGGTCGGCGCAGCATGTCTTCTTCTTCCATTCTTTCCTATCAGACGTCATATCACAATTCACACTCTTCGCAGCCATATCGTCTTTCACACAATCCATCCATCGTTACTTTGGTCGTCCTCTTCCCCTATATCCATCCACATACATGTTCAACACCTTTCTTACCACATGATTCTCATTCCTCCGCATAACATGCCCATACCATGACAGCCGGTTGCCACGTATTTTTTCTGCTACCGGTGTGACGTGCCTCACGCGTCCATCTTCGCGCGCTCCACTTCGCTACACGTCAATGGCGCGAGCGCGTCGTGGAGGGGCCTACACAGCGGCCATTATATAAGAAGACGCGGGGCGCGGCCGCTTCCCTTTTGTTCCGGCTTGCTGACTATTACGTGGTGACGTGCCTCACGCGTCCATCTTCGCGCGCTCCACTTCGCTACACGTCAATGGCGCGAGCGCGTCGTGGAGGGGCCTACACAGCGGCCATTATATAAGAAGACGCGGGGCGCGGCCGCTTCCCTTTTGTTCCGGCTTGCTGACTGAAGCTAAGTGTTTGCCTTTCTATAGGGCAGCCTTCGAACCTCGTGCTTTGTAATCGAATCCTCTCAAAATCCTTCTGATTAGACCGGCTTGCTTAAACTATATTTGTGTTAACGTAGTGATTTCTAAATATATAGTGACAAACTAATAACATTGTATGTACTAAATTAGCTTATACCTATATTTGTGTTAACGTAGCGATTTCTAAATATATAGTGACAAACTAATAACATTGTATGTACTAAACTTTTAACTGAATAATACTACATTGTCGTACTGAGTTGTTTGCATTTATCTCCCTAAACTACCCACTACGTCACAGTTTTTTTTTTTTTTTTTTTTTTTTTTTTTTTTACGATATCCGTACAGCGCTGGCTCGTCATGAGATAATACTAACTACTAACCCTAATTTTTTTTTAAAAATAGTTTGTAATGCCTTTTCTTTTGGCTGTTTCAGGTACCTCCCGCGGAGCTGATCTCATCTACCGCTCCTGCAGGGTGTTGGTGCCTGAACAGCCTGTCGCCCCCTGCTAGCAGCCGAATTTTCCCTAGGAAAAATTCTGGTCTAGCGGGGGGGGTATGTGACGTGCCTCACGCGTCCATCTTCGCGCGCTCCACTTCGCTACACGTCAATGGCGCGAGCGCGTCGTGGAGGGGCCTACACAGCGGCCATTATATAAGAAGACGCGGGGCGCGGCCGCTTCCCTTTTGTTCCGGCTTGCTGACTGAAGCTAAGTGTTTGCCTTTCTATAGGGCAGCCTTCGAACCTCGTGCTTTGTAATCGAATCCTCTCAAAATCCTTCTGATTAGACCGGCTTGCTTAAACTATATTTGTGTTAACGTAGTGATTTCTAAATATATAGTGACAAACTAATATCCTACTACTATCCTTCGCGTATGAGATATTTTCGGACGATGCCCTTCATTGGTATCGTTCCGTTAGGAACAATGTAAATTCATGGAGTGAGTTGTGTGGGTCATTGAAGCAGGATTTTAGCCCACATAACTATGATTTCAAATTAATGTCTGAAATAAGACTGCGCTCTCAAGGTCAAGGTGAGAACATAACCCTGTATGTAGCGAAAATGCAGGGGTTGTTTTCTCGCCTTGACAATCCAGTTCCAGATGGTGAGAAACTGGAAATTTTATTAAACAATATTAGGCCTTGTTATACCAACTGTCTCTTGACTACAACTATTACTGATATTCCTTCGTTGGTTAGTGTCTGTCGTAATTTTGAAAAATATAATAGTCGTAGTAGGGATTTCTCTGAGCCTCCTACGGTTACTTCTAACACTTTAGCTCCTGAATTCGCTTATAATAATAATAATAGTAATAAAAAGTATACTGGTTCTTACCAACCTAATAGGTTTAAAAACTTTCATAAAAATTTTAAAAATGAGCCTTCAACTTCTTTTGACTTATCTGCGGAACCCCAAGTTAGTGCGGTATCTAATACTCCCAGGCAGCATTGTCCTCGGTGTCGTTCTGATTCGCATTCCTTGAAAACTTGCCGGCAGCCGCGTTACTTGATTTGTTTTAAATGTGGCCTAAAGGGCTACCGCGCAATGGACTGTCCGAAGTGCAACGGTCCAATTATTAATAATTCAAAAAACTAATTAGTAACGGTTGGGGAAAGAAAAATAAAATCTTTAATAATAAAATAAAGAGTAAATTGTATAATAATAATAAATGGCAAGACTTGTTGCATTCCAATTCATTATACTTCTGCAACAGTAACAAACTTTCCTCAATCGATAATTCAAAACAAACTATTACGCCATATATTTCTGTGACAGTGAACGGTAGAAGTACAGTGGGTCTTCTTGATACTGGTTCGTGTTTTACAATTCTTGGTAACAACTGTCATAATTATTTTTTAAACAAGTTAAATATTGATTCAACAAAATCATTAGAATTTACCACCGCTGGGGGTGATAGATATTCTTCTCTTGGCAGTGTGGTACTTCCTTTTAAATTTGGTAATAAAATTAATTATATTGTCACTCACATAGTGCCAGGCATAAAGATTTCCTTGATACTTGGTATAGACTTTTGGAGGAGTTTTGATTTGTTTCCTGTCGAATTAGAATCTGTGTTGGTTGATAGAAAAATTGTGGACGTCACGGAACTACATTCCGATGACACGACTCAGTTAATTTCCCTTGATAATCTTTCAAGTGACCAAAGAGAGAACGCTAATAAAATAATCTCCCAGTTTAAGGATATTTCTTATGAAAGACGAGGTCTGGGTCGCACTTCCCTTATTACTCATTCGATTGATACTGGGGACAGTCCCCCTATTCGCCAGCGTTACTATCGCATGTCTCCCGAAAAGCAGCGTATTTTAATACAGCAGGTCGACGGAATGCTTAAGGACGATGTGATTGAGAAGTCCGAAAGCCCTTGGTCGAACCCTGTAATATTGATTAAAAAAAAAACGGGTGACATGCGCTTTTGTCTTGATAGTCGTAAATTGAATTCTGTCACAAAAAAGGATGCCTATAGCTTGCCCTATATAGCCGAAATATTGGATAATTTGTCAGACGCGAAATACTTATCTGGCATCGATATTTCTAAGTGTTTTTGGCAAACTTTAATAAAAGAGGAGGATCGTTGTAAGACGGCCTTTTATATTCCCTCTCGCGGAACGTATCAATTTAAATGTATGCCTTTTGGTCTTACCAATGCACCCGCTACTCAGCAGCGCTTAGCGGACAGCCTATTCTGCGGTCCTGAGTTCGAAAATAGGGTATTCTGTTTTGTAGACGACATCGTCTGCATTACGCAAAATTATAAAATGCATATTAAATTATTGTCCTTAATATTAAAAAAATTAAAGGACGCTAATTTAACAATAAATTTTGAAAAATGTAAATTTTTTAGAGAAAAAATTAAATATTTAGGTTATGTTGTCGATTCTAAGGGCCTTCATCCCGATCCCGATAAGGTTGATTCTATTGCAAATTATCCTGTGCCCGCTAATAGAAAGGAGGTGCGTCGTTTCTTGGGAGCGGCGTCGTGGTATAGGAGGTTCATTCCTAACTTTAGTACCTTGGCTACTCCTCTTAATAAATTAACTTCTAGTGGAAAGAAGTCTCCCCCTTTTTCTTGGTCACCAGAGGCCGATCAGGCCTTCGTTAATTTGAAAAATCATTTGATTTCCCCTTCTGTCTTATCTTGTCCAGATTATACTCAACCATTTGAGATACACGCCGATGCCAGTGACTATGGCATAGGCGCGGTACTTTGCCAGATCTTGAATGGGGAGGAAAGGGTCATTGCTTACTATAGCAAGTCGCTATCGGACCAAGAGAGAAATTATAGTGCTACCGAGCGCGAGGCGCTCGCAGTGCTTTCAGCCATTGAGCATTGGCGTTGCTATGTAGATAACGGTAAACCCCTCATAGTATATAGTGACCACGCAGCGCTCCAATGGTTCCTAAAGCTTAATAACCCAACCGGCCGGTTGGCTAGGTGGGGTGTTCGTCTTTCTGCTTATAATTTCGAAATAAGGCACCGTCGTGGTTCTGACAATGTTGTGCCGGATTTGTTGTCTCGTTCTAAAAATATTATGTGTATAGAAACGCAAAATAAATCTAATAACGTTTCTACTAACGATCCGTGGTATTTAAAAA